>CM065636.1:82624007-85161507 GCA_033220585.1 Dipteronia sinensis | reverse complement strand
AAGAAAGTCTGAGTTGGAGAGATTTGAGTTGTGGAAGTGGGGAAAATATGGGTTGGGGAGATTTGGAGATTTTAGGTTAACTGATAAGTGTTATTGGGGTAAAAAAAACAAACCGGAACTGAACCGCGATCATGTCTACCACGAATTGGAGATCACTCATTTACTCACTCAAATAATAATTATAACTTTTTACACTTCTGTTTTCAAAATTATTTGATGTTTTTGTTGTTATTAATATTTTATTCTAAAGGTAATAAAAAAATGGATAAAAAAATATCTAGGGGCGCGTCCTGTAAGCATTTTTCAGTTGTTGTTTTTTAAAAATAAAAATGAAAATGAAAATGAAAACATTGTTTTTGGTTTCAGTTTTGAAATCCAAAAACGCGTCTGGTAACATATATCGAAAGTTGTATTCTGAAAATGAAAACATAAAAAACGCGTCTGGTAGGTTGACCGAAAAATATCAATAATTCATCACAAATAATTATCAATAATTATCAACTGACTATTGAGTCATATTTTTTATTAAATAAAAATTTAAAAGATTAATCTTTTTTTTAATTTAGCATCAAATGACAATGAATTTTCCAGATCAAGTATTGCTTTTTTTTAAGGTAAATAAATAAATTATAATATTATTCTCAATTAATCTATCAATAAGTTATTATTATCTCTTAAAATCAACAACAATTGATAACAAAATCAATCCTAAAAACACTCAGCTGAGAATCTTATCAAACACTTTTTAATTACAAAATCTGGACATACCCAGAAACTTAACAAAGAGAAAAAAAATATTTTTTAAATATAACAAATCACACAGCTTGGCAACCAGTAGCACAAACAAACACATGTAAACAAACATGTAATCAAACATGTAAACAAATAAAAACAGGCTTATTAAAGGCAAGTAAGTATTCTCAATTGAACACAAAACAAAACAATAAATAACAAAACACATCCCAGTTGAAGAACCCAAGGAAAATAATCTAAGGAGAAGGAGGAGATCGGAAGACGAAGAAGAAGCAGCAGCAGATCGAAAGAAGCAGAAGCAGCAGCAGATCGGAAGAAGAAGCACAAGCAGCAACAGATCGGAAGAAGAAAAAGAAGAGGAAGAAGAGGAGATCGGTGGGTCGATCTGCGTTTGGAGAAGCAAATCGGCGACGAAAGCACAGATCGGAAGAAGAAGACGGCGAAGAAGAAGAAGAATACGAAGAGAAGAAGAGAAAAAAGAAAGAAAGAAAAGGAGATGATATGTTGTATGAGAGAAGAAGAAAAAAAAATAAGTTTTTTACTTGTTGAAAAACAAAATGAAAAACGGTTAACGAACACGAATTTGAAATTGTTTTCGAAAAACAAAAACAAAAACAAAAACATCTCTTTTTTGCTCTACCGGACAGCCCCTAGGTGTTTTGGACAATTCACATTGCCAAACCGGTCAAAGGCTATTTTTACGAAAGTCAATTAACTACATAGGAAGTTTGTGTCATTTTGAGAAGAAAAAAAATTCATCTAACTGCAATTAGAATTAAAATTAGGAGTGTTTTGTGTATTTTGGCTATATTATTATCAATAATTTAAGGCTAAACCTTCCGATCTGTATCTCGACTTAATAACATGTTAGTTGGCATATATATATATATATATATATATATATATATATATATATATATATATATATATTAATAATGCTTTATTTCATACATGAATCAAACTATTACATGAAAAGTTGAGATATATCTTGAAATATGAATTTAGATACCTACATTGTTGTGTTATAATAAATTAATTATTATTATTACTACTACTATTGATATGCAACCAAATAATCTACTGATTATAAGATTTTTTTATTTGACAACTAAAAATTAACATTTTACTTCTAAAAGCTCTAATACGCCAAACCTACTATAAAAGCTCAATAGGAGTAACTTAGCACAGGATGCAGTTAAATATACCATGCATTCACTGCTGTGATCTTTGTCGCGCGACAAGATTACTGTGGAAGATACATAATATAGCATACAACCATGGCTGTGATCTTTACCACATGACAAGATTTTTGTCATATTGTGGAAGTTGCATAATATACCATGCATCCACTGCTGTGATCTTGATGCATGGTAAGTTTGCCACGTGACATGATTATCGGGAAAAAGATGCATATGCATTCTGTTGCATTTATGATCCGGTTTGTAAGTTCCTCACTTTTTGATTGGTTATTTCGTTGACAAACCACACTTGGGGCTTAAATGTGTAAGGGTAGTTTATCTGTCTTTGTTCGTGATCAAGCTCAAGTGCGCTCTAAAGGTATACTTCTTGCTTAACTTTCTTTGAAAAGACTAGTAGCACACACACACATTTCATGCATACCTTAGCTGTCTTTGTGATCATTGCATGTATGCATTTTTCTTCACTTCACATGTGCTCCATTGTGTTGCATTTTGGCTTGTGTGTGGCTAACTGAGAGTGTGTGCGGGTCCTTGTGCGTGGATCCCTTACCCACCCATCAACCTTTAGGTCTCTCGGGTCTGGGTCTGCACGGGTACCATACACATGCAGTACTCGTGCAGGTACTCGTGCACCGGGGATTGTTTTTCTCAGATTTCCCAAGTGTGCGGGTTGTGCGAGGGTCCATTACCCGCGCAGGTACCCGGGCACTGAATTTATGTCTCCCGAGTTTGTTTACTGTACGGGTTTATGCACGGGTGGTGCACGGGTATCCTACTCGTGCACTGAGGGCTAATTTTGCCTTGAGTGTCTTGTGCGCGGGTCATGCACGGATACCCTACCCGCGCACACTGACCCACACACTACGTCTGTTCTGCTTGTCTTTGTGCAAACTTTTCCAAAACGACGTAGTTTCGGTTTGACCTCATATATATATATATATAACATTTTCTCTCCATTTCGTTTCAAGGAGTTCAGATTGGTGTTTTAGTGAGCGAAATTGATTTTCTAGAGAGAGAGAGACTCCCAAGAAACCATTTTTACTCAACCAAACTCATACCCATGTGCATCTAGCTTCATTCTTGCATCTATTCTTCATGGGTCTTCATACTTCTCTTGACTAGGTAATTAACTATGAACTAAAACTTCTTGTTTCATCTTTATGTGTTTAGTTTATCTAGGGTTAGCAATTATTAGTTGATTAATTGCATGTTTAATTTGTTTAGCATGATTTGAGTATGTTTGTGACTTTGTTTGTTGGTTGAGATTGCATGTTTATTGATAGCTATCTTTTAGGACCATTTTTCCCTTTAGCTAAATCTTCATGCATTTGCATTTGGATATTGATATCTAGGATTTGCATTCATTGACATCTATAAATCCTTAGATAAACATTTAGTATAGCCTAGCATTAATTGCATGATAGAATATTATCACATATTCACATAGGTTGCTTAATCTCTTCATTGATTGTTAAGCTTTGTGACTAAGTGGATTAGTGCACAAGCTTGTTGGTCTAGGATCACTATTAAAGGCCTGTTGGGTAGAGTGAAAGAGTTAGTGACCAAATATGTGTGACTTGAGGTCAACCTAGGTTGTAAACTTTCATTCAAATAGTGGATTTGAGGACCATGTGTGGCTAGAAAGATAACCCGTGAGTTTTGCCCAATTGGAGAGTTTCTCACGTAAATCAATCCTTGTGTTTTTATTGTTTTCCGCTTGTTTATTTTGAATTGGTTGATTGCTAATATGGGGTAGCATTATTAAAATTGATTAAGTCGAAAAGTTGGTAATAAATCAACTAAAACTTATTCACCCCCCCCCCCCCCCCCCCCATCTAGGTTAGTAGACACACGCTTACTAGTATTTTCACGATTTGGTATTGATTTTAAAAAGTTAAAATCTACTTATGTAATAATTTTGAATTAAAATGATGTTTGGTAAAACTTCCAGAAGTGATTAATTGATCTGACAAGTTTTAAGTGTGATTTTGAAAAGTAGGTGAGAAGTTACCTTTTGAAAGTGATTATGGAATAATCTATTTCAGTATTTAATGAATCATTTAAAATATCATTATTAACTTTACGAAATCAAGATAAAAGCATCTATACCTTATTTCATCTTAAAATAAATATTCTACTCAAATATTGATTTGATTTATAAAATCTTTTCAAATATCATTGTTGTTCTTATGAATTTTTTTTTTCTAATTTAAATATTATAATTAAATATTAATTTTATTTATATAACTAATGAAAACAAATAAGTATGATTCTAAAATCATGTATATTTTAGTCATTGTAACTAATCTCAACACTTTTATAATAAAATTACCAAACATATTTATACTGTTTTTAAGATTTACAGTAGTTTTAAAACTACAAGTAACCAAAAATCCGTTGATTAACTTCACAGCTGATTATTTCATCAGCACAACTAACAACACTTATTCTATAAGTTACAGTAATACCCAACTGGCCCTAAACCGATTAGTGTCCTTAATTAGAAGCTAGTCTTTACGATACTATCGGGAAAAAGATGTATATGCATTTCTAATATTTTATTCTAAAGGTAATATAATAATGGATAGAAAACATATATAGGTATTTTGGACAAGTCACATTGACAAACCGGTCAAAGTCGGTTAACTATATAGGATGTCTATACAATTTTGAACAAAAAAACAAAAATCCATCTAACTGCAATTAGAGTTAAAATTATGAGTGTTTGTGCAATTTGGTCTTATTATTATCAATATGCTAAACCATCTAGTCATGCCACCGGTTTCGGTTTGGTCTGGTTCCTGGTTCAGAACCAAATTTTTTTAATTTAAAACCCACTCACACTCAACTCACCTCATCCACTCACTCACCCATACCAGATTACCATCGATTCATCTCTCTCTCTCTCTCTCTCTCTCTCTCACACACACACACACACAAATCAACCGTCATTAGTTCATCACCGGCGTCAGGTCTACTTCTCTCTCACCCTTCATCTAAACCAGCCGGTCCAGACTCTCTCTCTCTCTCTCTCTCTCTCTCTCTCTCGATGACTCGATCTCGTCTCTTACACTCTCGATCTCGTCTCTCTCGAGTCTCGATCTCGTCTCTCTCAGCTTGGGTTTGGGTTTGTAGTGGTGGTGTGTGTTTGACTGGTTTGACTGGTGCAGTGGATGTGTGTGTGTTTGATTGGTTTGTGGTGGCTGTGTGGTGGTGGATTTTGAGTTTAAGTGATGGTTAATTGGTTGACTGGTGTGTGTGTGGTTGATTTTGAGAGATCTGAGATTCTGAAGAAGTGAAGAAAGAAAGAAAGAGAAGTAGGTTTTAAAAATATAAAATAAAATAAAATAAATATGGGACTGGAATTATCGGTTCCAGAATCGGAATCTAATTGACGGTTCCGATCCGGTTCTCCAATTTTTGGAACCGGAACCGGAACCGGAACTGGAGAGAGCAGTTCCGATTCGAAACCGAACAGACTGCATGACTAAAACCATCTAATTTGTATGTCTATTTAGGGTGCATTTGGTACGTAGACGGGACAGGACGGGACGGGACGGGACAGGACAGGACAGTTGTTCTGTATTGTGTTTGGTATGTGTGGGACAGAACAGTGGACTGTACTGTTATGCGTTTGGTAAGGCTGGGACGGGACAGGACATGACAAGACAAGAGGTTCAAATGACCAGAGTGCCCTTCTTGTCTTGTCTAATGTTTGTTACCACATAATAGTGACATAAGGGACAGAACAGGACAATATTAATTTGATTTTATTAAATAGATATTTTTATGTATAAAAAAAATCCAAAATTCAATTACAATAATATTTGTATACTACTTTCATTTTTTTTTATTTGAAATCTTTATTTTACAATATTAAATTATTGTATACATTGTTTAATTTTCAATTATTATGTACATATAAATTATTTTTCAAAAGCATTATTTATAATTATCACATTGTCTTATTATCCAGGTTAACATGTTAATTTAATTATTTCAACTTTTTTTTTTCAAATAATGCGTAATTATTACAATATTACATTATTGTATCATACATTATTTCTTTTATTTATGCTATTGGAGCAAAGATCTGATCGATATTATTATTTTGTGTTAGTGTTTAATCATCATATATATATATATATATATATATATATATATATATGGGTGCCATCTTTTTGTAGTTACAATTGTATAAAAGCTTGAGCTAGCAGCATAAATGTTCACTCCAGTAAGAGCATTTACAACAGCAGAACCATCAAGCAGCAGCATCGCA
The DNA here is from genome assembly GCA_033220585.1 of Dipteronia sinensis. Taxonomy (NCBI): domain Eukaryota; kingdom Viridiplantae; phylum Streptophyta; class Magnoliopsida; order Sapindales; family Sapindaceae; genus Dipteronia; species Dipteronia sinensis. The sequence continues at coordinate 85,155,276 of CM065636.1, read as the reverse complement.
GTCACTATAATATTTGTCGAGAAGCAAAAGGTAAGAAAAACAAGATGCGCGGCAGTCCCCCAACTGAGTTAAAAGAGGGAAATTGCTTTGCTTATCACTTATCAGTATACAAACGAACTAAATATACATTTAATCATTTATGAACTTGTAATCGTATATGTTAAACACACCGAGCCTTGACAATTTCACAAACAGTATGGGCATGAGGAGCTTTTCTTTTGATCTCTATGGCCATTACACCAAAAAGAAGTACTTGTTGAAAGCATGATATGATTTAGTAATCAATATATATCTTCCAAAGGAATCAAAGCAATGAAAATGGCTGTGAACAAATAAAATTACAGAGGAGGAACAATTTGGTTGAACATGCCTGGATTGTGGCACCACTGGCATACCAGAAAGGTCCACTGATTCCATACTGCCAAGCAACATTGGAACTTTGAATATTGTAGCAGCCCATGTGCACTATACAAATTCAAAATTCAAAATACATACAGGTAAGGTGAATTTGAATTGAATCCATTAGTATATATGCAGAAAGGCAACAAGATGAAAATGTTTTACCTGAGATACAATCACACTAGCAATAAAGCTAGTTTTAACATTGCTGCCTGCTGTGTTAAACCATTCGGATGTATGGCGAGACCCGACATATCTCTTCTCTAGCCAAACCTGCACAAACGCATATTTATTCTTTCAATACATCAATGCATAATTTGGAAACTGTTATCAGGACAAATACAAAATTGAAGATGGAAGAGAAGTAGATGATGAGATACATATATATACCAGGAAAGAAGTGAAGAGAGCAAAGAAAGCACCAAAGCCAAGTATGACAGAGTATCCAACATCTTGATTGAGCACTGGTTTCCCTTGGAAGAAGCTGCTGTGTCTCTAATATCTTTTCCAAATAAATTAATGAATTAAGATGAATTTGATGTGAACCTCGGTTGAAAATTGACATCAGAGCAAAGAAAGCTAAAAAACAGAGAAAATACAACAAGAAGCCACCATCAGTAAATCTCCCATTTACAAAGATCCCCAGCTCAGAAAATTGGATTTCATCTGAGACATGTAATAACAGTTCTGAAAATTGAAAAAAAAATCAATCTACAATCCCTAACTAATCCTTCTAAACAAAAACAAAATTGAAAAAACCCACCTCAAAACAAACATTTCAAAAAGAAATGGAAATCAAACATTTCAAAACGAAATGGAAATCAATCAAAAGGAAATAGAAAACAATATCATCTTCAAAACGAAATGGAAATCAAACATTTCAAAACGAAATAGAAAACAACATTTCAAAACGAAATGGAAATCAATCAAAAGGAAAATCGAACAAAATCATACCTGGTTCGGCGGTGTTAGCTTGCGACGGCAACCAAGTCGGCAATGAGTTACGGCGGCAACGGAAGGTGATTAGCTTGGCTAGGGTTCGCTGGAAAAACTTAACCGATCGGGTTGGAGAGGAAGGAGAAGGGAGAAGAGAGAAGAGAGAAGGGAAAATGTTAGGGTTTTAATTTAATTTATAGTTGACTGATTTGTAATATTTTAAACATTTCAAGGGTAAATTTGTCATTTTTATGCTTGTCCCATGGCCATGGACAACTTGGCCGAGGGTCAAGTGTGGGACAGATTTTTGGGATTTTTGTCCCACTCTGTCCCATCCAGTCCCACCCTAAAATCGCGCCAAACGCGGGACAAGGACAAGTTGTCCCACCCTGTCCTGTCCTGTCCCGCATATCAAACGCACCCTTAATAGCATGTCATTTTAATTCTTTAACAAAAAATAAAAAATAACGTATAATTTTGTATATAAATATATATTAATAATATTTTATTTCACTTGCTACATATTATACGAATCAAAATATTATAAGAAAAGTATTTTTTTTCGACGGTATCTATCTATCCACCTATTTAGATCAGATATATATTTTTTGAAACCTTTTATCATTGGTAGGATTCGAGCCGCTGACTTGGAAGTCATATACTCAAGTCTCAACCTCGTCCATCTACATGTAAAACTACTCCCATGAGGGCTATTATATAAAAAGTTAAGATATAACTTTGGAATATGAATTTAAATGCTTAATTATTACAACCAAATAATCTATTAATTATAAGAATTTTTTACTTGACAACTAAAACTTAACAATTTCACCTAAAGCTATACTCTGCCAAATCTACATCTAAAAGCTTCATTGGTGTAACTTAGCTAAGGGGAAAAACTAGAATGCAGCTGAATATACCATGCATTAACCGTTGTGATCTTATGTGTGGTAATTTTGTAACTGCCACGTGACAAGATTACCGCGAACGATGTACATGCATTCCGCTGCACTCAAGATTTTCTTAAACGAAGGACCCTTAAGCGTGTGTTTGGTATAGCTTTTGAAATGACCAAAAACACATTTTTAAATAAGTTGTTTTGAAGTTTTTTTAGGTTGTTTGACAAAACTCAAAATAAATTTTTTAATATATATGAAATCGTCTCTAGCAATTTTGTAACTGCCACGTGACAAGATTACCGCGAACGATGTACGTGCATTCTGCTGCACTCAAGATTTTTTTTAAACGAATGACTTTTAAGTGTGTTTGATATAACTTTTGAAATGGCCAAAAACACCATTTTAATGCTAAAGCTGTTTTGAAGTTTTTTAAGTTATTTGGCAAAACTCAAAATAACTTTTTTAATATATGAAACCGTCTTAACTACCATTTATAAAAGTTATTTTATATCTTTTAGAAGAAACCCAATATTAGGACTTTTCTATCATAACAATGCTGGTCAGCACCCAAGGTATTGACCCCACCAATTGGGGTGTGACACGTGGCATTTATGTGAATAATGCAAGGAGATAAATATACAAAGTAAAAAAAAAAAACATGCCACGTGTCACACCCCAATTGGTGGGGTCAGTACCTCAGCACCCAAATATTATTCTTTCAAAAAAGATTTTTATTTTTAAGTTTTTTTAAAACATATGAATTGTCTCGACTACCTTTTATAAATTTTAGATATTCCACCATACAACACTTTTATTGAATACATTGTTAACATTTTTTTTGTAATTTATACAACAAAAAACTGTTTTTAAAAATACATTATTATCAATATTTTTTTTGTAATTTATATAATCGAAAACTTTTTTTTTTTTGGTTAAAAGCTCAACTCAATAAAAATTTACCATGAAAGATTAACTCTAGAAGTTGAAAAGCCATACAAAACACAAATTAAGCTGATTATTGTTCTCAATCAAAAACTAGTCTCTACGATACCCGTGTGCATGTAGACACAGGAAATCATTTCACAAGACAACGTCTTGTAATTTTTAAATGAACAAGTCAGAGCCTTGGAGAAAACGTTTCACGGCACCCGGTGCACCAATAAGCATTGGTAATTGGTGCACCGAGCGTCCGAGCCTAATCTTTTAATTTGCTAAATATTTTAAAAACTATTGAAAGGAAAGAGAAAACCATTTTAAATAATATAATTTAAAAAAGTTGACACATGTCAACCATTCAGTTGTCCGGTACACCACTCAGCTGGTGCACCGGGTGCACTGAAGATTTTCTCCAGAATCTTGATCTCTTATAGTCATTGACAGTTGGCTCTGGCCGCGAAAGAAACGAAAAATTACAGCTACGCAGTATCAGATCACACACAACAGCTCTCGCGCCAGTTTCTGCACCCAATGAAAATGTTTTGACATTAGAACCCTAGACTTCTTAAATCTTTTTAAAATTCACTCTAAGAGATTCAAATAAACGGTTATCAAAACATGTTCGGTGATCGAGAAGAGACTCCTTCTAGGTACTTTTAATCTTCACTCGCAATTCAATTAGGGTTTTCTTTTTCGTTAAATGCAGAATTACCTAATTATTCTTGTCAGTGTTTAGGATTCGAGTTCAATTTCGCATTATTAGTTAAATCTATACATTTCGACTACTTAAGTGTAGTTTAATTAGTGTTAGTAAGTTTACCTTATGGTGCGATGAATTTTGTTAATGCTTGTGTGTTGAAATGAATTGTTTGTAATAGGAGTGAATTATTGAGTATGGTCAGAAAGCACTCGAACTTGTTAGGGAAGACCATCGTAGAAGGGGAGGATGCATCAGATGTTGAGATGGATTCTGCATTTTGGCATGATGTTTTTGATTTGTACTTTATTTGTGGTAAGGAGTCTAGGGGCCGGCATGATGATGATCTGTTATTCTTCGTCAGAAAAGCGGTAGGCCTTTGACTTGAATGAATTTATATGTGGCCTTTAACCCCATGTTACTAATTCTGTTATTCCGCTGATGTAGAGTTTGCAAGGATATGGTTTCAATGATAATGTGCAGGATGCCACTCCATACTTTGTACGCAGGTGGGCACCCAAGGTAAATTGCAACATGAAAACATGATAATTTTTATGCGAGTGTGTGATTAAAAAAAATTAGTTCCTATTTTGATGATTCATGGTTTTCTAATATTTTGAAATTCAATCTATGCATTACGTTTCTATCCTCTTGCTAAAAGGGTGTGAGGAGAGGTCGATTTTATTGTGAAATGTTTGCTTGGGAATTGCCATCCTCTATAATTGCATTCACTTTCTTTAAATTACAAAAGAACTTTGAAATGCGGTAATTTTTTTTCCAGGAAATTTAAATTTATCATTTAAGGTACTTCTTGTTATATTTTCCATTTGAAGTGTGTTTTCTTGGGTACAACAATATTTATATATAATATGTCGAAGTTTGGTAGATACAAATTACAAAGTCTAAAGTTTAAATATGTTCCCTACAGTGCTCTAGGAATTTCATTGGTATTCATGTCTCTTATTAATACTTTGTCTTTTTGGTGCTATAAACTTGGGTATGACATATTGACATGGTAGAGGACTGATCTGTTAGCTATTGTTTGTTGCAATTTGTTTTTCTGCTTAAATGTTGTTACTGCTTCTTCTTCTTATAATAAATGCTGATTATGCTATGGCGTTTATGATCTTTATTCGAGTCAAACAGTTGGATAATTTACTTGGCAAAAGTTCCATGGAGGTGGATTGGAGGCGCTCATATTACTTGAACATGATTGCTCACACTTCATTCTCAGTAACAGTGGCAATCTGCAGGTATCTTCTTCTTGATTTTTTTTTTGTTTTGTTTTTTTGTGGCATCTTGTCTTCATCCTGTAATTTCATGAACACTCTTCTGCTTCTAACGTTTGTTTTCTTTGCAATTTCTACCATATTGTTTTTGGTTGGTGGTCTGCTTGTTTATCAGTTGCTGCATTAGATCATGGGATAAACACTCTAGTTTTGGAAGTTGCGCAATTTTAGAAGTATCGTTGTCACATAATTGTTAAGGTATCAGAGATGGATTAAAATGCTAGAGAAAAAAAATTGGAGATAAACTTATTTCCTTTTGGTGCAGTTATCTGTTTAATTTTTATGTCCTTTGTGGTTATGTGGATGCTATGATTTAAGTTGCCTTGATTTTGTTTTGATCAGAAGTAATTTGGTCTTAAAGAGACTGACCTTTGCATCTTTCTTATTGTGAGGCATTTTCATGCTGTTGCATTTACAGAATAATTGATGCTGCAAATCACTACAGTTTCATTTTTGACATAGCATTTACTATATGTAATGCATTTCAAACTATGTTTCTTTCCAATTTTGAATGATTTTTGTTACAATTTATGTAGTAGACTTCATTATCATACAAGTTAATTAACTATTTGACTGCTGCTGTCCTTACAACTCTTGCCATCTGGAACTTTATCCCAGATTTTGGAGGCAATAGATCTAGTCTGAGTCCTTGATGTTGGTTATAAATTTACCACTGCATATGTTCTTTTATTTATTCTTTTTCTGTTTCCTGCTTGTCTAACTCCCTTCTTTTACATTTGATTTCCCCCGGATTTTGGGGAAAAGAAAGTGATATCTTCTAGCAGTATTTTGTACTACTTTGGAATGAGGATTCTTAATTGTTTTTGATCTCTATCTTAATGGATGATGATGAAAATTTGAAATAATAATTGCAGTTTCCTTTTTCTTACTCAGCCATGAGGTCCTTCGAAATTATCAAGCTGGGCAAAATACACCGTTGTCTCCTATATACAAGGTACAACCAGCCTTCATTTAGGATATCCATTATGTACACCGTTAAGGAGGTTTCCTTGGATCAACCCAATCATATATAAGATAGAATAATAGGTTTTCACTTCAAAAATTCCCACATGTCTACTTACCATTCAAGTTAGAAGAAGAAAACTACCACTTCAAATTTCTCATGTGCATGGTCCCTCCCCATGATCTCTCTCAAGCTGATAAGGACCGTTGATGAGGTTGGTAATGGTGGGTGGAATTTATGACAGTTTGAGTCCTTGTATCTACAAGACTGTCTCTAAATTTAGAATCAAAACTATGATATGTTTTTTAATGTCAGCCTAACTATTGTCGCTTGCAAGCTTTCATGTTGTGCATTCATGCAAACTAAATTTATGGCATGGCCAATGTCATCTCTGCAGGTTGTAAAAACTGTTTATGCATCTCCGAGCCGTGTAAATTTTCATTTGGACTCAAAAAAGGCAAGTTTTATGTTTGTCATCAAAATTTTGAACTTTTTTATTATTATTTTCTTAATCTTCAATTTTTGACCGTGCTGTTTACAAGTTTTTAGGAAGTGGAGACAACGCCTGCCTATCCAGATATCTGTTTTGCAGTAGATGATTTTGACTCCACTTTTGATGCAGTGGTATACAGTTTTTTCTTTTCTATTACAGTCTACGAAACATATAAGACATGCCTTTGGTTGCTTCCATTTTTCTTTTATTGCTTATTCTGTAAATTGGTATCTGTTAAGAGTTTGGAGGCATTCTGTGTATAATTGTTCTAGCTGATTTAGTACCTGACTTCTTTTTTTTTTATATCATCTTTGCAATTTTTTAGTGGGAGCAAAGAGTAAGTACAAAATGTTGTTATCCATTCTGACCTGTTTTCAATCAAAAATCTTTTACTGAAATGATGTCTCCTTTTAATTTGTGCAGGTCTTGTCAGACACAGACCACTGCTATTGTGTGCTTCTGAATGCGCATGACGGAGCAGCATTTCCTAGTGGAAAAGAGCCACATGAAAGCAGTTCCAGTAATAATTCACCTCTGAGAGTTGATACTAGTTCTGGAAATACAAGAAATTCTAAGGTTTGGGTCATTCTGCTGTTGACATGTGAGAATTACTGAGCATTGGCTCTATGACCTCCCGGAGTATCTTCTTGCTGAGCTTTATGCTTTTCTTATATACAAATGCTGTAACTGCTTATTATCGCTCTAGGTATCTGTTATTCTAACCTTCTTTAATGCATTAATTGGACTAACCTGGCAAAAATAGTTTATCAATTTAACACATATAATAGTAGCCTACATAATATCAGTTTTAGCAATGGCTGTAATGGCAACCATCCCCACTATCCCTCCCACCCTAAAAGATATTGATACTCGCCAAAGATGCGTAATATTGAAAACTTTTGTCTATTCATTCTAAAAATTTTAATGTCCTCCTGGGAGCAATAAATCAGTTGGTAATGGGAAAATGTGATGAAAAGTCAGTCTAAAGTTGGCCACACATTCAAGGATTGGACATTTTCTTATAGAATTAGATCTCCTACCTGAATAATGTCCTAAAAATGAGGTATCAAGGACAACCTGTGCTTTGTTTTTGCCTGGTCAGAAGTAAATGAGCATGAGAGACATTTTGATTTTGGCCTTGGTAATGGACAGAGTTCATGCTTTTTATTATTTTAAGTAGTTAATGAAGTGTTTGTCTGCATATAAGTATGCCGTTTGCAAATGATGACTTTTTTAAGTTCTGTTGAATATAATAGCAGTTCGTCAACTTGTATTCAAATTAAAGCTTGAAATATAGTATATTTTATTATTTTTATCTCTAGTTTCTGTAAAATGTTACTTGACTACTTATAGAAACATTAAAGTTGACTTGGTGATACTTGTGATTGCAGCTTACACTTTTCTCTGGCTTTGTCAGCTATCAAATGGTTCGGGAAGCATATTATGGTACGTTGCCATATAAATTACTCATCTGAATAACTTAGTATCAGTTATTTTACTCATGAACTGAATCTATGTAAATAGTTAGTATTCAGGACATTGGATATCTTTTTTGCTCTTTACTCTTAGTCTAAGCTGGGCAAAAAATATTTTCTTTTTCAACCCCACATGTTAGACATGGAGAATATTCAATACTTCAATCTGTGTAAAAGAGCAGGGCTTATTTGAAAATGACTTTTACCTGTGGACAAACATGCTTATCTCACTGCTATTCATTCACTGACATTAAACTATATAAGTGGTTAGTTTTAAGAGCAGTAAAATTCTGTAATTGTTATTATATCTAGAAAAAGATTGAAGTTATTTTTCAAAACTCTAATGCATAATAATTGATTCACTATGCTTGTATTTTTTCTGCTATCATTTTAGCCAAATACTTCTTCAAATCTAAGAAAGCAAATAATGCTGACTGTCATGTTTTAAATAAGCAATGCATCCATACTCCAAAGCATAGTGAGTTGTGGGCCTGTGGCTAATGCTGCAGTTCATGAATGATCAATCTTTATCTGGAATAAAAATCGGGGATTTATCTTAATTGTTATGAAAGAATTAACAAGTCTTGATGCCCTTATATCAACTCATGTTTTTGCTGACGCTTTTGTTTTTCCCTTTTCCGTTTTATATAATTTCATTTGACACATCCAAAAAGTTTTCGGGAAGAGATTTCTCCAAAAAGTTATTGGGAAGAGATATCAATATATATGTCTTACCTTTATTAAAGCTAAAATTTAGAACATTAGATAGTTTGCTGCTTATAAAATGGCCTTTCTAATTATGTTCTTAAAATTAATAAGTTTTCCATTGCAAAATGAATTTTGTAATTGGCATTTCCTGAACTATTATGCGTTTTTGTCGAGGTATTAAGAACCTGATACCTGGAATTTAATTATCTTATCTAGTTCTCTTTATCTCACTCTCTCAGCTGGAAAATCTGGATTTGGGAGTCTTCTTTCGTTTGGTCAATCCCCTGGAAAAACAGACAGACTGTACATGAAAGGCCCAGGAGGACGTGGGGAAGTTGAAGTAGCAGTTTCTGGCGTAGCAGGTAAGTCAAAAGTTTTATTTTTTCTTTTCAATTTGGTTGTCTAGATGAAACATTGCAAATGTATCAGTTATGACTACTGTCTGTTAACAAGCATTGAAGCTGATAAGCCATTAAATTCCATATTGATCAGTACATACGAAAAACCTCAAAAAGTGGATTATCAAAAAGGATAATCCGTTGGCTATCTGTTGCCCAATGTAAAGTCGAGCAAGTGTCTAAACAGAGGATATTAGCTTGAAAACTTTTGTGAATGTTTGTTTCTCTCAAGAAACACCTTTATTTTTAGATCCCATCCCTTCCTTTACAATGGGTAATGGACTCCTGATTCACAGTCCCAAAGAAATAAACGAGAGGCACTCCTGGTTGGTTTTCTGAAGTATAAGTTATTGATTAATTGATTGAACATGTAAAGTGAAGGGTTTATGTAAAGATTTTCACAATACTGAATATTAGATGTTTCTACCTCAGATCAAAGCCAGCAGGATTCAGGCCCTTTTTCACCGGTTGTATCAAAGAGAGGATTTGGGATTGGCTCAATTGTTCGTAAAGCTGCATCTGTTGCATCTGTGGCGGCCAAGCATGCCTATGCAGCTGCTGCTGCCACCTCAACTTCTGAGGATGAGATGTTGCCCCTCAAATGCTGCTTAATGTCTGTATCTTTACCCTGGGATCAAATTGCTAATGATCTTCTGTTTAAGGTGAGATCACCATATGGCAATTTCTGATTAATGACATAGTTAACTATTTGGATATTGCTTTCAGGTCGTATTAATTTGCTAAAGTGGTGCATTGGGTATGTTTTGTATAATTTTGTTGCTTTAGCGGCCAGCTTGCCTCTTCTTTTGATAATTACGGTATTAGTTGGTTGTCAAAAATATGCGAAAAATATGCTTTGGCATTAAATTATTCCAAATTCATTATATTTACCTTGGATTTTCTTTATTGGATGATTAGTGATGAATCATGGTGCTCTGATTAAACCTGTCAGCGTTCACAGAAGAGTGATTTATCTTTCTTTTCTTTTCTTTTCCTTTTTTTGTTTGCCAATTTCAGGGAAGTCCTCCTGTGAATATGTGATTGTCTTGTGTTGCCTGTCACTGGAAATTGCAAAACAATTGAGTCTACTCCTGCAAGTGAAAAGCACGGGAGAGAGGAATTTGAAAAGGAGAGAAAAGTTTCTTCCTTGCCATGAGATCATTCTGTAATTAAATTGTGTATGGAAAATCTCGCTCCTCCCTACTCTCTCTCTCTCTCTCTATTTATCTATCTCTTAGTGTCCATTTTCTGGTGTTGGGTTGAGTTTCTTCTAGTAGTATGTACATTACAAATCATGATATTTAGAAAATATAGCAGCATTGATCATTGTTGCCAGATTTTCAGTTCAACAGCATGTGGTATTTTCCTAGACTCCTAGTGAGCCCTAACACCTTGCATTACTTATGCAATAAGCTATAATAGCATCTGAAATCCCAGATAATCTGTTGACTTCTGAGCTAGCACTTGCATGCTTTTAGTGGTTCAGATCAAGCTATAACAAACTGATTTGCCTTGCCTTTTGTTATGCTTCTTAAGGTTCTCTTGTCGTAGGCTGTGACCAAATTCTCTTTAATGTTTGGTGCTTGATCAGTTAGGTTTTCGATAACACTAATTTCCTAGTAAATGAATGTCCTTAATTAAAGCAAATATAATCTTGCAATCAAAACTTTAGCCAGGTTTGAGAAACTTGTTTAATTTGCCGGCAATTATTTCTTGGCAGAATCTTTTATTTGGATGTTTTCTTGTTAGGTTCTGTTCTTCATCAATCACTTCAGGTCTTAATGATTGAAAATTTCTCTTGTTGACTTAACATTTCTCTGTTTTATTGATGTGATACTACGATGATAGGCAACAAACTTTGTTCATTTGCTGCTTACATTATTTTGTATTTGTTGTTTATAATTCCTTATAAATTATTCATTTTCTTTTCCCATTCCCTTCGCATATAAGCTTCTTCTCTATGAGGGACGACCAGCTTGCAGAAACTAGAAAGTAATAGTGCGTATCAAGAGATGCCCAATTTAGACAGAAGTTGGTAATGATTGTACTCCAGTGGTATCCCACACTCTCCCCCTATCTAGTAAAAGCCATAAAATTTATAAATTACCGACTATACAAAAGTTCCCACCACGTGATTCACTGCTACTTTCAGATTAAGCAAACAGAGAAGTCACATTTTTAAATACATTGTTAATACTATACTATCTGACGAGCTGTAGTATGTCCTTTGTGGGTTTGAATCTCACTTCATATTAAATCTTGAATGAATCTCGCTTCATATTAAATCTTGAAATATTGTAATATTTAAATAAATAAAAGAAACTATACTATCCAAAAACCAACCTAAATGATTGGAACAACTGATTTGTCCTAACATATCATTTCCTATATCGTCTCATGGTATATGGTTATCATGATTTGGATAGACATCAAATTTCATAAAAATTAAATAGAATTGTTTAAATCTTTAATGTTTAAAATAAGATTTGAGTGACGTTCATTAGAAACCATAAAAGACAATAAAAGAAGTTTAATATTTTGAGTGAAATTGATAGGACTGAAAATACGTATTAATATATTGGGGGGAGCATTCCATTAGCCCTTGGCAATCTTTGGTTGGTAGGAGTACCGTAGGACGGTCATGGAAAGCGATTGGTGAGGGAATTCCAGCCCCTCAACAAACTTGGCTCATTTTTTCCATTTATGGTAGGGGTCCTTATGTTATAAATGTTGATGCAATTGCAAAAGGGTGTGTTTACCGATCAAGAATTAATAATTTTTTTTTGAGAAAATGAAGTTTTAATTCATGATTTATGATTATTATGTTTACTAAATTTTTGAGAATTAATTTCACACAAATAAGAATTAACAGATTTCGTTTTCTTTTCATCCGCAACTCTTAATTAGTATACTCACCCATAGTGTAGAAAAACAAATGCAACATGTAATTAATGTTATATTATTTTGCAAACCCAATATTAAATTTATCTTTTACCGTCCTTGTTATTTGAATTAAACACAATGATTTAAAAATTAATCAGAAGTTACTTTTGAATTTATTAAAAACCTATCTTACTTCAAATTCATCAGAAATCTCTACTTTGAAAGAAGGTTATCGACTAATTCTATGTTGTATAAAAATTTTGACTAAAAGGGCAAGGCTAATGACATTTTTTCTTTATCTTGTAAATTTTTATAGATGACAATGTGATATCCATCATTAAGATATATAATTTCATGATTTATTCGATCTATAATGATGCTGTTGTTGGGGAGAGGAATGACAAGACAAAACAAAAGAAATATGGCAGTTGCTTAACATAACTAATTAGGGATTTTGTTTATATGATAATGAAATAAAAGCAGGCATCTTTGATTGAATTGTTTTTAGTTCACAAGCCATGGCCGCACATGAAGCCAACTTCCAAGTAAAAAAAACACATACACACATATTGATAGGAGGCAGAATTATGCTTAATTAAGTTCACTTTTGTCATCAATTAATTAAAAGTTATATAAACAAAACAAGTATAGAACGTGTGCATGCATGTTAGCTTCCACTATAAGGACTGCAACTTTTAGAAACCTAACATGCCTTAACCAAAACTAACTGCCAACTACGGCTCCAAAGACAACTTCAAATAATGCTATGTGATCCAAAAACTGCCATCAATGGAATCTTTACTATTGTATATATAATTCAATATATATATATATATATACATATAAATTTTCAAGTCAGTATGCACTGATATAACTTCATCAGTGCATTGGATGTGAACCATTATATACATACTTTGACTCAAAGTGTATGCACTTGTCAAAACTTCTTCATAATCAGTGGTCCACATACAACGCACTGATATAAGTAATATCAGTATGTATTGAGGAGAAAATGATTGTATATATATTTATATATATATATATAAATATCGAGTAACTTATTATTATTGTTATTTTTATTTTTATTTTTTTAAGTCTGACATGGATACCACCATTCAATGTGGCTTGTTGTCCATTCAACCATCTCAAATTTGAGTTATAAAAAAAAGTCTAACATCAGTTCAGGTGTTTAGGGATCTATTGAAACCTGATAAGATCAATTATTACTAGTATGAGTTGGAAAATAGCTTCCACAACACTTAATGATATTATAGACAAAAAGTGAAACTCGAACCTTTATCACGGATGTGAAGGGAAAGTGCACAACCAGTAGAGCTACGAATGAATGTGCATAAAATAACTTATATAATTCTTCTATTTTGGTAAATATAAAGTTTATGCTTGTTTTCAAAAACACTACCCAACTCAAAATATTTGTCCAAAAATGATACAAAATAATGTTATAAATAAATAAAATCGTTTTCTACAGCATTCAAATTGATTTTTAGATAACTTTTTGAATAATGCTATACAACCGAAATAATTAACCCAAATTTCAACCCAAATGATATGGCAAGTGAGTTGTCATCACCATACATAACATGAGATGATGTGGTTTGAAAAAAAACCACTTGCCACATCATTTGTATTGAAATCTGGGTAAAATTATTGGGCTAGCATGAGTGTAACCGAGTAATATTATACGATCCAAAAAAATTGACCCAAAATATAACTCAAATGATGTGGCAAATGAGTTGTAATCATCATGTAAATCATAGGATGATGTGATGAATGATATGACAAGGACAAATCACTTGCCACATCAATTGTGTTGATTTTTGGACTAAATTTTTAGCTTGGCTAGCATTAATGTTTCATAAAACCCACTAGTTTCAAGCAAAGTAAATCCTTAATTAGTCGAATTAAGTGCATAAAATCATTCCTCGTCATAACTCATGATACATAAATTATATATATAATAATCAAACCATTGTAGATGTCAATTAAGGGAAAGAATTGAACCACACTCACATCCCAAATATGAATATGCCTCTTGTGTCTTTTTCCTTCACGTCCACTAAACCAAACCAAACCCTAAGCACTCACCGACAAACTCCACGTACTCTGATTTCACTTGCACTCATTTTTAATATAAAAAAGAAACCAATTAATTAATAAGTCAATTAAAACAAGGGATATAATCATTTCTAATCTTGTAGTTTGTCACATTAGATACTTTGCCCTCTTTAATTTCAGTAATAGTCAGTCCCTCCCTCCCTGAAAACCAACAATTAGGGATTTAACATTGATCTTGTTATCAAAAGCCACAAGCCCTAACCAACTGAGCTACTCCAACTCATTGTTGGTGATTTGCTGATTTAAATGTATATATAGTTATATAGTTATATATTTATATAATTTGTGTAAAATAATTTAAATCTGTTTATATAATTTAAAATAAACTCACATATATAATTTAAATAAAATCATATATATAATTTAAAATAAAATCATTTATATATAATTTAATTAAATCATATTTAATAATAATATATAAAAGCATATTTATGTAAAAAGAAAAAAAAAGAAAACAAAAGGAAAAACAATTAAAAAAAGAAATTTATTTTGATTTTTTTTTCTTTTTTCTTATTGATTTTTTTTCTCTTTCAATTTATGAGCTTTGATTTTCTGAATTTTATATCAAATAGAAATAATATATTTTTTGAATTTTTTTTTAAATTTAAATCAACAAATGTTAGGACCGAAGTATAACTTATATGTATATGAGTTTATTTTAAATTATATAAACAGATTTAAAATATTATACACAAATTATATAACTATATACATTTAAATCAATAAACCACCAACAATGAGCTAGAATAGCTCAGCTGATTAGGGTTTGTGGTTTAGGTCAACATTATTTTGGATAGAAAACTTGACAGAAGAGGGAAAATGACCAATATTTTGATTTTTAAGGGAGAGATTGGTCATTACTTAAACTAGAGGAGACAAAGTGTTTAATATAACAAACTACAAGGAGGAAAATGATTATATACCTTAAAACAATTAGTGTATATTTGGTATGGCTTTTGAAATGATCAAAAGTGTTTTTTTTTAATATTATAAGCTATTTTGAAGTTTTTTTAGTCGTTTGGCAAAACTCAAAACATGTTTTTTAATATATGAATTGTTTCAAATACTCTTTATAAAAGCCATTTTATATCTATTTGGAGAAACTGAAAATTTGGACTTTTCCAAAAAGCTTTTTTTGAGTTTTTAAAAAATATATGAACTGTCTCAACTGCCCTTTATAAATTTTAAATATTCTACAATAGTTATTTCATTATAAATACATTGTCACCATAATTTTTGTAATTTACTCAACCAAAAGCTATTTCTAAAAATACATTGTCAACACCTTTTTTATAATTTACACAACCAAAAGTTTTTTTTGTTAGAAATTCTACTCATAAGAAGCTGTACTACAAAAAAATCTACTCTAAAAACTCTACTTAAAAAGTCATATCAGACACATCCTTACAGTAACCTTTAATTTCGCACCTCACCGCATACCTCATACCACTTTTGTCGTAGTCCGTATGATAACCATTAATTATATCAAAGACATCAAAACCCCAAGTCCTTTAAACAAAAAAAAAAAAATTATACGTGTTATTATTTTTTTTGTTTGATTCTTCGTGATTAAGCTAACCCTAGCTAGCTCATTTCCTCCTACTCCTCCTCACGACCCCACCTCACAAAAAGCAGATCCTCACTAACATAACACCCCACCACCACTTTAGTCTTTACATACAATAAAAAGATTAAAATAAAAAGTTAAAAAAAAGTTAAAAAAAATCTTACTTTTTGTATATGAGAAGTTATAGTCTTGTAACTTACTCCTCCAAAGTTCTTCTATATATACTCTTCACTTAAGCTTCTTTTCTTCCCTGTTCTCCTTCCTCTCTCTTTCTCTCTCTATTTTTTGGCTCTCTAAAACCCTTCTTCTTCTTTTTTAATTGTTGTTGTTTTTGTTCCAATGTTCTTCTCCGAAGAAGACCAGTTGCCGATTTTTGAAACCGGGTTGAACTTAACAACCGATGAAATCGAGGAACTGCTGTCCATGTTCGAAACAGGAGACGATACGAGTTCGGTGATCACGAGCCCGAACTCCAGTTCGGAGGGGTTGAACCGGGGGGTTGTCTACAGTGTTGATGAGAAGAAGAAGAGGCGGATGTTGTCGAACCGGGAATCGGCTCGGAGGTCACGGTGGAGAAAGAAGAGACATTTGGAGAACGTGACGGAGCAAGTGAAGCAGTTGAAAGTAGAGAACCGAGAGCTGAAGAACCAGAATAGCTTCATTTTAAACAAGTGTCACCTTGTATGGACAGAAAATGAGCGTTTAATGTCTGAGTACGTCGCTCTATGCGCCAGACTCTCTCATTTATGCCAAATTTTACGAGCAAAACATCATACCTATTGATCGATCACAACATTAATCAAAGATCGTTAATATTTATATGATCTTATTATAAATTATTTCACCAACTTAATTACTATATACAATGATCAATAAAATTATAGCTAGCTCTAATAAAATGAAAAAACAAAATTAGAGCTAGCTAGCTCTCTCTCTAGTGATGATCATTTTTTTTTTGTTGAGAGAAATGTGGGGGTGTGTTTCGACAAAATTAAAACCACGTTGTTTAAACCACGTAAAGTTTTTGTGGTCTGCTTATGCTCTCCCAACTTTTTTTTAAGCTTTGTAATAGTGATAAAGAGGTTAATTGGGAGGTTATTATTATAGTGTAGTGTCAGGATTATGCAGCTAGTTCGAATATGATTTCTATGTATATATATATATATATAATGTTTTCAAGGAGAATCCGTGAATGAATGAGATGCTTTTTAGTTTTTATTATTTATTTTTATTTTGGTCCTTTTGAAAATTAATTACTGTATCTTGCTAGTTAATTAGCTAGCTAGATAGTCAAGAGTCAAGACACAGTGCTATTATATACTGAGATGTCGTCCAAACAAAAAACAAGACAAGTGGGGTCTGGTCATCATCTACTTTGTTATATCTTTTATGTTGTTTGGATTTGGACCCACAAATCATGCTAAGATTCATGTGATAAAAAGATGAAGTTCCTGCTGGGAATATATTCACTAATTAAAGTTAAAATCCATACAAATATATATAACGCTGTAAAAATCAATACAACCGCCATACAGAAAACTTGTTTTGTTGCAGTGACAATCATGAATAAACTTATAAGAAATTAATTTGATCCCTGTTAAGACATCAAGCACATGGGTTCAGGTTCCAATGTTTTATGAAAAGTGAACTGTTTCAACTTTCAACATGCAAATTAAATTATATGTACCCACATCCACACGTTCAGCAAAACAAAATTTCAGATTTAATTTTATATCACAGTTTCTTACACAAGCATAAATTCCAGCCCAGGACTCCAGAGAGAGCTCCATCAACAGCAAGTAAACTTACTATTAACTTAAATAAATAATTTAATTAATTAAGGAAAAAATATGTGATAACTGCGACTGTTAACTAGGGCTAAGAAGAATGGGAAACATCAACAACTATAACATTTTCTTACACAAATTTTGGCACAAACATCAACAGCAAGTAAACTAATTACTATAAACAAACATCAACAACTGTACAAGCTCTTAACCATCATTATATTAGAACATATATTAATCTTTTTCATCCGTTGTAAATTTGGAAGATGTAAATTAAAGAAGTTTGACGAGTACTTTATCATTTGATCGACCTTAACTTTTTCTTAGTTTAGCACTTTTGAAAGATGATCAAATAATTTATAGATGTAACATACATATCATCATCAATCATCATTTCATGACAGTTATTACAGTACTAGTGCTAGCTATGGCGTAATTTTTGAAAATGAACAGCCATGGAATGTAAAACTATACAGTAATTAACATTAATTTTCATGCTCATGAATCACAGGATCATGAAATTAACAAAAGTGGAAATATAGCGGCCGTACGTTTGATACACTGCTAAGATGCCATATCTAAATTTATTACAAGAATGATACACTCGCTGCGCATGCACGGTACAACAGGCATCCGCGGCGTAGGCAAGGAATCGGCCGGGTGTTTAATTTTATATACCCACCAAGGTAATCACCCATGTGGACCATCTAATCCCTTAAATCAATCTGGAGATTAACTAGTAATATAGATCTGACATGCATGGAAGATGATTGAGTACTAGATATGCACCACCGTATCACTTGATCATAAATCTTGTTCCAACACGTACAAGTCATATGCACTTTTTGTAAGCCAAACTCTACTTCTCTTGCTCTAGACTTTGATCTCTTTATATTATTTGATTGGCTTGACCTTTGCAGTTTAAACGTGAATCACAAAGTGGTGCCCCTAACGTTTATCCTAATTATGGTTATTTTGATTTTCAAGTAAGCAATTGACACGAAGTCACGAACCTCTTCAGGTCCAAAGTACCTAGTAGGTTCTTGTCTGGATAAACTCTCACAACACGAAAAAAGCTTCGCATCTGATTTTCAAGAGAAACTTTAACTTCGCAAACATGGCAGGTTGACTATTTTTGACTTTAACTGTTTGGCTACTGTTCAGTCTTTTTTTTATTATCATTTTTTTTTCTTAGACTTTTCTTAATTCTGCGACACTTAAACATAACAAAAAAATATATCGTTAAGATTTGATATATTTTTTATCTTTGATACAAGTTGATGTTTCAATTGCACACTAGAAAAAAAAAGTCAGGAAAAAACAATGTTAAGAAGAAGATTCTAACTTTTTTTTTAATATTATTGTAATAATTTGGGATTTGGATCACATACTTGAATCACAAGTCATAATATAGGTATGATAGGCAAACTACCAGACCAACTCCATCTTAGTTATTATTATATTTTGTTTGAAATATAATTTTCACAATCAAGATAGTTAACTCTTTTTTTTTTGGACATAATAGTTAACTTTTTAGTGCATGAATAATACATGTGCTTCATGATCAATTCTAAACCCTGTAAATTAATTGATACTTAATTTATTTTAGTCAAAATGCAAAAAAAATTAAGGTACAAACAATCGGACAAGTGTACATTTACGTTTCAAATAAGTAACTATCCTAACCTTTGGAATATCAACAAATTATTGAAAATGACAGGGTCGACCAAAATTCCTGTAATATTCTGAATATATCCTAGGTTGAATATTGATCCTCGCTGGGTTGTGGCAACCGTTGATTGGATATAATAGTTTATAAGGTTTCATTGCAGTTAATTTTCATATTTGTTTCCTTTTCTAAAATTTGACATGTTCAAACTTTAGCGAAACCAACACAAAGCAACCAGAACATTCGATACATATATTGTAAGTTTAATTAAGCACACGTGAGTATGATTAGATGCTTTTCTTTTTCTTTTTCTTTTGTGTCAAATTAAAATCAAGCACGCACCATGAATATACATGATTCTTCCCGCATCTCAAATGTTGTAGTAGTTACAGAAGTTTTTAAAAAAATTACAAAAAGAACAGAAAGGAATATATATATATAAATTAAAATAATGTCTACAACTGTTGAGAGTTTGAAGTTTCAATGAACTAACCCAAGATATATCCAAATTAAAGTCAAAAAGTCTATATACTATTCATGCTTCTCTTTATATGTGTATATCCTTTTTCTCTTTCTTTTTGTCACTCACACAGCTTTGTAACTAATAAAGACCTATTAGTCAATTATGGTAGACTGAAAGCATGTTAATTAATTATAATTAATATATAATTACTTACGCATGTAAATTTGTTTTGCATGGATTATATTATAAATAAATAAATAAATGTCCCACGATCTCCCAAGTGATGGGGCCTTTGAATTTGTGGCAGCTTCCAGGTGCAGGTAATGGATTTGGGTAATAAAGATCTGTAGCCCCATCAAATCAGCAAAGTTTCGTTTTTATTTTAATATTTTTTGGAGAAAAGAAAAGGAAAGAAAGAAAAAAAAAAAAGCATCAATGGAGAAAAGAAAAGGAACCAAAAACAAAAAGAAAAAAAGTTATAGTGCTCCCTTAATTTTACCCACCAGAAATTTGTTGTTAATTAATCAGCATTGATTCTGATTTCCTCACCACATATCATTTGCCAATATGTTGTTCGGTCTTTGGCTCCCATGTGTAGGCTTGTTGATTATATATTTTCATTCTCTCTTGTCTCTCTTTTTCTTCACTTGCAAGTACTCATAAGTCACCCACAAAATAAAAGAATGAAATTTTTTTTAAAGTTATGTTTTTTTTTTTTAACTGTTATTTGCTAATCAGTGATCACAAAGGTGATAAGAAGACAATATCCAATATTATTGTACCTCTTCGATTTGCAATCTTTTTTATCTTTTCTTGTTGATGAGACGTTCATGAGCTTAATTCCCTTGGCCAACTCGACCACAGCTATTGTTGTTGTAGAAAATATTCCTTTAACACACTTTGGCAATGTACTTGATGCTTCAATTGCCTTGTCGAAAAGCAATGGTAGTAAACAATTGTCACAATGTCACACAAGAAAATATTCTAGATTTGATACTTCAATGGTACCATTTATCTTCTACGATTTGATTGTGATGTTCTCTTTAATTTCTTCAATGGCTTTATCTAGAAATGGACAATTTAATAAGTAATACTAGAGATTTCTATTTATATCTCGATTTGTGATAAGACGTTAACATTCGATTGATGTATTGATACACATTAATTTTACATACGACATGCATATTGCCAATTGATTGATATTATCCTATGATAAGTTGAAATGCAAATTGGAATCTCTAACATTATTAAAATTTAATTAGCTTCATAACATTAAATTTTAGCCCGAATTCATAAATATATATCCCTCAAAGTCATGTTACTTTATCGCCCCCAACTGCAAACCAAGAAACGAAGTTTATAAAGATCATTCGAGAGGGGTTTGGTGATTCTTGATTGTTGCATTTGCAGGAAGTAGCCAACTTGACCTAGTAGTAGTTCAATTTGGTCTTGTAATGTACAGAGTAACATACGTAGTTCCAACTAGTGGTGGCAAAACGGGCTGGCCCGGCCCGTTTGGCCCGGGCTCGTTAGGCCAGTATGCTAAACGGGCCGGGCCGTCAGGCGAAAGAGGGAGGCCGTCGGGCTTCCAATATATATATATATATATATATATATATATATATATTTTAAATCAATACCCTTCAATTCAAATTTTTTTAAAATAAATTGAAAAATTTTTTTCTGGCCCTGCCAGCGAGCGGCCAGTCAAGGCCTGCCAGAAAAAAAGTTTGAAATTTTTTTTTGGACCGTGGGCTTAGCGGGCCTTAACGGGCCCGGACCATTTTTTTAAATGGGGGCCCGGGCTTGGGTCTGGCCTGTTTAGCTAGCGGGTCGGACGGCCCGCTTGGACCAGACCCAAATTGCCACCACTAGTTCCAACCAACATAAATGCAAAATATTTATTTGTTCTAGAGTTGTAATTGAGATTTGTAATAGTTACAATGACATATGTTAGCAACTATTAATATATCAAATATCAAATTTGAACTTGATATTTCCTCTCTGGTGGATTTTCCTTATGAGACCAATATAATCAATCATACATGTGACATATATATATATATATATATATATATATATATATAAGTGATGGATTCCTTACTTTAATTTCGGTAAGGACCTTGATAAAATCAAATCGATTTTTATGAATTTTGATTTGAATTTTTTCATGGATGATAAGTTTAATGAAATCCACTTATAAATAAAATTTGAGAATGTTTTAAGCAATAGAAATATTTATCCCGATTTTTGTTCAATATGAAGGTATCGAAAAAATGGAAGAAATATAGGAAAGTTAAAAAAAAAAGTTTTAGTATTTGAAAAATTCTCAAATTTTATTCAAAGGTAGATTTCAATGAACTTATCACTCACAAAAAAATTCATAAAAAATCGATTTAATTTCATCGATGTCCTTACCGAAATTAAAGTAAGGGAATAAAGTATCCCTAACTTCATCATAAAAATATGAACAATTGAACTCTTATCTCTCTCCCGAGTGGTTACTTAGTCATTGAATTTTAGTATGAGGTTCACAAAAATTATTATTATTTTTTAATTAATTAAAAAGTAAAAGAAAATATATCACTATCTCCTCTCCGGTCTCCATTAACTTTATTACTTTAATGTGTTAAATCCATTTTTTAATATTCAATGAAAAAAAAATTAATTCATTAAAATAAACAACATACATACGGGTTACGGCCCAAGTACGATCAACCGTCGGGTTGGGTCCGGCCCAAGTACGATCAACCGTTGGGTTGGGTCCCATTATATTGGCATTCAGTCATAAAATCAAGGGCATTTCCGTCAATGTAAAATGCTTTGAAAAGCAAAGAGAGATCCCGCCTGAACCCTGAATTTGAAAAAAATCATATACAGAGAGACGTGAGAGTAAAAGAGAAAAAAAAAATGGAGAAGATCTGTGTGGCAGTGAGGGTGAGACCGGCTGTTCCTCAAGAGATCTTCAATGGAACCTTCTGGAATGTGGAAGATAATCGTGTCTCTCTTCACCGGCAACACGGCACCCCTATCGCCGGCATATCCTTCGCTTTTGGTAATTTTTATTTTTTTGCTTTCTCTTTTTTATCTATCTGCTTCCTCAATTTTTTTTAATAATAATTTGTCTGTGCCGCACAGATCATGTGTTTGATGAAAATTGCGGAAATGCTCGAGTGTACGAGCTTCTTACCAAGGACATCATTCATGCTGCAGTCGAGGGTTTCAACGGTATTTCTTCTTTTATATTATTTCTTTTATCTCTTTTATTTTTGAGCTGGGTTTTGGTTTTTAGTAGTTGGTTTGTGGAATAATTGGTGTATAATTGTGAATTACTGGAATTCTGCTTAAGGGGTCTGTTTAGTTTTGTTTGATTACCCAGAAAATAGGGAAGAGATGATATAACTAGCATAATGTAAGCACCCGAGTAAAATAAAACCTGGATAATTTAGTTGAAGAGGATAAGGATTAAGGAGAGGAAGTGGAGGAACTCTAGTGTGTTCTTTTAATTATAGGAAGTTGTTAATTGAAACATGCAATTCTTAAAAAAAAAAAAAAAAAAAAACAAAAAAACAAAAAACAAAAAATGTTTTTGAAGCTGACTATGTAGTCTTCACAGGAACTGTATTTGCATATGGACAGACCAGCAGTGGAAAGACTTTCACTATGAATGGTTCCTCAAGTGAACCTGGAATCATTCCTCTGGCAGTTAGAGATATTTTTGATAACATACAGAAGGTAAACACTAAACACTACTATAGCTGCTACGAAATTTTTATGTTTAATTTTGTGCCTACAAAAACACAAATACTGACTTTGCCATATACCCCCAGATGTCCGACAGGGAATTTCTGATTCGGGTTTCTTACATGGAAATTTACAACGAGGAAATCAATGATCTTCTTGCAGTTGGGAATCAGAAGTTGCCTATACATGAGAGTTTGGAGGTTTGCTATTGATGAAACTTAGACAACTTTTCATTGGTTTCTATAAAATGTACAAAAATCTCTGATTTTTCTTTTTTTCTAGCGTGGGATATTTGTTGCAGGTCTTAGGGAGGAAATTGTCAATAGTGCTGAACAAGTGATTAAGCTCATTGAGTCTGGAGAAGGTTGAAAGAACAAATCAATAATATCCCTCTGCTTCTTGTCATTTCCTATAGTTGAATATGAATAATTCTTTGGTTATTGGTTTTATATTTTTCAGGTAATAGGCACTTTGGTGAGACAAACATGAATGTCAGAAGCAGTAGATCTCACACGATTTTTAGAATGGTAATTCTTGATATATATCATTGGAAATTAAGTTCAAATTCCACATGTTCTTTTACAAAATATACGGTTAATGTTTTGCTTTTTCTGTATGTACCAGGTGATTGAAAGCAAGGGAAAGGATACCAATCCTTCTAGTGATTATTCAAGTTCTGATGCCATCCGTGTCTCAGTTCTGGTTCGTATCCATTTCCCGACATTGTGTAAACAATTTTTATAAACCGTGTGAATAGCCTTTTATTCAGGAGGGTATGAATATCATTCTAGATTTTATTCTTTCTTGTAAAGTAGAATTTGGTAGATTTAGCCGGGTCTGAGCGAATTGCTAAAACTGGAGCTGGTGGAGTACGGTTAAAGGAAGGAAAGTACATCAACAAGAGCTTAATGGCTCTTGGCAATGTGATTAACAAACTAAGTGAAGGTGCAAAGCAGAGGTATTTGTTTCTCCTGCAGTAGATAATATTTGAAATAACAAATGTATTAATGATAGGAATCACTTATGCAGAGGACATATTCCTTATCGCGATAGTAAGTTGACTCGCATACTTCAACCTGCTTTGGGTGGTAATGCCAAAACTTCAATTATTTGCACTATAGCACCAGAAGAGGTAAAACATTACCTATGTTTAATTGTTGTGCTATCTTATTCTGTAGCATTTTTGTTTAATTATGATGCATCGTGATACATTTAGGTTCATATTGAGGAAACAAAGGGAACTCTCCAATTCGCTAGCAGAGCCAAGCGCATCACTAATTGTGCTCAAGTGAATGAGGTTTGTTTGTTTTTGTATTGCAATCTCTTTGTCACTTTCATTTAGCTCAAATGGCTAGTGGGTGGGGATTTGAGTAGTGTTGAAATCATGATGATGTCTTGCTGTACTGGAAAAGAAAAAAAAACATTGCTAAATCACCAACCTTCGACTCTAAAGAAGTATTGAGATTTAATGGTTACATTTAGTACCCAGTAGATCACTTGATGCAGTCAAAAATAGGAAAAAATAAAATGGTTAGATGAAACAATCTTTCGATAGCTGAAAAAAATATAATTTACCTACATTGTTTTGAGATACTTGAGCATGTGGTAAGACTTCAAAAATCACTTGAGGACCTAGACTTAACATCTAAACGTGATAGAATTTAAGTGTCATGTCTTTCCTTTCCAAATCAAACTGTATATAAAATGTGAGAACATTCAAGATAGTTTAAACGAAGTGGATATATAAGATTGATATATAAGGATGTTTATGTGATTCCATCATCAACCGGATAATATAGAATTTGGATAGCACATTGTATAAATCCTTTCAGCACTAAAATGCTGGCACTAATCATGCAACTTTACTTCCTTTGGAAGCATTCTTATATGACTAATTATTTTGATAGCTTTTATCTCAGTGTTCCTTCCACTTGAATTTCACAATTCATCTTTTATGGTCGGATTTTTCACAGATTTTGACAGATGCAGCTTTACTGAAGCGGCAGAAGTTAGAGATAGAGGAGCTACGTAGTAAACTTCAGGTTGTGATAATGCAATACCTATTTTCACATAAGATGGTTAGAGACAAACTAACATGGTTAAACTTTTGTTCAGGGATCTCATGCTGAGGTGCTGGAGCAAGAGATTTTGAAATTAAGGAACGATATGCTCAAGGTAATCTTCTTTTAATTCAGTGGACATTTATTTTATCTTGAGTTCCAAGCTTCAATCGGGCATACATAGACATCTGTTCCTGTTGTAAATGCAGTATGAACTAGAGCGTGAGAAGCTTGAAACGGAACTAGAAGAGGAGAGGAGATCACGCAAAGAGCGTGATGAATGCATCAGGGAGCAAAAGTCAATAGTAGTAAATCCCAGTAATCATGTCATGCTTTCAGATAGTGACAGGAGCTCTTCTCAGGTATACATATTCAAAGCAGTACTTAATAAGTTCAATTACTTTTAATGCTGTTGTAAATTTTATATGTGGTGGACTTGTGGCTGTAGTGCTGTACAACAAAAATCTTTAGTGTGCTAAATTAAGATAACTAGAACTTTATTACACAGATCATTTTTAAGAAAACACGTAAATGATGATATAGATTATCATAACTCCACTCAGTTCAGAACTGATTGTGCTTAGATGTAATTACTGTGTGGCTTCATTTCTTTGCGAGTTTTGCATCACAGAAAAGCCGAGTGATTAAGATACATATATGTATATTGGCTTCAAATGTATTCTTTAGTGGTGCTATATCCTTATTTTCCTACATGCTTAGGAATGTCTTTTGAATACCTCTTTGGGTTATTAAAGTTCTAATGGTAATTTACTGGTAGGAGCTAGATTCAAGGACCCCTAAGGAAGAATGCGATGACAGCAATAGTGTATGCCAAGCAGATGTATTCAGAACTCCTAGTTATAAGGCAGCTCCCAATGCCTTTGTCGTTAAGCGATCAAATTATTCGAGGCTACCTGACTATAGCCCTCTTCCCGATTCTTTTAGCAATGTCGCTGATGAAGACACCTGGTTTAAAATGAACAAGGGTTACATAGCTGACCTTGATATGCTGCAGATGACTCCTGCGAGAAAAGTTCAATCCTTTCCGTTAAATGATGCAACTCCTGTGAGTTTATCTTCTAAAGTTTGTAGCTCCATGAAGTTAAACGTCATGTATGTCGCATACATGTTGAAACTTAGATGTAAAGTTTGTGTATTGTATAGATAACCATTGTACTTATTATTAAAAAGTAATTATGATTATTCATTTAACCAGGTTCATAATTTAATATTACCGTTTTAACTGGACTCATTAATTTTTTTGTCAGGGTTCAAATGAGAATTACAGACAAGAGGTGCAGAAGCTCAAAGAACAATTAGAACTTGTCATTGAAGAGAAGAATGAATTCCAGGTCAGTTTAAAATATATCAGACATAATTATTTAGTGTTTGCAGTAAATTTGGTTGAAACCTGTATTTGTGCATGGGGTGGGGTGCGGGGTGTTTGGTAAAAAGGAAAAGTACGGAACCTATATGCTCTCAACCTGTAAGTTTAAGGCTTTGCTGTCTCCTGTTCTGAATGGAATATAGTACAATAATATTGCTATCTTTTTGTCTTGAATCATGATTATTTGCATAAATGATCTATTAAATATATGGTAAATGTAACTGCAGGCTTATAAAGCTGTTGTGTTCAAGCATATGACTTTGAAACGGAAATGCATCTTACAAGAAACAAAATGATTAGCATTTGTAGTGTTCCCCTTTTGGGCTTTTGGCATTCTAATTTCCATCTGTAAATTGCCTCAATTTCGCATATATATTGTTACGAGCCTTCTTTTTTTTCCCTTTTCCCTCTTTTTCCAACCTCAGCAAATTTTATTAGTTGCTTTTTTCTTCTGAGTGCACTTCATTCTCCATAACCTATTTAGTTAATGTGACTTCTGCTATTTTTCACTGTCTTATATCATTTCCACTAGTTGTACCATTCAATATGTACGTGCTTTATATACTTGGCTACTTGCACATGCATTTATGGCTTTATGTTTTGATACGTGTACAGAGAAAGTACACTGAACAAGTACTATTGAATGATCAATTAAATGGGGAGATATCTGAACTTACACAAGAGACACTACTAATTCAAGAAATCCCTCAAAGGCTCTGTGAATCTGTGGCAAGTTGCAAAGACTTTTATGAAGATGCTCTATCTACAATGCAGGTGAAATTTGTGCATTATATATATGCCAGTTTAAAATTGATCTTCAGATGTTCAAGAAGTGATTCTTATTTTCTATCCTTTGTGACTGTAATAGAGTTTTGCATCTGATGGGAATTCTTCAACTGCCAAACTGCTTTCTAGCACCAGTGAAATAGGCTCTAGCCTTTTCTCATCTCTAGAAACCCTTTTCTCAATGGCAGCGGATGGTAACAAATCCTTTGCAGGGAATTATCCTCTATTCCAAGAACATTGCAAGGTTCTTTGTGAGAGGTTAAAGAGCACAATTACAACCTTGGCACTGTCAGAAACACAAACCACTGACAACAAACAAGTGAAGAATCCACAGTGCAGATGCGACAATAAGGTAGCTGCCTGGTCACAATTATCAAGATATAATTTATCAATAATGCTTTTTTTCTCTCTTCTGATGTTTGCCTATTTGTTTAATTTTTCACAATGTTGATACTTCTAAATGTTTTTGCCATATATTTTGTCTATATAATATATATCACAGTTGCTTACTTGCTTATAAAGAGAAATCAACATAGTGCTGTGAAAGTTTCGAACAACAAATTGAATATTTGGTCAGTTTTTAAATATACATTTTTCAACTTAGATAGGATTTGAACCCATCTCAATATTATAAAATTAAACTTTACATGTCAATTCTTCATTTTACTTCCTACCTTCCCTGGTAGAAAAATTACATTGTCCTATTGTCGGACTATTCTTGCATTAATTGACTGGTTCAAAAAAATTATCTACCTGATGTAAAATTGCATAAAACTGCTTCTGAAAATATGTTACAATTATATGTTGCTCTGAGTATGTTTAAAGTTGATATTTTTAATGTTTAACACTACATAAAACTGGATGAAGCGTAAGAAAATGATTTATACATTGTCAGGAACAGAGTTTCTTTGTTATAGTATGAACTCGTGGCGTTTTCCATATATACTTGAAAGTTGAAATGGATTTCGGGACATGCTAATTTTGACGTAAGACTGAACTAAAAGGAAGACTTCAATTACTAATGACTTCCCCAAACTTAACAAACATCTTACCCGAACCAGCTTTGAACAGATTGAGTGATTAATTTACTGCCCAGTTATAAATAATGCTCAACATCAAGTACGTTTATAAGGAATACTATCAAAATGCAACAAAATCTTACTTACCCAGATATGCTCTCAGGTTGTTGCTACAATCAAATTGCTAGCTTACCAAGTCTTTTAATTGGTGGTGTTATTATGTGTATTCAATCCCATGTTTTATCTTAAGTAGCTATGTTGTTAAGATTTTTAGAACTTTCTGGTATCGATTAGGACTAAATTTACAGAGAACCGATACTTTGCACTGCAGAAAGATGCTGCACAACCCTGGATGTATAAGAATCTATAACCTCTGCCTTTTAGGAGATATCAAATATTTATGTTTCTGTCTGCATCTGTGCTAGTTAAGAGTTTCAAGAAGATCCCAGAGAAAATAGGAGCTACTTTAGCTCTAAATTATTAAAAACATTATAGCCTAAGTTGCTTTCCATTTGTGTTTTAAGATATAGTTTTTTAAATGTGATAAAGGGTTGCGCTCCGGAAGAAGAAACTACTTGTTGGAAGGAGAAATTGAGTAATGAACTCAACACTATAAAGGAAAAATACAATGGCTTGGAGAAAGAGGTAGACCTCAATAACAAGTTTCTGGAGGCTTCTAAAGAAAAATATGGTAGCTTGGAAAGAGAGTTTCAGCTATTGAAAGAAGAAAGAGATTCTTTGATTGAAACAGTAGCTGAATCATCTCAAAAACTTGCAGTGGTCACTGACCAAAAGGAGAATGTGTTGAAGGACTTGAACTCAGAACTACAGAGAAGAAAGGATATTGAAGAAGAGATTAAACAATTTAGTGTTGCTTTCGCGTCTAGACAGAAATCACTCGTTTCTTTCCATAGCCAATTGAAATCTAAAGTTGAGAAACTAAGATCCCAAAATCCAGTTCCAGTACCAAAATCTCTAGGGTATTAAACAACATGCAAGATTTCTTTCTTTATATTATGTATATGCTAGACCTTCAATTTCTTTGCCTTTTTCTTTGTAGTTGTCCCAACTCTATTTAATGTTTTTCTGCAGTGTAATTGAATATCTAGCAGTCTATCTAATCCATATTTTGAGTGAGTTCTGTGTTCAAATGACCATGACATGGGAATTGGACCTACTAGTTTGCCTTAACTGCTGATTCGAAAACTAAATGGCATATTGTTTATCTTTGAATCCTAAGGGTGCGCAGAAAATGTATTAAGGGTTATTTTGGTAATAAATATAAGTTGAATGGTTATTTTGTAAAAGAAAAATTAGTAAGAATGGATAAAACGATAGTTGTAAACTTGTAATTGGTATTTTTGACAATTTCCTAAAAAGAAAAAAAAAACCCATTTATCGGAAAAAATATATTTCAAAGGTGGAACGTTTCTTGAACAATTTTTAAAAACGTTTCGTAAAAAAATGTTTTCCAAAAACGTGAAAATCTCTTTCATTGTTTTTTAAGAATGAGAAAAACGTTTTCATCATTTTTCCTTCGATCACAAAGGGTTTGTGATTGAAAGAAACTTGCAGTGGTCACAAAGCATTTGTGATTGAAAGAAACTTGCAGTGGTTCCCTTGGATTCCACTCTAAATATTTAATAATTTTCCTTCAATCACAAAACAATTAGACGACAGGAAATTTACAAAAATGAAAAACCTAATTGCAAACTGCCCCACTGTCGTATAGTTACAGACTTGTAGCCAACAACAGTCGAAGAGTAAAAAAAAAAATTGTTGGCTCAAAATGATGGGTTGAGTTTAGATTTCAATATTTCATTTTCACATCCATCTTAAAATCAGCATCAAGATAGTGACATCAAGACATGTTGATTCTAAAAGATAACGTTGAGGCATGTAGCTCTCTGCAATTATTTTTTTTGTAACTAAAAATATTTATGATTTAGTCGCTCTCGCATTACTACCTCAATCCTCACCAGATGGTGGTTTTGCTGCAATTATTTTACCCACTATTAGATTTTAGGGTTGAATAGGAACCCCACCCACATGATTGCATATTTCATTGGTGGATCAACCAATTAAAACAACCACATAATATATAGCAAAATAAACCTTCTTTTTTACTTTTGTTTGGTCTTTTTCTCTTTTTTATTTCAAAAAGTAAACGAAGTAAAGTAATGTTTTCATTCTCTTGTTCATGTTAAGTGGCAGACAATTGTGGGTGATGTAAACATAAATAAAGAAAATTGGCCAGTTCTTTTTCTTTTTAATTATTTAGAATAATCAGGATTGAAATGAAGAAACAGTTTCTGGAGAATATGATTATGATAAATAAATAGATAAATAATAATAATAATAATAATAATAATAATAATAATGTGGGGGTTGAGTAACCAAACCAAACCAATCCAATCGATCCATGCACAATTTAACAACAATCAATTTTTCCTTTGTATCCCATCTGTTGACTCTTTAGTCTTTATGGACACCTCTCAAAATTAAGACAAAATCTATTGGGACCATGTTAGTATAGTAACAAAATATTGAATTGAATTTATGTAAAAGAGAGGTAGAGAAGATTGAATGAGTCTCAAAGTCTATACAAGTAAAGACAAACAACAAAACAAAACATTGCATTGCATTGTAAGATTCTGGATTTGAAGACAACTATCAGGATTATGACCTGAACATGGAGTCCAGTCCAGTCCAGGCAATATGTTGAGTTAAAAAAACTACAGAGACTGTTTCGACAATCTCCCTCTCTCTCTCTCTCTCTTAAGCCTTAAATACTCAATCTTGCCGTGTGTTTTTGTTCTTGTTCAGTCCCAAACTGACAGATATGCTTTGTCTGTAAACATTTATGAGGCCTGCAACTGCCACCACTATTGCCTCATCATCTTTTCTTGCAACTTTTCTTCAACAATCAGTCAGTCCCCACATCTCCATTTTCAGCAAAAACTTCCCAACATAGAGAGAGAGAGGGAGAGCACAAATGTAATGGCCACCACAACATCAAAACCAGTCAAGAAACTTGGACAGTTCCTTGAAGAGAAACAAGAGCCTTTTGTCCTGGAAATTTACCTCTTAGAGAAAAGTTGTCTGAAGAAGAAGAAGAAGTTGAATTCAGACAAATCTTTGAAGAGGTCTGAAAGTTGTTCTAAATCAAGTACTAGCAAAAAGGGTATTATTCCACAGTGTCCCAAGTTGTTCAAAGTTGTATATAACAAGCTTGTTTCCATTAACGGTTCTAGTCTGAAGATCAAGAACAATGATAAGAGAGATGGTGAATTCAATGTCACTGAGGTGGCCAGGAATGACCAACAAGTTGCAGAATCAGATCAATTTTCCTCAGCTAGTAGCACAACAGTTTTTAATTCATGTTCTGAGAGTGATGCAGAAGAAGCAACCACTTCTCACCAGCCTTTCAGAATCTGCAATCCAGAACAAAAAGAGGTACAAAAACTTAAGTTTCTCAATTGTGTTCTTCATCATCATAATTCATGTAAAAACTTACTTTGTTAAATTAAAAAAACCCTGTTTAGAATTTCCAAGAATCTAATCAAATAAGCCAAGTTTCTCACAAAGATAACAGGCTGGTGCAGATAGAGATCAATGGAGACACAGAGAAGAGAGTAAGCAAATTAGTCCTGTTTCAGTACTAGAAGGCATACCTTCCAATAACTGTGAGTATTTTGTCTGCTATAAACTTCATTTCAGATTAAAAATTTTTCTTTTTTGATCTTGAAATCATATTATGTTTTGTGAATAAAACAGCAAGACATGATTTGGGTACAAGTCACGAAGAGAATAATCCATCAAAAAGTTGCATCATTGTCACTAAGAAAATTAGTGATGACTCCATCTTATCAGCTTCTCTCTGGAACTTATTTTTCCACTCAGCTACGGAGAAACCAAGCAGCGCCGGAGCAGCAGAATTACAAGACCTTATCAGGTATAAATCAACCTCTGAATTCTTAAAATCCAAAAGGGTATTGCAGCAAACAAAGCAGCTTCTGTTTGATTGTGTGAGGGAGGCAGTAGAGACTCAACAACATGGTAAGGAGAAAAGCCAGCAAAATCGTAGAGAAAATTTGGGGTCTGAATTGCTTGGAAAGCTCATTTGTGAGAAAATTAAGGCATGGAAGAGACAATCAGGTGGTAGATTAAACATTACAAAACAGTTGGAATCAGATTACAAAGATTCAGCACAAGAATGGAATAGTTTTGAGCCACAGATTAAAGACATTGCTATGGAGATTGGAGATGCCATACTAGAAGAAATAAGAGATCAGATTGTTACAGAGATGGTTTATTTTAACCAACTTTAGTCACTTCCATTCACTCACTCAAATTTACTTCTTATCTTCCATTTCCAATTCCTCCAATCCTCAACATTAAATTTTGTCTTTGGGTTGTTTCTGGTACAAAATTGAAGTAAAAACAATATATTCCATGAATAGTCAATATGTCAACTTTTCCTGTATCACTCAACAGCATAAGAATTCGTTTATTTGAAGCAGCAGTATTATTTTCTCTGTAGAATCAAACAAGAGCCCATGCAAACTGGATTTTCATCAAATTGTAATCTTAGTTACTGGGACCTGACAGGAACCTGGTGATAACACGTGGCAGAAAATATATCTGAACGTTAGCCACATATATGCTTTTCGTTGGAGAAAGTCTTGGGTACAACCGGTACACCATGCATTGCCCAACCTGATGCTGCCGACGATACATGGTACATCTGATCACGGTGCACCCAAGTTTAGCCTCTGGGTGACATAATTGATAGATCGATGTTGATGTTTAAACAACCAAAAATAAAGCCAACGTTGGGAAGCTTTACATTTAATTGGTGCAATTCTTTTCAAGTGTGAAAATTGCACCACCGCATGCTAATGGGACCAATTTTGTCTTGAGAAACCAATGTCCCCAAATGAAAACAACTTTTTCTAAAAGCAAACCCAAAATTTGCCTCGTACGTTTTTCCAGTTTTTATAGAACATTTTTGTGGTTTTGGGGGATCCAACTTCCAAGCAGAGCAAGCTTCATCAGTGTCTTTTAGAACATCAACAACATAAGAAAAATTGGCATAACATCTGATGGCATCGTAGCTAATCATACCTTCAATTCAATCATAGTTGGCCTTCATTTGGTATTTGCAGAAAAAACTGCTGAACCAAAATTAGAATTACACGAAACATTGGAGTCGTTGCATTAAAAGGAAGAAAAAAAACAACTATATATCTTTCCCTTCAAAAGCCAACAAGATGCCCAAAATTGCTCCTTTCATTGGGATTATTTTCAGCAAAATAACAATTATCTATTTTGAAATTAGTCATGCCAACCTCCTAACCAATAATTCTACAAAAACAGATGGAAAATACTTTGTACATTCTATAAACTATGCAGTTTCCAAAGTGAACCCTATTTCCACAACCAACAAACTGATCAATTATCTGAATCAAATCTTAGAAAGCATCAAAGAGAGGTTCAAAAATCTATATATCCATGATATACCATGAACCAATTGCGAAACACGTCTTGCCGATGCATACTCGTTAGTGCTCTGTAAAAATGATATAACAGGGGACTACGGGATTTCCCCATCCTCACCAAGCTCCCCATCTTCTAGCTCATCATGGCCGCCATTTCTGCGGTGATCTCTTTTGTGTTTCTTATGTCGACTTTCACTGTCCGACTCAGGACTGTACACATGCTGCCAAAAAACATGATCAGAAATTAATCATTTTACACAAAAGTTAAACCATAATATGTTATAAGCAAATATGTATATACCTTTCTTGATTTTTTACGGTCACTAGCATGTCTGCGAGACTTCTTTGAATCCTCTCTTTCATCCTTACCCGAGCTCACATCATCAACAGCACTTTGGTGCCGTTTCCTATTTTTCCTATCTTTGTCTTTTTCCTTTTTCTTGTCCTCTCTATGGCCATGACTGTCAGTTACATCAGCAGTTTCACTATCTGTATCATCTTTTCTCGTTCGTTCCTTTCCCTTTTCTCTTTCCCGTTCTCTCTCCTTTTCCTTTCTCTCTTTCTCCTTCCGTTTTTCTTTCTCCTCTCTATCTTTCTCCTTTTTGGCCTACAAATAAGGAGGTTAATAGAAATATCTAGAATATATATATATATATATATATATATATATATATTATACAACTCCCAACAAATACGATTCCTGGTCAATGAAAAGCCACAAAGTCAATTTTTTTACTTTTTATTATTATTATTATTATTATTGGAAACTTAAAATCAAAGTAAATAAGAGAGAAAAGCCCCAAGTGAATAACAACATAATTGCAAAGATGATCGGTCAATATTTGCTGATTCATTTGCCAGGTCATTCATCAACAATTCAGATGTCATAATGGCATAATAAATAGATCAAATATTAATCAGTAAAAGTTTAAAGGCCACATAAAATGAACATTTGAGTGTTACCAAATTGTGTAGAGTCAGAATAGGATTAATAAAAGTTTGAGGTACCTTTTCCTCCTCACGCCTGCGTTCTTTTTCTTTAGCCTTTTCGATCATGTGTGAAATGTATTCCTCAAAGACCTGTCTCCTGAAGGTCTCTTCACCGATTGATCTAAAGAAGGGGGTGCAGATGATCAAAAAAAAAAAAAAAAAAACTTATAGATTACTATGTTCTTAATAAAATTCCAATATTTGACATTAAAAATCCATCAAAAAAATAGTACTATACTTGTACTCTTGGCTCTCTTCAAAAAGTTGTTTGGAATCGTCCCAAGTAGAAGACGCAGTTATTTCCTACAAAAGAGCAAAAGAATAAAAAATTAGACAGCATGGTTGAAAGAATTGCCCGATCCAAGTACAGCTGAATTGCTAAGAACATCAGTTAACCCATTTAAAACAGATTTGCAATACCTTATACGAATGCAGTAGTTTAGTGAAGTCATCGGCAAGTCGCTGACGCTTTTTAGCCTCTTTCTCCTCCTTCTCCTTGGCTCGCTCAAGTAACTCCTCATATACAAGCTTCAGTGAAAAGAATAAGACCACAATCCTTCCAAGGATTATAAAAGATAAAAAAAATCAAGAATAAATTAAGATCCCTACATAATCTAAGTTCCAGACTGGACAATTAAAACTTGAGCATCACCGGCATCTGGGTACATACTAACAATACAAGACCATATGTCCTTTCGCATATACCTCTTCTCAAGCAAACAAATTCATTTCATAAGAGACGCAACTCACTCATCAACCAAGAACTCATTTTTCTAAGGCATATATGTAGAATAAAAATAATGATATGACAGAACACGAAGAACATTTGAATAGGACTCAACTAAAATGGAAAGAAGTACCTTTAAGTTGATATCAGATATTTCTGGAGAACCAACATCCTCTGAAACAGCAGCCTTAAAGTCTTCAAATGTCCATGTTGAGGCTATGGTAATCTATGGAAAAAAAATGGTTAACATTAATACTGTATTATAGAAAGACACAGGAAAATACATAATTTAAATTAATTACCTTCCCAGATTTCATGGCATCTTTTATACGAGTTTTGTCTTCAAGATACTGTCAATATGCAAAGGCACAAAGTAAGACAGGACACAACCATTAAAAAGTTGTAGGCTTCCACAGCTGCAAGCAAAACAATGATGCAAGAATAAAAGCAAACATCCTAATTCAAAGTAAGTCCACAGAGCAGCAAGGAACAAATGTCAAGAGAAATCATAACTATAACCAAAAGAAAAAAAAAATGTGAAGAGCACAGCTAAATGAATTCTTTTCTTTAAAAGAATAACCAATGTTTAAAATCCAAAAACTAATTTACATATGCAATTACAGAGAAGAAATGCAAATTACATGAAAACATTAGTCAGTTCAGGCCATATAGTTGAACCTGATATATTACACGAGTTAAACAACAAATCGTTAGAGAGATAATTTTGCCAATGCAAACCAGATCAATGTGAGTAGACAACAGAGACAGAAACACACATTTCATTCACCAGCTAAATGAAGTCATTTAGTCAGGACGTAAAACCCTTGTGATTTACCAACCATGTCGTCTAGCTCATTTGCAGGTTGAGCTCATGCAACAATATACTTTTTCGACTTCTTGGAAGATCAACTTCTAGAATCAAGAGTTTCTATACAAAATAGGTATCTGCTTTATTGCTCCATATCAAAGTCAGAATAAATTGAGCAGACTAGGTGGCAGCTTCATAATCTATGCTATATGAGGCTGCTAGTTTTTTGTTATTTTGCAAAAATCCCATCAGTACTCCCTGTATCTTCAAATTCAAGCTGAACTCATTGAGTCCACAACTTCCAAGAGATAGAAGTTTTATAAACATACCTATGCGTGATTAAGAATAAAAGTTTACATTAATATTTTGTCCAGATAGATGGCTTCTAGCCAAGAATCTCACCCTTAAGGACCAACACAAACTTTTTATGCGCCTCTTATTTTGCTAGTTAAAATTAGACCTAGAACTCAAAGCAACCCCACCTTGTTACTTTTTACCCCAAAGCCAAGGCAGAGTAGAACAACGAAAAGAACCAAAAGCTAGTGACAGCATAATTAGACATGTCAAAATCATGTTAGGCAAATGCTGTATTCTTTACCTCATATTGTTGGTGTTGGAGGGCTATGGGGAAGTAATCAAACTTTAATACTTACCTCAAAGAATTTGTTACAGGTAGATTAACTATAATTATTATACATTGCAACTTGCAAGATAGATAAGAAAAGTTACCTGTTTCTCTAATTCTTCACAGACATCCTCGAACAATTCTTTTGGTGTTGAGCCAGAAGTATTTGTTGCAACAGCATGATATTGAGACAAATCTCTAACCTACAACCAAATAACAAAAATTACAGAACATAAGAAAAAAGTTCCTGCAACTCCTTTTCCTTTTTCTTTCTGGCCCGGTTCAATATTTCCTTGTCTCTCAATTTATAAAGTAACTCTTTCTCAAACATCCAATAAAAAATTGCAATAAATGAAGTACCTTCATACAATAATCCCGCCAGTGAGTTTTAGCTGTAAGAGTGCCATCGGTAACATGTTCTTCCAACAGCTTGCGAAACTCATCACGATTTTTCCGCTCAGTCCTCCTCAATTGATCCTAGTAGTTGGTCACATATATAGATAAGGCATAAGATAGAAAAGAATTAACAATCACTATGGGTGCATCCTACCTTTTGTATCTTCTTTTGTTCCTCTTCTTCCTTCTCTAGATCACGAATATAGTCCTGGAAAATGATCAAGCGGTCAATTTTTTCGAGACGTGAGCATCTTTCGTCATCTTCCAAACGATCCTGAACTTTCCGCCACTGGCTGTTCACCTGCAAAATAAAGATATATCATTTTGAATAGATGCACAAAGAAAAAAACTTGACATTAATTTCATCTACAAAACAAAATACAATCCACATTTTTCAAGGGTTTACCTTAATAAAATCACAGGATCCAAGGAATTTCCTGTACTCTGCTATATTGCGCCTATGGTCCTCTGTAGCTTTTTCCTTCTCCTGCAATAAATATGAATACACAAATGGTAAGAAACAGATGCAAAGGAGCACAAAGTTTCTAGTTTCAGCAGCACAATTGATGTAAGAATGACTAAATACCAAAACTACAGAAAAGCTAACAATACAATTTTGTTCCAGAGAACAAAAATGCTTTCTTTTTGGAAAAAGGGTCAACAGGGCACATGAAGCAAAAGAATAAGAAAAAGGCTAAACATCATATTTATATAAAACCCATAAATACACATTCAGCTTTACCACATATATACATATTGGGTGACCCAGAAACAAAAACAAAAAGAGCAAACCAAACTACGTTCACGTATGTCTAGTTAGAATACACTATTCCAACTAAACTCCAGCATTAACTCCAATTTATGTCAAATGAATCAAAATTATGGCTATTAGCCTATTAGGACAAACTAGACCGTATGAGGTATGTCCC
Source organism: Dipteronia sinensis (assembly GCA_033220585.1). Classification (NCBI taxonomy): domain Eukaryota; kingdom Viridiplantae; phylum Streptophyta; class Magnoliopsida; order Sapindales; family Sapindaceae; genus Dipteronia; species Dipteronia sinensis. Next base: position 85,116,605 of record CM065636.1, on the reverse strand, counting down.
GTAATTGCAATCTACATACAAGGATTTATAGACAGAAGCTTGTTCACTTGAGAAAATGATGCATAAAAGCAGAGAACATTTACCTTCCTCTCAAGTTCTACCATGTAGTTGTCAAAAAGATCCTCCTTGTCTCTAACTCGTTCAACGGCCTTGAACCGTTCATCATTTTCAAACATACTCACAGCTTTGCTGATCATGTAAAATGTAAGAGCTTAGAATATTTAATATATTATCATAAAACGTAGCATACTAACAATAGACTAGAAGTAAAAGTTTAATGGTGAAGGGGAGATTTAAACCTCCATTTCGTCGAAGATGTGAGTTCCTTGGACTCCTGAAAAGAGATCAAAGCAGCAAAAAAACATCATATCAAGCTAACTTACATAATAGAGAGAAAAAGGTCAGTTTAAGATGTATGCAGCTTACCTCAAGCATCTTAGTGAATTCCTCCCTTGCTTTTTTCTGCCTCAAGCGCCGCTCCTCAGCCTCCAGCTTTTTCCGTTGACCCAAATACTAAAATGTAAAAGATAAGAAATTCTACATCAGAACAAAGCAGTTAATGCTGTTTATGGATAATATATTAGAACTTAAGAAGCGCAGTTAGTCATCCAAACATAGTTTGGTTTAAATAGCATCCACTGTTGCATAACAAATATAAATTCACTGCAAGGTTTTAAACAAAGTTTACCTCATTAAATGCTTGCTTACGCTCACCAAGTGTTTTCAGCGCACCATATCTTTTGTCATTAATTATCTCTCTCATGGTCTGTATAGAACTTTAATGTCAATAAAAAACATTTACCAAGTGATAAAAGATTGAAGGAATAGGAAAAGGATATAGCTGCTCAACCTGCTCCCAAGTCCAATCCGATTGCACGTTTGCAGATTCAAGAAGAGCTTTGAAAGCATTTTTTGCTTCCTAAACAAAAAGAAAAAAATGATTACAGATATAACCTAAAGAGAAAGATGTCAATACGGAATGAATATGACATTGGGATCTTGCATTTCTTGAAAGTTAATTAAACACATATTACTAGGTCATTTAAAAACAATTAAAAATGCAAATAGAAATGTAAAAGTACCAGCTTATTGGCATATACTAAAGGTTCGTCATCGGGTGTTTTCTCCTCTACTGGAGTCACATTAATTTTTCCAGCTACTGCCATTCCTTTTTTTGCTTCCTGCCAATGATAATAAACAGACAAGTCAGCTAATGCAAATTAAGAATTTTTCCCTCTGACTTGCATGCCTAATGTTTAAATTGAAGAGCTGAATTTTGCATATCAAAGAAACAATTCAATAATATGCAAAATATCAATAATCGTATAGGCATTAGAAAAAATGAATTATTCATATTCAATGGGTCCAATATGATTATAATCCACTCTTAGCATCGTTGCATAATTACTGAAATTTCTTATCAAAAACTTTACAACCTCAATTAATGGATAATAAAAACATCAAGGCAAAACCAGCAAGTATTAGGAGAGTATGGAAAAAGTATCAATCATACTCAAAACTGTATAGCCTTTCCATTTTAAAAGAACGATGCTACTTCTAGCTATGCATTTTGTTTAATTTTAAAACTAGATGCATCTAGAAAATTCCAGTAGTGAAAGGAGTATAGGTAGCAGGGAAAATAAATGCTAGTGATGAGTTCAAATTATTTTATGTGATCCAACTCTAGGACACTAAATTCATGAAATCTTGTCAAACATGAATTTCAATAGTCAAAATCAATCCATAGGGCAAACCAGACATGACCAAAACCAAAACTTCTCAAGAGGAAAACAAGACAGGGATTTAACCGTCTAGTGTCATTAAATAATATTTCATTTTCTTGAAATGCCTAAATGAAATGGTTGTTTGATTATTCTGAATATCCTCGTATTCATTGAGAATCTGCACTAATTAGAACTTGTAAATTGATTTTTTTTTTCTAAGACAAAAAGAGCTCCGAACAATATTTTGTTTGCTTCTGACAGTAAGCAAATAAATGATGTTAACCAAGAAGATAATTCCACAAAAAGCCATCAATTAAATGTCATACCTCAATATCCTGCACAGAAGCTCCATCTAGAGAATTCACAGCATCTTGAGACACTACATTTCCAAAGCTACTACTGTCATCATTGAAGAAACATGAGGTGGCATTCTATATGCTATTTCATTTCTTCATCATAAGTGATCATTCAAGATTAAAGAAGTAGACGGTCATACTTTATATTGGTGTTGGCATTGACCAAACCAGGAGTAACACCAGTACTTCCTGAAACACCAGCATTTAATGGAGTCACCGTTGTGGGTTGAAGTACAGTGGCAATTGCCCCGGCAGGGTGTGTAACAGGAACAGTTGATGATCCAGAAACTAATACAGTGGTAGTATTAGTCACAGCAACTACAGGAGTGACAGGAACCGGGCTAGAAGCCACCCCAGATAAAGTTGAAGAAATGCTTGAACTAACTGAAGTACTTGCAGCAGGTGTTTCAGCTGATGAGAAAACAACAGCAGTTGGTACATTAGAATTTGCTCCCATATCTAATTGGGTTCCCTGGGTAACTTCCATTTGGGCCTGATCCCGGGCTAACTGAAAGCAAATGTTACGAAGTGAGATCAGAAATGCAGAAGATCACAGTACAGGAAACAACAAGAAAAAGATCACATAGGTAAACCTTCAGTTCCTCAGGTATTGACCACTTAGACTGCTTTGTAACCTTGTTGTAATAATACCTGTGAAAGCAATTCCCTGATTAAGTAGCAATCATAGACAAAGGTAACAATCGAAACAAATACCATAGTACATCTATACTCTATAGTTTACAAAAATGATGGAAAGACTTTAAATTAAAAGTATAGTTTGAAACGAACTTTTTTCCCTCTTGGGTCGTAAATTCCTTCCAAACAGTAGATGCATCCGCCCTCTGTTATAGTAGCATAAATTATTAAAAAAGACATGAAAACAATATGGGTAAAAACTGAAGAAGAGTATAGATCATATTACAAAAATAAGCAATAAACTTCCAGGCAGTATATGTAAATGAGAAGGCTGGCACAGAAAAGAAACAGATTTTGTAAATAGAACAAATAAATATCAATAAGACAATAACTTCAAATACACACAAACATGCGTGCGCTCAAACAAAGATGTATTATGTATATATGGGAAACATGTTCCCACAACAGCTACACACAAATGTAACAAGCATATCAGTAATGTAAGCCAAACATCCTGATTACAGGAAAAGATGAAGAAAAAGAACAGAAAAAAAAAAAAAAAAAAAAACCATGTCTATAACAAGGTAACAAGTTACTTTAACACTAATGCTAATCTCATCACAGTTTGACCCAATTAACAAAACAATGGAAGACGAAACGGTCTGCAGATTTTAAACTTTTTGGCCTTTGCAAATACCCCACGATTTCTACCAACTGGTTTGACAAATTGATAAACCACTACTACAAAAGAAAAAAAAGCACCCTTGACTTAGCATTTCATACCTCTGAAAATCAGTAGCAAGGTGTACCTGAGGAACTCTTCACAACATTGACATCAAGGAAGTCATGAAACAGAAAAAAGCTTGCTAAGATAATGTTATAGTGGAAAATTAGAACATAAAATTCACTCATATGAACAGGCTACTACAATTCTTCCAATAACAAAAAAGATATGACAAACAGAATAAGGATATTCTTTCATTCTATCTTTAAATGCATGATGGAAAAACAAACACATTATCAAGAACAGATGGGACTAAACTAACAACAATGCGAAGACTACAAATATATATAAGGTAAATGTAGAAAATTAATCAACATTTTTTAAGTTCTTTCAATCACCAATCTAACATAAATAACTTGTCCCTACAAAATAAACAAGAGGTAAATAGCAAAATGTTGCCTGCCTCGAGAAAGTGAAAGTCCGCCTTGAAAATGAGCAAATACAGCAGTCGTTAAATTTCTCCAGACTTGCCATGATGTCTACAAACCAGTGGAAAAACATGCAAAGAAAACGAAAGAATTTGAATAAAACAATTTTGTTCAACCATGGCTCCATTTCTCAACATCCATAAAAGGGAAAACAGTTTGTACAAATACCAGGATGTAAACTACTGAACACATCAAAAGCACGTTTGACTGGCTAAGGAAGACAATTTAAATGAGTTACAAGAATATCAAATAGTCTACTAATATTACTCACCTCAATTGGTGTCATCAATTCCACAGGCTTCTCCCAGCTAGATTGTTTTGTCCTCTTGTTGTAATAATATCTGAAAAGTATGTGCATCACAGTTAGGAAGAATAAAGAACGAACACACCTATATGACTGAGTGTTTTCCAGATATACATCAACAACGTACCTTCTTCCATCACTTGCCGTATGCTCTTGCCAATCAGATAATGATGACTGAGAATTGCTAGGAACATGTGCTGCCTGTTATTCCAAAAGGAGCATGATCAAACATATCTCAGGTCCGCAAGTATTCCAAAAGGAGGCCAACAACAATGGTCATGCATAGTGCCAACAGAAAATATTAAGTAACAATTAGAATTGAATTTCAGTAAATTATCATAACCAACCCGAGTTTCTGACATTGGGAATGAATCTCATTAAATTATTGAAACATCAATACCTCCAATGTCAGGTTATCAGCCTCTAAATAAATGAGACACAATTTTGTTCATATAACTCATATTTTTAATCTACTTTATATACAAAAGAGGGTTACAAGCTTTATTTAATTTCCTAACTGTGCAGAAATGCCAAGATCGTAACACTCATACTTAGCAATACAACATGTCGAAAAGCAGATGGAAAGACAATGGAGAGAAGTTAGTCTCTCCATCGATATCTATGTTTGTTAGAAAGAAAGAAAAGAAAAAATGAATTAATAGCTTTTCTTAATGATGGTTACTACTTACTAGTTAATTTCACAGATTAATTAGGTTAATCTGATGACAGCATTCCTATACTTTTGAAAGATTGGTTAGGTTAACTTGAGGACAACCCATCCATTTCCTTTTGAAGCCTTTCTCTATACTACCAAACAATAGATTAGGTCTGCTCCACTTCCTAATTTCCTTCCCCCCCATCCACCTAATTTTCTCTACTGCCTAAGCACTCTTTCGGAAGGTTGATGATAGTTGGACCAAAAGCTTCCCCAATTTAATGGTTGGAAACTTATTCTCATTATGACAAAATCTTTTTTCTACTCGGGTGAAGTCCAAACTGCAAATTCACCAGACGATGAGATAGCTAGTAGCAAGTCAGGCAATTGAACAAAAGAAATTTACTTTCATCAAATTCATACAACAGTGTGATTTTAACAATTTCTAGCAGAGCAAAAACCTTTTTAAGGCATCAAATGCACTCACAGTATCTGTAGAAGAAGGAAGTGGCACTTGTAGACCAGTCTGCTGTACTGGTGTGGCAAGTGATGCGCCGTGATTTGCAGATGACATCCAAGATTGTCCAGCTACAGGTGCATGCATTTGAGGTATTGGTTGAAATTGTGAAGAGGGCACAAACTAAAAAAATGCAAAACAATCAAAAGAAATGCAAAAGGAACTCCCCAAAAACAAGCAAGTTAGCATATGAGAAATGAGATCTCACTGTATATGATGAAGAAGGTGGCATTCCAGGGGCACCTAAGCCAGACATATGATTATTCATTGCAGGGCCAGTGTGATGTGACTGAGGTGATCCAGCTGTAAGAGGCCTATTTGTTTGGCCATATAGTGCTGGTATAGCCTGTGATGGAGGCATAGCGCTGTGGACAGGCTGACCCAGCCTTGGTGGAAACTGCTGCATTGGTTGTGAGAACTGCACTGGCTGATTTTGAATAGCCGGCATCCCGACATTTGAAGGAGAAAAACCTGGCCCGCCAGGCCGAAACTGTTGGGATGGTGCTGGAATAAATGATTGTCCCTGCTGTGTTGGAAGCACTGGTCGAAACTGGAGTAGAGAGTTGCACACAACAAAATATCAAAATTCTTGCATGAAAGCAGATGATAAATGCCACCAAACATGAACAGATGAAGGAATTACTTGCATAGGTAAAGATGAAACAAAATTTTGAGGACTTAAGGATCCAATTGGAGGAGGCTGAAGTGGCTAATCCACAGAGGGAGAGAGAAGGAGAAAAAGATATAGAAAACCAGACATAGCCACACAGGTGTGTTCAGACCAAAATAACCATCACACGCTTTGTACAAAAACTTGAAATAGATACAAGTAAAAGGATGTTCCATTACTTTCTAGAAATCTAATACTGAACCCTTTTGATAGGAAAATCAAATTTTGTTAACAGAGATAAGTCTCATGTTCACATTCGCTTCTATTTTTTAAAAGAAAACCCCCAAAACATAAAAGAAACATAGGAAAGAAACAGTAAAAACATACTTTGAAAACTAAGCAAGACTGGAAAATTTTTGACATATTTAATGTAAGAACACTCAGAGTTAAAGTGTAAGTGTTCAATATCACATTCAATAAAGTAGTAATATGCATTGCAAGGATTTAAAGTAACCATCGTGTTTCAAGCTGAATCCAGTTCAGATTTTAGTTTAGATTACACAAGGACCAAGATGAGAACTGGATTAGAAGTTCAATACCTGCCCAGAGGGTTGGGAATTATTGGCCATTCCAGAACATAGGCAAGCCTCCTTAAGCAGCTGCACATATTAAAAGGTTATCATCAAAATCTTCTTATCTGACAAGTGACAATCTCAGCAAATTAATGCTCGCCAATGGAGCCACGGGCTAAAAAACAAGAGTGCACCCCAACAATTCCAAATTGGTCAAGTTATCATATATAGATTGACTATCATCTCTATCTAAAAATAACATCTCAACAAATCTATACGTCAATCTATTTCTAAAGTATTGTTTTTAATGCACATACAATCTGATGATAAAGATACATAAGAGGACGTAAATGTGTGCACAAATCAAGTCACTCTGTTGGCAGAATATTCAGGATCAGAATATGCTTTTTTGAACTCTGTGAAGTTCCCTCATGATTGTTAAGGAAAAAGAATCCCTAATGAAACATACTCTCCAGAAATAAAAAGGGCATAACAACTGTCAAGCAACTTAATTTTATTATAATCAATGTTTTAAAATGGGCGATTAGATGCGAGGCAGTGAGACAGTCGCCTGAATTCAAAAATGATAAATAATGCAATATATATATATACACACTAAAATATAAATCATAATAGGGTTTCTTACTTTAGAAAAAAAAATATCCATATCCTCTATATACTCACCCCAAACAAACAGAAACCCTAATTTAAAAAATAAATAAATAAAACAGTGCTTTGCTGCACACCTATGACCTATCTTCCATAAACTCACCCCAAACAAAAAGAAGCGCTAATTTTTTTACCAAACTCACCCCAAACAAAAAGAAACTCTAATTTTTTTAATATCCACCAAACACTCAGCCACATGGCATTGAGGTGAGTCCAAGCAAGATTAAGGTAGATGCGACCGACTCAACGCGTTTTTGGCCGTGAGGCACGCTTGAGGGGCCGCCTCAATTCAAATTTTAAAACATAGATTAAAATCCCTCTTTCTTTTCTCCCCTCCCCCCCCCCCCCCCCCCCCCCAAACTATTTTGGTTCCATAAGCCCCTTAAAAAACACTAGAAAAGAAAACTATACCCATTAACCAACTACTTCATCTAATACAAAATACAAAAGCTATATAGTTGTACTGCCCAAAACTATGTGAACAGGTGTCAGACAGACTAACCTAAATGACGCAAAAAATTCAATTTCGATTTGAGTTTACTGGAACCATTAAACAATATAAAAATTAACTAATAATAAATGCCGTCACTGCATAAAGCAAGACACTAAACTAAGCTCAAAATCAATAATAAAAATAAAAACGAAATCCTTACAAACTCAAATCATGTCCAAGTACTTCATTCATGAATCAAGAAATCATCCAGTCCAATAAGACAAAACAGAATTGGCCATTAATCTACATATCACTTACAGAGTTACAGGTGCACCGGAATTGCACGCAGTACAACCAAAAAGAGACATTCTTTTACCAGAATACCGAATGAATTATATAAATCCAATAAAAAATAATTGAATTCAACAGAAGAAAAAAAAACATGTACAATACACTCCTACACTGCATAAAAAAGGAAAAAGAGTAAATACTTACAGATATGACAGAGTAGGAGAAGCTTTAACAAAAGAAAGAGTAACGATAGCTTCTTGTTGATGAAGAGAACGATAGCTGAGAGCTGAGATCCGTATCTGTGTCGGGTGTTCTGGTGTCTGAAATGTTAGGGTTTAAGAGAAAAGATGGAAATTGAATTTTTTGATTGAAAGACGGTAGACAATATTTTGTCCGACTTGTTTATTTTCAAAGTATACCCGGTTTGGGCCGACAATTTAGAGATGTCTATGAAACGGGTTCGGGGCTCCCCAACCCCGCCTCTCTTCTTTTTTTCTTTTTTTCTTTTTCTTTTTCGTCATTTTTGTTGGAAAAGAGTTTATGCATATTAAATATATTTTATATGTTTAATAATTATTTACGTATTTACAGGTTTAGGTTTGTGTTCGATTTATATTCTTCTGCTTTTTATCCTATAGAACAATGGTTTCGACGATTTCGGTTTTACGTCGAAATTCGAAACCACCAAAACAAGTTCTTTTGATGGATATATTATAGTCAGTTTTTATTTGATCATTTATGTATCTTATATTTACATTAAATTTGTGGTTATAGTTCAATTAAAACTTATTAAATCAAAATTTCAGTTAAGAGATTGTAACGTTCCGGTTTCAAACTGAATCCGTCGAAACAACAAAAACGGGTTTTTAACTTCTTATATGCAAGTTTTATAGCCATTTTTTTTCTATTTGATCATTTATGTTGTGTATATTTACATTAAACTTTTGTTTTTATATTTACATTGAACTAGCCTTCTTAGGTGGCATTTGGTTGGGCGGAATGGAATGGAATAGAATAGAAAGAAATGCATTCCATGTGTTTGGTTTCTTAAAATACAACGGAATGGGAATTCCATTGGAATGGGGATTCCACCACTTTGGTGGAATGGGCTTTCCTTCCAAGAACCAATGGAATGCTCATTCCATTCCATTAATACATTTTTTCTTCCAAAATTAACCTTCTGCCTTAATAATTTATAACTTTTCTCTGATTAGTTACAATTACATCCTCCTCCATTGACTAACGACCGAGCACAGATTTCTTCCTATCTCGATTTCACTTTCTTGATTCCAGGTATTTTTTTCATCTCATTCTTTTTTGTTCTCTCCGTCTCTTTATTTTCTCAAGAAAGTGACAAGAAAATGGGATTTATAATTAGGGTTTTGGCTTTGTTTCTGTATAGTTTTTCCTAACTCAAACAAAACCAACTTTATAACATTATCGAAGCATCTTCATTGGATTAGTTTAGTGGCGCTACGCAGACGCACTCGGGTGAACAGTAACTTTTGTATGTTGTCTGAGACTTTGTGAATGCGTTCCGAGACTTTGTGTTTGTGTCCAAATTCTTTTGTTTGTGTCCAAGACTTTGTGTTTGTGTGTCCGAGACTTTGTGTTTGTGTGTCCGAAACTTTGTGTTTGTGTCCAAGACTTTGTGTCCGAGACTTTGTGCTTGTATTCCGAGACTTTGTGCTTGTGTTCCGAAACTTTGTGCTTGTGTGTCTGAGACTATGTGCTTGTGTTCCGAGCTTTTATGCTTGTATGTCTGATACTATGTGTTTGTGTTCCGAGATTTTGTGCTTGTATTCCGAGACCTCTTGGTTGTTATTCTGTGCTCCTCTGTTTTTGTTTTGTTCATCTTCTAAGCTTATTTTTAAAGTTGAAATTGTTAATTAAATTTTCATTAGATTTTAATTGTTTGGCATTTATAACCGTAGAAACAATGGCTCGTCTAAGCTTATCCCAAAGACAAACATTGAGAAAGAAGAAGATTTTGACTCTCTTCATGCATTGGTTGAATGTTATGCATGTAGCAGAACATTTTTGTCAATTGTTAGAAAAAATTATAATGCATGACATTCAGTCAAAATCTTTGAGAAGACATTTGTATGTGCTTGATATAGTTGTTAGATATAGTTGTTAATAGGCAAACTGTGCAAGGTATATGTCTGTGTTATGGTGTTCTGGAGCCCCTCCATTGCAGAGGTTTTGGTTTTGCCTTTTATGGTGTCCCCCCTGCTATGGAGATATGGATGTGGATGATGTTCTGATGTGCCAGTTCAGTGATGTTTTCTTGTCTTTGTTTGTTACTCTTGCCCTTTTTTGGGCCCTATCAATAAAAAACTATTTAAAAAAAATGTATGTGTTATTGTCACTTGTTGCTATCTTTTTTTACTTGATTTTGTATATCTCTTTTATTTAAAAAAAACTGTAATTGATCTTAATTTTGTACATGAAATTATACTAATACTCTCGTATCTAAACAAGATATATAGAAATGGGTCAAACTAGAACAACTTAAAATTGTGACTTAAAAGTTTGACTTCAACATCTCAACCACTAATGTGCTCTTAATCCAATGGTTGAGATTTGAATACATTTATAGCTCTTGAATTGAAATCACATGGGTGGTTGAGATATTGAAGTCATACTGTTAAGTCACAATTTCAAGTTATTCTAGCCTAACCCTATAGAATTATTTGTATGAAAAACAAAGAAAAGAGCAATGAAAAAACACCAACTCAAAATAAGTATAAAGTAGAACCAAAAGTTTATTTTAATAGAGTTATCTATTTAAGAATTCCATATACATTTGTTGTAATTGAAAATATAAATTTTATTCTGTTAGGCCTCTGATATCCTACTGACACCGGACCAAAGGAGTCACCGTACGACGTCATCCGAAGATTCTTACCCACCGAAAGTTGTCGAGGCCTCTCGAATCATCATCGGATGCCTGACCATCCGATGCATTACCATCCGCTTCGAACATCGGATGTTATCCATGTGCGCGACATACTTCTGACACGCCAGAACACCTGTCACCACCAACCAATCGCAGGTGGCCATAAAGTCACCAATGTCAGAAGTCAAGCCTATATATACCCCACTACTTGTATTAAGAAAGGGACTATTCTGATAAAATTTAGGAAAACAGACAAAAAGGAGACTAATCGGAATCTGTTCCATTGGTCTGCAATATTGTAAATTACACCCGATCAATATATCAATTACACCCTATCAGTGTTTAAACCCGACTCATATTTACAAACAACAATTATTAATTACATTAATTCATGTATATATATTATATAATTTTATATTTTATTATTATTATCCATAATATATCGTGTTATTATAATTGTTTTGCAATTAGGGGTATGTTGGTCAAAATACAGTTAATTACATTCCATTCAGTTGTTAACCAAACAAAATAATATTGATTCAGATACTAATTCTACAGTCCCAACCAAACAAAGGAATCAGCTTTCCATTCCTTTCTATTCCAATTCTCATTCCCATTACCATTCCACCATGGTAACCAAACGCCACCTTAGTTCGATTTATACTCATTTTATACCTTAACTATAAGAACAATGGTTTTGACGGTTTCATGATTTCGGTCTTAAAATGAATCCATCAAAATCCCTGACCAAGTTCTTTTATGGATGTATTGTAACAATTTTTTTCATTTGGTAATTTTTATTTCTTCTATTAACTTGTGTTTTTAGTCCAATTAAAACTTATTAAACCAAAGTTTCGGCGGTTGCAACAATTCCGGTTTGAAATCGAATATGTTGAAACCACACAATGAGTTATTGACTTTGTATATGAAAGTATTGTAGCCATTTTTTTTTTCATTTGATCATTTATGTTATCTATATTTACATTAAAGTTGTGTTCTTAACCCAATTAATACCCAACTTTTGTAGTTTAACTAAGAGAACCCAAGTCTCGACGGAATCGGTTTGAAATCGAATTCGTTGAAACTACCGAAATAGGTACTTATATAAAAGTATTGTTGCCATTTTCTTTTCATTTGATTGTTTTTTTATGTATATTTACATTGAACTTGTATTCATATATTGATTTCTATTCACTTTTCGTAACTTAACTATGAGAACTATGGTTTTAGAGGTTTTGATGATTTCGGTTTTAAACCGAATCCATTGAAACCACCAAAATGAGATATTTAATAAATATATTGTAGCCATCATTTAGTCATTTTAGCTTGTTATATTTACATTAAACATGTGTTCTTAATCCAATTTACACTCATTAAATCCGAGTTTCAGCAGTTGCAATGATTTATGGTTTGAAATTAAATCCGTCAAAACTAACAAATAGGTTATTAACTTCATATATGCAAATATTTAGTCATTTTTTCATTTCATTGTTTATGTTGCTTATATTTATATTAAACTTATATTCTCAACCCAAATTATACTAAATTTTTGTAGATTTAAGTATGATAATTGAGAACCCAAGTTTTTGCAGTTTCAACGATTTCGGTTTGAGATCGAATCAGTCGAAACTACCAAAAATAGGTGCTTATATGCAAATATAACCATTTTTATATTTCGCTTTAAAACCGAATTCCTTTTTTTAGCTAAATAATGAGCCTCATATCTTACCCTACGAACGAAATTAACAAAAACATTCCCAAAGTATATAAGGTAAATAGTATAGGTATATAATCTCTAAAGCTGCTTAAACAAAAAAGGACAATGTATCAAAAGACTTACAACACACTAAGGTTTAAAAGAACAAGACTCAACAAAATCAACTGTGAACGAAGATCAAGAAATTCACCTATCTCCCGAGCAAAAAATTTCAAGTTATATAATATGGATTCGGATTTTCTGTTGATCTGATCTTTTTCTTGATTTTTTTAAAGTATGTGATTGGTTGTTGATAAAGTGGTTGTGTAAACCAATCACATCTTAACCTCTCATTCATTGTAATGCTTATAATTTGTAAGAAAGAAGTAAATAGAGAATTGACTCAATGAAGAGAAGAGACAGTCAGAAATAAGAATAGGGAAAATATATTTTTGGGTTGTAATTCTTAATTACTTTATTCAATTCAAGTTGGCTAATTTATAGCCTACACAATTATGGTAAATTTGAAACAAGGAAATACGAGACAATCAGAAGTGGTCTATGATTCTAGGAGCACTCATTGCCATTATTAACAACCTACTTGATACTTGACTCTAACAACTAGCATACCAACTAACAATTGAAACAACCAAACAACCCAATAGCTATTTGAACAATCCCCATGACCCCTTTATTGACTTGGTCATCTTGCACGTGCACACCTCAGTTGTCTTCATATGCATGCATTGGGGGCATTGCATGCATGGGCATGCATGGCCTACCACTACCAACTTCATATCACTCCCACCCCCTTAGAGGGTCCTTGTCCTCAAGGAAGAACTCTGTCCTCAAGGAAGAACTCTGTCCTCAAGGAATAACTCTGGATATAACTTGGAGAATCGCCATAAATTCCCCCAGGTAGCATCCTCACGCGGCGTCCCCACCCATTAAACCAGAACCTCGATTTTGGGTTGATATTTTCCCTTGTGAATGATGTGCCAATCCAATACGGCATTCGGATGTGGAAGTAACTTCGAGTCTTCTGTCGCTGGTGGAAGTGGTAACACTAAGGAATCGACATACCATTTTTTTTCTTCAATAAACTCACATGGAACACATTACCTGTGACCCCGCAAGAAGCTCCAATTTATACTCCATCGTCCCGACTCGAGCCAGAATTTTGTATGGCCGAAGAATCGCGGTGCTAGCTTTAGAGAACTACAAAGTCAACGGACGATTATCAATATGGTTGTAACCTCAAGTACACATAGTCCCCTACATCAAATGTGACATCACAATGGTGTTGCTCAGCCAGCGACTTCATTCGATCTATTGCAGTAAAGATGTGTTCCCGAAGCTCACGTAAGATGTCTTCACGTGAACATAAGAAATCATCCACTGCATGGACCTTGGTGGTGCCTGGAATATAAGATACCAAAGAGAGTGGTGGCACCTCGTAAACGTCTTTAGAAGGGGTAGTATTGGTGGCGGAATGAGTGGTTGTATTGTAGCTATACTCTGCCCATGGAAGCAAATCCATCCATTTCTTCGGCTCATCACTCGTGAGATTTACAACTTTCTTCTGTCCATCGGTTTGTGGGTGGTAGCTTGAACTCGAAAGGAATTTAGTCTAATGCATTTGAAAAAGCGATTTCCAAAATGAACTAACAAAATTCTAGCCCGATCACTTGAGATGGATATTGGAACCCCGTGCAATCTCACAATGTTACAGACGAAGGCATTCGCCATAGATAAGGTTGTAAATAGATGCTTCAATGGAATAAAGTGAGTGTATTTCAACAAGCAATTAGGGATGGCCATTTTCCCCTGAGGCCCTAAATCCCCGCTCCCCCATCCCTATTTGGGGGAATTTTTTTTGGGAAAATAGGAAAATTGTGGGGGGGGGGGGGGGTTGAGGATGTTTTTAGCCCCAAATTAAAATGGGGATGGGGATGGGGGGACCTGACCCCATTCCCATTTCCCTAAAAGTTTCTAGAAATAGGGATGAGGATGGGGGTAGGTGCCCCCATCCCCATTTCCCCATTTCCCCCAAATGTTATAATATTATATATAATATATTAATATATTTTTATTTATATATTTTCTATATTTTTATTATTTATATTTTACTAACTATATATACATCTTTATTTTCTATTTGAATTTAATGAATTGTGTGTATATGCGTTTTTTTAATATGTAATTTTTACTGATACATGGAAAATTGGGGAATGGGGAAACAGGGAATCTTGGGGAAATAGGGAAATGGGGTTGGGGATGGGGGGACCTCCCCACAAAACTACCCCATCCCTATTTTCCCCAAATGGGGAAATGGGGGGGGGGGGTTTGGAAAATGGGGATAGGGATTGAGGGACCTACATCCGCCCTCATTTCCCCATTGGCCATCCCTACAAGTGATCCATTACCACCATGATCACATCATGTCCGTGTGAAGTCGGTAACCCCTCGATGAAATCCATTGAACTTTCATCCAGACTTTATTAGGAATTGGTAATGATTGTAGTAATCCGGCTGGCCGCAAGTTGTCGTGCTTACACCGCTGACAGATATCGCAATTGTGGATAAATTCCTTCACTACGGACCTCATTATAGGCCAACTAAAACTGGAATTTACCCGATCATAAGTCTTAAAGGATCCAAAATGACCTCTAGTATGGGAGGCATGCCCTTCAACCAAGATTGCTGGAATCAGCCCTGATATGGGACTCAACATGACTTGTTCTTACTGAACCCAAACGTCGTCTTGCTGAACAGATTGCGGGTAGCGGATGCTTGGAAGCGTGACATAATAAGGATCAATAATGACCTCTTGTTGAAGCGAAGCCCACCATTCAGCCACTAGTAAAGAATTTCCTAGAAATTCCCAGAAATTGGAAGGTTGCCACCCTCGAAAGTGCGTCTGTTCCTTGATTATCCCTTCCCCGCTTGTACTGCATGGTATAGTCATACCCAAACAATTTTGGAAGCTAATGGGCTTGAGCGGGAGTCGTAATCCATTGCTCCAGTAGAAATTTCAAGCTTGTGTTGGTTAGTTTGAATTACGAATGGTTTCCCTAAGAGATACGGCATCCATTTTCGCACCGCTTTAACGACCTGTAACATTTATTTCTCATATGTGAATAAAGTAAGTGCCGTCCCCTTCAATGCTTCACTGAAGAAGGCTACATGCTAATGTTCTTGGGATAAAATGGCACCGAGTCCCACTCCGCAAGTGTCACATTCTACCATAAAAGTTTTCGAAGAGTCTAGAAGACATAACACTGGAAATAGATGAGTCAAAAGGGGTCGTACGGGGCCAGCTCGACATGAAATTTCTAAGCCCATTTACCGTGCGGATCGGACCAGGTCGGATCTGAGATTTCTCACCAGTTGCTAAGCTCAATCCACAAGCCTAATATCTTGTGAGCAGGGACGGATCAAATTTAGGCTCAAACAAGGCCTATTCAAGTTTGGGCTTCTTGGCCTTGTTTGAGCTTCTTTAAAAATTAAAAATTTTGGATGCACACACAGGTGTTCGAACCACCAACCTAGTTAGTCATCCAAACAACATCTACCACCACGCTATACTAGTCAATTGGTAACATATGTGAAAATTTATTATATATTACATATAATTTGGGATTTTTATAAAATTAAGAATTTTGGTGTACACCTAAGTATTCGTACCCTGACCTCTTTACCTATACAAGCAACACTTACCACCAAGCTATAGGCATCAACTAGTCATTATGTTCAAATTTATTTATATATTACATATTCAGGAATCATTATATGTCACCGCAAATGCACAAATAAGACCTGTTAATTTATTTCTTTCCATTATTTGACAGTAAATATTTTTATTAAACAAAATAGATATATATTATAATTATCTAATGTTCGTGCCGAACTTGTTCAGGTTCAGACCAGGCTCGGCTCACATAGTAATTTATAATTGCCCAGTCCGAATTCGAGCTTTGAAATAGTATGCCTAGACCAAATTATGACATCTACAGTAACGGGTCGGACCGTACGGAACCGAATTTATCCGGCCCTTTTGACACCTCTAACCGAAGGCGAACTGAGAGCTGATTTCAATTGATTGAATGCGGCCTCTACATCAGTTGTCCACATAAAACCGCTATTGGACAAGAGTCGGGCCAATGGGGTTGCGATTGCTCTGAAACCACGCACGAACTTCCGATGATAGCATGCCAACCCAAGAAATCCCCGTACTCCTTGCACTGTTGTTGGAACTAGCCAACTCTGAATGGACTAAATTATTGCGGGATCTACTGCGACACCATTGGTTGATATAAGATGTTAGAGGTACTCTACTTACAAAACGCCAAATTGACACTTCGATTGTTTGGCAAAAAGCTTGTTAGCAGACAAAATGAACAAAACTTGTCGGAGGTGTTTTAAGTGATCGACCCATGTTTGACTGTATATTAATATATCATAAAAACAACAAGAATAATTTTTTGGAGATACGGTCGAAACAAATCATTCATGAGACTTTGAAAAGTGGCTGGTGTGTAGGTTAAACTGAACAGCATCACCAAAAACTCATAATGTCTGTCATGTGTTCGGAAGACTGTCTTATGTATATCGGTGTCTCTCATTCGTATTTGATGGTATCCGGCACGCAAATCCAACTTTGAAAAATATTGCACTCCATGGAGACCATCAAGCTATTCATTAATTACCAGTATCAGTTACTTGTCCTTTACCGTAATATTGTTTAAGGACCGGTAGTTGACATAAAACCTCCATGTACCATTGACCTTCTTGACTAACAATACCGGGAGGAAAAAAAGTTGTTGCTCGGGCGGATTACCCTTGACTCCAAGAATTCATGGACTAGTTTTTCGATCTCTGCCTTTTGATAATGGAGGTACCAATATGGTTGCACATTGACTGGCCCGTGAATTGTCTACAAAGGAATGTGATGGTCATGCGATAGTTATGGTGGTAATTCTTTCGGAGTCGAAAACACAAGTACAAACTCTTCCAAAATTTGATGTAACTCAGCTAGATAAACGATGTTGGCTGTTGTTACCTGTACGGATACCATATGCAAAAAAAAAAAAAAAAAAAACCTCATACCATACAGGTGAATGACATGCATCTGTCGTATATGCAATATCAAAACAAAAATTTATAAAACCGCAACTATTGTACTCAAATGTATTAAATAAGTAGTGTGGCAAGTTAAGGTATCGTCCACAAAGATCGAGATATAGTTATGATCAAATCTTTACTCTAGTAATAAATACAATAAAAGTAAATTGAAATGGTTGTTGATAGGAAATTAACTAATATGCAAGCTATGTTTAACTAATTAAAATGCAACTAAGTTAGTAGATGAAAATGGATGATAAATGGACTAAGGAATTGATGGATCCATGAAGCAAACAATGGGCAAAGATGAACTCACAATAATGAACATTAGCCAAATGTAACCAATCTAGAGTGTATAGTATTGGTTGTATATCCCTTATGAGCTTCCAATCTAGAGTGTATAGTATTGGTCACCCATAAGTAATTGTTCATTAATGTGCATCTATCAAAATAAGAGATTAATCTCTTTATAAATTCACCAACCTAGAGTGTATAGAATTGATTACCCATTTAAAATTAGACTGAGATTGAGATTAATAAATCTGGATTTCACTTAAGGCATGTACTCTTGTTCAATCCTTCCATTCAAATGAGCTTAAGAGAATCAAATACAGTGTATACCCAATTCTCTACTCAAGAAATTTCTCAAACAATTTGCAAAGAGAGGGGTGTACAATCTAAGAAAAATTATCGTTGAAATCAATTAAAACAATGAATGAAACATATTTGATAGATTGAAAGAAAAGATAGAGTTCATTACAATACCCATGGTTCACAATTGAATCACATCAACCCCTTAGTGGGGATTTAGCTACGCATGCTAATTACAAAAGATAAACTAAGAGATTAGAGTAAAGAAAAACCCATGAAGAGATTCTCTTTCCTTCAAATTTAATTCCAATCTCCTACAACACTTGTTGAGTAGAAAATCAAAGAACGGAAGTGTGAGTTTTAGATGTGAAGGGAGAGAATGATTCCTAGATCTAGAGAGAGAAAATATGATGTAAAATGGTATAGGCGTATAGCTGAAATTAGAAATGAATCCTTATATAGGCTTCCCAAAATTAGGTTTGACTGTTGATATGGTGTCTTTAAAATGTACGTAGTGTGCGAATAGTGCGCGGGTAGGGTACCCATTTAGTGATCCGCGCACATACTCTCCAGTAGCTTCCTTCTTCTGTTCGGTGGTAATTGCGCAGGTAGGGACTCGTGCAATACCAGTAAACTGGGCATTTGGTTGATTCTGGAGGATTTCTGATCTCCGGTTATTGGGTAGGTTCGCTGGTGTAGACCAGCAAAGGTTTGAAGCTTGGATTGCGCAGGTGGTGGGCGGGTAGGGTACCCACGCACACACCAACGCACTGCATCCTTCTTTCTTGCTTCATTTGGCTAGTTTTACACCCGAATTCTCCACTTTCATCTCCAAGACCGGGAATACATCTAATGCATGCAAATATGATAAAATAGCCTATAAGACACGGAAACACGCTCAAAAACAAAACAAAAGGATAAGGAATGAGGGCCAAAATATATAACAATTTTGGCACGATCAAATACTCCCAAACCAAACTTTTGCTCGTCTTCGAGCAATCTCAAAACAAAATAATAACATTACATCAAAAATGACTCAATCTAAAATGTTCCTAGACTCAACAACAAATAATTCAAATTGTCACATGTCCAATCGGTGATGAGATGCAAAGATGTGTGATAGAGAGATATAGACATATTCAACATATTTTAAAACAACTCGAATGCACTAAAAGGAATCTCACACCTTCATGAATCTCACACCTAATAGTGCTTTCATATCGGGAACTACTAACTCTCACGCCTTGAGCATAATTCGCTTCAACTCTAATTCTCACCGAGATTCATTCTTATTTGTTCGCTTTGAGTCCTAAGTTCACGCTCATGCAAGGTATGCAAATATATAAATTATGCATAGGAATCTAATACATTGCATACATTTATCAATGAAAGGCCGCTAATTGTCAGTGAACTAGCCTAAGAAAGATTCACTATGCCATGAACATGGAAGATCAAGCATTAACAAACATTCTCAATCAAGACATATCATAGATCAAATAAGACTTTTCCCTTACGTTGTAACCGGGCAATAGGGTTAGATGTGGTGAACAAAGAAACAGGAAAATATGAGTTCAAAGATCACCAATCATGCTTAAACATACTCACACACCCCATACAATGCTCTATTAAACATCAATTACACTATAGCGACTAGGCATTTACTTATATACACAATTGTGCTAACAATTTTGTACTCCACATTGTGATCACTTTACAATTATTTCATAAGGCTTTTATTTTTGCATTGATTTTTCTTTCTTCGCTTTTCTTTTTTCAGTTTCTTGGTACTTCCAAGACGAAATATCCTTCAAATCATCTTTACTTGGGCCGATCAACATAGAATTCAACATTGTTTCCACCACATCTGAAAAGATAACCTTATTGACATTACATCTACCACCATTCCGGTTGTGGCCATAAATGACCTCCCCAAAAGCAATTTTCAATCCCTCTGGTGGAATTCATTGTCTTTAACCTCCAATTCAACAAAATCCACTGGAACCTTAAGTCCATGGATATCCAGCTGTACATCCTAAACTACTACATAGGGAGTCTTCAGAGAATTATCTGTCATCTTAAGTTTCATGGAAGTGGTCTTGATGGAATGTATCTTCAATTACTTGTATACCTTCAAAGGTATCATATTGACACTAGACCCCATATCAAGCATTGCTTCCATCTTTCCTGACTCTCCTATAGTGACTGGGATGATAAAATCACATGGATCCTCTAATTTCACATGACTAGATTCTTTTGATTCATCAGACTCCTTTTTCACAAGGTCTTCAACAACTTCTTTGATGTCTTATGCTGTCTCATTTTCTACCAACTTCTCACACCCCTCATGAGTTACCTTCATCATTTGTACATGTTCGTTGTTGCTTTGAGATTTCCATTTGTTCTGCTTGTGCAAAACATCTGCAATCTGAGTGACTTAGGTCTCCAATATTCTAAGAGAGGCATCTATGTTATTGGCTCTTTGGTCATTTGACTGAATGTAGCTTTTCAACATCTGCTTATTTGCACTCTGAGAATTTTTGATGGCTATAGAAGCCTCATCAGTTGCCTTTATAAAGTCCCTTCATTCTTCCCCAAATGACCTGACTTTTGGTTGGTAAGAGTTTGTATTGGTGCTGAAGTTGCTTTGTGGGTTGTTGTTTGAGCTTTCCCATTGGTTGTTGTTACTTGATCCCCTTTGACAGTTGTACCAGTTGTATCCCTAGTTCTGTTAACATTGGTTGTTATTTGCATTGTTGTTACTCCAAAAGAAATTAGGGTGATTTCTCCAACCAGGATTGTAACTGCTGGAGTAAGGGTCATTCCTCTGCCTCTGGAATCCTCCTAGCATTTGAGGTTCTTCTTACTCCTTATGTCCCTCAACTCCATTCATTGTATCATTTGAGATGTGACTAACTTGGGATGTTGGTTTGAACATGTTTTTCACTAACTCTTTCACTGACTGCATCTCTTTGGCCATCTAGACATTTCTATTGCTATGTATGTGCTTCCTTCAATCTCTAGCCTTCCACCCCTCATTGTATTCGATGTCTTTTGCTACGAGTTATGTGCCAACTTCTCCAAAATTTCATAAGCTTCTGAAGCTCTTTTATCTGCTATTGTCCCCCCACAAACATTGTCAACCATCATTTGGGTGATAGCAGAGAGACGTCCATAGAATGAAATGGCATTTAACTCATCTGGGTAAGTGTGTGGTGGAACTTGCGCTAGCAATATATGGAACATCTCCCAAGCCTCATGGAAGAGCTCTTCATCTTCCTCACTGAATGTAGCAATTTTTATCTTCAAGTCTCTTGCCTTGGCAGCTGGAAAAAACTTGTTATAGAACATTTTCCACACTTGGGCCCATGTTGTTAGTGACCCTGGCCTTAGTGTCATATACCATTGTTTTGCCCTGTCCTTTAAACAATATTGAAAACATCAAAGATGCAACTGCTCCATCGATAGTACCGCATTCCTAGCTACTATCGAAAATGTCTCGAGTACGGCACTATACTCCTTCATAAACTGCAAACAGTTCTCGGTTGACAGCCTAAAAAACGAAGGAATGAGATTAATGTGCATACCTTTCATTTCATATTGCCTCGCCACATAATCCAGAATAATTGATGTAGACTGTTGGTTTCCTATGTATGAGAGAGTATATTCTCCAATAGTGAGCCTCAATTCTTCTTCAAGACTGGTATCATGTTCATCATGTGGTACTGCTGGTGGAGTTTCTTCAACTATTTCTTCTTCCAAGTGATTCCTCTCAAACTGTCTAATAATCCTTCCTATTCGGTTAATGTTGTCTTGAGCTGGAAAATTCGGTCCTCTAAGTTAACGATTTTCGTGCATAAACCTCAACACCTGAAAATTCCACAAAACAATCATCCACGTGGTAAAAGAAACAAAAACAATAAATAACTAACTAAAGCTAAATCTAATCACAATTATTTATGTCAATCTCCGGTAACGACTCCATTTTGATACGCATCTATCGTATATGCAATATAAAAACAAAAATATATAAAACGGCAACTATTGCACTCAAATGTATTAAACAAGTAGTGTGGCAAGTTACGGTATCGTCCACAGAGATCGAGATATAGTTATGATCAAATCTTCACTCTATTAATAAATGCAATAAAAGTAAATTGAAATGGTTGTTGATAGGAAATTAACTAATATGCAAACTATGTTTAACTAATTAAAATGCAACAAAGTTAGTGGATGAAAATGGATGATAAATGGACTAAAGAGTTGATAGATCCATGAAGCAAACAATGGGCAAAGATGAACTCACAATAATGAACATTAGCCAAATGTAACCAATCTAGAGTGTATAATATTGGTTGTTGTTATTGATATAATTTGGAAAGATAACACGTCAGCATAGGCAACGTGAATTGCGGGAAAAACAAGTGATGTGTCAACAAAGAAGAGTTAAAATCAACCAACCTAAAATAATCAGTAAACAACTCTGCACGATTGATCAAAATCACCTAGATGGTCGGGTTGGGAAATCCCGACCAAGGTGAATAGATTGGTCGGTTATAACAGTTCGATCGGGAATGAACCCCTAGTCGGGGGTGACCAAGATCTGGTCGGGTCTGATAGATGATTGGTTAAGCAACACGTGTACAGTGTAAAGATGTCCTCAGATGACTTGATATATTCAGAACTCAGAATTCAACACAATCACGACTCAAATACGCAGATAAAGAGTTCAACTCAAATAAGACATCTCGAAGCATATTCTGATAAGGAAACAAACCACCTTATAAGTAACAGAGTCCCAATCAAGCAACAAGTCTAAGTCATTCAATTTACACAAGATGTAAACAACTCCGATAAGTCAGAAGTTTATTAAACATGTATTCCTTATTTGTACTCCGAGAATTAAGGATTATAAATATGTAAATAGCCCTTGAAAACACCAAAAGAGGGGTTAACGAATCATTAGATATTCAAGAGAGCAAGTAAGGTTGAGTGTGTAATCAAATTATACATAGTGAATTCTTCTCTCGCTATCGCTGGCAACCGTGGATGTTTCCTCACCTTGAGGTTTTACCACGTAAAATCTTTGTTGTTTGATCCGTTTGTTATTTATAATTTCTTATTCAATTGTTAGTTCGATATATTTTGTGTGACGCGTGATCCACATAGTTCGTTCCAAAAATCACCGTTAACAATTGGCGCTAGAAGAATGGGGGTGTGTGTTGAAGAAACTAACCTCGAAGAACTTGTGAAGCAGGCAAGCAGCAATATGGCAGAAAACAGGGATGGAAGTCGGTCCCCACGTGACACTGGCACCCTGCGCGATATCAACGGTTCCGATCCAGTTAACACCATTATCGTCGGTGGAAGCTTACCTTCGGTGACTCCAACTTCAATTGGTCAAGCCACCATAACTTCCACAAATACTCTCCCAACAATCTCCCCAGATACATTCCAATAGGTTCAAGAGTCCCTGCAGAGAGTCGTCGAAGACACAGCTAGATAGGGAATCAACATAACCGCTGTAAGTTCCTCATATTTTGATTGACATTATTTCGTTGACAAACCACATTGGGGATTTGTTTTGTAAGGGTAAATTAGGCCTCATTGGGTGTGATCAAGCTTCAAGGACATCATCTCTCTCAAGAGCACTTCAAAGGTATATCACATGCTTAATTCTCTTTGAAGAGGTTTTAGTTGCACACACTCACATTCCTTGCTTTTGTATTGACATGCATGTATGGTTGCACACACACACTTCTTGCATTTTGGAGTTGATGGGTTGCACAGTGGGTTAGGCGACATGTACGGCCACTTGTACATGTCGCCTGGCAAGTCGCCTTAGACTTAAGTTTTTCCCATAGTGTGTTAGGCGACATGCAAGGCCACTTATGCATGTCGCCTTAGTCATGTATTTTTTCCTCCAGTGTGTGAGGCGACTTGGGAATGTCGTCTTACATGTCGCCTCTGACATCTTGTTTTTTCCACAGTGTGTAAGGCGACTTGGGGATGTCGCCTCACATGTAGCCTCAGGCAACATGTTTTCTCACAGTGTGTTAGGCGACTTGCTCATGTCGCCTTGCATGTCGCCTTTTTCACCCGAACTGGGCATTTCGGGAATTTCACACCAGCTCATTTTTTGGTCCCTATAAATACATCTTCTTCTCCACCTTTTAGACCTAGCGAGCTCTGAAAATATATCCCTAAGTGAGAGAAAGTATATCCAAGAGAGAGAGAGAGCTCCAAGAAGTCTTTTTTACTCAACCAAACTCATACCCATGTGCATCTAAGCTTCATTCTTGCATCTATTCTTCATGGGTCTTCATGCTCTTCTTGACTAGGTAATCAAACATGTCTTAGAACTTCCTTTTCATCTCTATGTTCTTGTTTACCTAGGGTTAGCAATTATTTGTTAATTAATTGCATGTTTATTTGGTTTAGCATGATTTGAGGTTGTATGTTCATTGATAGCTAGCATATAGGTCGTTTTTACCCTTCTAGCTAAATCTTCATGCATTAGCTAAATCTTCATGCATTTGCATTTAGATATTGATATCTAGGATTTGCACTCATTGACATCTTTAAATCCTTAGATAAGCATTTAGTGTTGCCTAGCATTAATTGCATGTTAGAATATTCTTATATATTCACATAGGTTGTTTAACATCTTCATTGATTGTTAAGTTTTGTGACTAAGTGGATTAGTGCACAAGCTTGTGGTCTAGAATCACTATCAAAGGCCCGTTGGGTAAAGTGAACGGGTTAGTGACCAAGTAGGTGTGACTTGAGGTCAACCTAGGTTGTAAACTTTCATTCAAATAGTGGATTTAAGGACCGTATGTGGCTAGAAGGATAGCCCGTGAGTTTTGCCTAGTTGGAGGGTTTCTCACGTAAATCAATCCTTGTGTTTTTATTGTTTTCCGCATGTTTAAGTTGGATTGATTGATTGCTAATATGAGGTAGGATTATTAAAATTGATTAAGTCAAAAAGTTGGTAATAAACCATCTAAAACCTATTCACCCCCCCCCCCCCCCTCTAGGTTAGTAGACACACGTTATATAGTATTTTCAACCGCTACCGCGAATTTAACTTCGCCATTCCAGTTACACACGCATGTGGTGGCATAGGATCCCAGAATACAGTCCGAGATAATAATTCCAACTCCAGACGCCCCACAAAAAGCTGTCAAAAATAAGGTAAATCCCTACGAAAAGAGGGATCTATCCCAGAAGAATGATGGCCGGCGTGGTTACTAGGACCACAAAGAGAATGGGGACCAAACTAGCCAGAAAAGAAGAGAGTGCAGCCCGCATAACGACCTCATAAGAAGTCAAAAACGAGAAGTGAGTTATGACCGAGGGGAGAGATACGACGAACACAGGAGGAGGTCCTGATCGCCTTCAACTGATAAGGAGGAACCCCCAAGGAGGCATAGAGAGACGACCCCCGCTCCCAGATACAATGTTCAAGATACTCAAATTACAGGGCGAACATCTAGAGACCCCTATGGTATCATCATCCGTCAGAAATTTGACGAGCGCTGTGAGCCAGAAGTAGAGCGCGAAATTCTACTAAGAAGGATAAAAGCGCTGGAACGAAGATAGGGGCGAGGGAATTTGCTGATAGGCAACTCCAGAAGTCTGTTTACCGTTTCCATAAGGCAAACCCATTTTTCAGAAAAATTCAGGATGCCGCATGTGGAACAATTCAAGGCCAACACCGACCCCCAGGAGCATGTTAGGAGATATCAGAGCTCGGTGTCCCAGTATGATTATGATGACGCGCTCTTATGTAGAATGTTCCCCCAGACATTAGGTGATCAGGGGTCTAGATGGTTCGGTGGCCTTGCGAGCGGGTTGATCGGGAATTTCGAGGAACTAATACATGCCTTCACTAGGCAGTTCATGGGAAACATCCAACGCAGGAAGTCAATATCCGTCCTTTCAACCATGAAACAAAGGAAGGACAAGAAGTAAAAGGACTACCTTGCCAGCTTTTCACATGAAGTCTCAGAGGTACAGGACCCCAATGATGATGCGGTTGTAGCGGCATTCGTCAACAATTTGCAGCATAGCCAATTGTCACTCAGTCTAAGACAAAAAGGCCCAACCACTTATACAAACATGGTGGATGACGTAGGAGGATATGCGATGGCCGAAGAAGAACAAATAGCCCATGGAGAGGAATTGATACATGTGGGCCGACCAGGAGATAATCCGAAGTCCAAAGATAGTAGCCCGAAGGGAAACCCCAAAGGTGACTAGAAAAGTAATTCTGGGAGAGGTAAGGAAGGTCACAAGGAAGATGATCAGAAGAGCAACAAGACTTATAAGAGGCAGTATACGAATTATACTCATTTGGCTCAGAAACAGAAAGAGATTCTGAACATAATTGAAGATAAAAGTTTATATAAGAAGCCTTCAAAACAATCCAGTTTTGCTCGAAGAGATACTTCTAAATACTGTCATTTTCATCGAGAAAATGGCCATGAAACTTCTAAATGCTACCAGTTGAGGGACTACATTGAAAATTTGATTAGAGAAGGACACCTGAAAAACGTAGTTCTCAGAGGAAATGATGATCGGTCGAACGATCCCCCAAAACCAGACCAGAATAGGAAAGAGAGTCCAAGGGGAAGTTCAGATGCCGAGGCTATCAACACTATTTTTGGCGGACCGTGCATGGGAAAAAGTAACAGGGAAAGAATGTCTGAAGTCCGTAAAGCGAAAGATGGCCAAAGAAACTTGGAAGTGAACTCAATAGGTCCCGACCAGAAGAAGCTTAAGCAAAGTTGGGACCCGATCATTTTCTTCGAGGCTGATGCTTATGGATTGGAAGTTAAACCGAACGATGCAATTGTTGTTTCAGTTTGCATTGGTCATCGGGAAGTGAGAAGAGTGTTGATCGAAAATGGGAGCTCGGCAGATATTCTGAGTGCGGGGGTATTTGATTAGTTCGGGCTCCAAAGAAAAGATTTGCAACCATTAACAATTCCTCTCAGAGGGTTCGGGGGAGCCGAAGTGAGGTCATTGGGAACAGTCAAGTTGCCAGTCGAAGTAGGAAATTTTCCATGTCAAAAAGTAGTGTTGCTTGACTTCGTGGTTGTTGACACTGAAAATTGGCCATATAATGCTTTATTAGGTAGACTATTCTTAAACAAAACGAAGGCAGTTACAGCAACTTACGCACTGACCGTTAAGTTCCCAACAGAGGCAGGAGTCGGAGTATTGAAAGAGTCCCAAAAGTGGGTGAGAAAAGCTAACTTGGCTATCTATAGAGAAAGAGCCGAGCCGGAAGTAATGCAAATAGACTCCGCCGAACAGAGAAAGAACTCAAAAGATGATGAAGGAGAGGAGAGGGCTGAAATGCCAACTTAGTTTGACTTCGATCCAAGAGAATCATGTCCAAAAAGTAAAGAAAGCTGGGAAAATGAGCCGGCTATGGAAGTTATAGTGGATGATAGAAACCCTGGACAAACGGTTAAGCTGGGAGCACAACTAACTGAATAGGCACAGGGTCAACTGATCAATCTATTGAAAGAGTACATGGATGTGTTCACCTGGAAACATGAGGACATGCCAGGAATCAATGCCAAGATAATTTCCCATGCTCTGACTGTTGATCCCGATCACAGACCAGTGATACAGAAAATGTGAAGATTTAACCCTGAAAGAAGGCAAGCATTTAAAAAAGAAGTCTAGAAATTATTGGCAGCAAGATCAATTAGGAAAGTTCAGTATCTCGAATGGGTCGCCAATGTAGTTCTCGTAAAAAATAAGAATGGGCAGTGGAGGATGTGTGTAGACTTTACAGATTTGAACAAAGCAAGCCCAAAAGATAGTTTCCCTTTACCCCGAATAGATCAGTTGGTCGATGCAACTGCGGGCCATGAACTTTTGAGCTTTATGAATGCATATTCAGGGTACAATTAGATCAAGATGTTCGGCCCAGATGAAGAAAAAACTGCTTTTAGAACAGATCAAGGGCTTTATTGCTACAAAGTGATGCATTTTGGTCTCAAAAATACCGGGGAGACTTACCAAAGATTGGTAAACAAGATGTTTGCCCGACAGATCGACAGAAACGTGGAAGTCTACATAGACGACATGTTAATCAAAAGTGTCACAGCAAGTAAACACACTGCAGAGCTGGAAGAAACATTCCAAGTATTAAGAAGATACGGGATGAAACTCAACCCGAACAAGTGTGTATTTAGGGTATCATAGGGAAAGTTCCTCGGTTTTCAAGTGCACCAAAGGGGGATCGAAGAGAACCTTGAAAAAATAAGAGCCCTGGAAGAGATGAGGTCCCCGGTAACCCTAAAAGACATCTAAAGGTTGATGAGATGTTTAGCATCGTTAAATCGGTTCATTAGCAAGTCAACCGATAGATGTTTGCCATTCTTCAAAGCAATAAGAAAAGGAAAGGGTGTAGAATAGAATGAGAAGTGTGAACAAGCATTCCAGAAAATCAAAGAATACCTAGGCAAGGCCCTAATCCTCTCAAAACCCCTGGAAGGAGAAACTGTGTACTTATATCTGTCGATCACAACCGTAGCCACAGGATCAGTACTCGTCAGATTAGATGAAGGGGTACAGAAACCAGTATATTATACTAGCAAGGCTCTGCTAGCAGCCGAAACAAGATATTCGGCAGCTGAACAGATGGCACTTGCACTTGTAACGGCAGGAAGAAAACTTAGACCTTATTTTCAGGCTCACAAAATTGAGGTCTATACAGATTGTCCGATAAAACAGATTTTATCCAGTCAGAGGTATCGAAAAGACTTACAAAATGGGCGGTGGAGCTTAGCGAGTTTGATATTACTTACTCACCAAGGGCCGCAATAAAAGGCCAAGCGGTGGCAAACCTGATTACTGAGTTCACTTAGCCACACACTGAAGTGATCAGGAGTCTAGAAGAAAAAGAAAGAAAAGTCTTCAATTGGAAGCTGCATGTTGATGGTTCGTCAAACACGCATGGCAGTGGGGCAGGTATAGTGATATCAACCCCAGAAAATGATCAGGTGGAATGCGCCCTGCGATTTGACTTTAGAGCTACTAACAACATGGCCGTGTATGCGGCGTTGTTGGCTGGACTCCGAATATGCACAGCATTGGGAGCGGACGAAGTAGAAATATTCAGTGATTCACAAGTCGTGGTCAACCAAATCCTAGATGAATACCAAGAAAAAGATCCTAACATGGTGGCATACTTAGAGATAGCCAAGACACTTCTGGGGAGATTCAAAAGTCATAGAATCATTCAGATGTCGAGAGAGAAGAATGAGAAAGCTGACGCACTATCAAAACTGGCATCAGCAACCACTAATATCTGCTCCAGAATGATTCCAGTGGCTCATCTCGAAAAGCTCATCATCAAGAAAGAAGAAAATCTGACAGTAGAAACGGTGGAGAAGGGGTTAGCCACTTGAGCCACCCCGATCATCGAATATCTAGAAGATGGCACACTCCCAGAAGATACAGTTGAAGCAAATCGAGTCAGATACATGGTCGTTCGGTACTCAATAATAGGCAATGAACTTTATAGAAGGGGATTTTCGAAGACCCTATAAAGATGTGTTAGCTAAGAAGAAGGAAATAAGATCTTGGCCAGCGTACATAGTGGTGTGTGTGGAAACCACACTAGGGGTAAAAGTTTGGCCCATAAAACCCTTAGACATGGCTTTTATAGGCTAACCCTATTTTAGGATGCTAAATTGGTGGCTGAGAAATGCGATACTTGTCAAAGAATCGTAAACGATATTAGGCAACCACCTGAAACTCTGAAGAATCTAACCTCACCATGGCCATTTGCAATGTGGGGATTAGATCTGATTGGCCCCATGCCGACAGCAACTAAAGGAGGTGCCAAGCATGCCATTATGGCGGTTGATTATTTCACAAAATGGGTAGAAGCGGAGGCATTGTTACACATAACTGAGGCTAATACCACTAGCTTCATAAAGAAGAGCATTATCTATTGATTCGGGATTTCGGATACAATCGTCACCTACAATGAGACCCAATTCGATAGCGATAATTATAGGGAGATATGCTGAAAATACCACATAAAGAATTATCATGCCACGCCAGCTCATCCTCAGACCAATGGCCAGACTGAAGCCATCAACAAGATCATCAAGAACACATTACAGACCAAGCTTGACGGAAAGAAAGGAAACTGGGCACACAAGTTGCATGAAGTACTTTGGGCATACCGAACAACTGAAAGGACTGCAACATGAGAAACACCTTACTCCCTAGTGTTCGAAACTGAAGCCGTCATCCCGGTCGAAATAACCCATACCTCCCCTAAAGTTCAGCTATATCAGCCCGACTCCAATATAATGACCTTAGAACATAGCCTAGATGAGTTAGAAGAAAAAAGGGACATTGCAAAGGTAAGATATGCGGCATACCAACAAAGAATTGCAAGATATTACAACGCGCACGTCCGGATCAGAAAATTCTAACTCGAGATCTGGTTCTTAGAAAGGTATCTCTGAACACAAAGGATAAGTCGGCCAGATCATTAGCAGATAAATGGGAATGGCCTTACCAGGTGATCGGATCAGCTGGGCATAGGGCATAGGGCATAGAGCATATCGCCTTGTCCGATCAGAAGGATGAGAGTTACCCAGGCCATGCAACGCTCAATACTTGAAGATATTCTACCCTTAAGCAGTTTTCTCGTTTTCTCTTTTGTTATTTTCTTTTCAGATTTTTTAGATATTTTGAGTAGGTATAGATCTTATTCATGCTTAATCATATGTTTCCATTTATAGTTTTAAAGAAATCAATAAAAAAAATCCTTCAACGGAAACTTGGTTCAAGAAAAGTGTTCTAGTATTGCTTTCGTAAATAAAAGCAAATCCCGATGAACTTAAAACAGGCTCTCGGGGTGTTCAGTGATGGAACCAAAATCATATGTTGCAAAGACAATGTACGTTCACCGAAACTAACTAGGTGCATCAGAAGCACTGTTAGAGTGCCTTCAGGAGATCAGATACCTGATGGGATGCACACAAAAATTATGTTAGATAATCAAGATCTCACATCCGAACGCCAGTTAATAAAGATATTTGGCTAAGATAAGTTGGGATAATGAGATCATGAAAAACCTCACGCCAGCGAATCTTGAGTAACAGACTACTGGGAGACATCCCGGTGATTAGTTACCAGATAAAAGACAAGAGTCTATAAACTAGATACCATGCAAATGGTTCATCAAACGAACACCACTTGACCAAATAACTGAATTTCAACAAGCAACCAAAAGGACAACCAGACAAGTCAAAAATGATTTTTACCAAGTTCGGTCAGCCATAAGATATAGCTGGTCGGGTTAACAATCAATCAAATTCGATCGGTTCAGTCACAATTGGTTATAAAAATAACTAACCTAGAATTGACAACCAGCAAAGAAAATTGATTGAAATAAAGAACATCATATAAGTGAATTTCAGATCGGTATCATTCAATGAATAAATCAATTGTTTATACAATGCTACGAATAATTTACAAAACGTATGATAAAAAAAAAAGTCATCAAGCATCTGAAGGTCTTGAAGTACTGCCAGGTCCCGAGGTGCTAGGGTTTTTGCTTTCCTCTTCATAACCCTTGGCCAGATCTCCAAAATCTGCCAGCATATGTCATCTTCGGGATCTTCGACCATAAAAGGAGAATAGTCGGTCTCGGGTAAAGGTCCAGCATCAATACCCTTAGATGTTGATCCATTTTCCCCGACCGCATGAAAAACTACCAGGAAGATTTGGAGGGAAGCTCAAGATGCATCTTATGGGGTTCTTTCCCAAGAGACCTGCAATAAGCTCTCCACCTCATCATTTGATTCTTTATTGCGCTAAAAGACTCAGCCTTATGCTTTTTGATCGATCGATCCCATTTACGGTGAGCCTCTACAGTAGACATTTCCTTACCCCCGAAGAATACCCGAGCAGTGGTAAGGCCACGTTCAAACTCCCTCAGCATAACAGCCTCAAAAGCAGGGTACTTCTTATAGCGATCGACGCTCTGAACCTCAAAGGCTAATCTAGCCTCTTGAGAAAGAACTTCCATGCTGATCTTTTGCTGATTTAGGTCTTCAGCCAATCTTTTGTATCGAAGCTTAGCCTCCTCAGAACCCAATTAAGCTTCAAGCATAGATTATTGAGAAGCCGCTAAAGTTTTTTTAGCAATCCGAGCTTCAGCTTCTTGATCAAGAACCGCATGTTCGGACGAGATAACCCGCTGCTCCAACTCAGCATACAGCCGTCTAGCTTCAGCTAAATCTGCTTCAAGTTGAACATTTTTCTTAGTAAATTCAGAGAGATTATCTGAAGCCGTATTGGCTCGGGTCTCGGCGGAAGTCACAGATTCTTTCAAAGCAGTTTCAGTCAGGTCACACTGCCTCAGCTTCTCTTCATAAGACTCCTTAAGTTTCAATCCGTCAGTCGAGGCAGAACCGATCACTTTATTTCCTCTTTCAAGCTCCTTTTTCAGCAGAGAGATTTCAATGGCCTGATTCCTTTGAGTTATCATAGCTCTAGCAATCTCTTCCACAACTTGTTAAAAGAAGAAAGTCAGGGCGTTATAACTTAGATAGATAAAGAATAAAAGATACCAAGTAAAGAATACATACATAAACACCATTGTTATAGATGGCACAGACTCGATCCGTATCACTGGTGCTCCTGAAGTCGGTCCAATAACCTTCACCGACATACCTCTCCCAGCTGACATGGATTTTAACATGTCAAGAGGGTCGACCGACATCTCCTCCGGGTCTGGGATGCCGACCCCGTCAGTAAGATTCACAGTTTTCGAGCCTTGATATTGGCAATCAGTTTGGGCTGAATTGGGAACTGGAGTAGATTCAACAGCAACCGATGGGAAAGTAGCTGTGGTCCGCACTTGATCAGTAGATTTGGGCGAACTTGCCTCATTTCCACCTACAAGAGAAGCCTCGATAACATCAGGTGCAGGATCAGAAGAGGGAAGACTAGTTTGTGCCTTCTCAAGTCCAGCTTGTTCCCCATCAGAATCCGAATTGGTGAAGACTATCTGCCCTGTGACCGAGAATTTGATCGGCACCTTGTCAACACGATGTGCCAAAGGATCAGAAGAAACTTGATTGTCTACTGGTGGTCGGTCAGATAACAGACTGGCAGAGGATGCCGGTGCCCGATCATTTCCTTTCTTAGATCGATGCTCTCAGCGAATTAGATCACTTAGTGCGTCATGATCTTCATCATCTCCTTCAATATTGATTGGTTTGACTCTAGTCTGATGGGCTTCTAACTTCTCTGCCAAGTCAATTTCCTTCATTTTACGGGCAGTATCAGGAGCAGAAGGACCCGCCGCAGTTTTGGCCACTTTGCTAACAGGAGATTTTTCAGAAAGCTTAGTTGGGCGGCTATCAGCTTTCTCTTTGGTGATTTTTCTTTTTAAGCCTTTGGAAAACCCCTTTTGTTCACCAACTGGATCAGAAGATTTTTTTCACTACTTCCCGATCATGAGCTTCTGGAGACTGTAGGAACCCAGTTCACTGGTAACGCAGCGGAAATAGGTTTTAAAAATTTTATACAGATCATAAACGATCTGGAACCAGTGAACTTAGGATTGCAATTCTTTTTCCGAAACTAATACATACAATATGTAAACACAGGAAATTGTAATCAATATATTAAAAATAAATTTAGAACCTTACTAACGTTTGGAGGCTCCTTCAGTTCACGATATGCCCATGATCTGTACCACTGATCTTTCTAGCTATTTCCGGAACTAGTAACTGCATGTGAGCGCGTCACGTACTCAGAAACTTAGGAGGATGTAGAGAAACGAAGAAGAAACTTTTTCTTCCAAGAGAAATAAATACCTAGAACCATTCTAGGAGCTAAAAAAAATTATCTCATATATATTTTTTTGTTTTTAATAATACACCGAATGCACAACACTTTTTTCTCTCTTTTAAAAAACATGCACCAATTGCTCACTTTGATTTTTTTTTTTCACTCACACCGGTGCTTTTTTTTTCTTTATAACATGCACCTCAAAAAAAAATCTTGTTTTCTCTTTTTGTTTCTCTAGTGCACGCACACCTCTGTTTGTATTGGATACAAACACTAATATATTTGTTGTTGTGTGCTTCTTGCTTTTGTTATCTAAATATATATCATATATATTATTATAACTAAAACTCTTTAATTGATATCTCTTTAGATTTTAAAACAAAATCTTTTAAAATTGATAACTCATATCTTTTATTTTAAAAGATAATTAAATCTTTATTTTGAATTTAAACATTTTAAATTTAATTTCAAATATTTAATTTAATAAAATAAAATAATCATATTATCTTATTCTATCAAATATCAACTAACATCCTCCATTAAGTGATTGATAACAAAATTAAATAATTTTATTATTTAATTTATTTAATCACCATTATTTATTAATTAAATAATCTCATTATTCAATTAATTCCCGAATAAATACGTGTCACTTTCGTAACACAATTAATTGGACAATCCAATTAATTGACCGTGACCCTTGTTACCTAAATCGATCAGACTAGCAAGGGGACCTAATGGACCCACAGTATTTTGAGCTCCAATAATCCTCGGAATCATTAATTAAACTCTTTAATTAATATTCCTTGATTATTAACTCCGGTGTTATTCCACTAAAAACCGGAAGCTGCACTCTCTCAACTGCAGACGCTTTTACACAGACCGATACAACTCGGTGTCCATCGATATAGCTATTACACATGGTGTGATCCTCCACAGTAGTTCATAATTAGAGCTGGGTCATAATGTCTGTTATACCCCTCTAATTACATATATCCTTTAAGTACCGTTGATTCTCTAATGGACAATAAATCATATTTCCTCACGGAATTAGGAGAGCGC
Source organism: Dipteronia sinensis (assembly GCA_033220585.1). Lineage (NCBI taxonomy): Eukaryota > Viridiplantae > Streptophyta > Magnoliopsida > Sapindales > Sapindaceae > Dipteronia > Dipteronia sinensis. The sequence continues at coordinate 85,081,402 of CM065636.1, read as the reverse complement.
TCATATTATCCAAGCCCCGAATCAACTCTTAAAGGAACTACCATCTACTTCTCATAAGAAGAAGTGAATTCTACTATTGTGTACATACATTCCCAGCCACAAGCCAAACCGTAATCCCAACATACGGAGTATATGGATCAAGAATTGCATATGACCTCACCCATGGTATATCAAAGACCACGATCTAACCTGAAGAAGTCGATAAGACACTTAGGATTAAGATCACCCACATATAGCCATCATTAGTTGATATATATGAATCTCATCATTAAACGGATCTTGGTGAGAGATTCATATAGATCATGGCCCGGTCCTGTACGATCACATCATACAAGGTGCCTCCATTCCCATATCTCATATGAATGATTCAGGATAGAATCACCGGACATTACGGAATGGACCGTAGCTATAGATTAACCACAAATAAAGTACCCAGCTTTATTTGCTATCTATGGACTTTTTATATTGCACTTCTCTTACTGTATCCATCTGTATATGACACTCATATATACAGTTCGAGATTACATCTGGCAATCTAGGATGTTAATATATGCACAAGTTATCAAATAAACAATACAACAAGAATGAATTGAACTTTTCTTTTATTTATTTCATAAATCCATTTACAAATTACATCTTTTAGGGCATAAACCCCAACAGAGATGCATTAGGATTAGGCTCATATTGATGTTCCACCAAAACTTGCTGAGGATGAGCAATTCCTTGAGCTAGTTGGGCAGAAGATTCCGCGCGACTGATCTTATTAAGATATTTTATCTTTTCAGCCTGCTCGCCCGCGACAATGTCCACCTCAAATACTTTTTCAGGAAAAAAGAAAGAGGAAAAAGGTCAGAACAAACACAATTCGATTTAAATAACAAAATTGAAAAAGATAAAATTTACAGCGTTTGCGCCAACCCAAAATTGGGGGAAACAACCCCAGATCTAGAAGGTCTTTCTCAACGAACAATGTACGCCGATCCTAGGTTTCCCAGGATGTTTGAGCAACTTCAATGACATTTCTGGCTTCATCTTCGTTCAGCAAGACATTTGTTCTATTCCATTGTTCAGGACTGCAAAAATACCTGGGGACACTATTTCTGGACAACTCTTGACGAGAATCGGCAACCACTGTTTCACCCCAGTCTCCCCGAATAAAAAACCAAGTATTTTTCCAATACTTATTGGAAGTAGGGAATGTTGGAACCCCGTTCACTGGTAACGCAGCGGAAATAGGTTTTAAAATTATTTATACAGATCATAAACGATCTAGGACCAGTGAACTTAGGATCGTAATTCTTTTTCCGGAACTAATACATACAATATGTAAACACGGGAAATTGTAATCAATATATTAAAAAAAAATTAGAACCTTACCAACGTTTGGAGGCTCCTTCACTTTACGATATGCTCCTGGTCTGTACCACTGATCTTCCTCGCTATATCCCGGGACTAGTAACTGCGTGTGGGTGCGTCACGTACTCAGGAACTTAGGAGGATGTAGAGAGAATGAAGAAGAAACAATTTCTTCCAAGAGAATACACAAATTAGAACAATTCTAGTTGTTTAAAAGAAAAAATATAGTCAATAATTTTTTTTTTCTTTTATTGGTGCACAGGACGCACCCTTTTTTTTTTCTTTTCAATTCACGCCACCAATTGCACACACTTTTTTCTTTTCAATTCACGCCACTAATTGCACACACTTTTCTCTTTTTTAATTCTTTTATATATATCTCATGCATTTGATATATATCAAGTTAGGTTTTATAAAACCATAAAAACCTTTTTTTTTTTTTTTACACACGATATGAGTTTGTATCATATACAAACACTTGTGTATATCCTTTGTGTGCTATATTTTTGTTATCAATATATATCATATATATATTATTATAACTAAAACTCTTTAATTGATATCTCTTTAGATTTTAAAAGATAATTAAATATTTATTTTGAATTTAAACATTTTAAATTCAATTTCAAATATTTAATTTAAATCAAATATCAACTAACATCCTCCATTTAGTGATTAATAACAAAATTAAAAAATCTTATTATTTAATTTATTTAATCACCATTATTTATTAATTAAATAATCTCATTATTCAATTATTTCTCGAATAAATACGTGTTACTTTCGTAACACAATTAATTGGATAATCCAATTAATTAACCGTGATCCTTGTTACCTAAATCGATCGGGCTAGTAAGGGGACCTAATGGACCTACAGTATTTTGAGCTCCAATAATCATCAGAATTATTAATTAAACTCTTTAATTAATATTCTTTGATTATTAACTCCGGTGTTATTCCACTAAAAACCCGAAGCTGCACTCTCTCAACTGCAGACGTTTTTACACAGACCGATACAACTCGGTGTCCATCGATATAGCTATTACAAATAGTGTGATCCTCCACAGTAGTTCATAATTAGACCTGGGTCATAATGTCTGTTATACCCCTCTATTTACATATATCCTTTAAGTACCATTGATTCTTTAATGGACAATAAATCTTATTTCCTCACAGAATTATGAGAGCGCTCATATTATCCAAGCCCCGAATCAACCCTTAAGGGAACTACCATCTACTTCTCACAAGAAGGAGTGGATTCCACTATTGTGTACATATCTTCCCAGCCACAAGCCAAACCGCAATCCCAACATACGGAGTATATTGATCAGGAACTGCATTTGACCTCACCCATGGTATATCAAAGACCACGATCTAACCTGAAGGAGTCAATAAGATACTCAGGATTAAAATCACCTATATATAGCCATCATTAGTTGGTATATATGAATCTCATCAGTAAACGGATCTTGGTGAGAGGTTCATATAGATCATGGCTCAGTCCTATATGATCATATCATACAAGGTGCCTCCATTCCCATATCTCATATGAATGATTCAGGATAGAATCACCGTACATTACGGAATGGACCGCAGCTATAGATTAACCACAAATAAAGTACCCAGCTTTATTTGCTATCTATGGACTCTTTAGATTGCATGTCTCTTACTGTATCCATCTGTATATGACACTCATATACACAGTTCGAGATTACATCCGGCAATCTAGGATGTTAATATATGCACAAGTTAAAAAATAAACAACACAAAAAGAATGAATTGAATTTTTTTTTATTTTATTTATTTCATAAATCCATTTACAAATTACATCTTTAGGGCAAAAACCCCAACAATCCCCCACTTGCACTAAAGCATGTGAGGCATGTCTCGTAACCCTAGACCATCTAGGTGACCCAAAAACACTTTAGCTGGTAAGGTCTTCTTAAATGGATCAGCATGATTGTCTTGTGAGGCTATCTTCGTGACTATCACATCTCCTCTCTGCATTATATCTCTAATAAGATGATACTTTCTCTCTCTATATGCTTCCCTCTCTTGTGGCTTCTTGGTTCTTTGGAATTAGCCACAGCACCACTGTTATCACAATAAAATGTGATAGGCTTATCCAGATCTGGAACAACTTCCAGATCACTCAAGAACTTGCGGAGCCAAACAACCTCTTTAGCAGCTTCACAAGCGGCTACATATTCGGCTTCCATGGTGGAGTCCGCAATGCAAGATTGCTTTATACTTCTCCACACAATGACTCTACTACTTAGGGTGAATATTGATCCAGACGTGGATTTTCTAGAATCCCTGTCTGACTGAAAATCATAATCTGTGTATCCTAACGGGATCGAATCCTGTCCGGAATACACTAGCATATAGTTTCTCGTTCTCTAAAGATATTTAAGAATAGTCTTGACAGCAACCCAATGATCTAATCCTGGGTTGGACTGGTACCTGCTGACTACTCTCACTGCATAGCAGATGTCCGGTCTCATGCATAACATAACATACATGAGACTACCTACTGCTGATGCATTGGGTACACGTCTCATATCCTCAACTTCTTGAGGTGTCTTAGGACACTGTTCCTTAGACAAGTGAACTCCATGCCTAGAAGGTAAATTACCCTTCTTGAAGTTCTGCATCGAAAATCGCACAAGAATCTTATCGATATATGATGTCTGAGATAGTGCTATGAGTTTGTTCTTACGATCCCTTATAAGTTGGATCCCTAGAACATAACTCGCCTCTCCCAAATCTTTCATTTGGGATTGGCTAGCCAGCCAGCCCTTTACATCAGATAACATTCCCACATCATTCCCAATGAGTAGGATGTCGTCCACGTATAGGACTAAGAAAACTACATTTTTTTATCAGGATCTTCCATTGCATTCTTAAATGTCAATGGATCATCCACACTATCAGCAAAGACAACATCTTGTCCCTCATTTACACCCCAATAGCGTTCAGGTTGTCTCACAACCCTCTCACTACGTCTAGGTGGTAGTGTATCCTGATCAGGAATCATCTGACGCTCAGATGTTTGTGGATCAACAACTATTGTTGATGAAGCACTAGTCTCACCAGGCTCCAATTCATTCAATACAATCTTAGAACGAGGTTTATGGTCACTAATATAATTGTCCTCAAGAAACGTTGCATTTGTCGATACAAATACTTTGTTATCTTCGGGACTATAAAAGTGTCCACCTCTGGTCTCCTTAGAGTATCCTACAAACAGGCAGACCACAGACTTGGAGTCTAGCTTTCCACTTCTATTTTTCAGCACGTGTGCTGGACACCCCCATACGCGGAAATGTCACAAACTAGCTTTACAACCATTCCACAACTCTAGGGGAGTCTTAGGAACAGATTTGGATGGCACTACATTCAAAATGTATGCCACTGTTTATAACGCATATCCCCAGAAGGAATTTGGTAATGATGAGAAACTAATCATAGATCTCACCATTTCCATCAGGGTTCTATTTCTCCTCTCCGCTACACCATTTTACTGAGGTGTACCGGGAGCTGTGAGTTGGGAAACTATCCCATGCTCGACCATGAAGTCTTCAAACTCTTGGTCAATTTACTCACCTCCACGATCTGATCATAGTGACTTGTTAGTCTTACCTAATTGATTCTCAACTTCAGCTCGGAATTCTTTAAACTTTTCAAATGTTTCCGACTTTCGTTGCATCAGGTAGACATATCTGTATCTTGAGTAGTCATCTATAAAGGTGACATAATACTCATAGCCGCCCCTAGCTCTAACATTCATCGGTCCACAGACGTCTGTATGTATGAGTTCTAGTGGCTCTACAGCTCTAAGCCCTTTTCCAGTAAAAGGTCTCTTAGTCATCTTAGCTTCTAAACATGATTCGCAAACAGGTAAGTTGTCAACCCTTAACTCACTTAAAGGTCCTCTTTTTACTAGTTTGTCTATCCGGTCAAGGTTGATATGACCAAGCCTTAGATGCCAAAGATACGTGTCATTATCTGGAGAAATCTTATGTCGTTTAGTTTTAGGTTTTTCAACCTTAAACATTTTCGGTGTTAAGCAGTGTAATATGTATTAACGGTCTTAACACATACAAATTGTTTTCATTAATTCCTGAACAAATATTCAGATCATTCTTTCCAATAATAACAAACTTGTTATTAAAAGAAACAAAATATAATTATTCTAACAACTAAGAAACGAAAATCAAATTCCGTGTAAATCCAGGAATATAAAAAACTATTATTATTACAAAATTGCAATCTTATTGCTCCCACTGCTTTGGTCGACACGACATCCCCCGACCCCACACGCGTGGAGAAGGCTCCCTCCTCTAGCTGTGTTCAAGAATCAGTCCACTGCAAAGAAGAACAAACATGGTTAGTGGCCCCCGAATCAACAATCCAAGGTGAAGAATCATCTTCCACTAAACAAGATTCAAGAACAAGTAAATCATATTTACCTTTCTTCTTCTTCTTGGCTACCTCCTCCAGGTACTGAGGACAGTTCCTCTTCCAGTGCCCGACCTTGTTACAATGGAAATATTTTCCTTTGTCTTGGTCGGTGGAGGTGCCCTTCTTTTTGCTTTGGACCTTCTTGGGTTTGGGCTTACCCTTCGCCTTTCCAGCAGACCTCATCCTCTTCTTATTATTGGAGGAAGATGGTTCGGCAACATTTGCCTCACCGGTCTTACTTTTGCTGTCCTTAGTCAAGGACTCAAAAGTAGCGAGCTCATTGAGCAACTGTGTGAGACTAAACCTTAACTTGTTCATCCCGTAGTTGTTCTCAAACTGATCGAAACTCTTCGGAAGAGTCGTCAGTATGATGCTCACTTGACTGGGTTCGTCAATGGCCCCGCCATTGACTTCTGCCGTGTTGAAGTAGGACATCATGCCCAGGGCATATTCCCGAACTGATGTACCTTCCTTCATGCGAGCGAGCATAGCGGAACGAACAGCTTCGTGTCGCTTTTGCTCGGAGGGCTGCCCGAACATAGCTTGCAATGACTCCATAATTTCGAATGATGTAGTCATTGCTTCATGCTTTGTGACAAGCACGTCTGTCATAGAAGCTAACAAATATGTTCAGGCTTTCTCATCAGATGAGACCCATCGCTGGTATGCCTCACGAACAGTTCGTGTGGCATTGGCAGTAGGCACCGGAGGACATTCCTCCGTAAGCACAAACTTGAGGTCTTTGGTGACCAATATTGCATTAATATTAAGTTTCTACTTAGTGTAGTTATCACCACTCAATTTGTCGTTTGCGAGAATTTGAAGTAATGCAGAAGACATAATTGCTGAAATAAATAAAACATTCATTCGGTCATTTATTTAAAACAAGTGCGAGTGCTTTGGCATAAATTTAAACATGATGCGTGAACATGTTTAACGAACTAGAAATACCCAAAAAACAGTTACTATACCACGACAATCCAACATACCACAAAGAAGTGCCGCCTTAGGGTCGGTCAAGTCCTTGCGTGTTGGACCGAGACATTCTCAATCAAATGATATTCTAGAATAACTCTTATTCCATATCATTCAACCATCGTTTATTCAGTCAGGTTTTTAATTAACAAAACTTAATCAAAACCTTCGTGAGTGTAACCCACCATTTCAGATCTCATGAGCTTAACTCGAGAATTGCCGCCTTAGGGTCGGTCAATCCCGAAATACCCTCAGAAATCCTATCCGTTAGGAAGTCAACCTTGGTATTGATCTTTGTGGAAACCCTCCTTAAGGAGGACGAAAGCAAAGCCGTCACGAGGCCCCACTCGGATCTCACGGTTTTGAACTAATGATGGAGACTGTGGGATTTATATGTCATATATCCCTCTCCCACTCACTATTTAAAACTTAGGGTTTTCTATTATCCGTTAATGCACCTAGACTCTACATGATCAAACGGTTAACTTTAATCAAGTTATCTAGCGCATTAACAAATTCATTATTAGAAATAAATTCTTATTAACTAATATATTATTAATGATTTTTAACTATTAAAAATCTAATCTATTAGTAAATAGTCTAAGCTTTTGTAAACTATTTACTAAGCTCGGATTATTAGGATAGTATTTACTAAGTTTTAACTATTACAACTCTAATACTTTATTCGGTTCATTTATTATTAGGTCATTAATCATATTAATACTAATTTTAATAAATGACTTTATTAATCTAACTTATTAAACACTTTAATAATCAGATTAATATTAATGAGAATTAATAAGTTTTCTAACAATTAAAAAAAACTAATCTCATTTTCATAGCCAATAATGTATTTACTGATTTTAATCATATTAAAAAAATACATAAAAATTAGACTATGATGCATGTATGACATATCAAATATATTTGTGTAGGCACATCTAATCTAAATGACATACGTATGCATGACAATGCTTTTATCATCACATAATATAAAACATACATGAATTGACCGAGTACTGTGGATTATTTAACCTAAAAAAAATTGGAATCTAAAATTACAAAAATACGCTCAAGGCATTCCTTGGTCTTCTTGTAATTTCCGAGTCTTCTAGTCTCTTCAGGTCACTCCGATTCATCTCATGAATCCGAAATAGGAAATCTGCACGGAACCCACTAGGCAACACTTGCCAACGGAACCGTGCAAGACGACGTGAATAGTGCCCGACATGAACAGTACCCGACATGAACAGTGTCGTGAACAGTACCCCGTCACACGTATTTCCGATTTCGCCCTTCCGACTTCGTGATTTTTCCAGGTTTTCAGTATAGGTTACAATTTTTTTTTTACAATAACAAAAAAATAATAATAATAATAATAAAAATATAATACAACCCATGAACCCTAAATCTACAGTACCATATAATTAACGATCAATCATGTTTTTGTAAATTAACAAATTTAATATACATACAAAAACAACATACAGTCAATTTAAACAGTGCCTACACAGTCATACATATAGGAGCATCGAAAACAATTTTCTGTTCCGAAAAAAAAAACCAGGCTCTGATACCAATTGTTGGAACCCCGTTCACTGGTAACGCAGCGGAAATAGGTTTTAAAATTTTTTATACAGATCATAAACGATCTGGGACCAGTGAACTTAGGATCGCAATTCTTTTTCCGGAACTAATACATACAATATGTAAACACAGGAAATTGTAATCAATATATTAAAAAAAAAAATTGAACCTTACCAACGTTTGGAGGCTCCTTCACTTTACGATAATGCTCCTGGTCTATACCACTGATCTTCCTCGCTATATCCCGGGACTAGTAACTGCGTGTGAGCGCGTCACGTACTCAGGAACTTAGGAGAATGTAGAGAGAATGAAGAAGAAACAATTTCTTCCAAGACAATTCAAAAACTAGAACAATTCTAGTTGTTTAAAAGAAAAAATATATTCAATAATTTTTTTTTCTTTTATTGGTGCACATGACGCACCCTTTTTTTTTTTCTCTCTTTTCAATTCACGCCACCAAATGCACACACTTTTCTCTTTTCAATTCACGCCACCAATTGCACACACTTTTCTCTTTTTTAATTCTTTTATATATATCTCATGCATTTGATATATATCAGGTTGGGTTTTATAAAACCGTAAAAAACTCTTTTTTGTTTTACACACAATATGAGTTTGTATCATATGCAAACACTTGTATATATCCTTTGTATGCTATATTTTTGTTATCAATATATATCATATATATATATATATTATAACTAAAACTCTTTAATTGATATCTCTTTAGATTTTAAAAGATAATTAAATATTTATTTTGAATTTAAACATTTTAAATTCAATTTCAAATATTTAATTTAATAAAATAAAATAATCATATTATCTTATTCTATCAAATATCAACTAACATCCTCCATTTAGTGATTAATAACAAAATTAAATAATCTTATTATTTAATTTATTTAATCACCATTATTCATTAATTAAATAATCTCATTATTCAATTATTTCCCGAATAAATACGTGTCACTTTCGTAACACAATTAATTGGATAATCCAATTAATTAACTGTGACCCTTGTTACCTAAATCGATCGGGCTAGCAAGGGGACCTAATGGACCTACAGTATTTTGAGCTCCAATAATCCTCGGAATTATTAATTAAACTCTTTAATTAATATTCTTTGATTATTAACTCCGGTGTTATTCCACTAAAAACCCGAAGCTGCACTCTCTCAACTGCAGACGTTTTTACACAGACCGATACAACTCGGTGTCCATCGATATAGCTATTACATATGGTGTAATCCTCCACAGTAGTTCATAATTAGAGCTGGGTCATAATGTCCGCTATACCCCTCTAATTACATATATCCTTTAAGTACCATTGATTCTTTAATGGACAATAAATCCTATTTCCTCACAGAATTAAGAGAGCGCTCATATTATCCAAGCCCCGAATCAACTCTTAAGGGAACTACCATCTACTTCTCACAAGAAGGAGTGGATTCCACTATTGTGTACATATCTTCCCAGCCACAAGCTAAACCGTAATCCCAACATACGGAGTATATTGATCAGGAACTGCATCTGACCTCACCCATGGTATATCAAAGACCACGATCTAACCTGAAGGAGTCAATAAGACACTCAGGATTAAGATCACCCATATATAGCTATCATTAGTTGATAAATATGAATCTCATCAGTAAACGGATCTTGGTGAGAGGTTCATATAGATCATGGCCCAGTCCTATATGATCATATCATACAAGGTGCCTCCATTCCCATATCTCATATGAATGATTCAGGATAGAATTACCGTACATTACGGAATGGACCGCAGCTATAGATTAATCACAAATAAAGTACCCAGCTTTATTTGTTATCTATGGACTCTTTAGATTGCACGTCTCTTACTGTATCTATTCGTATGTGACACTCATATACACAGTTCGAGATTACATCCGGCAATCTAGGATGTTAATATATGCACAAGTTATAAAATAAACAATGAATTGAACTTTTTTTTAATTTCATAAATCCATTTACAAATTACATCTTTAGGGCAAAAACCCCCAACAGGGAACCCCCAGATGAAACCTTTATAATCCTTACTGGAAGGGGGGTCGGCTTTTGCTTATATCCTTTAGAGATCCAGTGGCCGATAGAGCCAGATTGAAGATAGAAGGTACCCCCGTTATCCGATCGATTCACGGTGTAGAAGTTTCGAATCTCTTGTGGGGTCGTGGGGTATTTAGCACTGATCTTTTTCTAGAGATACCATAGGCTCATTAACACTCGGTAAGAATTTAGGAAAAGCTGAGTAGGAGCAATCCCGGCTTCAGCCAAAAACCTTGCAATGAAGGGCTGAAGAGGAAATGTAACCCCAGATGTAAGCTTTGCCCCATAAATGGCTACTGCACCCCGGGGAGGGTTCCATATTGTACGTTGGCCGGTCAAACAAAGTTCAACCGATCGAGGGATGTCAAAACGATCGGCTTATTTTGTCAACTCAGATGATTCTACCACGTTTACTTCCGAGTCGAAAGCACTGGGGTGATCAGCGGAAAATTTAAGCAATGAAGATCGACGTCGCTTAGGAACTTCTTCCATCTTCAACAGTTGAGATGAGATTTTCAGATCCACTAGGGATGAATTTTTTGAACTTGGCCTGCTTCCCTAACCGGATCCAGTTGCTTTTGACATATCTGGGCATGTATTTGGAGAAGAAACAGTAGGGTTAATAATATTATAATCAAAAAAAGAAGGTTGGAATTCGGGGTGGAATTCAGGGAGAGCCATAGATTAATCGATATTAAGAACTGTGGGTTGAACCGGACGAGAGAAATCTTGAAAAAATCCCCCTAAGATAGATTCAACCCTGGCAATATTCTCTTTATCGTCTATCTCAATATAATGTATCAAGAGTTCTACATAACGATGACGACTGGCAGAATCCATTCCTGGTGATTAGCGTAAGACGAAGATCTGATTTGAAATCGAAAAGTTGTGAGCAAAACCTTTGAAGCAGAAAGAAAAATTTAGAAGATAAAGAAGTTGTATACACTGAGAGGTCAAATCGTGTGAGAGGGAAGGTAAAAGGGTTTTAAAAATATATATAGGCAAGGATGACATCACATGAGAGTGGTGGTTGATATGCGAATCCCGAAGATGACGCGCCGTTTGAAATTTGAATTGTCACCGCCAGTTGCGTCATTCGCGTCAACTCATATAGGCAAATCAAACGTTTGTGGCTGAAATCAAAAGATAGCCGTTTGGCATTAATGAGTATATGACAAAGTGCTCCTAAGATTAAACATGTCTCGCCGAGCGACCCATCTTCGTTTAGAGAGATGCTCTACTTGAATGTTTAATGGGGTATTGTTATTGGTATAATTTGGAAAGATAACACATCAACATAAGCAACGTGAATTGCAGGAAAAACAAGTGATGTGTCAACAAAGAAGAGTTAAAATCAGCCAACCTAAAATGATCAGTAAACAACCCCGCACGATTGATCAAAATCACCTAGATGGTCGGGTTGGGAAATCCCGACCAAGGTGAATATATTGGTCGGCTATAGCAGTTCGATCGGGAATGAATCCCTGGTCGGGGGTGAGCGAGATCTGGTCAAGTCTGGTAGATGATTGGTTAAGCAACACGTGTATAGTGTAAAGATGTCCTCGGATGACCTGATATATTCAGAACTCAGAATTCAACACAATCACGACTCAAATACGCAGATAAAGAGTTAAACTCAAATAAGACATCTCGAAGCATATTCTGATAAGGAAACAAACCACCTTATAAGTAGCAGAGTCCCAATCAAGCAATAAGTCTAAGTCATTCAATTTACATAAGATATAAACAACTCCGATAAGTCAGAAGTTTATTAAACTTGTATTACCTTTTTCTTTATTTGTATTCCGAGAATTAAGGATTATACATGTATAAATAGCCCTTGAAAACACCAAAAGAGGGGTTAATGAATCATTAGGTATTCAAGAAAGCAAGTAAGGCTGAGTGTGTAATCAAATTATACATAGTGAATTCTTCTCTCGACGTCGCTGGCAACCGTTGATGTTTCCTCACCTTGAGGTTTTACCACGTAAAATCTTTGTTGTTTGATCTGTTTGTTATTTATAATTTCTTATTCAATTGTTAGTTCGATATATTTTGTGTGACGCGTGATCCACATAGTTTGATCCAAAAATCACCGTCAACAGTTGTATATCCCTTATGAGTTTCCAATCTATAGTGTATAGTATTGTCCACTCATAAGTGATTGTTCATGAATATGCATCTATCAAAATAAAGGATTAATCTCTTTATTAATTCACCAACCTAGAGTGTATAGAATTGATGCTTAATCTCTCACAAGCAACCAACCTAGAGTGTATAGAATTGATTACCCATTTAAGATTAGATAGAGATTGAGATTAATAAATCCAGATTTCAGTTAAGGAGTGTACTCTTGTTCAATCCTTCCATTCAAATGAGCTTAAGAGAATCAAATACAGTGTATACCCAATTCTCTACTCAAGTAATTTCTCAAACAATTTGCAAAGAGATGGGTGTACAATCTAAGACAAATTATCTTTGAAATCAATTAAAATAATGAATGAAACATATTTGATAGATTGATAGAAAAGATAGAGTTCATTACAATACCCATGGTTCACAAATGAATCACATCAACCCCTTAGTGGGGATTTAACTACTCATGCTAATTAGAAAAGATAAACTAAGAGATGAGAGTAATGATAAACCCATGAAGAGATTCTCCTTCCTTAAAGCTTCAATTCCAATATCTTATAGCACTTGTTGAGTAGAAAATCAAAGAATGGAAGTGTAGGTTATGGATGTGAAGGGAGAGAATGATTCATAGATCTAGAGAGAGAAAATATGGTGTAAAATGGTGTGTAGGCGTGTGGCTGAAATCAGAATGAATCCTTAAATAAGCTTCCCAAAAGTAGGTCTGATTGCTGGTGTGGTGTCTTCAAAATGTACGTAGTGTGCGAGTAGTGCGTGGGTAAGGTACCCGCACACATACTCTTCAGTAGTTTTCTTCTTCTGTTCGTTGGTAACTACGCAGGTAGGGACCTGTGTAGTACCAGTAAACTGAGCACTTGGTCAATTCTTAAGGATTTCTGATCTCCAGTTCTTAGGTAGGTTCGCTGGTGTGGACCAGTAAAGGTCTGAAGCTTGGATTGCACGGGTGGTGCACGGGTAGGGTACCCACGCACACATCAGCGCACTGCATCCTTCTCTCTTGCTTCATTTGGTTTGTTTTGTGCCCGAATTTTTCACTTTCTTCTCCAAGACCGGGATTACATCTAATGCCCGCAAATATGATAAAAGAGCCCATAAGACACGAAAACAAGACAAGGGATAATGAATGATGGCCAAAATATATAACAATTTTGACACGATCAGTGAAGCCTTTCCTTATTTGACATTGGTTTAAAGTCAGTCCGAAACAATCCATGTAGTGTGTGTGTTCGACCCAATTTAGTGAAAGTCATCGTAAGTTGCTTGTAATCTGTCTTGATCAGTTTAAGGGTCTCCAACCACTATATCCATAACACTGCCTGGCATGTCGTGATCAGAAGAATGTAAAAATCGGCCTGAACCATGACCCCTGAATCACCAAATTTAGCCCCAAACATCGCCCGATACACTCAATTTTTTCCTTGTTTCCAACCATGACCTAGAACGTTTTATCCTTCACAATTGGTAATTTGAATTGGTCACTACAGACTGATCGACAAAATTATATGTACTACATCCGTCGATGATGATTGTAATTTCCTTATTTTTCACCCTCTCATAAACGCTAAAAGTCCGCGGATGAGTGGTACCTACCATAGCATGAAAAGATATTTTGGGAATAGCTTCATGAGGAGTCGAATCACAATCCATGTCTACGTCTTCGATTTCTTTACCTGGTAGCATGTCCTCCACCATTAATAGCTGCGAACGGGAGTAACGATGTCCGGGTGTGTACTTCTCATCGTAGTAGAAACATTTCCCTTTTTCCTAACTCTCATGCACTTATTGACCCGTAATCCAACGAATGGAACCCTGGTAATTACCCGAAACCTGACTGGTCCAAGAAGCCTTACTACGGAATTCAGTCCAACTTTCTGTGGTATGTTCTAAGTTTGCAGCCGAGTTGAACCCTCGGGCCTCCGCTGAATGAGATTGCGTTCTTCGATTAAGTGAGCGAAGCTAATAATGTCAGAAAGTGTCTTCGGTTGCTTAACCCGGACGTCGAGACGAATTTCGTCCTTGAGTCGTGTTTTATCCCACCAAGAAATTTTCGGGCAAGTCATCTACCTTGTGCGGCAATTTTTTGAATGCTTCCTAGTAAGCATTTACAATTATGGTTTGCTTGAGAAGAGTCAGGGCTTCCGATGGGTCGTCGTAGTCCGTTGGCCCAAAACGGTGAGAACACCCTTGGTGAATTCTACCCAGCTCAATAGACCTTGAAAATTCGTGTACCACCAATACCACTGCAATGCGGCTCCCTCTAGGTGGAACGATGCTAGCTGAACCTACTGTGGGGAGGCAATTCCTTTGAGTTCGAAATACTGTTCAGCCTTGAAAATCTACCATATTGGATCATCGCCTCCGTAGGTTGGAAAGTTCAACTTAAGGTGAGTATGATTTCTGTTGAAACTCAGGTTGTTGATCTTGGTTGGGCTGTTGCTTGAAGCCTCCCCTCTTGCAAACAGGTTGATTTATTTTTCAGTGTTGGGTCGGGTTTGTTGTACGCGTAAGGCTTGCAATTCGGCAAGGAGTTGGTTGAACCTCGATTCGTGGCTGGCGAGGATTTTGTTAACTTCATTTCAGAATTCGACATTCGACTTTCCATGTGTGTCCATGGTTAGCAAATGATGGCTCCGATACCACTAATAATGTTGAATTTGTGAGAAAGAAGGAAATAGAGAATTGAGTTGAGGAAGAGAATAAGAAGTCAGAAATAAGAGCAGGGAAGATATATTTTTTTGTTGCAATTCTTAATTACTTTATTCAATTCAAATTGGCTAATTTATAGCCTGCACAATACATTAAAATTGCAACAAGGAAATATAAGGCAATCATAAGTGGTCCATGATTCTGGGAGCACTCATTGCCATTATTAACAACTTACTTGATACTTGACTCTAACAACTAGCATAACAACTAGCAATTGAAACAATCTAAGAGTATCTCCAATGCAAATGTGGGTTGTAAAAAAAATAGATGACATGTAGGATGGACATCCACTTTGTTAAAAAATTCATCTCCAATGCAACTTCTATAGTACAACTTCAAGCTGAGGTGGCAACTTTTTTTTTAAAGGATGTCAACATGACTCTCTGATTTTAGACGGTCTGTTGGACATCCATCTTGTTGGCCTAGTCAGCAACCACTCTTATTTTCTGTTTTGTTTTATTCAACAATTCTAAAGTACATTTAAGGAGACCACTAATAAATTGACATGTCATTAAAAACATTTGTTTTACAAGTGAAGCATTGGAGACCACTTTTTCATTTGAATGTCTATCAAGTTTAGTTACATGCAACATATGAAGCAATTGCCTTGATAATGTTGACATATTACCATTTTTTTTAAATGCAAGTCACATTACCATTGGAGATGCTCTAACAACCCAATAGCTATTTGAACAATCCCCACTACCTCAGTTGTCTTCCTATGATGCATTGGGAATTACATGCATGGGCATGCATGGCCTGCCACAGCCAACTTCGTATCAGGTCAGGAAAAAAAATCAGATCAACAGATGATCCAAATCCATATAATATAATGAGTCATTTAGGTTATGTACGATAAACTAATTTGTTAAATTATGAATGCATTTTCTGATAAGTTCCGGCTCATTAATCAAATTATGTGTAGTACTACATATTCAACAAAGACGATCATTTTTTACATGGAAAACAAGATCATTCATGTTATGTATTGAGTAATAGTATTTTCATTCTTAATACATTGTTTATTGTTTTTTTTAATAATACATTCTTTATTATTAATCAAGAAAAAAATATTTCCATTTTATCTCGAAAATGTTAGGTGTATTAATAATTTAAATGAATTTACAAATAAAATGTATAAAACTAAGAAATAAATCAATTAGTTATTATATATTAGCATTTGATTGGTGTTTATAATAATATTTAAATTTTCATATATATATATATATATTACTTTAAATTATATATTTTGGTGACAATGTATTGACACCCATATAATTATATATATTTTTTAATTTTTTTTTTCTAAAAAAAAAAAGTAAAAATGCTATTTAATTGTCATATGAGAAAAACTTCGAGCAACCAATGCTCCACTTGCACTCGGCGAGTGACACATGGCTATATACAACTGAAAATAAGAATTATTTCAAATAAAATATAAGATTGAAGAACGTCCACACTGCATATTGGTTTATGTGAAATTAAAAATATAATTACTTAATTAGGTAGGTGGCATGTAGCAACTTGAGCTTATAATAATCTGATCGGGTCTTTCATTCCCGTTACAACGTGATAAATTGAACAATAAAAATGCAACGATACGAAACTAAGCTACAACAATACAAATTAACACAATAATATATATGAAGAAGTAAAAGTACTACTAATCTACTTAATTTATTTAAATATGCTCAAGTCTCAACTACCTAACTGAGAAAAATAAATTACGTGCATCCAAAAAGAGCCCACATTCTTCCGGGATTCATTTGTTGACTACTACTGATCACTAGTATTCATAAATTTATAGATATGTTCATATATTTTATGTGTTTGGTTTAATTAATTTATATTAAAATTTGATTGAAATTCATAAGGTAGATGGCATGTAACAGTTTACACTAAATATAGTAATCTATCTTATTGGGTTATATAGTTCTCAATTGGCATTAAAAACTTTTTGTAATTAAAAAGTCAAACTATATTACAATACATCATTAAATAGTATACGATCAAGATTTATTTTTAGAGTGGTGCTACTGGCACATCCCTACTGATCTATTCATGCCCCACTTTTTAAAATTTTGATTTAATTAAATAAAATTAAATGTTTTTATTAAATTTTTTGGTTTATTTCCAAAACTACCCATTTTACTTATTTTTCAAACTTAATACATACTATATATGATCTATCTATCTTATCACTGTATCTGTATACATATCTCTCACCTTCATTGATTGATTTATTTTTTTCTTCTTATTTCTTTTTTTTAGTTTTTTTTTTCTTCTTATTTCATGATGGAAACGAAAAAATAAAAAATAACAGGGTACTTCAACACAACAACAGCTTGATATCATTCCAAAGAAAAAATAAATTTCAAACTTATTTCCAAAAAATGAATTTCAAACTTATTTCCAAAAAATGAATTGTTTCCAGATGCTTACTATCATTGTCACACAATTCTTGCTTTATGTCATTCTCAAACAATTCTTCAAGATGTTTGATATCGTTCTTAAACAATTCTTCCATATTCTTGATATCGTTCTCAAACTCTTTCATAATATTTTAGATGTATTTAAGAAGCAGATTTTAGGGTTTAAGAATTTTTTTTTTTTGAAAAAGAAACAGATTACGGGTTTAAGAATTTTTTTTTTTGAAGAACCAGATTATTGGGTTTTTTTTTTGGAAAAGGAATATAAAATTTTAATAGATTTACTTTGTAGAAGATTTCTTTCCTAAATTGTATGTCTCTTTAAGTAATTTTGATAAAGGAAAAAAAAGAATATTCTATAATTTAAAAAGTGAGCCATGAATAGATCAGTAGGGGGTGTGCCAATAACACCACTCTATTTTTATTAATTTTAATTACTTTTGTAATTTTTCAATCAATAATAGTTAATTTCAACAACCTTAGACTTGGCAACTTCTTTCCATGACGCATATTAAAACTCGCCAAACTCTCTAATCTTCTTGTGGCTTCAAAGTTCAAACCATGTCTTCTCCCGAATTAATTGTAATAATTTATAAATAAAAAATGGATTTCTTTCCACATATATTTGTTGATTTTTGTCTAGTCTTAAAAAAAAAAGGTTAAAAATTCAAAGGAAAACCATTAGGCAGCAGTCGTTGACAAACATAAAGCACATGAGGGCCTTTAAAAGAGCATGAGCAACTCAACCCCAACATCATAGGAAATTAAAATCATCAATGGCTAACAGCAGTCATGAGTTCACTAAACACTCTCAAGTAATGAATATGCCCACTTTATTAGAGCAAAAGCTTGGCGTTTTCAAAGAGAAAAACCAGCAGTTAATTCTTGATCATAAACACCTTATAACAAGATCTCCTAATAATATTAGAAATCATCAACATATCATCAAAACAAGCCACCAAGAGAATCTTATTAATAAGTCTCAAGTGAACGTGCCCTTTTCGTGGGAAATCAAGCCTGGAGTATCCAAGTTAAAGGTGACAGCAGCTGATGATCAAGATCAAGAGCGTATAGAGAGATGGCATTTGATCACGTTGATGAATCTGCCGTCCCCTCCGTGCCCATCAAAGGCTTCTTCTAGGGCTGATCATGATCAAGAGTTGGCGCAGCAGGTACCTCTATATCTATGTCCTTTTCAGTCTCCATTAATATCAAAGAGTTCTTCGAGGAGATCATCACGTGTTGGAAAGCAGCAGCTGGAAGACCCTTTTTTGGTAGCCTACAGAAAATGCACAGAATTGTATGCTGTGAATGGTAAGTTGTTGTCTAGTGATATTGATGATTTTAATCGAAAAATCGATTCCAGGTCTAAGAAGATGAAGATGAAGAACATGAACATGTATGTTCTTTCTTGTAAGTATTCATGCGCTGTTATTACCGATAATTTAATGCTGATGTCTCCGCGTTGTCCTGAGCGAAGGAGAAAGGGAGAGAAGTTCGGTTGAAATTTGGTTTCTTTCATGGAGTTCAAATTAAGCTTATGTTGCAGCTTTGAAAGAATCTATATATTGCTCTTTGTTTTCAATTCCTATATATACACTAATATAGGATAATAATTTTCTAGTCAAGACAGTTGTGAAAAAAAAAAAGAATTCTTTTATGATCGTTATGTAACATTATAGAAGGGCTTTCCTGAATTTTTTTTTTCAAGGTCTTGCTATGTACTAGAGAAAAACTTTATATGTTGAGATTTGTAAATTGCAAGTGATGAACAACCGGTTCATTTGATAAGTTGACTTTATATTATATGTACTAGTTGTTGTTTATGAGTACTACATAGATCAAGAATAATAATCTTTAATTCCTATTTCCCATTAAAGTCTTCTGAGTTCTGATGTGTATCAAATACACACAGCAGAATTTAGAAGAGAGAAACATGAAGATTTGAAGGAAAATTTATTTTATATATTTCAATATGAGAAAATCAATACATATGTATACAACCATTTATAGATTGTTTGCTCGAATGAGTAGTTACAAGCATTAAGCAACAATTCAGTAAAACAGTAAACAATAATACCAAAAGAATAGGAAAATGATCACTCATGGGTGGCACCACTCCACCGGATGAGGCTACGAAACACATGTGGTTTTCCCACTATTTGCACTACATGCCAATTAACTATTAAATAATAATTAATTAATAAACCCCTCTTGACCACGTCACCATGATAAAGTCCTTCGTTCAGCATGGCTTGTTGCATGGCTGAATTTCAGCCCTATCATCATCTTGTTCTAGATCGAAATGCTAACAACATATTCTAATTAGCAATTATATTAGGGAATCTCTAATTGCAATTACTCAAACAAGCATCAAACCTGTGATTGTAAATTCGTTCATGTATATATGGGTCAAATCGCATATACAATATTTATTGAAATATGTATATGGATATAAAGAACAAAAATACAAGTAATTAATATTAGGTGGGTATAGTCGAGAGAATCAGGACCATATATAAATGATATAAGGCATTAAGGTCTGCTATTATTTATAGCAAGGTAGTGCATTATTTATTACAAAACATTGTCACACTTTTTTTTTATGCAAGATATATATTATGGGGATATCTAAAATATAATTATACTCTCATATATATATATATATATATATATATATAAACAAATTAAATGGATGCATAAGATTGACATTGACAATATACTTTAACAAAACAAATTTAAAATAATATATAATGCAGAAGCAGTACAAAAGCTTGGCTGCTATAGGCTACATATGTAATTTATTTTTCAACATGAAAGAAACAATTAGTTATAAAGTGCTAGGCTGTTAGATTTTGTTCTCATTCTTCCTTATACAAGTCAATTATATATAAATTCCAAATCCGTTTTGGCATTCCTCTTGTCCTTGTCAAATTAATATTTCCTCGTCACTTACCTAATCCATTCTGTTTCCTTCTTTGCAAAAAAATAATAATAATAATAATAAATTAAAAATAATAATAAAAATTAGAGATTTAATCAAATCACTAACTCTTTGTGTTTACTGTTTAATTATATAATATTACAAATCATCAATCCCATGGAATTTTGACACATATATTTGGTAACCGGTCAATTCAAATGATCATCAGTGCGTAACAATGGCATTTTAGTCACATAAGTAATGTATTAATTATATAAGTTGAATAATATTCAATTTTGTCATTACTCAGAAAATGAATAAAACTAGGCGGCATGATGAGAAAATATATGTTTATCTGTTCATATATACAATATTATACATAAGCTCATGAGTCAATATATAATGCTTGATTTGTCAATTGTCATTTTTAATTGTCTTCAAAGTTTTTTTCCAACTTGTCATCTTTTCCATGATGCAGACCCATTAAAGACTCAGTCATATTATTTTTCTCCCACTTTTAATAATATCTTTTGCCTTTATTAATTCTGTTTAAAAATTGAAAGCATTAACAAACTCCTCCCTCCACACGTTTTATCTATTTCCCTAACTAGATTACATATATAATTATTACATAACCATGCTCACATTACAATAATTAATATTCTCTTATTCTCTTCTATATAATATTCTCACTAGAGATTTTTTTTATTTTATTTTTTGTTACCTGCAAATTACTATCAGCAAAATTAGAGATCAAACAATGAACCAAAGTAGGGTTCACTTCTCGTGGGAGAACGAGCCCGGAGTCTCCAAAACTCTGAACCAAGGTTCTCCCAACGACGGACGGTATCCGTTAAAGTTGTTGCCACCACCGCCTTGTCTGAAGTCGGAAAACGCTAGGGTTTCAGTTCATCACGATATGAAAATCCCTCTTCCTCCTTCGAGAAGTTTTTCAAGAAAAAGTTCTTCGAGAAAGGAGCAGCTGGAAGATCCGTTCATGGTGGCTTTGAAGGAGTGCACGAAGAGCAACACCCAGAAAGGCCACAAGTCGTACGAAAAGAACGGTCATGTAGTGTCTGCGTGGTTGAAGAAGAAGCAGAAGGGTTTTTTCAATTTCTCTTGCAAGCATTCATGCAGTGTTGTGGATGATAAGTTTGTAAATAAGAATTATCAACTTCCTCTCAAGAAAAACGAGAAGGATTGAGAAACAATAACAATACTACAATTTTCAACTTTGATAGATTCAAAACAAAATCCTGAGATGTATTTTGGGCCGGATCGATTTTATTATCTATATATGGATGTCATATCTGTGTCATAATTAATTTAATACAATATTTTATAAATTCTTCAGATACAGTATATTCAATCAATCATTGCAATTCTATTTCTACAACATTGTAATTATATGGTGCTTTGAGGAATTCCATTATGTATCAACAAAACCCATCCCATACTTGTCAAGTTTATTTCCCGTTTAGTTTTTCGGCATGTGTTGTTAGACTTATGTTTTTGTCTTTTTTTCCTTTCTTTTTGAAGGAAAATATTCTGTTACTGTCTTTTGATTAGATAAAACATGTCATTCATCAATCTTTCCAAGTATCTTCATTTATCTTTTAATAAAATTCCTAATATGACTCAAAATAACGTATTGACTGTAGGACATCACATGTTAAGAATAGAAAAAGTGAATACACAAATATAAGGCTAATAGTTGTGGCATCAAGTGTGTGTATATATATATATAATCATTTTCTCCTCGATGCGTATTGATATAACTTATATCAGTGTATTGTACGTGGACCACTGATTATGGAGAAGTTTTGACAAGTGCATACTCCTTGAGTCAAAATATGTAAATCTAATGGTTTACATCCAACGCACTGATGAAGTTATATCAGTGCGTACTAACTTGAAAATTTCTGTATATATATACATATACATCATCAATGCGTTGGATGTGCACCATTAGATTTACATACTTTGACTCAAATTCTCCATAATCAGTGGTCCACATGCAACACACTGATATAAGTTATATCAATACGCACTGATGAGAAAAATATTTTATATATATATATATGTTAAAATAGTTAATTTCATATTGCAGAAGATGTGGAATTTATATTATGACCTCAAGAGATAGGAATTCCCTAATTTTTTTTTACCATTTTCAATAAATAATAATTTTATGGAATTCAGATTCCTACTTAATGTTAAAATAGTAAATTTCATAATACAGAAGATGTGGAATTTAGATTATGACCTCAAGAGACAGGAATCTATGGAATTCAGATTCCTACTAAATTACAAAAAAAAAAAAAATTGATTTAGGATTCTCTTTCCCTTTCCCATCTCACTTCTGTCAAGCAAATAGGCAAAGTGGCAAACACCGTCTATGGGTTATTATTTATCTTAAATTAATTAATTTATTATTTTTCCAAAATTTTGAGTTATTTCAATCTGACTCTAATTTTACTATTGTGCATAACTCTATTACAAAAGAAATATATGTCTAGGCACAAGATATTCTTAATATTTTGTAACGTAATAACATGAAATTAAATCAAATACATATATATATATATATTTTAAGTATTACACTCTTACATAAATTAAGTAACTGAACACCCAGATAATTAATATACATGCCATTAAATTTTAAAAATTAGAAAATCTACTTTAAGCACCCTTTGATATATAACCTTCATTAATTTTCTTGTTAAAACAATAATCTTAACTTTACCATAGAGTATCTCCGATGCTATTGTGAATTTAGAGAAAATTTAATACCACAAAAAATAGATAGATAATAAGGTAAAATTGATGCAATTATATAACTTTAATATGGAGGTGATGTGGTAATTTTTTTTTTTTTTTTAGAGAAATAGAGATGAGTTTCTAACTTTAGAAACTCTCTTATAAATGTTGATGACTAACGATAGGTTAGTTGAATCCACAATAAGATAATTGTTCCAAATGAATAATTTTTTTTATTAAATCAATCAAAAGTTGGAAATAACAAGACTAATTATAATAAACTAATCATAATCTGACTCAAATACCACATTCCTAAAACAACTAAAACAGGAAAAGATCAAAACTATCCAAATCCTCTAGGGTTCAGGATCCTTAAATTTATTAAAATAGAAAATTTCAGAACTACCAAAAAGTAATTTGAATTATTGCCGGAAACTAACTAAAAACGAAATCCTAAACAAACTTAAAAACACAACTCTTGCCAAAAAAAAACTCTAAAACGAAAGTAATTCCCAAAAGAAAGTGTAAAGAAAGTGTCTTACGTCAATAGCTATAATTTCTAACTTTTTCCACCATTAACATAGTATTATAGTTCATTTAATTATAAAATAAAAGAGGAGAGGTGGTAAAATAAAGGGTTTATTATGATTTGTCATAAAATGGATGCATATTTGATTTTATATAATTGCATATATTGGAGATGTAAATATGCATTTTTCTAATTTTTTTGTCAAAGTGAATCCATAATAAATAGAATTACTAACGTATCACTATATAGAAACTCAAATATATATATTTATATTGAAGATGCATTTACAATCTCAAAGAAACTCTTTTATTCTCCGATCAAAAATTTAAACATATTAGGATATTCTATCAGTTTCGTTGATTAAATGACAAGAGTAGTTTAAATCCATCTATACATATTCAGTCATATCTTAAGTGATCGTGCATTTTACATTCATATCAATCTTTAAAGCACAATCCATAATATAACTCCTCTATATGTTATTGTTCTCCACACATTTTGAAATTTAATGACCGGGTACAGTTTGCTAAGTGTCTAACTTGACTTTGTCAACTGACTCAACTTTCACATGCCAAGTGTCTAGCTTGGATTGTTCAGCTGTCATAACTCATCCTTTAGGTGCCTTTCGATTTGAATGTTAATTAAGACACAACTTCCCTTACCTAATTAGAGAGATCGGATTGAATCTTTTGCTTAATCAACACAACACATATTCAATACGTTGATGTCTCTAATCCCCATGGTGATGGTGGCATGGTGCCATTATTTTTTTTTTTTAAAGAACCCATGTTGCCATTTGTCTACACTCGTGGACATTTTTTAAATGGGCCGAGGAGCCCAGACTCGGCCCGTTTAAAGTTATAATTTGTCCTTCCTCAAACGACGACGTTTGTAAAAGACCCAACGAAGGAGGTTCATTATGAGCAGTACGACATCGTTTTGGAAAAGTGTATCTTAAAATTCCTCGCAACCAGTAATCGGCGCAGCTAGGGTTAAAAAAAGCTAGGGTTTTGGTGGCAATTGAGGATGCTCTGCTCCCTATTTATAATCGCGAAGCTTGAACAAAATCTACACAACCCAAACAAAGCTCCTGCGGCTACCTTCAAAGAAAATTAGGTCCAAGCCTCTTTTTCCTTCTCTCTGTTTCTCTCTATAGACTATAGATTGTGCAACTCATGAAAATATTTTAATTACGCTTGTTGTTTGTGTGTCTTTTTTTTTTAATCGTATATGATTGTAGAATTATTTTTTTAAAAGGGTTCGGTTGCGATGATTATAAAAAATTCCTCGTACTGATTGCTATTGCAATGAAGACTCATTTACACCCATAGAATATGAGCAACGCCCTTTTCAACTCTATTCTACTCTAGTTTTCATTGATCGCTGTTTGTTTATTTACAACGTTTTTGCGTGTTTATATACTTTGTATTGAGATAGTGTTTGCATTGAGATCAGATTTTAGATGTCTAGAACTGAAGACATTAGAATTGATGGGTTAACTCTTGGTTGTCTAGTGTTTTCAAATCATTTTTGGCTCTGCCCTGGTTAGAAATTGATGTGTTGAAATTAGATTGAAAATTTTATGGTAATCATCTATTTATCTTAATCATACTGTATATGTTTCTTTTTTCAGATTTAGCTCCTATAAATCATACTCTATATGTTTCTTTTTTCAGATTTAGCTCCTATACAGTTACTGTATTTGTAATGTTGTGATCTAAATAACATTGAGATTGTTTAAAAGAATTTGTTTTTTAACAATTAGATTGGGATTTATTGGATTTTAGTTATCAGCATCTTTGTAGGTCACTTTTTAAGTGGATCTGGTTGGGGGCATAATGGAGGCACATATAATTTCTAAATAACAAGCTCCACTTGTGGGATCCACATGACTAGCTTTATGTTTCCAAATGTGAAACTCAAAATAGAGCTTGCCAAATGATTAGGAGTTTGGTTCCTAATTGGGAGTTATTTGGAACCCAACTTCCAATCATTGGGCATATCCAAAATGAGCACAAAAATGAAACTCAAGTTAGAGCTAGTTTCGTGTGTCCCACAAGTGAAATTTGTTATTTGGATCTTATTTGTGCCTGATTGTGCCCCCAACTGGATCGACTTGGATCCGGTTGGGGGCACAAATAACAAGCTCTACCTATAGAACCCATAGGACTAGTTCTATCATGAGCTCCAAATGTGGAATTCAATTTGGAGCTTGCCCAATGATTGGAAGTTTAGTTCACAATAACTCTAGATCATTGGTATGTATTAGTTTGTAATATTATTATTAAAAAGTGCTTGAATTATGAAGAGTAGATAGGTATGAATGAATTCAATTTGGAGCTTGCCCAATGATTGGAAGTTTAGTTCACAATAACTCTAGATCATTGGTATGTATTAGTTTGTAATATTATTATTAAAAAGTGCTTGAATTATGAAGAGTAGATAGGTATGAATTTATATATGTGTATATATATATATATTATATTTTAATGAATAGTAATGATTGTTTGGAAAAAGTGGATCCAATTTATCTTTTCCAATCCAGTTGCATTGTGGGGAAAAGACCTATTTAGAGAGGATCCAAATGGAAAGATCTATTTTTTGAAAATAAGATCCACATATGGGTATGTGGCACACAATGGGTCTTGTGTTTGGGTCCTATGCACTGTGGATGCTTAAGTGTACATGTAAAGGGTTCTAAACATTAATAAAATAAATTATTAATTTTTTGAATCCTGAACACGTCTCAAGAGTATGCATTAACAATGATCATGATTATGTAAGTGTATTGTGAAGTAAAGGGTTGGTAAAAAATAGTATTTATTTTACAAGTATTAACTTCTTGAATAAATAAATATTACTTTTAATTTCACTTAACTAGTCCTTAGATTACACACCGCACATGGGTGGATAGGATGGAAAATGGTGGATAGGATGGAAAATGGAAAATCCGATCCAGTTAACAAGGGAGAAGGATTGGAAATAATCCAATTGTAGATTTTAGGGATTGGACTCTTGATTGGGGGCAAACTGGATTGGACTTTCCAATCCAGTTCAGCTCCCCTTTTCCCACCACAATCTCGTTTTGTGGCATACCCACCAGAAACAAGTTATGGAAATGTATACTACTGAATAGGGTCTTGTTAACATGTGTCCTAAAGTACCAGTAAAGAAGTGGACTTAGCAATGAAATGTAAGTTTTTATTATTTTTTGGCTTCATTCACATGCATTTTAGGGCACATGTTAACATAATCCTATTTAGTAGGTTTGAAGATATGATTTTTCACAAGTGGTACGGAAAGAATGAGATAGTATTGAGAGTTATAGGAATTTTATTTGACTGTTGGAGAGATTATGTCTTAGTTTGGATAGAAGTAATAGTTTAACTGTTTTGTACATGGACGTTTTTGGTGTATTCTTTGAAATTTTAGAGGAGTTGATTTATTATTCACAGGGCATTTTACTTCAATTGCACTGTGCATATCATCTCCTAAAATTGATAAGGGTGGTGTTTAAAGCCCTAACTTGACAGACTGAATAATTCTATAAGTTAGGGTTACGCACACCTCCAAATCCAAATTATTTATTTCTTTGTCCTAGTATATTCCAAATGTTATAAAATTTTTAGCAATAAGGTGGTAATATTTTTTAATTTTATGGCATTAGTTTCATTTGAGTTCTTGTTTTGAAAAAATAAATATTAATTTCGTACTAAACTGAAATTTTGACGGAAATTTTTCTGAAATTTTTTATCTTTAAATATCAATTTCAGTTAATATATTATTTTTGTGGCAATCGCTGTATTTGTTATGGCTTGAGGTTTTAAATATTTCTTTCATACCTTGGAGAGGATCTGGTTTAGCATTGTAGACAGAGTTGAAGAATTTAATGGCAATCTCTTGGGTTATCTTGCCAGAATTGGATAGTAATTTATGGAGCCTATTGCTGTAAATTGGATGGATTTCTTCTTTTTGGCCTTATGGGACTTCGAGCATTGATTGAATGAAAATTAAGCTCAAATGTTCCAGGCAGACATCAAGCCAGTGGAGGCTGAACAGCATAAAGCCAATTGTAGTTAATATTTTATCTTGTATCTTGAATCTTGAATCTCGGCTTGTATTTTGATATCTACAGTGAATAATACTTTATCAATTTTTTTTAAGTCCTGATTTTTTGTTCTTCATATACTATTTTCGTTTTCATATATATTTTTTTGTTTGGTTTTGCCATATGACGCATTATTATTGTAGAGTGTAGACTGCATTCAAATATGTGGAGTTTAGTTGTGGGCCTAGCAAATGGGATCGAAACATATAAAAGTAATAACTAAAACAAAATGGTCATAAAATTTTCTGCAGATCCCCCACCACTTTTATACTAATTAGAAGGACAATAATCTCTTCTTCTACTTGAATGAAATGTTCAAAATCATGCCCCATCCAACCGTGTTTTCATTGAAAAAGATAGTAAATTTGTGCAGAAATCTGCAGACAATCTTTAAAGTAAAAATTCCAAAACCCTGCAAAAATAATAGCATATGGCCATACTGTATCTGGTAGAAGCAACCGAGAATGGATACCTCAGAGTTGTAGACTTGTAGTGTAGTTGCAGATTTGCAGCATGTATTGAGATGCCATGGCCATTATCATTTTTTCAGCTTTCAGGTACACACTACACAGCTATAAAAATTCATTCCTAATATATTCAGCATTCTTCAACAGTTCTAAATTTCAATGCAATAATGCTCATCCACTCTTCATAAAAAGCATGTTGGTGGAGAGAGGATATATATACCCATCAAGTACTTTGAATTTTTTTCATCTTTGGTGTTACTACTGGGAATTTATAAACAGTAAAAAGACAGAAATTGACTGTTCCAACTTCCAAACCAGTCCACATTGTTGATGGTAAACTTTGAGATTTGCTGGAAGTAAGAGCCATTGACTTGTATCTTCCTCATCTACTTCACAACCTACCTGCCGCCAACTAAAACAGAAGTATTGGTTGTTTAACAACATATCTTAGTATCTTACCAAACAGGTGCACAAAAAAAAGTAGAAATCAAAATCTTATTATTGCTTCAAACGGGTGCACAAAAAAAGTAGAAATCAAAATCTTATAGCTTGAGCCAACAATTCCACATTGTGAATTCAAACATGCTCCGTCTAGTCATTTGTAATTTAGTCAAAGTTTCTACTCTTTTACTAAACAAACCATGGCAAACCGTTATAAAACATAATTAGCGAAAATTTAACAAGACTAATAAGAAAAAAATAATAATAACTTCCAAAACTAATGGTTCCAAGTTTGTCAGCAAAGTGACATTTCATTATTCTTCTTCCATCATTGCAACTTCTTCATCGCTCAGCAAACTATGAAGAAGCCATTCGTGAGAGTTTGTTCAGCCATGGAGGTCGTTGCATAAGCTAGCTCCTTCCCCAGTCTTGTTCTCAGCTCTTGGACTGCTCCCTGCACTGCTATTCGAAAGTGAACCGAATGCAGACTTGGATAGAACCCCAGTCGGCGATAAACGAGGACTATTATCCCAGCCCTCACTCAAGAGGTTCAGTGCGGAAGTGTTCTTGCACTCCACTGTGCTGCTGTTGTTATTAGTATTGTGCAGAACCTCACCAAGAGGACCACCCATTGAAGTCTCCCACGAGATTGGAATCCAATTCGCTTGCCTTTGGCTTGGTTCGTTAAGGACACTACCTACTCCCAACCCCATCTGTATTGGATCAAACTCGCGTGATAATCTGAGAGGCGAAAGAGTGACTTTATCATTATTGGGAGATGAAGTAGAAGACATGAAGTCTGAGGAAGTCACTGGGATTGATATAGAAAGTTGGGTTCTATCTGACTGCATATCAATGTCAGGCCAGGAGATTACTGAACGATTAGGCTGGTTTTTAGGCCAATCGTCCATGAATTGGCGTAGCGAATTTTGGGATTCAGTTTCTTGGTTAGTAAGGTCTTGGGAAGAACCGAAATTTTTGAGGGTCATCAATGAAGAATTTCTTTGTGAAGGGTTCATTAAAGAGTAAGAGGAGACAAGCCCAAACTGTGACCGCGAAGGTTCTTCATAAGCCATTTGCTGTTTCGAGATACCAAATGAGTTTTCCTTAAATTTCATTTCAACAGGTGGTAGCATTGAGAGATCTGTTGTATTCTGTTTTGTCTCGTCCACATTGTCTTTATTCAAAAACATCCTGCATAATAATGTACCATCCAAAGAAACTGTCAATTTCTTGAACCTGAACAAATGAAAATGGTTGAAATACTTCTTCTTTACACAAAAACTCCATTAACTCAAGTGACTGACTCATAGTTTGATCCACTAAACATGAAAATTGTCACTGTTTTGACAAACATACACCAATCTCGGAAAATACGTAATTTTGTAGCTTACAACAATAAGATAGAAATCAATTCAACCAAGAAAAAATAACAAGCACAATAAATAAGGTGTCTTATTACCTATTAGAGGGTGCAGCAGCAGAGAGGCTAGATGCACCACCAGACTGCAAGTTCTTGAGCTGTTTTTGGTGTTCGACGGATGCGCCGCCGCCGCTGCCAGTGGGGCCCACCGTCATAGGAGAGGCAGTGGGGATCACCTTGGAAGTGGAGGTGGTATTGGCAGCGGCGGAATGGCCTGATTGGCCTTCCACAGGCTTTCTTGAACGATGGCGGCCTCTGTTCATGTGCCGCTCACAATACTTTTGGTCAGGAACTGCATCTCTCGAGCACCGCCATTTTTTCCCATCGGTTCTACGACACCGTCCAGGCTCAGGATCGCTGTTATTGGAAAATCCCAGATGAAAAGATCCCCATCCCACTACACACACATTGCAAGTTATGAAACAATAACTAAATCAATAAAGCGAGAAAGTGCTTTAACACAAATTCTGCATCATCAAAATAAAAAAGAACAAAATTTTAACTTCATTACTATGACCATGGACTAATTGTGTAACCAGTACAAATTCTTACCTAGATGAGAGAGTAAATCATAAATTTAAAGGAGTAAATGAAAGTAGTTATGGCATACATAAAAACTTGGGAGTTAAAAACATTTAAATTGCAAAAAGTTATAGCAACATTATCTCAAGAATGCTTGGATACAGATAGTTCTCTCTTCTTTGACCAACTTGTAGCTTGGCCTATGTGAGATACTTCGACAAATAGTACTTGATGCAATCAAAGCAAATTTAAAACAACGAAAGTACTTTGTCGCTAGGTGCAACAAAAATCAAAGGATTGTCCCAGTTAGATGATCAGGAATATGTACTGATCAATTTCCCACCAGCTCTTACAGAGAGAGAGAGAGAGAGAGAGAGAGAGAGAGAGAGCGAAGAGAGCAAGTACTTATTTTTGTAAGATATTTCTACAGGAACAGAGAAAACACTTACAAGAATTGGGTCTGAGCAGTCCCCCAGAAAGGCAAGAAAAGCCAGCAGAATCAAGTGCTTTTTTGATGGGATTGAGCAGATTAGATGGTACAGGCACATTTGCATTGATGTATTTGTAGATCAAGGCTTGGTGTTCAAGCTCCATCCACTGTGATGGAGTAAATGGCCCTCTAGCCCCAGCTAAAATCCCATGCATGTTTGCACCATTGAAGCTTCCACTGTTGTAACCTGTAATAAAATCCCCAAAATAGATCATCAGGTCAATTCTCTGAGTGTAAAAAGAAAAAAAAAAAGTATGGCAGGTATATGAGAGAATCCAACTTGTCTGCAACAATTAAGGAGGCTACACTAATCATGAAATTTTCTTTTTAGTGTTTAAAGAGGAAGAGATAACAAAAATACATAAAAGGGTGATGTAAAAGAGGACTCGATCAAAGATTGGGTCTCTTCAAAAAAAAAAAATCTATTTTGTGCCCACAAGCTACTGTGTTTGATTTATTATGATAAACCATACCTGCCCAAAACAAGGAAGACAGAGATTTGCAAGACATGAAAAATAAAAATTCACACTTTTTAGCCTTGACAAGACTTAAAAACAAAAGCTTTGAAAAGACCCTCCCCACCAGTTACCAAGAATCAAACGAATAAAAACTAAAACTTGCTGTCTCTAATCTTCCCAACAACCCCACAAGAATAAAAACATTAACCGACGCTCGATGCAACTAATTAACTTAAACCCACTTAACATCACTTTCATGTTCTTAAAAAAAATTGTTGCAGATGATCTGTTTTGTCTTAAAAACCACAATAAAAATGGTAACAAATATATATATATACCTGTATTTCTACTAAAAGCAGGAGATGTGAGGTGATAGTAAGGCAATGTGGCATTTTCAGAGTTTCTATCAAGAGAAAGAGCATGATCTGATTTGGGAGAAGAGAAACTAAGCATATGTTGCTGTTGTTGACCATCAAAGAGAGTAGTATTAGATCTAAGTAAAGTACTACTACTAGTACTGTTGTTGTTTCTCTGTTGAAGCAACATTGCAGCCTTGGAGGAGACTGATAAGTCATCAGTTTTAGCAACTTTTGATGATGAGCTCCTCCAATCATCTTCTTCATGAGTGTTGTTGTTAACAGATCTCTCTTGCTTGAGAAACCCAGCAGATCCGTACCATTTGTGTTTTGTCACAGGATCTGCAGCAGCAAGTGAACCAAACCCAGTTGTAGAAGTAGAATCCGAACCCACCAACCCATCAAAACCAACCACTCCAAAATCCATTTAGAAAATCCCCCACCCACCCAACACAACACAACACAACCTATAAAAAACACAAACACAATCCTAGACAGAAGAAACAAGCATTGGGTCACCACCACCAAGACAAACTTGATGGGTTAGAGAGAGACCACCATTAGCAGGCATTTTTCTTTTTTTTTTTGCTTGAGCTCAAACTTAAAAACCAGACTGGTTTGGTTTTTTTTTTTTTTGTTTAGAAAGTTTATGTTTTGAGAAAAGATAAAATAATTGGAGAGAGTGATGATGAGAGGTGGGAAGAAGAAAACTGACTGGACAAAGTTAGTAGTACTAAAATACTAGTTATATAATCTCAGACATACTATATAAAAATAAAAATAAAATCTTAATTTTCAACTTTATTAAAAACAATAAAAACAATTCAAGAAGCAAGAGGACGTCTATTTAGTATTTATTATTTTCTCAAGATCTCGTTAAGACAATATATTTAGTTACGTAAGCTTGTCCTTAAGTTTAAGTGGTTTATATTACAAAAAACACCTTAGAAACTGAGATTTGAGAAGAAACAAGGAAGGGTAGATAAGTCATTTGAGTGCTAACTTTGTACAAATCTTTACACACTTTTGAGTTTTGATACTTTAGCAAAGTGTATTGAACATGAGAGAGGTGGGTTATGTTAGAGTACATATATACTTGCCTTTCAAAGTATGCTAGTGGTTTGATTTAGGGCCCATTTGGAAGATTTATGTATATATATATAATAACACTAAATGATTTTTTTTTAAAGTATTTTGGTAACCCTAAGTTTATTTAATTAACAATAATACTACCAGCAACTTAGCACTACTTATCAAATGTCTGTCGCTAAAAGATATATTTGAATAATTTCTTTTAAACGGACCATCAGGTTGTGATTTCAATAGTTGTTTTATAAGTTAAATATTTTTTTTATCATTTTATAATCTCTTGATAGATCTTTTGAGTTTGTAGACGGGTATAAAATCCCCTAAAAGAAACTCAATTTTTGGTCTTTTCAATCAACTCTTTCCAACTTTAAAATGTCAAATTAAAAACTTAATAAGCCTATTCTACCTTAATTAACAAACTAGTTACTGATAAATTGATAACCAAAAAATTGTTTATTTAACAACTTTTCTCTGAAAACTATGCTTGCCATTTGCCAAACTCTCATTCTTAACAATTTACTAGTAAACCACAAGGGGGTTGCCTTATTGGTCAAGGGACTTGGAATGAAACCCAATTCCTTAATTCAACTCTTGGCAATTCTTTTAAAGCCAACCCTCAGGACGTTAACCCTGCTAGTGGAAGGATGGTTATGAGGCTCAACGTCAGCGGTTCGAATCCTATTCATACGGGGACGAGTTCTGATTTATCTATTTACATCTTTTTGAGGCTAGGGGTATGTGTAAGGATTTCCTATATGTTCTATTCCACATCTACCAATAAACAGGTCACTACGAGTCACATAGTTGGAGGACATACAGATAGGTGTCTGGAGGCCCAGACGAAGTCCATGATCCTCATACCAGAAAAAAAATTACTAATTAAAACTCTAATTGAATATAAAAAAATAAAACAATAAAAATAATAATGAAAAAAAAGCCTCTAATTGGAATAGCTTTTCCTAACATAACCTAGAGTAGAGATGTAGTACTCTCTCTCTCTCTCTATTAAAGTTGAAAGGATCAAAAGAGCGGTGGGCTGCACTGCATCAAGTCATGTACAAATATGCATTACCACGTGACCGTCGCCACTACGAAAACTACCCTCCATTTGTCCTACTCGATCATGAATTTTTTTTTCTTTTTTTTTTTCTTTTTACCAATAAAAAAGTTAAAAACAGTAGCGGGCTAATATTGTCAATGTACGAAGAATGTATAGCTTTTATTTTTACAACAAATAACCAGCTTTACAATAAATATCCTCCCCCACTTCTGTACATTCACTAAATAACCTTCATTAATGTACACACTACTCTCTCTCTCTCTCCCTCTCTTCATGTTATTAGGGTTACTCTTGCTGGGTTCTTATATATCCATCTCTCTTTTTAAATTAAAACTGATAAAACATTGAAAAACTTATTTAACTAAGTTACGTAGTTTTCCTAATGGTGCAATTTTTCTATTTAACAACATATTATTTTCATCACCATTCAATGTGATTTGATGTTAAAGTACATTCATTCAACGTCATAATTTCCAAGTTTTGAATTGTATAAGATATTGTATATAAAATTATATCCATGTTTGTTGTAGCAAATTGACCATTTAATTGCTCAAAAAACTGGGTTCAAGTTCCGATACTGCAAAGCATATTGTTTTTCTTTCCTTTTCTTTTTAATAAAAGTTTCTTAGATTTGGCCAAAAAAAGAAAAAAATATATAAGTTATATAAAAAACATTTATAATTGGGAACCATAAAAGGTTACAGTAACTAACAATATTAATATCAATAACTTCTTCTTTTTTTTATTTTTAGAACAGCATAATTATTAATTCAGATATTTTTTTTTTTGAAAGCTTTCACTATTGGTAGGATTCGAGCAGCTGACCTGATAGTTATTTGTCCAAGTCTCAAGCTCGTCCATATACCAGCTGAACTACGCCCATGTTGACATATCAATAATTTATTGGATATTGGAGAATCATGTGTATGATATCCATATAGTAACAGGAAATTCTTTGGGTCATCAAATTTTATGTTGTTGTAGAGTTATCGAGTATGCTAGGCAACATTATTGTTGATTTTTAAATAAGTATTCCCGAGAGAATTAAATTGATATTTATTGAATTTGTTGAATGGGTCTGCTTGAATCTGCTTGTAGTAGTTTACTAGTTTGTAATGGTCAAAGAAAATGAATTTGTTAGATGTGATCATGACCATGATTTCTTACATAATCAATGTTATTAAAGTCTTTGTTACACTTTCATGGACTATATATTCTATAAATATACATGTGATAGTGTTATATAATATGCGCATTGTGAATAGGCTCTATATTACATACTTTATTACGACTGAAATTGGAATTTCAAATCACATGCATGGCTTCGATGTAACCCTAATATTTTATTCATGCTAATTATTATACTGAACAATTAATAAGTACTACTCAATCTAAAAATCAAATCAGTTAACTAATACGGTATAAAAAACACATATTTATATATGTTTTTTATTTTAAAATATAAAACTGATCGGGTCATAAATCTATCGGACGAAATATACTCTCACATATACTTGTATATAGGTACAATGAGACTTTAACATTTTATTATAAACCTGGAAATGAGAATGAATACCATCCATTCGACTACCGGACTAAGAGTTGGTACAGATAAGTCTTTGGAAATAAAATATTTAACTCCAATAGTATTTGCTACAAACGCAGTACTAGCTAGGCTAGCTCCCTAGCTCCAAACCAACAATATCTAATAACATCAAGTAAGATCATCACCATCAACTACACGAGAATGAAGAGATTACATGTTTCTATGTGACTGAACATTTCAGTTATACCTGAAAAATGAAATTGAATGTTAAAAGTACAATGAAAGTGAAGCAAGTGTTTCACAATTTCATTGCCCAAAGAAAAAACACATCTCATTAATCATAATAACAACATTTGTATTATTCTAGGTGATGATCATTATAAGATAAGATGGTTGATAGGACCCATGAACGAAACATTGTTTAATTTCCATTTATTGTAAAAGTTCATAACAAGATTCATTAGATATATGTATCGTGTCCAAAAAAACAATATATTTATAGGGTTCCAATAATTGTTAATGCCTAGCTAACAAGATTGACATCATGTTTGTGTCCAAGTAAAGCAAAAACTAATCAAAATACTCGTACAGCAACCACGTATTGACGTATATATAGCTACAAAACTATGAATGATAATAATAATAATCATATCTATATCATTCTTGCACAACAAAATAAGCAAAAATATTGCTGTTGCTTTAAAGTTGGACACAATGGTTTCCTTGGCAATAAATCTTGTCTTTATATTTATTTTTCAAAGGACGTAGAGCTAGTCCAATCAAAGCTTCAGCTAAATAAGCATTTACACGCTTTGCATTATTAGTGCCACCATTTTTGTTGTTGTTGCTGCTACTTCTTCTTCAGTAAATTGGATTGACACATCTATACGATATAAAGTAAATCAATTAACTCAATTAAATAAGAAAAAAATATTGAAATAAGTATAAATTAGTTAATTTGACACAACACGATAACTAAAATGAAAATATTGAAATTGAAAATTGTAATGAGTCGGTGGAATACTAATATGTCAAATAAACAGAGAGAGGAATGAGTAGAGAAACTGTAGAAAAAGTTTACGATCGATCAGGTGAAAAAGTCGTGGAGTGATTTTTACGTTATGGTTGAGACTTGAGATCTGAGCTTTTGATCACTAGGGGTATAGTGTAGTGAATAGTGAATAGTGAATAGTGAATAGTGAATAGTTATCGTAATTACGTAGAAGAAATAGTTTCACACTTTCACGAGAATATGCTTGCAATTTCATTCGAAAAATAAATATAGCTGCTACGTACAGAGTTTGACGTGTTACTGCATGTCGCTATCATCCATACAGTCCTGTTTTCTTCTGCATGTGTTTGGAACCAACTAGTCAAGTAGACAATAATGATATTACTGTGCAACCAATTGTATAAATAAAATTTGTAAGAGAAATGATAATTTGGTTGATGTGAATGAAAAAATATATATACTTAAAACCTTGAGGGGTTGCCTTGTTGGTCCATAGATGAGATCCTTGGTTCAAACCTTACCAGCCCCTAAGGCGTTAGCTTAGATAGTGAAAGTACGAGTTTGGGACATAGATAACTCTCAGATCAGCAGTTCTAATCTTACACAAACGAAGGCGAGTTATGATTTATTCGTTTGCATCTTTGTGGTTGGGAGTATGAGCCGAGATTTTCTATCTGTCTCTACTCCTCAACAATCAACAAATAGACCATTGTGAGTCACGCAGTTAGATGGATGATTGACGGATAGGTGTTAAGATGAAGTCTGATATTTTTGATATATATAAAAAAAACATTTGTATGTATATATATATATAATATTAATGTATACTCTATTTCAAGCTAAGGGTACATGTTGGCTAACATTAGATACTTGGAGAATAGGGAATTCTTAAAATTTATTTAAATAATTAGAGATGTAAATTAAAGTTCTAGATTGTTAGATCTTTGATTGCTCTCTTAAATATTAAGGCATTAGTTATGCATAACATAAACGTGAAGTGTTTTTTTGAGACAACATATTTATTAATTCAGGTATTTTTTTAAAAGTTTTTGTCATTGATAGGATTCGAGCCGTAAACGTTAAGTTTTCAATTGACTAATAATGTTCTTTTCTTATTTTTTGGATTTAGCACATGCATTGGAATTAACTCAAACTTTAAAACATTGTATAAATGAATCATCATGAGCATTTTTATCATTAAACCAAATTTGAACGATGGTAATTTAAGATGTTCTTAAAGGTGGAAACCTAGTGTATTTTTGCTCGTTGAATTAAAGCAATGTTAACTAAATAAACTAGTATGTATTTGAATTACAAATTAGTTATGGCAAAGCATATATTTGTTGTCAAACAATTTATTCAAAAATTTGTTTACTATTAGCATTTCTGATCCGAAAACTTAATTATAACCTTATGTAATATATATATATATATATATATATATATATATATATATATATATATATTAATCCTTCAACAAACACTAGGGTCTTGATAGCAAATTGATAATATCAATTTTACATTTGAGTGGTTTGAGTATGAATGATCAAATTTTATTGGGGTATTATCACCAAAGTCCCTATATTTTTATGAATTGTCACATTTTTAAACGTCTTTACCATATTAGTCACTTTAGTCCATTGTTTTTTCAAAATACATCACTTTAGTCCATTTGACCAAAAACTAACGGTCAACTATAACAGAATATATAAAACTACAATTTTACCCGTATTATTATTTTCAAAAAAATTTCTTTTAGTTCCTTTAGTTTCAATAATAGCTGGTCAACCCTTAAAAAAATTAAAATGACTCCATCAAGGTTTGAACCAAGGTTGAAAATTGAAAAACACAAGCTTTAACCAATTAGACTACACTAGCTCATTGTTAAAGGTTTGTTGATTTAAATGTATATATATATATATATAGTTATATAATTTGTTTAAACTAATTTAAATCTATTTATATAATTTAAAATAAACTCATATATATATATATATATATAATTTAAAATATACTCATATTTCATAATAATATATAAAAACATATTTATGAAAATGAAAAAGAAAATAACAAAACAAAGGGAAACCTAGAAAATCCAAAAAATCAAAACCCGTAATTTTTTTTCTTTTTTTCTTTTTTTTGGATTGTTTTCCTTTTCAAAAAATATATTATTTCAATTTGATAAAAAAAAACCCAGAAAATTAAAGCCCATAAATTGAAAAGGGAAAAAAATCAACAACAAAATAGAATAAAAATAATAATAAACTCATATTTATATAACTTAAAATAAACTCATATATGATAATAATATATAAAAAAACATTTATGAAAAATGAAAAAAAAATAACAAAACAGAAGGGAATAAAGGAAAAAAAACGTAAATTTTTTTTATTTTTTTTCCTATTTTTGTTGTTGATTTTTTTTCCCTTTTCAATTTATGAGCTTTAATTTTATGGGTTTTTTTTTATCAAATTAAAATAATATATTTTTTAAAAAGGAAAAAAAATCCAGAAAAAAGAAAAAAGAAAAAAATTTACGGGCATTGATTTTTTAGATTTTCTAGGTTTCCTTTTGTTTTGTTATTTTATTTTTCATTTTCATAAATATGTTTTTATATATTATTATGAAATATGAGTATATTTTAAATTATATATATGAGTATATTTTAAACTATATATATGAGTTTATTTTAAATTATATAAATAGATTTAAATTAGTTTAAACAAATTATATAACTATGTATATACATTTAAATCAACAAATCTTTAACAATGAGCTTATGTAGCTTAGCTGATTAGAGTTTGTGTTTTTCAAGTTTCAACCTTGGTTCAAACCTTGATAGAGTAATTTTAATTTTTTTCAAGGGTTGACCAACTATTATTGAAACTAGAGGGATTAAAAGAAATTTTATATTTTTATTTATTCTGTTATAGTTGACCGTTAGTTTTTGGTCAAATGGACTAAAGTGATGTATTTTGAAAAAACAAGTGACTAAAGTGACTAATATAGCAAAGACGTTTAAAAAAGTGACCATTCATAAAAAAGTAGGGACTTTAGTGATAATACCCCAATTTTATTTATTATTATTATTATTTGTATGTGAAATTATACATTTAATTTGCATAACGTAAAATAAATTTGTGAGAATATATGGACACAGTACACCCACAAAATATTTTAAAGCAAGTAGCTTGAACTACCCTAATTATAAGTTTACAACTAGACGTATAGACCCATTAAATCGAGACAAGGGAAGGAATCAAATTGTAGAAGATAATGACTAATGAGAATAGTTAAGAGAGGAAGAGTGAGAAAAGCAAACGACGGCTTTGCATGAACACGATGCATCCTTGTCAAGTTGTCATGGTTGCACGGGCCCGTCCACTACTAGCCGAAGCACAATTATTCTCTTCTTCTAAAAATAAAAAAAAAAACCTATACCTTTCTATGTATCATTGCTTCAAATACACTGCACATGAGAAGATAGGTTTTTCTAAACCCACAACCACAAAGTCAGAAACCTTCCATTTTCAATTATCTTTTTTGTACCCTTGCACTATACATTTCCAACACACGTGATTAATTTTATCAAATTGTCTATTCGTAACGAAAGATGTATATACATTCGACTGCATCCAAATAATTATACGAACGACAATAAAATAGTCAGTACTGACTACCAAATGTTGTAAATGTTACAATTACATGATATACTATATTAGATCGGATCTTGGTGACCTGGTGTAATTAACATTAAAGAAGGATTGTTAATTGTTAATTGTTAATTAATTAGAGGAAAGCGCGTGGGATGAGTAAAGACTAAAGAGTCAAAGAGAGATGGTGATAGTTTAGGGAGCTTAGCACATAGCTAGCTGGCTGGAGAAGACAATTCGAGGGTTGCAATAAAAGAGGCAAGAGAAACAAACAAACCAAAACAAAAAAAACAAAAATCAAAATACCGCAATTTATCATCTCGGATTCCCCATAATCTCACTCAAAATTTGTTTTTATCTCGATATAATAGAGAGAGAAAAATGGGTGTGGTACTGTGGTGTGGGGGTGGGTACAGTGATGTTGACGTGTCATAAGAGGGTGTGGTGGTGACAATGCCACGTGGGGCCACGACATGGGCACAAGATGGTGTTGAATATCTATCCATCTAATTTCTTTCTATCATTCTATCTTTAAAATACAAAAGAGAGAAATGAGTTGCCATGTAACATGTTGGGGTTTGAGAGATATATTAGAGGTTAGCCTCCCCTTTGCCGACAGCTTTGTGCTGGGCCCATCTATGGGCCCCACTCTGATGAACATACATACCAATCTTTAACGTTCCTTTTTCAACCACGGTGGGACCCCCTTCCACTCTTCCAGTCCAGTCCCCCACTGCCCACTGCCCACAGATATTTTGAGAGAAGAGGAGGATTTTTATTTTTTAATTCACTGCTGCTACCATGTCGTAGCTCTACAATGTATAATTATCATATGTTTGTACAAATGCAATACAAAAGTTGTACTATCTCAGACTTATCTTATGATCAACTATATATACCTATTGAAAAAAAATATTCTCTCAAGAATACATTTCAACTGCACATTTTTTAATTATTTCATACCTCAAAATGTCTTTAATTCACCGATTTTCTGGTTAACATATTAATAAGGAGAAGAAGAAGAAAGGGACGGACCGAATGAATTTGATTCCATAAAATCTTTACATTTAAATATTTATAACAAAAATATTTATGATTATTAATTGTAGAGTCCTTTTCTACTCAGTGTATACTGATATAAAATACATCAGTGTATTATATATTGACCATATATTATCGGTGTCCATTTGAGATGAAAAATTTCCATTAATCGTATATGATGATGATTTTGAATTTGAATTTACATTGGTAAATATATATTGTGTGGACAATAGATATAAGAATAAAATCAAAATGAATAATAAAATAATTCTTATCTAATTTTAATGGGCAATTACTAGATAGGTCGACCTTTACAAAAGTGACTAAATTGGTCCTCATATTTTTCCCTGGTGATAAATTAATCCTTACCTTTAAAAAAAAAATACCAAATTAGTCCTTGTTCACTGCTAATTTAGACCATCGACTTTAACTGAAATTAAGAAATTGCTTTAATATATCTATTAAAAATTATAAATGAATGAATAATTTTTGTAAAAAAAATTTAAGTTAAAATTTAAAAAATATATATTCTCTTAAACGTAATTGACAACTACATGTCAGAAAATTTAATGCATCCATCAAACAAGAGACACCCATCCACATTGATTTGCAAGTTTGTTTCTCCCGGACATTGGATCTCCACATTCTCGCTAGAAAAAAAATGGCTTCTTCTACATTATAATTTTAGGACAATTATCAATTAGGTCCTGATTTTTTTTAAATTACAAGTTATTTATGACTTTTATAAAAATAATCAAATCGGTTCTTACATTTTTTTCAAGTACCAAATTACTCCCTCTAACTAAGTTCCGTCAATCAACTTTAACTGAGTAGGGCTAAAATTGTATGTTAAATGACATATGCATAATTTTTTCCAACACATGTATATTTTTATTTATTTTATTTGTGGAATTTGATTTTAGAATAATTTTGACATCAGTACTTGTATAATATTAACAAAAAAAAACAATTATATAAAAATGATAAAAGACTAAACTGAAAATGAATGGTAACTAAAGGTATAATTGACATTGTCTTATTAAAATATTTTTAGATTTTTTTAGAAAATTTAAATTAAAAATGGTAAAAATAATGTTTTATTAATAATATTTTTGAATTTTGTTGTAATTATAATGATGAATTTAATGAACAAAAGACAAAACAACTTTGCTATAATATGACAAATAAAGGGTATTTACGTAATTTAAATAAAATTGTTAAAGTCAAATGTTATATTTAACATCATTAAACAGTTAGATAGACCAATTTGGTTACTTCTAAAAGGAGAGAGACTAATTTGGCACTTAAAAAAAATGTGATAACCAATTTGGTCACTTTTATAAAAGTCTCAAGCAACTTGGAATTAAAAAAAAAAGTCAATGACCAAATTGGTAATTGCCCATGTTA
Source organism: Dipteronia sinensis (assembly GCA_033220585.1). Taxonomy (NCBI): domain Eukaryota; kingdom Viridiplantae; phylum Streptophyta; class Magnoliopsida; order Sapindales; family Sapindaceae; genus Dipteronia; species Dipteronia sinensis. The sequence goes on along the minus strand of CM065636.1, from coordinate 85,038,383 downwards.
ATATAAATTGTTAACCGAAATTTAACTTATGGAGTAAAATTCCAATTAACACCCTCAACCGCTACCGACAGGTGGCAGCAGGATAGATACCTTCGATACCGGGTTTTTTTTTTTACTGGAGGGTGAGAGGCGAAATCACAATAAGAAGATGAATACGAATCAAGATAGGCATTGTTTATTGAACATTCATCTTTACAAAAATGAACATTCCTGAGAATCCGTTCATTTTATTGAGAATTATTTGGAATCATTCTTTAGGTGTTGAGAGACGTTGAATGAGGCTAAAAGTACGGGATTTTGACCTCTCCAATTATTGTAGCATTTAAACTCTGATTAGTTGACTGTTTGGTCTCATTTATAGAGCTTTTAATGGCGAAGAAGTCAACTCTTCCCTCCTACATTGTTTGGAGGAGAAATCTGACTATGTATCCCGATGGCGCAGTACACTAGTGTACCGACCTGCTCTCGCTGGCATGACGCTTGTTTTGTACCTTCTTGGCGTGGCGCTTGTTCTAGCATGCTAATATTTTATGGCGACATTCTTCTCGCTTGGCGGTTATGATGCCTATCTTGGTTCGATTCTGGGCTGATGTCGAGGTACTTAGGTACCGGGTAAATGTCGCAGTACCTATGTGTCAGGTATGAGGTACCGGGTATATACGAGATACTGGGTATATACGAGGTACTGTGTATGTGGTATCACGGTACTGGCTTCACTTGGTATCAGGAGTAAATGGCACAACGTGGTATCTGTTATTCTTGGGTCGTAGTTCTAGTGCTTCATCTAAGTAGACAGGTAGTCAAGGCAATCGCAGTTCTACCCCCACTGGATTTAGATCCTTCCGAGATCGCGGTACAGAGGCTGCTAGGTACCTGGAGGTCGGGAACGGTCCCCCTTAAAGTTCTTCTATATATCAACGTAATGGAAAATTCTCTTTTTAACCGCAGTCAAAAAAGGCTAATAACATAAATATATAATTTCAATTCTGAAGGTGATTTACTTAAAACCTAACCATTTTCTTGACTTGTATTGGCTCTCCTTCAAAACCCACTCAATTGATCAGCCTTGAAAAACACAAAAACACAACAATTTGAACCCCCAATTTGATTGAACTTCATTGTTTTTTTTTCTTTCCAATTTCCTAAATCCCATACCATTTCAATCAAAACTACTAGTCACATCACACCCTTAAACTAGTCAAGCTACTGCAACAACCAAAACCGAATATAACCTATCATTTTCAAAATTTCAATATTAATTTTAGAGAGAGAAATGATTAGCTTTGAGAGAGAAAAAATTGTTAGGGCAAGGGAAGACAAGAGGTGAAGGACGGAAGAGACGCGAAATGGAGCACATTTTTTTTAATTAATTTTATTTTACATTTTAAAGTAAAAAATACTGAAATATACATTGACGATCAAGTTTGACTAATAAAAAGTTAATGGAGGAACTAATTTAGTACCAATGAAAAAAGTTATGGACCAATTTGATAACTTTTACAAAGGTCACAAACTACTTGAAAGTTTGAAAAAAGTTCGGGACCTATTTAGTAATCGTTCAATTTTAATTTATAAATTACAAATAGTTTAGAAAAACATGTTGTGAAATTAAATATTTAATACTAATTTACATAAATCATTACATGATCCAACGATATAATACATATAATTTCTTTTTCTTTTCTTTTTATACATATGTGCCGCGTTGATTCGGACATAAAACGTTAATAAACTTGATATAAGTAAACTTCATATATCACTTATTCACTTAATCACAGTAGCAATATAATACTTATAACTTCTCAGTTATGTATATATGATTTATTTTAATATATTCAGTGTACATCAAAATTAAGACTATCGAGTTATCATATCGCATGTGAGATAAGGACTAAAGTCTTAAGGGCGTTCATATTTACTGGATTTGACACATGCACTTTGTTCTTGACTTTCTGATTTGTTGTTAAATCAGATTGGCTTTTAGCCGACCCATCCTTATAGATGTGCAACAAATATATTCTTCCACTAGATTGGCTTTTAACTAACCCAATAAATAAATATATATATATATATATATATATATACATATGTGTACACGATCATTTTCTCATTTATACGGATTGATATAAAATACATCAGTGCATTGTATGTAAACTATAAATTTTGGACAAACACGGACAAATACATACAGACTGGAGCAAAATAATTGAATCTATAGTTTACATACAAAGCACTGATATATGTTTATTAGTACGTATTGAAGATAAAATTTTGTTATATACAATTTCGTCACAGTAACTCTTAGATAACTCAATCTATATGATATGTAACATACATATCTTTTCAATATTTTTCACAAGTTTGTACAGTAACCAAACTGAGATCAAATATTGATGCACAACATAGTGTGTTTTGGAGGGTTGGTTTGAAATTTACTAAATAATTTAAAAATAATAAAATATGTATATACACAAACCTTCTTGGTTAAAACAACAAAAGCGAAAAATCAAGGCATGATATCTAGTCATGACTCATGTAGACTAAGAATTTTGGACGTTGGAAGAGAAAGATACATCAGGGTACGTGGACGGTGGTCCTCATAAAATATATATATTATTTTTCCTAGAAAACAATACGATCGCATTATTGATGATAAAAGGACTCATGGGAGTCCACTATAGTTAAGGAATCAGAATATTGATAAGATTTTTGAATTTATATTATAAGATTAGGATATCTTCTCATCCAATATTTTTATTATTCCATCGTTATCTTTCTTTTTCTCTCTTTTATGGTAAGCTCTACATTTCATTTTCTGTCATTTCTCATTCTCCGATAAGGAATATATTATATATATGCATGGACATATGTTATTTTATAAGGTGTTATTGAGATTGATTTTGACAGTTTCTTTGTTTAACAAGAAATAAATTGGTGGATTATTAAGGAGAAGAACCATATAACTATTCTAAAAAACAAAACATAAGTAAAGTAACAACATATAAAAAGCTAATTTGATTAGCAAAATATTATAAAAAAGGGACATCTAGTTTATTTTTGTCAAAAGACCCTTCACACTGCAACTCATTCCAAACATTAATATATTGTATATATTATTTCATACAACTTAAAAAATTATAATAAACGTAGAGAATCGACTTTTCTGATTATAAAAGTAGACATTGTTTTTATATTATTGTTTGATATTGGTTGATTCTGAAAAAAAAAATATTAAAAAAACTAGTTTATTTTAAAAGCATATCCTCATCTCCTCCTGTTGATAGTATAATGTATATTATTTTCCACATTAGTGGTGAATGTTCAAATCGTATGTGGCGAGAAATTTATCTTCGACTTTATAAAGATAAAAGTCTTTAAATTTATACTAACTGTAGCGTAGCTCAACTAATAGATAGATGAGTTTGAGATTTGGACTAATGACTTCCAGACCAACGGTTTGAATTTTACCAATAACGAAAACTTTCAAAAATAAATAACTAGTATTGAATTAATAGATATCGTCAATAAAAAATAAAGTCTTTAAAATTCAAGATAATAAATATTCTAACCTTACATATACTATTCTATCAGGATAGATGAAAACCAGTAGCCCAAGAATTTTCATATATTTTAAAAATAGTCTATTCTAGAAAGCCTAACCAAACATAATAATTAGAGGAGATGAAGTTATCACAGGTAAACCAGAAGCCAGATTCAGTTGAGGTCATGATGGTCACGTGACTTATCATCTTTCCTTTTAAGTTAATTTTTATTAAGCTATAGCTAGCAGCCTGCACATTTGCTGCTGACTCAAAAGATCATCACTCTCACTTGGTCCCCTCACAAAACGAGTTAGGTTTTCTTTGGATGAGGACATGATTGCATTTCTCTCTCTTTAACTCTCTCTCTAGACTCTCTCTCTCTCTCGCTGAGTTTGAGGCAGAAACTACAGTGAGTTTCCAAGACAAGAGAATACAATGCATCGGGAAGTACATTCATGGAGCTAGCTACAAAATTAAATATATATATATATATTGATATTATTATTTTTTTTCTGGGTTTTATGTTTTTGTTTTTGTATTTAGGGTTTTAATAAAAAAGTGTGTTTACAGCGAGTTTGTTAGGGTTTGGTTGACAGAACAGAACAGTGGGTCACAAATGTCTTGTTGTATAGGGGATAGGTTCATTGGGTTTGCAAAGAAAAGAAAAAATCATCAATGACCTATGTATACAGGTATCGATGTATCATGATTCATGAGCATAAAAAAACAAAGAAATTGAATAAATATAAAAACATTTCTTGGAGTAGCAAGTCCAAAGAGAGTGTATAATCCCAAAGGCATGTCTTATCAACTTTTGTTCTCGGTCAAAATAAACAACAATTAAATATCTTCAAAGAGCCTCCATGCCTGTCCTCTCCTTCTCTTGCCTTGTCTTGGTCTGCTCTTCAGCTGCATCAACTAGGATGTCTTTCTTTATCTCATCTCTCTCCTTGTATAATACCTAGACCCAAAGGCTTTCTTGTTCTTGCTTCTCTTGATTTTATAATTCTTATTAATTATTTCGTTAAAATTTATATATTTCTTTTTGGTTTTCTAATAGTACTAGAGAGTAGAGATTGACTATTTTTCTGTCCTTAGCTCTCATTGGAATTTGTTTCCCTCTTTTCCCTTCCTCACCACGGCAATATTGAATATTGTCTTGAGTTGTTGAGTTTCATCGAAAAAAATAAAATAAAATTGTGTTTTTCCATTGAGAATGGATCTCATGCAGACTCGTCAAGAATTGATCCCACTTGTTTTTGTTAAAACAAGAAAGAGACCAAACTGGGTCCATGCTCTATAATCTACAATTTTTTTTTTGAAGGATTCTCTATAATTTACTTAATTAGTTAAATATACTATATGTTGTTGTCTATTTATAGAGAGGCAACTTGAGACCAAATTCAAATGTCAGCCCTTCATGAAGCCTAAAAGATATAGTTTTCTTACCAATAAAATTGCATGGCATAATATTATTGAATCTATATATATATATATGATATGTGTCTCGAGTATGGTTCAAAGTTAGTGAACGATCTTAATTGATTATCAACATTTAATTTGAATTTGTACATAAATTTATGGTACATTAATGACCTATGATTAATAAAAATAGGTATATACATATTAAAAAAAAGTTTTATTTTTTTTGACAATATCTATTAATTCGAGATCAGGAGAGTCATTTGACCAAGCTCCAAACTTGTTTATCTACCAGCTGAGCTACGTCCATATCGATAAAAAAAAAAACCTTTAAAGTTGTTTAATGGTTCATGTTGGGTTGGTCATGCATGCTAATAACGAGAAGCTAAGCTACAACAATTAAATTAAAACTTATAAATATATTAAACTCCAATTTATAACTGTAAAATGGCTAGTTATAGTTTAATTGATTGGTGCTATTGGACTCCATCATGGCATCCACAAGCAATTAGGGCCCAAAACCCCATGAAAATTTATGCTCTCATGAATATGTAGAGAACAGGGAAATTAAATTAAATTAAAATACATAGAAGAGATTAAAGAGCTTTGATATTAGTATTATATTTGATTGTTTTGGTTTGGCAACGAGAAGATGACAAAGATAAGTAATGCAAGTGAGATTTCAAAACCCCAGAAGGCTTTTAATTCTATAAAACACCTAGAGATGCTTCTCACATCATCATTTTGTAATACTTTATTATCACATATGTCTCTCATCAGACCCCCCCCCCCCCCCCCCCCCCCCCCCTAATCCCATAAATGCCCTTGTCACACAAATCTCAAATGTTGTTAATCGGGGGTGTTTTAGGACATTCAACAGGACCCTAATAGTCAGGTTATTGCCCCCACATGATTCTACGTGAATAGTTATATAGATTAATGCACACACTAATTGTTTAACATTTTTTGAAGGGGGCTATTTTTTTTTTTTTTCTCTTCCAACAAGAAGAACTATTCAAAGGTTATAATGTCACATGCAGAGAATCAAAAATTCGATAAAGATTGATTAGATAAATGATTAATGTGGATTCTCATGTTCACATATATTAACAATAATAATAATAATAATAATTTGGGGCTCAATTATCGAATATTCGCACGCACAAGGACCAGTTTGATTATAGAAATTGGATTGCTTGATGCATGTTGCTTTTCTAGACCTAGAGCTTCAAACCCCAGCATGTGAGGAAATCTTGGGATTGAGTCCCTCTGCACAACCTTGCCTCCATATATACAATTACTGGTTTTATTTTCTTTTTTCTTCTCTGATCCGATCTTGCCTACCAACCCATTTTTCATAATTTATAATCATGGTACCAGAAATATTTATGGTACAAAACATTGTTAAACTTTACTTGGCATTGAAGATATTTGCAAGAAGCTTAAATGCTTAATTGGAGAGTTTCATTGTTTTTTTTCATTTCTTTCTTTCTTTTTTAAATGTGAGATTAATGGTTCGAAAATAAAAGGGTTCGTGTTATTGGGATTTTTTTTAAGGAACAAAATTAGTATAAAAATATGGAGAACAGAAGACAGAAGACAGAAGAACATCATTATCAATTCAAATCTTGCCTTTGAGATTTTATTACTTTTAAGTAGAACAAGTTGTGTGTTATAAAAGTTATGCACACAAGTGACAAAAGACTTTTTTGTGTAATGGCACGTGCTCGCACATTTTAAATCTACTAGTTCTATAGTTATTATTATTTTTAAGTAAAGAATTATACAGATGATTATACAGGACAGAGAATTAGTTGAGATTTTAACTCGTCAAGGGACAATGGTCAAATCCATTTAATTTCAATTCCCATGTCTAAATATAGGCCCAACTATGACGGCTTACCCAGGCCCAATGAAAAATGAAACGAAGGGTATAATGGGCCATGTCCTAATAAGAGTTGTGCTATTGATCCCCGCTAATGTGTTAAACAAACTGCACTTTTATCCTTTAACACTCCATTTTAAAAAATAGATTTCCTAAAGTCATTTCATTTTATTTTAATAAAAGTTACGACGAACCATCGTAGCCTTTGGATTCATTCGAATAATCTTTCTTGAATTAAATTATTAAAAAAAAAATTATCTCTCCTAAATCATTAGATTAAATATTACATATTAAACACTGTCTCTTAAATTTTTAATTACCATATTAAACTTAATCTCCTCCGATACATATCTTTAATTTTTTATCTTTATTCTTTCTAAAGCAAAACTAACGGTTAAGAAAAAAAAATTACGAATAAATTTGATTTTTAAGAAATGTATATATGTATACATTAAAAAAAAACTCAAAAAATAAGTATCCTGTGTTAAAAAAAATAATCGAAATATGAAAATGTTTTTTTTTTTTTTTTTAACTTTTGTATGTATGTGATTGCCCAGAGAACTTTAATTCTTTCATTAGTATTAGAAATTCTGAGTTTAATCGAATTTAATTGAACAAATCAAGATGTGGCAACACCAATACAATTTAACTGAATGAATTACAATGATACCACATAATTTGGACACTAGATTTTGACACAAAATTTGGATACATTAGCATTATTATGCTATGTTTACCTTTGCTAGATTATATTGTGATTAGTTACTTCTTAGTGGAGTCTTGGTCAAAGATCTTAGGAAATTAAATAATGTGATGGACTTGAAATTATTAGCTATATCAAGATATTTGAAAGCTTTGACCGACATATGTTCCTGATGTCTAAGCATTACAGTAATTAGGAGATTAAGAGACACCTCATTCTTAATTGCTTAGTCTTACATCTTGGCATGTTGCACTGCACAATGTCAAGGTGTTCAGAGCTTCTTGAACATATTAATCTAGATGATTCCTAGTAATGGATTAAAGCTGTGGAATTTATTTTTAAATAATAGGACTCTTTTGTTATATCATATAAATCTATATTTGTCTCATTTATGACTGTCATTACACATCTTTAGACAATTTTTTTTGTATAATTGAATCTTAAATACTGCACCGTTTCCTTGTATAATAAAATGCCAAATTTATTGTATCTCTTACCATGACGGCAGTATTGCTGCCTGTCTCAGGGTCACTTTGTGTTGCAGTCTTCCATTGTTGATGATTTTGCACTATTACGGATTTCATTTTCTTAGCTGTTTTTCATTTTTTTTCTCGTGTTTCTCTTCTTTTTCATTGTCAATTTTTTGTTGTTTCTTTTTTTCTTTGATTACAGATTAGCGATTTGCATTCTGTTGCAACTTGCAACAAATATTCTGGCTGAAGAATTGTTCGAGAAACAGGTTTTCTTCTCTTTCTTGTAATGTACTTTCTTCTATATCTTTCAATACATATATAGAAAGTTTCTTATCTAATTATGCTATGTCTACCTTTGCTAGATTATATTGTGATCATTTTTGCAGCAATGTTGATCGATTATTTTTATAATATTTTTATTTATTTGTTTGTTAAATTAAGCCACTAATCCTGTTTTCTATTTGGGCTCAAAAAATAAATAACACTTTTTGAAAGTGGTATTTCAACAGTGTCACTGCTTTAATAACTTATGTTTAAAAGACACATATTATGGTGAACGGACAAAAATACCCCCAATAGTTGTTCCACATCAGATTTCTTTCATTCAGTTTACAGTGACAAAGTTGTGAAGTAGAGAGAGAAAGTCCAGTTGAAACTCAGGCAATCACTCGAACAGTGACGGAGTGGCGCTACGTTGACACATTGCCCGGTCAGGGGGGGGGGGGGCGCAGGGGGCACCCCCCTCAGAAGCTCGGAGCCTTATGCAAAAAGCTCGGGCGGGGTAATTCATGAAAAAGCTCGGAGCCTTCATGAAAAAGCTCGGAGCCTTCATGAAAAAAACTCGAGTAGGGTAATTCATGAAAAAGCTCGAGCAGTTCATGAAAAAGCCCGGGCAGGGCAGTTCATAAAAAAGCTCGGAGCCTTATGGAAAAAGCTCGGGCAGAGTAATTCATGAAAAAGCTCAAGCAGTTCAAAAAGCTCGTAGCTTTCATGAAAAAGCTCGTAGCTTTCATGAAAAAGCTCGGAGCTTTCATGAAAAAGCTCGGAGCTTTCATGAAAAAACTCGGAGCCTTATGCAAAAAGCTTCGGCAGGGCAGTTTATAAAAAAACTCGGAGTCTTCATGAAAAAGCTCAGTGCCTTATGTAAAAAGCTTGGGCAGTTCATGAAAAAGCTCGGAGCCTTATGCAAAAGGCTCAGACAGTTCATGAAAAAGCTCGAAGACTTATTAAAAAGGCTTGAAGATTCAAAATTGACAAAACTAATATCCTTGAAAAAAGCTCGGATAACAATTTAAAAGGCTCGGATAGTTTTACAAAATGCTCAGACACTGTGTTAAAAGTCTCGGAAAGCTAAATATTCATCATCTTATACATAAATTTTACCAACTCAATTTTCAGACAAGTTTATTGTATAGAGAGAGAGAGAAGAGTTACTGAGTTCATTGTTCGAAGGGTGGAGATGAAAGTACAAACAAAATAAAAAATTGATTATTTAAGGGCAATTTTGGTAGTTCACCATAATAAGTGCTTTTTAAACATAACTTATTAAAGCAGTGACGTGGGTGCAACACACCTCCAAAAAAGTGACATTTATCACCATTTTCACTTTTCTATTTTTACATAGCTTATGTTAAATCGTACTTTGATCCTAAAAACACTGGACTGGTACCATTTACCAGTTTTTCCCCTGATGTAAATAAATGCGTAAGGATCATTTGCTTCTAATATTAGTTTTGGCATTCCCCGTGAAGAGGAGTTGCATTGGGTGAGATTTTATTTATTTATTGTTTAATTATTTAATTAATTTTTTATTTAATTTTATTGCAAATTTTCGTTTTCCTTTTCAGGTAATGAATCCACATTGGAGCCAACAGAATGTTTTATGGATCGAGATCCCCTGCTCATCTTATTTTTGCCCAGCTTCCAATAACCTGCTGACACGTGGCAGACAAGTAAATGAATGGTTGTGATTAATTTGTTTTATTTATTTCTCTCCCACATAATAAAACTACACCGTTTCAGACTCCCAAACCACTCCACTTTTTTCTCCCACGAGACTCTCAACCACTCATTCTCTAATCTCTCTCATTCTCTTGTTAGACAAGGTGGAAGGAAGCAAAATTGAAGATTAGGGAAATGAAAACGAGCCTACTGATGTATTGATGACGATGATTGATGACTGATAAAGAAGATGAAAATCTGAGTTTCCAGATCTCCCGAAAAAAAAATTAAAAAAAAGTTTAATTTTTTTTAATTCAATTAATGTTGTTAATGAATATTGAGGTGGAGATCCAATCTGGACATCTCTATCCTTCATAGTTCACACCAAAAAAAAAAATGGATCTCAACATCTCCATATCCACCGACACCAGGTTTCACGAAGAAAAAAAAACAACAAAGCCCAACTCAACTCAATTATTTAAATAACTATTACAAATCAATTAATTAAAATTATCATCACTGTCTTCTTTTCTCTTTTAGATCTCCAAGAACACAAAAAAACCCACAAAAAATCCATAAATCAAATTAAAATCAGAGATGGTGTGTTGAACGAACAAATGGATAGAGGCGACCGGATGATGCGGCAGCGTCAAGAAAGCGACTGGGTGATGAGGTAATGTGAGATAGGCGAACATGGGAGGATTTCCTGAGATGGTGTGTTGAACGAACGAAGAACGAATGAGAGAGAGAGATGATGATGAGAGTGAGAGTGGTTTGGGAGTCTGAAACGATGTAGTTTTATTAGATGAGAGAGAAATAAATAAAACAAATTAATCACAGCCATTCATTTACTTGTCTGCCACATGTTAGCCGATTATTGAAAGCTGAGTAAAAATAAGATGGGTAGGGGATATCAATCCATGTTGTATATACTTGTTGTTGCATAAGCCCGAAAATTTCGACAAAGTTCAAAGTCTATAGCTTGCCGCTCAAATTGGACCTTGGGAAGGACGAGGTATATATTTTGTTGCTTAGTGAATTTTGGTAATGAACTGAATTGCTATAAAGTGAACCTAATTTCATTTCATTTAATTTGTTGGAAAAATATGCGGCCTGTATTTTTAGGCTACATCAGCCAGACGTCAAGTCGACGGACCAACAGTCGGAAGTCAAGTTGAGGGTTTCGGCAACCGAAAAAATTGACAAAAGACAAGTCAAATGACGTCCTACCAAATATAAATGTATTGCTGGCAGGGGTTCAATCTCAGTGGGCTTTGGGTGGAGGATGGACCTTTACTGGATTAGGAGACTGTAGAGAAAAAAGAACTCCAAGAACCACAATTGAAAATTAAAAGGGCTCAGATTTACCAACTACGGTGTTTGAGCAGCCCTACACAGAGTAAATTCGAAAAATCTGAAGATCGATGCTAAGCTTTTTAGATGGGATGCATCATTAAACTTGTAAGTTACATTCTATCTCTCTCTTTTTGTTTCTTTTCTTTCTGTTAGGAAAACAATAAATTAAAATTTTTGTTCTCTTGTAGCACTGTGAGAAAGAAGCTAGAGCAGGAGCAACTTGCGAAAGAGGAGCTGGACAAGAGCAGATTGTGAGTAAGAAGCATGAGCAGATTGTGAATAAGGAGCTGAAGCAGGAGTAAGAGTAGCATAAAAAGCTTATGGCGCAGTTTGTGAAACAGAAGCAGAAGCTTATGGTGCAGCCTGTGGAAGGCTTTAAGGAAGCAAAAAAGAGGTGACTTTTTCGTTTGTCGATCATGGTGAGGATTGGAAGCTGGCTTGTGGTTATACTAGACTGCTGCAGCATAAGAAAAATATCCATAAGATTGGTGTCCAATATAAGGCAGATGACTACACTTACTTGACAGTAAAGTTGGATAATAACTAGACAGTCAAATGTTATGTTGAACATAATACAAAAAACAATGTTGTTTTGAAATTGTCTTGCTCGGTTGACTTGCCAAGATGTTCCTTATGGGCTGGGGTTAAGGTCTGTCCCATGGTTGAATGAGAGAAGGATGTGAAAGAAGGATCCGAATAGGAGAAGGTGAAAGAAGAGAGAGCTGTCGGTAAAGGAAAGGATTGATATATGTGTTAATATGCACTTTAGCATTACGATAAGGGCCTATTTGGCGCCTGAGTTTGGACTGGGATCTGCGTTTGGTGATGGTTCGAAATATTGGACTAGTAATCCCAACATCAAAATAGTCCCATGATCATGAGATTAAATATACCCACCTCCAACCACACATTTATTTATCTGGGATTATTTTACATATGGACCCTACCTATTTAATTCATCTCACCAACCCCACTAACCCACACCCATCGTCTCTTTCAATCCAGAAAAAAAATCCATTTATTCAATCACATTCCACTAAAAAAATTTCCAAATGCATACCTCTTTCATTCTTTCAACAACCCATATCCAAACACACTTCCTCTATCAATATTAGATTCTAGAAGAAAAAAAACTTAAATAACCATAAGATATGCTCCATTTTTAATCAAATTCCACACCGAAAAAAATCCAGCCTGAACCGTGCTTCATCGAGTACACAATCAAAGACGTGGGAGTATGATCCCATCGGAAGTGGAGTGCTAGGTACTACTATTGGGGTTTGATTCTAGGTCGAAGTGGCAGTGGCATGTCTGATTCTGGGCCGATGCCGAGGTCGGTGAGATAGTTAGGGGTGGTGTTGGAGTGGACATTTGAAGGGTGTCGAAGTTGAAGGATCCATTTGTTTGAGATGAGAGATTATGAGAGTTTTTTGATCAGGGAAGGAAGAGAAGAAGTGAGAGAGATGTTGGTCAATGATGGGATGAAGCTGGATTTGGGCGTGGAGGATGGAGAGAAGAAGTGAGAGATATGTTGTAAGAGGAGATCTGGGAAAAAATTTCAGATATCTTCCCAAACGTTTTGTTTTTCTAAAAAAATATTTTGTTTTCCAGATCTCCATAAAATGACTTGTCTGGAAGTAGAAGATACATTTTTTTTTTCATATACATAGTTCAATAATTTATTATTCACTTTCAGAATATTATCAAATTAAAAAAATTATTATATTTTTCTTTCAAAAAAAATTATTATATTTAATCCAATCATATGTTTCACCAAACAAACATGTTATTAATTCAGTCCAGTCTAGTCCAATCTTATATAATCTCAGTCTCATCTCAATCCAACCTAATCCCATGAAATAGTCCAATCTAATCCCGCGTACCAAACGGGGCCTAACTGTGTTAATATGGTGTATATGCACACTTATTGAAACTATACAGGATAATACTCATGTCCATGTGTTTTAAAACTCATGTCCACCTATTGAAGGATCTGAAGTGGAGAAGGTGAAGGAAGGGATTGATATATGTGCTAATATGCACTTAGGATTTAGCATTACGATATTTGTGTTAACATAGTGTTTATGCGCACTTATTGAAAAATATGGTGAGGAATGGTGAGGAGTGGCGACTATGGTAAACAAGTGCTAGGGAACTTTAGCAATGAGCTAGCGAGCGATGGTTCAAGAGAGTCATCGGAAGAATGAATGATGATATCGTTTATAATGAAAAGCGAACGGGTTTTATACTATAATAAATATCCATTTGGGTATTGGGTACTCACCGTCAACAGACTTGGGTTATAATTACGATGTGACCGTCAACAGGGTTGAGTTTATTATTAATAATAATTTATTATTATATATAAGGGTTGGGTTTTTTTAATTGCCACTAATTCTCTTTTATTTTATATTGTAGTCAACAATAAAAGTAAATTTAATTAGGTCAATTTTGGTATAAAGTTGTTATAAAGTTGATTTTATTGCATTGCTGATTTTTGTGGATTTATTGAACAAATACTTCATCTTTGGTAAACAGATCTATAAGATTATCTGTAGACTGTATTTGCTTAACATCAATTTGTCGACTATGTTGAAGCTCATGTGTATAGAAGAATTTAGGAGAAATATGTTTGGTTCTATCTCCTTTGATATATCCCCTTCTAATTTGAGCAATGCAAGCCGCATTATCTTCAAATATCTGTGTTGACTTTTCTGTAGATAATGAAAAGCCACAAGAATTTTGAATATGATGAATAACTGACCTTAGCCAAACACATTCTCGACTTACTTCGTGAAGTGCGATGATTTCAGAATGATTAGAGGATGTAGCAACCAAAGTCTGTTTTGTGGAGTGTCATGATATTGTTGTGCCATTGTATGTAAAAACATATCCCATTTGTGAATGAGCTTTGTGGGGATCAGACAGATACCCGACATCGGCATAACCAAGTAAACCTGAAAGATTGTTAGATTTTGTATAAAATAATCCTAAATCTTTCGTTCCACTAAGGTAACGAAAAAGATGTTGGATCCCATTCCAATGTCTTCGAGTTGGTGCTGAACTGAATCTAGCAAGTACATTCATAGAGAATGCAATATCTGGTCTAGTACACTGTGCCAGATATAATAGAGCACCAATTGCATTAAGATATGGTACCTCAAGGCCAAGTATCTTTTCACCATTTTCTTTTGGACAGAATGGATCCTTTTTAGAATCAAGAGTTCTAACAACCATATGAGTACTTAATGGATGAGCATTATCCATATGGAATCTTTTTAAAATCTTTTCAATATATACTGATTGATGGATAAGTACTTCATTTGATCTATGCTCGATCTCGAAGCTGATACAATATTTTGTCTTTCCCAGATCTTTCATTTCGTATTCCATTTTTAAGTATTCAGCAGTTTTCAGGAGTTCCCCATGAGTTACAATTAAGTTCATATCATCGACATAAACTGCTATGATAGCAAATCCAGATTATGATTTCTTAATGAAAACACATGGACATATATGATTATTAGTATATCCTTTTTTTATCAGATATTCACTGAGGCGGTTATACCACATCCGTCCGGATTGTTTTAATCCATACAAGAACCTTTGTAATTTTATCGAATACAAATTACGAGGTCTTGAGTTACATGCTTCTGGCACTTTAAATTCCTCAGGGATTTTCATGTAAATATCTGAATCTAGTGAACCATACAGATAAGCGGTCACTACGTCCATTAGACGCATTTCCAGTCTTTCCAAGACAACCATGCTTATCAGAAATCGAAACGTAATTGTATCCATCACTGGTGAGTATGTTTCATCAAAATCGATGCCAGGTCTCTGCGAGAAACCTTGTGCTACGAGTCGTGCCTTATATCTCACGACCTCGCTTTTCTCATTACGTTTCCGTATAAAAACCCATTTGTACCCAACATGTTTAATGTCTTCAGGCGTCTGGATTATTGATCCAAATACTTTACGTTTGACTAATGAAGTCAATTCTGTTTGAATTGCTTCTTTCCATTTAGGCCAATCAGACCTCTGTCTACAATCATCGAGATTATGAGGATCATAATCATCATTTATAATTCCAGTCGCCACTATGTATGAAAATACATAATCGATGATTGATTCTTCACGATTCCACAATTCTCTTGTATAATTTATAGAAATTTTGTCATTTCTACATTCTTGTATCTCTTTAGAGATTTCTTCCCCCACACGGGATTTTGTCACTTTAGTAACTTGTGTACCTTTAGAGACATTTAATTCTTCTAGAGTTAACTTAGAGAACGTGGATTTATTTATTTTCCTTTTTTGAGGAACAATATCTTTTGAGCCAAATGGTCTACCACGCTTCTGGCATGCAGTGGATGTTTCTTTTGCTATCATTTGTTTAGATTGTTGTTCTGGAACAATCACCTGTGCTGGTACATTAACAGCTGGGATGTATGATTTTGTTACCCTAGTAGCATCTGTAAATGCATCTGGTAACTGATTCACTATTGCTTGAAGATGTACTATCTTACGTACTTCATTCTCACATTGAGATGTGTATGGGTCTAAATGAATTAGACTAGAGACTTTCCAGGAAAGTTCATGCTTCTCTTCAGAAGAAGAATTTTTTCTTTCCCCTAATGATGGGAAATTACTTTCATTAAAATGACAATCTGCAAACGGTGCTGTGAAAAGATCACCAGTCAAAGGTTCCATATATCTAATGATTGATGGTGAATCAAGACCAACATATATTCCCAAACGCCTTTGGGGTCCCATTTTAGTTCTTTGTGTTGGCACAATTGAGACATATACCGCACAACCAAAAATACGTAAATGAGATATATCCGGTTGATGACCAAGTACAAGTTGTACTGGTGAATGCTGATGATAAGCAGTGGGCCGAAGCCGGATTAATGCAGCAGCATGTAAAACAGCATGCCCCCATACAGAAATTTGTAATTGCGTTCACAATAATAAAGTCTTTGCAATTATTTGGACACGTTTAATAAGTGATTATGCTAATCCATTATGAGTATGAATATGTGGAACTGGATGTTCAACATCAATGCCAACCACTTTGCAATATTCATCAAATGATTTGGAAGTATATTCACCAGCATTATCAAGGCGTATGGATTTAATTGAGTGATCGGGAAAATGAGCCCGAAGCCTGATAATCTGTGCAAGTAATCTTGCAAAAGCAACATTACGTGTTGATAATAAGCATACATGTGACCATCTTACATATGCGTCAATTAGAACCATAAAATAACGAAATGGTCCACTTAGTGGATGAATAGGTCCACATATATCCCCTTGAATTCTTTGTAAAAATGATGGGGATTCAAAACCAACTTTAGAAAAAGATGGTTTTATTATTAATTTCCCTTGGGAACATGTAGTACATAAATTCTCATGTGATAAAAGAACATTCTGGTTCATTAATGGATGTCCATGAGAATTTTCAATGATTCTATGTATCATTGTAGATCCTAGATGACCAAGACGGTCATGCCAAAGTATAAACACTTTCGGATCTGAGAACTTCTGATTCATAATTGCATAAGTTTCTATGCTTTTGATAACAGTGTAATATAATCCAGAAGATAAATCATGCAGCTTTTCTATAATGAGTTTCTGGCCTGAATCATGAGAAGTAATGCACATATACTCAATATTATCTCTATTCATAGTTTCAATATGATATCCATTCCTCCGTATGTCTTTGAAACTAAGCAGATTCCTTCTAGATCTACTTTAATATAATGCATCATCGATACATATTTGAGTATTGTTTGGTAACAATATCGTGGCTCTTCCAGAGCCTTCTATCAGATCCGCTGGACCTGATACTGTATTAACATTTGCTATGAGCAAAGTTAAATTTATAAAATATTTCTGACTCTGCAGAATTGTATGAGTTGTTGCACTATCAACTAGACATATATCTCATGCTTCTAGCTTTTCAATAATCCCCATTTTATCATTTGGATTCATTTTGTTTGCTTCATAAAGAAAAATAAAGTTCATATCAGACAAAGTGATTCAAAAAGTATATATTGCATAGAGATATATTTTACATGAACGAAATTACAAAATAATACTACTGTAAGTAGTATTTAATTGGTATGGACATTCCCATCACCAATTGAAGCAGCTGGCTTATCTTTCGGGTCTGGGAAGAAATCTGTAACATTGAGATGCGTAATATCTCTAGGATATGAATCCTCAATGAAATGAGTTTCCGGTTTCTTTCCCTTTCCTTTGATTGATGCTTGATACAGATCTACCAGATGTTTCGGTGTGTTACATTCATTCGACCAATGATTGTCACATCCACACCTAAAACAAACACTGTTATTTGTATTCGGCCTATTTTGAGCATCTTTTCTTTTGAACTGTTTTGCCTCATAAGTATTCCACATCTGCTGAGCATTTTGATTATAACCACCTAATTTTTTAAAACTACGGCCCCGACCCCAGCCAGGATTACTACCATAACCATGACCTCGATCAGGATTACGACCGTTACCACGACCACGATTAGAATTACGATTATACCCATGGCCTCGACAACGACCACGACCACGATATCCGACAGTACTAGCATTCACCTCCGGAAATGCTTTAGAACCAGTCGGGTGTGATCCGTGGTTTTTTATTAGTAGCTCATTATTTTTTTTCTACTACTAAAAGACATGAGATAAGTTCTGAATATTTTGAGAATCTACGTTCTCGATATTGCTGTTGCAATATTATGTTTCAGGCATGGAAAGTTGTGAAAGTCTTTTCCAACATATTCTTTTCAGACACCTCTTCACCACATAATTTCAACCTTGTGGTGATTCTGAACAAAGCAGAATTATATTCAGAAACTGATTTGTGGTCCTGGAAACGTAAATGCTGCCATTCATATCTAGCATTTGGTAATGTTACATCATGCTGATGATCATAACGATTTTTAAGCTCTTGCCACAGATCCTCAGGATCTGTGACAGTAAGATATTGAGCTTTCAAATCCTCATTCAAATGATGACGGATTATGACCATAGCTGAAGATCTGTCTTGCTCATTAGCATTGATTCCATCATTAATGGTGTAGTATAGGCCTTGGGATTTTAAGTATAATCCAGCATCAATAACCCATGACATATAGTTATCTTCTGACACTTTGAGTGCATCAAACTTCAGATTCGCAAGTTTAGCCATGCTTACAACTTCCTCCTTTTTTCTGTAAATTAAATTGTAGATTTAATTTAGTGTGAATATAATTAAAGAGTATAATGGATTAACCAATTTCAAGGCCATAAGATCACCTTACATGACCATAAGAACACCTGCGATGTGCATAAAAATAAATGGTTTCAGAGTCATAAGATCACCTTACAGGACCATAAGAACACCTGTGATGTGCATAAAAATAAATGGGTATAAATAAATAAATTCAGAACTATATATATAGGTTCCGTTGACGGCATAAGCCATCTTGTTATACGGAACTGTATATAGATCCAGATTATTGAGATGTAAGTAAATCACCTATTAGGATATCATTTCTATTTACATATATTCGTGCTGATAACGTGTTATAAATAATAATAATAATAATATATAAAAAATAATATGAAGAACACAAGTGAAGAACAGTGAAGATAAAAAGAGAGAAGAGAGAGGAAAATTACTTGTATTGATTGAGTGTAATTTTTGTGTAATTTTGTGATGCTCGTTTACAAAGAACCAGGAAACATATATATAGCCATATAGGCAAGTGGATAGGCAAATGATGATAGATGACATAGTGATCATGATGGGTGTATACCGTGTATCAAGTGGGGCACAAGTGGGGGCCAAGTGGGGAACATGTGGAAATCCACTTACAACACATCCATAGTTTTAGGCCACCAGACATATTGAAGGACCTCCAATCAAACATAAGTCAGCCAGACATGTAAACAGACCGGCAATCGGACATGTCGAAGGACCTTCAATCAAGCATAAGCCTATAAGTGGTAGTTGGTCAATCTAAGTTTGCTTTTGGCGGATGATTGACTTTCAATGCAGAAGAAGATTCCAACAATCACAACGAGGGTAGCGATTGGAAACTAAATAGTCTCAGTCTTGCCGACTGTAGTGTTGGAGCTGCTCTATGTAGAATAAATCCGACAAAACCAATGGATTCTATGGTTGATGATCCGCTTTTACCGAAGGATTCGAAGGTCGATGATCTATACCTTTTAGGTGGGATGCATCGTTGATTTCTTAAGTTGTTTAATTTTCTTTGTTTTTTTTTTCCTATTCTTTTTGATAGGAAATAAAAGTAAATTTAATTAGCGCAACTAATTCTCTTTTATTTTATATATAGGACTCAACAATAAAAGTAAATTTAATTAGGTCAATTTTGGTATAAAGTTGTTATAAAGCCAAACTTTTATTTGATTGTTTGATTCTATTGCATTGCTTGTTTGTGTGGATTTGTTGAACATATACTTCGCATGTAGTTTTAGGCTACCGGACATATCAAAGGATCTCCAATCAAACATAAGCCAGTCAGACATATCAACAGACCGGCAACGGGACATGTCGAAGGACCTCCAATCAAACATAAGCATATAAGTGGCAATTGGTCAATCTAAATGTGTTTTTGGTGGAGTATTGACCTTCAATGCAGAAGAATACTCATGCAATCACAACGAGGGTGGTGATTATAAATTAATTGGTCGCAGATTTGCTGACTGCAGTGTTGAAGCTGCTCTGCACAGAATAAATCTGACAAAACCCGAATGATTCTATGGTTGATGGTCCCGCCTTTATCGAAGCATTCGTTGAGGATCTACCTTTAAGGTAGGATGCATAATGCATTGTTGATTTTGTAAGTTGCTTAATTCTTTGTGTTTTTTTTTTCTTTTTGATAGGAAATAAAAGTAAATTTAGTTAGTGCAACTAATTCTCATTTATTTTATATATGACTCAATAATAAATTGTACTTTTGTTTTCTCTTGTAGCCTATGAGAATGGACTAGCTTGTGAAAGAGCTAAAGAAAAAGCTTATGGAGTAGTTCAATGAGGCCAAATATAAGTTGATCTTTTCATTAGTATGGGAGAGTGAGGATGTGAAAATAGCTGCTAGTTATACTTGATATTTTCAGAAGAAAGATAATATCTTTAAGATTGGCCAGCAGTGGAAGGCAAATGGGTTTATGTGACATTGGAAATGGATGAAAATTTGACTTTTAAATGTTCAGTTGAACAAGATATAAAAAACAAGATTCTGGGGACAATATCCTATTCCTTTGTATGTGGAGAAAATCGTCGTGGATTGCTGCAGCTTGTTGTGTAAGATGACATTGACTAATTAGTGAATATATGCGTTTAGGATTACAATATGTATAGGGATATTGATGTATAAGTAATGGTGGCAATTCGGGCCCGCCCTGACCCGTTAGCCTGTCATGGAAAACGGCCCGGATCGGGCCGTTGGATAACAAAGGGGCCCGGCCTGGGTCCAAAGCCCGTGTAGGGACAGACCGGGCCGGCTTAGGCCGGGCCTTTAACTGGCCGGCCCTTTTAAAGGTCTAACGGGCCGGCCCGTTACAGGTCCGTCGGTCTTCGAATTTTTTATTTTATTTTTTAAATACAATATTAA
This sequence comes from Dipteronia sinensis, assembly GCA_033220585.1. Classification (NCBI taxonomy): domain Eukaryota; kingdom Viridiplantae; phylum Streptophyta; class Magnoliopsida; order Sapindales; family Sapindaceae; genus Dipteronia; species Dipteronia sinensis. The sequence goes on along the minus strand of CM065636.1, from coordinate 85,017,418 downwards.
TTTTTATACATTGTAATAATTTTGAGTAATTAATGTTATAATTTTAATATGAAATATAATATTATTCATTTCATACAACACTTAATTAGTTTTCGATAAATAATATTTTTGTAATTTCGTATTAAATTTGTGGTGAGATACTGAAATGTATAAATTACAAATCATGATTGCATCATTAAAAACCTTACCAAGAAAAATCCAATGGGATAAAACCTTGGTAAGGGAAAAAGAGTGCAATCGGGAAAGAAAAAATTAAGTATTTACAATTACAATATGTAGAGTTAGAGCCTTAGAATATGTAGAGACTATAGTGGGAGGTATGTAAATATATAATATATAATGTATGGTGTATGGTATATTAGTATAACAGTATATAGTATATAGTATATAAATAATATATTAAATAAATAAAATAAATTTCAAAATAGTTGAAAGAGTGAGTGAGAGATGTTGGAGATTGTAGAGAATAGAGAGAATAAGAGAGTAGGGAAGTAGAGAAAATGTAGAGAATGAGGTGAGAGTGATGGGGTATTTATAGGAAAAAGTTGGGTAAGGGTATAATTGGAAAAAAATGTAAAAGATTTTAAAAAATGTAATTTTTAAAAGTTTTAAATATTTTTCCACCCCCTAACGGTCACATGGCTAATTACAAAAGCCACCCCTCAATTCAAATTTTAAAAAAAAATCAAAATTTGAAAATTTGAAACAAAATTTCCGACTGACCCTGACGGGCGGCCCGCTAGGAAATTTTTTTTTAAATTTTTTTTGGGGCTGCTGGCCTAACTGGACCCAACCCGGTAATTTTTATAGGGGAGCCTGACCCGGCCAGCTAGCGAAACGGGCTTAGGCCTGACCCATTTCGCTAACGGGCCGAGCCGGGCTGGACGGCCCGTTTGGGCCCGGCCCAAATTACCAGCACTATGTATAAGCACTTGTTGAAAAACTTTTGTACAAGATTATTTGACGATATATGTGTGTTTGCCGTTGCCCTAAGGGTTACAAGATAAAACATCTAGTGCACGTTTGACACATGATTATATTGAATTGGAATAGATTGTATCGGATTGATTTGTTTTATTTTTGTACAATTTTATATTTGGTGATATTTCGTATTTGATTGTATTAAGTTATATAATATTAGGATGTGTTTTTTTTATTATTATTTTGTTAGCTAAAAAATTGAAATATTTTGAGAATAAAAAATATATCATTAAAAAATATTTGTTTGTATTACAATTTAAAAACTAACAATTAATATTTTTATTAAATAAGTCATTTTTTACGTAACAAATTTCAATAATACTTGACAATTTTTTGTAATATTTTATTTTAACTTATAAATTTTAACATTTATACTAGCATAATAACATTTAAGTTACATGATGCTTGATACATAACCGAATTGCATTATATTATATTTTTGTAAAAAATAAAAAAATAAAAAAATAACAATTAAATAAAAAAATGATATAATATTTATTATACTATTTTTTAAATATATATATATAAATAATTAATAAACTAAATAATATATAAAGCATTATTCATAATTTAATATATTCATATTTTCATAAAATGTTTTGTTGTAAACTTGTAATTTTATTAATATCTTTTATGCCATTTTTATTTTGTAAATGTATAAATGTCTGGTCGATGTATACAAATTTAGTAAAGGTGTTATTATTATTTTTAAACGACATATGTACCTACATTCCATCTTTAGTAATTATAAATGGTTTTGCACATCATCACTTAGCAAATATGGTTGTGCACTTTCCGTCCACAATTGGTGGTGAGTGGTTCGAGTCCCATCACGCACATTTTATAAGTATATGTGAGGAGTTTTCTCCCGATTTATGAGAGTAATTATCTGGACCGTACATATTTTGTTTAATCTTAGTAGGTCCCGATAGTATTATTATAATAGTCGTAACTTATACTACTTCAATATATATATATATATATATATATATATATATATAAATGGTTTTAAATACATAGATCGTTTCAATACAAAACAAGAAATTTAGGGATATAATTCAGAAATCCATTGGAGGTAATACATTTATGGTGGGCTGATAGTATTACTTTAGAATGGTGGTAATCCAGTAGTTGATGGCTTTGACGCTAATGGTGTGGACTTGGCCCATTCACAAATAGTATCCAACTACAATCCACATAATCTCGGCTGTACTAAGAAAGTACGATTGTATTGTAAACAGGTTCGGTCGGGTTTGTAAAGTCGAAGTAAAAAAAACAAAAAAACAGTCTTTCTATGTAACTCAAAAACTACCGCCTTCAGTATCGTTATTTTTTCCCTATTCTCAATCTCTGGCAAAATCGTACGTGTAAAGGATTCTATCTTCCCAACAATTTCTAGGGTTTTTAATCCAATTGTTACTTATTGGGCGTTTTTTGTTTTTGTTTTTGTTTTTGTTTCTGCAATCATTAGTTTTTTTTCCTTGTACATTTATTTGTAATTAGGGTTTCTCTTTGTACAATTAGTCAGAATTAGGGTTTGTCTTGTACAATGGATTCAGACCAGTCGAAGCTATTCGTTGGAGGAATTTCTCGGGAGACAAATGAAGAGACGCTCAGACATCACTTCAGCAAGTACGGCATCGTTTTGGGTTCAGTGATAGCCAGGGAACGAAACACCAAAACCCCAAGAGGTTTTGGCTTTGTTTGGTTTTCAGACCCCTTTTCGGCTGATAAAGCGCTCAAAGTCACTCATGTTATACTGGGAAGAACAGTGAGTATAAACACCTCTTACTAATTTGTTATGTTTTCTTGTTTGTTTGTTGTTTTTAGTTCTCTGTTCTGTTTGGTTGCTGAGAAAAGTGAGGGAAATGAAAAAAAAATTTTGAATTTTGTTTTATTATTGTTCTTTTAATTGATTTTTATGGTTTTGAAAATAGCTTGGAAGCTTGCATTCAGTCGTTATCTCTTATGAGTTACGACTTACCCAACTAATTAAAGGGGGTGATATGGTAGAATGTTTTTTAAAAATAAATTGAAGCTGAAAATAACTTCAATATTATTTTGCCACAAGAAATGATATAACTGCTTTAGGGACTAATGAAATGGAAGATTTTCTTTTCTGGGTCCTAAAGTGAGGTGGTTGAATTTTTTAGGAGTCAAAATAATAGTTTCTTTTTAATGCGTTACTTTTTCTTAGAAACCAAACAGAGGTTAGGGTATGTACTTTGTTTAATTTATCAATTCATTTCTTAGGTAGAGGTGAAAAAAGCAATTCCCAGAAGCGAACAACACCACAATCAACAGAAACAGCAGCTGCAACACTACCCTAACGAATCTCAGAGCAGTCGGTTGAGTAAGAATATCAGTAATGTTGATAACAATAATTATGTTAGGACAAAAAAGATTTTTGTAGGGGGTTTGTCTTCTAACTTAACTGAGGAGGAGTTCAAGAATTACTTTAAAACATTTGGTATGATAACAGATGTAGTTGTGATGCATGACAACATGACAAACCGGCCTAGGGGATTTGGGTTTGTTACCTTTGATTCCGAGGAATCTGTTGAGAAGGTAATGCTGAAGACATTTCATGAGTTGAGTGGGAGGCTTGTGGAAGTTAAGCGGGCCGTGCCAAAAGAGGAAATTAATGGTGGTAGTACCTGTAGTTATAACTCAAGAGGTAGTGTTGGAATAGGTTCTTCTTACAGCTGTTATCAACCTGGCAATTACCCTTCTTCTTATAGTCCTGGATATGGATATCCACATGTTTATGCTATTCCCAACTACAATGGTGTTGGAGGGTATATGCCCGGAGCAGGCATCTTTGGGGCTGGATACCCTATGGTACCATATGGAAAATTTGGGTATGGAATTACGTCAATTGCCCCTAGGATCCCCTGGTATAGTCCTATGATGATTGGAGCTGGGGCATGCCCACTTCCTTATGGTAATGCTTCTGTGTTTCCTGCTTACATGAATGGTGGGTACAATGTGATTGTTGACGGTGGAGTTGATGGGAAATTAAGTCATGTTCTGGGTGGCAGTGGCCATTTGCTATCTAATGTTACCCCATCTCAGACCGAAGAGGTGAAGTTGGATGTTGATTCTACGGTGTTGAAGGGAGGTAATGATAGTGCTTCTAACGAACAGAATCAGAAAGATCTCGATGGAAGATATATGCCTTTGCCTGTAGGTATTTCTGGTTGACCTAGCATATTTTCCATAGGAACCGAAGGGTAGATAAATTCTTTGACTTATTGCTTAGGCTGTTTAACCATCATCGTTCTAATGTTATTGTCTTTTAGATGTCAGTTGCGAAGCATGGTGCTTGCTATGTGTCATTGCTCTTGTATTAGTAATTTGTCCGTACAGGATTCTGTTCTCTGTAATATAATTGCATTTAAACCCTGTCTCTCTCTCTCTCTCTCTCTCTCTCTCACACACACACACACACACACACACACCTTTCTATTAAGCATATGAATGTTAGGAGTAAATGAGTAATGTGGAACCTCATTGAAGTTAGTTTGCTTGCATTCTCAGTATCTCTAAAGTGTTTAAAATATCTTCTTTTTTTTAGCATTGCCATTGTTTTATTGTTAGCTGATCAATATGAAGATAGAGATTTCTGTCAGATATCTATATATTCCCTATAAATAATTTAGTGCGACCTAATTGCTAGGTCTTTCATTTTATTTTATTTTTTGGATGAAAAATTGGGATTTAAGTGCCATGCTTTTTGTGCAAGTATGATCATATTTGCCTATTATTGTATCGCCTTATTCATTTCCCTAAATGCATGGTGCAACCATCTGATCCAAGTTTTTCATTTCGATATGCCTAATTGTTCTTTAAGCTGCGAAATCGGCTTGAAATGCATATATGCACTTCAAGTTTTTGTTATAGATTGCAGATTGGTTTTTGGTAACGGACCCTCTTGGAGGAGGACATACCTTTTGGTTGTGCATCATTTTGAAGAGGATTTTTGAGAGCAATCAGAGCATCATATTGAAGAGGATTTCTGCGATGAAAACATGATTCATTCTCATCCCCATTTTATTTTTGAGTTCATGAAACAAAGAATTTTGTTGAATAGTAATCAAGAATACAAGTTGTACATATGCATGTTTGATGTGATGAGGTCCAAACTGTTGACTTGCGTAAAAAGATGGATGCTCTCGTTGGTGAAAAATCTTAAAAAGTTAAAATGTTATGGCCCACCCCAGAAATGCTTTCATTTTTTACTTGTAATATTTCTTTGGTCACCCACCTCTTTTCCTTGTATGTAACACACCAACACTGGTGATCAAGTATTGACAAGCAGGTTCATGGTAGTTCCAGTTTTTATTGGTTGGCAATTCTGGTTGGTATAGCTTTGTTCTTGCCGTCAGTGAAGTTGATGTGCTTTTTACCTTTTTGGCAACAGTTTCACTTCTCTCAAGTGTTTTTATAAAACTGAATTTTCATATTTTCCTGTGGGAAGGTGTAGTACCGTAGTTTAGTTGGGTGTAATTTCTTAGATTCATAAAACATGTATCAGACACTGAGACAGTAAGTGAATGTCCATATTTAGCTTCTGCATTTATTGCAGCATTACCAAATAGTCATCAATTTTTGTTCTGGCGACCTTGTGTATTATTTGGCTATTATTAGACAGATATTGGCTTCACATTATAAATTATTTGTGAACTGTTAAAAGAACAATGTTTGTTCTGTTGCAAATATCTGTTTTCATGTAATGACACCTGAACACTTTAATGGCATTGTTATAATAAAGTTCAAGAAAAAAAATGGTTAAAATTACAACGAACTGTGATTAAAATCAAATTCCAGTACGACCCAGTCACTACATATCAGGTAGCTGCTGATCAAGATCAATTCATCTCATTATGTTGGAACAAAAGTGTAGGGAGAAATGATTATGTTAAGTCAAGCTCCTCTACTCTAACAACATGAAAATGCTCTCTGAACCTGAAACTGGTCAATCCAAATCCTACTCTCTTCACCATCAAATGTGATCCAACAACAAAATACATTCCCAGAAGTAGTAGAAGCTAGTCAAAATCAGGACCACTCATCAAACTCACCCTCTCGCTAAAGTAGAGAGCGGTGTTGATTCTGGCAATGCCACCCAACAACAAGCTTCTTCATCTACTTCTCTTAACAATGAAGAAACTGTATTTTGTCACTCAAGAGAATGTCCCATTAGAAGATGTCATTCAATTCGAAAAACCCGATTTCTCTTCTCGCATAAGCAAATGGGGGTATAAATTATAATCTCTCCAGGACATATTCACTTTCTTAATTGTTAATTATTGTTATTATTGTGTGTTTTCAGTCGTGTGGCTCTGCTTTCTGGCGGGGATGTGTTGGCTTTGTTTTTGTTCTCTGCAATTGGAAGATTTAATCATGGGTTTTCAGTTTTTGACATTTAAACTCTGCGTACGGCTGACCCTTTTCTTGCTGGTATACTGTCTATAATTTGGTTTACATTTTAGCAACGAAAAAAAAAAAAAAAACATTACTTTTCCGTTGTAATAAAAATGTATGCTTGTTTTAGCCTGTAGGATGGTTCTTGAGTGCTTACTTTCTCGGGGGTTATGCGGAGGACGGTCGATAATGGTGTAGATTATTTCTATTAATTTTTATGTCTTTCCATTACAACAAGATAGAATTAATCCATACCATTGATTTAGGTGAGGACACAAAAAGTAAGGAGAGGATCCAAATCCACTATTATTGATAATCTCAATGGCCTATTGATTCTAGGGTGGGAATTGCATTTGTTTACTGAGTGTGCATGAAAGCATATTTTACATTGAATTACTATGGCTGCAGTCTTGGGTTTTTCTTTGTGCTCAGAAACAAAAACATCATATTAATTAGACAGAAGATGTATACAAGAAGATGTGAACAAGCAGTCCATGAACAAAGAAGACCTATGAAGGATCAACTGAAAATGTAAATATCTTAGCTGCCCTACACACAAGGGATCTATAACAAAAAGAATCCCCAAGATACAAAAAATGAAACAGCCTTAGTTGTGGTTCAGTAGTCAGTTTCTTTTTTTTCTCTTTGGATAGGGAAGTCAGCTTTTTCTCAATTATAAATTTTGTTGGTCGGTTATAATTTTACTTGGTGGTTGGAGCATGCACAGGAAAGTCATGGAGTGAATTCTAAGGAAAGGTTAAATTTTACTTGCTGTTGAAATCGATTGTGACAAAGGTTAAATTGATCAATAGAGCTTTTGGCTGTTGCTGCTTATAGAGAATAAGCTTATCTTATTGGATTCTAACTGGGGATGATATTTGCCTCAAACAAATTGATCGTTACTCTGTTTCTGCTTGCTAAGATTCATATTTAGATTCGTTTAATTTCATATATATAGGGCCATTGACCCAAACGATATTGAATTTTTTTATTTTAGGGGATAGCCCCTTGCAGTTTATATTGTCGTGTCATTTTTGCACATGATCGAACCGTCTTAACTTATCTAGTGTTTTTGTTTTCGTTTTCGGTTTCCTCCACTCTCCTGTCTTGCCAATCATAATGGCAGAAATGGTCTTTTCATTCAAAAAATTTTCGGGGGAAATGCTTTTGCCTGGTCAGAACGTGTCCATATCTTGTATAATCTTATTGTATAAAGTACCTTTATTCTAATGTCACCACATCAACAGTTCGGATAAAACTGTTCCATTCTTAATAGGAATGAACCGTACTAGTAATTTTAATTAATTAAGGATCCCAACTTTAATACCAATTACAACCAATTAAGATTATTATATTAAACATAATCCTCACGTATATAACAACTTATATATTATGTTTAATATTACATTTACACTGATCATGGAATTTTTTGTTATTAAAACAAATTAATAACATTAAATGCACACAAATATAGAATAGAATGTCAATCTAATTATTAATTCAGTAAAATTAGGCCACTTTCCCCAACACATTTAACTCCCTCTAATCTAATATCTCAATAAAATACTAGACTAGTCCTCAACCATGCACACTTTGATTTTTGAGCAGGGTCTGATATGGTCTCCTTCATAGCTCCAGCACCACAACTGCCCAGCGAAAGACAAACAATTAATACAGAGATGGAGAGAAAGAGATAGAAACATGCAAAGAGGGATCATATCTTACACTCAGCATCAGTGGTGATCCAATTTCCTGTTCTTGTAGAGCAGTGATTCATGTCATGGATTGGAGTGGAGCTCAATGACAGCATGTTGATGTTGTTGCAGCTGCTAATTTGATCATTGATCATGCTGGCTGAGTAGGCAGAGCAACTAGTAGTAGTGAAGCAGCTTTCCACATCCCATCTGAAACTTATCTTTGGAGACTCCATGCTCAGTTTATCATCATCTGCTACTGTTTTCAGGGTTGTTCGATTCCGGAATTGTAGAACCTGTTGTATTCATAATAATTAAGGAGTTAAAAAAAAAAAAAAAAAAAAAACTACATATGTATTCAATATTGATATAAATAAATAATAATTAGTTTACCTTTCTGCCTATATACTTTCCTCCCTTGTCTGATTTAACAGCAGCAGCCCATCTAAGAAGCTCCTTCATTCTTGACATGGTTTTGGTTTTATTAACAATCTTATTATTCTTATCTAATGTGCAACATTGGTGATCATCAATATCATCATTTTTTGTGTTGTTGGAGGATGATAATGTGGAATCACTTATTGGTAAAACTTTGTTTCCGGCATGGGAATCCGCTAGTCCTCCTCTACAAGTATGATGATCTTCTTTCTTCATCTTCATAGAACAGATCCAATGCTGCCTTGTATAATTATTCACCCTTGTCAAATTCAGTTTGCTGTAAAAACAAGCCTTTGCAACATCTTTTCTACACAAACATGCAAATGGCTTCAAGTCCTTACAACCCTATAATCCTCTTGCTTTATTTCTCTTGGATGATCTTCGATGAGCACCTCAATTTAGCTGAACATTAAAATATAAAAGAATGATATATTAAACAGATGATCATACAATAAAATACAAGTATTTATAATCTGTAAGCCCCTTTTTAATTCTTACCATTAGTTTTGCACTTGCTGTGATTGGCAGGAGAAGTTGAGGTATAATTCTCTCTTGCAGCTGCTTGTTCATGTGTGACCTTGAAAAGCCAATGAAAAATCTGCTAAAATCAGATGTGAACATCGAATTATATGTCAGCTGTCTTTGTGAGATTATCACAATGAAATTAGAACTATAGGTAGGTAGCTCACCGGCATGTTAAGCTTGATATGTTATATATAGTATGAGATCTTGGTCAAATGGACAGCAGTGAAGAGATCTATCTGCATGTGCTGTCTATATGCCCAAAAGATGAAGACAAACAAAAATACAAAATGGAGATGAGGTGAGACAACTAAGCAGTGAGTAAGGGAAGGTTGGCCTTGTGATTCTTTGTAACATGGGGATTATATAAGATGATCATGGGATCGGAAAACATTTGGAGTTAATCAAATTAAAATGTAAATTGTACTAAGACCCTGGTGGCACTTCTCTTAACCATACACATGTACATCATATCTCTGCTATTCCTTGCTGGTGCTCCCAAATAAACTAATATTTGATTTACTTCTTTTGCTCAATGCATTGGAGTTACTTTAGGTGAATATATGATTTTGAAGATTAACAAGCTGATCCCAATTACTATTTCAATAAGATAAAAGCCAAATTTCTTTACTATTTCTATCCGACATAAATATATCCAAAATGATGGTCATCGTGGTAATTATCTCTATCTAGGGATTAAAATAAGATATAAGTTGGAAAAACAAACAAAAACAATTAAATTAATTTAAAACATAAGGGGCAATAAGACTTATAGCTAAAAAAACAAACAGCACCATAGTCATTCTTAGTCCTTACACTTCCTAAACTTGTTTTCAAAATCTTGTCTTTTAAACAACATAAAATTTTAGTTATATGATCTATGTCTATATTTGTATTTCTATTATAAAAAGACTTATTTTTTCCAATATGATTATAGTATATAAATGTGTATATATGACATGATTGTAGTGGATAAATACACATATATTTTGCTTTAGGAAAAACAAATTCATGTATTTGATTTATAAAATAAAATTAGTTTTTCTCTTAAAAATTAATGATGATAGAGTTAAGGAGACAGAATTGAAAAATTGCACAAGGAAATAGGTAAGAATGGTGGATTGGTTTCCTTTTTCTTTCCCAGAAGAAACGTGGTTCAAACTTAAGGGGACAGAATATTTAGGACAAATACTTGCACAAACTTGTGATAACTTATAAATTAAGTATATACATGGCCTTTCTTAGTCATCAGAACAAAATGAAATCAACTATTCACACAGCATATTTCTATAAATTTATATATTTAAATTGAAATGATAAATCTGTTACTAAATCCATCCAACTATGTAAGTAATAATTCAAGTAAATTTGTTAAGAAAATATAGATTCAAAGATCAAATGCAAAATAGCTACATATTACTGATGGAAGTAGAGGATTCTTACCCAGATCTCTTAAAAAAAATGTACTTTTACATTAAATTAAGTAATAGCTTAACCTAAAAGTTTGAACTTACAAACTAGAACTCAATCAATATCATCAAACTTTTTGAGCAGGTGAACAAAAATAAAAACTTTTTTCTATCTTTCTAGGCCAAGTAGGTTGATTTCATTAAAAGTTTTTGTAAAGAAAAGAAACTGCAAGTGGGTGAAAATGAAATATATGTTGGTTGAGGTTGAGCATGTGAGGAAGGAGATATTTTATGGAATAGAGTCTTTTAAGTGATGCGGGTCACATGGAATGGAGGTGATTAAGAAATAATAATAAGTAAGAAGTCTCTACTCTCTACTCCTCTAATTAACAAGGTCACATAGTATTCTCTAGACATAAAATTAGTGGGCAGACTGGCAATAGTGTAAGCTTCTCTCACCTTTCCTTGTCAGAGGAGAGGTGACGTTGTTGGTTACTTGGTTTTTGAGGTTGACGTGGCATCATCTTAATGGCTTGATGTACAAGTGTGTGATGAGAGGGTGAGAATCAAGGAAAGTGTCCCCCTTATGAGTGCAGACATGACGCCGGTTCCGGTTCCGGTTCGGTTCCGGTCCGGTTCCACCGGTTCCGAACCGGAACCGGCCCCTTTTTATTTATTTATTTATCATATTTCATTAAAAAATTAATCATATAAAAATGTAATTGGTAAATGTATTTTATTGTGTCATCCGCAAAATAAAATTAAATAATAAATGACAAATTAAAAAATAAAATAAAATAAAACAAAACCAAAAAAAAAAAAAATTTAAAAAGGAGGAACCGGCCGGTTCGAACCGGAACCGAACCGCCGGTTCTGGTCCGGTTCTAACCGGCCGGTTCCGCTTTAAAGCAAACCGGAACCGGCCGGACCGGTTCCCGGTCCGGTTCTAGAACCGGAACCGGTTTTTTCGGTTCCGGTTCCGGTTTTTAGACGCCGGTTCCGGTTCGGTTCTCCGGTTCGAACCGAATCGGCGTCATGTCTATATGAGTGTCTCTGTGAGTCTCCATTCGAGACCCCCTTATTTAATTAAAATGTATATTGTTGTAAGGAGTTATTTAGAGGGTATGTGTTTTAAGAATACTCCCTTAAATAATTCATTTAATAATTTTTTGTTATTATCTTATATTTTACTTTATAATTATTATTTATAGTGAAAAGAAAAACGATTATTGGTAATTCAAAAAAATAAATTACTCATTAGATAATAAAAAATCCATTGGGATTTAAAAATTAAATATATAATGCTTTTCAAAAATAAAATAAACTTAAATACGTTGAGCCCATTTAAGAGGTCATAGCCACTCCTTAATTAAAGGAGTGAACTCCATCGGAACTCATTCAAATGGACCTTTAATGGACTTCTTGGAGCTACAAAAATGCAGTTCATCCTTTAATTAAGCCGAACGAGATCTCTAAAGGAGATTATTGGAGATGCTATAAAGGAATATCAAATTCAAGGTTGGTTTATTATTCATTGTGCGTGGGCTCTACCATCTACTATCTGCTATCTACTGTTTTGTATTTATGGATCAGGTGGTACCAATCCATTCCACATCCTCCAGCTCTATCAAAGTTTTGTGCACATGTTTCATCATTAGAACCATAATATAACATTCTTACATCAATATGTTTTGGGGGAAATTTTAAAACTAACAACTTCATCATGTGAAGTATTGTTTTTAACCGATTTTTTTTTTCCAGTATTGTTAGGGGTACAAAGTCCAAAGTACCCCATATTTAATAAAGATGAAATCAACGTAACACATGAACAATATAATAAATGAAAAAACAATGTTTCACTTTCGAAAGTAAAACAACATGATGTTTCACGTGTGAAAGTGAAATTACATTTCAAACTTTCTATATTTTACTTTCAAACATTTCACTTAAAATGAAACATTTGAAATTTATTTAACTTTCGAAACAGATGTTTCATTTAGAGAGTGCAATATGTGTCACTTAAAGTGAAACATCTGGAAAGTGAAACATCATCTATTTCACTTTCGAAAGAGAAATATATTTCACTTTAAGTAAAACATCTGGATATATTTCACTTTTAAAAACTGAAAGTGCTGGAAAGTGAAACATCATTTATTTCACTTTCGAAAGAGAAATATGTTTTCACTTTTAGTGAAACATCTAGATATATTTTACTTTTGAAAATTGAAAATGAAGATGTTTCACTTTGAGTTACACATCTTCGGATATATTTCACTTATAGTGAACCATCTGAATATGTATATTTTACTTAAAGTGAAACAGCCAACTTTCTAACACATAATGTGTGTCACGTTGAAGAGTGAAACAGATCTTTTGTTTTGATTTTTTTGTGATCTAATCAGCTTTTTACAAAAGCAAATGATACATATATATATATATATAGAGAGAGAGAGAGAGAGAGAGAGAGGCAAAAGTAGAGAAGGAGGCGGTGGAGAGGAGAAGATATCTATGTAATATACACAAGTGGTAAAAAGCCACATATTACGACACTTCCCCTTGGATTTATACCACTTGTATTAATTTTCTATAAAAAAAAACCTAATGGGACAAAATCTGAGAAAAATGTATACAATGATCTCTCTGGATCTAGTGAGGTTGGACATTAAAAACTATCTCATTAAAAACCTTGTCAGAAAAACCCAGTTGGATAAAACCTGATCGATGGGAAAAAGAGTATAGTGTACATATGTCAAGAATTATTGTTTTCTTCAAAACATTTCTCACATTTATACTTTGCTAGGTAAAACGCAGTAGGATAAAAACCTGAACAAAGATATTCATTGATATGTCGGATCAAAGCAATATTAACGATGTTCTTCTTGATCAAGGTAATATATATATATATATATACGATGATCAATTGGATAAATGTAATTTTTATGATGATCTTTATGGATCAAATGATTTTTGAGTGTGCTTATAGAATTGCCTCATTAAAACCTTATCAGGAAAACCCAATGAGATAAAAACCTGATTGAAAGGAAAAAGAGCACAATGCACATATGTCCCAAATAATTAATATACTTCATTTGATATGCTCACCCTGATGGGACGCTCCCCCTGATAAAAATTCTTTCGGAGTAATATCCATATGGAATCTTTTCAACATATTCTGATTGATGGACAAACATTCCATTTTGATCTATTTTCGATCTTCAGGTCGAAACAATATTTTCTTTCTCATTTCTTTATGAAGACACATAAGTATATAATATGATTTATTATATCCTTATCTTTATCGGATATTAACTGAGACGATTATACCACATCCATTCATTTTGTTTTTAATCCATACAATGATTTTTGTATGTTCATTAAATACAGATTACGAGATCTTGATTTACATGCTTCTAGCATTTTGAATCCTTCAGGATTTATAAATATCTGCATTGAGTGAATCATATAGATAAATGATTACTAAGTCTAGAAGACGTATTTCAAGCCTCTTAAAGGCAGCCGAATTTCTTAACAACGTAATCGTATTCATTAGTAGTGAATACTAAGTTTCTGTAAGAAACCTTGCACTACGAGTTGTGCCTCATACCTCATGATATCGTTTTTCTCATTTACATTTCCGTATAAAGATCCATTAGTATCCAACTAGTTAAACAATTCCAGGTGTCTGGAGTACTATTGATCTAAACACTTTATTTTTGGTTTATGAAGTCAATTCTTCTAGAATTGCATCTTTCATCTAGGTCCATCATGTCTTTTGTCTACAATCATTGATATTATGAATATCATAATTATCATTTATAATTTCAGTAGCACTACTGGGTATAAAAATACATCATCAATGATTGTTTCCTTATGATTCCACATTTCTCTCATATGATTTATAGAAATTTTCTCAAATTCTATATTTTTGTATCTTTATTGAGATTGAAAATAATGTTAAGCGTGTGTCTATTAACCTGGGGGGGGGGGGGTGAATTACCAACTTTTCTTGATTAGTCAATATTAAAAATAAGTTTTAATCAAGTTAATTAATCAAGTTAATTACCAACTTTTCGTGATTAATCAATATTAAAAATAGGTTTTAATCAAGTTAATTACCAACTTTTCTTGATTAGTCAATATTAAAAATCACCCAACAAGCAAACTTACAAAATCAAGTGTAAATTGCGGAAATTAAATAACACACTTGATTTTTACGTGGAAACCTTTCAACAAGGGAAAAACCACGGGCTATCTTTCTAGCAACACCGATCCTCAAATTCACTATTGTAATGATGTTTGCAACCTAAGTTGACCTCTAGTCACACCATTCTCGGTCACTAACCTACCACAACTACCCAACGAGCCTTTATAGTGAATCACTGATCACTTTGCTTGCCAACCACACATTGGTTGCAAGACTTCACTTGCTTGTGCATTACACCTTGTAGTCACAAGACTTAACTCTCAAAGAAGAGATTAACAACCTATGTAAATATATGAATATTCAAAATGCACTTAATACTAGGCAACACTAAATGCTTATCTAGAGATTAAAGATGACACTAAGTACAAATTCTAGATGTCAATGTCTATATGAATACTCATAAAGACCCAACTAGATATAGATATGCAAGTCTAAAATCTAGTCATCAAACAAAGCCATATCAACACAAGTTGTCACACAAAATGGCAAGGACAATTAATGCAATCAACAAATGCAATCAAAGAGTCCTAATTAGCTAGAGGGCAAATATGTCCTAAATGCAAGCTATCACAATACAAACCCAATCATGCAAAGGAACTTATAACAAGATGTAATAAATGAAGTCCTGGCATTTAATCAACTAATAAATGCAATAAAAACATCTTATTGGATAGTTTAAACAATTAACAAAGATTGGGATTTTTGTTTAACTTACCAAGTCAACTAAAGATGAAGACCCATGCCTTAATGAAGCTTAATGATGCATAAAGGATGATGGGTTTTGGGTTTGGAGAGTTAAAGAACAAGTCTTGGAGCTTCTCTCTCTAAGAAACAATCTCTCTCACTTAAAAAAAAGGTTCTTGAAGCTCTAAAAACGAAATTGGAGAGAAAATAACATATATATAGAAGCCCTAGATAAAACTACATCGTTTTGAACTTGGGAAACAAAATCACGACAAAACCGCTCTCTGTACCGCGGTACAGGCAGATGTCCAGACCGCGGTACATACCCGCAACAGAAGAAATGGTCTTCTGGAATGGACCACTGTATGGACCGCTGTGCAGGCAAGTGCACCAACCGAGGTCCACATTGAGCATGACACACTGAAGAATACCGTTCCGTGTGCCGCGGCGCAAGCAGTGCTTGCCAAGCGGTCGAGGCCGTGCTAAAGGGAAAAATCCTTTTAAACACTCAAGAAAAATGCCTATGTTACATGATTGTTGTGCAAGTGTGAAGTGAGTGAAAAGCACACAAAAGGAAGCACAATTAACATGCAGGACATGTTATCAATTTAGATACAATGCAGGATATGATATCTAATGCAAGCTAGTGAGTGTGTGCAACTAAGTCTCTTCAATTAAGAGTCAAGTCAAGTAAACTACCTCTCTTGAAGCACTTTGGGATCTTGGAAGTTTGTTGAAGTTGAGTCACAATTGGAGACCTAAGCTACCCATTACAAAGTGATCACAATGTGGTTTGTCATGAAATAAGCCAATCATAAATAGAGGTCTTTACAATCTCCCCATTTGGCTATTTCCTGACAAAACAACCACTCACAAAATAATCCTCACAAAAAGAAAACAAAGCTATTGGTCAACAAATTAGTTCTACGTTACATTAAGAGAAACTTAGGATCTATGTCTTCAAGGTCTTCAAGGTCTACACTCTCTTCGTAGATCATAGTACCTATACACAATAGCAAGAAAGCACTTTCCAAGAACAAGTGTAAGTGAGGTGAACAAATATAAATGCATATGCATTAAGAAAACAATACAATCAATATAATGTATTGCAATACAATGCTCCCTCTAAATGGTTACTCTCTCTCTCAAGACTTCTCCCCCAAAACATAACCAATGCTCCCCCTATATCTCTCAAGACTTCTCTCCCTTTCTGTCATGAGATAAGTAAAGGAGCTCCCCCTATCGGGTTGTTGTGGCAAAGAGAGCTATTCGCACAAATATATTGCATAAACATATACACAAACTTTATGCAACTTAAATAATTGATAGAGATTCAAGGAGTTTTATTTAAAGAAAAATGTGTGAAATTGTTGCTTTGCATGCAAGACATATAGCATTCAAGTTCAAGCAATGGTATTTGGCAAATCAAACATCAAAAAGGTTTCCATAAGAATTCAAACTAATTTGTACCCTTTTGTTACAAACAAACAAGATATAGTTTTTCAAAAGATATATTCAAGTAAGAGCAACTATATCAATCCTTAAAGGCAAACCAAGACATTTGATCAAGAGATCCTATTAGATTTTTCCGGATAAATATCCGTATGATAGTAGTCTAGTTTAACCATTAAGAAGAGATAGAAGACTCATTTGGATATGAAATCCTTATTGATTGAATGGATACTAGATCCTTATTGATTTTAGTCTTCTCATTTGCTTTCACACATATTTTGCATAGAAGCAATCAAAAAACATTTCATGCATATCATTTTAAGGATGTCATAAAAATTTCTCATGGCATGGAGATAAATTATGGGTCATTCAAATGTACTTTCCCAATCGTACCTCCTAGTCCAAAAATGCATTGTTGAGCCAAAATATGAAATAGATTGCAACTAAAGCAATGTTGCACACTTATTAAGAAAAATATCATATAATCATATATGTGCAACCTAGTATCTCAAGCAATTAATAAAAAAGGCATAAAGTATATTAATTTTTTGCACATTTCAAAAATGCAAATTCGCTCTCTTTGCTTGAGCTCCCCAAATGGGGTCAATTCCAACCAAGTTAATGGTAGGCATGAGCCCCTATAGACCTACCAAGTCCATTAGACCTCGTTGTGTCTATGGGTGACATGTTGGCACAATAGCATGCGGGTTCATCTTTTCTAATCCACTTAGGTGGAACATTTTCATTCCTAGTGGTCATAGTCAACATGTTACTAGATTTCCTAGGATCATTGAATTTAGATTTCCTAGGCATATGCATATTGGCTCTTCTAAGTTTGTTTCTTTCAATCATGCTCTCAACCTTACATTTCTTAATGTACTTATAGCAATCTGGCATAAGATACCCATCAACACCACAAAAATGACAAGTAGGTATAAAGTGAAGAGTCATACCATATCCTTGTGAGGTCATCGGAGACTTGCCATGCATTTGATGTCGCCTTTGGTGTTGAGCCGGTTCCCTTTTTTTTTTTGAACCGGATTGCCATGCTTCCTTGGTTGAATGTTCTTTGCTTTCCTTTTTGGTTGATGAAGCCTTGGCTGAGAAAAGCTTGGATTTGGAGCTCTTGGATGTTAAAATTGAGTTTCACTCTTTGTTGGCATCTTCACTTGGCCACTCTTGGATGACTCTCCAAGTTCAATCTTCCTCTTAGGATGTTTTGGAGGTGAAACTTCTTTTATGCTATTTCCATTGACAAACACCGTTTTGACCGAGAAGGGGGTTTCCTTGTCATCAACATATCCAAGGCATCTCTTGTCATTTGACTTCTTTCCAATGCTCAACATATGGTCAAGCTTTTTGGTGCTGGAGGTCATTTTGGCAAGAAATTCCTTAGCTTCCTCAAGCTCCTTCTTCATCTTGTCTTCACTTTCCTTGACTCTCCTCACTTCATCATTCAAGTGAGTCACCTTGGTTGAAAGCTTGAGATTCTCCTCATTCAATTTTTGAATCTCCATTTTCTTCTTCAACCTAGAGTCTTCAAAGTAGTTGATGAAGTCTTCAAGGTCCATGCCTTCACACATTCCTCTAAAGTGAGATGATGACTTCTCATCGCTAGAGTCACTTCCTACACTTGAGGATGGTGCACTCTTCTCACTTTCCCTCTCATCAAGTAAATCAACTTCATCATTATGACTTTTGCCTTGGTCACTTGTTGTAGTGCCATCAACATCACTATGTGTAGCTACATCAATCACACCTCTAGCTACCACTTCATTTATCCCTTCTTCAAGGTCACAATTCAAGGCACTCTTGCAAGTTCCCTTCTTCATTTATTTGGCAAAGGCCATGTATCCCTTATTTATCCCTTATTCATTTATCCCTTTTCAACTTCCACATATGAGGCTCCAAAGGCCATGTAGTTAATTGCAAGTTCTTCATCATCCGAAGAATCTTCTACACTCTCACTATCACTCAATGAGATGATCATCGCCTTTCCTTTTCTCTTGTCCTTCAAGTTACTACAATCCTTGGAGATATGCCTGAATCCTTCACATTCAAAGCATTGAATCCCCTTTCTTGAAGGCTTCTCGTGACTTAACTCAATCTTCTTGAAGTGGATCTTCTTCTTCAAGTCATTTTTGTGAAGCTTCATGAACTTCTTGAATCTATTCACCATTATAGCCATGTCTTCATTCGAGTCATCATCCTCCTTCACAATCTTGGAGGTCTTCAAAGCCAACTCATTTTTCTTCTTGGGAGGTGTGGAGGTAGGAGCCCATCTAGATTCATAGGCTAGGAGCCTTCCAATTACTTCACTCGACTTCATGTTCTTGTAATTGCTATTTTCCTCAAGAGCCGTTACCTTGGATTCGAATCTAGCTGGAAGTGACCTCATTATTTTTTGCTTGATCCTCCTATCTGAATATCGGTCACCTAGTTGATGGCTTTGATTCACAATGTCCATCAACTTTACTTGAAAATCATTGAAGCATTCGTCCTCCTCCATCCTAATTGTCTCAAATTGCGTTTGGAAGACTTGGAGCTTGGAGTCTTTAACCACCTCGGTTCCCTCGTGCACCATCTCTAATATCTTCCAAGCTTCATGTGCATTTTTGGTGATTTAGATGAGTTTGAATTGACTCTCATCCATTGCACAAAATAAGGCATGCATGGCCTTGTTGTTCCACTTGGATGCTTCAAACTCTTCAGTTGTCCATTCTGACTTTGGCTTAGGAACCACACTTTCATCTTCAAGAGTCTTTTCCATAGGAGTGTAGCCATTTGCTATAGCCATCCAAACTCGGTCATCTATTTGGCAAATATAGGACTCTATCTTGCCTTTCTATGAGGCATAATTGTCACTCTTGAGTAATTGTGGTCTTATGCTCGATGCTTCCTCTTTACTCAACCCAATTTCACTCATAGTGTTTGCGTCAATGAATGCAAATGAATGCAACAACAAAAAAATGCACACAAATGAAAGACACACAATCAAGAGCTAGGATTACCTAAGTATGTCTAGGAACCCGCTCTGATACCAATTGAAAATACAACTCAGCGTATGTCTAATAACCTAAAGGGGGGTGAATAGGTTTTAATAAAGTTAATTACCAACTTTTCTTGATTAGTCAATATTAAAAATCACCTAACAAGCAAACTTACAAAACCAAGTGTAAAATGCGGAAATTAAATAACACACTTGATTTTTACGTGGAAACCCTTCATTAAGGGAAAAACCACGGGCTATCCTTCTAACCACACCGATCCTCAAATCTACTATTGTAATGATGTTTACAACCTAGGTTGACCTTTAGTCACACTATTCAGAGCCTTAATAGCTACATTACTCTTCCAGTTGGATTTGTATGCCAAGTAGAAATCATAATTGATCACGAAAAATGATGTGTATCGCCGCGGCAACCCGTTTGAACTTTTTGAGGTATGAAACTTTTCTCAGAATGAAATGGTGTACCGGTTAGTATGCTTTTAGCACATCCAACTTTTTTTGTTTCTTGATTGTTATGATCAAATTAGAATGCCTTGTGAATTGCTTCACCGGAAAGTTTCTTCTATTTTACACACGCCTACAAAGTATTTGCTTGTCGAATTAATGATATTGCTTCAATCTTAAACTTAAAATGTATTTTCTGTTTTGCTAGGGACAAAGTGAATTTTGATTATAACAGCCTCAGCAATTCCAATTAGCTTGAGAGATTCACATATTTTATGTCTCCTCCTAGATATCTAATGCTTTAGTAGAGTGTTTCTGTGGGAGGAAAAAGAATATGCCAACTTGTTTGTTTAAATACTTAGGTTTTATCCACTTAAGTATGTTCTCTAGTGTTTATGTCTTTATTAATGTCATAATTTCTATCAATATTTCTGACTGTTGAATAACTTGTTCCTTCTAAATATGGTTTGGGAACTGCTTTTATCCTCCTCCTAATAAACTGAGACTTAACAGCATTTGAATTGTCTTTGTTGTTGCAGTTGCTGACGTCATTAGTACAAAGGTGCTGATAATGATAGCCATTTCACACGTGCTACTACTATAGAGGCATCAGGCATGGGGTTATTCTTCGGACATGAATTTTCTCAGTTTTTGTTCACACTCTTTGTGCTTATCAGCTGTAATTCTAACAGGTAAAAAAAATCTCGGGTAGATATTTCTCGTGTATAAGTTTTAATGTCCTGAATTTTGATAGTGCAGCTTTTGCTTAAACTCATACTTGTATTATTTTCTTCCTTTGTCATTTAGTTTTAATGTCATTTAGTTTTAATGTGTAAAGTTTGGTAAATTAGAGAAAAACTGAAATAACTCACCTGGAAACTCCTTTGTCATTTAGTTTTAAATAGGATTGTTTCAAAAAAAAAGGTGCTCATCAGGGTGTTTATGTTTATTGAGATCTTTTCTCATTTTCACTGCTTACAGACAAATTTTATATATCTTATTCCTACAAAGCTCGCAGACAAATTTTGAATGAATGAGAATTACTCTTCTGTTCAATCTGTATCTAGTATAAAAGCATATCTAAAGGTATAAATAAATTTGGATCATCAAAAGTTGTCACCTCAGTATTTTGAGGAATGTTTTCAAGAATTGCTAAATTTGATAATTGTGTAGTCCACACAGGTACATTTTATCTACATCAAAAATCTAATCTCGTTATATTTTTTATTGTTTCCGCTTATTTTTATTTCTAAGGTAAAAAACAACAAAACAAAAAAAAAAACTATAAAAGACAAAAGAAGGTAAATGATATGGGTATTGATTCATTCGTATTAAATAGACGGATTTTATCCGATTGAAAATTTTGGGGTTGAAACAATAATGAGATACATAGGTGATCATAGAAAAAAAAAAGAAAAAAAAAAGTCATAGATGAGAAAGAATAAAATTACAACAACATTTATTTTGGGTTAAATTTGTATAATTGAAAGTAAATCTTCAAATTTGATTATTGGAGAGACAGTTTGATTATTGATATCTGCTATTGTTAAATTTTAGTGACTCTATTGGACAGTGTTTTTTGGATAAATATACTCTCTTACTTTTGAGGATACCATTAAAGATGCTCTTAGAGCATCTTCAAATGGAAGATGCTCTTCAATGTAAAAATGACTTGCATTGAATAATTATTGACATGACAACAATGTCAAGAGACTTGCTTCCTATGTGGCATAAATATGGACTTGATAGACAATCAACTTAAAATTTGGTCTCCAATGCTTCTATTTAAAACACATTTTGTTTTAATGACGTGTTCAATTTTATTTTATATTTTCTTTTTTTATTTTATTTCCTTATCAAAAATAGATGAAAAATTAGTGTCAATTTTAAATGTTTGTTGAGTCAACCTAATAAAGGACTGTGCAACAGACCGTCTGAAAATGGACGGTCATGTTGACAATGTCTATTTTTTTTTTGCCACATCAGCATAATGTCTATTCATCCTACGTAACATCTTTTTTTTTCACAAGTTATGCTTACATTGGAGATACTCTAAGCGATTTACATCCTTATGATCCAACCTGAACTATTAATTGTATGATTTATGGATTTATTTCATTTGACTATCTTAAATTCTTGATTTTATAAGTTGTCTAAAGGCATCACACCTCTGCACAGGCATCAAAGCTATAAATCACTTCATTATTCTTTTTGTTGGGTTTTCACCCTAGTTTGTGGTTTATCTGAATTTACATATGAAAATTACTTTCTGGCCTCAATTAGGGAAAAAAAAACTGCAAATCAGAACTTGCACCAAATTTTGGTACTGTATGTATGACCAACATCCCAAGGGCCAAATTTCCCTGTACTCTTAACTTGTTTTCGATTTCCATATTTCTGACCAAAATTAATAATATCCATACGTTTAAAATATTAAGAGAATATTATTGATTTAAAATATTTCATAAATATTAATAATATAAAATTATTATTTCATAAACAGGAAACCAATTTAAATAAAATATTTCATAAACATTTTATGAAATTATTACACGTAAATGACTATTGATTATAAATTTATAGAAGAACATCAATTAATTAATAAAATATATGAGAAAAAAAACCCACTAGAAATCTAACCCACTCCAACGCCCACACCCATTCGATCACCACCACCCCACCATCAACAACCCTACCATGACTCAAATCCGCACCAGAAGCCACCCAAATCAACCTTTGGCAGTTGAAGAGATCGGCGCCGGTAGAGGGAAGATCGCAACAGTCAAAGAAGAAGAAGAAGACAGTGGTGGTGTGATGACAGAAGATCGCCACTAGAGGAGACCGCTGGAGTTGGTGCCACCTGAGAAGACCGCCGAAGAAAGAAGTCGCTAGAGAGAATACGATGAGAATTTTATTTCTGATTTATGTTTTTTTTAATATTGCTTTTTTGTAATTTTAATACTTGTAAAAAAATTAATTTAAGTTATTTTATAAATT
Source organism: Dipteronia sinensis (assembly GCA_033220585.1). Classification (NCBI taxonomy): domain Eukaryota; kingdom Viridiplantae; phylum Streptophyta; class Magnoliopsida; order Sapindales; family Sapindaceae; genus Dipteronia; species Dipteronia sinensis. The sequence continues at coordinate 84,994,156 of CM065636.1, read as the reverse complement.
TACCTATTTACCCTTATTTATTTATTGAAATTTCTAACTGATGTAATGTTAGCTAACCCCCGGTTAACTTTTAGACACTTGTCATCCAATGGAAAGGGAGGTAATGCTCACCCCCTTTGAAGGAGGGTGAGCAAAAATGAACTCCAGTTGTTAGGGTTTGGTGTTTTAGTGGTGGTGGTTAAGGTTTGGTGGCTGGGAGTTGGAGATAATGAAAAAAGACAGATATTAAGGGTGTAGTTTGTTTTTTCCACGTAAACTTATTGAGTCTTAATTGAATTTATTAAGTTTGTTTTTTTAAGGAATAATGCTAGACGTTCCAAATTTTTATCTCAAATTCAATACCAAATGATGTGGCACGTGAGATGTTAGTATTACATCAGTCACCACATAATCTCATGATTTATAAGTCGTCACATCATTTGGAACAAAAATCGAAAAAAAAAATTAGGACATCTATCATTACTAAGTGGTCAAACAACTTAAAAATACAAAAGTAACAAATCCTGACTTTTAACTTAATTCAAAATCACCGAATTTCATTTAATATATTTTCTTCAAAGATTATCCCCTAAAGATAATATATTTCCAATTTTATAATGATTTCATATTATACAAATTTATTTCTTTTAACCTATTACATACGATAAGCTTAAGAAAAAAATATTAATCATATTGTCACTTTCAACACCTTTGTTGAACCTCTTTTTTTTTTAATCAAAACCATTTATAAATCATTATTTATCATATTTTCTTAAAAAACACTATTCATCATATCCTAATTATGAATAATATCTTATCATTATTACATAAAAATGATTTAGGATTTATTAAATTATTTTTATTTAGTTGTTTAATTTAAAATGAAAATACATAACAATTAATAGTAACAATGGTATAAATGTCAAATTACTTATTTTTAAACCATTTTATCTTTAAAAAATAAATAAGTTGACACTCTATTCAGATGTGATAAAAAAAAACAAATATGTCATTCAGTTTCAGGTTTCAATCACTATTCGGTCTTCAGCAAAATTCATGATCGTTCAGTTTTCATACAAAAAAACAAACGACCCTTAAGTGGGGGTGTGGAAAGTTCGGTTCGGTTTGGTTTTAGGTAAAACCGAACTGAACCGAAAATATTTCAGTTTCGATCAAATGAAACCGATTTGAACCGATTAAGATATGCGAACCGAACTGAATTTGATTGGTTCAGTTCGATTCGGTTCATTTCGGTTTTGGGTCTAATGGGCATAATGGTCTTTTTAATATGTTTTTGAATTAATGGGCTATTGGATACTAATTTTGGACCAAAGTTTCATAAATTAATTTCATACAAAATTTGGACCAAATAATCAATTAAACCAAAAATTTAATTGATTATTACTACAATTAAATTAATTAAATTAAAGATTGTTAAATGGAATAACCGGGGGTTCCAATAAAAGTGAAATTTAGGGTGGCAAATGGCAGGCAAAGAACAAAGCTCTCTCTTATATAACATATTCATGAAGGCAGACACAGACCCCACTCTCAAATCACTCTCACCACTCTCACACACATATACATTGTTATCATGGATTTTTTTTTTAAACTTATATATATGGTTCATCGGTTCAAACCGGTTTTGGATGTCCAAAACCGAACTAAACCGAAAACTATTCGGTTTTGGATATCCAAAACCGATTAAAATATATGAACCGAACCGAACACCCTTTTTTTGGTTCGGTTAGAACCGGTTCGGTATTTTGTGCCCACCCCTACCCTTAAGTATTTTTTTTAAATTAAAAACCGATTTTTTTTAATTTTTTATATTTGTTAAACGGTTTTATTTTAAGATTTTTATGAATTTACCTATCTACCCTTTTGTCTTTAACAGAATCTCTAACTATAGGGGTATTTCAGAGCTTTTATTAACTGCAGGGAATGGAGATAAAATGAAGAGTGGTGTTATAGACACACCTCCTACCGGTTTATTTATGTCTTACTTTTTAATTATATAGTATTTTTTTTTCCTTTATCAAAATTAATTAAAGGGATATACAATTTAAAGAAAAATCTTTTACAAAGTAAATATAATAAAACCCTACATTCTTTTTCCCAAAAAAAAAAAACATGTTATTGTAATCCATTCTTAAAAAAAAAAAAAAAAAAAAAAAAAAATTTAACTCGTGAACCCGAAATTTGCATCTTATCTTTGCATCTTATCTAGTTGACTAGTTGGGTGTTTGTAACTCTCAGTAAATTGTAAACAATTAGCAGCAATTTCTTTTATATGCCAAGATCGAAGATGTATTCTGGGTGTCATATGTAATGGGCCGGGTCCAGGCCCAATATCGCTTCAGAAGAATTATTAATTTTTAATCGAAAAACGAAGAAACTTCCTGACCACGAATGGATTACATCATATCAAACTTGAGAATTTGTGAACTAACGAGTTGGAGTTGAGTGCACAGAGAAATGATTATGTTAAGTCAAGCTCCTCTAACAACACGAAAATGGTCTCTCAATCTGAAACTGGCCAATCCAAACCCTCCTCTCTTCACCACCAAATGTAATCCAACAACAAAATACATACCCAGAAGTAGAAGAAGCTCTTCAAAATCAAGACCACTCATTAATCTCACCATCGCTAAAGCAGAGGGTGGTGTTGATTCCACCAAACAAGCTTCTTCATCTACTTCTTTTAACAATGAAGAAACTGTTTTTGTCACTCAAGAGAATGTCCCATTAGAAGGTGTCATTCAATTCGAAAAACCCGATTTCTCTTCTCGTATTAACAAATGGGGGTATGAAGTATAATCTCTCTAGTGTCTTTATCTTATTCATTTTCTTAATTGTTAATTATTGTTGTTATTATTATTATTGTGTGTTTTCAGTCGTGTGGCTCTGCTTTCTGGTGGGGATGTGTTGGCTTTGTTTTTGTTCTCTGCAATTGGAAGGTTTAATCATGGGTTCTCAGTTTTTGACATTGAAACTCTACGTACAGCGGACCCTTTTATTGCTGGTAATTTGTCTATAATCTGGTTTACATTTTAACAATGGAAAAGAACATTATTATTCTGATGGATTATCTTGTAATAAATATTAATGTTTATTGTAGGATGGTTCTTGAGTGCTTACTTTCTTGGGGGTTATGCGGAAGACGGCCGGGGAATGAATGGTTTGTCTAAAGCTGTTATAGCTGCTGCTAAATCATGGGCTTTGGGGATTCCTGTAAGTTTCTATTTTATCCAATTTTTCGGTTTTTTACCTTTTTCGCTTCTGCTAGTTATTGTGGTTGAATAAATAAGTTGGACTTGTATTTTCACTTTGTCCATTTATCTGTTGATGCAGATGGATATTTGGTACTGATATCGAACTGCTTATTATAGTGTATTGAGTCCACATATCTCTTGGTGCATCTTTGGTCTTGAAACTAATGTGTTGATGTTGGAATTTCTTTTGCTAAATAGCAATGCTTTTAGGATTCGTGTTTGAATTGCTTCTAAATGTTGTCATTGCAAAGAAAACTCTGTTCAATATCATGTTATATTCATGGGATCCATTTAGGGAAATAAAGAATACAATTAAGTTGCCTGTCTCAGGTTGTAAAAGGAGTTAAGATTTTTATTAAATCATGCTATATTGATAGTCTCAATGGCCTTTACTAGGGATGGGAATTGCATTTGTTTACAGAGTGTGCATGATAGCATATTTTACATTGAATTACGACACTATGGCTGCATTCTTGGGTTTTTCTTTGTGCTCAGAAACTAAGTGATCATATTAATTAGACAGAAGAGGTATACAAGAAGATATGAACAAGCAGTCCATAAACAAAGATGACCTATGAGGGATCAGATCAAAACGTAAAACACAAGGGATCTATAACAAAAAGAATCCCAAAACACAGAAATGAAACAGCCGTAGTTGCGGTTGAGACGTTGAGTAGTCAGTTTCCTTTTTTCTCTTTGGATAGGGAAGTCAGTTTTTTCTCAATTATAAATTTTGTTGGTAGGTTATAATTTTACTTGGTGGTTGGAGCATGCACAGGAAAGTCATGGAGTAAATTCTAAGGAAAGGTTAAATGTTACTTATTGTTGAAATCGCTTGTGACAAAGGTTAAATTTATCAATGGAGCTTTTGGCTGTTGCTGCTTATAAAGAGAATAAGTTTATCTTATTAGATTCTAACTGGGGATGATTTTTGCCTCAAGCCTCAAACAAATTGATTGTTATTCTGCTTGCTAAGATTCATGTTTAGATCGTTTAAGTTCATTTATGGGCCATTGGCCCGAATAATATTAAATTTATTTTATGGGGATGGCCCATTGCAGTTTATATTGCCGTGTCATATTTTGGGAATTTTACCTACTTTGCCTTCAGATTTTTAATCAATATAGGCGTATCTTTTTCTTAAGAAATTAGAAGTTTGCAAATGATCAAACCATCTCAAATAATCCTTTCTTCCATTTTGATCGAGTTATAACTTATCAGTTGTTTTCGTTTTCGGTTTCATCCACTCCTGTCTTGCCAATCATAATGGCAGAAATGGTCATTTCATCCAAATTCTTTTCGGGGGAAATGCTTTTGACTAATCAACACATTTTAAGCTACAATCGCGTTAATAGCTACATTACTTTTCCAGTTGGATTTGTATGTCTAGCAGAAATCATAATTGATCAAATTCCAATTTTTCCTTTACTTTATTTGGCAGCTGGGATTAGTTATAAGGGGAGTAACATCAGGCCATATTCCCCCATACGCCTTCATCTTGGTAACAATGGGGAGCACTGCTGTTCTACTTATTGGATGGAGAGCTCTATTGTTCAGCTTCCTTCCCAGTGATAAGATCAAGAAAAATGATGTGTATCGCCATGGCAACCCATTTGAACTTTTTGAGGTATGAAACTTTTCCTGATTAAGTGTCAGAACGAAATGATATACCGATTAGCTTGCTTTTACCACATCCAACTTTTGTTGTTTCTTTATTGTTATGATCAAACTGGAATGACCTTGAGAATTGCTTCATGAGAGAGTTTCTTTTATTTTTCACACGCCTGCATAGTATTTGCTTGTCGAATTAATGATATTGCTTCAATTTTGAACTTAAAATGTATTTTCTGTTTTGCTAGGGACAAAGTGAATTTTGATTATAACAACCTCAGCAATTCCAACTAGCTTGAGAGATTCACATATTTTATGTCTCCTCCTAGATATCTAATGCCTTAGTAGAGTGTTTCTGTGGGAGGAAACAGAATATGCCAACTTGTTTGTTTAAATACTTGGGTTTTATCCACTTAAGTATGTATGTTTTCTAGTATTTATGTCCTTATTAATATCATAATTTCTATCAATATTTCTGACTGTTGAATAACTTGTTGCTTCTAAATATGGCTTGGGAACTACTTTTATCTTTCTCCTAATAAACCGAGACTTAACAGCATTTGAATTGTCTTTGTTGTTGCAGTTGCTGACGTCATTAGTACGAAGGTGGTGATAATGGTAGCCATTTCACGCGTGCTACCACCATGGGCATGGAGTTATTCCTCAGACATCAATTTTCTCAGTTTTTGTTCACACTCTTTGTACTTATCAGCTGTAATTTTAACAGGTAAGAAAAATCTTGGGTAGATATTACTCGTGTATAAGTTTTAATGTCCTGAATTTTGATAGTGTAGCTTTTGCCTAAACTCAAAATTGTATTTTTCTCTTCTTTTGTCATTTAAATGTGTAAAGTTTGGTAAATCAGACAAAACTGAAATAACTCACCTGGAAACTGCTAATTGTAGTCAGATATATCCAAACTCCCTTACACCTCTTTTTTCTACTCCATCTGTTCTTTTTTTTTTAAAAAAAATCAACGAAATGAGTTATCTATTTGCAAATCCATCAATTAGCAATCAATTAGAATACGATAACATTTTTTTTCATTTATTGGAAAATCACAGCAGTATGATACTATGATCACCACATTAAATAGGATTGTTTCAAGAAAGGTGCTCCTCAGGGTGTTTTTGTTTATTAAGATTATATATGTAAGCTGTGTAACTGAGAAACCTTATTCCTATAAATCTCTCTGACATATTTTGAATGATCGGGAAATGCTCGTTCAATCATTCTATATCTATCATAAGCAATTTACATCCTTATGATCCAACCTAAACTATTGACTGTATGATCTACGGATTTATTTCGTTTGACAATCTTGATTCTATAAGTTTGTATAGAGGTGTCAAACCTCTGCACAGGCATCATCAAGCTATAAGTTTGAGTTGCATATGAAAATTGCTTTCTGGCCTAAATTAGGGAAAAGAAAACTACAAATCAGAAACATCACAAGGGTAAAATTGCCCTATACTCTCTGATTTAGTGTCCTTTGTGCTGGTAGAAATGTCTGGAATATCTGTCTGGCTCCTCTTTTCTACACTCCATGACACTTAAGGTAAATTTGCCAATATCTATTTCCTGATGTCCTCCCGCAGTGTAATTCTGGTAATGAAGAGACTGAATTCTGAATCTATTGTCTGTCCTTTTGGATACACTGGGTAAATATATCTTCATTTAAGTTTAAGTTTACCATCTCTAGTGATCAAGGTTTTTACAATACTTCTTTCTAATTTTCATATGCTGAGGTACATTGAGATGGTCATTAGCTTTGTAAGTTAGATAAATTTAATGTTGGTTTGTTGGAAACAGTTCGGTCGGTTCAATATTGCTAAATGCAGATAAATTAGTTAGACTGCTGATGACGGTGGATTTATATGGATAATTAGCTCTTAAACTTGAGATCTATTTGTTGTCCTAGTTAGCTGATCGGCTTTGAAATCTGCTTCCTGCACATGTTGAGAATGTTTAATTTGAGTTTTCATTCTGGGATGATGATCGATAATTTGTATCTGCTTTCTTTTTGGTGACATTGCAATCTTCATGTCCAAAGTCACTAGAAGCATGAAATATGTTTTGGTTTCATGTAGTATTTTTTTTTTTTTATTCCTTGAGTAGCTTACTTTGCTACATATAACTTTCAATAGTGGAGGTTGGAAACCAACAGGATGCTGTTTTTATCCATCCAATTGTGGTTTGTGCGCAGTAGTTGTTTATGGCACCAGAACAGAAAAACAGCCCTAGTGTTACTTTTTCACCATAGAAAAATGTGACAAAAAGCAATACCAAAGTCAAGATTGAATAAGATACGATCCTGGCTTATTATAATATAAATTTCAACGATTTGACATGGTTGTCCAGGTGACAGCAAATTAGGGCTTGGTTAGAGAGGGTCAGTGATCAGTCAATCTGTGCTCCACAATACAGCTAATAGCCGTCACAACAGAGAGATAAATGATAAATCGGCCATTTATCTTCTTCTTCTCAAATGTCCCATCTCTCTCTGAAATCTGAATTTGCTGTAAACCAATTACTTTACTTTATTGATTGTCCTCTAATAAAGCAGTTGACCTTGATCCCTCTTATTATTTTACACCATTATTATTATTACCTCTTCAAATGGATCATAAAGCTATCATTATCTTATCATTTCTTCGTTGATTGTTTAGATTTTCTCTTGTAAAATGTAATGGCTACTCTAAAGGCGACTTAATACCTGCAACTGAAATTCCCCACCCAAGTATAATAATAAATTCTAACAATAATAGTTATGGATATTATCAATTTAATCTCTAAGTGTAACTCAAAAATCAACTTTTTAAATATTTTGATTTTTTAGAATCCATGGTTACTTACATTTTAAAAAATATATTAAATCGGTCTTTTTGCTAGTGTAAAGTTAGTCTAATTTAATGGTTTTAGTAGTATTTTTATCTTTATACAAATATAATACCACATGTCAATAAAACAAAAATAGAATAAAAATAATACTAAAATATTATAATAAATCTCTTTCAAAAATATATTATAATAAATAATTGTTAAAAGAATTTAAAAAATATATTAAATCAAAATCAGATCGTCATTTAAAAAAAAAAATCAAAAATCAAAACACTCTTCACTATTCACTAAACCTCTCCATCTTCTTTCTCCGAAAAAAAACTCAATTCATCACCATCTCTAAAATTAACCTAGATTCATCTCTTTAAACCTCTCCATCTTATCTATAAAGCTACTAGTTTTGTTAAAATAATCTTCTTCACCTTGATTGAACCTCTCCATCTCATCTCTCTCTAAAACAAACCCGTTCTCTTGACGATGGTGGTCTTGTTTTTGTTTTTTAATTTTTAATTTTTCTATTTTTTTCCTTACGAAAACAATTCTAGTTTTTATATTTTAATAAAAACAATTATTTTCCTGTTTTTTAATATATTTGTATTCGTTTTAATTCATTAAATTTTTTCTTTTTCTTTTATTTAAACATTAACTTTTTTAAGATTAAAAAAATTGTAATGTTTATATGATATATTTATTTTTAAAGAATTTTATTAATTTTCTTTTTTTTTCAAAAGGAAAATCTTATAAACAAGAAAACCAATTACAATTTTCTTTTATTACTTAAATTTTTGATATAATTTTTTTTTTGTAAAGTTTAATAACACGTTTCAATTGTTTAGTGGACAATCCAAATAGGTTAATTGTCAAATTGTAAAAAGTTTGAGGGTAAATGTGTCACTCTCACTCAATAGTTAATACAAAGGGTAAAATTGTCAAATTATACCTGTCATAATCAAAATTAGGGTTGATGTATTTATGAAAGAGTGGTGCTATTGGAATATCCCCTACTGATCTATTCATGCCTCACTTTTTAAAATTTTGATTTAATTAAATAAAATTAAATGTTTTTATTAAATTTTTTTGTTTATTTCCCAAACTACCAATTTTACTTATTTTTCAAACTTAATACATACCATATATGATCTCTCTATCTCTTATCTCTGTATCTGTATACATCTCTCATACTCCATTGATTGATTTATTTTTCTTCTTATTTCTTTTTTTTAGTTTTTTTTTCTTCTTATTTCGGAAACAAAAAAATAACAGGGTATTTCAACACAACGACAACTTGATATCAATCTACAGAAAAAATAAACTTCAAACTTATTTCCAAATAATGAATTGTTTTCAGATGCTTACTATCATTATCAAACAATTCTTGTTTTATGTCATTCTCAGATAATTCTTCAAGATGTTTGATATCGTTATTAAACAATTATTCTATTTTCTTGATATCGTTCTCAAACTCATTCATAATATTTTAGATGTATGTAAGAAGCAGATTTTAGGGTTTAAGAGTTAAATTATTTTTTGAAGAAACAGATTACTGGTTTTTTTTTTGGAAAAGGAATATGAGATTTTAATAGATATACTTTGTAGAAGATTTCTTTTCTAAATTGTATGTCTCTTTACGTAATTTTTATAAAGGAAAAAAAGAATATTATATAATTAAAAAATGAGGCATGAATAGATTAATAGGGGGTGTGCCAATAGCACCACTCTTATGAAAAGTATGAGACCACGTGTTGTAAAACATCAAACACGTTTAAAAACTGATGTTTCACTAAAAATTAGGGACTAAATTAATAATACCCCTAGTACTTATAAAACTTTCTATAATTATATATATGCCCAAAATAATTCTAAAATGATCTTGAAATGTTTTATATTATAAATCTATCTCAAATAAGTAAGGGCGAATTACAGTTTGATTCCTTAGTTTTCAAAAATGTTATTTTTTTACAATACATGCATATTAGCTTTTTGATCCTTAACTTTGTTTTAAATATATCAAAATGATTCATTTGACTGGCATAATCTGATTTCAACTATTTAACTTTGTTTCGGTCTGTTATTATACCACACCTAGGGAAGCTTGTGTAATTACTACAAAAATGAAATATTCATATACAATCTTTATTTATTGAAAAGTTTACTTATAGTTTGAGTCTTTGAGAGAACAAATTAATATAAAAATATCAATTATATTTTAATACATGACATGTTTTCTCAAGATACACTTTGATAAATAAACAATTGAAATTTAAAAAAAAAATTGTGAAAGTATCAAATAATGGCACAATGAGGACAAGGTGAAAGATTGAAAATCTAGATATTGTAATAATTGAGAACAGAATCTGATTTCAACATATATAATTTGATTATCGGTGCTATGTTGCTACCGTCGGACAAAGGGACGCTCTAATTCGTATATACATCACGTGAAAGTAGTAGAGATTTGAATATTATGTGGTGTGGTGGCCACTGGCCAGCAAGCCTTGCCTTTTCTGGCAAATCCAAAATCATGTTTGGTCTTAAATACACATTACCATAAAAAGAAAAATGCTTCGTGGTCATTCTTCCATTAAAAAGCAAAGATTGAAGAAAATGGATAACGTTTTCAGGTCACGTAGCAGCAAACATTTATGACACACCATCATTTTTTTGATCTTTTTATTTTATTATTATTTATATTATATATTATGCTTGAGCCCTAGCTGTCGTCCAGTTTCTTTAAGTGGGTTTTCTGCTTTAAATTCTTGAATCCATAATCTTTAATGGTATATTCAGTCTTTTTGGAATTAACAGAACAAACCTAGCACATAGTGTAGCTGTATAGGGATGTTGATCAATCAATCCCTATTGTTGTGAACCATATATATATATATATATATATATATATATATATATGAAAAAGAAGAGGCTAGTGGGTAGTGTGGGTGGTGTGGTCTCTCTTTTGCTACTCACCAAGTTGTTTCTGCTGGTGACATTTCCCTCTCTTTTAAACTTTGAAGAAAAGAAAAGAAAAGAAAAATCCTTATTGAGGAAACAATGCAAGAAGAGAATCTAAGGTGATGCTGACATGACACATGGCCCTTATATTTTGACATGTCATCCATGATCCCAGCTGATGCCCGGTAAATTATATGGTAAAGAGATCATCAGATAGATATCACTAATGACAAATATATATTATATTGGTTATGATATAGGATCTGGGTTTTGAGTGTTGTTGCATGCAAATTAAGGAGAGAGAGAGAGAGAGTCTTTAACGGAGATAGTGTTTTTTTTTTTGTATCGAGGATCCTGATTTTATCCAGACACATATTCGACTTTATCCGGACACATATTCGTATGTCCTCCTTCAATTACGAGACACTAGTCTAGTCTGTATATCATGTTGAGGTCTATATGTTGGATTCACAGAGTATGATAGATAAGAAATCTCGGTTTATATCACTGGCCCAACAATGATACAAATACCTCAAGGTAATTGTTAAGAATAGAACCAATGACGTGAGTGTCATCCCAAGCCTTGGACCATCTGTGCAACCACCAATTAGTTAAAATATAAATTACAACAGTGTTTTCATTAGTGAAGGGAGTTGATGAAACATAAATTTGGGCATGAAAGAAATATAGATGGAGAGATGAGAGAGTGAGGGCATGCAGAGGCACAGCACATCACACGGCAGCAGAGCTAGCTGTTGTTGTCCTTGAGAATTGGGGTACGTAGCCATCCTCAGTATTGTGTGATCACATAAGCTATTCTTTTTTCTCTCTCACTCTGTTAATTGGACCCTCTCATTGGTTATAGCCTAGTGTTTGTGATCTTTCTTTAGATTTTGTTTGGATTTTGTGTTCTCACGTGAATCTTCTAACTTCTTCCTTCATTTAATTCTCTGTTTTCTTTTCTTGGCCGGGCCTCATCATCATTAATACCAAGCTCTAAATTAATAAACCTAACAAATTCATTATACAGTATTTATTTTTTACTTTGGAATTGGAACTGCTCAAGACAAAATGGAAGAGAAATTTACAGTTTGGCATTGGAAGTATGTTGTCATTCATTGAAAATAATAAAGGCAACAGGTACTTAACAATAGTATTAATTCAAATGTTAAGATATTTAAAGTTGAGAGAAGGTGGAGGCAATCTGGACACAATTTCTGTTTGGTAGGTGGTATGCACTGCATCCCTTCTTTAATAACAAGCTGGTTTTAATTTCTTGTAGCACCCCACATATATTTCTTTTATTGTTAAGAGAATAAAACAATTGTATAATATATATATATATATATATATATATATATATATATATATATATATATATATATATATATATATATATATATCGAAGTATTTCTGACCACCTAAATGTCTCAATTATTTGTTGGGATTTATTGAAATTCTTTCAAAACACATGGTCGGACCGAACCCTTTACCACTAATATAGAGTGAGAAATGTATTACCACTTATACTAAAAGGCGATGATATGTCATTTTCTGTATATTATATATGGTATTAAAGTTTATATTCTTAATTTTGGTCAAATAATAATCCAGTCAAAGGAGATTAATAATCTGATATTTAGTACTAGTACCAACTCTTGACTCTTCCCTGATTTAGGAAATGAATATTTGTTGATTGTCAGGTGATTAAAATCTTGTTTTTAATGTTATAATTAGAAATTGATTATGGTTTTTAATGATTTGGAATATACTTATAAGGTAATCATAACATGTATGTATTGAATATAGTTATTATTATCACATGAATTCAAACAAAAAAATTAAAAAAAAAATTCCAGTAATTAGAACTGCAATTGTGATGTCCTTGAGGTCATTAATTGAAAATGGACTGAGTAAAGGTTTCGCATGCAAACTGTTTTCTACTGTTTTTTTGTCTTTCTAAGGGCGGTATATGTTCTTTCACTTTCCTATTTTTGCTCTCTCTCTCTCTCTCACACACACACTTTCTCTCTTGAAAGGTCCACATCTCTGACCAAATTTAAACATACATATTCAAAGAGCTGCACAAAAGATGTTCTCTCTATTCTTTGCTACCTTTGTCACTACTTTCTTTCATGCCCATATCATTTTTTTTAATATTATACGGAAAACCCTTTTACACTTTGTGAAAATATCTCGAATTTTCATTTCAAATACGGTAACGGTGAATTAATAGTGATATGGTATCAGAACTACTGTATTCTACATTTAAAAATTGCAGTTATCTTTAATTAATTTCAAACATTATATTTTATCAATCTCTCAAGGAGAAGCATCTAAGAGATAGAATGATAATAAGCTTGAGAGTTATGGAGGAGAGACAAGTACAAACAAACAGCATAGACCAATTATACAACATTTGGTTATTGCTACTGTAAAGGTTGGTGAAAATGAAAGAATGAAAGTGAATTTTGTTGAGAGGAAGCAAAATAGAAACTTTGGTAAGATCATGCACTAATTTTGGGAAAAATATAATAACATGGTCTCTCTCTCTCTCTCTCTCTATATATATATATATATATATATATGTGATGGATGGATTTACTCATCATTGCTATATAATAATAAAAAAACAATCATAACATATATACCCTCCCTCCCACCTCTAGGCACACACAAGTCACAACACAGCACAAGATACTCTCTTTGTTGTTTCCCCTTCTTGTTTTCGAGGTTCAAAACCAAATCATTAACATTTGAATATCTGTCTCCACGATAATAATTTTCATGCACATCTCCATGCAAAGAGGACCCTTCAACAGAAAAAAGAAAACAAGACACCACCCACAAATTCAAACCAACGGAACCCTAAACTAAATATCTCCGGGCCTGGATACTGTTGACGTTAATTTATAAAAAACAAATAAGCAAGAAAAAGGATAATATGTTAATGGATTGGAGACAAAAGCTAGTATAAATGATCCTTTTGACATCAATGACATGTGCTTTAAGAAACATATATATAGTAAAAAAATTATTTTTAAAATTCCAAAAATAAAAAACAAAAAACAAAAGGGAAATTTTATTAAAGACAAAAGTAGTACGAGCAAAACTCACCATATATGTATTCATATATAAAAAAAAAAACCTCACCATAAGTGAAAAGAAGAACTCCCCAAGAGTACTTTAGGAGGAGAGTCTGCTTTTGTAATTGGAATATTAAAAAATAGCTCTTTAAATAGACGATTTTATAATAAAATAAATTTCTTAATTATAGTAAAATCAATCACATATATAAAAAAATATTATCTTTGGGATGTTTATATGTTGTTTGACATCATCATTTGAAGATAATATATAGTTTAAGAAAATACAAGTGAGACATTTTCGTCGGTTACAAATGCTACACGTGGAATGTGAAAACAGTATGTGAAAGCACCAAGGCACCGCTATGAATTCGAAACACAAAATTGGACCTGGATAATATTGTTTAATGTTTTATAAAGTATATATAAAACCTAAAATCTCTCGATATTATTTTGAGATGGAAGGAGATAATAAGACTTGAACCTACAAGCTCAATATACAGATATGAGAGGATTAATATTGAATTACTCTAACTATGGTCAATTAACTATATAAATTTACTACCCTTTTTAGTTCTATTTTAAACAGTTTATATATCCAAAATATAGAAATTTTGCTTGTACTGTACAAAGATAAAGTTATATACATTGTCTGTAAATTACAAGTCAAGGAAATGACACAAATTCTTCCAAAAACATGTGAAGAAATTAAATTAAATTACAACCAGCATGATTGCATGAATAGATGAAAATGGAAATCGGCGTAATTTGAAAGTGATCATATAATAATGGAAATTTGTTTATTAGAAATTCCATGAAAAGCTTGCTTAATGGGGCCCTTAGCTCATCATTCCTGGAATATTTCAAGCTTAAACCAGACCCACATCCCACTTTTTGTCTGGAAGCAGGTGTTGACTACTCACCAAGGCCTGTTTAGCATACACACACACACAAAAAAAAAAAAATTAATGGAGTTGCTGTGCTTTTCCCATTTGAGTTTAAACAAATACTGAATTACACACCACGAGTTTCACAACGGTAGTACAGTATAACAAGGCAACACAAATTCAACATGACCAGCTTGTATTGTATTGTATTGTGACTTCTATATTTTAATTGCTTTTAGTTGTAAAAGATGAAAGTTTTTAATCTGAGTAAATTGTACGTGTGATGCATGTATGTATATATAATCCAGCCAACTTTTGACTAAGATTTTTTAGTGTTACCAAGACATGTAGATATTGGTGGCTAATTTTGTTAAAAATTCAACGTTTGCATCAGATTGTTGACTGTTGACTGTTGAGCAGTATTAATCCTTCTTAAATCTCTGTATTTTTCCTCAAATGGAGATATTGAGAAGAGCAAAGGCTGTTTCAACGCAATAGATTTTGAACCGGTTGCTTTACAGAAAAAAAATAAAAGATATAAAAACGAACAAATATATCAGGGGTTTATATATAATTTTGCCTGATTAATGCCCGAAATAATGTAACTTATTTATAATGAAGAAAAAAAATAGAGCTATCTTGTAGTGTTTGTCTCCGGTCATTCTAGCATCACAAGTTGACAGTCACAGCCAATTGTTGTTCTGTTCACCACTGTCAGATGAATAAAGCACAAACACAGTAAATTAAGGTCACATCAGATTACACCACATTAGACGTACACCTATCTTTATCCAATTAAATCGACGGTGGGTGATGGGCTGTGACCAATTTTGTGGTCACAGTATAGAGAACAATGACTCTACATTTTGTCCTATTTCTTTAAAAAAAAAAAAAAGATTTGAAAGCTGTGAACCAAATTGGAGCAGTATTTAAGTTTGAAAAAACATTAGATTTAATTAGGATCGTTTGGGGGTGCAGAGTGGGCACAGAAGGTGTACTGGTGTATGAAGTGACTGGATGGGCAGCAGTCCTCTCCTGCCCGTCAAATCTATCTATGGCTCTGTGGAGACTGTAAAAATAATAAATAAAGCTAACCTGTTGTGGTTATCTGACCACTCTCACACCCTATTGGCTCCTACACAACCCACTAGATTCAACTGCCTGACCATATTATGTCATTGAAGAGAGAGACAATAGAGTTGAAAAAGTTGATAATAATTTCAGTCTTCAGAGTTTTGTTTTGCTGAGTAATATGAGAGAGAGAGAGAGAGAGAGTTAAGGGTGCATTTGAGAAGCTTAAGAGTGCATTTGGATCTGGGTTTTTTTTTTAGGGTTTAAGAAGGTCTTATAAAATTATTTTAAAAAGAAAAAAGAAAAGGCAAAAGAGTTAGTGAAGAGAGAGAGAGATAGAGAGACACAGATCCCTATGGAGAATGCAGGGGTGCTCCCCAGCATTGCTTGCCTGGAATTCATTCCTTTATTTTTTTTAGTTTAAAGAGACCAGGTTTGTTCTCTTTGGAGAGAGACAGTATTGAGAGAGACTTTGGTTGGTGGGGATTTGTTATTTGCATAGATTGTAGAGTTTTGGATAGAGTTGGAGATTTTTATTTTTATTTTTCTTGGTTCCATGCTAGACTACAAAAATAAAAAATAAACAAGTTTTTTCAGATGAAGAAGGGGAGGCAAGAGATTTTTGGTATGATTAGTTTATTTGCTTGCCAATGATTGAGTTGTGCCTTGCACCCAGAGATACAACAACAACAACCCTGTAAGTTTGAAAAGTTAGAGAGAGAGAGAGAGAGGTAGAGAAGAAGATCATGAAGTCTATGAATGATGATAGCAATGGCAGCAATAATAATAATAACTGGCTTGGATTTTCTCTCTCACCCCACATGAAAATGGAGGTTAACAACACTGACCCCAACAACCATCATCAACCTCATCATCAACAACATCATCATCATCAATATCATCAATCTCAGTCTCCTTCTGCTGCTGTTTCTAATGCAGTTCCTACTAGCTTTTACTTGTCTTCTCACCTCAATACCTCTGGAATTTGTTATGGGGTTGGTGAAAATGGTGCCTTTCACTCTCCTTTGTCTGTTATGCCACTCAAGTCTGATGGTTCTCTTTGTATCATGGAGGCTCTCACTAGATCACAACCAGAAGGTTGGTTTTTTTTTTTCTGCTTCTGGTCTTAACTCTTTTAGTTTTGATTAACGAAGTGTTTGTTAAAATGTTTTTTTTTCTGTGTGTAAAGGAATGGTGTCATGTTCATCACCAAAACTAGAGGACTTTTTAGGAGGAGCTACAATGGAAACTCATCATCACCAGTATGGAAGCCATGAAAGAGAAACCATGGCTCTAAGCTTAGATAGCATGTACTACCACAACCACCATGCAGAGACAGAAACCAACAGACAACAACATTCTCTTGACCTTCTTCAAGAACAGTTCAGACAACAACAACAACAACAACAACAACAGTTTCAAACTCAAACCCATCATCCATATTATGTAGGAATGCCATGTCATGGAGGAATGTACCAGTCTCCAATGGAGGAAGAAGAAACCGCCAAAGACAACATCAACCTCACACACTGTGCTTCTCATATCCCTCATCAACTGAGTGATGATGCTATGCCTTTTTTGAAAAACTGGGTTGCTAGACACTACAGTACTAGTACTCATAATGCACTAGAGCAGCAGATGAGCAGTGCCATGGTTGATGATGGAGGAGCTGCTGCTTCGGCATCAACTGTTGGGTCTATGGGTTGTGGGGATTTACAGTCACTTAGTTTGTCAATGAGCCCTGGTTCTCAGTCTAGCTGTGTCACAGCTCCAAGACAGATCTCACCTGCTGGTGCAGCAGATTGTGTGGCCTTAGAAACTAAGAAGAGAGGCCATGGAAAAGTGGGTACAAAGCAGCCTGTTCATAGGAAGTCTATTGACACATTTGGCCAAAGAACTTCACAGTACAGAGGAGTGACAAGGTTAGTGAAGTGTGAACTCATTCATGGGATGGTTTCCATTTTCTTTATGTTGCTTTTTTTGGGTACACACTACACTGTGTTTTCATATCATTTTCTTTTTTAATCTTTGTCAAATTATGTGCAACACAGACACAGATGGACCGGAAGATATGAAGCTCATTTGTGGGATAACAGTTGCAAGAAAGAAGGGCAGACCAGAAAAGGGAGGCAAGGTTAGTATAGTCAAGCAGAAAAACAAAATATATTTTTGCAGTTACATATTTGGAAGTATTATTCCTTTATATTTGGTCCCTCTGTTTACATGATCTGACTTGTTATTAAATTCTGCACTTGTCATGTTCAATGCTTCCTCTGGATGCCATTTCAATCAAATGATTCATTTCTTCAGTTTATCTTGGTAAGTATGCCTAATCTTATAACAATAATAATTGAGATTTTACTCTAATAACCTTTGATTTAGTTACATTACACCACTAATTTAACTTCACATTTCAGGGGGTTATGATATGGAAGAGAAAGCTGCCAGGGCTTATGATCTTGCTGCCCTCAAGTACTGGGGACCTTCTACTCATATTAACTTTCCGGTACACACGATTCGAGCCTGTGAAAGTTTATTAATGATCTAATGATTGTTAGTTATAATCAAAATGCTAACTTTGTTGCTCTCTGGCTGCAGTTGGAGAACTACCGTGAAGAGCTTGAAGAAATGAAGAACATGAGCCGCCAGGAATATGTTGCTCATCTAAGAAGGTATGTATCGTCATTCACAGAATCATGGTGTGATTTATCAGTTTAATCCGTGGATTATGTCTCTTTTTTGGAGGTTTAATAGTCTTTTCCTTTTGATTTTCAGGAAAAGCAGTGGGTTCTCTAGAGGGGCTTCAATGTATAGAGGAGTAACAAGGTTTTAATTTAATTTATTTTCTCTTCCTTTTTTTAATGTCCATTCAAATTAAAACTTTATTTCATTGTTTTTGTTTTAAAATTTGTCTTTATGTTGTTTTTTACAGGCATCACCAACATGGAAGATGGCAAGCTAGGATAGGCAGAGTTGCAGGAAACAAGGACCTTTATCTTGGGACATTTAGTAAGTTTTTGCATTGTTTCAAATTCCAATTCAGACAATTTTCTATGTTTCCTGGTTAAATTTTGTATTCAAAATCCTATTAGGTTCCTGGTGATCATAAAGAGCTTTTAAAAGGGCTCATTTCTATGACATCTCTGCTCTAATGTTTCCACTAAATACTGGTGATGCTTTTCTAAGGCTGCTGATAATGACTCTGTACTTTTTTTTTAAGGCTGTTGTCCCTCTGATAAAATGTTAAAAGAGAAACAAAGTGTGTTTTTTTTTTCTTCTGCTGATTAAAAGATGATTTTTTTTTTTTCACAACTTAAATCTTCCTTAGTAAGGTAATATACGTTATCATTATCGCTTATTGATCCGATGATGTCTGATTCCAGGCACTCAAGAGGAAGCAGCTGAAGCTTACGACATTGCGGCAATCAAGTTTCGAGGGGTGAATGCTGTGACCAACTTTGACATAACAAGATATGATGTTGAGAGAATAATGGCAAGCAATACTCTACTTGCTGGAGAGTTTGCTAGGAGAAACAAAGAGACAGAATCAAGTAATAACAATGAGGCTATTATTGATTATAACCCACCAACACAACACAACACTGTGGAAAATGTTCAACAAGATCAGAACAACAACAATGGAAATGGCTCAGATTGGAAAATGGCTCTATATCAGACCCCTGATCAACAACAAAAAAATACTGGCACTGGAGGATCTTCACTTGACCAAAAATCCATGGATACAGGAACTTATCATAGAAATGCACCCATCTCAGTAGCCCTTCAAGATCTGATTGGAATTGATTCAGCCAACTCTAGTCATCAGGCAATGGTGGATGAATCAACTAAGCTAGGTGGTGGAAGTCATTTTTCAAATCCATCTTCCTTGGTGACTAGTTTAAGCAGTTCAAGAGAAGCTAGTCCGGATAAAGCTGGCTCGGCAATGCTGTTCGCTAGGCCTCCATTAGCATCAAAGTTCATCAGTCCAACGGCGGGCGTTGGTTCTTGGTTCCCATCAGCAGCAGCAGCCCAGTTAAGGCCTGCTGCTGCAATCTCCATGTCACACTTGCCAGTTTTTGCTGCCTGGAATGATACATGATCTCAATGAATTGAAGAAGCCTTGTCTTTCCACTAAAACGCCTGAAGATTTTGCATGAACAATTAGTGGGTGGTGTTGTAATAGGGGAAAAGAGCAAGTGAAGTGTAACATTTTGATTATTGTCTTTTTTTGTTTCTTTTTTTAGGTGTTAGTGGAGGTCTTAATGAAAAAAGACAAAGGTGGGGGACCAGTTTTAATCTGTCTGTAACAAAAGTGTAGGAAGAAACTTTTGTCAAAACTGAACCTTTTGGCTTCATATGGAGAAATGAAATGAAAGATTTAACAAAATGGAGGGAAGTGTGTGTGGGTGATTAGAGAAGTCTAATGATTAAATTCTGTAATGATGTTGGCTGAATTCAAGTGTCCACCACCACCACCACCACCACCACCACCACCTTTCCTTATATAATTGAATTTGCTTTTTAAATTTTTTTCTACTTTATTTATTTATTGTTCCTGCTAAGTACAAAAACCAGCTCAATGTTTCCAAATAATGCTAAAAAAAAAAAAAGCTCACTTTGACCATTCTCTCATACCCCAATATGCATAACACCATCATTGCATATTTCTCCTTTCTTCTTATCTCTGCTTTCCACAAAGCTCACATGAAAAAGTGGTCTGGGCAGATTCTCAACTCTCAAGTGAAGACTTTAGTTTTGGTCATTTTTGAGATTTTAATGGTCATTGTTAGCTATGACTTTATCTATATATATATATTAATATATATTATTCTAGATAAAGTGGTCATGGTTAAAAATTTCTTTAGCTTTTTCTAATTCCACTTGTTGTAAACAACCGAAGAGATAATGCACCTAAAAGTGTTTCCATGTCCTGGTGTGGACAAATATTGGACAATAAACTAAAGAAGAAGAAAAAAAAATTAATAATTAGCACTTATCAGTTGCGTGATTGAGTGAAGTCACTCGTGTGAGCGAGCGAGCACCGATCATAAATCATAATCATGCATGTGTGAGTGCGATTGAGCTCTTTTAAATTTTTTAATATGAGGATATAGTTATATAAGACGACAGAGAGGATTATATGCCGTAAAAGCTGGATTTAGAACTTTGTTTTTATCATGTTCTGCAGCTAATAAGTCCAGCTTAATTGACAGCAAACTACAGCATATGTATATTAATGAAGAAACCTTATACAAGAAAAAAAGATAGAGGTATTTATGATAGATTTTTTGCTGTAGCAAGCCCTCGTCGAACAGGTTAGGTTACTGTTCTCTTCAAAAAGTTTGTGTAAATCAATAAATGTTTTGAATTTGAATGTAGTATATAATACTGTCCATGAATTTAACTATCCATATTTAATGCTTCAAGATAATTGTCTTATTGTCTGGGGACTTTATAGCTCTAATAAATTATAATTGCGAGGAAAGAAAGATAACGAGTAATGAGGTCGGATATGTAATGAAAAACTTCTCATCAAGTCTTCAATAAATTTGGGATAATTGGCTAGAGAGATATTGAAGTTGGTCGGATGTTAAACCTCTTGCACCTGCACTATGAAGCTGCCGGTTTGAGTCATTCCACTTCTCTAAATAAACCTCGAATTTATATAATAGTGTAATAATTTAAAAAAAAATGAGATAATTAAATTCAAAAATCTTTACTGTGCATTTTATTTTTTTAATTTGAGTATATATGTTTACACCTACCTAGATACAGCACTACGAGCATCTCACATATCGTATCCCATATACTGATCCTACATGCCAGTTCTAATATCTTACTCAGTTTCAATCAAACTCTACAACCCAGATATCTAATCCTATATGCTAACTGCTAAGATCAAATACTCAGCCCGAATATGTATAATATATTCCCCTCACAACTCTATAAAATACATAAAGTGAAACTTGAATCTTTTCATTAAAACAAAAATGAAGGTACACACTGATAAGGTTGTAAATACCTGGAGTATATGCATTATCACACACCACGTGAGCTAAGAATAGATATAAAACTTAGGGGTTATTTATAATTCTCGTTATATAGATTTGCAGCGGATGTGATTTAAACTTATTTATGTTGTCATAAATCTAAAAGGAAAAAAAACACACCAAAAATGACAAGGGGTATACTATGAATTTTACCATAAATCTGATTGATTATTGTTAGCTAAATAATCTTTATCAATTCATATATAGTAAATTTATTGATCTTCATCCATCATCTATGTCAAGTCAAGAATTGATCTTGTGGTTTGTCTTTGAGAGTTTGAGTCGATCAATAAATGCGCAACAGATAGTAATCAACAAAAAAAAACACATACTTTTCAAGATTAAAAAAAAGTTAAAAATGTGAAATCAAAAATCAACCTTGATTAGACAAAGGAAAAGAAAAGAGGAGGCATTTATATGTAAAAAGGGGAACACACCAACAACCATAAACATATATGAATAAGGTGATTGATAGATGGTCAAAAAGTATTGCAACTCTTGTGGAAAAAAGTTTGCAAAGTAAATAGATACTTCTCATCTTTAAACAATAAAGTTAAATCCATGATATAAAAATTTCTTCAAACATCTCTCATTTTAGTCAATAATTATGATTACATTTTGCGTCTTGTTGTTTGACAGCTTGAATTACCATAAAAAAAATAAAAAAATTTGTGTACCATATCATTTATATGGTTAATTTTTTCGTACTAACATTAACGAAATTATGGATTAAAATAAAAATACCCATGTAATATTTAATTTTGATTGGTGGAGGCAGTATCCGAGCCCAGTCCCACCAAGGATTTTCTCTGACTATATATATATAATATATGTTTGGGGATCCAAAATGGTCCCAGGAGGTATAGGACCGCTAGCAATCACATTCAATTCCTCATATGTCATGAAAATATGTGAGAAATTAACAGCTAGCAAAATCCAGTTCAGGTGTTGTATACATTGTCCAACGTTTTGTAGTGAGTGAAAATTACTGGATGTTGTGTTGTTGTGTGTAGAGGAATCTGTTTCTTCCTGGGAGACGGCTTCCGGGTTACCTGCCTTTGCAATTTGGACCACTGCTAGCTCTTTAATTAATTATACAATTTTCATGCGAGTTTGATCTACATATTTATATATGTCTTGTCCAAAATTCATCAAATTGCATGTTAACAATTACCAATCCCAGCCCCTAACAAGATTGGGATTTGGGAAAAATTCTCTTTTTTCACCGATCTCGATTTCTGTTTCGAAATGAAAGAATTGAGATAATATTGATATGATTACACCCATATAAATTGATCCATTAATGGATAAGTGGGTAGAGAGATATGCGTATGCTATATTGCCAACTACCCAAGTAACCAGGTCCTTTAAATAATATATATATATATATATATATATATATTTATGTATGTATCAATAACAAATACGCAAGAGAGTAGATGGAGGTCATTATGTTCATCTTTTATTTTATTTTATTTTTATGAAACATCGGTTGACAGTAACTTGAATTTGAGATATTTTCAAGATAAATGAATGTTCTTTAACAACAAAATTAAAAACTTAAGACGATAAGAATTGGTATGAATTTGAGATATTATCAGGATAAATGAATGTTCTTTAACAACAAAATTAAAAACTTAAGACGATAAGAATTGGTACTCATACTATATCATTCAAGTATTCTAACGCTACTATCACGTTTACCACTAACGATTCAATCTCCCAATTACAAACTCACAACAAAATCAATTGTAATTAAGTGGGGGACTCAAACACATGACTTTCTGGTATATCCAAACTCTAAAACCATATTAGTAATAAACAGACTCAAAAACTTAAACAGATATACAAAATGGTCCAATAATAGCTAGAATTTAAACACTAGCTCTAACATATGTATCTAGGTATGAACACAGTAAACTATCAGCGGCCTATTGTTTAGAAAAGAGAAGGTGAAAGAGATGTAACTATAAGAGGGGTAGCAATTACACAGGGCCCGGTGGTTCAGGCTCAGAACTGAGACATTGATGCGTGCATGCATGCATGCATGAATCAATGTGTATTCTGCTTCATCAGGTACCCTAGCTACGTATATGCATTAACAACGTTTTGCCATGATATATTGATGTAGGACAATTGGCTTTGGACTTTGAAGAAGAGATGGATAGAAAATTGTCCAAAAGAGATGTTTCCAAGAAACGGGCATAACTTTTCGCTCGGTTGACAGATTTCCTACTATAATATGTTTTCGGAAAGGGTTTTCGAAGCTCCATAGCGGTACAACCCGGGCTTGCCCGGTTGACGTCATTTACTCCCTCAACGGAGCTGTTTAAGATAGGTTATCGGGCATCCGAAGTTTTTTTATGTTTTTATTTGTTTTCCGTTTTTATTTTATTTAGATGAGGATATTTTAGTCTTTTCTGTTTTAGGGTTTTCAAAGCCTATTTAAGGCTTTTGTTATCAGTTTCGAGGTATTGAATAAATTTTACAATTTGGTTTCAGTTTCTTTTTTCTGGTGGATTCCAGTTTATGTTCTGTTAGGGTTACGCTTGTGATCCTAGAACTTCCGTTCTGCGTCATATATATATATATATATATATATATATATATACATATATCCATTGATTACACTCGCTTGGTTCTGGTTTTGTTTGCATTTGCTTATTAGTTTTGTCCATATATACGCATGTATATATCATCGGTAGTACTCTTGTCTCCTGCCATTCACTTAAATACCTCACTTACCATCTGTCCATCCATATGTATGATGTACCCTCCCCACAATAAGTTTTCGATTATTCGCTGCATTCACTAACCTTAATTGCTTTCTTGTTTTTTTAAATTAATGTATGTTTTTTAATCACTCAAATTATGAATTCTATCTATACATGAAATAGCTTGGCTACTAGAAAAATAATATATATATATATATATATATATTTTTTGATAACTATAAATGATTTTGATTGCTCATATGTAGGGGTCAAAATTGAATCAAATAATTTATATATATTGTTTCAATATATTACCGGATTGATATTTTGTGGCTAAAAGTTCATATGTTAACATTTTGTGATTATAATTACGATCCCAGAACAGAGACGTAGCAATCAGAGTTGATGGAAATTAAAATAAAGAAAAAGTTAGTGCTGTCAACGTCCAAAATCTAAGTGAGGATCTTTTGGTCACTGACTGAGTTAAATTAATGTTATGTTTTGATTTCATTTGGATTGTATATTTGTACGTGTGTATATATATATATATATATATATAGTGACGTGGTGTTTGCTACGCCGTCTCTGTTACTGCTCCGCCGTATCCGGCGGCGTGTGTGTCTGGTCCTCTGGTGTTGTCTGTGACATTAGCTTTTGTCTTTTCTTTTAACCTTGTGTATTTATGTATTGAGGCCGTATCGTGTGCTCCGTAGACGACACAATCACACAAAATCTAGCCACCAGATTCTCCCGCCATCATTCATCTATTGCCAATTTGCTATAACTAATTTTCACCATTTTCAATTTTTTTTTTAAGTATTACATTAAATTTGTCTGGATTTGACGAAATCAGACAAATAGATATTTACTCACGTGGAAAGAAAACTCTTGTAAAATGCACACTATGAAAATCATGTAAGTGATTCGATTAACACATGATCAACATGTATAGAGATAAATCACACCATACATAAAGATAAACTCTTGTAAAATGCACACACCATGACAATCAAACCCTCAATACTAACATTGAATGGGAGATGCACTAAATTGTGTGTTTAAGAGTTGATTTGCACATTTTCTAAATGTTAATTAGCTAGACATTGCTTCTTTTTAATTTTTTATATTAGAATTTATCTTTCCAAATGTCTCAAAGTTGTAAATATGAGATTACATTAAAATTAAAATAATAAGTATGTCTAGTCGAAGGATAAAAGCAACTTAAACATGAACAAGTTTAAATAGGATAGAAAACGAAATCTCTTAAAAAAATAATAATAAACTATATCGTAATAAAATAGAAAGTTTTCTAAACTTTGTTTGTATATTCTGATCAAAAGCTACAAATAAATTCATTATAATCGAAAAGAAAAAGAGTAGAAACTCAACATGGAAGTTAAATTACCAAATAGATACCTTAACAAACTCCAATATTAAGAACACGAATTTTGTGTTGAAGCATACAAATACAAATGGAAGGAGATTTTTTTTCTTCTTCTTTGTCCCACTATTTTATATAACTAAAGGTGATATGGTAAACAATAGTATTGAAGATAAAAAAGTTATATTTAAAAAAATAATAAAGTACAATTTATCGACGAAATTGGGGGAAATTGGAGGGTTGCATTAATGAGATAAGGTTGACTTAATAAATACCCCTCTCACACTCTATAATATGAAATAATACGATATTATGAGTTCGAGTTGTGTCTCCGTCCCAAACCCTAAATTTATAGTAATGGTTAAAACAATAATAATAATAATGGGGCGGCTTTAGTTTAGAGAATGAGAAGGATTTTGGA
The DNA here is from genome assembly GCA_033220585.1 of Dipteronia sinensis. Lineage (NCBI taxonomy): Eukaryota > Viridiplantae > Streptophyta > Magnoliopsida > Sapindales > Sapindaceae > Dipteronia > Dipteronia sinensis. Next base: position 84,967,891 of record CM065636.1, on the reverse strand, counting down.
GGGGGCAATTTCAGAAATATATTAGGCTGGTCTGAAATGGGGGATTATTAGAATAATGATGGGGTGGCAACAGTAGCACTCCATGAAATAAATGGTGAATTGGACTTATTTGACTTGTAAATAAGTGGAGGCTAAATGAGTAGTGGATTCTTCTAACTAATAATATGCTGTGGCTTTCTTTGTGTATGCCAGCTTGTGCTTAACTGCAAGTCTGTGATAATCAAAATCGGATCTTGACTAGGTTAATGGGTCCATTCATAGAAAAAAGTTATGTGATCCACATTTTTATTGAAATATTGGATCAGATCTTCTGTCTCTCAAACAATATTTATATCTTGGCTACTTCTTGTTAAGTTGTCACCGATCAATCATATTGATTCTTGAATCTGAATCTACAATATATAAATATCATGATGCTAGAGCTTTGATTTGAGTCTTGTCCTTTTGAATATGTTTTGGTGCCTGTCATGTCTTAAAATGACAGGGAGCTCATCAACATTATTTCTTATATATTAATAATTTTAATCTAAATCTAATTCGTGCCTTGTGGCTAATCAGTTGGTTTCAACTTTCAACTTTCAACTTTCAATAAATAAAAAAAAAATTCAGTACTTTTAATTCTGTAATGCCATGAAAACAACCTTGCAACATTACAAAAACGTTTATATCATGTTGCATGCCCTTGACACGTTTCGGCTCAGTTGGTTGTCCAATGGGTTCTCTATCTTTGCCTCAGATTACCAATTGGTAGACTCAACTCCTGACCTAAATCCAGATTGATTAAGCTACTGTATTTATTTAACACAAGACTTTTTCACTTTTTTGAAAAATATTGAACACAGATTTTACCAGCAACAAAATAAAACAATTACTTCCATTGTAATGCATTATATTAGATTTTCGTTTGCTTTGTTTCTTAAATTTTGTGAAATGCCAATTGGGCCTGTAGAGGCTTTCAAGGCCCATGAATCCATTTAAAATTTTACTCGAGCCCTTTGTATCAAGAATCCGACTCGGTCATCTCACAGTCATTTTTAAATAATCAACAACATATTTTTATTTTTATTATTTTTGTAAAGAGAAATGATTCGAACCCCCGTAACTTCATGCATTAATGCATGAACCAAACTCATTTCGTCAAATAATCAACAACATATTATCGGTTGTAGAAATGGTCATGGATGATGAGTCTGTTCCTGTTAGAAAGATCAATTCCATTAGATTTTATGATGTGTTTCATTTTGAAATTTTTGGTGACTGGTGAGAATACTGGCACTGACCATCAAGATCCTAATGCTGAATGCTGATCACTTGATCAGGTTCTGGAAAAGAAATCATTTTCAAGGCTAAATCTTGTGGATAAACTATAAAGCTGGTGTTGCAACTTGCAACAGACAACAGTGATAATAAAAGGAAATATGTTCAGTGTTGCAAGACCTGCAAAGATTTGATCTTTTTTATCAGCAGAGACATGAATAATAATACCTTGGTAAGAGTACTAGTTGGCATAAAAAGACTTACAAAATCTAATTCTCTGGTCTGAATTTCTATAAACAACAGATAGTCAAGTACCTAGAATTTGTTCAGTTTCTATTTTCTAACCTCAAAAATCATCATCATATCTTGTTATCTTTTTTTGAGCCACAACTCATCATTATGTTGAAGAATACACATATTTTTATAATCTTGCTATGAGTAATTTGTTATATCTTTGCTTCTTGTACTGCTAGTAGTAGACTAGTAGCTGAGCTGTTTTTGTGCTTTTTTTTTTTTTTTTTTAAGTGTTTTTCTGCAACAAAATTGTACCATTTTCTACACAAATGTGGAACACATCAATGACTTAAAATGATTATTTTCTCCAGAGCCAGAGCCGTCATGGGTTTGATAAGTTGCATCGAATAACAAGCATCATTGTTTTCATCTTCCTTAACAGCAATCTTTCTTCTTTAAATTCAAAGCAACCCAAAAAAAACACATGAATCATGATGATGATTAGTTCTCTTCTGTGCTGCGCATGCTCACATTGCTTTTCATTGGATGTTATGTAAGTTATGGGGGGTTTATTAATTAGCATTCATCGAATTTGATTAAATTTTCTTCGAACCCACATACCATGCATTGAAAATACTTATAAACATTTAATTAAAGTGAAGGGATGATTAAGTGAAGAGTTGTGACTTGTAGTACTTCAACCGCCCACATATATAATACATAGAAAATATGCTTCATTTTGGGTTCTCATAATCTCATTTACCGGAAGTAGAGTTTGTATAATTACTAATTAGAAAGAAAAAGAATGAGTGGTTTGTGGTAACTTTTTGTAAAGCAGAGAGGGAAAAGCTTTCTTTAAAAGTATAAATGTTACTTATTGGCTTAAAAGAGTGTGGAGGCAGCATCAAGCATGGCCTATGAACCTTGTAAAGCAAATGACCAGACAAGTTATTTATATATAAAGAGAAAGAGAGAGGAGGTTTCATGCTCCGGATTTTTGCTTTTTTTTTTCCGTATGAGATCGACTTTACGGTGTTACAAAGTCTATTATGTAACACTACAAATTGACATTGTCAATTTTCGTAGACTGTACAGTTCAATAAGTCATTCTAGAATGTTATAGAGTTCATTCATTAATATTACAGAACCAACTATATAACGTTACATAGTTGATTCCTGTATAAAAAAAATAAAAATAATACCACATGTATTGAGATGAAAAATGTGAGATTTTATGTGGGATATGTAACATTACTGTAAAAAAAAATTCACACACCCGATGATTATATTATGAGTAATTATTATTATTATTATTATATAATAATGTGTTTAGAGGGAAAAATTTTGGGGGAAAATCTCACGAGATTCTTCTCTTAGGTATCAATGATAAAGAGGGAGGACCACATCTTGTGGACCGGACCCAGGCGAAGGGGAAGAGGCCCACTCAAGTTTGCAAGCATGCCTCACGCGTGTTTGTGGGGTCCCTTTCGGTTGGGATTAATTATTAATTAATCTTAGAAATTGTTAATTAATCTGGTTTAGGTACATATTATTGATGTCTAACACATGCAACCATCACCTAGGATCTATGTTCTAACCTCTCCATCCATATACTGGCTAGGTTATGTTGGTGGGTCAATGTTCATCTTTTTCTATTTGATTTTATGATCTTAATGCTAATCTCCTTCAATTTATTGATTGACCGATGATAAAATCGTGTATTTTTAGATTTTTTTAAAAACTAAAAAGTGAATTAACAAACAATTTCATGGATAAAATCTCAAAAAGAAAAATAATTCATCGATTAAACTGGTATGTTGTTATGGACTTTTATGAAGAATTGTAAATTTTTAAGCTTCAATACGAAGTTTTAAGTCATTTGAGACAAATCTGGTATGGTATGAGCTTCCTATAGCATAATTTAACACTTAAATGGTCTTTTAAGATGGCGGTTTTCGAATGATCATCATGTTAAAGCAAAAATAAATAGGTTAAGATGGGCCAACAGGTGTAGTTGGCACTTATGATTCAAAATTTAATTCAATGGAATATATCGTGGTAAATATCAAATGATAATTACTAGTAAACGATTTTTAAAAATGTCTGGAAAAATTCAATTTTAGGTTCTTATTTAGTTACTTTCAGAGGCTATCCTCTATCATATTATTGTATTATTACTTTATATCTGGATTGCGATTGGCAATTATCTTACATGTTATAACTGGTTTTTTTTTAATCTTTTACATACGATTGAAAATGACGTTTCTTTATATATCTTTAAAGAGTGTCTACGATCGATAATTCTTAATGTTTGAAACTTAGAAGAGGTTATCTATATAAAAGTTTCATCTGGGTGAGGTAATATTTGAACTTCCTTTAGTGGTTGATGTGATATTATAACTTAAAGTGGTATGTGGTGTCTGTGTTCATTGATTTGCCTATTCAATTCTTATTTTGATTTTAATTAGAAATAGGATTTAATTATACCAACAAAAGTATTTTGTACCTTTTTTTTAGCACGAAACTTGTTCATTTTTTTTCATCAATGCATACATTTTCTTCTCAAATAACAAATTTTCTAAAATAATGTAATCATTTTAGGTAGTAATTTAGTATTGTATTTGTGAAGGACGAGACCAGATCAACACTATATATATATACAAATTGTTATACAAGTTATACACCATTAAATAATACATATTTATGATTGAAATTGTGTATATGTTTATAATAACAAAAAACAAAACAAAAGTAAGGACTGCTAATCCTGACAATGTACCTGAAGCGTCCAAAACAACAAAAATTTAGTAATTCACTACTCTGTTTTATTATTATTATTTTGACTACTCCTTTTATTTTAATAACTTATTTCAAAATAATTATTGAGTTTCTGAAATTTAAAACTAATAAAGTGTTGTTGGATGAATGAGTATGAGACAGTGTTGATGACTTGTAAATTAAACAAGCAAACAAAAGGATTCTGAAACAAGAAAATGGAAAATGGAAAATGGCTCGATCTTCTTCAGTCTTTGTGAATTGTGATTTGTGATCAATCAGACAATCACCGATGCGATGCCCTCCAAGGTAGGGACCCACAACCAGACTTTCCATGAGAATGATTTAGTGTGAGTGCCCACATTAATAGGTTAGGTTAGGTGTACCATCTCAATCATCAAATCTGCATACTATTTTTGACTACCAAGTCCATCATGTAGGCCCCAGAATCCACATCAACCTCACCCTACTGTGAGGTGCCCAACACTGGATCATAAATCAAGAGCGTTGATTCCGCAATAATTAATCCAGCAAGATCACAACCAGAGTTTAAGTTGACCAGATAAAATGGTTTGACCAGCCAAAACAAAAGCAAAGCTATTCCTTCTACAGCTGGAAATCGTACCAGGACAAGAAGGTAAAATTCATGATTAGATTCCATTATTCTTTATGTTCCTCCTCATAAACCAAAGTAAAAAAAGATAAAGATTGCTGCAGAGGTCTTATTTAACTAAACAAAAACAAAAATTTTAAATTTTTAAAATCACTTACTTGGAGTTAAACAAATGATGGTCTATATGGTGCTACAGATGTTACAGTATCTTTTATGAGTTGTCAAATCAGAGACGTACACTTGTCAAATTGAGAGATGAGAGATGTTCAATCAAGAGGGTTGATTATGGAACCCACATTCACAGATTGAGTGTAGAAGGGGAGATTTGGTGGGGTCCAATTCCATCTATATTGGTGGGTGCTCACGGAGAGTGATGGAGCTTAGGTACAGCATAATGAGGTTTTTTTTTTTTTTTTTTTTTCCTTCTTCTCAAAAGAAATGAAGGGTGGGTTAGTTGGCACCGAGAAAAATGAGTGTGTAACAGCAAAGAGAGGTCTGGTTACAATAGTTGGCAAATGTGTCAGTAAAATAAAAATTAAAAAAAAATATAAAGTTTTGTTAAAGAAAGAAGCAAGCTTGGTGTTCAAGAGAAGAACCTCTCCAATCTCCTCTTCTCTCAGAACTATGTTGCGATAAATTTATTATTTTTTTTACAGAAAGTAAAGTGAGAAGAGAAAAGAGATTAGGTTCTGTAATAATTTAGCAAACAAGGGCAGTTGGCAGTAGTTAGTATGTCTTTTAAAATGATACATGTCACCAGTTAGCTTGGGCAGGTAAGCAAAGACTCTCTCTTTACTCTCATTGTGTTAATAATATGCTTTCTCTTTGTAGTCTTGTAGTTTCTCTACTGTCATGTGATCTATAAAAGTTGGAATTTGATGCTTCCTTAACCGTTTGAGCAAGTTCCCAATTTGTGAATTTAGGTTTTTCTTGTCAAATTTAAGCAAGCATTTGGTGCTCTTAGAGGTACTACTATCAAACACCCACTTCAGGGGACTGTGATATCAAACTCTGCCCATTTCAGTTTTTGCATAATTCAAGTAGAATTTGATGCTTTTTAGCCCTTTTTAGGTACCCATCTTAGAATATCTCGAAAGGGGTTTCTTCAACTTCCCCCCTTTTTCAGTTTTAGGTCTTGATTCATAACTTGAACAGCTGGTTATTTCCTCATCAGTACTTCTCTAAACCCCACTTTTTTTTTGTTTTGCATCTCCATTTCTCAAAGCATTAGATTGGTTTTTTCTTAAATTGAGTTTTAGTTGAAGAGATTCCAAGCTGCAACCGTCAATCAGTCACATTGTTGTTTAACTGAGTGGGGAAAATTAGTGTTTGCAATAATAAGCAAAGGAAGAAAAGGGAATCTGCTTTTTTTTTTTTGTTAGTCTGATGAGCTGTTATTTAGCCAATGCCATTGTTTGTGTCTTAGTCTACTTTATGCTCTGTGAAAGGTTCACTTTCTTGTCTGTGTGAAGCATTTCTTCTCTCTTTTACCTTGCATATATTAGAGTAGACTTGATCCTAGGGTTTAAGTAGCTGGTGCTTCTCAGATATTATGCTTGATACTCTGAGAGATTGGATTTCTTCTTTTACTTTGTGTCCGGGATGCTACTGCAATGAGTTGTTTCTTTTACTTTAACACCCTATCAGTTGTATAAAGCTGCCAAGGTTACTTGTTCCTTGTTGAGTCCTGCAAGATATCACCACCTAATTTTGGTCAAACCCCCACCTTGCCTTTTATTTAATAGTGTCATCTCATTTTATAATATATTTTTCTAGTTTCTGGTTCTGGGCCAATTGTTGAGCAGTGGTTCTTTTTTTTTGTTTTGTTTTAGATTGGTGACTTCCTTAGAATTTGGGGGTGTTTGCTTTTTAGACAAAGATATGGGTGGTGGTGGTGATAATGATGATTTGGGGTTTCAGCATAGAAATGAGGGTTCTATGAATTGCCCATCTTCAGGGATGAACACAAACCCAATGCCTCACAAGGTTTCAGGAATGGCAATGAGCTCAGTTTCCATGTATAATAAGTCTTCAAGTGGAGGAGACCATCATTTCTTTGGTTCTGGTTGGGATCCAATTGTTTCATTGAGTCAAAATGAAAACTTTGGAGTTTCTTCAATGGTTACTCATGGTGAATTTGCCACTGCTCCTTACCCTGTTGTGATGGAAAACCAGGGAATTAGTGGCACCTCTCACTTGTCTCAGTATCATCCATCTGATTCAAGTTTTGTTGAGCTTGTGCCAAAGATCTCATGCTTTGGAAGTGGTAACTTCACAGATATGGTCAGTTCCTATGGCCTACACGAAAGTGTCCAGACTGCTAATAGTCGGCGTCCTCCAAATTATGCTCCAAACAAGGAGGGTGGCATTGAAAGGACTTCAACAAATGTTGCACATTCTTATGAGGACCGTCAATTGCCGGAAGAGACTGAAATAGGAGCCTCACCCAATGGAAAGAGAAGAAAACAAGCACCTGAGTCGAATTTGCCTCTCAATCCGAATAAGGTAAAATGAGTTACATCATCATGATAGCAATAAGGAAGATAAAAGCTTATGTTTCCCTGTGATTTTGTTTAATAGCCTTATTGAGAGTTGTTTTGGTATATTGTAGAACGCTCAAGAGGAGCTTCAGAAAGATCCTTCAGGAGAGAGTTCCAGTGAGAAGAAATCAAAATCCGAACATAACAATATCGCTAATTTGCGTGGTAAACAAGCCAGTAAACAAGCTAAAGACAATTCTCATAGTGAAGAGGCACCTAAAGAATATATTCATGTGAGAGCCAAAAGAGGCCAGGCCACTAATAGTCATAGCCTTGCAGAAAGGGTATGCGCGCTTTCGCTATTGTAATTTAAATTTATTAAAATCATGTTGTTTATCCATCTGTTGTGAACCTAGTGACTTGCTTTGATGTAGGTGAGAAGGGAAAAGATAAGCGAGAGGATGAGACTGCTTCAAGAACTTGTTCCTGGATGCAACAAGGTAAATAGAAGAAGCTGAACTTGTCAATTAACTGTTTTTTACTCTATGTGAACAAATGCTGATTTGTCTAGTGTTGTTTTTTTTGTTTAGATCACTGGTAAAGCAGTAATGCTAGATGAAATTATCAACTACGTACAGTCACTGCAACAGCAAGTCGAGGTATGCTATTTTGTGACTGTCAAATAAGGCATTTCAATCTTCATTTATAATTTTACACAAATCACAAATGTCATGTAGAAGCTACTTAGTTCATATTAGATATGATCACTCATTATTACGGAGCTGAGTTTCATCAGCTTTATCACCGTTCCAAGAACATAATTTAGGATGTCTGTTTAATGTTTATCACCTTCGTCAAATTCTTAAAAAGACACTATAACCTGCTCACCATGGTTCTTCCTGGTCTTTTTGCTGTTATAAATGAATGTAATTACAATGAACTTATATCATGAGAGATGTTAGTTACTGATATTTGCAAATTGTGTACTTAATAGTAGGACTTGATGTTGAGAATTATCTTCACATTTATAGTTGTAATTCACATTTATAGTTGTAAATCATATCTTCACATTTATATGATTGAGTGAGCTTGTACTTGCTTTGCTGTTACAGTTCCTCTCAATGAAGCTAGCTACCGTTAACCCAGAGCTGAACATTGATCTAGAAAGGATTCTATCCAAAGATGTAAGTCGAACATCCTGCACAAATGCATTAATTTTTTGTTCTCTTAAATGTTTGTGGTATGATATGAATTCTTAGTTCATTTTCCATGTAGATTCTCCATTCACGGAGTGGCGGTTTACCCATTCTCGGCTTCAGTCCCGGAATGAACTCCTCTCAACCTTACCCGCACGGACTTTTTCCAGGAACCATGCCAAGTATCCCAAGTACTAATCCACAATTCCCTCCCTTGTCTCAGGTACACAAGATTTCCATACCAGTCTTGTTTATCTTATTGTCAAAAATATTTATACAAGGCAATTTTTCTTATAACGCAGAATGTATTAGACCATGAGCTTCAAAGTCTTTTCCAAATGGGATTTGATTCCAGTTCAGCTGTAGACAGTTTGGGACCAAATGGTAATTGTCAAGTAATTCAGCAATTCAACTACACTCTTTAAGATTATTATTTTTCTCACTTTGGCATTCTATTGCCTTCTTCGCAGGGCGGTTGAAGCCGGAGCTCTGAAATTTGGAAATATCAAAGGGTTCTAAGTCCTGCTAACAGAGAATCCAAAAGTTCCAATTTGACTGCACATTTAACCCATTTAGAAAAAGAAAAGAAAAGAAAAAGAAAATAGCAACAAAAAAAAAAAGAACAGAAAAGAATCAGTTTGTATAGGTTCTCAGCTCCTAACGGTTTGTTCTTCGAACTTTTAGCAGAAGAAGATGACTTGGTAGAATCACAATCTTTGTATATTGAGACAACAAAAAGAAGACTGGGATTAGTCATGATTTGTTTTGAATTGGTATTGTAGATTTTAGATGAAAGCATGTGTGAAGGTTTTCAAGAAACTATTGTTGAAAGGAAAAGTGTCTTATAGATTGAATTGAGAATTTGTATGGGGTGAGATATTATTGTCTTAATTTGTCTGCTTTGCTTTGAAGGCAAACTTAGCACCATTTTACTGCAATAAAGTTTTGATATGTTTCTGTATTTAAGACTTTTAAGTGCTGGGAAGTCCTAAAATATTCAATTTAATTACCATGTGAAAACTTTGGCAATGCCAGAATATATAAAACAAACACGTCTTCTATTGCCCTGCCTTGATTCTTTTAGTATAGTTTTATGAAGTTGTTTTTGAGGAATAAAATCGTAAAATGAAAATATGAATTTCAGTTTAATATTTTGAAGATTCAAGAATGTATCAGATTTGCAATTACAGTTTTCTGTCAACAAATACAGTGAAGATGTGTTTGATACTTTGATTTGAGTTTTTTTTTTTTTGCTTCTTCTGTTTTTGATTATAGTTATTTTTAAATTTATATAATAAAATTTAAGTTTAGGATAATGATATATTACCGAAAATTTGCTCAAAGTGACAATTTTATTTATAACACAACGCAGGATCAAAGCTTTTGGTAACATATCTTTTTTATGAGGCATGATTTGAAGTCATAATCTTTTAGATGTTTAGATATGAAACCCTTGCAACCGAGGCGATTTCATCTTATGGGTGATATAACATTATTGATGGAGAATAATATGAAAGGTTCTCTTTTTGTTTAGATTTTTTTTCTTAATATTAAAAATAAAAAAGGATGGTGGACTGGAAAATAGTGCCACAGAATCAACATTGGATGCCTCTAGGAATTGGAGAATCCAATGAATGAATGAAAACCTGGAGTTTATTTTTATTTTTTTGAAGCAGAAAACCTGGAGTTGTAGGGTGGACTAATCAACCTTGAATACCGACAGCTCTACATACATATTACATAATTTGGGCAATTGGACAATTACATTTCTGTTATAAAGTATGAGACAAGTTTTTATTTTAAATCCTACAAAATCAAAAGAGAGATTATTAAAATCTTCCACTAGTTTGAAGTATTCTCCAAAAAAAAAAACCCTCTAATTTTATTTTTCATTTTACCTGTTCTCTTAAATTATTGAGAAGCAAAACACTATTGTACCCTTCAATGTAAACTTGAATTATAGATTTATTGGTTAAAACTCGACAGTTAAACAATCTTCAATGGCTGATTTGAGATAATTTTTGCTTTTAACTTCTGATTTTTCTTAAACGTGTGGTTGTTTTAACATGGCCAAAGTATCTCTCCAATTTCCTTGAAGGGTTTTTTTTTTTGTTTTGGAATCAGATATGATCTACTATCAATATCCAATAACACATCTTTGTGCAATCAGAAATTCTCTTCCTGTATGTGGATGCCAATATGATCATTTCTCCAGCTCATTCATTATAAGACATGGCAATGGCATGCATCCTGGGGATAGTGAGGAATTGCCAGAGTGGGATTTTTCAGTTCAACCTCAAACAGCCCCGGGATTCCAAAGCCGGTGCCGATCACGATAGACATGGACTTTATTCAGTACTAACAACAACAGTTCCAGCACGTGGAGTCGGTAGCTATTCATCGGAGCCAACCATGGTGGTGGAAGAGAAAATAAAGGGTGTACAATGTCAAGAAAAAGATTGTTCAATCGGTTTGGAGAAGCTGTGTGTTGGGCAGGAGACCTACTAGCTAGAGTTGCCTTTGATTTCTCATCCATCTACTTATTTGGGTTCATAATAAGATGTAAGATGTACATTTGTAGGATTATTTTGTGTCTGTCCATTATAAGCCATTTTTTTTATTTGATACTAGAAGACAAACAATGAAACCAATAAAAGACTTTATTGTCATGATTGGTTCACAGTTTACACACGGATTTGAAAGATATTTTATATATAATTTAATTTTCAAGAATAAAGATTTGAACTAAACAACAGATCCTACAAACACATAAACGTATAATATTGCACATTTCTTTTGGTGAGCTCTTATGTTGCTTCACACTTAACACTTAACAGGAGGAGCTCTGTAATATGCAGGAACAGTTACAGGGAAGAACATTTGTCTTACTCCTTCTGCCTTAATAATAGGGAAGATAATTCCTGATGCACCCTGTAAAACAAGTAATTTCACATTTAGTAATCTGAATTATTAAATATGAAAAGAAAATCTGAAGATCAGAAACGTGAGGGGGATAAATACGCACCGAAATTATTCTAGCTCCAATCCAGATGCGATAAGGTGAAGGATAGGGCAGTAATAAACGACCAACAGCATAGACTGCAACAGCAAAGAAATGGACAACCAAGCTCAATGGACGAGGGTTTAAACCGGAGAGCAGAGAGATCGGTCCTGATGAGCATGAACCTCCAAGACTAAGATAGTCAAAGCAAGCATCGCGCATTTCCCTTTTTGCTTCATCAGGGGAAGCACAAAACACTCTGTACAAGGCACCAGCTAATGTATTGATCGTGGATGACACAGGCTGCAAATTCAAACATTACAGAAACCTTAGTTTATTGAAGTTTCTGACTATAGAATTCAATAATTATCCAAAATGCACATACAACTTACCTTACGCAAGGTGTAAAAGGATTCAAGGTATTTGCTGAGTGCTGGTGCATTGTTCAGGTTGCGTAAAGGCCTGAGAAGGTCACGCAGAAGAACAATATCAGACAGTGCCACCGTCATTCCTCCCCCAGTTAAAGGATGGCGCATGTTGAATGCATCCCCCATCAAAAGGGCTCCGGGAGTGGGCTGGGGATCGGCTGGCATGCTTCTATTTGGCATTGTCCTAATGTTTCCTTTGTCAACGGCAGCTACAAAGGAATCATAGATTTGGGGGGGAACCTACAGAATACATAGCAAATGATCAATCATAGCACCATTAAACATAAATAAAGTAGATATGAAATGGGCGCAACAGAAATAGATGAAAATTTAGAAATAATAAATATATATACCTGAGGAGCCACCGCTGTTTTAAGATAGTTTGCCATTTCACCATTTGAAATGGAAGGAACCTTCTGGCCAGGAACATCAACCAGACACCTAACCTCAGTGCTACTGATTTGATAAAACAAGATAGGGGAAGGATTTGCTAATATAACATGCCCATTATTCGCATATGGAAGTTGGCAATTTTCCAGGATCAACCCAACAAAACAAGAGGGTACCTCCACCTGCCAAAGAATATAAAACCTGATTTAGTTTACCAGAAATTATGAGGTTTTTTTGAATGAGATTAACACCATCAACGCCCATCTAACCTTAGGATTGCAGAGGGAGCGACGCAAGTTCGAGAAACATCCATCACAGACAATTGTCAAGGGAGCATATGCTGTCAGTTCTTGCCCATCTTTTGTCTTGTATTGCACACCTTTAATAGTCCCCTTTTCTTCAAGCAGGGATGTGACTGTTCCTTGCTCCAATCGTACACTATAAAAACATAAGTACATTCGAACATAAGATGTACAGTTTTTAGAAAATAAGTTGGCATAAATCACCCGCTAACAAAATACTACTTATGGCAGTTATTAATACTCTATTAATGACCATATGATCAGATAATCATACACGACATTGTCTGTATATACCAAAACATTTCAAACCATAACACTGTACACTGTGATCTATCAAAAGAATATCTACCAAAATCTGTCATTTACAAGCTTGAGATGCTACATTTTGGCGCTGACATCAAATGCAGTTTCTAACTGAAAAGCATCTATTATCATTTTTAACTTTATAGGACAGGAGCATGTGAACATTAGCTAATCATTTTCAAAATGGACAAGCAATGACCAGAAGTGAGGAATATAATAAACCAACAATCAACAAACATGTAAAACAAGAAATAAATTATACTTTGAAAGGGTAGCAGCTTTCTCCCTCATCCTCTGTATGAAGCGCCCATTGTGAAAGCTCCTCCCTGCAACATCAGAGTGAAACTTCTCCAAAGGATATGATAGTTGAGTATCTCTTCCATCCTTGAAAATGGCGTAACCTACCACCCGCTGAGCATCAATTTTCTCCAGACAATCTGCAGGACAGACGAAATACATGGTTCATTTAACAGCAAATTTCTACAATGTTTGAAGTTAAGCAAAATTCTAATATTGATCAACTGTTCAGTGCCAATTACCATCATCAAGCACAAACTAGTACCATTAAACACCTCTCCACATAGTTACAGAATTTAAATTTTACCCACCTGCAAGTCCTAACTCAATTAATTTGAGGTAGCCGCCTGGTTGTAGCAATTCACCAACTATTCTGTCAGGCTCAGTTAAATCTCTTTCTATCACATGCACCCGACGTCCATCCTGTAATTTGAATTACATGATCAATTTTCAACGGAATCAAGATGTTCTTAAAAAATAATGAGCAGATTAAGTAAACTAAAACCAAGCATTAATCAATCTGATACAACAGACAGTAATACTTTATATTAAGATTATTAGTCTTCATTTATGGCAAACCAATGAAACAAAGTATATGACTAATTCATCTGGCATAGGTGGCCTTAGGTCAAGATAATTATTGGGCCCTAAACAAACAAGAAATAAAAGGGTCCTACATAAGTGTACATCAATTGATGTAAATATGATTTAAATAGATGTAAAATACAAAAGATTTGCAGCTAAGAAACAAATCACAACAGAAACTAATGAGGACTTCTATTTCATTGTATGCCCCGCCTCAGAGGAGAAGAGGCATATATTCGGTAGTTGAGTCCGTATGTCATGTAGTAGCAGACAATTATAATTACAAAGCCGATGCAAATATATATAGCTATCAATTAGACATCATCTCATTAAATACAGATTAAAACCACAAACAGAGAACCTATTTCTGTTTACATCAACAAACATGTTGCCATAATTTTTGCTCCTCGATATATATTAGAAAATGACTTATGATGTGAAACCTTCATAAGATAATAATTCATTTCCGTTAACTCAATCCAGTAAAAAACTTCCAGTTATCATCAACAACTAGTAAACATTTAGCTAAGAGATATAAATCAAGAGTGTTAAAAAATCAAAATCTTTTATTCAGCAAATGTCACAATCTTAAATCCTATGTGGTCTTTACTTTAAATTTTAAAAAGGAGATGACAGATTATTTAATCAAAGTAGAATTGCAACAGATAGCTATATATTCACATCTATTTTTTAAGTTCAAGCTACTATTCGAATTTCCATCATGTAGGGTCAACTACTTGGAAAAGGACCAAAACTGCAAAACCTGTAAATTGATATTATTGATCTTAATACATCACTTGCGAATTTATTACGATTATCAGGGAAGTCATAACTCATAACTGTACTATGTGATAAAAACATTACATAAAATGAAATCCGTCATGAGATTCCTATAAAATGAATCACTATATAAATTTACCATAATCAATAAGATTTAGATATTAGAGTTATCAAAGTATATAAGCTTCCAACAAAAAATTATAAACTAGAAACGAAAAACAGGGTACAATCAGTTGCAGCACATAGTTCAAGCTTCAAGACGGACTTACAAACAAAAAACAAAAAAAAATTATCATATTATAAAGCAACAACTCTTTGACATCCAAGTTTTTGAGTTTTTCCGGTTTCAAGCGTGTGAACGATTTTGAAAGTCGAAATTAGTCACACACAAAAAAAAAAATCCGTTTGGTTCCTGAGAAAAATGTAAAACAAAAGAAAGGCTACAGGCTACGATAAATCACCTTGCCAAGAGTGTGAGCGAGTGCAGCACCGGCAACACCAGCACCAACAATGATGACGTCAGTTTCGCCGACGGTATTGGATCCCCATTCTCCGTTAACTGCGGCGGGGCTGCTTTTGTTCCGCAACGAATCTGCATCCTCGTCGCTCTTGTTTTTCATCACAAAACTATAGACAGCAAGTAGACCGAGATTGTACAGAGCCACCAGGCCCACCACCGCGCCGAGAATCAGCCCCCACGTGTATTGATCCGCCATGTCAGCACAAATCCAAAGGAAAACCTTTAAGACGACACAGAATCAGAGGAGACAGCCGAAATAACGACGACGAGTCTCTCCGCTTCTCTCTCTCTCTCTCGCTCACGCTTTTAGAATTTTTGTTAGTTGCCTTGAATGTTTCCTTCTTTTCTCTGTGCTTCGGTGGCAACTGCTGGTTTGAACGAGCTTTGGTTGCTTAACAGAACATGAGAATTGTGTGGAAAGGTAACCGTTTTTATAGGCCTCTCGGATCCACAACTTACAAGTTACAAGTCACCACTGACTACGTGTCACTTCTAATGCTAACTTACGCCTTGTATGGTATTGCGCTTAAGGTACGCATTGTCTCATGAGTCATTATTTAGTTAATTAGGTCCTTTGTTTTGATGGTTAGGCAAAATCATATGTTAAACCGTACGATTGCGGGTTTGAGTCTCCCTCTAAAAAAAATCTAGAATTTATAATATAATATTTTAAATAATAATAATAATAATAATAATAATAATAATAATAACAACCTATTGATGACATATTTACACCCGTATCAATAAGTTTATATGTTTGAGTCATGTAAATTCTCTTACAATCATAAATTGTATTTGTAAAAATTAATAAGTTTATACGATCGAGTCAAATACGTTCTTTCACAATCCTATATTGTATTGCCTCCAGGGGCGTAGTTCAGCGGTAGATTGACGGGTGTAAGCTATAAACAAAAAAGACAAAAAAATTAATGAAATATCACATCTCAAATTTAATAAATTTTAGTAACTTTCATTTAAGAGTGAGGATTTGATCAAATGGTATGTATTTGTTTTTTCTTTTTTTTTTTAACCTAAATTTTGAAAATCCGAAGTAAACCTTTAAAAAAAATGAAAAAAATAACACACACGTTAAAATGTCATAACATTTATTTAATAAAAAAATAACCTCATTTAAAGGTTTATCTTCCTAACAAAACAAAATCGCTTGTAATTAGGCCAAATCTTAGAGTGGACTAATGAAAATTTTATAATGATTATAAATAAATTAGAATATTATGCACCAACTGTAACTTCATTTTGACTTTCTTGTATCGATTCATAGGATTTGGAAGTTCTAAAGGTCAAAGATAAAGATATAAACAACTGAAATACACTTTTATTATTACCAGATAAAAATTAAGGTGACACATTAGCGTCGATAAATTTGTAATTTCAAGTAATCTTCCATTTCATCCAATAATCATTATAGAGTCGCGGTTTATAAGAAATTTACCGATATCAAATACTATATTTAAAAAATATATATTACAATAATTCAAAATTTAAAAAGGGGGTCAGTCTCGAACTCACAACCTCATCGATGTATGTGTGAATGGCAAACAAACCACTGGGACAATCTCATATTGTCCTCCAATGTTGAGGTTTATAAGAGATTTACCGATATCAAACAATATATATACAACTAATATAGTTACTTGTACAACTAGTGGCGAAGCCCTCCGGGGGCCTGGAAGGGTTCAGGCCCAATTGTTTTTAGAAAATATAGTTAATTTTTTTTAAAAAAATTATCTTATATATTTTATTATTTACATTTACTTTAAATAGTTGGCCGGGTTCACCTCTATATACAACATCAAGAAGAAATCTATCCACACATGTTTGTAAATATCGTAGTAGTTGAGTGATCTCTCTACCACACGAATCAAAGGGGGAGGTGTACTACCGTAATACCGTGTACACAACCTGTACAGAAAATGATTTAATATTTATTTTCAGAAGGAGAGTTTTCCATGCAAATAATAAAATAAAGAGCAGTAGGTGGGATGAGAAACACGAGTTTGATTTTTAAAAACTCAAAAAGAATTTCCATATAGATGCTTAAAACTGTAGGAATTAATCAATGGGCCTCCATAGTGGTAGCTTGTAGTCAATTTCCTCATCTTCAAGGAAATTATCACCACTTTTTTTATTCTCATTGACTATTAGTGAAATGTCATCTTCTTTGAATTCTGGTTAATTAATCTATGTAGTACAAATAGATGCCAAGCTTGACTGGAAACTCTTCGTATCCCCAACCCTCTAATAATAAATCAAAATTGCATTCAATTTTTGTAAGTTTAAGTTATTGGCTTCTATGACTACGAGTCTGTAGTAAAATCAGTTTCATTAAATTTGGATGACCGGGAGCGATAGTAAGAAATTTTGTAAAATAAATGTAAATAACAAAAAAATTGAGATAAAAATTAAAATAGTTTAACTATAATTTTTATTAAAGAGTAGTGTTAACATAAAACAATCAATTAATTACTATATATGAAAAATAAAGACAGTATTTATTGTAACAATATAATAAATACAGTCATGCAATATGTGTTTATTTATATTTATAAAAATTAATTGATTATTAGTCTGTGCGGCACATGTTATCACTACCCTTTATTAAATATAATAATAATGGGTTTGGTGGGTCATGGCCTCCGGAACCTAAAGGTGGCTTAGCCACTTGTATGAGTAACATTTAAAATATGGTCTTTGAAGGTTTGAGATTAATATATAGGGTTATTATGATTTTAGTCCATCTAGTTAGCGTTAATCTGGGTTTAGTCCACTAGTTTTTGAAATTATTAAGTTTAGTCCTGTAGTTCTCTGATAATACATATTCGAGTCCTTACCGTCCAATTCTGTTAGGGTTCCGTCAAGTCAACGATGGTCAACAAGGTAAAAAGGGAAAATGACATCAAATGTTCTAGATCTTTTATAACAAAGGGTATAATAGTAATTTACAAATTAATTTTAAAAAAATTATTATTATTAAATTAAATAATTATCATTATTATCAAAAAATTAAATAATTGTTAAATAATATTAAAATAATTATACTATTTTACCCTTCTCTCTCTCCCCCCCGATTCTTTCTTTCTCTTCCTCAAAACTCATTCAAACCTTAACCTACTTTATCTCTCTCACTCCATCATCAACATCAAACCTCCCAACACCCAAGCAGCAACTAAGACGGCAACCAGAAGCAGCAACTAAGACGGCAACCAGAAGCAGCAATGAAAACGACGACGATAACCAGAAGCAGCGCGACGACGACGACCAGATCTCTCTCCTTTTCTTCTTCTTCTTTCTCGGCTTCAGGATGGTTTTGGTTTGATGAGATCAGTGGGGATTTTGGTTTTATTTTAGTTTGATTTTGTTTTGATTTTGAAGAAAGAAAGAAGAGAGGGAAGTGGGAGACTGTGGGCTACGACGGCGACCGAATGGAGATCGATGATGGTGATTGGGACCGGGTTTGATGAGATCGGTGGAGATTTTGGTTGATTTTAGTTTATTTAGTTTTGATTTTGAAGAAAGAGAGAAGAGAGGGAAGTGGGAAATGGTGGGCGACGATGGCGGCCGAATGGAGATCGATGATGATGGTGTTGGATTTGGGTGGTTGGATTTGAGGGTTAGGGTTTGGTGATTGGAGATGGATGGCTGATGATGAAGATGATTATGGTTATGGTCGATGATGATGGTGATGATCGATGATGGTGACAATGATGAATTGATCGATAATTTTTCTTTTTACTTTTTGTTGGAGTTGATTGAATAAATTTTGGTGTGTGAGAGATTTTTGTGTTTGGTTTGGTTTGGTTTGGTGGTGGGAGAGGTGTTTTTTTGGTTTGATTATGGAGTTCCTGGGTTCGGCGGCGGCGGCGGCGGCTGGGGGATGTTGGGTAGGTTGTCGGCCGCGATGGTTGCTGACCTGTTGGGTTTGTCGGTGATGAATCTGGAAGAGGTTGAAATCTGGTGATGAAGAACGCGTGAGAGGGAGAGAAAGATTATTATTATTATTATTTTAATTAGTTTTTTATATATTTAAATTTAAATTTAATTTGTTTTTATTTTTTCATTTTTTATTAATTAAATACAAAATTACCATACCGTCCTTCATCAGAAACCTTCGGTAAGGGTATTTCGGTCATTTTAACATCTGACAATGCATTCTGTGTTTTTAAAAGGAATTTATAACAGAATCACTAAAGTTAGTAATTTCAAAAACTAGTGGATCAAACCCAGATAAACGCAAACTAGAGGGACTAAAATCTTAATATCCCTAATATATATTTAAAAAAAAAACCATATTTGATTAGGTCAGTTTATAAAATTTTCAATTCAATTTGGCCTTCAAATAAAGTCTAATTTTTCAATAAATTGAATGGGTTCGGATAATTCTCGTACTTAGTAATTGACTACCATAATATAATGAAATCGGTAATCAAATACATCTTCAAATGGACGGCCAAGAAATTAAAAAATAAGAAAAATAAATAAATAAATAAAAAAATAAAAAAGCTCATTGAAGTTTGAAATTTCAGTAACAGCTAAACACTCAGTCAGCAAGCGCATTTACGAAAATAATATTGTTTGTTACACAGCACTTAGTCATTAGTCAAGTATGCGTTATTATTATTTATTATCACCTTACATTCATTGAAAACAGGATCGTTTGTTACGTACTAATTTTGACTAAAGACTAAAGAGAGAACAATACAGGCCTCACACCAAAAATCTGTCGTAGGTGTGAGTGTCTGAATTGGGAGGTGAAAGTCAAAAATGTGTTATTTTTCACGAATTATCAATAGAAGAGTGACGCAGGCGACCACCAATTTGGAAACTTGACTAGCCGGGATGGGAAGTAGCGGAGAATCTACGGTGTCTCTGTGTATTGCATGTATACCCACCCACTTTTGAGTTGTGAGGTTGACAGGTTGTTAACATGCTCATGCATGTTAGAAAAAAAATCGAAAAACAAAAGACCGAGGGTAGAAGTTATCTTCGGTTACCACCACACTCGTTTATAGCATGTTATACTATATAAATAACTAATTAAATTTAATTTAAAGTAATATTAGGTTATTAATTTTTGTTTTAAATGATATTGGCATATGCGGTGTCAATATCACATTACCCATTATATAATATCGTGATTTATAAGCATATCAATGATATTTAAGAAAAAAATAAAATAAAAATTAAAAAACTTAACATTACTCCTTAATTTAATACCACGCAACGGGCATGTTGCGTGATGAGTCACTACAAATAGGGATGGGCAAAAAACCAATAAACCGAACCGAATTGATAAACAGAACCGATCCAATCGGGTTTTTTCCAGTTTTCTTATGTTGACCGGTTCAGTTCGGTTCATTTTTTTGAGAACCGATTGGATCGGTTTTTTTTCCAGTTCGTTATCCCAAACCGAAAAACCGAACCGAGATCCAACATATATATATATATATATATATAAACTTAGTTTAATGTTTAATTGTCCATGAAACTATAAAACAATGAAAGTGTGTCACAACATTTTTTTTTCTTAGTTTTTTTTTTATGAATATTATTTTTATATAGTATTTTTAATTTGTTCAAGCCCATAATTTAATTTGGTCCAAGACAAAAAATGATTAAAATATGAAAATATGTGTAATAATTAAAGCCCAAGAATTTGGCCCTATTGGCCCAAAACCGAAAAAACCGAACCAAACCGAACCGGTCCAATTTAATCGGTTTTTGATCGGTTCACAATTGTTAAATTGATCGGATCGGTTCACTTTTTCAAAAACCGAACATTATCGGTTTTTTATCGGTTCACTCGAAAAGTGAACCGATCCATTAAACGCCCACCCCTAACTACAAATAAAGTCTTTATTTTATTTGCTATGCTCATACATCCATTTTATTAATAAAAATTTGACTCAAATACATATAAATAGGTCTAAGAACCACAGATCATAACGAGATGAGGTAGATCCAGTGATATGTCTCTCATTTCTATATTGTTGAAGTTATATGTTCAAGAGTATCTTCTCTCTATCTCTAACTCTGAATTTAGTATAATAGTAAAAAAAAAAAAAAACCAGTCACTTATTTCAAAGTCTTTAACAAAAGTATTTGGCTATTAAATACGTTTTTATTTTTCTTTTTACTTCATTGACATATAATTGTATTCTTCTTCATTTCGTTCCATTTTATTGGGTGGCTACTAGCTAGTGATAGAACTGAACTGACTCGGAGGAAGACCAAGAAAGAGAGCACATAATTGGTTTAATTCCTCAAAATCTGTTTAAGACAAATTAATTGGTGGGCTCTCCCATTATTTCCAAAACCGTGTTTAATACAAATCAATTGGTGGGATCTCCCATTATTGCCAAAACGAAGTCAATGGGTGTATCTAATTGACAGCATCCACGTAATAGTGTCTCTAAATTGTGATTACATGTAGAGGTGTTCATGGTTTGGTTAAACCTACGGTTAAAAACTGAAATCTGACTCAAAAAATCAAAATCGAAACTGAAACCGAAACCAGCAGTTACAAAACCAGTTTTCCGCAGGTTCGGTTACGGCTACACCTCTCCAAAAACGGCATAAAACCGGCGGTTTTATTTATTTAAAAAAAAATTAACCAACCAATTAGATGTTGACATGTGGCCCTTTTTTGAAAAAATAAAAATAAAAACCGGACGGAACTGTAACCGAACCGTAAACCAAACCCAAACCGAAAATTCTGGTTACGGTTACGGTTCATCCATTCCACGGAACTGAAACCGACGGTTTCAATCCGAAACCAAACCGAAACCGAATCGTGGACACCACTAATTACATGGCAATAAATGAAAATTTTTCAAGTGGCATAGCGTGATACACCATGTATATTTAATAAGTAAAAGTTTAATACATGCACATCCTTGTAATACGATTACGTTATGTATTGGATCCTGTCCAAAGAATAATAAAAAAAAATCTATTTATTAATCATAATAAATAAGATTTTTAGTTTTTTTTTTAAATACACGTGTTAAATGAATTGACGTAAATCTATATATTTTGTAGCATGATAATAGGATCACCATTCATCAAGAATTAAATCATGTGCACATGCACCACGCGATGTGGAGAAGAACATGCCCACGACTGTGTGAGTAATATCAACCATTACTAACAAGGGTACGTATCAAGTATGGAAGCAAAAAATGCTTTCTTTATTTCGCGATTATCTTAATCAAACCTTCATGGTAGAGATGTCAAATGAATTGGGTTAGATCGGATCGTAATTTTAAAATCCAAACGAGCTCAACGGTAGGGTATGAACTATATATTTTTTTTCTATGATTTACGATCTTATTTATATATAAGCTCTGTCCGGAGCTGACTTGCCTGCATAGGTTATGGCAACACATACCTTTAGGGTCCTATGGCCCCCTCCCTCCCTCCACCCCCACCATAAGGCTTGGAGACGAGCTTGGCCCTCAATTTGAGGGTCGAGCGTGAGCCGAGCTCGGGCTATGGACACATTTGACGTCTCTGCATCATGGCAGTCACATCCTTACCTATACTAAGTAAATAGATTCCTCAATGCTTCATTCCAAAATATCAATAGCATTGAAGCATGAGCTAACAAGCTTAACTCTGTCTCATCCAAATGTCTGTGCTTCTTTTCTACGATACAATTCTGTTCATGTGTATATGGACAACTATATCTTAAAGTTATACCACAATCTTTGAGAAACAGTGCTAGAGCAATGAATTCTTTCACACAATCAGTTTGCAAGACCTTGATTTTACATGAAAGCTGCAATTCCACTTGATTTTTGAACTGGATAAATGCTTTATAAACTTTACCTTTGTTTTTTTAATTATGAAAACTCAATATTCATAGAATAGACATCTATAAAACTCACATAATACCTATACCATTTTGAAGATAAAATGGGTGTAGCACCCCAAACATCAACAACTATATGCTCTAAAGGATGTTTATAAACAGTTCGAGACTCTGAAAAGGGAAGTTTACGGGACTTACTAAAATGACAAGCGGCACAAAACAATTCATTGATATCTGAATGAAAGAAAATCTTAATATATATATCATTCAATATCATCCATCGAGCATGACCTTCTATTGATGTACTCAATATTACTGGTGTAAATTTTATTAAAATTTCAAAATGCAATAATTATATTTTATTAATTTTAATTTAAAAGTTGTAACCATCGTTACTAAATGATAATTTTATATGAATAATTATATGACCGTTACGACGGTTTTATTATAATAAATAATTGATCATTATGTAAATTAATGGCATTGTTAATTATGATATTGATTCTAATTATAAATAAAGCATTCAAAATTATTTTATGATATTATATATATTCTAGCTATTCTGGAGTATTGTATTAAGAGTGTACCCTTACGATATTAACAGAACATTGAATGTCAGAGGTTAGAGAGTTATTTACCCGATTACACTAAGACATTGTACTAGATGGACATAATCTGATATTAAATACGGTTATTTAGTATGCTTTGACCTTAATCAAATATTCCAACATCCATTACTCATATTTTTTCCACCAACAATTACTTGATGCTTCGAATCCTGAAAAGTCAAGCACTAAATGGTTAAGGTGGCAAACAAGGGATGTTGGCAGGCAATACCCCCAGAGACTTAAGTCAAGTATGGAGTTTTGATAAAGATACGAAGTTAAAATTAAGGTTTTTATTAAATGAAAGGTTGTTTACCGGATTTAGCTGTTTGGTATGTCCATGTTAGACATGATGACGGTTTCGATTTCGGTTCGGTTTCAGTTTTTTTATTATTTATTTATTTATTTATTTTGATTTAATATTATTTCATAAAAACATTAGCCATATAAAATTGTAATTTGTAAATATATTTTATTAAGTCACCCACAAAATAAAATAAAATAAATAAATGACAAATTAAAAAATTGAATTAATATAAAACTAAAAAATGTAAAATTGGCCTTACACTTAATTTTTATCACAATTAAGTTACCTATGTATCCTTTTAAGGGTTTAGAGGAATCAAATGCCACGTAGTTCTCTTAACTTTTATTGCAGGTTTGGAGATGGCGATTGGCTTGGAGTCGCAGACTAATCGTTACCATGATCATCCGTTCGACTATCAACCGGTTGATCATTTTTAAAGAAATTGTATGGTTTCTCTTGATCGATTCCTTGTTGTCTATATTGAGCATTCGTCCAATCTTGGACACAAGCTTGCATCTGAATTGCTTTCGGACTCATAAGGGAACATTTTGGGTCTAGAATATTCCCACCGGCGCTGAACTGTTGTTTCACCGCCACCGTAGAAACTGGCGTTGAAAGGATTTGTTTGGCTATCATAGCCAAAATTGGAAAGTACCTTTCATACTCATTCCACCAGTGTAGGATATCAAATTGTTTAACTTCAGTGTCTTCTATGAACTCAAAAGAGGTACTTAGATTAGATTAGATTCAAGCTCGGAATATGTTGTAGAGCTTGATGAAGAAGAACCTCGTAATTTTTGGGTTTTTTTGGGATAAAAGATTATACCCTAAACTAATAAATCAAGAGGATGATGAGGAATGTGATACATTTTGAGTCCCCTAGAACATTTATGTTCAGTGATAGACCAAAAACTCTAAGATATTCATCATATAAATCATACAATAATGTCTTAACCCTAGCATAACACATATCAACATTATAATCTATTTTTAAACTCAGTTCATAATAAGCAGACAGATAATCAGACAAACTTTCTAATCTACAACGTGGATCAAAACACAAGGTAATCAAATAAATATTTGGAAACTCCTTATAATATTCTAACCATTTTTCCTTCATAGCAGTAACAGACTCATGTAATTGTAAGTTAGATTCACAATGAGCAAAGGCACCAGCAATATTAAGACTCTCAATAATAAATAAATTAGTTGTAGGATAATAAACACCGGATAAATTGTCAGTAGCATTATAAAAAACTTTTAACAAACCACAAACATTGCTACAAACATCCCAATGACTTTGATAAAGATTAATGTGACTAACATGATATTGAATAAAAGTAACTACTAAATCCCTATATTCATAACTTCTAGCAAGCAATTTATAAGTAGAATTCCAACGTGTTGGAACATCACGAAAAAATCTAATGACACGCCTACCATTTTGTTTACAATATTGACTACTCTATTTCTACATGCAAATGTAGCCCCAAAATCTATTCAATTTGTACGCATCCCTCGAGTAAAACAATGTTTTTAACTTTTAAATCAAGTTCTACAGGTCAAGATAGGATTGGAGCGTAATTATGTTGGCGAGAGTCGAAGTGGACCAGAATCAATCCAAGAAGCTAGCACAGAGGCAAAAGCGACCTCAGGGCGACCTCAGCCAAGGTCGCCTCAAGGTCGTTATACAATCGGCCCAGAGACTCCTCATGCAGAGAAGAAAGCGACCTCAGGGCAACCTCAGCCAAGGTTGCCTCAAGGTCGCTATTGTGTCGAGTTGAAGCTCCTCAAGTAGAGAAGAAAGCGACTTCAGGGCGACCTCAGCCAAAGTCGCCCCAAGGTCGCTATTGCGTTAGGTTGAAGCTTCATCAGCAGAGAAAAAAGCGACCTCATGGCGACTTCAACCAAGGTCACCCCAAGGTCGTTATTGCCACGGGATGTTAGTCCGAGAAGAAAGCGACCTCAGTGCGACTTCAATCCAGATCGCCCCAAGATCGCCCCTTTTGCCCGAAAAAGGTACAAGATCATGAAAATGACCCTTTTGCCCCTACCCTAATTCACTCTTCTATATATTCTTTTGCCATTTTTAGACCTAACCACCACTCCCTACCCAAAAACACTCTCTTGAAACCTCACCCTTTCATCTTCCTCACACACAACCCACACATCTTCCAAGAAAACTACCAAGACACCACATTTCCCTACAATTTAAAGCCTTCATCACTTTCATACACTAAATCCATCATCATCTCACACTCTTGGGCAAAAGGAGGTTGAAGACAACAAGAAGGAGAAGAAGAATCAAGACAAGGAGGAAGCTCTTCATTTAGTTTTCTCTAAACTCTTTCTCCTTTAATTTTTGTTGTAGAGCTATGTATTTACTATCATATATGTTTTGGATGGCCCCCATGTGTAAAATGAACTAACTTTCCTTTGCTAAGACTTGATGAAACCAAACCATTGATTTTATCTATAAAGGCTACTCCTTTTTCCATTTTTGCCTTGTGTTATGTATGGATGTTTTTGAATACTTAATGCTTTCACTAGATTGATCACCTTGTGAATGATTTTTGGTGGTATGTTATGGACCGAGGGGTGATGCACACCAGATGTTTGATAAAATGACCATTATATATGTCTAGTAAGATAGAGATACATGAGGCTAGAGTATAGGATCCTTGTATGTGTGGCATAGCTCCTAATGAATTCATGCATATATTCTAGGGTCATCGAGAGATAGGCTTTGAGTGTGGTTGGGTATTATTTCTATTACTCGAGAGAGAATAGAGGTTTTTGTTGGATATACAGGTCTACAATACACAAGTGCACTAATTGGGTATTTGAGTGAGTCTAGAACTTCATTAGTTAGAGGGTGAGGTTGATTCTTTGTCTTAGCACTTCTCATCATATATTTACATTCATCATTACATTCAAGTTTATATTTTACTTTGTAGTTGCTTGATAGTTTAATTTAGAGTAATTGTAGTTTGAAGACAAAATATCCCTATTAATCATTGTTCAAATAGTAATTGAATCAATCAATTTCGGTAATCAACTTCTCAATCTTCGTGGGAACGAACTTTACTTATTATTGTACTACACTCCGACCTCGTACACTTGCGAGCGCCCACTTGGAGCGAGTCAAATATGTTGCCCATGCTTTCATTACAGAAGGATATTTCCATAAAAAAATATAGGGCATCTTTAATAAGTTGAATAAACTATTCAAGAGTTTTTAATTCTTTTTGAACACATAAATTAAAAACATGGCATGCACATCTTTGGTGAATAAATGTACCACCAAGATAAGGTTTGCATAATTCAATTAAAGCAGGAATATCAGTGGTATTGTTAGAAGCATTATCAAAACCAATAGTAAATTTTTTTATATCAATTTTATACTCCGTAAAAATAATTCTAAGTTGTCTATAAATATTAGCAGCAGTTTGTTTATCATCAAAAACTCTAAATGCAAGAATTCTTTTTTGGATAGTCCATGCATTATCCATATAATGGCAAGTGACACTCATGTATGAATGCATTTACCAATGGTCACTTCATATGTCGACACATACTGAAACACGGCCATTATATTTTTCAAAAAAAATTTCCAACATTATCTTTTCTTTTTCATAAATGTTTTCAAGTGTTTCTGTGAGCGTGGTTCTATGAACACGACATCAACATGATTTAATGCTCGTTGACAACAAGTATTAAAACCAACATTTTCACCAAAACTAAATGATAAGTGTTCTACTGGAACCATTCTAACTACTTTTTCTCTATTTTTTGCATCACTATATTTAAATAATTGTTGGTTAGGGGTATCGTACCTGGAAATTTAAGCTTGTGAACTTGATCTGACATGTGCGTTCATTATATGCTTCCGATATGTGTCATATCCTCCAGATTTGTGCCATTTAAATACTTTTTTGCAATAATTGCAAATCACTACAGTACTTATATCTTCTTGTGTAACTTTCTTCATATGGAGCACGAAGAGATCAGATTTGACCTGCTTCGGTAACTTTTCCTCCGTATGTGGATCAAAATCAAAATCTGGAAGGGGGTTGGGATCAGGCCCATCAAGGCCAAGATCAGTCATATTTTCTAATTGGCTTGTCAAATGGGGGGTGGCATTGAGATCGGGTTCAGAAATTCTTAGAGAGGGATAAGATTGAGGAAAGTTTAGGCCTAGGTCTTCAGCATAAACTTGGTGTTGTAGGTACTCGTGATAGGCACGGTCGTCATGACCGAGATTAACCGTCATACGACCCTTACCTTTCATCGAAATGGAACGCTTGGAACCATCACTACTTCCACTTGCTATTTTAAATTTTGAATTGTAAAATTTTTTGAACAAAAAATGTTAAAAATAAATGATTAAATGGTTGGAAATAAATTTGGAAGAAAATTAGAAATTTAGTAGTTAGTAATTGCAATTTGCAAATAAAATAAATTGGAAATAAGATAAATTGCAAATAAAATAAATTGGAATTTCGAAACTTAGTAATTGCAAGTAAAATAAATTGTAAATAAATGAAATTGGAAACTTAGTAATTGATTAATTGTAAATTAAATAAATTGCAAATAAGATAAATTGCAAATAAAATAAATTAGAAACCCAGTAATTGTAAATAAAATAAATTGGAAACTTACTAACTTAGTAATTGCAAATAATATAAATTGGAAACTTTAAGAGGAGTGTGGAGAGTTGGAGAATTGAAAATTGACAAATGAGAATTAGAGAGAATTGAGGAAATTGGGGTGGGGAAAAATGAATGGAGGGGGTATGTATTTATAGAAATGAAAAAGAAAAAGAAAAAGAAAAAGAAAAAGAATATATATATATATATATATATATATATATATATATATATATATAGTGAAGTAGTGAACCGTCGGAGGCCCAACCGCCCAGTGTTTTTAAAAATAAAAATAAAATATAAAAACGTTGGAACCGGAGAGTTTGAACAGGAACCGAACTGCCGGTTCTGGTCCGATTCGAACCAGTCGGTTCCGCAACAATAAAAATTGGAATCGAAATCGAAATTGAAAAAATTGGTTCCGGTTCCCGTTTTCCACCGACGGTTCCGATTCGGTTAGCCGGTTCGAACCGAACCAGCATCATGTCTAGTCCATGGTTGTTCGAACTGGCGTCATGTCTAGTCCATGGTTTATTGTTGCATTGTTAACTCCGACTCTATGGTGACACATGTCTATTTTACTTGACGGTGAGAGGTGACAGTTTCCTCTAGCTCTACCTCTTATGCTACCTTTATTGAACTAGATAACCTTGGATGTAGAGATGCATATTTGGGGAATGAGGATGGATATAGGTCCCCCCATCCCCATCCTCACTTCCTAGACCCTTCCCCCATCCCCACCCTCCTGTTTTCCCATTTGGGGAAAATGGAGATGGGGAATATTGGGGGAGGTATATCCATTCTCAACCCCAGTTTCCCGTTTTCTCCATTTTTCCCTGTTTCCCTATTTTTCTTCATTTTCCCGTTTCCTCATTCTCCCGTTTGATTAAAAATTTAAAAAAAAAATTCCATTACAAATACAAACTGAAATCCATTAATGCATTACAAATACATAATAAAATCATAAAGTGTTACATAATATATTTATTTATATATGTTTTGGGGGAAATGGGGAAATGGGGATGAGGGAGGTCACCCCATCCCCATCCCCATCCCCATCCCCATTTCAATTTGGGGATGAAAATCATCCCCATCCCCACTCCATTCCCCATTTCCTATTTTTTACAAAAAAAATTCCCAAAATAGAGATGGGAACATGGGAATTTAGGAATCCGAGAGAAAATGTACATCTCTATTTAGATGAGTAATCCGTCAAGAGTTAATCACCTTGTTTAATCATTATCCACCAAAACTAGTCATACCTCGTCATCCACTCATCCCAACATTGGGGGACCTTATTGGTCTGGCCACGTGTCACGCTCTTATTGGGCTAATTTTTATCTATTATTTGTTGTCAACAATATTTTAAAGCAAGAACAAATCTTGATGAATTTCTGTTTTTGATGTTAAAGCTTTGGAGAAAATATGAACAAATTTATAAACCCGAACTCTTTTTCTTAAACACAATAAAACCGGCCCATTTGAAGCCCAGCCCAAGATTGATGAATGGCCCAAAAGTCAACATCTAGAAGCGAAAAACACAGATTAAAAAAAAAAAAATTGCGGCAGCGGGAAGGAAGGAATTGAAGAGCCGAAAATTTTAGCGATGGATTTCGACTTCAACTGCTCAAATTTGAGTGTGTGGAAAGAGAATCTCTCGTCTTATCAACTCAGTATTCAATCTCTCAACAAACCGAATCTTATTTCGTTAGATGAATTTTACCGCAATGAACTTCCCTCTCTCATCCACCAACGAAACCCTAACCCTTACGTCACCACCGCCGAGCTCTCCAAGCTCATGCAATGGAAGCTCACTCGCGGCAAATGGAGGTCCACTTCTCGTCTCTACTCTTATTACGCGGCGTTTTCCGTAACAAGCCTGTGTGTTTTTTCATGTGTTATTGATGTGTGTGAGCGCGCGCGCGCGGATTTTGAATTTCAGGCCGCGTTTGTTGGATTTCGTGTCGTCTTTGGACGAGTCTTTAGTGAAATTTGCTTCAGAAAAGGCTTTTGAAGCGCTTCCTGATTTGAATAAAGCAGTTTCCGAGCTGACTGTCTTGAAAGGTGTGGGTCCGGCCACCGCCTCTGCCGTTTTGGCTGCTTATGCGCCTCATGTGGCGCCATTTATGTCTGACGAGGTTTAGTTTGTCTTCTTTTTAAATAATTTTGTTTTTTTGATTGTTTGTTTCGGTGTCTGATTATATTTTTTCTATTGTAATGTAATTGAAAGGCTATGGAGGCAACACTTGGCAACTCTAAAGACTATTCACTGAAGCAGTACTTATTGTTCGCAAATAAATTAGTGGCGAAAGCTAAGGTCTGTGACATTATTATATTGCTGCTTCTTGCAACTTGATTTATAATAATTGGAGTAAAGGCACTTCAGGGATATCAATGATTTCATTTTTGAATATATTTTGCTGATGTGTTATGTGTACTATGTTCTTTAGAACTATTAAAGGGTTACTTTCAAGGTTGTATGATGCTATCCAGAAGAAACATTTTTAATTGATGGAATATTATCAATTCCATTGTGACGGACCTGTTTGTGTCTCATGTATCGGACATTAGTCTTGTTTATTAATTCAGTCTCTGCTCTTGTTGGAGCTAATTTATTGTGAAGAAAAGAATGTGATGAGCAAGTATCTAAAAAAAGCTGTTAATGGTGTATTTGGTGCATTCCTTTGATGTAAACTTTTCTATTAAAAGTTAGTAAGTTTTTATAGTGAGCTTAATTAGATGGTCCCTAAAAGATGATGCTTTCACAGTTGTTTTACAGCTGTGATGTCAATTACTTGTTGATGAATAGAAAACTCCCTTATGATGGATAAGAATTCCGTTTCCTTCTGGGACCGTTTCTTTTTTTATGTTGAAGGGTTCACAGTTCTCAAGGACTTTTCAATATTATTTCAAGAAGATCTGAAAGCATATATTTTGGACATCTTCTTAACAGGAATATTCAGATGCTAACAGTGATAGGTTTCGTCTGATGTTAGAATTTTGGTGGTAAGATACATCCGCTCGGTGCTGTTTGTATCTGTTGTAATTTTTTTTTTTTTGGATCAAACTTCTTAGGTGGTCAACCACTTGTCAGTTCAATTAGTGAGACAATTTTGTTCTGCAAGTGGGGTTTCGTGCTTATTGTCCACAAGAATCTTTGCTTTATTGTTTCTGATTTTAAAAAGAGAGAATTATTTTATGCAAAGTTCTTACTGTCTTATTTAAACATAACAGACTGTAGCCTCTGTTCTGCACTTCTGCTTATATTCAATGGTATACTTGCTTAAGATAGATTAGCTGTTAGCAGATGAAGCATCTGACCATGATGCTATGCTTGGTTCTTGACTACTGTCTTCCTAAAGTTTATAGGGGGTCTCTTTAAATTTAAGAGTTTGTTTTGAATAGAATATATAGATGAAGTGTCAGCGATACAATGTACCTGATGTGAGAGAGAGAGAGAGAGAGAGAGAGAGAGAGAGAGAGAGAGAGAGAGAGAGAGAGAGAGAGAGTAGATGATACAACTATATTAATTTATTGTATTATCTGGTTTCTATTAATTTATTGTATTATCTGGTTTCTGTAGATAACAGCTGAGAAAATGCCTGATAATGAAAATGCATCTTTTTATTACCTTGTGACTGGTTGATAAGAAGGCTATGCTCAGATATATTCTTTTAAGTTTCTTGATCTTAAGAATACTGCTGGGCAGTTTTGTTTGTTTCATTTTAAGGGATCTTAAAAAGACAATCTGCTTGAACAAGCCTACATAATTAACTGTTGATGTTGCATCTTTGGCAAGGCTTAAAAGCTGTATACAGGAAGTCACACATTTGAATATGAACAAATAGAAAATTTTATATCTGTTTCAATTGTTTCGGTACATTAAAAAATCTGATTAAAAGTGTTAAAGATGGTGATTTGAGGGGAGGTTCTGTTTAACTTTTCTCTGGTGGCCACTGGATTTAAATTTGTGTTGACAAGAGATGAATCATTGGTAATCTACCCAAATTTTGAGGCTGAATGACACATTAGGCTTCCTTTTGCATATATACATGTCTGGCCGAAATAAGTCATTATGGAGAGTGATGCTATGTAAGTTAGTTAAATGCTCCACCTGAAAATTTAAGATATATACTCGGAGATTATATTGCACGAGTTTCGTGACTAATAAAGTTTGTGGGTGTCTTTTTTTCTTTTATAATTTTTTTTGAAATGAGTATTTCACACATTCATGAGCCATGACTGCCTATTTATCGGGTGAAAATTCATTTGTTGCAGGAATTAATTTCTGAAGGGGAATCCTTCACAGCATCAGATGTGGAAAGAGCTTTGTGGAGTTCTGCCATAAGGGCCAAGTTGCCAGCTAAGCAATCAGATCCAGGCACTGAGCTTAAGACTAGCAAAATTTCTAAAAGGAAGAGAAAGCGTTGATTGGTGATGGGTCAGCTGGGAGAAATATATGCAAGTATGTAACTTTGTTCGTGTGTTAATTACATATGTCCTATGAACTAGCTTATCTTTACCTTGCTAACCACATTAGCTAGTAAACTTGTGAACAGAGACCACTTGTCCTTTTACCATATAACCTTCATTTGTGCAAGTACCGATTGTTAACCAACTTTGTTGATTTATTTGGAGGGGGATTTCACTAATTACTTTTTAGTAAAATATCACTTATTTAAATGTCTTTATCATATTACCAACTCGAGTCTTTTATTTTTCTAAAATACATCATTTTAGTCCTTTGACCAAAAAACTAAGGCCCTGTTTGATTTTTCCACTTAACATTGAATGATACTTAATGTGTTCCATTCAGTTATTTTGTTTGGTTTTTTAAGTGTTAAAATCACTTAATAAACCTCTAAAACCACTTGTTTTGAAAAGTGATAATTTTTCACTTTTCACTTAACAAAAATCTAGTGAAATTGAATGTAAAGTTTTACTTCCAAAACTATCCTTACTAATTTAATATATTTCCAATTTTGTCTTATATTAAAACCATAATCATAGTTATTATATTCTATACAATTAAAGTGTGGTACTCTTATAGATTTCCAAAGATACAATATTTATTATATATATATATATTATGGTATTATGGTCGGTCTCATTTAACATCATTGGGTGTATAATATATATATATATATATATATATATATTGTGTGTGTGTGGTATTATGGTTTGTCTCATATAACATAATTGAATGTAGAGAGCATTTATCAATTAAGTAGTTCCGGTGGGCATTTATCAATTAAATAGTAAGCAAACTTATCCAGAATAATATATATTTGAAATATTATTAATAATTAAATAAATTTATTTTAGAATTATTAATTTACATGTTATCCTTAATATATTAAATGTAAATATATAACAAATAATAGTTAGAAGGGCACATATGTAAAAGTATTTATTTTCAGATATTTATAACTTAAAAAAACAAACTTATCACTTATATTCAGTTTATAGTGAAAAAAAACAAATATGTTTTTCAGTTTTCAGTTACTATTCAATCTTCAGTAACATTTAGCACTGTTCAGTCTTCAGACAAAAAATCAAACGGGGCAGTAATTTTACTGTGTCAATTTCAATATTTAGATTTCAATCCAAAGGTGTATAAAAATTAAGAATTTGAAAATTAAAAAATAAAATAAAAATAGAAAGTAACCAACTCTCTTTCACATAATTATGCAGTAATCTTACTGTAAATAGCAATATAGCAAAACCTAGAAATTAATAGTCAACTTTAACTATATATATAAAAGTACGAATTAGCCCCTGTTAATATATAATACATGCCTTAAAGGTCAATTTTACTCTTAAAAGTTTTGTTATTACACCTTTACTTTAAAAAAAAAAATTCAAATAATTTCAAGATTTTAATATAAAAAACCTTTCCAAAAAAAAAATTTTACATTAAAATTTAACTATAAAAGAAATCTGAAACGAGATCTCCATTGTTTCAGGCAGATCTCCATCGTCATATATTAGTACGGTTTTGAATACTACTACCGGGTCTGTGGTGGACAAAGTTGGTGATAAGACTACAAGGTCTATTTTTGCTCAACAAGAACAGGCCCATCATAGCAAGACTTCACAGGAGTTTTTGAGTGAAGGAGGAGGGACAAGAAGATTGTGACATAGTACATTTGTTGCAGAAGGTGTACTGGTGTAGAGATGTGGGGCAAATTTTTTTTAAAAAAAAATTAGGAAGATGAGGGTGATTTTCTTATACTGTTAGTGGAGGGTTTAGATAAATTCAGAAGTTTTAATTAGTTTCTGGTAGTGGGTGGTTGGATTTAACTTGGAATCACTTTTTTATCCCCTGTTCTAGACTTTTCACTATTGGTACTTCTCTTGATCTCTTTAGAAGTTGGTGCTTTTGGCTGTGTTTGTACAGAATGTTTGCAGTTGAAGAACTTCTCTGTATCATGTTGGGCACTGATTGATTTAATCTGTATTCTGTTTGATTTCACTTGACTCTACTCTTGTAATTTTCTCTTCGACTTGGATCTATCTATGGAGTATTTTATCAAAAAAAAAAAAGTCTGGTTTGAATAAATAATAATAAGTGATATTGGGTCGAAACTATATTCATTTGATGACAGAGTGGATCCATTGGATAACTAGATCCTAGAGAAATTTGAACGGGCCACTCTCTTCATCATCATCTTTACCCAGATCTAGGTTTCCAGAATCCAAGAGCTTCACCATCCCTTTAAAACCTCCAAGATTGGTGAGACTGATTCTCTAAACTGAGTTTTTTTTTTCTCCATCAAATAACATTAAAATGATTCTTTCAAGTGGAGATCCAGTATCGTGCCTGAAACGATGGAGATCGTTTCAGATTTCTTTTATTTTATTTTTTATTTATATAATTTCTTTTTTTTAATTATCTATTATCCACTAATTTTTTTATGTTTTAAAATTGTAACTGTTTTTAAATAATTTTCTATTATCCATTTAAATATTATTTATTTTTGAAATAATCATTTTAATGTTAAAATCTTTTTTTTGAAAGGTTTTTGATGTTAAAATCTTGAAATTATTTGATTTTGTTTTTAAAAGTAAATGTGTAATAACAAAACCTTTTAAGGGTAAAATTGACATTTTAGGCATGTACAATGTATTAACAAGGGCAAATTTGTACTTTTAGATATATAGTCAAAGTTGATGGTTAGGTTTTTTGGTCAAAAAACTAAAGTGATGCATTTTAGAAAAATAAGAGATATAAGTTGTTAATATGAGAAAGACGTTTAAATATGTGACATTTCGTTAAAAAGTAGAGATTTTAATAAAATTACCTCTTATTTGGAAGTTGCTATTCTATGTTAAGTCATGCCCTAATGATTAATGCATTCTAAGGGCATCTCCAACCCGAACAGTGGTTTTGGTGCAACTTTTGCACTAAAATAGTGCAACTGTCACACTATTTCACTATTCCATCTCTAACCTACTGCACCAAACTTTACACTAAAAGGAATATTCTCATCAATATTCCTTTTCTTTCCCTTTTTTTAATATTTCTCCACAATTAACATTTCACCCCATAACTAACATAATATTGCAATACGATAAGAAATTATGAAATTAATACATTAAATCTAAATAAATTTAATTATGTAAAATATTTCATATATTATTAAAATAACTTAAACATTACATTCCGGCAAATAAAAAGAAAAAACATAAAAATAAAAGTACATATTGATCATCAACTAATTATCTGAATTAGTATATTCATTCCACAAATGATCTATTAAGGCATTTCGGAGTGCAATGTGAGCCTCTTTATCCCTAATTTCTCTATGTCGAGCCAGAAATTCTTGAAATCGAGTATTTTCATCTAACATCATCTCAACTTCTGAAGTTGGTGCTTCCATATGATCCTCAATTGATGCATCAACATCACGCTCATCCTCGATTATCATGTTGTGCATAATAATGCACGTAGTCATTATTATATCATGTAAAACTTGTTTATGCCAAAAACGCGCTGATCCTGCCACAATTGCAAACCGTGATCGGAGAACTCCAAATGCACGTTCTACGTCTTTTCTACATCCTTCTTGTTTCATTGCAAATAATTTTTTTTTCCGACCACGTGGATCATGAATAGTTTGTACAAGCGTAGACCATTTTGGGTATATACCATCAGCTAAATAATAACCCATATTATATTCTTTTCCTTGAATGACATAATGAGCTGGAGGAGCAATACCTTGAGCGAGGTTGGCAAAAAGATGAGATGCATCCAACACATTAATATCATTGTTCGTACCTGGCAAACCAAAATATGCATGCCATATCCATAGATCATAATCAGCTACAGCCTCTAGAATAATAGTTGGGGATCCACTACGACCTGCGTATTGTCCTCCCCAAGCTGTTGGACAGTTTTTCCACTTCCAGTGCATACAATCTAGACTACCCAGCATTCCTGGAAAACCACGCTCTTTACCCACACGGAGTAGTATGGCAACGTCAGTAGCATTAGGTGATCTTAGATACTCATCTGCAAATTCCTCCACAACAGCACGACAAAATCTCTTCAAACTTTCAATTGTTGTAGACTCTCCTATTCTAATATACTCATCAGTAGCATCCGCTGGACAACCATATGCCAACATCCGAAATACTGCTGTTATTTTTTTAAGAGCGGACAAACCCAGTCTACCCACACTATCTCTTCTTTGCACAAAGTAGTTGTCACGAGCTTCCACTTTTTCGACAATACGAAGGAATAAACTTCTACCCATTCGAAAGCGTCGACAGAACATTTGATCGTTATACCGTGGGTTCTCGGTAAAATAGTCGTCCAACAAACGATGATCAGCACTTTCCCGGTCTCGATTGATCACTATATGACCAGGAATTGAGCCTCCACGGATCACTGGGTTGTTTTGTTGATTGAGATACTGAGCGATGGCCCGTTGGATGTTACCATGTTGGGCAAGTAATGCTTCTTGTTCTGCATCAATCGCTTCAAGATTTGCTATAATTTGATCTTCCTCATCGTCGGAAGATGAAGATGAAAATAAGAAATTAGATGGACCTCCAATATTGAAATTCATTTTTGCTTGGAGTTGAATATAAATGAGTTTTAGCAGACTTTCGTCTAGGCTATTTATCATTGTGAAATATACTATTATAGATAAGAAATCTAAGCTCGAAAATAATCTCAAATCTTTATCCATATGGCCGACAATAACTGCAAGCCCATGTGGACAAAGTAGATACGGACAAAAACACTTTATTTCAAATAATCTTTCCAGAGCACCTCTCTGCAATAATATCTCAAACTCTTCAGAAATCTGATCTTCACCTTTCCCAAAATATGAAGATAAGATATCTGAGATATTAAATACCAACCATTGGATGGATTTCTTCACGATCTGAACCGTAGGATGAAATCTAGAAAATAATCTCAAATCTTTATCCATGTGGCCGACAATAACTGCAAGCCCATGTGAACAAAGTAGATACGGACAAAAACACTTTATTTCAAATAATCTTTTCAGAGCATCTCTCTGCAATAATATCTCAAACTCTTCAGAAATCTGATCTTCACCTTTCCCAAAATATGAAGATAAGATATCTGAGATATTAAATACCAACCATTGGGATGGATTTCTTCACGATCTGAACCGTAGGATGAAATCTCGAAAATAATCTCAAATCTTTATCCATGTGGCCGACAATAACTGCAAGCTCATGTGGACAAAGTAGATACGGACAAAAACACTTTATTTCAAATAATCTTTTCAGAGCACCTCTCTGCAATAATATCTCAAACTCTTCAGAAATCTGATCTTCACCTTTCCCAAAATATGAAGATAAGATATCTGAGATATTAAATACTAACCATTGGATGGATTTCCTCACGATCTGAACCGTAGGATGAAATATGAAAAGAGTACCTCCTAGTTTCTATAAATATCAACCCACAATAACTTAAACATATCCTTTCAAATCTCTTATACCTTCGAATCACTTATCTCTTCAAGTCACTTTCCCTTCAAATCACTTTTTTTCCTCAAAATGTCTACAAAAAGAACTTCTTCATACACACATGCAGAAGACACACATCTTTGTCACATATATCTTGATGTGTCGCAAAACCCGATCATTGGTATTTACCAATCGAAGGATATGTTTTGGGCTCGAGTTGAGAATGATTACAACAACAACAAACCAGACTTTATCACCAAACTTCGTAACAAGAGATGTTTGCAATGTCGCATGCATACTATCTTTTCCGCAATTGGAAAATTCTGAGGATGTCTACGACAGATTGAAACTCTTAAACCTAGTGGTGCATCCGAAGCTGATATTGTGAGTATTTGTTAATATTATAATTGTTGGAAAATTATATTTAATATTTAATTTCAACAATATATTTGCATCATTTTCCAGATGAACCAGGCAAAAATCTTATTAGCCAAAGATAACAAATATAAATATGGATTCAAGTTTGAGCATGTGTGGCATATCCTAAAAGATATGCAAAAATTTATAGATAACGAAACTGCAACCTCAGGGGCTCGAAGGGAAAGTGGTCACTTTGTATCATCACAAGAAGACTCTCCAACTCCAGAGTCTCCCACAATGACATATCCTGGACTATCTTCATTTTCTCTGAATATCACTAGTGATGATGGTGGGGGTAGTTCATCTCAACTGCCCATGGGGGTGAAGAAAGCGAAATTTAAAAGGAGGGTTGAGGAAAAAAATTCAACCATTTGTGACACTTTGAAAGAAGGACAACAACAAATGATGGAAGTTTATAAGCACAATGCTGGGGAGAGACAAAGAACTAACGATATTTTGGAGAGAAAATTGGAGTGCCGGGAAACCAAAATTGCGATGATAGATTTGAATACCATAACTGATCCAATGAAACGTGAGTTTGTGAAACAACAACAATTAAAAATTATGGCAAAACATGCTCGACAACAAGACCAGGGATCCCAAAATACATCTGGGTCTTTTGGTGATTTTTTCAATAATCTCCAAGGACCTGAAGATGGTCTTCCAGACTACTAAACAGTTGGGTTGTTTTTCTTTCATTCTAGTGTATTCCAATTAGTGATAATTTATTTTATCACTATGAACTTTGTATTTCGTTTTTAATGTATTTTGCTTTAATTTTCCGCTGTTTTGAATGAAGTGATGTATTTAAAAAAATTGCATTTCAATTTTTTAATTATACACTTCACTTTAGCTAATTATAAATGTTAATAACAATAATAATTAAATCACATCTCAATCATTAAATAATAAAAAGTACCAAATTGGAATAAATTTAATTGATTAGGGTAAAACTGTGATTAAATAAAACCTTTAAATAAAGGATATAATCGAAATAGATTTTAATAAAAAGAGTTAAATTGTGATTACATGAAAGTTGAGGATTGAAAAAAAAAGCATGCTCAGTTTGCGCCAACGAACAGTGTCGCGCAATATATTGCGCAACACTGTTCATCAGCAGCTGAATGGATCAGAGGAAGGCGCTGCGTTGGAGAGGATTTTGCGCCAAAAATGGAGAGGGCGTGGTGCTTAGCGCTGGGTTGGAGATGGTCTAAGAGATTACGACATGCATCACGAATACATGAGTGAAGGATGCCAGAGCTACAATTCTGGGGTCATGCCTTTTGGTGACAATGATGGACAGGTTCTTTTCCAACTTGATTTTAGGGGAAGTTCATTTGGGACATATAACATCAGGTAAGGAGCTTCACTGTAGGGTAAGATTTTTCCAATGAGGCATGTTGTTTTTCGCCTTGTTTCATTCCCATCGTCTTATATTGCTAACCCTGAGTGCCAAGTTTGGAATAGTTGAATTCCCATTTTTGGTATGCACAACATCAGTGCCCGCAGATGTGGTGGCTTACTGCATTGCTAGGACCGATATTGCTGAATTCAAATTAGATTCAATGACCTGAGTAGTTAGATTTATTTAGTTGAAGCATATTTTGGCCATCATTAGTAAATTGAAACGATAAATGGGTCGTGTTTGGGTTTATACAAACATAATAATTCGAACTACGACCACACAAAAATAAAAGAAGCTATCATTGGAGTCAGTGCCCCCTAGGAGGTGCACCAAGTGCAACTGTCCCGGGCTCCCAATTTTTGAGTGACGATATTTACACCCCTTAAAAACTGCATGTATACCCCAAATTAGTATGTTTTTAAAACTCAATAATACTCTTAAGTAAAATTACTAAGAGGACTAATTGTTTGTTAGTATACCCACAAATAATTATTAATTAGTTTCATATTTAAATCTTTTGTAATTTTTTTTTTCTAATTAATGGTTTGATATTAATATATATTATAAAAACTCTTTCCATTTTAATAAATCATAGATTCTCTTTTAAATATATTTTCAATCGCTTTTAAGGAAATATAAATTTATTGCTAAATTTGAAAAATAAATCAAAATCATGAAATAAGTTTGGTTGTAAAAAAGTAAGTTTTAAATTATTTTTTATTCAAAGAACAAAAGCATTACACATATAATCAAACTTTTAAATTAACTATATTATCTATATTTTTATTTCTTTCAAACACACTTTAGACTTTTATTTATATATCAATGTTATATGTTTTTTCTTATAAATATATATTAGATGCTCTTCAATTTCATGGAATACCTATCCTTTTTTTTTTGAAATATCATTTAATATCTATCTAGTTCCACATCAATTGGGACATGACACAAATCTTACATCCCAACAGAAGTGGTTCTCTAATAAAAAAAAATCTTAATATTGATTTTCAAAGAAAAATAAATAAAGAAAATGAAGTTTGATTTTGAAAAAACGGAGAAGAGAAAAGAAGTAGGTAAGAGAAAGAATGGTAAAAGAATTAAAGATAACAACAAAATTGGAAATAATAATAAAGTTGATTAAATAACATAATAATAGTTATAGGTGTATATAAAAATACAATACAGTATAATTAAAGAAATGATATTTTTGGTATTAAATGAGGTTTATTTACAAATTAATTTTTTTTTAAATTTTTGATGGATGTAATTACAAAAAGGGTGTATAAACAGTACTTGAGAGTGTCATTATCGCCACTCTAATTTTATTTTATTTTATTAAAGTCAGTATGTATTATCGGGTATTGAAGGTCCATAGAAATTAGAATTGTGATGAATGACCCAATTCAATTTTGTTTTAAATTTTATATATATATATAATATTTATAAATATTATATATTTAATATTTATAAATTATAAATGTGGGCCTAACTCATTTTTGTTTTAAATTATATGTATATAATATATTTATATAATGGATCCAATTCATTTTTTATATAATATGTATAGAATATATTTAAAAAATTAAAAACGCGAAGGAAGGGTCCAATTATTTTTTTAATTATATGTATGGAATATATTAAAAAAAATCAGATTTCTAAATAAAGAGGACAAATTTTATTCAAAACAAATTGTTTTTAAATTATGAATAAAGGGACCATTTTCAGATTTTTTTTTTAACCCAGATCTCAAATACATTAGGACAAACCCTGATCGGAGTGTTTTGGAGCTTGAAACAATAATCATATCCGAAAAGAGATCGTGGGATATCCACTTCCACTGTTGATTGGCAATGGTTTGAAAAGGCAACGGATACAAAACTTAATAGCCGTTGCATCTTTGCAAGACAACCTAGTAAGGAGTAGGGACCCCACACTCCATTCTCCTTGATACTACTTTATAAAACACCTATGACAGAACCAACCAACAAATTGCACTAACTTGTTGGAAGCTAATAGGTGTCCTGTCTCTTTTCGCTTTTTCTTAACGGTTCTGTCATGTGAACACTTCTCCTTTTATCCATTCAAACCGTCAAACCGGATGGTCTCAGGTCTCAAGTCTCAAGTCTACTCTTTGAAAGGCATGCAGGAAATTTGTAAATTTAACGCTTAAAAAGATTTGGATGAGGTTCTTTTTCCAAATTATCTAAAAGTAATTATGCCCATGAAAACATCTTTACAAGAATTGAAACAATCGATTTTCATACCATACAAGTTTAGTATAGTTAGGAGACTAAAATGAATTTTTGTGTAGTAATATATTTGACCAATAAACTAATTGTTAGGGATTTGAGTCGATGATCGAAGAAACGACATGCCTAATATTTGCTCATAACTCATAACAATTAACGTCTACAGCAGAAAAAATATATGAGAGAAAATAAACCAATCACAACACAAGATATACGTGGAAAACTTAAATTGGGTAAAAAACCACGGGCCGTCAGGACGACAGAGAAAATTCCACTATATGATAAATTATTACAATCATATACTCCATGATTCTCTCTCACACCTCAACCCAAACCACTCTCACAACGCTCACAAGATCCTCACCAATAACCCTCAATATCCCCTAGGTCTCCCCTGAATATCACCCACGGATCTCATACTTGATCCACTGATATTCCCTTGGATCCCTCCCCGGATATTCCCTTGGGTCTCTCTCACCCGGATCTCACCACTCTCTGATGTGACATGGTGTTTCTTGACTCCACACAAAATAACCTAATTACAAGATCTATTTATACTACCTATAGAGAGTTTAAGAGAAAATGAAATCCTACTCCTAAATATACAAGAATTACTTGTTCCACATAAATACTATTTCCTATTTATGACAAGTCTTCTTGTAAAGAGTATTCCTTTTCCTTCAAGCAGAAGAACTTCCCAAAAGAATTACTTTCATTTTTCGCTGAAGATTTCCCTTTTCCACGCATGCTTATGATTGACTACGATTCGAGTCACGGTTGCGCACCCGCTTCCTAAACGGTTACAAGTCACCTAGAATGCACCGCGTTTCCTTCCGAAATCTGATTCTTCAGTTTTTCATCGGTCTTCAAATCTCCCTCAAACACCATCTTCAACTTCCAAACGTATCCTATGTCTCCGGGAAGTTTCACATCAGCTAAGTCTCGTTTGGTTAATATCGGATTCACTTGAGAATAAGAGCCAAAACCTGATACTAATAACATAAAAAAAAAGTCTTTGAGTCACGAGAAGAAGTTGGTCCGGTATAAAACCCCTCAAATTTGTACTATGAGATTGTGGGTTCGAGTTCTTCTTTTTTCAAATCTGGTATTAGATTTACGTGTTGATACATTATTTAGACAAATAACATTACTCAAATATAAATCCTTCCCGAATACAAAAAAGAAAGAGAAAAAGAATTTTTCATAATATTTAGGCAACAAAAAAGACTTGTTCATTATTTTTCATGTTTGGCAAATTTCTTCCCGAATACAATACAAAGTGACACGTGTCAACGCGCTGTTGTTGAACGACATTGGAAGTTTCCCCATTTACGTTTGGTGAGACAAGTAGACAACTTGAAGCCTAGAACACATTCTACGTGCGTCCATATTAAAAAAACGGTTGGTCCAGTTTTTGTTGTTTTTTTTTTTTTTTTTAACAAAAACCAGTTGGTCTTATCGAAGTAAATTCTCAGTCAGAGTTGTAGAGAAGGCTTCGACACCCACAAACCAGGAACCGCAAAATGACAATTCCGTCCTCAACAGACCGTAAATACCGGAAGAGTCCCAGACTCCCTCTCCTCCCGCAGAAACACCATGACTTCGAGCCTCGCGAGTCGGGAATCGACGGCGCCTCGTTTTCGGGCGCCGTGTTTAATCTATCTACCACCATTGTCGGAGCCGGAATCATGGCTCTGCCCGCAACGGTCAAGCAATTGGGATTAGTTCCGGGTCTAATTATGATCGTTTTGGTTGGTTGGTTGACGGAATCGTCTATTGACATGATCATCAGGTTCAGCCGAGCTTCTAAGTCCACCACGTACGGTGGTGTCGTCGCCGACGCCTTCGGCGGATCCGGCAGGACGTTGTTGCTCCTCTGTATCGTCGTCAACAATTTGGGCATGCTCATTGTTTACATGATCATCATAGGTAATTAATTCATAAACAAAACTTATAGAATTTCAATTCCCGATCGAATCTGTCAAAAGCTGCGATATTTATTT
This sequence comes from Dipteronia sinensis, assembly GCA_033220585.1. NCBI lineage: Eukaryota > Viridiplantae > Streptophyta > Magnoliopsida > Sapindales > Sapindaceae > Dipteronia > Dipteronia sinensis. The sequence goes on along the minus strand of CM065636.1, from coordinate 84,923,310 downwards.
TATTTTTTGAGTAATTTAATTTTCATGTGCGAGAATTGGCAGGTGATGTGTTATCGGGTACTTGGTTGGGTGGTGAACATCATTCGGGTGTGACCGAAGAATGGTTCGGTCAACATTGGTGGACCGGACGCTCCACATTGCTTCTAATGACCACGCTATTTGTCTTTGCTCCTCTCGTTTCATTGAAGCGCGTAGGTAATTAAATTCTCTGTTCTGACCAATACAATTTGACTTCGCATTATCACATTTACAAATTCTTGCTAGCAAAATCAATTATGAAAGTGACCCTGAGAGTAGGGGTTTGCGTTTTCGGTTGATTTTGGGTTAAAGCTTAATGTCAAACCAAAACAATATAGATCGGTTTGACTATATTTCAATCCAAACCAAACCAATGTGAATTTTCAAACCAAACCAAAAAGGTCGGGTTAGTTTGGATAGGTTTATCGGTATAGATTTGAATTCAAAAATCTTTTTTTATGGTAGTATATTATAAAAAAAATATTTAAATAAAAAAATCATAACATAAAATATTAATTAATTAATTATATATACATACATATATATATATATATATATATACATGTTTGACAACATCCATGCTTTTGAAACCCGAATATATCAATCAATTGCAAGAATTGTATCAAAATAAATAAATAGACTATAAAGCTTATAGTAATCGGTAAAAGCTTACGGTTTAATTTGACAGTTTTTTGCACACCCCTAGGCCCTAGTTAAGTGTATTGAGCAATGTTGATTGATTTGTGAACTTTTTTTCTTATGTTGGTGATGGTATGTAGATTCGTTGCGATACACATCGGCATTGTCAGTGGGTTTGGCTGTTGTGTTTGTGGTGATAACAGCGGGAATTGCTATTGTTAAATGGATCGATGGAAGCATTGTCATGCCACATTTGTTCCCCAAAATTGTCGACCAGGCATCGTTTTGGAAGCTTTTCACCACTATCCCGATTTTAGTCACTGCCTATATCTGCCATCACAATGGTAAGTTGTGAAATGAAGATTACGACTAAACTTAAGTCCTATTTCATTAACTGGCTCTGGCTGTAGTCTAGTGTGTTTTTCAAGTTCAGACTACAGTATTCATTTCTATGATTTTGGTATTAGTTAAATGTTGGTTTCTATTTGCTTCTCTTGAACAGTTAAACTTCACTTCATTATAATTTTATTCTAATAGTTTGATTATTATTATATTTTAGGTGAACACAAAAATAACATGAATGCATTGTAACATTTTGATATTACTTCAAATGATTCGTGAAACAACTTGAACGATTATTCAATGCTATGTTGTTTAGTTGGCTGTGTTGTAACAAGTGTTAATATCTCTAATTGAGTTGAAATTGAAAGCTAACTTGATGGTAATTATAAACGAGTTGGAAATTCAAATTTCCCTCTTACCATGAAGGTGCTAGTGGACTTTTTCTCTTGGCATTGGTATACTGAGATGTGCTTGTAAACCATATATTGATATGTTTTCCTTTTGAATTTGATTGGTTGAAGACAAGTTTGTGTTCAGAATATGTTAGTTATGTTCTATTTGACTACAAGAATACAAATGTATGCCACATTAAATATGAAATACATTTCTGGCTAAACGCTCTTTTTTGATTAAATGTATGCCAGTTGGTCTTATTGTTACAAATCTGATATATTGTATAGCTTAGCTGTTTCTGAAATAGACGCGCACAAACACACACACGCAACAAGATAAAGAAAGAGGGGGAAAGAGAATATATGAAATTTTATACAGTTGGTTAATTAAGCTTATAAACTGTTTTGCTTTCACTGTGATTTTGCAGTTCACCCTATAGAAAACGAACTAAAAGACCAAACCCAGATGAAACCGATAGTCCGGGCATCACTCACATTATGTTCAACTGTCTATATTGCTACTAGCTTTTTCGGACTCCTCCTCTTCGGAGATAATACTTTGGATGATGTACTTGCCAATTTTGATGGTGAACTGGGAATTCCATATAGCTCGTTGCTTGATGATATGGTTAGGATGAGCTATGGCGTCCACTTGATGCTTGTTTTTCCAATTGTGTTCTTCTCCCTTCGCCTCAACCTTGATGGTCTGCTATTTCCGTATGCCATTCCCATTGCATTTGACAACCGAAGATTCTTCTTAGTAACTACGGCTCTAATGGGATTTATCTTTATGGGAGCTAATTTTGTGCCTAGTATCTGGGATGCCTTCCAGTTCACTGGTGCAACAGCTGCTGTGTCTGTTGGCTTTATCTTTCCAGCTGCCATCGCCCTTAGGTAAGTGTTAGTGATTACAATAGAATTATTCGTGACTTCAAATCCAGCGGTGGTGATATGAGAAGCATCAAAATACAATAAGTATTTGTTATATGTTGTTGTGCAGGGACACTCATGGAATTGCAACAAAGAACGACAGACTAATATCTTGGTTGATGATCTTTTTGGCTATCTCTTCGAGCACTGTGGCCGTTTGTAGTGACATTTACAGCATTTTTTGCGTTGACAAAGGAGTCGATAGCTGACCTTACAGAGGGAAACTTTCCAGTTGCTCGCATACAGCTTTTTGCAGCCCCAGATATGATGCACTCAGGGGATACTGAACTCGATCCTCACAGAATTAAGCAGAGCTGCAGGAAGAACAAAGGTCTGTTTCCGTAATAGGACTCTTGATATTTTCCAATTTTGTAAACCCACATAGGCAACCTGATGTTCCATTACTTTGTTGTAGTAAAATGTCCAGTGTTGATATTTTCAAAGTGTAAATTTTGGCAATTAAATTTAAATTGGAAGGGTTGATATTCACCATAAGATGGATTTCAGACATTTTTATTATGAAATCCTTTAGAAGCTGACATCATGTATGTGTAACGACAATGATCAGCTTTAGAAATCTTAAAAACAATTTAGAGTTGATTTTGAAATCCTGCAAACCCAACGTGTTCAGTTTTTTGTCAGAATTCGAGGCTAACATGTATGTTGTAGTGAACGAAAGAGCAAAGCATCAGTGACATACTGACATCCACATGAGAATAGAAACTCTTTAACAGCAATTTCCAGTTTAGTATAGTTATATATATACCGTGTACGATGTCAGCTAATACAGATTACAGACTGAATGAGTGATTTTACCACCAAGACACATTGAGGATTGAGTGCGCGGTATTAATTTAGGTATAGTTTATGTTGAGGGTAGTGAATTATTGGGAATAGAAGGGACGTGGTGCGGAGTGTGAGAGAGCATCTTGAAACCACCCACTAATCACTCTCCTAATCTTTGGGCTCTGGCCTTGATTTAAGCTTATTTGAAGGTAACTGCTTCATTTACGAAATCGCCATCTTCTATCAGTGGCACCTTTCAAGCCACTTCACATCTCCTATCTATGGAAACTCAACTGCATTTAGCTTATTTCGTTACAAAAATATATTACTTTTATTGTGTGATTAATGATTATAAAAACAAAATTTTCAAATGTAATTGGATTATATGAACTATGATGGAAATAGATAGTCTCTAACGAAAATGGTTCTGATTTTTTTTTCAGGACTGTCATTTTATAATATTCGGTAACATTACAAAACTAAACAAAATTTGTAAAGGTTACACTTTGTTTAGCTTTGTATGATACAAACTTAGCTATGTAACATTCCCAAAAAAACGGTGGTGAATTTTTTTTTCCCAAAACGGAAATGTCTAGAAAACTACTATATAGTCTATATGCTCGTAATCCATTGGTTGAAACAATTGCTGAGTTGTCATTAACAACTTTACAAGAAAATCTTCAATAAAACAGTCTCATTGCCATTTAGTGAGATTGTCAAATAAGATTGAACTAAATTATAGTTTAATAATATATATTTATGTTATTAAGATAAATAGTGCAATCTCATTGGGATGATATGAGACGGCCTCACCAAGTAGCAATAAAACCGTCACATTAAAGATTTTTTCCAACTTTAGAAATAAATGAGTGGTCGGATATTAAAGTCATATAACTAAGTTGGTTTAGTTGACCACCCTGTGTATATATATTCTCTATTTCAGACTAAACTTAGGCACTTAGCAGTTTATGATTGATATAATGGAGATCTGAAGCTGTCTTACATGTATGCCTTTTGCAAAATTAAAGCAATGGATACAAACTAAGGCAAATTCGGTGCCAACATTGACGTTTCAACTATCGGACAAATTTTGGATGAGATGTTCTTATTTCATAAATCATAATTATAGGTATTCAGTGGAATTGAATATTTTCTTTTGGTCTTCATATCTTTTTTTAATGAAAAATGAATAAAATTATCGTTGTGAGAATTGGCATCGAAACCAGCTGCCTGCCTGCCTCAGATGTTGCTAAATGGATGCATTGTCAACTTGCATGCTTGTATTAGTATTTTCTTTTTAATAGTATATATCCGATTATCTAGATCATATATTTATTTTTTAAATTTTTTTGTCATTAATAGGATTTAAATTGTTGATTTATGAGTAATTTATCCAAATCTCAATTTATCTATCTATCGGTTGAAGTACACTCATGGTATTGTGTGTCACGTGTCTGTTAGTATAATATTCAATCAAGACCAATTGAAATAGACATTCATATTCAAACCATTCTTTAATTCTTCTCTCATTACGTGTCTAAATAAGAGACCCATCTAGAAAATTTTTAATTGTTTTGAAAAAAGAAATCAAGTCTAATCAAAAAGTCTTCTAATAAAAGAGTCTTTTTTCTTAAGTGTTTTAACAATAGACAGTATAGACTAATCATGTATTAATTACAGCTCACATAATATATCAAAAAAAAAAACAAATTACAGCTCACATACATCATCTAACATGAATTTAAATAAATAATTTATATAACTTAATATTACTTTTTAGAATTTGTTACTTGTACAAAATTTATAAATTAACAATTTAATATAGCAGCTTTAAAAAAAATTATTGTCTTTTACTGTTTAGTTGAAAACTTGAAATTGAATAGATCTAATCATTATTGTATAGTGACATATTGATATATTTAATAGCATAACCGCATATTTTAATAGAAACAAAGTTGAAATCAATTGGCGAATAAAAATAATTGTAATAATAAATCAAGATAAGCTATTAAGCTGTACTAAAATACGAGAATTTTTTAACACCAAAAATCATATTAGTCGGTGGTAATTAAAAGAGTTTTTTTTTAATGTGTTTTTATGATATTATATTCTAATGGAATAAATTTTCATTTTCAACTCAATTGGCCAATTATAAAAATAAAATAAATTAAATACATTACCTTTCTAATCAAATAAGCTACAAAACTTAACAAACTCCAAGAAAAAAACTTATAATATTATGTCCAATACCTTATAAAAGTAAACCGTACATGCATCATAATTGAATTTAGACATGTCAAAACATAATTAAAAAAAAAAGTAGCTGACATGGGAACCATAATATTGTTCAAGAGTCAGGACTTGCACGTTTTGCATGTACTATTGGGTCATGAATGATTAATGAAAAACGTACAAATAATTTAATTATTTGACAAATCATATCACATTTCATAATTTTTTTTGACTCCTCTGCGTTTTATTTTTATTTTTTATTGAAAATTTTAAAAGGTCAATAATTCTTTAAAGGGTTTTTTTTTCGGACAATCATAATTTTTAATATCATAACTCCATGCATATAATTTATGGCACTAATACATGGGATCATTTAGGGAACGTTTGGTATGCAGTCATCCTTACATGGGAATGAGAATCTTATAACATTCTCATGTTTGGTAGGAGGTTTGGATTTTTGGTTTTCTGAGAAAGTGAATCCCATGGGAATCACATTACCCTCCAAGGGGTAATCTGAAACCCTTCCCAACAGGTGGGTTTCATATTACCCTCCATCTGATTCCCACCGTGGGACCCACCGTCATTAAAAAAAAAAAATTATTTTATTTTCTTCTTTTTTGTTCTTCAATGCTTCTGGAATTAACACCAAAAATCCCCAATTTTTATTTTCTTACACTTTCTCACTACCCAAACACTAAATTTTCAGATTTTAAAACCTAATTTTCATCAATTAAACAATATCCAACAACATCACCAACACAAACACCATCAAACAGCATCAAACACCATCATCAAACACAAAAAGGAAAAAAATTGCAACAGGTGAAAATTTTTCGATGATGATGACGATGAAGATCCCGGCCGAAGAAGGCAACGACGACGAAGATCCCGGCTCGACGGAGGCGATGGAGGCGACGACGACGAAGATCCCGGCTGGAAAGAGGCGACGACGACGACGACGAAGATCCGGCTGGAAAGAGGCGACGACGACGACGAAGATCCGGTTGGAAAGAGGCGACAACGACGACGATGAAGATCCGGCTGGAAAGAGGCGACGATGACGACGAAGATACGGCTGGAAAGAGGCGACGACGAAGATCCCGGCTGGAAAGAGGCGATGACGACGAAGAAGATCCCGGCTGGAAAGAGGCGACGACGACGAAGATCCCGACCAGAGGCGACGACGAAGATGACGATGTGGAGACAAGGACTACGACGGTGATGCCAACAAGTAAAGATCTAGGTTTTTTTCTTGAGAGAGATGGAAGATCGGTTTTATTTTTCTTGATGATGGTCTCTTTTCTTGAAAGAGATTAAAAATTTCAAAGACAACTATTGGTTTTTTTTTAACCATGTGAACTTCAAATTTTTATTTTATTTTTTTAGTTTTTAATAAATAAATAAAAAACAAATTCTCATGTACAACCAAACACCGTTACTTAATATTCCCAGGAATCTGTCGTAATATTCATATGCACAACCAAACACATGTATACAACTTTTTCAGGAATCATATTACTGGGTTTCACTTTCCCAGGAATCACATTATTTTGATTACCCCATACCAAACGGCCCCTTAGTAATAAACGGTAGTGGTATGGCATATGTTAACAACAACTTTATTATTAAAAAGAAAAATAAAAATATATAACAATAAATGCAATTATTGTCTTATCACAATAAATGCTGTAACTTTTTTCCTTTTTTTATCAATAAAGTGGTTGTTAACCTACGCCCTAAAAGCACGAGTTAACGCTACTTGTAAAGTAAAATATAAAATAATTTTGTTGATTAGAAGTATCGTAGTGAAACAAAAGATGTGAAGCATTAATTTCATAGTATGTGAAACTTAGAGGACCTAACTTAATAAAAGTTAAAATCTATAAAATAATATGTAATTAAATAGACATTAGGTACACATAAATGGGCAACCTACGTAATAAAATCTATATAGCTACATACGTAAAATTAGTAATTAAATTTGTCAAAAAAGGTTAGTAATTAAATTATAATTCAAACGTCTACTACTATCAAAGGTTTGAAAAATAGAAAAAAAACAAACAAATATATTTCTTTTCATACTACCTATTAACAATACAATATCTATTAAAACCCTATTGCCTTGGTGTCCAAAGACTTTATAATCTTCGTCAATCTATGGATGTTAGAAAACCCACATATGAAGTTAGTAAAAATGTGAATAAATCTCAAATAGAAATCATAAAAGTCAAAATGAATGAATAAATATTAATAACAACCAAAAAGACTAACTCTAACGTGAAAAAGAATCTCACATGGACAACATTAAAAGGCCAAAAGAAAAAATATATATCAGTAAGTGTCATAATCCAATAGACTAATTTTTTGATTTATAGGTTATTCATCTGTCTATGCACTATCGAAATTTAATAGTGTTATAGTGTTTGATCTACATAATCCATACAAAACAATTATTATTCATATATAATTGAAAATGGCAAAAAAAAATAAAAAACAATATTGAAATTTATAAATTCATGATATCGTCATCCAACGTGATTCTCAATATTTCTCATTAGTCGGTGGTGCGTAAAGGTGTGTTACTTTGACACACGTTTTTTTGTTTGTTTTGTTTCCGCTTTTTCTTTCTCAAGTGGGTCAATTGCATTTAAAAACAAAGTTAATGAATTGACAAATCATTTACAATTGAAACAAATAAATGTCTTCAGAGCCATACCCCTGCGGCTCAACTGATAGATAAAAAAGTTTAGGGTTTAGTTAAATGATTTTTTAGTGAGCGGTTTGAATCCTACGAATGGTAAAAAATTTTAAAAAAAATTACTTGATATAAATAGGTGGATATATAGATACCGTTAAACAAATAATTCGAAACAAATCAATCTTAACATTTCATACCACCAAATGGGGTCCATAAATATTAATATGAATTCTTATATAATATTAATTCAAAATTCCAAAAGCATAGTGTCGGTTGTAATGTCACAATAAAGCATTTGGACCTCACCCACATCACCCTTAAAATACAAAACACATACCACTAATCAAAATCTAATTCAATCGACCCATAATTAAATTATTTCAATTATTTTCATTATAAAAAAAATTTTAAAAATTCAACCAACCGTTCATTTGCAGTTGTTTAATCCAACAACAAATCAAATGTCACTCAATTAAACAAATGGTAGGGCAGAGGCCCCTACATGTTTTCAAATTTTTGATCTTTTTAGTTTGTTATTAGTCACTAAACTTCTCTAAACTTCTCTCTATTTTATTTGTTTAACAAATAAAAATTAAAAAGCAATGATATATAGTGGAGCAATTATTAATGAATATTGATGTGAGTTTATATTGTTAGATGGTATCCACTTGGCAAAACCACTTCGCTTCAATGCAAATGTCTTGTTATGTGACCATGCCTTTTAATTCCATTTGACTGTGACCAACTTCTTTTTTCTTATTTATTGTTGACAATTTTCATAAGTGACAATAGACAGATTAAAAAGTTAGTTTTGATGTATAAATAATATATATATAAAAAAAAACAGATAATGAAATTGTTTTTGGAGTACAATTGTAAAAAGTTGAAATATATGTATGATAATATGACTCGAATTTATAATTTTAAATGTGAGGTTGATTAATTTATCATCGAGTTGTTTGTAGATCTGTCGTAAACGTATATATCAATAAAATTGTGGTTTACTCATTTCTTCTTACCAATAATTAAATGCAAGATTCAATACATAAAAAAAGGAGGAAATTACGAAATCTATGTTAATGCAAATGTTAGTGAATTACTGGAAAACAAAAAAGGTAAAGTCATGCATCCAAACTCAAATCTCTACATTGTATCACAACCGATGATATTTTAATTGGATGTATTAATTGAGATATCTAACATTATTTAAATAAAAATACAGTGATTTTAGGACATTATAACATCCCGAAGCTAACAAACAAATATGAGGGATTTGGCATCTAAAAATTATATAGTGGAATTTTGAATGAAATTCAAGTTATGTCTTTTCACTAGAAAATTATCACTAAGAGATGCAGCTATTCCAAAAAATGTCTTTATTAAGAGACATATGTCTATAAATTAGAATGAAATTCATTCCAAAAAATAAAGAGTTTAGTAAGAATTTTATGACAGAAAGTTTATGAGTAAATTTCTGTACAAGTCAGTCATAAAAAGCAATGAGAGCAAATGTACAAGTTTGCTAGGGTTCTAATTTCTATTACTATAAATTAAAATGCCGATAGTTGTATCATAGGAAATAGTCACTTATAGTATCTACAGAACTTCAAACGCAAGAGAAATTGTGAAATACTGTTTTAGGACATTGCAAGTATTGCAAGCCTCTATCGACTTATCAAGTTAGTATTTTAGTTTTACTGCATTGTTTCTTTGCTTTGTTACGAGTGCTAATACTGACACTCATAAAATTTATTAGTATATCCATATTTTATTAAAAAAATTAATTAAAAAAATATCTCAATATAAATTTATCAATAATGACAAATTACTTTAGTTAAAAATAAACCAAATATTATATACATTTATTAATTACACCCATAACTTCAAATATATTTCTTTAATAAATAAAATTTACCTTTAAAAAAAACTTATAATAAACTCTATTTTTTATGATAAACCTTAATTAAACTCTAATTTTATTTCAAATATCAAACTTTCTCATCATCACATGATTATTGTATTGTTTTTGTCTTACTTTTATGTATAGTTACGAACTCTATCAATAAACAAACTATATTTTTTAAACGATAACCATAGATATTAACATTTTTTTAAGATAGCTGGAGATATCGATAAGTTTTTTTTTAAATAAATGTATAAATAAGATAATTCCAGATTGTAAATCTCTTGACCCCATATAGGGTTCCAAATATCCCCTTTTATAAGGCTTCTACATTCGAGATATTTCCAAAATTAAATTGTATCATCATTAAAAGAGGATTTGATTCCAAAAATAATATAATTTTTTTTATAAATTTGATGTGATAATAATTTAAGAGTATTTATAAATAATATGTACAGCATTAAAATGAATATATTCATTTCAATGAGAGTACTATTGACATTAGGATGAGTGCTTGTAGTAATATTTTGAGTGGTGTTATTGGCACACCCCCTACTGATATATTCATACCTCATTTTTTAAAATTTTGATTTAATTAAATAAAATTAAAATTTTTTATTAAATTTTTTGGTTTATTTCTAAAACTACCCATTTTACTTATTTTTCAAACTTAATACATACCATATATGATTTCTGTATCTCTGTGTCTGTATACATCTTTCTCACATCCATTGATTGATTTAAATTTTTTCTTCTTATTTCTTTTTTTTTAGTTTTTTTTTCTTCTTATTTATGATGTAAAAGAAAAAATAAAAAATAGCAGAGTACTTCAACACAATGACAGTTTGATATCATTCTAAAGAAAAAATACACTTCAAACTTATTTTCAGATAATGAATTGTTTCCAGATGCTTACTATCATTGTCAGACAATTATTGCTTTATGTCATTCTCAGACAATTCTTTAAGATGTTTGATATCGTTTTTAGACAATTCTTCCATATTCTTGATATCGTTCTCAAACTCTTCCATAATATTTATATGTACCTAAGAGGCATATTTTAGGGTTTAAAAGTTAAATTATTTTTTTGAAGAAACGGATTACTGTGTTTTTTTTTTAAATGAATGTGAGATTTTAATAAATTTACTTTGTAAAAAAATTATTTCCTAAATTGTATGTCTCTTTAAGTAATTTTGATAAAGTAAAAAAGAGAATATTATATAATTAAAAAAGTGGGGCATGAATAGATCAGTAGGGGGTGTGCCAATAGCATCACTCTAATATTTATTTTTAAAATTTTAGACATGAGTGTACTTATAAAAATAGTTATACTAATAAGTTTTATATGTGTCAATATCTGCCCAATTTGTTATGTGTTGTTATTTAATTAAAGTAGTTTATTGAAATATGAAGTTTTTGGTATCTTTAAAATTGTTGTTTACATTTTACTCTTTAAACAACTCTATTCTTCTTATATTTTCTTTCTCTGATTGTTGTGTCCTCAACACTATACATATATAATATATACATTCATATTGAAAATTAAAAAATGGTTAGAAATTCACTTATTCAAATATTCATATTTGGGACAATTACCTGATGACCATCTATTTGGTTGAGCACTATCATAATAACCATTAGATGAGGAATTTGTTTTAAAATTGCCATGTTTGACAAACGTTACGACGCTAATGGCCTTTCCGTTAAGTTTTATTATAATAAATGGATGGACATTTTGACAAATAAGGGGTTTACCAAATTTAATATTAAAAATTAAAAATACTGCAATCGAAACATATAACTCAAATTAAACTTATCCGGTGCCCACAAACATTGAGAGAGAGAGAGAGAAAAGAAAAGGCAAAGCTATCCAAATTCAACTAATTTATTAGTGTAAAAAACAGTTTGGGCATCTTAATATTGAGGGAAATGAAGGTCAAGGGGATGATAATTTTATTGTGCTTGAGTAAAAAAAAACTTCAAAAGGAGGGAGGACCGGTTTGGGCATCTTAATGGGTTTGTAGTTGAGGGAAATGAAGGTCAAGGGGATGATGAATGTGAAAAGGACTAGTTGATACAGTTGTATAGGGTATTTTGGTTTACTCCTGCAGTTTGTCAAATAATATTTGAAGTGTATGAAACTGAAATTATATTGAATGAAATGAATAAAATAGATATAATAGAAATTATAAATATATATATAATGGTCATTTTGATACCAATTAAGTAAATGGATGGCCAGTTGGCCACTAAAGTAATTCTAAAAAAAGTGAGATAATTATAATAGTCATTTTGATGTCAATCGACCAAAACGATGGTTACTAGAGTAATTCTGAAGAAAAAAAATGATTATAATGAACATTTTGATACCAATTGACCAAATGGATGACCACTAGAGTAATTTAAAAAAAAAAACTTACTGGTGTTATAACGGAATGATTATTAATGTCACAATGTTTGTTCAAAATGACAATTTTGAAACGAATTCCCCATCCTAATAATCATTTTCATAATACCCAACCAAATGAGTGGTCATCAAATAATTATCCCTTCATATTTTGCAATTCATGGAGATCTTAATGCATGCACCAAAAAACTAGGAATTTCCTCTGGTATTAAAATACATGTAGTTTTATAGTTAGCTTTGTTGAGTTTTTAGAATCCAAACAAAAATTTATATTTTTCAATAAAAATATAAAAATAGAATTCAACAATGAATACATTCAACAATTAAATTTAAATTTCAAAGCAAAATACAACTTCCAAACGTTGAATTTGAAACAATTTTTTAGTTTGATATATAATTCATATATATATATATATAAAATATTTCATCATAGATTGTTGTGACCACAAAACTCCAGTATTATGTAGCTTTTACGTTTTCAAAAAATGTATTAATTGTTTTTTGAAACTATAAAAATCTATTAATTTTTATGGGACTCCCATAATAATTAGTACATTTTTATAGTAAAATAAAAATCATAAAATATGAAAAAAAATTTAGATAAAAAAAGAAAAAAAATAAATAGTAATACTTTACGACCAATCTTTAATCGTTATCATCATATAAATCATTAAACGATTAGTTTAATGAATAAATCATTTATCACATTATTCAGTCGGTTCTTTAAATAATAATTCGGATTGTTTAGCATCAATGGTAAATGAAATAGTAGGTGATGAGTGATGATGTGGCAGACAAGCGGAGATTGCGCACAAATACCTGGAGGCATGACAGACACCGCCGGCAAAAGTGGCCAGCCTGTGTGTCTCTACCTCTCTTTCTTTCTGAATCTGACAAGTGACAATTGCACCGTCGCTTCGCCACGTGTCACCACCGTCATTACTGTCATGTACTATCTCAACCTGACTCTCGTTTTATTTATAATATCCACGTGCAGTTGCTGATATCTTTCGATCACCACACGTGTAGCAGATCGACGGCCCATTGAATTCTCACGCCATTCGAATTGCCAATTTTACCCCTTATCCTTGTCTCTGTTGCAGGTCAGTCAATTTTTTAAGGCTCTTTTTATTTATTTATTTTGAAATTTGAAGACGCGCTCTCTCTATCGTTTAATCCTGATGGACCTGATTCACGTGACGACAACTCAAGAACAAAAACAAAAACAAAAAAACATTTAAAGAGTTTTTGTTACCGTAAATCTGACACACATGAACTATGATGCTCGCTAGTGTGAAACCAGTTGATTTAACCATATTTATTGGGAGATTAGTTGATGGAAAAGTCACGATCATAGATTCAACAACACAAGTACACCATAACAGCTTTAGCGTGGGCACACATCATTACTGTGACCTTGTCTTTCTGCCTAATGTTGTTTTTCCGAAACTACCCTTCTGCTAGTTTCGTACCTCCCGACTAAAATTGTCGGTGGCTAAATCAAGTGCGGAGGCTATTTCGGACCATTTCTATCTTTATCTCATCAGCTCTAAAACAAACCCCCGCATTTTAGGCGCGTGTCTGCACCGCATGTATGGTATTTTTCTTAATTCGAGCAACTATATGTTATAAGATTTTCATTACCTTTGTGTGCACTTCATTTGGTGTTAGCTAAAGTTAAACACGGATTAAAATTGGCCTGTGCGATCATCCAAAACAACCGGAGCTACACAATGTGGAACCTCCTACATCCAAAACAAGGATTCCTCTACTGAAATGTCTTATTTATGGGTCACCCTTTTTTTTTTAATCGGTCAAACACAAAAAATAACCTAAAATAAAAAGTAATATATCCTAACTTTTAATTTAATTCCAAATCACTCGATTACAATTAAAATATTTTCTTCCAAGTCTATCCTCGAAAAAAATATATATTTCTAAATTTATCTTAATTTGATAGTGTAAAAAAAATTCTTTTGACATATTTCTTATTTTAAACAGGTTTTAGAAAAAAAAAAAACTCTAATTACTTCTCATAATGAAATTTTTCAGAGATTGAACAATTGAATTTCTCTCTTGCCAAATCCTGGTAAGAAATTTTTTTTTATGGTTTTATCAAACTATTCGTATAGTGTTCAATAAATTTGTCTATAATATTGAGTAGATTTCGTGGGTTGAAGATGTTATAGAATTAATATATATAAAAAATTCAAGAATTTTTTTTTGTATTTGATTTCCGGTGCATATGATCCAGGAAACAAAAAAAAAATTGTTTCATAAATTATATTCACCGGAAACATGGACAATATACAAAATTAAACTTGAACTTGAACTTGAACTTTTTTTGACAATAAATTTAACTTAAACTTTGTTTGCAGAACATGTAAAATTATATTATTTGATTAATTTTTTATTTTGTTAAATTTAACTTTGTTTGCAAAAAAATCGTACAAAAAGTTATAAAGAATGGTGCATGTTAAATTACTTCTTTTAATTAGTATGAGTATAAATGTAAAATTAATTATTTTCAGATAATTTTATTTTAAAAAAACAAACATGTTGACGGTACATTCAGATGTGGGAAAAAAACATGTCAATCATGTTCAGATTTCAGTGTTCAAAAAAATTCAGAAATGTTCAGTCTTCAGACAAAAAAACAAATGACCCATTAGTCAGGCTATGAGCAGCCACATTGGACCTTCTAGAAGCGAAAACAACCTTATACTCTGGATGACAATCCAAGAAGAACCTGATACCCTTAAGGACAGTCCCAATACCAGAGAGAGAGAGAGACTTTGTTCATCTTGAGAAGATTAACAATAACCTGACGTCCACCAAACCTTTTTCTTTCTTTCTTTTATATAATTTTTTTAAGTCACATTAATATTTTACATTTTTTTATTCTAAAATATACAACGTTGAAAATATCTCATTGAGATTTTTAAAATGACATCAATATTATATACATATTTAATTTATTTAATTTACTTATTAATTATACATTTAACTTTATAATACTTTATAATACATTTAAGATTTATTGGACGAATATTCTTTAAAAATGTTCTTTTGGTGTGGAAAATAAAAAAAGTTTTTCCATTTTTTTAATGACAACTGTTTTTTTTTTCTAATTTAGATTTTTTATTTTTCTCATGATTAGGAGAATACAATATATCAAAATAGGTATCTAAAAGTTATAGATTTATAAAGTAATTATAATGGTATAAATGTTGAAAATGAATTTATCTTCCCTCATTTATCAACCAAAAAAAAAAAAATTATCTTCAAACTAATATGTCAAAAAAAAAAATTCATTACCTCGATACATACTTCATTAAATTTGGAAGGTTTGTGGGCCAATTTGATACTTCTATATAAGCACATCACCTCTTAGTAGAGATGGTTGTGCACCTCCCTTCCACACCTAGTGGTCAGGGGTTCGAATCTCACCATACACATTTTACAAGCATGTGTGGAGAGTTTTCTCCCGGTTTGTGGGAGCATCCCTCTCTCCGATTGTGAGAGTTATAGTCCATATGTAACCTCTCATCGATAGTGGGAGTAGTATTCCGAACTGTGTGTATAGAGTCTAATTAATCACAACAGGTCTCGACAGCATTTGTATTTAAAAAAATAGAAAAATATAAATAACAAAAAATAAATAAATAAAAAATCCGCGAGCACATTATGAAGTGGCTTCACCTTCGAATATCATAATAGAACCATATAATAATTATAAAAGAAATACAAATATGAAAAGTTATCAAGAGTAACGTTAGGCTGCTGAAAAAAATTAGTCCAAATTTATGTCCAAACGATAAAGTACGTGAGTTGTCAACATCATATAAATCATAAGATTATAGGATAAGTGATGTGATTTTAACGATTCACATACCCTACATCATTGGACATGAATTTGTACTAATTTTTTGGGTCAATCTAGCATTAATAGGAATAATGGGATATTTATGGACTAATATTACTTATAGTTAATTTTGTTTTAAATGTTGATTTAAAAGTAAAACTCTAAATTAGGATATATTTACTGTGAAAAGCAGTGGTAATTTCCTTAATTTTTGTCCTTGATTAGTGATATTAGTGATAAAGAATTAAAGATAAAAAGTTAAAAAAAATAAAAATAAAGAAGAAATTAGAACACACGCTCCCTGGTGAAGCGTGAAAGAAGCAAGACTGCTGTTTAAAGAAACAAAACCCTAACAAAAAAGAAGCTGATTTGGAGCTTTGAATCAACGGCAGTACCCTTTACTAGGAGGTGACTTGGTCTTCTCTTCTCCTCCACACATCGCCATGTATTTTCCATCAATGTTTTTCTTTAATATTTTTTTTAACTCTTCTAATAGTTATTATAATTAAAAAAAATTTAAAAAACCCAACAAATATTAAAATATAATTAATAATAGATTAAAAAAAACCGAACATTACTTTTTCACTTTTTAGTCATCGCTACGCGTTTGATTGAACGTCACGCTCCCTCTCCTTGAACATTCTTCTGCACCGATTTTTTTACCTTTTGGTTTTGTCACGTGTCACCAATTTACTGGGGTTAAAAAACAAATTTAAAAAAAGAAAAATATAATTTTATAAAAATGTAAAAAAATAAATAAATTTAGTTTTTGTAATTTGTTGTGATTCGATTGGAATTCCACACCACAAGCGTGAGGGACAAGCCCAGCTAGTGAGGAAAGAAAGAAAGAAGATGGAAGCTGAGGATTCCACAGCAGAAACCTCCATCGTAAATCTACTTTTCTCTTAAATTTTTACCACTGTAAAAGAAAAAAAACGTTTTTTTTTTCTGTGCGGTGGGGACAGGGCGATTCTGCTTGTGGGGTTGTTGTTAGATTTAATTAAAATTTAAAAGTAGTAGGTGGAGAAAAAAAAGAGAAAAAGAAACAAATTTGAAGGAAGTTGATGTTGTTTTTGTACATATTATTAATCCGATTCTAGCATTGATTTGGTTTCCATATAATAAACCAGTATTATGATGGATATATTTTGAAACTCTCGAAGGTGGGGTTTTAAAATTTTTTTTTTATGGTAAAAAAAATCAATTCTTGGAAGATTATTGACATTGACATAGAACGTGCTCCGTGTGTCTCTCTATTTATGTTGTTGCTGTTGCTGTTGTGTATATTTTTATTGAATTTTATAGAAAGAGGAGAATCAAAATCAAAGACGTGTTGAGCTGTTAACAATTTTTTTTTTTTTTTCTAAATCTCTCTCTGTATATCACTATTACCGGTGTCTCCTCTGTTTTCCATTTTCAGTTCCTTTATTTATTTAACTTTTTTTTTTGAAAGAAAAAAAAGGAGAGACTTCTCTAGTATTGCAAGCTGTAATTGAATGAGAGCTTTTTTGTACTCTTGTTGGATGCTCATCATAATAATAAGCTAGTTGTTTTTCTCTTTCTCTGTGTCTAGAAACAGTGTCTCCTCATGTCATCATAATATCAAGACGCCTCCTGTTCTGTTTCTCATAATCTCTTCCACGCGTCTCTCTTTTCCATTTAACAGCCCCATCTCTCTGACAATGAGATCAAATTTGTAACTTTTTTTCTGGGTTTGGATTTGTATTGTATTTTTTTGAAAAGAAAAAAAAAACCCAAAGGGAAGGGAAAACAGAGGTAGTGATCAATGGCTCCGGCGTCGTTTGATTGGTGGAAAAAGGAGAGTCACAGAGGCACTCCTGTGGTGGTCAAAATGGAGAACCCAAACTGGTCAATGGTGGAGCTAGAGTCACCGTCTGAAGAAGATTTCTTAATCTCCGACTCACCGAGTCGATCTCGAGACAACAACAAGTCACGCAACAAGAACGCCAAACAACTCACTTGGGTTCTCCTTTTAAAAGCCCACAAAGCAGCTGGTTGTTTAACCTCCATTGCCTCTACATTCCTCTCTCTCGGCTCAGTCGTCCGCCGCCGCGTCGCCTCCGGGCGCACCGACTCAGAAACCAGCATGGTGAACGAGAGCAAAGCAGTGAAAAGCAGGTTCTATTCATGTATAAAGCTGTTCCTTTGGCTATCAGTCGTGTTGTTAGTATTCGAAGTGTCTGCGTATTTTAAAGGTTGGCATTTCGGGACACCAAAATTGCAACTCGAATACATTTTCACTAGTCCAATTGCTATAAAGGGTATTTTTGATTTGATGTATTCTGGGTGGGTTTTGATTCGTGTTGAGTACTTGGCTCCTCCTCTTCAGTTTCTGGCCAATGCTTGTATTATTCTCTTCTTTATACAGAGCATGGACAGACTTATTCTCTGTCTCGGTTGTTTCTGGATCCGCTTTAAAAAAATTAAACCAGTTCCCAAACATGACGACACCCCGGATCTTGAATCCGGTGACAAAGGCTATTTTCCAATGGTTCTCATTCAGATCCCCATGTGCAATGAAAAAGAGGTAAGCTTTCATTTTTGCAAGCTTTGAAGACTCGATTTTTATTTTTCTTTAAGTTGTTTGTTTACTGTTTTTGAGGCTTATTAGATGAAGAATTGGTTTGGTTACTCAGGTTTATCAGCAATCTATTGGTGCTGTGTGTGAATTGGACTGGCCAAAATCAAAGCTTTTGATTCAAGTGCTTGATGATTCTGATGATCCCACCACACAAACTTTGATTAAAGAGGAGGTTCATAAGTGGCAACAAGAAGGAGCTAACATTGTTTATCGGCATCGCATTATTAGAGATGGATACAAGGCTGGTAATCTCAAGTCTGCTATGAATTGTAGCTATGTTAAAGACTATGAATTCGTTGCCATTTTCGATGCTGATTTTCAACCCACACCTGATTTTCTCAAAAGAACTGTGCCTCATTTTAAGGTAATTGAATTGTTATTGCTTCTGTGTTTACTAAAATCGGATGATAACAAGTAGTGTGCAAGTTTTAATTCCTGTAGTTGATACAATACAGGATAATGAGCAGCTCGGGTTGGTTCAAGCAAGATGGTCTTTTGTGAATAAAGATGAGAATTTGCTAACAAGGCTGCAGAATATAAACTTGTCGTTTCATTTCGAGGTAGAGCAGCAAGTGAATAGTGTATTTTTAAATTTCTTTGGGTTCAATGGGACTGCTGGTGTTTGGAGAATCAAGGCATTGGAGGATTCTGGTGGTTGGTTGGAGAGGACTACTGTTGAGGACATGGACATTGCCGTTCGAGCTCATCTTCAAGGCTGGAAATTCATTTTCCTCAATGATGTTGAGGTAACCTCCATACATTTCAACTTATAGTAGTAGAATTTGCTATTGATTGTCCTTTTTAATTCTCTGAAATTCATAGTATGCTTAGCTGTGCTTTGTTTCCATGTGTTCAGTGCCAGTGTGAAGTACCCGAATCTTATGAGGCTTATAGGAAACAACAGCACAGATGGCATTCTGGTCCTATGCAGTTGTTTCGCTTATGTTTGCCTGACATTATTAAATCCAAGGTATATACTGTTCGAACACTTACTGTAAATGTAATTTGATTGAAGATCATGTTCAATGTCTTATTGCTAGATGATGCTCAATGCTGATATTGTTCTGTCATGTAATTGGTTTATGCAGATTAGCGTATGGAAGAAATTCAATTTGATATTTCTCTTCTTTCTGCTAAGGAAACTGATCCTACCCTTTTATTCTTTCACACTCTTTTGTATAATTCTCCCCATGACGATGTTCGTCCCTGAGGCTGAGCTCCCAACTTGGGTTGTATGTTACATCCCAGCCACCATGTCATTTCTCAACATTCTCCCAGCTCCAAAATCCTTCCCATTCATCGTTCCTTACCTTCTTTTTGAGAACACAATGTCGGTGACCAAGTTCAACGCCATGATCTCTGGCTTATTCCAGCTCGGAAGTGCCTACGAGTGGGTTGTTACAAAGAAATCTGGCCGTTCCTCAGAGGGTGATCTTGTTTCATTGGTGGCGAAAGAGCCAAAAACAACACATCAAAAGGGTTCCTCGGTGCCAAATTTTAGTGAAGTGAAGATGGAAATAAAACAACAAGAGCAAAAAGCTTCTAGGAAGAAGAAGAAACATAACAGGATATATATGAAGGAGTTGACATTGGCTTTCCTTCTATTAACAGCCTCAGCTAGGAGCCTCTTATCGGCTCAAGGGATCCATTTCTACTTCTTATTGTTTCAGGGGATATCGTTCCTACTGGTTGGTCTAGACTTGATCGGTGAACAGGTTGACTGAGTGCGGAAGATGGTAGGATTTGTGTAGGATAAGATTTTCAGTAAATTATAAGCATAGGTTTTTACAAAAGGGTGGACAAAGGATTCGAGTATATCATCATTGCCGAAAAGGGAAAACATCTGAGGGGAGATTTGTGGAGGACTGAGAGTTGCTTCTTCTTCCTATGCGCGTCCTCCCTCCAGCTCCAAGCTTCGAACACCATTCCCACCCGATACATGAAGATATTGTGTTATATTATGGAAGACAGAAGAATGAATATGGCTTCATTTTGGAAAGAAGACAACATTAGGAAACGGTGATGATGCTCTTCAGTCTTCACTATATTTAAAGGTTTCCTTTTTCTGTCTTTTTTTTCTTTTTCTTTTTTTCTTTTGTTCTTGATTCTTTTGTTTTTGGGTCAATTCTTTTGTAAGAAAAATTGTCGTTCAAAACATCAAACAGGGATTTTAGTTTACAGATTGAGGCAGGTTAACAGTCAGTATATTCCTTTTGATGTTCTTTTTTTTTTTTTTCCTTCAGACAATCAATCCATATGCAAATGTCCATGTAGTAGTAGTTAATAATTTCTCCACAGAAGTAAAGATGAACAGGTTTTTCCCAGTTAAATTTATCAATTTCTTGATGGAAAGAATGATTTTCCCATTGCATTTTCAAGTTAGTTTCAGGCTGTTATGATGTTATTATAGAGGGGATTGAGAAATCAATGATTATTGAAGATCAGATTAAGCAAAATTAATAAAGTTATTAACTTTATTTGAAGTGCTTGCTCTGGAATCACTTTTGGCGATTAAATGCAATGCTGGAGTCATTATCCTCCAAAGATTTGGAAAAATTAAATTTCAATTGTAATTAGAAAGTAATTGAAATGATAAAGTAGCTTTGGAAGCACAAACTAGAATACTAGATACTAGATGCAACATCAAACAGCAAAGATGCACATGGGGATGATTTTGTCTGATATTCGAGCAGTGGGCCATTTGATTTCAAGATTGGCTCGCCGAATTTATGGTTTGGATGCAGCTGGATCACACATTGATATCGATTCTCGAGTCTCGAGTCTCGAGTCTTGACAGTTGACACATAACTGTTTCCAAAATTTTAGCACAATTTCTGCTTGTAATAGTTTTCTTAACAGAGAAACAGAGAAAATGTTTTCACTGTTTTACTGAGATTTGGTTTTAAATATGGACTAATTGTACAAACCTCCCCTGCTTTTAGATCTAATTACAGATAGATGGATCTGTTACTCGAAATTACATAAACCTCCCTTACCATAAGTTGACTTACGTTAAACTTAACCATTGATCAAACTTTTAGGATTAAATGACTTGAATGTCCCCATTTGTATTATTTTATTATCTAATATATAATAAAAATTTAAAAACTTAATAAAAATGATGAGGATGATATTTTTTTATCCTCATCTTTTTTTTATTTTTTAATTTTTATTATATATTAGATAATATTTGTTTAATTATTTATTTTAGGTAATACAATAATATAAATTAGGGTATTCAAGTCATTTTACTTTAAAAGTTTGGTCAATGATTAAGTTTAACCGAGGTCAACTAATGGTAGGGAAGGTTTGTATAATTTCAAGCAACATATCCATTTAGTTGTAATTAGATCTAAACTTAGGGGATGTTTATGCAATTAGTCCTATAAATATCAATAATATTAGACAATTCAACACTTACTATGTCATTTTGATTGAAATTTAAATTAATTATTTAGGATGCATAGCATTACTCTTTAGATATATAAGTATATCCCACTCATGACGAAATGAATTGCTCACTTTTATATCATCATGAACTTCTTTTTGAAGACAAGATTATGGGAAATTTTGTTTCAAGTGCGATTTCTTGTCTATTTTTCAAACTAAAGCTTTTGTTTGCAGTTTGGACAAATTATTGTATATTTTGTCCACACAAAAAAAAAAAAACAAAAACCAAAAGGAAGATTTTGGAATTGCTGGAATTTTCTAGTAAATTAAGTACTTTTTTTTCCCTTTTTTCTTCTTTGAAAGAACAGATTAATGAAATGGAATAAAATATTTTATTAACGAGAGAATGAAATTTTTGTTGATGTAAAATGTAAATATGGTCCAGAAAGCAAGTGGTATACTGGTATTTGTGAATTGTGAATTTGTGAATTTGTGCATTGATGGGACATGTACATTTGAAATGGCAGCATCTGGATTGCTGTCATTAAACATATGTCCTCCATTTCTCTTTAGTCTTTTCACTCCAGCTCACCTCCCGCCAACAACAGCCGTTTGCTTTATATTTTTCTTGCTTTTTTATTTGCATAGAATGGAGTTTATTTCAATTGAAAATATTAAAATTTGGCCAATGATTTTTTTTTTTTAATTAAATAAACTATTTGTAGATTGTCGCTGTGTTCAAATAAGAGAGATTGGAATTTGTGGGGGCTTGAATTTGCTGATTAGTCAAGGAATATAACATTTGGGGACTTGTTGATTTTTAGAGCTTTATCTTTTCTTGTCCAGTCTCCACGCTTTGTTTTCTCTATCTATGGCACAAAATAATGTTGATTGTTGAATTGGTCAAATCTCATAAATTCCTTGGTTTAATATATAATCCCATAACAAATATGCTTAATATTATACATGAGTAATATTAGGAATCACAACTTTTGTATTCCATTGAGATTTTAAGTTTACTTTTCAGGAAATATAGATATTTATTAATTAATTCTGACATCATTTGACATGTTATATGTTTGTGTAATATAATTGACACTGCACCTCATTTGAAATCTAAAATCTAAACTAGATTTTAGATCAAACTAGATTTTAGATTTTTAGTGAGGTGCAGTGTCAATTATATTACAATCACATGTAGATATTTATTATTAGTCAATAGAGCATAATCGGTGTCAACAGAATGCTATGATGTGTAACAATGACATGTAGATATTTATTATTATTATTATTATTATTATTATTTTAGTTATATTTCAATGACACGTAGATACTTGTTATTATGATATCATTTTACATATTATGTTTGTGTAATGATTGGTGCAATTGGTATATCCACCGCCGAACTATTTATACTCTATTTTTTAAATTATTTAATTTTTTTTTTCATTTGTGAAATTACGTAAAGAGATATACAATTTTAATTAAAAAAAATCTTATACAAAGTAAAACTAATAAAACCTCACTTACCTTATTTCAAAACCCTAATGGTATAGATTATTTCAAATTGCTGAATGTTTACGATTGTTGTTTATATTTTCTTTCAGATCTCAATCTCATGTTTCTCATGTTTAATATTTATTGATTTTATTGTTTTACATGTTTCTTTTATTTTTCTTTTCAAATTCCATATCCAAGTTTGTTATTTTTTTCTGGTTTATTTTCTTTCAGATATGCCGGGCATTTTATTATTTGTATCAATTCTTTTATAGATTTTACTCTGGATCTTCCAAAGTTAGTTTAATGTTATTTACATAAAAACAAAATCACAACCAAGAAAACATAATCTCAGACGAAATGAAATCATACCAAAATCCTAACTCAATCACTTAAAAAACCATCAAACGATCAATATCACACTCACAATCTATCACCAACAATCCAATTGACTACAGAAAAAAAAAACTGCATCTAATAAATGATGATTTTACCGTGAAATAAGAAGAAAAAACAAGTTTTGCGAATGGATATGAGAAAACTATATACAAAGATTAAAGATGAAGTATATTTTTATTTTTTATTTTTTTTAAAAAAGATATTAGGTGTATTCAGTTTGAAAATATATAAAAGGGTACTCTTGGAAATAAATCAAAAAATCAATAAAATCATTTAATTTTATATAATTAAATCAAAAATTTAAAAAGTGAGACATAAATAATTCAGTAGTGGGGGTGACAATAGCACCACTCTTGTGTAATACAATGATGTGTAATTTCAAATATAAAACTAGTATAGTTCATCATGATATTATATAGAGTAATGTTAGGCTTCCTAAATTCTTTCCCAAATATATGTAACACGTGGGATGTCAACATCACACCACTCACCACATAATCTCATGATTTACAAGATGTTGACACATCACGTGCTATACACATTTGAGAAAGAATTTGGAAATTTTTTTGGAAAATCTAGCATTATAATATAGAAACAACTACTTCTCATGAGGAAATGATAAATGATATCTATTTAATGATATTAATAAATTATTTATTTTTTTCATTTATTTAATATTCATATCATATCATATATCATATAATATTATATATAATAGCAGCTTCTCATGAAGACGAGATGATGTAAGTTCGGTGATAAACTCCTCAAACCTATGCCACGAGGTCGTGGGTTAGAGTCTTTCTTATCTCTAAAAAGATTGAATTTATGTAATATTTCAATATATAATAATAATAATAATAGTTACTTTTCATGTGGAATGACATAAGTCATTATTTAATGTTATTATTCAATATTTAATTTTTTGAAATCAAGTAATTAATTTATCATCGTATATCATATTGCCCCATAGGCATAGCTCTACTGGTAGAAAGAAAAAAAACTATCATATATATATGTAGAGTCATTTTCTCCTCGGTGCGCACTGATATAACTTATATCAGTGCGTTGTATGTGGACCAGTGATTATGAAGAAGTTTTGATAAGTATATACACTTTGAGTCAAAGTATGTAAATCTAATAATCCACATCCAACATACTAACTTATATCAGTGCGTTGTATGTGGACCAGTGATTATGAAGAAGTTTTGATAAGTATATACACTTTGAGTCAAAGTATGTAAATCTAATAATCCACATCCAACATACTGATAAAGTTATATCAGTACGTACTGACTTGAAAATTAATATATATATATATATATATATTGATAAGATAAATATAATAAATTCCTTAATCATCAATCTCATAATTGTGAATTGTTACTGATACAATGCATTAGTCCTTCGTCTCCTTATAATCACCATCAATTTTAGGTAACCAATTTTTTCCTCTATTTATGATAAACATATCATAATTATTAATTATTATTTTTTATGACTCATAAATAACTTAATGATCAATCCCATCAGATTTTGGTAACCAATTATTTCCTCTATTTACGATAAACTTATTATAATTGTTAATTATTATTTTTTATTGCTAATTGCAAACTGTTCATCTCCTATATAGACTGCACTGTTTTGTATGGGACTGAATTGTATTGGACTATATTATCATTGTTTTGTACGAGAATATATTGTATTGGACTATATTATCATTAATATAAAAATGTGTTTGGTGATGTGCTGTATTATATATTTATATTATATTAAGTTATTCCAATATGACTTTATTGTTTTCTATTATATTTTTAAAATATAATATTTTTTAAAGTTAATAATTTATTTTAAATATTCTAACCATGAATAAATCAATAAATATTTTTATATAAAAAATTAAATATTTATAATAATTTTATAAATGAAATAAATATTTCCAACATAATTTTAAAATTATAAAAAAAAATAACATCATAACACATATTTTCATAAATATTCCATATTTGTTGAGAAGAAAGGGAAATGAAAAGTGTTTCTAATACAATTTAACCTAATACCACAAAATATTATGTATTGGCTAATACAGTTTTTTACTGTATTAGGCAATTAAAATGTATTAAAATGTTTTGACGTAAGTGAATTGAGTCCATTTTTGCTCACCCCCCCTTCAAGGGGGTGAGCATTACCCCCTCCCCAATACATGTCACGTGTCTAGGGAGAGGGTAGTTTTGTCCAAACACATGAGAGTTTTTGGATAAAAATACCCCTCTTTGGACACATGTCATTTATTGGGGAGGGGGTAAGCAAAAGTCTTATCAAGTGAATTTCATTTAGGGTGATGCTATTGGCACACCCCCTACTGATCTATTCATGCCCCACTTTTAAAATTTTTGATTTAATTAAATAAATTTAAATGCTTTTATTAAATTTTGTAGTTTATTTCCAAAACTACACATTTTATTTATTTTTCAAACTTAATACATACTATAAATGATTTCTCTATCTCTAATCTCTGTATCTGTACATCTCACTCACCTCCATTGATTGATTTTTTTTGACTTCTTATTTCTTTTCTTTTTTTAGTTTTTTTTCTTTTTTTTTCATGGTGGAAAGAAAAAAATAAAAAATAACATGATATTTCAACACAACGACAGCTTGATATCATTCTAAAGAAAAATTAAACTTCAAACTTATTTCCAGAGAATGAATTGTTTCCAGATGCTTACTATCATTGTCAGACAATTTTTGTTTTATGTTATTCTCAGACAATTCTTCCAGATGCTTGATATCGTTCTTAGACAATTTTTCCATATTCTTGATATAGTTTTCAAACCCTTCCATAATATTCTATATGTGTATAAGAACTAAGAAGCAGATTGTAGGGTTTAAGAATTTTTTTTTGGAAAATGAATATGAGGTTTTAATAGATTTACTTTGTAGAAGATTTATTTCCTTAAATTGTATGTCTCTTTAAGTAATTTTGATAAAAGAAAAAAAAATTATATAATTAAAAAAATGGGGTATAAATAGATCGGTAGGGGATGTGCCAATAGCACCACTCTTTCATTTAATGTTATTAAAAAAATCAATTTAATTAATTTTTTTGGCAAAATTTTAATTTATAAATATCTCAAATAAATTTATTTTTTAAAAGCCCACGGGCTGCACACCAGATATTGTTAATTATAAAGAGATTAAACTTTTTGGAGTAATAAATTGGTCAATAGAGCCATCAACCTTGTGAACAGAATGCTATAATTTGCCTTCAATATTGGTGTCCGGTTTACATTAACATATCTTTGATAATATAATAAACTTGATTCGAACAAAAAAATGCAGCCCTAATTAGTGAATTTGTTGAAATATAAAGAATAATAATGGTGAAAGGGAGAGAAAATATGTTTTGTTATCAAGGGGTCAAAATAAACAGTATACCAATAATATTATACAAATTTTAAAAAATTAATCCAAAAATCCATTCAAATAACATGACGAATTATTTATATTTGCTAATTTACTATATTGTTATGTATCAATTACTTCCACGTCAAATATTAATTTTTGAAATAATTATTTGAATCATGTAGCATTAATAACAGTATATACCAATACTGAGACAGCAACAACTAACAAACAAGAGTGACGCCCACTAAGTCACCTGTCGATTCGGCGATGATGATTGATGACAGGAACGGCGGTCATGCCAAAATTTCTGTCATCACTCATCACCACCTTATCTTAATCCTGGCTCCAGCCCAGCAGGGCTCATTTTAGGTTATAACAAAAACCATATTTTATCATATATTTGTATTGTCAATATGATTCGAAGTTGAGTATTTTAAGTATATTTTTTTTCTTCATGTAGTTAATTACTCAATTATAAGTATATTCTTAACTCCTTTGGAGGATGGATGGCTGGTTGTTTAGTAGCAGTGAAAAAGAAGGAACCTTATGAAACGGATCGCTCAACAGTCATCCATCGGATTCTTGATGCTCTTCCGATCTGAATCTCCATTGCCGACCAACCGCGATAAGAGATCTGACAGGGAAAACATTATCTCATAATCACTTCATAACGTAAAATCAAGAGAACAAAGTTTTCACTTGCTACTTTCCCCTGGTATAATCAATTGCGGACATTATATCATCCTATGCATATCAGTGGTAACTTATTATTGTTAATTTTTTTCTACACCAATCAAGAAATTTGACCAAACTCCGGGCCGCAAGATGTGTGCATGTATCATAACATGCTCTATAAATACATGACCTGCTTTTATACATATATACTCCGAGGAAAAAAAAAAAAAAAAAAACATTCACCTTTGATATGAACCTACCAATACAACAATATTTCAAACTCAGAAAATTCCTCGAAAAATTTAATTTGAGAGGACTCTTGAGTTATGATGAAAGCTAAATACTGTCACGAAAAAGGTTAAATGATACGTTTGAATATGCTGGAGCATTGCATTCTCTTCTTATTTTCCACAATCTTTGTTGGAATGTTGATCATTTCATGATTTCACGTCTTTTCTTTCGTTTTTTATAGCTTCATAGGACACCATTACCTCTTTGAATTTTGCCTCTGCAGCCACTGCAACAAAACATGAACAATAGCTTCGACCACATAACTAACATAACGTTAAAAGATTTTAGTTAATAATGCCAATCATATCTCACCTTTATTTTCCTGGTTCTGATCTGGGTGAAATTCTTTTGCCTTAGTCCGGAATGCTGTCTGCAGGGGGTTAAAAAAAGAAATCATTTAACTATCGCGGATGCAAGTTTGATAAATGGGATGCATAGAATGGAAAAACTGAACAATAGTTTGATTCACCACTGAACACTATTGATTTCTGGTAACAACATTTTGATTTACATTAAGCACTTATTGGATTAGGCAACTGCGCTTTAATTTCAGAAAGTATCTAGAATATTGTACCAGAAACAAGAAAGAAACTAGAGCAGGCTGATCTATGCTAAAGGAGTAGTCCAAAAGTCAAGATACACAACCAGTAACAAATTATGTGCTTGTTTGGTTGAGCTTTTTACTGCCTCAAAAGGTCTATAAACGTCTATTTGAGTTTTTTTTCCTTGTTTAGTTGGGCTTTCGAGATTGTCTATTTTAAATTGAATAGAGGCTAGTAGAGTTTAAACTTCTACCAGGCAAAAGCTCATGGGAAGGTGCTTCTAATATATATATATATATATATTTTTTAAATCTACCAATCAAACAACTATAATTTTTTTTAAAAAAAAAAAAAAAAAAAACTCTATTTCTGATAGATCGATCTTTTACCAATAGAGGTTTTTCAAAAACCCAAACAAACAAGCTTAAATCACATTTATAACTATTAAACTGAAGTATTGGATCGATAAAGTAACCCCTCTATCATATAGAAAGCTGAAACGCAAGCAACGACAATTACATGGAAGGAAATCTATTATGGTACCTTAATCTCAGCTTCTGTGTAAGGAGTTTTCCTGGACCTGTGCAATGAGAAGCACACAAGGTAAATGTAATCATTAATTAATCACCACATAAACTAATGCAAAACAACGCTCTATTTTTTTTCCTGACACCCAATATTCCAAATTTTCTTCTTTATTAGACCCCAAGCTCAAAAGTTTTTTTTTTTTTTTCCTTTTATTTTCATAACACATTTATACTTGGTTCAGACATTCCCAAGTAAAAAAATTCCATGCTGACTTTACAGGAAACCTAAAGGACTTATATAGTTCTGAGGGCTGATTAGTTTGACTTAAATTTACTCCCTAGAGCCACCGTCAACAATTTTTGAATTAGCAAAAAATCAAATGGAACAAGGCAAGTCAATTAAGTTCGGATAATTATCCTTTATCCAGAAACAAAAATCGGAAGAAATCATCATTCTACCAACTAGGAAGAAAGGGGTACTCTCAGGCAGTGATGAGTTGAGATGAACACAAAATCATCATAATCACAATAAGACAAAGTAATTTACTCCACTAGATTTTAAATAATTCCATATATATTGTCAACTCTTCAGGACGATTCATAAGTCCTACAAATTATTTTCTCATAAAATTCCAAAAGGGAGAAAGGAAATCTTTTAGTTTATTGGTTTCATAACGTTTATGGTTTCTTGTTTGTTTGACAGCATGAAATCTCACTAGACTTTATTTATGAGATCATGCGCCAACCGAACCAGCAATATTTTCATTTCTCAACATAATTAGTTTCGGTAATAAGCATTACCTGTCAAGACCCAAAACTGAGTAGTGATGCGATAATAAATAGCTTTCACTGGCTCTAGGAGGCTGCCTGTAGTTCGTCCTCTTATCTCTGTAGGATGTCTCGGCTTTCCAATACCAATCATCGCGCTGGGAGTGCTGATGATAAGCACCAGGACCATTTTCCCTCCAGCTTTCATAACTTTTTTGGTACTTGTTCCTTTCTCTGTTGAATACACTTTGCATACGCCTTATTCGTTCCTAAGAAAATAAGAGAACCCATGCTATAACCAATAATTATCACAATGACGCGTAAACAATTAAGAAAAATACCCAATTATAAGCTATCAGCTAACGGCCAGGCATTAAATGGGAATTGAAATCATACAACTAGCAGAGTTTTCAATGTTTTGAGCAATATATCAGTAAAAACAGTCGAATCAGAACACTGTTTTGGATACAAAGATTATGTTACCAAGCAAAAGGCGGCACAAGAACCAGATTTGGATTTCTCAGATACCAAGCCACTCAAAAGTTCCAAGATACCAACAACTTTAAAATTACCATGCATGCAAATATATATGATATGGACAGAGTTTTGCAGGATTAAATCAATCAGACAGGTGAATTACACAAATTAGACATGGAAAAATTGTGTAAACACACCAATTGATCGTGGACCAACCCAGACAACCACAAAAATTCCATTTGAGTTTTCAAGGTAACTGGACACATTACAACTATAAGCAACATGTAGATCAACCATACACAAAAGTACTAACCAAATCTAATGTTGTTAAGTAAGCAGGCCATAAGTACAGCTTAATTTTGGGTTATTCAGTTTCACATGAGCTTCAAAGTCACGACAGCTAACTGAACAAGTCAGGCTAAAGCTTTACTAAGATAATTTGTCCTCCGCCAAACAGTAATGACATGAGTAACAAGCAAATTATAGCTATTAAAGACAGAACAAATCATAAAGGATTATAGAAAGGAATTTCCGTTCCACCCACTTCTCTCAAGGACTTGAAGTAAATCTAGCAACTTCAGTTGTGGAAAATTACATATAAAACATCCGCCATAATTTTTGTGCAAAGGGAAAGATACGAGACAATTAGTTGGATAGCTAGACAAATGTTTTTCATGTCTTACAACAATATTATCAAGACCTAATCATTTGGCTTCCTACAAATATCATGTATAACTCCAAGTTACATTTCACAATCTGGAAGAAAGCAATCTAAAATTTTCAGAAAGATGAGAAGAGACTTACAATAAGAAACAGAATAAATATGCAATGCAGCTTGATATAACAAAAACAATATAATGTCAAAACTCACAACTCTCTCCATTTCTTCTTCATACTCTTCTTGCATTCGACGATTATGCCTTCTCCATGCCTCTTCCTGAAAGGATGTCCGGAAAGAACTGCCAGTTGCTCTTTTCCACGATGACTGTGACCTGGTTAACTTTTATGATGCAAATACAACATAATCAACTTGGCTAGTGATTAAGTAAGAGAGTTGATGTATTACAGGTATCTTCGGAAGGAAAATTTTAAATTCTGACATTTTTTAGCAGATAATATACTTTTCTACAGTAATTTTTTTGATGGGAACTTGTATAAAAAAATATCTTCTGAACACAAAACAAACAACCATAAGACTAAAACTATTATGTGTAGAGAATGGTAGCAACATCTTATTGACCCAGTAATCATCTGATCAACCTAAGATAGAGATACCTCCAATTGATATAAACTGATCTCAAGTCTCAACAGCTTAAAATTTTCCAATGTCCAGAAAACATGAAACTGAGGCTATAAAGATTGCTCTTATAACAAAATCACCTGGTCAAACTAGTATTTTTGTACCAAACCAAAAAGCTTAAAGATAATAACAAGCAAACTGTTCATTTTTTCCAAAACCATTATGATGAATCTAAATTGTGCTGTTACCAAACTCAACATTGCATTGTGTGTAGGTGAACCCTGAAGAATTTTGTTGTATGCTTGTAGCTTTAAAAATTTGCAGAAACTGAACAAAAATGAAGACATTCCTTCTTCTGTTTTAAAGGGACTATCCAACATTTTGACCAAATTAGGAATTCCCAACCATGGAATAGGCCTAGAATTTTTTGATACGTGAAAGACATATTATGTCTACAGTCTACCTGAGAATAGAACCAATGAACAGTTCTTCGCAGCTGACCAACCTGCCAAATTGCTATAAGCATCAAATGGAGTGTCTATAGAACAGGTTCCACCAACAATACTACTACCAGCAATATATCTACTTGAAAATAATCCAGGAGACAAAAAGCTTGCATAATTTTAAGTAACAAATTTAATGTTGAGAATAAAGTTTACACCATTTTCTAATATAGTCTATCTGTCTAAGCTTTTCATAACAAACTAAGTTAAACTGGATCTTGGCAAGAGGCTTTGCCCTCAAATCCTAAAATCTTCTTTGTATAGTGTGATTGTATTTTGTTTAGGAATCCAAGCAAGATGCTACAGGAGACTATTAAAAACAATGTTTATGCTGTTCTATAACATATTTAACTTTAGAGCAACCAATTATTAACAAAATATGTCCAACAAATTAATAATTGTATCAAAGTCCAGTAACTGCAGGAGCAAGGCATCTCTCTCAACAGTATAGTATTTTGTCTCGCTTTCCATTTTAATAAAAACATACCCAATGTGAAGCAATAATGAGGGTATCGCACCAGTGAGGGACTTCAATTCATCAAAATGACCATTGCCAATTTGATAGTCTACAAAGACTCTTAATAATCAAGGAAGACACCGGCAACCATTTCCTAAAGCACATAAAAAATAAACGGGATAGCGACTTCAATGGTAATCCCAAGGTACAAAATAATCTAGAAGGAAGAGTTAAACACACTTATACAATACCAAAGAACACAGTGAAGTTCTCAAAAAAAAAAAAAAAGTGAAGACGCATTATCTCACAAATTACCGGCCAATATCGATCACATATGACAATCAATGAATGAGGATTGAGATTTGATGATCAAACTTATCCGAAATGGCTTTCGCTAGTAACATCAATACAACCAAGGTTGTTACATGAACAGCTAGTACAAACACTCCAAAAGCTAATCAAATTTGCCTATTCAAAAAACCCTAAATCCTATATTTCTGTAACCAACAACACATACTGAAATTCCCTAATCTTGTTCCACCAATAAAAAAAATAAAAAATAAAACCTTACGGCGAAAGTGGTAGCAGTGGCGCCAATTAGACCGAAGAGAAAAATACTCCAGAGTTTGACGTCATCTTTGTCTTGATAAGGTCTGTTTGGCGACGGCATTGGATTATCCTTTTTCCGGTCTGCATCTTCATTTCCCATTTCCGCAGGAATTTAAATTCCCTTCGATTCAATCGACTTCTTTTAAGAGTTGGTGATTGAATTCCAGAAACTAACTCTAAACCCTAATTGCATGGTTAGGGTTTTTCCTTGAATTGTTTTTTTCAAGATTCAAATCTAATCTTTTGTGAACTGCCTTTGAGAATGAAATATGATAATCACTCTCGCTCGCGTAGTTGCAAATTGCAATTTTAATAAATTGATCGAATTTGAGAGAGAGAGGGAGAGAACCGTGAGGTGGCAATTTGGCCAAGGGCGAAATCTAGAGTGTTGCCGCTTGGACACTAATAACAGTTTTCTACATCAAAGATTGTATACATGGCGTTTTTTTAGTGGTTGTAAATGCTTACCTAGGCGGCTAGGCCAACAGCAAACAGCGAGGTAAAACGACGCCGTTAGTGGTTTGGATCCGCGAGTTAAAATTTTAGACGATAAAACACTGGGCCAAGAGTTGAAGGAGATATAGGACTTGTTCTCTGTTTTCAACTTTTCATTGTGCTTCCCACTACCCACTCAAAAATAGAGAAAACGTTGGTCACTAAGGGGTCGTTTGTTTTTATGTCTGAACACTGAACAGTGTTGAATTTTTCTAAAAACTGAATAGAGACTGAAATATGAATCTGAATGACATGTTTATTTTTTTTTTCCTCACATCTGAATATGCTGTTAATATGTTTGTTTTTTGAAAATAAAACTGTCTGAAAATATGTAATTGTATATTTATACCCATACTAATTAAAAGAAGTAATTTAACATGTATCATTCTTTATAACATTTTATATGGTTTTTTTGTTTACAAACAAAGTTTAATTTAACAAAAGAAAAAGTTAAACAAAGAATATAATTTTGCATGTTCTGCAAACAAAGTTTAAGTTAAATTTATTGTAAAAAAAAAAATTCAATTTTATACATCGTCCATGTTTCCGGTAAAAATAATTCATGAAACCTTTTTTATTTTTTTTTAGTTTCCTGGATCATATGCACCGGAAACCAAATAAAAAAAAAATTCTTGAATTTTTATATACAATAATTCTATAACATTTTCGAGCCACGAAATCTACTTAATATGATAGACAACTTTATTGAGCACTATACTAATAGTTAGATAAAAATAAATAAATTAAGAGTTCTTACCGGGATTTGACAGGAGAGAAATTCAACTGTTCAATCTCTGAAAAATTTCATTATGAAAAGTATTTAAGTTTTTTTTTTCTTTTCTAAAACATGTTTAAAATAAGAAATATGTTAAAAGAAATTTTTTTATATCATATTAAATTAATATAAATTTGGAAATATATCTTTTTTTGGAGGATAGACTTGTAATAGAATATTTTAATTGTAATCCAGTGATTTAGAATTAAGTTAAAAGTCAGGATTTCTTACTTTTTATTTTAAGTTATTTTTTGATATTTTTAAGTTGTTTGACCACTTAAAAAAACAAACAAAACAACTTAATGAGTTCAATTCAGACCCATTAAGTCTTAAGTGAAAAAAACAAACGACCCCTAAGGCTATGTTTGAAATTGCTTTTACTTGAGAAATAAGTGACTATTTATCAAGTTTTGAGTATATAAGTATTTGGTAAACTTTTCAAAAGTTGATTATTTTACAATTTGCTCATCTGATAAGCAGTTTTAGAGAAGGTTGTTGGGGTTGCTTTTCAATGCTGATTATTGAAGAATCTGGCTTCGTGTCATTAAAATGTCTTTAATATCCCTACTATTTTAATATAAAGACAATAATACCCTTCTATTTAATTGTGATAATTTTTGGAATTAATAATATTTTAAAAAACTAAAATTAAGAAATTAAAAAATAATCTTTTTTTTTAAGAATCAGTGGCCACCACCGACGCCGGAGGCTGGAGGACAACCGACCACTTTTGGCAACGTCGAATACGGAGGAGGAAGCGGATCCTTATCCGGCAGTGGAGGAGGCAAACTGATTATAGTACCTGTTATAGGTAAAAATCATCATTAATGACACGTCATTACAGTAAGGGGCCACGTAAGCAAAGTCGAGAAAAGTCAAGCGTTAAAGGGCAGAAATTCCCCAAGGGAATTTACTCGGCAAAGAGCAAAGCAACCCGACCACAGACGAAGAAATCGGCTCGGGCATACTCGGTCATGCTCGGGATCAGACAATGAAGACGAGTACTTCACAAACATATGGACAGAATCAGCAGCAAGCAACTCCACAATAAGCAATGATACGACTATCAGAGTTCAACTGAAAGGCAAACAGATTTCCCGCAGATAAAGGGCGAGGAATCTGACGCAGATTCGGACTCAGTCAAAACAGGAAACAGGATAAACTCCAGAAAGAGACAGACTTCAATTAGAACTAGGAAATCACACAAAATACGGGTATCACAACACCAAACCCTAGCAGTACCATAAACCCTAGCAATAACATGTATAAATACTCCTGTAAGAAACATAGCAGGGGGAGGTGAGAATTAGCAGGAGAAGTCAGAGAGAAATACTTTGTAGTTGAGTTTTTCATAGTGGATTTGACTTTGTTGCTCAAGCAACAACCCGTGGATTTTTCTCCAGTTAAAAGGAGTTTTTACCACGTATTTGTATCTCTTGATTTATTGTTTTCTTGCGGTATTACACTTATCTGTTCTTATTTTCGCTTGATACAAGTTCGTTGATAGTGACGACAAAAAATCACCATCAACAATTGGCGCTAGAAGGAGGGGATCAAGCAAAACTTGTGACGATGGCTGGCGAAGGAGATGGTAGCGATTCCAGGTATAGCCAAGGATTGCCAATCAATGAATTGGAGGACGATGCCACCCTTAACACTGCAGAGGTAACCTTGGCAACGGCAGATCAGTCAACTGCCCTGGCTGGCATTCAGCGTTTTCCTCCAACTAACGAAGAGATTGCGCAACGATTCTGCGCTTCCTTGCAGCAACTTATATCAGACGCTGCAAGGCAAGGGGTTGATCTCTCCACCACGGAAGGTTTGATGTCACCTCACAATCTTTCTGCTCCAAATCAGCAAGCAACGAGGTTGCGCTCCACAGTGGTGATACCAACGCCTGATGCACCCATGAAGGCAAGCCGTGATCCGATTGACAGGCCGGTGATTTTTTCTGAAAGGCCAACCAGGGGAAGCGGAGAACGTAGAGAGGAGAATGACTCGGACAGAAGGTATGGTCATGACCAGACGGCTAGGGATAGAGACCGTCCAAGGAGGCGTACTCATCGGAGAGATCGATCGTCGTCCTCAGGAGAGAGTGAGCAGAATTATCATCACAAGCGCCAAAGGGGCACCGTTCGGCTGCACGGTTTAAATCGGGATCAAAGAGAATCGAATCCGAAAGAAAGAGGCCAAAAACTGACTATAAGTCAGAATTTCAATGCTGTGGGGGAGCCGGAGGGAGACAGAGATATACTCATACAGAGTTTGACCCGGGAAGTGGAGAATAACTGCCGACAAATGGATGCGTTAGTCAGGCGATATGGGCGTAACGAGTTGTCAGATGATGGGTTCGGGAGTCCTTTCACCAACAGGATCCTGAGGACGCCATTCCCGGATAGGTTTAGAATGCCACATGTAGAGCAATTCAAAAAGGACACGGACCCTAAGGAACATGTCAGAAGATACAAAAGTGCCATGGCCCAGTATGTTTACAATGATGCCCTACTATGCTTAAATTTCCCTCAAACTCTTGGGGATCTGGGCTCTAGGTGGTTCGGCAGGTTACCAACGGTCAGCATAAATAACTTCAGCGAGCTGAGCAAGGCTTTCTCAAGGCAGTTCCTCGGGAATGTGCACAGAAAGAAGTCGGTGGCCCACTTGTCTCAACTTAAGCAAGGAAAGGATGAGTCACTTAAGAAGTATTTGGGAAGATTCGGTCAAGAAGTGTCTGAGATTGGAAGTGCAAACGACGAGGCTATAATTGCAGCATTCATCAATAACCTCCAGAATGGTCAGCTGTCATTTGACCTGAGAAGGTCATGGTGCACCTGACCAAACCAAGTACGGCAGAATCTGAGGAGGTCATGGTGTCAGAAATCCGGTCAGGTCCAAGTGATTGGACGACCCAGCTTAGAGAGTATTTGGAGAGAAACATATTACCAGAGGATGCTGTGGAGGCAAAACGCGTCAGGTACAGGTCAACTCGGTACACAATTCTAAGGGGAGAACTATACAGAAGAGGGTTCTCAAAGGTGTTACAAAGATGTGTTGCCGGAGAAGAAACCTACAAGATTCTGAAAGATGTTCACCGTGGGGTGTGTGGAAACCACACTGGGGATAAGAGCCTAGCACACAAGGTACTTCGGTAAGGTTTTTATTGGCCGACTTTATTTGCCGAAGCACAACGATTCGCGGAAAGTTGCAAGACATGTCAAAGAATAGCAAACGACATTCGGCAACCCCCAGAGTTACTCAGAAGTTTAACTTCCCCTTGGTCTTTTGCCATGTGGGGCCTCGACCTGATTGGTCCAATGCCCACAGGAACAAGGGGAGGAGCAAAGTACACAATTGTGGCAGTAGACTACTTTACCAAGTGGGCAGAAGCAGAGGCATTGGTGCACATCACGGAGGCGAACACCACTAGCTTTGTCAGGAAGAACATCATATATAGGTTCGGAATCCCGAGCATCATTATAACGGATAACGGAACTCAGTTCGACAACAGCAAGTTCAGGGAAATGTGCGAGGAGTACAAGATTGCAAACTACTATGCGTCACCTGCACATCCTCAAACCAATGGCCAAACTGAAGCTGTGAACAAAGTGATCAAGCACACACTGAAAGCAAAGTTGGAAGCAAAGAAAGGCAGTTGGGCAGACAAACTACCAGAGGTGCTATGGGCATACCGAACGACTGTCAGGTCATCTACAGGGGAGACCCCTTTTGCACTAGCATTCGGAACAGAGGCTGTAATCCCGGCAGAAACAACCTTTACGTCACCCAGGGTGCAACTATACAGCCCCGAGCATAACGTCAACATGTTGCAGTGGAACTTAGACGAGCTTGAAGAAATTATGGACGCCGCTCAAGTGAGAAATGCAGCGTATCAGCAGAGAGCTGCAAGGTACTATAATTCCCATGTTCTTGTGCGTAGATTCCAGCTCGGAGATTTAGTGCTAAGAAGGGTGTCCCCGAACACTAAGGACAAGTCGGCAGGATCTCTCGCTGACAAATGGGAAGACCCGTATATCATCAAGGGAGTTGCAGGGCACGGAGCCTACCTGATAGCTCACCCAGAAGGCAGCTTAGTACCCCGACCATGCAACGCTCAGTATCTCAAGATTTTCTACCCCTGACAAGCTCATTCATGTTTAATGTTATTTTAGCTTTGCTTTAACTAAATTATAGTCATGTTAAGAGGTTTCTAATTCTTATTGTTATCTAATAAAGTTCGTTTGCTAATAAAGAGGTTATTCATTGAAGACGATGAAATCCACGATAAAGAATGTGCGACATAAGGCAAAAACAATAGTGGCCACCTCGTCCGAAAACAAGCAGACTAAATTTAGTCACCTAAAACAAACAGATCCGAGTAAATCTTGTTCAAAAATAATCATGCGCTACGAGCCCGCGGGAGAGCGGACAAGTAGTTCTTGAAGGGCTGAGAAGCTGAAATAGCACGCCGCCTGGTTTAAGCAATGCAAACGCACTTCTTGACCAAAAGGTAAAACCGAGGCACCAGGATAACTGGAAAACTGCTCGGAGCGCCGCCAGGAAGACTGGTGAGATGCGCAGTCGTGTTGGCAGGTCAACATAACCGCCAACGATTCGACGAAACCTTGCACAGACAAAACCGGGAGACGTCCTAGGTGACTTGTGTAAGGACCTTGACGTATGGTTGTGGTGAGCCTCGACGAAACGTTAGGGTAAAACGATCTTCACAAGATCGGAGAAATTCATTGCCAGTTAAATAAGATACTCGGTTTTAAAAGAAAAATTGCCAGTTAAATAAAATACTTGGTCCAATAAATCAACGGCCAGTTAATGAGATATTCGGCTTAATGAATGAGTTGCCAGTTGAATAAGATACTCGGTTAACTTTGGCAGTCGCCAAGTACTTGGTTGAAATTAAGAGTTTCAAAAAATTCTTAAGATCTATGAGCCGAGTATAGGTGACCGAACAAATTATGCTTCATTTGTTTTTTTGTTTATACGTTTATCATGCAGGGAACTGGACAGGTAGAATAGTGAATAGATTTCTTATATATGAGCGAAAGAATATACAATGGTTGTTACAAAAAAACAATTGTTACAAAAAAGAAAAAGAAAGAAAATTAATCAAGAAGATGCCGGCGGTTGAGAACTACTTCCACCAATGCTCGGGTCCGGTTCCATCACGTACTCACTCAGGAGGCTGTCATCAGAAGGCCAGACAATCACATCTTCCGGGGCGTCGTCATCTATCCAAGCGCTATAATCTACCCCGGGAACGGGTCCAACGTCAGAAGCCTCACCGTCGATCCCCACTTTCTCACAAGCATGGAAAGTTGAGAAGGAATCAGCAGTGGGAACTTCCAGGTGCATGGGATGTGGCTCTTTTCCCTTACTTCTGTAATATGCTCGCCACGTCTTCATCTGGAGCCGAAGGGAGTCCAGAGAAGCATCCACATGCTTTTTGACCGAGAGGTTCCAGTTGGCCCTGGCCCGATCAGTTGCTATGTTCTTCCTCTTGAAAAATTCTCCGACCGAGACCATTCCCCTCTGAAATTCCCGGAGAAGTAAAGCATCATAGGCTGGAGATCTTTTGAAGCAATCGACCCCCTGAATCTCCAACTCCAGCCTAGCTTCCTTCGACAGGGACTTGACCGTCAAGGCTTGACGTTCCAAGTCCTGAATCCGGCGCTCGTAGGAGGATTTTGCATCTTCAGCTGTCTGCTCGGCCTGGAGTAGAGCCTCCTGAGTAGATAGCAACTGGTCTTTTAAGGTTTGGGCCTCTTCAGAAGCGAATGATGCTTTCTGTTCAGCCTCTAGTTGACGCGCTAAGCACTGGTCCAGAAGCACCTGACCCGACCTGGTCCCTTCCTGACAAGCCAGTTCGGCCCGAGCATGGCGATCTTCACTCTCCTTCAACTGGGCTTCAAGCCTCCTTATTTTCTCCGTCTGACCATCGCTAGTCTGGCAGACTTCAGTCATCTCGGTTACCATCTGCAACGAGCCAATAACAAGTGACAAAAATGAAGTAGCAATAAAAGAGATAAATATGAAAGTCTAAGAGTTATTCACATAAGAAGCGCTGTTGAAGAAATGGCAGAGCCGATCAGATAACGAACCGACCCTGAGATCGCTCAAACGATCCTCCCCTATATATGCTTGACCCGAAGCCATAGCCTTCAACATGGTCTCAGGGGTAGGTACGCTAGACTGGGTTGAAGGGTCAGGATCGCCAAGATTAGCTTCGGGGAACCTAGCAGTAGGTATTGCCTGAGGGGAACTAAGGGGGATGCCAGGTTCGCCCCTCATCTGATCCCGTGGAGGAGAGTTCTCTATTGTTCTCTCATTCTCAGCAGCCTCCGCTACCCCCTCCTCATCTGAGGATGACTCGACGAAAGTAACTACTCGAGGAATCTTGGGGGCTGGACGGCCAGGTGAGAATGAGGCTTTTCTTTTTCTGGGTTGCCTCCCACGGGTATTCAGGTCTGCTGTGGGGTCCTCAAAATCCGGATGGAAACGCCCCATTTCAGCACCACTTTCAGACGGCGCAGTGTTCAGTTAGGCAGAAATCAAAATCTCTGGAACTGTTACGTCCGGATGCTCCCTGGCAATTTCTGCATCCGGGGAAGTGATACTCGGCTCGACTACAGCAGGCCGAGGCAGCTCGAATACAGCAGGCCGAGGAGATCTAGTCCCGCAGGAAAAGGTAGCTGGTTCGGAAGACTCCCCAACCTTCTCATTCCCCTTTGTCGAAAGACCTGCTTGATTGCCTTCATCTGCTGCATGGGCGGCCAATTCTTGATTCTGAGTTTCCTCAGGCATATAATCCGGTACGTTGCCCACACCCCCCTCGAGAATGTCCTCGGAAGAACTCCCATCGGAGTCACCTTGAGGAGGGGCTATCCCCGTATCCTGTTGACGCTTAACTTCCCTCCGGCTCGCCTCCACAATGCCTTTCATCCGGCGGGCTTGGGCATCGCACACTATATCTATGTCGCACACTTAAAAAAAAAATTTAGGAAGCTGAAAGCCAAATAGATAAAGCAGGTAAATAGCAAGGCAAAAATAGAGAACTTACAGCGACGCCGGCGTGCAGAAAGTTGAGGGAAGAGGCGAGCTGTTAGCATCTTCTTCTCATCGAAGAGGTAAGGTCTGCCCCTCTTTTCCATGGGACGGAAGGCCACCCGAGCCAAAGTTTTGAGTTCTTCATCCGTAAAAGACGAAGTCATGTGGTTCCACTGGGGTGCGCAGAAGTACCGAGGCACCCGGCGAGTCATCTGAGCGCCCTC
The DNA here is from genome assembly GCA_033220585.1 of Dipteronia sinensis. NCBI lineage: Eukaryota > Viridiplantae > Streptophyta > Magnoliopsida > Sapindales > Sapindaceae > Dipteronia > Dipteronia sinensis. The sequence goes on along the minus strand of CM065636.1, from coordinate 84,881,166 downwards.
AATGTCAAAAGAAATTGACCGTCCCCAGTCTCCACCCACGAAGAACCAACTATTCTTCCAGAACTTGTTTGAGGTGGGGAAGCCCCAAACAAACCCTTTCATTTTCTCATCAGCGGTCGGCATCACCTTGTTCTTCACGATCACGTCCTTGGGGACCCAACTCTCGGGCTGAGTTGAAAGCAGGAAGTAAATCCCGGTCTTTCCCAGAGGCCTCAAAGAATAGAAGTGCCTAATTTCTCGAGGAGTCGGGGGTGGTCGTCCCATCCTATGCCACATGTGCCACATGCACATCAAGATCCGATAGCTGTTCGGAGTTAGTTGAGCAGGGGCGAGCTGAGCTTCAGCCAAAAACCACGTAATGAAGGACTGAAGCGGAAGCGTCACCCCGCAAGAAAGCATCGCCCCGTAAATCGCCACTTGACCGGGCGGGGGGTTCTATGCAACCCGACCGTTAGCAAGGTTTAATGAGATAGTGTTGCTGTCCAGATCAAAACGGTTCGTGTATTTAGTGACTTCTTCGGGGCCGACCACATTTGGCTCAACGTCGTAAGCGCAAACTCTCTCGGGAGAGAAAATGATACGAGCCTCCCTATGCTCATCCTCAATGTCTTTTTCGACTACCCTCTGGGGCCCGACTCGACTTTCCCGAACAAAGGAACCTTTGTTGATGTCAGGATTGCTTTGTTTCTTCCCCATTCTTTTCCACGGCCGAGAATTATCACAAGCAGCAGAAGCAGAACTGGAATCGGTCTCAGACTGATAGGATTCAGGCTGTGACAAACTGGAAGAAGCTGGTGGAATTTCACGACGCAGTCCAGACAAGTTGAGTCTGGAGACATCAGCGTCTGTAAATCGGGGCTGATCGGGAATTGGATCACCAAGCAACCTGTGGACAGCCGTAACAGTACAAGTATCACCTTGCTCAATGGCAATCATAGCAACAGTAAAAAGATGATGTCTAGCAGAGGGATCCATGAGAACTAACCTTAAAGGATTGAAGAGACGTGAGGTACGGCAGGATCTTCGAGAAGGTCGAGAAAAGGTTTGGAAACCGAAAGAAATAAATCTTCGCAGGACGAGATTACAGGCAGAGAAGTGATGGCAGAAATCTGGGAAGCGATGGCAGAAATCTGGGAAGTAATGGTAAAAACTTGAAAGAGAATAGGGGTTTTCCCCTTTGAAGCAATACTTCTATATATAAGTATGCAACCGATCCCAAGACACGAAACCCTAGAAAGGGTAGGTGAGGAGAAGCGAGAAAGATTGGGATAAGAATCATGACGTAAGCTGTACGGGCACGAACAGAAGGGTCGCGTCTCATAAATGCCACGTACTACGGCCAAACAAAAGAAGACAGGTGGCAGTAAAGAGAGGCATCGAGCCGTCGAAGAGACAGTCAGTCACCATCAAAAGATCTTCGAATAAGAAAAGAATCAAACGCGTGCAGGCGTAATTAAGACACGCCATTAATGATTCGAAACGAACGAGGAATTTGAAATCCGACATTGATGAAGAAGACGATAAACGAGAACAAGTCATGAAAGAGTTAAATATTTATCCCAAGTAAGCATGATACATTCGTTTCAAAATATTTAAGGGGGTATTGTTATAGGTAAAAATCATCATTAAGGACACGTCATTACAGTAAGGGGCCACGTAAGCAAAGTCGAGAAAAGTCAAGCGTTAAAGGGCAGAAATTCCCCAAGGGAATTTACTCGGCAAAGAGCAAAGCAACCCGACCACAGACGAAGAAATCGGCTCGGGCATACTCGGTCATGCTCGGGATCAGACAATGAAGACGAGTACTTCACAAACATATGGACAGAATCAGCAGCAAGCAACTCCACAATAAGCAACGATGCGACTATCAGAGTTCAACTGAAAGGCAAACAGATTCCCCGCAGATAAAGGGCGAGGAATCCGACGCAGATTCGGACTCAGTCAAAACAGGAAACAGGATAAACTCCAGAAAAAGACAGACTTCAATTAGAACTAGGAAATCACACAAAATACGGGTATCACAACACCAAACCCTAGCAGTACCATAAACCCTAGCAATAACATGTATAAATACTCATGTAAGAAACATAGCAGGGGAAGGTGAGAATTAGCAGGAGAAGTCAGAGAGAAATACTTTGTAATTGAGTTTTTCATAGTAGATTTGACTTTGTTGCTCAAGCAACAACCCGTGGATTTTTCTCCAGTTAAAAGGAGTTTTTACCACGTATTTGTATCTCTTGATTTATTGTTTTCTTGCGGTATTACACGTATCTATTCTTATTTTTGCTTGATACAAGTTCGTTGATAGTGACGACAAAAAATCACCATCAACAGTACCTATTCGCGATTGAAATCGCAAATCCTATCGTCGAAATTCCGTTGTGATTCCGTCCGATTCCGTCGCGATTCCATCAAGCCAGAGAGGTCAGTTCAGGGATGGATGAGGAGGAGGAGGAAGCCGCCTCCATTTTCGCAATGATTCTGAGACGAAATCTCTCTATGCTTTCGATTCGGCAATGGAGACGATGTAATGGCGACGCTCTCGACGGTGAGGGATGAAGTATAGCGATCTCTCTCGATGTCGGCGGCGAGCTGGAGACGGTGGTGGATTTGGAGGTGAGATGCAGAGATTCCATTAATGGATGTTGAGTGAGTGGGTTGACAACCAAGTTGACTCAGAATCGTTCCCAATTTTTTTTAAAAAAGTTTTAAGAAAATTTGTTGGAGACGTTGAGGCCAAACAATTGGCTGACGTCAGCCGCCCGTTGCGTTAGCTGACCGTTGGGCCATCAACAGCTCATCCTTTTTTCTTTTTCGTTTCTACCCTCAACGGATCCTCGTGTTCCTAGAATCACTCACACACGTGCATTTTCTAATATTTTTTACAAAGAAAAAAGGAAGTTGGAATTTTTTTTTGAAAAATATAATGGTCGTGTTTCCATATATGCCGACATATGGACTAACCATTGACAAATGCATTCATACTTGGGTGTTACTTGCCGTTATATGGATAATGCATGGATTATCAAAAAAAATTGCATTTAGAGTTTTTGATGATGCACATACTGTTGCTAATATTTTTAGACAACTTAGAATTATTTTTTAAGAGCATAAAATTTGAAACAAAATTTTGCAATTGGTTTTGATAATTCATCCAACAATACCGCAATTGTTCATACTTTAATTGATTTATGCAAACCTTATCTTACCGGTAAATTTTTTTATCAAAGATGTGCATGCCATATTTTAAATTTATGTGTTCAAAAAGGATTAGAAAATCTTCAAGATTTTATTAAACCTATTTAAGATGCCCTATATTATTTGTGGAAACATCCTTCTGCAATGAAATCATGAGTAAAATTTTGTAAACAAAATGGTAGTCGTGTAATTAGATTTCTTTGTGATGTTCTAATACGTTGGAATTCTACATATAAATTGCTTGCTCAAAGTTATGATTATATGGATTTATTAGTTACTTTTATTCAATATAATATTATTTACATTAATCTTTATTCAAACCATTGGGATGTTTGTACAATAATTTGTGGTTTGTTAAAAGTCTTTAAAAACGATACTAACACAATTTATCTGGTATTTATTATCCTACAACTAATTTATTTATTATTGATAGTGTTAATATTATTGGTGCATTTTCTGACTGTGCATCCTATATAGAATTACTAGAGTCCGTTAATGCTACGAAAACAAAATGGTTAGACTATTATAAGGAGTTTCCAACTATTTATTTGATTGCAATATGTTTTGATCCACGTTGTAGATTAGAAAATTTGTTTGAATATCTGACTGTTTATTATCGATGTTTAAAAATAGATTATGATGTTGCTAGGTCTTCTTTTATAATTAAGACATTATTGTTTGAGTTATGTTGAAACAAAAAATGAGCACGTCAGAGTGCATTTGTCTCTCCGGTTTCGGACCTCTCTTCTCATTGCTTTAATGAGGGGTTTTTTAGAGTTTGGGCGTTTGTTGTGTGTATGTGCGTTATGCGTATTATTATGTGTTATGTCATCCGAGTATGCACAGTTGGTACCAACAATTGTTCCTCAAATTCTCAACTCTAGGATTCTTTTATGATGGAGTTGGGGACTTGACCAGTTGCATATTATATCAAGTAAATTTGACTCGGTGTTTAACTTAACTCGCTGTTTAATACGGCCGCTTCGATTATCAAAGTTTTATTATAGCCTAGGTGTGCTTATTCGAAAGGTGTCCCTTCGGAGATTCCTTTCGGAGGTAGTTTGGTTCCATTGAACTTTTGAGGGACTTGTCCCTTCGAAGATTCATTTCAGAGGCACTTTTAGGGGTGGGCACGGTTCGGTTCGGTTTTGGACAAAACCGAATTGAACCGAAAATATTTCGGTTTACCTAAAATTGAACCGGTTTAAACCGAATAAGAAATGGTAACCGAACTGAACTGAACTGATTTTAATCGGTTCAGTTTGGTTCATTTTGGTTTATGGCCCAATGGGCCTCATGGGCTTGATGGGCTTAATGAGTCTTTTTAATATGTTTTTAAATTTGATGGGTTGTTGGATTCTAATTTTGGGCCAAATTTTCTGAAATTTTAATAGTCCAAGCCCAAAAAAACCCAAAAAAACCCAAATCAAACCTAACCAATAAATAATAATATTTAATGAAAGAAAAGAAGTAGGTTAGGGTTTTTTTTTTTACTTATATAGACGGTTTAATCGGTTCAAACCGGTTTTTGGGAAACCAAACCGGTTTGAACCAAAAACTTTTCGGTTTTCAACTTTTTAAACCGGTTTAAACCGAATTCATTCTATGAACCAAACCGAACACTCTTTTTTTTGGTTTGGTTCGGTTCGGTTTGGTTCGGTTCGGTTTGGTTCCGTAGAACTTTTAGAACACGAAAGTTTCAATCAAGTCCTACCGCCGATTTTATGCTAAATCGTTTGATTCGGGGTTTGTCCCCGTATTTTGTAATCACCTCTGATGATGAAATGAATGTCAATTTTGATTTTATTTTATTTTATTCCAAGTCTAGTGGTTCAGTTGTTACATATCGTTTCTTTTTTATTACTGAGCATCAATGATTTATAGTATGAATTGCATTATGGATCTATCAGTGGTTAATACTTTCAGATTTGGATAGACTTTAACGTTATGACCCATCAGGTGTAATCTTTACATAAATAGTGTGGCGTCGTAGGTTATAACATTCGGATGTGTAGATGCTCCATTTATTGAAGTCTTATTTCTTGCATTGGAAGCGCCTGTATCAGAGATTGTAACCTTCAGATACTTCAACACTTTTATTTTCGGGGTCTTTATTTTTTATTTTGTTATTTATTATTATTATTATTATTTATTGTTGCACTGGGCGTGCTTTAATGCTCCATTTCAGAAGCTTTAAATTTTTGCACTGGGCTTGCTTCGGTGATCCATTTCAGAGGCTTTATTTTTTGCAATGGGTGTGCTGTCTCGGGGGTATTGACCCTCAGAGACTTTTCTGCTCCCATCGTGTGTTAGGATTTTGAGTTTTGTTGGTATTATTATATATCAAAACGACATTTCCTTTGTATTGTTTAGTTGTCTAGGATTTAAAGTTTATCAAGCTTCAAGGAAGTTGGACAACTCTTTAAGCAAAGTGAAGCCTTTAAGAGGTGAAAGTGTTATTGTCTACAAAGGTATTTTAAGACCTCAATCCTTTTGCATGGCGTTTATGCGCACACACACACACACACACATCGCATCCATATGTGTCACTGCATCGTTGTGCTCAATTGGTATAACACATACACACATATACCATTGTATGCAAATGCATTTGTTTTAAATTGACAAATTTTGTAAAATGCATGTTCTAGGATTATATATAAGAAATGACATACTTTTGTGTTCATGTGTTTGTTTGTTTGTGTTTTGTGATATCAGACTTGAATATGTTCTCATATTATTCCTTATTGAGTTCCGATCGCTTCGGTTACTCATTCATTAGTTTTCGAGTTTCGAGTTGGAAGTTATGAATCTTTCCGTACATTTATTGTACATGGTTTTCATCTTTGTTTATCGAGTCGATTTCCATATCTTTGTGAAAGTTTTGTTGACGTCCATTTGTGTGAGGGAATCCCAGTTCGTAATCCGAAAATGGATTCGAATTCGAAATTTGGAGGCCGGAGAACGATCGAATAATGCAAGAGGTGTGCGAAAAGGAGCAAAGTGTAAGAGATATGACAAATTGCCATTTACATCCCTTGCCCGTGGAGGGTGCATGGGCATCACGCCAAAGCATCTCACGTGAGCTTCACGCCAAAATTCACATTTCATGATTAATGGGTTTTTATTGTGTGCCATGTACATGGATTTTGGTGTGCCATGCTTAATCAAATGCTTGTGTTCACTTGGAATGTCTTCCTATTGGGCATGTTAGTGTATTCTTGTGTGAGCTTACCACACTGGATAACTCTCTCTCACATACACCAAAAATTCAAATTGAAGAAAAAATTGTACATAATTTTTTCTCTCCAAATTCTATCAACTTCCAAATATCATATCTCTCTAAATTCTTATCTGTTTTCAGTTATTCAAGTTGGAGAATCTTCGTATTGGAGTTCTCTATCTTCTCCAAGTAAGTTTGAAGTCTTTTGTTCAAGTTTTGTGGTGGTTCTACACCTAAATTTGGGACTGCATGAATTTCTAAGGTATTGATATATTATTTGTATTTTGATCTTTAAGGTCTTCAATTACCTAAGGTTTTCTTTCTCTATATGTGTATGTTACTTGAACAAATGCTTTTGAGAAGTAGAGCTTCAATTGAAAGTTAATTGTGCTTAATTGGAAACTTGAATGTGAGTTAGGTTTTTCTTATAACCTATGTTTCCATATGTTTGTGAGTTATATTGTGATTAGCTTGTTATCTAAGGCTATTGTGCTTTTATTGACTTTATTTTCATGATCAATAGCTTTATCATGTGCTAGGACTCATTAGTTGAATAAATCTAAGATTAGCACATTTGATTTTGTATTTAGAGCTAATTATGATTTAATTGATTATTGATTAATTACATGCTCTAAATATATGCTAGAATATTCATTGATCATTTTCTTATGAATCTAGCATGTTTTTGTTTGTTACTAAAATCTTGAAAATGTGCTTAATGTATACATTATGATTCAAGTTTTAGTTACATGAATAAATCTAGGAATTGAATGTGTTTTGGTGTTTCACATGTTCTAGGTTTTTATTCATGTATAATAACTAGACTATTTTGATACTTGATCTTTCATGACTATGTCTTATTCCCATTTGATGTGTTGATCATCATATTCTATATTGCATGTGTTTGTATCATTTGCATTCCACTTAGATCATTTGTCTTGCAAAGGGTGGAAGTCTAGGCTAGGAGTGTAAGGCTCCGGATAGTCAAACAAGGAAGTCTTAGCTAGGACAAGTGGTCCGGATAGCCAATCATGAAGTCTTAGTTAGGATCAAGGAGATCCAGATAACTAAGCAAAGAGTCTTGTCTAGGGTCTAGAAGATCCGGATATGCAATCAAGGAATCTTCCTAGAGGTAAGAATGCCTTGGATAGGAAGTTTCTTCCTAGGGGTGTGATAGTCACGTCTTGGATATGATGTAGGCAAAGTGATTCACTAGGCCCGGGGGTAGAATATGAGTTGATAGCTTGAAGAGTGAATCATGAGATTGGTCACTTCTTTGAGTGTGTATCTTTTATTCGTCACAGTGGATTACAGTTTGCCGGTGGTTATGGATTCAACCCCTGGATGTTTCCTATTCAGAGGTTTTACCATGTAAAAATGATGTATCAAGTGTCTCTATCTCTATTTCTTTATATTTTGTATATGTGATCAATATATCTTATTTAAGATCTTCATTTCTTCACATCTTTGTATGCAAGATTTTTGTAGAGAAAGAGATGCACACATTATTTGTTGAATCAGCATTTGTCTCTTGTATCTTTGTAAGTGTTTGAACATTGTATCTTGTGATATTCTATATCAAGTTGTAAAGTTCCACTTAGTGAATTCACATTGTAATATTCAATGTACAACTTGTGGAATTTGCTTTGCATTGAACATATTTGTTTTAAGATATATTGTCTCTTATTATATGTTTTGTAGACTAAAGGTGGTGAATTGAGCATACATGTGTTAATAGTTTTCTACTTTTCTCATAACAATCATGTTAAAGGTTAATTTGTATGCTCACCAAAGTTTTGACAAAAATCTTGAAAGAGTTTTAAAAATAGAGTGTCAACCTATTCACTCCATCTTAGGTTGTTTAGTATAACCTTGTAGGTATTTTCATCGGGGAGTCTTATTCTCTTGCATTAGGCATGCTGTCTCTGGGGTATTAACCTTCGGAGACTTTTCTGCTCCCATCAAAGAGTCTTATTCTCTTGCATTGGACGTGTTGTCTCATGGTATTGACCTCGAAGACTCTTCTGCTCCTATCGGGGAGTCTTATTCTCTTGTACTGGGCATGCTGTCTCGAAGGTATTGACCCTTGGAGACTTTTCTACTCCCATCAGAGAGTCTTATTCTCTTACACTGAGAGTGCTGTCTCGGGGGTATTGACCCTCAGAGACTCTTCTGCTCCTACCAGGGAGTCTTATTTTTGCATGCTCGATGCTCAATTGCTCCTGCTCGTGGAGTTTTAGAGCTTGTTTGGTTGGGTTTTTGAAAAACCTCTATTGGTAAAAGATCTACTTGTAGTAGATCTATTAGAAATAGAGTTTTTGAAAAAAAAAATTATAGTTGTTTGGTTAGTAGACTTCTTTTTATAAAAAAATCTATTTGAAGAAGTACATCACCATGAGCTTTTGTCTAGTAGAGGTTTAAACTCTACTAGCCTCTACTCATTTAAAATAGACAATCTTAAAAGACAAACCAAACAACTCTAAAAAAACTCAAATAGACGTTTGTAGACCTTTTGAGGCAGTAGAAAGCTTAACCAAACGAGCACTTAGTCTTCGGCGCTCCATTTCAGAGTCTTAGTCTTCAGTACTCCATTTCAGAGTCCTAGTCTTCATTGCTCCATTTCGAAGTCTTAGTCTTCGGTGCTCTATTTCAGAGTCTTATTCTTCGGTGTTCCATTTCGGAGTCTTAGTCTTCACATGCTCGGTGCAATCTCGGGGGTATTGACCTCTGTTAGTTTCGTAGAACTCTTCGGATTTTCCTGCTGGTTCCGTAGAACTTCTGAGGACTAGTTTTATCCCTTTTAGTTTTCACTTTCGTAAAACTCTTGGGGACTTTGTCCCTTTGATGTCTCAGTTCCATGGAACTTTTTAGGACTTTGTCCCATTTGATTTTTCAGTTTCGTAAAACTTCTGGGCACGTTCTCCCATGGATTTTTCAGTTCTATAGAACTTACTGGCACATTCTCCAACTGATTAGAATGTATATACAAAATATTACAAATATCTATATAATAATAAAAAGGAATTGCCAATGATACATTTTCTGGTGTTCGGCTGACATCAGCCAATAAGGTAAAGTTGTAGATCGTCCAATCCTGGTTCAAATGGTGGTGGTGGTGTCGTTCACTCTCCGATTGACCGGACGACTATCGTTCTTCAAGCTTCACCAGAGATTTTGACTACTTTTCGGTGGTCGTTGGTTGTCAGCCAATAAGGAAAAGCTGTAGATCGTCTAATTCGCTTCAGATGGTGGTGGTGGTGGTGTTGGTTCACTCTCTGATTGACCGAACAACAACCGTAACCTTCGAGCTTTGCCGGCGATTTTGACTATTTTCCGACGATCGACTGGTGACGGTCTTGTGTAGTGTCATCTTACTCGCCAGTGGGCCGGGTGGCTCTCCTGTTGCTCGTTTATGACTTGTTTACTAGGGTTCCCCTGAGTTGAGTTCTGGAACCCCTTCATTCTAGAGCCTAATGTTGGAATAAAAAAAGAGCACTTCTGAGTGCATTTGTCACTCCAGTTTCAAGCTTTTTTTTTCATTGCTTTAATGTGGGATTTTATAGAGTTTAGACGTTTGTTGTGTGTATGTGCGTTGTATGTATTATTATGTGTTATGTCATCCGAGTGTGCACATTTGGTACCAACAAGTTATATGATGAATATCTTAGAGTTTATGGTTCATCACTGAATATAAATGTTCCACACACTCAAAATGCATCTCATTCCCTATCATTCTCTGGATTAATGAGGTTAGGGTATCAACTGTTATCCCAAAAACTAAAAAATTACGAGGTTCTTCTTCATCAAGCTCAACCTCATATTTTGAGGTTGAAAGTTATCCAAGTATCTCTTTTAAGTTTATGGAAGACGATGATGTTAAAAAATTTGATATCCTACACTAGTGGAATGATCATGAAAGCTACTTTCCAATCTTGACTATTATAGTCCAACAAATTCTTACAATACAAGTTTCTACAGTGGTTGTGGAACAAGAGTTTTGCGTCAATAGAAATATTCTGGACGCAAGACGTTCGCTTTTGAGTGTGGAATCAATTCAGATACAAGCTTGTGTTGATGATTGGACCAATGCGCAAAACAGACAATAAGAAAATCGATCAATATGCACCATATGATTTATTCGATGATGACCAGCATACCCCTACAACTGGAACAAGTGGCAGCGATTAGTTACGGTGCCACCTCATAAAAGGTAAGAAAACTACGTGGCATTTAATTCCTCTAAACCTCAAGAGGATACACAAATAGCTTAATTATGATAAAAATTAAGTGTAAGACCAATTTTATATTTTTTAGTTTGTCATATATTTATTTTATTTTTATTTCGGGTCACCCAATAAAGTGCATTTATAATTTTACTTGTCTAATAATTTTTTTTATTAAAATAATAATAATATGAAAAAAAAGAATCAAACCTCATATTGTCGAACGGGAAACCGGAGAACCAAACAACTGAAATCGAAAACCAAAACCGAACTGAACTAGAATCATAACTACCTACAACTTCGTGATATGGATGTAAGGGGTTTATCCGTTAACCAACCTTATACTGTCGAATAATAAATGGAGTTAGATTTTGTTTTTAGTTAGGTTTGAATAGGTACCAATCGACAGCAAAGGTCATGCATCTAGCTTCCATCCGACGGCTGTTACAGAAGCCACGTAATCTGAGTCTCAGACTCTCAGTGAGGGCTAGCGTCTATGATTGCAACTAATATAGAGTTTTTAGTTACAATCCGTGAAAAACCGTCGGTTATCATCATCACTGACGACGATCCCCAACACTACATTTCATTTCATTTTACAAGGGAGGGATTCAAACACTGGCTTCAATTTCATTCTTCATCAAACTTCAAAATCAAATTCATCAGCAACGCCAAAATCAGCGCATACACACTCACAAAATTCAGATCTGGACTCTCTCTCAAATTCCAAATATGCGGTCCCTTCACTCAATTTCTCGCGGTAACATTCATTACATAATACTTGTTTTCGTATTGATTTTTGTTTTTAATCTGATATTGTATGTTATGATTTCTTTTATTGTTATCGATCAGCGTAGTACATCTGTAGGCGTTGTCGTCGATTGAATTTTCATTATCAGTTATGTCAAGGAGGCCTCCAGCTCGACGGTATGGAGACAGTGGAGGAGGAGGTTCCTCTTCGTATTTACACATCGGTCTCGTCATGCTGGTACTTTTCATTACCTATTTATATGGTTGAATTTTTAATTATTTGGATTATATGCATTACTTATTTTAGGCTCATTTGGTCAATTTTGATCATCTTTGAAAATTTTCAGGCCGGACTGATGCTTATTTTTTATCTATACAGCGGCTCAGGTTTGTATTTAATTTACCGACATTTGTTGGGTAAAAGTAAGCTTTTAACATTGTGATTTGATTAGTTTTCGATGTGAAGTGTCATGTACTACAATGGTCGCGGCAGGGTCCTAGTGGATGAATTTATGATATATGATTGTTGTTTTCTGTGTTCTCGTTATGTTTATATATGATAGTGATACCTCAATTTATCAGTAAGAAGAGAGGAAACTCAACATCTTTGTACTATTTAGTGGCGAGTTTAAAGTTCTTGGCATGATTGGAAGCTTTTGCATGTGTAGTATCGCATGAGGCACAGCTAGAGTGTAATAAAATGAGAAGCACAATGAGGAGTTTCTGTGGCCATTTCTTTTTATTGTAAAAGTGGTTTCTGTATTTAAGAACTAAATAGAACAATATGGATACATCTCATCAGCAGTCTATAAACAGAATAGTGGTGCTAGAAAAAAAGGAGTTGATATTCTTTTGAAGTGCAATCTTTAATTGTGTCTCTTGTGGCCATTATAAATATTTCTGGTATATAACTTACGGAGAAGAATGTATTTTTCAACCAATTAAAGACATTAACTTTATGTATTGAGACAGTGTTTACAGAATCTTGCGTGCGCACGCACATCTCATGCTTTCACTGACCTTAATATCTTTTGTTATAGGTGAATTTGGTGGCAATAAAGAGTTTGTAAGTAGGGTTGAAGGTAATTTGGTTGTTTTCAATTTTCATGCTTTATCTTTCCGATTTTAGTTTTATATGACTTTAAATGATTTCTGTTGGTTTAATTACAAATTATTGATCATAGAGTTGCCATATGATATTTGATCTTAATCTGATTGATTAATTATATTGCTAACTGTATGATGTTACATTATATGTGGGTGATTTTTCATGCACCGTAGAGGTTCAGCGGGCAATTCCAATTTTGAAGAAAGCATATGGTGACAGCATGGGTAAAGTTTTGCATGTTGGTCCTGATTCTTGTTCGGTGGTTTCTAGATTGCTAAAAGAAGATGAAACTGAAGCCTGGGGTGTGGAACCATACGATATAGAGGATGCTGATAGACACTGCAAAAGACTAGTTCGTAAAGGCATTGTGCGTGTAGCTGATATCAAATTTCCTCTTCCATACAGGCCAAAATCATTTTCTGTCGTTATTGTGTCAGATGCATTGGATTACTTGTCTCCAAGATACCTCAACAAGACACTTCCAGATTTAGCTAGGGTATCTGCTGATGGTGTTGTCATATTTTCAGGTAAATGGAGCTGAAACTATCTACCAAACTAGAAATTCTGTTTTGCATTTGTTGATAGTTAGCAGAAACTGTTGTTTGTTTAGTGGTGTTTTCTAAAACTTACTTTTCTGCTAATTTAAACTTTTTTCCATCTGTCAGACTCTCTGTTTCATTTCTTTGTTAGACTGATGACCAACTAGCAGCTCTGTGCCTTCTGTTGAACATCTGTAGACAATTTTGTGATCCACCTGCTGGTAGTTTTGTATGACAAAAACAAACAAATTCAGTTTTGTACATTTGCAGAATCATCAATTTTTTAGGATAAGCACTTGAGTTTGGAATTCAAAAGATAGCGCTTGCATGTACAGTGTACCTAATTAATTGTGATAACATAGTCTAGCACCGCTAACACCTGTCCATGTTCTGGAGTTTCGGGAACTTTCCAATTTTTGTTTCTTTGAATTAATTTTGTTGAATCTCCATAAATAATTTGGTCTTCACCTGTCTGTGTACATGTGCATAAATGTTTACATGTAATGGAATGTATGCAAGTGTGGACGTTTCAAGGACCTTTCTAATTGTTACAAGTGCAGGTCTTCCAGGTCAACGGAGAGCTAAAGTTTCAGAGGTCTCCAAATTTGGAAGGGCGGTAAGTGGCTAATACTTTTAGGACTAGGATCAGAAAACTTTCCTGATTACTCTTTGGTTAAATCATTTGTTAAACTTACCTTGGTTGTTAAAATGGCCAAAATTGATTTTCATCAAGATCTATGAATCAGTGGACTCTAGAGGGATCCTGATCATGTTTAGTGAAAATCTAAATTTTAATCACTTGGCAAGTGGTACTTGACCAGTTATCTGCCATTAAATGGTTGCATAAGTGTAAACTTGCTTCAAAGTCTTTGTGTGATCCTTGTGTCGAAGTAGCTTCGCTAGTGTAAAAGGTTTTGGAAGCACAACCTGGACCAAAGAATGTGGGGAAAAAAAAGGTCCTTGAGATCATCTTCTTAAACTGAATTGCTTTCTCCTGCATTTTTACAGCTTTCTTATGTAATTGATGTACCATATTTTGACGAACGGTGTAACAAAGAAAGAGATATCTATATAAGCAGAGATCAAGTCAATAAAATCTTGTCTTAGCTACTTGGTTTCTGTTACATTGTACCTTTTTTGTTCATTTGTAGGGAGGAAAAATTTTAAGTGGAACTGCAGAAGGACATTATTATTATGTTATTAGGTGTTATATAGAATATCGTGCACTAGGAACTAGAATACCAAGTTTGACACCTCAGGTATTTTAGTATTAGTGTGCTAACCAGCTTTGGTTGGGATGGAGAAAAGTTCAGCAATGGTTGATATCTTAGGAGTAAAAAAGATAAACGCTGCAACTTTCATTCAGTAGTGTTATAAATGCTTAGGGGGTTAGATCTGGTTGAGCTTGTCAATAAGGGGGAAGCAAATGTTGTTTAATATGCATTGGCGAATGTACTGCTGTGCTGGTTTAGTTGGCTTGTATCTTGGTTTAGAGAATTGCATGTCCTTTTTTTTTTATGACTCAGTTATATGCTTGTAGCGACATCTAAAAGGAGCTATTATACATATTTTCTACTATATTTTTGGCTCACTGTCAAGTCAGTTTGTTGGTGAGAGAGTAGGTTAGTGCAAATATCATCTTCTCTTTCTCAGCACCACATGGATGAAATAAGATTTCTTTTATCGTAATCATCGAATTTTTGGAATGTAATCAAATAGCTCGTCATCAGATATATTATTACTGCACTCTGCTGTCACTGCCAAAATGTCTGTCATCGAAATTTATATTAATGAACTTATCAAGTCTGAATATCATATGCTGAATTGTTTCCCTTATGAAGGCTAAATTGCGGAGCTCTACTTGGTGGGTACGATACTTTCTTCAGATCAACATGGAAGAAAACGAAACTGCCATGAAGAAGTTTGAACAGGCTTCTATAAAGAGTTCATATCGCCCAAATTGCCAAATTTTCCATCTCAAATCATTCCACTGACATCTTTTACGCAAAGTTTTAGTATTAGAGCTCCATAAGGCAGATAAATCAACATTTCCTTCGTTTCCTCTGTAGGGTAATTTTAATTCATCTCCAGTTTTCCATTATAATTGCTTTTATCTTGTTCCTGTTCAAAAACATTATATGATTTGTATTTTTTGATTGGACTGTTGTTTTGAAGTAAAGTATGAGCAATAAGGTCTCTGCTTACATGCACAGTCTAAATTGTTTAGGCATTTTATTTATTATTCTAATTTGGAGCTGAGAATATATATATTGCTTAGTTCTTCGGCTCTTCGCCATATGAATAAAATTCGTCTCTGGCTTCTTATGTACTGCCAATGAAAACAGAAGTATGCATGATATTGTTTTCTATGCTTCAGTTTCCGTAGAATAGGGAGATATTCTTCACCTTACACTTTAGTACCCTAGAATACAAGATCGTTAGTGTCTACACTCTACAACAGTTTCTCTTCTGGCCAATTTTTTTATTTTTATTTTTTTAATTCGAAAAATCTCATTTCAAATATTTTTTTTTTTGTCATTGTTTAGAAAAGTCAAATTTTGAAGTAATACAATATTACATTTCACGATACCCTTTTAATGTAAAACTCCTACTTAATTCGAAAAATCTCTTTTCAAATTTTTTTTTTCATTGTTTAGAAAAGTCAAATTTTGAAAAAAGTCAAATTTGGAAGTAAAACAATATTACATTTCACGATGCCCTTTTAATTTAAAACTCCTACTAAACCTCCCCCAACCCCCCCTCTTTTTTTTTTTCTTTTTTTTTTCAAAAGTTTAAACTGCTTTTAAAATGATATGTTATATATACAATTATGTAAGTGGCCCCCCATTGTAAGTCTTAGTTTTTTTAAAGACAGTTAGTCCCGTTAAGCTTTCTTTTAAATTAAAAATATTATAATTATAATAAATAAAGAGAATTTCAGTTATATTCAATTTTATGTATTCCTATTAAATGTAAAGGAGAAAAATAGATTTATTTTAAGATTTGTTTTTAGACGGTATCTATCTAGAATATATATCTATCTATCCACCTATTTAGACCGTATATTTTCTTTTTGAAGTTTTTGTTATTGGTAGGATTCGAACCACAACGATTTACGCCCATGTGGACAAATGTTATTTCTTATTCATCAAGAATTAGTCTAACCTATATACTTATATATGTATATATATATATATATATATATATATATATATATATATATATAGTAATTTTCAAGTGAGAGATCCCTTACTTTAATTTTTGTTCACACCTTAATGAAATTATATTGATTTGTATGAATTTTGATATGAATTTTTTATGGATGATAAGTTCATTGAAATCTACCAATAAATAAAATTTTAGAATTTTTCAAGTACTCTAACTATTTTTTCCGATTTTGTTAATTATATAGGCATCGAAAAATGAGAGATATATAGGAAAATTCAAAAAACTAGTAGATTTTATAACTTATCAAAGGTACCTAATAAATAATTGAAAAATTCTCAAATTTTATTTATAAGTAGATTTTAATGAACTTATCATCCATAAAAAAATTCATATCAAAATTCATACAAATCGATATGATTTCATCCAGGTGTGGGTCGAAATTAAAGTAAGTAATGGATCCATCACTTAAAAGTTACTCTAGTTTTTCATTTAAGCAATTTTATTCTCAATGATGCAACTAAATTATTTTTACTCTCTATCCGAATAATTTCAGGTACGAGAATACAAATTAATAAGTATTTTAGGTTATTAATATGATTTTGCTACATATCTACCTTTGTTATATATTTTCTTATTTAAACGTTTTATGCATGTTGTCAAAATTAAGTTTCGTAACAAGATGAAATATGAATTTCTTAAAACCTTTTTGATCATGTATATTGAATGGGTAATCATATAGCAACTTAGTATAGATTCAATTATAGATGATTTTAGAAATTTAGAAAAGCGTTGCGCCGTTGCGTTTTATTTTGATTCATTAAGATGTGTCTAATTTATTTATTAATTTATTTGTTGTATTATTACGGTTTACATATAATACTAGACGTTATTACATTCAATTTTTTAATAACTTATTTTTTAAATACTTAGTATATTTGTCTTCCGTGTACTTGAATATTTGTTTTTGTCTTGGCCCCCTAAAACCAAAATCCTGGCTTCGCCCCTGTAGTTACTACCGAACAAACCTCATCTCGTAACCTTTATTTTTAAAAAAAAAATGTTATAAACACAAATTCACTACTCTATATTCATTTCACTTTACATATGTTTAATTGCTTGCAAATATTCTTTCTTTTTTAAACTATAAGAAATATTTTTCTCATTTATTTTGTTATGTTTAATTTATTTTTTTATATGTCATTTTTGGTAACCTACTACTTAAAAGAGCTTTAAATTGATCACAAAACACTTACGACTTTTCTTTGAAAACTCTATTTCTAAAATATATACTTTAGAGAAACTCTTTCAAACGGATCCCTTATTTCATCATCTTTTATTTTTAATGTATATAGATCTAGTTATGGTAAAGGCTGTGATGGTTTACTCGTCGTATTTGCACATTAACGGCTAGGAGATGAAAATTGTGGAGATCAACCCAAGTTTTTCTTGATCGAAATGATATACTGATTAGAAGTTGAAGCCTTAAATGTCAAAGAAAGATCACTTTCAAAAGAGGCCATAGATATATAGGTCTTCATGACAGGAAGAAACAAGACAAATATGCAATGGAAGGGCAAAATAATGATAATTTTTTCACAGCTAAAAATTCTTGACCTCAAGTGAACCAAACGTATACGTTGGGGCTGGTTGTCTGCTCTTAGCTTACTATACGACTAAAGCATTGTTGGTTGGTCTAATAAAAAACAAAGCACGGTTTAGACAATTTTAGCGAAACCTCGGGACTTTTTTCCATCAACTTTGAGTACTAAAGACCAAACGAACTCATTCTGTCGGGAATTTCATATTTCATGCATGACGCAACCTTTTACACTTCGATGCATCATCACTCATCACTTATAACATTAATTAATTCAAAAATCTAAAACAAGGTAAGATTGTATTTATATTTGTATTGGTATTTGTATCCAATGCTATTTTTTAAAACTTTAATTTTGTAGCATATTTTCTTAACCCGTATATTTTTTAACCTGAATCAACCGTCTTTTTAAACTTCTTGTGACCTAAAAAAAAATCTCTAGTATGATCAATGATCGATGCATATGTTGCACCAAAGTTGACTTGAATAAAAGCAGTTGTTTTGATGACATATCGATCGATATGAGAAAAATGAACCATTAGTCTTAGAAAAGATATGCAATGTGTCATGCATTAGGTCATTAATCACTTCATATGTCAAAGACGAACATATAAACAAATGTTGACAAAAGTCTTTATACTAATTATATATATTAGAGAACAAAATTCAATTAAAATGAATAAATTTGAAATTCCACACATCATGGAGATTGGAGAACATGTGAAAACTGTTTCTTCGTTCAACATTTTTCCATTTTAAGATAAGCTAGCAGGGTTTAATTTTGGCCGGTGAGCATAGTGCGATATACGATTTGAGCATTGATCTGCAAGTCCACATTTATTTTCACGTTATCGCAGCCATTGTTACCTCATGCCTACAAGAATTTTCAACAAAAGATCCAAAAGGTCAAAATCTACAGTTCTCTAGCATTTATTTTCTTGTAAAAAGTCCAGTAAATTATTTCCCATTTGTGACCAGAAATAATACGTACAGTAGATGAAAAGTTGAACAATTATTTAACTCTTTTTGACTTTGAGAGTCGTCGGTAATCCCAATTTCTTACGAAAAAATTGTGAGACACATTGCAGACGGTATCTTTGAATTCACTGGACAATCTATGCTTATTTAGCAAAGTAGTAGAAAACTTGTCTTCGCTTCATTAACTATCAAGTTTGAATTTTCCACCCCTTTTTGTACTTCTGTTGTTACTCGATCGTGCTAATTTTTTTAAAACTTTTTAAATTGTACACGTAATTAATTAAATGTGAAGTCAATTTTGAAAGTTATGTCAACATGGAAAACTTTCCATTTTTATATATTATCTTCACGAAAAATTCGTTTAACCTATAAATAAAACGGGTTCTATGTGAACGAAAGTTTATACAATACATGTTTATGACGAATTTCAAAACATAAGCATGTGGGTATTAATAGAGGGAGAGAAGTAGGGGTGGTGGGGGTCTACATGGTAGATGGAATTGGGAGCAAATAGTTTGTAATGACTCTCTAGGGTTAGTAGTGCTGCATGAGCCATGAAGCATATGAGCTAACATGGGTGTCATGTTGGGTTGTCACAATATTCAGAGAAGACTAATGTCTCATTTGGGTCCCAAAAAAAAAAATTCCTTGGAATATATGGTTTGCTTGAAAATGTGGCACATGACCTCATAAAAGTATAAAACCTTGCTCCACTACAAACCCACGTGTTAATCAGCTTTTGTATATATCTTCTCATCTCCTCGGCAACATAATTATATGTAACTTCAAAACAAAAAAAACACAAAACATGATCATATGTAAACGCATGTAATGCCCCCGTTAATTATTAAGAGAAATTTTATGCACATCACCTTTTATTAACATATAGTTTATAGTGTATGCAACTCCTCTTTCCACGTTTACATATGATGGAGTTTTGGATTTCACAATATATATACATTTTATAAATATATTTGAGAAGTTTATCTCGAGTAAATATCACTATTATTACTTTTAAAAGAAAAAGACTTTATGGAAATGAATTATTGGCAACCTTTTTCTGTCCATGATATTAATGGAACTGGAAAGTTACTTTTCTGTTCCTTAATGTAACTCAACACTTCCAACAAAAGAAAACTCACCCATTATTAGCATACTTTTTTGTTGGCAAGTGATGACATAATATTTATTCTCTTTTAGGGTTGGTAAAAAAACAAGTGGCAAATGTTCATAAATTCTAGTGAAGGGGGCCATGCATGCATTGATCGAAATTGTAAATATAAGTCATCCGAAGAATGAAATGACAGTCGACATAAATGAAATTTCTATCCTGATTTCAAGTAAGAGTTTGCAGAAATGCAGGTGGAGATGGGGTAGCTTCTGCTCCACTTTGTAAGAGCAAGAAAAGTACTTTTGGACTCCTATATCGAATAATGAACACAAAAGTTGATTGAATTTTTTTTTGGAGATTTATATGTTTTTAGTCACACTACACTATCTATGTGTCGATTGAAGACAGGTCCAACTTACAGATTCCATCTTTACTTGTACTTGCATTTGGTGAAAATCTGAAAGAACAAATTAAATTAGCTAGGCTTATTGCTGTCCAACGAGAGAGCAATATTGTTTGGTTAATTAAAAAAATGCCCACTTTATCCATGTTCTTGAATAGACACATTTTGCAAGATATCACATCCAAAGAGTGAGCATCAGTATTTGCCAAAAGTAAAAGAACACATTAGTGTGGATTAATGTTTGTGAATTTGGAACCAACAAAAGAGGAAAAAATAGTTACCAAAGATCACATCCAAATTTGATCCAATTGCCATTTATTATGATATATATATATATACACTAAGAAGTGATGCAGTGACAAGTTTGATCCACAGTTCCACACTATAAGAAACCCACTTGGCCACTTTAGTCTTGATGTACTTCCATAACACTTGAGAGAAACACTTGAGAGAAAACTCTTCGTATATACTTGAAAAATGCTTATGATGAAACTCTAACTAGGAGGAGGTGATTTCTAATAGTTGTTATATAAATACAAACAAATGTGAATTATGCTTTATTTTGGTTGACTATTTGACCATCCTTGCACGGATGGATGTATTAGGATATATTTTTGTATATCAACTTTTGTTGAATTAATATTTATTAGAGGAGATTCTTAAGATTTTATAAATTTAAATAAATAAATAAAATTTAATGAATTTCAAAACCGTACGGCCTCTCCTGCAAATCTCTTGAAAGACATAATAACCAGCCGATTTAATTATAGCTAAGAAACGAAATTTGGGTTTGCCTAATACAAAACCGCGTTGTTTCCACTTTGTGGCACGCAGCTCATTATGATAGTTATAGTTGCTATAAATATAATTATACATTAAAAATCAAAACCCTTTCTAAAATTTGTTTAAGATTTGAATTGAAGCTCTACCATCCAAGAGCCATTGAAGTTGCCAGTCAATCTCTATTTAAAGATTTTGACTATTTGTGATTCCCTAGCTAGCTTTGTATACGAAATTATTAGGTACATTTATTTGGTGCATCTTTGCTGATCTTTATAATTAAATTAAATTCCTGAGCTGTCCATTACCCTCACGCGGCTAAGACTGGTCATCACGAAGATGATCAGACCATGATAATTAGGAGTTCTGATTCCAAATCACACGTACGTACAACACACCAACTACAATATACACCAACTACATTATATATCTTTATTAAGTACAATTTGTTTTGTATTTGTACGGCACAATTGTAAATTTTTAGGAAACCAAAACTGAAACTAAAACGCGGGAGATTTGTTAGTAGGAATCCATTAAGTGTAGTGACAGAAACAGCTTCCACATGTCTATGGATTTCTGCATTTGTTCCATCTCCACGTGTTAATGATGGTGACCAGTGTTGATTTATTTATATCAACTATTTATTATCAACCTAATCGTGCCTTCATAGAAGCTTAGATTGATAGCAACTTAATTATGATTCCTCTGGACTCTGGATTATGTATGCTTTTTATAAACTGATACAATGATTTTATAATTCATCAATTCCGTCAAGTGAAACTTATGATCCGAAACCTTTGTGATATTACCGACAAAATATAAAGAGAACCCTAATGAATTTTAATTTTTAAACCACTTAATTAATTTGTTTATACGGCACATCTCTTCTTAATTCATATGATCTGCACATCCTTTTTCTCATTTATGGCTGGCTGGGTTCAATTCTCATCCTATAATATGAGTAATATGTGTGAGGAATTTTCTCTCTTAAAAGTAGGTATTCATATATTACTTAATTAACTTTTATGAACCTTGATCCGGTGTCAAATTTTAAAAAAAATAAAATAAAATAAAAAATAACGGTCTATTTCACAAGTATAGAAAATCAAAGATAAACTATACCCTTGTTTATTTTATCTTTTTTTAAACACTCCAATATGTGTTGCTTATGAGTGCATCATAGTGCACCCAGCTGTATTTGTGTACTCCCAAAGAAATGAAAATAACGGTGGTGTGTGCTTTGTTCATACAATGTTTAGAGTTTGAATTTATGGATACCTGCCTATCAAAATACCATGAATGGAGATTTCTTGTTAAAACAATAATAATAATAATAATAATAATAATAGAATTACTATTTGATGCCTTTAAATAGAGAGATCGAGAGAGATCGATGGTAAGAGGACTCCTGTCAAAAAGTGATGAGATAAATAAATGTGTTATAAATATACTCATAATTATATATCTATCAGAAAAAAAACTCGAATTAAAAAGAGATATAATAAAATGATAGTGTTAATATGTACTTCTAGAATACATATTAAAACACAAAAAATTAAGTAATTTTTATGTTATTTATATATTAATTATTATTAAAAACAATAAATATAATATTTAATATTCTTTTTAAAGAATACGATACAACTTAACACTGCCCAATTGTTACGTACTTATTGCATTGAAATAAAGAGAGGAGACACGGTGAAGATTGGGACGAGTGGGACCCCGTAAGGGCATCTGCACTTTCATGAATTTCCAACATAAGCAATCAGTTTATATATATGGACCACAACTGTTGTCTTCTTCAAATGATGCCACGTCGCGCAATTTTTCAATCTCTATATGCAATTGCAATACAACCTGGTTTTCATTTTATTTCAAGTTTTTAACATTCTACTACAACAATGGCCGATGGTGGTCCATCCATGTAACGCCACCACAACTCTTGATGGTGCAGCCACCATACCGCCCTCTAGCTCTAACTAGCTAGCCTACTCCCAATTAATCAATATTTACTTGTAAAAACATATTCGTGTTTTATTAGATTACGTATCGACATCGTAGCGTGATAAGTTAAATTTTCTATCTTATTCTCGTACATGCATCTATGTTAAGTTGTTTTCACAATAGTGATGTATATAAAGCTTGTTGTATGTGAGTGTGACTATCTGATGGTAACTTGTAATTCATTATATCACTAAATTAAGTCATATACGATAATACGAAGAAGTATCGTGCTTAGAACTTAGAAGTAGTTCAAGGACAATGACATCCTAAACACAACAAGAGCTTCGAATTCGTACGTGCATGTGTGGATAATTTAGTTTACTAAAACACATAACTAATCAGATATAAAAAAAAAAAAAAGAATAAAAAACACACACGAGTTTTTAGGAAGTTGCATAGGCAGCTACTTCGAATGGAGCAACTCATCAACTCCATTATGATTTATGACATAACTGAACTGAATTCCAAAGTCAAATGTCTGAAAGATGTGTCACAGACTCAAAATATATAGCTTTCATGCTCCCTGTCATGTCGGTGTACGTAACCCTCTCATCCATTTACTCGTATAGTCACTCTCATATATATATATATATATATATATACATATATATAATCTCGTATCATGTAGCTGATTGATATCATATATTATAATTATAATAAGCTGTTTTTGTTAATTAATGGGAGTTGCGCAATTTTATTATTATTATTATTATCAAGCTGACATCAACCCGGTCTCTTTTACTTTTTTGGTCCCTTCATCATCACCATATGGGTTAAAACCACAGTTTCTTGTATGCTTACATTTACGTTAATTATTACGATATTTTGAAATTATATAAAGTACTCCACAGTTACATGTTTTTAGTTCGGATCATTAATTAATTTGTGAAAATTAATCTAAAGGATGAGGTGTGGTTGGTTCAATGGTAAAATTCTTCACACCTCGTTATGAGTTCGACTTTCAAATCATTATCTTTCTAGAAAACCCTCAATTTATATAATAGTATAATACTTTTAAAAAATTTAAGCTAAAGAATTGTAAAGCATCACGTTGAGGAAGATTTTTTTTTTCTCCTACTATACCCATCTCTACTTAAGAATCATTTTCACTGGTTTTTGTTTGTTCAGATCGGTTCCGGAAATAAAATTAAAAAAAGGACAAATAACAACAGTTATATAGTTATATATATATATAATTTCGGTCTTTATTGTTTTTTTGTTAGGATCTATCTAATTGGAGAACTATTCACAATAAAATAGAATATAACAGAAAAGAAGGAAAATATGAAAGAGAATTTGTATGTTTTAATTTGTAATTTTCTCCAAAGCTCCAAAATATGAGTCACTACTCTACTTTGGTCAAAAGAATCAGCACCGTCAATTCTCATTACTTTTTGTCGAGTGGTGTCTGGTCACTGGTGTGAGTTAATTCCTCTATATAAATGCCATGCTATACACATCCGACATTACAAAAATCCCTCCCGACTCTCGAGTCTCGATCTCTAGCTCCCTCTCTCATATCTCTTTGTCACACTGAGCTTTCAAACTTTTTTGTTCACTCAATCACAGTAATATATATTTAGGTAGCTATATATATATACACACTAGTGGGTGTCAAAAATGTTGTCCAAGAAAGCTAGCTGCGACTCTCATGGCCAAGACTCTTCCTATTTTCTAGGATGGGAAGCCTACGAGAACAACCCATATCATCAACTTGATAATCCCTCTGGAATCATTCAAATGGGCTTGGCTGAGAATCAGGTCAGTGAGTTAGAAGTAATAACCAAAATATGAACAAAACAATTTTTACGTGAGAGAGGAAAGAAAGAAAAGAAAAAAAAAAGTGTTTTTAGCTTGTAAGCAATGTTCATCTACTTTTTGGCAGACAATATTTTTTTTTTGATAGCAGCACACGTGACTACGACAAATTTTACTAGAATCGGCACGAATGAATTTTCAATATCAAACCAAAATTGTTTTGTCATCCGTGTTTCAATAATGGGTTGTCCAATTATATTGCCATCTAGTAATTTATACAAGATCTCATGATCATATATGTCTCTTGCAGCTTTCTTTTGACCTCCTTGAATCATGGCTTGCAAGCAACCCAGATGCAGTGGGGATGAATAGAAATGGAGAATCTGTCTTCAGAGAACTTGCTCTCTTCCAAGACTATCATGGCCTGCCTGCTTTTAAGAATGTAACTTCCTTGCACTAGTATTTCATATATATATATATATATATATATATATATATATATATACACTTTCAGGTATGGGATCCTGTATATTATTTTCGTACGAGATTTCATACAGCTACCAATACTTATTGAATTAACATCGGTAACTATTGAGAATTTCGCACGAAAAAATGTTTAAAATTTCGCACCTGAAAATTTTCACAAATATATAACCAGAGTATATGTGCGGTATCTGAACTTGAACATGGTGATTTGTGCAGGAATTGGTAAAGTTAATGTCAAAAATAAGAGGAGACAGGGTAAAGTTTGATCCAAACAAGCTGGTGCTCACCGCTGGTGCAACTTCAGCCAACGAGACTCTCATGTTTTGCCTTGCTAATCCTGGAGAAGCTTTTCTTCTCCCCACACCTTACTATCCAGGGTACGTAACTAATTAATTAATAAATTACTTTTGAAATTTTGATGTCACTCAAAAGTTTTCGAACCCAACTAATTATATATGTTGTGATCAATTTTGTGTGACAGGTTTGATAGAGATCTTAAATGGCGACCCGATGTTGGAATCGTGCCAATACACTGCTCAAGTTCAAATGGCTTCAAAATCACCATGCCTGCCCTGGAAGATGCGTACGAACGAGCCCAAAACCTCAACCTGAAAGTTAAAGGAGTGTTGGTGACGAACCCTTCGAACCCATTAGGCACGACCCTCACTCGCCAAGAGCTGAACCACTTGATATCTTTCGCAGTCGCGAAAGAGATTCATATAATAAGTGATGAGATTTATTCAGGCACAGTCTTTGATTCTCCAAGGTTTATAAGCATCACAGAGGCTGTGATTGACCGAAACCTTCAAGAAACTGACCTATGGAGTCGCATTCACATTGTTTACAGTCTTTCAAAGGATCTTGGTATGCCAGGATTCCGTATAGGAATGATATACTCCGACAATGAAACAGTTGTTGCCGCGTCGACTAAAATGTCAAGCTTTGGACTTATTTCCTCTCAAACACAGTTTTTACTGGCGAACATGCTAGCAGACACGAAATTCACTAGTAAATACATGAAGGAGAATCGGAGGAGACTCAAGAAGAGAAAAGATATGCTTGTTTCAGGCCTGAAAACGGCAGGAATCAAGTGCTTGAAGAGCAATGCAGGTTTGTTTTGTTGGGTGGACATGAGAAAACTTTTAGTCTCCAACACATTTGAAGCAGAGAAGGAGCTATGGAAGAAGATCATATTCAAAGTCGGGTTGAATATCTCTCCCGGGTCTTCTTGCCATTGCACTGAACCAGGGTGGTTCAGAGTTTGTTTCGCAAATATGAGTGAGGAAACATTACAAATCTCAATGCGACGCATTAAGACATTTGTAGAAACCATATTGATTATCGGTAACAGCGGTTCCTCCTCCCAGCAGCAGCAGCCGAGGGGGGGATCCGTCATCAGCAAATGGGTTTCCAAATTGTCATCATCGGATCCTGAACCAGACCGTTAACCGGTTCATTTGCATAGAAAACGAAGAAAAAAAAAAGACATTTTAAGTATGATCGTCATTTTATTATTGATTTTAACAAGAGTTGAAAGTTTGTTCTAGAAATAATATATGTCCACTGTAACTATTTTGAGTGGTCTAGAGTTTGGTCCATCCTCAATGATGTTTTCAACTTTTTTTTTTTTTTTTTAACACTCAATCATGAATTATGGCAGCAAAAAAAGCATAGACTGCTATATGTATGTATTTTTGGTGTTGAAAACTTGGATTCTGATTCCTAGTTGAACTAGGTAGATATCTAAGAACTAGGTAGATATCTAATAACCGGTCCTTCTCTTAAAAAAAAGACAAAATATGCTATCATGTTATCTCCAAATCACTTGTGCTATACAAGTAAAAAAAATTTAACTAAATAATGTGATAATTATATGATGTGATAAGTAATTTGTTCTATCACATATCATATGATTTATATTGTAAAATCAATTCACTTATCATTTGGATTAATTTTTGGATTGTATAATATCTAATCCAATACAAAATTATCATAACTAAATAAAATTAAGGAAAAATTGCATTAACTGGCACTAACTATATACATTTTAATTTTACCGATTGATGGTTGACTGCCGTTAATTTGTCATAGACAAAAGTCGATATCACTTTTACCTTACTCTTTATTTAATTTGGAGAAGAAAATGGACGGAGGAGAATGGAGATTTAATTATAAGGAAAGCAACAATAAAAATTAAAAAATGGCTCGGCGGTGGAATTATTTTTATTTTAGTTTTAAAAAAATAATTATATTAAGTTTTCTGTTTAGATGATGAAGATGAAGATGAAAATGATATTTATTTGTTACTTGAATTTCTCTATTGCCGTGTCTTGGGTTATTTATCATGGGAGAGTTGGGCCTGCATCAGGTTTGGCTCTTGGGCTGCTGTTTGGCGTGTTCTTATCTTCGTGGTTGGGTTATGTGGTATGGGAAGTTGTGTTTCGCATGCTTCGTGGTTGGGTTCAGGCATGAGAAGTTGTGTTTCTATGGGCTGTATATTCATACTTTGGGGTCGAAACTGCACTCTTTTTTTTTTTTCCTTTCTCTAGATAGGCTTCCCTCTATGTTTTATTATCAAGGTTTTAATGAGGTGGCTTCTCAAACTCATCACATGGCGGTCAATGTGAGGATTAGGTCCCGTCCTGCAGCTGTTTTTTTTTTGTTTTCCAAAAACGATTTCGAATTCGCGTTCGTTTAACCGTTTTTCATTTTATTTTCGAAAAACAAAAAAAATTTGAAAAACACAATTAGTGTTAAAAGTGAAAATTTTGAAAAACATCTGAAAGTTGTTTTTCGTTTTTTGTTTTTTTTTTCACTTTAATAAAAAATCAGTTTTTATTTTTATTTTTTTCTTCTTCTTCGATTTCCCCATCAGACTCCATCTTCTTCTTCCTCAATTCTTCTTCTTCTTCTCCTTCGTCACTCTTCTTCTTTTTCTTCTTCTTTCGGCGACGATCTGCGGCATTGGTGCCGCCGGCGACGACCTTTCTCTCTCTCTCTCTCTCTCTCTCTCTCTCTCTCTCTCTCTGCCGATCATCACAGCTCTCATCTCTCCATCGTCTTCTTCGCCTGATCTACTTCCTTCCCATCTTCATCTTCGTTCTTCCTTCACCGTCGCGCCGCCGTTGATCAGCTCCCTCTCGCCGCTCGTCGCTGCCGATCAGCTCTACTTCGCCGCTCGTCGCCGTCGATCGCTCTGCTTCGCACCTCATCGCCTCCGATCAACTCTGCTTCGCCGCTCCTCGCCGCAAATCAGCTCTGCTTCGCGCCTCCGATCAGCTCTGCTTCGCCGCTCCTCGCTGCAAATCAGTTCTGCTTCGCACCTCATCGCCTCCGATCAACTCTGCTTCGCCGCTCCTCGCCGCCGATCTTCTTCAGCTGGTCTTCTTCGTCTCCTGCTCGCCGTCTTCTTCTTCTTCTTCTTCTTCAACTGGACATGTTTTTTTTAGCAAATGTTTGATTTGTGATGGGTTTTGATGTTGTGATTTTGAATCTGGAATTCTGAATCGGGTTTTGTATTATATAAAATAATTGAAGTTCTTGGATTTTTTTGATTGGAGATTGAGGTTTGGTTTTATCGGTGAGAGATTTGTTTGTTTGGTTTTTTCAATTGAATGTGCATTAGTAAATTTTCTTGTGATAGATTGATATAAAACAAATTGTTTGTTGTGTTTCCAGAAATTTTTCATAAGCAACTACTTGTTGTTGTTGTTGTTGTGGAGCTTTTGTTGGTGCTGGGATCCAATTGTGGGGGCATTTTATTACATGTAGAGTCTTGAATTTGGGGGTGGGTATTGTTGGATGATTATTATCAGAATTTGTGTTGGGGAAATTTGAAGAATTTTGGGATTGAGATTGTGTAATTAACAGAGAAATTGTTTTTGTTAGATAATTGCAAAATTTTCCAATTATTCTACCAGACGCGTTTTTTCCGTTTTTATATTTAAAAAACGGTTTTCATATGTGTTACCAGACGTGTTTTTCGGATTTCGAAACTGAAACCAAAAACACTGTTTTCATTTTTTTTTTCTTTTCGAAAAACAGTCAACGAAAAACACTTACAGGACGGACCCTTAGTTTTTCCTGTTTTTGGTTTTATTTGGGCTTGTTGCCTTTGTTTTTCTTTTTATGATTAGATCTTCTTGACTTTGTATCTTTTCACTCTTATTTGTAACTTCTTCTTTTTTTAATAATATTAACTTGGATAGGCAAGCAATAATGGGATAGAGTTTGAGTAGGGTACCTACATAGCAATGATGTTGCTTGCCCTTGATGTCTACCATTAATCTTCTGTTTTTATTTTTATTTTTTTATCTTACTTTAATTATGAAAATACAAATGAAGAGACAAAAGCCATAAACTTCCAAACTTTTTTATATCTATATAATATATAAAAGCTGACCTTCACAGCGCCACGTGTCACCGTAAGAGAATTTTGGTATTAAATTATACATTTACATCTTATTTTAAAATTTTTAAATAATTAATTAAAATAAATTTAATTTTAACTAAATTATCATTTGTTATAATAATTGTATATTTATAGAAAGCTTTTAAATATTTGATGCAAAAAGAATGGAGAAAGATAATAATATAAACGTTTTATATTATTAATTATTATCCTAATTATTATTCTGATTTATATGCATACA
The DNA here is from genome assembly GCA_033220585.1 of Dipteronia sinensis. Lineage (NCBI taxonomy): Eukaryota > Viridiplantae > Streptophyta > Magnoliopsida > Sapindales > Sapindaceae > Dipteronia > Dipteronia sinensis. Next base: position 84,851,185 of record CM065636.1, on the reverse strand, counting down.
CAAAGAATGGAGAAATACGATAATATAAAACGATTTATAATGTTAATTATCATCTTAATACTAAATCAATTATTTAAACCGTTGATATATCATCTCCCTCTCTCTAAACCATTTATGTCATCTCATATCCCACAGTTTTCTCTATAAAAACCATCCAAAATCTCATATGTTTTCCCATCTCATTCCATTAACTTTCTTGGCAAACTCAAAACAAGAGGTGGAGAATTTGATGCCGTTGAATGGTGAGAGAAATTTCAACAGATTTTTTTAATATTTGATTGAATAATTTTAATCTTTTAGTTTTTGTTTTTGTTTTTTTTTTAATCTCACATTTTTTTCATCTCATCCTATTGACTCTCCTTCATGAGCAAACTCAAAACAATCAGTGGGGAATTTGATGGCTTTGGGTGGTAAGAGTAATTTCTATAGATTTTGTTTTAATATTTGGTTCAATAATTTTAACATATTTTTATATGGAAACACTTTAATTGTTAAAAATGTAATTTTGGATTGATTATGGAATCTTAACTTTTGCGGTTTTGAATTTTCAATTAGCAGTCCACTAAGGTGTTTGCTATGGAACCATCCGGATAAGGTTAGCATCCTACTTATCGCCACCAATGTAAAAAATCAATGAACCAGTTGAGACTTATGATGTGCTTTGTGCTTATGAACGATGGATTCGATAGACAAACTATTACTATAGATAAATATTATGGCTAATTTAAGTATAACACAGTATTGTCTCTTAAAAAAATGTATCTACTCCGATTTTTATGTATCCAATACCCGATTTTTCCCTAGATTTTTTTAAGTGAATTTATACATATTTGTTTTTGGCAGTTTATTTATTTACATTTTTAACCTTTTTGTTCTCTTTTCTTTTTGGTTTTTTACAATGTATTAATTATGCATTGAATACAAATTATTCCAAAAATAATTGTTTTTGAATTTTTATTATCCATATAAATGATAATAAATAAATATTTTTCAAAACATCAATTGTAATACAAAATTAATCGTAATCCATTTTTTTTATAGAATTAATGATAAATTCTAAAAAATATATTAATTGTAATATATTAATGATATTATGACAACATAACAAATAATTAAAATAATATTTTTTGATCAATTATTAATGATAATACATTATAAACATTAATTATTGTATTCAATTCGATATATTCATTTTCAAAATATATGAAATTCACTCATAACATATATATATAGATATATATATATATATATATATATATATGTAAGAATTACACTAAACTTAGCGCACCGGTAACATTAGGAAAATTATTCATTTTTCCATTAATTATGTGAATGACTCTTGATTTGTTATTGATTATATAGATTTTAATTTATAGGAATTTAATGTTAAAGCACCTCATGACACGATAAGTGTCAAAGTGAGGCTCCATTAAAGGAGATTAATAAGAATTTAATAAAATAATTAATTGTATAGAAAAATCAAGAGTCAATCCCATAATCAATGGGTTCATGAATAAAAGTTTAGAGTCAAAATAAGAAATTAATAAAATAATTAATAATATATAAAATCCAAAGGCCAATCCCATAATTAATGTAAAAAAAAAATCTCATAATTAATGAGATAAATAATAAAAATATAGTCAATTGGCTTGACCATTAATGAGTTTTTAATATATATATATATATATTCAACCATTTTATATTTAACTTTCAATTGACAATTGGTTTTCTAAATTTAATGAAAATTATTACCATCATTAAATCCTATAGTTTTCCTTTAATGCTTGATAAATAATATATTATCATAGAGCATCAACATACCACATGTCAACATGAGAATATTTGACCATTAATTAATATTTTTAAAATTATATTCAATCCTTCAGTTTTATATTAAACCCTTGAGTTTTTAATTAACAGTTGATTTTCTAGATTTTATAAGAATTGTTACTATTATTAAATCATGTATTTCACCTTAATGCATGATGAATAATATATTATCATATCTATGTTTATAAAATATAGTATAATGGAGTCTCAAAGAGCAATAAAGCTTTTGCTATGAAATAGTTATTAATAATTGTAATAAATTCTAATGATATAATTTTTTTTTTCATAAATCATGTATCAATAGATAATCAAGAGACAATCCCGTAATTAATAGAATAGTGAATAATATCTCTAAACCAATATAATAATTGATTTTTAATTATTAAGTATTATTATTTTTTTTTGATATCCCCATAATTGTCTTTCATCACCGATGCATCTAATATCTTAGAGCATCTCCAATGCAAATATGTATTTTTGGGTTTCTAACTAGTGACACATCAGCATATATATCCAATATGGATCCACTTTATAATTTTTTTTAAGAAATGCATAGTCCCATCTCCAATGTAATTATCTAAAATCAAATATGTATCTTATTTTGACCAATCATCTTAAAACATTTATTTCACTATCTTTCATCTTTTATTTTTAAATTAAATATGTATCAATTTTTGACCAATCATCTTATAACATTTATCTCATTCTCTCTCCTCTTTTATGTTACCATTAAATGAGATGTAATATTATTGGTGGGGAAAAGTTAGAAATCCTAGTCAGCATTTCTAGGAGGGTTTTTAGAATTAGAAACTCAACTTCATATTCTCTAATTTTTTTTTGCCACATCATCTCCATAATCAAGTTAGATAATTGTATTGGAGAGGGTTTTTCTACCTCATTATCTAACTATCCTATATGACATTCAATTTTCTCCAAATGCATAATAGCATTGGAGATGCTCTTAGACTAATAAATTAAATCATTAAATTATTGTTGCGTTACATTTTATAATTCCCACATATCGTGTGGGATGCAATCTAGTTATATAAAAAATTGACTCTAAAATAATAAACCGTAAAGTCATAATAACTAAAGGGTAGTGTTAACATGTGTCCTAATAGCCAATTAATTTTCATAAATAGAAATAAACACATATTTCAATTACTCTATGGGTAATGGTAGACATCCAATCTTTTTATCCATATTTTGTATCGAATTTGATGTGGTAGCTTATATGACATTTCCTTGTCAGCTGCCACATAATCACATTGCTGCGTCATCACATCTTTGAAATATAAAATAAGGGTTTAGAAAAATTAAAAGGTGCAATGACGTGGCAATGTGATGATGTGGCGGCTAACAAGGAAGTACCATGTAAGTTGTCACATCAAGTTGGATATAAAAGATGGATAAAAAGGTTGAATGTCTACCATTATTCTTACTGTATTTATTATATTATTATAAAAAATGTTGTGCTTATTATCCATATATAGTAATTAATTGTTTGTTAACATGTGCCCTTACGACATAAGTTAGCACTACCCATAACTAAATGCTAACTAATTATTAGCACATTTTAATAATATGATATTAAATTAAAAGCATAACATTCCAAGTTAACAACTATAATTTTGCTATATTAGAAAAATGATTAAATGAACAATCATTGCATTTATTGTTTTGTTTCTATCCGTCCATATAATAAATTTCTTGTTTTAGTAAAATTCTAGTTATTATAGAACATGTTAACACTGTATATATATATTAGTTTTTTTCTCCTCAATATACACTGATATAAAATATAGCAGTGCATTGTATGTGGACCATAAATTATGGATAAGCACTGACAAAGTGTATACAGATTGTGTCAAAACAATTGAATCTAATGGTCCACATGCAATGCACTCATAAATATTTATCAGTGCGCATAGAGGAGAAAAATTTCATATATATATATATATATATATATATATGTAAAAAATTTCATCAGTGCGCATTGATAAATATATATATCAGTACCTTGCATGTGAACCATTAGATTCAATTGATTTGACTTAATCTGTATGTACTTGTCAATGTTTATCCATAATTTATAGTTCACATGCAATGCACTGATGTGTTTTATATCAGTACACACTTAGTAGAAAATGGCTATATATATACAATTTTTCTCTTATCAGTTCGTCATGATATAAAAATATATCAATTCCTTGAATGTTGGCTATCAAATTTAATTGATCCGACCCAGTGTGTATACACTTGTTAGGACTTCTCCATAATTTATGACATATATTAAAGGAATTGATATATTTAATATCAGAATGAATTGATAGGAGAAAGACCGGGGGTGTATTTATATGAAGATGAAGACGGGTGCAAGGGGGTACACTGTCTTCATTTACTAGGCCCATGTTATGCATGTCTAGGCCCAAACATATCGGGCTGTACTGTCTTCGTGTTTTAGACAGAAAAAAGTTATAATGGGCTCAACTTCTGTTGGACTTCAAATTTATTGTTTTCCTTATCTTGGTTCTATGAAGAATGACGATGTTTACGCCCTTAAAAAATTGTATGTACATCTTTTTTTTTATATAAACATCGTTAAATATTTAAAAGTTTGTACACATCCCAAATATTACTGATGTATCCCTTTCTTTAATTTTTTTTTGATTAAATACTATATATAAACATATTACAAATTACAAAATAATTAAATTAATAATAATAAAATAAATTATAAAACAGTTAAAGCAGGAACAAGCATGAGGGAGATGCCGCTCCTTCCAGATCTACGAGGAATCCCAGCTCTTCACTTTTGTTTTAATATTTTTTTAAATTTAGTTTAGCTATTTTAAGTAAATTTAAAGGTTTTTAAATTTTTGTAATAATATTTTTAAATTTAAATAAAAATTATATGAATTTTTAATCAATAAACAGTAATTTTGTAGCAAAACAAAAGTAAAATATTGAATAAACAAGTGCTCTACCTTCGGTCCTCCATGCTTTCCCTCTCAACCGAGTGAAACTGAACATTGTTTTAAAATTTAAACAGTTAATTTTTTTTAAATCAATAAACAAATAATATCTCAAATTTTGTTTAAAGTAAGATAATATCTCAATTAAAATATATTATATATACTTTTTTGTTAATGCTCAAAATACTGAATATTGTAATATTATTGAATATTGTAATAATATAGATTGTATTTATAATAGTTAATTACTTAATTATTTAGATAATGCCATATAAGGACGATATTGGAATTAAAAAAAATTTAACTTTAGATGTACTGTGTACATACAGTTTTAGAGGAGTGTCAATTTTATCACTCTCCTACAAAGAGCACCTATCGTAAGCTTGGTGCTTGATTTTTATAATTATTTATAATATAATAATTTGAGTTTTTTAATATTTAACGTGAATCACTCACAAATATTTTATATATATAACGTGAATCATGGATAAAAATACCTTTATTTCAGGCAAACTTTCTTCGATTTTTTATTTACTTTTTAAATAAAAAGAGAAATAGTAAATTTGGAAACCAAAAAAAGAAGAAAAAAGATACAGAGTTGTCAACTGAAAAAAAAAAGAACGAAAACAGATTTGGAAACCAAAAGAAGTTGTGTTTAGGCGAAAAATTGGATTTGAAAAAAAAGAAAGACGAAAGACGATTTGACCCTTTATAATAAATCACCCTAAAGTCTTTCATTTCATTATTTTTAATAAAAATCAAAAACCATTTGTTTAATGTTTATCCTTGAAAACAAAAATCAACACCCATTTGGTGAGGCTTGGTTATGTCCTAATTGCTACACGTGTCTCCATTAATTGCCGTTGTTACAATCATCAGCCAATCACCGACCTCCCCGTCAACTGCGATAAGATAGACAGCGAGACACCCGAAAAAAAGGGAAACACATGCGACGTGCGTGAGAAAAAAATGTCAGTTTCAATAGTGACATGGTTAGGCGCGATTTACATTTCCTTCATTTATTTGGAATTTGATAGATATGAAATGGCCGTGTCACTGCCCGCCACGTGGCGTTTCAAACTTTTGCAAACAAAAATGACAACGTGGCAATATCAAAATCCAACTCCCACACACCGTATCTGCGTAGAAGAAACAACTAATTGCTTGTTGGATTACAAATGGCAAACATAATAATAAACCTGTCTTCTAAGTTTTCACCAACTTTTCTGTAAAATTAACGAAAAAGGGAGAGAGAGAGAGAGAGAGAGAGAGAGAGATTGTTAGGGTTTCGTGATTTCGTCTCTCAATGTCGGCTTCTCTCTTTTAATAAACAAATGCAACTTGTTTATGTGGAGTTGAAGCGAAGCGCGGCAAGAGAGATTTAAGTTTTGGCGCAAATTCACTCTTCACTTTACGATTCGATAGTTTTCTTTGTGAATTTTATGATCTGTTGAAATCTTGTTCGTGGCTCTGGAAACTGTATAGGTACTTTTGATCCTTTTGTGCACTCTTTAAGCTTCTTTATTGATTCTTTTATTTATTTTGTTTAATCAGAATCGCGTATGTGTTGTTCTGTTTCGATTTAGTTTTTTTTTTCCGGTGTAATGTGGCATCTATTATTATTATTATTTTTTTCTTTTTTGTTCTTACCTTTACGGTTATATAGTGTTTGAATATTAAAAGTGAAAAAGTGTTTTCTTTGAAGCTGATAGTTAAAAGTGTTTTCTATTAGTAGAGGAGAGAAGTGCAGTCATATATTTATTTGATGCTGTCAAGACAAAAAGATGTGGTTAAAAAAGGGTAATTTCAAGCAAGGGGAAAAATTTGCCTTTGAAATGTTAAATTCTCAACTTTAAAAAGGAGGGAACAGCATGTTGTGGTTCTAGTATATGTGAAAGAGTTGCATCATGAGAAACTGACATAGATTTTGCAGCACATGACTGTATTCTTGATGTTTGGTTAATTAAGTTTGTAAAACTCGCAGAAAGGATCAAAGGTGATGGACGTTGCTGCTCTTTTAACTTCCGCGGGAATTAATATAGCCATTACTGTGGTTCTGTTGTCGCTTTACTCCATATTGAGAAAACAACCGAGCAATTTAAATGTGTACTTTACTCGAAGACTTGTCTCTTCAAGACGTACAAAACGCAAAGGTTCTTCCTGTTTTGAGAGATTTGTTCCCTCCCCTAGTTGGATATTGAAGGCCTGGGAAACAACTGAAGATGAGATATTGGCTTTGGCTGGTATGGATGCCGTGGTTTTCCTCAAGATAATTGTTTTCAGGTGATTTAACCTTGCCCATAACTGTTTGAATTTTTTCTTCATTAATATAATGTTCTTGATGTTATTGTCTTATTTTAGTGAGCATAAGATTACTTACACAAGAGTGTTGTGACGGGCTTTGTACTTAAATTCTCTACGGTAGTTTTGAAGCACAATGCTTGTGTGGTGTGTGTACCTTTTGAGACAATTTTTACTTCATCACATACATAGATACGTTTCCGTTTTAAGTTTGCGTTTAATAAATTTTTGTTACAATTGATAGTTTGATACAAAACAAACCTCTTATCATCCTAGTGTGAGCGAGATTAGAACCAAGATTTCTTATACAACAAGAAGAGACTTTACCAACTAAGCCAGCTGGTACCCACAAAATGAAATTCGAGTTTTAAGTTTGCATTTTTATTTATAAGTTCTTGAAGTGCTTTAAAATTGTTCACAAAATGTGGATATGGTCTTTCACCCTCATTTCCATGTTTTAAGAGTTGGTATCCATCCTGTATCAACAATTTTTTTTAATTGCTAGTTCTTTTTTCTTTTCTTTTTTCCCTGTGCAGTATTCGGATCTTCTGTATTGCTTCTGTTGTTTGCCTTTTTCTAGTGCTTCCAGTGAATTATTTTGGGAAACAAATGGTCCATAAACAAATTCCTTCAGAATCACTGGAAGTATTCTCAATTGCAAATGTCAGAGAAGGTTCAGAATGGTATGAGCTATATATTTCTGATAGATGAACATACGAGATTTTTATTTTTTATTTTTTTATTACTTTAAACAATTGTCTAGGTGCGCACGTATAGATGGACGCACATGATTATTTGAAAGGAAATGTAAACTCTTTGCGTTTGCTGTTCTGATCATGAGATTTACAGCAATTTGTGGATTTCGTTTCTCTTCAGAATAATACTAATTATATAAAAATAATTTTAAACTTCGCTACTCTGTTCGATTCTTCTTCTTCTTAAGGACAACATATGTAATAGCAATGCAACATTTGTGTTAAAATGTATCATAAGAGAGAAATGATCACTAACTATTTTTTTTCCCTTTCCTTTCTGTTAATCTTTTTCAGGCTTTGGTCCCATTGTTTTGCTTTATACATTATATCCTGCGCAGCTTGTGCTCTCCTTTATTTTGTAAGGACGAAACACCTGTATATATTTATTATCTTCTCTTGTAAAGTTACACTTCTCATTGATTGTTCTTCAAACAGGTTTTTTTCCTTTCAATACATGGTTCACTAATTATTTATCTATTGCTACTTCCCTCCAGGAGTATAAAAGCATCACTAAAATGAGGCTGGAACATATTACAGGATCTCTTAGGAGTCCAAATTATTTTACAGTTCTTGTGCGTGCTATTCCGTTGGCCTCAGAAGAATCATACAGTGATTCAGTGGGAAAATACTTTATGAATTATTATGCATCATGCTACTTGGCACACCAAATGGTATATCGGTCTGGTACAGTTCAGAAACTGATGGTACGCATCCGCCTTTACTGATTTATGTTTTTAAAATACTCGTGACTGATTTATTGTTTCAATTTGGCGTCAATGCAAGTCATAGTGTTGAATCTAGAAATCAAATTTCAAATTAAAGGAATTTCTTGCACCACTGTTTGTGTTTGCATCTTTTGTTCTGGTAATAAATTTAGAGACTGAATGCGCGATATTAAGAGATTTTGATTGTAATATGCTAAATTTTGCCTCCTTCATAACTATACAATCACATTGACAGCAGCCATGGAATTGGGCATTGATATGGAAATTATAATAATTCTGTATCCAGGGTTCATGATATTAAGATTGGTTTTGGCAGTTTGGTTTCGAAAAGAGGAATTTTATGATGTTAGACTACACTTTATGGAATGGTAGTGGAGTTTGTTGGATAAAGGGATAATTCATTATGGTTTAAGTTGTTTCTAGAAATAATGGAAGTGATTTAATCGAGGAAATTGTGACGTGTTTGTTTCTGTTCTCTGGCAATGCTTTGTTTTGTAGAGTGACGCAGAGAAGATGTACAGGGTGCTCAAGAACGTTACTGCTGAGCAACCAAAATTAATATCATGTCGTCTTTGTTGTGGAGCACCAAATTCTTTCAAAATGCTTAAAGAAGCGGATAGTGTTAACGGGAATATCAGATATGGTGATTTGGATAGAGATACAAGAGAGAAGGTTAAGATCTTGGGATGAATTCTGTTAAATAATTATGCTGTGTTGTTGTTGCGGTTGTCTATCATCCTCGGTGGTTTTATTGCTGTATATGTGAGCATTTTTCAAATGTTTTTATGTGTTGAATAACCACTAATCTGAAAAGCTTTCATAAAACCGAATTTAAATAATGAGTTTGTTATCTAGATCCAAATACAGGTGCTTTCTCTTTGTGTTGTAACTTAATGGTTTTTCAGGATTAGAAAGCAAGATCTTTCTATCAAAATGACTCTTTAACTCTATGTTAAGTAACCATTTTTCACAAAAGCGTATGTTTACAGGAGAGGGTCTAATGATGGTATTAAAACTCTAACGTTAGTGCTACTGTCCTCACAATCATGTGGATATGGTGTGTTCCTTATCCACCTGTTGCCACTCTATCTTATCACAGTTCATGGATTAATATGTAGTTATACCTAAGAGTTAGTACTTATAAACATCATTATTGTTAGATTAGTTTTGTTATTTAGTTACTTGGTTTGAGCAGTTAATATAGCAGATATTTCAGTCCCATTAAAGGCAATGAGAGATGGTATTGTTGCCAACTGATGTGTCTGGAAATTTAGTTATTGCTTTTGTCTTCGTCATAGCGATGATCGATTTTTGGGTTTTAATGGTTGGTGCTTTGTTCTAATTATCTGGGGAATAATGTTTGAAACCCAATAGAATTTTTTATTTTCTGCAAAGGGAAACATTGTGGATCTAACAGGTTTCGGTCTTTTATACAGGAGTCTGCAGCGGCGTTTGTTTTTTTCAAGACACGCTATGCTGCCATTGTTGCTGCAGAGGTTCTTCAATCAGCAAATCCTATGTTATGGGTGACCGATTTGGCTCCTGAACCACATGATGTTCTTTGGTCAAACCTCTGGATACCATATAGACAACTTTGGATCCGAAAAATCACAATACTTCTGGCTTCTCTCGCATTTATGTTTGTGTTTCTTGCTCCTGTGACACTCGTACAGGGCTTAACTCATCTTGATCAGCTGTCGCATGCATTTCCATTTCTGAGAGGAATTTTAAAACAGTAAGTGTTACTGTAACTTTGGTTGGACAAGTGGTATGCGCTTTTTATTTGTCATTTGGTTACATGTATTCTGGACATTGCTCATCTGTTGGTGTTGCACATGGATAAGAAGTGTAAACATTAAAACACGGTTCAATTAATAAGTATTCAAAATATCATATATCTGGTAAATAATAATAATAATTGAAGTAAATAAGTATTTGAAAATAATGTTCATGGCATGTGCGGTGTGCCAATTGAGTTGTGGATGCTGCATTGGATTTTAACATCGTATGGAGTTCTTTGCTTTCTCCTTCCAACTCAACTTATCGTCCTTTTCCAGGTGAAGGAAAAAGCTCTTTTTACATAAAAAAAAACCTTAAAGAAGAAAAGTAACATTGTAGTTTAGTTGACAGGCTTTAAATAGAAAATAATTGCTTATGAACTTTGTGCTTGTATGCAGGAATTTCGTAAACCAGCTGGTAACAGGTTACCTACCCAGTGTGGTATTGATGTTATTTTTGTATACTGTTCCACCAACGATGATGTTGTTTTCAAAAGTGGAGGGGCCTATCTCACGTAGTGGAAGGAAAAAGAGTGCATGCATCAAAGTTTTGTACTTCACAATCTGGAATGTTTTCTTTGTGAATGTTTTATCGGGGTCCATCATCGGGCAATTGAGTGTCTTCACAGTTAGACAAATACCTAGAAAACTCGCCGAAGCTGTGCCACTCCAGGTTACTTATCCATGATTCTTGAATTGACTATGTTCATTTTTTGTATACCATAATCTAATTGTGCCGCTTCGCTGGGTGTGCTTAGTAGTTTGGTTAAATAAATGAGACCTACCTTGATATTTGCCTAAATTACAAGCAAAGAAAGTTTTTCATTTTATACAATGACCTCCTCTTCAATTAGTGGGATGCCATTAGGATTCAATGGAGGAGGGACAGGGTTATAACTTGTATATGGCAACTTAGGTAGAAAACAACGTTTATTAAAATATAAAATAATAAAAGAAAATTTAATTATATTTAAAAGAGCAGGCATAGACCATTGAAATGAAATTGAAAACTTTCTCTGCCTATAATTTTGTCAAACCTCATGGGAGATTTGTGTGATTTACCTTATTTGTTTCTCTTATGTCTAACTTTGATAATTCTTCAGTGAAATGACTAAGGCACTTTATTAATAATGAATTTTGATTAAATCTATAGCTGATTGTGACAAGACTTCACAATGCATTTTATGGTTGACCTGGGATCGTCTCTTAATTTTGAGATCTCCATAATGTAATTTTATTTTTCAGTATAGCTGTAAACATTATAATAATTCTAACTATAATTTTGGTGTGTGAATTTTTATAGGCTGGCTTTTTTATGACGTATGTTCTGACATCGGGATGGGCAGGTTTGTCCTGTGAAATAGTGCAACCTGTTGCTCTTATCTGGAACTTTATGAAAAAAATTATTATCAGAACAAAGGAAGATACATCTGATTGCACTCTATCCTTTCCCTATCATACTGAAGTCCCAAAACTGCTCCTGTTTGGACTCATTGGCTTCATCTGTTCAATTTTGTCGCCCTTAATATTACCCTTATTGCTGATATATTTTGTACTTGCTTATCTCGTATACCGAAATCAGGTGAGAATTTCTAATCAATGGTTGTTTCCTCTTTGATTTTTATAAGCAGTTCTTCTGTGTGCCAGAAAAATCTGCCAATAGATGTTTGATTTTTTGTTATCCACTATTTGGAGTTTGTTTGTGCATTTACTTATCCTCGAGGTTTCATGAATTTTTTTTAATCTTAAAATTTCACATATAATCTAAAAAGTAGAGACATTAAGCAAATTTCACATATGTTTGTGCATTTACTCATCCTCCACAAAATCAATATTGCCAAAACAAGTTTTGAATGTAAAAGAACACTCCGTTGATGCCTGAGCCATTCAGGCACCTTCAGAATACTCGTTGAGGTTACGGAATTTTCATTGTGTCATGCACCTACTCCACGGAGTTGGATTGAGTAGCTCTTAAGCTGGTCTCTGGTGAACATGTCCCACCTGGTTGTATCTAGGTTTCAACAATTGAGTATGTGCATCCATTGATTGCTTGTCCTTACTGCATTATTATTTTTATTAGTCTAATTTATGTTACTTTTTAGAAGACAACTCAAATATAAATCAGGCTCTTGAAGACCTGACGTGACTCATGTGTGTGAGATTCTAAAACCTCTTATACAACTATAAGTGATCTCATCGTTAATGTAGCAGGTACCCACATTGTTTTTTCATAGTTATAGAATCACAGTCTTTTTCTACTTTAATTCGTAGCTACAAAATATTTGTAAATTGGCTGTGTCAGGCTAGCATCACGACTTTCTATAAAGAACTTGTTGGTACCAAGCTTTTGAAATGATAAAAAGATCTAACTAGAGAGAATATGTGAATCTTAAAGAGACCAAAAAATTCACAATAAGAAGCAAGAAAAAAGGAGAAAGTTTATTTGATTTGGAATTTTGAATTCTGATTAGAATTTCCCAATATGTAAGTTTTCTTTTGAGAATAGTCTACAAATTTTCCATGTGGGTTGTGCTATTCTAGGGTATTGAAGAGACATTCAATCTTGGTTTTTCTTTTTATTAACCATGCCTCATGTAGAGCAAAAATAGCTAGATTGTACCAATCACCTGGAGAGGTTTATTGAAAAGTATATCCCTATGCGGACATTATTTGTTGGAAATGCATTGCAAGGTTGCATTTTTCTTTTTATAAATGAGTTGCTTATATAATAGCTACGTGTTTCTTGATCTCATTGTTTACTTTGAATTAAAAGGAAAGTTCACACATGAAATTATGGAGTACCTTTGTTTAGTGTGTGGACATAGGTGATGTCAATGAAAGTTATTGATTGAGATTTCTGGTAGACCTAATGTGATTGAATTACTTCCATCTTTGTTTGGTCCACATGAATTATTTTTTCTTGTATATCAGGCATACTTTAAGAGTGTGCAAGTACTCCATATACTTTTAGGTCATTTTCTCTGTCAGGTAGTAGAAAGTAGAGACGGAACAGCTTATGATTTCCCATTCATTGTTGTTTATTCCCTCTTTTGTTGTTGTGTGCTTTCTGTAAAAGAATGCATTTATGTTGATCTTCAAATATTTTTTCAGATTATTAATGTATATATAACAAAATACGAAAGTGGGGGACGAATTTGGCCTATAGTTCACAACACAACAATCTTTTCGGTGGTCATGATGCAAATTATAGCTCTTGGGGTGTTTGGGCTTAAACGGTCACCCGTTGCATCTGGTTTTACTATTCCACTGCTTATTGGAACTCTTCTATTTAATGAGTACTGTCGGCAACGGTTTTCTCCAGCTTTTCAGAAGGTGGCCGCCGAGGTACCCATTTGCAACGTTAATCCTTTTCTGTTTGTGTGGGTGTTCCATGTTTGACAATTTTGTTTTTGACAGATTGTCATAGACATGGATCGTCGGGATGAGAGAAATGGGACGATGGAAGAGATTTATCAAGAACTGATGTCTGCCTATTGCCAGTTAAAGCTAACTTCTAAGGACTCGAATAAGTCTACAGATGTCAGTCATCATGAGGATAGGGACTGCATCCGGGATCCAGAGGCACTGAAGCAAGGTTTGATTCATCCAATGCTTAAGTACTCTCCCTATCTGGAATCTAATAAAGTAACTTTGAGCTATCTATGCTTTTTCATTTTTCAGAATTGGAATTAGTTAAGTAGCGTGGTGTGGCTGTTCATTGCAATTTGGATAGAGAAGGACCCGAGTGGTGAGTTAAACTAGCCTGTTGATTGTGTAATTGGGATGTTCGATATGAGAAATTTGGTCGAAGCTCGGTTTTGTCAGAAATAATGCTGGTGGTTGTTGGTGATACAAACTGGTCGGAGGAAATATTTTGGTGGAATGTTTTTGTATAGTGGACATGCACCGTGCACAGAAAGTAGCACCAGGGCATTTATCTGCAAAAACCAGGATCGTTGGCACCTCTTCTTTGTAAGTGTATTTCCATGCCCAGATGTTTTTTTTTATGTCTGTGTAAGGGAATGATAGAAAAAGGAATAGCGATTTTGATCTAGTAATAAGATTTTTTCACAGCCTTTATACGAGGAAAAGAGGGAAAAAAATAAAGAAAAGTTTCAATGTAATACATACACATGTAAATTTACACTGTAATATTTCAGCATAAGCAAATTGTGTCAAATGAATTGGGTCTAGTCATTGAAAAAACTTAAATTATGATCTTGCATGCGGCTAACATCAAATGCTAAAAATGATTTTCTGATGAAATTTTACAAACCAACTGGGAAGTTTGTATAAACAGTGAATTTTAAGAGCTTGTTATGCAAGTTCTGTTTGAGAGAGTAGTGTATCCCACACTATTTTCTGGGAAGAGGTTGAGTTTCTTTTACAATGCCTCTTATCAACTGTTTCTTATAAGCAGAGTTGATCGAATGCCGGAATGCCGGAAAGATACATTTGAGTCACAACTTGTGCTTGCAATGGTATAGTTCATTACTATGTAACAAGAAGATGTGAGAGGTCAAGATAGAAGGTACTTTTTTTCGTGAAGAGAATAGGAAACAATATTCGACACCATCTGGAAAATGTGACAGTCTTCTCTGGATGAATTCAATCTTTGGCATTGATGGCTAATTGAGCATCTTGATTAGAGGCGGAAATCTCGCCATTGCCTCTATCATTCTCTTCCACTAAACTTCTCCACAACCACAAAGCTTGCATCAACCCACCATTTGCAACATGCAAAAGAAACACTCGTGCTTGCAGTGCAAAAAATGTAGACATAAACTTAACAAGAACAAAGAAGCAACCCAAGCCCAAAAATTCACGCTGTAAAACTTTACCCTGTTGAACAGAAAACAAAATCTCAAACTCACAATCACAATCACAATCACATGTATATACATACAACTATACAAGTCATACATACGCATAAGCTGGTTATACTATACCTCTGATCCGCGGAACAATTCGTGCAATGTCTCTCTCAAGAAGTCAGTCATCAAGCGACCAACAAGAAGGCCAAAGGGAATCATCAACTCTTGGTTTCTTGAGATAGAGAATATAGCATCTGATAAAGAGCTAAAAATGAACAAAACTATAAGAGACCACTTCAATGCTTTCTGTCCAAGATCAAACAATTTTTCCAACACAGTTTTTTCTGCTTTCTTCCACGGAAAATCTTTCGCTGAGTCAGGGACAGCTTCCCACAATCTTTCCTTAACAATACTCAGTTGCAATTTAACCTTATCTGGGTCACCCATCTGTGCCATTGTTACTTTCACTGAACATTTTCGTGAGTTTTTGTAATGGACACCCCACAGCGAGCAACTTTGGAGTTGTGAAGTTTGATGTTTACACAGTTTAATAATCTGCATATACGTAGCCAATTCCAAACCATTATCTGTCGCACTACAAGTTAACTTCAAGATTGCATAATAATAAATAAATAAAGTCATCTTCTTCAGTGTTCTTTTTCCTAAGTGTAGAATTAACATTATCAGTGTATCGATCGCACAATTCCAACAAAAAGAACAATTAACCACCATTTTAATAATCTCAAAATTCAAACCACGAAATTTCAGTAGATCAACGATTTAGAAGAATCAAAAAGTTGTAAAACGAGAAATAACCAAAATTTCCATTTGGCAGCTAAATTATCGATTTGTTCTTGTCAACAATACAACCCAGTTTACGAATTCCAAGATTGATCGATTAGAAACAAAATCAGGGACAGAACATAGTGAGAGCAAGAAACCATACCTGAAATTTGGGAGTCAAAGAGAGTAGAGTGGACGCGGGAAGCGCCATTGATTTGATGGTTATCACCTGAGGTTTCTTCTCTAGGGTTTATCAGGTTGACGAAACATGACATATGAAAATGTGATATGGGTCGCAGCCCATAAACAATATGGGCTTAACCCAAAGAATCAAAAACTGAGGCCCATAATGTATTGGATTACGTTAGATTAGATTGAATTAATTTGATTGAAATAAAATATATTATTATAAATCATATTTAATAAAAAATGATCATTTTAAATTATTTCTAAACAATAAAATTTTAAAATGTTTTTAAATAAGATATATTGATTGTAAATTATTTTTAATAATATAATATAAAATAGTTAAGCTTCAAATATGTGTTGCAAAGCTTGGTATCTATCTATGTTGACTCAAATTCTTAATTGCCTTATATATGGTGTATCAAACAAATGACAGTTCTATTTATTTATTTATTTTACTCTAATTATTATATCTTTAAATTTTAGTAGGACTGGATAAACCCCTATTATATTAGTGAAATTTTCAAAGAGCACAAAAATTACAATTATTGTTTTATGTTTATGTATTGTGCAATCGTTTGAAAACATTTTAGTTTACAATTCTCTCCATATATATTCATATTTTATTACAGAGATGTCCAATCAGATTAGTAGGTATAAGTGTCACAATGGGATATTTATTCACTGTACAATTGGTATATAAAAAATGAAGCAAACAAAGTATACGAATTGATATTACACCATAAACAATAGCAAAAATATACTAATTTAATAACTATCATAATCATTGCATCACCCTCCTCTAATTAATCCTACTTTTGATAAGTGAATGAATGAATTGCCACCGACGGCAACTCTATACCTTTTGTTTAATAACATGAAAATACACCGCTACGCGGCTACGTACACATCACAACTCTTAACAAAAGTGATGTACAAGTAGCTTTCATTCTTCGTAAATAGTTGGTGGTTTGAATTTTACTATGCATATGCAATTTAGAAATATGTGTATAGGTATTTTTTTATCAGGAGTTTTCTTTTCGATATTATAAGATATCTTCTAATTATAAGAGTAGATATCCGAATCGCGTATGTAATATTTGATCTCGATATATTCTATCATGATCTGTTTAGTATCATATTTCAAAACGAGTCACACACGTATGTAGAACTTGATCTTGATAGCTAGGTTCCAGTAGACTAGCTCTTGATCGCCCATTCAGTATCAAATTTTAAAATGGACATAGCATGTAGCACTTGATCTCGGCAAGTTTAAGCGGACTCTTGACTCGTTCAACATCATATTTCAAGCTATTAATGTATCTTATATATGCTAATAATAAATTTAATAATATATCTATGGTAATGAATTAATTGTTAAAAGTAATAAGAAGAAGAAGACTGTTTAGGTCTAATAGTAAAGACAAAGTTGAAAGAATTTATAATGTTAGTGAGTGTCATTATCATTGAATAAATAAATAAATCTGTTGCTATTATTTAGCATTATAATAATTTTGAGAGAGTAATTAATATATATATAAAAAAATGAAAAGAAGAATGACACAACACACAAGTCGTCGTTTGGTTGTTTGTCATGGCTCGGGCAGCCTCAATCACGGATGCTTTTGGTGTTTATTATCGTCATTGTGTTGACGGAATTTGTCTTTTTAATTAATTAATTAATTAATCAATATAATTAAATTAATTCAGACTTTGAAATCTTGGTTTTTTGCTCGAGGACTTTTCTGTTATGCTTCTTCTATGTGAGGGATATTCTTTCTTTTTCTTTTTGCAGGGAAAAATATATAATAAATTTGTTTTTACTTTTAATTAAGCTTATTGTTTACTTTAAAGGTTCATTAATTTGTCTAGTGTGGTGAGACTTTTGAAGCTGTGGTGATCAGATGGATGCATCAATAGATTTCTGTTTTGATATATGTAATATTAAAATTGCTAGGGTTTCAGAAGTCATGCACTGAATTGCTGGTAAGAAATATTAAAGAATAACAAAGTGATGTTCTTTTTATGCAAATTGTGGAGGATTTTTGCTGTCAATCCCTTGTCTATTGTTTCCAAGAGGGAATCTGTATAATATAATTAACAAAGGATCTCGATGAATTCTAGTTAACATTCCCCACACATGTATTTGTATAGAGAGAATTGTATTTCGGAATCGTATTTATAGTGATTGATCTAACCGCAAACTCTTAGAACACACACTACTTTCGACCATAGGATTTTAACGGAATATGTGATTATCCAAAAGCAAAATGGTTCTATCTTCTTATTTTGATTTCTCATAAAGATATTTATGGATCGGGATCTTAAGGCATAGAAATACAAATACATATGCACGCACACACACCCACATGCAAGCGTACATACACAACCGATAGGATAAAAATTTCAATGCACCTAATGCATTGTTTCCTAACCAACAAAATCATGATGTGTACCATTAAGAATCAATCATACGAATTTTCTTTACCATATGATATGATTCCACTTGCCGGATGCATTGTATCCGGTGCGTCCAATATTTTCTCCAACCTAGATACACATAATCATCCTAGTAGGTATCATACTTTTAATGGACAACATTACTTCATAAATTAGATTTAAATCTTAACTAACACACAGGAATCGTCCCATATTATTCTAGTTTACTCAATCACCTTGAAGCTATTTTTTACTCCATGCCGTCAAGTTCAGTCACTATAAACAAAATCCACACGAATCATATATAGTACATTACGCTGGCTTGTAAGAAATATTTTTCCATGCTTACAGGAAGGTCAGATGATAATCTTTGCTCACATAATTAAAATCAATCATGCTTAGAGCCACACACAAAAAAAAAACCATTTTTTCTGATTCTTTTATATATGATATTTTATGCAATAGCGTACAATGTGAAGAAACTAGCGATCAGCTGTATATATGTGATATTGACTACATGGAAAATTTAAATGTTGTTAAAGTTTGTGATATTAAATTTAGAGTTGGTTTTGCTAAAGTGTCCAAAGTTTTGAATTGAGAAGAGCAAGTAAAGTTTAATTCAAAATTGTCAACGAATTCTAACAGATCACGGCCAAGGCTTACCAAACAATACATTGTCAACACAAACAATTAATATTTATTTATTCTTTACAACTGTAATCAACATTTGTGTTTATTGTAGTCAGCCCAAGTATCATTTTATCATTTAGACCTCGAAAACCTAAATGAACAAGACGATTAAGCATGGATATCTTTTCGATTTCTAATTTTTTTAGACATTAGGTCTTTTCGATTTCAAATGTGAATATATATATATATATATATATATATATATATATATATATGCTGCCAAACTAAAACCATCTCAATTTTGATTTTTACGTTATCATAGTTTTTTTGCATAATCTTTGAAGACAAGTACCAAAAACAAAAATATATTTGCATGCATCATGCATGTGCAACTTCTTAAGAATAATTTAATACAATAATTGAAGCTAGTATACCAATAAAGTTGGAAGATGATCAAGGTCTCATCGGTGGAGTAGAGTATGCAACTTAAAACTGCAGCAATTGAAGAATGCGAGAGCTAGACACAGTAATGAATTAACCTTATATATATTAACAGCAAATCGGATTTCATAGTTACATAATTAGAGTTCGTTAGGTGATGATTGATCATATCATATCTGGTGTCAACCATGTTGATGGCATTTGGTTTCAGTTTATAATCATATTACATCACCAAAAGTAATTTGAGAAAAACGACAAAAGAGAGAGAATTACAGATTTAACATCAGTTCCTGGCATATAAATTAAGCATGCTAGGAACTCACTCATCGCTTATATATATATAACAACTATTTATTGATGAAGTCAATCAATTGATGCATGCAATTGTAGATTCAATTCATCTGAATATTTGCAAAAAGAATTCTAAAACTAAAGCTGACTATATATTGACAAGTCTGCACATTATATAAAATCCAAATACAATTATTTGTTAAATGTAAGGTTTGCAAAATTAGAAAACAATATTTAAAGTTAGTGTTTAATTTCTTAAGTTATATAATATTCAAACACTTCTTTTAAATACAATCTAAAAAAAAATCGTATCAAAATTGAAAAATAACAAAATGCACAAAATCACATGTTTTTTAATTTAATATCAATTTTCAGATACTACGTACATATCTTAAAAATATAATTCAATTAGTTTTTATATTATATAATTATTATTTTTAAATAAAAAACACTTTTGAAACACAAACCAAATACTCCATAATATTTTCATTTTTCATAGGTTGCTGAAATAATTTAATTCATTAATTGTTTTTTTTTTCAACCTTTGATGAACTTTTAAGACTACTACATAAGAAAAAAGTTTATATTTCAGGAAATTAAAAACAACATAGAAGAAGATTAATTCTACCTTATTCAAATTTGGTGCTCAAATGACGTATTAGCATTATAATCCATTCATTTAAATCAAACAAATCTAATATAATTTAAATGAATGGATTATAGTGATGTCATATCATTTGGACATTAGATTTAAACATCAAATTTAGACAAAGTAGTATTATTGTTAAAGAATTATGGGGTCTATTATATATTTATATCTTCAACTCTCCTTGGCAATTATCAGGCGATGAGAGTCTGAATAATATTAAGTTACATATGATATATATCCTATCGAGTCTAGCTACAATACATATATTGAATTTTAATTCAAGGGTTCACAAAATTCAAAAGTTTGATAAAAAAAAAACTAAAATAATATTTCCTTTTGAAAACTATCCATTAACAATATTATAAGAAATAAAACTAGGATTATTGGTTATCATAAAAATCTATGTAACGGGATTCTTTATAACCAAGGAGTTATAGGAATTAATCTTAATTCCTTCCTTCCATTATTTTAAATCTCGATTCCTAACTGAAGAGCTTAGATATCCTAATTCATATTCCCAATTCGATATGTTTCCCAATTCCTTTCCACAAACCAATAATCACCTAAGAAGTAACAACTTAGGCACACCCACAAGGCCACAAGACAAGCATTAAATGAAAAAATAAATAAAAAATAAAGCAAGATTAATTTTTTTAAGGAAAATTAACCTTAAAATTATATTTTTTTTGAACGGCAAAGTTTATTCATAAAAACGGCAAAGCCGAAGAGCTACAAACAAACCACACGCCCACAACCCAACAAAACATGCAACCGTACTAACCCCTAAACAAGCTAAAGCACACAAACCAGCAAACTGCTTGAACCTATAACTTGGGAAGCGGTAAGGACCACGGAAACAGACAGAAGAAACACAAACAGGGCCAGAAACAACCGAAAAATGAACCCCCAACCACATGCACCAACCAAGCCACACAAAACACAAATGCTAATTGTTTTTGAACGGCAGAATCCCCTCCAACTTACTTAGGTCAAGATTGTTAGGCATATATAGATGTTTGAATGAATCAGAATAAGGACTAATTAGTGTCTCCTATATATCCTTAGGGGACCATATATATATATATATATATATATATATATATATATAGAGACAAGTCTAACAAGGAAATGCAGCTTAATCTGACAGCGATATATGCTGATGGTTACAAAATGTACAGATCATGTATTAATTCATCTGGATCAGGTCATTTGAATATTTGACTAGGAAGAATAGTGGCGAAGTACTAGTAGGCGGCTAACAAAAGAATTGAATTACTCAAGAATGATAACAAAAAACCCAAATTGAGCTCTGATGGTAGTTCTTGTTGCTCTAGCTTGTAATAATTAATTAGGTTGTTTTAAAACTAAAATGGGAAATAATATAATGAGATATAGGAATATGACATGCAGTGAATTTGCAGATCCTAGATATGATCAAAATGATGCGGTAACAGAAAGGGATTACTCTATTATACCTGCTAGAATTTAATCAGTAACTCGACAATCAGGTCAAAGCTAGGCATCTATCAGAACATGAGGTTTTCGTTGAAGAATTAAAGAACATTTATGATATAATATGCGTAAAAAAACACACATACCATTTATAAGTACCAACTTTTTCATTGGAGAAATTAATGTTGATCATCTCCACTTGCCAATATCTAATGTATCAAATTTGCACCAAATAATTAGTACTAAATTTATGAGCTCAAATTCATATCTTCAAACCAACATCATAGAAATTTTGTATGAAAATACAGTAAAAAAGAGTTGATCAATAACCACGAACTAGTCTGATCAATTACAGTGATTATTAATTAATTAAAGCATAAATAAAAAAAATGCAAGCATATAGCTGATCAATAAGTTTATTACTAGGGTTTCCTCTGAGAGATTCCAACACCACTCGTCCTATTAAATATTGCTACAAATTTAAACTATATATATAACCATTAATTTACATTCATAGATATATATAAAGCTACTGCATTCCTGGGTACCTCAACTGATCACTGAAAGCGCATTCTTGCATCATCCCTGCTTGTTGCATCTCCGGATGATCATAGTTTGGACCAGCAGGAGGGCTGATCAGTGTGTTCATCATATCGCCCCATCCGATACTTTCACCGGAAGCAGCACTTGTCATGATTCTGTTGTCCACCGTAGTGTTTTCGCTGTAGATCAACTCCAAATTACCATCTATTCTTTGTGGGTTGCTGCTGTATACCAAATCTCCAAGCTCAGACTGCAAATTGTTTTGACCTTGCAATACTTGCAAATGATGATCAGTCCCATCTGTATTGTAAAGGGTTTGTGCAATTAATTGAGCATCAATGGAGTTGTCTGAAGCTTCCATAGAAGAAGAGGGCATATAATTGATCAACGACTGCTCGTAAAGTTGAGTAGTGGAAGATAATAATTGATCAGCTGGAAATTGAAGACTACTACTTGTCCCATCCAGAATCATCACATCATCATGATCATGATCTTGAGAAAATCTTCCTCCAAGCTTGATAAGAAATTTTCTGATAGCTGCATGGTCGTTGAAACGTTGTTCTCCGGTTGAGTACGGTATCGGTGCCAACACAGGCAGCTCTGGCCAGTAATGAATCTGATCACTATTATTATTAGGAACCATTAAATTTCCTGATGATCTCTTGACCTGATGATGATGATGATGATCTTGCAGCTTGCCCTTACGAGACTGGTGTTCTTTGCGCTGCTTACCGAGAAGCTTTTTCTTCAACCTTGTGTTCCAATAGTTCTTTATATCATTATCAGTCCTTCCTGGTAATTGGGCTGCAATAATTGACCACCTGTATTTTTCAACCAAAAACATCAATTTATTTGTGGTTGTTGAACATGTACACACCATGAAATTATAAAAGATCATATGATTGAGTTAACAACACGTATATACCTGCTACCAATACTTATATAGAGGCTGCAGATTAAGTTATCTTCTTCCTCAGAGAATCCTCCATGCTTGATATTTGGTCGAAGATAATTGAGCCATCTCAGGCGGCAGCTCTTTCCACATCTCTTGAGGCCTAATACAATAACAACTCTTATGTATACGTGTATATATACAAGATACTAACAACTCCACTTGAGTTTCAATTGATTCGATTTTGCAACAAATTAAGAAAAAGATAAAAGAAAAAGCAAGTTTGATTTGATTATTGGGTATAGTAGTACCGATTTTTTGAGGCAAAGCGATCCAGTTTCCACCAGTCCCATGCTGGTCGATATATGATTTGAGCTTTGCATCTTCTTCAGGTGACCATGGACCTTTCTTCACGTTGGCTTTGTCACAGCAAGGAGCTCTCCCCATACTTGCTCAATCACTTTGAGCAAAATTGATGCTACCAGCTTCTCTCTCCACTACTAGCTACTGAGGATATATAATTAAAAAGAATTATATATGAGAGAGAGAGAGAGAGAGTGAGAGAATTATAATTTATATAATTATATATATAATAATAATAAAACCAAGCAGAGGATAAACATGGTTCTGCATGCCAAAAAGCCAAATGTATTTTAAAAGGGTATGGGAAAAAGAAGAGTGATTGTATAAAAAATTCGAGAAAAAATTAAAATGCCAGAACAGAAAGTAGGGTTTTTTCTACTTGTCTTTCTTGTTCAAGAATCAATTAATTTATTAAGGGGGCTGCTGATTTTCTTGGAACAGTAACTTTCAATTTAAGATCCTAATTAGCCATAGTGAGATCGACATATATATAATGACACTTTAACACAAGGTCATTAATTAGTGTATTTGTGATATTCTTTGTCTCCGTATCTCATATTATCAATAAATTATGGCCTCAAGTAGCTGTTATTGGATTAGGGTTAAGACTTAAGAAGTACAGATTCTTGTATAATACAACACACCACACAGAACTCTCTTTACGCTATCCGATGCAGGAATTACAGGAACGCATATAAATATAACAACAACAACAAAAATCACTTGCAAATTGTGTCATAAAACATTTATAAGAAGTACATTTTATGCTGAGTACAGTACTATACAACTTGATATCATAATTTAGGATTTTCATGTCTCTTTTTTATTTTACGTTTGGTGCTCGGTGGGATATATCATAATATCATTTGGGATTGAATTGTATTGTTTTATTAAATTAATATTATTTCTATTTGATGCTGCTTAGATTGTTTCATTGTTTCCATGAGACTTCCACTCAAAAAATAACATGTAACACAAGATGATATATAATTTGTTGAAGATACTATATAAATATTTTGTTATCTGAATGTAAATCTCATGGTAAGACCATTTCATAGGAGATTCACTAGTACATGAGAGGGCCAGAAGTTCAGTCACTGCACGGGATATCTTCAAACCACAAAATTATACTTGGTGGAAAAATGGGTGTGATAATGTGAATTAAACGTCTGTTGAAAAATGGAGAACAAAAGGTCAAATCCATCCTATTATAGTATGGTAACAACTAGGAGAGTTCTAGAAGCAAACAAGCGACAAGGCATTAAGAGATATTGAAACAATGTGGAAATTAATGTGAATTCTCCTTTTTGGTAGGTGACCAAAATGACCAACAAAAGTTGATCAGGAATACCATAGAATTGAGGAATATATATCAGCAGAGAGAAGATGGTTTTGTTCCATTAATATTGTGGATGGAATAGTCAGGGAAGGCACCACAACTCCTGAAAGATAAGATATGGCAACTCAAAGACGTCATGAATCGCAGACTATATACACTGAGGCTCTTAGTCGACCAAATTTAAGCTTCATACAGTGTACATATATGGTAATTAATTAACATCAACTACCAAATCTGACATTTTCTCTAACATTTCGGCAGTTGGGTCATGTTGTTATACAATACAAAACCTGTATGAACAATCAATACCCAGTAGGATTTTAATACAAGAATTCACAAAAATTAAAGGTCTCGAAAATGAAATTAAATAAAAAAATTTGATCTCACTTTTACCGTACTCATTAACTATAAGAATCTAGTATAGAGAAAATTTTTAGTTACATATGACTGTGTGGTCTAAAGATTTATTATATACACTTTTAGGAAGAAATTTGGAAATTTTGAAATAGAAAAAGGAAAGGTTTTATCAACTGTAGGGTAGATTATCCTTTAAAAAAATGCAGCGTAGATTTTTTAATAAAAAATTTCACTAATTAAAAACAATCGAAACTTTTACCGAACAATTTTGTAATATTATAAAGTGACTTTGAGTTTAACTCGTTAACATTACAAAGTCGAATTCATAATAGATGTTAGCTAGTGTAATTGTGGAGTCTAATTAAAGCATATAAACATAACACATGTACTTGGAAAAAGAGGCAAATTCTAAAAGAGTAGGAATAACATAATTGAAGCTTAAACACCACATGACATGTGAGCTCAAGGAATCATTCAACATTTATTGTCGCCTCTTCTTGTTTCATTAGTGCATGCCAGACATAGCTATATGCACTACTGTGCAGCCACATTAGATCGAGGCAAACAAGATGAATTTTTTGACCTACTTTATAACTAATTTATATACATGATTTGTTTCCCTGCAGACCTAACGTTTCAATGGAGGTACCTAGAGTTAAATATTATCAGCCTATTTGGAATTTACTAAATGATTTACTCTTTCTTTTTTATGTGATTTGAACTCAAAATCTTTTAGATACATAAAAGTTTACCTATAAAACATTGAATCCGTTGACACCATAATTTGTAATTGTCGTATATTTAATACCATATTATTATCTACATATCTATATAACATGCATCTGTATATAACTTATTTATATCACAAATGTCATATGTGGGGTTAGAGAAGTGGAAATTGTGGAAAATAACACTCTTTTTATGTTGAATTTTAAAAGTATCATTAATTTAATAAGTTAAGTTTAAATGACACTAATAGATTAAAATACCTTATTTTCTTCTTTTATTACGCTTGTGCCATTTTTATAATTTTTTTTTTCAAAAACCTCCACTGATTGGAATCCTCTATCGATGGAGATGAACGATCTTCATTGGAGGCTAGCTCGACTTCCATTGAAGGTCAAAATCGGCCTCCAAATGGAAGTCGAAATGAAGAAGATGATAAAAAAAAATTAAAATTTTCAGTTTTATCTAGTAGGTTTCGAAAATTGTAAATATACATAGTAAGTGCTATTATATTAATAAACCCGATAAAAAATTTCTTACTAAAATTATAGTAAAAGTGTATAAAAAAAATACTTGTGCAAAACGATGCCAACACTCCCGCCAAATTAATCAAGCGGTAGCTAATATATATATATATATATATATATATATATACTACCTAGCTTCAAAAGAATATATATATATATATATATATATATATACTACCTTAACAAGAAAAGTAAAACAAAAAACTACAGTTGAGGATGACAAAGTCAATTTAGTTGGTCATGGCCGCTAGGGAATTCCTCTCTCTCATATTTCCAAGCTTGATTGGACCTACACGTTTGAAAAATCAATCTTTTTGACTTTTTTGTTCTTCAAGACAGCTGAAGCCAACTTAATTCCTTCTCCAGGCATTATTATCTTTTCCCTGTTTAAGAGCTACAAAAAGTTTTTTTTACAAAAAAAAGAAAAAACAGTTTGATCCGCTGACAGAATATGTACTTTATCAGAAAAAAAAAAATTCATTTTTTGAATGTAATTTACATAGTCCTTTTTTTCTAAAATTAATTTTACTAGTCCAGCAAATAATGACCAAAATTAGACCATCCAATAGATTGTTTCCTGGACATTATTAGGTAATAGAAATAAAGGTAAATAATATGTTGCTATTATGATAGACAAGTACTTATTAATAAGATGATTTCTTATTATAAGTAAACTAAGAATTACTACAAATTACTTGCCTCTATAATTCATTGACTATAACGACTGTATTTGCGATATTGTTTAAATGATTGTCGACATTGACGTATAACTGAGGTAGACATGATCATATATTATATCATTGGTGGATTAATTAAACATGTGGTTGGCAGAGAAATTATCCGAAGAAATTGAAGTGACCAACCATATTTGGTGACAGTTGTTGTGTTACAACGACTGCTAAGATGAAAATCCGATCCACTCACGGTGAGAAAGCCATTGATGAAAATCACAGACATATATTATTTATACTTTTATACTACTAGTGACAAGAAGAATATCTAAATCAAAGTCCAAATGAGTATTTGAAGACAGCTCAAATTGATGACTTAATGTCTACGATTGTAAGAAATTTGTGGCCTACGAAACCCATTCAATGAAGACAAAAATGTTATCTCCGAGGAAAGAAAAACTAGAAAGACCACTCCCTACTCCCGATGGCTTAGCATGTCAACCAAGGAACATGTCAACTACGGAACAATACAAAACAAATCACGACAAATTATATTATAATTCTTTGATTAAATAGGTCATGAAAAAAAATTCAAGACTGAAGTTTCGTAACGTTGTAAAATTGGTATTCTAATTTTATATAAGTAACTTTATTTTTATTTTAAAGACGATTCTAACAAAAGAGAATGAAGCTTGTAAATTGTAATTAATATAATTAATTTCAAAGGTAAACTAGTCTCATTTCATGTAGTTTTCAAGGAGTCGATAAATTCTACATAGCATTTTGGCTGATTTTGAATCGAATTTAATGCATTCGTTGGGGTACATGCATCCAGTCACTTGGAAGAGTAGTGAAACACATGCAAGTTGCTCAAAATCCACACATGGCAAAATCAATCAATCCAGTCTACAAGTCTTCTTGCAATTACCAATTTTCCAACGGTTGATTTGTACTTGTCTGTTTGACAGAGACAGAGTTATCACTAATGAGCAGTTTCAAGATTGATATTTGTAGAATGACATTTGAATTTGATTGAGTGCAGTCATACTAGACTCCAAATTTGAACTCCACAATTTACTCTCAATTTTCTCGGTTTTATCAATCTCTAATTTCAATCTGGGCTAAGAGTTCAAAAGTGTGTCAGTAAGGATATTAATTAGAGTCCATTTTGAGCACACACAAAAAAAGAAGAAGTAAAGCCCTGCTAGCATTACTCATATTGGGCTTGAAGTTCTAGCCTAGCCCATGCTTTAAATCCTTGGTTGTTTGTGACCACATTCGTCCGGATAAAAATTTACCAATATAATGAAAATGATATTATCAATTAAAATTAAATTGAGAGATTAAAAACAAATTAGGAGAGAATTTTATTATATTTAAGTCCTCAATTTTATTTACAACAACATACTTTAAATGGTCATTATGACTGGAGACGCCTTATTAGCATCACTAGATATGATCATTAAGTAATTAATTAAATCATTTTTTTCCCATGAAAGATGTGAAAATTGTTGGATATGGCTCGAATTTCCAATGGTTACCAAACGAAATTCATCAATGCGGGGACTTCCTGGAGACGTGGGACACGTTTGGAAGTATGAGATCAAGTTTGAGGGAGGCTTGAAGATCTGAAGAATCGGAGAAACTGAAAACAGCTCAAACCGCTGTGGCTTGCGGTGTGGATTTCCACAACGGCAGGGACATCGGTCCCATTCCAGTAGGCAACCGCTGTGCCTTGCGCTGTGGGAATCGACAGCGGTAAGGACAGCTGTCGTGTTCCAAGAAGCCTACGCCGTGAGTTGCGCTGTGGGTGTCACATCGGTGGAATATCGGCAGCAGTAAGACATCAGTTGTAACTTGATGACGTGGCACATGGATCGCGATTTTCTGAGCGATATAATTCTAGTCGATTTAGAAAGCGGGTGGCTAACTGCAACTTGAATCGTAGTCAATCTTAAACACGCGTTGAATCAGGAAATATTAATTTGAAAGAGAAATAGTTTTGTTTCTAGAAGTTCTTATAGAAAAAATATTTCTCCTTTACAAGATAACATGTCATAAATATGAAATGTTATTTATGTGAAACAAGGAAATCTTATACGTATAGAAGAAGGATTTCCTTATTGATTTAAACTCCCTGTAATTCATATAAATATACCATAATAGCTAGGCTATTGTGTGTGGAGCAAATTAGCAATTAATTAGAGAGATCTCAAAGAGAGCATTGGGTATAATTGGGTTTGGGGTTAGAGAGAGAAAAATCCTGAGAGTGAAGTTGTAACAATTTTCTTCATAGTGGATTGATTTCTTATCGTCCTGACGGTCGTGGTTTTTTCCCGATTTGGGTTTCCACGTAAAATCTTCTTGTGTTGTGTGTTTGGATTTATTTTCTTCTTCATCTTAATTCTTTTGCTATTATTTGTTTGTGTTCTATTCGGCAACGCTTCCACGTAGTGACGTTTGTACGCTAACAATTGGTATTAAAGCTCCAGTTGCTTGATAGTGTTTCTTAACAAACTAGATATGGAAAAGTTGATGAGATTCGAGGTTGAGAAGTTCGATGGAAAAATTAACTTTGGCTTGTGGCAAGTTCAAGTCAAAGATTTGTTAATCCAATATGGTTTACACAAGGCGTTGAAGGGCAAGCCAACCCCTGCGAACCCTGAAGGCTATGGAGATCTTAATAAAGAAATGGCTAGTACTAGTTCTGGAAAACCTGTGATGAGAGATGATGATTGGGAAGATTTGGACGAGAGGGCTGCAAGTGCGATACGATTGAGCCTAGCCAAGAATGTTCTTGCAAATATTCATGGAACATATTCAGCGAAAGAACTTTGGGAGAGACTTGAAGAATTGTATCAAGAAAAAACCCGCTGCAACCGATTCTACCTCAAGGAACAGTTTCACATGCTGCAGATGTCTGAAGGTAAGAAAATTTCTGATCATCTTGGAGTGCTCAATGAGATAGTTTCTGAATTAGAGTCGATTGAAGTGAAGATTGATGAAAAAGACAAAGGATTAAAACTTATCTGGTCTCTTCCACCATCCTATGCGCACATGAAGCCAATCTTGATGCATGGGAGTTCAACCATATGTTTTGGAGATGTGGCAAACAAACTAATCTCTGAGGAACCGATGCTAAAGAGTGAAGGTAAATCTTCTGATAACTCTGCGCTTTTGGTTGACAGGAAGAAAGGAGACTCCAAAAGAAAAGTCACTTGCTGAGGATGTGGACAGTCTGGACATATTAGGAAAGATTGTCAAAATAAGAAGACAAGTGCAGCTAAGGGCTCCAAAGACGGGGATCCGGCAATCGCCTCTCTTGAGTATGACGACTACAGCGATGCCCTTTAAAAGGGCATAAACATCCTCATGGCATGACCGCTAGTTTCCATAAAAGAGGATGTATTGCTGATAGCGGGTCCACAATTGCATACGGCCATTAGTTAGGAGGTGATGTAAGGTGTGTGGTGGACAAGGATGTCGATGGCTGAACGAACTCCCTGGGAACCTAACGTGAGGAGTTGCACCATAATTTTCAATAAGGTAAATTTCGACATGTGCCGGTGAAATCTTGAGATGTGTGTTCCTAAGTGGTTATACCTCGTGGTGGGTATGTTGATTCTCAGTGATGAGAGTCATAGCCGTGGACAAAGTTTTGGGAATTCTCTCCATAAGGAAGGATTGTTGGATATGGCTCGAATTTCTAATGGTTACCAAACGGAATTCACCAATGCGGAGACTTCCTGGAAACAGAATTCTCCTTTTCATCAAACCTTAACGAGTTCGAAATATCTTTCAAGACGTATCTCCATTGCTAAACCAAAATTAGGCAACCATCATCATCATCCCAATACCACCAAGTCCTTCATACGATCTCCCATAAAGACTTGAAAAAATGCCATCGCCAAACCATGAGGCTCTGATACCAATTGTTGGGATTTGAACCGATGATCGCGGAAGCGTCATGCCTAATATACACCCATAACTCATAGCAATTAATAATGTCAATAGCAGAAAAATAAGATGAGAGAAAATAAACAATCACAACACAAGATATACGTGGAAAACCCAAATCGGGTAAAAAACCACGGGCCGTCTGGACGACAGAGAAAGTTCCACTATATGATAAATTATTACAATCATATACTTCAGGATTCTCTCTCACACCTCAACCTCAAACCACGCTCACAAGATCCTCACCAAGAACCCCCCAATATCCCCTAGGTCTCCCCTGAATATCACACACGGATCTCTAACTTGATCCACTGATATTCCCTTAGATCCCTCCCCGGATATTCCCTTGGGTCTCTCACCCGGATCTCACCACTCTCTGATGTTACATGGTGTTTCTTGACTCCACACCAAATATCCTAATTACAATGTCTATTTATACTAGCTATAGGGAGTTTAAGATAAAAGGAAATCCTACTCTGAAACATACAAGAATTACTTGTTCCACATAAATACTATTTCCTATTTATGACAAGTCTTCTTGTAAGTAGAAATCTTTTCCTTCAAGCATAATACTTTCCTATTCTTTATGAAGAAAAACTCTTTTTTCCTTTTCCAATAAGCACAAGAACTTTCCAGAAGAAAACTTTTCCTTTTTCGCACAACATTCATGATCTCAGAAAAATACGTCATTACAGCGATCTAGGTCGCGGTGTGTACCCCGCTTCCTATACCTCGGAAAAGCCACTGAAGTCCACCGCTCAGAATACCGTGGTTGGTGCCTTTGCCTCCGCCGAGGTCTACACCGCGCTATACATACTGGAATTGACCGCTCCCTATACCGCGATCCATGCGCTTGTCCGAATCATGGTCCACGCAGCGGTTTCTTCCAGAATCCGTTTCTTCAGTTCTTCTTCGGTCTTCAAGCTCCCTCAAACACCAACTCTAACTTCCAAATGTATCCCACGTCTCCAGGAAGTTTCAACATCAGTTGAGTCTCGTTTGGTTCACTTGAGAATACGAGCCAAAAACCTAACAATAAGTAATTAAATCATATCTATTCTTAGCATCACTAGATATGATCAGTAAGTGATTAATTAAATCATTTTTTTCTCATGAAAGATGTGAAAATCTTTATGGCCAATCAAAAATTATAAAACCCAATGAAAAGGGAAAAATTGATTTGAAAATCAAGGGAAGATAGTAATTTTTTGAACGTTATACGTTTTATGAATTTCTGATCAATAGTTTTATAAAAAATTTAAATCACCAGAAATATTTTGGCATAGATGGATGCATCACACCAAGTTATTAATGGAGTTGAACGTTTAAAGATTTAGAACTAAAATTAGGATTGGATTGTCATCAAAGGATTAATTAAGAGCAAGTCCAAAAAAGATGATCATGATACCAATATTTTTCGACCAGATCGTTTCTTCTTCAAGGTCCCCAATTATAGGTTATGTATTTTTTTTAAAAAAAAAAACACACACACAAGTAGATTGAGCTCAACCATTGTTTTTTTTGTAGTAATGTGACTAGAGGCGGAACTAGAAGTTTGAGTACAACCATTGTTTTTTGTAGTATTGTGACCAGGGGCGGAACTAGAAGTTTAGGTTTGGGTTAGTGGTTGGGGGGGGGGGGGGGGGGGGGGGGGTGTGGAAGTTTATCTAACGAAAAGCCTTTGAACTCTCACAAATTGGCAATAACCCTTTGAACTCTCACAAATTGGCAACAACTGGCTGTAAATGAGACAGGGGGTTTAGTGGCGAAAAAAAATATAGGGGGCATAGTGCATAATTTGAAAGAGTTTAGGGGACATCAATGCCAATTAGCATATATAATATACGGTAACAAATTTAGAAGCCAAAGGGGTGGGGGGTGGGGGGTGGGGGTGGAGTTTATCTAACGAAAAGCCTTTGAACTCTCACAAATTGGCAACAACCCTTTGAACCCTTTGAACTCTCACAAATTGGCAACAACTGGCTGTAAATGAGACATGGGGTTTAGTGGCGAAAAAAAAGTATATGCGGCATAGTGCATATTTTGAAAGAGTTTAGGGGACATCAGTACCAATTAGCATATATAATATACGGTAACAAATTTAGAAACCAAATTCAAACTTAAACATGTGCACAAATAATAATTACAATATATAACACTCCTAAGACAACGAACAAGTGTATCTAATAAATATATAAACATATACAAAATAATTATAACATTGAACAAGAATTTATTAACTAAAAAAAGATGATAATTAATAATTTTAAAAGGCATAATTTTCCATTATATCTCTAACTCTTCCATTTTTCACACAAAAAATACATCTCCAAATATCTAGTCAAATGTGACTAAGATATATACAAAAAAAAGAAGAAAACAGAAAATGACTGTTTTCTTTGCAAAAAGATCATCTCTAACTACCTTCAAATATCTAGTCAAGTGTAACTAAGAAACTCGGCTTATCTGACCGAAGCAAATCGGCAACAACCGGCTGTAATTGACACAGGGGGTTTAGTGGTGAAAAAGAGTATATGGGGCATAGTGCATATTTTGAAAGAGTTTAGGGGACATCAGTGCCAATTAGCATATATAATATACGGTAACAAATTTAGAAACCAAATTCAAACTTAAACATGTGCACAAATAATAATTACAATATATAACACTACTAAGACAATGAACAAATGTATCTAATAAATATAAACATATACGAAATAATTATAACATTGAACAAGAATTTATTAACTAAAAAAAGATGATAATTAAAAATTTTAAAAGGCATAATTTTCCATTATATCTCTAACTCTTCCATTTTTCACACAAAAAATACATATCCAATTATCTCCAAATATCTAGTCAAATGTGACTAAGATATATACAAAAAAGAAGAAAACAGAAAATGATTGTTTTCTTTGCAAAAAGATCATCTCTGACTACCTTCAAATATCTAGTCAAGTGTAACTAAGAAACTCTGCTTATCTGACCGAAGCAAAGAAGCAGTGGGTTATTGGGTAGTCTGGGTTGGGAATTGCAGAATTGTGAGTAGTATTGTGGTAGAGACTATGTGGTTTTACAATTTCACTAGTTTGTGATTTTGTGAGTTAATTATTTAATTTTGTTTTTTATTCCTTTTTTTTTTTAAGTTTGTTGATACGACTATAAGAGGGACACATGGTACTTATTCATAGAATGAGTACATTTATTTTTATTTTTATTACGAGTGAGAATATAAAAGTACTTTTAAATATATATATATACATATAATTAAAAAAAACAATACAGTAAACTTGTTAATGAGTACAAATTAATCGTGGGCTTTATTGTAATAACATAATGCCTCTTAAATTACATAATTTTTTTTTCTTAAAAAAGTCAGCAGTGGCCAAGGCGCCTCTACACTATTCCGCCCGACTGTGACGTAACATTGAGCGCAGGCTGCATAGCCATAGTAACTCAAGTTAGACACTTCGATTCTCTATTCACTTTCATATTTTCTCACTTGTATTTCTCTGATCAGATCGAAATATAAATTTGATTAATTACTATACAAGTAAAGAATAATTAGTTCAATACTCTATTAATATTATATTGACATGTAGTTTTAGTTTTGGCTAATTGTCACAGATCCCCCCAAACTATACCCGAATTCACATGTTGCACCCTGAATTTTTTTAAGGCATTAAACCCCTTGAACTATAGGAAATTGGCAAAAGTGGACGAAATGCTTACAAAACCCTTATTCTGTCTAATTTCTCGTCACTTGCGCAGCACATGTCTCCGTACGAAGGGCATTTGGGTCATTCCCTACTTGGCTAATTGACACTAATGCCCCATAAACTCTTCCAAAATATGCAATATGCCCCCTATACGTTTTTTTTCGCCATTAAACCCCCTGAACTCTAGTTTTTTTGGCAAACACTTGGGTTTTTTTGCCTCCTGTGAGAGGGTAAATTACGCCACCTATTACAAATTTATGAGAGTTCATGGGGTTTAATGGCGAAAAAAAGAAGTATATAAGGTAAGATGCAAATTCGGGTTTAGTTCAAGGGACATTAGTGCCAATTAGTCTAAAAAATTAAATTTAAAACTATTTAATAAATATTACAATAAAAAATTCAGATTTAATAATTAAGAAAAAAACTATTCTAAACTCAATGAACCCTAATCCCATCTTCATCTTCTTTAACACCCAGAAACCAATAGCCACACTAATCCCATCTTCATCTTCTTTTAACACCCAGAAATCAACAGCTACACTCACACCATCATCTCCATTCTCAATACAAGAAATCAATAGCCACACCAATACAATCATCACTAGGTATCAAAACTCACACCATCATCTAAAAAAAATTGAAAAAAATAATAATCTTCTCTAGAAAACAAAACTCGAATTTGAAAAAAAAAATTGAAATTGAAATTGAAATCATCATCAACGCCCACATTATTTGTTCATCACCATTAACATCCATCAGAAATCAAACCCACACCCACATGACCGCCGCAACAGCTTCTCTCTATCTTCCCTCTTTTCATCCTTCTATTCTTTTCTTTCCATCTTGGTTCTGGTTTGAACCTAGATCTGGGTCGAACCCAACTGTATGCGAGAGCAAGAGAGAAAGATGTTGGTTCAGTTTGGTGTATGAGAGAGTTAGGGAGATTTTTTTAGAAGATGGTGGTTTTTGGGTTATGGTGTTGATTTGGAAAACTATTTCCAGTTTTTTGTTATTTTTTTCAATTGATTTTCTATTTTTTTTGTTTTTTTTATTCTACTGATTTTCAATTTTTGTTTTGTTTGGTCTATGTTTTTTTGTTTGTTTTGGAATTCCAGTAATCTTAAGAAAATAAAAAAAATAGAAATAAGGGTAAAACCAGTAAAACAACCCCTAAAACTGGTAAAACTATTTGCAAGTCGCCCCTCAAAGTATAAGGGGCAGTGTGTATATTTTGGAAGAGTTTAGGGGGGCATTAATGCCAATTAGCCAAGCGGGGAATGACCTAAATGCCCTTCGTACAGAGACATATGCTGCGCACGTGACGAGAAATGAGATGGAACAAGGGTTCCGTAAGTATTCCGTCAACTTTTGCCAATTTCCGATAGTTTAGGGGGTTTAGTGTCTAAAAAACAAATTCACGGGCAACATACGAATTTGGGTATAGTCTGAGGGGGATCTGTGACAATTAATCTTTAGTTTATTTTCAATCATTTTTATACTTTCTCATCGTCAACGGTACGTTCATACTGATAAGACTTTTATGGAATGATTCTTCAATAAAATTTATGTATATAAATCTTTATTATGAAATTCATGTAATTGATATTCATACCAAGTAACATAGTTTTATTACATCATCTTGTTTTGTCTTGTGCTTCAAAAACCAGTGATGGCTTCTTTTTTTTTCTCTTTTTTTTTAGTGTAACACCAGATCAAATTCGTGGTTCTGCCAAAATCTACCTAAATAAAAATTGGAATATTCTACAGCCGAAGGTGATTCGAACTAGAGTTCAAATGGGTAGTCTTGTGTCTTGATAGAATTGTGTAATGACTAATCAGATAAATAGGAGTCCACAGACAGTTGTAAAAGTCCACGTCGAAACATATTCATACATTTTAATTCGATATGATATTGAAAATGTAGAAAGTATTTCTACACTGATATTCACATTGTTATAGAAATGGGAAATGATTTTATAAGCAGTTCTTGAGACCGATCACATTCATTGGCCGAAGACAGCAGATTGTACATTTCTGGTTTTATTTCATATGAGATTGATGGTGAATACAGCTTGTTAAATCTCAACAATCCATCCCTTTTTATCCTCAATGAGACCTGTTTGAATTCCTACAAGAGTCGAGTACAATTTCCCAGAAACAGAACCAGGCCCCATCTTGTATTCAATTCTGCATATATAGTTGCAAATCATTTGTGTTAATACAAGTTAGAATCTGCAAAATAATGGCACACTTAGTTTCCATGGTTGTGCTCATCAAAAGAATAGATATGATCAAGTATATATACCTTCTATTTTGATATGTGATACTGCCAACTGGGGCGACAACTACAGCAGTTCCGGTGCAGAAAACTTCATCAGCATCGACTAATTCATCCACAGGAATAGCACGTTCCTCGACCTGTTCATTTTCAGATTGTAAGCACAAGAGATACGTATTTGATATTGATATAGGAGATCAGTACAAGACAATCACCTGATAACCATGATCGCGAGCAATGTCCATGATACTTTTTCGAGTAACTCCTTTAAGGATAGTTCCATTCGTAGCAGGGGTTGAAATTACATTGCCCTGAAATAACAATGCATCATAGTCTTGAATCCTGCCTCAAGCTTTATTTACCTTGTTTTTCTTGCCATTATCTTCAAATGTTTTATAGATTATTGTAGCAAAATATTAAGGGTATATGCTAATACGAAAGGTCCAACAATAACATTTAAACTTTGGAAAATAAATTTAATCAATACCTTAACAATAAAAATGTTACAAGAAGAGACTTCCTCCAAATATTTCCTGTTTACAGAGTCAAGGTACAAGACATCTGTATATCCTCTGCTTTTGGCTCTGGCTATTGCCTTCAAAACCTACAGAACAGATAAGAGTGAAAACAGTATAGTAAATACATAAAATCCTTAAATTCATGGAAGTATCATTAGATTTACAAGATCATAACAAAAATATAACAATTGGAGAGAATCTGCTTACAGGAGCATAATTGCCTATTGTTTTCACACCTCCAGCTCCACCGGGTGTGGCGCGGACAAATTCTTCCTCGATATACAAATTCAATGGCGCTGTACCTTCCTGTTTTCAGAAAAAGGAACACATAAATCCTCCTACTTCAATGTAAAATCTGAATAATAATGGGTTAAAATTGAAATTAACCATAAAATTAGTGGATTTTTTTATTTTTACCCAACATTAGTGTTTTAATTATTTTTACCAAACTTTTCACCGATCAGAAAAAATATACCCTTAATGATTTCTCAATTAAACACATCGGTCTTCTTCAATTAAACACTTCAACTTTTTTCAATTAAACACATCAATAGTTTTTATCAATTAAACACACCACCAGTTTAATTTCTAGTATGTTTAATCTGTACATTTAATTCCCAGTATATTTAATTCAAGTGTGTTTAATCTGGTGCAGGGTAATTTGTTTTTTCAGTGGATAGTTTAGTAAAAATAATGAAAACACTAATTCCGGATAAAAATAGAAACCCCTTAATTTTTTTGGTTAAAAAGTACTATTTCCTCGATGATAATAATAATAACAACAACAGTGCAAAGGAAGTAGAAGCCTGCCTTGAAATAGTTGCCAACAGGAGAAGCAAAGATGAGAAATGTGTATTCAGGTGCCGGGGCCAAACCCAATACAGGACCGCTTCCCATGAGCAACGGCCTCATGTACAAAGACCCTTTTCCAGGAGGAGGAACCTGCTTACAATCGCGGCAACAATTTATAAACTGATAAACCAGAAGGCCATACTGATTCAATTGTGTCTATAAAGAATCCAAGAAACAAGAATCAAGAATCGTTACCCAACGCTTGTTAGCCTGAGCGATTTCTATCACTGCATTGACAAACTGATCAACGGAAGGTGAGGACATACACAGTCTTTCAGCGCCCATCTTTAAGCGCATGGCGTGTTGATCTGGACGGAAGAGAAGAACACGCCCGTCTTCAGTCTTATATGCTTTAGTACCCTCATACAGCCCCTGAGTAGATTTTCAAACAACTTGTATACATTAGTGAAAATCAAGGCATTAAACTTAAAAGAAAATGACATTAATTGAATCTTGTAATGAATTAATGTGCTACTGCAGTTCTTATTCAGAATTTATAATTTTTTTTTTATATTCAATCAACATCTCTTGCCTGTCCATAATTTAAGACTCCAGCAGAAGGGCTCAATTCAATGTTTCTATAGCGACTAAGTTGGCCTTGTTCAAAATTTTCATCTTTTGAACATTTCATGGTGTACATATAATCAGCAGGAGTGAAACCAAATCCAAGATTATCCCAATCCACATCGGCATACTCATCATCGCTAAAAAGCACAACCATCCAACAACAGTTATAGATTTCAGAAAACGTAATCTACGAAATCACATAAGCAAACTCATAAATGGTAAAAGCAGAACACTCGTTACCTGTAAACGGATGGTCTCTGCAAAGAAGAATTAGCCTGAGCTGTGTAACAATTGTAAGCTCCAAGCTGAACAAAAAGCTCAAAATTAGATTGGTTATGTCACTTAATTCAAAGTTAATTACCACACCCCTGTTTTTTTTTTTTTTTAAAAAAAAAAATTGAACTACAATTAAACAACGAAAAATGAATTATATCCATTAGCATTAAAAATGAAAAGGTGGCAGCATTGACATAAGATGAGTTCATGTATAAAAGATCAACAAGAAGATAACACAGAATCATCAAACAAGTAGAAACAGACAGTACAACCTGGGATAAAGAAGAAGGAGGAGCTCGAAACGACTGGATTAAACTGCGTAGACATGCACTTCTCTGAATCATTGTTGTAGAATATTGTGACAAACTTTGAACTCTTCACTCCAAGAAGAAACAACCCCAGAACAGGTTCAACAAATGGGAAGGTGTGTGTGTGTGTGTGTGTGTGTGTGTGTGAGAGAGAGAGAGAGAGAGAGAGAGAGAGAGAGAGAGTTGGAAAATGAAAAGAAACTGATAGAGATGGAGAAAAGAGAAGTGATTTCGACAAGTAATATGGTGGCAATTTCCAATAAGTAGGTTGAAAGTGCCAGATATAATTGCAAGATACTCATACACGCAAGAACGCAACGCTACAAACTCTGTTTAACCATAAATGGAATAGTTTTCTTTTTTATTTTGCCGGTAGATTATTTTATGGGCAAATTACAATAAGGTGCCCTGATAATTGTTCAATGTGCACCTAAAGCGAACTTTTCTCAGCTGGACAGAAACTTACCCTTGGGCCTTGACCGTTGAACTGTTAGTGAGGGTTACTGAAAGAAGGGTACAATTGAAAATTAATAATGGAGAATGGGAGATGTTCACTCGGGTGTTTGTTGTTCGGTGAAGAGTGAGAAAAAAAAATATTTTCAATAAAAAAGTTCAGAAACAAAGAAAATAGGACAACACTAATACCCACCCATGGGACACGATCCACTATTAATATTGATGTACCACCAAATTACTTTACGGACTAAAATCTCATATAGTTTTTACATCATTGTTTCACTCATTTTCAAAGATTTTTCATGACACACTTATAAGGAGTGGAATTTGCTGTTTGCAGGTTGGATAGGAGGTTGGTTTTCATATGGTTGTGGTTTGCTTTGTTGTAGTCTTTGTTGATATTGATGGCCATGATTTATTGATTTTGTGATTTGGAGGAAAATTGTTATGGTTTGTTTGAGAAAATTTGGAGAAGGATCTATTGTTTTTTAAGAACAAATTATACCCAACTTATTTGGGGTTTGATTTTTTTACACATAATGACATCATCTTCATTTGTCCAACTTAACATCTAGAAGGTATTTTCATCATTTTATCTGATTTTTAATATTTTAGATAAAATAAAAAGAAATTAAAAAATTAGACCTATACTGTTCATTTTTATGATTGGTGAAAAAGAAAAATCAAAAATGAAATGAAAAAAAAAAATTATATAGATCTTCAAGGAAGCTCGACCGCTCGAGCCTTTCTCTACCGACCACAACCAACAAGGAGATTATTGTTGGTTTTTGAATAAGTTTGTTTTGAGTGTAAAAGAGTAAACATCAAGTAAGTTGGATGTAATTTGTTTTTTTTTAATTGCTATTTCTAATTTTATAAAATTTTAAATTGTTTTTAAAATTTAAATTAAAAAATATTAGTATTACGATAATTGATTTTATCAAAAACTAAAACAAATTACTATAACTAATTAAAAAAAAAACTAATTCGTAGGCAATTTGGAAATTTAATACAACTGTCGATAACTATATCAAAAGTATTTTTTATTTATCCAAATGAGAAAAGTTTGATCACACTATATAAATGTCGTACCTTATTTTATTTGACTATGTTTACTAAATAATTATAAAAAGATAAGATAGGGTTTGGTGGTGGTCGTACGAACATATCCAAGCCAATGACTTGTTTTCGTGTCATGACTCTTGACTCATTCCACGTCGATCAGGATTCAGGAACTTACGTGTCAAGCATTCCATGGCATTATTATTATTATTATTGTTTTGACATAACTTTGCATGATTATTATATATTTGATTTTGAACATATTGTTTGATTAACAATATACATGCACTATATTTGTAGGATATTCACGTGGATCCAATTTTTATAAATATGTAGAATATAGTGCTTGTATCTGTCGTTCTGTATATTATCGTTTGTGCTCCTCAACCCAAACATGGTATATATATTCCCAAACTGAATGAATATAATTACTATCAAACCACATTTAACGGTGGTGAAATTCTTATAACTCAAATTATTTATCTAAAATGGTGTTTCAATTTATGTATAATCAACCAAATTAGGATATATGTCTATATTTAATTATTTTTTTTAACTTCTTCCATAAATGTAGACATATATTCTAATTTAGTTGATTAGACATAAATTGAGATACTATTTTTAACATCTGATTTGAGTCTAAATTCTTATTTTAGACTATGAAATAAAGTGAATTTTATGGACCATCACCCTTTTGGTGGTGTTTTCCAAAATGCATTGTCAATTTTTTGAATTTCAAAAAGAATAATATTCACTTTTAATGTTTTCAAACATGCAGTCATTGGAAAATATCAAATTAATGTTTCCAAAGTTTAGACTTTCATTAATTTTTATGGGCTACCTATTGATCATTTTGTTCTTTTAAAATGCATTTATTAAAACTTTAAATGAAATAAAATATAATTTATTTCCTAATTAATATTTAAATAAGGATTTCTATCCACAAAATATCTTGTTACACCCATTTTACTTTCTAAACGGCTACACCCATATTAAAAATTTAAAATCGTTAATTTACTCTTTACATCCTTTAAAATATCAAAACTCTTGTTTACGTAATATCACTAAATTTAAATATATATATTTTCTCGTTGCACCAATTTATCTCATTACACCCATTTTCTAACTAATTGCACCCATTTATCTCATTACACCCATTTTCTAACTAAGAGAAACAAATTAGAACCTACTGTAAAAAAAAAAAACAGAAAAAAGCAGCAAAGTATCTAAGAATTGTTATAAATATAAATAATAATAGATGATGAATAATGAATGAACATATGATAAACATCGTTGAAGAACATTGATGAATAAAAGAAATCAAAGTGAGAGAGATAGTTGAGAGATAAGAAAGATTGAAACCTTTGTATATTGACTTTGTGTGTATCCTTTTATTTTTGATTTTCGTGATCAATTCTTACAAAGGAATCAAACATATATATAGGCAATAAAATAGGGAGGGAGGCGGCGGAGAGAAGGTGAGGTATTTGTGATATGAGGGAGGCGGTGGAGAGAAGTGAGATATTTGTGGTGAAAATCCACATATTATAACACTTCCCCTTGGATTTATACCACATGTATTACTATTCTAAGAAAATCCTAATGGGATAAAATCTGAGAAAAATGTATACAATGATCTCTCTGGATCTACTGAGGTTGGACATTAAAAACTATCTCATTAAAAACCTTGTCAGGAAAACTCAGTGGGATAAAACCTGATCGATAGAAAAAAAAAGTATAGTGTACACATGTCCATTCAAAACTTTGCTCTCCCTGATTGAATGATCCCCCTCAAAGAAACTTCAATATTAATCTTGTATTTTACAGAGTTGACGCATGTCTATTCCATATACCAGCTTCTCAAAGGTTGATGTAGGCAATGTTTTGGTAAACAGATCTGCAAGATTATCTGTAGACCGTATTTGCTTAACATCAATTTGTCGACTCTGTTGAGCTCATGAGTATAGAACAATTTCGAAGAAATATGTTTGGTTCTATCTCCTTTGATATATCCCCCTCTAATTTGAGCAATGCAAGCCGCATTATCTTCAAATATCTGTGTCGGCATTTCTGTAGATAATGAAAATCCACAAGTATTTTGAATATGATGAATAACTGACCTTAGCCAAACACATTCTCGACTTGCTTCGTGAAGTGTGATGATTTCAGAATGATTAGAGGATGTAGCAATCAAAGTCTGTTTTGTAGAGCGCCATGATATTGCTGTGCCATTATATGTAAAAACATATCATGTTTGTGAACGAGCTTTGTGGGGATCAGACAAATACCCGGCATCAGCATAACCAAGTAAACCTGAAAAATTGTTATATTTTGTATAAAATAATCCTAAATCTTTCGTTCCACTAAGGTAACGGAAAAGATGTTTGATCACATTCCAATGTCTTCGAGTTGGTGCTGAACTGAATCTAGCCAGTACATTCACAGAGAATGCAATATCTGGTCTAGTACATTGAGCCAGATATAATAAGGCACCAATTGCATTAAGATAAGGTACCTCAGGACCAAGTATCTTTTCACCATTTTCTTTTGGTCGGAATGGGTACTTTTTAGGATCAAGAGTCTAACAACCATAAGAGTACTCAATGGATGAGAATTATCCATATGGAATCTCTTTAAAATCTTTGTAATATATGCTGATTGATGGACAAG
Organism: Dipteronia sinensis; assembly: GCA_033220585.1. Lineage (NCBI taxonomy): Eukaryota > Viridiplantae > Streptophyta > Magnoliopsida > Sapindales > Sapindaceae > Dipteronia > Dipteronia sinensis. Next base: position 84,807,055 of record CM065636.1, on the reverse strand, counting down.
TACTCCATTTGATCTATGCTCGATCTCGAGGCCAAGACAATATTTTGTCTTTTCTAGATCTTTCATTTCAAATTCCTTTTTCAAGTATTCATCAGTTTTCAGGAGTTCCCCGGGAGTTCCAATTAAGTTCATATCATCAACATAAACTGCTATGATAGCAAATCCAGATTCTGATTTCTTAATGAAAACACATGGACATATATGATTATTAATATATCTTTCTTTTATCAGATATACACAGAGATAGTTATACCACATCCGTCCGGATTGTTTTAATCCATACAAGGACCTTTGTAATTCTATCGAATATAAATTACGAGGTCTTGAATTACATGCTTCTGGCATTTTAAATCCCTCAGGGATTTTCATGTAAATATCTGAATCCAGTGAACCATATAGATAAGCGGTCACTACGTCCATCAGACGCATTTCCAGTCTTTCCAAGACAGCCATGCTTATCAGAAATCGAAACGTAATTGTATCCATCACTGGTGAGTATGTTTCATCAAAATCGATCCCAGGTCTCTGCGAGAAACCTTGTGCTACGAGTCGTGCCTTATATCTTACGACCTCATTTTTCTCATTACGTTTCCGTATAAAAACCCATTTGTACCCAACAGGTGTAACTTCTCCAGGTGTCTGGATTATGGATCCAAATACTTCACGTTTGGCTAATGAAGTCAATTCTGCTTGAATTGCTTCTTTCCATTTAGGCAAATCAGACCTCTGTTTACAATTATCGAGATTATGAGGTTCATAATCATTATTTATAATCTCAGTTGCCACTGTGTATGAAAACACATCATCGATGATTGTTTTTTCACGATTCCACAATTCTCTTGTATAATTTATAGAAATTTCTTCATTTCTACATTCTTGTATCTCTTCTAAGATTCCTTCCCCCATAGGAGATTTTGTCACTTCAGTAACTTCTGTCCCTTCAGGGACATTTAACTCTTCTGAAGTTAATTTAGAGAAAGTGGATTTATTTATTTTCCTTTTTCGAGGAACAATATCTTTTGAGCCAACTGGTCTACCACGCTTCTGGCGTGCAGTAGATGATTCTTTAGCTATCATTAGTTTAGATTGTTTTTCTAGAACAATCACCTGTGCTGGTACATTAACAGCTGGGATGTATGATTTTGTTACCCTAGTAGTATCTATAAATGCATCTGGTAACTGATTCGCTATTGCTTGAAGATGTACTATCTTACGTACTTCATTCTCATATTGAGATGTGTATGGGTCTAAATGAATTAGACTAGGAACCTTCTAGGAAAGTTCATGCTTCTCTTCAGAAGAAGTTTTTCTTTCCCCTAATGATAGGAAATTTGTTTCATCAAAATGACAATCTGCAAACCGTACTGTGAAAAGATCACCAGTCAAAGGTTCCAGATATCTAATAATTGATGGTGAATCCAGACCAACATATATTCTCAAACGCATTTGGGGTCCCATTTTAGTTCTTTGTGTTAGCACAACTGGGACATATATTGCACAACCAAAAGTACGTAAATGAGATATATCTGGTTGATGACCAAGTACAAGTTGTACTGGTGAATACTGATGGTAAGCAGTTGGCCGAAGCCGGATTAATGCAGCAGCATGTAAAACAGCATGCCCCCATACAGAAATTGGTAATTGCGTTCGTAATAATATAGTCCTTGCAATTATCTGGAAAACGTTTAATAAATGATTCTGCTAATCCATTATGAGTATGAACATGTGGAACTGGATGTTCAACATCAATCCCAACCACTTTGCAATATTCATCAAATGCTGGTGAAGTAAATTCACCAGCATTATCAAGGCGTATGTATATAATTAAGTGATTGGGAAAATGAGTCCTAAGCCTGATAATCTGTGCAAGTAATCTTACGAAAGCAATTCACTTTTATTGTTTTCCACATTCTCATAACGACGTTGCTAAAATTAAAAGTATTCATAAAGCACACTGGCCAGCAACTCTTTTTTTTTTGTTGAAATAACACCAACAGTATTATACACAGCTCTTTTTGTTTGTAAAAAGAAAAAAAAACACAATTTTTATTTAATCATAAAATAGTGATAAAAAATTTCAAATAAAATAATACAATGATAAAAATTAAAGTAAGCATACTTGTATCCATTCGAAATCCACCAAATCAATTATTTGTTCATTCCTTCCTTGATTATATGTGAAAATTATATTTTCTTATTGATGTTGGTTTTAATTTTGTTTCTATTATTATGGTTTATAATAAATTGGGTGTTCAACTTATGGGTTTTGGGAATAAATTTAAATTTCTAATTTTAAATAATTAAATACATAGGTATTTTAGAAATAAAAAAGTTTCATTAAAACATTATGTAGCAAGATATTTTTTACGTGGCAATAGAGCCACCCATTAAATAAGTGGAACAATAATTAAAAAGAATTAGAAAAAAATATATATATTTTCAATATAAAAAAAAATATTTTTTCAATATAAAAACTATTATGTATATATTTTTATTATTTAATTCTAAAAAAAATATTTTTAAAAGAGTCAAATGATTATTAATTAATTCAAATTTATTTTATTTTCAAACGAATGAGTGTTATTTATTATCAAGCCACATTAAATATCGGTGAAATTCTATTTTTAGACTAAAAAATAAAGTGACTTTTAGGGACCATCACCGTTCGGTGTTTTCCGATATACATTTTTCATTTCGAAGGCAAAAGTATTCACTCTTAATGTTTTCAAACATGCAGGCATGAAAAACATCAAAATAATGTTTCCAAGGTTTTGATTTTGGAAATAAGTGGTACAATAATTAAAAAGAATTAGAAAATATATATACGTATTTTGATGGAAAATATTATGTATATGTATATGTTTATTATTTAATTATAAAAAAATATATTTTTGAAAGAGTCAAATGATCGATCGATATGAAGAGTGAAGACACAAATTCTAGTCAGGTATTTGTCTGGTGCTCCACGAATTTATTATTGCCTAATCTTTTTGATTACCAAGCATTGTTTAGAGCTAGAAATGCAATATTGGTCTCTGTAATGATCAATTGTGACCATTTGACAGTTGTCGGTTGAGTACTCACAATCTCAAATAATCAAGTTGAACTGATATGTGACAGAAAAAAGTTCGCATTATATATAGTAATAGTCAGTAACAGTGGTTTTCATGTAGTTAGAGAAAAAAAAAACTGAATTATTGCAATTTGGACTCAAGACAAAACTCTGTCTAATCTCTAAAGCATTGTAATTAGGACTTGAAACACGAAATTATCGTGATTAAACATCTGTCTTTATCACATTCACCCCCAAGAGTTGGACTAAATGTTGAAAAACCTAACCAAGGCAAAAATCAAATGATTTTATGTTGAAAGGCTTTTGATCAATCTATTGATATACAAGATACCAGCCAAAATTTTGTAGATGATATTTTGTTTCATTAATACTAAATGATCTAAAAAAATTAGTTTAAAAACTAATCCAAATAATATAATAAGTGATTTTTTTCATTAACTACGTTATCGGTAAGAACACCTCACTTATTATATCATTTAAAAACAAAAAGTTGATGATACACCTCCAAAGCATTAACATTGGTCGCCATATAATGTTACACGTCTGGCAAGGTAAGATCAATCTCTCATATATATTATCATGTCACTGTGTCCCCACAATCAAGATATAAGAAGAATACTTTTTGAATCCAACTACTCTGTTTTTGTCGACCGGTTTATAATATATTATCACTCTTGTTGATGGGCTCGAACCCATCACGCTGTGATGGATATATTAAATTTACGTTTAAAGAATGAAGAAACTTTAACTAATTTTATTTTAAAGAAAATTCTGATATTTATCTATAATAATGTTGTTCATATTTATCCCTTCTCAATAAATTAACTATTTTTATCCATATTTATAGGTGGCTGACGAAAATACCCTTTAAAATTCTTTTGTTGACTTTCATATCCATCATCTTTAATTACTTTTTTCTTTCTTTAATTACTTTTTTTCTTCACTCTTTTAAGTTTTCTCTCTCATCAATTTTAAGTTTTACTTTCATCAATTTTAATAACTTGAATCTTCATCGACACTTTCTCTCTCTTCGTAGATTTTTCTTGTTTCTCTCAATCATTTGTGTTTCTATTTCTACAATTTTCTCTCTTCGAAATATTGTTTTCCTAACCGAAATAATTCCAACTATATATTATGGACGAAAATTTGATATCATTTTCCTCCTCAAAAATCATTTAAAATGTTTCCATAAACTTTACACGATAAAATATTAGTATGATTACACGATGAAACATTAACATCATTACACGATATTGATATTTCATCGTGTAATACTGTTGATATTTCATCGTATAAAGTTTCTAGAAACAGATCTCCATTTGAAGATCTGGAAAAAAAAATCAGATGGAGGTCGAACAAGCCTCCAACAATGGTGGTTTGTTCATAGACCACCATTGATAGAGGTTGAACAAACCTCCATTAATAAATGTCGAACAAACTTCCATCATATACCTCCATTGATTGAGGTTTGTTAAACCTCCATCAATGGAGATTGATGAAAATGATTAAAGAAAAATATTTCTCTCACATGTCATAAATGCACCAAGGGTATTTTTGTCAAAAAATTATTTCTCTTGGATAAAATTAGTGAAATTATTGAGAAATGACATCTTTGAATACTCCCCTAATTTTAAGGCTATTTACGGTTTTGGGCCTTTATTTTATAATATCATACTTTTTTTTTTAATGTTGAGATATTTTCAAGAGAAATCATGTACGGGTGGTACGGTCTTGTTTGTTATAATTTTTCTTTTCTCAAATGTACGTAGGCCCTGCTTGGTATTGTTTTTGAAAAGTTAAAATTTGATTATTTAATAATTTTGACATAAAAAAAATGTTTGGTAAAATTTTCGAAAGTGATTATTTGAGAATCTGGGTTGATTTGGCAGCAATTTTAAGAAACGTGTGAAGGTTACTTTTGCAAAGTGATTATGATAGAATCTGATGTCTGATTTAATAAATCTTTTTAAAGACTAAATTATCCCTATTGACATAATATAAATACAAATATATCTTATGTTTAATTTCGTATGATTCAATTTTATTTGTGTATCATTGATTAAATATAATATTAATTAAAATATTTTTTAAAACAATTTGTTCATATTCTCAACCGAATTCCGGAACAAACACCCAAACTTAAAACTTAGAACAAACCCCTAAAACTCATCTTTTTCGCCAACTACTTCTTCTTCTTTACCATCACAAACTCACCCAAAAATACAATCAATAAAATTTATATAAAAAAAAAGTGATAAAGACTGAAGTGTTGTAGGTACAGGTATCCGTACGTCAAGTAAAAGAAATCAAAGAATATTGTATTGAAAAGAAAATAAAGGAGTAAAGGAAGAAGCACCCAATTTTTTATTATTTATTTTTTTAGACTTGGTGCTGTCAAACCCTAGATTTTTCGGTTGCCATGGGAGTTTAAGATTGAAAGGTGTGAAAAGAAATTTTTTTTCTTCGCTTGATAATTCAATTTCATATCTGTTTTAGTCATTATGTAAAATCACAACAATTAAAGGTAAAATTTACCAAACGCATGAATACTGCTTTTCAATCCACAATAATTTCAACTGCAGCATTAACCAAATAGTTATCTGATTAACTTCACAGCATATTATTTCTTCAGCACAGTTAACAGTGATTATTTTAAAAGTTATAGTAATACCAAACTGACCCTTATACAAAGATGAAAAAAAAATTGTCAATGTTCATTTTGCTTTTCAAGTTGATCCAATAATTCTATAGTGACCCTAAATATATCTATATATAATTACAAATCTATTTAAAACTGATTCTAAAAATAGCCATTGAATCTTTCAATATTATAAAACTATCATTCCATAAAAAATTCTAACCACTCTAAAAGAAGACGAACCACGCCAGTGGACTTTTCCTCCCGTTCATAAAGGAGATCGACCTCCTCCGATTAGCGGAGGAGATCCCTCCTCCACGAATTGAAAGAAGCTTCCACCGGTGGATTTTTTTTAATTAAAAAAATAATTAATTTTGGAATGATGTGGCATGATAAAATTTATCTTTCTACAGGTTAAGGCTAGTCAATCCACTAGTCAACCGTTAAGTTAACGAATTGACATGATGGAAAGGGTGTTTGTGTAAGTATTAAGAATTTGTTTGAAATCCTGCTAGAAGCCATAAACTTAGGGTATGGTAGTGCTATTAACCCTTAACTTTCTTCTATTCTATTACAAATTTGTCTCAGTCTTAGGAAATCGACCCAGTTGGTCCTTGTCATGTCTGCTCTCAAGTGGAGCACTTGAGAATTGTGTAATTTACCTTGGTTCTTGTCATGTCTTACTCTCCAGTGGAGCACTTGAGAATGGTGTAATTGACCCAGGTCTTTTTATCCACCTCAGACGTCGAGATCGTGTTAGCCAAAATAAATGACTGTCAAAATCAGTCCACAAAGCACCAGAAATTTATAAGGAAAGAAAAAGAAAGTTCGAAATGATGTTAGACCAATGGAATGATATCAAGCAGAACTAAAAAGACTGCCACTTGTGAGGTAAAATCAAGAGAAAGAGAAAGCTGGCCTCGACCTCAAAAACTAGAATGCAGCGGATGCATAGGAGGCAACATGCATCCGCTGCACCCAAGATCTTCTCGGCTTCCACATATCACATCAGTTCGTGATCTTTAACTTGATAGGGTAGGAGATTAGACTATGAGGGAAATCTACGGTTTCTCAATGTGTTTATACTCTCTGTAAGTAGCAGATCATCTATAGAGCAATAAAAATCTCATTCTAACATGTATTAATATTTGAGGCTTTTTGAATTTTGACAAGAAAGTAGAAACATGTTTTTTCGTATAAAATTTCCTAATTACGGTGACAAATTAATGGGACCATCCATGATGCTTATTTAAGAGAAACTGAAAGATAAGTAACTGGTAGATATTTTTGTTGTACATGGTTTTTTTTTTTGTTGACTGCATCATGTGAGATGGATTACTGCAGCTTAATCATGAATCTCAACAGTCCAGCCCTTGTTATCCTGAATGAGGCCTGTTTGAATTCCAACAAGTGTTGAATACAGTTCTGAACACACGGACCGATCACCCGTTTTAAATCCAATTCTGCATATGCACAAGTAGTATGTGGTAACAGAAGTTAATTAGGAATCAGCAATATCATATAAATTACAGATGCAAAAACATGATCATGGTGCTTCCCAGTTGCTGAAAATCATGTCATAAATGTGTCAGTTCTCTTTGTTTGTTCTTATAAATCATGTCATTAAAAAGAGTTGGCTAGAGAAATACAATCTAGAAATAATTACCTTCTATCCTGGTATGTAACACTGCCTACAGGAGCAACAACTACCGCAGTTCCAGTGCAAAACACTTCTTCAGCAGCCAGCAATTCATCCAATGGAATTGAGCGTTCCTCGACCTGACGCAATTTTGGAATAATTTCAGAATTTTGGAAGTCCAGAACTCAAGCACAAGCATTTAGTAATGCATAAATCCAGAGAACAATTTAGTTTAGTCACAGTTTAATGGTCTAGAGGTTAAAACGACTCACCCGGTAGCCATAATCACGAGCAATTTCAATGATGCTTTTCCGAGTAACTCCTGGAAGAATGGACCCATTTGTAGCAGGAGTTGAAATAACTTTTTCCTGGAAAGATATACATAGTTTAGATAATTAGAACCAATTTTAAGATACATCTGTGATCTCCAAACATACAAGGTTTTTCACTGTTTTTGTTGGTTTCAAGCTGCATTTGCTTACTGGTCAGTGTAGACTATTTTTCTTCTTTGTCATCTAATTATAACAGGAAGGTGCTATAATATTAAGCAAATTAAATTCTAGAATTCTACAAGTTCTTATTTGAACCATACCTTAACAATGAAAATGTTACAAGAAGAGACTTCCTCCACATATTTCTTTTTCACAGAGTCAAGGTACAATACATCAGAAAATCCTCTGTTTTTTGCTCTGCCTAGAGCCTTCAGAGCCTACATATAATAAAAGGCAATATAATTTTATAGAACAAAAGAAACCAACATCCCCATATACAACAATGACCAGTAAAGTTGTAGGAACTGCACTAGAGGAGAAATTATATCACTTACAGGGGCATAATTGGATATGGATTTCACACCTCCAGCTCCACCAGGAGTGGCGCGATGAAACTCATCCTCCACATACAAGTTCAAAGGAGCTGAGCCTTCCTATATCAACAATAAAGAGAACGTAAACTCTGCTTTAATTAGGAAGTCAATATGAGGCAAGTCTCATAAAATCAGACAATACCCACCTTGAAATAGTTGCCAACAGGAGAAGCAAATGCAAGGAATGTATATTCAGACGCCGGAGCCAAACCCAATACAGGACCACTTCCTATGAGTAGAGGCCTAATGTACAAAGACCCTTTTCCTGGAGGAGGAACCTGCTTGATGATAATAAAAATGTTAAATTGCTTGCAGTTAGATGGGAAGACAAGTTTCACTGCATGCATCATAGGTATTTAGCAATATTCGGAAAGACAAAAAAGTTAATTACCCAATGCTTGTTGGCAAGAGTAATTAGTTTCACCACGTCAATGAATTGTTCCGTGGAAGGGTAAGGCATGCACATTCTTTCAGCTCCAACTTTCATACGAATGGCATTTTGATCTGGACGGAAGAGAACAAGTTGCCCATCTTTTTTTCTGTATGCTTTCAGACCTTCAAATATTCCCTAAATAGATATTCATATGCAATCATATAACCTTATATTGATTACTAATAATAGAGCAATAAAAAATAGATTAGTTGCAGCTTGCCTGCCCATAGTTTAAGATTCCTGCTGAAGGGCTCAACTCGATCTTTCCATATCGACTAAGCTGTCCTTGTTTGAAAATCTGATCATCATAACATTTCATACTGTACATGTAATCAGTTGGTTTGAGACCAAATCCAAGATTATCCCAATCCATAGCAGCACACTCTTCATCACTGAACAACAAAAGCAGAAAGTGTAAATAAAATAATATTAAGCACAGAAGAAAACATTATAAGTAGACAATATTGATGATGAATCTACAAAACCACATAGCCAAGATACATATAATTGGTAAATGCAAGGAAGAATTATTGCACGCAAAGTGTTATTCTACATTGAGGCATTAGAAAAATGTTGGACAGTGTGGTTTCAGAGATGGGGTTACCTGTAACTAGATGGTTCACACACTTGCTGTAAGGGAGATGCAGCCTGAGATGTGTAGCTATAGTAAGCTCCAAACTGCAAAAATGTCATTAACACCTCATCTGATCAGATCCATAACATTTATTGAAGGCGATTATTTTTTCAATCATTAATTGAAACTTTAGAGCTATAAGCTTTGCTAGAAAAAATACAGGATCAACATAACACATCAAAAACAAACCTTGGTATAAGCAGAATCAACACGAAAAGATTGAACCAAACGAAAGCATGATCTTTGAATCATTGTTGATGGTCTTACAATTTGTTAAAAAGCTGATAATTTTCTTAGTTGTTGTAACTATGTACTGCACAGTAACAAAACAACATAGAAGAGCTAGCTGTAAAAAAAATTAAAAAGTTTAAGAGAGACAAGGTGGAAGTGGAAGTGGAAGCGCCAAATATATATAAATGTTAGAAGAAATTAAAGAGACGGAACTGACACGATTTGTCCAATTTTTTTGGCGTCTAATGTAATTTAATTTTCTAGAGATGGGAAAAAGTTGGCAATGCACATCCAAACTCCAAAGCATGAACATGGCTCACCATTACACGTCAGGCAAAGCTAAGCTAACTTCAGACCAATCTCATATGTCATGTCCTAAAGTAGTTCATCGTGTCCCCACAATCCAGATGTATTGGAATCCAGCTTTGCTTGTTCTTTTATATATTGTTATTGTTGGGCTAGAGCTTATCACTAATATTATGTTATGTAAAAGATATGTAAAAGATTAGAGTGAAGTAGAGATGTCAAACGGATTGGGAATCGGATAATTCGAATTCGGTCCGAATTTTTTGGACCGGATATATATTTCCACTATATATATATAAATAAAAAATTGTATTCCAATCCGAAATTTGTACCAGATCGGATTTGGATTTTTCGGTTCAGATATGGATATTATGGATCGGTTGGGATAAATCTTCGGATTCTTAGACTTTTCGGATTTTTAAAAATGAATATTCAACAGTTTTTTTTAATTAAAAGAAAAAAATTTTAAAATATCTGATCGGACTGGATTCAGATTCGGATTCAGTGTCGAACAAATTTCAGATTCGATCCGGTTCAGATACAAATAACAACTGATTCAGACTTTTTTTGTCCGAATTATCGATCCGGGTCATCCCATCCGATTTACACCTCTAGGTTGAAGTCGATAGAAATTTTATTTTATCTAATTTGATAAGATGATGCTATATATATATATATATATATATGATGATGATGAGGATCTTTGTTTTATTTTATTTTTTAATGTCAAAATGCAGCATAAAGATAGGCATTGGAGAAGATACTTATTCATAGTAGGTTTTCGGGTCTCCCCAAGTCTCTATAATCGAGTCGACCCTTGTCACCTCTTATTCTCAAGTTGAACACTTGAGACTGTTGAAATTAACCCAGGTCCTTTTAGTTTTTACCCACCTCCAACGTCAAGATAATGAAGCCAAATTAAATGAATCCAGATCAGCTGGCTCTATTGAACATAACCTTACAATTCAATCCACAATCACAAGAGTGCATAAACATTACCTACTAATAAAGGAAAGCATCTAATAAATCAAATCGTTGAAAATGCTTGATGTCAACACTCAACAGCTAGCTGGAAATATTAAAATGTAGTAGTTACAAAATCTCTTTCAAAATGCATTAACACTGATGAGGAGGACTTGATGTGATTTGCTCCTTGTTTATGGAACAGAAGTTTAATGAAAGACCTGTCACCAGAAAAAAGTGATTAAACCTGATCACAAAGGATTACCAATCAAACTAAAGATACAGTATCATATCAAACAAAACCTACAAGTTTCACAGATAGAAGTAATATCATTGTTTCTCTTCCTACTTCAAGACAACTGTCCAACCCATTTTGTCTTCTGTTAGACCCATTTGGATACCTGTAAGTGCTAAGTAGAGCTGCTGCAACACGGCACTCGTTCCCCTTTCTTTGTAGGACACCCTGTATTCTCTCAATCCCAAAAAAAAAAAAAAATGCGTGACAGGTCATAAAAAAGTAAAATGTGGATGGTGATCTTTCAATTATTCTATGATCCATCCATATTAGTGTGACAGGGTTTCGAGCAATGAAACTCAAACTCCTGCTGTCCAAAAATGAAACCAGAATTAGGAATTTACCTTTTATCTAAGTAAGTTATGCTACCCACAGGAAGCAAACAAACAGAATCTCCAGCACAAAAAACTTCATCAGCATCAAATAGTTCTTCAATAGACACAAGCCGTTCCTCAATCTGTTTATTAGTATCAAGGACCAAGTGAAATATATAATACAGGAAAGTACAGGAAGGGAAGTGTTCTTTATGACTTCCAATGACAACAAGTATATTAGATACATTTTATCAATGAATTCATGTATTTATCGGTACTGTCAAGTCAAAATACATACCCGGAACCCTTGATTGCGAGCAATATCAATAATACTTTTTCTTGTAATACCAGGCTGAATTGTCCCTCCCAGTACTGGAGTAGAAATTGTTTTATCCTATTCATAAGCATCGAATCAAGTTAAAAGAAAAATAATGACAACGACTATCGTATAGGTCATTCTGAAGACCTAAACTATGCACATACACTATGCAGTCTAAGACTTAAGACTGCATAGTGTATGTGATATTTGTGCACATACACCATCCCTTGGCGAACTCCATATGCTATTCCAGATTAACATAAGGAAGATTTGGGATATTTGAGACTCCACAAACAATCTTAGTAGTTCTAGATAACCCAGAAATCAAGAAATTACAATCATACCTTCACAATGAAGATGTTAGCTGTTGAAACATGTTCCAGATATCTACTGTGCACAGAATCGAGATACAGAACATCAGAGAAACCATTTGCCTTGGCTGCAGCCTGAGCCTTCAAAATCTGCAAAGAAAAAAGTTACAGCTCGAATATTTTGGAATACAATGCTAGTTCTGAAAACTTCTTTTAACTTACTGAAGCATAGTTACTTATTGCCTTCACATTTCCAACCCCACCACGAGTTGCACGATGGAATTCATTTTCCACCACCAGATTGATTGGTTTCATTCCCTCCTGTCATCATCATACGAAGTAAGAGTTGTAAATAACAATGAACTGTACCAGCTATGAGAAGCTGTGAAAGCAAGTAAATCAAATTATGTGTGAACTCTAACTACTACTGAAGACTTCAATAGTAAAACATCAGGAGGAGTTGTATCATAAAAAAAACAAAATCTTGAACTATCAAGGCTATTAACAGCATATATACCACAAAATAATTCCCAACTGGAGTAACGTAAATCAAAAAGGTGAATTCAGGAGCCGATTTCAAACTAAGAACTGCTCCACTCCCCATAAGTAGTGGCCGGATGTGTAAAAATCCTTTATCCGGAGGTGGAATCTGCAGTGTGGCATTGATGATCACCCAATGACTCAGGCCACTACAACAGCAAGGAAAATATATATATATATATATATATATATTCTAAATTAAATGACACAACATTGTGTTACCCAACGTCTATTTGCCAACACAGTAACTTTTACAGCTTCTACAAACTGCTCAATAGTTGGTGCTGGCATGCACAGACGATCTGCACCTATTCTCATACATAATCCATATTCCTCGGGACGAAATAACAAGATAGAATCATCTTGTTTCTTGTATGCTATCAAGTCTTCAATTATTGCCTGAATAGAAAAACTATTATTAAAACATAACTGTAAATTAAAGAACTTCAAATCAGATATCCTTTCAACATTATAGCACTAATGATGATTGATGCACAAAAACTTCAAATATCAAAATCAGTAATTGAATTGTAAGACCAGATCATGAATAGAGTCTGCAGTCATTACACTAACCTGACCATAGTTCAAGACACAAGCTGATGGAACCAATTGGATGCTCTGAAAAGGCTGCAAACCCCCATCCGAAAAACCGCCTTCTTCGGAACATTTCATAGTATACATGTAATCCGTTGAGATGGGATCAAATCCAAGGTTGTCCCAACTTCTACCAGCCAATTCAGATGTTTGGCTGTTGTATTTCAGTTGTCAAAAACTTTTATAGATCAATTAATAAACACATGCAAACATTGATTAAAACTTAAAATTTCAAAATACCATTCGTTTTATATTTCTCCAGACTATCGCTATCAGCATGTCCATTTTTAATAATTAGAAACCATATTTTAAAAGAAAATTCAAAAGTGGACAATCAAGATTCAAGAAAGCAAAATACAAAAGTGAGTTTAGATTACCTATAAGAATCTGATTGAATTGCTTGATTCCTCGTGACCGGGCCAAGTAGTGAAGAAGATGATCCAAAACAAGGCTTATAATGAAACTGCTACACATATGAAAAAAAAAATGGATGATTTCAAATTGCATTCAGGATTAAAATTTAGTTAAATGGTAATTAATAAGAAACAAAAGAAACCTTGAGAGATGATGAGTGATGGAGAAGAGCAGTTGTTGTAGTAGGAGTATTGTTGGTGAAGGAGCATGAATGGTTAGCAGTAATTGAGAAGAAGATGCCATAGCTGTTCACCATTTTCTCTGTTTTTTTTTTTTTTTTTTTCGTTTTTAGATCAAAGTTTGGAAAGTGAAGGTGAATGTTCTTACTTCTCAGGTTCTCGCGGACACTGACGTATTTTCGAGTTTGGAAACTAACGGATTAGCGGTAAAAAATTCTCTTTTAGTTTTTACTAAATATCCCCACCATTTGTTCTGAGTAGACCCTTTTCATTTAGTTTTTGTTGGATAAATTGCTGTGGAGTAATCTCATTTGACATATGATTGCACCTCATAAAACATGATAATTCCCGTCTTGTAATCACATTTCGAAGTTGAAGTCTCGGGTTCAATTCTCCTCTCCAAGTCAAAAGTAAAAAATATATATATATTTCACCAAACAAAGATGTTTAATGAGGCCGTTTAGGTAATTTTAGAAATGTACAATATGTTACGGGGCCATTTAAGTAAGTGTGTGAATACAAAGTGAAGATGTTGTTTTTCTTATGTAACAAATGTACAATATATCATGGGGCCATACGGTAAGTACAGGGTATGGCTACCTTGTTGGGATATTAATCTCAATAATGTTGATAAAATTTTATTACAAGATTCTTCTAATACTTGGTTGATATTGGCAACCAAACACTTTAAAAATGATAAAGCAACTTGTTATAACCATTTAACCAGTTAATTTCAAATTTCTTAATTAATACTGTTACTTTGCTTAAATTTTGTGTTCAAATGATGTGGCAACATTATAATCCATTCATTTAGATTGTATTATATTTACATGATTTAAATGAATTGATTAGAGTGTTTGCTCCATCATTTAGACACTAAATTTAAAAAAGTAACATTACTTTTTTTAAAAAAAATTAATATAAAAGGTAATTAACTAATTTAATTTAATTTAAATAATTGTATTAAATAATTTCAAATCATAATCCTTATCTTTGAAATAATATTTAATATTCTCAGCGAAGTATCCCGATTTGTCTTTTAATATGGTTTATATTTCGTGAATACAGTACAAAAGAAGATGTCGTTTTTCCTATAATCTAATGTAATAAATGTGCAATATGTCATGGAGCCATTTAGGTAATTTTATATTTTTATTAACGAACCATTAGAATTTTGTATTTCGATAGGTATAGCCCAAAATCTCATCGAAACGGTAATAGTTTTGGTAGCCAAAATCTGTAATAGCTAAGGTTATGAACCCAAGTGTCCAACCATGTTTTTGTTTGTTATGGGCCGCATAAGAGAATTTGGCCCAGCTGAAATCAGGCCCCCAAACGTTAGGACAAACACAATGACAAGCCTTGACCAAGTTTAGATGCAGACAATTCAAGTTATTCTTAATATAGGCCCGAATGACCATAAACAGGTGATTAAAGTCTACTTGGACTTAGTAAGAACATAACTGAAACAAGTTGTTAACAATGACTAAGTCGGTGATAAATTTATAACCCCTAAATCCTATGAATCGCGAGACATTCTTGTAATCTCGTCCCACAGATATCACGATCCCCACGAATCAAATCTAAACTGATCAAATGTTCAGTTTTCAAAGAGACCTATAAATACATGGTTCTCCCTCATTAAACCGAGGAGGATTCTCTCTGGACTCATGAGAAATCCCTTTTAAGAACACAAATTTTCCTTTTTCTAACTCACGTTTAAAAACTCTGATATTTTATATTATTATTCACTTCAAATAGAGGGCTCTACAAAGTCCAATGTCAACACGTTCAAATCGAGGGCTCTACGTCATAACTATGTGTTCAACCCAAGCGAACATAAGGCCATCATAACGACACCACCTAGGACTCGACCAACCTTATTTACAGTTTGATTTAGATTTTATTCAGTTTAATTGTTGATTTGAAATTATTTTTATTGATTGATAAATTGTCTAACTCGAGCATCAAAAAGTCTCCGACGGAACACCCCCCGTCTTGCTCTGTTCTATCTTTTTATTTTTTACAGGATCTCGTAGAGCACTACCTACTAATTTTTGCTCTACTATTGTCAGTGTCCACCGACTTACAAAAATTCAATTGGAGATTTTCGGGCTCTTCAGTGGTCATTGAAATAGGGAAATGAGAATGTGCCTTTCAAAAAAAGAAAGGGAAATTCTTACCGAAAAAAAGGGAAATGAGTATTTGGGCCTGTACCATTAAAAAGGAGAGAATGGGCCCATGGGCTTGTGGCGTGAAATCAACCAACTACTGCTCTAATATGAAACGACATCGTTTGCATTTTCATCTTTTATGGGACCCAAACACTTTTCGGAGAAAAAATGCTCAATTATTTGCCGGCGCTGGGATTTTGTGTTGTATGACTCGACGTCAATTTGAATAATATCATTCAGGTGAAATTTTTCTTTTTTTCTCTTTTTCTCTTTTTCAAGTGAATATAATTTAATTTATCTATTTTTTTTTCACTTGATTTATCTACCTATTGTTGTTATTTTCACTTCGAATAATCGAATCCAAGCTAGAAGAGATTGCCTCATCAAAACCTGAACAACAGGCTATTTATGAAATTAATGGAACGTCGAATGAATCTGGATGGTTTTGATTCTTTTGAAAGGATAGTTTCGCCTTAGAATTGGTTCATAATTTATGTTAAATTTATCTACTTTATTCAAATTTTCTTCAAAAATGTGTATCTTTATGTTGATTCATCCTTGTTTCATGTAATTTTCACCTGCAACTCATTGTGACTTTGAAATTATTGATAAAAGCTATAGCTTGAAGACTGACATCTATAATACTACATTTAACACATTGCTTGATGTGAAGATAACATGTAACAGTTACAGGGTGAATCATGTGATTCGAAAGTATATTTCATGTTTAGATTCATTTTCGATTTTAGTTTTGTTCATTACGATATAAATTTTGTTGAATTAAGACGAAACATGTGGAGCTATCACCAAAATGATAACTTGAAGTTGAATTGTACTCTGTTTCTAGTTATCCTGGAATCGATGTACATAATATGGAGTTTTTTTTAGAGCAAATATGGAATTGTATTACTCATTTTCTTTGGTTTCTTTTCAATTTTTTCGGGCAAATTCAGATCCATGGCAAGAGTAGTACCTTTCCGATTGAAGAAAGATGTTGTGATGAGGAAGCTTTCAAATTAGCTTTCTCTGAATGAGTTGCTGGAAAGTTGTAGATGGGAAATCAATCAATCAAACAAAGAGGGGGTCTATGTTGTTGGAAAGATCTTCAATGTAATCTTGGGCTGCCAGAATGAGAAGACAGGCGCCGGGTAGTTCTCTGGACATTGAAATACACAAGAACTTTAACCAGTCTGATGAGTTTGAGGCACTGCTTCAAGAATTCAAAACAGTTAACAAGTTACAACCAGACTCACTTTGTGAGGAAAAAGGAGTTCAAGGAAGCTACTGATAAGATGGAAGGGCGCCTTTTGGGCAATGGGCAGATCTTCGTTGCCTTCGTGGAATGGAAAGGTCGTCTTGCGCTGTTCCCTCTCCCTCTCCCTCTTTAATGAATTATAGCTTCAAATTGAGCATCTTTAAGCTATAGAACACACGCTGTTTTTTTGATACAAGTTATAGAACACACTTGAAAGCATCTTTTTTGTTGGATGGAAATTGAGCTGAGCAACTGGCTCTCGTTGAATTGGGTCTATTCTTTTAACATGTTTACAATAAGATTGATGTCAGGTTTGAACATATGTTTCAATTTGTTTCCAATACCTTACCCCGAGTAGAAATCCAGTAACGAGCCACGCAGTTTCTTGTAAGAAATCGCTTGATACTTACAAGAACTCACATTTTCACACAAGACCTTGATATCATCTACCATGAAACTAGCATATCCAAACAAATAAGCATCTGAGTTGACTCTGAATACAACATTACTGGCATCTACTTCAGTCTTAAGGCAATTTTACAACCAAACCCAAATTCTTAGCGAGCAATAAACCATCCTGAGAGCCAAGAACGCACTAATTTCGTTGCCACTATCTTGCCCTTATCATCACTGAAAGCTTGCCCAACATAGATTCTAATTGTAATCAATCACATTTTTATTACTCTTCTAACAATTTACTAGTTATTACCAAAAATAAGAAGAAAAAAAAGGTTCCATTTAATAAGCAAGAGGAGCCACATGAAAAACAAACATCTTACAAATTAAAAAGTTGCAGATAACAACATAGAGAATGAAAACAATAAGCCAGAAAAAAAAGGGAGGGGCAAACGAGTAGAAAACATCACATAATGGTACAATAGCCATAAGGGAAGGATTTGACTTGAGGAGCATCAGCATCGGCAGTGGATTGAGCATCACGATTGACGCCGGGCCAGTCCCGACAGAGACAGTGCTGGCCTTCAGCGATGGATTTGTAAACAGAGGGAAGATGGCGCCCGCAGCCGCCCCAAGTCGTCTTCCCGCAGCCTGAACACTTCACCTGGTAGCACATCTTCCTTGCTATTGTTTTTACACCACAGATTTGTTATGTTAACTCCCCTGTTAGACATCAAGGTCTCGACATAGCGTGGCCACTGAAAACTCAGTTTTTTTTTTTTTTTTTGGGTTATTAGACTAGTCCCCCCAAACTTACTCGAGTTTGCATTTTAGCCATGGAACAGATTTTTTAGGTATTAAATCCCCTGAATGGCAAACGGTTTGATATATTGTCCCCTGAATGCCAGTTTGAAGGGTATTTACAGTTAAGTTTTACCAATAAATGAAAGTTTAGATGGTTTAATACCTAAAAAAAACTCAAAGGGTAAAATACAAACTCACGTAAAGTTCTGGGAAATAGTACTAATAACTTCTTTTTTTTTCTTTTTACATAAGTCAACTCATTCTTATTTGAACGGTAATTTAATCATTTTCTTATGGGTAAATTGTACAAACATCCCTGAATTTGGGCCTAATGTCAGCTATATGTAAGTTTTGCTCAAAATTGCATTAACATACCCTACCGTTAGTGGAAGACGGAAGACCGTTAGAAGTTAACAGGGAAAGGGTCAAATTGTCCGTTCTCATTGAAATGATGTGCAATAATTTGTTTATTTTTTTTATTCTATTGGGAAATGTGAACAGACTTTTTGAATAATAATTAAAAAAAAACTTCAATTATTTCAAAAATAAATTAATGAAAGTCTGTTCAGATGATTTATGATTGTTCAAATCCACCTCAGGCCGGCCTAATTTAAATTATATATTAGGTCTAAAGTCTAAATATTGTCGCTCTTTATATATATTTTTTCCTTTGCTTTTACTTTGGGCCCGAGTGTTATAGAAATTGGGCCACTGAACATATTAGTTGATCGTTTGAGGGTTGGGAATCACACCTCTCTTATGGCTTATTCATTGGCATCCCCCTTCTTTTTCTTTTTTCGAAATCACAAATTCACAATCCTCTTCTTCAGAGTGAGAATTTAATGGATTTGTCTCAAGAGGACACATGCAATATAATGTACATATTTACTAGTAGTTTTGTATGTTGGATTTGTTGTTCGAAAATACTTCTCAACATTAGGTAATCATTCAAAATTTGAGAGTACAATATTCCTATAATCTCATACAACATAACAGAGATGTTGAAATCTCTGTAATCTTTTAAATTTTGTATTTAGATATGGATAGATCGGTGAGAATTAAACAAGAAGTAATCGATTCAATCGAACTAGCTGAGCCCCACCATATTATTTGAAATGTCAATACAATAATCTATTTGCAGCCATGTCAAATAGCAATGGGGCTATATTCAAACCCCAATATCCTTTTGGCACTTGCACTCTTTGAAGGAACATGCCCACAACCCACAAGCATGTGCACAGTCCAATGTGGGGATTCCATGTTGCTTTAATTCAAACAACTCAACTGAGCAGGATGTTCTTTAATTTATATCTATATCCCATAATGTTGAAGATAGTAAGATAGTGCTAGATTATGTTTCCAGGGCTTGTCTAGTTTGTACACATTATAATCAGCATGACAACATGATGCAGTGGAAAAAAAATCACGTAAACAAAAATTGATGGACAGAACGGATAACCGATTTAGATCTGTTGATTCGCACATAAATACCGGAACAAATCATTCTATTAATCCGTGCACGAACACCAGAATAACAGGCATCAAAATTCGTTGATCTTTACAAAGATACCGAAATTTGGATAAAAAACGATACTCTCTTTAAAAACAAATTTTATTCATTCAAGTCTTATTAAAAAAAACATAATACAATCTATTTAAATAATGAAAGCAACCCGAATCTCCTAGAATTCGATATCTCCTAAATTCCAAAACAAGATAGCAACCTGAATCTCAGAATTCGATATCTCTTAAATTTCTAAATAAAAGAGAATTCTAAAACTCCTAAACAAAATTTAATGAGGAAATTAGATTTGATTTGATGAAATCAAATTATTAAATAATTAACTATCTAATTAAAAGAAACGTAATAATATTTTTAAAACAAAAAATCTTCAATAAAATCTTCGGTTTATCTCCTGCGCCATAACATGTCATGCACTCCTGTCTATTATATCGTAACACTTCCTGTCTATTATCCATTTTGCTATCTTATGTCAAATGACTCAAATTACACAGTGATTGTATTTATATAACTAATGAAGCTAACATATCAATAAATCCGTTGTCGTCCAGCGGTTAGGATATCTGGCTTTCACCCAGGAGACCCGGGTTCGATTCCCGGCAACGGAATTTTTTTTTTTTTGTTTTTCCCTCTTGTCTAGTAACTATGGTGGGGTTGAGACGACACGCTCTCTCTTTCTTTTGGTCACAGTGACAGTCTCATCGATGGATAGCAATATAGCATGATAAAGTCAGCAGAGGAGGAGTAGCAATTAGTTGGGATTGAGGACAATCTGAGTGGGGTATACTTAGCTTTGCTTTTGGGAGAGTCGGTGGCATGCTTATGATGTTCTCATCATCTCATTGAAATCAAAGACGATTATGTTTCTTTGACTAGATTACTCTTGTCCCACTTCCAAGCTATTAAATCATACTATACCCGGACCTCTCAATTCTCATACACACATCTAATTATAATATTTTACACTAATATATAATATGTTACCATCATTAGGATTATTATTTGAAATTTGTGTCGTAATATATACTTCAAACCATTTTAAAGTAATTTTCAATATTGACATGTAATCTTATCATCCAATGTGGCTTGATGATATAGAAAGCTGGTTAAGTATAATGTCTCAAGTTTGTAGTATGGCATGTTTAATTATATTTTTCTTCAACTCTCATAGGGCGTATTTATTAATTAGAAATTATAATGAAGGAAAGATAAATTAATTTATGATATATGATTATTTGGAGTTGAAGCTTAATTACCTCTTCCACCTAAAGAAATAAGTTCCTTTTACATAAATTGTAATTGAAGGTTTTGCTGGAGAAATAATTTAATGTCCACGATCCTCATTAAGAATTTAAGTTTCATATCTAATAAAACTTAATAAACGCACCCATAACCATATGAATAGCTCCATTAATCCAGTCTATTGGCACAAGCTCTTCCGGTGCATTGAACCTATATCTATATATATATATATTGTTAAATTCTTCTCCAACTTCGGAGAAAAAACTAATTAACAAGGAATTAACTAGCTAGTGGGCATGATTGAAATTCTTACTTACAATAATTAGTCAAGTACGACAATCCGAAGTGGGTATTTGAGCTTTCAAATACTTCCCTTGTTTGAGCATCGAATCATTCTCCAGACCTAATAAAAGTTGAAGAAAAATTAACAGTACAAGTTTTTAATGGCCTACATTTTGTCATTAGATGCAAAATTGGATTTGGTTTATTAAAGCAAGCAATTTTAATTAATCAATTATATTCTTCCGCGTATACTTTAATTAACAAAAAGGAGCTATTAAAACAAATATTAATTAAATCATGCCATGCGTCACGAGCAAAATCTCTCTCTCTTCCTCTTAATCAGCGGAAGAGATGTAGCTAGATTCCTATGATAATGCTGAAAAAGTGAGAGCTAGGTCAGTGATAACGTAGATTACAATCAATAATAAACAAGTTGTGGTAGAAATGCAGACAAAAGTGGTGGCTTTCCTTGACATGGACGGTTGGCATAAAAAGAAAAAAATTGAGATGTAGAAAAGCCAAACAAAGAGCACAATCCTGCACTATCACTGGTCGGCCCCTGGCCTTAAAGCTCGCAACATTGTTGAAACCTTATCTCCAACACCACCACCACCACCACCCCTCTACGTACCCGTCTCTCATTGCCTATAATTCTTTCTGATCATAATCCCTTTAGAATCGAATGATCCATCATGCCAAATCATTGATATATGGACCTCCACCTTGTCTGTCTGTCTGTCTGTCTATCCATTGCCTCCATTCTACATGTGTCACGTTCCCACACGAATGAATATCGTTGAATGTAGTTATGATGTCACGCATGCGCGACTGTACATATCAAGTGAACGAGAATTTTATAAATAGAATTGTGACCGTCTCAGTTATGGATCATGACTGTATTTAATTAACATTTATCGAAATATTATCATCGTTTGCATCAGCAATGGCATCTTGTAGTAGTGTCACTGTGTGAGTGAGTGATCAGTGACTTTAATTAGTTTAATTAACCCAGTACAAATGTAATGAAACGACAAGAGAACCCGCACTACTGCGACTAAGCATCCTTTGTTTATAAGCTATCTTTTTTATAAAAAAAATTTGGTCATTTCGGGTAATTAATTTTTAGTATAGAGAAAAAATTTGTTTTTTGTGAACACAAAATTATTCCTAATCATCCCTTGGACTGAGTATATTATATAGTATTATATTCTCCACTCTGCCAAAGTCAATGTTTATCTATCTATTTGCATGAAACTTGCCGATGAAGGCTCGGATAATCCTATCTTTAATGGCTGCTTTAATACACTTTTATAATTCTTCTACCTAATCATCGGATAATTTACTTTTCATTGTATTATATCAAACAAAAAGATAAAAAAGTTAAAAGATCTTAAACGGTTAGATGTCTCAACTGACCTACAAAATTCTTACAAATGACATGACCCACACAATTGTGACGCATAGATGAAGTTAAAGATTCGTCGGTGGATTAAATCGAAGTGCATTGGTTGCCATTTCCCATCAGTTATATATTCACAAGAAAATGATACTTTTTTTTTCAAGATTTCTTAATTAATTTTACGCAGTTATATGGGTATAGCTGACAAAAGTACACTATTATTAATCAGATATGTTTATTTATGGATGGAGATAATTGATCAGTGTGATTAATTAGTTCAAAACTCAGCATCAACCCTCTTAATTAAGCAAGCAAATATCTGAATTCACGCTAATGACATGCTATTCCCTACCCCATTATTTCTCTGTTGAAATTCGTGGGTATGTGTATCGATGTATTATATGTGGAGGGCCCAGATCATGAATACACATTTTAAGTAGTGTATGGATCGATATATGTAACTCCTTTTGTTCTCCAAATTCAAAGTGGTAGGCTAGGTCATATCATTGATTTTTAATTAATCACCAAATGATCGATTATGATTAGCAATAATGCAATCAGTGTTTAATCTACACAATTAATAAACAATTTGGAACAAAATTACATAAGAATGTACTGCTTGATTCGCTATAATCAATTCTCGCTGAGGACACCAAAATTAATTTGGCCATTCAAGTCAATATTGCAAGAGCCGCCTTGTAGAGAACAATATCGTACGCACTTGCTAAACTTTGGAGAGCCTGCGTGGTGTGCACTAATTAAGGTAGTTAATTAAACAACACAAGAAAAACAGAAAAGAAAAACAAAACAAATGAGACTACTGACCTTTCTTGTCAAATCAGTGACCCTAATTTTAGACAAAATGGACTGTGTGTAGTTTGGCGATCCAAGGTTATTATTACAAGAGTCCATATCTTGTGAGTGATTCGAAGGGGCATGCATGTATAGTTGTGTGGGGACATTTGGGTGTGGTACGCGACTAGATCTACAAACATAGTTGATATGGGCTTCATTTCACGCTTATAATAAATGTTGATCTAGCTATATATTGTCTTCTACTGTGCATGCATGTAAAGTGAAAGAAAAAATCAAAAGAAAAATCGAAAAAGAAATTAAAGGTGATCAAATTGGTCGATTTATTCTCATGTGTACATCCACTTTCCATGTGATATTCCACGTATGCCATTCATTCCATACATTGCATTTTGCATATTTAATGTGATAAAGAGAGAGAATTGTTTGTCACAGGTCAACCTATGATAACTCAATAAACAAGATTATTATTATTATTATTATTATTATTATTATTATTATTGGTCACTGTACTAGCTACTACGTCTCATCATTTCCTTTGATTAAAAATCGATCAGTCTCCTCCATAACCGACCCTCCCCAAAAAAGAAGACCTCTTCAATTTCTCCTCATCAATCTCCCTCTAATTTTCTCTCTATAGTACTTTTGAAGATCAAGTACTGTGGTAGCTAGCTAGCTAGCTAGCTAATTAGCCGTACTTCAAGTTCAACACCATGGGATTTGATGATATTTGCAACACAGGCCTTGGTCTTGGGATATATAGGCAGCTGCCACAAAACGGCCATATTCATCATGATCAACATCAACATCAACAGCAGAAGATGAAGAAGAAGCAAATTTTGAAATATGATCATTTGTTACCATTTCTTACATTAGGCCCATCTGAAGATCATGCAATGAAATCGGCAACAAAAGCTGATGATCATATTGCTGGTAAAGTATATGGTGATCAGGCCTCTTCTATAAGTGCATTGTCGTCCTTTTCTAACTCTAGTAGCATCAAGAAAGAGAGAGAAGCCATCGGTGACGAAGAGGATCAGGAGTTGGAGTACTTAGAGAGAGTTTCTAATTCAAGGGTGAGTGATGAAGATTATGAAGATCAGGAAGGTAGTCCCAGGAAGAAACTTAGACTCAACAAAGCACAGTTTGCAACTCTAGAAGATAGCTTCAAAGAACATAGCACTCTCACTCCTGTACGTATATATCATGATCTATCTCTCCTATTTATTTGATCAATTAGATGATTTAAATGTTTTTAAAAATACTTTTTGGTGTATATATTTTTTAATTATTATTATTAACAGAAGCAAAAGCAAGCTTTAGCAGAGAGGTTGAATCTAAGGCCACGACAAGTAGAAGTTTGGTTCCAAAACAGAAGAGCCAGGTTCATTAATTTACAAAAAACCATCACTTATTATTGAAAAAATTATCTTTGAATTCATATTAATATTTCTTATACTATATATATAATTTGTAGGACTAAGCTGAAGCAAACTGAGGTAGATTGTGAGTTACTGAAGAAATGCTGTGAAACACTAACAGAAGAGAACAAGAGGCTACAAAAGGAGCTTCAAGAGCTCAAATCACTCAAAGTAGCAGCAGCGCCGCTATATATGGAGATGCCAGCCGGCGCTGTCACGTCCCTCACCATGTGCCCTTCCTGTGAGAGGATTTGCGGCGGTGGTGGTGGTGGTGGCGGCGGCAGCGGCGACGGCTCTTCTACAGTCCATTTTAGTACTCTTGGACCAAAACCTCACTTCTTTAATCCCTTCACACACCCATCAGCAGCTTCTTGCTAGGCAAATTAATTACAGGAGCCAGATCGAACACATTTATTATTTTTGTTCTAGGCTTCGAACCCATGCCAGCTGTCGTATACTCGTATCCGTATATATATATATATATATATATAATGAATTAGTTAACCTAATTTGTCGACTAGAGCATGCAATAATTTCTATCTCATGTACAAATCGTTTGTAAATTCTTGAAAGAATTCTGTAATGGATTGTTCCTTTTTAATTTCTTTTTTTCATTGATTTGTTTGAAGAAGTACTCTTGTTTAATTTCTTTAATTTTTACATGCAGCAGTCTATTATTTGCTGTACCATTTAATTGATGAATATAAGGAGTAGTGGTTTAATTATTATGGACAATTGATGAATCTAGAAACTTTTGATGCTTTTTTCCCCAAAATTTGCAGCAATGTTTGCTAAACATTTTGAATTTTAGATACCGATCAGATAGCAAAGAAGGATTATGGATTAATTTGCATAACTCCAAGACTCAAAATTAAATCAGGAAAATAAAATTGAATTTTGACCGGTTAGGTTTTTTTTTTTTAAATGATAAAGGATTCCTAAAAAACTTATATCTTACTCTTTACGAGCAGAACGAAAACTCGCTTCTTAACCCTAAATAAAGTTGTAGTGGAAAATTTTATTTCGATCATAGTGGTATTTAATAGCGTCAAGAGACTAGTTTTGGCTCTAAGATCGATTATGTGTTGAAGAAATTAATTAAACCAAAAGCTAATGAATTGAATGAGTTTACAATGAGAGTTGAGATAACATTGAAAATTATTACATATGTTATGGTATATGAAGACATCTAAACATGCTTAATTATGATATATAGTAAATTTGTATCCTTCATTTTGCATGAAGTCGATCGGTAGTTCTATTTATCTATGGAATAAATTTAATTAAAAATAATAATTACTATTTATTGTTTTGATGGCATACCTGTTTAGAGTGGCAACAAAAACACACGTACACTATTGTTCTGCCACGGGTTCCAACTACAAAGTAAGACAAACACTACAAAGTTCCAAAATTAACAATCAAGACAAATAAGAGAAAGGCACGCCAAGCTTAATTAAACGAACAAAGATTCATAATATAGCGAGTTTAACTGCAAGAAAACAAATCAAGGTGATTGATTAATAATATTGATGGGATTGGTGTGGTGTCAAATTAATTATTTGTTTCAAATTTTGTTTTATTTTTCTTACGTTTATATAATTATTTTATTTATTCTTGTTTACGAGACCAGATAATGAATTACACTGACGAGTTGGTGCCAGTGTGCCACCACCTCCACACATGTATACTATTGTAATGGGTCATCAACATTCAACACTGTTGTCGTGATCTAAGCCAAAAATAATAAAATAATTACCAAAAAAATATGTTGTCGTGATCATCATCACTCATCCTTATATATAATTACCGCCACTGTCCACCATTGTCCATCGATATACATGTTTTTGTAATTGTTTACGTTTTTTTTAATTTTTCTGGAATTCTCTGTCGTCAGGAATATTGGAAAGGTTGAACATGTGGAGGTTGTCTTATATAAAATGGGAATTGAAAAACAAGAGACGTGCGAAATAGGATACCATTATCATCACTCGTTTATTATCTTCTTAATTAGTGGGCAGTTCTGCTTAATTAGGTTTTCTAATTTTGTTTTCAGGACTCTCGTGTTCTCTTTGTTTGCTATAGACTTATAGATAGAATAAAAAATAAAAAATAAAGTTGTTGAAAGTTTAATGACTCTGGGTTGGACTCTCATATATTAATTTAAACTTTTGATTTAATGGTTATCTAATATCGAAGTTATTTGTCATGTGTTGGACTTGGCTTCCTGTCAAACCAATTAATTAATCAGCATATGAGGAGGTGCCTTAAGGTTATATATATATATATATATATATATATATAAATTTTCTATTGTCAATTCGAACCGATATTAGATATATCAGTTCCTTGTCTGAGTCATTGGATTTAAAAGATACTTTGATAAGTGTATACAGTCAAATCAAAACATTTAAATCTAATAGTCCATATGTAAGGAACTGATATATTTTATATCATTTTGAATTGACAATAGAAAAATTATATATATATATATATATATATATATATATATTCAAGTCAGTACGCACTGATATAACTTTATCAGTGTGTTGGATGTGGATCATTAGATTTACATACTTTGACTCAAAATATATACACTTGTCAAAACTTCTCTATAATCAGTGGTTCACATGCAACACACCGATATAAGTTATATCAGTACGCACTGAGGAGAAAATGATTGTATGTATATATATATATATATATATATATATATATATATATATAATCGTTCACCTGTCAGTTCGTCTTGATATAAAATATATATATCAGTTCCTTGATTGTGGACCATTAGATTTAATTGCTTTGACCCAGTGTATATGCATTTGTTAGGACTTCTCCATAATCTATGACCCACATTTAAGGAACTGATATATTTAATATCAGAATGAACTGACATGAGAAATAATCTATATATATATATATATATTTATATCTATTATGCAAATGGTAGAAATTCAGAGTAACTCCACAAAATAAACAAATAAAACAGAATATAATAAATTTATGTGATTCGAAAATTCTATGTCCATTGGTAATTTATGTGATTCGATACTACTATGGATAAAGACAAATTTTTTTAAAAAAAAGTCTCAAAATCAATACTCATAAAACTATAAAAGCAATACCCCAACTTTTAAATAAATAAAAACAAACAAACAAAAGCAATACCCTAATTAACAATTTTACTTTTATAGGAACACAATTTAGATAAATTTATAGTATACTAATAAATATTACCACAATTTTACCATATGTATTATTATAATTGAATTTATGTTAGTTATATAATAAAAATCACACATTTTTACTATATATATTATTATAATTAAAATTATATTATTTACACGGTAAAAATGTATTGATGTGTATAAATATACCTAAATTGTATTCTATGAGAGAAAATATGTCCTAATTAATAACTCAAAAAGGTTTCCGATGACTACATTTTACATGTGCTTATGGACTCTACCTAGAGCGACTTTCTCTTATTGAGAACAATAGAAAGACAAGGCTAAAAAGACACCTATAATCATATGCTTATTGATACTATACGGCATAGACGAAATAGGTTTCCATGAAATCAAGGCTTCCATTATGTAAAACAATAGAAAGTTAAGGCAGATAAGAAACCTATAATAAGTATTTATAGCATGGTGTGGTGACATAGACAAAATAGGTTTCCATGAAATCAAGGCTTATGTGGACCGGCCAATTAACAAAAGTCATGTATCGTGTTCTCTTTAAAATAACATCTTAAGATAACTTAATATTTATTACAAATTTAGAAAGAGAGTATGTGATATGATTTGAATACACAATCCTATATTATAATGGGTGAAAGACTTATTTGACCACCTCAACTTCCGTCTAGATGTGTTCAGAATATTTAATTATTATTGTTTAATTTTATCCAAAAATGTTCCTGGTCTAATGGTTACTTAATCAAAATATAGCAAAGAGTTTAAAAACATTGATTTTTGAGTATAATACAAAGGGAGTATTATGTGTTAAGTTGTTTTGTTTATTATTATTATTACATTTTCAAAACTATAATTACAATAGCCAGGTTTTATAAATTTGTTACAAAATCAATAATAATAATAAAAAAACAATTAGCAGAACTTTAATTATCAGAAAAGAATTTGAATCCAATAATAGTTAACTTCGAAAAGAAATACAAATTTAAGCCTTCAAAAAATGGCCGTCAATTTGTTCTGGTGCTTTGAAAGGATGAGTCAAATCCAATATTGTGAAATAATATTCCATATGAGTACGGTCATCAGTCATCAGTCATCAGTCATCACTTAGAAATTGACAATCAAAAGTACTTGGGCTGCTCGTTTGATCAGCAGAGACGGCCTGCCTAACTCAAACCTACCTAAAAATACTTGCTTTGATCCAAGAATAATTGGGTTCGGTTTCAGTTGAAGTTGATCCAACGTATACATTACAACTACTTATGTTTTTATTCTTTGCTACTTGCTATGATAACGATGTTTGTCGGGTATGTTCATAGAAGGAACCATCATCTCCTAAATCCTAATCTCATTTTATCATTTTTTCTTAGTTTTCAAATGTTTGTGTTTTCTTTCTAGAGATCATTATGATTTTATACAAATAATTATTATCTTAAGTTTGTTGTATTATCAATCGGGACATACTTCAATCATGTTCTAGTTAATATCTACCGATTATTACATCAAAAACTCATTCTAATATGATGTACGCCAAAAACTATAGGTTTAATGATGTCTAAAATAGCTCTGTTAAGAGAAAGAGTTACTAACTTTACCGTCGTCTATTATAGTTTGGTGATAAAGGAGGCTTATTCCGTCTGACAATGATTCATTGAATCTCAACATCGTGTGTGGTATTACAAAAAATTGAAAGAGATAACATTGCAACCAAAACTATTCATCAAATATATAACCAGCTTTTTAATTGAGTAAATTAGTAAGTGAAAAAATATATATCAAAACAATAGAAATTTAAAAAATGAAAGGAAGAAAGAAAAAATATAAAAAGAACTCACGTTAAAAAATTCGTACTTTGCTGATAATTCTAATTCTCTCTTCCTAATTTTCAAATATGATTTCCTCCCCTTTTACATCAAATAGCTTTTCTATTTAAAAAAATATATTAGACAATAAAAACAAATTAGCATAAAAACCAACTTAAATAGTAAATATTGTGAATGTTATTTGTCCTTAACACATCATTTATCACATAACCCCATAATTTATGTGGTGATGACAATTCATTTGTCATATTATTTATGTTAATTTTTTGGGTTAAATAGTATTACGTTTTAAAATATTACCCCATCATATATGTAAAGGATATAGCTATAGCAGATATATCAGTAGATAAAAGCAGCAGTAATGTATCAGTCAAGTCAAGCACATGTCAAGCATCAACTAAGCTAAGCACAAGTCAAATTTGTATGAAATCAGCTAGTAATCCCATGCTTCTCAAAGCATCAAGTAATGGCTTGAGCAAAAGATCTGAACCGCACTTCCACACTACATCAAGAGTCAAAAGTGGAAGTTAGGAACATATCTCAACCGTGCATCAAGACTCAGACAGAGAACAAAGCAACGATTGAGGATTGATAATAATATAACAATATTTAAGCGCCAAAATTACTTTCTGTTATGATAACTTGGCAAAATGATTGGATCTCCGTGATCCTAGGAAAGTCTGTTGAAAACACTCAAAAAGTGTAACTTCTAGGAATATATATTCACTTGATGTTTATTGACTTTATTCTTGTAAGATTGAAAATTAATAAAATCTCTGAATCGTTAGAGTCTCTCAAAAGCTTCTTTGTAGCAATTCTTCAAACACTTTGTGTTGTCAATTTTCTACTTTGTTTTTCATTGTTTTACATGGTATCAGAGCTTTTGCTCTTGATCTAATCACTGTCAAATCGTCATGAATCAAGCACCTTATTTGCCTCAATCATTGCCAATGTCACAATCAACATATCAAACTTCATCTCCACTACCAACAATTGAATCTCCGATGATAGCAAAGTCTCTCAACTACAATCTTTCAGTCAAGCTCAATCATGAAAACTACATCTATTGGAAGGCTCTCGTTCTTCCTGCAACAAGAGCTTTGGAGCTTGAAGATTTCATTAATGGTGTTAGGCTATGTCCAAACAAATACGTCAATTCTCCGGTGATAAACACGGAGTTTCTTGCCTGGAGAAGATTAGATCAGTTATTGCTAAGCTGGCTCTTGTCAACAGTGAGTGAAAGCTTGATTGGACAGTAATCGAATGCACCTCTTCTCTTGAAGCATGACGAACACTCGAGAAGTTATTTTCTCATCAGTCAATGGCTAGAACCATGTGAGTTGGGATTCACAGGGAGGTGGGATTCATCGACGGTCTCTAGTTCTAGCTATACAACACGTCGAACGGACTCGTGTGTTGCGTATGTAAAAAGAATATACGGAAAGTAAATGCTAAACTAACTAACAAACTACATAAATAAATATGTACAGTGATAGGATGGAATGGAGAGATGCATGAAATGTGGATACGCTAGGGAAATGACTCAACCGTAACAATCCTCCTAATTAAGCACTAAACTCACCTAGTCCCTCAAATGTACAAGAATATCATAGGCTCGTGTCCCCTTAATTGATCTCTAATCTCTCTCAATATCTTAGAGATCATATCCACACAAAGCATGGACTCATTAAGTGCTTTGGGACACATAAAAGAGCCATGTACGCTGGCCTAGTGATACTCTCACTTTCTGATCATATACACAGGTTATTTCGATGGGCATGTAATGCGCAACCGCGTGGGCCATACTACAGCCAATAATACATCCACGAGGCTAACCAAATACAGGATGACAACCAAGTGAAAGCATTAAGAATACGAGATACCCATACAACACATATGATATATGCTCGTGTCCCCTTAATTAATCTCTACCCTCTCTCGAGTGCATAGAGATTGCATCCATGCAAAAACATGAATCCATTAAGGACTGTAGGACACATACACGAGCTCTACACGCCAGCCTAGTGATCTCTCAACTTTCTGGTCAAATGTAGAAGATACCACGATGAGCATATTAATGCGAACCACGCGATATATAACATACAACCTAAATATCATTCACAAGGTGGCCAACCGAGTGAAAGCATTAAGCAATGAAATACCCCTATAACTACACGAGCACCAGAGGAATTCGGTTTATCTTTACTCTAGATACGGATTCGGTTTAGTCAACTCCCTAGGATGGCTAGACATGAAAAACAAGTTCACCAAACAAAAATGTGCAATAAGTTGGTTGATTAGCATTAAGATCATTCAAATTAAGTTAGAGGTTTATCCTCTTGACTTAGGAATTATCTCAAATCGATTTATCACCCAATCCGGCCAATGATGGATAATTGTGTCTTAATAAGACCCATTAAGCACAAGGATGTGAACCAAGGCCAATTTAGCAACTAAATGTCTGAACTAAAACCTTTTTCACTCTTTGAGGCTAAACTCCCTAATACTCAAATTACTCAATACATGGTATTTTGGCCATTCATTAGCATAAAAACACTCATTGGAAGCTAAATTATACTACTCTTACATTAAATTACTCTACTCATAATCTCAATCATGCATACACATCAATTTTGACCCTCCACACACATGGATTTCACAATATCATGAAATTAGCAAAGAGTAAAACATAACCCACATGAATTTAAACACAAACATACATATATTGCACATGTGAAGGTTTACAATATTCCCCAAATCGGGGTTACACATCAAAGAAGCAAGAAATACAAATAAATGAGTAAAAAAGAGCAAACCCTTGTAGACAAACCCTCCAAAGATGCTCCAAATCCTTCCTAGCTCAAAATTAGACTCCTAATTCCTTGCAAGCTGCTCTAAGATGGATGGAGGAAGGCAAAATGGTGTGGTGGAGGTGTGTGGTGAGTTCCCATGGAGGAAAATCCTTCATGGGAGCTAGTCTCTCTCTTATTTTGTGAAGAAAATGGATAAGGAAGAAGATGAATAGAAGGGAGAGATGAGGTCTCGGTTGAGAGGAGAGAAGAAGAGAAAAATAATGTGTTGTGAATCAAAAATGTGTGTCTGGTGTGAGAAGAGAAAACAAAGAAAAGAAGTAATGTGTGGTGTAAGGAGAAATGTGATTGGTTGGATGGTGGAGAGTGTGTTGGTTAGAATCATGAAAGATGGGAGAAAATTGGATGTTTATAGAGTATGGAAGTTAGGGTATGAAATGGGGTGTGAAAGGACAAGTTTACCCCTTAAAAACGGGCTGAAAGTTGACATTCTGTCAACTTCTGCGGTATGGTATGCGGTTGGTCCGCGGTACACCTGACAGCTTCGCGCACCGTTACGAAAATAACCATAACTTCCTCCAAAAAATTTGGAATTGCTATCTGTAAAAAGCTCTAGAAAGTATACATCTGGGGCCTTTCGAAAATAGGTAGTGGATGATGTAGTTCGATCTGAGGAGGGAGATATGATATTCTGAAGTTGAGTGTACTGCACGAGCAATTCCAATTTCAACCCTTCTAACTCCAAAACTCTTCAATTTAGCTCAACATCTTATTTTAAGGGATATAACATACACAAGGCTCACAAAACATATTATATACCAAAATATGCTCCAAAAAAAAGCAAACAATAGAAAATGGGGACCTTAAATGGTGTATTTTATGATGTTATCACCATGCAGCTGAGACAACTGCTTGGTAGTCTGAAAAAAGTCTCAAGTTCAATTGCTGAGTTTGTGCTTAGAGCCAAGAACATCGGTGACAGCTTCAGATCAGCTGAAGATCAAGTTTCAGATCGAGATCTGTTGCTGAGTGTTCTCAAAGGTGTTAGTCATGAATTTGATGCAGTTGTAGTGATGTTAACAGCACAACATAATACAATCTCTCTTCATGATGCACAATATATGCTCATGATTCACGAGCAAAGAATTGAGCATCTTAACTCTGCAACTCAAGTTGAAACAAATCCATCTGCAAACTTTGTAAACAATAACATCAATGGTGGAGGAGGAAGTAGGAACAACAACATAGGTGGTTCTAACTTTGGTGGAAGAGATGGTGGAAATAGAAGCAAACAAGGAAGAGGCAATTGGAATGGCAATAGCAATAGGCCTACTTGCCAAATCTGTGGTCAAATTGGACACTCTACTCAAAAGTGTTACAATATGTTTGACAGAAATTACCAGAGTCCTCCAATTGGTAATACTGGTAACAACAACTCAGGTTCACACAGTCAAAATCAAATCAACAATCAAGGAACAAATTCCCTTGAAAAGCATACCAACAACAACAACAATCTGCAAGCTAACTACAGCCTATATTGCGTCACCTGAGACAGTGCTAGATCCGGCGTAGTACGCCAACAGTGGAGCCTCAAACCACGTCACATCTGATCTTGGTAAGTTTTCAACCTTTTCTCCTTTTAAAGGTAATGAAAAACTTGTAGTAGGTAGTGGAGATCAGTTAGAAATTGCTTATAATGGCAATGTTATTGTTGCTTCACACACACAACCTGTTAAATCCTTAATTTTGAGAAATATGTTACATGTTTCACACATAGCTAAGAATCTATTAAGTATATCCAAATTTACAAAATATAACAATTCTTCTACTAAATTTTGTGGTGATTGTTGTCTCATTAAGGACAAGGGATCCAAGCAAATTCTGCTCAAAGGTTTGCTTAAAGATGGCTTATATCAACTTGAGTTGAATGATGATTTCAAGAATATTGGTTCTAAATCAAGAGATGATGTAGTCTGCTTTTCTGATTATTCAACTTCTATTTGTAATAAGAAGTATGTAGTTGATGAGAAATCAAAGTGTATGAGATCTCAATCAGCTTGTACTCAGTCCTCTCCTTATGTAAATGTTGTTGTTAATGACTGTGTACACAAAGCTTCCATGAATAATAAGAATAGTGCAAGTTTGTGGCACATTAAGCTTGGACACCCTAGTAGTCAAGTCTTGAAACAAATTCTAAAACAAATGAATGTGTCATTTTCTGTGTCAAGCTTTGAGTGGTGTGATTCATGCAGGCTAGGTAAAATGCATCAGCTGCCATTTCAGAAGTCTTGTATCAAAACCAAGTCTGCATTAGAAATGGTTTACTCAGATATTTGGGGTCTCTCTTCATTGATATCAATGTCTGGCCACAAATATTACATATCCTTTATAGATGACTTCACTAGGCTCACATGGTTATATCTCATCACTCTTAAATCTGAAGCTCTTTCCACATTTTTAAAATTCAAAAAGCAAGTTGAACTTCTATTCAACTCAAAAATTCGAGTTTTGCAAACTGATATGGGAATGGAATATCAGTCTTTTTCGTCAACCATTAAACAATTTGGCATTCTTCATAGGTTCTCATGTGCTAACACACATCAATAAAATGGTGTGCCTGAGCGAAAGCACGGGCACATCGTGGAAATTGGTCTCACTCTATTGGCATAAGCTCAACTTCTTTTAAAATTCTGGACTGATGCTTTTAGCACAACTGTTCTTCTTATAAATAATCTCTCTACTCTGGTCTTAGAAGGTCTTTCACCTTTTGAATTTTTGTATAACAGGAAGCCAAATTACTCTTATTTGAATGCATTTGGCTGTTCTTGCTTCCCATATACTAGACCTTACTTAAGTATTAAATTTGGCTTCCACTCTCTTAAGTGTGTGTTCATTGGGTATAGTCCTCAACACAAAGGCTATAAGTGTCTTAATCCTTCAGGAAAGGTCTATATTTCTAGAAATGTTTTGTTTCATGAGTTTGAGTTTCCTTATTTA
The DNA here is from genome assembly GCA_033220585.1 of Dipteronia sinensis. Taxonomy (NCBI): domain Eukaryota; kingdom Viridiplantae; phylum Streptophyta; class Magnoliopsida; order Sapindales; family Sapindaceae; genus Dipteronia; species Dipteronia sinensis. The sequence goes on along the minus strand of CM065636.1, from coordinate 84,771,169 downwards.
CAATTGTTTCCTTCAGCTGAATCTAACATTTTGCCATCTAATTCTGGTCATGTGCAGTCTATTACAATTGGTTCTACTGACTCTTTATGTGATTTATCTTTGAGTAATGGTATGGCTAGTACTGGTATTCAAAAGGGTGTTGTTGCTGCACATGTCCTTCCAATATTGTTGTATAGCTTAACTCTCAACCTGTAAATGTACCACCGGTCGTTCCCTCTTCACACAATATGGTTACAAGGTCTAAAATAGGATCTTTAAGGCTAAAAGTATATTCAGCTCTTTGTCAATCTCCTTGTAGTTCTTTGATCTCAGAACCTACAAATGTAAAAGTAGTTATTGCTGATCCCAATTGGAAACAGGCTATGATTAAGGAGTGCGTTGGTCAGAAATCATACTTGGTCTCTAGTTCCACCAGCTGATGGTATTAACATTGTTGATCATAAATGGGTCTTCAGAGTTAAGTATAAGCCTGATGGGTCGGTTCTGAAGTACAAGGCGAGGCTGGTTGCTAAGGGGTTTCATCAAACGTCTGGAATAGATTTTTCAGACACATTTAGTCCAGTTATAAAGCCATCAATAATTCGTGTTGTATTTACGTTAGCTGTAACTTTTGGGTGGCCTATTCAGCAAGGTGATGTTAATAACGCGTTTCTTAATGGTGATTTGAAGGAAGTTGTGTATATGGAACAACCAGCTGGGTTTGTTGATGTCTCTAAGCCTCAACATGTTTGTAGGCTTTACAAAGCCTTATATAGCCTAAAACAGGCCCCAAGAGCTTGGTTCCACAAGTTGAAATGTGCTTTATTGGATTGGGGCTTCAAGCCATCAGCGTCTGATGTGTCATTGTTTATCAAGAAATCTGCTGCTGAGGTGGTTTATCTACTAATCTATATTGACGACATCCTGGTAACTGGAAGCAGTTCTTGCCTGATCAAATCTAAAATTTCAGCTCTCAATTCGCGGTTTGCTCATAAGGATTTGGGTCAGGTCAATTATTTCCTTGGGTTTGAGGCATTTAGAGATTCAACTGGTCTCTATCTCACTCAAACTAAGTATATTCATGATCTGTTGGCTAGTAATTCCATTCTGAATTCGAAGTCAAGTTCTACACCTCTCGGTTCTAGCTTGAAATTGTCTCTCCAGTCGGGTGCTCCATTTGCTGATCCTACTTTATATAGAAGCATTATAGGGGCTCTCCAGTATGTCACCTATACTCGACCTGACATTGCCTTCACAATTAACAAGTTAAGCCAGTTTCTAATTGCCCCAACTGATCAGCACTGGCAAGCCTGCAAGAAAGTTCTCAGGTATCTCAAAGGAATATCCTCTGTTGGCCTTCATTTTCAGTCTGCCCATGAATTGTTTATTGATGTCTACTCTGATGCTGATTGGGCATCGTGTATTAATGATCGATACTCTACGAGTGGATGATGCGTTTTGCTTGGCTCAAACTTGATCACATGGTTCTCTAGGAAGCAAAAGGTTGTCGCCATATCTAGTGCAAAAGCTGAATACAGTGCCCTTTCTCAGGCTGCTTCTGAAGTTTTATGGTTGAAGTCACTATTTACAGAGCTTGGTTACTCTGTTTTGGGCATTCTAACCTTATGGTGTGACAACTCTGGAGCTGCTTCTCTTGCTCTGAACCCAGTGTTCCACTCTCGCACAAAACATATTGAAATTGATATTCATTTTGTGCGGGAAAAGATTGCTTCAAGACTTCTCTTTGTTCAGTACATTCCAACTAAGCAACAAAAAGCTGACTTCTCACTAAGGCTCTACCTGTCTCTCAATTTCAGTTTTTGTATGGCAAATTGTGCTTACTATCCAAACCACCGCTCAATTTGAGGGGGTATGTACAAGATAGAGCTATAGCAGCTGTATCAGTAGATAAAGGCATCAGTAATGAATCAGCCAAGTCAAGCACATGTCAAGCATCAGCTAAGCTAAGCACAAGTCAAACTTGTGTGAAATTAGCTAGTAATCCCATACTTCTCAAATCTTCAAGCAATAGCTTGAGCAAAAGATCTGAACCACACTTTCACTTTACATCAAGAGTCAAAAGACGAAGTCAGGAACATATCTCAACCGTGTATCAAAACTTAGATAGAGAACAAAGCAACAGTTGAGGATTGATAATAGTTTAACAATATTTAGGAGCCAAAATTATTTTATGTTATGATGATGACTTGGCAAAATGATTGGATCTCCGTGATCCTAGGAAAGTCTGTTGAAAACACTCAAAAAGTGTGACTTCTGTGAATATATATTCACTTGATGTTTATTGATTGTATTATTGTCAGATTGAAAATTAATAAAATCTCTGAATCGTTAGAGTCTCTCAAAAGCTTCTTTGAAGCAATTCTTCAAACACTTTGTGTTGTCAATTTTTTACTCTGTTTTTCATTGTTTTACAATATATATATATATATATATATATATATAATCATACAATAATACAAATCAAATCAAAATATAAAATAAACTGGAACTAACAATCTTGAGATATTAAAGTTTGGCTCTAATACGTATTCTTTCTTAGTTCATATGGTGTGTATTTTTCCTCTCACATTAGAGGTGGGGTTAGTCCTATCGTACGTATTTAATAAAAATATGTAATAAATTTCTTCTCGATATTATGGAAGTAAATATCAACTGCACAGATCTCAGCAATTGACCGACTCGTTTAGACTTTAGTGTCATATTTCAAACAAATTACAACTCATGCTTGATTACGGGCCTAAAATGTGGTCCAAAGCCCAACAATTTAGAAACTATAAGCGTCCCTTCTGGGCCTAAGCTTACAAGCCCTTTAGCCACCCAATTTCGATATAATTTGCACCAGCTCTTATGTAAGATCTGATCGATCGTGTGCACTGTGCAGACATTGTGTTCCTCGTCTGTTTATTTATCATCTATTCATCTTCATTCCTTTTTCAACTTGTATTGCGCGCCAACAGTCAACACCCCACCGTAGCAGCTTAACCACTGTTGTTAATCCAGCGTCCCCACTGTTGGGAATGTTGGTCGACTCAAGATCCCAACTCCAACCTGTCAAAGAAACTCAACCGAAAAATAGCAAAGACTATACGCAACTTATTACACAACCAAAAACAAACCAAGAAGAAATAAAATAAAGAATTAAAAGCAGTAAAAAAAACACCAAAATTATCGTGGTTCAGCTTAGAAGAAGCCTACATCCACGTTGAGCTTCATAGAGAAGCCCTTCTACTATATGAGTGTCTTTACAAAACCAGTTACAACATATAACAACCCGGAAAATGATCTAGAAAACCTTACAAGATCTGGATCCGTTACCACTAAGAAATCACAAACCCTAAATCACTATCACAAATCACTAACATAAGTGATTCAACTCTCAAATCCTCACAGAGAGTATACAATCTCTCTTAATACTCTCAAACAGTAATACACACCAAAGAGTTACAAAGAATCACTCAAGAACTCACATATTACAAAGAAATAGAGAATTCTTATTTGAGAGAAAAAACACAGAGAGAATTTTCGTGAAAACCCTAAAAAAAAGGATTCTTAGCCTTCTCGCTCTTCAACGCTTCATTTATATAGGCATATCATCTTAGTCAGCTTCAAAATCTCCTCAAGCCAATCAGGTTTCACCAAATCAGCTTGAAATCGTGACATTGTCACCTTATCTTTACTAATCAAATAATAGACCACAAAACGACATCGTATTGTATAAGTGATATCAGGTTTGTGACCAATATGTGGATCAGAGTACTTGGGCTTTATTGTGCTTCTTCTGGGTCACTGGTTTGGGCCTCCAAGTTGAATTGTGATGGACTAATAATATCAACAATTTCCACCTTAGTCCATCAATGCTCATATAGTGCAAGTTCTTCTTTGTGATACATGCTCAAGATATATAAAACAATCAGCCATAATCACTTATCTTAAGCAAGTTTAAGCAATGCTTCAACTTGCTATAAGATACAATATTTGTGCCTATATCAGCTGGATTATCCTCAGTGGATATCGTTTCCACCTGAACAGTACCATCCGAGACTTTGTCTCTGATAAAATGGTACTTGACCTCTATATGTTTGGTTCTCTCATGGAACACAGGGTTCTTACATAAATGCAGGGCACTCTGGCTGTCAGTATAAATGACTGCTTTCCTCTAAAGACCCTAATCTCATATAAGAGGCTTTGAAGCCAAATTGCTTCCTTTATTGCCTCTGTAACAGCAATATATTCAGCTTCAGTTGTGGCTCTAGAGCCACAACTGATTGCAATTGACTCTACCAACTTACACAGCAGCTAGCCATGGTGAAGAAATAAGATGAGGTAGACTTTCTCTTATCTCTATCACCTGCATAGTCTGAATCTACATACCCTATTAGATCTATTTCATTGTTAGCACAATCATAAACTAATCATACTGTAGTAGTAGAGTTGATGTATCTTAATAGCCACTTCATGGCATTCTAATAGCCTTTTCCAGGATTGGCCATGTACCTAGACAGAACACTAATAGCTTGAGCTAGGTCTGGTCTAGTGCTTATCATAGAGTACATAATAGAACCTACAACACTAGAATAAGGAATAGACTCCATAAATCTGCTCTCCTCAATGGACCTAGGAGAGCAGCAAATAATACAAAGCTATGAGAGAGAGGGATATTAACAGGTTTGCAATTTTTCATTGCAAATCTATCAACCAACTTCAATAGATAATTAACTTGTTTTAGGCATAGCCTAGACTCTTCTCTAGTCCTAGTGATTTCTCTTCCTAAGATTCTTTTTGCATTTCCTAAGTCCTTCATGTCTAATTCTGTTTTTAGCTTCTCCTTTAATTCTCTTATCCTAGACAAGCTCTTACTAGCAATTAACATATCACCAACATATAAAAGTAAATAGACAGTGTTAAGAATATTTTCACTTGTGAAATAAAAACATACATCATATTTACTTTTATTAAAACTTAAGCTAGTAATAAAATTGTCTAATCTTTTATACCATTGTCTAGGGGCTTGTTTCAGCCCATACAGAGACTTTCTAATGAGACAGACATGAAGGTTTGAGTTTAGACTCAAAACCTTCAGGTTGAGATATATAGATTGTCTCATCTAACTCACCATGCAAAAAGGCTATTTTTACATCTAATTGTTTCAGCTCCAAGTCATAGTAGCTAACTAAGGCAAGGATGATTCTAATTGTTTTATATTTTACTACAGAGGAAAATATTTCATTGTAATTTATATTTTCCCTTTGAGTAAATCCATTGGCCACTAGCCTAGCCTTATATCTAGGTGTATCATTTTATCCTAAACCTTCTTTAATCTTGTAGATCCATTTACAAGCCACTATTTTTTGTTTTTCTGGTTTCTTTACAAGAGACCTGGTTCTGTTCTTTTCAAGAGATTGCATCTCTTCTCTCATGGCATTCAGTCATTTCTGATTATCAGTAGTGATCATGACTTCTTGTAAGTCCTAGGTTCAGCACTTTCTAAGTCTTGGCCAGTGCACAATGCAAAAGAGATCACATCTGCATAGGCATACTTACTGTTAGGTTTAATTATCTTTCTAGTCTTATCCCTAACCAGCTCGTAATCAGCTAGAGATTCATTAACCTCTGGCTGATTCTGACTCTCTTCCACCTGATGAGAACCATCAGAATGGGAAACCTTATCCTCATCAATAGAATCAGATTGTACAAGGACTGGACCATGTGGTGGGCTGCCAACTTTAACCTGAATCTTATTCACATCATCCTTTAAGGATCTCGTGGGGATTCAGCAGGCAGGTCCTTGTCATTGTCCTTACAAGGCATTCTAAGCTCATTAAACACAACATCTCTACTTATCACTACCTTAAAACCCTATTGATCCCTTATCCATATCCTATACCCTTTAACACCTAATGGGATAGCCTAGAAAGATTCCTCTAAGAGATCTGGGTTCTAATTTACCTTCAGATTGATGCGCATAAGCTGCACACCCAAAAACTTTCAAGTGTTTGAGACTTGGTGGTCTACCAGTCCACACTTCTTCAGGGGTTTTAAGGTTTATAGCTGTAGAAGGTGACATATTAATAAGATAAGTTGCAGTAGCAGCAGCCTCTCCCCAGAACTTTTAGCTCAAACCTGAGCCAATTAGGAAACACCTAACCTTATCAAGAATGGTTTTATTCATTCTTTCAGCTACCCCATTCTGTTGAGGTGTATACCTCACAGTTCTATGTCTCTGAATACCCTCATCTTTACAGAAACTATTAAACTCCTCTTTACAAAATTCTAGACCATTATCAGTTCTAAGTGTTTTGATTTTCTTGGAGGTTTGGTTTTCAACTAACTTTTTCCAATCCTTAAAACTGTTAAAAGCTTGGTCTTTTGATTTTAACAAGTAAATCCATGCCTTCCTAGAATGGTCATCTATTAGGGATAAGAAGTACAAGTTTCCACCATGTGTGGGAACCTTAACAGGCCCCTAAAGGTCAGAATGTATATACTCTATGACCTGTCTGGTGGTGTGTTGGGCAGTGTTAAAACTTAACCTATGCTGCTTTCCCAACACACAATTCTCACATAATTCAAGCTTGTTCACTAAATCCCCTCCTAACATATTCTGTTTGCTTAGTTCACTAAGCCCTTTTTCACTCATGTGGCCTGATCTTAAATGCCACAAAACAGATTTGTCACTGACTTTGGAAGCTACATTTGCAACATCATTTGTGACAGTCTCACCTCTCAATACATAGAGGCTATTCTTCTTGTCACCTTTAAGGATAACAAGAGAACCTCTTGAAACTCTAAGCACTCATTTCTCAGCCTTATAGGAATACCCTTCCTCATCTAAGACTCGTAGAGAGATTAAGTTTCTTTTTAGGTTTGGTACAAATCTGACATTAGTGAAGATTCTTACTATGCCATTATACATCCTAATGGCAACAGACCCTATCCCTTCCACCTCACACTGCTAATTGTTTCCCATCAGCACATTTCCACCACTGAGTTCTTCTATGAACCAGTCCCTCATAGGACTCATGTGAAAGGAACATCATGAGTCCAAGATCCACTCAGATTTGATGTCATCTGTACTCACAGTGAGTACTTCACTTGGTTCATAAGATTTTAATACAACTGCAGCATCACCATCACTAGAGGTTTTATCTGAATTCCTTTTCTTATACTCATAACAGTACATTTTGATGTGACCCTCTTTGCCACAGAAGTAGCATTTCCTAGAGTTATTCTTGTTTTTAGATTGAGACCTATTATGATTAGGGGTTTTACTCCTACCTTTGCCCTTATTATGACTTGAATTGTTATTATTGTTATTTCTAGTAGGAGTTCTACCTCTAACAAACAAATTCTCACCCCCATCATTCTTCTCTGTTTTCTATTCTAAATCCTTAGATTTCAAAGCTGAAACACACTTTTCAAGTGAAAGAGAAGACCTGCCATATTTAATAGCAACCTTAACATCTCTAAAGGATTCTGGAAGTGAGTTGAGGAGTATGATTGCCTCATTCTCATCACTCAACTTCTCATCCTCACCAGCATTAGCTAACTCTATAGTCATCTTTTTATATTCATCTAAATTCTGACTTAGAGTTTTACTAGGATCCATCTTATAACCAAATAATCTTTCTTTCAAATAGATTTTATTAGTCAAGGATTTTGTCAAATACAAGCTTTCTAGCTTTTTCCAAACATTACATGCAGTGGTTTCATCATTAACTTCCCTAAGAATGTTATCAGACAGATTCAATATAATGGTTCCTAAGGCCATTTCTAACATGTCATCTTTCTGTTCATCAGTCAGATTATTAGGCAATTTATCAGGGCCTTCGATGGCCTTGAGGATTTTCTGTTTGGAGAGAAGGGCTTTCACCTTTCTCCTCCAAATACCGAAATCCCCAGTGCCATCATTTTTTTCTATTTCAAACTTCATTGACATAAAATAATTATTAAAATTGCCAAAGTTAGAATTTGATACCTCTTCCTTATAGCTACCTGCCTCACTGGTACTTCCTTCTTCTTTACCTCTAGAAGAGTCTTTAGGCGTTGAAGGCTCTGCTACTTGAGGATTGTTGTTCTTTACTTTCGCCGTCGCCGGTACAGTCTGTAGGCTCTGATACCACTGTTGGGAATCTTGGTCGACTCAAGATCCCAACTCCAACCTGTCAAAGAAACTCAACAGAAAAATAGCAAAGATTATACGTAACTTATTACACAACCAGAAACAAACCAAGAAGAAATAAAATAAAGAATTAAAAGCAGTAAAAAGAAAAACAACACCAAAATTATCGTGGTTCGGCTTAAAAGAAGCCTACATCCACGTTGAGCTTCACAGAGAATCCCTTCTACTATATGAGCGTCTTTACAAAACCAGTTACAACATATAACAACCCGGAAGATGATCCAGAAAACCTTACAAGATCTGGATCTGTTACCACTAACAAATCACTAACATACGTGATTCAACTCTCAAATCCTCACAGAGAGTATACAATCTCTCTTAATACTCTCAAACAGTAATACACACCAAAGAGTTACAAAGATTCACTTAAGAACTCACATATTACAAAGAAAGAGAGAATTCTTATTTGAGAGAAAAAACACAGAGAGAATTTTCATGAAAACGCTAAAAAATTATTCTTAGACTTCTCTCTCTACAACGCTGCATTTATATAAACCTATCATCTTAGTCAGCTTCAAAATCTCCTCAAGCCAATCAGGTTTCACCAAATCAGTATGAAATTGTGACATCATCACCTTATCTTTACTAATCAAATAATAGACCACAAAACGACATCGTATTGTAAAAGTGATATCAGGTTTGTGACCAATCTGTGAATCAAAGTACTTGGGCTTCATTGTGCTTCTTCTGGGTCACTGGTGTGGGCCTCCAAGTTGAATTGTGATGGACTAATAATATCAACACCCACTACCCACTTCTCACATATAAAAAACCAAGTTTTGCAGATTCTTTCACATCTTATCTTTGTAAACTAGCATTCAACAATGGTAATTATATTGCCTGCGGTTCATCAAAATGTTGTGATATTCTTTGAGAGAAACAAGCTTTTTCAGTTACTCTAAAGTATTAAACAATGATGAACTTTCAAATGGACAAGATCAAAATCAAAAGATTACTTTAAAGTGTTCGGTAATACACGTTGGAGATCACATATGATATGTTATCGAGCATAATCATTACTTTCTCATCCATAATGGATTTGCTTGAAATAGTAGCAAAAGATGTGTTCAACTCTAGTAAGCAAATATTTCAATCGAAATATTGGCTAGAATTTCATGTTGTCATTTGATTTTCTATTTATTTTATATTTGATGACAGATATATTTGGATTGACAATTGAATTGTCCCACGTTGAGATGCACTACAAAGGAAAGATAAGCATTTTTTGAATGTTATGAAATTAGTTGGAGACTTGGAGTACTATATATGCATTCAAAACTTGCAAATTGACAAGGGATAATGGATGTGATTTATTATTTGATCAAGCTCTTCTTGTTGTGTCAAGCATGATAGTGATGTCTACAACATGGATAATATGTTTGCTCCATTGTCCACAACTGATGCAGACCAGAACGGAACTCACACGTGTTCAATGAACAAGGATTTCTAATTTTCTATAATCAAGCAGTATTGCAGAAAATAAGAGATAGGTTGAGTTTAAAACTACTCTATAAGTTTTTATTTCATCAAAATCTGTCTTACATCAAACGAATACAACTAGATAAATAGAGGAACAAACCTCGTTGACTCCTAAAACATCTCAAATGAATCGGGGAACAATCCTGGATTAAAAGTTAAAATTAAATAAAAATAAATGCTAAGCGGAAAAGGAAAGAAATCACTAATTGTTGCGCAACAAACTAAAAGTCTCCGGACAACAATCTAAATGACACTTTTTGGAGCTCTTCTAGGTCTGGTCATGGGAAACGTAGTTTTAGTGATAAATTGTAGAACACTATCTGGGCTTTCCGAAAACATATTATAATTGTCATTTGGAGTCCGTATGTGAAAGTTATGAGCCCAAGAAGTCAGTCCCGTTTTGGGTGCTCTAAACGGCCCAAATAAGAGCTTGACAACCGTTCCGCATCAACAACGTAAAACTCGATCCAAATATCACAAACATGTATAATTATCGAGTTGTACTGTTTTACAATATTTTGGATATGAAACTTTAACATCAAAACAATCCTTTTAACCTTAAGATTAAAAGGGATAAAAATTATTTTATCTTTTGTTGATAGTAGAGTTAACATTTTGAAAATTCATTTACAAAATCAAATGGAAGATTAGTGATTGAAGGATAGTTTCACGGTTTACATTGAAAAAATGAGTTCAAAAAATATTCATAACGAAAATATTGTATAATGATTTCAAATATAAAACCACATTGAAGATAACATTGTAAATTATTAACAACCATGACTGAAATGAAAGTTTTTTTAGTTTTTTTTTTTAAGTTTATATATATATAGTCTTTCTACTGTCAGTTCGTCCTGATATAAAATATATCATGACGAAGAATGTGGACCACAGATTATGGAGAAGTTTTGATAAGTGCATACACTTTGAGTCAAAGTATGTAAATCTAATGGCCCACGTTCTTCGTCCTGATATATTTTATATCGGGACGGCCTAACAATAGAAAATTTATATATATATATATATGAAACTTTTTTCTTCAATGCGCACTGATAAATATATATCAGTGTCTTGCATGTGAACCATTAGATTCAATTGTTTTGACTCAGTCTGCATGCACTTGTCGGTGCCTATCCATAATCTATGGCTCACATGCACTGCACTGATGTATTTTATATCAGTACGGACTGTAGAGAAAATTACTCTATATATATATATATTTATATTAAATCGACAATAAGCTCTATAGAGTTTTTTATTAATAATAAAAAAACGAAAAAGAAAAACGAAATATAAATATATATATATATATATATATATATACAGTCATTTTCTCCTCAGTACGCACTGATATAACTTATATCAGTATGTTATATGTGGACCACTGATTATGGAGAAGTTTTGACAAGTGCATACACTTTGAGTCAAAATATGTAAATTTAATGGTCCACATCCAACGTACTGACTTGAAATTTTTTGTATATATAATATTTATATTTCAGTGTATCTAAATCAAACCCTCATGAAATTCCTACCTTCGCACATGATCATCATCAATGTTATAACCAATTGGTCTCTTAATAGTTTCCAAAGTTCAATTGATTCAATTTAATATATACTTCTTTCATGTCATTTGCTGAAGAATGGAGAATAAAAACCTCCCCATTCACGATTGAAAATTTTAAATGGTAGAAAGAAACGACGGTTGATTTGAGTACATCTCTGGAACCCTCCTAGAGTCATAGCCCTAACATTTCAAGCTTCTCTTATAATCTTTCTCGACAGATACATGGTTTCAGCATCAGCAACTATATGATGTGCTTAAATTCTAAGAACTGTATAAAAATTACTACTACTAATTTTAAAGCTATTCACCTACCACGTTATTATTTTATTTTTTTCAAAAATCTTGACCATTCACTTCTTAAAAAATCTAGTATATATCTTCACTAACATTTCTGTCTCAATGTGAAAGAACAGATAAATTTGATCGACTTTCTACGACTTAAACATATAGGCAAATATGTATATGATGTGTTTAGTACTTGGAATTGAATGTGGGATAAGATTTCAAAACCAAATTTATCTGTTCCAAAACCACCTTAAATTAGACAAAATGAGATTGGCTATGGTGTAACTCTCACACGTACACCATTAAGATAGTGGGTTCGAGTCGTAATTTCCTCCCGGACAAAACTAGTTTTATCAAATTTAAAGGGTCTTTGGGGCCATTCGGATAATTTTATAAAATTATAACAGAAAAATGTAAATAATAATAATAAATTGGTGTAAAATGTTAATATATTTTAACACCACCCTACTCATCCAAACCCCAAATTGAAAAAACCACCCTAAATTGAACGAGATAGTTATTGGGTAGTTAAAGGGACTTGAGTTCAGGCTCCATCTAACAGATGCTTGCATTGATCATGATAATAAGCATCCTTTTAAGATCAAGATACATTTATGGAAATTAATGATCATTGGCTGGCCATTTTGAGGCATATGCATTTGGTTGCTCTACAACAGCAACTAAAATGAAAATTATAATTCTAGTCACCCAAAAAAAGAAACAAAAATCAAGTACTTAATTAAGACTAAAAATATATACTAGATTAAAATTATAAATAGACACAAATCACTCCATACAAAGAGCTCTCATTATGTACACTTGACAGCAAGTAATAGCTGTAGCAGCAAGCCCTTACAGACATGCATATTATATGATACAATAAACACCAAATTACAATCTCTCTTACTTAGCTAGATCCATAATACCTCCTTACATACTTCATACATGGCTAAGTCACAACACAAGGATCTTCTACACACAAGCAAGTAAAAAATGAAAACATCCCACTGGTACAATGACAATTTACCGGATTCCATCTGAAATTATCACCATAACATATTGATATTGCAAAGCTACGTACACAAAATCATATATAGTTACGAAATTTGTGAAAAAATATCAGATTAGGTTTCAGGACATTACCCAAATTCAATTCAAAATACGGGGCATGACTAACACTATCATGCTGTGTAACTCACTTTTGTACACGGGATATTGTTCATGGTCCCAAACGATACGGACCATCACCCATGTAGTGTCCATCCATATAGAGAGCAGCAGCATTCTGTGGATGGAGGCCATCCATCACCATGAATTGCATATCTTCAGAGGGTTTCCAGTGCCTTTTTCTTTGGTTTATGAACCAATTATTTATCTGTTTTTGGTCCAAACCAGTTGATTCAGCCAATGCTAGCTTCTCTGTTTCCTGTGAGATTTACCACAATGATTCTTGAGTTACCATAGCAATTTACTAGAAATTAAATCACTAAGCAATTTTATAAATTATGCACATACCGAAGGATAAGGCCATTTATAGTGCAACTCCCACCAGTTAAGTAGCTTCTGCCTGGCTTCTTTGGGTAGCTTCCCTTTCTTCTTTTTCTTGGAGAGTTCTTGCTTGAGGCTACTTAAGTAACCACTATACTTCCTCAATAGGTGGTTCTTCAGTTCTCGATCTTCAGCACGTGGATCAATTTCAGGTAGTTCGGTTTCCCCTCCACTGTTGTCTTGATCCTCCTCGGATGAACCAACACCCTCACATTTCTCATCTGTCCATTTGCAAAAGTATAAGTGATATGAATTGATGAAACATTAGCACTTGGACCAGAAAATCAAATTATTTATATAGATATAACAACATTGCTACAATGTCCAATCACTCCCATCTCAAATTCAACATAAACTAATAATACTTCATTTTCTATGTTTATGATCAAGATTTTTTTCTACACATCTCAAATAACTTCCATGGATTTATTAGCACATCATCTTTTTATGCTGTAACCACATTCTACAACATTGTATCCACGCTACCAAAATGATGAAATCAACACATCCTGGAACAATTACCACATCATGGATTCAATATGCATCAGGCAACACAAATGCCTTATGTTTCCTTAAAATTGAACCGGCAATGCTTGAAGAACTCTTGAAGAACTCCGAGGTGAATAACAAAAAGAAAACATAACATACATGAGTACACCACAAGCAAAATGAGAAAGCCTTAAAATAAGAATGAGCCGTTGGAATTAGCAAATTTTGGCAGCAATAGAAGATTAAGATTGCATATAACTAGTGATCCTAGCTAAAAACTTAAAAAGCAAATGTTTCCCTTCACTTTTTTGAAAGACATCGAGGTCACATTGAACAGAAGTCATCACAAAGACTATATAACTAGCTACATTGGCAACACATGTAAATCAACAGTAAGTCAAGTAACGTTAAATTGGGAATATAATCAACAGCAAGTAAAAGTTGACAATATGTAGGATGGTGGAACTAGCGTTAGAAAAGCCGAGAAAATCAAGTAAAAATGCCAGCTATACATTCAATGTGCAGTGCACAAATAGTTTCATCAGTAGTCTAAGAATCAACATGCTTCAGCAATTAAGTTGCCTGCGGAAGACGAGTTTGAATGAAGGGGCTATATATTGAATTTTAAAAAGAAGACGACTTTGAGGGATAGTGCTTTTGTTAGTGAGAAAAAACTGGCTACTTGGCTAGTCATCAAACTTACCGGCAGAGCTAAATTAAGATTTCGGCCCCCTAAAAGGATAAAAATTGACAAGTTTGGGACAAATATATAAGAGTACTTGTGATATAGTGACAAATTAATAACATTTTTATGGTAAAACCACCTCTCTATCCTAAAATCAGCTCTAATTATTGTGGAAAATTCGATTTTATATTTATCTTCAATCATTTCCAAATGAAATATATATATATATATATATATCCTTCCAATGCCATGCATGCTCAGATGCTAAATTGAAGGCCGGTAAAGGAACTATATAGTAATTCAAGCAAGCGAAAGGAAAAAAAAAAAAATTAGAAGTGAAGCTTCAATCAATTCACCCAACATGATACTCTTCATTTTTTAAAATAAAATGCCTGATATCTACTAAACAAATTACCGGATCAATATAACAAAAGTTTGAGCATTCCAAACAAGACACAAAATTCTAAATACCCAATTTGAAATTCCATTTCCAAAACCTTTTAGAGATGTTGGAAAACAGTAGGAAATCCTAAATATTATGGCCACCCTACCAATCAAACTCATAAGTAACCACTACTTATTTATGAACTATAAGCCAAGCTCATCAAAAGCTCAATTCAACAAGCATTCTAGATTAATTAGTAGATATTTTACTAAAATTTAAATCATCCTCTTAAGTTAACTGATTAAGGAGCGACTACACAAGATACTAAACTGACTATCATTTAATTTGCCAAAATCCTATGAAAAACGAAAAACATAACACAAAAATTTAAGGAGTAGAGAAAAGAGTAAACAACATTACCCACACAAGTACTCTTCCTATTAGCAAGCACAAACGGGAAGCTTACCATAATCACAAAGAAGTTAAGCTACAAATCTATCTCTCTCTCTCTCTCTCTCTCTTCCCACTAGTTCATGAATCCATCTATTTCTTTGACAAGAAATGAGAGTTGATTTGAGTCATATGGGACCAAAATCCGACTAAACATACCAACAAATCTCAACCCCGAAAAAAAGAAAACCCTTAAAAATTTCAATAATACTTTGCTGGTTTATTATCTCTCTCAAGTCTCACCCATTAAGAACTAAAATAAAAAGTTCTCCACTGGAGAACGGACCAATTATTTATATAAAAAATAAAATAGAGAATTAAAATATATCTGACAAAGCCGTACAGGCTACATGGGGTAGCACTGATTTGAACAGCATCCTATGTTCTCCAAATTTTCTCACTTCTTTTTAACAAAATAAATAAATAAATAAATAAACCAAACAAAACCAAACAAACAAAGTCGATTGTTCCTCATCAACTTCCAAGTTCAAAACGAAGAATAATAATCTTGGGGAACCACAACGACAGCGAATGACGCCATCTATCTATCTATATCGAGGTATGTTATTGTATATTTTCCACAAAACGATTGTCGAGTCAGATTTTAGCATGAAAACAAACCAAACCAAGAGGCAGTCGAGATTTTGGGAAAGAAAACTGAAAACCTAATCGATATGGAAAAAGCCAACCGCTATATACTAGAAGCCTAGAAGGTAACGTGTTGTTTCACCATTTCTTACACAGGAAATCTAGCATGAACAAGAGCGTTTTTGACTTTTTGTCTTAACTTCGTCCTTTTCGAGTGGACATTGATTGATATCAAGAAGAAACGACACCCCATATTGTACTAATAAAAAAATCGTGATTAGGGTTTACTAAGCATTGAGAGGTTGTATAATCTGAACTTTCGAAGTCTGCGGTCTTCTCTCTATATTCCCTGGACAGTGTAATTATCTGGGCCAAAGTTCTACTTCTCCGGGAGGGGAAATTGTGAGTCAATCAAGAATGGAAATGATGATCAGAGACCTGACAAAAACAATATCTACATCTTTGTTTCTTGAAGATGATTATATAGAAGAAAGTGTACGTACCTGCGTTGAAGATACGGGCAGGGCCGGTGCTGAGCATATTGAGCTGAGTTTCGATTCGTCGAATGAAATCCATGGCTTCTTGTATAGGCCTTGTAAGCTCCTCCCGATATTTCACCAGCATGTCATAATAAGCTTCCTGTAATTTAATTTGCTAGTTTATTTGAATCAAGATCATATATAGAAGACAAATAGACTCACGAGAGATTATAATTGAAATTGTAAATAAATTAAGGTCAATGAAAAAAAAAAAAAAAAAAAACATCACCATAAACTGATCAAGTTCTGGGTCTTTGGAAGAGTCTCTAGAAGAGACAGATGATCGCTGTCTTGACTCAAACTCCTGTCTAGCAGCTGAGAGCCGAGCCACTACTTCCGGCGGAGCTCCCACCTAATTATGTAACCAAAAACACGAGTGAGAAATTGATACAAATTATGGTAGAAAAAATCTTTAAAAAAAAAACGAACGCTCTACATCGAAACACTTGTTATAATGTTTTTTTTATTATATATATATATATATGAGGTTATTACACGCACCTTTTGGCAATCCATGTAAGCTTCCAAGAGGTTGGAGTAGTGAGGATGGTTGATAATTTTGGCTTTAATAGCTTCGGCTTCATTAGTGTTGGAGCTCTCATTTCCTTCTGGTGATTGATGTCCTCTCATAAGAGGGTAGTGAAATTTTTGACCAAGTTGTGAAGTGCTAGCTTCGGTTTTCACGATCGGATGCGTCTCGGATTGAAAACAATTTCCAGATTGAAGATGGAAGCTGCTGCTTATAGGCATCTGGGTCACGTTTGTTGTCGACCCACTGCTTGCTCGACCACCGTATGCTGAAGAATTCGCTCCGAGAACTTGAGAAGCGTATAAGAAATTCCCTCTAGGAGTTGTGTTCTCGTTTAGCTGATGATTGTAATCCTCCATTTCCAAACAAACCCAGATGAGAAATAAAAAATTTAAAAAAACCTAGCTACCACGAAATCCAAAAGAGAAAAAAAAAAAAAAAAAAAAACCCAAAACCCTAAAGCAAGGACTATCTAGAAAGACACAGAAACCCTAGAGAGTGTTAGCTATACAGCTGCTTGTCATCCGATAGAAGAGTTTTTCTTTACCAAGTCGGAATAGTGTAGTGAGAATTCATGATTTTGGAAAATTTTAGGAATGAAAATCTAGTACACGATGAAGTGAAGTTGCACCAGGACTTGGTATATATATATATATGTTAGATATCGTTGAACATATTAAAAAGAAACAGATAAGAAGAAGGGACAAAAAAAGAAAAGAGTGATCAGATCGACATGGAAGTGGGGACTGGAGAAGAAGAAGAAGAAGAAGGTGTGTGTAGATTAACCGGAACAGGCAACGGCTGCGTGTCTTGGTGGTAGTTGACAAGACTTTTTGAAAAGAGAGAGAAAAATATATTTTGAAAATTAAAGGCAATGAGATAAGGCAACAACTACTGGATTGTAGATTTTTTCCTTTCTCTTTTAAATATTTTATTAGACCTTTTCTTTCACGGACGTTCCATTTTTCACCTTGTTTTGGTTATATACATTCCACTCCTCCTCTTGCTTCCTTTGCTTATTTATATATATATATATATATATATATATATATATTCCTTTGAGAGGTGTGAGAAAGAAAAGAGAGAGAACAATCCACTCAATGTATTTAAATATTGCATAATTTGTGATAAAGTTTATTAGTTTAATGATTAGCAATAATCAGGTGCTACAAATTCGAATGTTATGTATCACGAGGGTCAGAATTAAATTATTTTTTGGCGAATTAAATTATTTTTTAGCGAATTAAATTGTTTTTTATTGTTTTTTTAAATATATATATACAATATGAAAGTCAAGTATTAACCTTTTCCACAAACCGATAAACCTAATAATAATACTCATTATAATTATGATGTCCAAAGCTTTCTCATTTAATCAACTTATAAATAAAGCAAAATTCTATTTTAAATAAAATTAATAATATCCTAGTATTAACATGTGTCCTTTAACGTTATCTTTAATAATATTATAAATAATTATCATGATAATATGATATTGCCCCGGTGGTAAGCCATTTACACCTCCATCTAGAGGTTGTTAATTCGAATCATATCTTCTCTTCCAATTCTAGAATATTGTAATAGTAAAAAAAAATGATAAATATTTATATGACTATATGAGAGTCAAGCCATCTCCCTCGATCCCATTATATTATAGTAGTAGAAAAAAATGATAATTTTTTTATGATAATATGAGGTTGGTTCAGTTTGAAACCCCCTTGCATTTATGTTTATAAGGTTAAGGGTTCTTATTATGTCCCCGTCCAAACAAATATTTTTATATATAAATATTTTTAACAATTGAAATTCTTAACATCTTATACAAAACAAGAGATCTCATCTTCTTAAATTTTAAAAAGTTGTACACATCACCTCTTATCATATGTTGCAATACACCTCCGTTCATATCGGTGGTAAATGGTTCAAGACCTACCATTTACATTTTACAATTATATAATATAGAGAGTTTTCTCTCGATCTGTCGGTGTAGAGATTTCGGTAGTCCTATTATAATACCTTGGCAGAATTTAACATAAATTATATTTTTTTTTTAGTGATTTGTCACATTTATAAATGTCCTTTTAAATTCATCATTTTAGTCCTAACTTTTTTCAAAACTCATCACTTTAGTCCATTTGACCAAATATGTGAAAGTCAACTATTTTAAAATTTGTGAAAGTACATTTTTTTTCTTATTACTATTTAATTTAGTTAAAATGATTATATTAACTTTAAATTAAAATGAAAAATAACAAAACTCTCAATAATAAAATCTTAAATAATTATATTACAAAAAAATCTTAAATAAGAAATAATAATAAAATTCATTAATTTTTTCTTTTTTTGTATTTTTGTCATAATGGATATTTATTTAGCTAAAACGATTATCTTAGCTTTAAATGATTTTTTTTCATAATTGTTTTTAATCTATTTATTTAAGATTTTATTATTGAGAATTTTGTTGTTTTCTTTTAATTTAAAGTTAAGATAGTCATTTTAGCTAAATTAAATAGTAATAAGGGTAAAATTGTACTTTCACATGTTTAAAATAGTTGAATTTCTCTTATTTAGTCAAATGGACTAAAATGATGAGTTTTGGAAAAAGTTATGACTAAACTGATGAATTTAGAAAGACATTTATAAAGATGATAAATCACAAAAAAAATAGGATTTATGTAAAATTCTGTCTAATATCTTTGAAAGAAAAAAATTAAAGAGTTCCAAGAAACAATAAACCATGACCAGCGCAGAGGTTTTTCTTGTTTATTTTTATTTTTATTATTATTTCAAATATTATATATATATATATATATATATATATTCACACATTTATATACACATTAAAGAAATAATAATTAACCACCGATCGATGAAGTAGTATATATATATATACAATTTTTCTATTTTCAGTTCGTCCTGATATAAAATATATCATGATAAATGTATACCATTAGATTTACATACTTTGATTCAAAGTGTATGCATTTGTCAAAACTTCTCCACAATCTGTGGTCAACATTCTTCGTCTTAATATAAATATATCATGACGAACTGACAGTAGAAAGACTATATATATATATATATATATATATATTTTCTATTGTCAGGTCGTCAAGATATAAAATATATCAGGACGAAAAAATATGGATCATTAGATTTATACATTTTGACTCAAAGTGTATGCACTTGTCAAAACTTCTCCATAATCTGTGGTCCACATTCTTCGTCATGATATATTTTATATTATGTCGAACTGGCAGTAGAAAGACTATATATATGTATATATATTATGAAGAAGTTTTGATAAGTACATACACTTTGAGTCAAAGTGTGTAAATCTAATGATACACGTTATTTGTCCTAATATATTGATATATTTTATATTATGACGAACTGATAATTAAAAATATATATATATATATATATATTCCTTTAATGCTGGTTGGCAGAGACTAAATTTCTTGATTGTAACAATTAGAAATCCTGTAGCATTTAAAATAAATAAATATATTCCTTACCATATTCAAGAACATCTTCGATATGATAGCCCCAAAATGGAAATCCAAATGATCATACAAGATAAGGAACAAAACGCGTCTAGTTGTCGACAAGGAATAAGTGTAAAGTACCAAAACAGCATTTATCATTGGAATGGAGGAATTAAGCTACTTTAGTATTGTGATTCCTTTGCCAAATTAAAATTAAAACATCCTAAGATTATGATAGCGTAATGCGGTGAACATGATTTAATACTTGTTTGGTTGAGTTTTCTAATGCCTCAAAAGTTATACACACCTCTATTTGAACTTTTTAGAGTCGTTTGGTTGGGTTTTTGAGATTGTCTATTTTAATTTCAGTTGAGGTTAGTAGTCGTTAAACTTCTACTAGACAAAAGTTCATAGGGAGGAGCTTCTCCAAATATATTTTTTTCTTAAAAAAAACAGTTTATCAATCAAACAATTCTATTTTTTTTAAAAGCTATATTTCTATTATATCTACTACGAATAAACCTTTTACAAATAGAGATTTTTCAAAAACTCAACCAAATAAGCTCTAGTAGTAGTCTCTCACACTCAAATCTCATTAATAAAATTGCAAGTTTGCCTTCTCGACTTTTAAATTTACAATAAAAATAAATAAATTCAGATAAAGCTCATTCGGAAAAGTTACCATAAATTGGAACAAAATTTGGAAAAAAGAAAAGGAAGAAAATATATAATTACACCTGGCAATGGGTCGTATTATTAAGAATCAGTATCGTTTCATGTTTGGGTCATGTTAAAATTATCTCATCTGAACACAACATGTTAGTTTAATGGGCTTAAATATAAAATTCGAAACCATTTGTTAGATTAATGGATAACCCGATCCAACCAATTGTAAAATGTTATATTTGAAATTTATTAAAAAGTTGTAAATAAATAGTACCGAAGCATGATCAAACTCATGCAATCAAGTTTACCATAGGCTCCAACATTCTATCGAAAATCTATTATTTTAAGAAAAACAAAATTAAACAACTTGAAAATAAAATCTAACATGACTTCCATAAATCTTCATTATGTTGCGATTGAGAATTTCTATTCTCACTTACTCTTACAAATGTTAAATTGATTGCGTTAGAATACGACTAGTTTTAGGGATATGGTTAGAATATAGTAATACAATCAAGTTATAGTTTTAGAGTTTTTAATTTAATTTTTTTTAATTAATTATTAAAATATATCCTAAATTTAATTACAGAGGTTATATATATATATATATATAAATTCAACAACTTTAATAAATTTAATTACTATTAAGTCAAAAAATCCACATATTTTTTTAATAAATTTCATAAACATATATATATATATATTTAAAAAATCTTTATATTAATTGGTTATAATAAATTAATAGTTTTTCAAATGTGAACTAAAAACCGACCCATTTTATTATGGGTTTTAATGGGCTGACCCATTAACAACCTGATCCGATAAACTAAACCCATCAACCACTATTTTTGAATGGGTTTGGATCATGTTAATGGGTCATATGAAATTTTGCCAGATTTATATACAATTCATATATATATAGTCATTTTCTCCTCGGTGCGCACTGATATAACTTATATGAGTGAGTTGCATGTGAATCACTGATTATGGAGAAGTTTTGACATGTGCATAAACTTTTAGTCAAAATATGTAAATATAATAGTTCACATCCAACACACTAATAAAGTTATATCAATGCATACTGACTTGAATATATATATATATATATATATATATATTTATATGATCATATATTCATTTGATGGTATCAATCCATTCAATTTAAATTCAACTCATCAATAATTTTTTTTAAGGTACAAACATTATTTTTACGGTTTTATCAAGTTTTATTGAAAAATATTTTAAAACGAAAAAACGAAAAAACAAATTGATAGAAAAATGTGAAATTTACAATATCAAAATCAAGTATATACTTATTAATTTATCTAGCATAGTTATTGTACACCTTTTATGTCAGATTTTACGTTCTAACTTTCATTTTCAAAAACAATAAATGACAAACAGTTTATTCCATTTAGAATAATGATGAGAAATCAATTCGATATTCACGAGCTACAGTACCTAATGATCAATTTAATCTTAATTTGCATATTAGTCACTGGCTCGCTGCCTTTGAATTCTAACTTTAAGGGTGCGTTTGGTACGAGGACGGGACAGAACGGAACTGGACAGGACAAGACAGAACATAACAAGATAGTTGTTCCGTATTGTGTTTGAAATATATGAGACAGAACTGTAAACTGTACTGTTATGCGTTTAGTATAGCTGGAATATGACAGAACAAGAGGTTTAAATGACCATAGTACCCCTCTTATATATAATGATATTAAATAATAAAATATATAATATATAATAATATAACATATTATATATTTTATTATTTAATATCATTATATAATAATATATAATATTATATACATTATATATAATAATATGATATATTATATTATTATATATAATAATATATATAAGATATGTATAAATATATATAATATTAATTATTATTACATATAAAAAAATAATATACTGTAATATATATATTAATATAATACGATAATATATATATTATTATATAGGTAGTAATATTATTATATAGGTAATAATATTTAATATATTATATATTATTATATATAATAATAATATAATATATATATATATATCATATTTAGATTACATATATATGTTTTATATAATATACATATATATATATTATAATATATAATATATAATATATATTATATATATAATATATAATATATATTATATATATATAATATCCTATATATAATAGTAATGTTTAATATATCATATATATATATATTATATTATTACATATAATATATATATATAATAATATATATGTAATTATAATATATATATTATTAATATGTAATATATAATATATTAGACATGTTTGTAATTGTTTAAAATTTTAAAGGGTAAATTGGTATTTTTGACACTTGTCCCATGTCATTGGACAAGTTGTCCTAGGGTCTTGGGTATGACAGATTTTTGTCTCATCTTGTCCCGTCCTGTTCCATGCTAAAGTTGCGCCAAACGTGAGACAAGGAAAAACTGTCTCACGTTGTCATGTCTCGTCCCACGTACCAAACGCACCCTAAGGGTTGGTCTTAAAATCAAGGATTAATTACAGAAACACCCTTGAGTTTATATGGAATTACACGTTTATTGTACAAACATTCCCTGAAAAACGATGACCTCTTTTAGAAATATCATAAAAGTAAAAAATACTCCTCAATTGTAATCTAGGGTTAAAATTGCGGTACATTCGGGAAATAACAATTTTACACCAAATATTAATTTAATACAAATCCACAACAATCCCTTATTCAACCTCTTCATTCTCTGTCGTTGCTACTAGTGTAGCAATGGCGGCAAAATTTAATGGAGGAAGCTCTCAGTCATCTCCAAATCGGGGAGGAGGCTGCGAGCCTTTTCCACGAGCAAATAGAGGTGTGATTCCCCGTACCTCCATTTAAGGAGGAGGATGCGTGATGCATCCTCCATATATAGGCATCAGTACCTCTCTCCTCGAGTAGGAGGTTCGACTATTCCTACCACAAAGGCAGCGAACCTCCTCTCAAAAGGAGGAGGTGCGCGACGCCTTCAAAATCGGGTGGAGACACATGACGTCTCCATTTTAAATGGAAGTGACCTACTCCTCGATCAGAGAGCGGGTCTGTGAGCCTCCTCCAACAAATTTTGCCACTGCCACGACATTGGTGATGTCAATAGAGGGGGAAGAAGATGCAGTTTAATTTTTGGGTGGAATTGTAGTTTATCAAACTCCAGGGTTATGTTATATTTATTATTTAGACAGATCTATATTTATTGAAACATATGAGGTTCCTTTGGTGTTTAATTATTTTTTATAGGAAAAAAATACGATTTTACCTTTGGACCATCCTTTGACCAAGAAATTGGATGTCAATCAAACCGTTAATCAATGTTTTTTAGGGGAGGTTGTGCAATAAAATGATAATTTTATTATACGTGAAATTTCATCTAAACTTAGGGGTCTTCATACAATTAATCCTAAAATCAATTTACTCAGCTCCTTGAAGGATTTTGGATAAAAATTACGCTCGACTGTGAATTCACATTCTCGATCAGTTATTAATATGACAGTACCAGGTGAGTGAGACTATGACTAGTGCTACACTACTACCTAGTCCAAATGTTGTTCATCTTCGCTAGGGGCCTCCTCTCAAATCTCAATTACCTCTTCTTCTGACACCACCTAGGACACTTTGCTCAATTCAGATGGCTCGTCAATGTATCAAGATTAATTATTTGACGTGGATGGTCGTATTTGAACATCATATATATTAATAACGTGTAAGAATCTCAACTTTGGAACCATGTAGTGTTATATAGTCAAGATTAATCAAGATAAGTTATGATTCTTATTTTGTTACCTCTCAGGGACGAATCACATACGAAAAATATATTGAATCTCGTAATTTATCATTTTATCAAACCTCTTGTATACCGTATTAGGATCATAGTTAATTGAATAATTACTGTTGTTCGTACCTTAATATTAATTGGGCCGGTATTTTCAACAGTAAAATTTCAAGTCAAATGAATGTTATTAAGCAATCGTCATGCGTGCACTATAGAGAGTTACTGTATCTCATATTTATAATTGTACAATAATTTGGTATTGTTCGACACGGAACGAACACATATTTTAATGAAAACAGATAGATCAACAAACTTTTCCGACAACCAAATTAAGCATTTAAAAAACCATAAAGCTAGCTATGGTTTTTGGTTTTATGAGTAGCAGTAGTAGTGACCAGTGAGTGAGCTCCTCAGGTATGTTTTTGTACTGATGTGTAAATGCAACGTGATGTAATAAGATGATAAAAGAGAAGTCGGATCCGTATGGTGTACACAGTACAAAATTCAACGGTAAACAGTGAAAAGGAGGGGGTCTCTGATGATCAGAAACTGAACAAGATTGTACTGTTTATGATGACCATTTGCAGGAAAAACCACGTGTGTGTACAAAAACA
Source organism: Dipteronia sinensis (assembly GCA_033220585.1). NCBI lineage: Eukaryota > Viridiplantae > Streptophyta > Magnoliopsida > Sapindales > Sapindaceae > Dipteronia > Dipteronia sinensis. Next base: position 84,745,850 of record CM065636.1, on the reverse strand, counting down.
CAGCAGAGAGAAAAGACAAATTAAAAGACATGAAATATACAAGTCCATAGGCATATGCATTATGCATATGGTTGCTGCTGCTGCTGTTGCTTGCTTGCCTGGCTAGTTCCGCAACGAGGTTTGTATATTTGTATTAGCTGGCGGCGACGACCACCGCTCCCCCACCACCAATATTTATGATTCAAATAATCTTTAAAAAATAAAAAATCGTGTCCTAATTTATATTTAACTAATCAGATCCAGTCATATCAACTATCGTTACGTATATCGATAATGATTGATATTACTGAATTTGATTGGTTAGATACAAATTAAAACACAATTTTTTAATACATGATTTGAATCCCAATATTTATTTCTATTCTCATTTTTTCCGTATAATTTATAGATGCAGACACAAAAAGATATATAAAAAGAGACTAGCTAGTCTCTGGCCCAGTGACTGTCACTGTGCAGTGACCCAGTTTTGATTAACACCCCCGAGAGATGCGCGCTACAACTACAAGCAGTGGGGGCCAAGTGATAAGGATCCCATTCTTTTGCTTTCATAGAAAAAAAAAACAATATTATTATTTATTACTACATTTTATATATAATTTTTATCAATAAAGACTTGGAAATTAATTCCCAACTCACATTCAGAGCAGGTACTATGGAAGTGGTCTTCTTTTGTCATTCAATGCACTCACAGTCACTTACTGCTCCTCCTCTTCGCCTCTTCCCCATGCCATTTTATTGTTTTTAATATTGTTTTCTTTACTATTGGAATAGTATCACTACAATGATCTCCATGAATTAGAAAAATATATATAGAGAGAGAGAGAGGAGATATATAATGTGATGTTATTTAGTTAGTGTTAATGGAACTATGGAAGTCAATGAAACTAATTAATTGTTTAGGGTCTTAACAAAGATTTCGTGGCAAGTTCTCATCCGAACTTTGATGATGATGATGATGATGATGAGTTGGGTTTCATCTCTGTACAGTTTGGTTGTCCATTATTGGTTTGGTGCTTGCCTTTTTTCAATCAAATCATCATCTTCAATCATCATTTGAATTAGCTGTTCCTGTCATGTCACCCAAAATCAAGCGACATACAAGCCTTGTAGTTTTTTGTGGTGGTAATAACTGCTAACCCCTTCAAATAATGTTGATATGTTTGGTCTTTACATAACATTCAATAATTCAACATCTTCTTCTGCTATTAGTATTACATTCAATTCAAAAGCCAGGATATATTAATAACAATCCCACCATTTTCTTTAGCTTTTCTTGGATATTGCTGGACAATGCAGGGAATATTTTACCATGATGAATTTATTACATCAAATCGAGGAAAAACTGTGAAAAAAAATCCTAATCCTTCAATTAAATACTTAATTTAAGGACGTTCATTCTTTTCTTCAATCTTATAATGTCAAATGTTATAGTAAAAATAAAATATCAATATATAGTTCTTGGTATTTTAAAAGATATATTATATAATTCTATAAACAAAGATATGTGAAATAAGAATCCAAAGATTTGTTAATTATGATCAAACCTCCTTGATTTATCACACAATGATTATTCCTAAATTTGTTTTTATTATTCCTTAATAAATCCACGACAAGGTATATATGCTTAGATCCGTTCATAAATCATACTAAAGTACAGTTTAGTATACATGCATAAATTCCACACGTGTTTAACAACTTTTGACTGCAGAAAGTGCATGTACGTGTGGATTCAATATTGCTTTCTATATAATATTGTAATAAAATTAAAATATTACTTTCAAATAATATTGCTATAAATTCTTAAAATAAAATTTGCCATAGGCCTCCGTTTGTCTTCTTTATTATTATTATTGTTATTTTATATTATTCAGCAGTTCCTATACAAAAATATTAAGTCACAAAGTTATAAACATCCATAATACAACTTTGGTATGTGAGATTACGTCCAAACAAATCAAGAGTAACTTCCCTAATTAAATAGTATCTTTAATTCACGTTCAAGCAACCAATTAAGACTAATTACAAGAATCCAAGAGGATAATGTTTGGCTTGTGATACACACAAATGACACAATGACAAGTAACCCATAGCCTGCGTGGTATAAATATCAACCACATGATTAGATATATTCAAATCAAATATGTATCGGTGTCAAATATCTGCTGAGACCTGACGAGATCAATTGTTACAAGTACAATCTGTAATGAAAACTCTTAGGGCAAATTACACTGAACCCCTTGAAGTTTGGACAAGTTACACTTAGATGTATAAGTTTCTTTATTATACACTAACACCCGTAAAATTTAAATTTGACTTTAAAAATACTTAAACTGCCCTTAGTTATATTATTTAACATTTTCTTATTTTTTTTACCTTTTAATCAAACACTTTATAAACTTTAATAAAATAAAAAAATTAAATAAAAGATATGATTCATTAAATAAATAAATAAATATTTTTTTTAATTAAATAAATAAATATTTTGAATAAATAAACAATTTTAAAATAAATAAATAAATGAATAGTTTTTAAAAATAAAATAAATAAATAGTTTTAAAAATAAAATAAATAATTAGTTTTTTAAAAATAAAATAAAAAATTTAAAATATAAATAAATAAGTGAAAAACTTAAAAACATTAAAAATTTTAAGGATATTCATTAATAGGGACAAGAAAAACTCTAAATATCTACACTTTTACTGTAAAGATGATGGTGGGAGAAGCTTCAAGGTTCCCAACACTCCTTAGATATTTAGAGCTTATATTGTCCCTATTAATAGATATTCTTAAAAAATTAATTTTCTTAATTTTTTCACTCATTTTTAAAACTATTTATTTATTTGATTTTAAAAAAAACTTTTTTTATTTAATATTTTAAATTATTTATTTACTTAATTTTTTTAAAAAATATTTATATATTTAATTTTTTTTAACTATTTATTTATTTAATTTGTAAAAATATTTTTTAAAAACTATTTATTTATTTAATGAATCATATATTTTATTTAATTTTTTTATTTTATTAAAGTTTATAAAGTGTTTGATTAAAAGGTAAAAAAAATAATGTGTAAAATAATATAACTAAGGGCATTTTAGGTATTTTTAAAGTCAAATTTAAATTTTGGAGGTGTTAGTGTATAATAAAGAAATTTATCCATCTAAGTGTAACTTGTTCAAACCTCAAATGTTTCAGTGTAATTTTCCCAAACTCTTATTATAGGCCGTAGAAAGGTCTTCCCACCCTTTATGATTTAACAGGTAAATGTAAAACTCGAATCTTTATCGTTGAATTGGGGAGGAAATGCAAGTCTACTTTATTAATAGTGGAGGTCATATCAACCACATAATTGAACTTAGAGCAGGGAGATTAACAGGGTAATTAGCTAACTTAATATCATTAATTTCACTTCCAGCTGCTTACCATTTAAAATGATAAAGCAAAGCAAAAAAAAAACAACTGTCTAATATATGCTTTATTAGGTAAAATATTCCTTTTTTGTATCTACTTAATGAAGTGATTTAGGGACATAATCAATTTTGTCAATAAAGTGTCTTTTTTTCTTATCAAGGAAAGATGGATGGCTTAATCACTTAACAGTACCAAGCACTAACTATTGACTAAATATTTGAAGGGGATTGTAGCTACCTCCGATTAATTGAAGCTTTTGAGATTTTGATTTGATAGAAAGAGGGAGAATTAATTTGTGTTAACGAATTTGAACAAACAACCAAGTCGAAAGTGAGATAGTATATTAGATTTTGCTTAGTCTTTTGTGATCAACATGGACTCTCTCCTAAAATTGGAGTTTACTATATATGAATAATAGATAATTCAATACAATGTCATTTATTTTAGAATGTGATTAAAATTTTATATTATAAAGAATCACAATTATATAAAAGAATGATTAGATTTTAGAATTTTAATAAGTTTTTCAAATATTTAATCTAGACATAATTTGATCAAATCATGGTCGATTAATAAATGATGATGTTCTAAACAATTATTGCCTTGATTATCAAGGCCCGAACAACTAACTGAAGCATAAGTAATGATATTGTATTAGTAAGGCATGGTAATCATGTTAAAATATTGATAAATAAAGACAAATTGAAGATGTTAAAATTCAGAAAATCAAAGGAAAAGACTTCGAAGAACTTAACTAATAAAGTTGTTTTGCAAAATCAATGCTTCATCCACTAAGCATCTGATGACCTACCATGTATAATTTAAACAAAGCATTAATTGGATTAAATAAATAAACTTGTAGTTTGTTTGTGCTAGCTAATTGAATCAGTTAGAGCTTGGATACAAATCTCACGATAATATGATTGACAGGCTTGGGTTTTTTTTTATAAAAAAAATTAATTCATATATTCAAAACCCGATTATGTATTTATATTTAATACAATTTATATCAATACTCAATTATTTCAACTATTTGTGTCATGCTGTGTTATTTGTCTCACAAAGCCAATTTTTTTTTAATTAAAATGATTTAGTAATTTTCAAAAGAATGTTTATACTCAGTCAACTAGATGTCATGTCAAAATTGAGAAAGCTGGTTCAACAGTCAATCCTTGCTGCCAGATAGACAGAATGGCAGAAACAAAACTCTTTTTATTTTTATTTTTTACATTGTTTATGTTTTCCTTCAATTTTCACACATTTGATTTGACCAGCCAATTGATTCTGATAACAGCTATTTGAATTTTGAATAGAAACTTACAACCAAATCATGGTTCATGGCAATATTCTTGTAACAGCCGGCTAATAATTACAATTAGGGTTTCAAACGTTTCGCTAATTTCACTACTTACATCATTATGTTTAGGTTACAAGTTACACATTATAGTTAAAATACAGTAATACACAAATAAATAAAAATTCATATTTATTTTTTTAAGACACAAGAAATGTATATTGTGTATTGAAAAACACATTAGAATTTTTAGTAAGTTTTTTAATATTTATGTAACCTAAAATTCTGGCCGTAAAGGGCCTTTTGTGCTTTTTGCCTGATTTGTTTGGGAAATTGTCCTGGATGTTTTGCAACAGTTAGGATTTAGCAGATTGCTGGTTTTTGAGATTTTATTATTTTTAATCGAATAAAATGAATAGCATATATATAATCCAGGAATAAAAAGAATAAATATTTCCTCTTTCAATAATATTTCTTTTATTATGAGGTTTTTCAAAAGAAAAATACAATAATAAAAGAGGAAAATAAGTAGCTAGACTGCTAGAGTAAATGAAATGATTTTAGATAAAAGATTTAGATAAAATGAGTCCGGTCTGGTGGTTTACCTCTCACACCTATACTATAATATTGTAGGGTCGAGTAGGTTCCCTTTTTCAAATCCTAAATTATTGTAATATTTTAAAAAATGAAATGATTTTAAATGTCTTTAAAGGTAATTAAGATAAATAATTAAATACACATTAATTTTAAGGTATTAAGCTACTTAAAAAAACAAAAAAGAATAAATGAAAAATCAATAATTTAATCAGCTAAAAAGAGGGGGGAGGGTGTGGGGGGATTTTTTAAAGGGTAGTGTTAACCTGACACAGATTAAGACACTATAAATGTAAAGATTAATACTGTATTAATTGTTTTTAATCATAATAAATACATAAACATCATAATAAATACACTTTATCTTTCTATTTATAGTATATTAACATGTGCCCTTAGGGCACAAGTTGACACTGTCCTTTTATAAATTGTTCATTATTTAAGTTGTTTGATTGAAATCTAAAGAATATTAAACTATACAGTATTGTTAATGTTCCTGTAAACTAGAGAATTCCTATGTTTTTAGGTGATATGACTACTTAATTTAATGGTTAATTAATTGCTTTTAAAAAATGGTTAATTAGTTTGCATGTAATCAATGACAATTATACATCCTGAGACGCATCAATGTTGGCTTTTGGGTCTCTTTTGTAAACTTTTGCATACTTGTTAATATTTAATTCCAAAGTTATTTATTTTTTTAATAAAAATTACTTTTTGTAAAGTACATTTTTTAATAATTAATCTCTTTTTAAACATTAAACATATGCAATGGTCATAATAAAATATTTGAAGCTACTGATCCATGCACAAACGGAAAATTATAGTGGATTAGCAAAGTTAAATTAGAAAAAGATAATAGGAGATAATCAACTTTCTTTTGCACTTTAAACGCCAATCCTCATTATGCATCTGATGTCAACAATCACAATTCACAGCCAAAAGAATCTTTTAATTCTTATTCAAATCTACATTTTCACCTAATTTACTATGCTTAAACATAGCTCTTCTTGCTTTTGTGTGCCTGACAGATCTTTAGTTTTGGGTAATCATTGATCAGTTAAATAATATATGTCTATGTATTGTATGATTGAATCTATAACCTATGTATAGGTATTAGAGTTTTACCTCTTAACCACCCTAGTTTGTTGTGTGCACTTTTTTTTTCTATTCATGAACATTTTCCACTTAAATATTTACTACTTAAAGAAAAAAAAAGAGAAGAATAATAATAAGCCGTGATTTGAAGTTTTAATATTTTAAAGACCAAATTCCACATCTTAGTGACAAATAGTGTTCATTTAAATAATGTAAAATGGGTATAGTGGAACTCGAACCCTTAATCACATGATGTAAGTTATTTAATTATGAATGTTTATATGTTTGAGTCGCTCTAGCGAAACCGCAAGTTGTATATCAGAGAGTGTGTATATTTATATATATATATACAGTCATTTTTCTGTCAGTGCGCACCGATGGAATTATATAAGAACATTGAATGTGAGCCACTAATTTATAAAAGAGTTTTGACAAGTTCATACATACCAAGTTAAAATATATAAAATGAATGACTCACATTCAATGTCTTTATATAATTTTATTATTGCGCACTTATATAAAAATTATTATATACATATATATATATATATATATATATATATATATATATATATATATATATGAGATTCAAACCCTTGACCACAAAATGTATTATTTAATTATGAATGTCTATATATTCAAGTCGCTCCAACGAAACATGCAAATAGTATATCAGAGTATATATATATATATATATATATATATATATATATATAAAAGTAAAGTTATCTTAATTTAAATTTTTGATTTAAATTGTGTGACTTCAATATCTATCAATTTGTTTGGTTTAAATCCAAGTTTTTTTACTGCTCATTTCCATCATTGGATTTAGACCAAATAAATTGATGGATGTTGATATCACACAATTTAAATCACATGTTTATGTTGATTTAGGCTAACAATATATATATATATATATATATATATATATATATATATATAAAGCCCCCTTTCTCTTTTTCAACTCTAATTACTTATTTTCTTTTACAGCTCTAACATCTTCTACATATTTCATTCTTTTTCTTCCCCACCAAGTCCTACTTCAACTTCCTATATCTAACAATTAACAATAAAACATGTAGTTCTCTTTACACCAAAGCTTCTTCTACAATGGTTTGTAAAAAAACGGAAAAAAATAAGAAAAAATTGTATGCAATAAAGTGAATAAACAAATCAAAAAAACTAAGCCTTACAAATTTTACTGCTCTATGGCATATTATTTCATTATTCGGAATACAAAACCTATGAATTCAATTATTGTTTAAACTAATAGACTATAATTTTTTTTTTTTGAAAAGAACTAATAGATTATTAACATACAGTTGAAACTGGTACAAGGATTCGAATTGAAAATTCATCTTCTTATAAATTAAAACTAGCAAATGGAAAATAATAAATTGAAATAAAAAGTTGAATCTGGTGGAAGAATCGTGTTGTAACTGACATAATAAATGGAAATACATTGGTTATGTCATGTTTGATTTTTCAACTTAACACTAAATGACACTTGATGTCTTCCATTCAGTTATCTTGTTTGATTTTTTTATTGTTAAAATCACTTAATAAACCATTAAAACCACTTATTTTGAAAAGTGAAAAGTTTTCACTTTTCACTTAACACTAATCCAATTTAATTTAATGTAAAGTTTTACTTCTAAAACTATCCTTACTATTTTAATCTATTTCTAATTTCGTCTTCTGGTAAAGCTCTAATCGTTTTAATGCTTTTTCTTTTCTTTTCAACGTAAAGAACTTTAACATCAGAAAACCTAGCTGCTTCCTAGCATTACAAACAACTGGAGACTGTTTTCCTAGCATATTCTGGTAATGTCTATTTCCTTCTTTTTCCATAATTTGATAATTAGTTTTATTAAATATTATGTTCATTTTCAATGTAATTTAACAAATGGAATAATGTATGAAATATGATTAATAATTAAATAAATTTATTTTAGAATTAATTTACATTTTAGAGTTGTCCTTAATATATTAAAATGTAAATATATAACAAATAATAGTTATAAGGGCATAATTATAAAAGCATTTATTTTCATATATTTATAATTTTAAAAAACAAACAGCTTATCACTTATATTCCGTGTTCAGTGAAAAAAAATAAACATATTTTTCAGTTTTCAGTTTTCAGTCACTATTCAGTGTTCAGCAACATTCAGCACTGTTCAGTCTTCAGATAAAAAATAAAACTGGGCTTTAGAGAGAAGACATTTGAAGGGAATTCAAATGTGCATATGAAATAGAAAAAGAGAATCGTTTTATTTGATAAAAGTTATTTATTATTTTTTTCAAACAGATAAAAGTTACTTTTAAGTTTTTAATTATGATTTTTTTGTAAAGGGGATAAAAGTTTTTTTTTTACATAAAATCTGTTTTTTTTCTTTCAAGAATGATATATAATTATTGCATGAATATATATATATATATATATATTAATAGTAAAGACCAACTTATTGACATTGCATTCATATACTTATACGTATATATAAATAGATGGTGAAATTAGGGCATAAAGTTTGAGAGATTATGGGGGTTGAACAGGTGGAGACCAAGGGGAGGAGAGAGAGCCAAAGTCACAGAGACAAGACATAAATACCACTATCAGTGAACTGAAGTTACCACACGAAAACGTATCAGAGCAGAAAGAGAGAGAGAGCAGTTGAATAGTGGAAAGTGTTAAGTTGATAGCAGAGATTATTATATGTAGATCAGATTATGAGTATATATATGTATATATTATTATAAAGTAACAGGAGCAGGGTACGTGGAAGACATAAATAATAGAGAGAAGTGATTGATGGGGTCCGTGTTGAGTGTCGTTTTGGTGAGGGGCGCGCGAGAACAGCGCGGGAGCTGTTTCCCGATGCAGTAGACATCATAACTCCTCCGGGCAGTCCCCCACTTCTCATCCGTCCATCCATTCCACGATTCTCCATACACAATTACTTGGCCTTTTTATTGATTCTTAGAGTTTTTGGGTCCCACCCAGACCCACCATCACATCAAGATGTGATCTTGATTGACACACTCTCCTTTCCCTCACTGAGTTACTGTTAGCCCATGTGGTGTGGGCTCCATTGTTACCCAACTATTTCAGACACAGATTTGACTCTTTTTGGGTCCTATCACTCTAAACCATCTTCCTCTCTCACTCACTCTCTAAAAACTCATTTGCCTCCTCACTCACCAGTCACTACTCACCACCTCATCACACCTTCCCCCAAACCTCTTTGATCTTACTTATCAATAGCTTATTTAATTATATTTCTAATTGTTGATTAGAGTATTTACTCATGTTAACATTGTATACAAATAATGAATCAAGTTATTGTTGGTGAGAGAGCTTTAATTCTCTCATTTCCCTTAGGGTGTGTTAATTAATCGGATATGTAATGAAATCAAGTTTTTTAAGAAATAGAATTTGGAAAGGGAACTTGAATCCTTAGGTGGGACTTAGGAGGGATGAATCAACTGATTTTAATGAATACAAGAATCACATATTAGTAATTAAGTTCATTTTCCTTCATTATGATTATTGATTAGTAAACACGTCTTTCGGTTCGATATTCCCTATCTAGTTTTCTTTTCCAATAGAACTTATTCATTTTCGTTTCCCATCGATGAACAAGTAAAAGTAATTTTTAACATTCCTAGTAAGTAAATATATGTGAATAAACTAAATTTCTCATCTTTAAAACTTCTAATAATTGTAGCAAATTAGGGGACAAAATTTACTAATCTATTAATGGTTGGGAGTTTTATTTAAAATATATATAATACACACAGGTGTGTGTATTCCTACCTGGTAACTGTCTGGTAAGCATTATTTGTAAAAGGTTTTTGTGAAAACCATTTTGTTATGACATATTTAACCTTATTTATTAATTAAATATTACAAATTAAATTTAAATATAAAGGTTCTATTTAATCCAAAGACGTTTTTGTCAATATTAACAATAAGTGAAAAGCTTAAAACACTAAAACTGTATTACTCTATTAATTGCAATATTAGTACATGAAGAGAGTCAATCAAATTGATGTGATGGGTTTAAGGCCCAGTGGGGGCATTCATTGGATGGATGGCAATGGAATGTTACATTTCATTGTTTTTTGTTTTTTTTTGTTTTCACATGATTCTTCATCTGGGCAACTTGTTTTATACAAACTTTATGATTAATATTAAGGAATTATAAAACTTGGGAAAATATTATGATATTTAAAGGGTCCCCCATAGTAGCTACTGATGTTTATTATGGGCTGTGTTATTGACTAATGAAGACTACTGCTACTAGTATGGATTCCAATTGAAATGATCGTAGAATCCAAATGTATCAAAATGGACCCATTCGTCCGGAGAACTTCACTATCACACCACCTAACTTTTCTCTTATATTCAACACAAATTGGGTGCTGGTCTATTCAGTCATTTTTCTAGTGTTTCCACTTTTTCCTTTTCTGAATTTTTAGATTGATTGTTGTTTCGCTTTCACTTTGATTTTGGGCTCATATGTCGTGGTCATTAAGAAACACCCCCTGTGTGTCAATTCATATTGAATTAGTCTGTTAGTTTTATCTGGGCTGAGAGTCTGCAAACCATCTCTCATTGTCAACATATTTTATTAAAAAATTCTCATGTTTGGGCCTATAAGGTAGGCCTACCAGTTCTGGGCCAATACACCAAAAAGGTGTGATAACTAAACAAAAGGACAAAATTGTAACATTTCTGACTCTACTGCCCTACAAAATTTGAAAAAGAGTGGTGCTATTGGCACACCCCCTACTGATCTATTTATGTCCCATTTTTTAATTATATAATATTTTTTTTTCCTTTATCAAAATTACTTAAAGAGACATACAATTTAAGAAAGAAATATTCTACAAAGTAAATCTATTAAAATCTCAAATTTCTTTTCCAAAAAAAAACTCTTAAACCCTAAAATCTACTTCTTACATACATATAAAATATTATGGAAGAGTTTAAGAACGATATCAAGAATATGGAAGAATTGTCTAAGACCGGTATCAAATTTCTTGAAGAATTGTCTGAGAATGACATAAAGTAAGAATTGTCTGACAATGATAGTAAGCATCTTGAAACAATTCATTCTCCGAAATTTTTTTCTTCAAAATGATATCAAGCTGTCATTGTATTGAAGTACCCTATTATTTTTTATTTTTTCTTTTCATCATGAAATAAGAAGAAAAAAAAACTAAAAAAAGAAATAAGAAAAAAAAAAATCAATCAATGGAAGTGAAAGAGATGTATACAGATACAGATATCAGAGATAGAGAGATCATATATGGTATGTATTAAGTTTGAAAAATAAATAAAATGAGTAGTTTTGAAAATAAACCAAAAAATTTAATAAAAACATTTAATTTTATTTAATTAAATCAATATTTTAAAAAGTGGTGTATGAATAGATCAGTAAGGGTGTGCCAATAGCACCACTCTTTGGGAAAATTAATAATTTTCTAATTTAAGTTTGAAAGTTTGAAAGTTAATAACACTGGTGGAGGTAAACTTGGTCTAAGCTTCCTATCTGATGTTAACAGCTAAATTTGATGTTTAACTGGACTTCCCATGTATGACTTCCTCCAGAATGAGCTTCCTGTTTCAACAAGAGCGATTGGATTAAGGCGGGTCAAGAGCATGTCATAGAAATTTAAGGAGATAAAATCAAAACGTTGTTTGGTACCAAATTCAGGTCAAGAAATTGTTCATAAAAACATATGAAATGCTTTCACAGTTTAAATCGCATATATTAACCCAACCTCAATAGCTGGTAGAGGTGAAGGAGGGACTTTCTCTGCTTGCTTTACTACTAAACTATTGACAACAATATCAATGCCTGGAGGTGGTCCTTCAATATATATGACTACTTTTGCAGGGGAGGCATTAAGAAGGAATTTCCCCTGCAACTGTACCCAATCCTTGTCTGTTGCCTGCACACTGATGAGCAAACCACCTTATTGTGAGCAGTTTTAAGAAATTATCAAGTTGAACTGTCTGCAAATCTATATCAAATGCACATTCATATATATAAAAAAATAACATAATTTTTCATGCATGTGGGAAAAGATACATCATAATATTATCAAAACATGACACCATATGAGCTTCTAAATGATTTCTTAAGACTATCATCATTCCTAATTTTAGTTGTTGCACAGGCTCCATACAATTGTTTTTTGATAATCTTGAGATCAAAAAAAATCATAGAAGAAGCTTACTTGGAAATGCCTATGTACTTATCGCGATGATTTTCTGTTTGAACCCATAAAGTAGCGCCTTTACAGTTGCAGTAGTTACATTTTTACCAAAAATATGAACTACTGCTGTAACGTCATAAGCAAGCTTTCGTTGCACCCTTCCGGTTATCTCCTGGTGAATTCCATTCCAGCTTTGTGTGCGTTTTGTTGCAGATGCAAAAACCTTTCCGGACTGTGGGACTATTTTCCCATCAGCCATGGAATCATGTAAAACAATCTTGCATCCTCCTCTTCCAGACCAATTCCTGACGCCATCCTCAAATTTGGGATTCAGGATGATGTCCTTATCTCCGACACAATCTGCCCTCTTATCCTTCCAAAATAAAGAGGAAAATTTGCAAATTGCTTTACGTCAAAATTATAATAGAGAGAATTTGACTCACATAAGTAAACTAAATTTAAAACTTTCTCAATCCACATACCCAAGGCTTCTAACAAAATCCCTTATTTGAGGTTAGGATAAGGAGCATAGAGACTAATACCTCACACTCTTTAGGACTGGAACAGGTAATCACAACTGATCTTATAAGTATGTCAATTCCGGGAGCAGGCCCTTCCAAGTAGAAAACAGCCGATTAGGCATAGCTGACAAAGTGAATGTGCCTTCCAACTTCTCCCACATCTCCTTGCATGCAGAAGTTCTGCATTAATAGTTGCCATTAACACATCTATTCTCTTTTCCCATAGTGAAAAAAAATGTAAAACAAGATATTAAAATGCATTACTTTCCAATACAGAAATAGCTAGTCTTTGAATATTGGTGCTCTAGTCTCAAAGTTGCTTTGACAACAGCAGATCCCTGATGAGGTCCAGATACCCCAACAGAGGCAGAAACAAAATAAGTAAGACCAGGAGAAATTCGGCTTGTTATGTCCTGTTCCAAGCCCTGTCAGCATTCTCTGCGCTTTGTAACAACAGCATGATTACCGACCGAGTTTTTTGATGTTCCTCCTGGGTAATTTGACTCAGCTGAAACAATAAAGCTGTGACATGAATTGGGGTGCCAAGAATGCAGTCCCATTGAGAATTCACTGTTTCTAATGATATTATTAGCGCTGCCAGTACTTGAATTGACTGTGTTGTCTTCAATCTGTCAGCAACAACAGAATTCATGAAACTTTAACTGCTAACTACTGGAGCCATGAACTTTAACTTCAATTAGAAAGTGAAATATTTTTGCATTGGCTGATACAGCTAAGAGCTTGTCATAGAAATTTAAGGGGAAAAAATCACAGCATCGTTTGCCATTAAAGAGGAGAAAGAAAATGACGCATCAAATCAAATCAACTGTTTCTTAGGGCTTGGGTGTTTGGTGCCAAATTCAGGTTAATAATTTGTTCATTGTTATCTCATGCAAAATATTTGAGTGTTTTGTTTAAACCTATATTAAAATCCAAGAGTACCTCTGAAATTATCCCAGCATGAATCAGAATTAAATCATTGCTTTTGAATTCATTTTGGACGTAATTTTCTGTACATCACTAACCCAGGGCACAAAATTCATAAAATATCAACCCAATGGGAATCCCAAAATAGTAAATGAAACTTGGTATTTCCATAAGATAATAAAACAACACAAATTTGGTAACTTCCTAAAATGTTCAAGTTGAATAACAAGAAGAATTAATTACGATGGCAGTTATGCAGAGAGAGTTGAAAACAAATTAAAAATAAAATAAAAAACCAACTTAAAATCAATAAATGAATCTGGAAATGCCAAACAAGTAACATACCAGCACTGCAGAGTCGTCATTGGCTTTGTTCATCGGTTGGCTTTCCATGGCTTCTCCAAATCTCTAAACCTAAACACAAAAGGAAACAATTCAAGACAGTTTCTATTATCAAAATGGGTATTATCGAAAATATCTTAGCATGAAGAGAAATGTAGAGCACAGAAGAGTACCTGGGGATGCTTTTACTTTTGCTTTGAAAGGGTCTTTGAAACTGTGGTGCATGAATGAGTAGATTGGGAATCTGGATGCTTTTGCTTTGAATGTGTTCTAGAAACTCGAGTTGTTTGTGAAGCTGCAAGCGGGAAACCTCATCTAATATGCACCGTTTGGATTTTCATTTCAAGTTTTTATGAGAAAAGCACAGCACCCAAGCAACCAACCAATCAAACGTCTAATGCAAATGACAGTTGGCTTTTGTCTCGGTATTACAATATAAGTAATCAAATGGCAGCATCCCTGATTCTGATCCTGCTATTCTACCTACATATAGGAAAATAAATGATATTCTGATTTAAGTTTTTGAAGGTCAGCAACATCTGTCCTTTCAGTTTCCACTCACATTGAGTAAAGAATAACAACCATCATGTATTACAGGCTAAGATTCATGATAAAAACAAACAAATTCCATAGCAAAGTATCTCCATCAACAAGACAGTATTTTTATTTCTTTGATTGGATGTTACAACTGGGATAATAAATCAAACAGTTTGTGTAAATAACAAACACAAGCTCACTTTACATATTATTATTATTATTATTATTTTTGGTTTTTTCGTATTCTTCTTATGTTTTCACATAAGCTTTAGTAAGACATTAATCATGAAGAGATTTAACCTTTGAACTGGGAGAAGCAACAGCAGCACTTGAATTGAAATTTAAACATCTATGGTCACCACCAGCGGTGAGTCACCCTTATCAACAACAAATGTCTTTACGACTTTCTTGGAGAAGCTAGCTATTTCCAGAGTGTATGCACCATGAAAGCCTCTAAACCTGAATTCTCCTTGCTCATCAACATGCCCATGGGCATGAGACAGCCACTCTTGTTTAAGAGCAAGGTATTTCTTACCAGCTTCATTGATGTCGCCTTCTGCATTAACCAAATGTGCATTGTCTCGGCTCATAAACAACTCCCAAAATCCCCACAGCATTATTCCTTCAACGGCAGGATGGGCAAATGCTTCTCGAAGCATGACTTCCAGATCATCCCCTCTAACATGTTCATTAACTGAAGACACATCGAGCTCCGTAAACCAGATTGGAAGACCTAGAATACCCAATTTATCCAAAGCAGAACAAACAACTTGTCCCACTGGATTATCAATATGTCCTTGAATTCCAATGCCTCCCACAGGTGCACCTTGCTCTTGCAAATCAAGAATGTGTTCAATGTACTTTTCGGGACATGATCTGGTGTCACATCCATCTTCAACATGATAATCATTCACAAACAGGGTGGCAGATGAATCGAGTTGGTTTGCAGTCTTAAACATATTTGCTCGGATATCTTTGCCCAATCTAGCTTGATAGAATGATCCATGCAGCATCTCATTGTTCACATCATAGTGCCTGAACTTCCCCTTGTAACGTGAGAGAAGGCCTGTTAAGCGATTCTGAACAGCTGTCATCAAGTCATTTTTGTTTAGTGATCGGATCCATGATTGGACAGTGTCCTCTACTTCCCAGAATATACAATGACCTCGGGTTTCTATGTTGTTTTTCGTGCACAACTCCAACATATCATCGGCATCCTTGTAGTTAAGGTTTCCTTGTGATGACTCTGTCCAATACCACTTCAACTCATTTCCAAACACAGCCCAGTTGAAATGTTTTGCAAAGAAATTAACAAAATCTTCATTGTCTATCTGTGATCTGTTTATGCATGATCCAAAGGGAAAACTGTTCTGCGTTTGTTTGACTTTCACAAAGCTGCCAAGCATGCTGCTGGAACCTGCTCCAGGGAATTTCAAGATGATATCACGCTTACGAACCTGCATTACAGAAAAGAGAGATTTAGAACAGAAGTATGATCGCAAAATCTCAATATTGTAAAGACATCAGTTCATTATGTTAAGTAAAGATAACGAAAGGGAGAAGAAAAAAATTTAGTATTACTGACCATTCAAACTAGCTATTATTAAGCTGATTTTACATCAATAAACTAAGTAGTTTGAATAATATTATCCTAGTGACATTGGACTAGTACATGTTCTGAAGGTATGTATCAAATAATACTGACTAAGCAGTTTTATTAATTATTAAGATCACCATGCAGTTGAGTCTTGAGTCTTGATGGTCAGTGATCTAGCAAACATTCTATACTTCGAAATTTCACCTAGATCTAATTAATCGATACCTCAAGAATTGCAGAAAGAAATTACCTTATCAATCTGCCTCTTCAAATGTTTAAACCTTGCCTCTCGGTCAACAGGGAATATCTGAACTCCAGCAACCATTAAGTCAATACCTGGAGCAGGACCTTGGATATAAACCATAACCTTTGAAGGTTGCTTCTCAATTCTAAACGACCCACCAATCTCATGCCACCTATCATCGTTAATTTCAACTTGTCCTCCATTAACCCACTGGTTGTCCACACTTAATGCAATATTCACATTTTGAGGACCAGTTGCTCCAGAACCAATTCGAACCCAAGCAGACACTTGGTATGTCAAAAAGAGTTTCAGTTTATCAGAGATCATCTGAGCAGGACCCATCCAAGTCTGTGTGCGTTTAGTCACAAGGATGTGGCGCCCACTTAAAGGTACATGAGGTCCAAGGGAATCTCTTGCCATTGGAGGGAGTATATGTGGTGAGCCAGTTCCAACACCTAAAGTGCAATTACCAAGGGGAAACCAGCCATTGGTGCTGTCACTTAGTTCGCTGTTGGTAATTATGTTAATTCCATAGGCTGGGTTCTACACACAAAATAAAAA
Source organism: Dipteronia sinensis (assembly GCA_033220585.1). Classification (NCBI taxonomy): domain Eukaryota; kingdom Viridiplantae; phylum Streptophyta; class Magnoliopsida; order Sapindales; family Sapindaceae; genus Dipteronia; species Dipteronia sinensis. The sequence continues at coordinate 84,728,498 of CM065636.1, read as the reverse complement.
TGTCAGATGCTAAAACACTCAAGATTCAACTTCAAGAATGAATACTTCTAATGTGTAAATAAAAAATAATAATACAAAACATCTGAAATGCTTGCACAGTTTAAATCACATATTCAACCAACCTCAATAACCGGTGGAGCTGAAGGAGGAATTTTCTCTGCATGCTTTACAACTAAACTATTGACAAGAATATCAGTGCCTGGAGGTGGTCCTTCCATATATATGACTACTTTTGCTGGGGAACCATTAAGAAGGAATTTCCCCTGCAACTGTACCCAATCCTTGTCGGTTGCCTGCACACTGATGACCAAACCACCTTATTGTGAGCAGTTTTAAGAAATGATGAATTGTCAGCAACTCTATATCAAATACACATTCATATATACATATAACATAATTTTTCTTGAACGCGGGAAAATATACATCAAAAGATTATCAAAACATAACATCATACATGCTTAAGTTATAAGTGATTTCTTAAGACTATCAGCATTCCTTATTTTAGTTGTTGCACAGAGTCCATACAAATTTTTTTGATAATGTGGAGATCAAAAGTATTGTTTAAAAATAAAAATAAAAAATCTTAGAAGAAGCTTACTTAGAAATGCCAATATACTGATCACGTTGATTTGGTGTTTGAACCCATAAAGTAGCCTGTACAGTTGCAGTAGTTACATTATTACCGAAAATGCGAACTACTGCTGTAACGTCATAAGCAAGCTTTCGTTGCACCCTTCCAGTTATCTCCTGCTGAATTCCATTCCAGCTTTGTGTTCGTTCTGTTGCAGATGCAAAGACCTTTCCTGATTTTGGGACTATTTTCCCATCAGCCATTGAATCATGTAAAACAATCTTGCATCCTCCTCTTCCAGACCAATTACTGAGGCCATCCTCAAATTCGGGATTCAGAATGATGCCCTCATCTCCATCAGTGACACAATCTGCCCTCTTATTCTTCCAAAATAAAGAGGAAAATTTTCCGAAATAATCAGTGTTAGATGACAAGAGGCTTTCGGGAAAGAATTTTTGCAAATCGCTTTACGTCAAAATTAAAATAGAGAGAATCTGACTCACATAACTAAACTAAATTTAAAAATTTCTCAATCTGCATATGGCATATTCAAGGTTTCTAACAAAGTCCCTTATTTGAGGTTAGGATAAGGAGCAAAGAGAATACCTCACACTCTTTAGGACTGGAACAGGTAATCACAACAGATCTTATAAGTAGGTCAACTCCAGGAGCAGGCCCTTCCAAGTAGAAAACAGCCCGATTAGGCATAGCTGACAACGTGAATGTGCCTTCCAACTTCTCCCACCTCTCCTTTGATGCAGAAGTTCTGCATTAATAGTTGCCATTAACACATCTATTCTCTTTTCCCATATTGAAAAAAATGTAAAACAAGATAACATGATGCATTACTTTCCAATAAAGAAATAGCTAGTCTCTGAATCTTTGTGTTCTAGTTTCAAAGTTGCCAGGACATCAGCAGAGACTTGAAGAGGCCCCGACACTCCAACAGAAGCAGAAACAAAATAAGTACAACCAGGAGAAACTCGGCTTGTTATGTCTTGTTCCAAGCCCTGCCAACACTCTCTACGATTTGTAACAACAGCATGATTACCAACTGAGTTTGTCGATGTTCCTTCTGGGTAATTTGATTCATCTGAAACAATAAAGCTGTGACAGGAATTGGGGTGCCAAGAATACAGTCCCATTGAGAAGTCACTGTTTATTATGATATTAGTAGCGCTGCTAGTACTTGAATTGACCATGTTATGGTCTTCAATCTGTCAGCAAAAGCAGAATTCATGATACTGTAACTGCAAATTACTGGAGCCATGAACTTTAACTTCAATTATAAAGTCAAATTCAGGTCATTAAAACAAAATTAAATTCCAAGAATACCTCTGAAATTGTCCCACCATGAATTATAATTAAATCATAGCTTTTGAATTTCACAACTTTAATAACCAAATCATAAAATGTCAACCCAATGAAAAGACCAAAAACAGTAAATGAAACTTAGTATTTGGTAAACTTCCTGAAATGTTCAAGTTGAATAACAAGAAGAATCAATTACAATGGCAGAAATGCAGAGAGAGTTGAAAACAAGAAAAACCCATCAAGCTATAAACAAAAGAAAACAGAGTAAAAAAAAAAACCCGACTCAAATTCTCAAAATCAATCAATGAATCTGGAAATGCCGAACAAATAACATACCCGCACTGCAGAGTCGTCATTGGCGTTGTTCGTCGGTTGGATTTCCATGGCTTCTCCGGATCTCTAAACCAAAACACAAAAGAAAACAATTGAAGACAGTTCTATTAACAAAATGGGTATTATCTAAAGTATCTTAGTATAAAAGAGTACCTGAGGATGCTTTTGCTTTTGCTTTGAACTGGTCTTTGAAACTCGAGTTCTGAAACAGCAAGTCGAAAACCTTTGCATTTATACGCACCGTTTTGGGAGTTTCAAGTGAAGTATAAGAAAAGCGCGGGACCAACTAACCAAACATCTTCTGCAAATAGCAGTTTGCTTTTGTCTGGGATTAACGAAGCACTAATATCCAATTAATAATAATAACAAAAATAGTAACTACAAGTGTATAATATATATATATCTTTAATTTTTAATTAATTTCTTCTCCTTCTCTGCAAGGCTAAGGCAGGTGAGGCTTCTCTTGTATTGCTTTGTCTTGCAGACTGAGGTAACCTATATGGCTATATTGGCCTTGTATGCTTGAATTGGAAAAGAAGATTCAAGGTTTAGACAAGCATTTTCTCCATTATCAATTATTTATTATTTGAGTGAGATTCCTTGCTTCATAGACTTTGATTACAAGACAAAGTTTGTATTTTTATCCTTTTCTTTGAAAAATTAGGTGAAGTTGTGTTTTCAGTTGGTACCACGTTTTGGGAGGAACTAGCCCTTTAGATCCCTGTATATTGATAAAGTTTCTACGGCTGATATTCAATCACAGTTACAGACCCTGGGCATGAAAGCAGGGATGTAACCATGATTGAACGTTGGGGGGACTAAAATTTCAAAATAATAATGAAAAGAAAATCAAATTTATATAATTTACCGTAACATTGGTAATTTGAAGGCCAATTTTTTATGTTATAAAGAAATTGAGCTAAATTTTAATAAAATAAGTAAATGAAAAATAATATTTTCATGATTGAGATGCGTCGTATTCAATTAATTGGACAACTCTGTTACAAGTATTATATGGTTTTGAAAAAAAAACCGTAAAGGCAGTGGGTATTTTGATAAAATTCAATATATATATATATATTTATATATATTTAAACTTTTTATAAAAAACAAATCAAGATTTATGAAAAAAATAATAATTAAATTCAAGATTGGCTAGGGTCGGCTCTAACGCACCCTAGCCAATGCCCCAATGCATAGGTATGCAAGTATTGTTTTTATAAGACTCAAAAAGTATCAAATTCTTGTTTTTTTTTTTTTAAAAAAAGATCAAATTCTAAGTTAAAATGCTACTAGTAAAAACAAGACAATAGGATGAGGTTGTATTGCCAGTAACTTTTAAGCCCTTCACACCTATTTGCAAAAGGTATGGGTTCGAGTCATATCCTTTTTTCTATTTTTATTGAAGAAAAAAAACATAATTAAATCATATAACTAAAGGACCTCATTCAGCCCGACAATATTACATGTTTGTGGAAAAAACAATTAAAATAAAAATGATTTAGGCCCATTTTAGACTTGTAGTCACACTATGTTCTAACTTCTAAGTGATTTAAAGAATCAGAAACATTGTGGCATGAGTCCCAAACTGGCAATTTCAGTTCACAATTCACAGTTGTATATTAGAACATCACTTGCAACCATGACAACTGCAAAGACATCACCTTCTTTAATCTGTCCAGGCAACCGAATAAATATCTTGTTGAAATTTCTCCACCTAAAGCACCAAGCAGCATCTCACTGTCAACATATATGACATAAAAAAGTCTGTGAGATAGTTTTGAATTTGAATGACTTCTCCAATGTCATTTTGTTCAGAATAGGACCTTGTGGTCCACACGCTCACACAAGTCCAAGAGCTCGGCTCCAAGACCAGGACCACTTCAACTCATCTCCATCTTCACATCCTGAGAATTATAGGATGACATGTCATCAAACTTGTTAAACAAGCTTGAGAAAAGTGTTTGATGAAAATGTAAAGGTGTTTAACAAAAAGCTTGAACTAATAAAGAGAAAAGTGAAGCTCCTATTTATATGTACAAGGCAAAGAGCTTGCACGCTCATTTCATGAATAACTGATTTCCCTAAATCTGCGGAATCAGAATAACTAACTTGATGACCTGGTTGCCATGTCAGCAACCAGGAATCTTGTAACTAACTCTAACTAGTTACTAACAAACTTCAACCGGTCTCTAGTCGTTGATAATGTGAGCAGCTTGAGGTGTTACGGATTTAGATCCTCTGCTCATCTGATTTCTAAACCTTTTTAAAGCATATTGGTTGTTGATAAGTGGTCGCAGAAACTAATCGCATCTTAACCACACATTTATTGCAATGTTTATGTGTCATGGAGGTAGGAAAAAAATTAGATCAGCAAATGATCAAAATTCGAAGTGTTACACTTAGTGGTGGCAATTTGGACAGGCCGGGCCCGGGCCCTTAACAGGCCGGACCAGTAAAAAAATTCAAGGCCCGGCTTGGGCTTACGGTCTACGGGTCGGTCTATAAGCTGGCCGGTTTATTAATTTTTTTAAATAATAAATTATAATTTATAAATCTAAATAAAAATATCTAATATATATTTTATAAAAATATAAAATAAATAAATTATTCATCAATTGAATGAATTGTTTTTTTTTTTTAAAAAAAATTCCTATTTTATTTAATTGTTTGACTATAAAATTAATTCATCTAATCATCTTATAATATTTGAAGTTAAAAAATTATTTATTATATTTATTTGAACTTATGTACTGTAATTTTTAAGTTTAAAATTTAAAATTTATTCAAGTTTTCCAAATAAAAAGTTAAAAATTTATTTCTTATTTATTTAGTCCAATGAGTAATGAAATAAAATGTAAGAAATAGATTAAATTATATTTTATTGATTTACCAAAATTATTCAAAGAATAAATAAAGTGATAAAGATGTAAGAAAGAGTTGAGTTTTATTTACTTATTGACATTTCAGTTTACATGATTTGTGATTACCTTATTAAAAACCTTACCAAGAAAAACCCAATAGGATAAAAAATTGATAAGGGAAAAAGAGTGCAATCGAATTACAAAATTACAAATACATGTATAATTAAAAGTTAAGTTGTCAATCCAGCCGGTTACTGCCGGAACCAGAGGCATCTTCGAAGTATATGTTGAAAAAACTTTGAATTAGTTATTCATTCACCGGTTGCTACTGCATCCTCATCTCTGCATGCTCCCAATCATGAAGGCATGTTAATACTGCCACCATCTGTGAGGTCAAACAAGATCTTTGAGCTTCGATTATACGTCCACTAGTATTGAATGCATATTATGAACAAACAGTAGACACATGGATGACGAGTACGTCTCGTGCTAGTTGGGCAATACTGAATAACTCTCGCTATGGTTCTTCCACTATAATAGTATATCAAAATCTTAGAAGTCCCTTGATGGGCTATGTCAAACCTAGTTTCAAAGTAAGTGTTCAGTTCGCAATGTTGAGATGAACTAGAACCGGATCCGAATGAAGAGTTTTCCGTGTTTAGGATTCTCATACTTTTCTTCATCGGTCGGGTCTCCGGTTGTTCCCTCCATTGCATGTTTCTCCTGCTAAACCTGCGCTCATAAAAACGATAAACTTCGAACACATTGTAGTTTAGGTTAGTATAATGTTCAGTAAGATCTAAACCTAAATAACGACCAATAAACTGAGTAAAAGATTTTAAAGTATTTAATTTAGTCCTAGGATCTACTATACAACATAAGACATAAAGTAAAGGAATTTCAAACCAATATTTTTTGAATTTTTTTCATCGTCTCAACTGTTTTTTTCTAAAACGATATCATCTTTATATAAGAGTGTAAAATTTCTAACATTTCTAATACTTGATACAATACAAGATGTGATGTGGGGTAATAGACACCGGAAAAAAATATAATTGAATAGTAAAAAATCTTTAAAAATTTAATAAAAACTTCTGCCACATACCAATCCTTGTCACTTATGGTTGGACCATCCACTCGGGCCATTTCTATATTATAATTACATGTAATTTCGCCTGAATAATCAATAGCACTTTTCAACATTAAATAAGTGGAGTTCCACTTTACCGACATATTTGTTTGGAACCTCCTTAGCTATTTGTCAAAAGTTTGACAATATCTTGAATTTTTTTTTACTATTTATAGCTGCTGATATAGGAAATGACATCTCTGATACGAACTATATGACCTCTTACAACCTTTAAACTTTATTTCACAATTAAATTTATGATGTGACATGCACACCGTTGGTAAAAGAGATGACCCCAAGCTTGAAGGACATTGTGGGTTAAAAACAAGTTAATGGATGCCTTATTTGATGATGCATATATTATGTAATGTGAGAGAATGGATGCGTCCATTGAGTCTAAAATCATTTAAAACATCAGAAATAACATCAAAAATATTTTGAACGGTATGAGCGAATTCCATGAGACGAAAACCAAGAATTCTTTTTAGATCTTCCAATCAATATCTATATAATGTCTCATGACACATAAATAGTCCTGTTTGGAACATGCATTCCAAATATCGGAAGTTAGTACTATAGAAACACTTAAACTCTGTAATTGAGCAACCAATTTGACTCTGTTGGAATGAAAACATTCTAGTAAATCGTTTCTGGTGGTGTTTCTAGAAACAACTGAAAATTGGGGGTTAAATGGATAAATTTTTCAAAAAAATGACTGTCACCGAAACCAATCGATTGATTGGTTTATGCAATATAACGTGTCATGCATTCTCTAGCATTGGCATTGTCATATCTCCAAAGGGTGACAGACCCATCTGGGTTCCGTTGTAGTTGTGTCTGTGTGGTAGTATCTACCACACCGTGTTTAAGCATGCGTGAATGTCTATACCTTCTCAAATGTCATGTTCCTTTCCTAGTATCGAACAATATTTTCTTACATAATTTACAAGAAACCTTATATAATACCTGATCATCCGGGTCGGTTACGTTTATCGACTCAAAAGTATCCCATACCACATATTTGTTTTGTATGGTTCTGGATTTTGATGTCGTTGACCTCGGTGTCAAGGCGAAAGGATCGGCTAGTCTTTCAGTATTACCCCCGACTTCCTCTTCTGGTGAAGGAATAATAAAGTCATCATTGATCATGTTCAATCCGTATGAGAAATAAACAGGAATTTGAGTAGGATCCATTTCCTAGTTCATATAAAATTAGACATAAATATTAAAATTAAAAACAAAGAATTTAATATTAAAAATACTAAACATAAATATTAACACATAAATTAAAAGCTAAGCAAAAATAATATTAAAAAATACTAAACATAAATATTAACTCATAAATTAAAAGCTAAACATAATATAATAAACATAAAATCAAAAATAATAAAATTAAAAGCTAAGCAGTACATTTTTAATAAACTAAATATTTAATATTTAATATTAAGTAAAAGATATCACATTAATATTTAATATACTAAAAATAAAATCATAAATAATAAAATTAAAAACTAAGCAATTAATATTTAATATATTAAACATAAAATCATAAATAATAAAATTAAAAGCTAAGCAATAAATTTATAATATAACTAGGGTGTCAACCCGTGCGATACACGGGCTATGACTAATAAAATTATTTAAAATATTGTGTTTAATACTATTTTATTCTTCTTATATTGATTGATTACTATATTACTAAGTCAAATCCATTGAGCTTGGAAACATAATTTATATAAATGGAAAATAATTTTAAAAAATTAATAACATTGAATGCATAATTTTAGTTTTCTCATATTAAATCCATTAATTATTCTTATTTTTCTTATATTAATCAATTACTGATATTAACCAAGTCAAAAACCATTGAACTTGGTGCATTCCTACATTAAATCGATTATTTCGGTTTGCTCGTATTAATCCATTAATTATTCGTATTCTTCTTATATTGATCAATTACTATATTAACTAAGTCAAATCTATTGAACTTGGAAAATGGAAAATGATTTTAAAAAAATTAAAAACGTTGAATGCACAATTTCTGATTTCTCATATTAATCCATTAATTCTTCTTATTCTTATTATATTAATCAATTCCTTATATTAACTAAGTCAAAATTCATTAAACTTGGAAATATAAATAATATAAATATAATTTTTTTATATTAACAACAATTAATGCATGCCACGTGCAACCACATCAAAAGTAGATATTTTTAATGTATATTATCTGATTTATGTTTTAAAATTTCTTTGTGTTATTCTATTTTTGCTTTCAATATCTGAATTATGTTTTAAAATTTCTTTGTATTATTCTATTTTTGCTTTCAATACTTTTATTTCTTCAATTTTCTCTTTTATCAAACTTTTTAACCCGGTTGTGACAATTGTTAATTATTTCATTTCCAATTTATAGTGTAAATGGTGTGATTTTGTAGAAAGAGAAGAAACCCCCTAAAAAAAACACATAAAATAACTCTTCTTCTATTAAACTACTAACATAATATAGTAGATATAATCTTACAATTGAAATTAACATATGTTAGGAAGAAAAATGCATTAAAAAAATTGACTACTAATATTATTTATGAACCCCTTCTTGCAAAAGCCTACCACTATTTTTAAACATAAAATATATATCCTGAAATTGTTATTACATGTTCACTTGGTGTATTTAGGAGCCAAATAAGTGATGGCCTTATATAATAAAACTAACCAAATATGATTAATTAATTAATTAATCAATGTCTTTTGAAATAAATAATATTAATGTCTTTTGAACATGGATAATATGGGCTAAACATATTATATTACTAATTAATATCATTAAACAGAGACACATCATATTGTCTTTTCATATTATCATATTAGACAATACAATATAAAGATGATATAATTTATTTTTAAAAATAAAATAAAGAGGAAAAACAATTTGCCAACCAATTACCAAAAATGACAGAAAGCTCGACTGCATAGTCTAACAAAATATACAAAAATGAACATAATTACAAAGAATCCAAAATACTCATATTTTTTTTTCTTCCTCTTTTTCTTAGCAATTATCCAAAACAAAAAAACAATGGAAGTAAAAAGAAAAAAAAAATTGAAGAGTAGAAAATATCATCCTCTAAATGTAGATAACGCGACACACAATCTTAGATGAAAGATGAAACAATGGAATCCTCTGATTCAATTCCTGATGAAAGAGATTTTATTAAAACTCAATAATCAATATATATATATATATATATATATATAAAGTCATTTGTAGTAATCATGTACATACCGTTTGAATAATGTGCTTCATCGAAACCATCGTCATTAAATGATCAACATCCGAAATATCTTTAAATATCATCTCTAAAATCAACACAAACACATGAATATAACATGAATATCAAAAATGCAAGAATTCAAGCAATATCCCACCCAAAAAGAAAGGGAAAAAACAATTCAGAGATACCTTAAGAGATTGAATTATGTGAGCCAACTTAGAGCCGTTTGGAGAGCTTTGGTTCATTTGAAAGATTTGAAATACACTATTGAAAGATTTGGTGAAATTTTGATTACTGTTTTATAGATTGAATGAAAAATGAAAGGACGGAAAATGAAGGGTTGAAAATTTTAATTACTATTTTCAATTAATTATGGGATTTATTAAGAGAATTATTCATTTATCCCATTGATTGCGGGATTTGTTAACGGGATTTATTCATATCCCATTGATTATGGGATTGTCTCTTGATTTTCTATTGATTTGGGATTTATGGGATTGACTTTTGATTATCTCTTCATTTATGATTGAAATGAATATAATATATATATATATATATATATGTATATTATAGAATTTAAAGGATATTATATAGAATTAAATACCAAAACTCCCTCACGGCGACATGTGACGCTGTGAGGGTCAACTTTTATATATTATATTGATAAACATAAATATTAACATTAAATAAAAACTATCTCATTAATATTTAATATACTAAATATAAAATCATAAATAATAAAATTAAAAACTAAGCAATTAATATTTAATATACTAAACATAAAACCATAAATAATAAAATTAAAAACTAAGCAATTAATATTTAATTGTTAATAAACTAAACATAAATTCATAATTAATAAAACTAACATTTATTTGTAGTTTGTAATTTGTAGAGAATGTGAGTATTAGAGTGTAGAGAGAGAGAGAGAGAGAGAGAGAGAGAGAGAGAGAGAGATTGGGAGAAATTGAGAGAGTTTGATTTGGATTTTGGGATTTTGGGAGTATTTATAAATTAAAAAAAAAGATAAAAAGTGTAAATTTAATGAAATAAAAAAAGGGGGTTAAGAGCCGTTTGCAAGGGCAAAAAAAAAATTTATTTTATTTTGACCGTTCGGCCAAAGAAAGAAATATATATATATATATATATATATATATATATATATATATAGTCTTTTTCTCCTCGGTGCGCACTGATATAACTTATATCAGTGCGTTGTGTGTGGACCACTAATTATGGAAAAGTTTTGACAAGTGCAAACACTTTGAGTCAAAATAATGGTCAACATCCAACGCACTGATGTTGTTATATCAATACGTACTAACTTGAAAATTTCTGTATATATATATATAAATGACCGTTGTTGGCCAACGGTCGCAAGGTGTGCTGGCCTGCCAGGCTGGCACTGGCACGCAGGCCGACGAGATTTTTGTTTACCGTCGAGCTTGGGCCTATGGCATAGCCAGGCCTTGCCCTGGTCTGCTATTGGCTGGGCATTGCCCAAGCCCGGCCTGTCACGGAACTGGGTCAGCATCCACAGGCCTCCTTGGCCTGCTCCCAATTGCCACCACTAGTTACACTTCACAAAACTTACATTTCAGCAAGTAGCAAAATGTTTTAATGAAGAGAATTTAAATGGAACGGTCTCTTGGCAATGAGACCGTCCAATGAAAATATGCCGTGTGGAACTTTAAAATTATATTTTTACGTTTCCAATGTAAATGATGTATTTTTATTGGATGGTCTCATACAAATTTTTCTCCAAGATGAAAGTTGACATATCCAAATTTTCAGGTGGCATCACAATTATATGCGCGCATGCAAGTCCACAAAAATAAACACCCCAATGTAAGTGGTTTAAGACATGTTGATTAATTAACAATCACATAGATTTTATTTAATTAAAAATTTAGAGTATGAACCAAACCAAGCAATATATTATTGGATTAGAAAAAGATCAAGTAAACTCTGAATTCGAATCTGAGATGAACATTCATGGCAGAATAAAAGAGTTTATGAAAGTTGTGGCTATCACAAAATTAATATTCATGGCGGGCTGTAAGTTTGAGACCAGAAGTATATGTTTCGTTATTCCTATAGGTGTGAGAGATGTATACCGAAACAAAATAAAAAATTTATAAAAGTGGAGATACGTCATAAGCCGCCTTTAATACCAAATTTATAAAAATTAATTTATTACATTTTTTGTTATTCTTCATGCATCGTCGGCGGGTGGAGCTAAAGGACACTTCCAGAAGTCAAATAATTTGTATAATTCTTATTTTAAATAATACTTGATACACAAGTCGTTGATATTATATATATATATATATATATTTCACTATTAATTTGATTGACAAAGAAAACCCAAGAAATTAGAATGAATTTGGTTTTTGAAAGAGTCAGTATTCCTAATAAGTAACAGCTCAATGGAATTGACTTCATTGTCAATGAATAAAAAGTCAACCTAAATATATGAATGCAAATGGAGGCTTTACTAGAAGAAATTTCTATTGACCAGAGAAAATGAAAACATGGGAGGAATTAAGTTTTAATTAATACAAATTAATAAAATATTTTACCCTTTTATATAGGCAGAAACATATATATATTTGAGTTTGGCAGAAGAACCTTTGACACATTTCTATGTAGAAGGAACCCATTAATAAATATTAATAAACTTCTACAAACCCAGTCATCAGAGACAAAACTGGAAATTGCATGTTAAAACTATAAATTTATGAGGAATTTTTCTAATAAGAAGATTCTAGATTGAATGAAAATCACACTTAAATTATAAAAAAGTTGGTGCGTGAGATTTCCACTATCTTGATTCTATTGTCACATTTACCATTACTTTGCCATGTGTTTTCTCACTTTCTGTGCTTTTTCATGGTTTTTTTTTTTTTTTTTTTATGTTTGGATACTGGAAGTAGCGTAAAAGCTTGGATTGCCGTTACATGTGTATAAACATCAAAAGCATACTTGTTTTTTTTTTTAAGTTTTAAGCATTTGTGAATTCTGTGTGAAATAAATATCCAATTAAATTGATAATATAAACCTTTACTTGTACATAAGAAATTCTCTTTTTTAAGGCATAAAACGTGATAATCATTTATAAGAATCCCATTAATGTCAACTTTCTCAAATTCTACTTACTATTATCCTTAACAGTAAATTAAAAAGATAAAATCTTGCAGAAAAGAAATCCCAAAAAATAAAATAAAGATAAAAATCTCTATAATTGGAGTAATATAAAGTTTTTTTTTTTGTTTGTTGATTGAGTCCAGCAAGACTCCTATCTATATTAGGAAATGATTTCTAGACGAGTGAAGAAATATTCAAACTTAAACGGAGTAACAGATATCCAACTCCATTAAAGTTTATTATCATAACTAATTAGTTTAATTAATTATGAATCCAACTCATAATCTAGTGGTGTAGGTGTGAATGACCATTCTAGTCTCGTAATCATTTTTTTTTAAATAATAATAAGAAAAGGAAAAAAAAAATAGAGAAAAACAACACCGCCAAAGTGAAAAAGTCCAAAGAATTGCGTGTCAAATTGTGTCTGTTTGTAGAAAAGATAAGATTAAAAAATGACACTAATGATGTAATACACACACCATATTTCCACAATTACCCTTACTCAATCCCACAAAACACAAACAAACCCAAAACAGAAAACCTCGTAATTACTTTAAAAAACGGAGGGCTATTATTGGAAACAATTTCTCGAATCAGCAACCTTATATATATATATATTTATGAATGTAAATAACAGATTGGTAGCAGCAAAGATCTAGCGTGGGGACAGGGGACCGGCAACCAAAACCAAAATCTGTAACTAACAAAACCGCTCATCGACTTCTCCTCTCTCTTTTCTTCTTCTTATTCTATAAAACAATAAACCCACATCAAAAAATCTCTGGTCGATGGCTTCCATGGAGGTTAATGGAGGTTCTGGATCCGTGGCGGAGTCCGAAGACGGAGGTTTGGATAAGGGGAAGTCTGAGACGATGACGAAGAAGAAGAAGAAGAGCCCCAAATCATCGTATATGAGGACACTTTCATGTCTGATGGCAGAAGAGGATGGGAAGGGCAATTTCGACATGGAGGTCGAAACCAATATTGGAGGTGATTCGACGACGACGACTCCTCCTACTCACCTTGTTGTAATGGTTAATGGTATCATTGGCAGGTGATCACATTGTTTATTCTTTTCTTGGTTCTTGATTTGGATTTGATTCAGTGAAGATAACATTATATAGTTAGTGATTGTTGTTTTTTGTCTGTGAATGTGCAGTGCTCACAATTGGAAATATGCTGCCAAGCAGTTTCTGCGAAAGTATCCCAAAGATGTTATTGTTCATTGTGAGTTTATGTTAAACAATTAAACTAAGAATACAATGAATGTTATTATTAGGTTCAGTGAACTGTTTTTTGCTTTATATTTATAATGTTTTATGTTCTTAGGAAAAACTTTTTTTTTTTTTGAAGTTAATGTGTGGTTTAACATTAGTAATGCATAAAGTGTTTGATGATTTTACATTTTTGGCAAACATATAAGAAATACAATTCATTAGTTGACTACTTTGATACAAAATTAAATCCATATCAAGTTAAATGATTTGTTTATGTTCTGTGGATTATTAGACTGTCGGATGACAATTCATTGATTTTCAAACAAAAAATTTGACTTTTTGATCGTGTTATCTGCACATTTCATAAACAATAGAGGTTTTGCTGGTCTGTGTATTTTAATTTTTGAATATAATTTCTCCTTCATCTCAAGAAATTTAATAGGGTTTAGTTCAATTATTCACTTCTGTGATAGATTCTTTGAGCACCTACCCATGTACTTGATTTCTTGTTGTGTTTGAATTTGACAAGACATTTTTGAATATGCAAATGGGTATATTATAAGCTGTGTACAAGTTCTTAAATGTATGTCCAAGCTATTCTCTGCCTCCATAGTTCAATATTCACTAGTGTTTTTCTTTTGTTGCATATGATTAACTTAATGCAGGCAGCGAGTGTAACTCTTCATTGTTGACGTTTGATGGTGTTGATGTTATGGGGGACAGATTAGCAGACGAGGTGCGTTATGGCTTACTATTCAGCTGTTAATATTATGTTCCCTGATTTCAACTTGTTATTTTGTGCCATCACTTCTCAGGACCGAATTCTGATCTCAAATGTCATTCCTCTGTTTTACTTCTGGTTTAGATTAGTAATTTACTAATATAGAATAATTATATTATACATGTTTGAATTTGCTCTCAATATGAACTTGGTGCAAGGAGTAGGAAATATTGAAAAGGGTATTGTTTCTTTCAGGTATTATCTGTTGTAAAATGTCACCCGGGTGTTCAGAAGATCTCATTTGTTAGTCACTCTTTAGGTGGCCTAATAGCAAGGTATGCTATTGCCAGGCTTTACAAACGGGACGTCACAGGGGAACTTCCTCAAGGAAATGGAGAATGTAGGAATAATGAATCTGGAGATCGATGCCAGAAAGAGAAATTCAAAGGCAAAATTGCGGGGCTGGAACCCGTGAATTTTATAACATCTGCTAGTCCTCACCTTGGTTCAAGGGGGCATAAGCAGGTGATACGTTTACACCTTGCATGTCCATATAATTGTCAGTCAAGTAATGCAACCATTTGAGAACATTTCTGTTTTCTTGTGTGTTTTCTACATTATGTTATGGCTTCATATACATATAGTTTTCTTATGCTGTGGTTTTTTGTTATGTTTTTAGGTCCCAGTTTTTTGTGGCTTTCACACCCTGGAAAAGGTAGCGGCTCGTGGTTCCTGGTTTCTTGGAAGGACCGGAAAACATTTATTTTTGACTGACAATGATGAAGGAAAACCCCCTCTTCTTGTTCAGATGGCCAGTGATGGTGGAAATCTTAAATTTATGTAAGTCCTTTATAAACTTATTAGATTTTTTGTGGAAAAATAAGAGTTCCTGTTGTGGTTGGTGATTCCACAGCTTAACATAATCTGTCTTGTATATGCAGATCAGCTTTGCAATCCTTCAGGCATCGTGTAGCTTATGCAAATGCACGTTTTGATCGTATCCTGTTGTTTATATTTTGTTTCCATATATCATACTTTTTGAGTGTGAAGCTAGGTAAATTAATGTTTTAACTTGATTTTAAAATGCTGAGACAATAGAAGAGAAAACTCAGGTGATTGATTGGATTTAACCAGTTTGGCAGACAAAATCCCTTCTTAGCACACCATCTGTCTTTAGTAAGAACTTAACACACTTCTTAGACTTTGTGGGATGGAGTACATCATCTCTAAGGCGTTCAAACGAGCTCCCTAAGGTAATTCTACTGCCTATTGTCGATATTTTGAATACAATCTTTACTTAATCTCACTGCTGATTGTTTCTATCAGAGGAAACATCTTAAGGGATATGGCAAATACCCGCATATTGTAAATGTAGAGACGGCAAAAAATGCAGCCCCTCAACAAAAAGTACTTTTGGAGACCATATTAAACGGAAGCAAAACCATGGACATGGAAGGTTTGCTAATTATTTTTATTTATTTATTATTATTATTAAATTAACTGAAAAACTGCTCAATCAAGAAGTTCTAAGGGTTTGTTGATGTTCACTTTTCATCTAATGAAGCACTTGTAATTTTTGGTTATTGACTATTATTTACCCGGTTTGGTCATGCTCCTTGTAGATTCTTTGAGGGACTGACATCCCCCTTTAATCATTTTCTTTTACTGATCTGTTTCCTTCTCCTAAATTTGGAATTATATACATACTTAGAAGTTATTCCAAATACATACTTAGAAGTTGTGAAATTACTTATTTGCAGTTGACAACTGAATTGTATGATTTTCTTCCCATGGCTTCTCAAAATTCATACATGAAACTGATTTAATTCAAAACAATTCTAGTATTGTAGACATAAGTGTCTCTTCTCTTTTCAACAATTGTAGAGGAAATGCTCAGAGGTTTGACAACTGTGAGCTGGGAAAGAGTTGACGTTTATTTTAGAGGAAGCAAGCAACGATTTCTGGCACACAATACCATTCAGGCAAGTTTTTTAGCTTGTGCTTCTGCAATACACATGAATTACATTTCATAAGTTTATCTCTTGAAAACATTTTTAAAAAAAAGATTACTTCTTTGTTCAGGTAAAAACCTATTGTATTAATTCTGATGGAGCCGATGTTATCGAACACATGATCGACAATTTCCTCCTATAAAAGGTGTGACAACTTACAAGTTTCTTTGTTAACGAGATTGTCGATGTCTCTCCACTTAATGACATACACGAGGAACTTTTAGGCGACCTCAATGTTTAGCCTAGTCCTTAAGCAGGTGTTATGGCGGATTTGGATTTTGAGATAGCGGTTTATGCTGGATGTTGTACAGATTGTGGGAAAATATTACATTTTCTTCATGTAGGGTGTAACTTGTAAGAATAGATAGAGATGTAATCCAAGTCACCTAACCTCTGTTTACAAACTATAATATCAATATGCAATACATATTAAAAATCAGCATCAAGCTTCGAGGCATGTATGAGCACTGAGCAGAAATGCGCTTTTACTAACAATTATCTGGCTTGAAATTTGCTTTCAATTTTCTGTTTGATCGATGATGACAATATTGTAAAAGACATTTCTTTGGTTTTAAAACTTTATGGCATCCATATCCTAGTACAAAAGAGGCACTGAAAGGTCCATCTCCAAGTGGCAGAAAAAAAAATGGTATGAAACCCAATGAAATTTGTCTTATTGCCTGAATCTATGCAAAACTTGACATCCCCAATTTCAATTTCTAATTAAATATATCATTCAAATGCAAATGGGTATTTTAAAATAATAATAATAATAATGTGAATGATTCATGGTAATCATGAATGTGTAGTTAAGTCTCTGTTTTGTACTAAAATAGAATTTGAAGAATTCTGTCATCATCTCAAAATTGATATGAACTTTCAAATGTTACATACATTGCTTTTTGCAAACCAATAAAATGGCAAATTTTTTCTGCTTGGTGGTGGGGTTTACTTAAAGTAGTTGTTAACACTCAGGTACGAATCAGAGGATTGTAAGTGAATTTTGTGATAAATAAAAAAATCAGACCCTCCATACACAGATTATTGCGGTTCCCATTCCCATATATGATTTTCACAGGCAACCCCATGCGTCAAACCTACCCATCTCGAGATATAGAAATGTTGGCGTGTTCAAGTAAATTTGGTTCTGGTCACAATAACAAACAATAACTGCCCCAAACCCCAAAAATACAAACGTGGGGTGGTGGTGAGGGAGACAAATAGAAAGATAAAAATGCAAGGAAAACGAAAACCCAATAACCCAATCTTCCCATATCACACACCAGTCACCAGTGCTTTGATTTATATGTACCTATTGTGGAAAACTCTCTATCATTGAGAGCATTTGTGGGATCTCTTTTGTTGCTGTTTTTGTTTTCTTTCACTCCTTCCTTTCCTCCTCACTGTTTTGTTTGGTTTTGCTGTGCTGTCCATTCTCTTCTCTTCTTCATTTGATGGCTCATTCAACGAGGTCAATGTCATTCCCTTTTCTGTTGAGGTCCTGGTCCTCCACCACTTTTATTTGAGCCTCCTTGTGTTAATCTTCTCACTTTGTAGAGGTGGCATTCAAGCTCTGGACCTCTCTTAGGACACTTTTCAGGAAAATCAGATATTCACTTGTCTTTTTTCTACACTGCCAACTATTCAAAAACTCTTTTTATTTTTTTCACTCTCTTTATATTAATATACTACTGCTCATTCTATCCATCTATCTATTGTAACTGTACTTATTACCTTCCCTCTACAAGGGCTTTTACTTTCACTTTCTTGGAGAGAAAAAAAATGGGCAGCTCTCAAAACTACCTTTGCTGCCATAGAAATAGACACCTTATCCTTTCTTTGCTCTTTCTCTTGGTTTCGTGCTTGTCTACTCAAGTCAGTTTCATGGTTGAAGGTATGCATATATATATATATCCTCAAGCTGTTTCATTTTTTAAAAATTTGCTTGAAAAGGTTTTGGCTTCATGTTTGCTAATCACTTTCAGTCTATTTTCTTGTATTGTATTGTATTGTATTGTAGGTAGAGCAATATCCAGGCTAATTGAAGCTACTCAGGTATGTTTATATATATATATATATATGTTGTCACACACAATTGTAAATGATCACTCTTTAGTACTTCAATTTCCTTGCATGACTTTTGTGATCAGCAAATGTTAATGATGAAATTGAAATTGTGTTAATAACAGAAAGGAACGGATGAAGAAGATGAGAAAATGGTGGTGATGATGAGCATGATAGGGTCAAGGCCACCAAAATGTGAGAGAAGGTGCAACTCTTGTGGGCATTGTGAGGCAGTTCAAGTACCAGTAACAACACAAGCACAAGGCCACAAAAGAAGCCATTTCTCTCGAGTTGACTACTCTAGAGGTGATGATATCACCAACTACAAGCCAATGAGTTGGAAATGCAAGTGTGGCAACCTCTTTTTCAACCCTTAATTATTAAATAAGATAGATATTATTCAATCGACTTGTTGAGTATTGTTTCTTCAAATTAACAAACATACTCCACTGATCGAACTCTCTCTATGTATGTGTATATGATTTTCAACAAAATTGTATACTTTCTTCTTCCTTGCTCCTTACTCCTTAGTGAGTTCTTCTTCATTTTTGTTCCTTTTGTTTTATAAATGACATCATCATCATCTGGTGTGTGACTGTAAATGACGATGATTATGACTAATCTAAATACAGTTACACGTAACTAACAACTATCCTTTTAAGATGCAAAGGAGCTGGTTAAAACATGACATAAATTTTGAAAAACTAAAACAAATGTGGTCATGAAACTTGGGAAAGTGGGATATTGTTTAGTTAATTTAGTTGATGAGTGAGTTTTGTATTTATGATTTAATAAGATGATGAGGACACACATCACACACACATGGGGGCGGTGGTATTGAAAAGATAAATTAGAGATGGGTCATGGGTGCGTATCAAGTTTGTCAGAGAGTTTCTCTGGTTTCGTATCTCACAAGATTTGTGCATCAGCTTGCTAAGCCACCTCGAATGTATAAACAACCAAATTACGTGTCATATGATCTCATTTTGTTAACTTGTTAAGTGTTGTTAATCATCTCTTATTCATTCTATTCAATCATTTAATTTTAGTAGCAGGAGTATCTGCATTTGCTGCCACTCTCATGATCATCAGCATTGCCATTCCATGCAGTTGGAAAGCTATTCTTCGGTCTTCACCAATGAAGTTATTAATTAGTTTCTTTGTTTTTAATCAAAATAAATATATATATATATATATATATATATTTGATTGATTTTTATTCAAAAAATAATATTGAATTTACTTTTGAAAGGTGAACTTATCTTTATAAATATATAAAAAGTAAAATAAATAAATAATAGTAATCGAAACAGAGTTCTATTGAAATCTGACGAAATTAACCACTACAAACACGGTCCGATATATAATTCTCATTATATGAGAAGGTCTCCTCACACTTCAAATTTTAATGTGCGAACAAGTTAGACTTGAATCATGCAATTAAAGGGGAAGTGCAACGGAAAAAGAAAAAAAAACTTTGTTGTGATTGTATTTAAATCATTTATAAAAACTTTAATTCTATTTTTCAGATTATGAATAAAAGTTGAATTACATCTAGATGGAAAAGAAAATTAGGACTAATAAAGAACAAAATGCTAGAATGGAATTTCACAACAAAATCATAGCTAAATAGAATTTATTTTATCTATTAATTTTGAAACAGCATTGTTTTCTTTCTTCCCATATAAAACATATACGTTATTGAGATGAATATATGTTTGTGAATATCTCATTTATATATATATATATATATATATATATATATATTTAAAATAATTTTTTTTTGTTTTTAATTTTTTTTTAGATTGTATTGTTTAATTATAATATATATTTTTAAATTCAAAATTTTAAAAAGTATACATATGTTTTTATTTTCTATAAGTTTTAGTAATATATTTTAGTTCGATTATAATAAAAAGAAAATCACTTAAATAACTATATTCTATTAGATTTAATAAAAATCAAATAATGATACAAATTATATTTTTGTTGCTGTTGGTGATTTTAACATTTATTTGACATTTTATATATCACAAGTCAAAGATTTATATACAATTGTCTGACGTAAAAACAAGTAATGGAACAGAACTACAGAAGAGAATATTAAATGTGAGACAAAGTTATTGACATTGTCATTAACATTATTAGGAGGAGAATAGGAAATCAGCAGTGAGATATATATTGTGTTTCTTTCTCCCGCTGGATGGTAAAAGAGCAGAATTGAAGAGTAGACAATAATAAATGCGAAATTAAATAAGGGTCTGAAAATATGCAGAAAGTCATTGATGATGATGATGATAATGCTGATGATGAGGAGGAGCTGAGCTTTGCTGGGCTGCTGCTGCTGCTATTTCTTTCATTCAAATCATATACATCTTTTATGGTAACCTTTTTTTACTACTTTACTTGCATCATTTCTTTTCCTTTTCTTTGCACTCCACTCTCATCCTTTTATGTTGAGGACCATGAGGAAAGCTCTTGCTTTCTTTCTTACCAATTGACACAATTAAGTTGTGTAATTTTAGGGACTAATTTTTTTTTTTTTGAACAAAATGTCATTAAGTTGTCTTCTCTTTTTAATTTCTTCCATCCAAAAGCAAATCATTCCAACAAAAAAAAATTATGGATAAAAAACATGATAAAAAATAAATTAGAGAATCAGATCTTAATTGCTAGTGGCATATTTTTATTTAATTTTTTTAAAATCGTTGTGACTTATTTTTATGTAGTTGAGAATTAAGCTAGAAGAGAGATATAAAGTTGTGTATAAAGATATAATAATCGTTAACATAACTAGCTTAATTGTAAGGAGAAAGAGTTTAATGTGTTAAATTCATCAAAGATTTCAATTCATCCAAAAAAAATTAGCTTGAAATTTATTTTATATATAGAGAGAGAGAGAAGATGAAGTGTGTTTAAATAGATGAAAGAATATAATGGCAGCAATCCCTAGCTAAATCAAACATAAAAGGGGGGCCCAAATGGGTATTGTGCTTTTTGCAGTGAAACTGTTGTTGTACCAACTCAGAGCTAAAAATAAATTAAAGAGATCAACTTTTGCTCAACTGTTTTCTCACTCTCAGAGGAGTTGAAGACAGCAAAGCAAAGCAATTTCAAAGGCCAAAAGAGTAATAGACCCCCCAAAGTACACTACACTATTATGTGTTGCATTGCAACATGAGCCACAAAATTCACCCCACAAAAGTTCACTCATTACACAGTAATTGCCATGCAGATCTCACTTGTGAAATTTTTTCAATGTTTATAGTATCTGTAGTCATCAAAATTTGCTTGAATACAAAATGAACGTTAACACTGAATTTTCAAAGTAACCAGCCACAATATAATAAATACTACTGGCTAAAGGTAAACTGTACATAAGACTAAATATAAATAAAAATTGTGTTACATCCCACATCGCTAACGAGTAAGGTCCATGATTTATATATAAGTTTTGATCTCTCCAAACTAAATAAACATGTTTACTTGAAACCCATAATGATGATTGAAGTATGTTTGAAGTCTAAAGCAGACAATATTTTTTGGAATTATAGATGCTTTTCAAATTTACTAAGAAAAGTTTGTATGGCCTGAACAAAAAACGGTAGATATGTATTTCTAAAATCTCTGATCTCATATCTTTTAATATTTGTTACAAACCTATACGACAATTGTATCTTTGTCAGAAAGTTTAAAATTTCATCAAATATATGAAATATGCGTTTGCATTGGTAGAGTTAAATGAGCTTTTAGCTATTTACCTCCGACCATTATTTACTTTACCACTTAAAAAAATGAAACAGAAAAATAAATTAAAGCAAACGGTACTAATATATCCTAACGAATCGTTAAATAATTGTACTTGAAAGATGAAATTGACACTAATTATCTGTATGAATCGTTGATTAGCAGTTAACTACTGTTAGTTAACGGTGGATGGGAGAAAACAACGATGAAGATTCCATTTGGATCTTCACTCATCTCCCTTTTTTTTATATATCTCCATCGTTCATTTTTGAGATAGACGGTGGAGATTCATATATATTTTTTTTAATCTGTTTTTTTTTCTATATTTTATGTTTTTTAATTAGGAGTATTTCCATCTTTTTACTACTTTTGGAATCATATACATTTAAAGTCAAATCTAACAACAAAGGAGGTGATTTTGAGTGTTAAATAGCTAACAACAGATAGGATAGGCTTAATTTGTTCTAAAGAAAAACAAGTTGATAAGTGTCCTCTGTTTGAAACTGGAAAGGTATTGACAAATAAATCTAAGCCTAACTGTCCTCGAACCTAAAAAAAAAAGCCCATTAGATCTCCATTAAAAATTAACAAAAGTCAGGTTCCGGCCCAATACAATAATTGATTTGTTCACTAATACTCTGACAATTTAAGAAGATTTATGGGTTTATAATTGTATAACAAATTAACAATTGAAGTAGCACGAATCATGAAATTGGAAGTTGGAACTGAGTTTCCAAGAAAAATGCCGACAGAATTCATGTAAAGAAACATAGGTGGTAACTAAACTGTGTTAAGTAAAGTTGCAATTAAGGACAAAAACTGCGTCAATATAGTTGGATGGTAAAAAAAGTGGTGTATTCGGGTTAGGATTGTTGATGACATTTAAAGACATTTTTTAAGTGACAGATTTTCATGGATTTCTACAGACTTTTATAAATCCACATGTACTTGCATGATTTGTTTAGACATCTAAGTCAGACTTGTATGGATTTGTTTAGACATCTATCTCAGATTTTCATGGATTTGTTATCTCAGACTTCTATTATAGATGGATGAATTATACAAGTATATGACCCAATCAGTCAGCCGAAGAGAAGCTCCACTTCAAAGCTTAATTTTCACAAAGATATCAACTTTCATGATAAATCCAAATATATATATATATATATATATATATATACATATATACGAAAATTTTCACATAAGTGCGCACTGATGGAATTATATAAGGATATTGAATGTGAGTCATCCGTTTTACATATTTTGACTTGGTATGTATGCACTTGTCAAAGCTCTTTTATAAATGAGTGGCTCACATTCAATGTCTTTATATAATTCTATCGGTGCGCACTGATAGGAAAATGACTGTATATATATTTATATATATATATATATATATATAAATACATAAAACTTCACATATGAATAAACGTTGCATAAAAAAAAACTAACGGAATAACTTTTACTAAATTCAATCACAAATGAAAGAAAGTGACGTAGTTTATAACAATTTTCAGAGCAAAATTAAAAGGAAAATACTCAACATTCGTAACTCATCTTCACTGATTCTCATTGTTATTCAACTAATCATATAAACAATTAATAATCAACTAATCGAATAACTAAGCAATACTATACATAAAATATTGAAAAAAAAACATAATATTGTCACAACTGACTACCCTTTGATCTACGATTTTTAATTTATTCTTTACAACTCCAAATCTTACAAAATTTGATATGGATAATCTAGACATATAGGAAATACTAAAGTAAAATTATCAATATAATCCATGGTCGTTTGTATATGAAACCATTCATTCTTTTCTTGTTTCCCGAATCTGTCCAGCTGAAATCAATATTAACCTTTGTCCACTCCAAAAATTATTCAATTATAAATCACGAAATTTTTTAGAATAACATCAGACATAAAATTCTATCTACATATAACTTTTCATAATTTTATAGATAGAATAACCCATCCAAATAAATTTACAAATTCTGGCCATTTGTCAAAATAGAGAGGTTCTAGCAAGCGTTTGTATATTTCGAAAACACATAAAATCTAATAACCGCCACTATCTATTGAATAGACTTTAAATCATCCTCATGGTCTCTACTTTCATCAAGTTAAGCATATCAAGAATCATAACCTACCATATTCTAAAAATTCAACCATGAAAGAGATAAACAAAGGAAAATAAAATCAACGAACCCTAGCAACAAGAAAAACTCAAAATCCTTAGGGAGAAGGCTGGACTTGTTATGGCCTTTGATATTTATACTTCTCACCATCAAGTCCACCAAAATCCATGACTTAAGAAAATCATTTAAATTCTAGTCCTAATTGAATACACCTTGATTTTTGCAGATATTTTTAAAGTCTCAGTTCAATACATCCGGATTTGGAAGGACTCTTTAAAAGTCCATAGAAATCTGAATTGAATACCACTGGATTAATATAGATTCTGCTAAAGTCTTTAAATGTCCGATTTGAATACACTCGGATTTATAAAGTCTTTAAATGTCTTCGAAAATCCTAATTCAAAACACCCCCCTTAGTTTGACAATGTCAGATTCAATATAACCGTAATTTCGAGTCGATATAACCGTAAATAGTGTATTAAAAAAACTATGGTTAAAAACTAAGTAGAGGTATAACTAATAAGCTTGAAAATCAATATGATTATTGAACACTAATACTAGACAACTCAAAAATTTAGTCCAAATGATATGATAAGTGATTTTTTCATTAATTATATCATCCTATATTCTGTATGGCGATAACAAGTATCTTTAACCCACTTACCGAATTATTTTGGTTAATTATATGGGTCTATCATTGCTCTTTACTTAGACTCACAAACATAATAGCCAAGCAAACCGCTACCGAACACCAAGTTGATGATGACTTGTATTAAATGCTAACCTTTTCCCTGTTCTCATCACTCACACTCAACTCACTATCCTTTTTTATTGTGTGTGTGTGTTTTTGTTGCAGCCTGCAGGAGCTTATGTGTTACAAGCAGAACACATGTTTCTTGCCTTCTAACCACTCATCTTTCACTCTCCTCTCTCTTTTTCTCTTGAGCAAGAAATGATCTTTATGCCTTTTTGAGTGATTCACATATTATCAGGATCTGCAACTCTACCCTTCTCAAAGGTACCTTTTTTATTTATTATTATTATTGTAATTATTTATTGCAACAATATCTTGTCTTTTTTGATGGTAAATATAGTTGTGACTTGACACTGTTTAACAACCCTTTTTGGCAATCTTTAGAACAAATTTTGGGGTTTTAATGGATTTTCTTGGGTTCTTTTAGTTGGAATACGTAAATGGTAATATGGGTTTTGTGTTTTATTTTTATTTTTATTTTTTGCTTTTCAGTTTTAAAGTTTTCCATTTTAATGTTTATGGTTGCTCTGCTTAAATTGTTAACTACTACTTCGAATCATGTATTTATGAACCTCGTTATTTAATTAATTATTACAAAATGGGAGTTGAGCTCAGAATTGTCCACTCAATTGTGATAAACAGCTAACTAGTAGGCGAAACCACTATAACTTGATATCAGTTCAATTTAGAGGAAGGTGCATGTAGTAGACTATTTTATAGTACTTATAAGAAAAATTCCCAGCATAGTTTCGTTTAATGTCAGTTGTTGAGGACACACACAAATTGTTGATTTTTAGGGACCAAGAGTTGTGCATTGCGTGTTATGAAAATTGAGATCTTTCTCTTAGTTGAAATTGCACTGTGGCGGTGTTGATTTGTCTTCAAAATGGTTGTGAAGATTTGATTAGCACCCTGTATTTCTCTGTTTTCCTGTAGCTAAAAAATGGAAATGTTAACCCAACCTTGCCAAAATATGTGTACTATTTGTTATAGTGATAGCCCAACTGAACTTTGCCTGTAATTGTTAAGCCAAATTCACTGGCATTGTTGCCAAACTGGCTCACATCATGCTTCTTGTGGTGTTGTTAATTTGTTGTAACTAGTAAGGAATGTTTTTTTTTTTTTCACATCACTTGTAGTTTATTTTTGTTAATCTCTTGTGATTCTTAACACCAATTGTGCAGATTGGATCAACCAACTTTCTGCTGATAATTAAAGGTGATTTATTTATTTCTAAAGATGACCATGTTGAAGCAATCTCCAAGCAAAAACCTGAGGTCTAAAGGCTTTAAGGTGAAGAATGTTCTTCAGATATGTGTGTTGCTTGTCATTTGCATTTGGTTCCTTCACCAGGTCAAGCGCTCCTACGATGAAAATAAGGCATTCAAGGAGGACACTGCAACATTTTCAGAAATTCAGAGTGAGCATGAAAGCGTAAAACTCGGCAGGAAGGACCTCCATGTTCAAATGCATCAACCAGCTTTGGAGAAAGCTAGACACGGAGAGGGAGAAGTTAGGACATCAATTGAAGAGCTGATAGAGAATAAAGCTGAAGAGAG
Organism: Dipteronia sinensis; assembly: GCA_033220585.1. Lineage (NCBI taxonomy): Eukaryota > Viridiplantae > Streptophyta > Magnoliopsida > Sapindales > Sapindaceae > Dipteronia > Dipteronia sinensis. Next base: position 84,701,646 of record CM065636.1, on the reverse strand, counting down.
TGAGGACGAAGGAAGAGGGGGCGGAGATGATGAGATTGACGGACATGATCAAGAGAAATCCGAAGATGAAGAATCTGAAGAAGTAGAGGATCTCATTGACGAAGATGATAGGGAAAGGGAAGACGGGAGCGAAGAGCAAGAGAGTGAAGAAATGGGAAATCAGATTGATGACGAAAGTTTGTCAGTAAATCAAGCCCAATATGAAGGTGAAAGACAATCCGAAGCAAGAGAAGAAGGCTACGAGGGTGATGATCCATCCAGAGCTCTGATGCAAAACAACCGTGCTACTAGTAATGAATTTTCATCCGGTGGTTTGAGAAAGTTGATGGATGTACGAGTGGAAAACACAGAAAACATTGAATTAGAGCCGGGAAATTGACAGCGTGAGATAGAGCAGGAGTGAATGAAGGTAGTTTTTTTGACGAACATGTCGGATGCTTTTAAGTCCTTTTCATTTCGAGAAAATGCATCTAGTCATAGGCAATTGTATAAATGTTTTCGTAATGTGTCCATCAATGCCTTGATGAAATAATCAAGTTTGACTGTGATGAACTGGAAACCAAGTGATCTATGTAAATGCTTTATGAAATGTGAATAACTTTTTTTACATAAGTTGATGCAAATGTGACTAGGCTAGGAGTATATCCTAAGTATGCTGAGAAGCTATTGAAAGAAATTAAGGAAAATGTGTCCAACTTATGCTCTCATCTCATGCCTATATGTTCATGCATTATTTCTTTGTTGAATATGGATAAATAGCCTAGTTAGCAGCCAGATGAACTCGAGTTTTATATTCGTATTCCTATGTGTAACTAAATTGGTTTCTGCTTGGAGAGTTGGCGATGCATTGGTTGATAATGGGGGGCGGTCACCGATTGCCTGTGACAGGGTTGCCTCAGGCTTTTGAGTTGTTAAAATAGATTTGATATATTTAGCAATTCTCTTTTGTAAAATCAGGCATTAGGCCACCACACGATTGCCTGTGAAAGGGTTGCCTCAGGCTTTTGAGTTGTTAAAATAGATGTGATATATTTAGCAATTCTCTTTTGTAAAATCAGGCATTAGGCCACCACAAAATCTTCGATACGTTTGGATGTATATGTCCAAGCCATGTGATTAGTTACCTTTGTATAGCATCTGAAAGAGAAGCAACCATAATGCACGCTGATGATGGTCATCTAGCTTTCTCCCCTGTAGTGACTTGCTGACCTTGGAACTTGGAAGACAACATAATTGGATACACATTTTTCTTGATCATTTTTTCTGCCTTCCTTGTGCAGGCCTCATCTATTACTCAAACTGTCATGGATTCTTGAAAAGTAGAATTGGCTATGCATTGAACTTCTTAACAGATTTGAATCCGGAAAACACGAAAAGTAGACATACATGGAAGCTTGGAGAAACATCTCTTATAATCTATAAAGTTAAACAGTATTAACATGAAAGTACACTTCAGGAATTCTCTGTACACTTGGCAAAAATGGATGACCCAATTGGAAGAAATTCCAAGCGAAATGAATGATGACAAAGTCTATTAGCAAACATGAACCTGGAGAAAAATAAACCTCCTGATTAGCAAAATGAAGCTGCGTTGGTTATCCATTTTCAATAATCCTTGTGGTGGACCTGTTGATGCGCATTCCATTGCAACAGCATCCAAATTATTGACGTGCCTGATTAAAATCAATGGTTCAATTATAATTGCATCAAGAAGCAGCTTTTATTATTCATAATATCTGCAGCGAAATTGAACCAGATATAACAGAACTTCAGAGTTTAATATAATAAAAAAAAGGAGAGCTGAGCTTCACCAGGATAGCTCTACCTTATTTAAAGTATTTTAGTTAAACAGGGTTCAGCCTGCTTGATTCAGAATGGGTGTATTTGGTCTGATAAAACTACAAGGATCACTTAACTAGGAAATTAATTTTCAAAGTGACCATTGCTATCAATACTAAGAATATCAGATATCAAATGGATCAAATTTTTTGGTCAATATAACAACTGAAACACGTGAAAGAAACAATGTGACAAGTCAAAGGAAAATAAACAGGCAATAATCCATGTTAAGTGATAAAAAACAACAAACAGCTGAAAAAATCATACCTGCAAAGATGCCAACAGTCGTCAGGTTTGTAATGGCCATCGTATTATATATTAGGTATTCCGTCAAAAAATGACCAAAAGCATAGATGAACGATAAAAAGGTAGCCAAATATAGTGGCTTGTTGTCAAGATTGAATGCACAAAGAAAGCAAAGAGTGCAAGTCAAAAGCGTCCAAACTCCGAAGGTCCTTCCATGAACTTCAGTCACTATAAAGCATTCAGGGTGAGATCACAATCTTGTATAACATAATGAATCACAAATGAAAGGTAGAAAAAGCAAAAAGATTAAAACATTACATAATCAAACAAGGACGAAGGAAAAGAAAGGCATTTTATTAGGGTCTAATCAGATTACATTGCATAATCAGACAAGATTTCATTGTCACCATTCAACACTGACTGAAAAAGCTCCAGATGCTTCATGATTGCACTTGAGCAACAATAACAATTATCAGTAGTTAGATCATAGAAAGTAAAGAATAATCAGGACATTTTAATCACCAATTTGATGTCCTGTAGACAATTATATAATAATTAAAAGAATTTAGTTACCAACGCCTAGATATCCAAAACAATTTAACTCAATGAACCGGACTGATGTCAATTGACACTAATATCGTATTTTCATATCATAGGCATACAATTTTTCTTAGTTATACTGTTGGCAGGGTATCATCCTGCTTAGCCTAAACTTAAAGGTCGCTCATTGTAGAATAGGCAATAGTTAGAATTCTTTCTTTTTCTTGAGTAAATTAAATTTTCTCAACTATTTAGTCCAGAAGCATCAGTGGTTTCCTAGCAAAAGAAATAATGACAACTACATTTTAGACTTTCACCACAGACAAACAGATAGGATCATTTTATTCAGGAGCAGATTCTTTATGTCATTGTCACTACATCAAAGCAACTTCACTATGCCGAAACATAAGGTAAAGGAACTATGAACACATAATTATAAATCAGGCAGAAGGCATGTCAAACAGCTATGCTACAATAAGTATCCAACTAAACCTTAAACTTTGGGAACCGTCCTTATCTTTGCCCTTTCGGTCCAAGCATAACCTTTCACATCAAGTACACAATTGCATATGTGCATGCACCTAAAAGGACTATGTTTCAAGAACCAGTAACAAAATTCACATTATGTTAAGTAAAGACATCCTTTTGTATACTGAAATCCGTCATTATGTTGTCCATCAGAGTTATATTCACCATCAGCTCAGCAAATTCAATATCCTCGTTATTGTTCTCAATACCACCATTTCCTGGGGTTTTTTTTTTATCATGTCTACCACATGAAAAATTTTCATCTTTCTCCATCGTTAACTAATTCTACTTAGAATCCACTATTTCCCCTTTTATATTAACATAATCTTTCACTTCAAACACACTTGTGCATGCATTGTATCCAGAAGAACTATGTTTCAAGGTCCCTGGGAACAATCCACATTGTACATAACAAAATCTTTTCCTTTTCTTTTACATACCCGAAATGCAACCATCTAAATCTTTCTTGGAACCTGCACTTAAAATCCAATCTTCATATCAAGTTCAGTCCCCTTGCTGTTGTTCACTTTATTTTACCATTAGATAATCTGTCTTGGCCTTTGCACTTAAACAGCTATTGTGTTTGGAATCAGACATTATGCATTTTTCTACATTTTGCAACTTCAGTTAAGCACAGATATAATTCCCAGTCCAACCAAGAGACAGTCAAAATGCAATGTTCCAAAACCGACTATACACACAGATCGGACTCTGGTAGCAAGTATCTCAAATTCAAAAGCAAATGAAAAGTAAAGCAGAAACATTGAATCAAAACCTAGAAACATTAATAAAATAGTACCCATGATGTCTTGAAAGAAATATGAATGCATGATTCAGGCAGAAGACATATCTTACAGGTATTCATTGGCTAAATAGTATCCAATAAAAAATGTTTTGATTTTGGGAACCACCCTTATTTTGTTCCCTCACTCCTAACATGATTTTTCATATCGAGTATACAATTGCACATACGTTACAAAGTAAGGAACAGGAAACAAATCTGCACATACTGAACTTTGACTTTCTGTTTCTTTCTTAGCCATCAACCTCAAATCCGTTATCAATATCCACCATTTCCTAGGCTTTTCTTATCTATTCTACAGCAATCAAAATCCATTCTTTTCTTGTCGTTGAATTTTTTGCTATTTGAATCCACTATTTCTACCTTTTACTTCAAATGCACCACTGCACATGCATGTATAATTGATGAGCCTAGAAACAAATCCACATTGTGCTCAGGAAATTATTCTATTTTTCCTTTTTTATTCTTTTATAAGCTCTAATACAACAGTCCATCATAGCAAAAACACTCTCCTAATTGTTGTTCTATATATCCACCATCAAATAATTATTTTTTACCTTTTCCTTAAATTGAATTATTCTATTCGGGATCCAACATTATGCATCGTTATTGGTTTTGCTACTTAAATTATGCACATATACAATTCCCATACCCACCTCATTTGTCCACTCCTTCTCTCAAACCAAGACACCATGAAAAGGAAAATGTTCAACCATACGCAAAGATCAGACTCTGTTGCAAGCGCCATTGAAAAAGTAGGGCAGAAACATGTAATCAAACACCATTTATATGCCTCTAATATGTCTAATAGATATTCTAATAAAATTTTTCAAACTTCACATAAAAATCGGACAAAATGCAATTATAGTGCACTCAAATATACAATCTTAACATGTTAAAATATTATCTCAAATCTCTTTGGTTGTTAATACAGTACTACATTCTACAATCTACTAAACCCGAATTCAAAATTTCTCCTAGATTCCAAGAATCATTCTATACACGCCGAATTTCAATACTCAAAAACCTAATCCACTCTTTGACAGTTGAGTATCATCTTCAAATGTAAGTTTCTGTTAAAATTAAAAAATATGAATACTACTCACAAAAAGGGTTATAGCATTTTCAGTGTCCAAATCCTAAGAATCTAAAAATCTCTAGACTTGGGATCTCCACTCAAGTAATTATTACATGACGTAACTCAGTCTCTCGTTTTAGATACAAAAACCCAGAAATACAGCACCGTGTCTTCGAATTGAATGTCCATTAATAACAACTATTGGTTGAAGATATCTCTCGGGGACAGAGTGTGCTTTTAATTTTAATTGATCCTACTAGCAAAATAAATAAATAAGAAATAAGAAATAACGAATCAGAGATGTTGTAGATTCGAGGAAGAGTGAGGCTTCTTACTGGTTGTTTTGGAGAAGACAGCACGTTTGAGAGCCCAAAGGTCGAAGAAACCGAACCAAACAGAAGCCAACCGGAGCGAACCCACCAGCATCAACCACCATCCCAACAACTTCATTTTGCTTCTTCTTCTTCTCACTGGCGACTGTGTCTATGTGTGGCACGTACTGCCACTGTTGCTTTGTATCTTTTTCTTTAGATCTGTTTTTTACCTTTGATTTGCTTCTTCTTCCCCGGGGGTGGGCACTAAGTTCAGAATAGAACCGAACCGAAAAAAGGGTGTTCGGTTCAGTTCGTATAATTAATTCGGTTTAAACCGGTTTAAAAATTAAAAACCGAAAAAGTTTTCTGTTCAAACCGGTTTTCTTTTTTGAAAACCGGTTTGAACCGATTAAACCCCCTAAAAAAAAACCCTAACATTTATAGTGTTCTTTCTCTTACACAACCACACAACATCTCAATTCTATTTATTTGTGGGGAGGTATTATTATGTAGTATACTATTATTAACATATTTTGAACTTTTATTTACGAGTTCGGATTTTGGAATGTATTAGTATGTTTTTAGATTTTGGAACGGATTTGTTATTAACTTATTATTATGTATTAGTATGTTTTGGAATGTATTAATATGTTTTTTATATTATGTAATATGTTGTTTTGGCTTTGGGTTATTCAAATGGTCAAAATTAGGCCCATTAAGCTATTCATTAATTTTAAAACAAATTAAAAAGACTCATTATGCTATCCGGCTCATTAGGCCCAAAACCAAATTGAACCGAACCGAACCGAACCGATTAAAATTAGTTCAGTTCAGTTCGGTTCCTATTTCTTATTCGGTTTAAACCGGTTTAATTTTGGATGAACCGAAATATTTTCGGTTCAATTCGGTTTTACCCAAAACCGAACCGAACCGAACCGTGCCCATCCATATTCTTCTCACTAGCCATTGTGTATATTTTTTACTTAAACTTCATTTGTACGTGTCATTTGGGAGTCATTTACGCAAACTCTAAACTCGTTAATCTACCGGCTGAAGTATCCCTTTGGGGGCTCGGTTTTAGTCATCTAATTATGTAATTAATTTACATACTTTTAAACAGGTTCAAGGATAACATGGTATTTTGATATAAAGTAATGTTACGCGGCTTAGAATATTTGAATATAAAACATCATGTACGGTTCAGACATTCACTCTTATAAAATGCAGATATATACTTTTATAAAATAAGTATAGTGAAATTTAGAACCAAGTTATTGTGAAAGTAAAGTACACAACAATTGAGCTAAGAATGGATATACAAATCAACACCAATTTAAAAAATTTCGAATTTATGTGTTTTTATGTTAAACCTCGATAGAGTTAGTGTAATTACTCTAATTTTATTTTAATTATAATAAATTTGTTTCCTAAATGTGGTAGTATGATAGAAGGGAAATTTCCCTCAAAACAACTTTTTAGTTCAAATTTATTTGAAAACTCTCTACAATGTTAGTTTTTGATACATAATCCATAAGTGCTCGTTTGGTTGAGCTTTCTACGGCATCAAAAGATCTACCAACGTTCATTTGAGTTTTTTAAAGTTGTTTGGTTGAGCTTTTAAGAATATCTATTTTAAATTGTGTAGAGGCTAGTAGAGTTTAAACCTCTACTAGACAAAAGCTCATGGGGATGTGTTTTTTCAAATAGACATTTTTTTTAAATGTCTATCAACCAAACAACTATATTTTTTTTTTCAAAAACTCTATTTTTAATAGATCTACTACAAGTAAATCTTTTAGCAATAGAGGTTTTTCAAAAGCCCAACCAAACAAGCTCTAAATAGAATTTGAAAATACAAAGCTAGTTTGGTATACAATAGATTTTTTTTTTCATCTGATTTCAAAATTACTAAGTTATTTAAAAAAAAAAAAAGTCAAATTTCAGGAAATTTTGGCAAATCTCCATATAATCACTTCTCGACAAATATACTCAAATCACTTAAAAAAAATTTTGTGTCCGGGTTTGTATTTAACAAATCAAATTAGACAATATGTACACAATTGTTTATATTTAATTATTTTTTAAAAAATACACATAACCCAGCTTAAACGGTTAAATCCTTATTAAAATCCTCCACCTTTTGAGAAGAAAAAAAGGGCTAATTAATTAGCAAGCATTTTGATTGAAGAACAAGGTATCCTAGTCAGCCAGATCTTGTCCATTGCTTGCAGGAACAAGGCATGAACAGTTGGATCGAGGCCCGCCTCATGTGATTTGTTTAAGATTTGCTTTTAAATTTTCTTTGCCATCTTTTGAATAACACACAGCTGGAAATGGTCAGAAGACTGCAACGAAGACCTGCAATTTTGGCTTCATTTTACGACTCTGACTCATCCCCACCACCAACTATTTCATTTTCTTCTCTTTGTAATCTAATACACAGCTTTGACATTATCGGTTCAGTTGTTTCATGTGTCATATAATTTAATTCTCGTTATTTATTGGCCCAATTAGAAGAAACCCTTGTTGAATCTTCCAATCAATGTATTTTAATTTTTAAATAACAAATATTAACTTAAGTTTTACTCTTCCCTTTATAGTTTGTTATCAAAACTGAACTTGCAGATATACAGATAGTCTTTGTTGCTACGGTAATTCTCTTTTCAGCTCTCTTTGTCACCAAAGAAAAAATAAATACGATAAAGGCCCCTGTTTTTGGTAGTCGAAGCCACCAAGATTCAAATTTTGATATATTATATTATCCATAAAACCATAATAAATGTGAAGAGATATTTTTCGATGTTGGGAACCCTACTTTACCTGATTATAAAAATACTGTATTGTAATGTTGTCGGTGGCTTCCAATAGCCCATTACCAAACATTATATTGAATGAGTCATGTTAATAAGGACGATATTGTTGTGTTTTCTCTTATCCGTTGCTTACTACATATAGACAAAAATGTTAATATCCGGTAGAATTTTCTGAGAAATTGCTGGCATCTATTTGTCATGAATGATGATTGATGACACTTGAAAGAAAAAATGTGATGTCATTTCAATCTACTTCGTGAAAAAGTATCTATATACTTAGCTCATTTCATTTTTCTCATAATGCATTAATTGCATTCTTAGAAATTTCTATCAAATAAAAGGATATGACCGTGACTCCTCCAATTGTGACAATTATGCTAAATCTGTATATAAATATCTATCAACAATAGACTTGACTTTTGATTTATGTGAATAATGATGCAACATTTTTAATTTAACACTCGATAAAATTAATAATCTCCTTCATATAAATTTAAGACGATGGGATAAATTAGAATTTCAATTAAATGAAAGAGAAACATTTGTTAAATTTTATTGTAAGAATTTTTATGGAAAAAAATATTTAAAAGTAATAAAATTATAAATTCAAAAGCAATTGGTTACATATCATGCCAAAGTTGGTACCACTTTACACAATCTAATCCCTGGCCAGAGACTCAAAAGCCTAAAGCCTAGATTCCCTTTCTAAACTACTACAAGCCATCCCCAACCCACCATTCCACCAAGCACCCTCTCACAGTCATACCCGTGATTCCCCCACCTATTCTATTTCTAAATTAGGGTTTTTATATTTAAAAACACAATTAAATAATTTATTAGTAAGCTATTTGTCCTCGTATCAATGATATTATCATCCTTCGATCCTTATAATTCAAGGGGGTTAGGAGTACGGATGGTCTGAAAAACAAATCTCATTAAAAATGGACGACTCTTCTTATACTTTACGATTTCATATATAAATATGGATTTCAAATCCATATCATAAAAATGAAATGAAATTATTCAATCACTTTTAGGTTTATAATTTAAATTCTCATCTTGGAGGCTAAAACGTTGTGAATTTTGCGACTTTATACCAAAAAAAAAAAAAGGATTATTATCGAAAGTATGGAATATTGAATGTCTTTAAGGTTGCTATATTATGATACTACTACAGCTGGACCATAGCAAATTTGTGGTAGCAATTAGTAACACTAGCTAGCTAACTAACCTAGCTAACTGGTTGGCACTTGGCAGGCAGGCACAATCCCCGATTCGGCAATTCCTAGTTTCTTATATAGGTTTTGAATTTGGATCATCTATCTACCGATGACATATAAATTATAATGAATAGGTGGATAAGATATGATTGGTTTTGAAGATCATTTTATGAACGATCTATCGTATATTTTAAAAGAGGTCAATAAAAGGAAAAAGAACAGATGGACGGATGATTGAAATCATAGGTTTTGGTCCCCAAACATGCAAATCTCAAATCTGCAATCGCATTTTAGGAACGTCATGTGATGCTGAATGGCTCAGGCAGGCCACCACGGCCATTACTTGAACTTTTGGAATAAAAGCTGCAAGTAAATATTAATTCATTTGTTATTATATATATAAAGCAATGTCAGAGACGTGAACTTGACTATTCATTCTCTATGTCGAACGGATGCAGAAGTTTGAGTCCCCGTCCCTGTCCCAATTTCCCATCTAACTGATATTTTACAAGACGAGTGTTTTTCAACTCCCATGTCTGATGTCCCATCTCAGTTTGTGCCATTTCTAAATGCTCCTCCTTTGTTTTTTTATATATCATTTTTATCTGTTGTTTGGGTCACGCTATCATCTCATCGCCTTCGCCATCGTCATGGTCCCCTTCTCGCAACAGAAGAAACTCAGATGAACCCATGTGCCCGCCCACCCACACGTGTGACACAGAAGTGGAGCTGCTTTTCGCACGAGCCAATTTAATTATTATTAAGACAATAACAATAATTAAACTTCTTTTCAATTCATAACAAACCATGATCTCATGCTAAGTATGGTTTTAGGTAAGCCTTCATCAAAGTTGATTACAGCTATCACCCTTATTTTCTCCTTCTTCATCAACTCTTTAAAAATAATAATAATATCGATATTATTATATCACCCATTACGTGCACGCACATCCCAACAACTCCTACATTTATTTATTTTTAATAATAAATCTAGTTAATTTACAAACTTCAATCAAAGGCTAAATTGGAAGAGAAAGAGTAATCCAATGCCAACCTACAGTTGACAAACTTCATAACATTCCAGCTCATCAAAATCATTACACTTAAATTTGAAAATTAAAAAAAAAATACTAAACATCTGGTTAAGCAACTACAATATTTTCAACAAATAAAAAAAAAAAAAAAAAAAAACACAAGCCACACAAGTAAAAACAGAGCGTGCCTGTCTAATCTCTAATGTCACTCTCCTTCGATGCTGTACAGAGTCTTTTGATTGTCTGTTAGTACGTAAAGTAAAACCCTCACACCCAAAATTTAAAAATTAAAAATCTAAAACAAAAATACAAAAATACAAAAACGACGCCGGATTTTGTAGCACCGGAGAATCAATCAGCCAAGTAAATCCTGGTTAGGATAGAGTTCCTTCCTGAGGCGTTGAGAAAAAAGTCTGCAAGCATCCATGCTCAAATCAATGGCGGCAGCCAGAGCAACAAAAGCAGCCGCATCCTCCGTGCAACTCACGTGCTGGACACTGACTTCCACGTTGGGTTTACTGCATTTTCCCTCTCCTTCAACTCCGGCCGACATAACGAATCCTCTGTACATGCAATACGGCCACAATCCGTACCCGTAATCTCCGCTGCTCCGAGGGCTACACGCTGGCGACGGCGTGGCTCTTCCTCCATTACCTGAATTCGCTCCCAAATCGATACAAAATTTCCCGCCTTTGTTAGAGCTTAAAGTCGATTCAGCTAAGACAATGCCGGCAGCGGCGGAGTCCGGAATCAGCTCGAAGCGGTAGCCGAGACCGTCAGAGGCTCCGCGTTCGCGCCAGGCTTCGAGTCTACCCCAGGGTTTCCAGGTGTCGTCTCCTGGACGGAGAATGAGCCAAGAACCAGGGTTTGAGCGGCTCACACGGTCAGAGCCAGGAGAGGCTACAAATGGAGTCACCATCGATGCGGCGGCGACCGGAGATCCGGACAAGTCGTGTACGGTGATCGACCATCCCTTTCGTTCCTTACCAGGTCGCTCTCTTTCGCTGCCAAATGAGCTCAGCCAACTCCTCGCGCCGCTTGTCTCCGACTGTAATGATCTGTAATACAAAACAAAACTTATTCAACAAGCAATTAAAAAAAAAAAATCAAGAACGTAATGTGTTGCTTTAAAAAGTTATAATATTTGTTTTTGAAAGAGTAAAGGTAAACAAGCAAGGATTAAAGAGGAAACAAAAGTGATTAAAACACTAACTTTATCGTACGTACAGTTTTAGTTTAGTGAACTTTACTCCAAGCATTTCAAATTATAGTAAACATAAAAAACTTTACCAAAATAGAAAGTGGAACCCAACCCTAAAAATTTTGAAATTACGAAACTGACCTTGATCTCTGATTGCGGTCACCGGTGTTTCGAAAACTGAACTTGCAAGTGAAAACGGGTTGCTTGATGTTGCCTTGGATCTGGAACACTTGTGGACTGCATTCAGGCTCGCCGTCGAACTGGAAAACGAATCTCGGGTCAGGCTCCGCTTTGACATTCAAGTGAAACTGCGCCGACGAGCCTTTCGTGTCTTTTCCAACACAAATCCAACCATTGTGGAACACCGACGCTTTCGACTCCGTTCCCGCCAGATCCAACGGCACGGAGACCTTCCCTAAAAGCTTCCCGGAGTTCACGCCGCACGTCTTGCCTCTACGGCCGGTGTAGATGGAGATTTTCACGCATATCTTCTTAGCGAAGATCGACTTCGCCGCTAGCTTCTCCAGATCCGACTTGTTGAGGTGGAAAGTCGCCGTGACCGTCTGCTGTTGGTTGTCCGGTGACGGATTCTCCGGCGGAACGAATGGAACGACGCCGGTTTGGACAGGGAAACCTTTCAACTTGATTTTACAAAAACATGGAGACGACGAAGGATGCACGACGGACCGCGCCGGTTTCGTAGCTACCGGTATCTTCAGACCTAGATTGCCTACAGTGAGTCGCACGAAAGGGCACGGATCCATGGGTACTGGCTATTAGAGTACTTGTTCAAACTTTGGAAAAGAAAACAAAACTAATTAACAGAGAGAGGGGGAGGGTCTAAATTAAAGAGAGAGTGGGAATCGGAGGAAGAAGAAAAGGCTGGAAAACATGGGGATGCGAGATGGGTTGTTGTTTTGACAATGGCAGAAACATAATACACACAGTGACACTGGTACTGGTTTTTTCATCTTTTCTAGGCTTTTTTTTCACTGATTCTCTTCTCTTATTATTGTTGTTGCAAATAAAAACGAAACGAAATAGTTTGTTTTTCAAAGTGGGCAAATACTGAACACATTGTTGAGTACAGCTGTTTACAGCCTGGAGCTTATTGCCAGACCGACCCGAGCTTGAAGGTATCTGAGTCTCTCTCTCTCTCTCTCTCACCTCACCTGACTTCACAGGGGTCCACTTTTTTTATGACCAAATTGCCCTTATTATGTGGAAATTGTTTTTTTTTTTTTTTTTTTAAAATCAAGTGTTGCGTCATCTTCCCACACGTTGGCCGTATGTTGTGGATATTAACCGCAAAAGAGTGGGTCCTACTTTTGGATGACAGAAGGGGGGATGATTTGGCGAATTGTGACCGTGAGATGTGTGCTTTGTGTGGGGTTTTGTTCGCAAGTATTGAAATCAGCAGGTGGTAGGTGTGAGTGATTGGTTAGATTGATGAAGATGACACGTGGAGGGAGAGGATTGATTTAGCACCCGTGAGAGAGAGAGCCGACCCGACATTTTTCAATGATCCGTATCCGCCCCTGTGCCCACTCTTTGACCTGACCATGTCATTCTTATGTCATTTCTGATTGTATATTGTTTAACAATTCATTAAATTATTATTGCCTGACCAAAACAAAGTAAAGGTTCTTCTTCTCTAATTCATGGTTGGGTTGTGTAGGGTATAATACCCTCCAAGCTCAAATGGATGATTTTATTGATTTGTTCTAATGATACAAACTTTGGCTTTAAGATTCAATACCAAAAAAAACAACTTGAATGTCTATGGGTGTATATATTAGTATATTGTACCACACAGTGTCAGTTTCACGCATGACTGGTTATATAGTATGATGCTATTTTTAAATCATCAAGCAATGTACTTGGACATTTCTGATCAATTACATATCTTGCCAATTTTATAGTATTGCATCCATTAAAATGCATGTCATATTTATAAGAATGATATAAGTTTCATTCATGTTTTTGAATCCTTATAAGATGATATGCGAAGGAACCCTAAAAAATCACAAGAAATGTGATACAATTATATGCTAAACTCAATTAACATATTGATTGGGATGAAAAAAAATTAATACAGTATTTAGAAATTTTATTTAATATCATAGTTTCAAATTGCCGTAACTCGTGTTTAAATGTAACTCAATAAAGGGTACTCAATTATTGTAACAAAAGAAGTATCAATGTTTGGTACTGCTCCAACAAATATATTGGATTTGTTGACTTGGAGCAAAGACTACCTCGACTAAGATTTCCATATTTTTATTTACATGCAATTATTTTTTGTTGGCCAAGAAAACTCCATTACATATATATATGTAGATATGACAGAGACAGGCACATGCATATATTTCCATTACCATGTACACATTTCATTAGCTACTCCATGTGATCAACAAGATTGCTTTTTTAATATACTAATTTTAAGTGTATCTACTATCTACTGCTTTACCATCTTCATGCAACATTTCAAAGTTGCTATAATTCAAAATGGATCATATAATTTGATAATGACTAGCCTTATCTTGAAAAGTTTAATTTATCTCCCAACATAAAAGTTCCAAAGTCTACTGCTTGTATGAAAGAAAACTAACAAATATGTTGTATACAAAATTGACAAATTGTCTGTCGCATTAGGTCAATCAGCTAACTATAGCTAGACATCTAAATCCATTAGAGAGTAGTATTTTTACCAATTCTTTGCAAAACGTTTTGGTAAAATTGTATTACGTATTGAAATATGCAAAATCTCAAATGTTGATTTATTGACGTTTTCAGGATTCTCTTAAATTTGATTCATGAATAGGTCAGAGTATTGAATTTAGCAACTTTAAAAATCACAATACTATAGTAGCAAAGAAATAGATTGACAGTAAGAATAATACAATCTCAAAACCGACTGTCACCGTTTCTAATTAATTAAACTTAATGTACTTTATTTGGAATGTACTAGATAAGCAACACTCAATAGAAAGTTTAAATATTTATCAATTTAATTACATTTTAAATTAAGGTAACAATGGATTACAGCTTTTAATTAATATTTAAATGATAACAAAATATTTGGAGTTAAATGACTGATTTTTTTTTTTTAAATATTACAATAGGACTGACATCTACTTCTATAGAACCCAATATTACACTATCAATTCTGATAAGAGGTGATATACGACTAATTTTTCTTTGATTAAACCTGCATGTATATTTATATAATTATATTTATCACGAATCTTCTAAAGAGATCCCAACACAAGAATAAAGCTGAATAGAAGCAGATGTCTTTTCACTTTTTGTCTACTTGGAATTTCATATTAACAATTTTTATATACGTATAACTTCAAGTTGCAGATAATTATTATATTGATTGAAATTTAAAAAATCGTATTGTGATTAGATTGTAAATTAATAATTCAACATTGGACTTGGGACTAACATTAGATCGAGCTTCAATTTTAAGTTACAATACAATCATTTCCTTTTTAATCTCATTTCTTAGCAACTCAAATAATTTGTACGAACAAAATTAGAGGTTAAAATAAAAATTAGGAATACAATTAAAGAAAAATATATTTTCAATCTGATAATATTTCATATTCGAATGATCGTGTATCTAGCAGGTGGTATATATATAACATAAAACTTAAATTTTCATAATAAATAACAAACGTATATAGCTTTTAAGCTTCATAATAAATCACGTTTTGCACTGCTATGCACCCCATGCATGATGCATACCAGTTTTTTCATTTGTGAAAATTCAAAAATATATATGTTTGAACGTAGATCAAGAGTCTATCCGAATTTGATGAGATTTAACTCTACAAGTAAGACTTATAATGCAAAAATTCAATTTTTTTTAAGTTGACACCATTATGGATCAGGGATTTACTAGGATCTAGCGATATTGAGTTCTATAAGCAAGATTCGGAATGCAACCCCCACTATAATCTCTAGAGGAGGGGTCTCTCCATACTTTATGATTAAATGGACAAGTGTGAGATTATATTTTCGTTTTGAAGTGTCTGATAAGATAATTGACTCTTGGTAAAAATTCAAAAGTATTTAAAGGAAATCATTTCAATAATTTTTAAAAAAGAGTTTAAGATAGCAATATCCACATGACTACAATTTGGGTTAAGGTTCTTTACGTAAATGGGCCGAAATAAAAAGCCCAATAAAAATAGAAAAACGACAAGTATTGGAAAAATATCCGTACAAAAAGCAAAGATAATGTTCCTAATCTCAACCAGGTCCACAAGAAATCCAGCACTTGAGTTTTCTCTAAAAAACACATCAAACGATTGAGAAAGAACAAAGAAAAAAGAAAACTTCAGTCGATAGAGGGAAAAAAAAAATCATGTCAATCTCTTCTTTTTTGGGTTCTCAAATTACTGTGGTACCGAATTTCGGTATCAAAACAACAACCCCAGTTAGAGGAAATGGAAATGGTAACAGTAACAGTAATGGTTTGGTGACGACGATAGAGTGCTCATCAAGGCCACAGAAGAAGGCAACGGCACATCACAGGAAGACAAGGCCACGAAAGACCCAACCATGGGATATCAACCGCAAGCCCACTGTTTACGCTCCTCTACCTCCTCTTCCTCCTGACTGGACTTTTCTTTCCGACGATAACAGCAGCAGCGGCGGCGATACCACTAATGGCGGCAGCGTTCTTGCTGGGGTTGAGGCTTCTCTGCCTTCTCCTCCTGCTATATAGACACCGCTTGCAAGTGGGTAGTTTCTTGTTTGTAATTGCTTCCTGTTTCTTGGTTTTGTTTCAGATTTTGTGGTTCGTGTCATCGGTCTACGTCATGGTGTCATGTTTTCTTACTTGAATTGTTAATGAAATTTGTTTTGCTCAATGTTATCATGATTTAATTAGAATGAGATGATAGTGAAGCTTGCCCACCATGTGTTTGATGTTAGTGTTATCTGACATATTATCAAGTAGCGAATTGTTAAGATAATTTTAAGAAAGGCAAGAAGTAGCAGAAAGAGACAGGAGAAGTGTAGAGAGGAGAGGCAATTTTGCTCAAATATTCGATACCTTCAATTGACTGATTCAAGGCTATATATAGCCTGATACAAATAGCTAAACTACTAACAACAATTAGTACCAAACAAGTAGGAAATAATGCCAAAAGAAAAGGAACCACTAAGCTGGAAATCAACCCCACTAACAGCTCAATCAACCCCACTAACAGCTCCAGTTATTCAAAATAACTAACAAACATGACTAAATATATGTTTGGTATGACTTTTGTAAGAATCAAAATCGTTTTTTTAATGCTATAAGCTATTTTGAAGTTTTTTTAGTTGTTTGACAAAACTCAAAACAGCTTTTTTTAATGTATGAATTATCTTAATTACCCTTTATAAAAGCTATTTTATGTCTATTTAAAGAAGTCTAAAATTTGGGGTTTTTCAAAAAGTTTTTTTTGAACTGTTTTTAAGCATATGAATTGTCTCAAATGCCAATACAACTCTTTCATTATAAATACATTGTTAACACCCTTTTCGTAATTTACACAATCAAAAGTCATTTAAAAAAATACATTGTGAACACCGTTTTTGTAATTTACACAATCAAACGCTTTTTTTGTTAGAAGCTTTACTACAAAAAGATTTACTCTAGAAGTTCTACTTGAAAAGTTATATCAAACACACTCTAAGTCTTATGAGACACTTCCACTTCTGCACGTGCATGATTACTCTATTCATTCCACTTGTGCTATTGGTGCATGTGCATGGCTCAGGCAATAGTAACATATCATTCCTCACCGCTTGAAGAATCATTGTCCTCAAAGACAAAGTCTGGATAAGTCTTCGAAAAACGCCACTGATTTTCCCACGTTGCATCCTCTAATGGCGCCCCGACCCATTTCACCAATATTTCAATCTTGGGCTGATATTTCCCCTTTTGTATCACGCGTCGATCTAAAATCACTTCAGGCTGAGGAAGTATTGTTGAAGAATCAGAGATTAGGGGCAGCTGAGGTGAGACTAGAGGAATTGGTCCTAAATGCTTTCGCAGCAAACTAAAGTGGAAGACATCATGAATTTGTGATCCACCGGGCAAGTCCAATCGATAAGCCACCGGTCCTATTTTCTCAATAATCAGGAAATGCCCGAAATACCGAGGAGATAGCTTAAGAGAGCTTCGAAAGGCTACCGAAGTCCGGCGATACGGCTGTAACTTCAAGTAAACGTGGTCTCCAATAGCAAACGAAACCTCGCGGCAGTGGCAATCAGCCTGACTATTCATTCTATTACGAGCCTGTAAGAGATTATAACGCAAGTCTCGCCAAATAGAGTCTCAATCACGGAGATACTCATCAACGACATGTACCTGTGAGGTGCCTGGAACATATGAAACCAAGCTCGGCAACGGTATTCCATAAACCGCATCAAATGGTGTAACTTTGGTGGAGGCATGGACAGATGTGTTGTAGCTGAATTTAGCACAGAGAATTAGTGGTGTAAATATGGGCCAGGCCTGGAGAGTCCGGCACGGCCCCCATTCTTGGCATGTTCCGGGTCGTGGTTCCAGGCATGGCAGCACGGCGTGCCAGGCCCAACGGTTGGCAAGCCGTGCCGGCACGCGTGCCGACCGTTGGGCCCGTTGAATGTTTTTTTTTAATCTAACGGTTGTTTTTAAAAAAATAACCGTTGGCTGACGTCAGCCAACAGTTATTTTTTAAAAAAACTATAACAATTGCATTTTGCCCATTTAACTCTTGTCTTATATATTTTTACCCACTTTTCTAATTTTTCTATAAATACTCCCACTCATTCCACTTTTCATTCACTTTCTCTAATTCTCTCAATCTCTTCATTCTCAAACTCTTTATACAATTTCAATTATTCTTAATTTTATTCTTACTCTCTCTACTATTCTACACTAATAATATACTATTATAATACTTTATTAGTAATTTACTATTATATAACTTATATTCTCTAATCTCTCCACCAAGACATCAAAGTTCAAACTTCAAAGGTACATTTTTCTTTAAGTGTTATTATTTAATTTTATGTTTTAAATATAATATGTTTGTTTAGTTAGTAAATTTATCATTTTATGTTTATACTTCAGTTATTAATTTTATTTAGTTAGTAAATTTATCATTTTTATGTGTAGGAATTAATTTTAATATATTTTGTTAGTAAAATAATCACTTTATGTGTATGAATTAATTTTAATATATTTTGTTAGTAAAATAATCATTTTTATATGTGTGAGTTAATTTTAATATTTTTTGTTAGTAAAATAATCATTTTATGTGTAGAAGTTAATTTTAATATATTTTTTTTGTAAAAGAATCATTTTATATGTAGGAGTTAATTTTAATAATTTTTATTAGTAAAATAATCATTTTATGTGTAGGAATTAATTTTAATAATTAATGTTAGTAAAATAATCATTTTATGTGTAGGAATTAATTTTAATAGTTAATGTTAGTAAAATAATCATTTTATGTTTAGGAGTTAATTTTAATATATTTTGTTAGTAAAATAATCATTTTATGTGTAGGAGTTAATTTTAATAATTTTTATTAGTAAAATAATCATTTTATGTGTAGGAGTTAATTTTAATAATTTTTGTTAGTAAAATAATCATTTTTATGTGTAGGAGTTAATTTTAATATTTTTTGTTAGTAAAATAATCATTTTAATTTTAATATTTATTAATGACTAATGACCTGATATTTTTTTTTCTAGGAAATGGATCCTAACCATCCTTATTTTCCAGACGGTCTAAATATGCTGAACGATGATTTTGATCTCTCCAGACCGGCAGAAACCGTAGTGGGACTTTCTGGTTCCAGCGCCACACCGACATCACGTACCAAATCTAAGAGATTAACATCAGACGTATGACAGTGTTTTGACATAGTAGAAATGACACTCCCAGACGGTACGGTCGGCCCCAGAGCCAAATGTAAGTTTTGTCCTAAGAACTATACCACTAGTAAGGGTGGAACCGATCATTTGAGAAGGTATATAGAAAAAATGCATGCCCAAACACATACATGTACCCACTACAACCCAGACACAACTACAACAGCACCCAGACCGGTCCGTTACGACGTGGCATTACGACGCCGCGCATGCTAGAGAATGTTTGGCATGGTACATTGCACAAACTGATCAACCTATTAATTTCGGTGACTGTGTTTTTTTTTTCAAGAATTTATCATATCTGCATACAACCCCCAAATGCAAATTGTTTCTAGAACCACCACTATGAACGATTTGATAAGAATGTTTAAAACCCAACGAGATGACTTGAAGACTGAATTACAGCATCTAACTGTCTCAATTGTATTAACTTCTGATATTTGGAACGTATGTTCCAAACATGACTATTTATGTGTCACATGACACTATTTAGACTCTGAATGTAGGATAAAAAAAAAATTCTTGGTTTTCGTCCTATGGATTTTGCACATACCGCAGACAATGTTTTTGCTGTCATTCTTTCTGTTTTAAAAACTTATGGCATAACTCATCGCATCCTCTCTATCACATTAGATAATGCATCGGCAAATACTAGGTCTATTGCATTGTTTACTGAAAGAAACATCCCGCAAGCTGGGGGTTATTTCTTCCATCAACGCTATGCATGTCATATCATAAATTTAGTTGTACAGTCTGGTTTGAAGGAAGTAAGCGATCGTATAGAACGCATCAGAGATGCCATTTCTTGGATCGGTAGCTTTAATCCAAGATTTCAAGAATTTGGCAGACACTGTACATTAAACGGTCTACGACCCCGACGATTCCAAACTGGTATGCCGGTAAGGTGGAACTCTACTTACTTAATGCTGAAAAATTGTTTGGAATATGATACAACTATTTCAGGTTTTTATAACATGAAATTGGCCGAAAGTTGTTGTTCACCTGCTCAATCACTGACACCAGACGATCGGTATGTGGCAAAGATTTTTGTTGAATTTTTAAATGTTTTTTACAATGCCACTATAACTATTTCTGGGGTCTATTACCCCTTTCTAGGTAATCCATCAGATTGTGGAAATGTCTGACCTGTTAAACACTTATAGGGAAGATGACATGCTTGGCCCTGCAATTGTTGCCATGGAGACCAAGTTTAAAAAATACTGGTCCGAAATGCCTTTCCTTTATGCCTTATGTGTTATAGTAGATCCTAGAATTAAATTAGTTGGTTTAGAATATTTGCTTGAGTTTATTGGTAATAAATTGTCAGTAGATTATTCCGACCAGATTACTGACATTCGAAACAAGTTGTTCGAAGTGTTTAGCATTTATGAGCGCAGGTTTGTCGGCGTTGACATGGAACCATCACCAGAACCGGACACACAACCGTTGCCGACAAGTTGGAGCATTCCCAAACGCCGAAAAAAAAACAAATCAGCAAGTTCTTCTTCTTAAACTACACGATCTGCTGCATCTTCTGGTGCCAAACTGAATAGGTTCCTTGAAGCACAGTTCGATGCCGACGAAAACAAGAAGAATTTTGATCTGTTGTTATGGTGGAAGACCTATAGCTACAGGTATCTGGTCTTGTCACACTTAGCACGTGACATACTGGTTATCCCCGTGTCCACCGTGTCTTCAGAACAGGCATTCAGCACGAGTGGACGAATTATTGAACCAAGAAAAAGTTGTTTGACTCCAGAGATGGTGGAGGTATTAATATGCGTTCGGGATTGAGAGCATACTCGAAAGAGGATGCAAAATGAAACGGTAGACGAACAGTTTATTCAAAATTTCTCCAATTTATATGTCGATGAGGGTTCCAACAGTAACCAGGTCCAGAACTAGGTTGTACATGTACATTTACTTGTAATACGATTGCACTCTTTTTCCCTTACCAAGTTTTTATCCCACTGGGTTTTCTTGGTAAGGTTTTTAATGAGGCAATCATGTAAATATGTAATACCGAAAGTCCGAAATAAATAAAGAATTCTTCATTTCATATTTTTATCTACTTTTATTTTTTTTCATGTTTTATCTTTATTTATTCTTTGAATTAATTCATTAAATAAATGTATCTATAATCTATTATTATAAACATTTTTTTATTATACTAAAATAATAATTAAGATAAACAAATTACAATTAGAAATACATAAGTTAATTTGTTAAAACAATATAATAGTTATGACAATTAAATTAAAATATGTAAAAAAAAAAATGGGTATAGGTATGGGCATGGGTTGGCCCTTTTGGCCCGCCTAATTAAGCCCACGAACCGGCCGGACACGGCACGCGGCACGGCACGGAGGGGCCGTGTCGGGCCCCCATTTAGGAAAACGGGCCCGGTGGGCCGTGTTGAAGTGGGCCGGGCCTACCCCCTTTTACACCACCACAGGGAATCCATTCTACCCATTTCCGCAGTTGGTCTCATGCAAAACAACGAAGGTATTGTTCTAGGGTGCCGTTCACTACATCTATCTGTCCGTCAGTTTGCGGATGATAACTCGAATTCATTTGAAGTTTGGTGCATTGGAGTCGAAATAGAGTCTGCCAAAAATTACTAACAAAAATCTTGTCGTGATCACTTACGATCGAAGTAAGAACCCTATTCAGTAGCACTCTCTAAGAAACGACGGCCTTGGCAACCTTAACGGCAGTGTACGAATGTTTCATCGAAATGAAATGGGCGTACTTGGACAACCTATCCACCACCACCATTAAAACCGTGAATCCATTTGAAGATGGTAGTCCCTCTATAAAAGCCATGGACAGTTCCTGCCAAATTCGATCCGGCACAGGTAGCGGTTGTAGCAATCTCGCCGGCTTCATGCAATCTGTTTTATTTCTTTGACAGACATCACACATTTCTAAATGGTGCTTTATAGTACGGCTCATGCTTAACCAAATGAAGGCGCATTTGACCCGAGCCAAGGTTTTATGGAAACCGAAAAGGCCACCGATCGGAGATGAATGACAATCGGCCAAGATCATGGAAATTAAGGCAGAGGCAGGACTCGAGAAGATTCCGTTGTGTTTGAACCAAACACCATCTCTGAAAGTGTACTGTTGAGAGGAGTCTTTGGCATACAAGGAAGAGTAGAAAGAATCGTGATGCACTTCTTGTTGTAAACGTGTCCACCAATCTGCCAAAGGCAATGAAATAGCCAAGAAATTAAATTCAACTACACGGGATAATGAATCCGCACCTTGATTGTCATGACCCTTTTTGTATTCGATAACATAGTCGTATCTGAGAATTTTGGGCAGCTAACGAGTCTGAGCTGATGTTGTTATCCGTTGCTCTAACATGTATTTGAGACTTCTCTGGTCCGTTCGGACGATAAAGGGCTTGCTAAGTAAATACAGTCGCCATTTACGGATCAACTTGACAATGGTTATCATCTCCTTTTCATATGTGGATAATGACAGGGCATAACCTTTTAGGGCCTCACTAAGGTAGGCTACCGGTTTGTTATTCTGAGATAGTATGGCACCAACTCCAATTCCGCTTGCGTCACACTCAATGACGAACTTCTAGGATAAATCGGGAAGGCTGAGGATTGAGGGTGAGGTCAAGGCTTGCTTCAGATGGTGGAAGGCTTTCTCTGCTACTGAATTCCATTGAAATCCGTCACTTGTTAATAGGTGCGTCAATGGTGCAGCGATGCTTTCGAAATGCAGGATAAACTTCCGGTAATATCCTGCTAACCTAAGAAAACCATGGACTCCTTTGGTGGTAGTCGGCATGGGCCAATCCAGAACTGCTTGTGTTTTGGTAGGATCAACGATTTCTCCTTCTTTCAAAATGATGTGCCCTAAGTAATCCACATGTTCAACACCGAATTTGCATTTTGATTATTTTGCAAATAGGTTATTATCTGACAGTATATTCAAGACTACTTGTAAATACATGAGGTGGACTACCCAGGACTTTGAGTAAATCAATGTATCATAAAAAAAAACCAAAATAAATTTATGTAAGTAAGGACGAAAAAGATCGTTTATTAAGCTTGGAAAGGTAGCGGGTGCGTTTGTGAGTCTGAACGGCATTACAACGAATTCATAATGCCCTGAATGCGTCCTAAACGATGTTTTCGGAATGTCCTCCTGCTTGACACGAATTTGGTGGTACCCCGCTCGTAAGTCCAGCTTCGAGTAATATTTGGCACCGTAGAGTTCATCAAGCAACTCATCGATTACCGAAATTGGGTACCGATCTTTAACTGTGATTGCATTCAGTGCTCTATAATCCACACAAAACCGTCAGGATCCGTTTGCTTTTTTGACCAACAAAATCGGAGAGGAGAACAGAGTGTTGCTAGGTCTGATCAAACCATCCTGCAAGAATTCTGTCACCATTTTCTCAATCTCAGTCTTCTGGTAATAAGGGTAATGGTAAGGCATTACGCTCACTGGTTCCGCATTGGCATGTAGGGTGATCTGATGGTCATGTGATCGTTTCGATGGCAATTCGGTTAGTGTCGAAAAACGGGTGCAATTTTGGTGAGTAGGCTGCGCAAGTCTGATGGGTAATTGTTCTGGTTCTTGTCAATGGCAAATGGAACAATTTGAAGAAGTAATCCAGTGCCCTGCAAATCATTAAATTCTTTATTAGTGAGTGCAGCTACATTCATGCGTCATAGGCCTTGGAAGGTATGAGAGACCTCTTTCTCCTTGAAGGACATGGTAAGTTTATTGTAATCGGTTTCAATCGAGCCGAGGGTTTCCAGCCATTGGACTCCCAAAACTAGTTGACAAGCTGTAACGGTGAGTATCTAGTAGTCGGCTGTGACATCATGGCCTAGAATTGTCAAAGTCAGCGCCTGACACTGCCCAGCACACTCTATTTTTTTGCAATTTGCGACCATCACTTGGAATTTCTTGTCACGAACAAGTGGTAAATTGAGTTTAAAGACGATATTCTGATCGATGAAATTATGGGTGCTTCTGCCGTCGATTAGGACAGTAACGTCTCTGTTTTTAAGCTTACTAAGGACTCTTATGGTTTGTGGGTGATCGGTTCCGGCGATAGCATGAAGGGAAATCTCTGGAATTGTTTCATTTGGATTCGGTTTAGAGGAAAAAATCTCTTCTTCTTCGCAGGTCAAGTCAGAATAAGGATTGTCTTCTATCATGAACAATTGAAGTGGCTCACAGAGACGGCCGGAGATGAATTTTTCATCACAATAATAGCACCACCCTTTTTCTCAGCGCTATCGTGCTTCTTGGTTAGTAATTCGTCTGAAGGAAATTTGTGGTGTGGGAGAGTTTGGTTTTGCTTTATGAATAGGTGGTGGTCTTAGCACGCCATCTGTTGAGCTAGGCTGAATTCTTCGTGTTGCTGGAGTTTCTTGAGAACGAAAGGTCTGAGGTGCTCTGCGTTGCAACGAATTTCGTTCTTTGACGAGCTGCGCGACGCCTGTCGCATCAGCCAAGGTCTTAGGTTGTTTAATTTTAGCATCCAGCTGTATCTCATCACGTAACCCTGCAATGAAACAGCCTATTAGGAAGGGTTTTAGAAGGTCATCAACTCGGCAAGATAATTTCTCGAAGGTCTCTTAATATGCAGTTACAGTTATGGTTTGTTTAAGGCGGGTTAAAGCTTTTGATGGGTTTTCATAATCAGTGGGTCTGAAACGATGTAAAACAGCCTTTGTGAACTCGTTCCATATGAGTGGTCCCCGAAATTTGGTTAACCATCGATGCCATTGTAAGGCGATCCCCTCCAGATGAAATGATGCGAGTTGGACTTGTTGCTCAGGTGTAATATTCTTGAAATCGAAATATTGCTCCGCTTTGTGTACCCACCATGTCGGATCGTCTCCATTGAATTTTGGGAAGGACAAGTTGAGGTGATAGTTGGTGGTAGAGTTAGTAAGGGTCGTGTTGGTGTGGTTTCGGCTGTTGGAAGTGTCGGCTGAGGCGGATGGGTTGATTTTGATAGTAGTTTGGGTTTGTGGTTGCTGCAATCGTAGAGCTTGTATTTCATTGCGGATTTGGTCGAAACGTAATTCGTGGCTGACTAGGATTTTTTGGACTTCATTGCAGAATTCTGCATTTGACTTTCCACGTGTATCCATGGATCAAAACCTGCTCTGATACCACTGTTAAGATAATTTTAAGAAAGGCAAAAAGTAGCAGAAAGAGACAAGAGAAATGTAGAGAGGAGAGGCAATTTTGCTCAAATATTCAATACCTTCAATTAACTGATTCAAGACTATATATAGCCTGATACAAATAGCTAAAATACTAACAACAATTAGTACCAAACAAATAGAAAATAATGCCAAAAGAAAAGAAACCACTAAGCTGGAAATCAACTCCACTAACAGCTCCAGTTATTCAAAATAACTAACAAACATGACTAAGTCGTATGAGACACTTCCACTTCTGCACGTGCATGATTACTCTATTCATTCCACTTGTGCTGTTGGTGCACGTGCATGGCTCAAGCAACAGTAACATATCACAAATTGATTGGTTTATCCGGTTTCGAGTAAGAAACTAAGATTTGGTAGCAATTGCTATAACCGGAATCGTTTAGATACTCTTATGTATCAACTAAATTTGCTATTAACGTTTGAAAGAATGAATGGGAAGGCAAGACCATGACATTGACAATCAAATGCATGTTTTTATTTGCTTGTGCAAGTTACCAACGATCATCCTTGGAGACCCCTCATTATCTTAATTAAGGGAGAAGCTGTATTTTTACGGCTTTAGCTGGTCCCTTAAAGGCTACCTTAATTGTGTTTTGGTAGAGCTCTTTTCCAATTAAGGGGTGGCTTCAGCCCCTTAGGTTCCACATATTTAAATTTATTTTATTTTTTGGAAAGCCTTAGATATTTAACTTTTAAATCCAAATTCTTTTATCACCTAATGAGCAATTTATTTCACAATAATAATGATAAAATAAAACACCAAGATAATTATAAAAAATTAATAACGCTCAACTTTTAAATATAAATAATTATTTTAAAAACATTGAATAAAAAATAAAAAATGAACGGAGGCGATCTGATTTTTTTCTAAATTGAGTAGTCATAGAGAAGATTCATATTTTTTTTTTAAGAAACTAAATCTGAAAAAGAACTCCATCGACAGTGGATTTCCTCCATCGAGGAGGACATCTCTTCCACAATGGAAGAACGATATGCTCTTTTGACAGAGGTAAGAAGATAGTTGTGGTTATGGTTTGGTTGCTTTGATGCAATGTAAATGGATCATGTTGGTCCCTCGTAAGATTTTCTATACTAACTTAAGAAACCCAAATGTGACAAGATTTTGCCATAATTCTATTGATAGTTGAGGAGAACCTAACTTCTACCGGGAAAAAAAAGTAAAAAATTGTGTTATTTGACTTTATTGTTCTCAAATATGGGTAAACCTTTAGATTCAGTCAATATCTCTAAAATATTATTTGATCAAGAAATTTATAAACAAGTTTCCTGTCATTGTTTTTGGAAACTACCAATCAAGATGATGGCTGTAAGGAATTCAATTTTCAACAAAAAAATATATGAAAGTTTACATTGAAGTTTTTTTTTCCTAATTAAGATAATGTTCCTAATCTCAACCAGTTCCACAAGAAATCCAGCACTTGAGTTTTCTCTAAAAAAAAAACACATCACACGTTAGAGAGAGAACAAAGAAAAAAAGAAAACTTCAGTCGATAGAGGGAAAAAAAATAAAAAAATCATGTCAATCTCTTCTTTTTTGGGTTATCAAATTACTGCGGTACTTAATTTCGGTATCAAAACAACAACCCCGGTTAGAGGAAATGGAAATGGTAACAGTAACAATAATGGTTTAGTGACGACGATAGAGTGCTCATCAAGGCCACAGAAGAAAGCAACGGCACATCACAGGAAGACAAGGCCACGAAAGACTCAACTACAAGCCCACTGTTTACGCTCCTCTACCTCCTGACTGGACTTTTCTTTCAGACCACAACAGCAGCAGCGGCCGCGATACCACTAATGGCGGCGGTGTTCTTGCTGGGGTTGAGGCTTCTCTACCTTCTCCTCCTGCTATATAGACACCGCTTGCAAGTGGGTAGTTTCTTGTTTTTAATTGCTTCCTGTTTCTTGATTTTGTTTCAGATTTTGTGGTTCGTGTCATCGGTCTACATCATGGTGTCATGGTTTCTTACTTGAATTGCTAATGAAATTTGTATAAAAGGCATGTTTTTATTTGCTTGTGCAAGTTACTAAGAGCATCTCCTACTGTCATCCATGGAGATTCTCCTTAGCTTAACTAAGGGTGAAGTTGTATTTTTAAAGCTCAAACAAGTCAGCTCCTTTAATTGTGTTTTTGACGGGAGTGGTGTTATTGGCACACCCCCTACTGATTTATTCATACCCCACTTTTTAAAATTTTGATTTCATTAAATAAAATTAAATGTTTTTATTAAATTTTTTAGTTTATTTCCAAAACTACCCATTTTACTTATTTTTTCAAACTTAATACATACCATATATGATCTATCTCTTATATATGTATCTGTATACATCTCTCCCACCTTCATTGATTGATTTATTTTTTTCTTCTTATTTCTTTTTTTTAGTTTTTTTTTCTTCTTATTTCATGATGGAAATGAAAAAAATAAAAAATAACAGGGTACTTCAACACAACGACAGCTTAATATCATTCTAAAGAAAAAAGAAATTTCAAACTTATTTCCAGAGAATGAATTGTTTCCAGATGCTTACTATCATTGTCAGACAATTCTTGCTTTATGTCCTTCTTAGAAAATTCTTCAAGATGTTTGATATCGTTCTTAAACAATTCTTCCATATTCTTGATATCGTTCTCAAACTCTTTCATAATATTTTAGATGTATGTAAGAAGTAGATTTTAAGTTTAAGAATTAAAATTTTTTTTTGAAGAAGAAACAGATTACGAGTTGAATTAATTTTTTTTGAAAAAGAAGAAACAGATTACTGGTTTAAGAATTAATTTTTTTTTTAAGAAAAAACAGATTATTAGGGTTTTTTTTTTTGAAAAAGGAATATGAAATTTTAATAGATTTACTTTATAGAAGATTTCTTTTCTAAATTGTATGTCTCTTTAAGTAATTTTAATAAAGGAAAAAAAAAGAATATTCTATAATTTAAAAAATGGGATATGAATAAATCGATAGAGGGTGTGCCAATAGCACCACTCTTTTAACAGACCTCACTTCCTTAATTAACCCTTAAGACTCTACGTATTTAAATTTATTTTATTTTTTAGAAAACTCTAAATATTTAACGTTTAAATCTAAATTCTTTTATTATCTAATAAGTAATATATTTTATAATAATAATAACAAAATAAAACATCAAGATAAGTATAAAAAATTAACAAATGAGTCATTTAAGGAAGTATTCTCGAAGATACGCTAACCAAACAAAATGAATCAATTAGAATTTTTATTTAGCGTTGGCTTGAGTTAAAAATGAAGATAAAAAATCGGATAAATTTATGACTCCATTGAAACAAATGGGAATTCTAGAGTACACGTACGTCCAATTTGATGTTATTTCAGTTATCTTAATTTCGGATCTTGCTGTCCAACTTGAATTTCAGAAGGATCGATTGCGTAGACGGTAACATGGAGTGTTGTTGGTAAATGGAACTTAATTTTATGCGTTGGAAACAAACATGCTGCTATTTTATTTGAAACTGGCCTCACTTTCAATATGTACATTAATAAAAATACGACATTGTTTCTACTGATTAAATTTTCCTGAAACACATGGGCAAAAAGAGGTTATTCAATTTACAATACAATTTCTGGGATTTGAAAGGCTGAGAACAAATTTGGGACCGAACATATATTCAATTGGATATTAGCAATCCCAAAGAAATGTCTATATATCATACCAGGTGGGGTGGCGAATTTTCACATGTCATCTGAAGAGCTGATATCGATGGTCACATGTCATCGGAAGAGCAGATATCAGATATCAATGGAAAGACGGAATAAAAAGAATGAAGCCAAGTTTGATCTTTTCACGAGCCGTGAAGACTCGGGATTTTTCTAGTAAGCGACATCCCACCAGCGGTCAGTAATTACAGAAGCTGGGAGTTTGGGATGTTCTGCACTTTGTGCACCCGCATCTCCAGTTGCTAGCAAGATGATACTGTACAAGGAGGTACTGAGGCTAGCTCGACATACCATCTCGCTAATACTTTATTGAGACCATATGACAATTATGAGATACTTCGCCTCTCTTAACATCATAGAAGCCTTGAACAAACAGTCACTAGCAGGGCTTTTTCTTGCACTGGCTCTGCACCAGGCTCAATAGGAAGTCTGTAAATATGTGCTCATACTCTGGCATTTTCCCTAACCCTGCAGCAAAATCCAATCCAAGAATTATTTTGCATTCATTCAACATGTTATAGGAAATGATAAATGGATAATATGAATTTGCGATGAAAAAGAAAGGACGCGTTTTTACTTGCCTGGGAAGTAGTTAATATCAATGACATAAAAATGATCTCTGGTGCCGTGTTCTCTGATAATATCCAGATTGAACAGCTGCAGACCCTATATATTACACAAACAATTTATTTTAGATATCACGAATCTTTAGGGGGCAATAACTTGTAAGCTTCTGCAAAACAATCCAGGGAAATGAGATTTACCAGTCGTCGACGAAGTTCCTTTGCAAGTCTCTCAAGTAAAGGTCGTGGAGGAAGCTCTGCAGAGATTTAAAAAGAGTGTTAATAAGGCCTTGCAAAAAACTTGAAGCAGGACACCAATGAATCACAAAATTTTGAGAACAAACATCAAGATTTTAGACCCAACCCCTAATATAAACAAAGATTTTACTCACCGCCGACAGAAGGGTCCAAATCTGCATCATCAGCAGAAGCTGCAGCACAAGAAACTCTTGGAAAGCGGAATACACCTGCACTTTTCGAGAGCTCTTGTTTAGTGACATCAGGTAAAGAGAAACGCCTGACCACTTTTATAGCTTCCCCAACTATATAAACCTTGAAGAGAACTCCTCCTATGATCATGAAGAAAAAAAGCAGAATCGGAGTTATGTCATGCTACTTGCAGGCAACCATTAAGACCAAAAAGGAATATTCAATTATAATAATGAATTGCAGTTACCATGATTAACAAATTCCTGCAGAACAAGTGGAGGTTCAAGTTTCTTGAGGGAATACTGATCATAAGCAAGAGAAAGTTCATGTGACTTTGCACTCCCATCATTGACCAATGGCTTTGCAACTGAAACAATAAGAGAATGCAATCTGGGTTAGGAAACTGCACCGGGTAGAAAAAAAAACAGTTGAAGAAAGAAAGGAAATAATGAGTACTAGAAAATAAGTTAGATGTTTTAAACATGGAAACAGCGCAAATCCAATTATTCTGTGTTTCAAAAGTTGGTTTCATAACTAAGCTGATGCATAACCTAGATTCTGCATATAGATGATGATGTGATTTTGTAGTGTGCTGTTATTTGGAGTGTTGTCATTTGGGTAGTTTTGTCATTTAGTTTATTTTATACGTGTCATTTTGTTTTGCCTAACAGCTAGGGTATATACCCAAGAGCTAAACTTTCTGTTGGGGAAAATTTTGGATTGTAATGAAATGAAATAGGTCCTGGTTGAGTTTTCCTGTTCTTTATTTTTGTTGCGTCAAAACTACCCAAATGACAACACCAAATTACAGCACACTACAAAATCACATTCTAATTATCAGCTACATCAGATGATACATACCAAGTGGTAAAGTCAGTCCAGCATTGTTAACCACCTCTGGAATTGATGATGCATCTTTCTCTATAACTAATTGTCTAGGAACACCAACTTTTCCTGCATCGTAAATCATCACAATCACTTGATCAGCATATCAGCATAAGAAAGTAACAAATTTGGTAACAATACTTGTCAGTTCTAACCTTACATCAAAGACAAAAAAACCAAGCTATTTCTTTTAGAATAAGTGTCTATGAGTATAGCAAAAAGAATACCATAGGCATTGGACAAGTTCATATCAGCAACACACTGAAGCATCGATTGGCGATTGTGTAAATGTTGAATAGCATCTGGAGGATCAAGAACTGTGACTTCTGGATGTGTTCCCCGGTAATCCTGCAATTACAGCTGGATAAGGGTAAGAAATAGAAATCACTACTGCTGCAGATACATTTACGACACAGATGCACATGCATGCAGGAAAACCATTTTCAAGGCACGAGAGATCATAAGCTAGAACATAAGATTGTCAATATCCAAGATCAGAAGGTTTGGAGTTCTGATCCTAGAACATATAATGGGTGGTCTGCAACCTAGAACAATAAACCTTTGACTAGTTACTGCATCCAGCAACCTAAGATGGAATGCAAGAGGAAGAATAAAATACAAATTCAAATCTTATAACATTAAAGTGTAGTGAAGACTCCAAAGCAGGTACACCATATTCTAAACTAACTAGTTATACCCTGGGAAAATGAGCCCACTGAA
Source organism: Dipteronia sinensis (assembly GCA_033220585.1). Classification (NCBI taxonomy): domain Eukaryota; kingdom Viridiplantae; phylum Streptophyta; class Magnoliopsida; order Sapindales; family Sapindaceae; genus Dipteronia; species Dipteronia sinensis. Next base: position 84,669,580 of record CM065636.1, on the reverse strand, counting down.
GATAATCAAAATATGTTTTGCAAATGATGATAAGGGAAACCTGAAACAATCAGCTAGATGGCCAGGAAGTAGAAACATCGTCACTTGCCGGAAGCTTAGACCTTGAACTTGAACTCAACTATAAAGTCAAGAATCATGATGAAGGAAAGAGCAAGCACTCTGCAAATTATGCAGACATAAATAAGATTTAAAAATGAAAACAAAAAAATCTGTTTGCCGCCTGTCAGTGATTCTTTGGTCCACCGTCATCTACTATCATACATTAACATAACTTGCGTAACATGTAACATATCAAGCGAGTAATGCATCATACTAAAACAACTCCCATAAATTTACAAGCAACTAGGGTAAAATAAATAAGATGGCAGATCCAATAAACCAACCTCAAGAATTTGGCTCCATTCCTTTCCTGTTAACTGCATTAGAAGAAACAAAAAAGGGGAAAAAATCTGTAAGATAAGTAGGACTTCAACAAAACTCAAAAGAAAGCTAGGAAAATTAAGGTCTAAATAAAAATATTTTTGCTAACCTTTTGCAAGACAATATCAAATGGACCTTGTTCTGAAAGTGGCCGCTGTGGATCAATTGCCACAAACAAAATCCCTTTATTTCTGTGCCACAACGAACATTAACAAAAACAGTTAGTAACTCTCCTAAAGATGTCCTCTGCAAAAAAGTCATTAAAGAGCATAACTCAACCACCTAGTTACATTTTACTACCACACTATTAGATTTGAAGGATAGAAATGCAACCGTAAACAGTAAATATTATATATTCACTTGAACAGATTATGGCATACCGCATACTGCATACACATACATAATCAAATTTACATATTTGGTAGACCAATACATTTTGGAAATTTGACTTCTCATTCCAGCGTAGATATATTATTTAATTTGCTCAGATTTACAAGTATATTTTCACATACATTGAAAGTTTAACATCACAAGGGAACTGGTATATTAATTATACGCAACACAACGATAATCCAAGTAAGAGGAAGCATAATACAAACTGAAATGGTCAATGAATATATTACAAACAAATATGGGACACAGAAGTAGTAATAGCACTCGTTTTCAACATTTTTCTTTTTTAAGAATCGGCAATCTCCGAACAAAAAAAGAAGAAAAAAATATGTCCTACTAGAAATTAGAATATTAATTGTGAGATTCCAAACCCCGAATTTAGTTCAATTCATTTGCTTGACAGCCAAACAGAAAACGACATGTTGCCAAAAAAAATAAAATTCTCAAAGTGAAAACGTGTAAAACATTTTAAAAACAAATCTGAGGCTGGAAATACAAAAAACCAGATCCTCCTAATTTTTATTTCATTTTAATATTAACAAATCAGAACGAAAAATTAAAAAAAAAAACGCATAATTCTGTTGATTAATAAGCAAAATTATGAGAAAATAATTGTGTTTAATTAGTTTAAAACAAAACGATTAATTAAATCGATAAAAATACCTAGCTAATCCTTCGAGCTTTGGCTGCAAGAAGCTCTTGGTCTTCTTAGAGGTAAGAGCGTAACCAACCACAACCAGTTTCTTCTGAGGTTGATGAAACGACACGATTTCGTTTCCTGTCCTCTCCTCATCAATCTTGCAACAGATTTCCTCCTGCATCCTCATTTTTTTTTCTACGTTTTCACGAAACAGAAACAGAAAACAGAAAAATGCGAAAAATCCGGACTCCTCTAGACACCGTTTCGGGTCAAGTTTCGCGAAGATCCGATACGCGAGACGCGAAAATAGGCAGTCGATGGAAGGAACAAAGGAAGAGAGAAGATGTAGATGGGCGAGTTTGTATTTGTAAGAGCGAAAATGTCAGATAACGAAATGCGTGTGTGAGGACTGAACAAGCTGTGGAGGATTCTATATATAGAAGATATATATATATATATATAGAGAGAGAGAGAGAGAGAGAGAGAGAGAGAGAGAGAGAGGGGGGTCATGGGTTGCAAGCTGAAAAAAAATTCGATTTTACTTTGGAAAAACAAATGAACATTGACGCGTTACGGTCAATTTTTTGATTTCGTGGAATCTATGGAGTGTATTTATGTTTCTGGTTTGTCTTTTATAACGCTATTTTTTATAGTCATTCAGGCCCCCAGTTGGTGCGTTTTTTGTTTTGTTTTGTTTATGGCACCTGAGCTGATAACGTGGCCATTCGATATTTCGGAATAGGTTACCTTTTTCTTTCCTTTTTAGTTTTGCTTTTATTTTTTATTTTTACGAAATAAATATTTTAAAAAAAAATGTAAATGGTATTCTTATCCCAAAAGAATTTGGATCATTTTTTCACCTTATCTTGTTCTCGTATAAATCATGTTCTCATATAAATCAATGGTCTTAATTAAGGATCAGGATTCTCTCATTCATCTGTATTTTTCCTTGGAATAAAAATAAAGTGATAACAATTAAGATAAGGAGATGATTCGGATTCATCCGAAAACTGTATTTATATTTTTAGTCAAATCACAAATGTTATGAAATAACATAATATTATAAACTATACATACTTTCATTCCGGTTTCAACTGTAATCTTATATAATTAAATATTAATGAAAATTTATATATATATATAAAATAAAAAATATTAATGACATTTCAGATTTAAAAAACGTGTTTAAATAAATTCCGTAGAGATTCACCAGAATAAATAAATAAATACATTAATTTTGATTCTTTAATTTCGTCGGGTTCAATTGTTCAAACATGAGATTGTGCACATAAATCAAATGAAACTCGTGCCCAGTACATTCCATTTTACCTCCATTTTACCTCGAGTAGTGTGCACAGTGTGAGGTGTGCCTCTTGTTTTGTTTCATGTCGCTGTGTCGGTTGGCCATGCTTGAGCAATTTTAATCGATAATCAAATTTAGACTATGTTTGGTAGGAGGGAGGGAGAGAGAGTAGAAGGGATGGAGAGGATATCATATATCCTTCGTGTTGTTTGGTATTGAAAAGATGGTTGAATGGATGGATTGTATATAATTTAAAAAATTACTATATTGCCCTTTAAAAAATTGAAGGTTAATAAAAAAATGAAAGGTATTATTGTTATTTCTCTCTAATTTTTCCTCCCCCTCTCATCCTCCCATCATTGGAGGAATCCTTTTTTTTGGGCCCAAAAGGAGGAGAACTCCCTCCACTTCTCCTCTCCCCTCTCTTTTCTCTCCAACCAAAAAAAGTATTGGAGCTCTCCTCTCATCCCTCTCCCTCCTACACTCTCCCTCCCTCCATCTGTCTCTCTTACCAATCAAAGTGTTAAAAGATTGTTATCGAATATAAACTTATCCTAAAATAACTAAGGCTGTAATTTTATTTTTTCTATCATTTGTGACTTTTTTTTCTCGATTGCCTATATATCTCATTATTATTTCGACCTCAAAAATTTCAATTAAATAAAATTCATCTTTTCATTACCAATGAATTGATACCTATATCATATACAATTTCTTATTGGCTAATCATAAATCGAAAGAAAATTTTATCAAGATTCTAAAAGAGTATTTAATATCTTTGATATTATACATATTATATATATATATATATGCTACATGTTTTAAAGCTTTTATAATGGGAACAGTAAAATAAAAATAAACGAGAACAATAAAAAATATGTGGCAGAAGTAGATTTTTGAATTATATAAAATGTACCATTATGGACTATATAATCATCAATATTAAATATTCTACTTTAATATTGATTTAGCATACATAATTAATTGGAACTAAAATCATGTCTATTTTAGTCATTAAAACTATTCTCAGCATTTTTGTTATAAAAAAGCCAAATATATATACTACTTTTGAGCTATACAGTAGTTTTAAAACTACAATTAACAAAACATCTGTCAATTAACTTCACAGCTGGTTATTTCTTCAGTACAATTAACAGTGATTATAATAAAAGTTAATGTCAAACTGGTCCAAAGTCTCAATATAGACAATTTATATATGTGATACTTTAAACATTTTTGAATAATTTATCCCAATGTTATAAGAATAAATATCTAAATTACTCATATAATATTTGATTTCGGTATATTATCGATAAATCCCATATTGTACGGCATCAAATTCAAGTAATAGTTTGATGAAAACACATCTCAGAGAAATACCCATGATTTTATCATTTGCATTACTGCATTGCATTTCATCGACGTATAACGAATTAATTTAGTTAAATTTTCTTGGAATGTTCATGTACTGATTTTGAGTGGTAAGGTTGTGTCCAAGTGTTATATATATATATATATATATATATTCTTTTTTCTGTCAGTACGCACCGATAAAATTATATAAGGACATTGAATGTGAGCCACTCATTTATAAAAGAGTTTTGACAAGTGTATACATACAAAGTCAAAATATGTAAAATGAATGGTTCACATCAATGTCCGTATATAATTCCATCGGTGTGTACTTATGTGAAAATTATTTTATATATATATATATATTAAATTGGATAAACATTGAAATTGAATATAGAACCTTTATGTTTGTAATTTTATATGCAATGAACGTAAGTGGAGTTAGTTATGAGATTCTTATAAATTTATGTTGCGTGGCACAATCAAATTTCGTGATCGTGTTTGTTAGGTCCACATAGATTTGTGTTAAAATCTTATCTTTGCTCGCTGGACAGTTGGCCCTCCTCACACCAATAAATAAACTATACTTTAGATAACAAAGATGCATAAAACCCTTTCTTTCTTTCTTTTTGAACAAAAAATACAAATAAAAATTTAGATTATTTTAGGATTCTACTAAAAAAACATTTATAATTTTATTTTATAGAAAAAATGCTCCTTATATATTTTTATTCTAAATATTGTAAGAATATATATTTTTAAAAAATCCAACTACAGAAGAACCATGAACGGAGGGCTCTCCCTCCTTTTCCGTTCCGACCCTTCTGTCTTAATAATACTGGTTTTAAAATCAATAATAAGTGTCTTTCTCTTACTCTTACTGTCCAATCTGAGAATGGACACCTAATGCATTCCACTTATTGAGTAGGGTTCTATGTTGGTCCACACCTCTGCATACCGATGGCAAACCAACAATAATATATATTATATTCATATTTTAAAAAAAATTCAGAATCAATCGTTTATAAATTCATATTTAAAAAAAAATCATGATCAATTGTTTATATACTTTTAAATAAGTTATTAATTTATTGGGTAAATTCTTACCGGGGAACTTCATTATTGTTAATGATGACATAGGGTTGGATGTCATGTGACATGTGTTAATTGTTATGCATGCATTAGCATATCACCATCACTCAAGGAGATAATATCATTTCATTTGGGAAACGAACAAAATAGTGATGTGATTTTGATGGAAAAATGGAAATGAAACCGATGGATTCTGCTTTCACTGTCTAAATTATAAACTAGGCTAAAAATGACCCAATACTTGTGTATATGAATAAGCTCATTTTATTATTTTACTACAACTTGACTTATGTCCTTATCGATAATACTTTGCATTAATTGGCATCACCTGTTTGTCTCACTACCCTTGTCACCTAATGTTGCCTTTAAATGCTATTAGAAGGTAATTACTAAATTACCTTTATAGGTGTCTTCTTCTTCTTTTAAAAATAAAAAATAAAAATGCTTCAAATTAATAAATTTTAAAATATTATTAGATAAGAATTGTTTACACTTATCTTTAATTTCTTTAATAATGAAAATGCTTTAAATACATACATGTTATAATATAGGTGCATCTCTAGGTTCAAGATGATCCTATTTTTATTTTTAATTTATTAAATTTGAGTTGATTCTATAATATTACAAAATTAAATAATTTCAAGGTATTTATTTTGTAACATTAAGGATTTTTATACCGTACCAACTGTTAGCAATAATCGTTACACGGAAGCGTTGTCGGATAGCCATAAACAAATAATAGCAATGAAAAATAAGATGGAAGAAAGTAAAGCGATCCAATCACATATAAAGCACAATATTTATATAGAACCTAAGAACATGGAAAAACCACGATCGTCAGGACGACAAGAGAATTAATTCACTATGTAACAAATTTCTACAACCACACACACATGATAATACCCCAAACTCAATGACAACCAATGCCTGCTCTCTTGAGATATCTCTAGTATTTGCTATTATGCTTCACACCCAATAACCTAGTTATTATGATCTATTTATACTAGTTACAGGGAGTTTGAATCCTACAAGGAAACACTTTTCTTTTACACATAATACTTCCTGTTTCGTGTGAAGTCCTTCTCCTTTATGCACAAGAACTTCATATTCCATGCAAAGTCTTTTTCCTTTATACACAAAAACTTCCTAGAAGAAAATCTTTCTTTTTTTACACACAACTTTCTAGATCTGTGCAAAATACTCTATCACCACGGTCGGGGTCGTGGTTGGCCACTGACACCCTACACCGTAGAATGTTTCTAGAAATGACCGCTCAGAATACCGCAGTCTGCATCTTTGCCTATGCTGTGGTCTATACTGTGTTGTACTCACTAGAATTGATCGTGGTCTATACGGATGGGTATGCAATGTGTTTGCACCGCGGTTCCTACCGGAACTCGATGATTCAGTTCTTCTTCAGTCTTCAAACCTCCCTCAAACATTATCTTCTACTTCCAAACGTTTCTCACGTCTCTATAAAGTTTATGCATTGGTTGAATCCTGTTTGGTAACTATGAGAATACGAGTCATACCCAACAATCCTCCCTTACGGTGAGAATTCCCAGCGCCTTCGTCCACAGTTACAACTCTCAAACCGAGAATCAATATATCCCACCACAAGAATAACCACTTAGGAAAGTACTATCATAAGTTTTCTTCCTGTACATGTCGAAATACCCTGCTAAAATTATGGTGCAACTCCACATGTTAGGATTCCTAGGGAGTTTGTCACCCATCGACACCCTTGTCCACCACATACCTTGCATCACCTCATAATCAATGCATGTGTGCAATTGAGGACCCTCTATCAGCAATACATCCTCTTCCATGACAACTAGCGGTCATGTCGTGAGGATGTCCATGTTCCTTTAGAAGGCATCACTGTAGTCGTCATACTCAAGAGAGGTGATTGTCGGATCCCCTACTTTGGAGCTTTTAGCCACACTCGTCTTTTTACCATTACAATCCTTCTTCACATGACACAAATGTCCACAGTTCCAGCAAGTGGCTAATTTCTTGGAGTTCCCCTTCCTCCTACTATCAACCAAGAGGGTAGAGTTGTCAAAAAATTTACCTTCACTCTTTAGTCTTCTTTCTTTAGAGATTAACTTACTCGTCACATCCCCAAGATTTATAGTCAGACTCTCATGCATCAAGATAGGCTTCATGTGCGCATAGGACGGTGGAAAATACCAAATTAGTTTTAACCCTTTGTCTTCATCATCGATCTTAACTCCAATCGACTCTAATTCAGAAATAATCTCATTGAGCTCTCCTAGATGATCGGAAACCTTCGTACCTTCAGACATCCTCAATAAGTGAAATTGCTTCTTCAAGTAAAACAGGTTGCAGACGCTCTTCGCTTGATACAATCCATCGAGCCTCTCCCAAAGTTCTTTCACAATAGATGTTCCATGAATATTTGAAAGAACATTTTTAGCTAGGCACAATCATATTAAGCTCGCAGCCCTCTGATCCAACTTCTCCTAATCATTATCGCTCATCACAGGTTTTCTAGAACTAGTACCAGTCACTCTTTTACCAGAATCTCTAGAGTATCCAGGGTCTCTCGGGTTTTCAGGGGTTAACTTGCCCTTCAACGCCTTGTGTAATCCCAATTGGATTAGCAGATCCTTGACTTGAACTTGCCACAAGCCAAAATTGAGATTCTCACTGTACTTCTCAATATTGAATTTCATTGAGCTAAAACTCCTTTCAGCCATAACCGTCTATTGAACCGCTACTAGGCAACATGAGGCTTTGATACCAGTTGTTAGATATAATCGCTACGCGGAAGTGTTACCGGATAGCAATAAACAAATAATAGCAAGGAAAAATACGATGGAAGAAAGTAAAGCAATCCAATCACACACAAAACACAAGATTTACATGGAAACCCAATAACAGAGAAAAACCACGACCGTCAGGACAAAAAAAAATAATCTACTATACAACAAATTTTTACAACCACACACACATGATTCTCTCTCTTATACCCCAAACCCAATTACATCAAATGCCTACTCTCTTGAGAACACTCTAGTATTTACTTTTATGCTCCACACCCAATAACCTAATTATTATGATCTATTTATATTAGTTACAAGGAGTTGGAATCCTATAAGGAAACAATTTTCTTTTACACATAAGACTTCCTGTTTCGCGCAAAGTCCTTCTTTTCTACGCACAAGAACTTCTTATTTCATACAAAGTCTTTTTCCTTTAAGCACAAGAACCTTCTAAAAGAAAACCTTTCATTTTTCCGCACAACTTTCTAGATCTGTGTAAAATACGCCGTCATCGAGGTCTGGGTCGCAGTTAGCCACCTGCGCCCTACACCACGGAATGTCTATGGAAATGACCGCTCAGATTATTAGGTTTGAGTCTTTGCCTACGCCGTGGTCTACACTGCGATGTACTTATTGGAATTGGCCGCGGTCTGTACCGTTGTCCATGCAATGCGCTTGCGCAGCTATCAACACCGTGGTTCCTACCGGAATTCAATTATTCAATTCTTCTTCGGTCTTTAAACCTCCCTCAAACATGATCTCCTATTTCTAAACGTTTCCCACATCTCTAGAAAGTTTCCGTATTGGTTGAATCTTGTTTGGTAACTATAAGAACACGAGCCATACCCAACACCAACTACAGAATTATTATTAAAAATGATATCAGTACAATAAATATAAATCGAATTCTGTCCTACTTATCCACGAGTTTTCAACCAAAACTTATTCGAGGGACAAGAAACTTTATTAATTATATTAAAAAAAAGATATATGAGAATATTATAAAATAAAACAAAAAAGTTTTTGATAACACTTTGAAAGGAAGTCAAGAAACTAATAATAAATGAATGTTAACATGAAAACAGACATAGGTTTGTTGTTAGGTTAGAGTGGATTAGGTTGGAAAGTGGCATGGATGATAAACAAATGAGTTTTTCTTCTGTTTCTTTAATCCACCAAAGAATTGATAAAATCAACTTGAGCATTTTAAAATCCCACTTTGTTTCCACTCTTGTAATTTATTATTATGTGATTAAGTGGGGAACAGATAAATAAATCTAGATTAGATATTTATCTGCTGTACGATTTGTTAGGTACATTTTAGAGGATACGGCAGCACCAGGGGAGAAGTCATCAACATGTCATTCCAATCCTATTGAGTTAATATGTATCTTTTTTGATAGCTAGTGAATTAGTGATCTCAAACCTGATTTTACAAATAATGTCAAAGGTCGGAGATTCCGTAATCTTCATCAACCCAGCAAAGTTTGAGTATTGACAACTTGTATAGATTGTCCCACCATTGTCCATAAATCACAATAAGTGAGGCGAGACCTCTCCCGTTGTTGCAAGCCAACTTCTTCCGATTATAAAAATAAGTATTCGGATCGCACTAGTTTTTGATCTCGATAGATCTTGGAAACAGTATGACCCATCTGCTGTTAGATTTAAAAACAAAAGTACAAATAATAATAATAATAATAAAATCATTGGGTATTATCACTAAAGTCCCTATTTTTTTATGAATTGTCACATTTTTAAACGTATTTACCATATTAGTCACTTAAGTCCCTTGTTTTTTCAAAATACATCACTTTAGTCCATTTGACCAAAAACTAAGGGTCAACTATAATATAATATATAAAAATACAATTTTACCCTTTATTGTTATTTTAAATTTTTTTTCTTTTAGTCCCTCTAACTTCAATAATAGCTAGTCAATCCCGAAAAAATAAAATGCTTTTATCAAGGATTGAACCTTCAACCTTGTGATTAAAACCCACAACCTCTAACCAATTGAGTTACTCCAATTTATTATTGAGAATTTGTTGATTTAAATGTATATATATATATATATATATATTTATATAATTTGTTTAAACTAATTTAAATATGTTTATATAATTTAAAATAAACTTATATTTAATAATAATAATAATAATAATATATAAAAACATATTTATGAAAATGAAAAAGAAAATAACAAGATAAAAGTTAAAAAAGGAAAAAAAAGGAATTTTTATTTATTTTTCTTCTCTGTTGATTTTTTTCCTTTTTCAATTTACGGGTCTTTGATTTTCTAGGTTTTTTTTATCAAATTGATATAATATATTTTTTAAAAAGAAAAAAAAATCCAAAAAAAAGAAAAAAAAATTACAGGCTTTGATTTTTTAGATTTTTTGGATTTCCTTTTATTTTGTTATTTTTTTTTCATTTTCATAAATATGTTTTTATATTTTATTATTATTATGAAATATAAGTTTATTTTAAATTATATAAACAGATTAGATATATATACATTTAAATCAACAAATCTTCAACAATAAACTAGAATAGCTCAACTGGTTAGAGGTAGTTGGTTTTAATCACTAGGTTGAAGATTCAATCATTGATAAAAGCATTTTATTTTTTCAGGGATTGACCGGCTATTATTGAAACTAGAGGGACTAAAAGAAAATTTTTTAAAATAACTATAAAGGGTAAAATTGTATTTTACATATTATATTATAGTTGACCCTTAGTTTTTGATGAAATTGGACTAAAGTGATGCATTTTGAAAAAACAAGGGACTAAAGTGACTAATATGGCAAAGATGTTTAAAAAGGTGACAATTCATAAAAAAATATGGACTTTAGTGATAATACCCCTAAAATCATTAATATATCTTGAGTTTTATTAAAAAATAAGCAGACTCTGGTCCAGTTCTTGGAAATAGATGGTATAGGCGTGGTTCATGTAGTAGGGTTGAGATCTCTCAGCTTTAAATTTAGATCTTTAAACACCAACAGTGGCGAATAGTTGGGGTCAACTGTAGGGTTGTCACAGCATCATGACATGAAACATCATTCCAACTTCGGGGGGGGGCAATGAAAACCAAAATGCAAATGATACTCATGGGAGTATGGGACCATGGATTTGATTAATTTTAGTGCACATACCTGCTCTCCGGTCATCGAGACTTTTGGAGATTATTGTTGATTACTTGATTTTTTGATTAAATTTCAAACTATACAACTTGTAATTAATAATGAATGCTAAAATGATCAAAATGGACAAAATTTCAATGGCATCAATTGGACGAAAGGCAACTTAATAGTCGGAGGTCAATTCAGTGGACGAAGAATGATTGATATCAATATATGCAGTGGCTTTGTTTTTCATGCTTGATGGAGGACCATCCAAATAAGTGGACGCCATTGCTGGTTAGTCCACTCCACTTATAAAAGCTATAATGGGCTCATTCTACGATAAAGAATTCAATCACGCTTTTTATTCATTCTTTCTTTCTACATGAGATACACGACTACACGAGTGGTATTGCACTTTGTACTTCCACAGTTTATTCTAATTCTAACTAGAGAGCCGCATTAATTGAAAAAATTCGACACTAAAGAAGAGAGTAACATGTTTTGATTTTCAAACGATTCTATTTCACTAGTATATCCGTTAAAATTTGTTCTATGCTGCCTATTTCCTATTATCTATGAATTTGTTCTATTTTACAACTCTCAAGCATATTAATTGACCCGTGCCAAAATTTATTCTCATCCATAAATCCCTTTCTGCCCAGGCTTATTATAGTATTCTCCTCCACACATGACATGAGGAAGAGGATTAGAGGAACAATAATTGTGGAGATACCAGAAGAGTGATTTCAACACATTTTTAAGAGATACTTCATATTTATCATCAGTTGTCATAATAATACACATTAGAGGGAATCAAAGAAAACAATACAGCAACTTGTAGAAACAGAATCCTACAAGGAAGTGCAATGGTGGTGCTCATATTGTCGTAAAGACATAAACATGGAAGCTACTCTAGTTCAATAGTTGTAGAAAGAACCACAGAATCATATGTAATATGCCTTTCTAGTTTGTGTAGTAAATTATCCATTATACAAACAAGAAAACATTAATCTTCAAAAGTAAAAGGCTAACCTTATCTCAACCGTGCGCTTTTGGTCTCTGAAGCACAAGGAAAAGAGAATCTGCAATTATAAAACTACTTAAACTGCAAGATTATTACTATCATTGATATCCCAACTGTAATAGAATGCAAACCTGCTGGTTGAAAGATGTGTATGTTCCGAGCAAAAAGTTGTTAGCCTGACGAATGAAAAAAAGAAAGAAACAAGAGATTGCAGATATTGACCAGCAAAATACATAAATCACAGGGTTAATAGTTCCAACAGACTGTTGATCTAGTAAACGTTATCTCGTAAAATTCTAACCATGAACCAGAGAATACAATGCACATTTTCAGTGTTCGATTGCATCCAAACCAGAATCAGATGCATCTTTGTTGGCCTCAACTGTCTCTCATTCCACCTAAACAACCATTTTTACCCTTATAACTAAGATTCTAACTCAAGACTCTACTAAGCAACCATTTTTGCCTTTATAAACTAAGATTATAATTTAAGACTCACCACAGACCATTCCATTACCTCCAAAGACAAACCGGTTAAAAAGCATCTATGCAACATGTTGAGGCAACTGAAGAAATAAGTTCAGTGTTTCAAGACAGACAAATGGTCTTTCTTACAATCACTAACAGCTTTCACCAACTTCCATTCAATTGAGCACTCACCGACTCATAATAAAATGCCTGTGAATTTCAGTAACCTTATTCACGAGAAAATATCATCAGAATTCAGAAGCAGCTAAGGCTTCAATATTTCCTACACAACTTCAAATCCGAGGAATATTGTTACTAATCATTCAACTTTATCAGTTGTTTGAAATAGAAATATAAAAGTAACCATACATGTATATGCATTTAAACCCCTTAATATCATGCAATATGAACACCGAACTGCAATGAAACATTATAGCAAAATCATCACCATAGGAAACTCTTTAAATTCATTTCTATAGCATACAAGAGAGTTAAATGCACATTATGAATGGGTAAAAGGTGATGCGGGAATCATAGACTTGTACTTATACAAGAATAACAATATCTGAATATTGATTGACTATTAATTCTTATCCAGAAAATGCAATTAAATATTGATATTACAATACAATACATGTAATTGCACAGATTTATAACTCAAGCAGAGTCAAGCTCATGAACAGGGGACCTTAGAGGTGGAGAGGGAAATGAAACAAAAAAAAAAATACAAAAAGATAGGCCTCCAGTCACTTCAACATTCTTTCCAGTGAAGACATGCATTTTACTGTCTATGTTGTTGCACCTTGAACACGAAACTGAAATATCTGTCTGTCCAGCCACCACCCTCCTTATCATAAAAAGAAGCAGCATAGAACTCTATTTTCCCCATTTTAACCGTGAGGGAAGAATATTCAATAACAAAACATAACCTCCCTGAATCATAATTGCGATAACTATGGCAGGGATTAAATCATGAAACCAACGATTAAGGGAAAAAAAAAACTAGAAAACAATACTCTCATTTTGTATAGTGAAGACATAAAGCCTTTCCTATCAAAAAGTCTAATTAGGGAGACAATCTTCAATGCACTCGCCCACCAAAGATTTGACACATGCCGATGTTTGGTTGAATTTTTTTTTAAGAAATCAGTGCAAGGAAAGAGAAAAGCTGTTTGGATGTGATATTTACTTAAAATCCGTCACGTGTCAAATTTTTAGTGGTCCAGTGCTCCACTCCGTTGGTGCACCGGGGTGCACTTAAGATTTTCTCCTACTTACAGGGTAACACATAACACTCCTCCACAACTGAGCAAATCTGATTACAAAGAGTATCTTTGAGCAGACTTCTACCTTGTAACAATATTGTTCAAATTTATTACTTACCAAAAGACCAGCCCTATGGGTGCGTTTGGTACGCGGGACGGGACGGGACAGGACGGGACAACTTTTTGTTGTCCCACGTTTGGCGCGCCATTAGCTTGGGACGGGACGGGACAAGGTGGGACAAAAACCATGAAAAGTTGTCCCACCTTGGACCCTAGGCCAGACTTGTCCCATGCATGGGACAAGTCTGGAAAAGACATTTTTGCCCTCAATTCTTTTAAAAATTACAATTATACCAACTATAAAATAAAACTCAAATCTCATTCTCACTTTCTCTCTCTCTCTCTCTCTCTTGCTCTCGCTTTCTCTCTCTTCTTTGATCGCCGGCGATCTTCTCTCTTTCTTTCTCACACCATCAGATCGTCGCCGCTGCTGCTCCGATCGCCGACGACGCCTGCCGACGAAGCTGCTGCAGCCGACGACGCCTGCCGACGAAGCTGCTGCAGCCGACGACGCCTGCCGACGAAGCTGCTGCTGCCGACGACGCTGCTGCTGCCGATGACGCCAGCTGCTGCCGATGACGCCAGTTGCTGCTCCGCGCCTCCGCCTGCCGCTGCTCCCCGCCTCCTCCCGCCGCTGCTGCTCAAAGCCTCCGCCCATCTCTCTCTCTTTCTCACACTTTTTTGATTTGTTTTCAGATTTGTGTTTTCATAATTTTTTTCAGATTTGTGTTGTATAATGGTTTGGTGTTGATTGTTGATGATGATGATGATTTATGGATCACACTTTGTTGATTTGTTTTCAGATTTGTATAATGGTTTAGTATGAATTTTGTGGAATTGAGTTAAGAACAAATTAGTTTTAAGAACAAATTAGTATGAACAAATTAGTTTTAATAACAAATTATTCTTTGTTCCAGATCTTGTGAAGTTAGAAAATGAAAGAAAATATTAATTTTAAATGATTTTTAATTAGTTTTAATTCAATAATATTTGATATTTTTTTGGGTACAAAAGAGGGCAATTTGGTCATTTAAACCTCTTGTCCCGTCCTGTCCCAGCCATACCAAACGCATAAATAGTACAATTAACAGTTCTGTCCCAGGCATTCCAAACACAATACGGAACAGCTGTCCTGTCCCGTCCCGTCCCGTCCCGTCCCGTCCCGTCCTGTCCCGTCCCATCCAGGTGCCAAACGCACCCTATAAGATCACCTTCTCTAGCTTCACGACATGGGTTTTCTAACACTCCCTTATTCTCATCCTTCACTATTATTGTTCTTATTCTCAAATATGAACCATAATTAGATCCATCAACCGTCTAAAGAGCACTTAACTTCAAAACTACTTGTAGTCTTCCATGTTAAATGATCTTTGGTAGTTGACATCTCAATCCGCATACAAGAAAATGTCCATGCCCGACCCAAATGACATAAAGTATGATTAACAATTCAATACATTGAAGATCTGTCACATTAACTTTTGATCTTCTCAACTGGCCTATTACATAATAAAAAGAAGTAATTCTTTACAACTGTATGTTAATACTAATACAGAAAACGGTTTCCTGCAACGAAAATTTGTCTAACCATTACAAGACTCATTTTACTCTCAACTGGCCAATTACATAATAAAAAGAAGTAATTCTTTACAACCGTATGTTAATATTAATACAGAAAATGGTTTCCTGCAACGAAAATTTGTCTAACCATTACAAGACTCATTTTACGTCACCAGTATATCTATCACGCACAAGAGCGTTCATCTCAACTAATTAAATTGCAATAGCACAACCAATTCCAGGATTCTGTTACTATCATATACACCAGCATTGAATTTCCTGCCATATGAATGAAGTATTTACACCCCTGCTTCAACCTCAACATTACTACAAAAAATATTTTTATTAAAAGATAAAAATAACTGAAGAAATCAATTTACTCTTGAGAAAATTCAATATCAAAAGAAGTTTTCCAATGAATATAAAAGCATTCTTACACAAGGTTCAATATACTCTGAAAAAGTCACTGACAAGGTAGGTTTTCCTATGAATATAAAAGCATTGTTACATATATGGATTGGGAAAAGAACTTCAAGAAAGTTGTGTTTTTTCATATAATGGATATTGGAGCATTTGCTTTCTATCCTATTCCTATTTTGTAACTAACTTTCATGCAATTGCATCAATTGTATACACTATGAAAAATTCTTCTAAACTAAATGTTTCCAGATGAAACAAAATGGCATAAGAACCTCATTCTGAGGCACGAATCTGTTGAATTGTAGACAGCAGTGTCTCGTCTCCTGCAACCAATCGCAACTGTTTAAAGAAGTTATATTTGGCTATCTTTCCATCCTGAAATTGGCCAAGAACACAAACCGGAAAAAAAAACATCGTTATCGTTTTCTTTTCTAATCCTTATAACAATAGTCAACAGACACTACAAGATATACAATCCTAAAAAGAAACTAGAGAACAGCCAACTTATACACTTACCTTGTAATTATGGTACAAATTTATCACTTCTTGAAGTTTGGAGGGAGAGAGTGAACTCTTCATCTTTGAGAACAACTTCTGCAGCGAATACTTTGTAAACGCGTGTGCTCCTCTTAATTGGCCTAACCAGAAACGAAATCACACCAATTAATTCGATCTTAAAAAAAACAAAACAATAATCCCAACAAAGTCATATAAAAAGAGAACCAAATTTTACCTTGCAAATAACCAGATGGCTTGTAGCTCACAACACACTCAGGAATAATGTGCCTGTTCATGTTACTGGACCACACTATATACCAATTCGGACTCTTCGGATCATCTGAACCGGAATCAAAATCTACACTAGTTGGATAAGATTGTTTAGACCCTGTCTCCACTTTCTCTACGTTCCCCAAAATGACACGACAGAGTACAATGTGCTTCTCACCATTCTGATCTGCCTCAGCTAATTTTGCACTAAAAAGATACACATTTCAACAATTAAAGCTAAATTACTAACAACTATTAACAATGACTTACAAATTAACAAACAAAATAAATAATAGAAAAACGTAAAGTACCTCAAACTAGGCAATCCTATCGGGGACAAATAAATGCCGACTCCAAAGGTTGAGATCTTGCTAGGCATGCCAAAGCCGTGAGCCAAAATACTCTGAACGCCTCCAGCTGATGTGCCGTACCACGCGTAGACGGTGTTGGACGCGCCACGAGCGGCTTTTGTGATCTCAATTTGCTTCTTGAAGACCTCGAAACGAGCTCTCTCCAGATGTCCGGCACGTGTACACTGGTGGATGGCAGTGATTATAGCACCGGCGTCGATGGTTTTAATTCCGGCAAGGAAATAGCTTCTTATGAGTGAATAAGCTCTCTCTGCTTCTCTTAACAACCTTGAATTCATCCATCTAGAAGAATCTACAGCATCACTGTTAGTGTTAGGGGTCAAACGTTGCCGTTTTGACAAGTCCACTGAATTGACTTCGTCGTCTTTATCGACAGCCTCTCTCTTTCTTTTCCCTGAATTATCGTCGATATCGATCTCGATCTCGATCTCGACGTTTGTTGTGTTGCTCCCGGAATTGTCTGAAGAGTCCTCATTGTCATCATCTATAAAGATCTTAGGAAAAAAACAGCTACCGTTTTCATCGATCCACGCGATCGACCTCTGTTTCCCGGTCTCGAAATCGATCTGCAACATTCGCAGAAAGTCAAACAAGCACTTTGACCCTTCAATTATGACATCCACAATTGGCTTGCGATCCAAGAAACATGATTTCACGGCACCGACCACTTCGGCTGCGAAATCAACCCACGTGCCGTTTCGGTAGCTCATGAGCCGAGCCGGCGAACCGCTGCTCTTGAAGCTATTTACATTCTGGTTCGCCAACTGCGCAGAACACCGATCCGGAACGTGGACGCGGCAGTTTGCGGCCTTAGTGGGCGGAGAAGAAGACGACGACGACAGAGCCGGCGACGGTTTCGGTGGCGGAACCCTAACATCTATGGATTCCACCAAGCTCTTAGTTTGGTGAGCCATGGCTTTTAGAACTTGATGGACGGCTCTTCAAACGACTGTATTATTGACAAGAACTGGCAGAATCAGAAAACAGATACTTGAATGCCTATATATATACACGAGATATTTTTTTTTTTTTGTCAGACTTCCCATTACGTTACGAAAATGGCCTCTCGTTTCGGTGGATTTAAGTCGGTTTGCAGAAATGTAACAAAGGTTGTTTTGGTAATTGGCACCCCCAATTTTGAAGCTACCAATAAGATAACGTTCAAAAGTCATAGGAATTTTGCCGTTATGAGATGGCTAAATTGACTTACGGGTTAAGTTAGTTCGTTTTCGGCCTGAATGATGCCACGTAGGATTGGGCTTATATTCCACGCCTTTCTATTTCTTCGGCCCAAAGAAATATGTGAATGGCGAATATATGCATTCTACTTTTATTTTTATTTTTTTTGAATTCATGCATTATACTTTTATTCCTTTTGACCTTTTCTTTTCTTTTCAATATATATAATTTCCCTTTTTTCGTACTGGATTCTAAATATACACTATTTTTGGATTAATATCGATATTTATTTAAAATTTCATATTACAAAAAAAGGTGTAAAATCCCTTATCTTATATGGGTAATGTTAATATATACTAGACACAGGTTAATAATTATATAATTACCATTAAAAAAATGTATTTATTATACAAATATATTTATTGCATAGATTGAGTTAAAAAATATAAAAAAATACTTTCATTTTATAGTAATAACACGAGTTAAACACTATACATCTTATATGTATGATTTGATTGGTTCGTGATCCAATTAAGGTTGTAAAGCTTCTTATTTATTTATTTTTTTACGGTATTTATCTAACAACTTATTTAGACCATGTATTTTTTTAGAAGCTTTTTGTATCGTAGGATTCGAACCGCTGATTTGGAAGTCATTTATCAAAACCAAGTATTTTTTAGAAGTTTTTTACATTGTAAAATTCGAATCGCTGACTTGTGAGTCATTTGTCCAAATATCAAACTCGTTTATTTACGACTGAATTACGCTCCTAAGGTCTAAATTCTTAGTTGGAACTTGGAATCTCGAACTTGATAATAATAATTGTTGTTATTATTATTATTATATATGAATTTTATATTGAATGATAAAGATAAAGATATATATATATATATAATATATGGCAATGGGACAGCAATTTGTATTTAATTTCTTTATTTGTTTGTTGACACGAACAAGAAACCGCTTGCGGATTGGCCACTTATTTTTTCTAAATCGTTTTTTAAAGTGATCCCTAAGTTTGATATTTTATTTATTTATAATAATCTTAGTTATTAAGAAAATGTTTAGATAGGAAAAGAATGGTAGCTGTCTGTTCACATGTGTTTAGTAGTTGTGTTTGCCGTGCTCTACACTCTAGTGAATTTAATGTGTTAAATATTGTTATTGGTTGACTTATTCTATTTATTAGTCAATGCTGACAATTTTTAGTTGTTATCAACTTAGAAGATTGACGATAGGGGAAATTAGGTTTTGTTTAGGGAAGGTTTTGATTTGACCTAAGTAACTCAAAATCAAATCAATGACGAAATTGACATTAAGTGTTGTTAATTAATCTGTCATCGAATTCAATTGTCTATTTCAAGGTTTTTGTATGGTTCGAAATATTGGATTTTTGTAGTAATCGACACCAAACCTAATAACTTAAACCTCATTATGAATATATATATATATATATATATATATATATATTTTTTGTGATCACCAATTGACCTCGATAATGATAATGATGGATTTGTGAGGACGGTATGGGTGAATATCTCATAAAACATATCTATTTGAACATAGCTTCTCACCTACAAACTCTCTGATATAACATCAAATACAAACGTATTTATGTATGTAAAATTATATCAAGAGATTTTTAGATGAAAAGCTCTTACCACTAGGGTGACTGAATGAATGCAAACAATAAAAATAAATTTATACTGGTGATATAAAATACATATCCTAACAAATACAGTTTTATATATATATATATATATATATATAAGTAGATTTATATCGGATCAATACGATGATTATTGTGATCCTTACTAGAGTCATGTAGTTTGTCACATTATCAGATGTATTTATTTAATTATTGGATTTGTACGAAGAGTTCATCCGATCATTGAATGAGATTATCCAATAGGCTAGATTGATGATCCCTCGGCTAATCACATTCATCAACAATAATTTTACCACCCAAACGATAACTCTTTTATGTTTTGTTCAAGTATGGCACGTGTTGCATTTTACGGCATCAAACAAAAAAAAAGATTTCCATAAATCTCAATAAAAGAAATTTATTAATTATTAATAAAACATATACAGTAGAAAAGAGTCTTCTCACACCACATACCTGTACTAAGAGGTTGAGGGTTTGAGTCCTCCCACTCTTTAAAAAAATCCCGAACTTACATAATATTGTGATACTTCAAAAAAAAAAATAATTGTCATCTTTCTTTAGACAAATGTCCATGCACGAGTCTCAAGCAATTTTTTTTTGATATAAAATAACAAAAGAAAATAATTCTTTAGTATATATATATATACACGAAATAATTCAAATTTAAGATAATGTCATATTGAATGAGTGCTCTTTACCATCAAACCATATTGGATGATGGTATCTAATGTTAGTTTTTTAAACGTCACATCTTGCACAAAGGTTATATAAGTCATTACACATAACTAAGTGATATTTAGACTACAAAAGGGACGATGTAAGATTGGCTTATGATAAGCCCTAAAACCCCACATATATACAAATTAGGTCGTGGTTCGAGTAGCTCCAATCGAGTTATGTCTCTTGCTCCAAATCTAATAAGTATAACATTTTAAAACAAATGGAAGAAAAAAATTATACTAGTTAAAAAAAGAGATAGTTTGAAATATTTTTCCAAAATATTAATATTTCTTGGGTGAATTTTATCGGTTGTGCAGTGTTGATGGTTTTTTAATGACTAGCATGGACTTTATTATTATTATTTTTTTGAAAGGGACTAGCATGGACTTTAACACCTTAGAATTTCCACCATATATATGGCGTATTTTTTAGTTATTTATTTTTTGAAAAATTAATTCATGATACAGAAGCCTTGATTTCTTAAGCATTGCATTGATCATCATAGCTCATAAGTATTTCTTAATTTATTAAAATTAATTAATTAATCAAATCTGAAGTATAATATATTAGAAAAAAAAAACCGAATTTATTGTAGACTGTAATTATGTACAAAAATACACCACGCAAGGTTGTTTCGTTTTTAATTTTTTTTTGTCTCAAAATTATTTCTTTAACCGAAACCAAGTTTATTTGTAATCGGTTTCCTAAAAACAAAAGTGGAATTATTTAGTTGCCAACAGACGACATATATCGGGCCACAATTATTTTACACTGTCGGTCCAATAATTATATTATCCCCACTAAAATTCGATGATCTGACCTATTACGTCACACCACATCATTTAGATGTTTAATAAGAATATCTTTCACTCATCTTTATCTCTATCTTTAAAATAGAGTTTGAAAATGGAATATTTCTCCCAGATTCTATCTCTAAATTTTTTTTACTCCTAACACACTCTCTATTCTTATATTTATCTCTATCCCTATTTATATTTATATCCTCAAATAACTTATATTTTCATTATTATTTTTTAATTTCTTTAATAAATTATTGTTCAACTAAATTTTAACAAATATTATTTATAATAACATTTGTATTTTTTTTTACTTTTTTTTTAAAATATAATGTTTTATTAGTGTATGAATTTATAAATATCTTACTAATAAATAAATACACCACCCATCAATTTATTTGAAGCATTTGTTACTAATTTGTTATTGTATCAAACTTTCTCAACCAATTAAATACACCACCTATCAATTTTTATTTTTTTTTTTATAAATAGCTACTCTGGATATGAAAGTCATTTGGATGGCTTTCCAAAATATTAATGTCTTTAGACATTATCATATGTTATGTTGTTATTATTTAAGTTTTTTATTTTTTATCCTTATTTTAATATTTTTATGTTATTGTAATTTTTAATATTAATATTTATTATTTCAATACTATGTATCGGTTTTTATTGTATTACTAACTTATAATTATCAATATGTAATAATAGATTTATTTTTATAGCATAAAATAATTTTTTTAGAGAAAATTATAACTAAATAATTATATGAAGAACAAATGATAAAGTATGGTAAATAAAAAATTATTCATTAATATTCAATATTGGACTCATTTTAAAGATCTAGATGAGATTTTTCTAATGGTATAGTTTTTATGTTAATAAAATGTATAAATTAAAAGTTATTATACATTAATTGAATTTAATGGAAAATGTAAAAGGATATAAATGGAATAAAAAAACTTGAAAAGTGAATTTAGAGATGGAATAGTGCTTCTCTAAATTTAGAGATGGAACATTAGAAACTCTAAAAAATTATGTTGGAGACAACAATTTACAGATGGGTGGGAGTAACTCCTACTCTAAATAGTCTTGGAGAGATGAATATAGAGATAAGTGGGAGATGCTCTAAGTGTGTGTGACTTGAATACGCTGTGGTCTGCCACGCATTAATAATTGTTTGGGGCTTTGGGCCAAAAGGCCGGAAATGGGATCAGCCCAATAAATTTTATCTAATTAGATATTGACGTGTCCAGGCATGTCAATATCCTTAATATCGAGTCGTTGTCTGTTGGGTACCCCTCATAGGTCACTTGGGCCTATGGGCCAATCATGGGTTCGGGCGCTCAGCCCAACTTAGATCTGTTACCAGGCATTTGGACTTTTATATAATTTGTTTGTTTTACCTATTTGTTTTTTGCAATATATTTGCTTATATTATTTATTTTTTTGAAATTTTACAATAATTAAGGATTTTGAGAGGGGAAATTTCACCATACTGCTGCCGTAATCGGGAAATTATTTATGAAACATGTCGTACTCAGGAAATTTCAAATCCAAGAGAAAGCATGTCAACCTCACATCCCTTCAAACAATTATACAAACGGAAATTGTGAATCATAGCCCCACATCGCTTGAGAATTAATGGGAAATGTCATATATAAGTTTGAGGGCAACCTTCACCCTACAAGCTAGCTTTTGGGGTTGAGTTATGTCCAATATCACTTTGACATGGTATCAGAGTTGGGCATGCCCAAGGATGGGTCGGGCTCTGTGTGTCCACACCCGTCACAGGTGCAGGTGCTGCCGAGTGGGCACGTTGTGTAGGGAAAAATTAACTAAAACCGCAGCGGAAGGCGAAAAGTAGATTTTCGTATAGTTTAAAATTTTTCTAAAGATTTGAACCTTAACCCTTTAATTAATTAAACACAAATATACGGTTAGAGTTAAATACCTCTTGTCGCGTGATCCGATTGACTTACGTCGATGGTAATCCGTAAGATCTTCAATCCTAGCACGTACGTGAATCATCTAGGAGCGTGGTCTCCCTTTTTTTTCTTTGAATTGCTTACCTAAGAATGGATGTATGAAACTTCTGATCCTGATCTTCAATCCCAAAACACCAAGAGCCTAGAAAAATAGTTCCGGTCACTTTTGAATTCACAATCGATATGATTGGAACTCGCGTAACCCTAAATCGAAAGTGTGCACAAAACCTTTTGATGTTAAAGGCTTGCAAGTGCACTATCGAATGAGAACTTATTTTTCTTTTTCTCTCTTGGCCGAAATTCTATGTGTATTGAGTAAGATTTTTATTTTCAAAGCAAACAAAAATCTCTCTCACTCAAGATTCTTGGTGGCCGAAATTTATCACCTTATATTTATAAGGTGAACAAAATTTCTCTTTCTCAAAATAGGGTTGGCCGAATTCTTTGTGTAGGAAATCTAGGGTTGGCCAATTTCCTTACTTGAAAAGGAATTGTGCTTTTCCCTAATTCCTATCAATTTAAGAATCCTAACCCTTATAGAACTAGGGTGGCCGAATTCTTTGTGTGGTATGGAGTGTATGTGGACTTAATCCTTACCACATTAGGACTCCTATCACTTAAAATAATTCTAACCTTAATCCAACACATAGTATTTTATTTACTGATCAGAAAAAGATTTTGATTTAAACTATTAATTAATTAAATAATTAATTAATTTCCATTTAATCAAAACAATAAAATAAAATAATATCTTGGGCTATTTTATTAGCCTTGCCGCCCACACCATATATATATGAGTATAATATTATTTTTCTTATTTTATTTAATCCATTAGACTTTAAATAATAGCTCACATGTGAACCAGACTTATTTTTACTAAAAGAAACAAGCCCACGTGTCTCCTTTTAATATATTAATATAATAGAGCAGCCCATTAAATAAATAATAGACATATTATATTCTTAATATATTAAATGCAATTCTAGATGGACCCATAAATTGGTCCGGTAGAATATATCAAGTGATCCATGCAAGTACGTGTGGATTGTGGATCTTGGAGGGCTATCTAAATTTAAGCTTCAATAGACATAACCTAATTACAATCAACAAATGATTCACTTAGGTCCGATCTATTAATTTTAACTCATTCCACTAAAGAGCTAAAATTGAACTCTTAAATAAAGATAGAATAAGGAGATGTTTATCATTCATACCCTAGACAATCTTATAGGAGATGGTGTATCCTCGTGAATAATATCAGTAATCGCCAAGAGCTCATAGACCGCCTATAGCTCTCAAAGTTACCATATTTCCTCATATAACCACATTTTGAACTTGGATATTTTGACTTGTCCAGAAGCCATGTCTTCAATAATCAATATTGAAAACTCAACGTTGAGATTTAATATCCAATACCTCAAAACATCCATATGATGATATTATACTCTCATTTAATAAATGGAGCCACGATGTCCATATCTATAAATGAAGTCCTCTATCGATTAACAAATGAATACCACCAAACTATCGAGGATAGACTATGCTATATAATCGTACTCATTAATAACTCAAATGATAACACTTGCAACCATAAGTCCATCATTTATCTCAGGATTAAGATCGACTCTCTAATTGTCCTAATAATGAAAAGACTTATATCTAGTGACGGTTCTAGATAAAGTATTTCATTGTGATCATGTTCAATGCACCCAGTGCACTAGATTCTTTTACTCAAAAACCTTTCGATGATTTTAGACTCATTATAACTCATTTGATCACACTCAAATGCTAGTAAAAGAATTCTACAACTTTATCAAGATAGAGGTGCCCAACCTTTAACTTAAGTTGTGAACGTTATTCAAGACTAACTAAAGAATTGTGTCTACCTCACACATATCCGGATGTATGAACAATTCTTCATTTCTCATAGTCTTTTGACCTTATGATTATTTACCTTGACAATTATAATAATAAATGCTATAAGTATTTGTAAGAATCATAAAACACTTTATTAATATGAAAAGATTATCAATTACAATATTACACTCTTGCTATTGAGCATGATCCTAACATGTTGCGCGTGAGAGAAGGTGTGAATCATAGTCCCACCTCGCTTGGGCATTAAGGGGAAGTGCATTATATAAGTGTCAGGGCAACCCTCATCATTACGTTATATTATTATCCGAACTCACTCTACGACCAACGACATGAGAACTGGCAACATAGGGAACAGACTTCCAGCATTTGACCATATTTCGATAACCTTTGCAATTTCTAGTTGTAGTCGACCTTGAATATTTTGATAACCATAACAACAGAGAATACGTAAAAGGCTCGTACTATCAGAACACATCTCATTAACAATCATTTTTAACTCATCATCATGGAAGTGGGACCCTCCCGTATTTTCCAGAACGACTTGCAGAGAAGTAGAACATGTTCACGCTAATCTTTACAACATAATTATATTGCCTCCAAAGCCTGATTCAAATGAATGTTTTTTTTTTCCAAATACAACACAATATTGCGAAGACAGTTAAATAGATACATATGTCCCTCAGGATAAATCCATTCAGCGGATATTATGCGTTGTTGAATCATACGAAAACTTTCCTCCATTTTAGGCTCTGATGCAATGGATAGACTAACGGCAGCCAAAGCCATACCGAGTAATAACTCAAATACATTTATCTCCTCTGTAAATGTACACTATTCTAAAGAGGACAACGGGTTCAAAACATCACAAGAGTTAAAACATTCACAAAACATATAAAACAAATCCCGTTCAGTATAAGCAATTTTCTCCAACTTCGCTGCTTCAACAAGAGGCATGTATAAAAAATTCAATGTATTTAGATATGATAACATATAACCCACTATGTATTCCTCTCTCTCTCTCTCTCTCTCTCTCTCTCTCTGTACTTAGTGAAACCCTCACACTCAACAGATGAAACACATTTCATTTTGCAACATAACAAGAAGTAAGTTCTCAATGATTCATGCAAATCAGCTGATTCCCAATCATTAAGCAATCTTCTCGCTCTTTCATCTCTCTCATCTTTTGTATTATTGTTGTATATTCTATCACAATAATTATTAATGAGTAAAGCATTGGCATAAAGCTTTGCTATCAAATCATTGAGTTTCATAGCCTGGGTAAATCTTTCGGATATGTCAAGTATATTTTCTTCAATAGTATAACCAATATTTGCACTCGCAGTTTGACATTCATTAGCATAGTAACTGTCAAATCTAACAAACTCCATTCTATACAAGTTCATTTTAGCCTCGCATTGACAAGCAAAATAATCCATGGTGCCATTTATTATTCTGATGATGAATGGATTCTTCAACGAGAAGAGGGAGGCGCATATAGTAGCAAAAAACTCATACATATATCCTTTAATATGTGTGTGTGTCCATGCAAACTCGGATAATGTATGTACTAAATCTATATCAAAGTGCACTGGCTCTCTGACCAAAAATTGAGAGCATTCATGCAAATCAGACATAAGACTCTTGTGCTGCTATGTGTCTAACTCCCCATCGCTCAAATTGCTAGCCTCTTCGGTTAAGTCGAGTACTTTCAAATAAACTTTTTTATCTTGTCTTTTCCATGTGCCCGCGCACTTGACCATTATCAACATAACATCAACAACCAAAAGTTTAAAATTTGAAATCTCATTCGAAGCTCTAATATTTTCCAATACCTTGCCCATCTCAGTTTCCACATCACTGTATTTTTCGAGCGACTGCAATATGTTAACAAACTTCATCCATTCCGCTTGATTCTTGCACAACTTAACCTTGCATGGCTAGTCAAACAACAATACACTAGTTTTTCCATGCACGGGTTAGCGGACACTCTAACCAGTTGATGCACAATATGTACACTCTAACCAATTCATTGGTTAGTTTTTAGATAGGCTCAAGACCACTTTAACATGGTATCAGAGCTGGACATGCCTAGGGATTGGTCGGGCTTTGTGTGTTCCTAACCATCACTGGTGCATGTGTTGTGGAGTACGCACGTTGCGCGAGAGGGAATGCATGAATCATAATTCCACATCGATTGGGCATTAAGGGGAAATGCAATATATAAGCGTGAGGGCAACCCTTACCACACAAGATAACTTTTGGGGTTGAGTTAGGTCCAATATCACTTTGACATGGTATCAGAGTTGGACATACCCAGGGATGAGTCGGGCTTTGTATGTCCTTACTTGTCACGGGTGCAGGTGTTGCCGAGTGGACATGTTGCGTGTGAGGGAGGGTATGAATCATAGTCTCACATCGTTTGGGCATTAAAGGGAAATGCAGTAAATAAGTGTGAGGGCAACCCTTAACATTACGTTCTATTGTTATCTGAACCCACTCTACGACCAACGACATGGGAACTGGCAACACAAGGAACAGACTTCCAGCATTTGACCATATTTCGATAACCTTTACAATTTCTAGCTGTAGTCGATCTTAAACATTTTGATAAACACAACAACAGAGAATACGTAAAGGGTTTGCACTATCAGAACACATCTCATTAACTGTCATTTTTAACTCATCATCATGGACATGAGACCCTCTTACATTTTTATTCCAAACGAATTGCAGAGCAGTAAAACATGTTCATGTGAATCTTTACAACATAATTTTATTGCCTCCAAATCCTGATTCAAATGATTGTTTTTGTTTTTTTCAAATAAAACACAATATTACGAAGACAGTTAAATAGATACGTACATCCCTCAGGGTAAATCCACTCAGCGGATATTATACGTTGTTCTTTTCACCATCTTAGGCTTTGACGCAGTGGATAGACTAACGACAGCCAAAACCACACCAAGTAATAACTCAAGTACATTTATCATCTCTGTAAATGTACAGCTATCTAAAGAGGGAAAATGGTTCAAAACATCACAAGAGTTAAAACATTCACAAAACATATAAGGCGCATCATGTTCATTATAAGCAATTTCTCCAATTTCACTGCTTCAGCTAGAGACATGCAAAAAAAAATTCAATGCATTTAGGTATGATATCTTATAATCCATTATGTATTCCTCTTCTTTTGTGTACTTTGTAGAACCCTCACACCCAACAGATGAAACACATTTCTTTTTGCAGCATAACAAGAAGTTAGTTCTCAATGATTCAAGCAAATCAGCTGATTCCCAATCATTAAGCAACATTCTCGCTCTCTCATCTCTCTCATCTTTTGTATTATTGTTGGATGTTCTATCATAATAATTCTTAATGAGTGAAACATTGGCATAAAGCTTTATTATCAAATCATGGGTTTTATAATCTGGGTAAATCTTTCTACTATGTCAAGTGGATTTTCTGCAATAGTACAACAAATATTTGTATCAGCAGTTTGACATGCATTAGCACAGTAGCTGACAAATCTAACAAACTCCATTCCATTCAAATTCATTTAAGCCTCGCATTGACAGACAAAATAATCAGTGATGCCATTTATTATTCTGATGATGAAGGGATTCTTCAGCGAGAAGAGAGAGGCACATATAGTAGCAGAAAACTCATACATAAGTCTTTTAACGCGTGTGCTTGTCTGTGCATACTCGGTCAATGTTGCTCTGGTGAATGTATATACCATATCTATATCAAAATGCTTAGGCTCTCTGACCAAAAATTGAGAGCATTCATGCAAATTGGTCATAAGACTCTTGTACTGCTCTGTCTAACTCATTCTCGATCAAATTGCTAGCCTCTTCGGTTGAGGCACAATATGTACACTATAATCAATTTATTGATTAGTTTTTAGTTAGGTCCAATACCACTTTAAAATGGTATTAGAGCTGGACACGCCCAGGGATGGGTCGGGCTCTGTGTGTCCCTGCCCATCATGGTGCTATGGAGTAAGCACGTTGCGCGTGAGGGAATGTGTGAATCATAGTCCTACACCGCTTGGGCATTAAGGGGAAATGCAATATATAAACGTGATGGCAACCCCTTACCATACAACCTAGCTTTTGGTTTTGAGTTAGGCCCAAGACCACTTTGACATGGTATCAGAGTTTGACACACCCATGGATGGGTCGGGCTTTGTATGTCTCTACCCGTCACGGGTGCAGGTGTTACCGAGTGAGCACGCTGCGCGTGAAAGAAGGTATGAATCATAGTCCCACATCGCTTGGACATTAAGGGGAAGTGCAATATATAAGTGTGAAGATAACCCTTAGCATTATGTTATATTTTTATCTGAACCCACTCTACGACTAATGACATGGGAACTAGCAACATAGGGAACAAACTTCCAGCATTTGACCATATTTCGATAACTTTAACAATTTCTAATTGTAGTCGATCTTGAACATTTTGATAACCACAACAACATAGAATACGTAAGAGGTTTGTACCATCAAAACACATCTCATTAACTGTTTTTTTTAACTCTTCATCTTGGAAGTGAGACCCTCATGCTTTTTTTTCCTAACGATTTGCAGAGAAGTAGAACATGTTCACGTGAATCTTTACAACATAATTGTATTGCCTCCAAAGCTTGATTCAAATGATTTTTTTTTTCAAATACAACACAATACTACGAATACAGTTAAATAGATATGTACATCTCTCAGGATTAATCCACTCAGCGGATATTATGCGTTGTTGAATCACACAAACACTTTCCTCCATTTTAGGCTTTGACGCAACTAGTAGACTAACGACAGCCAAAGCCATACCGAGTAATAACTCAAGTACATTTATCTCTTCTGCAAATATACAGCTGTCTAAAGAGGGCAAAAGGTTCAAAACATCACAAGAGTTAAAACATTCACAAAACTTATAAAACGAATCACGTTCAATATAATCAATTTTTTCCAACTTTGCTGCTTCAGCCAAAGGCATGCAGAAAAATTGAATGCATTTAGGTAGGATATCATATAATCCACTATGTATTCCTCTTTTGTTGTGTGCTTTGTGGAATCTTCACACCCAACAGATGAAACACATTTCTTTTTACAGCATAACAAGAAGTAAGTTCTCAATGATTCAAGCTTATCAGCTTTTCCCAATCATTAAGCAATCTTCTCGCTCTCTTATCTTTCTCATCTTCTGTATTATTGTTGGATGTTCTTTCACAATAATTCTTAAAGAGTGAAACACTAGCATAAAACTTTACTATCAAATCAATGGGTTTCATAGCCTAGGTAAATCTTTCTAATATGTCAAATAGATTTTTTGTTATAGTACAACAAATATTTGTACCAGCAGTTTGACATTCATTGGCATAGTAGTTGACAAATCTAACAAACTCTATTCCATTCAAATTCATTTCAGCCTCGCATTGATAGACAAAAGAATCCATGTTGCCATTTATTATTCTAGTGATGAAGGGATTTTTCACTGAGAAGAGAGATGCGCATATAGTAGCAGAAAACTCATACATAAATCCTTTAACGCGTGTGCATGTCTGTGCATACTCGGTCAATGTTGCTCTGTGAATGTATGTACTAAATCTATATCAAAGTGCTTTGGCTCTCTGACCAAATCGGTGTCTAACTCCTCCTATATCAAACTGCTAGCCTCTTCTGTTAAGTCAAGAACTTTCAAATAAACATTTTTATCTTGTCTCTTCCATGTGGCATCATCAAGATATCATCAACAAACAAAAGTTTAAAATTTGAAATTTCATCTGAATCTCTAATAATCTACAATACCATGCCCGCCTCAGTCTCCACATCACTTTTTTTTTCGAGCGACTGCAAGATGTTTACAAGCTTCATCATTTCCGTCCGATTCTTACATAGCTTAACCTTGTACCGCTCATCAGACAACAATACATTCAAACAGTTGAGGCACAATATGTACATTCTAACCAGTTAATTGAATAGTTTTTAGTTAGGCTCAGGACCACTTTGACATGGTATCAAAACTGGACATGCCCAAGGATGGGTCGGGCTCTGTGTGTTTCTGCTTGTCATTGGTGCAGGTGTTGTGGAGTAAGCACTTTGCGCCTGAGGGAATATGTGAATCATAGTCCCAAATCGCTTGGGCATTAAGAGGAAATGCAATATATAAGTGTGACAACAACCATTACCATACAAACTAGCTTTTGGAGTTGAGTTATGCCCAATACCACTTTGACATTGTATCAGAACTAGACATGCCCAGGGATGGGTCGAGCTCTATGTATCCCTGTCCGCCACGGGTGGAGGTGCTTCCTAGTAGGCACGATCCACGTGATGGAGGGTATGAATCATAGTTCCACATCATTTAGGCATTAAGGGGAAGTGCAATATAAAAGTGTGAGGGCAACCCTCACCCTACAAGCTAGCTTTTGGGGTTGATTTTTACCTAATACAGCTTTGGCATACCACTTGTTATAAGTATGGAACCCACATTCTCCACATTTGTATGATATTGTCCGCTTTGAGTCTAAGCCCGCACGGATTTGGGATTGACTACAATTGTTAAGTCTGGGGTCTGGCTCTAATACTTTGTCAAAATGGTATTAGGTTTAAGTCAACCCCAAAAGCTAGCTTATAGAGTGAGGGTTGTCCTCACACTTATGTACCGTACTTCCCCTTATTGCTCAAGTGATGTGAGACTATGATTCACAAAAACAACACACTTACCCTACCTTTTTAGCATTTTATGTAATTTATGGCATAACTATATTTTCATAATAAATAAATAGATCCAATTCACGTATACCCTTTATTCAAAATAATACGAAGTTGATGTTATAACTTATAAGTCCAAATCATTATTCCTAATAAAAAATAAAATAAAATAACCTTCTATTATTTTTTAAGTAATTTTTAAATATTGAGAAAATTGTAATAAAGCATCTTGATGTTCGCTAAAAGTGCAATCAGATTGTACTTTACCAAAATTACAAGAAAGTACATTGACTGACCTTTGACCGTTAGATTTAACAGTTGACCAATCAAATTTTAGGAAATGTCTAAATTACCTCTAAATGTTAATTAAAAAAATTCATATTATCCAATGAAAAAATGCCATATCACTTAACTATTTTAATAAACAGAACAAATGAATCTTGAAAAAAATAATTTAAAAACAAGATATCTAATGGAGGAGATATGAAGGTATCACATAAATAGATTTCTCCTTGGAGGATATCGGTTCTTCATAGGGGAGAATGATATGTGTAAGAAAGGAGGAGGACTTAGTCAAGAGTTTGTTAGTGTTGTTAGTGCTACGAATAAAAGGGGAATTCATGAGTACTTTGTGGTCACATTTTGTGTGAGTGGTGCACTCCACTAACGCATGAGTGTAGCATGTCCATATTCTTTTGCTTAGTTAATTTATTACTTACTGTTGTTTGTTAACTCATACGAGCAATCGGCCTATAAATAGCTAAGTGTAATTAGATTGACGTTATGTTAAATATATAAAAATAACTCTTCATTCTGTTCCTCTCTTAATTCTTCTATTTCTA
Organism: Dipteronia sinensis; assembly: GCA_033220585.1. Lineage (NCBI taxonomy): Eukaryota > Viridiplantae > Streptophyta > Magnoliopsida > Sapindales > Sapindaceae > Dipteronia > Dipteronia sinensis. The sequence goes on along the minus strand of CM065636.1, from coordinate 84,636,746 downwards.
CTATTGAATGTATTAGATACATATCATTTTGGTTTTAGAGCGCGATTCCGATCATCGATACTGGCGAAATCAATACTGTATTCGATCAAATCAACGCAGTTCTATAGACAATCCTTGTTGAGCTGAGAGCTCTGCGATCACCAATACCCATAACCTGAACCTCACTAAGAGAGACACCAACCCCTTTACTCGAGGCAAAACTTCCCAAAATCGAAATAAAAACCAAACAAACAACTCCCAAACCACCATTCCTTTTGATAGAAATTACACTCAAATTAAACCTTCTTCCCTAAATTGAAGAACAAAAATGTTACAGTTCTTATTGACGGCGGAAGCAACCACAACTTCATAGACCTATTAGTCGTGACAAAGTGTAAACTACCAGTTATCCAAGATAAAACTTCCAAGGGTCATCCAGTCCAAGCCGATTTATTTGTGTTACTCGTGACTGTTTGTCAGGTTATTCTAGGAGTACAATGGCCCAAAGACGGAGATTTTGGTCAAATGGATAGACGTACCTATAAAAGATAACATTTGGAAGAACCGTTGATGGATCTCGAGAACCTTTTCGAGTTTTATCCTTGAGGACAAGGATAGTCCGAACGGGGTGGATTGATATGTTCAGGGAAGGAGGAGGACTTGGTCAAGAGTTTGTTAGAGTTGTTAGTGCTGCAAATAAAATGGGAATTCATGAGTACTTCGTGACCATATTTTGTGTGAGTGGTGCAATCTACTAACGCATGAGTGGAGCATGTCCCTATTCTTTGGTTTAGTTGATTTATCTCTTATTGTTGTTTGTTAACTCATTCGAGCACTCAGCCTATACATATTTGAATGTAATTATATTGAGGTTATGCTGCATTTAAAAAAATAACTCTTCCTTTTGTTTCTTTCTTAATTCTTATATTTCTACTATTGAATATATTAGATACACATCATTATGAATTTTATAATACACCGTAAGGCAATCCCCTCCAATTGGAAGGAAGGAGGCGTTGAACTTCATGATGTTGTGCGTTTTTTTTAATTGAAACACTGTTCGGATTTGTATATCAATTCATGGGGATCTTCACCATTGAAAGTTGGGAAGGGTAGCTTTAGTTGGGTGTTGGTTTGATCAGTTGTATGATTAGTTTGTTGAGTTTAGTTTGGATTGTGGTTCAATTTTGAGAAGATTTGTGGTGGGCGAAATGGTTGATATCATGTTCAACGGATGGCTAGCCAAGACTGACACAAAGTGCTTGCAATTTAGTGAGGATGGATTGGAGAGTATTGTGGATATGTTGGAAGTTATTTGTTAGAAGGTCAAAACTCGGCTCATGTCGGGCTAGAGTTTTGTAAACTTGGTTACAGAACTTGGCATCCATGGATCGAATTCCCTGATACCAATGTTATGTATTTTCCAAATCTAAATTCTTCATTGGAAAATACATAACTTTGGCATCAGAGCATTCGATCCATGGTGCCAAGTTCCGTAACCAAGTTTACAAAACTCTAGCCTGACATGATTTGAGTTTTGACCTTCTGACAAAGAACTTCCAGTAGGTCCACAATACTCTCCAATCAATCCTCACTGAATTGTGTTATGTATTTTCCAATTAAAGAAATTACATGAAGAATTTAGGAGGATAGTGCTGAGTAGAGAGAAACAGAGGGGATAATTTGTTTAATAATTCTTGTTGTCAATTCAATATCAACCCAGACCTTTATATAGACCAATTGTTACAACCAAATTACACAATATCCTTATAGAATCCAAATAACAGTAAAGCAAGAAATAAGGAAAAGTGGCACCAACCATGCACACATGTTGCACATCTCACAGAATTGTTGGCACTACCAAAATAACATCATACCATTACTTTATTAACAACTTAATGACAAACAATAACAACTGACAATTTAGTGGACTTCCATGGACCAAGTCTTGCATGAGAGTATCATGTTTGCACCTATGCATGGCTTGTATATGACCATATCATTCCTCACCCCTTAAAATCATCTTTGTCCGTAAGGATGAAATCTTGATATGTTCTGAAAATATAATTTGAGAATTGATTTAGCGGAAACCGGTTCATACTACGATGAGTCATCATTAGTTGGACCTTTGAATTTTGTCATACATCGTAATGCAATACCTTCCAAATGGAAGGAAGGGGTTTGAACTTCATGATGTGCAATGATTTTCTTGAAATTGAAACACTGTTCAGATTTGTATATCAATCCATGAGGATCTTCGCCATTGAAAGTTAGGAAGGACATCTTTAATTGGGTGTTGGTTCGATCAGTGAATGGTTGGTCTGTTGAGTTTCGGTTCGGGTGGTGTTTCAGTTTTAGGATGATTCATAGTGGGCGAAAGGGTTGATATCATATTCAATGGATAGCTGTACACGGCTGACACAAAGTGCTTGCAATTTGATACAGTTAGAATTTTCATGCAAGCCAGGTGTGGGGATATTTTGTTAGTTAGGATGACCAAGTCTAGGTCAATAAGTTAGTTGTTGAATTCAGAGCATTTAGTGTTAGTGGTTTCCTTTGTTTTGGGTATAACTGTTAGTGGGTTAGTTGTTCCTGGTTCTCAGGATTAGTTATTGATTATTTGCTGATTGTAAGCCTATATATGGCTCAATTTGAATTCAATAAGAAGGCAACAAATATATTTACAACTCAATATCTCTATGGATGGCAACATGGCAGATCGGGGTCGAGGAATGTTTTTCCATCCCTATCCCCGCCCTCCAAAACCATCCCCATCCATGTCCCCTTCTCGCATTAAGAGAAGTGGGGCCGGCGACGGGGATTCCCCGTTGGAGGGGCCTTCCCCATACCCTCCATATTCCTAGTCTAATATAACTATGCATTTAAAAAATACAACTTAAAACAAAGAATAAACTAGAAATTCATATTTAGTCTAAAATCAAAGATTCCATAAAATAAACCAACTTTTAAGTTTAGAATATAAACATATGCAAACATAGTCAGGAGATGAATAGTCTTTTTTTTTAGTTAAAAGAAACTATTTATGTTAAAAAAAATTAATATTAAGTGATTTTAAAAATCTGAATATATATATATATATATATATATATATATATATCAAGGCGGGGACGAGGTGAAGAGTGCTTCCCCCGTCCCCACCTCGCTTCACCTTCAGGGACAAGACTTTGTCCCAATCCCTGCCCGCGGGGAATGCTGCTATCTCTAAATATCTCTCTTATGCTAATTTCTTCTTCTACTTCTCTTCTCAGACTCAAACTGAGCCATTCTACTTATCTTCCAAATTAAACCTCATCAGAGAACGGCAGTGGCGGCGGCGACACATGGACGTTGTGGGAGATGGAGAGAAGGAGGTGTAGTCGGCGGAGGCACATGAAGGGAGGGGGCAGTGGTGGACTGGCGGTGTTGAGTTCGACCGGTGGAGATTTGAGATTTTTTGTTGTTTTAATTTGATAGGTGGAGATTTCTGATGGATATTTTTAGGTTTTGTTTGAGAATGAAGAAAAATGAAGAAAATGGTGTTGTTGATGATAATATTAAGAGAAACAAATGTTCATCATGATTGAAGAAAACAAAATCGGAGATTTGGATTCTAAATATTTTTTTTTAATATTTTTTCTTCTATGGATGTTGAAGATGTAGGATCCCAAATCTCCTTAAAAAGATTTTTTTTTCTTTAATTTTTTTTTCCTTTTATAAAAATTCTCACATCATCAATGGATCTTGATGATGATAATGAGATATGGCAACTCAGATCGTGCCTTATTATTATTTTTTTCTTCATTTAAAAAAATTGTGAACAATTTTTTTAATATTTTGAAAATTGTTATGAGAAATTGACATTATTACCTCTTTGAAATTTTGGCATCCGTTAACTTTAACGGTTTAGTTAAGGGTATTTTCATGTAATTTTAGCAAGTATCTGTTAACTTTAACCCTTTAATCAAGGGTATTTTCATATAAGTTTAGCAAAACTATGATCTTATTGTACTTTCATCTAATGTTGGGGTACTTCATTGGAATGTCCCGTTAAATTATTGAGGACACAATACCTGACTTGCTACCCGACCCGGCCGATAAAAACCTAGATTTAGGTGGGTAAATATTTCTTCGGTCGAGTCATTTTTTTCCTCTTGGTGCACGAAGCCACGACGGTTTTTGAGTACACAGACCACTGAAGAAGACCAAAAAATTCACTGAAAAAGTTGGAGAAATCGGATTTTGCAGTTTCCTTCTCTGCGATTGTACCAGTCTTTAACTGTAAGTATCTTATTTATCCATCTGTGCATTTCTCATTCTTATTTAATTCAAGATTATATTTCGTTTCCTTGAATGCAATTTCACCATCTATCTGTGGAGGCAAAGTAGGTAGACTTTATTCTATTTGAGAAATTTAAGTTATTGCAATGGCGCAAAATTTTGTTTCCCAATTTATTTTCATTTGCAATTTTACATACATTTTCTAAGCAACCAAACGCAGGTTTCATTATTTTTCTTTGAAGCAAATAATTACAATAATAAATTAATGTATCGATGTTTAATTTTTTAATAGGTTAATGTAATAAATCTTTAAATACTATAGTTGAGTCGTTACCTATCTATACATAGTATTAGAGCCATGATCGGGTTTGAATCCTCCTATCCTTTTCTTTGGATTTCTTGTTCATTGCTTAAGGTACACAGTAGGGCATCCGGCTTGCACCATTTGTCTCCACATTGCACTGGAGGGGCTTGTTGACGTATCAAATTTTCATCAACCGATGCCTATAATACTATAGTTGGATAGACACCTATAGATTTATCCTTTTGGGTTGAGCGGTTGCCAAAATCTTTAGTTTTGTTAGGTTTTTTTTTTTTTTTATAAAACAAAAACAGGCCTTATTAAAACATTCTAGATACAATTTTCGAATATGGGATCGTTTCGGGGTGTTTTACACTCAAAACGGCGCCGTTTTGGCTTCAACTTAATAAAAGCTTCATTAAGTTGAAACCAAAAAAAATCAATTCGACATTTCGACCAGACCACTCTAACTCAACCAGACCAGGCAACCAGCCACCTCCCGTCGCTGCGGTCGTCCGTCATCTCCGCCATCGTCCGTTCGTCTAGGGTTTGTCTTTGTTAATTGTTTAGTTTTTAGTTTTAAAGTTGTTTAATTGTTTAGGGTTTTTATTGTTTTAATTGATTGATTGTTAAACAATCTGGCTTTCCGGCGGCGCCGACTACTAGAACACTGAAGTATAGACATGAAATCATGTTATGCAGTTAAAATGGCCCTATGGAGAGAGACATCACTTAGGAGCTCTATTTATTGAATGTTCAATAAGTTTAGGTGTTCTAACTGTTTCTTAAACTACATTTACTTTTTTTCAATTCGATTTTCTATTTATGTTTCTCGTCTTCCAGTAGTCTGCAAAATAGAGTGATACCAGCTTGCATAATCTTGTAATTATGTCCGTTCCTTTGACACCTTCGAAAAGACCACATGACCGGAACGACTCAAATGGAAAAGGAAAGTGGCAAAAGTTGACAGGCAATTATTCACAGAATCAGTCTTCAAAATCCTCTCATAATGGCAGTATATTCCGCATTCTCTGTCAGGTTACCAAAATTGATAGTATTATTGGAAAAGATGGTTCAATCACATCACAAATTTGTCAAGAAACTGGTGTGAAGATCAGTGTTGAGGAGACTGTTCCTGGTTGTGATGAGACAGTACTTCACATCGCGGACTCTGATAAAGAGCCCACAGTCAATATTGAGCACAGCAAAGAGGATGGTGGTGACGATGCCAATGTGGCAGAAGAGGGAGATAATAAAAAGGAAGATGTTGAGAATCATGAAGAGAAGGAATCTGTTCCTATGGATGATTTAAAATCTGCAGAGGAATCTCCCGATGTGCAGAAGGCCTTGTTATTTGTTTTTGAAAGATTCGTTGAAGCAGAACCAGAGACAGATGGAGGTGGTGAGGAAAGTAACAAGTCTTCAACGTTTGTTTTGAGGTTACTTGTGCTTTCTAGTCAAGTTGGCTGTGTTTTGGGAAAGGGTGGCAGCGTAATCAAGCAAATGTCGGCCGAAAGTGGGGCGCAAATTCGGGTTCTTCCTAGGGACAAACTTCCTACATGTGCTTCAGCTTCTGACGAAGTAGTGCAGGTAATGCATTGAACATCTTATATGCTGTATCAACACCACTGCTAACCATGAAAATCATAATCATTGGGTTGATGTTTTGCAAGACTGAACATTCATCTTTCTGCATTGACTTTCTCTGTTTTAGCATATGGTTTCATAATTATCTTTGCTTGATTCTTAAAGAGTATCTATCTTGGACCTCCTAGTTGCTTCTGTAATAACACTGGTTGTGGACCTATCTTGGACAGCTCATAAGTGCAAATTTGAAGTTAGTGTAGTGCATTTTTTGTTCTTTAAATATTGGGAACAACATTTTATTTGGTCATTTTTTCCCCATAATTGTGTTGTAGATTACAGGAGAGGTTGATGCAGTTAGGAAAGCCCTTCAATCTGTTTCTCAACAACTTTTGGAGAATCCACCTCGGGATCATGAATCTTTCCCTGCCAATGCTAGTGGGCCTTCACACCCACCCTCAAACCATTCTTTAAGTTCACAAGGAGTACCTTATGCTGCTGCTCGTCGGGATGTTGCTGATTTTCATTCAGCTCATTCAAAATTTCATGAAGGCGGTATACCTGGTCGATTGCTGCCTTCCCAGGATATGCTGACATACCGCGTGTTGTGTCATGATGAGAGAGTAGGAGGTGTCATTGGAAAAGGAGGAGCTATAATAAAGACACTTCAGCAAGAGACTGGCTGTGAGATCAAGGTTCTGGAAGCTATTTCTGATTCAGAGGACCGTATCATTGTGGTATCTGGTCCAGCAGTAAGTTGTGACCTTTTTTACTTGCTTTGATATGATATAAGTTTGGAACTTTAGTCTTCTACTGTGCAGCCATTTAAATTATTGTTTTAGGCCTTTTTTTGACTATGCTGACAATAGATCTGCTTTTGCAGCACCCAGATGATAGGATATCTGCTCCACAAGATGCAGTTCTACGTGTGCAAACCAGGATATTTAGGGCTTTGCCTTTACCTGATAACAGAGACCAGAATGTGATGGCAAGAATTCTTGTATCTTCTAATCAAATTGGCTGTCTCCTTGGCAAGGGTGGTTCCATCATAGCTGAGATGAGGAAGATAACTGGGGCTTATATTCGTATACTGGGGAAGGATCAGATTCCTAAGTGTGCTTCTGAAAATGAAGAAGTTGTTCAGGTGTGTTTGCATATGGATTACTCTGAGATGGTCAAGGTTGAAATTTTACCATGTTTCTCAACATGGGGTATCATCATCTTAAAATATTTCTAGATGCTGCCTAGTTATTAATGTACATGTCAGTTTCCATGGTATCTTTGCTTGTATTTAACTGTTTCTTAACTTATAACCAGTTTATCTTTTTAGATTTTTTTAGTACTCACTGTGGTTGTTGGTCATGGTTTCTGTGTGAATAAGATTGGCGGAGAACTTGAAACAGTTCAAGAGGCCCTTCTGCAGATAACAACTCGTTTGCGGCATCATTTCTTCCGTGATGCTTTTCCTTCAATCAACCATCCTTTAAATCCTGCTTTTCTGGATCAAGTACCCCCATTTCCTCCATATATGGGAAGGAGGGAACTCTCACCTCCAGGAATGTATTCCAATTTTGGTCCACCATTTCACAAATTTGATGCTGGTGGTGGTCCACCTGCACACAGTGGTTTTCACCCCCGCGATGATCGTTCTCTTTTTATGCATCATCTTCATAGACCAGGCATGGGACCTCATATGCCAGAAAGAAAACCATGGGGTCCTCAGGTACAAAACTGTTAAGAGTACTTCTTTTGCTAATTCTTGCTTTAAAGGATGTTGCGTGTTGGGAGATCCACTAGTATTTGACATTGAAGTAAATAAGCAGCTCTAAGAATAGCATGGTTACTATAAAAAGCGAAATCTGCAACTTTTATTGAAGTTAATTTAGTATCTTTTTTTTTCATTACTTGTTTGCAGGGTATTATTGATGGTGGTGGCCCAATAGGTTTACCAGATTTTGCAGGACCCCCGCATAGGAGAATTCCGGGTTTTGGAGGGTATATGGATTTTAATTTTTACGTATTTAATTTACAATCCAGGAATGCAAACTATTCATCAATTGCACCCCTGGATTTATTTCTTCATTTTTTTTACATGTAGAGGAAGCCAATCGGCCATTATTACAAGCACTACTGTTGAAGTCGTTGTTCCTCGTTCTCTTGTTCCGATAATTCATGGAGAAGATGGTGCATGTCTAAAACAAATTCGTCAGGTAGATTCTTTGAGTTAATACTTATTTTTTAAAATTGCATATATCAAAGCTCACCTCCTCTTTCTTTATTTGGAAGAAAATTTCTGACAAGCTATAACATTTTTATATGGATGGATCTCATTACATATGACAAATATGTGAAGATGTCAATTTTAATGCTTACTGTCAACTTGACCTATCCACAGAGATGCCCAACCAGCTTGTACACATAAGTTCAAGCAAACTTTAATATATTGAGTTGATGAATTTTTTGGGTTGTTCTGTCAAAACATCATCATAGTGGCAGATTATTTAATTGCTTTCTGAATTTGATCATCGCCTATGTTAAAGTTTGATATAAAGTTTGGACTCATCAAGTGCATCGAATTTTTTATTGCTGGGCCTTTAGGATTATAATTTATGGGGATTTCCTCTAGGTTCATTCATAATTCCAAATAAATGCTCTTCATGAAACTAAAATCAGTTTTATTGTGGAAACCTAACATGTTTAGAGCTTAGTTCTCACATGGGGTTTGGCGTCTTTCTATTCATAATTTTGTTCCCCATAGTTTTCTTGCTCAAACAATTTCTCTAGTCAAAGTATTGGAGTTTGAATTGTGATTCATTTATTTCCATGAAGTCAAATGAGTGATGTGTTGGAATTCCAACTAAAGTCTGTTTACTTTTTTTAAGGTGTGGTTTGTGGAAAAATTATCATTAGATGTTTCTATACTTACGCAAACTGGGTGCCTTTTTTTACCTTTTCTAAACGACCTTACCATGATTTATGCAATCATGCCTTCACATTACAAACACACTTAGCAGGGTTGTAGGTTGTAATACTTCATTATATACCTATAGGTGACATGATAAAATATGTTGTTGTGAAATTAATCTGTTCATCCACCATATCTATTTGGAATCATCATGGAAAGTTAATTCTGTTGTTGTTATTGCTATTACACTTGTAATGTAAGATAAAATATCTTGTTTGATCTATCCATGCGATGGTTTGTGTTGAAAGCAATGGATAGTCATTTATTCTATGGTTTGTGCCGTGTTGAAAGCCAACCAAAGATCTTGTATAGCACCTTGACCCCCTGATTCTGCTTTGCCCTGATAAATGTTTTTCTCTCTACTGTTGCTAATTTGAAAGTTTCTTTTGAACCTGTTCTGTTAAACAATATTGCATGTTCAGATAATTGATTTTTGATAGTAACTATGTATGGTCAATGTCTTTAGCAAATTGAAATGATTGGCACTATTTCAGATTTCTGATGCAAAAATTACAATTACTGAGCCAAAGCCTGGAGCAACTGAAACGGTGATTATCATATCTGGAACACCTGAACAAACTCATGCAGCACAAAGTCTTATTCAAGCATTTGTAATGAGCGAGACAGAGTAGACTTGGAACTTCTCAAAAAGGTAAAGGTTGAACAATAGCCAAAAATGTTATACGAATTGTCTATTACTGGTTTTCGTCCTTTTTGAGAAATAGCTTCGTAGATTTAAGATATTAAGAAATTATTATTATGTAATACATGGTTAGATAGTTATATGATTTTAATTAGTTGAAATTTATTGTTTAATTTTTTTCTTCAGAATACCGTTTTCAATTATTGTTACCGTACGAGTTTTCAACGTTTCTAGCTTCTGAAAACATGAAAACCAACTTCTCATTTTCAAATAAAAATATATAAAACAGAATACAAAAAATGAAAACGTTACAGAACAGACGTACCCTTATGTTTGCATTTTTCTGAGTATATGGGCAAATCAAGTAAAACTTAGATAGGGACAGATTTTAAACTTTGAACATCTGGTTACTCCTTTCATATGTATTCTTCTTCGTTAAGATTGATCAAGTTGCACCTTTGGTTCCTTGCGAAGTCAAAAAAAAAAAAAGGAAAAAAAAGAAAGAAATGCCTTTGACTAATGATTATACATCTTGACTAGATGAACTTTTGATTAAATTGAAAGGAAATATCTCAAGCTGAATTTTGACATACTTGTGTTTTGTGAATGTGGGTTCTTTTTCACACATTAGACGGTGTATTTCCAAATCCAAATTTACAACAAATGTTTATCAATTCATTTTCTCTAAGTATTCTTTTACCCCGATTGACGTTGACGTTTTGTTTATTCTAAGATATTTCAGAACAATAGATATAGAAAAATTTCTGCTAAATTAAAAGCATTTGTAACATCTCAAAATGTATTTCCTACCAGTGAACAAAGGTTCTTCAAGACTTCAAATAATATATTGTGAAGCTTTGGCTTACAAATGTTTCTTCTTTTTCCGATACAAGTTACAAACCCTGCTAGTTATTTATATTTGAAAAATATTACATTACATTACATAACATAACATCTGGGAATAAAGTTGTGTTACTCTGGAGTTTGAAAAGGCTTGAATTTCCCGAGACTCTTTGCGAGGCCTTGAATGGATCCAGCAAGAGCAACCAGTGATACTATTAAGCAAGCCCAAATCAATATCTTCAGCCAAATCCACGTCGAAGAAAATTTTTGAATTTTTGCGCGCGCCATGTACATCTCCACCGGGAAGTAAACCGTTAATGGCCAGAACGAAGCTGCTCCGATGAGACCCACGAAATCATTGAAGAATGGGAAGATCATAGCTACTAAGGCCGTTATCATAACGTATGCTGTCCTCCATACCAACCTGAATAAGTTGACATGATACATACCGCAAAATGGGATTTTAATGCCATGCTCGCTCGTTATGAACTTGCTTTCCGGCCAGCGCTTGTTACTCCTCTTCTCTACGAACGCGAATAATGGTTGGCAGAAGACCTGTGTAGTAGTCAGAAAAAAAGAATGTTTATTATTTGGTTCATGTTAATAGAAGAAATTTGTCGAAGATTTTGAGGGTATATTAGTGAGAATTAGCAAGAATTACCTGGTAAGCACCAATTAGATGGATAGCAATGCAGATATTTGCCAAGTCAATTAACCAGAAAGGCTCGTAGAACCCAAAGCCGGTGAGGAAATTTCCGGGAGCATCATTTCCAAATGCTAAATAACCAAGGCATCCACATAGTACATAGAACAAGGTTGTGGTTGAGACACCAACTGCAGTTGCCCTCTTCATGGATTTGTTCTCCGGAGGACTCGATTTAAGTGTGTCCTGCAATTCATGCGATTTCAATATTAACTTTAAAAACCCTCAAATATACTATGACTTGCTCTTATTGGAATTAAATACTACATGCACAACTCGAACATTCAATCTCCAATACTACAACATCAGAAGTACACCACTCACATACTACTCACATACTTGAAAATAGGAAAAGAAAAGAAGTTTATAATAGATTTTATAAGGCTATAAAAAGGTCATCTAATTTTTTATATATTGATTTATGTTAAATTATAGATTTTTTTATATATAAAAAAGAAAACTATTTCAAAAGTTCAACACTTAGAGGGTGATATAATTGGAACATAACTCTATTAGTGTGAGGAAGATATAACTTTCACAAGTTATAACGAATTATACATTCTTAAAGAAAATATCTAATGAATTTTATAAGTAAAATTCCATGTATTTTAATAAAGTGATTCCTTCTTATTAGAATGGACCCCATGAGGCCATGAGTGGAACTAGTACATGTACATCTATCGTGGAAACTAAAGATAGGAATTAGGATGTGACAATTCTATTCTTGCTTTCTTAGTGACACAAAAAGGCATGGTGGATAGAGATTTGAAGAGAGAATTGGAGTTAAAAAAAAAAAAAAAAAAAACAATAAAGTGGGCTTTCACTTCTTTTTGAATAATAGGCCTGCACAATCACTGGACCATTGATTTTTTGGTTCCATAGGAATCTTCCTGGCCCATCACTGATGTCTGTACCTAAAATAAACATTTTGTCACTGTTCTTCCACCACCAAATCTAAATTCCACTTATATTCTCTCCAATCTAAACCCCAATCTTTTTTCTTTTTCATGAATCATGACACCACTATAAAGACCAGTTTTGGGTCTTCTTCTTCTTCATGAATCATGATTCCTGATGCCACTATAATGATCAGTGTTGACTTCACAGCTTGACCTCAAAGTCTGGGAAACGTGTTAATTAAAATTTTAAATAATATCCCATCATTAATAAAATCTTATCACCTATGAATTATAGAGTTCAAAATCCATGTGATTGTGATTTTGATTTGAATTCAAATCTTTAACACCTACTGGACATCCCACCTTTGTAACATTTCATTTGCCACTTGTTATTGAGTTTAATTTAAACATTATCAATTGAGATCAAGGTGAGATATAACGATAGGATGATGTCTAGTATTAATGAGTATATTTAAAACTTTATGGAACATGTATCATTAGACTTTTTTTTTTCGAAAAAAAAACTATTAGAGGACCGTGAGGGGGACATTTTTGTTTAAGAATTAATAATGACATTTTAAAAGCATCTGGTTTGCATACTAATAATTGTTGAGATGATAACAATGTCAAGAGACTTGTTTATTATATGACATAAAATAGACTTTATAGACTATCAGTTTAAAATTTGGTCTCAAATGTTTTTGTCTAAAACATATATTTTTTACTGACATGTCTATTTTTTATTTATTTATTTATTTTACCAAAAATAGATGAAAATTAATGTCAGTTTTAAATAAAAAAATAACTTTACAACAGACCATCTGAAAGTAGACGGTATTGTTGACAATGTCTAATACTTTTTTTACCACATCAGTTTAATGTTGAATATACCTAACTGCATTGGTGAAAGATTTATTAACAGAATATCTATTAATCGTAATCTCTTAATAGTATCGCAGATGTTCTAATATCAAAGACAAAAAATAATATCTATTTTTGAGATTTTGTATTTGATTTGATCCTATATAATAAATATTATTAAAATAAGATATACAACACCTAGCTAAAAGTTAGGTGCACCTATTAGACATAAAATTAGGAAGTAGCCAGTATCATATGCCATGTCGAGGTAGGTAGGCACACATATCAACTTTCACATGATCATGTTCAAACAAAATCTTAATTTGTACACAATTTTTGTACATATGTTAAATGACTGTGCATATATGTATAATAATAATATTGCATGACTTGATGTATTTGTAATTTGAGATTTTGGACTTGCCTGTATTTCGATGAGCACGGTTGAGTAGGCATAAGCAAAAGCGATGTCCCCGATTGCTTGAAACGCTTTCCATACCTTCTCGGATGCTGTCACATCTACTCCTATTGTCGTACCTGTTATAGTTGTCTTCGCATGAACCTTACCTGTATATAGACAGTCTCAATTTATTATATTATGTTAAAAGATAACTCTAGACATTTCACCTTCTTTGTCTTACTATTTACTATTTATACTAAAGAAAAAGTAAAAGTAAAAAGAAGGGTGTTTCTAATTTTTCTTTATGAAAAAATTACCGGCAATTTTGGCGATGGAGAGGCCGAGACCAATGGAAGAATAAGCAAAAGACATGACTGCAGCGAGAATCGAGAGCCAAGAGAGCTTGTGGAAGTTTGGTATTTGGCTGAGGATGATTTGGATGCAAGCGAAGATTATCATGAAAGGGTTGTTTGATGTGTTGCACTTGACTTCGTGTCCATGTTTGTGGAAACAATTCGACCTCTTCACAGCCCTGATAGATAGATAGATAACGTCGCATGGAAACCAAACAAACAAATTAAACCGACAATTCTATACAATAAGAGTAAAAAGAAAAAAAAAAATCAGTCGTTGACTTCTTGTTGACTCATAATTTACTTACACCATACTGATAGAAGCAGTGATTGTGTAACCAATAGTCACTCCAATGAGATTTCCGTACTGAGCCAATCCACACAGCTGAACCTTTCTACCTCCTAAACAAATTGAATAAAACGAATTAATCCGACACGTTTTAATTAATGGACAGTGTTAACACGTGCCATTAGAGCTCGTGTGTGTATATATATATATATATATATATATATATATGAATGTGAACCGACCTAAGTTGGCTCTGACAGCGTCCATATAAGTATAGTTTCTTTTTCCGGTGACAGGGTCCGGAGAACGGTAGCAGTCGGCGAGGAGAGAGGAGGTGAAATATGTAATGAGTGAAAAAGCCGCGAGAACAGCTGGACCAGCTGCCCAACCAAGCTGAGCTATTGCCCATGCCAGAGACAACACTCCAGAGCCAATAACAGCAGTAATGATATGAGCACTTGCAGTAATCCAAGTACCTTCAAAATTACCACAACCCAACTCAATAATCATATATATATATATATATATATATATATATATATATATATATATACAAAGAAATATTTTCTCAAGAAACAAACAAATATATGTATGTGTGTATGTATGTACGTACCGGTTCGTATATCTCGACCATCGTCGTCGAAGTTCTTGTTAACATCACCGTTCTGATAAGACGTCTCGGGATCTTGATCAATATACAAGCTGCCCTTCTGCATCTCTTTAGCCATTTTCTTTCTCACTCTCTCAAACTTAAAAAGTAAATGAAAAACAGTTGATGAAGATGAAGATATAGAGAAAGAGGGGAATTAGAACTTAGAAGATACAGCCAAAGTTATTGTGTAAAAGCAAGGTATAGGTTGAGAACAAAAGAAGCCGTTTGTCCGCTATATATAATGACAAAAAACTTAGCTTTAACATATATAAAGTTACTATAGCCTAATAATGTTAGCTCGGCGCTCAATCAGAATGACGATATTCTAGGTTTAAGTCTTTAATTGTTATATCAAAAACATATATAAATTAAAGTTGCACATCTCTTCTGAGTAGAACTATTAGTACACCTCTCTTCCACGTAATCCCACCTTGTATATTTTATAAGTATGTGTAAGGAGTTTTCTTTTTTGATTATGTGATTATGGGAGTGGTTATCTTTCATTATGAGAGTGGATATCCGAACCATATATGTATATTATTTAATTTCGACAAATCCCAATAATTATATTGTAATAGTTCTTGTAATAAAAAAAAACATATAAAGTTGCTAGTAAACCCTAGCTACTATATTAAAAGAGTTATTGGAATTGCTATTTTTATTAACTGTGTCGTGCACCATTCATTCATGGTGGAAGTATAGCAGCAGTGTGTAGGGTGTCCCCACACTGTATTGTTGTTGCTTAAAGGACTATTCGGTTTGGTCCATCCATTTTGGTAAAAATTATAAAGAAATAAAATGATTGTTTTGGATGATAAGTGATAACCATCCGATTTGAATATATTGGAAAAGTTATATTCAAGTGTTTCCACAAAGAAATATAAACAATTTAATTATTTTGACCGCACTCCCACTTTCCATATGTTGTCTCTCTCATGCTTTAAATTGGCCCCCAAAGCCCCAAGCCCCCAAGTCGGTTCTCTTTCTCTTGTTTGTCTCTTTTTTGACCTGTTTAGACTTTAAAAACAGTACGTAATTTTATCATTTCATTTCACTTTCTTTGGACAAATTACACTAATCCCCTTAGGGTTTGGACACGTTACACTTAGATGGATAAGTTTCTTTATTATACACTAACACCCCCAAAATTTAAATTTGACTTTAAAAATACCTAAAATGCCCCTAGTTATATTATTTTACACTTTATTTTTTTTTACCTTTTAATCAAACACTTTATAAACTTTAATAAAATAAAAAAAATTAAATAAAAGATATGATTCATTAAATAAATAAATAGTTTAAAAAAATTAAATATATAAATATTTTTCAAAACATTAAGTAAATAAATAATTTAAAACATTAAATAAAAAAGTTTTTAAAAAATCAAATAAATAAATAGTTTTAAATAAATAGTTTAAAAATTAGTGAAAAAATTAAAAAAATTAATTTTTTTAAAGAATATCTATTAATAAGGACAATATAAGTTCTAAATATCTAAGGAGTGTTGGGAACCTTGAAGCTTCTCTCACCATCATCTTTACTGTAAAAGTTTAGATATTTAGAGTTTTTCTTGTCCCTATTAATGAATATCCTTAAAAAATTTAATGTTTTTAAGTTTTTCATTTATTTATTTATATTTTAAATTTATTTATTTATTTTTTTAAACTAATTATTTATTTTAATTTTTAAAACTATTTATTTATTTATTTATTTTAAAATTGTTTATTTATTCAAAAAATTTATTTATTTAATTAAAAAAAATATTTATTTATTTAAACTATTTATTTATTTAATGAATCATATCTTTTATTTAATTTTTTTATTTTATTAAATTTTATAAAATGTTTGATTAAAAGGTAAAAAAAATAAAGTGTAAAATAATATAACTAAGGGCATTTTAGGTATTTTTAAAGTCAAATTTAAATTTTGGGGGTCTTAGTGTATAATAAAGAAAATAATCCATCTAAGTGTAACTTGTCCAAACCTCAAGGGGTTCAGTGTAATTTGCCATTTTTTTTTTGGTTTTACAGCATCCGGTTTCCGGGTGGGGCGGTCCATCATACAGTGCAATCGGTCATGTCCACACCCCGACTAATCCGGACTCGCACCGGGTCGGCCCACTAAGGGGTAAAGTGCTTCCAATATGTGCAGCTCCGTTCACAAAGGGGTTGAACCCACGACCTTACTTAAGGGATGAGAGTACCGAACTACTCACACCAACACATGATTGGTTTCATTTCACATTTTCATCAGACGATATCACAACCAGTAAGTTTTATCTTATCTAATCCTGATGTAAGTAAACTGATGCTAGCATGACTTCACTTCATTTAAGTGATCTATTAAATAATATTTCAGGTTTTTAAACTGTTACCTATTGAGAGAGATACATGGCAGTTTTTATACTACTATACAGGTTTCTGTATAGTATAGTAGAGTGACATTAAAAAAGAAAAAAAAAATTACTTGCAGATCTGTTTAGAGAATTAGAGCAAGTTCAGAGAACTTGGACTGGAAAATAGTTTTGATATTTTGAAAAAGAATCCAAATCGACTAAAAGCATACGTAATTGTATTTGCTTCCTAGTTAATATCGTAGATGATTTTCCTGAAATAGGGTTGTCAAAAAGAGAATATAAATTTACTCTGTACACGATCAATATCCATCTTAGAGGTCATCTCGTCCTATCCGGATTTTCCTTTTATGTCTCTTTATTCCAACGGTGCAAAACAATCTCCCCATATTTTTGTTTGTTTTAAAATGCGTTAAAGATTCTTTATATTTTTTCTTTTAAGTATTGTAAGTATTGACAACGAATGGTACCGTATATCTGTTTCCGGCAGAGTAATATTACTTTGTCAAAATGATGTAATAACACTCTAATCCGTTTATTTAAATTGTATTAAATTTATATAATAAATGAATACATCAGAATGTTGTCAGATCATTTAGACACCAGATTCGAATGAAGTATGATTACTCTTCTTGGAATAGTGAGAAGACAACTCCGCACCTTCAAACGTAATTGTAATGTGAATCATTACAATTTTAGTGTTAATCACAATAATTGTTTAGTGCTAATCGTTTTTTTTTTTTGCGTGTGGAGCACTGGAGTGTGGACCGGACTGTGATTAGTTGTTCACTTGTTTTAGGCGTAGCTAGTTGCCTAGTTATTCAGATTAGATGATCCACTTGATTTTTAATCATGAGTTATTTCGTTGGTCATCATTTTTTTGGTCTTTTGTCCACGTTTTTTGAAAAACTTTTTAACTTTATACAGGTCAAAAGAGAATTATTAATGCTAATCGGTTTACACATGTCATATGGCATTCTTTAAAGAATTAAAATACTAATCGCTAATTCCCTTTCCACCAACTTATTCAGTTATTTGCTAGTAGAGGTGTCCACGGTTTGGTTAAACCGGTGGTTAAAAACCGAAATCGAAATTGAAAAACCGAAATCGAAATTGGAAAACCGGAACCGGAACCGAAACCTAAACCGACGGTTACAAAATCGGTTGGAAACCGGTTGAAGCCGGTTCGGTTTCAGTTTAGGCTTTGGAAAAACCGTCCAAAACCGCCTAAAACTGGCGGTTTAACCGCCGGTTTACATTAAAAAAAAAAACCATCCAAAACCGCCCAAAACCGTCCAAAACCGGCGGTTTAACCGCCGGTTTACATAAAAAAAAACCGTCCAAAACCGCCCCAAAACCGTCCAAAACCGCCAAACCGCCGGTTAAAAACCGAACCAAAACCAAAATTTTTCGGTTCAGTTTCGGTTCGCCCTCTCCACGGAACCGGAACCGCCGGTTTCGAACCGAAACCGGTCCGAACCGGAACCGTGGACGGGTCTATTTGCTAACCCCGATAAAATAAGGTTGTTTAAATGGATTACCTCTTCCATCCATACTATATGATTTTGGATTCAAGTGTGTTCCTTTTTTCATACCCAAAATTATTATAATATTTAAAATAAAAAAAATCCTTATTTGTTAACATTTGTTTATCAATTGACTACATAATATTATTTTATTATATTCCATAATACTATATTTTTTAAACTCGAATCTAAAACATATTTAATAAGTTAAATAAGAACTCTTACCACCAACTTACCAAGCCACATTATATGATAGTTGTCTTCGTGGATAATAATCACAGGTATAAAACTATAGTTTGTGGTAGGTAAATCAAACTGTTTGCTACTCAAATAGTGGAGACTTTATCACTTACATTACACAAATGACAATTGCAAGTTGCAACATACGTTTGTTGTACATATCCAAGGTTACTCATACAAGCTAGCAACTGGCATGCCAAAAATGGTCCATTACTTATATTCTCTGCAGAGAGTTTATAATTTGATGGTTGCCCGAAATATTCATGCAACTAGCCATCCCACTAATGGTCCATTCTATATATTGTTTTTTCTACTGTACGTGGTGATTATGTAGCTCAATTCTAATTTATTTATTATTTTTACTTTACATGATATCCTCAAATACATTATGTGGTGTTTCCTGTGCTATCACGAGTGATGCAAGTGGTCTTATAACTTGGGTCGTTTATTGTCGTCTAGTACTTAATAATTGTAAACAATTTTAGAATGGTCTCTATCAATAAGTGTATAGTAATGTTAGGATGAGAAAGGTTTTTTGAATTAATGTGGTATATGAGCATCATATTCTGCGATGGACGACATTTGTGCGGTGCCAAACTCTATTGTTCTCCATAATCCACTGGAAAATGACTTTTGTGTTTCTATTCGAATACAAGTACTCCTCAAATAGTCTAAGCAAAGTATCTAATACTATTACAAGTAATTTTGATTTCTACTTGTCACTGACTGGTAGCCGCGTCACCGAGATTGGATTTTATTGATTCCCCATCTCTGTGTAGAATAAAATTCAACATGAAACTCGGAAATTTGACACTGCAAATTTGGTTTGATATTCATCAGATATCGTGCCCAATAATTGCAGAGGAATCTTGACTAATTGACTTCATAGTTTCATATCATCTTTTTGTTTGTGCTACTTCACTTTAGTTAGATCCAATTGTGTGATCACCGATGAGCTGATCAGTCAATTGACTGATTCACGATATAAATCAACTTTTTTAAAGCATCACTTCATGATCTAGCTAGAGCTTTACGATTTGTATATACATGGGGTGTCTAATGTAATAACAATAATAAATAAAAAACATCACCTCTTAGCAGAACAAGTAGTGTATCTCCTTTTCACATAAGTGGTGAAGAGTTCAAATTTCACCGTGCATATTTTACAAGTATGTGTAGGGAGTTTTCTTTCCAAATTATGGGAGTAGTTATCATCCATTATGGGAGTAGATATCCAGACCTTATGTATATTGTTTGATCTCGACAGATCCCGACAGTTCTATTATAATAGTTTTGTAATACTTAAAAAAAATTGTAATCAAAATAAAGTTTCGAATACAATCGTATGATTTGAAAACACTAATGCCTTGTCAAAATAAAGTTAATTAAAATTATGGCCTAGAAAATATTATTGAATTCATCAATATCTCAACACATGGTATATATTCTCTTGAGAATATTTATGCCAAAGGCTTAAACAACTGTAAATTATAGTGTATAAGTGTATAACTATATATAATATCTCTTAATTCTGTTCTTAATCGGTATAGGTTCCAACTTTTGATCTCCAACTAATGTCTTCTCTCGTAAATTTTTAATTTGTATATATCATTTAAAAATAAATAAAAAAATTCCGATACCTAAAGGGTTAAAGGTCTACAAAGACCTGTCAAAATCAATTCATATATATACATTTAATTAAGCCACAATCCGAAAGACATTAATAATATAGAAAGAAGATTCCCCACATGAGATATGAATCCCACCATTGACGTGAATGGGGTGATGGATAGTTGGATACTACTTGAGCTTAAAAGTGAATGTTGGTATATATCATTTATTAAATGTGAACGGCTCAATTATATGATTTTTTTTATCAATAGTTGTAACAATTTGTTTGGTTCTTCCTTCTTTAAAAACTTTAATATATATCATATCGTGAACCCATGGGGCCATTTTCCCTCTCCACCACTGCTCTTCTGGCACAAATGGACAATTTCCATTTTCATTTTCTCACTGACCGTTCACACTAGGCATGTTGCATCATGCATGTGTCTTGTTACTGTTGTCATCTAACCACCAAAAGAATTATACATAAATGATCTGGTACGTACTATAATGTGTATATATACACACACTCTCACTATACATCTTCACATCTTTATCACAAAAATTGAACGTAAATGCAAGTTCCTTTAACACGATCCACGTACGAAACCCTGTTTTATTATATTGTGTGTTAAAGGAGTTAAGTATCAAGAATCCATTCAATTCAATAAAACAGGTGAGGGAAAGGAGAAGACAAGAACAACAAATGAGGAGTACTTGAAGAAGCCATGTGAGTTTGTAGTCGGTCCAAATGAGGTCCATGAATATCATATTATAAATATCACAGCAATTCAATTATTCATGGCTTCTTTAAGATACAAACAAAGAAACAATGGGGTCGGCTTACGTGCCATATATACTTGGATTGTAATCACCATAACATGCATATTTATAAGGTGATAAGGTCACAGGTACCGGCTACTGTACCTCAAACCCCAAACCCTAAATTAGTCCTCATAGGAAAACTACCGTTAGCTACTACTACTATTTACGTGTGCGAAACAATGGGGTCAGCTTACGTGCCATACTTAGATTGTAATCACCGGAACATGCATATTTATAAGGTCACAGGTACCGACTACCGTACCTCAAATCCCAAACCCTAAATTAGTCCTCTTAGGAAAACTACTGCTAGCTACTGATACTACTACTTACGTGTACGTGTTATATATATATATATATAAAAGAACTTTGTTTAATATTTATTTATATTAATAAGGGACCACATGTTAGACCGACTTGTCTCACCTTCCTTTCTCTATTATTAATTTGTTTGGATTTCATCACATCTGTCTGTTATATATGTCAAGATCTAATCCACAAAGTAGTGAACCGTTATTGTTTTGGATATGCATGGCACATGCTTGCTTTAAATTTAAAAAAAAATTAATATTGAAATGTGATTTAGATTACTGACGAATTCGTATTTGGGTAGCGTGGGCCAACCAAATTCTGGCTGAACTTCGTGGGCATCTACAGAGGGTATACAGGGTCGGATCGTCTATTATAATATGTTTTCGAAAAGCTCAAGACGAGTCCTACAGATGTTTTGAAGACTCCGTCCTCCATAACATATCACAGCAGGCCCAATTTCAGCCATCTAGCTTGTTGCGTGAAGACTTTTAGTTTTCTAAGGAACTTTGGATTTTATTTCCTTTTTTTCTTAGGATTTTATTTTTTGTTTGAATTAATCTTAGAATTATTAGGATTTTGTTTTCCTTTTTATTGGGGATTCTTAGGATTTTTTTAAGGATTTTAAGGATTCTTTTCTTGTTCAGCAATCTAGGATATTTCGAGTCCTAGTTGATTCGAATTGCTTTTGCTATTTAATATTTTGTATTAGGGTTTTTTTTTTATGGAGCTTTTGGTTAATAAAATTTCAGAGATTATTTTCTCAACTATCCATCTACGAATCTTATTGAAGATTACGTATTTGAAGCCCGTTAGCCTCGTATCCGTGCACGGATCAACATCATAACAGTAGATTTCATTTCCGGTATTCGTGCATGAATCAACAGATCCGATTCACTTATCCCTATCTTTATCGATCGGTGTTTGTGCAATTCTTCGATCTACATCAATTACTGACTATGACTTGAGTGGAGAAAGCAAGCCAATATTGACATATTGCTGCTTCTTAAATCTCTAACAATTATATATTCCAAAATAGCCAACAAGGACGTAGCTCAACTGGTAGATGGACGAGCTTAGGGCTTGAGCAAATGACTCTCAGGTCAGTGGCTCGAATCTTACCAATGGAGAAATCATTCAAGAAAAATACAGTCCCGAATTAATAGATATTGTCAATATATAAAGAGAGAGAAAGAGAGAGAGAGAGAGAGAGAGAGAGAGAGTCAGTAAATTTCAAGTGAGGGATCTCTTACTTTAATTTCGGTTCACACCTTGATGAAATCACATCGATTTGTATGAATTTTGATATGAATTTTTTTGAGGATGATAAGTTCATTGAAATCTACTTATAATAAAATCTGAGAATTTTTCAAGTACTTGAACTATTTTTTTGAATTTTCCTATATATCTCTCATTTTTCCAATGCCTTTATATTTAACAAAATTGGGATAAATAGTTTTAGTACTTGAAAAATCCTCAAATTTTATTTATAGGTAGATGTCAATAAATATATCATCCATGCAAAAATTTATATCAAAATTCATACAAATCGATGTGATTTCATCAAGGTGTGGACCGAAATTAAAATATGGGATCCCTCATTTGAAAGTTACTATATATATATATATATATATATATATATATATATATGAGTAATGCTAAGCTTCCCAAATTTCTTCTCAAATGATGTTGGCATGTGACATGTCAACATTTTATAAACCATAAGATTATGTGGTGAATGATGGTGATGTTGACGCGTCACGTGCCAACAACATTTGGGAAGGAATTTTAAAAAAAAATTGGGAAGCCTAGCATTACTATATATATATATATATATATATATATATTTCAGTCATTTTCTCCTCAGTGCGCAATGATATAAAATATATCAGTACATTGCATGTGGACCATAGATTATGGATAAGCACTGACAAGTGCATACAAACTGGGTCAAAGCAATTGAATCTAATGGTCCACATACAACGCACCGATAAATATTTATCAATACGCACTGAGGTGAAAATTTTTCATATGTATATTCAGCCCCGTTCTAGTCAGTGCGCACTGATGTAACTTATATCAGTACGTTTCATGTGGACCACTAATTATGGAGAAGTTTTGACACTTTGAATCAAAGTATGTAAATCTAATGATCTACATCCAACGCACTGATGAAGTTATATCAGTGCGCACTGACGAAGTTATATCAGTGCGCACTGACTTGAACATTTCTGTATATATATATATATATATATATATATATATATATTTAGAGGTAATACCCATTTTTAGTCAAAAAAATAAGGAGGTTTATTGTTTTTACCTAACATTAATATTTTTACTGTTTCTACTCAATAATTGGTTGTGAAGACCTAAATGCCCCTCATTATTTTATTTACCTCTTCTCTTTGGTCAGAATCATTTTTTTCTTCGTTCTCTCTCTTCCTTCTTTCTCTCTTCAATCTCTTCTTTTTCCATCTCTTTCTCTCACGCCTCTCTCCTCTCTCTGCCACAATTTTTTGTGCAACCAGATCTTCTCTCCAGACCTCCTCTCACGCCTCTCTCCTCTTTATTCTAAGCATTTTTTTTGTTCCTCTTCTCTCTTCTTTGGTTTGCAGATCTATGTGGTGTTCAGCCGCCTGAACGGTGGTGTTCAGCCGCCGGAACGGTGGTTTAGATTTGAGTGTTAGCTATTAATTTTGAGGGTGGTTGTTGTTGTGTTTAAGTTTGGGTATTGTTTGTTTAAAAAAACTTCAGATTTCGTTTTGTTTAAAAAAATTTCCAGGCTTTAAAAAATTCTAGTTTTTTTTATTTCAAAAATTTTCCAGATTATGTTTATTAATTTCTTTTTTCCAAATTTAATTTTGTTTAAAGAAAAATTCCAAGTTTTTTTTATTTTGAAAATTTTCCATATTATGTTTGTTAAATTTTTTTTCCAAATTATGGTTTTTTTTTTGTTTTTTTTAGATTTTGTTCCATTGAAACAAAAACTCCTTCCTAAAAAATAACATTTAATAGAGATCCATTGTTTCAAAGATTTTTTTTTGTATGAAGAAATCTGGAAAATTTCCAAATCTATTCAAATCTGGAAATTTTTTTAGATTTCTTTAAACAAACCAAACCACTAATTAAACACGCATACCACCAATTAAACACACCATGACAACTCAATTAAATACATCAGGACAGACCAATTAAACACACAAAGGCAGACTAATCAAACACATCAGGCGTAACCCAATTAAACACACTACAACCCAATTAAACACACCAGGGTAGACCAATTAAACACACCAGGGCAACTCAATTAAACACACCACAACTCAATTAAACACACCAGGGCAGACTAATTAAATACACCAGGGCAACTCAATTAAACACGCTATGGAAAATCAATTAAACACACCAGTTCAACACCAAATTAAATACACGAGGTCTAAAAGAAAAAAAATACTAGAGGTCTAGGAAGAAGAAGAAAAAAAAGAAAAAGAAAATAGAAAAAAAAAGTCTTTTTTCTGGGAAGAAGAAGACGAAAAAGAAAAAGAAAATAGAGATTTTTTTGTATAAGTAAAGACAATTTTGTCAAAATAGTGGATATTTTGGTAGAAACGATAAAAATGTTAATCTTGGATAAAAACAATAAACCCATTAATTTTATTACTAGTTTTAAAGTTCTCATATATATATATATATATATATATATATATATATATATATATATACACTTCTTGCTCCTCTAGTACTTATGACTTTAAGTTTGTAAAGGATTTTGTTATCGTATAAGAATTATAAGTATAGATGATGGATATATAACAAAGATTTTAGAATTTATTTTTAATCTTTTGAAACTATTCAGTATTTTTTTTGGAGTACTATTACATTATAAATTCAGGTTTTTTTTTGAAAAGGGGAGACTCAATCCCACAATCTTGCAATACATGTGTGAGGGGTTTACTACTGAACCAACATTATCTCTTTAAAATTAGTTATTTATTTGAACGTACGTTGAATTGAAATCTTATTGATGCTAATTGTAATTTGTATGGTTACTGGTTCTCCTAGGAATATTGACTGTTACTTACTAATTAATAGGCCAGTGCACATCACCTTTTAGCAGAGCTGGTGTGCACTTCCCTTCCATATATGTGACAAGAGGTTCAAATCTCACAATGCGCATTTTACAAGCATGTGTGAGGGGTTTTCTTCCCCGGTTGTGGGAGTAGGTATTCGAGCCGCACATGTATTGTTTGATCTCGGCAAGTCCCGACAGTTCTATTGTAATAGTTATTATAATACTTCAAAAAAATAAAGCAATAACTGATAAAAATATCATTTTTGACTTCCCGGGTCCTTTTTTTGATGCTCTAATGGTTTTCAATTGATCCTACCAAAGTTTGTCCGTGAAGCTTTCTTGCTCCCCTTTTAACATCTCTTCTGATCCCTCTCCTCCCATTATAGTCTCTTCTGTGCTCCAGCCGCATAAGCCTAAAACTTAGGATGCCTTACTCAAACCCACTGAAGCCCAGGTTAAACCCAACCTTCTTCCGGCACCAGTTATCAAAGGTGATACCACATGTGTCAAAATCAACCAAAAACATGTCCAGAACAGACTAGCATATTGCCAGACAAATCTTTTTGGACGTATCTTGTTAAAGAAGGGCTACAAACACCTGAAGCTTGGGGAATTGAAGAATCTGTTGCAATCTATATGGCAACTTCCTCGCCCTTGGAAATTAACTCCATTTCCTCAAGGGTATTTCGATATACATTTTACTAATGAGGAAGATCTGAAATGTGTTTGGAGTGGAGACCCCTACTTAATCCCCAATGGCATTTTCTTGCTATTTAGATGGCAACCTGATTTCAATCCAAATTCTCAACAACTCTCTCATGCTCAAGTGTGGGTTCGTATTTATGGTCTTTGTTTTTAATATTAGCATCCTAGAACAATCATGGAGATTGCACGTGGGGTTGGTATTCCATTACAACTCGATCTAGCTACAAGAGATGGAGATTACGGCTTTTATAGTCTAGTCTTAGTTGATGTTGATTTAATGGATTATTTTCCCTCATCTTTGATGATTGAGAGAGATGACCACCGTGGATTGACTGTGGAAGTAGTTTACGAGAATCTTCCTAACAGATGTGTTAAATGTCGCTAGAACGTGTCTAATTCTATAATGGATCGATTGAGATCTCGCCCTTGTTAGCCCAAAAGTAGAAATCAACAAGTAAGCTCAGAAAATGACAATCACATCGCTAAAAATCAAGATAGGGTTGCTGATCTCATTCTTCCAGCCAATGGAGATCATATTGTTATGAACTAGGAATAAGAGGTTAATGGTGATGGTAATGAGGCGCCGCTTCGTCAAGATCATGATTGTTGAACTCCGGTGAGGAACAATGAGATAAATTTGGTAGACGATCAAGATGCGGAATTTGTTCCAATTCAAAATCAATCAGATTATAAATTTCCTTTTCAGGATACTAATATTTCAAAATCTCAACAATCCAAAGAGGAAATTATGCTAATTCAAATTGAGCCATTACTCTCACCTTAAGTATTGGGAGAACATAAAGGAGAAAAATATGTCAATTTTGAAGATTTGGAAGTTTGCCAGTCCAACTTCAATTGTGATTATGAGAATCCTAGTAATTCATGAAATTGTGGTGCAGAAAATCGGGCTACTAAGGTTAACCTTGAAGATTTGGACATTTCCAAATCGTCTTGAATTGTGATCACGAAGATCCTAGTGATTTATGAAATTTTGTCTCAGACAAAGATCCTTTAGAGCATCTCCAATGCAAGCGTGGCTTGTGAAAACAATAGATGCCACGTAGGATAAATAAACATTCTGTTAATAATCATGTCTCCAATGCAACCGTGCATATTCAACCTCAAGTTGACGTGACAAAAAAAATAATAGACATTATTAACATGACCGTCCACTTTCAGACGGCCTGTTACACGACCCATTTTTTGGTTGACTCTGCAAACATTTAAAATTGACATTAATTTTTCATCTATTTTTTGTAAGGAATTAAAATTAAAAATAAAATAAGAAATAAAATTGGACACATCATTAAAACAAAATGTGTTTTAAACGTAAGCATTGGAGACCAAATTTTAAGTTGATTGTCTATCAAATCTATATTTATGTCACATAGGAAGTAAGTCTCTTGACATTGTTGCCATGTCAACAATTATTCATATGCAAGTCATTTTTGCATTGAAGATACTCTTAAATTGTCATCAAACCACACTGCACCAAGAAATTCAACGAGTTTTGGATGGGATTAACACTTCAGTTTATAGAACAAGAAAGATTAATTTGGAAAAAAATATCAAAAGATCAATATACAAATTCTAATCATGGTCAAGTAGACCCCATGCTATGATAAATGGATTACGTAGTTGATGATAATTGGATTCCTATGGTAACAAGGGGCGAACCCACCTTTAGGCCAGGTGGGGCTCATGCCCTATCTCAAATTTTTTTATAAAAAAATTGATTCTACTTTTTTTTTGATATATATTTATACTAAACAACACCAATTTTTGTAATAGTTGTTAGCATGGTTGGTGTTGCTTTTATGGAGATCGATGGTAGTAGGAGTTCAAGTTCCACTGCTTGCATTCTAAAATAAATCAATAATTTGTCAATAATTACAAAATAAAAAATTCAAAAATATATTTAGTTATATTTATTAATCAATTACTTTTGTATAAATTTAAATTAAATTCATTATAAATACAAAACAAACTTATTATAAAATTATATTGTAATTTATTTATTTTTAGAATAAAGATTATAAATTTTCATTGTTTATGTTGTGTTTCTTGTTATTGTTTATTTTTAATATTGTGTTTCTTGTTTTTATATAATTATTTAGTTCATCTTGAATAAATATTTTATTTGTTTTAATTGTTTTATTTTATCTAAACATCATTATACTATCATTTTTTATATAAAAAAAACTCATTTTATTAGGATTTTAAATTTTAAATAATTTTTTAAGATAATTGTTGTTTCGTGTAAGTGTCTCATCTCGTAAAAATTTATTGGTCTGCCACTGGTGGTAACCTAATTGAAAAGAAAAGTGAAGCCGACTTTTAAGAGTTTATCTACGATGAATTCCAAACCACAAATGAATAAGGAGAGACATTCTAATGGCTAAGCACCTCCAATGAATTGATATGCAGTTCAATTATTTTGTTTTTATTTTAGTTGTATTGTTTGTTTTCTTCACTCTCTTTCGTATTTCTCTTTCATCGAATAAATTTCTCTTTTTATCTAAAAAAAAAAAAGAGGGCAGTAATGTTGGGTGAGATGATGCCACCAATTAATGTAGCATATGCGGTGAAATTAGATGGATGTTTCATCTTTGTATGTTGATGTTTTTCCTATCATCGCTGATGTTAATTAAGGCGCTTCGTGGATGTAAATCTTAATTCTACGTATATCTTTTGTGTCTTTAAGATATAGTTTTGTTTTGTTTCAAATATATACAATGCAAACCACTTTATATCTAAAATAATTTTGATACAGAAAATATGTATTTATATATAATTTCACTCGCCCAATCTTAGGGCGACAAGAGTACAAGACACCTTTTTTTATATTTTTTGAATAGACGGGGCACTTTTTTTGAATGACCGGTGATATTTGAAATATGTACACTTTATATTCTGATAACAATTTTTGTAAAATTTTCCATTGCAGTCTTGTCAATAATATGATAGTGGAAGTGGAACATCACCTAAAGCTCTTTCCTTTTATCTTCGAGCTAGGAAAATGTTAAAAGATGTTTTTAAAATACATTTTTAAAATAAAAAAATAATAATAAACAATCTTAATATTCTATCTATGTGAAGTTTATGTATTAAAATATTAATATGTATCCTTAATGTATATATTATTATATTAACATAGTTCTACTTCAATAATGTTGCACTTAAACGTGAAAAATGATCAATTAATTGTTCAACAAACAAACCAGGAAGAGTTAGCCCAATTAGGTATTGCTTTAATTTTTTTGGATAATCACTGTTAGTAATGTTGAAAAAATACTTAACCGTAAAGTTAAATATACAATCATTTAATAAACTGTACTTTTTTAACTATGGTGAGATTTAAAGGTATCGTACATAAATTTGGTAAGTTATATTGCCAAACTGTTGTGAGTGACTATAATCACTCAGATAGACATGATGTTGAAATTGAAATACTTCCAATTTTGTATTTTATTCAAAGCCAAGTAATTATTTAATCAATATATTTTATTTAAACAGTAAAATTAAATATCTAGATATTTTTAATTTCGAAACAGAACAGCCATGATTTTTCCGTCTTAAACGGTAGGTGGTTGTTGAACCGGTTTGGAGATTGCCCACTTGTTTTTTCTAGCTAATGCTTTCTTCCTTCTACGACTATAAAAACAAAAATCATGACAAGCCAAGAACCAAAGCTTCGCTAATTTTGCTTTTTTCTTTCTTTCGTTTTTTTTTGTTTTGTTTTGATGCTAATTTTGCTTTTGGGTTTTTGTTTTTTTGTTGTGTTTCTTGACAGGACTCTATTTTTGGACAATTTTGTGAGGTCTTGAATGATGAGATTGTAAACCTTGGTTACTATGGGTTTTTGAATCAACTCCCACCGTGAATAAAAGTAAATTTGTCAAATTTTTACGCTTTATGTCCAACGAACATGTGAATCTATTCGTCGAAACATTCTCCCACCATGAATAAATTCTTCGAAACATTCTCCCACCATGAATAAAAAGCAAATTTGCAAAATTTTTACTTTTTATGTCCAACGAAACATGCGAATCTGTTCATTGAAACAATCAAGAGTAAAGAGACGAAATCGGTTTTACATATTATAAGGACAAATATGTCTTCAAGTTAAACTAATGAGGGCAATTCAGGTGTTTTAAAAGATTTATTAAATCCTAAAATTAATTATTTTGTAACTCTTTTTGAAAAGTAACCCTTATATACTTCTCAAAATCACTGTCAAATCAAGATAGATTATTAAATAATCAATTTTGGAAGGTTTTACCAAACATTATTCTCTTCCAAAATTATGAATAAGTTGATTTTAGTTTCTTAAAAGCAATACCAAACTATACGAGATGAGATTAGTCTGGTGATAAAACATCTCACACTTGCACCACGAGGTGGCGGAATGGTGTCTCCTCCTTCCATAAAAAAATCTCAAATTAATGTAATAATGTAATACTTAAAATAAAAATAAAAAATAATACCAAACTGACCCTTAATGTGCTCATTCTAAAAACCTTTTTGTATTGATTTTGATTTTAATGGAAGCAACACATAGATTGAAAATTCATAAGATAATAAAAATGAGTGATGCTGGATTTTCCAAATTTTTTTCTAAAAAACTTTTCAAGTTATGTGGCATGGTCAGTTGTCAATATCGCATTCCTCACCACATAAATTCATGAGTTATAACATGTTGACAACTCACCATACCATATAATTGAGAAAAAACTTAGGAAACCTAGCATTAATCTATGTATATATATTAATTTTGATGCTAATTTTGCTTTTGGGTTTTTGGTTTTTTTTTTTAAGTGTTTCTTGACGGGACTCTATTTTTGGACAATTTTATGAGGTCTTGAATGATGAGATTGTAAACCGTGGTTACTATGGGTTTTTGAATCAACTCCCACCGTGAATAAAAGCAAATTTGTCAAATTTTTACGCTTCATATCCAACGAAACATGTGAATCTGTTCATCGAAACATTCTCCCACCATGAATAAAAGTATATTTGCAAAATTTTTACTTTTCATGTCCAACGAAACACGTGAATCTGTTAATCGAAACAATCAACAGTAAAGAGACGAAATCGGTTTTACATATTATAAGGACAAATCTGTCTTCAAGTTAAACTAACGAGGGCAATTCAGGGGTTTTAAAAGATTTATTAAATCCTAAAATTAATTATTTCGTAACTGCTTTTGAAAAGTAACCCCTATATACTTTTTAAAATCACTGTCAAATCAAGATAGATTATTAAATAATCAATTTTGGAAGGTTTTAACAAACATTATTCTCTTCCAAAATTATGAATAAGTTGATTTTAGTTTCTTAAAAGCAATACCAAACTAGACGAGATGCGATTAGTCTGGTGATAAAACCTCTTATACCTGCACCACGAGGTCGCGGATTGGAGTCTCCTCCTTCCAAAAAAAAATCTCAAATTAATGTAATAATGTAATACTTAAAAAAAACAATACCAAACTGACCCTTAATGTGCTCATTCTAAAAACCTTTTTGTATTGATTTTGATTTTAATGAAAGCAACACAGATTGAAAATTCATAAGATAATAAAAATGAGTGTTGCTGGACTTTCCAAATTTTTTTCCAAAAAACTTTTCAAGTTATGTGGCATGGTGAGTTATCAATATCACATTCCTCATCATATAAACTCATGCGTTATAACATGTTGACAACTCACCATACCATATAATTAATTTGGAAGTATTTTGAGAAAAAATTTAGGAAACATAGCATTAACCTATGTATATATTAATTGTCAGATAATTGTTTTAGATAAAAACATTTTAAATATAATATAATGATATTGTTTTAAGTAATGCTACTTTGTCCAAATTTGATGTCCAAATCTGGTAGATGTGACAACTCTATAGTCCACTCATTTAAATTATACAAATCTAATACAATTTAAATAAATTGATTAAAATATTCCCATAGCATTTGGACACCATTCGGGTACCAAGTTTGGATAAAATAGTATTAAAATTTTTATTTTTAGTAATTTTATTTAAATTGTTTGTCTACTAAAAAAAGCAAAGAATCAAATTCAAATCATTAATGAGTGATGAATAGAAAAAAGAAACAATCCTTGAGACTATTGAATGAAAATGAAAATCAAAAGATTCCAATTATTTTGTTTTAGGAAAAAAAAATCTTTTGTCACTCAAAAAATCTTGAAAAGTTATTCGATTTCCTTGACTACTAGTTTTTGTTCACAAACTCAGGAACCAACCCTGGAAAATCACTTTCCTCATCGAAACTTCATGGAAACTTCACCTAAACTCTCAAATCAATTTCACAGTTTCTGTGTTTTTTGTTTTGTTTTGTTTTGTTTTTTTTAAACTCTGTTTTCGTGTCTTAAAAGTAAGAAATTTAGATGAGATGAGGTTGGTCTGATATCCGGTGGTAAACTCCTCACACATGCACCACGAGGTTGCAATTTTAGTCATCTCCCTTAAAAAAAACATGAATTTATATAATAGTATAATACACTAAGGGATCGTTTGTTTTTTTCACTTAAAACTTAATGAGCCTGAATCATAATTATTAAATTGTTTTGTTTTTTTTAAGTGGTCAAACAACATAAAAATACCAAAAAAACAACTTAAAATAAAAAGTAAAAAATCTCGACTTTTCATTTAATTGTAAATCACTTGATTGCATTAAATGCAATATAAAATATTTTCTTCCGATACTATCCCCATATATAATATATTTCAAATTTCATAATAATTATATATGGTACATAAATCTTTATTTTAATATATATTTTATTTTAAATAGCATTAAAAATAAAAAAGAACCATAATCACTTCTCATATTTGTGTTTAATATCAATACTTTATTATGATATTAGGGTGATATATTTATATATTGCTTTTTAGAGTGCTTTGTGTGAATTTTCCTGCCGCCCCTTTTATTTTTTGAAAAAAAAAAACATTTTCTTCTCTTAGTAAAAATGAGGTTTATTTGTAATCAAAGAAGAAGATTATGATCATATGTGTTCATATATAATTATTATTTTTGGATTGTTTTTATTCCATATTATATGTATAATTGTTTAACATGGGTATAAATGTAAAATTATTTAGTTTCAGACAATTTTACTTTTAAAAAACAAACGTGTTAACTATACATTCAGATGTGAGAAAAAAAAAACAAACATGTTATTCAAGTTCAGATTTCAGTCCCTATTCAGTCTTCAGAAAAATTCAGGACTGTTCAGTCTTCAGACAAAAAAACAAACGACCCTTAATATTTTATACTTTAAAAAAAAATCTAAAAGTTTTTGTTGTTATTATTATTTTTTATATAAACAAAATAAAATAATCCAATAGTGCGAATTTAACAACACTCGAAAAAGACTTAAAAAAAACGTAAAACACGAATATTGGGCCGAGCTGGTTAAGCCTAAAATTAAATAGTGTCAGGACAGCAACCGATCAAGCGAAGCCCATTCAAAGCCCAAACAAGACCAGACAGCGGGAATATGAATCTGTTCCGGTGCGTGTTGGACATGTTTTTGGCTCAAAACATCATCGTATTCGTGAGAAAAAAAAAAAAAGTAAAATCAAATAATCAATGTCCGGAAATACTAAGCAAACACGATTGAATGAGAATCTCGAATTTCATGACTTGATGATCTTCTTCTCTTGCTTTTTGACAGCAAGTTAATGACGAAACCCTAACACTGTTTTCCAGAATCTTCTACCAATTCGCAATTTGGTAGATCCGAGAAACGGTTTGTTACTTTTTTTTTTCTTACTTGGTAATTTTTGCATGATCAAATACATTGTATGATTCTCTGTTATTGATTCATTTGAACCAAATTTAATGTTTCTATTTTCATGATTATTTCTGGAATATGTTGTTATTATTATTTTAATGTTAACCGCTGATATAATAGAAGATTTTGATTAACAATATGTGACAACCGGAATTATTAGATTTCGTGTTTTTTTTTTTTTTTCAATATCCTTGAAATAATTTGATGGTGCACGTGGTTTTAGAGTGGTTTGTGAATTTCTCATTTTCTTCTTTACAGCTGTAGAATTTCTTATTTGAAGATTATTAGCTGTTTTAGATGGAGATTGATTACCAGTTTGAGTTCTTATAGAGTGTGGTATTAAAGGTTGAGAGAAGGAGAGAGGAGGAGGGAGTGTTTTGTGGCTTTTTATGAAGTTGGAAATCCTGTGTTCTAGCAACGGAAGTTGGAGATTCATAAAAGATATTTTAGATTGAATACAAGAAGGATGCTATATTTGGAGATTTTAAGATTCATATGTTGCGGTATTTGCAATGGTTAGTTGGTCTGTATCGTAAAAGTTGAGTTGAAAAGAAGTTGTTGCATGAGGAGAAGCAACTCTTGGCTAAGGTTAAAGTGGGTGGTCATGTTCAGTACTCTTCAAGAGATTGCTGTTTATATTCATAGGTTTCACAACCTTGACCTTTTCCAGCAAGGGTAGGTGCAATTTTTTTTCTTCTTCTTATTATTTTTTTGTAATCAATTGCGATCCTTTTCCTTATCAGCGTAATAATTCTGTGATTCGTGCATTTGTGATTTGTTTAGATGGTATCAGATTAAGGTTAGCATGAGACGGGAGGACAGTGGATATTCTTCTTTGGGAATTCCAGCAAGAGTTATTCAATATGAAGGTAGTTTCAGAATAGTCATATCGGTTATTCTACATACCTTCATGTACTCATATTATATTTTACTCTTAATAATTTATGACAATTTTGTAAAATGAATAACCTATATTTTTTATTCAATTTAGGTAAGCTTGTCCTCAATATACTTTTAGATGCTGTAAAAGCTAAAATCCATTTCTCAATAACCTAGGTTCTGATGATGTATATGGAGTGTGGAGGATCGATAACAGGGACAACAGTTTCTCAACACAGCCTTTCCAAATCAAATATGCAAGGCAGGATGTGCATTTATCTATCCTGATTTCATTCTGTCTATTTCCCGATAAATGCGAGGTATTGATCTCTCTCACTGAGAAGTAATTATTATTATTATTACTATTTTTTTTAAGGAAATAGAAAATAGGAGAGTCCACAAGAATAGTATAGGAAGACACTGTATACTTGAACAAGAAAGTTATAGCAAGGCCAGCAATGAAATCATGAAACAAAAAGCTCAACAAAACAGAAGGATAGAATAAAATTGATATAGTGCCTAATCTCTACTCTTAAGTTATAGCATGTTGGCAAGCATCATCACAGCTGCTTCATTACATCCAACAAGATGAGACTTTAATGGAAAAGGGGAGATTCCCCCAAAAGTAGGCTTTACACTGCTGGCTGACACCATTAAACCATAACCTTTGCTTCGTATCAGCAGTAGAATGCCTCATATTTTCTTGTTTAGGGCTAAGGGAATGCAAGCTCTAAGCTATGGTTAAATTCACCAAGTCCAGCACAGCAATTTGAAGAAAGAGCAATAATATCAAAACCTTTTGATTTATAGAAAATTTAGCTGTGTAATTAGTCAATCTGGAATTTAGCAAAGAAGACTTTAAACTTTTTATGCAGTTATAATTATTCCAACTTCACAGTTTTTACCTTCTGGCAGTCAACAGTCTGTATTTTTTATATCATATCTTGGTACTGATATCACATTTTGTATATAGGGTCCACCTACATCTGCTGGTATTTTGAAGTTTGAGCTTATGTATGCTCCAATTATGGAGATTGGGTGAGTTGACAGATTCTTTATCTTGGCAATTAACCATTCTGTTGATGCTAAATTAAAAACTATTGTCCTTTCTTGCCTGTAAGCTTTTTTCACTTTGAAATTGAAGGCCAAACTGTGATTTTTGTAATGCCTATGTGCAGGCCTGAGTTGCAGGCTGCTCTGGATGCTGGTCCTGCTGCTGTCCATGAATTTCGGATTCCTCCTAAAGCTCTTCTGGGATTGCACTCATATTGCCCTGTCCACTTTGATATACTTCATGCCGTGCTTGTTGATGTAAGCATTCACGTTAGTCATCTGGCAGCTGGTTCACAGACACCAGCATTGAAGGTACCCAGGTTTGTCACATATTCTAGTTTCTAATATAGATCTGTTCACAGTCTCACCCATATTACAATTTCCTCTTTTTTTCCTTGAATTTGCTATTGTTTGCAAACTGATTGTTGTGCACTATCGATACTATTGAATTATTTCAGTGATTCATCCAACGATGTAGATGTTGCTGGTGAAAGTATTGGCGGGTCTAATAAAGTATGTTTTTACATATCAAATCTATATTACAGTACCTTCTATTTATTTTTGGTCAACATGACTGAGTCTACTCTTGTTCCTTCCTATTTTTATAATTATATGTGTGCTATCTTCTTTTCTTCTTCAAAAGACTATTAAGGCTTTTGATGCATTGGTTGTTTGATGACAATATATGTTTATTTGAAATATATTCTTGCATGCATGTGCATGTGTGAGTGGTGGTTATGTCCATCTATCTGTTTATGCATGTTCATTTACACTGTTGAGTGTGTTCACTTGTATAGATGTTTATAAATTGCAAGTTTATTTCTACTTGACTAGTTTTCAGGTTTATTTCCCTGAATGTTGGATTGTCTGTGGCACCAATCCAGTTCAAGCTTGTAATACAAGTTTCAGTTTTATTATCACTTAAACTTGTTATGGTATTCTGAAGTGTTCAATCACTAATCAGATTGTTTTGTATAATCCATGATAACTGATCCTCCAAAAATTGATAGGATCCCTATCATACATTGAAAATATGAATTTGAATGTATTCCTGAGTTCTGGTTCTTCTCTTTAGGCTTCAACTTGAACCTGGTGATTCACACTTATTGAGATCCTTTCATCTTTTAGCTCATTTTGTAACTGTCTCCTTAATCCTTTCATGCATTGACAGTTGGTTTCGAGATAGATTAGCTTTGGCTTGTGCGATATGAACTCTGACATGCATGTTAAAGCACCTAGTAGCTAATTTTGTCACCATTGTTTTTACAAATTATTCGTTCATGTATTGACGGTTTTGTTTTGAGATTGACTAGGTTTCAAATAAAGTTGCTTCTGTGGATATGAACTCTAGCATGCATGTTAAAGCATTATTAGATTCCCGCAACACATTGCTTGAAGATTTTAAAGAAATCGGTGAAGCAATTAACCAAGCTATTGATGTGACTGAGCTTTCATTCAGAATGAATGGAGTAGAGTTGTTTAATTCGATCTTGAAAAAAAATCTCGGTACTGCAGATGGTGAAGTTTCAAGACAAGGCAAGCCACAAAATGGTCTTGAGGTCCTTGCTTTATTCATGCAACTTTGTAACTTGATTATATTGTCTGAGCTCTATAGTTAAATATTTTATTATCTCCTATCGTTTTGTTATGTTCTTGAACAGAAAGCAAATGGTTCTCTGAATTCTCACTTTGATGCATTGCTCAGCACCTTATCAGATGATGATCGGTTGAAGATTTTCAAATTTTTGGGCCGTCAAGTGTTCTATTTGTGGAACACTTTTCTGAATTTCCACAGGTTTGTTTTTACTCTGCTTTAACCATTGTATTTAGACATCTGATTTTCTGAATTTCTACACAGTAGCCAATAGGGTTTTATATTCTTCCAATACTTCGATTTGTTTTATTGATAATAATAGTTATAGCTATTTATATTTTTCTCTTTTAACTTGGAGAATAGTTTTCAGATTTGATTTGTTAATTGTAAAGGGATTTAATGTATATTAATATGTTCTTTATTGGTGGTATGAAGGGAAAATAAGTCATCTTTAATTTAATTGATCTTTTCAGTTCATCTTTTTCTGAGCTTTGTTTTTTTATATATTTTATTTTGAACGGTCAAAATTGTGGTAGTTTTTCTAACTAATGCTTCTTATCTTTAAAGGAAAAAATATATATATAAAGCAATAGACTTATAACTTATCTACATAATTGAACCATTGAATGTTTTTGTTTCATTTTCACAAATTGCTGAAACATTAAAATATGGCAAATGGAAACCCTTGAATCTTGATTTATGACTATATATTGATGCTTCGTAAATTTGTTTTTAATGAATTTTGTGTGTTATGTCCAATGCAAGATGCTTAGCAGCAGCAGGTGATAATAGATGTTACTAAGCATTGCATATTTGTATCACATTTTCATGATTAACGATGGCTCAGATTTCCTTTAAAAATGTTCCCAGCCCTTGAGGGTGCGTTTGGTGCAGTGAGTATATAATATGAGATTGGACAAATTATAGGAGAACTTCATTAATTCCATCTTTGGTGGTCACATAATTTTATTTTACTGAAAAATAAGTTAATTTAATCGTATTCAGTCCAACCCTTTCTCTATCAAACATAGACAACACTATTTTCACTTCAATTCTATGGTGGACCAATCAAAGAAAGAATATATTTGATTCAGTCTAATTCAACCTCAACCTCTAATAGTCCAATTTAGTTTGGCATGCCAAACAATGCCTTCAGAGTTCAATTTTCCAAAATAATGATAAGTATGTAACTTTTGTTGATAAAGCCAGGTGATATAGCCAACATTTGTAATATTTATAATTCATACAACTTCAATTAACCAGACGACATTTAGGAAGAAAATTTTTGTTCATCTAAACTAAAGATATTATATCTGACAGTTAAATGTTTTAGACATTTGTCTGACAACAGCTTATGTTTTGCATAGAAGCGTTTTCATATTAGATAGTTTTTAACTTTTGTTTTGGTTGAAAATTTGATTAATATGAATCCTCAACCTCAAAGATTTACATTAACTGCTGGTTTTATCTCAAAACGTGGTAAATTTATCCATATCTAACAGTCTTTTTCAAGCTCATTTTGAGGTATTTCTCGTTTTTTTGCAAACCCTTTCTTCAAGGAATCTATCACATGGACATTTATTCGCTCAATTTTATTTTGTCTATAGCAATACAAACATATGCAAACACATCACACCACAGATACTCAACAAAAACATAAACACCTTGTGTTTGACAAGATGCCATACCGGATATGTTCATATTTCTACAGTCGTAATGATTTGGCCAAATGTCTTGTGTGGTATTGATCTGGTCTGTGCTGCAATTACATGCTTGATCATTCTTTTTAGCAATACACTGTTGAAGACTGAAGGGACAATCATCCACAGTAACGAAAGAGATTTTTAGATATAAAGGGAAATTTCTTTGTTTTTGAGGTGAATGTGTTACCAAAAGTGTTTTTGGTTGATCTTCTTTTCCTTATCTAGCTATTCATTAATACAGGAAGAGTCGGGCTTCTTATTATTATCGTTGTCACTTTATCTGTGCTTGTTTATATGCATATTACTTCATTTCAGGGCTAACAATAGAAAGATACTGAAACATTTGCATGATCGATGGGCAAAGGATCGGAGAGCTGAATGGTCAATATGGAATGTGTACTCTAAGGTTGAGATGCCTCATCATTATCTAAATAGTGGGAGTGATGAGACCTCCAATGGTGTGCATAAAAGAGTTTCAAGTTTGTGGAAGTTGAATGATGATGTAAATACTCATATTCTACGTGTTTCATTACCACCATGTCTTGGTTTGTGTTTTCAGTGACATGCACCAATAAATTCTTTAATATTCAGTCTTGAAACTGGATTTTCTTGTGTTTTTCACAGCCTGTCCAGAATGCAGCTATGCGCGCAGAGCTTCACCGTCGAAGTATTGCACAAATGAAGGTCTGTGATTTCTCTTGTATGGAGTGCTTTTGTCTGTTGTCTTCCAAGTAGGTTGGACTTTTATGAGAGAATGTTACTTTCATGCAGATCAATACTCGATCCCTTCAAGATATGCATATATTTGGAGACCCTTCGCGAGTTCCTATTGTATTTGTGGAACGTGTCATGAATGCTCCACGGCGTACGTTTAGTGAAAACTCATACTTGAGAAATTTGGACCTGATAGATATGCTTGGCTCACAGCCAGGACCTAGCTCTGGAGCTGGGCAAGAGTTACCTGGTTCTGGCCGACTGCAAAAAGTTCGTGACTTGAAGATTGTGGTCTTTGTGCATGGGTTCCAGGCAAGTCTTAATTTTTTTTTTATGGCTACTCTTAAATTTGTAGGTACCAATTCTTTGTTTCTTTGGTTCTTGGTCACTGTTTTCATTATTTCTGTAATGAATACGCACACATTTTGGATGGAAATTGTATCTTCTTTTCTGCAAAGCATATAATTTCCTTTTTTTGGTTTCAGAACATTTTTGTGATGTCTCTCTCATTCATGTTTCTACTGAATCATGTTTGAAGCATATATCAGTAGATTAACTTGTCAGTATACAAACATAATAGGGGCATCATCTGGATTTACGGCTTGTTCGGAATCAATGGCTTCTAATAGATCCGAAGATAGACTTTCTTATGTCAGAAGCGAATGAAGAAAAAACATCTGGGGACATCAGAGAGATGGGACATAGGCTGGCTCAGGAAGTGATTTCGTTTATCAAAAAGAAAATAGATAAAGTCTCAAGATCTGGTGCCATAAGAGATATCAAGCTCAGTTTTGTTGGGCATTCTATTGGAAATGTCATTTTAAGAACAGCTATAGCAGGTACATGGTTATAACTTTGAGTATCTTTTCCCCCTTATTTTCTGTTAATTGTTAGTTCGGTATTAGATATGTGCTTTACTTTGTGCAGATGATGCAATGGAACCATACCTTAAATACCTGTACACATATGTTTCTGTATCTGGTCCACATTTGGGGTACCTTTACAGTTCGAACTCTCTATTTAATTCTGGGTTGTGGCTTTTGAAGAAGTTGAAGAATACACAGTGCATTCATCAGCTCACGCTTACAGATGATCCAGATATGGAAAAAACATTTTTCTACAAACTTTGTAAGGTACTTGAAGGAATATATTATATTATTCTGGTATACAAAGATTACATTTTGGTTTTCCAGATTTTATTCTATTTCCATGCATGGTTTTCTTGTTGTTTTGAGGGGCAGGGTATCATGGAGCCGTGGCACATATAATAGCTGGTTGACCCTTCCTGGAAAAAAATAAACTATATTTCAGTTTTCATTCTGAATTAAACTCAATTTAAATAATTGAAAAAGACAAAGAAGGCAAATGACTGTGTTTTAATTAATTTTTTGCTGAGGGTCTGAAATAGTTCATTTTTCTTCTTTCAGAAGAAGACACTGGAGTATTTCAAGCATACAATTCTGCTATCTTCACCCCAGGTATTGATATCTCTTTGCACACTAATTTGAAAAATAAGGTTACTTTCTAAAATCATTACATGTCGTGCCATTTTACTTTGACATTTGTTCGTTGTGGTGTTTTTTTGTTGACAGTCGTAGGGCTAAATCTATTTGCTGGTTTTTTTTGCATGAACATTTTCTCAATGGGCTCTTCAAAAAAAAAAAAAAAAAACCCTTTTCTCAATGGGAATTTATATGATCATATCTCTTGTTTAATTAAAATTTTACTCTCTGTCACCTTAGAAAGATAAATTGTCTTGTAAATTATTTTCTTCAACAAATTGGTTGATCGAATGGGGATGTTACAGAAATTTTTGGCATTTCTTCAACTATTGGTGTCACCACTACCATTAGTGCTATTAATTGATTATTTATCTCTCAGGACGGCTATGTTCCATATCATTCGGCCAGAATTGAACTGTGCCAGACAGCTTCATTTGACCACTCAAAAAAGGGCAAAGTATTTCTGGAGATGCTGAATAGTTGCTTGGACCAGATACGTGCTCCTTCCTGTGAGCAACGGGTGTTCATGCGTTGTGATGTCAACTTCGATCCCTCTGCCTATGGGAAGAATTTTAACTCGATTATAGGCCGAGCTGCTCATATCGATTTTTTGGAATCTGACATATTTGCAAAATTCGTTATGTGGTCTTTCCCAGAACTATTCCGGTGAACATACGCTGTCTCTTCCATCATCTGCCTGGGAATCTGCACT
The DNA here is from genome assembly GCA_033220585.1 of Dipteronia sinensis. Classification (NCBI taxonomy): domain Eukaryota; kingdom Viridiplantae; phylum Streptophyta; class Magnoliopsida; order Sapindales; family Sapindaceae; genus Dipteronia; species Dipteronia sinensis. The sequence goes on along the minus strand of CM065636.1, from coordinate 84,594,391 downwards.
GCTTACCTCTCTGTGGGTTGTGTGATAAATGGCAGCCACATCAGTATATGCGGGTTCGTATAGTTGAATGAAATCGAATCTCTATATAGCTTCCGTAGTAATACCACGACCCTTGTGCAATAGAATGTTGGTTCGAGATTAGGGGTCCGTATAACCTTTGTCAAGGTAGATATTTTGTTAACATGCATGGAGGTTTAAATGACAGTAGGATGTAGTTGTTCTAGTCTCTTAGGTACATTTGATATGTGATTGTGCATTGGATCCATGTCCTGATAAAAAGATTATTTACTGTAAACATGCTGAGGATTTGGAGGTGGGTGTGGTTACAAAATTAGGTATATATATAATATTTGTTCATCTTTTGTTAATTGCTCATAATTGCTAATCTTCTTCACTGCAATTGGATGAGTTCAACATTTGAAGGGAAATGGTTGAAATGAGTTTCATATTTATATTTGCGCATTTTGTAGCCTAATCTCTCTCTCTCTCTCTCTCTCTCTCTCTCTCTCTCTCTCTCTCTCTCTCTCTCTCTCTCTCTCTCTCTCTCTCGTTTGGAATTTGGATTCATATTTCATATTGGCTCTCCAGAAGGAATTTTCTTTTTGGCATCTCTAGACCTAGTAGCTACTGGAACCATGAGGCTTCCATGTATAAAAGTTCATCAGCAGAATAACAACCAATGTTCAAGCATTTGCCTAACAGTCTGATATTGGATGTTGAGGTGACCTCAACCAAAAGTCTAATTGGAATTTGAGCTTACTCTTGAATTAAGACCTTGTAAATTGGGTGTGTAAATAATATTTTTGGATGGTTAATATTTACGCTGTATTAAAACTAATGCTAAACAATTTAAAAATTTAGTCCAAATTTCTACCCATTGATGTGGTAAGTACATATTATGTACGGTGATGATTTACTTGCCACATCATTTGGATTAAAAATCATTTGAGTTAATTATTTTGGTTGTATAGTAATTTTTTTTTTTGACAATATCTATTAATCCGGAACCAAATATTTTTTTTTAGAAAGCTTTCAGCTATTGATAGTATTCGAATTCGAACCCGGTGACCTGGATTTGGGTTGTATAATATTATTCCATTAATATTAATATATTTTAAGACCATGACCATTAGCATTATTGATATTAAAATGGAGAACAGAATTTGATTTCTTTCTATTATATCATGATTTATGAGATGAGGTAAGATATAGAGATGCACATTTGGGGACCCCCCCCCCCCCCCCCCCCCTATTTCCTCATTTGGAGAAAATGGAGATGGGGAATTTTGGGGAGAGGTATATCCATCCCCAACCTAGTTTCCCGTTTTTTCCTTTTTTTTCCGTTTTTTTTCTGTTTTTCCATTTTTTTTTTCCATTTTCCCGTTTCCCCATTCTTCCATTTAATTAAAAATTAAAAATTAAAAAAAATATTCAATACAAATACAAACTAAAATCCATTAGTGCATTACAAATACATAATAAAATCATAAAGTATGTATTACAAATACATAATAAAATCATAAAGTGTTACATAATATATTTATTTATTTATATATGTTTTGGGGGAAATGGGGGAATGGGAATGGGAGGAGGCCACCCCATCCCCATCCCCATTTCAATATATTTATAGGGAAATGGGGATAGGGGGACCTCCCCCATCCCCATCCCTATTCCATTTCAATTTGGGGATGAAAATCATCCCCACCCCATTCTCCATTTTCTCAAAAAAAAATTCCCCAAATGAAAATGGAGACGTATGGATTTAAGGATCCGGGGGAAAATATGTATCTCTAGACTATAGTAAGATATAAAGATGTTTGTCCATTCCCATTTATCCTTTTCATTATGTTAAAATCAAAAAACTAATAGTCATGGATTAGCCGATTAGATAGTGAGTGATCATCCATAATTTAATATATATTAAAAATTTTGTGTTTTTTTTAATAAAAAAATTTATTGTAAAATATACAAGGTACATCCTGATGACATTTATAAATACACTAATGTTAGTTGACCACAAAATTTAGTTAAAAAACCAACTCAAATAATGTGATAAGTGATTTGTTATTATCATATCATTTATCACATCATTCTATGATTTATGTGGTGGATTAATTTTTTGGATAGTCATATAAATATATAAGTTTAATGGTAAACCTTTTATATCTTATTAGGTTGCGGATTTGAGTATAACCTAAGGGTATGTTTGGTATGGTTTTTCAAGTAAAACTTCTAATGAGTAGAGCTTCTAATAAAAAAAAGATTTTAGTTGTATAAATTACAAAAAAATATGTTGACAATGTATTTTTAGAAATAACTTTTGGTTGAGTGAATTATAAAAAAAATATTGACAATGTATTTATAATAAAATAAATATAGTGAAATATCTAAAATTTATAAAAGGTAGATGAGACAATTCACATGTTTAAAAAAAAGATCAATAAAAGTTTTTTTTGAAAAAATCCAAAAACTATTTTGAGTTTTAACAAACACTTAAAAAAAATTCAAAATAACTTATAATATCAAAAAAAAAAAAATGCTTTGAATCCTTTCAAAAGTCATATCAAACAAATACTAAACTCGATTCTAAATATTATAATAATTTAAATCGAGTTGTAAGCTTTACTCGATTCCGAAAAATTGTAATAATTAAAAAAAAAATCGTGGTAAATTGATCAAAGGTGTTAGTTGAAAGTTGTAACTTTGTTGATCTCTTTTACCGAAGATTTCGCAGATTCGTATGTTTGGATAAAAATCTTATCCGGATCACTTGTACTTATCCGAGATCCTAACCTACGAAAAAAACAGTAGTTAAATTTCGACATCCTTTTTTTTAAAATTTTAACAATTACAACAAACTTTTTAAAATTTGACACTACAACAAAAACACGCAACAATGGAGGATTATTCTCTTCCTCATGACGCTCTCTTCCTTGGACTCGATAGCTCTACTCAGTAAGTCTCTCTTTAATCGTTCAATGCAGGTCCGCCAACTGGACTTACCCAGTTAACTAAATCTAGTTTTTGACTAGTTTATGATAGTGGGTTCCATTGATTTTTATCAAATTTTCACATCATCAATTGAAACTGTTATGATCAGTCTACAACTTCATTAGATGTTTCTCTAAGTGGTTCATTGTTCACATTTAATATGATCTGCATGAAACCCTTTTTGTAATAAGTGGCAGAATTTTTGTTGGGAATTTTGTACAGAATTATGTTATATATAACCTAAATTGAATGTGTGTGTTTTTTATTTGTTTTAAATTTTGAAAGGTCCTTGAAGGCAACTGTGTTGGACTCCAATCTCAACATAGTGGCATCAGAGCTAGTTCATTTTGATTCTGATTTACCCCATTACAAGACCAAAGATGGGGTTTATCGAGACCCTACGATTGATGGCAGAATTGTTTCACCCACCTTGATGTGGGTAGAGGCTTTTGATCTCATGCTTCAAAAACTCTCAAAATCCAGTTTGGATTTCTCGAAAATTGCTGCTGTATCTGGTAGTGGACAGCAACATGGTAGTGTGTATTGGAAGAAAGGTAGTGCTGCAATTTTATCTGCTTTGGATACAAAGAAGCCATTGGTTGATCAGCTTGGCAGTGCCTTTTCAATAAAGGAATCGCCGATATGGATGGATAGCAGTACCACAGTTCAATGTAGGGAGATGGAGAAGGCTGTTGGTGGTGCATTAGAATTGTCTAAAATTACGGGCTCAAGGGCTTATGAAAGATACACTGGACCACAGATTAGGAAGATATTTGAAACACAGCGCGAAGTTTACGAGAATACTGAAAGAATTTCCCTTGTTAGCTCTTTCATAGCATCTCTTCTGATTGGGGCTTATGCTTGTATTGATGAAACTGACGGTGCTGGGATGAACTTGATGGATATCAAGCAAAGAGCCTGGTCTAAAATAGTTTTAGAGGTTTGTTTTTGACTATAAGTTAAATGTTTTTATTAATTTTAGATCTTGAATATTTGTTGAAATGCTTTATAGTACCACAATAAGTCTCTTGCTTCACTTTAGGCGAACTTTGATGAGTTTCACTGTTTATTATAGGCTACAGCGCCAGCTTTGGAGGAAAAACTTGGAAAACTAGCACCTGCTCATGCCGTTGCAGGTCATATTGATCAGTACTTTGTGGAGAGGTTGGTCACATAACGTTTATTAATCACCTTTCCCTTGATGTTCTTTTAGGATCACCTATATAACTTCTATAATTGGCTAGGTTTTCTCATCCTCACATTTTGGAATTTTATTTTGGCATGAGGATATGAATATGAATTAAGTGATAGACTGAAAAATAAGAGGAATGATGTGTGTGTAGTTGAAATGTGGTAGTCAGCTTAAGCCAGCATGAGGCAAGTTATTTGTTTTAATTCAATGAGACCTATAAGAGATTAAATGAAATTCCTTAAAAAATTCATGTATACAAACACTGAGCTGATACAGAAGCGAGCTGCGAAACAGCAACTGATATAGATTTTTTTATATGTTTGGCTATTATAATACCAATAGCATGCCTGTATTTGTGTCTGCATCTGTTAATCATACAAATACCTGGATGTCCAATGGCTGTGGATATTGATTTTCTGTGCAAAAACTTAATGAATAATGAATCTAAAAGGAAATAAAAAAAAATAGTTTTATATTTGAAGTCTTGGTGCTTAGGTGCTAATAACATTCAAATGTTTCAGTTCATAATGAGTAAGGACTGCTTTGATATCTTGATATATGTTTATCATACGTGGCAGTCTCAAGTAAATTAATTGATATCTGGAAACTACATTAATGTCCTTGCAGATTTCATTTCAGCAAGAATTGCTTGGTTGTTCAGTGTTCTGGGGACAACCCCAACAGTTTAGCAGGTTCATGATCCTTCATCTCTAACTTTCACCAACTTATTGGGAAATTCCTTTATCACCCTTCCTGCATATCACTCAACTACTTCGTATTTCATCAACTAAAAGCATTTTGAACCTGCAGGTTTGACCCTAAGCGTTCCTGGGGATCTGGCGATCAGTCTAGGCACCAGTGACACTGTAAGAATATTTCTCACCTCTGTAACAATTCCTTGTAATGTTGGCTCCCGGCCACATGTGCGGATCTTGGTTTGTTGATTTATTTATTAACTTGGTTACAAAATTCCCATGCTAAAAAGGCATAACCATGGATTGTTTTATGTCCTTTTAGTGCATCTGCATATTTTTTTCTAGTATCATTATGTGATGGTCTTAATTTTAGCAATTTGATTTTGTCAGGCTGGGCACATCACATTTCCACATATATCTATAAATGTTGTCCTTTTTATTAGTCTTATTTTGGCTTAGATTCAGACCAATTATTTTACATTGAACCTGATTGTGGTTGTTGCAGGTCTTTGGGATCACTCATGATCCTCAACCTGGATTAGAAGGTCATGTGTTTCCTAATCCTGTGGACCCAGAAAGCTATATGGTAATGTTGGTGTATAAGAATGCTTCTCTGACTCGTGAAGGTGTGGTTGATCGGTAATATATTACGCATTTTAGTACAGCAATGTAATAGTTCCAATCTGACCACATTATTCATTGTAGATGTGCGTAATCGCTGTGCGGAGAATTCTTGGGAAGTTTTCAATAAATATCTGAAACAAACACCGCCTCTAAATGGTTTGAAAATGCCTTCTTTCAATTGTTTTTCCTGTATATTTGCTGTGATTTGTCCTCTGTTTTCTCATTTGGTTTCCTACAGGTGGGAAGATGGGTTTCTACTACAAAGAGCACGAAATTCTTCCTCCCCTCCCAGGTGGGTTTTATTTATATGTTTTCTCTGGTATATTGATGAATTACTATCTCCTTCAATATAGCCTATGTTCTTTTGTGGCATGTTCTCTTGTACAAAACATATCAAATTCATCGATGGATTGAAGTCCATCTTTTGGGTTTTTTCGCCTTTGAATATTTGGGGAAGTAAACAGACTCAGAATTTTTACTTGTATGATTATGATGCATAAAAATCTGTATAGTAGGATCAGAATTTTTACTTGTATGATTATGATGCATAAAAATCTGTATAGTAGGATCCATTGAATGTTGCTTACTTGATTATGCAAAAGTAGTTGAGATTGGCAATCTGCTGGTCATGTTTCCTTGTCTATTGTATTCTTGAATCTTCAAAGGTCACATCAAAGACTGACATTTATTTGTCTATTCAGTTGGCTTCCATCGCTATATACTTACGAGTTCCACTGGAGAAACACTAAATGGTTTCACTGAAGTTGAAGTGAAGCAATTTGATTCTCCTTCTGAGGTTTGTAATATATCATAAATCTGTCTCTGTAGGCTAGTGAACACCTACAGAATGTCTTCTGAGGAAAAAACAAACAAATGAATTGCAGGTCCGGGCAGTGATAGAAGGCCAACTTCTCTCAAAGCGAGGCCATGCAGAAAGATTTGGTTTGCCATCTCCTCCCAAAAGAATCATAGCTACTGGTGGAGCATCAGCAAATCAGAGTATTCTGAGCTCCATGGCAGCGATTTTTGGCTCAGATGTGTATACAGTCGAGAAATCTGGTAATGCAGTTATCACATCGTGTGCTGTCTACTATTGTTTGTGATGACAAATCTAGTTTGAAACTGAATCTAGCACTCAGCTTCACAATATCCTAATTAATAATTCTCAGACGTGTTGCTCGTTTTAGTCAATAGTAACTTTCCTAATTGCTTATTCTTATGGTCATTTTCTTGTTTTTAGAATTTCTTCTTTCCTTGATGTGGTGACCTTTGTACTTGCTTGACAGATTCGGCTTCACTGGGAGCTGCATTGAGGGCTGCTCACGGTTACTTGTGCAGCAAGAAGGGAAGCTTTGTACCAATTGCCGGCATGTACAAGGACAAGTTGGAGAAGACGTCTCTCAATTGCAAGCTTTCCGTGAAAGCTGGAGACCAACAACTGGTTTCTAAATATGGTGTGATGATGAAGAAGAGAATGGAAATAGAGAATCGCCTTGTCGAGAAAATTGGCCGCTGTTAGATGAATCAGGGAATGCAGTCCAGCTTTAAAATAAATATGAACCACAGTGCCTTGCAAATCCTACATTAGTTATGACATGTTTCTTTGGTTAGAAATGCCCTAATAATAACAGTACATAAATTAATAAAAAAAAAGAAGTTATGGTTCTGTTAGTCAGATTTTAGTCTTGATATAATTACTTGAGCCGCAGAGCTGTAAATTTACCTGAGATTCCATAATCCATCAGCTTGTGTTATCTTGCCTGGTTACGAGTCTCCTTCCATAGTATTAAATTGAAATCCACATAAATCCTCATATAAAATCTGCCTACCATTGTTTACAGATAATTTTTTTACACAAACTTGGACTGAATCCAACTCTCAGCGACCGGTATCACTTTTGGATCTTTCCTGGTGTGATGTACAATTACTAACTATTTTTTTGAAATATTTGTACGCCCATTTACTATTCAAAATAAATTATCTACATTAAACTCTAATTTTATTTTTAAAATATAATTTTCCTATTTGGATTTCATTTTCATTAGTGGATTTTTTTTTTTTGAGAAAAATATAACAAGAATAACTATTCTCCTTGTAGAATAAATAAAATGACAAAAAATCCTGATTAAAAAATTTTGAACTAATTTTTTCAAACTGTATCTAAAAATAATTTACGATCATTTAACCAATTATTTTTTAAAAAAATCGAGGTATTCTTTTTGAATTAGAAATCAAATGACCCATCACCCAAATTTGGGAACATGAAATGTACTTCGGAAAAACCGAAGTTCCATGTAAACAAACGAATCTAGTAACTTGAACAATGAAGGACAAGTCAAACTTTTATAAATGCAACAAGAAAGCAATAGATCATATATGTCTGTGCAAAAGCACATAGAATTCACAGCAACCACATTAAGAAATGAAACCATACAGAAGAAAGACCATCACATGATAGCAAACCATGGACAAGATGACACATCTCTAAGACTTATCAATATTCATCTCCGTCATCGCCATCATCCCCCTCAGCAGATTCTGCACCAACCTCTTCATAATCCTTCTCCAGGGCAGCAAGATCCTCACGAGCCTCTGAGAATTCACCTTCCTCCATGCCCTCGCCAACATACCAGTGCACAAAGGCACGCTTTGCATACATGAGATCAAACTTGTGGTCGATGCGAGAAAACACTTCAGCAACGCTGGTGGAGTTGGAAATCATACAGACAGCCCTCTGCACCTTGGCAAGGTCACCACCAGGGACCACGGTTGGTGGTTGATAGTTGATACCACACTTGAATCCAGTAGGGCACCAGTCAACAAACTGAATTGTGCGCTTGGTCTTGATGGTGGCCACAGCTGCGTTCACATCCTTGGGCACAACATCACCCCGGTACATCAGGCAGCAAGCCATGTATTTGCCATGGCGAGGGTCACATTTGGCCATCATGGATGAGGGCTCAAAGGCACTGTTAGTGATCTCAGCCACTGAAAGCTGCTCATGGTATGCCTTCTCTGCGGAGATAACAGGAGCATAAGAGGAAAGCATGAAATGGATCCTTGGGTAGGGCACCAGATTGGTCTGGAACTCAGTCACATCCACATTTAGGGCTCCATCAAATCTCAAAGATGCAGTGAGGGAAGAAATCACCTGAACACACAAGCCAAAATAACACCAATTAGCAACAATCATCTGATAAATGCAGAAGTACAGAAAAAAAACAAGAACTATTTGTTATCTACCTGAGAGACAAGGCGATTTAGATTGGTGTAAGTGGGACGCTCAATGTCAAGAGAGCGCCTACAAATGTCATAGATGGCTTCATTATCGAGAAGCACAGCAACATCAGTGTGCTCAAGGAGGGAATGAGTTGAAAGGACACTGTTATAGGGCTCCACAACAGATGTGGAAACCTGAGGTGAGGGATACACAGTGAAACCAAGCTTTGATTTCTTTCCATAGTCAACAGAAAGACGCTCCAAGAGAAGTGACCCGAGTCCTGAACCTGTACCCCCTCCAACAGCATTGAACACAAGGAAGCCCTGAAGGCCAGTGCAGTTATCAGCAAGTTTCCGGATACGATCCAAGCATAGATCAACAATCTCTTTCCCAACTGTTGTTCACAAACAAAATTATCAGCATTCACATTTTACAACAGAAATAACATTGTAAATGTAAACGGAGGAGAAAGGTGTGTAAATTACTTGTATAGTGGCCACGAGCAAAGTTGTTGGCGGCATCTTCCTTGCCACTGATGAGTTGCTCAGGATGGAAGAGCTGGCGGTAAGTTCCAGTCCTCACTTCATCAATAACAGTGGGCTCAAGATCGACAAATATAGCACGAGGGACATGCTTCCCAGCCCCAGTTTCACTGAAAAAGGTATTGAAGGCGTCATCTCCTCCACCAACGGTCTTATCACTCGGCATTTGGCCATCAGGCTGAAAGACATAGGAGTTTCAACAATTAAATAATATGGAAATTTCATCTTAAATCTATATGAATCAAATCCACAAAAATGAATTCATTATACTAACAATAACAACAATTCCTTAAAATCAAACTGACATTATGCCTTGGGTCATACACGAAACACCCATAATTCAATGAGAGACTTACAATAAAATAAGATCAATAGGTTAATTAACACATCCAAAACAACACATAACAAAACCAAACATGATATCAAACCAATAAAACACAACTTCAATGATCAAAACACTAGCCGTAACAAGTTTCACAGGTAAATTATACATAATAAAGTTCAAAGCTAGTACATATAGGTAAGATAATTAAGTTAATTTAGTCTGTTATTAAAACTTCCAAAGCATAATAAGACATTCTGGTATTCCTCGTCACAAAACCAATAATTATTTAAAATTAAAAAAAAAATCACAATAACAGATCTTATCACTAAACAAACTCAATGTCCAACGAAATTCAAACATAATGAAAGATCAATTAGATATTCATCATCGTATAGCTTAGATCTTGTACAAAAACAGTAATCCAGTCACAGATCCAATAATATAACAAATTAAGAAAAGTAAAAACAATATTAAATCCAGATCTAAGAAGAAAGAGAATTACACAGAAACAATACACTTATAATTCCAAAAATAAAATAAATGCAAACCTCCACAAACATAAATCTATCAATTCTCGCTAACAAGAAGCATAGATCAAACGCGATATTAGACAAAAGAGAGAGATACGAAAGTACCTGAATGCCATGTTCAAGGCAGTAAAGTTCCCAGCATGCATTTCCGACCTGGATACCGGCCTGACCAATGTGGATGCTGATGCACTCTCTCATTTTCGAAGATCTATTGATTACAAAAAGAAACTAAGAAAATAATTCTAAAATCGAAAGCTAATTCTATCTTGAAAAAGTTTGCTACGAGCGGCGTTTATGAAGACGCCTTTCGATGGAGAGTTGGATTTCCAGGTCTTGGGGATTTTATAGGGCATGGTTCTGGTCTAAAAATATCTGTGGTTCTTTAACCAGGGTTATTTTAACCGCGGTTGGTTGCCAGCCAGAGTGCCCGCCAGCGAGCAATGATTTGTGACAGTCTGGCTGTTGGTGATTGGGGAAATTAATCGTTAACCATGGTTAATTTGCCCGCTAAATTTTGATTTTTGATTTCAGTTGTGCATGTAGGCACAAGTTTTGAAGAAATTGCAAATATACCGTTGTTAGTTCGTAACGCTAGCTCTCTGTTGAAGGGTAAAATTGTCAAACGGAAGTTGGGACTTGGGAGTTGGGACACATGCGATGTTTATTGGTGGAGCAGGTGGGCTATCAAATATAGTAGATCCTACGTTTCAATCATGGACCCCGTTCAATGTCGTTGGGCCCAATATGAGTCACTTGCACACTCCAATACATGACCATATCCATATCCATGTATAATATAAATCGACGATATTTGCATCCTTAAAAACTGTATGTACACCCCAATTTAGTATTGTTTTGAAAATCCAATATTACCCTTGAGTAAAATTATATAAATGACTAAATAGTTTGTAAGTACACACCAATAATTGATAATTTGTTTTATATTAATCATTTATAAAAAAGAAAAAAAAAGTTACCTATTAATTATTTGATATGATAATAAAAACCTTCCTATTTTATCAAACCTTAACTTCTATTTTAAATACTAATTTCAATTTCTTTTAAGGAATACAAATTGATTGAGCTGACAAACAATTTACTGTTATAATTGAGTGAAAAAAAATCAATAGCAACAATAAACTTTCATATGAACAATTGTTTTTTTTTTAAAAAAATTCTTATAAACAGAAGAATTGAAATACATTGTTGTGTGCTGAAAGTCTCTTTTTACGTATGGTCATTCTTCTAGGTTGATGTAATTGCTGTTTTCTATTAATAGATTTTAAATTTCAAAAACAAATATTAAAAAATTAAAAACTAAAAGAGTTAAAGCAACACATGCACATGTTACAGTTACAACTAGTAGTTTTTCAATTCGGTGGAATTGGAGAATTTTGAGCTTAAAAAATATTTTAAAAAAAAAGGTATAATGCAATGAAAAGAAAATTTTTTTCATACACATTTTTAGAGACATCCAATGTTTTTGTAGGAGTTATAAATAATTTTTTAAAAAGAGAAATTATTTATTTGAATAAAAAGATATAAACTAATAAATTTTAAATAAATATGATTATATAACAAAATAGTGGGGTGAGCTTACAAAAATATAATACAATAAAATTAAAAGAAAGAGTATTTTTGCCATTAAATGGGGTTTATTTACGAACCAGAAATTTTTAAAATATTTTAGTGGTGTACTTATGAAAGGGGTGTACATACGGTTTTTGAGGGGTGCCAATATCGATACTCATAATATACAGAATAATACTTATAATCCAAAACACTTGAAAACAAATAATTTGTAACATCATTTAGGTCGAACAATATAAGATTGGCCCGGAAATATACTCCTCATACATACATTATGAGCAGGGGCGAATCCAGGATTTTGTATCCGGCGGGGCTGAACCAAATACTAGTTAGGGATATGTTAATGGTACATGTTGGGGACGGGTTTTTCATTACCATCCTCAATACCAATTTGTATGAAAAATATCATCCCGATAAATACCTACCTTAAAATAAAGGGTGCAGGTACGGAGATTCTCCATTAGGGAATCGGTTTTTTACCCCATACCATTATCTTCCCATTAATGTATTTTTTTTATGACTTTTTGATAATGATCATATAAATATTATTGAATTATATTAAATAATGGAGGGAAAAAATGGGAAAAAGAAAGGGAAAATTATATTAGTGAGAGATAAAAATATGAGGGAAAATTATGTTTATATATATATATATATATATATATATATATATATTGATAGACGGGACGAAGACTTGAAATAAGAAACTAGAAAGCTATAAATAATTGTAAATGGTGAGTCATGACTCATGATAATGTCTACGTACCTACATAATAAAATGAATCATTTGTGTTAGACATTTGAGCTCTATAAATATAACATACTATTCAAAACTTGCATTTGGACTCTATAAATATAACATGTTATTCAAAACTTAAAAAAAGTTAAGAAAAAGACAGACGGGGCTACAGCACCGTGTAGCCCCCAAAAGCATTCGCCCCTGATTATGAGGTTGTGGGTTTAAATCATATTCACTCCCCTAAACCATAAATATCGTAATATTTCAAAAATAAAAAACACATTATTTAGATCGAATTTTAAACTAATTTTTTGAGTTGAGTGGAATTGCTGTGTATATTCCTGACAAAAACAGACGTATAGAATTTTTTGTTATACAAAATTTTAGTGCAATTTTATATTTTAAGCGATATGCGGTGTTTAGACCCATGTTAACACAATCCTTAATTTCTCATGTACCTTTTTTTTTTTCTCTTCTTAATCAGTGAATGTGGTGATAAAAGCAAATCAATAATTTCCATAATCCTTATATAAAAAATCAAAATGAAGGCATCAAGGTAAACAGATCTATGAATGCGTAAAGTGATAAAATTTTAGGGATAATTCATTATTGATCTTCTTCATTTTTACGTTTGTTTTCGGCTTTCTCTGGTTTTAATTTGTTTTCTTGATCCAAAATCCTTTGGGCTTGGCTGTGGGAGTGACCAGTTGGACAAGCACTAATCTAAATTATAAAAAAAAAAAAAACAGTTCCATGACCTCCTCCCTCATATTATACTGTGTAGCTAATAGCAATGGCATTGTAAGTGAATTAACTACTCATCTAGGTGACATAATAAAAGTGAAAATCAAACAGAAATTTTTATTTTTAGTTGGATTGAGGTCCTTTCCAGACTCCAGTTGCTTTTATAATTTCACTTGTTAGCTTGGCCATTGTTTTTCCTGGCAAATCTTAGAAGAAGAAAAAACAAAATGTACAGCTATGAAGATATAAACAACCTCTAAATCAGAGGAACCATGATCTAATTACTAATTATAGCGACATACAGAATCTGAAAACATGCTTCAGCTCTCTGATTCACATCAACTAATCAAATTCATAAACAGCATCACACTGGGAAACTACTAAAATAATAGCCCTCTCTGCAAACCAGACATCTCACATGATGTACCAATGGTTATTGTGAACACAAATATTGATCCTAACAGCTAACTTCCAACTTATTTTGAAATAATTCAACAAAACGAAGTCCTCAACAATGCTGACTATTGGTTTCAAGAATGGTAAACTGAGAAACAAATGAAAAAGAGAAATATAGAGTAATATTATACTATTCTCGCTTTGCAGGCAGCGTTGAAATGTCGAATGGTAAATTCAGAGCCTCAAATCTTTGATGTCCTGAATAATTTATTATGTGTGGTCTCATTGTCTTGAATTTTGCCGACTTCTGTACAAGACAAGCATGTCCGAATTGAAGATGTTATTAAATTGGCTTGAAAGGAACAGGTTACAAAATCCAACAAAGACAATGTCTAGACTATAGGTCAAAGCAGGGTATATCCGTATATGTAGTTTTTCTACAAAAAGATTTGGTCAACTTAGAAAACAAAAAATACAAATGGAATAAGCTACAAAGCATCAAGACACCAGAAGCTACATTAAGAATATATCAAACATACGAGATGGTGAATAATTAGAAAGGAAAAACTCGTGATTTCAGTCAGCGTCACTGTAGTAAGTGCTCGTCCCATTTTCTGTGCCAGAAATAAAGCACAGTCCGAGGACTCGTTCAAGTTAACCCCAGAAATGCAAATGTCTCTTAGTACATATAATTAACCAGAATGATAGAACCTAGGGGAGAATTGATGATAGTGTAACTAAATTAGTAGTGCTTACAAAACTAGGCAAACAATAGTAAGACCATGGAACATAATAGCAATCAAAAGAATGCAAATAATCTTCAACAAAATTCAGGATAAGCAAAGAGAGAGGCAGAACTATCTTCCTACTCAAAGAGATCATTGCGCTCAGATGAATATATGGGGTAAGCATTATGAAAGGGAAACCATATACCATGAGAAAAAGGCAACAGAAATACAACATTCATAATTTTCAACTCTTTAAGCTTCATATCTGCCTATCACTAAACACAAAACCGCAAAGAAATTGTAACAATATAAAGCCAGTAACCCACTGCAAAATAGTGATAGTTAAACAGTATTATAATTCCTATATGACAATAGATGAAAATAATATCCTTAAATTAGAGATGAAAAACAACCACACCAAACTTGAGCACCGGCAACAGAAAAAAGGATGTGGATTTCGGCAAGCATAATTTTGTGTAGGAGCAGTTGAAGACTAGCTACACATAGAAATCAGTACTCTGCAATAACCTTCAAAGCAATTAAGAATGGTGGGAATAGATTCTTATAAGTTCTAAAGAAAGTCAATTAGCTAATATCCGGACATAAAATACAACGGCAAAACATACTAACAACAAAGCATTCCTTGACTTCAATAACAACAGTTCATTTTCATAAAGAGGAACAGAACCACATGAGCGATTCAAACAGAGTGGTGTATGATACAGTTACAATAGAGGTCAACCATGGTTATGCAAATACATACTACATAAACAGATATTGGTATTTTGCAAGTCTAATACCATCAAAACCCAAAGCATGATCAAAGTTTGCTCACATATAAATAAATACACATGAAAAGAAAACTCACAAGATGGTCTGAAAATATATTAGATATTTTAGCACAATAATGAATCGGGAAGTTCATCATTCATCGCATATAAATCAAAAATCCTAATGTCAAATCATATTAAACTCGTGCTACTAATTATAACCCATTAAACTAAATGAAACCTATTGTCTATTGGAGCACAAATTGACAGCAATCATAACAAGCACTAATCAAAATCATCAAGAATAAACAATGGTGAAACCAAAACCCCAATTAGTTAAATACATGTATGGACCACTAAGAAAAGTACATGATTAGTTTTCTCCATTACAAGCTATTATTCCCCAAAAACAAGTCAAAATGCAGCAAGAAACCAAAACTAATTGTTGATGCTGATAGAAGCTAAATGGAATCAGTCCATGCTCAAGTGGTTTCAACTTTTCTAAGCTAAGGACATGAACAAATGGGAACCACCGACATATTCACATAGCAGCTCAGATATAAACATATTACTAAAAAAAATAATGGAAAAAATAAATAAAACCACACAAATAGAAATGAAATAATAATAAAAAATAAAAATAAAAACTTTATCTTCATAATTATAAAATTCAGCTCAATCTATTGAAAACTGGGAAAAACATACATCATCACCACCATCATGAGGCATGGCCATTAAACATTTAAACATGTAAAAAGTAAAACTTTTTTTCGCATACATACATGTCAAAATCATCAAAACGCTTCACAAATCAGAAACTGTCTTCTTCTTCTCAGTATTTCGATGTATTACAGGCAGCATCCATGACTGATGACGAATCGTACATTCCTCCTCCTCCTCCTCCTCATCTTTTTCGAAAAAAGAAAAAAAAAGAAAAAAAAAACAAATAATGTGAAATATTTCTTTTATATATATATATAAAAGAGAGATATTTATATATATATATATATATATATATTTGCCTGGCTCCATCCTGTCTGCCTTTTTCCACACAAAAGAGGATTCTACACAGAGAGGGAGAGAGAGGAAGAGAAGAGAGCTACATTGTGTTCTCTTCCTCTCAAGTATCGTCTGTGAATACACCAAAACGGCCTCAGATTTACACATGCGTTGCCAGAGAACGAATCCACGTGACCAAGGGCAGTTTGGTCATTACATAAAAGCACCTCCTCCACCGCCACCTCCACCTCCACCTCCACCTCCACCTCCAGGGCCATTGGCATTTGCAGAACAGTTACAGTCAGCCAAGCAAAGCAAAAATGCAAAACCAACAAACAATAAAAATCTCTTTTTCTCTCTCTGGGACTCTGGGAGGTTGTCTGGGTTTTTGGAGGTATACTTTTCTTTTTCTTTTTTTTTAGTTGGTGACTAGTGAGGAGGGTCTAAATAAGGAAATTGATTGGCTTATACTTTTGTTAGAGAGCAGAGAAATAACAGCAGAAGAGAGGCCGGTGAAAAGCCATTTTCAACCCTTTAGTTTGCTCTTCGTTCCTCTTTCACCGTTTTGTCTCTCACTCTTTATGACTCTTTCTTCCCCTTTTACCCCCCAACGAGAAAAACTAGAGTTGGACGGTTTCTCCGTGAAACCTCCACTAAAAATACGACACGTAACACTAAATAATACCTATAATTTGTTAGAATGAGACCGTCTGTATCCGATACTTTGGATCATTAAAAAGGACCCTATGTTACAAGGAATGCTAGTGTGAGGCAGCAGTACAAAACCGCAGGCTGTGTTTTATATGACAGTTTACGAGTGACAGGCACAGGCACAGCTGTGATTTTTAAAACTTAGAAATGACGCAAGAGGTGTGTCACAATGTTTTTGACTGACTGACTGAGTAGGTCTAGTCAGATCAAATTGGTTATATCTGCAATCGGCATAATTTTGTTTGCCTTGCACTTGGACTTGCAAAATTTTACTGAAAGTGGTGTCTACAAGTATTTACTTTTCACTGTTGACTGTACCAATGGATAAGTGTGCCCTCCAAAGCCCAAGCTTCAATTAGCCGAATCCCAAGACGGCAACACCACTTTCAAATTTAGATTCACAAATTCATTACTGTTTCAGCTTTCAAATATATGTAAAATTATAGTATTACAGTAGTTGCATTTCTCGATATAATTTTTCTATTATCAGTTCGTCATCATATAAAATATATCAGGACGAAAAATAAAAGCCATTATATTTATATACTTTGGTTCAAAATGTATGTATCGGTCAAAACTTTCCCATAATCTATATTATCCACGTTTTTCGTCCTATTATATTTTATATCAGAAAGAATTGACGGTAGAAATAAATTAATAATTTTAACAACTCTACTTTTGTTTTGTTTCAAATGAGCAATATATATTTTATATATATATACTATTTTATAATAATAATAATAAAGTGAAAAGAGTGAGAGATGGGTGGAGAATTGGAGATCTATCGACCATGAGCCTCCCCGATGATTCATATGGATTGGTGGAAATCCAATATCCTATCTATACAGGTCTCTTCTCACTTTTGATTTTTGTTTTAATAAATTTCAGCAATCCACCTTTTGAAATGACGATGGAGATATTTTTTTTTTTATGAATTATTCTAGAGATCCAAAGTTTTTTTTTTAATAATTGTCATTATATAATCTGATATTTTTTCAATTCTTTTTATTTAGGGACATTTCCCTATGTTTACTGTTTTTAAACGATCACTGATTTTGTTTAACGGTCAGCTTTAACGGGAAGGGGTTTCATGTCAATTTTTTTTTTTAACGTTGACTTTGTGTGTCACAAGTCACAACTCACAAGATATACTAATGTAGTAGCTAGTTTTGGTAAATTTACCCTTATTCTGAAAGGATCAAGTGAAGGACACCTTTACAAATAAAAAATTAATAAAAAAGGTCGTACATATATTCCATAGTATATGTCCAAAATAAGTATGAAGAGAAATATCCGAAGTAGTCTTCTTCAATGAAACGTTCTCATTACCATTTGGTGAGACTGTCCAATAAAATTGTACTAAATTATAATTTAGTAATATATATTCATATTCTCGATAATATATATTTATATTTTCGAAATAAATTGTACAATTTTATTGGAATTTTCTCCCTTGTTGTGTATATTACAATTTACAAGTCATTCACTACTAATACTACATTTCAGGATTGATCCATCCATTAATTAATTCCGTCAGACAAAAAATAATAATTAAAGAGCATGGATCAATTATCTCTTACTTTGTATGGACAGTTAAGAGCTACCATCGTCATTGAATTAATAACCATAAAAAGATGGACGATGATGATGATGATGCTTTAATCAGAGTTAAATTAGGTTCTGGTTCTAGGTTGGTCATGTCATTATCTTATAACAACTTGACTTTTCCTGCATCATTTTAAGAAGCCCCCAAAGAAAGAAACAAAAAAAAAGTGCTGTTTGTTCAGACTTCCAAATGGTTTACTTGTGTTTATTTATTTAATCTGTTGTCATAAATAACTTTTATTTTTTTGATTAATGTTAAGTAAAACAAAGAATGGTGGGGTGAGGTGGCGGTAGATGAGCATAGTTAATTAAGTGTAAATAAGAGTAAAGAGAGCCGCCCTACCGGTAAAAAAAAAAGGCAGGTGTTGTTTGTGTCTTAAAAACGTCACCGGCTTTGGTTTGTTTACACATTAAAAGAAGGGCACATACAGGGACCAGGACCAGCTCTCAATCGACCAAAAAGGACAGTCACCTTTCCTCTTCTTCTGGAAATTCCAACCGTTACTATTTCAAATAATGGGGACATCGAATCCGACAAAACACTCCTCTCTTGTTTTAGTTTCTTATTCAAGTAATCTATTATCAAATATCAAATATCAAATATCAAATATCAAATACTATACCGTGATTTTTTTTTTAAAGAGTATATATATAAATATATTTGAAATTGTATTTTAAAAGAGTAGATTGAAGAACTTGAGGTTTTCGCATTATATCAAGACTACAGTGAAATTGAGAATACCAAATGTTAAGTATTATAAATTCCATCAACTATATGCTTTAGATACTATAGTTGCATCTTTACCCATTAGTTTAAATTTTTTGGATTTAGTGATTGCTTATATTGACACGGGAGTGTCTATTTACATGACTCAGGATCAGTGATGGACCCAAAAATTTTAACGAGGTGGGGCACTTAAACAAAAAATAATTATTTAAAAAAAATTAATGAAAATTTAAAATCATAATAAAATGTGTTTTTTTATATAAAAAATGATGGTATAATGAATTTTTAATTTAAAAAATAGAATACTTACTCGAAATGAATTAAATAATCTTACATTTAAAAGAACTAAAAACAAGAAATAAAATATTAAAAAATAAATAAACAATAACAAGAAAAACAATATGAACAATGAAAAATTATAGTATTTGTTCGTAAAAAAATTAAAATATAGTTTTATAATAAAAAAATTTGTTTCGTATTTGTAGTGAATTCACTTTAAATTTATACAAAAATAATTGATTAATAAATACTACTAGAAATGTTTTTGAATTTTTTATTTTTCTAATTATTGATAATAAATAAATTAGAATAATAAAACAAAGAAAAATATAAAGGATAAAATAAAATGAATCATAATAATAGATGAACTATTTTAATATAATAAATTTAAATTTGAGATTTTATGGTTTATTAATTGGATGTGTTAGGTATGTCAAACTAAAAATATTAGAAATAAGAAAATTTCAAAATAATAATAGATAAGATAATTTACTATATAATAAAATTGAATTAAGTAAACCACAAATTAAGAGTAGTTAAGAATTTAACAATGAGGGGAAAAAGAAAATGGATTATTTTGTTGTAGAAGAAAATGGAAATTTGATAAAGGAATTGGAAACGAGTGTAAAATAAATAGATATTAAAAAATATTTGTTTTGCTTACGCTGAGAATTGAACCAGTAACTGAAACTAAAGAAATGAAGACAATAAACCAACAGTGCTGTGTAACAACATATGTTATGGTGTGTTATTTGTGATATATATATATATAAACAGAAAATGATTTTTCTTTTGAAAATTTGATGTGGGGCACGGGCCCCACCTAGTCTCTATGTGGGTCCGCCCCTGCTCAGGATCAAGGTGTAAAAAGGTTCCCAATTCTCACTTTAATTTGTTGAGCATTATATCATGTTCGAGGGGCCGTTTTGAGACTTCATAACTTTTGATTTCGGGAGAGTTAGTTGGCGTGCCTTATGTCATTGGAAATATTAGCATCTTAACTACAATTTCCTCTTTGGAATTGTATCGTTTGAAGCTTCCTAGAAGGAGCTATTTCTGTTTTTATTTTCATTGGTCAACAGCCTACAATTACAGGATTTGAATATTTTTACTTATTATTTGCTTTTGTCAATTAATTCTTTTGTGTTTCCCATGCTTGGTGGTTGTTCCAAGGCTAGACTTTAATCCTCTTATGTGTTCCCATGTTTGAAGGGTTGTTCCAAGACTAGGCTTTATATTTGGTTATTTTCCTTTGTAAAAGGCAGATTATGATATTTTGAATGAAATATACTCTTTTTGAGTTTTATCCTAACTCTTTATCTCTTTGGTGGATTTTCATTAAGTGGTGAGTTTTCTTTTGGTTATGTATCCTTGATTAGCTCTCTAGGGTGGTGATATTTTGTACCCTTTTTGAAATAACTTCGGTGGTGAGCCTTTACTTATCTTGCTGAATTTCCGTTAGGTGGTGATCTCTGTATCCCTGTGGAAGTGAAGCTATTGTTCTTTTGTGTGTGTTTGAGCTGTTTCTTGTTTGTCACGGTGCCTCCCGGCATCATATATGGTATAAAGCCAAAAGGCAAATCCATTTTTCCCTTCTATATAGATTTCTTATTATTGCACATGTTACACGGTAGGAGGCGTTTAACATGAGTTCGATATTGTTATTCATTACATGTGTTACACGGTAGGAGGTGCCTAACATGGGTTCTATATGGTTATTCATTAGGCTAGCCCTAGAGGGAGTCCAATAAAGCAACCGCCTATTCCCCTTAAAAAAGGAAAGCCCATGAATATATATATATATATATATATATATATATATATATAGTCGTTTTCCTGTCAGTGCGCACTGATAGAATTATATAAGGACATTGAATGTGAGCCACTCATTTATAAAAGAGTTTTGACAAGTACATACATACCAAGTCAAAAAATGTAAAATGAGTGGTTCATATTCAATGTCTTTATATAATTCTATCAGTGTGCACCTATGTGAAAATTATTTTATATATAAAAATATATATATATATATATATGAAAATTATTTTATATATAAAAAATATATATATATATATATATATATATATATATATACACACGTTTATCTATAGGTTGATCAACATATGATTAAAAAGTTCCATATATATTTTTGATTAAAAAAGACCCATCTTTCTTTCAAACAAAAAAAAGACCCACATTCATTTTTTTAAAATAAAAAGGCCTGTACATTAAAAGTATTATTATATTGATTTTTATAAATATTTATTATAGAAAAAATAAAATAAAAGTAGTGATTTTTACCCCTTTAAAACTGTACATATACCCTAAATTAGTATATTATTTTAAGTTCCAATATTGCCTTTAACTCAAATTATTAAATGGGTAAAATAATTTTAAATACATCTTGTATATCATATTAATACTATATTTAATATTTTGAGCAATTTTAAAAAATAGTAAACAAAATTGCAATATGTTTTATTGTAATATAAACTATTTATTATTTAAAAAATTAAATAATGATTATTTAAAATTAAACATACTAAAACTAAACTAAACTAAAATAAAAAAAGGGTATTGGAAAAGAAAAGAAAATAATAGAAAACGGAAAAGAGAGTGGATTATTGAAGGCTGCTGTTGCTTCCTCAGTACTCTCAGATTATGCACCATAGTTTTCGGTATTCATTTCCTTTTTTTTCATATAATTATTTTATAATTTATCGATTCCCTACAGTTAAAAGAAAGGGTAGATATAGTAACATTGGGGTGTAATTACAAGTTATAAGTTATAACCTATTATTATTATTATTATTATTATTATTATTATTATTATTTTGTAATGAGATGTATATATAAAAAAGTGTGCATATACAATTTTTGTGGGGGTGAAAAACTGCAAATATCGCTATTCAAAAATAATGAAATAAACATATATGGAGGGTTGGGGATCTCACTTTCTATGGTCCGTATCGGGCTCTGAATATCTCACGGTCGGCTCTGGTCATTCATTGTGCGTGTTACACAATAGGGTGCATCTAAAATGTGTCTAATGTGCTTGTTCATTGCACATGTTACATGGTACGGGTCGTCTAATATGTGTCTGACACGATTATTCATTGCATATAAATCCTAACAACTTATGATTTGAGTAGATTTGAACCCACAATCTCATAGTATAGGTGTGAGAGGCATATCACTAAGGTAACTTTATCTTGTTTATTGTAAGGATAATATAAACACATAATCTGGTGTCTAATATATGTTCAGACTTTACCATTTGTTTCCACGTTACGTGTGAGGAGATATGTTAATGTATTAAAAATCCCAACAACATATATCTTGAATAGTATAGTTTAATCATTACACTTATTTTAAAGACAATAGAAACATATAATGGTTAAAAGGTACCTATTAGGTTATGCTTGTACATCTATCAATTATTAACACAATTTTTGTTATTGTAAAGACAATAGAAACATACAAAAAGATGACGAAGTTCAAGTGTTCTAGCGGTAACAAACTCATCGTATTTGCCTTAGTTTGACATTGTTTTGATGTGTGGGGAATTGATTTTGGTTATGCTATGAGAAGAATTGTTTTTGGATTTGCTGTGAGTAGAATCAACTAAATATTTGGCAAACTGATTTTTAAAAGTGTTGTAAGAACTAAAACTAATTTCAATACGTTTGATGAACTATAAGTAAAAAGTGTTATGACCGTGCAAAGTTACTAAAATGGATACGAATGAATATTAAAGATGTTTTGAAAATAAATAATTTGTTTTATTTTTATGTGACCATAAACGTGTTATAAAATAAATAAATAATTTTTTTATTTTTATGTAACCATAAACATGTTATAAAATAAATAAATAATTTGTTTTATTTTTATGTGACCATAAAAATATTATAAAATAAATAATTTGATTTATTTTTATGTGACCATAAATATGTTATAAAATAAATAATTTGTTTTATTTTTTTGTAAACTTAACACATTATTATTATTATTATTATTATTTATCTATTGTCACATATATTGAGAATATATCAAGAAAACTCTTTGAAAATAATTTGTTTTCATTATTGCTTCCATGCAAAGTGGCTTTTTAAAAGCTACAAAATGTAACTTCTAATTTCTCACTTGGGAGAAGCCAAAAATGACCAAAATGACTTCCTTTAAATTTTACCAAACACCCTAGTCTATGCCCAAAATCAGTTTTTGTCTCAAAATCACATCAGGAAGCAATGCCAAACTAAGCATATGTATTAAGAAGATGTAAATTTGAGTTATGTATCTACTTAAAGCTATATATATTCTCAAATTTGTAATATATTTAATATAAAAAAAACTTGTGTACCCCATTTAAATTTTACTAAATACAGAGCATGTTTGACACACCATATTGGATTGTATTGGACTATATTGAATTGTATTGTATTGGACTGTATTATCATTAATACAAACTTATGTTTGGTGATGTACTGTATTATATCCTATTAAATTATTCTTATAAGACTTAATTGTATTTTATTAGATTATAAAAATATAATATATTTTTAAAAATAGTTAATAATTAATTTTAAATATCCTTACCATAAATAAATAAATATAATATTTATTTTAATTAAAATAAAACATTTAAAAAAATAATATTTTTATAAATAAAATAAATATTTCCTATATGATTTTAAAATTATAAAAAAAACATATTAACAACATAACACATATTTCATCAATATTCCATATTCGTTGAATTTTTTTTTCTAATTCAATACAACCTAATACCACAATATATAATGTAATAGATAATATGGTGTTTGCTGTATTATAAAATTAAAATGTATTAAAATAATATAAACAATACTCAGATGCAAACATTGTATTGTATTATTTTAATACATTTTAATAGCATAATACAATATAATCTTAGGTGAAGGTACGTGGAGGCCGACAGGAGCCATGGCCCTCTCAGAAAAAAAAATATATTTCAAAAGCTTTAAATTATTCTGTTATTTTACCAAAATATATTATATATCCGATAAGTATGTAGGCCCCATGTTAGTATTTTTTTTTTATTTGGCACTGTTATGACCAATTTGGTATTACAGTAACTTTTATATTAATCACTGTTAGTTATGATGAAGAAATAATCAGCTGTGAAGTTAATCAGCGAATGTTTGGTTAATTGTATTATTAAAACTAATGTATAGCTCAAAATCAGTATACAGATGTTTGGTAATTTTATTGCAAAAGTGTTGAGATTAGTTACAATGACTAAAATATACATAAATTTGGAACCTTTTTTTTCATTTTTTTCGCTAATCATATATATTAAATCAATATTTTAGTAGAATATTTAAATTAGAAAAAAATTCCATAAGAACAATAAAAAATATTTTTAAAAGATTTTATAAATCGAATCAATATTTAAATAAAATAATTAATTTTGAGATGAAATAAAGTATATAAATGATTTTAATTTTACAAGGATAATAATAATAATATTTTAAAAGATTTATTAAATGTTGAAATAGATTATTTCATAATCAATTTCAAAAAGTAACCCCTCACCTACTTCTCAAAATCACTGTCAAAACTTACAAGATTATCAATTAACCACTTTTGAAAGCTTTACTAAACATCATTTTTTATCAAAATTATAAAATAATCTGACTTTAACTTTTCAAAAGCAATATCAAACTATCCATTATTTTTGTATTCTTGTTAACTGCTTTTAAATTAATAATAATATTATTAAAATAAATAAAGAGAATTTCAATTATATCTAATTTTATGTATTTCTCTTTAATATAGAAGAGAAAATATATTTCTTTTAAGATTTGATTTCCTATAAATCATAAATTAGTCTAACATATATATATATATATTTATTTATTTTTCTCAGATTTTTCATTTAAGCAATATTATTCTTATTGCTGCAACTAAATTGATATTCTTATTCTCCGATTCATCTATTCGAATAATTTCATGTACGAGATTACAAATTAATAAATGTTGTAGTCTTTTGTTTTAAATGTATAAATAATTTAGGTTATTAATATAATTTTGCTATATTTATTAAGCTAGTTTGTTATTTAAATGTTTATTTATTTAAATGTTTTCAACTATAAGCCAATTTGGTATTGCTGTAACTTTTATAATAATCATTGTTAGTTATGCTGATGGAATAATCAACTATGAAGTTAATCATCATATGTTTGGTTAATTGTACTTTTAAAGTTATTGTATAGCTCAAAGCAATATACATATGTTTGGTAATTTTATTTCAAAAGTGCTGAAATTAGTTATAATGACTAAAATAAGTATGATTTTAGAACCTTATTTCATTTGTTGTCCATTAATTGTATATATTAAATCAATATTTAAGTATAATATTTAAATTAGAAAAAAATCTATAAGAATAAAAATATTTTTAAAAGATTTTATAAATCAAATAAATATTGAATTAGAATATTTAATTTTTAGATGAAATAAGGTATATAAATAATTTTAATTTGATTTCATAAGGATAATAATAATAATATTTTAAGAGATTTATTAAATGCTGAAATAGGTTATTCCATAATCACCTTCAAAAAGTAACCCCCTACATACTTCTCAAAATCATTGTCAAAACTTTCCAGATTATCAATTAATCACTTAATTTGGAAGTTTTACCAAACATCATTTTATATCAAAATTATAAAATAAGATGATTTTAACTTCTCAAAGCAATACCAAACAGGCCCTACAACTACTTAGTCATTTTCAGCTATGCGTATTGTCAATACAAGACTTCACAACAAGATGGAAGATAACGTTCTTACAAACTCTGATCATGTGTATTGAACGGAAAATCACATAGCAACTTAGCTTAGATTTGATTATTGAGATTTAAAAAAGTGTTATGTTCCATTTTGATTCATAAAGCTGATATCTATTTTATTTATTAATTAATTTATTTTAATATTAGTACTTTCCGTTAAATATAGCACACACGTTAGCAAACATGACCATAAGGTATTAAGGTGCTTGAATTCATGACAAAGAGATAAAGGATGTGACAAATTTAGCTATGCGTATTGTCAATATATGGCTTCACAACAAGATGGAAGATGACGTTCTTACAAACTCTGATCATGTGTATTGAAAAGAAAATCACATAGCAACTTAGCTTAGATTCGATTATAGATGATTTTAGAGATTTAAAAAAACTATTAGGTTCCATTTTGATTCATAAAGTTGATGTCTATTTTATTAATTAATTAATTAATTTTAATATTAGTACCTTGATCAGACGATTTATACACCTATTTGAGGTTCCCATTTCCTAGCTTTTGTACTCGTTTTTCGAGCATGTTTGTGTTTATAATGTGTTTTGTGAGCTGTGTAGGTAATAAACCATTTATAGGGTATTTGAGCTTAATTGATGAGTTTTGGAAGTTAAAAGGGCTGAAATGGAAAATGCTCGTGCAAAATATTCAACTTTCGGGGGTCATATCTCCCTCCTCAGATCAAAATATCATTTCATAATACCTATTTTCGGAAAGCCTCGGATGCCTAGTTTCTAATACTTTTTACAGATTGCAATTCCGGGTTTTCTAGAGAAAGTTATTACCATTTTCGTAACGGTGCGTTTCAATGTCGTCAAAAGATAAACAATTAAGTTCGACCTCGCTAGCGCACGAGTCACAGAGACTAGCACAGCGGCAAGTGAGAGTATCGTTCCACATGGAGGTGGATCCATCGACCATCACCGGTTCTAACTATTATTACAACACGCCGAGCGAACTCCTGTGTTGTGTGTGGAAAAGTGTAAATAATACTATAACTAAAGAAATTACATAAATAATATTTGCATGGATATGGTGGAATGGAGAGATGGTATGAAAAGTATGGATATGCTAAAGAAATGACTCAACCATAACAATCCTCCTAATTAAGCATTATACTCACCTAGTCCATCAAATGTGCAAGTATATGTTATAGGCTCGTGTCCCCTAAATTGATCTCTGATCTCTAATCTCTCTCGATGTCTTAGAGATCACCTCCATACAAAGCATGGATTCATTAAGTGCCGTGGCACACACAAAAGAGCCATATACGCTAGCCTAGTGGTACTCTCACTTTCTGATCATATACACAGGTTATTTCGTTGGGCATGTAATGCGCAACCACGTAAGCCATACAACCAATAATTCATCCACAAGGCTAACCAAATACTGGATGGCAACCAAGTGAAAACATTAAGAATACGAGATACCCATACAACATGTATGTTATATGCTCGTGTCCCCTTAATTAATCTCTACCCTCTCTCGAACGCATAGAGATTGCATCCACACATACAAAGTACGCATGAATCCATTAAGGACTGTAGGACATACACACAAGTTCTACACGCCGGCCTAGTGATCTTTCAACTTTCTGGTCAAATGTAGAAGATATCACACAGAGCATGTTAATGCGAACCACGCGATATATAACACACATCCTAAATGTCATTCACAGGGTGGCTAACCTAGTGAAAGCATTAAACACACTAAATATCTATCTAACAACACAAGCACACGAGAAATTCGGCGGTCTTTACTCTAGATACAGATTTGGTTTTGTCAATCTCCCTAGGATGGCTAAAAATGGAAACAAGCTCACCTAACAACAATGTGCAATAAGTTGATTGTTATACATTAAGCCCATTCAATTTAGGTTAAAGGTTCATCCTCTTGATTTGAGAATTTTCCCAAAATCAATTTATCACCCAACCCAAGCCATGGGAGAGCAATTGTGCCTTAATACAAAGACCCATTAAGCACAAGTTTATGAACCAAAGCCTAATTTAGCATGTGAATGCGTCAACCAAGCCTTTCCCACTCTTTAGAGATAATGCTCTAGCACCCAAATCATTCAATACATGGCATTTTGAGTCATCCATCAATCAATCAACAATCATGGGATGCTAAATTATACTACTCCTAAATTAAATTACTTTACTCCTAATCACATTCATGGACACATATTAATTTAGACCCTCCACACATATGGATATCATAATAAGAGTTTAATTCATGAAATTAACAAAGAGTAGAACAAAACTCAAATGAATTTAAGAACAAACATACATAAATTGTACAAGTGTAGGTTTACAAAATTTTTAATTTGAGGATACACAATTAAGAAAACAAGAAATACAAAGAGAATGAGTAAAATGAAATACAACCCTCGAAGAAACCCTCAAAGAGCTCATTTCCATGCTTGGCTTGAAATTGGTCAAAGACCTCTCCTATTCTTCTTGCAATCTACTCTAAATTGTGGCAGAGGAAGTGAAAAAGGGTGGTGGAGGTGTATGGTGAGCTCCCATGGAGGAAAATCCTCCATGGGAGATATTTGTCTCCTTATTATATGAAGAAGAAGAAATAGATGAAGAAGATGGAAGAAAAGAGGGGTTTGAGCGTGAGAGAGGAGAAGGAAGTCTGAAGAGAGGTGAGAAAATGAGGTATTTATAGAGTAGGGGAGGTTAGGGCATGACTTTGGGGTGAAATAACAAGAATACCCCTCATAAATGGCTGAAAATAGCAATTATGGGCCATTCCACGGTTCATTTCCGTGGTACGCATCAACGAAACGTCCCGCGACACTTTTCTACCCACTTCCGTGGTTCACAAATTGGTCTTCCATGGTACGCTTTGACGGACGTACCGCAGAGCACTTTTTAGCACTTTCTGGTGATTTTCAAGGTACATTTCCGTTGTACGCTTTGACAGACGAACACCTGAATGGTCTGACAGCTCTGCGCACCGTTACAGAAATGGCCATAACTTCCTCTAGAAATCCCAGAATTATGATCTGTAAAAACCGTTGGAAACTAGACATCTGGAAATTTATGAATCTATTTGGATCTCAACATGGTTCAATCTAAGGATGGAGATATGACCTTCTAAAGTTGAGTGTCATGCACATGCCATTACAATTTCTGCCCAAATAACCTCCAAACACTTCAATTAAGCTCAAATACCTTATGTAGAGAACATGTACCTACACAAGGCTCACAAACATATTAAATACACAAAACACTAAAAAACGAGAACAAAAGATAGGTAATGGGGAACTCAAATAGGCGTATAAATCATTCCAATCATGCGCGAAGTTGAAAATCTTCACTTGAGGGAAAAACGACATGGATGCGAGTTGAGCACCAAGTCGCTTTCCAAGTCGTATTTTGCTCTGTCAAATGATGGGTTTTGCCCTAAAATCATCCCATCTATAAATATCTTCCATTTTTACACCCAAAGGAGGAGGCCCCATCTAAATACACTAAAATCACCTCACACACACCCTACACACCGCACACAACCGAATCACACCATTTTCAAATCCTTATTCATCTTCTTTCATCTTTTTACCAAATAAGAGAGAGATTCAAGCTCTTATGAAGGTTTTACCTCCATGAGAGCTCACCATACATCACCACCACCATGTCATACACTTCTTCCACCCATCTCAGAGTAGATTGCAAGGATAAATGAGAGGTCTTTAGACCAATTTCGAGCTAGGAAAGCAATGAGCTCTTTGGTGGAGATTTCTTCACCGGTTGTCTCTTATTTACTCTTATCTTTGTATATTTTATTTTCTTTGATATATAACCCTCATTTGAGAGTTTTATAAACCGACACTTGTGCTATATATATATATATGTTTGTTTTTAAATTCTTTAGGTTTTGTTCTATTCTTTGATATATCCATGATTTAATCTCTTATTGTGATATTCTTGTGTGTGGAGGGTCTAAATTGATATATGTCCATGAATGAAATTAGGAGTAGAGTAATTTAGAGTATGAGTAGTGTAGTTTAGCATCCCATGATTGTTGATTGATTGATGGATGATCCAAAATACTATGTTTAAAATTATTTGAGTGTTTGAGTATTAGCTCCAAAGAGTGGGAGAAGTTTGGTTGATGCATTGTTATGCTAAATTAGACTTTGGTTCCATATTCTTGTGCTTAATGGTTCTTTGTTTTAAGACAAAATTGCTCATCCCATAGCTTGAGTTGGGTGATTAATTGATTTTGGTGAATTCCGTAATCAAGAAAATGAACCTTTAACTTAAATTGAATGTTCTTAATGATAAACAATCAACTTGATGCACATAGTTGTTTGGTGAGTTTGTTCCCCTTTTAGCCATCTATCTTAGGGAGATTAGAGAGATAAGGAGAGAGCTTTCTCTTTATTTGAGAGACTTGAGCATGTAAGAAGATCGCAGAATCGCCGTGGTCATCTAGTGAGAAAGACACCTCGATTGACAACCAAGAAAACCCGGCGTTCGATTCCCAGAAGCGAATGGGTTCTCCTTTCTATCTCTTTTGTATTTCTTTCTTTGTATTTCTTTCTTTGTATTTTTGTCTCTTATTCGATGTGTACTTTCATTCATTAGGGATTTGATGTAAACTTAGCATTGTTGTCTCTTTTGTTGAATATGGTTCTTGATGATTGTGTGGTTATTTAAGTTCCTAATGCTTTTGAGTGACTAGCCACCACTTGAATGAGCTTTGGTTGTGTGCTATGAAACGAGGGGCGAATCACTCAACGTGCTCGATTAAATCTCCATTTCATGTAGAGTAAGGTAGAGATACGCGAGGCTTTGCATGCATGGTCGCTAAATGTGTCTCATAGTTCTTAATGAACTCATGTGTAAGTTTGAGTAGCCATCAAGAGATAGGTCTGCTGGTGCACGTGGGTATAACCTTTGTTGCTTGAGAGAGAATATTGGTGAGAATTAAGTGAGCACGACTTTCATCATGATAAGCATGTTTGTATGAAATTGTGTGATTGTTATGGTAGAGTTATCTTCTTAGTGTAACAATTTACATATCATATCTCTCCATTCCATTCTATCATAGTAAATATTATTGTATATAATTTGTGTTTTCATTGCAATATTTACTTTTAATGCACATAATATAACACACACACACACACACACCATATTCGTGTTTAGCTAAACTAGAGATGGTTGATTGATTCCACCTCTCTGCGGAACGACACCCTTGCTTGTTTCTATACTAGTCTCTTGACCGGTGCTCTTATAAGGTAGAACAAGATATAAATCTTTTGACATACACAAATGGCATGTGTCATACCTTCCGTTTAACACAACCCCCCCCCCCCCCCCCAAAAAAAAAAACTATGGCTTCGCTCATGAATACATCATACACGATAGCAAACATGACCATAAGGTATTAAGGTGTTTGACTTCATGACAAAGAGATAAAGGAAGTGACAAATTTATTCAAATACCGCCCTTTTACCAACTTTTCCTTTTGTTAGTTTTTTTAAAAATGTGGTGCTTTTGGCAACCCATTTGCTGAACTATTTATACCTCACTTTCCATAACTACCCTTTTACTTATTTTTTAAATTTAATACACCCCCCATCTCTTTTTCAAAAAAATAAAAATACATCTCATCTCTAGGTTTTTTTTAGAACGTCCTCGCTATACAGTTTATCACCTCCATCGCAAGGCTTGTTTTTTCATCTTCTTTCATGGTGAAATCATCCATTTTTTTGTTTATGTAGTCGATTGGATTGTTAGTGGTAGATTAGAATTGTAGTATTGATCGTCTCTGATGTTTTTTTTAGCAATTGAGTTAGAATTTTGGTATGGTTTCATTTCATAAGAGATTAGGTTTTCTTGGTTGCGATTTTTGGTGCGGTTTCGTTGTTTTGGTTGTTGGTGGTGTGTGCAGTGTCGTTTTCCTCTGGTTGCAGATGCTTGATATCATTCTCAAACAATTCTTCCACATACTTGATATATTTCTCACACAATTATTCCAGATTTTTTTTATATCATTCTCAAACTCTTATATAATATTTTGGATGTATGTAAAAGACTAATTTTAGGATTTATGAGTTAAGAAAATTTGTTTAAAAGAAAAAAAATTACCAGTAAACTATGAACGTAGGGATTATTATTATTATTTTGAGGGAGAAATTCACTAAAGTTCTTACTTTTTCATGAAATGTCATCTTTTTAAATATATTTATCATATTAGTAACTTAAGTCACTTATTTTTCCAAAATACATTACTTTAGTCATTCCGTTAGTCAACTATTAATTTTGACTATTAGAGCTAGGGGTATTTTTGACTTAAAATTTAACACTTTTCAAAATGTGACATTTGTCAAAAAAATATAATAATAAAAAATAAATCTTTTTTAAATAAAAAAATGTTAAATTAATAAAAAAATATTAATAACTTTTAAAAAAATTAAATAAACATGGGAGATCGCGCCAAGTCTGGTTTTGGTGCGATCTCTCAAGATCAAAGAACTTTATTTTTTTTGGTAATATCATTTGGGTCCCTAGGTATTGCGGAAAAATCACATTTTTAAATGAGTTTGATTTTTTAGCAACTTTTTCCTTGACTTTTGAAAAGTATATCAAATAGGTCCATTTGACTTTTTTTTTAACGGCCAAACGTGACAGAATATATAAATTGACCATTTACCCTTAACTTTAATTAAAGAGTTTAAAAATACAATTTTACCCTTTGACATTTTAAAATTTTACAATTCAACATTGATATAATCCAATCAAAATCTAACAAGTGTCACCAAAATTTTAAAATAAATTATTTAAAAATTTGTATTTATATAATTCATAAAAAAAATTATTTTTAAAGAATAAATAAAAAAACTAATATGATATTATCTTAAATCCCTACAAATTAGAAAAATTATATATACAACAAAAATTAAAAAAACAAAATCATCAAATTTCCAGATTTGAAGATATCTCGAAAAATTTTCAGATTCCTTTACACAATATAAACATCATAACCATCAAATTCGATTCAAGCCAACCCCAAATCAATAACTGAAAACACAACAAACATCATCAGATTCGATTCAAGCCAACCCTAAATTTAGATTAATCAATCACCGGAGCTTTACCTCCATCTTCAATCACCTACCTCATCTTCCAAACCCTACCTCATCAACCACCCATCTCTCCATCTTCAATCACCATGAACTGACTGAAAAATTGAAAAAACAAAAACAAAAATCCGACTGAAAAACTTGAAAAAAAACAAATACAAATCAAACCTAGAAGATTAAATCAAACCACCTGCTCAAACTCACTCTGTCACACACACAAACAGCTGGGTTCGACCCAACCCATATCTGGAATCAAACCCAGTTCTGGGTTCGAACCAACAC
Organism: Dipteronia sinensis; assembly: GCA_033220585.1. NCBI lineage: Eukaryota > Viridiplantae > Streptophyta > Magnoliopsida > Sapindales > Sapindaceae > Dipteronia > Dipteronia sinensis. The sequence goes on along the minus strand of CM065636.1, from coordinate 84,560,764 downwards.
ACCCCTCACCCAAACGACCACCACCCCAGTCCACCTCCACCTGAAATCACAACCATCGGCTGATCGGCGCCCCACACCGACGGCTACACCAACACCAAAAATCAAAGAAGAGAGAGACAGAGAGAGATTGGTAGATGGTGAGAGAGATAAGAAATCGGTGGTGGGTGGTGAGTGGTGTGTGATTGAATGGGTGGAGATGATGGTGGGGAAGATGATGGGAGGCGATTGAAAGAAAAAATCAAAGAAAAATGAGAGAGAGAGAGATCGGTGAAGGGTAATAGAGAGAGATAATAAGATATCGACGGTGGGTGGTGGTTGAAGGTGAAGATGATGATGATGCTGGAAGGTTTATTTTATTTTTGAAAAAAAAATGTTTTTTATTTATTCTTTAAAAATAAATTTTTTTGTATGAATTATATAAATACAAAATTTTTAATAATTTATTTTAAAATTTTGGTAACACGTGTTAGATTTTGATTGAATTATATCAATATTAAATTGTAAAATTTTAAAATGTCAAAGGGTAAAATTGTATTTTTAAACTCTTTAATTAAAGTTAAAGGCAAAATGGTCAATTTATATATTCTATCATGTTTGACCGTTAAAAAAACGTCAAATAGACCTATTTGATATACTTTTCAAAAGTCAGAGAAAAAGTTGCTAAAAAATCAAACTCATTTAAAAATTTGATCTTTCAGCAATACCTAGGGACTTGATCACCCAAATGATATTAACCCTTTTTTTTTAAGTCAAAATAATTTTATGGAGGAGAGATAACTTCATGAGCAAAGAACACCATATTTGTAGCATCTCCTACCATTTTTTTCCTTTACCTTCCGTAATTTTTCATATCTCTTCCCTCTCATGGATTCCAAATCTTAAATCTCAAATCTCTTCCCTTCCATGGATCCCAAATCTCCTTCTCGAGTCCTCTAGCATGTATTAATTTCAATTTTTTTTTGTATTTATGTATTTTGTTTTATATAACTTTGTTGGGTTGATATTAATGGTTTTGGTGATGGATATGAAGATGGGATGAAGGTGGAAAGGGGGATTGAGTTAGAGACATGGTTGTTGATGGTGTTGAAGTTGTTGATGGTGGGTACCGGAGATCTACTCATATCCACCTTTCTTTTCATTTATTTTCTTATATATTTTTAATTTTTTTCCAGATTTTTTGTTTGAAATTGTTCCAGATTTTATTTAATAGTAAAATGTGTTTTAATTTATATAATTATAAAAATATGTAAATCAAAAATGATAATTTAAAAAGCTTAAAAAAAGTAAACTGGAGGGGGCGCCTCATCCAATTTTCTAACTTTTTATTTACTTAATGTTTTATTATTAAATTAGTTTTGATATTAAGATTGGTTTAGTTAGTTCATTTTATTTTGTTTAGTTAATAATATTTTTTCTTTTTTATTTTAATTTTTAGTGAAGATTTTTCTTATGTTAATTTTTAATAAATATGTTTTTGATGATACATGTAAATATTAACGTGTAAATGTGTAATATTGTAATAAGTTTGAAGATAAAATCATAAAATCATTATTTTAGGTTAATTAAATGATAAAAATGATAAAATCGTTATTAACTAGTTTTGTCACGGTTGACCGTTAGAAATGTAGTCGAGTGGAATAAAGTGGTGTATTTTGAAAAAAGAAGGGACTTAAGTTACTAATATGACAAAGACATTTAAAAATGTGACATTTCATGAAAAAGTAAGGACTTTAGTGAGATTCCCTTATTTTTTTGAAAAGGAGAGGGGTTTATTAGATTTACTTTTAAGAAGATTTTTTTAAATAAATTGTATTTAATTTTAAGTAATTTTGAAGGAAAAAATAAAATAATAAATAAATTAAAAAGTGAGACATAAATAGATTAGTAGAGGGATCAATCACACCACTCGTTATAAATTTAATGAGAAGTTTTAAGTACATGAAGTTCTAACTTTTATTATTTACAATCACTAATTGGTAGCAAAGTCTTCGATTTCTTAGAGCATTTACAATGCAATGTCAAATAATTGTGTCAATACTATAATTTAGCACAAAGTAAAAAAAGAAGTATTTTCCAATGCAGTGCTAAAAGCTGTGCTGCATATGCCAAATTTGGCACAACAAGGCTGTATTTATTGGCTTTTTTAATTATTATTTTTGAAGCCGACTTTTTTAATTTTAAATAATAAAAATTTAATAAATATGTTACGAAAAATTGATATTGAAACAATTCTAAAAAAAATATTCAATGCATTTATTGAATGCATCGATTGTATTTGTTGACTTTTATAATTTTAAATAATAATAAAATAAAAAATAGCGTATTAAATAAAATTTTACATTGGAGTACAATCCTAAATTGGATGTGCCAAATATAATATTTTAATATTTTTATGTATGTCAAATTTGATATTGACATTAACATATGTATTGAATGTATTGAATATGATCTTATAACGAATGAAGTAAAAGCTTTAGCACATTTTTTAATAAATTAATTAATTCAGAAATCAAAACATAAATAAATTAAATCATGAATTTAAAGCATATTTAATAAATGAGTAGTGTTAACATGTGAGAGGAGAAGATAATAAGATAAGTAATTTTGATAAAAGAAAAAATAAAATAAAAATAATTTAATAAATGGAACATATATAGGTTAGTAGAGGGATTAATAGCACCACTCTATATAAATTTAACGATAAGTTAATAGAACCACTCTGTATAAATTTAACGATACATTTTAAGTATATGAAGCTCTAACTTTTATTATTTTTATTATTTACCTGTGTCATTAGGGAAGGGTACAGATCAACGCTTACTTAATAAATATAGTAATAATTCGAAATTGTACTGCAACTAAATAAAAAAAATAAAAAATAAAAACTGTAGCAATTCCTAGAAGAGGGAAATTGGCATCTCTCAGATCTCCACTCAACGGGTCAAACATAATTAGAGCAATTTGTTGCTAATTAAAGCACTCACTTAAGGACCTCGATCCAAAATTGAAAGCAATTCATGATACATAGAAATAATTAAAAGAAGAAAAGGTTCTATAAACGTGTGCCCAATAGAACGCACATGCCCATATAAGTGACTGTATCTCAACACGACATTACAGATTTTAAAATTTGAGGAAAAAAAAAAGTTTTGTGATTATGCAATTACACAACTAGCCTATAAAGATAATATACGTTAACAAATAAGAAATGTGGTATTGTGATAAAAAAATATCAATCAGACAGATAATATCACATGTTTGAATCATAAGATTCATAATCGTATATTATAAAATTAAAAAAAATTAACGAAGGGACAAGGGAAATGAATCCCAATGTTAGTAGGAAAACAAAATGACAATGAAATACGTGATATTAATAATAGAGTAGTGCTATTGGTACACCCTCTACTGATCTATTCATACTCAACTTTTTTTATTATATAATATTCTTTTTTTTTACTTTATCAAAATTGCTTAAAGAGACATACAATTTAGGAAAGAAATCTTCTACAAGGTAAATTTATTAAAATCTCACATTCCTCCTTCCTACTCTTCTCTTCGAACCTCTAAAAATGATTCTCGGATGGATGGCATAGGCTTAACTCCAAGAATTCTTCCCCTTACTCGCTCTAAGTTTTTAGTGAGATCCAACAAAAACTTGAAGATTCTTTCTTAACAATTTCCTTGTATTTGATGATGTCTCCAAGGCAGCCTGATTCTAACTCTTCGAACATATCATGTTGTTGCCAATGGCGTGTGAGGGTATTGAAACATTGAGTGAAATATAGAGTGACTACCAATTCCCATTGTCGTCGATAATGTAGAATACTTTTTATCTCAAAGAGTACGACAATATTTTCATTGTCTCCCATAAAACATGAAATCCTCACCAATTTCATTATTCATAGAGTTGACTAACCAAGAAATCACTGTATTGTTTTCTGATTTCCACACTTTGAACTTTGGATCTTCCTTCTGTGGAGCTTTCGTAACGCACCAATGAGATAGCCATCCATCCTTTTTCCACAGACATCATAACGAACCGAGACCATTAAAGAAAATCAGTGTTTTAATAGGCACTAGGCACTATTCGGGCAGTGGCCCGGCGCCTAGCGTTTAGGCACCGCCCTTAAGTGGAGAAAAAGAAGACAACTAAGGCAAGAAGAAAAAGTCTTAGTGGAGAAGAAGAAAAAGACAACTTGGGCGAGAAGAAGAAGACATCAATATTCACTCATGTAAAGTTAAAGAAATCGGTGGTGGGTGGTGAGTGGTGTGTGATTGAATGGGTGGAGATGATGGTGGGGAAGATGATGGGAGGCGATTGAAAGAAGAAATCAAAGAAAAATGAGAGAGAGAGAGAGAGAGAGAGAGAGAGAGAGAGAGAGAGAGAGAGTGAGAGGTCGGTGAAGGGTGATAGAGAGAGATAATAAAATATCGGCGGTGGGTGGTGGTTGAAGGTGAAGATGATGATGATGCTGGAAGGTTTATTTTATTTTTGAAAAAAAAATGTTTTTTATTTATTCTTTAAAAATAAATTTTTTTGTATGAATTATATAAATACAAAATTTTTAATAATTTATTTTAAAATTTTGGTGACACGTGTTAGATTTTGATTGGTAAAATGTCAAAGGGTAAAATTGTATTTTTAAACTCTTTAATTAAAGTTAAGGGTAAAATGGTCAATTTATATATTCTGTCACGTTTGACCGTTTAAAAAAAGGTCAAATGGACCTATTTGATATACTTTTCAAAAGTCAGAGAAAAAGTTGCTAAAAAATCAAACTCATTTAAAAATGTGATCTTTCAGCAATACCTAGGGACCTGATCACCCAAATGATATTAACCCTTTTTTTTTAAGTCAAAATAATTTTATGGAGGAGAGATAAATTCATGAGCAAAGAACACCATATTTGTAGCATCTCCTACCATTTTTTTTCCTTTACCTTCCGTAATTTTTCATATCTCTTCCCTCTCATGGATTCCAAATCTTAAATCTCAAATCTCTTCCCTTCCATGGATCCCAAATCTCCATCTCGAGTCCTCTAGCATGTATTAATTTCAATTTTTTTTTGTATTTATGTATTTTGTTTTATATAACTTTGTTGGGTTGATATTAATGGTTTTGGTGATGGATATGAAGATGGGATGAAGGTGGAAAGGGGGATTGAGTTAGAGACATGGTTGTTGATGGTGTTGAAGTTGTTGATGGTGGGTACCGGAGATCTACTCATATCCACCTTTCTTTTCATTTATTTTCTTATATATTTTTAATTTTTTTTCCAGATTTTTTGTATGAAATTGTTCCAGATTTTATTTAATAGTAAAATGTGTTTTAATTTATATAATTATAAAAATATGTAAATCAAAAATGATAATTTAAAAAGCTTAAAAAAAGTAAAACTGGAGGGGGCGCCTCATCCAATTTTCTAACTTTTATTTACTTAATGTTTTATTATTAAATTAGTTTTGATATTAAGATTGGTTTAGTTAGTTCATTTTATTTTGTTTAGTTAATAATATTTTATTTTGTTTAAGTAATTTTGATAAAAGAAAAAAGAAAATAATAAATAATTTAAAAAGTGGGACATAAATAGGTTAGTAGAGGGATCAATCGCACCACTCGTTATAAAATTAACGAGAAGTTTTCAGTACATGAAGTTCTAACTTTTATTATTTACAATCACTAATTGGTAGCAAAGTCTTGGATTTCTTAGAGCATTTACAATGCAATGCCAAATAATTGTGTCAATACTATAATTTAGCACAAAGTAAAGATAGAAGTATTTTCCAATGTAGTGCTAAAAGTTGTGCTGCATATGCCAAATTTGGTACAACAAGACTGTATTTATTGACTTTTTTAATTATTATTTTTGAAGCTGACTTTTTTAATTTTAAATAATAAAAATTTAATAAGTTTGTTACGAAAAATTGATATTGAAACAATTCTAAAAAAAATATTCAATGCATTTATCGAATACATCGATTGTATTTGTTGACTTTTATAATTTTAAATAATAATAAAATAAAAAATAGCATATTAAATAAAAATTTATATTGAAGTACAATACTAAAATAGATAGATGTGTCAAATATAATATTTTACTATTTTTGTGTGTGCCAAATTTGACATTGACATGAATATATGTAATGAATATGATCTTATAACGAATGAAGTAAAAGCTTTAGCACATTTTTTAATAAATAAATTAATTCAGAAATCAATACATAAATAATTTAAATCATGAATGTAAAGCATATTTAATAAATGAGTAGTGTTAACCGGTGAGAACATAAAATAATAAGGTAAGTAATTTTGATAAAAGAAAAAAGAAAATAAAAATAATTTAATAAGTAGAACATAAATAGGTTAGTAGAGGGATCAATAGCACCACTCTATATAAATTTAACGATAAGTTAATAGAACCACTCTATATAAATTTAAAGATAAGTTTTAAGCACATGAAGCTCTAACTTTTATTATTTTTATTATTTACCTGTGTCATTAGGAAAGGGTACAGATCAACGCTTACTTAATAAATATAGTAATAATTCGAAATTGTACTGCAAGTAAATTAAAAAAAAAAGAAAAAAACTGTAGCAATTCCTAGAAGAGGGAAATTGGCATCTCTCAGATCTCCACTCAACGGGTCAAACATAATTAGAGCAATTTATTGCTAATTAAAGCACTCACTTAAGGACCTCGATCCAAAATTGAAAGCAATTCATGATACATAGAAATAATTAAAAGAAGAAAAGGTTCTATAAACGTGTGCCCAATAGAACGCACATGCCCATATAAGTGACTATATCTCAACACGACATTACAGATTTTAAAATTTGAGGAAAAAAAAAAGTTTTGTGATTATGCAATTACATAACTAGCCTATAAAGATAATATACGTTAACAAATATGAAACGTGGTATTGTGATAAAAAAAAAATCAATTAGACAGATAATATCACATGTTTGAATCATAAGATTCATAACTGTATATCATAAAAATAAAAAAAATTAACGAAGGGACAAGGGAAATGAATCCCAATGTTTGTAGTAAAACAAAATGACAATGAAATACGTGATATTAATAAAAACATTATTGGTGTCGTAAATCTCTAGACGGTGAACTTGCACATCATCTGAATTCTGACGTGAGCAATTAATCTATGTGATACTATATTGGCACCCCAAGAATAGCCTAAAAATACCTCAATTTCTAAAAATACCCGCATTGTTTCTTTATACACCATGTAAGATCAACCCATAAACGGGTTTCGACATCCCATTTTAGTGAGATAATATGTGGCATACATATAGATAAATCATAAATCTGCATCATCAATGATAAAGAGTTACATGAATATATATATATATATATATATATATATAGTCATTTTTCTGTCAGTACGCACTGATAGAATTATATAAGGGCATTGAATGTGAACAATTTATTTATAAAAGAGTTCTGACAAGTGCATACATACCAAGTCAAAGTATGTAAAACGAGTGGTTTACATTTAATGTCCTATATAATTCAATCAGTGCGCACTTATGTGAAAATTTTAGTATATATATATATATAATCTTTCTCGGGTCAGTTCGTCATAATATAAAATATATCAATTCCTTAAATGTAGGTCATTATATGTAATTGTTTTGACTAGAGATGCACATTTTCCCCCGGATCCCCAAATCCCCATCCCCATTTGGGGAAATTTTTTTTGGGGGAAATGGGGAATGGAATTGGGGTGGGGATGGGGATGGGGATGATTTTCATCCCCAAATTGAAATGGGGATGGGGATAGGGGGAGGTCCCCCCCATCCCCATTTCCTCATTTCCCCCATAAATATATTGAAATGGAGATGAGGATGGGGATGGGGGGAGGTCACCCCATCCCCATTTCCCCCAAAACATATATAAATAAATAAATATATTATATAACACTTTATGATTTTATTATGTATTGTAATGCACACTTTATGATTTTATTATGTATTTGTAATGCCCTAATGGATTTTAATTTGTATTTGTAATGGAATTATTATTTTTTTAATTTTTAATTTTTAATCAAAAAGAAGAATTGGGAAACAGGGAAATGGGGAAACTGGAAAAATGGGGAAAACGGAGAAAACAGGAAACTGGGGTTGGGGATGGATATACCTCCCCCCAAAATTCCCCATCCCCATTTCCCCAAATGGGGAAATGGGGGGGGGGGGGGGGGGGGGGGGGATGGGGGAAGGGTCTGGGAAGTGGGGATGGGGATGAGGGTACCTATATCCATCACCATTCCCTAAATGTGCATCTCTAGTTTTGACCCAGTGTATATGCAATTGTCAGAACTTCTCCATAATCTATGGTCCAGATTCAAGGAACTGATATATTTTATATCAGTACTGACAGGAGAATGACTGATATACAATCTTTCTCCTGTCAGTTCGTCATGATATTAAGTATATCAGTTCATTGAATGCGAGCTATAAATTATGGAGAAGTCTTGACAAGTGTATATACATTGGGTCAAAACAATTAAATCTAATGACTCACATTCAAAGAACCGATATATTTTATATAAGGACGAACTGACAAGAGAAAGATTTTATATATATATATATATATATAGAGAGAGAGAGAGAGAGAGAGAGAGAGAGAGAGAGAGAGAGGTACTGTTAACCTAACAACATTGTGTCAAAGCATAGTATAATAGCATGTGTCACAATTAGGAAAGTAAACACGTCTTTTTAGTTTTTACATCATCCTATTACTAGGGGTTGACTGATAAAGTTTTGGTCAAAGGATTAAATTGATAAATTTATAATAAAAGAGGGGCATAAAAACAAAAAAATAGAGATTAAAATAAAAGAAATAAAAAACAGAAATAGAGGGATTACAGTAAAATTAAGTACAAAGTTTGAAAAATTAAAACAAGAAGAGAAGAAGTACACATGTATGACAAAATGAGTTTCGTTCACACCCATATCATAAGATTTTGGATCCCAATCTACCCTTTTTTCTAAAAAAAACCCTGAATTATTGTAGTATTAAAAGAAGAAATAGGGACACATGCCACTCCGTAATGAGCGACTGGGGGGCTGCTATTGCTGCTAGCACACCTCCATGTCCAATATACATCAACATTTGCAGGGCCCAACATCTGCTCTCAAGCTGTCGGCTTAGGTTTTTTTGGATTTTAGCCCGAAATATGCTCTTAAAAGATAGCAAATGCAAAGACAAATAAAACCTTCAAGTGAGGATGCAGAAGTGGAGTTTTATAAGTGAAAATAAATGAATAATAATAATAAAAAAAAATTATCATTTTCTCCAGATATGTTGTACCATAATCAAGTGGCAACCCATTTTAGCCACTCCAACTGGGTACCACAAGTACTATTTCCTGCACCATAATAATCACACTCATTGCTTCAACGGATAACATCTCACGTTCACTGTTTTATTTTACAACTTTTCAGTGCATCCTTGTCCTATTCACTCATTATTACCATTTACCATCATCTACATTCTACAATTTCTTTGATTTGTTCAGGCAGTGAACTGCCATTCCAATTGCCAATCCATACATGTCAAACTAGGTAAATATTCTCAACTCTCAAGAAAAATTTCATCAAGCTCCCTATGATCCCTTGGGTTAAATACTTGAAATACACTAATAGTATATGATTCTCTTTGGATTCTGAAAATTGTTATATATTTGTTTCAAAAACGTATATGTCCTATTTTTAAATTTGAACAGACCCATTTGGGATTGACTAAACTTTAAAAAAGTCGTCACATCCATTCTTAGTAAAGTGGTTGTGCATTTCTCTTTCGTTTCAGTGATAAGGGTTTAAGTCTCATATTTACATAATAATTTACAAAGTATGAGGAGATCTCTCACTAGTAATGAGAGTTGCAATCCAAACCATACTTATAATAGATTGATCTCGTCAGGTCAGGACAAACCTCTATAGGAAAGGTACAAACCTCAAAAGTGGTGGATGAAATTCATCCATTTTTTTTAAGTGTTGACTGTTGATAACTTAAATTGGTAGGACTATGTAATACAGTAAAACTCATCATTTAGATTTTTCTCTAGAGTCAATGTTACAGGGAAAGACAAACATTCTCAAGCAGAATCAATGACGTTTTGACTTTGATTGGATTTTAAGAATAACAAGTTTGATATTTATTACTTAAAATTGATGTGTTTCTGTTCATGCTTTTCTGTGCATATGTACATGGAAAGGAACATTTTTCTTTATCAAGTCCAAACTTGCTTGCTTTGATAGTTGATACCATGTCTTTTTTATCACAGAAACTATTCCCATTCTCTTCAGTGCTTCTCACTTTTGTTTATGGACTCTCCACCTTGCCAAAAAGATAAATTTATATTGTTTTTTCCTCCATGAATCTTATTCTTTGTTCAGGAGGGAGGAGGACCCCGCAAACCACTCAATAAAATCATAATGCTTCGACACACACACGTGTGTGTGTGAATCAACAAGAATGTCTGGATTCTGGAATGTAAGTTGTTGGAAATTGATGCTGTTGTAACATGATCTAGCTTTTCTTAACAGGGTATAAGATTGATTTTTTATCTGTCTGAAGAAAAACATGGTAAAACAGAAAGAAAAAAAACCCATATTTCTTTGGAAAAACGAGTTAAGATTAGTGAAAATTAATTACTCATTGTAGAAATTTTAATGATATTCAATTACTAGTTAAGCCATTCTCTGATGCGGATGTCTGAATACTTTTTTTTTCATTGGATAAAACTCAACCCTTGAATAAATCTAATTACTGTGAAATTTACGAGAAGTAAAACATATTTTAGTCCACTGAATGCATCTAACGACCATGAATTCAAGGTTCACATATGGATGATGACTTGTAGACCATATAGACTTGGAGATTTACTATGCATATTAGAGAAATGGAAGAATAGGATGTCTCACTCAGAAAAGCCTTACAAAAAAGAAAGAAATAAAGAGAGTAGCAAATTGAAAGTGGAAGGTTCATTGCTCACTAATCACTATCAACGGTGAAACATAAATTCTAAAAGAACAATCAAACTCCAATAGAAAAAAAAGAAAGAAAGATGAAAATTGGAAAAGGCTTGTGCTTTCTCTTCTGTCCCTAGCAAATGTATAGAGACAAAGATGCTCATCAATCAATTAGGCCATTCTTCTTTTCAAGTTGATAGCTAGCTATAGCTTGAATTCTTTTTACCATTGGAATCATGACTTAATTATTAAAATCAGAAATCAGAATCAGGAACCCACTTGATTGCAATAGCAAAAAAGAAGCCTCTTGCAAATCACACTCTTCTCCCTTTTAATTTTATCAGTATATGTTGCTTTTTTTTTTTCTGAATTGGTGCCTAGATAAAGAGGAAAACAACAAACTTCTCAAAAGCTATAGAATGAATTATTTCATTTTTGTGGGTCTTTTGAAAGATATTGTAGATGCTGTGTAGCGTTACCATAAAGCAGTTATATCTATTGATTACAATTCTCAAATCCTTACAAAGATCACCAAAAAAAAAAAAGGCGTTAGAGATAGAATCTACAAGCTAATTAGTAAACTACTAAAAGAAAGAAAGAAAAAAAAGAGAACAATTGCTCTTTCTGACAAGTCTCTCGTTTTTTTTATATGCAATACTGTTGTATAGATTATGTATTAGTTTGCCTAATAAAAACTCATATTAAACTCCTGAGAATGTGATCACAATTCTGATGGGTTCTTTATTTTGATGATTCTTTGATCTTATTTGAATACTTGCAAGAATCAAATCTGCAGGGGTCTACTTCAGCTAGCATCTGAACCACCTCGTTCATGGTTGGACGACTGGATGGTGTTTTGCTGGTACAGCGGACTGCGATCCGTAGGACCTGAATCATCTCATCCCTGAATGACTCCGACATTTTATTGTCCAAAACCTCCATAATTCCTTCCTTGGAATCAACCTTTGTCGAAACCCAGTATATGATATTCTTATTCTCTCCAAATTCTGTCTCTACTGGTTTCCTCCCTGTTATTAGCTCCATTAAAACTACTCCGAAACTGTAGACATCACACTTGGTTGTTGCTTTGGTAGAATATGCATATTCTGTAAAAAGCAATCACCAATCAATTCAATAAATATCGTCAACAACAGTAAGTTAAATATAATAAGAGCGATCATTCAACTTGGTAATGAATATCGAAGTTAACCAAAAAGTTGGATCAGAAAATTACCAGGAGCCAAATAACCATAGGTCCCTGCAATCACAGTAGTGGTGTAATCTTTCCCTCCTCTAGCTTGCAAGACTTTGGCTATGCCGAAATCTGCAACCTTGGGCTGATAATTGATATCTAGCAAGATATTGGTCGACTTGATATCTCTGTGAATTATCGGTTGCGATAGACCATGGTGGAGGTACGCCAAACCCTGCGCGACACCTAATGCAATTTTGTGGCGAGTTGGCCAATCAAGTACGGTCCAACCTTGGTGGAGAGCGTCCCAGAGATTCCCATTTGGCATGTACTCATAAACCAACAGACTGATATCCAAACTTGAGAAATAGCAGTAGAGTTTGACTATGTTCTTGTGTCTAATGTTTCCTAGAGTATCCACTTCAGTTTTCAATCCCTTGTCCAAAAGCAATTGATCTTCCGGATTTGAATCTTTTGTTCTTCGACTCCACAGCTTCTTGACTGCAACTATCTCTCCACCGCTCAATTCGATTTTGTACACTGTCCCGGATCCTCCTTGGCCTACTTTGTTCTTTTCGGTCATGGCATCCAGGATCTCACGCTGGTCGAAACTTATTCGATGGAAGCTCTTCACATCATATGAAAAGAATGATGAAGACAAAGTCTCATCATGTTCCATCATAGCTCTTTGTTTGCTGAGTCGACGTTTCAGGAACAGGAGAAATCCGATAAGAATGATCACCGCTGAAACTACTATTGCCCATATAGAATTTAGCCTGCTCCTTCGATTGTTCGCATTTGAACATAAAGGGAAATTCTGATTGGACGAATTGACATAGACTGTAACACAGAGACCTGGGTTTCCAGAGAAGCTTTCAATCAACCCTTCTTTAATCAAAGACAGAGGAATTGGACCTGAAAGCCTGTTGTTTGAAAAATTGATGGAGTTTGGTAACAGTTCACAGAGACTCATAGGAATATTTCCGGTCAGGAGGTTGTTGGAGAGATCAAGGACATTGAGAGACTTTAGTGAAGACAGTGACTTAGGAATGGAAGAATTGAGCTTGTTGCTTTGCAGAATCAGTAAATTGAGTTTCTTCAGGTTTCCGATTTCAGAAGGTATTGGACCAGACAGGATATTATCACTCAAATCAATTTTCACCAAATTGGTGGCTCCAGAAATCTCGGGAGGTATAAAACCTGAAATTCTGTTGCCCTGCATGAACAATTCTGACAGGTTTCTAGCATTTCCAATTGTATTAGCAATTGGACAGCTAAAATTATTGTAACCCACATCAATAATTGAAACATGAGGAAGACCAAGAATTCCTTCAGGTATTGTGCCCTCCAAACGATTATTACTGACTCGAAACCTTAAAAGAGTCCCGCAATTCGCTAAACTAGAAGGTAACTCTCCAGAAAACATGTTTTCGAGGACAAGAAAGTATTTCAATTTACCTCCATTGCAAACCTCTGTTGGAAGTGGACCTGAAAGGAGGTTCTCCGACAGGTCAAGAACCTCCATCGGTGATGACTTCCCCAGGTTCCGAGGAACTTCTCCAGTCAGGAAATTGTCGTAGAGTGACAGGATGGTCAAGGTTGTTGAACCTGAAATCGTGATCGGGATTTCTCCTGAGAGACTGTTGTTGTACAGCTGCAAGGCTCGAAGCTTCGGAAGCCTACCAATGGATTCCGGAATCTTTCCTGTCAAGTGATTGACGGACATGTCTATATCTCTGAGCTCCGTCAGGTTTCCAAGTTCCTCAGGAATAGTCCCCGAAATATGATAATTGTAATAAAGCTCAAGCTGTTGCAAGTTCTTGAGCAATCCGATTTCCAGTGGAATCTGACCCGTTAGAAGATTCCCGCTCAATTCAAGATCAATAAGAGAGGTCATGTTTCCAATGGACGCCGGAATTTGACCGTGCAAGGAACAAGTCATCAGGATCATCCTTCTCAGCTTATTCAGTCCGGTAATATTCTCCGGAAGTTTCCATAATTTTAGACCTGGAATTTCATTAAAACTAAGCACTTCAAGATTGGTGAGACTAGTCACCGACATAGGGAAGTCGCCGGTGAAGAGATTGTAGGACATGTCAAGTATCCGGAGAGATTGCATCTGAGAGAAATCCGGTAGCGTTGCCTTGAGATATATCCCGCTTGTATTGAGCTCTTCCACGAAAGAGCAATTGACTATGCTGTCAAGGAAGTCTCCATGGATATTGTTTTGAGCTAGACGAAGAACACGTAATTGTGGAAGGTAAGAGCATATCTCAGACGGAAACTTGCCGGAAAGTGACCACCCAGTTAAGTCAATCATGTCGACATACCCTTTACCGTTGCAGCCGATTCCTGAGAAATTACAGAAAGGTTTCCCTCCATCGATATCCCAATTGGACAACGCGTCTCCTTCCAGAGAGCTCTTCATCAGAGTGAAGAACTGAGACTGGTTGGTTGGCATGGATTGATGAGAAGAATTGAACAGAACAGAAAACAACACAAGATATAAGAAAATACAGTAGTAGTAGTACTGATGAAGAGCCATAATTTTAGAGTCTGATGAAGAAAATCAAAGAAAGACAGAGGTAGGTAGTTGTTAAAAGTTGGTTATAATTGTTGCAAGAAAGAAGGAGAGGAAAAACTGAAGTATATAAATGGGGTGATGAGTGAAGGGATCATTTGGTATACAGAAGTAATAAAACCTTGATGATGAAAAAGCAAAATTCGTGCAGTAGTATAGCGATCAGATGAGTGAGTGAGATAGAAATTAAAGACGATCGAGTGGCACATCTTCTTCTCATAAAGAGGCTTTACGTTTATACCCCACTGACTCTCTCTTTGTATAGAATATCATCACTACTACTCAGTGCAACTACTTTTTCATACATACATGATACATGTACATATACATATTTGAATAAAACTAGTGCATCTGATCCTGGAGAAAATCTTGTGTGGGACGGTTTCGCGGGCGTGAGACCGTCCAATAGAATTGTAGCTTGTTAAAATTTTAAAATACATTTTTATGTTTTCAATTAAAATCCAAAATCCACGCGCGTACGTGAGACAGTTCCACACAAGTTTTTCTCCGGATCTTGACCGGTGATGATCATCGCGCATGTTCTGTTGATGACCTGGACATCTATCTTGATGCATATATCTATCTCTGTTCTCTTTGATGGCTACAGTTCAAAGTTGAACCTCTTCACCATAAGCCATCATGCAGCTACGCCTATGGTAGTATATATCTTGCTTGATTTGTATATATATATATATATATATATATATATATATATTAGTAAATTATAGAATATTTATACAACAAGAACACATTTTGTGTCTGGTGTATGTAATTTGATGATCAGGATCGGAATATTATATGTGATGCATATTTTATTTATTTATGGGTATATATTTATGCTCTTGGCTGTTTGTAATAAGTTTATTTATTTCGTATACTTACGTAAATAGGTATATAAATATTTCAACAACCATGCAAGTAGAGATTGAAGATATGTTTTACCGGTACTAGTACTAGGTTCTTTTGGGGACTGGTCTAGCTTTTAAGTTTTAAAGCAAGTATATATATATATATATATATATATATATATATATATATATATATATAGAGCCAGGCCAAATATATTGGCCAGGCATCTTTGTTTTTCTTCTTAAAGCAACTCAATTATCCAGCATGTGAATGCATATCAACATGTTGGCTGTTGGGCACCAAATGGTAAAAATCCCCAAGATGGCAGATGGGGTTTCTTTACCCTTGCTTGCCTATTTTTTTCCATATCCAATTTGTCCTCCACTTTCTCTTCCATTATATTATATATGCCAATTTGATCTCAACCACTCTATTTATCCTCCTAGTTTGCTTTAAAAAAAAGAAAGAAAGAGAGAAGACAAATCTCGAATATTTTTCTTACTCATAAACCTCTTTTGCAAATTGCTGAGTCTCCATCTACAGTATTTAAAATATAGGTTGATAACATGTACGTAGATGTCCATTTTAGTAAAAACTTCCTGATCGAAATCTAGCTACCAAACACATTAATGCTAATGGCAAATTAAAGAACAGAAACACAATAGTTGACTTTGTTGGGGCCAATAAAAATTAAAATGTAAGCATTGGAGAATCAACATATGTACCAAGTGTCAGGAATATTATGATATGTATTAGGTTTTACTTGGTCTGTCTTCCTCTTTGTTTTTGTTGTTATTGCTGGTGCATGAATGGCGCCTGTGAGGATTAGAAAATTCCATACTGGGTGGAGAGGTGGATAATTTTGGAGTAACAATATTTATATATCTTCCACGATTCATTATAAAATCATATATGTTGGGGAATTTGCACTGTAAGGGCAGGAGGGGACCATATTCCAAATTCATTGTTTAATTATGTGAAAATAAAGGTACAGGAAGAGTACAGTAAATTAAATTAAAGTAATG
Source organism: Dipteronia sinensis (assembly GCA_033220585.1). NCBI lineage: Eukaryota > Viridiplantae > Streptophyta > Magnoliopsida > Sapindales > Sapindaceae > Dipteronia > Dipteronia sinensis. The sequence continues at coordinate 84,544,122 of CM065636.1, read as the reverse complement.
CTTTCTTTTTTTCTGATGAATTTGTTTGTTGTTATCCACATCATTTGTGAGATTTGTGATCTGTCTCAACTCTCAACCACAATTGTCAATTGTTAATTATATATAAAGCTACAATTATTTCACTCCTGCAAAGCCTCCAACTGATACTTCATATGATTGAGAGAAATAATTAAGAAATTGCAGCTAGGAATAGACATAACGCAGGTTCGGTTCGAACCGAAGAACCGAACCGGAACCGCCACGAAAAAACCGGAACCGGAACCGGAAAATTTGGTTCTGGTTCCAGAACTGGACCGGAACCGGTACCGGACGGTTCCGGTTCCAGTTCCAAATTGTGCAGAACCGTCCGGTTCGAACCGGAACTGAAACCGTCCAGTTCCAAATTGTGCGGAACCGCCCGGTTCGAACCGGACTGGAACCGGCGGTTTCAGTTCCGGTTCAAACCGGGCGGTTCTGCACAATATATATATATATATTTTATTTTATTTTTCACTTTCTCTCTCTCACTTTCTTTCTTTCTCACTCACTTTCTCTCTTTCTCTCTCTCTCTCTCGGTCTCAGATATCAAATATTTAGATCATCTCTCCATTTCTTTCTTTCTCTTTCTTTCTTCTTCTTCCCGTCGACATCACGACGACGACCGCTCTCTTCGTCGACGGCCGAGACTGATCATCTCCATCTCTTTCTTTCTCATTCTTTCTTCCTTCTTCTTCTTCCCGTCGACGCGACAACGACGGATCTCTTCGCCGACGGCCGACCTACTCTTCATCATGTCGCCGATCTCTTCTTTCTTTCTCTCTCTTCGATCTCTTCCATGATGGCATGATTCCATCTCTGATATCTCTTCTTTCTTTTTAATTTTTTGATTTTTTTGAGTTTGGGTTAGACATGACGCCGGTTCCGGTCCGGTTCCACCGATTCCGAACCGGAACCGGCCTTTTTTTTTATCATATTTCATTAAAAAATTAATCATATAAAAACGTAATTGGTAAATGTATTTTATTGTGTCACCCGCAAAATAAAATTAAATAAATAAATGACAAATTAAAAAATAAAATAAAATAAAACAAAACCAAAAAATTAAAAAATGAGGAACCGGAACCGAACCGCCGGTTCTAACCGGCCGGTTCCGCTCTAAAGGGAACTGGAACAGGAACTGGCCGGACAGGTTCCCGGTCCAGTTCTAGAACCGGAACCGATTTTTCTGGTTCCGGTTCTGGTTTTTGGACGCCGGTTCTGGTTCGGTTCTCCGGTTCGAACCGAACCGGCATCATGTCTAGTTTGGGTGTGCTTTGAGTCTTTTGACAGATGAAAATGATGATGATGGATGATTTTGGGTGGATGGATGATGGTCTGATGGATGATGTTGATTTTTTTTAAATAGGGAACCGAACCGTCGGAACCGGTGAAACATGACCGGAACCGAAGAACCGGAACCGGAACCGGAATCGGAACCGGGACCTTCTCGAGGAGGTTCCGGTTCCGGCTCCGGCTCCGGCTCCGGCTCTGATTTCTCTAAAACCGGAACCACCGGTTCGGAACCGGAACCGAACCGGCGTCATATCTAGCTAGGACTTGAAGAATAACTATTAAAACTACTTTAGCTAGCTGCCGATGATATAGTATTTCACTATTTTGGAGAAAATATGTTTGGACGCTTCTCTCTCTCTGTGTTTTTGGGTTGGCCAACCCTTCCCATAATTTGTTTTTTTTTTTTTGAAATGAATTAATTTTTGTTACATATTAGTCTGTAGTTTTTTTGAACTTTATACATTAACCCTTCCAAAAATAAATGTCTAGCTTCTCCCCGTGTCAGCTTGACCTATTGATCTTTTAGTTGATTAAATTTTACTGTCAACAAATTTATGTTGAAATAGTATTATTACATAATTAAAAAACAAAATATAGATTTTAAGTGAAATTAAGTACTCTTCCTAACTCTATCATATATGTTGTTATAATTATTTCCAATACCCCGTCTTATACATCTTCTAGTCTTCTTGCTTATGAAAAAGGGTGAGAATTAATGAGGCATTTTTATATACAAAAACATTATGGATATATTTAAATATCTCTCAATTCTTATTGACAACAAGGAAATTTAATATTTAAAAGAACATGCTCATATTGAACATCTCACATGCAAAATAAGTACTTAATTAGCAATTGAAGATGTAAACACAGATTAATAATCACAGCATGCAGGTCAAAACATTCCCATTGTTGTATTATATATATATATATATATATATATATATATATATATATATATATATCATGACGGCGATTCAAACCTGAAATATTGTCAGGCGAAATGACTTTATATTATTTCCACCAAGTTTCCATCAATATTACCCATCCTCTTTTGTTAAAAATTGTAATAATAGACCTTAAAAGTGTAGTGACTTTTTTCAAGGATAGATTCCTCCAATACCAAATTCTTGGTTCTATGTATCACTATATATTTTACAATCGAGAGTGACTATAACCCTAGTCAGATCATACCACGTGACATGATCCGAATATAATACATCTAAGGATTTTTTTCGTACTTATCAGGAGAGGAGTCCAATGTGCCTTGTAGAAAAGCCCGAAGGCTTTGTTGAGCCCATGAATAGATAGATAATGGGAAGAATCTCTTGCTGAATAGAATCATAGATAGAGGGAGTAAGTTAGTGCTCAATGATGGGAGTTCAAAGCAAAGATGCTCACTCTTCATATCATGATATAAAAGTATTGGGTGTTGATTTGGCAAATGGGAATTGCCCCAAATCTGATATGGCATTTCCTCATTAGCTGCTTTCACAGCCGACAACATCTTCTTCTGTTACAAGTGCAAGTGCAAGCTGAGAAGAAAAAAAAAATGGGGTTACTTTTGTGAGGAATTGACAGCCATTTTGTTCATGGATAATTAATTAATTTGATTTGTTTTTTTTTTAATAACATCAATTGAAAGTGGTAAAGATGGCCACAGGAGTTTGATTAGGTTGATTTCATGCTACGGCAAGCCGCGTCCCAGCATCATATATATTGGCTATGTTTAATATTCTTTTGCAACTTTTTCTTTCTATAATGCATCTCTTTTTAAAGTGAGAGGGAATAAGGATGTGCTTTGGAGATCAGTCAATTTATCTCCTCATTTCTTTTGCATTTCAATTTCATTTCATAGGATAGAGTTTTGTGGGTTCGTTCATGTAGACTACATGATGTAGTCAACATTCAATCATAGTTTTACAAGATATTGATATTACTGTATATGAAAGTTGAAACTATAACATGTATTTGATATGAAATGTATTTGACATTCATATTGATAATAGAAAATTTTCTATGCCATTGGGAAACTCAAAAAAAAAAAATGTTGTAGTGTTGAATTTATGGACAAAAATATCAATTAGATGTTTTTTTTTTGTTTTTTGTTTTTAACTGTTGCACTAGACAATTACGATTTGGTCCTTACACCTTTTAAAACAGTGCATTGATATTTGATGCTCGTATAATAATTACATTTTAGTCTGTCTTAATAAATCAAGAAACTTTCATTTACATCCCTGATCAACTGTTAAGTACTCTTGGTTGGTTTCTTATGTTCATATACAAGATTTTAAGCCTCAGCCAAGATGGAGTCCAATAATACTTAGGATAATAGATAAACATATTACTTGATCCTATTAACCGAAGGTCTAAACTAAGGACATCTAAGTCAAGTCATTTAAACTAGAAACAAACATAAACTAGTTTTGTTTTTTTAAAGCTTCAATAAAATATATTTTTGCTGTTTAAAAACTTGTATTGTTATGCCTCTGCATGTATATAAAGTGATTTTATTAAAAAAAAATTGCATCTTTACATGGTGCCTTTTGCTATATTTTCAATATATTTTGAAAGGTAGTTCCAATATATTTGAAACTTTAATGCTAACACGAATCATTAAATTAGCATAAACTTCCAAAATTAACCGTACACAATAAGTTATTACCAAAATAATCATAATCCACAAAAAAATATCCATCAAGCTAGATCATGAAACTATGAACTATGAAATATGAAATATTTTATCTATTTTTAGCATGATCCGAATAAAAAATAAAATCTCACTATTATGAAGCTCAATTGGAAATTAGGTTTTCCATTCAACCCAAACCCAATAATCAAAAAGAAGCAAATGATGGATACTAATACACATAAGAGTTACGATATTTGAACCTCTTAAAAATTGTATGTACACTCCTTTTTGTATGTAAACTCCATTAATGTTTTTTTTTATAAAAATTTTAAAGTTTGTAAGTACACCCCATATATTACCAAAAATGTTCTTTCTTTAAATGTTTTTTTTTCCTAGAAAACTTTCTCTTAGTTTTTGATACTACTGTAAACTAATAATTAGTAATAAAATAAAAAATGAAAATGAAAATAAAAAAAGTTTTTTTATTCTAATTTTTTAAGGAAAATTTCATTAACTCAAACAAAACTGGAAATACAAAACTGAACATCACCCAAAAACAGTTCAACAACCAATATGGAAAGGAGCTACTCCCAAACATATCAAAACTAGGAACATAAGAGAAAGAATTAATTCCACATCCATAAACTAGAGATTTGTGTGTTTGGTATCATTTTTAAAATTGTGTTTTTGAAAACTATTTTTAAAAATGAAAATCATGTTTTAAAAACAATATTTTTAAAAGTGTGATGTGTTTGGTAATATTTTCTAAAAAGTAGTTTTCAAAAACGGAAAATGATGTAAATGTATTTAATATTGTTTTCAAAATGAGTACAATAGTTGTTTAGAAGGAAAAGTTGAAGTTTGTTTTGAAAACCTATTGTGAGTTAGGCCCCGTCCTGCAGCTGTTTTTTAGCTCGTTTTCGTTTTGTTTTTCAAAAATGATTTCGAATTCGCGTTCGTTAACCGTTTTTCATTTTATTTTCAAAAAACGAAAAACAAAATGAAAAACAAAATCAACGTTAACAGTGAAATATTTGAAAAACGCAAAATACTTGTTTTTGTTTTTGTTTTTCGTTTTGTTTTTTTTATATATATTTTTTTCGTTTTGAAAATCTTTTTACTGTTTTTTTTTTCTTATTTTCCTCTTTTCAAGACTGTCTTTGTCATCTCTATCTTCATCTCATCTTCACTTCGTCATCTCTTCTTCTCTTCTTCTCATCTTCTTCATATCTTCTTCCATTCGTCATCCCATCTTCTTCTCTTCATCTTCTCCTTCTTCTCTTCATCTTCTTTTCTTCTTAGTGTCGGCGATCTGCTCAGCTCCTATATTTTTTTTTCCTTTTTTTCTTTTGAAAAGTTTTATTTTTGTTTTTGTTTCATATCACAAAGAGTTTATTAACAAATATATATATATATATATATATATATATATATATATATTAACATAAAAATCTTGGATTTTGAAATTATTTTAAATTTAAAATCACAATAATTCATTAAAGAGATTGTATCCGGTTATTATGAGTTATTGGATAATTATTTGGAATGAATTATTGACTTATCTTTCATTCAAATTAAAAAATCAAAATATAAAAAATAATGGAATAATTATACAATTTTTGAAATTTTTCGGTTAACCTACCAAACGTCTTTTTTCCGTTTTCATTTTCAGAATACAGTTTTCAGTATATGTTATCAGACGCGTTTTTGGATTTCGAAATTGAAACCAAAAGCACTGTTTTTGTTTTTATTTTTATTTTTATTTTTATTTTCGAAAAATAGTCAACGAAAAACGCTTACAGGGCAAAGCCTAAAGTTGTTTTTTGTTTTTAAAAACAAAACCAAACACCACAATTTTGATATTTTTTTGTCTTGACGAATGACGACAATGATTGATCATATTCAAATCATTTGATATTCTGATTCAAATCTTATAGGGAATAAAATCTTCGCATGATCACGTAAGCCAATTTAATTCCTTCCAACATTTTTTAAAAACTATAAAATGTATTTGATATGAATTTGATTACTCAAATGTCACTGGGAGTCTCGGAGACTTCATATTGATAATAGAAAATTTTCTATGCCCTTGGGAAACTCGATAAAAGAAAATGTAGAAGTTATTGTGGAATATTGTGGATTCATCACCAGACCAGTATTTGCATAGTGTCATCACTAGAGGTAGCCACGGTTCGGTTTCGGGGCGGTTTCGGTTTCGAAACCGCCGGTTTCGGTTCCGTGGCCACCCAAACCGTAACCGTAACCGAGAAAACCGGTTTGGTTTTCGGTTTCGGTTCCGCCGGTTTCGGTTTCGGTTTATTTCGGTTTCGGTTTCGGTTTATTTCGGTTTCGGTTTCGGTTTTATTTATTTTTTCCAAACAAAACCTAATTACAATAATTACTAAACGTAATTAAAATAATGGGAAAAATAATGTTCCAGAATTGTTTTTTGACAAATGAATAAAATTTAAAATATAATATGAAATTGAAACATTTGTAATAAAATGAAATTGAAACATTGTAATAAAATGAAACATTTGTAATAAAATGAAATTAATATAAAATATTCAATACAATTATATAAATATATAATATACAATTGAAGCATTTAGGTATTTAATAATGTTGAAAATAAAAGAAATTGACATTGATAAATTGATACAAAATTACAATTACAGATGTATTAAAAAAATAATTAAATGGATATTGAATTCAAATATACAATGTAACAAAGTTGAATTAAAAATAAAAAATAAAAAAATCGGCCTTGCACTTAATTTGACCTCAATTAAGTTGCCTACGTATCCTCCATAAATGTAGAGCAGTAGAGGAATCAAAGGCCACGTAGTTCTTTTACCTTTAATTAGATGTTCGGTGTTGAAGGTTGGAAGTTGGAATGGAATCTAATCGCTGCCTTCTGTTCCCGTGGTTTGGTCATCTTCGAAAAAATCATTCACTATCTCCGCCTCGATTTCTTGTTGTCTGTATTTTGCCTTTGTCCAATCATCAAGACACGCCTGAGCTTCAAGTGTCTGCGGACACATAACCGACCGTCTTGGTTCCAAAATATTTCCACCTGCACTAAATTCTTGTTCCACAGCTACGGTAGAAACCGGTGTTCCCAAAATTTGTTTGGCAATAATAGCCAAAATTGGGAAAATCTGTTCATGATCCTTCCACCAAACCTGGATATTAAATTCACTATCTTCTAAAAATTCATGAGATGTTTCTAAATACCGGTCAAGCTCAGAAATCGAGCCGGATGAGGATGAAGAAGATGTTCTTAATTTTTTGGCTCTTTGGGAAAACAATCGATCCCCTAAACCCTTTAATTTAAAAGTAGAGGAAGTACCAGTACTATCAGATGTCGGTTGATGTTGTGAAACCGGCATGTTCAAAGACGGACCATATATTTTAAGATATTCATCATATAATTCATAAAGCAAAGCCTTAATGGAATTACAATAACTAAGAACATCAACTTCTAAATCTAAACTTTTGTAATAATGAGTTAAATAATCTTGCAAACATTCTAATTTAAAACGTGGATCAAAACATGATGCAAGCAAATAAATATTTGGAATCTCCTTATAATACTGTAACCATTTTTTTTTCATGGCAGCAACACATTCACTCAATTGAACATCGAGTTCACACTCACTGAATGCACCAGCAATATTAACACTTTGAATAAGAAATAAATGAGTAGTGGGATAGTAAATACCAGATAAAGCATTAGTAGCATCATTAAAAACACGTAACAATTCAAGAATTTTTATACATATATCCCAATGCTTCAATTGAAGAGAAATTGAAGGAACGTTATAAGTAATAAAAGAAACTAATAATTCCTTATATACAACACTTTCATTAAGCAACTTATAAGTAGAATTCCAACGAGTACTAATGTCCCGAGAAAATTTAATGGGACGCATACCATTTTGAGAGCAATATTTTAACCATAGTTTTTGGAGTTTGTTTTGCCTCCAGATATAGTTAATACTATCTCTAATTGGTTTAATATAAACAGAAAGAATTTGTAATCCAGCTTGAACACACAAATTTAAAATATGACATGCACATCTTTGATGAAATAATTTACCCCCAAAATAGGGATTGCACAAATCCTGCAACATAGGAATAGATGCGGTATTGCTTGCAGCATTATCAAAACCGATCGCAAAAATTTTGTTTTGGATATGAAACTCTTCAAAAATAATTTTAAGGAGTCGAAAAATATTTTGAGCCGTGTGTGAGTCATCGAAAACACGAAATGCAATAATTCTTTTTTGCATGACCCAGTCATTATCCATATAATGACATGTCACACCCATATAATGGTGACTACCAAAATTATCGGTCCATATGTCGGCACATACGGAAACGCGACCTTCAAATTGATAAAAAAATGATTTCAATTTGTTTTTTTGTTTTTTGTAAATGGAAAACATTGTACGTGTGAGAGTGGATCTAGGAACACGTTGCATTGCAGGATTTAATGCATTTTGACAATAATTAACAAAACCTACTTTCTCACCAAAACTAAAAGGTAAATGTTCAACAGCAACCATTACTGCTAATTCTTCCTTGTTTTTTTCAGACGTATAATGAAATAGTTGATTAGTAGGGGTTCCGTACCTGGAGATTTGGGATTGGTTACTAGTCTTTACCAATTCAGAAGGGTGATTTTTCCTAATATGGTTCCAGTACGTGCCATATCCGAATGATTTGTTGGTCCTGTATATTTTGGAGCAGTAGTTGCACTTGATTTGGATCATCCCGTCATCTAACTGAATTTTCTTCATATGCAATTTGAAGAGATCGGACTTCATCGGCTTTTCTTCTTCACCTGCAACAAATTCATTTGAAGGGGGTTGGGGGGTAGATAGATTTTCATTACTATCAGGGTCATAGAGATTGGGGTCGGGTTCGTCGGAAATTATTAGAGGGGGATTAGGACTACGAGGGAGATCGGATCCAAATTGAGATTGAAGGAACTCGTGGTAAAGTCGGTCGTTATAACTGACATCATCACCTTGGTGTTCCAACAAATCTTGCAATGGACCCTTTCCCTTGTTCAAATTTCTTGAACCTTCTCCCCCACTTGCCATTGAATAATTAATTATAAATAATAATAGTAAAATATATATATATATATATATATATATATATATATATATGTGAGGCACTCAAAATATTGTTGGAATAATAGTGGTAACACTAAGAAAAATAGATAATTGTAAATAAATAATAGATGATTGTAAAAAATAGAATATGTAAATAGATATTAATTTCTATAATAAATAAGAATTAAAGAAAATTGTAAATAGATGATTGTAAAAAATTGAAGAAAAAAATAGATATTAATTTTTATGAAAAATGAAAAATAAAGAAAATTGTATAATGTAGAGAGAATTGAGAATTTGAGATTAGAGAAGTTGAGAGTGGTGTGAAGAATATTGAAATGAGGGGGGTATTTATAGGATTATAGTGGAGGGGCGAATTTGCAATTTTAAGAAATTAAGGGGAAAAAATAATATATATATATGGCCGTTGGCCATAGGCAAGATGACCGTTGGTCACCTCACCCAACGCCCAACGGTCACCAGCTCAAATGTATTTTTTTTTTGAAATGTGTGGTCCACGTGGCGATTTGTGATTCGTCAGAAATTTTTTTTATTTTTTTTATTACCAACGGTCGAAACCGCCGGTTTTGGGTAAAAACCGACCAAACCGACGGTTAAACCGGCGGTTTAACCGTCGGTTTGGTCGGTTTTTACCCAAAACCGACGGTTAAACCGTCGGTTTAACGGTCGGTTTTGGCCGGTTTTCAACTTTTCATAACCGTAACCGAACCGATTCGGAACCGGTTTCCAACCGGTTCCGTAACCGGCGATTTCGGTTACGGTTTCGGTTTCGGTTTTTCCCACCCGGTTTCGGTTTGGTGCCCACGGTTTAACCGAACCGTGGGCACCTCTAGTCATCACACATGGAGACAAAACAAAGATGGGCTTTAATCAGATGATTAGTGGCAATATTGTTGTATATTTGTGATCGGTTACCAACCTTATAAATAGGCTCTATTTTATTGTTTTGTGAGTTTTTTCTTTGTATGTAGAACCAAAAAGTTGGTAGCTACTTTTGAATCAAAACAAAGCCAATCACAAGAGTAATTTTACTCTCTTTTTGTCTCTACTATCTCTACTATCTCTACTATTTCAACTTATTATTATTGCTTATTATTTCATCTATTATTTAATTATATTATAACACGTTATCAGCACGATGCTGTTATTTCCAGAACTTAAAATTCTGAATTTATTACCAGTAGAACCTGAAGTTCCTAAATTTATTACCAGAACCTGAAGTTTCTGAATTTATTATTACTAGAACCTGAAGTTTCCAGATTTTTATTTATTAAATACCAAGACCTGCAGTTCTGAATTTACTTTCTCGCATATTATTTTTACGCAATTTACTTTCTCGCACTTTATTTACTTTTACGCAATTTTTATTTAAACAATTTGGTCACCCATCCAGAACCTGAAGTTCATGGATTTATTTATCATTGTCGGAACCTGACATTTCTGAATTTATTCCTTTATATACCTGAAGATTTAAATTCCTCGGGTTTTTATCAGACCAAAAGTTCTGACTCTGATTGTAATTTTCAGATAACGAGAAGCTATAATAATGTCAAAGCTTGCAAGTTTGAAATTTTCTGCTCTAGAAGTGTCTGGGGACAACTACATGTCCTGGGTTATTGATGCTAGATTACTTTTAAAATCATAAGGCCTATATTACACTATTGAAGATGAGGCCGAGGCAAATGAACAAGATAAATCTACTGCCATGGTTATTATCCGTCGCCATTTGCATGAGGATCTAAAAGCCCAATACCTAACTGTCACAGAACTAGAAGTTCTATGGCAAGAGCTGAAAGACCGATTTGATAACCAACCCGATGTTGCATTACCAAATGCAAGGTATCGGTGGCAACATTTACGTTTTCAAGACTTTAAATCAGTCTCTGAGTATAATTCTGTTTTATTCAGAATCACTACACAGCTAAAATTGTGTGGTCATGATGTAATAGAAAACGATATGCTGGAAAACAATATTTACAACCTTCCATGCCTTTAACATGATATTACAACTGCAGTATCGAGAACGGCGATTCTCAAAATATTCAGAGCTAATCTCATGTTTCCTGGTTGCAGAGAAAAATAACGAGCTTTTAATTAAAAATCATGAATCACGCCCGACCGGCTCTACAACATTCCCAGAAGTGAATGACAACACTATTGGAGGACATACTCGCGGTCATGGTTCCTACCGTGGTCGTGGTCCTAATCGTGTTCGTGGCCGTGGTCGGGGTCGTGAAAGATCATATGATTATTTTGATCAGAGTGATTATAATCAAAACACTCCCCAGAAGTGGAATGTTTATAAGGTCAGACCAGATAAAGGGAAGAGTATCCAAAATGGGCATAAGAAGGATGATAGTATTTGTTTCAGATGTGGTTGTCATAACAATTGGTCATATACATGCCGCACACCTAAACATTTGGTTGAACTTTATCAGGCATCGATTAAAGAAAATGGAAAAGAAAAGAATCCTGAAACCAACTTCATGGAAGATTTAGATTTTATGGATATCACCCAGTGTAATGTTTCTGATTTCCTAAATGATCCGACTGATAAAGTGACCACTTCAACTGGTGATGGAAATGTCCATACCAATTAAGTACTGCTTGTGATTGTTTTTGTTATCATGTGAAATGTTTATGTAAATATTCCTTATGTATATATATATATATATATATATTATCACTCTATCTGATATGTACTTTATTTACTTTATTTATTTTTGTTTTTATTTTGTTGTTGTAATAAGAAATATGTCTTTAAACGATTGGGTGACATTGAAAAGCAAAATACAGGAGATATATGTCTAGCCGATAGTGCAATGACATATACGATTATGCGGAATCAGTAATACTTTCTGAATTTAACCTTGCTTGAAGCGAATGTTAATACAATATCAGGTACAACAGATCTAATAGAAGGCTCCGGTAGAGCCATGATATTATTACCAAATAATTCTAAAATATGTATCAATGATGCTTTATTTTCAAGCAGATCCAGAAGAAATCTACTTAGTTTCAAAGATATAAGGTATAATGGAAATCACATTGAAACTATAAATGATGAGAATATTGAGTATCTGTGCATTACTTCCCATGATTTAGGACAAAAACTCATTATGGAAAAGCTGTGTGCTTTATCATCAGGATTATATTACACTCTTATAAGAGGTGTAGAAGTTTATGCAGTTGTGAACCAGAAGTTCTCAGACCCAAAAATATTTATGCTCTGGCATGACCGTCTTGGTCACCCGGGATCTACAATGATACGTAAAATCATTGAAAATTCTCATGGACATCCATTAAAAAACCAGGAGATTCTTTTATCCTATGAAAAATTATGTACTGCATGTTCACAAGAGAAATTAGTAATAAAACCATCTCATTCTAAGGTTGGGTTTGAATCCTCTGCATTCCTACAAAACATTCAAGGGGACATATTTGGACCTGTTCATCCACCAAGTGGACCGTTCCGTTATTTTATGGTCCTAGTTGATGCATCCATCAGATGGTCACACGTTTGCTTATTATCAACATGCAATGTTGCTTTTGCAAGGTTACTCGCACAGATTGTCGGGATTCAGGCACATTTTTTTGATCATCTGATTAAATCAATACGTCTTGATAATACGGGTGAATTTACTTCCAAGACATTTGATAAATATTGCTGATCAGTTGGGATTGATGTTGAACATTCAGTTCCACACGTTCATACTCAGAATGGATTAGTAGAGTCGCTTATCAAGCGTCTCCAGGTAATTGCAAGAACTTTATTATTACGAACACAATTACCAATTTCTATTTGGGGACATGCTATTTTACATGCTACTGCATTAATTCGTCTTCGTCCCACTTCTTATCATCAATATTCTCCAGTGCAACTTGTATTTGGCCATCAACCAGATATTTCTCATCTGCTTACTTTTGGTTGTGTAGTATATGTCCCTATTGCACCTACACATAGAACTAAAATGGGACCCCAACGGCGTTTGAGAATATATGTTGGTCTAGATTCACCATCAATTATTAGGTATCTGGAACCTTTAACTGATGATCTTTTTACTGCACGATTTGCTGATTGTCATTTTGATGAGAAAAATTTCCCATCATTAGGGAAAGGAAAAACTTCTCCTGAAAAGAAGCTTGAATTTTCTTGGAAAGTCCATAGTCTAATTCATCTTGACCCATACATATCTCAATGTGAGAATGAAATACGAAAGATAGTTCACCTTCAATCAATAGCAAATCAGTTACCAGATACATTTAAAGATGCTACTAGGGTAACAAAAGCATACATCTCAACTGTTAATGTACCGGCACAGGTGATTGTTCCAGAAGAACGATCTAAACAAATAATAGCAAAAGAATCATCTACTGTACACCAGAAGCATGGTAGACCACTTGGTTAGAAATATATTGTTCCCCAGAGGAAGAAGCGAAATATCAGGATCATACTCCTGAAATTATAAATAAATCTACTTTCTCTAAATCAACTCCACAAGAGTTAGATGTCCATGAAATGACACAAGAAACCTCTGCAGGGGAAGAAATCTCTGAAGGGATACAAGAACATAGAAATGAGGAAATTTCTATAAATTATACAGGAGGAATGTGGAATCGTGAAGAAATAATAATCGATGATATATTTTCATACACAGTGGATACAAAAATTTTAAATGATGATTATAAGCCTCATAACCTCGACGATTGTAGGCAAAGGTCTGATTGGCCTAAATGGAAAGAAACAATTCAAACAAAATTGACTTCATTAACCAAGCATAAGGTATTTGGACCAATAGTCCAGACGCCTGAAGATGTCAAACTTGTTGGATACAAATGAGTTTTTGTACGGAAACGTAATGAGAAAAACGAGGTGGTGCGATATAAGGCACGACTCGTAGAACATGGTTTTTCACAGAGACATAGTATTGATTTTGATGAGACGTATTCACCAGTGTTGGATACAATTATGTTTGGATTTCTGATAAGTTTGGCTATTTCAGAAAGACTTGAAATGCGTCTTATAGACATAGTAACTGCCTACCTATATGGCTCACTCGATTCAGATATTTATATGAAAATCCTTGAAGGATTTAGAATGCTAGAAGCATACAGCTTGAGACCTCGCAATTTATATTCGATTAAATTTCAAAGGTCATTGTATGGATTAAAGCAATTTGGGCACATGTGGTACAACCGCCTCAATGAATATTTGATTAAATATGGATATATTAATAATCATATATGCCCATGTGTCTTCATAAAGAAATCGGAATCTGGATTTGCTATTATAGCAGTTTACGTTGATGATATGAATTTGATTGGAACTCCTGGAAAGCTCCTGAAAACTATTGAATATTTAAAAAAGCAATTTGAAATGAAAGACATGGGAAAGACAAAATATTGTCTCGGCTTGGATATTGAGCATGAATCAAACAGAATAATTATCCATCAATCAACATATATTGAAAAGATTCTGAAAAGATTTAATATGGACAATGCTCATCCATTAAGTACCCCTATAATAGTTAGAAATCTTGATCCTAAGAAAGATCCATTCAGGCCACTTGAAGATGGTGAAAAGATATTTAGTCCTGAAGTACCATATCTTAATGCAATTAGTGTTTTATTTTATCTGGCTCAATGTACTAGACCAGATATCACATTTTCAGCAAATTTGCTTGTTAGATTCAGTTCAGTACCAACTCGAAGACATTGGAATATGATGAAACATCTTTTTCGTTATCTTTTGGAACGAAATATTTAGGATTATATTATTCAAAACCTAACAACTTTTCAGGTTTGCTTGGTTATGCTGATGTCAGGTATCTGTCTGATCCCCACAAAGCTCGTTCACAAACGAGATATGTTTTTACCTATAATGGCACAGTAATCTCCTGGCGCTCCACAAAGCAATCTTCTATGGCTACCTCATCTAATCATTCAGAGATCCTTGCACTTTATGAAGCAAGTCGAGAATGTATTTGGCTAAGGTCAGTTATTTATCATAATAAATAGACATGTGGATTTTCATTATCTACAGAAATGTCGACACCGATATTTGAAGATAATGTGGCTTGTATAGCTCAAGTTAGAGGGGGCTATATCAAGGGAGATAAAACCAAACATATTTCTTCTAAATTCTTCTATAATCACGAACTTCAACAGAGCCGACAAATTGATGTTAAACAAATACGGTCTACAGATAATCTTGCAGATCTGTTTACGAAAGCATTGCCTACATCAACCTTTAAGAAATTGGTATATGAGGTTGGCATGCGTCGACTCTGCAAATTATAGGATTGATATTAAAGTTTTATTCAGGGGGAGCGTTCAATCAGGGGGAGCAAAATTTGAATGGACATACTGTACTCTTTTTCCTTTACCGGATTTTGTCCCACTAAGTTTTACCGGAAAGGTTTTATTGTGGCAGTTGTGAATACGTCTAATATCACTTGATTCAGAAGATCATTGTATATATTTTGCTAAGGTTTTTATCCCACTGAGTTTTTCTTAGCAAATTAAGATATAAGTGGTGATAATCCAAGAGGGATTATTGTGGAACATTGTAGAGCATTGTGGAATATTATGGATTTATTACCACACCAGCATTTGCCTAGTGTCACCACACGTGGAGACAAAACAAGGATGAGCTTTAATTAGATGACTAGTGGCAATATTGTTGTCTATTTATGATCGGTTACCAAGCCTTATAAATAGGCTCTATTTTGTTGCTTTGTGAGTTTTTTCTTTGCATGTAGAACCAAAAAGCTGGTAGCTACTTTTGAATCTGAACAAAGCCAATCACAAGAGTAATTTTACTCTCTCTATTTGTCTCTGCTATCTGTACTGTCTCTACTTATTATTATTGTTTATTATTTCATATATTATTTAATTATATTATAACAGAAGTGTTGAATTTATGGCAAAAATAGCAATTTGCTGTTTTTTTACTGTTGCACTAGACAATTACAATTCAGTCCTTATAACTTGATATTCGACGCACTTAACATAATTACATTTTAGTCTGTAAAAGTCTAAAAACTTTCATTTACATCCCTAGTCAACTATTATGCACTCTAGGTTGGTTTCTTATGTTTATATATAAGGGCGTGTATACTAATCAAAAATGAAGGGAATCAGAATAAAGTTCCACTGGAAAGGGAATGGCGGAGAATCGGAATTAAGTTACCAAATTTCATTCCGGTGTTTACTAACAATTTGGGAATCAGAAATGGAATCAAATTTATTCATTTTCTAGTGTTTACTTCAACTAAGGAATCAGAATGATATATATTTGATTACAAATATACCCTTGTGTATATAATATGCTAAAATATATTTTTTATTATGAAAAACTATTTTTTATACCATATGTAAAATGAACATTAGATACAGATCTATTAAGATAACTTCATTAAAAAAAAAAACTGAACTCACTGTAGTGTGTATATATATATATATATATATATATATGAAAATTTTCACTTCAGTGCGCACTGATAAATATTTATCAGTAAGTTGCATGTGAACCATTAGACTCAATTGCTTAGACTCAGTCTGTATGCACTTGTCAGTGCTTATCTATAATTTATGGTCCACATGCAATGCATTGATGTATTTTATATCGGTGCACACTTAGGAGAAAGGAACTATATATATATATATATATATATATATATATATATATATATGAATATGCAAAATTGCTTTAGTAGAAAGAAAAAAAAATACAAAACAACATATATAAGAATATGCAATACATGCAAAACTGCTTTAGTAAAAAGAAAAAAAATATATATATGAATATGCAATACATGCTTCACGTAAAAAGAAAATAAATCTTAACCAAAACAGCCACAGTTCATCAACACAGTTCATTAAGAAAATAAATCTTAATCATGATATATATATATCATGATTTTATACCAGATTCGATATTCATAAATATAGAATCAATGCAACAAGTCAATAATATTCATCAACGTGATTTTTATGTATATTCATGAAATCTAAGATTAAAAATAAACGTACCTGTAGCGAGATCTGGAGAAAAAGGATGGAAAAAAAAAAAGAATGACAGAGAACAATCTCTAAAACAGAAAGATAAAGTGGAAATGCAGTTTTTTTTTTTTTTTTTTATAATTATTACAGGTGAGGATATTTTAGTAAAACTACATTAATTCCCTTTTTCAATCAAGAAATGGAACTTGATTCCTATGGTGGGCGGGAGGAATCAAATTCCCTTCCATCAGTAACTTAATTAATGATTTGATAACTGGGTCCACGTAACTTAATTTCCTAAAAATTTAATAAACACTATAATTCACAAATTAGTAACTTAATTCCCTTTCCTGAATTTGATTACTGATTAGTAAACGCACCATAAGATTTTAAGTCTAAGCTAATTAAGATGGAGTCTAATAACACTTAGGATAATAGATAACCATGATTACTTGATCCTATTATCCTAAGGTCTAAACTAAAAACATTTGAATCAAGTCATTTAAACTAGAAGCAAACATAAACTAGTTTACAGTACAATCAACATTCAGCAATCAATCATAAAACTAGTTTTGTTTTCTTTAAGCTTCAATAAAATATATTTTTGATGTTTAAAAACTTGTATTGTTATGCCTATGCATGCATGTAAAGTGATTTTATTTAATTTTTTTTTTTTACTTTCAATATTTTTTTAAAGGTATTTCCAATATATTTGAAACTTGACCGTAACACATTCAATCAAATTTATTAAAACTTTATAATGTTTGTTATCATCAAAATCAAGTATTAAATCTTGAAGCTAACACTAATCAATAAATTAGCATAAACTTCCTAAATTAATTGTACACAATAAGTTATTACCAAAATAATTATAATCCACAAAAAATATCCACCAAGACAGATCATGTAACTATGAATTATGAAATATTTTATCTATTTTTAGCATGATCCGAAGAAAAAATTTTACAATTTTTTTTTTAAAAAATCTCAGTATTATGAAGCTCAATTGGAATTAAGGCTTTCCATTCAACCCAAACCCAATAACCGAGAAGAAGCAAATGATGGATTCTAAAACACATAATAATTGGCAGGCCATAATTGGCCTGTGATTAGAGGAAGCAAAAGTAAAGCTCAATGGGCCCTTTTGGGAGCCCAACAACTCTAATCATTGTGAGTCAAATCTGGAGGAGGTTTAAGCTCACAAATATAACAATTTAATGGACTATAAAATTAAATGAGTTCAGGCCCACCTTTATATTTCTGTCTCTCTTTTAGTCAACGGCTTGAACTGATAGATCAACCGAGACTGATTTTTGGTCAACCACGTGGTTCATGAATTCATTTCGGATTTTCTCCTTTGTTTTGATTTTTTGTTTTGCTTTTCCTTATCCAGGACATCTATAAATATTGTAGATCACGGTTTGTTACTTTAATTCATCTCCACAAATGTTTCAATCAAACTAAAATTATCTTAAAAAATAGTTCAATAAAAGTCAGACTACGAGAGAATCCGAACTCTGAACGAATCATTACCGTCAATGTTAATAATGGCCCTTCACCTGTAGTCTGTAGATCTCAACCGACCAACCCATGCCATCACCATATTTTAAACACAAACAACTCTCCCCTGTAACTTTTATAGTGTTTACAGATTGAATGCTGATACAAGAACTACTACTGATCGAACTGAAAACTGTAAAATTTAACTTTAACTTGAACAATTTTATGTTGTGTATATAAAGTCTAAATAGAGCTGTCACAGGCACAAAGTACATCATATCATGGCTGGTGACCAAAAATGTAGTTCTAGATTTTGAGTGTATGCAACTCTTGTGTGATAATCTGCATTAGTATCATTATTATATGCAATACTGTCCCCTCTTATCCTGCTCGTGATCAATTTCGGATCCCCGGCATATCTAATTATTAAATCAGTTATAATTAACAATTATGAACGGAGCTAGAAATTTTTGTTTGAAGATACCAATACACTAATAAGAAAGCATGGAACATGAATTGTTTTTCTTAAAAATTACTTGACAATGGCTTTTTGGAAGACAATTGGTAGGGGACTGGTGCATGTATGTCGTCTAATAAAAAATAATAATAAATGACAGGTCCCATTTTTGTCTAAAGCTTTTTTGGTCATCCATGGAGTGCTATCCGGATTTGACCTCTATCGACTACTATTAAGATTAACGGTGATTAATTATCCTATTTTCGACAAGCTCACAAGTCACAATCATCTTAGGATTGGATCAAACGCAACTACTAATTACTAAATTAAATAATCCCCGTGACGAAATTAAATCTCAAAATCACTGAGACTTGTTCAAAATCAATGGATTATTGGTCATGATCCAATTTTGATGCTTCTGACATCATATTGTAGGTCATTAGTTAATATTACAATCGAACAATGATTCAATATGGTGGCTTCAAATTAAATATATGTAAAAGAAAAATTAACTTTGTTAAGCTTGGTTTATTGATCCTTCCATTTCTTTGTGTCTCCTTTCACAGGTTACACACACAAAAGACTACAGATTCGAGTCAAAGGGCTATTATTTTACAGGGCTAATATGTTACATAATACAAACATGGTACAACAACCAGAATGATCCAAAACTCTCAAACACCAACTGCCTGAATCGACAAAATTAGGCGTCCGGATTTGTTTTCTCGTTTTCTTTCGCTTCCATTTTCTTAGTAGAATCGTCTTTGTTGATGATGATTCGTACAAATTTGCATGGCTCAGCTTCCTCCAGCATTTGAACCACACTTCTCATGGTGGGTCTCGAGGTAGGCTGCCTTGCCGTACAGAGAATTGCAATTCTCAGTACCTTGATAGCATCTTCTTTGAAAACTTCTGGGATTCTTGAGTCCACAATGCTCATAACACTCTTTCTGCTATTGATCTTACTGCTAATCCAGTTAACTATGTCCTTGTTCTCTCCGAATTCTGGCTCTATCGGCCTCTTTCCCGACACCAGCTCCATTAACACGACTCCAAAACTGTACACATCGCTCTTCTCACTGACCTTGCACGTGTAGCCGTACTCTGCAAGATTAACAATACCTTATCAAAAGATAGCTAAACTAAAACGAAATTAAAATTCACTAAACAAAAGAAGGAAAATAAAATAAAAGAAATTTAATTGCTTACCAGGAGCAATGTAACCGAGAGTTCCAGCAATGACTTGGGTGGAGTCCTTTCCACCATTATTGGCTTGAACAATCTTGGCAAGGCCAAAATCAGCAATCCTGGGCTTCATGAACTCATCCAACAAAATGTTACTAGACTTGACATCTCTGTGAATAATTGGCCGCTCATATCCATGATGTAGGTACTCCAATCCCTTAGATGCCCCGACCGCTATTTCGTGCCTAGTCTCCCAATCAAGCTCCATCTTATTGGAGGAGTGCAGACGATCCCACAAGCTCCCGTTAGGCATATACTCGTACACTAACAAGCTCGAGTCCTCGCTTGTAATACTGCAATACAGTTTCACCACATTTACATGCCTTATTGAGCTCAATGTCAGCACCTCAGCGTCGAACTCTTTAGACTTTCCGTTACGTTTTCCGAGGATCGGAGTGGTGCTTTTGATCTTTTTGCGGCCAGTAGTAGTATCAGTATTCCAAATGTGTTTCACTGCAAAATCTTTACCGCTAGAGAGTGCAGCTCTGTACACATTTCCTGACCCACCTTTTCCTATCAGATTCTCTTGCTTTATGGAATCAAGAATCTCGTCTTCAGAGAACATCAGCTCGCGAAAAGACTTGACGTCCCAAGATTCTTCCTTCAATGAACGGTCATGATCTTTTTCTCTCTTCTTTAAGTAGAAGCAAATTGGAAGCGAGACAAGCAAGATCATTGAACCCAAAGCAAAGCAAAGTATGAGTGTGAAGACTTCTTTTGACATCCTGGAATCCCGGGAGCAACGCTTGAAGGAGCCGATGGTCTGACTACAGAGCCCGGGATTTCCAGCGAAGCTACCATTGTATGCTTCAATGGACAGAGATTCTGGTATTTGACCAGTCAATCTATTCTTGGATAGATCAAGAATAACTAGTTTCAAAGATGCCAAACTCCTTGGAATCTGATCAGAAAGTTCATTATCTGACAAATTGAGAGAGTTAAGAGTTGGTAGAGATCCCAAAGTTGATGGAATTGAGCCGGTAAGTGAATTTCCAGCCATGTTTAAGTCACTGAGAGAACTGCATGAACCCAAAGTGACTGGAATTGGGCCAGAGAGCCTGTTGTTCTGCAGCTTAAGACTGCTCAACTGTTTCAGCTCCCCTATTGACGCCGGTATTTTACCCGAAAGTTGATTGTTATTCAGCTCAATCAGAACAAAAGATGTAGCTTGGGTAATCTTTTCCGGTAATTCACCGGACAACCTATTGTTTCCGGCGAATAATTGACCCAGTGCTTTTGCATTTTCGATATCTTTTGTGATAGGCCCTTCAAATTGATTCGTTGCGATATCGATGATATTCACCTTTGGCAGCCCCCATATTCCAGCCGGAACAATTCCAGATAGCGAATTGTTGCTAACTCTGAATCGCTCTATAGTCACGCAATTGGCATAACTCGCAGGGATTTCACCGGTGAATTTGTTCTGCAACATGAGAAGCCCTCTCATGGTCCCTCTCTTGCACATGGCAGGTGGAATCTGACCCGTCAATAGATTCTCTGAAACATCAATGAAATCGAACTCAGCCCAAGAGCCAAGTTCTTGAGGCAGAGGACCAGTCAACTTGTTTGTGTACAGAGAAAGATTCACCAATTTTTTAAATTTTCCCAATTCAGCTGGTAATTCACCAGATAGCTGGTTCTCAAATAGCTGCAGAGTCACCAAATTGCTCAAGAATCCCACCTCAGACAAGTCTCCTTCAAGCTTATTCGTTGAGGCATCAAAATTTTCAAGACTTGATAAGTTGCGAAATCCAACCGGAAGTTTTCCTGTCAATAGATTGTTGTAAAGCTCCAACTGCCACAGCTTTTTAAGGTTCCCGATTTCTGCCGGTATCTCGCCAGTTAGCTTGTTATCGGAAAGCTCCAAGTTTATGAGCTCCGTTAAATTTCCAATTCCCGATGGAATCCCACCTTCCATGGAGCAGTTTGTTAAATAAAGCCAATTCAATTTGTTGAGCTTCACGACCTCGTCTGGAAATGGAGCTGGATTGAAACTATTGTCGCCGAGACTAAGTGAAATGAGATTAGTCATGTTCTCCAACGATTTCCATGGAAAAACACCCGAAACTCCAGTGTTGTTCAAATACAAGAACCGCAGTTCGCTGAGATACGATATGCTTGGAAATGAACCTGTAAAACAATTGTTGCCCAAATCCAAATATTGTAATTTGGTGCAGTTGTTCAAGTCTTCCGAGACTAAACCATATAAAGAATTGAACCCGAATGAGAGCTTGTCCAAGAACTGAAGCTGGCAAACGGAATCAAAAGGCAGAGTTCCCGTCAACTTCTGATTAGAAAGCTCGATCTCTTTGACAAAACCATCCGAATTACAGGTGATTCCCATGAAATTAGACATGTTGCCACTCGAAACCCATGAACTGAACACATCTGGGTTTGATTCTTGCAGGGAGGCTTTTAGTTTGAGCAATATTTGGAGGTCATCTGATTTGATACAAGAGAAGATGGAGAAGAAGAAGAAAAGAAACAGAGAAGCATTGGCGGTTGACATGGGTTGACTGGCTGTGAACGTCGAAGATAAGATCAAAAAGGATGTTTTAGAATTAAAATAGAGCCAATTTTTATCAGAGCTCGTCGAGGCTCAAAAAACAGAGCACTACAAATCAATAAATCAAGTGGGGATGGGGCTGTGGAAGCTTCTAATGTTTACATCAATTAATTAATTAATAGGTGACATTAAACCGGTAATCTCAAGTACATTATATTATGATTTGTCTTAATATTTGGGGCCCAAATATTTGTCTTAAATTCCATCCCAAATTATGTGATAATTGATTTGAAACTAGCATATTATTTATAACATTATCCTATAATTAATAGGATATTTATAAATTACTTTCCAAGCCATTTAGAATAAATTTTAAAAAGGAATTGAGTTAAGAGTATTACCCTTGAACATATAAATTTAATGGCAAAATTTGTGTTAATATCAAGCAAATTGTCCAAAAAGGAATTATTTTTCATTAATTAATTATTATTTTTTTTTGAAACTGGAATTCATTCAAGAAGCAAAAAACAGTCATTAGCCTCGGCAATTAGCTAGGACCAAGGTTCAACAGAAGAAGGACAATAGTCAAACCAAAAGCAATTGTCAGTGGCAAACGAAGCCAACTTAGCTAAACTATGGGCAACTTTATTCGTCTTTCTAGACACAAACGAGATTGAAATCTAGAAATCTCCAAATAACAAAATATCACAGATGATAAACACCCACATCAGCTCGAGGAGCAATCCCAATTTGATTAATTTAGAATTCATATGAATTGAATTGACAATCTTAGGGATCGTTTGTTTTTTTCATTTAAAATTTAATGGATTTGAATTGAACTCATTCAGTTGTTTTGTTTGTTTTTTTAAGTTGTCAAACAACTTAAAAATATCAAAAAACAACTTAAAATAAAAAGTAAGAAATCCTGATTTTTAACTTAATTCCAAATCACTGGATTACAATTAAAATATTCTCTTCCAAGTCTATCCTATGAAAAAAGATATATTTCCAAATTTATCTTAATTTGATATGGTATAAAAAAATTTCTTTTAACATATTTCTTATTTAAACAGGTTTTAAAAAAGAAAAAAACCCTAATTACTTCTCATAATAAAATTTTTTAAAGATTGAACAATTTAATTTCTCTCTTTCCAAATCCCGGTAAGAATTTTTTTTTATATCTAACTATTCGTATAGTGCTCAATAAATTTGTCTATCATATTGAGTAGATTTTATGGCTTGAAGATGTTATAGAATTATTGTATATGAAAAATCCAAGAACTTTTTTTTTTATTTGGTTTATGGTACATATGATCCAGGAAACAAAAAAAAAATGGTTTCATGAATTATACTAACCGGAAACGTGGACAACATAAAAATTGAACTTGAACTTGAACTTGAATTTTTTTTTGACAATAAATTTAACTTAAATTTTGTTTGCAGAACATGAAAAATTATATTCTTTGATTAATTTTTTTATTTTTTTAAATTGAACTTTGTTTGTGAAAAATATATATATAAAATGCTATAAAGAATGGTGCATGTTAAATTACTTCTTTTAATTAATATAGGTATAAATGTAAAATTTCGTATTTTCAGACAATTTTATTTCTAAAAAACAAACATGTTGACAGTTTATTCAGATGTGAGAAAAAAAAAACATATCATTCAAGTTCAGATTTCAGTCCCTATTTAGTCTTCAGAAAAATTCAGGACTGTTCAGTCTTCAGACAAAAAAACAAACGACCTCTTAGTAACGTAATTGGACATTTTTCTTTATTTTTGAAAATGGGGGTTGGAGTTCTATATTTGTCTATTAAATTGTAAAATATAGATAAATAGTATATAAGTTAAACAATTTAGATCATATTTGTACTAGCTTATCTCTAAACAGATCTTAATTTGATTGGTCATAAATTCAATTTATAAGATAGTTTTATTAATACACGTCATTTCTTAGTTTGCGTGGCTGTCGAAGAGGTGAAGTCAGTTTCTTATAATTTGGAAAGATTTGGGAACAATGTCAATAAAAATAAATGTGAAATAACAATAAATCTGAAATAAAAATAGTAATTTTTTTTGGAGACAACGTATTTATTAATTCAGATATTTTTTTGAAAGTTTTCGCCATTGGTAGAATTCGAGCCGCTGACCTGGTAGTCATGAGCTACGTTCATGTTGGCAAATTTTAAACTATATTGTTTACAAAATTGGCTTTAAGATATGGCCTCTCCGAGCCTCCAAGTGGCTTCACAAGCGTACCTCTCATTCTCTAAACATAAGTTTTAGTATGCTGCTCTTCTGTATTAGCTCTTCTATATTAATGTTTTAGTCGTGAGATATTCAAATCTTACTGTTAGATGTCAGAATTTATTATAATACATTTTGTCATTAGTTACTATATTATCCACTAGCTATATATAACACTAGTGGAAATGGTGATAAATGTCACTTTTTTGGAGGTGTGTTGCACCAACGTCACTGTTTTAATAATTTATATTTAAAAGGCACCTATTATGGTGAACTACCAAAATTGCCCTTAAATAATCAATTTTTTATTCTGTTTGTACTTCTATCTCCACGCTTCAAACAATGAACTCAGTAACTCCTCTCTCTCTCTCTCTCTCTCTACAATAAACTTGTCTGAAAATTGAGTTGGTAAAATTTATGTATAAGATGATGAAGATCTGGGTCCAAGACTTTTAACACTGTGTCTGAGCCTTTTGTAAAACTATCCAAGCCTTTTGTAAAACTATCCAAGCCTTTTAAATTGTTGTCTGAGCTTTTTTCAAGGATATTAGTTTTGTCAATTTTGAATCTCCAAACATTTTTAATAAGTCTTCGAGCTTTTTCATAGCTTTTTCCCAGCTTTTTCTTAAACTGACTGAGTTTTTTCATGAATTGCCCTGCCCGAGCTTTTTCGTGAATTGCTCTGCCCGAACTTTTTGCATAAGGCTCCGAGCTTTTTCCGAGCTTTTTTATGAACTAAAAAAAAAGTTCATAGCGCCACTCTGTCACCGTTCAAGTGATTGCCTGAGTTTCAACCGGACTTTCTCTCTTTACTTCATAACTTTGTCACTGTAAACTGAATAAAAGAAAGCTGACGTGGAACAACAATTGGGGGTATTTTTGTCCGTTCACCATAATAGGTGTTTTTTAAACATAAGTTATTAAAGCAGTGACATTGTTGAAATACCACCTTCAAAAAGTGTTATTTATTTTTTGAATCCGTGGATAGATACTATCCACTAGCTATACAATGAGTGCCTCCGTCGTCTCATGAAATACAGATCACTTACATGCAATAAATTAATGGTAGAATAAAGAGAAAAATTACCCTCATAACAATAGGAGCTATAAATCATTGAGGAAATAAAAAGAACCAAAATAACTGTCGACAACAAAATTTTATAAAACAATTTTAAATTCTATGTCGGAAATCAGTATTTTTAAATTAAAATTCATTATTTTAATATAAAAAATAAGGAAATTGTAAGTTCTCTTTTTTATTTAGTATTAAAAAATAAAACCATTCCTGTTTATTGTATTCGAGCTTATTATGAATCTATGATTATAATCATATATGTATATAACTTCTTGTTTTTCTTTTTCCACATGTACAATAATTGGTTTTGAAACAAAAGTCTTTCTTTAGTAGAAGCATATTAGAAAAAGGTTATTGGAAATCAATGAACAGTAATTCATTATGAATTTATGATGGTGCTTGATAGTGGAATCGTACCCTTCTTATCTCTTCCAAGTGGACTCTGAAGTCTTTAACAAAATGACAAAAAAAACTTAAAAAAAATACTGTCTTCAAATAAACTGTGATTCAAAATAAGAAAAATGAAGCCATGGATGAGATTGTATGGAGTGCTTCTTGTCTCACCGTTCAAACAGTCAAAAATAATTATTTGTTTTTTGGAAAATGGGGCATGGCCACTGCCAGTCTCTCTCACCACCCACAAGTATTTAGTGTTCTTAATTTTTTTAATTATTTATTTGATAATAATTGAGTTGTTGAAGGTGTTCATAGTCTCATTTGATTTACATTTTAAATGAAAACTGAAATCAGATCTAGTTGGGGTTATATTTCAATCAAATAAATTAATATCACACACAACATCCAGAAGAAAACTGAACCAATTTTGTTTACCAATTTGATTAAAAGAAAAAGAGCTTTATAATGCTGTATACCACGTTACTTTTTAAATCATTAATTGTATAGAAGTTGACATATAGAAAGTATTCACGGTTTGAAATACTAACCAAATTATAAGAGATAATTATCTTTCTATTTTATAATTTAATGGGTCAAAATAAGAATCGAACATATAACATAAACATGGAAAAGATGTGCACGAACTGTTTATTGCACTAGAAAGATATAATTAAGTTGTTTATTTGGTTAAATTTCTATGGATTTTCAATAAAATCGGTTGTTAAAGGAGTTTAAAGCCTTGAACCAAATGGATATTTTGAACTGGATTCGGTTTCGGGTGTCAGGTCTTTAGTGGCCACTGGAAGCCGAAACGACGACGAAATGAGTGGGGACGAGAGGTTTGAACACGGAAGCTTGAAGCCGCCGACGTTGACTAAAATGATTTGCTAATCTCACCCGTCCAATCGAAGCACGTGGATAACGTTAACAAAAAATGAATTCACACCTTTTTTGGGAGATCCAGGACGCTCTAATAGCGCGCGTGGAAGCACCTCCATCGCCTGTTCACTCGTTTGCAGACAAAACAAAACTGGGCTGCTTCTAAGGGGATTCGATTCATTGTATCTTATTCAGAGAAAACTGTATCCAATCATTTTCTGTTGTTTGTGTGATCCCAAGACCGACCGTGTGAAAAGCGTTTTTTTTCTAGTAAAATAAATAATAATTAGTCAACACGTGGGCCTATGATTTGTGACTATGTTTTGAAGAGTTTAATTGAAGTAAACACTTGAGATCGACAGACTGTCAATTGTGTATATCAGTATGAGATAATTATAGGGGATTGAAGGGATTAAGGGAATCTATGAAATACCTTTTCATGATTAGTTAGAACTTAGAAGAAAGGAATAGAGCCTCTTTTAAACTAGGAAAATATATGCACAATTTTTATTAACTTCTGAACAGTAATATTGAGTTTTAAATATTATTCATTCTAAATCAAAAGCAGACAACATTTAATTATTTAATGAGTTCTTCTTTAACCGATTTATCATAGCTAGAGGTGGCCACGGTTCGGTTTCGGGGCGGTTTCGGTTTCGAAACCGCCGGTTTCGGTTCCGTGGCCACCCAAACCGTAACCGTAACCGAAAAAACCGGTTTGGTTTTCGGTTTCGGTTCCGTCGGTTTCGGTTTCGGTTTCGGTTTCGGTTTATTTCGGTTTCGGTTTATTTCGGTTTCGGTTTCGGTTTTATTTATTTTTTCCAAACAAAACCTAATTACAATAATTACTAAACGTAATTAAAATAATGGGAAAAATAATGTTCCAGAATTTTTTTTTGACAAATGAATAAAATTTAAAATATAATATGAAATTGAAACATTTGTAATAAAATGAAATTGAAACATTGTAATAAAATGAAATTGAAACATTGTAATAAAATGAAACATTTGTAATAAAATGAAATTAATATAAAATATTCAATACAATTATATAAATATATAATATACAATTGAAGCATTTAGGTATTTAATAATGTTGAAAATAAAAGAAATTGACATTGATAAATTGATACAAAATTACAATTGCAGATGTATTAAAAAAATAATTAAATGGATATTGAATTCAAATATACAATGTAACAAAGTTGAATTAAAAATAAAAAATAAAAAAAATCGGCCTTGCACTTAATTTGACCTCAATTAAGTTGCCTACGTATCCTCCATAAATGTAGAGCAGTAGAGGAATCAAAGACCACGTAGTTCTTTTACCTTTAATTAGATGTTCGGTGTTGAAGGTTGGAAGTTGGAATGGAATCTAATCGCTGCCTTCCGTTCCCGTGGTTTGGTCATCTTCGAAAAAATCATTCACTATCTCCGCCTCGATTTCTTGTTGTCTGTATTTTGCCTTTGTCCAATCATCAAGACAGGCCTGAGCTTTAAGTGTCTGCGGACACATAACCGACCGTCTTGGTTCCAAAATATTTTCACCTGCACTAAATTCTTGTTCCACAGCTACGGTAGAAACCGGTGTTCCCAAAATTTGTTTGGCAATAATAGCCAAAATTGGGAAAATCTGTTCATGATCCTTCCACCAAACCTGGATACTAAATTCACTATCTTCTAAAAATTCATGAGATGTTTCTAAATACCGGTCAAGCTCAGAAATCGAGCCGGATGAGGATGAAGAAGATGTTCTTAATTTTTTGGCTCTTTGGGAAAACAATCGATCCCCTAAACCCTTTAATTTAAAAGTTGAGGAAGTACCAGTACTATCAGATGTCGGTTGATGTTGTGAAACCGGCATGTTCAAAGACGGACCATATATTTTAAGATATTCATCATATAATTCATAAAGCAAAGCCTTAATGGAATTACAATAACTAAGAACATCAACTTCTAAATCTAAACTTTTGTAATAATGAGTTAAATAATCTTGCAAACATTCTAATTTAAAACGTGGATCAAAACATGATGCAAGCAAATAAATATTTGGAATCTCCTTATAATACTGTAACCATTTTTTTTTCATGGCAGCAACACATTCACTCAATTGAACATCGAGTTCACACTCACTGAATGCACCCGCAATATTAACACTTTGAATAAGAAATAAATGAGTAGTGGGATAGTAAATACCAGATAAAGTATTAGTAGCATCATTAAAAACACGTAACAATTCAAGAATTTTTATACATATATCCCAATGCTTCAATTGAAGAGAAATTGAAGGAACGTTATAAGTAATAAAAGAAACTAATAATTCCTTATATACAACACTTTCATTAAGCAACTTATAAGTAGAATTCTAACGAGTACTAATGTCCCGAGAAAATTTAATGGGACGCATACCATTTTGAGAGCAATATTTTAACCATAGTTTTTGGAGTTTGTTTTTGCCTCCAGATATAGTTAATACTATCTCTAATTGGTTTAATATAAACAGAAAGAATTTGTAATCCAGCTTGAACACACAAATTTAAAATATGGCATGCATATCTTTGATGAAATAATTTACCCCCAAAATAGGGATTGCACAAATCCTGCAACATAGGAATAGATGCGGTATTGCTTGCATCATTATCAAAACCGATCGTAAAAATTTTGTTTTGGATATGAAACTCTTCAAAAATAATTTTAAGGAGTCGAAAAATATTTTGAGCCGTGTGTGATTCATCGAAAACACGAAATGCAATAATTCTTTTTTGCATGACCCAGTCATTATCCATATAATGACATGTCACACCCATATAATGGTGACTACCAAAATTATCGGTCCATATGTCGGCACATACGGAAACACGACCTTCAAATTGATAAAAAAAATGATTTCAATTTGTTTTTTTGTTTTTTGTAAATGGAAAACATTGTACGTGTGAGAGTGGATCTAGGAACACGTTGCATTGCAGGATTTAATGCATTTTGACAATAATTAACAAAACCTACTTTCTCACCAAAACTAAAAGGTAAATGTTCAACTGCAACCATTACTGCTAATTCTTCCTTGTTTTTTTCAGACGTATAATGAAATAGTTGATTAGTAGGGGTTCCGTACCTGGAGATTTGGGATTGGTTACTAGTCTTTACCAATTCAGAAGGGTGATTTTTCCTAATATGGTTCCAGTACGTGCCATATCCGAATGATTTGTTGGTCCTGTATATTTTGGAGCAGTAGTTGCACTTGATTTGGATCATCCCGTCATCTAACTGAATTTTCTTCATATGCAATTTGAAGAGATCGGACTTCATCGGCTTTTCTTCTTCACCTGCAACAAATTCATTTGAAGGGGGTTGGGGGGTAGATAGATTTTCATTACTATCAGGGTCATAGAGATTGGGGTCGGGTTCGTCGGAAATTATTAGAGGGGGATTAGGACTACGAGGGAGATCGGATCCAAATTGAGATTGAAGGAACTCGTGGTAAAGTCGGTCGTTATAACTGACATCATCACCTTGGTGTTCCAACAAATCTTGCAATGGACCCTTTCCCTTGTTCAAATTTCTTGAACCTTCTCCCCCACTTGCCATTGAATAATTAATTATAAATACTAATAGTAAAAAATATATATAGATATGTGAGGCACTCAAAATATTGTTGGAATAATAGTGGTAACACTAAGAAAAATAGATAATTGTAAATAAATAATAGATGATTGTAAAAAAAAATAGAATTTGTAAATAGATATTAATTTCTATAATAATTGAGAATTAAAGAAAATTGTAAATAGATGATTGTAAAAAATTGAAGAAAAAAATAGATATTAATTTTTATGAAAATGAAAAATAAAGAAAATTGTAGAATGTAGAGACTAGAGAGAATTGAGAATTTGAGATTGAGAGAGATTGAGAGAAGTTGAGAGTGGTGTGAAGAATATTGAAATGGGGGGGGGGGGGGGGGGTATTTATAGGATTATAGTGGAGGGGCGAATTTACAATTTTAAGAAATTAAGGGAAAAAATAATATATATATATATATATATATATATATATATATTTATATATATATATATATGGCCGTTGGGACTTGGGAGATGGGTAGATGACCGTTGGTCATCTCACCCAACGCCCAACGGTCATCAATTCTTTTGTTTTTTTTTTTTCAATTATGTGGTACGCGTGGCAAGCCGTGATTCGTCGAATTTTTTTTTTTTTTTTTTTTTTACTAACAACGGTCGAAACCGTCGGTTAAACCGCCGGTTAAACCGACGGTTTAACTGTCGGTTTTGGGCAAAAACCGACCAAACCGGCGGTTAAACCGACGGTTTTGACCGTTGGTTAAACCGACGGTTTGGTCGGTTTTTACCCAAAACCGACGGTTTTGGTCGGTTTTCAACCTACCGTAACCGTAACCGAACCGGTTCGGAACCGGTTTCCAACCGGTTCCGTAACCGGCGGTTACGGTTACGGTTACGGTTTCGGTTTTTCGAAACCGGTTTCGGTTTGGTGCCCACGGTTTAACCGAACCGTGGGCACCTCTAATCATAGCTAATTAATAAGCACACCGTATGAAGAAATGATATTGGTCCGATGGTATACTATCACGGTTCATATCTACATTACGAGTTATGGATACAAATCATTTTCAATATCCAAACCTCGAATTTTTGTAAGAGCATCTCACACTATACTCTAAAATAGAGTATAAACTCTAAAACAGAGTATCGGTTGCTCCAACTGTACTCCAAATTATGTTTCAAAAAAAATTCGAGTTTTCAATATTGCTACGAGTATCAAATCTCATACTCTAAACTTACTATCCAATATTTTATATTCAATTTATATCCTTTTACCTGTTTTCATTAATTTAATTAATATATAATTTATTTTAATTTATAAATTTTATTAACATAAAAATTATATCATTAGCAATGTCATCTAGATCTTTAAAATAAGTTTAATATTGAATATTAATTAATAATTTTTTATTTACTCATTCTTACCTTACTTTATCATTTGTGTGTTTTGGTTTCTTTCTCATATTCAAGTCTTCTGTGCTTTCATCATTTTCATTTTTTTTGAGATTTTGTATAAATAATCCGATTTTAATTCTCAACTAGATTATGGTTATCGTTGTTAATTAGTAGATATGATTAAAAAAAATAAAAGGTTGCTCATTCACCAACCAAACCCCGTAAAAAACCTTTTTTTTATTGTTATTCATGTTATTATTTTGTTATAATTTTCTTTAAAAAACATTACTCTATTATTAAAAAAAATCTCTTATTACATATTAATAATTATAAGTTAGTAATAAAATAAAAACTGAAACATAGTGACAATAAAACTTCTAAATAAAAATTACAATAACATAAACATATTTTATATTAAAATAAGGATAGAAAAAAAAAAACTTAAATAATAACAATATAACATATGATCATAATGTCCAAATACATTAATATTTTTAAAATTTTTGATTGAAAAAGTTAGAAAGGAAATAAGTAGGTTGGGAAAATTAGTTGAAAAATGTTAAATCCTAAAAATAAGTTATTATAAATTCATACACTAATAAAACATTATATTTTTACAAAAAGTAAAAAAAAATACAAATGTTATTAAAAATAATATTTGTTAAAATTTAGTTGAATAATAATTTATTAAAGAAAGTAAAAAATAATAATGAAATATAAGTTATTTGAAGATAAAAATAGAAATATAGATAAAGATAGAGATAGAGTCATTGATAGAGAGTGCAGTGGAAGTGAACAAATTTTAGAGATGAAATCTGAGAATAATATTCTCTTTTGAAATAGAGATAGAGATAAAGTTTAGTTGAAGATACTCTAATACCAAAAATTTTATCTCGCTAAGAGATTATGCACTTTCTTTTTTACCTCTAAGAACGTTTTAAATCTCACATTTACTCATAAAATCATAAAATGTAAGAAGACATCTCCCATCCGGTGGAAATTGCACTCCTAACCTTGTAGTGTGGATTTATGGTAATGTTTGGCACAGAGGCCGGGGGGACTATGGACCCCCCTTACCCACAAAAATTTTTATTTTGCCCCCAAAAAAAAAAATTATAGTTAAAAAATTAAAAGAAAAAAATGAATTTCGCCAATTATAGTTCCGCCCCTGGTTTGGCAGAGACTTACTTGAAAGCAACTAGCTAGTATCAAATTTATACTGAAAAGTGAAAACCCTCTCTCTATCTCTCTACGGCACGACAGCTGATCATGAACTAAAACCTCTAAAAAGAATGGTAAACACAGCTCATGGTATCAAAAATACTTGAAGCTAAGATTTGATGTGTGCCATGCTTGAATATAAGTGGGATTCCATTAGGAAACAGTTCAAACCAAAGTAGTGATAGAATTTATGTAATATTGAGACATAAGGGGCCACCAGAGAGACTTAACTCAAAAATAGGTGTTGAAATATTTGTAACCGACCCTTTGAAGTTATTGCTGCATCACTCATGCATGCATGAATCACGCAGGAACGTCTAAACATTTCAATTTACATCAGAATCGATATTAATTAAGAAATTAACATGTCAGTCATCATATATCTATAATTAGTTGCAGATGCAGAATCGATTCAGTTACATATTATAAAATAGATTATGTAATTTTTGTTATACAAGATCTATGGATATAGGTTATCATCTGGCCACCGCTTAGTGTTATATAACTTTATAAGGTAAATTTCGCATATGATAATAATAATAATAATAATAATTATTATTATTATATATTAATGTATGAAATGGAAAAGAACATTAATGAAACGTTAGATCTAATAAATCTTGAAGGTGACATCGATGACAACAGACGAGAGAACAGATTTACAATAAATTGATTTTTTTTTTTATAAATTAAACTGCAGCATGATATCTATATCATGGGCTTAATAATAGATAAGATAAGTACAACCTGCATTAAAACAATACTGCAAATTAAGTATTTGATTATTAAATCTTTCTCCTTTTCCCTTTTTTTTTGTTTTCTTTTTTAAGAATATTCTGTCTAAACTAATTGTTCTTATATTTAATGTTCTCCACCACTGGCAACTCACGAATAACCTAACTACTATACTACCAGCTGCATTTATTTTCAGACAATCTCCAACGATACACCACCGAGGTCAGCACAAAAATTAGCTCAGCTTCTTATTTCTGTCCCTAGAAGGTATAGTATACTTTGAATGAGAAGGATAGTGTTTGGTGTATCACAATATTTAGAAAAACCAAAAAAACAAAAAAAAACAAAAATCAGTAGTAGTAGTGAGTAGTGACTAAACGGCCTGAATCAGCTGAATGGGTGCAACATTTTTCGATAAGTTAACAAAAAGAGTATATTATTATAAAATTAAAATCAAGTCAATTAGTTGGCACTAAAGATATCTATGTCTGACAAATAAGAACTTCTATTTCGTGGCAATCTTGTATAAATTTTATCTAATTTCTTTATATTACAAGCATATGCAAGTCTCTCTCTCTCTCTCTCTCTCTCTCTCTCTCTCTCTCTCTCTCTCTCTCTATATATATATATATTTATATTGAAAGGTATGTTACTTAGTTTTTTCTTAAATATTTTTACATGGAGAATATTGGTGGGCAGATACTACTTCTCAGCTAAGACAAAAGCCCAAAAACAAAGTGCACCTATGTAATCCACTCAAAAAGAAAGAAAAGAAAAGAAAGAAAGAAAGAAAGGCAAAAGAAAGTTAGTACCATCAAAACAACAGATCAAAAGATCACTCTCTAACAAGATTCAAACAAGAAAATAATTTAACATTGTCGTTTCAAAGAGAAACATGAACACCTATGTAATCCACTCAAAAAGGGTTCTCGCCATTTGCAATTCTGCATTCACATTCAGCACACTACCTAGCCATTGTTGTCATCTTCTGTCTACCGAACAATTAACAAGGAAATAAATATCATTATATCAATATTTTGATCAAAATATTGTTGATACATATTTTGAGGAGTTTGATATTAAAAATATATTTACATATTCCATATATTTTCAATGATATTATCGATATTTTTATCAAAATTTTCAAAATTTTAAATCTTTTTATTTTCACCGAATCCAATACTTACGTTCTTATCGACCAGCAAAATAATAGTCTCAAAACAACAAAAATAAAAAGGAGACGAAAAAGAAAATAAGAAAAGAAAACATTTTTCCTGTCTTTTTTCTTTATGGGTCCACTCTTTTGTGTCACATTGTATAAAAAAAATTAAAAGATTGACTGAGTGTTAGGATGCGTCATAACCCATCACTACTTTATGATCTTATTAATCAAATTTCCCCACTCACTGACCCCACTTCATAAAAGATAACTTTGACCACACCCAATTAATTCTGAATTTTGTTTTGTTTTGTTGATACTTGATGGAAAATAATGGAGCTTTCACTTGATCGATAATATAGGCTAATTAAATACGTGCATGTGGCCTTTTATTGTTGGGACATATCATAAATGGATTTTTGTATAAGAAAAAGGTTGACGAAAGTGTAAAGATGATTCTCAGTAACTTTGTTTTTGTTCATTTCCACGAATTGGAAACAAAGCAGCCTCTTCAATCTTCAACTGTGAATTTAGCTTTACATCATTACAAAGAGTATAAATATATATCCATTAACGTCGTGATTGTGAGACGTCACCTTCTACTATGTACCTCAATTATAATTAATTAAAGCCTTAATTAAAAGAGCATAAATTAAATTGCTCTGCAATTACTGACCGCAGCCCACTATAAAGAGGAATTAGAAACAATTTTCAGACGACCTTTTATTTTTATTGATGTTCTAAATTTTTCCAGAAAAGTTGTGTAAACTTATAACTATAAAAGTTGAGTCAACCAGTCAATCGTGGCGGTTCCTCGATTCCACAATAGTGGACCTAGAGGCTAGAGCAATAATAATTGAAGCAATCAACAATATTCAACCCACAAGTTAAAATTATTTACATAAAATAAAATAAACAATAAAACATAAAATCGTTGATGAATTAGTAACAAAATCAGTAGTTAAAAATAAAATAAAATAAAATCAGTTATAATGTTAGCCAAATAAAAAATTAAAATAAATATAAGTATATGACTTGTTTTATTGTCAAACACCTAATAATACTCTTCCATTATAAGTTATAAAGTTTAATAATTCATAGTTAATATTTAATTGATATTAATAAATAATGTACATCCCCTCTCTTAGGTGATTTATACCTATCTTTATGCGTTAATGACCAGAAGATTTTAAATCTTACTATATGTATTTCACAAATATAATGTATATCGGAGATTCGTAATAATATATTGTAGACGATTATAAATACATATCGATGGGCCCAACTCCCAAGTGTCAATAAGAAAATTGAAAAAAAAAAAAAAAAAAACTTTGAGGCCAAAACGTGGCACATAGAGCCATAACATTTTGGATTTAAGCTAATTAATTTAGAGCTCTCCAGCTATGGAACAATTCAACAATCCAATCTAGAAGAGTCTCCAATCACTGCTCATCCCGCAGAGTGGCTCGGCCTATAATTATACAAGTTTTTCAACCTAATTAACAATCCCCATATGGGCCATGGCCATCAAAAACCTTAGGTTTGTTTCGTGTAACGTACGCCTTCCGTTCATATTAGCTATGAGTTTAGCTATCATACAAAGACTTTAACGATACACGGTAGTTACAGGAAATCAATTATCCATTTTTATAAATTTTATTTTTAAAATTCCTCATTTATTTGAGCCATTGGATATCAAACAAACCTGTATAGCAGCTATACGCACACAATAAATCGGTGAGCTAAATTTGGTGAAAAGAGTGCTAATTGAATTTAACAATAATCAAATTTCGAATCACCGTCATCACATGTGATATATTAATAAAAATCGATAAACTAAAGCATTTTTTAGTTTTACATTTTTCAAGTACGGAGTAAATGGAAAATGTTAGGCTTTAACTTGACACTAGTCTTTAAAAAGTAGACTAGCCCAGTAAGTATTGACTTGACTGTTTGGCACTAGTCTTTAAAAACGTAGACTACCCTAGATATGACGCCGGTTCGGTTTGAACCGGCGAACCGAACCAAAATCGTCACCCAAAAATCTATTCCTATTTCGGAATTGGATTAGGAATCGGTACTGTAAAAAGGAACCGTCCGGTTCGAATCGAACTGGAACCAGCGGTTCCACAATAATTTTTTTTATTATTAAAAGAAAAATAACACTTTACTTATAAAAATAAAATGTTTAAAAAAAATAGACATTGTAGAATATTGGGTCATGGCCCATAACCCTTGTCTAAGTAGTTATATTTTCTAATGCATTATTCTCCTTTTTACATAGGTTATACCTCTCTTCACTTGTCTTATTTATCCGATGTGGGGTTTAGGATTAAATATAAATATGGTTATAAGCAATCACTCTATGACCAAGATTAGGGAAGAATAATATGTGAATGAGATTTGATGATTTATTAATATATATATATATATATATATATACATAAATTTCAGTACGCACTAATATAACTTCATCAGTGCATTGAATGTGGACCATTAGATTTACATACTTTGACTCAAAATGTATGCACTTGTCAAACTTCTCCATAATCAGTGGTCCACATGCAACGCACTGATATAAGTTATATCAGTGCGCACTAAGGAGAAAATGATTGTATATATATAAATTATACATATTATTGCATTCACAATCCACATAATATAGAAGATTAAGAAAAATATATATAGAGATGTGATGTGATTTAATCCAAAATTAGATGATTCCTTTTATAAAATGATTCAATTCTTTTTTTTCTTTTATTAACAATATTCCCTTTGTTTACATCCAATAACATGTTAAAAAGAATTTCAAATGGAAATTTATTATGTTATATCAATGAATGTAAATACAAATTCAATCCTACATCCTACATCGGATAAATAAGAGAAGTGGAGAGAGGCCTAACATATGTAAAAATGAGGAGAATGCAAAGGAAAATAAACATTCTTGGACAAGGGTTATGTGCCCCAACCCAATACTTTATAATGTCATATCTAACATTTTATTTTATTTTATAAATAAAATGTTATTTTAAAAAAAAACCGAACCGACGGAACCAGAACCGAAACTATACTTAGGAGGTTCCGGTTCTAGTTCCCCCGGAATCCGAACCGCCCGTTCCAAACCGAACTAGAACCGGAACCAGTGTCATGTCTAGACTAGCCCAGTAAGAATATTCTTTATTGGATTAAAATTGAAACTAACGGTATATATAATTAGTGGAGTTTTTATTTTTATCCGTACTAGTGTGTTTATTGTTTTTACCAAACTTTTCACTGAAGAGACAAGAATACCATTAATGATTTCAGAAATAAAAGTATAAAAAAAAACTTTTTGAAGAAGAAAAGAAGAAGAAGCAATATAATGAGCGTAGTTTTTATTTTTACCAGTGTTTTTATTGTTTTTAACAAACTTTCATGTAGTTTTTATTTTTGTCTGCATCAATGTTTTTATTGTTTTTATCAAACTTTTCACAGAAGAAGAAGAATTTTTTTTTTTAATCTAGAAAAATCTTCAATAAACATACCAGCAGTCTTCTTCAATTAAACACATCAGTTTTCTTCAATTAAATACCTTTAATGATTTTTGAAATAAAAATACTTAAAAAAAATCTTTTTGAAGAAGAAGTTCTTCAATTAAATACCCTTAATGATTTCTAAAATAAAAATATTTTAAAAAAATTGTAAATTGTTTTTTCTTTTTTGAGAAAATAGCACTAGACACCATTAATTGGTGGGTGGAGTCCAAAAAAGGTCATTCACTATTTAAATTGTTCCCAAATCACAATTTTGACAAAACATTATTCACAAATTACCATTTTGACAAAACATTGTTCATTGGCAGCCACTCTATCAAAATCTAATAGAAAGTTATTGTTATCTGTAACATGACACCCATAAAGAATAATATATTTTTTACAATACCTATTAATCCGAGACCAAGTCCCGTAAAGAATTTTATTGGTAATATTTTATGTATTTTGATTATTTAATTATATGCATATAAAGTAATGATTTGATTAATTTATTATTTTTATGGGCAATATTTCCTTTTTATGGGTGACATCAAACTTATCATTATCTCCTGATTAATTTGGGGTGACATCAAACTTATTTCATGATTAATATACTATTTAATTATATATATATATATATATATAAAGTAATGTTTTGATTATAAGAATTTTATGGACAATATTTCCTTTTTTATAAAGTAATCATGAAAAGTTCCATTTAGAGTAAACTAGTATTCAAAATCAACTCAAAAAATAGTCAAAATACAAGTAAAAAAACCTGTTAAAAACCATATGTTTTGCAATCTATTCTAACAGGTTATGACATAAGCAAACAAACTTCACACAATTAATGGGTAAAGTGGCAACAACTGATATTTTCTTTCTATGAAATGGCTAGTTTGAGCTATTTTGAAAAATTAATAGTCATTTAGGGACCGCATCACCAAATAAGTGGTTCTAGAAATCACTAAGGGGTCGTTTGTTTTTTTGTCTGAAAACTGAACAGTCCTGAATAGAGATGCACATTTGGGGAATGGGGATGGATATAGGTCCCCCCATCCCCATCCCCATCCCCATCCCCACTTCCCAGACCCTTCCCCCATCCCCCCCCCCCCCCCCCATTTCCCCATTTGGGGAAAATGGGGATGGGGAATTTTGGGGGGAGGTATATCCATCCCCAACCCCAGTTCCCCATTTTCCCCGTTTTTCCCCATTTTTCCCCGTTTCCCCATTTCCCTGTTTCCCCATTCTCCCTTTTGATTAAAGATTAAAAATTAAAAAAAATAATTCAATTACAAATTAAAATTAAAATCCATTAGTGGATTATAAATACATAATAAAATCATAAAATGTGCATTACAATACATAATAAAATCATAAAATGTTACATAATATATTTATTTATTTATATATGTTTTGGGGGAAATGGGGAAATGGGGAAATGGGGATGGGGTGACCTCCCCCCAACCCCATCCCCATTTCAATATATTTATGGGGGAAATGGGGATGGGGGGACCTCCCCCCATCCCCATCCCCATTTCAATTTGGGGATGAAAATCATCCCCACCCCATTCCCCATTTTTCCCCAAAAATAATTCCCCAAATGGGGATGGGGACGTGGGGATTTGGGGATTCGGGGGAAAATGTGCATCTCTAGTCCTGAATTTTTCTAAAGACTTAATAGAGACTGAAATCTGAACTTAAATAACATGTTTGTTTTTTTTGTTCCTCACATCTGAATGTATTATCAACATGTTTGTTTTTTAAAAGTAAAATTGTTGAAACGAAGTAATTTTACATTTATATCCACGTTAAACAATTTTACATGTAATATGGAATAAAAACAATCCAAAAATAATAATTATATATAAACACATATGATCATGATCTTCTTCTTAAATTACAAATAAACTTCATTTTTATTAAGATAATAAATGTTTTTTTTTCAAAAAATAAAATGGGCAATAGGAAAACTCACACAAAACACTTTAAAAAATATATATAAATACATCACCATAATATCATAATAAAGTATTTATATTAAACACCAATAGGAGAAGTGATTAGGGTTCTTTTTTATTTTTAAAGTTATTTAAAATAAGTAATATATTAAAATAAAGATTTTTATACCATATATAATTATGACGAAATTGGAAATATGTTATATATAGGGGATAGTATCGGAAGAAAAGATTTTGAATTGCATTTAATGCAACTCAGTGATTTGCAATTAAGTCAAAAGTCAGGTATTTTTACTTTTTATTTTAAGTTGTTTTTTGGCATTTTTAAGTTGTTTTACCACTTATAAACACAAACAAAACAACTTAATAATTATGATTCAGACCCATTAATTTTTAAGTGGAAAAAACAAACGACCTCTAACCTTTTTTTTAACAAATTTGGAAAACAAATTATAGATTTCTTCAATTAAACACACTAACAGTCTTTTTCAATTAAACATACCAGTTTTCTTCAATTAAATACCCTTAATGATTTCTGAAATAAAAATATTAAAAAAAAACTTTCTAAAGAAGAAGTTCTTCAATTAAATATCCTTAATGATTTCTGAAATAAAAATACTTTTTAACAAAAAAATGTAAAAAAAAATTCTAGATTTCTTCAATTAAACACACCAGCGGTCTTTTTCAATTAAACACACCAGCAATGTTCTTCAATTAAACACACCAGTTTTCTTCAATTAAATACATTTATGATTTATGAAATAAAAAATATTTTTTTTTAAAAAAATAACTTTTTGAAGAAGAAGAAGAAGAAGAAGAAGAAGAAGTTCCTCAGTTAAATACCCTTAACGATTTCTGAAATAAAAATACTTAAAAAAACTGGAAAAAAAATTCTAGATTTCTTCGATGAAACACACTAGCAGTCTTTTTCAATTAAACACACTAGTTTTCTTCAATTAAATACACTTAATGATTTCTGAAATAAAAATACTATTAAAAAAAACTTTTTGAAGAAGAAGAAGAAGAAGTAGTTCTTCAATTAAATACCCTTAATAATTTCTGAAATAAAAATATTTATAAAAAAACAAGAAAAAAAATTATAAATTTCTTCAATTAAACACACCAGCAATGTTCTTCAATTAAACACACTAGTTTTCTTCAATTAAATACCCCTTAATGATTTCTAAAATAAAAATCTTTTTTGAAAAAAACTCTTTTTGAAGAAGAAGAGGAAGAATATATATTTTTAAATATGGAAAACGAATTCTAGATTTTTTCAATTAAACACACCAGCTGTCATCTTCAATAAAACATACCAACAGTGTTCTTCAATTAAATACTCTTAATAATTTCTGAAATAAAAATACTTAAAAGAAAAACTTTCTGAAGAAGAAGATTTTTTTTTTAAATCTAGAGAAAAAAACATCTAGATTTCTTCAATTAAACATACTAGCGGTCTTCTTCAATTAAACACACCACCAGTTTTCTTCTATTTAACACACTAGTTTTCTACAATTAAACACACCACCAGTTTTTATCAATTAAACACTCCACCGTTTTTCTTCAATTAAACACACCATCAGTTTTTATCAATTAAACACACCACCAGTTTAATTCCTAACGTATTTTATCTATGTGTTTAATTCCTAGCATGTTTAATTTCTAGTGTGTTTAATTCGTAGCATGTTTAATCTATATGTGTTTAGTTTGATGCGTTTAATCTGCTTCTTCACAGATTTATTTTTTCGTTTCTTCCCTGTTTGTTTTTTTACAAAAAAAAAATAAAAAATTTGTGTGACAAGTGACCTCTATTGGAGGGTCGAAACCTCCATCGAAGGTCGCCTAGACCTCTATTGGAGGTCGTCATGACTTCAAATCATTAAAAAAAGTTTATTTTTTATTTTTTAAAGAAAGTTAGTTTTAAAAAATAAAAATAAATAGAA
Source organism: Dipteronia sinensis (assembly GCA_033220585.1). Classification (NCBI taxonomy): domain Eukaryota; kingdom Viridiplantae; phylum Streptophyta; class Magnoliopsida; order Sapindales; family Sapindaceae; genus Dipteronia; species Dipteronia sinensis. Next base: position 84,501,216 of record CM065636.1, on the reverse strand, counting down.
AAGGCAGGGGGTACTTTTGTCTTTCAATGAGAAGTTTGGTAAAAATAATGAAAACACTAATTCCGGGTAAAAGTAGAAAACCTCTTAATTTTTGGTTAAAAAAAATGTTATTTCCTCTTCTTTATTTGGGCCAAAAAATATACAGGATGTATAGAAATGTCCGAGAAAACAAAGCCAAAGAGAGTGAGCAGACAATCGTCTTTGATATGGATGATGGTGGAGCAATGGTGGTTGGATGGCAAGGATCAAGGCAAATATGGTGGTGGTTTGGAGAGTGACAACCGGACCATTCAAGATTGTGGTATTTTTTTTTCTTTCTGTTTTTATAAAATAGCTCTTGTCATTCTTGATTTTCTGATTTTTGTTCTCTCAAACAAATCTCAAATCAGTTTTGAGTTTCCATTTCACGCTACAAATAGATTTAACGGAATTGTTGATGGAGATTTGTAGAAGTAAAGTTTTTCTAAGCTGTGACTTGCCTGGGCACGTCACACATGCCTTGCTGACATTCTAGGGCACGTCACCAATGCCTTGCTTATGTGCCCATCGCGTCGGCTTTACCAGATGATGTGCCCGTCAAGTCTTATCGACGTGTCCAGACACATTATGACTTGCCAGATGATGTTGATGTAGTGATGATTGGGAGAGTCAACCGTTGGCAATTCAATTCGTTGCTTTTTTTTTCAATCACGTGAACTTGAATTTCAGAAAACAAACAGTTTTTCACTTCCTCTCAACAAAACAAATTTCCATAGCTTGTTTGTTTGGAGAAATTTCCGTAGCTTGTTTGTTTGGATAGAAAACATCATGTAGAATTTTTTTTTCAGGAAATGCAATTGTTATTTTCCCAACGGAGGAAGTGAAAAACTATTCCTTTTTACTCGTCATTTTTTGTCAAAAAAAAAACAAACGATGGATTAACATAAAGTAATAGAATTGTATCAAGACAAAATGTTTTACGCTAAAAAAAATGCATAAATAGATAGTTATGTGCTTGGTTGATGTACTTATAATTTAAGCTCCTTGTGATTTACTTTATAAGGCAACAATACATGAAATTGGATTGCTTGTGTTTTAGACACGACTGCGGTTCAGTTCAAACCGTGGAACTGAACCGTAATGGTGGAAAGAAAATCGGAACCAGAACCAGAACCAAAACCGGAACCCGGGTTCCTGTTCTGAAACCAGACCGAAACCATGAGCCTTAAGGTTCTGGTTCGGTTACTTAAAAAAAAGGGACTGGAACCGGCGATTAGCTTTCGATTTTGGAACCGCCGGTTCCAATCAATTTTTAATTTTTTTCTTTTCTATGTTGTTCTTTATCTCTCACTCTCTCTCCTTCTTTCTTCAATTCTCAGATCAGTCTCACCTCACATCTCTCTTTCTCTCTTTCTTCTTTCTCTCTCTTTCTCTCCACCCAAAATCTCAGTTCTCAGATCAAGTGACAATAGACGACGATCTCTCGTAGACGATCTCTTCTTCATCCCGTCGCCGGTGATCTCTTCTTCATCCACATTAATCTCTCTCTCTCTTACACAGATCCACATCGATTCCATCGATGATCGATCCATAGACCACAGATGAAGAAACTGAGATGAAGAAGCTGAGACGAAGAAGAAAGAAGAAAGAAGATAGAAGAAGAAGAAAGAAGATGATGATGGCCATATGAAGAAGATGGTGATGGTGGACCGGTGATGGTGGATGAAGAGAGAGAGAAAGTCTGGTTAGAAATCTGATTTCAGATTTCAGAAGAAGATGAAGAAGGTGATTTGGGTGTGTCATGTGAGAGAGAGATAGAGAGTCTGGTTATTGTTAGGTGAGTTAGTGAGGTTTGACTCATTTGAGAGCTGATAATTGTCTGGTGTAGAAACTGAAATTGAAATTGTTTGCAGAAATTGAATTTGACAGTTGACAATTGAGGTTTGACAATTTCAATTTCAATTTAAGGTGTAGGCGTGTAGCTCAGTAACTGTACTGGTGTAGAATTCACGCGTGTGTGTGTGTTTCTTTTTAATAAGAACCGAACCGTCTGGAACCGAGGAACCGGACCGGAACCAAAACCAGAACCGCAGGCGGTTTCGGTTCCGATTCTGATTCCAGGTTCTTTTGGAACAGGAACCGGTGGTTCGGAACCGGAACCAGAACTGAATATTGTGTTTATTATTTTTGTATGTTCAATAAGGTTTTATTAATCATTAGTGCTGGCTATAGGGCTAAGCAAGCAGAGCATATGCTTAGGGTTTCAAAAAATGACAATAAAATAGGGGTCTCATTTATTTATAAACTTTAAAGATATTATTAAAAAATTATTGTCTTATTGATTAAAATATACTAAGGGTTTTTTTTTTGTTACTTAATTATAGGGCATCGGACCTAGAAAATGGGATTATATTAATAATATTAAAAAATTGTTGAGTATCCACTTTTTAGTTTTTTTATAAAGGTTATCAACTTTTCAAGAATCATTATCATTAAAAAAACTCTTAAACTTTTACTTCTATTTTACCGTTTAAAAATTATATAAATAACAAAAAATTATTTTCTTTTTTATCTACATTAATACAAGTCTATAACCCTCTTTTGTAATAATTTTTTGTTCTTACAACTTACAAGTTATCTTCGCAGTCTACAATATTCTTTAAATTTATTATTTATATTATATTATCTTAAATAAGAGATTGAGGTATGTAAATTCAAATTTAAGAATTTAGATTTTTTTCCTGATTGTTTGATGAATCAAGTGGTTAATTTTGATATGGTTACTACTTACTAATTGTTGTTGTTTGACTGTTCTATTCACGGTAGATTTGAGCAATTTCAACAGTTTAGAGAGATTTTTGGTTTTTTTATTTGATATTAAAAAATTAAAATGATTAGATGATGATAATTTTAAAAAGTATTGTCTTAATCTTGAATTTGTTTTAAAACATGATAGTTATTCTGATATAGATAGTATTGATTTATTTAATAAGTTAAAAATCTTAAGAGAGATTAAACACAAACTGCAGTTGAAACATTATTTAATTTTTTTTATTCTTTTCCAAATAAATGTATAGCCTATAGAATATTATTAAAAATACATGTAATAATTGAAGTTTTTCAAAATTTAAATTAATAAAAACTTATTTAAGATCATAAATGGATTAGCTTTTTTATCAATTGAAAAAAAGTGTTTAGAAAATCTTAATAACAAATGTTTAATTAAAAATTTTACATCTCAAAAAGTATGAAAAGTTAATTTTTTTTTAAAAAAATTATTTTTATTTTTAATATATATATATAGGGTCTTTTTTTTTCACCCTTAGGACCGCAAAATATGTTGAACCACCCCTGTTAATCATGAAACTGTTGTGTTTGTTTGCGACGAATGACGATAAATTCCAGCGAGGAAAGATAAAATGCTAGATGCTGAAGTATTGCTTGGCATCTAACATATAATGATACAAAGGTTCATGTTTTTTTCTTATAAAAAATTTCACTAAAGTCTTTATTTTTTTTATTATGAAATATTACATCTTTCAACGTTTTTATTATATTAACAACTTCAACACCTAATTTTTTCAAAATACATCGCGTTATTCTGTCCGTTAAATTTACTGACAGAATTAAAGGTATTTTTGACTTAAAATATAACACTTTTTAAAATGTGTCACATCTCAAAAAATATAATAATTAAAATAATTTTTTTATCAAAAAAATGTTAAATAAATACAAAATATTAATATATATATATATATATATATATAATAAAAAATATTCATTTCGTAAATTATATATATATATTAAAAGATAATAATTATAGCTACAAACCATTTAATTTAAAAAATATTATTTTTAAAATTTTACTATTTTATACAATTATAAATAAACCCCACTCACAATAATTTTGCTATTTAGTCTATATTTATTTAAATTATTACAATTAATCCGTGATTTGAGAGAAATATCACAACCCGAACCCACAATCTCAATAATATAGATATGAAGAGCATAACACTAAATTAACCTCGTCTCATCTCATCTGGTTAACATTTATTAAGATGTATGATCAACACCAGATTATATCTACCAATAAAGTAAATAAGTAATAAACTCTCCACACTCTTATAATATTATATACAGTGCAGTAACTAGTTACCGACACTGCCTCGACGCGAAGTGGCGTAGGATACAGTTGTTGAATTATCTGTTTACATTAGACAGACGGCCCCATTCACTTGATTTTTGCTTGGTTAAGTAACCCATCCTTTATGGGTTGTGACTACCACAAAGCTTTCACTGTCTCTACCGTTTCTTACCTGAATTATTGATCATCTCTAAAGTCCATGCTTCGTTGCTCAATGATATATCATATACCCAACTTCTATATTTGTCCTCTATATCTTTATTAACAGCAGATCAATGATAATTTTTTCTTTGAAAAATTTGCTGTTTTTCGCAAATTTTTTATTTATTTATTATCGGTCTCTAACGGATTCAATTTATGAAAACAGCATATGTTTTAAAGAAAATCTTAAGCATTCAACTTATGTAAAAATATAAAATGCTCTGATACCACTGTAAGTATTATTTGATAATCTGTATTCAATACATAATTATAAATAAACGTATCAGCAGAAACTGTGATACCATGAGAATAATTAGAAAAACACATAAACAAAGTTATAAGTAATAAGAGAGAGACAAAAAGTTTATGGTGGCTCTATTGTCACCAAAATACTTCCATCCACACCTAATTTTGTAATTAAATCTTTTATCAATATAAAATCCCTATATCATATTACTTCAATAGTGACGCAGCGTGAAACATAAAAAGAACAAGACCAATGTCTATATTCTATGATAAAACTGGATTCCACCAGAAAGAGAGTAAATAAACTCTGAATTTTATTGACCGAAAGATAATGAGCCTTTCGGCTTACAACCCTATTTAAAGTAAATAAACTATAACCCTAATCCTTGTTGGACAAGAAACGAGCTTAAATAATAAAATTGCCAAAAATAGCAAAATTGAGATAATTGCGGAAATAAATACTACTAACGACCCTAAGCAAGCCAGAATTGATGGCAGACGATTCTGACTTGTAAAACTCAACTTATGACCAAAACAAAACTTTCCTAAAATAGTAAAAACGACAATTACGGGACCTAAACGATGTAATTTGAAGATCTCGCCGAATCGCTTCAACCGTGAAAGTTTCACGTCATTCCGACTCCGACACCCGGACTAGTAGAAATCATTTAGCCTTAAATTTAGGATGATCCCTCATAGCCATGTAGGAATCTGCCACTTGTTCTACATCAAATAGGCATAAGTCATAACTATACAATCAAATAAATAAAGTTAATTTCTACACCCGAATGACTTGCACCCAAATAACTATGCAATACAATCAATTTTTTGATTATTATTGTTTCAAATTATGACGAAAATTTAAATTTTTTGTTCTCCTATAAGAATTTGTCTATTTAAACCCCATAATCATACATAATGTAGACAAAAGGTACAAAAGGTACTATCAAGTTCAAATTCTAGAAAACAACCAAGCAAAAATTATCATTATAACAATATCACAATCAAATTCAAGATTAAAACCTGTGTTTTTATCATACCCCTGCTCGTCCTCTTCAGGTATGGGACAAAGACACTCTTCGGTTTGCTGCCTTTCGCTCTATCAACCACACCATCACCTCCATTCAATTCTATTTATGCCTGCAAAAGATGAAGGAGCATGTTATCGATAAAATTGGTGTAATAGAAGAGACTAGACTCCCTAACTACTGTCGTGTGCATAAAACTATATTTGACATGCACTATGAACTTAATGTGGACACAATATTGGTTTGTCCAACTCACAGTTTGACATTAATTATATGCAAATATCATATCAAGGGACTTTGTATCCACCTCCATATGAATTTTGTATACAATATCTTCGAAGGTAATGAGCTGATCAATATAAGTAGTTTATTTTTACAGTAGCAGAATTGTTTTACAATTAAACGAATGATTTGCACTTACTGATCAAATTCTTCTTCTGTATCTTCCAGTCGGCCTTCTCACTCTTCTAGACTGCTTTCTATCAACCATGCTAACAATCCACTCTGGCTTTCCTATTGAGAACACAATATACCCCGTTGACAAGCCAAGCACTACTCCACATCCATAACCCATCAAACTCATTTTCCAATCAAACCAGCTCACAGCATCGTGTTCTTCATGGAATATGGTTGGTTTATCAGGTTCGGATTCTAGACCATTGTTACATTTTTCTGACAACGGGAAGCCACACAAGCCCAAGTTCCCGATATAGCAATCGTTCAGAAACGTACCAAATTGGTTCCCTTGAGGTATATGTCCCACGAGCTGATTGTACGAGAGGTTTAGAACTGCAAGATATGTTAAACTTGTCAATTGATTAGGAATCTCTCCCTCGAACCTATTTGAAGAAAGGTCTAATGATTCTAGCTCTTTCAGATTTTCCAAGGATTACGGAATATGGCCTAATAGATTGTTATGAGAAAAGTTGAATACTTTGAGAAATTTCAATTTTCCAACTTCATCTGGAATTCGTCCTTGAAACTTGTTGCTTGAAAAATCCATAGTTGTGAAAATGGTTAGAATTCTCTCCATTTTCATATCAACTCCTTTCATCGTCACCAGTATAGAATAATGGTAAGAAAACCCAGTTCTTTTGCATTTTCGATATCTTTTGTGATAGGCCCTTCAAATTGATTCATTGCGATATCGATGATATTCACCTTTGGCAGTCCCCATATTCCAGCCGGAACAATTCCAGATAGCGAATTATTGCTAACTCTGAATCGCTCTAGAGTCACGCAATTGGCGTAACTCGCAGGGATTTCACCGGTGAATTTGTTCTGCAACATGAGAAGGAATCTCAAGGTCCCTCTCTTGCACATGGTAGGTGGAATCGGACCCGTCAATAGATTCTCTGAAACATCAATGTAATCGAACTCAGCCCAAGAACCAAGTTCTTGAGGCAGAGAACCAGTCAACTTGTTGGTGTACAGAGAAAGACCCACCAATTTTTGAAAGTTTCCCAATTCAGCTGGTACTTCACCAGATAGCTGGTTCTCAAACAGATGCAGAGTCACCAAATTGCTCAAGAATCCCACCTCAGACAAGTCTCCTTCGAGCTTATTCCTTGAGGCATCAAATTTTTCAAGACTTGATAAGTTGCGAAATCCAACCGGAAGTTTTCCTGTCAATAGATTGTTGTAAAGCTCCAACTGCCACAGCTTTTTAAGGTTACCGATTTCCGTCGGTATCTCGCCAGATAGATTGTTATCGGAAAGCTCCAAGTTTGTGAGCTCCGTTAAATTTCCAATTCCCGATGGAATCCAACCTTCCATGGAGTAGTTGGCTAAATAAAGCCAATTCAATTTGTTGAGCTTCACGACCTCGTCTGGAAATGTAGCTGGATCGAAATAATTGTCGCCGAGACTAAGTGAAATGAGATTAGTCATGTTCTCCAGCGATTTCCATGGAAAAACTCCCGAAACTCCACTGTTGTTCAAATACAAGAACCGCAATTCGCTGAGATACGATATGCTTGGAAATGAACCTGTAAAAAAATTGTTGCCCAAATCCAAATATTGTAATTTGGTGCAGTTGTTCAAGTCTTCCGAGACTAGACCATACAGAGAATTGAACCCGAATGAGAGCTTGTCTAAGAACTGAAGCTGGCAAACGGAATCAAGAGGCAGAGTTCCCTTCAACTTTTGATTAGAAACTTCGATCTCTTTGGCAAAACCATCCGAATTACAGTTGATTCCTGTGAAATTACACATGTTACCACTCGAAACCCATGAACTGAACACATCTGGGTTTGATTCTTGCAGGGATGTTTTTAGTTTGAGCAATATTTGGAGCTGATTTGATACAAGAGAAGATGGAGAAGAAGAAGAGAAGAAACAGAGAAGAATTGGCGGTTGACATGGTTGACTGGCTGTGAACGGTGAAGATAAGATCAAAAAGGATGCTTTAGAATTAAAATAGAGCCAATTTTTAACAGTTCGTTGAGGCTCAAAACAGAGCATGAAAACAGTGCACTACAAATCTATAAATCAACTAATCAAGTGGGGATGGGGTTGCCGAAGCTTCTAATATTTAGATTAATTGATTAATTAATAGGTGACAATAAACCGGTAATTGATTATTTTATGCTTTGTTTTAATACTTGTGGCCCAAATATTTGTCTAAAATTCCATCCCAAATTATGTGATTATTGATTTGAAAGTAGCTTATTATTTGTAACATTATCCTATAATAATAGGATATTTATAAGGGAAAAAATCGTTTTACCCATGACCTTTACCTTATTAGAAATGTGAGGACAAAGTTTGTCCATATTGGCTGTTAATCCTCCTGAAATCGAACTAATGTTAAAAGAACCCCTTCTATTATTAATTCTGTCCAATTTAAGTGTTGACCCTTAATGAAGGAGGGCAATTTCGTAATCTCATCAGCGGGGTAAGGAAGGGTAATTAGGGTTGAAAAGAAAAAACAATTAAAAAATAAAATTGTAATTAAAAAAAACTAAAAAAATCAGATTAATAATAATAATTATAATAAAAACAAAACAAAACAAAAAACATAAATCTTCATCTTTACCAAACCCTGGCCGCCCCCATCTCAACAATATTCATCTTCAATCTTCATCACACCATCCACATTTCTCAAACCCTAGCCACCAACAAACACACTATCAACCACCACCCCCAAACCAAACAAAACGCCCACTGTCAAACCTAAACCCAATCGAACCCCAATCGGTGCTGGTGAGAGAGAGATCGAGAACGAAGAGAGAGAGAGAGAGAGAGAGAGAGAGAGAGAGTGAGGGAGTGAGAGAGAAGATGTGGGTGGTCATTATTGTCGTCACCGCGCTTGTCCATGCCGGTGAGTTCGAGCGCTGATCGGCGTGGTGGCGGATGATGGGGAGGAACTCGGTTGATTTCGGATTTTCGATTTGATTTCGAATTAATTTCGGTTTGATTTTAAATTGAGTTTATTTAGGCATTTGGTTTGATTCTGTTTTCTTGATAAAAGATATGGATTTGGTGGCTAGATTCACAATTTTTTTTAAAAAAACATTTAGTTTTTAAAATCATTTTTATTTTTTATTTCCACCATATTGATCACCTATTTTGTGAGAAATAATCTGGATTTCCAGATGTTCCAGATTTGGGTTTATAAAAAATCTGGACTTTCTATTTTGGAAAAAAATAATCTGCGTTTCTGGATGTTCCAGATATGGGTTTAATTCCTTTTTATTTAATTGGGTTAGTGTTTGATTGGTTGTTATGGACCAGATTTATTTAATTGACTGTTACAATTTTGGTTTGATTTCAGTTCCCAATTGTGTGTGAGAAAGTGATAAAGCTAGTGGTTTGGTGTTTGAGAGATGGCAGTGATACTATGTTTGGTGGTTGTGGTGGATGCATATTCTGGGTTTCTGTTGTTGGTGTTGGTACAATTGTTTCTGGGTTTCTGATGTTAGTGTTCTGGGTTGGTGTTGGTGAAGAAGGATAAAGAGAGCAGATCTCTTTGTAATTTCAAGGGCAAAATTGTAAATCACGTTTGCATTGAAGGGCAAAACACTCTTTTTATCTACTGGATGTCAGAGTTAGATTTTCTGTTGAAAAAGGTAACATAAGGGGTTCTTTTAATATTAATTCAACTTCAGGGGGATGACCAACCAATATGGGCAAACTATATCCTTACCTTTCTAATAGGGTAAAGGTCAGGGGGCAAAACGATCTTTTTTCTATTTATAGATTATTTTCCAAGCCATTTAGAATAAATTTAAAAAAGGAATTGAGTTAAGAAGCATTACCCTTGAACATATAAATTTCGGACAAAGATCCTCTGCTGATCTTCTTCTCTCTTGAACCATGCTAAACTTTTTAGGATCTGATGACACATGTATATTAAATTGTTGGACGGTCTAGATTTTTTGCTTTATTTATTTTTCCTAAATGTGTGATTTCTATCTTCTTCATTTTGCACCAAATTCTATCTTATTCGTTTTGAGACAATCTCATCTTATTGTCAACGACTTCAAGCCAGAGAATCTCATAAATACTGGTTCACTTATCTTCGTTTTGAGACTCTCCAAATTTTTTTTTTGATTAATCTCAAAAATAATTTGACACAAATTCTACTGATTGGAAACCAGAAAATCTTGCAATGGAAAATCACATGTAATCGGTGTCTATATTCTACCACAAATAATCATTATAGCAGTTTCATCATTCAAATATTGAACAAAATAGTCATTTGCTTTAAGTGTGATTTATTTTATAATGTAGATGAAAAAAAAAATCAGATCCGATAGATTAAAAGAGAAAATAAAAAATTCACTCTATATACCCAAAGCAAGAGATTTAACAAGAGCTGGAGTTGTTTTTCTTTACTGGTCGTCGGGTTCCAAACAATTAACCTTCCAAAAAAATCCCCAAAACAACAAGTTACAGATTCAAGAGGAGGAGGAGAGTTTGTTCCGGATTCAAAGTTAGAGAAGAAGAAATACAGATTTATTGGGATTTTAAGAGATAGATTTAGGTTATAAAAAAAAAACACAAACAACACCACAAATCCACAATTCGCCGGTCGACGGAATGGTTGGAGAAGATGAAGACCATAAAAGAAAATGTTTAGAAATTAGGTTATGTTCGCTTAAGTTTGGTATTATAAAACGGTGTAGTTTTATTTTTTTTTAATAGAATAAATTAGAAAATCAAATCTCAACCACACGTTTATATTAAAGCCATGTGGCAATAGATCCAAAAAAATTCAACATGGTTCAGCATAGATGATGTTCAGCAGAGGATCCTTATCCATAAATTTCATGGGAAAATTTGTGTTAATGTCAAGCAAATTGTCCAAAAAGGAATTATTTTTCATTAATTAATTATTTATTTTTTTGAAACTGGAATTCATTCAAGAAGCAAAAAGCAGTCATTAGCCTGGGCAATTAGCTAGGACCAAGGCTCAATAGGAGGAGGACAATACTCAAACCAAAAGCAATCGTCAGTGGCAGACAAAGCCAACTTAGCTAAACCATGGGCGACTGCATTTGTCTTTCTAGACACAAATGAGACTGAAATCTGGAAATCCCTTAGAAATAACAAAAACATCACATATGATAACACCCACATCAGCTCGAGGAGCAACCCCAAATTATGAATTTAGAATTTAGAATTGAAATGAATTTGAATTGACATATGATAACACCCACATCAGTTCGATGCTCAAGCAATGGTTAAGCTTATTAATGTCAAAAGCAGCATCTGCTATGAGGTTGGCATAGTCATCAACGACATCTTTCGTTTCTTGAATTCTTGGAATGGGTACTCTGTAGAATTTGCTCCTAGGGAGCCAATTTGGCTGCTCATTCTTTAGCAAGTAATTAAGGTTTATCTTGTGGCTATGATAGGTTCTGGATGGAGTTGGTTCCACCTAGTGTGACTTCGGTTGTTTTGGGTGATTGCCCCGATCGTTTGTTATCTTCCGGTTTTTAATGAAGTTTTTTTCTTTTTTAAAAAAATAAAAAATAAAATATTGTAGTAACATGATTGGACATTTTTCTTTATTTTTACAGATGAGGTTGGAGTTCCACATTTATCTATTAAATTGTAAAATGTTATAATTCTCACCACCCATCACTAATTTAATGTTATAATTGAGTTGTTGATGGTGTTCATAGTTTCATTTGATTTATATGTCAAATGAAAACAGAAATCAGATTTAGTTGGGGTTATATTTCAATCGAATAAATTAATATCACACACCACACCCAGAAGAAAACTGAACCAAATTTGTTTTCCAATTTGATAATAATAAAGAAAAAGCGTTTTATAATGTTGTATGCCACATTACTTTTTAAATCATTAATTATGTCGAAGTTGACGTAACGAAAGCATCCACCGTTAGAAATACTACCTACATCACAATAGATAATCCTCTCCCTGCTTTACAGTATAATGGATCAAAATGAGACTCCAACCTATATCACAAACGTGGAAAGAGGGGTGCACGAACTGTTTATTGCACTAAAACGATATAATGAAGTTGTTTATTTGGTTAAATTTCTATGGATTTTCAATAATATTGGTTGTAAAAGAAGCTTAATGCCTTGAACCAAATGAAGTTTTCGGCTGACATTGTCCATCTGTTGCTTATGCGCAAGTTGATTCACGATGTGCCGAAAGATGAGATGAGATTTATGTTAGGTCATCATTCAGTCCGGTTCTCATAGGAAATGTTCAAATTTATCTATTTTATTTTGATAAAAACCTGAAATATGTTTGACGGACATCGGCAAAGTTGAACAAGCTTATGGAAACCAAAGTGATGTGGTTGGCATGCGATAAGGAGCAAAAAAAGGAAGTTGAAACATCAAGGTCAATTATTAAATACTATAACCAAATTTATTGGAAGTATTCGAACTCATATGGTTGTCTTATTTAAAGAAACAATAATGCTATTTTGTCCAAATTCGGTGTCTAAATGATATGCTATCATTATAATCTATTTATTAAAATTGTATTAAATAAAAAGATGTACTTAGACAAAACAATATCAACAACCTAAAAAAAACCTAAGATATTATGTTGGATTAATTTTGAAAGAATTTTTATATATTGAGGTTGAATAGATTTATTAAGGTTTTTATTTGGAAAAAAGTGTCATATAATTAATATCTCTTAATGAGGGGAAAATATAATGAGGTTGCTTTTGACATTTTGAAGTTTTAAAAGTTCTTAGAAAAACTCAAAAAGAGATTCTAAGGCATAAAATCTGAGCTTATTAAACTTTATTTTTGATTGGATAGAAGAACATATATTTAAATCCAATCAAATACTTCATTTAATTAAAAAAAATAATGAATTTTTTTTTCTCAAAAATTATAGCCCCTTAATCTCTATCCCCATAATTTTCGAGAAAAAAAAAATCATGTGGCTCTGCTCTTGAGCGCTACATGTCAAACGAGACTATGCTATCGAATGGCTCTGCTCTTGAGCGCTACAAAATAGTGTGGACGCCGAGACTGCCAAGGCAAGCTAATAAATAATAGTTTAAGTTGTGCAAGTGCAACATTGTTCGATCCTTCAAAGTATATGCTCTGTTAACTTTATTATAATTCTTGTGTTGAATGGTATAATATTGTGAAGAAGAAGAAGCTCATGGTTTATTAGTTGACGAATTAATTGTTTATATCATCATGTACGGGTAATAATATTATCATGTAATAATTCATCATGTACAAATATCATCATGTACAAATTAATTTTTTATATCATCATGTACAGGTAATAATATCATCATGTAATAATTCATCATGTATGAATATATCATATACAAGTTAAATAATATCATCATGTACAGGTAATAATTCATGTAAACTCACATCAAATTATACCTTTATATGGACGAATTAATTTTTTTTATATATATAAGACATCAAATCGATTACATCATTAGTTGTAACAAACTATGTACAAAAGGTCTCAAAGATTCAGGTCAAAGTTTTTCTTACGTAGGAAGTGGATGATGGCAAGATTTCCTTTTACATGCAATCAGGTTTAAAAAAAACAAATTATTAATAAAAGAAACAAAAGAAATCAAAAATCAATTTATCAATTGAAGAAGAAAAATTGTTGAAAAAAAAAGACAAAGGAGAGGGATTTGCCCGGTTATTCACTAGACTTGGTGAAGAAAAATCAACGGCGAAGCGACCCGGTGAAGGAAGGTTGTTCGTCTTCTATAGAAAGATGGAGGCATGTTGTTTGTCTTTTGTAGAGAGATAGGTCGTCTGATGAAAATCTTTGGGAAGGAAGCTGAACTTGTTATGGCTTTTGATATTTATATCTCTCACCATCAAGTCTACCAAAATCCAAGACCTAAGAAAATCCTTTAAAATCTAGTCTCAATTGAATACACTTTGATTTTTGTAGACATTTTTAAAGTCTCAATTCAATACTCTCGGATTTGGAAGGATTCTTTAAAAGTCCATATAAATCTGAATTGAATACCACTGGATTAATATAGACTCTTTTTAAAGTCTTTAAATGTCCGAATTGAATACAAACAAAACAACAAAGAGAATAGCTTTTTGGATTAAAAGCTCTTCAAAACTAATCCTTACTCAGACTTTGTTTATTTTGACACTAGCATATTCATTGGGTTGAATTCTCTATCTATCAAATATGTTTTTAGTACCGACTCATAAAAAAAAATTACCAAGTTATTTGACCTTGTTTGAAAAAACATAAATAAATAAAAACTGGCGCATAAACGGTAACTTGAAATAGCATCCTGTGATTTCTTGATTTGACTCTCCGGGTAGCAACCGATTTACCAAAACTCTCCTATATTTGAGTATCAATGGTTTAAAACTCAAATATGAACAAATATTGGATCTATATTCATACCCAAGGTTAGGCAAGAACTAGCAAAGAAGTGAACTGGGCACGGACATCATATATGATTTAAATTACTTCATAGTGTTAATCAATTAAGAATTAACTATTATAAACCATCTCATACACCGACAAAAACAATTTCTACTTGGAATCAATTGTATATATTAAGTTCCACCGCAATCTTTTAAGATCTTACATCATCAGAAACACAAATGACCTCTAATAGACCTGCATATATAAGCCAAGGAGATGACGGAACTACCTTTCGCTCAAGCACCCTAGGCAGCTCTAATTTCTCTTGCAGCATTGGTGTAGTTTATCCATGTACAATTGGCATTTGCTTATGTCCCTTCCATAGTTGTCCAGGCACTGCAAAGAAAAAGACAAGAGATCAGAAACATCAAAAAGGGAATAAAACACTAGTAACTCTTAATTGAAAATATTAACAACATCATCACATTCACTTCTTAAGATTTCTAGTTTTCAATAAGTAACAACACATTTGTGTTGTTACTTATTGAAAACTAGTTGGGCGTCCTATCTTCATTATTAGTTATTCGAAAGTAGCGGTTTCATGGGTTAACAATGAGGTTTTTGGAAACATTAAGCATGTCGACTTGATTTACGACATTCGTAGCAAGCTCAAGTCCTTGGTGAACACTTCTGTTATTTATAATTCGAGAGCAACCAATTCTTTTAGGGATATGCTTGCTAGAAGAGGTTCGAAGATGCTGGGGAATTTCGTTAATTGGGGTGAAAGCTGATGTCGTTTTTGCTCTGTTTCTGTTTTTGTTTTTTGGTCTCGCTCATCTTTCGTTTGCCTTAGCTCGGCTCTGTTTTAGTGTTTGCAGCTGAGTGGCGCCTTTCTTTGTGTTGGTGTCTGCTTTGTGCTTAGGGGCCTGGTTCCCTTGTGTCTAGTTTGTCCTGTTGGCCTTTTGGCTTTTAATGAAATTGGCTGTTCAAAAAAAAAAAGTAACAACATAAATGACATGTCTGAAACAACAACAGAAACTCCCATAAGAATTAAGTAAGTAGGGTATTAAGGAAACCGATTAGGATGATAATTCAAATTTAAGTTTTGCACAATTGTTTTATTGTTATTATCGTATCTGGTAATTATCGATAATTGAATAAGTTTGTAACTGTTCAATTACAATAGGCTGCCCTATTTTCACTCCATGTAACTCTTTGTATCTGTATATATAAAGCTAATAAGAGAAGGCTCAATAAACGGAGCAACCATTACAAAAACCTTTGTAACTGCTAGAATGCAAGAATACAAAGGAAAAGAGTAGAATCAGATCATCCAGAGAACCAAAGAATCAAACAATGATTAGAAAAATGCACAAATTAATCGATATGGATAATATATATAGGTGATCTTTTAAACTCATAGATAATAAGAAAGATGAATACAAGCAACCACAACACCAGGAACTAATCAAGGCATTAATAATATAAAAAGTGGGAAGATCTTCCGATATAGTGATGCTTAACTATAAACATGATGTAGGACAGTTGGCTTTGGACTTATGGACAGGAAGTTGTCCAAAAGAGGTGCTCCAAAGAAACGGGCATAACTTTTAGCTCGGTTGTCAGATTTCCTGTTATAATATGTTTTCGGAAAGGGTTTTCAAAGCTCTATAGCGGGGTAACCGGGTTTACCCGGTTGACATCATTTACTCCCTCAACGGAGCTGTTTAAGTTAGGTTGTCGGACAACCAAAGATTTCGTGTTTTTTTTATTTGTTTTCCGTTTTTATTTAGACAAGGATATTTTAATCTTTTTGCTATTTTAGGGTTTTCCGAGCCTATTTAAGGCATTTTGTTATCAGTTTTAAGGCATTCAATAATATTTACAATTTGGTTTCAATTCTTTCTGGTGGATTCCAGTTTATGTTACTGTCGGGATTACGCTGGTAATCCTAGAACTTCCGTTCCGCGTCAAAACATATATAAACCAAGGAAAGTAAACCACAAATTAGTACATAAGATCAAAAAATCCATGCATCTTTCAGGGGCTCTAATTGAGAACCACAAACTTTATACTGAGGAACCATAACATCATTAACAACCTTGCGAGCTATAGCAAAGCCTAAACGAAAGAACAGTCCTGCTCATCCAATCCCGCCTTGTGAGGAGGAGCACGATCGAGCAACCACAATAACCATTCCATTTAAACACCAAATTAAGTTTAGTTGAAGCAAAAATAAGTAAGCAACATTCAAAGGAGCATGGAACATTGCTATTAATTATTTGTTTTGGCAATAGCACTTGCAAACAATTAAAAAAATCTATTAAAAACAAAATTCCATTAATGTCAGTTCTGAGTAAATTACTAGATCATGTTAAACAGATAAAATAATTATAAAAAAAATTAATTACATAAAACAAGCAATGATGAAACAACTTAATACTATCAAATAAAAAATCCTACAAGCAAAGCAACGGTCATATTATCCTAAAAATGTAATTAGAGAGAGAGAGAGAGAGTTGCTTGGTTGCAGATCTTCTTCATGCAGTCGTTGTTTGAAATCAAACTGGTCCTGTCTAGAGTTTTGTCTAATCACCGGTTTGACGTTCGAAGTCATTCTTGACATGACGAGGTATATAGTAGAGAATGACATACACGAGCGGTACTTTGGTGGTCAAGATGAGGTCGACTATGAACAACTAGATCGGTTCTGCGGATTGGTATTTTTGAGGAGCAGTACGGTGCGGTGAAGCCGTGCTTATGGTATATGCTCAAATGGATATTGATGGGGTTGGACGAGAGAGAGGAAATTACAGTATGGCAGATGCGCCTAGTCGAGGACTTGGACGCTTTTGATGCGTTCCCATGGGGTGTACACTTGTATAGACAGTCTATTTTTGGTTTTAAGCATGCGTTGGACGGTCGACGGAAGCGGTTCGAAAAATGACAGCAATCAAAGGGCTTTGATGTACACACCATGGAGACATACAACATATACGGTTTACCTCAAGCACTTTTGGTGAGAATTTAGAATTTGAATATGTACTTTACCTGCAATTGTTTTCATATGACTGATGGAATACATATATTGGATTCTTATCGTAATTATCTATTACGCATATATTTACTTTGAGGTTATCCCCGATCTTGGCACCCTACTTGTGACCCACAGGGTAATCGACCTGTCCCCTCGTATTCTAAAATGGTAGTTGAATTGGCGACCGATGACGGAAAAGCTGACAAAGATTTTCACATCAAAGGTAAGTATCTTTTTTGTTAATGTTTATAGTTATTAGTATGTAAACAAATACAATGGTCTATGTACGATTTCAGATGTTTGCAAGGATTGAATTGGTGTTGACGGCAGCTGAGAGGGCTGAACGGTACTACGAGGGCATAGACAAGGGAGGCAATCTGTATAATATCGCTGATAGAGTAGACTTTTTGGTACTGGATTCCGGACATCATACGACTGCCAAAACCAATGATACCGAAGGTTCTGAGCCGGAGGGTGGTGGTGGGACTCCCGTGAGGCATAGGCAGTTTCGATTCACGATGCCCGGAGATACAACTAGAGGTGATTTACGAGGAGGCGTTGGAGGTCATCCAAAGTTACGTAAAAATATTTGTATTGCATTATTTAATTTTAAACGAATGAACGGTTTTAGTATTGACAATTTTGAAATCCTTTCAGGACCGTTGGGAACTTAAATTCCCTGAAGTGTTTGATGTCGACGGACAGTTATAGGAGGATGTTCAAAATTGTAATGAGAAACGAGATCTACAGCATACAGAGTTGTTGGGCTTGATCCGGGCGCTTCAGGGTTCGACATTGCAGTACCATTAGGATGGTCCACCATTCGATGACCGAGACTTTTGTCCCAGAGAGAAGACAGGTAGTCATCACGAGAGGACAGACCTAAAGACCGAACGTTAGCAGCAGGATACTAGGGAGACAGTATCCGATCAGCAGAAACCTGATGTGACAGAACGAGAGCAGGAGAAGCAAATGCCTGGTAGTACAAAGACAACACTATTGGAATAGGTACCTCATCACGGTTTACATCAGGTCGGCACACAGATCTCTACTGCGACATATGACCGTGGGTTCAAGCATGTGGATCGTCATGTTCATCCCAAGGACCACAAAACGCACCCCTCGTCGCAGCACACCCCTATAGGCGATCCACGGGGACAGAATTTCTTCTCACATCTCACCCCTCCGATTGATCCCAGCGCTTCGGCCCTTAGTCAGCCCCACGTTCAGCGTTACAAGCGGGCTCGTAAGTGAGGTTGGCAGCTGATGAGCCCATACAATGACCCTTGTCGGCCGAAGAGGCCAAGGACACTGCCATAGTCATCATCATATGTATTCAGGCCTAAGGAATTGGTAAATGGTGACCAGCTTGCGGGTTACCAAGCCTACAAGAGGAACATGATAAGAGAATTGTAAGTATAATCGTAAATGGTTATCTAACTTCTTCAACAATTATACAGACGTGATGTGGATCTACTTGAGGTAGTTGTTGTCACTTGGTTTCAGCGGTTGCAAACCAAATTCATGGAGATGAAGGATACGGTATGTTCCTTACTTAAACTGTCTATATAAGTTTGTTTCAGTAATGGTAGAATCCTGACAATATAAAATGTTGAGACTATCAGCACATGGACGCGTACTTGCATATTCTGCGGAAGCGTCAGCTAGCATACCACACTGTCTACAGTCAGAGGATCAACTTATTGGATTCACAGTTCTATGTAAGTGTTTATATTGTACGGTTTTCAATTGTGCATTTATGTGTTTCATACATCTTTTACTTTACTTTTCGGTAAATTTTCTATGTATATTATAATTATATATCCAATTGGGAAAAATTATGCCTAATGGGGTTATGGGCAAACCCCCTAAGGGTTGGTCTGTGCTGAAGTACCAGTGGTCCGCTGAGGACCTTATGGTGGTACGCGGATTGCTCCCATCAAGAAACCAGCCATGGCACGAGGTTGACGTGGTGAGTGTTTAATTTACATGGTTTCAATGTGTTTAATTTACATGGTTTCACATGGTTTCAATTTATGTATTCCTATGAAAGGTTGTTTTTTAAGTCACTGTAGCCAAAAGAAATTGGATACACCTGTTCGTTTCCATCTTGTGTAGTTGCAACAAACATTGTACCCCTGAATCTTCCCTTCAAATGAGTACCATCAACAGCAATCACATGACGCATACACCTTCAAAAACCTCTAATTGTGGGCCATAATGACATGAAAACGTAGAGAAATTTACCATCGTCTGCGCACTGTAAGTCAGTGATTATGCCAGGATTTTATTGTTCCAGAACGTAACCAAAAGATGGCAGCAGTTAGAAAGTTTCTTCATGCGTTCCATAGGTCAATGACAATGCATAATGCAGGGCTTGATATGTCTTACTGTTCATGATTTGGATGCCATACATTGTTTTCATGTCAGCGATTATGTCCTTGGGACGCATGAGATAACTATCGTGTTGTTGAAGTCTAGGTGTAAAGACTTTTCTAATTAGTACTGCACTAGCTTATCGGTGGCGACAGTGAATCTCCTTTAAGGGACAACTATATTCGTTGACAAAACTTTTGACTTGAAAGTAAGTCTATTCATTTCTCCTCACCGCTCTTAATTTCTACGTACATTTGTCAATGATGCAAACCAGATGTAACGTTGTCTTATTGGACCTTTTCACCTTTCATTCAAAGTTCTCTTCCATTGCAAAACGGTCAACTATCCTCTTCAAATCCTTTTTACTCAAAAAAAAAATTGACCTTTATAAATCATGCTTGTAGGTTCTTGCGCTACCAAGGTGCTACTTCTACCCATACCAAATGAGTATGAATCTGCTCCGGAAATAACCCACGTTGTCGCATTATCATAATCAAATATAGTTACATTATGTCGGACCTCAGAAGTCTCAGGCATATCTCGTGTAGTGCAACTAACTCTTTGTACACGTGTTTGAATTTGTACATGCTCTTCATCCACATTTTCTAGATCATTTGCCTGATCATTACTTGCCTCATTATCCACCTCATGGTTCGGCTCATGGTATGGGTCATTGTTCGGCTCAATATTCGGTTTAGTGTTCTGCTCATTGTACAGCTCATTGTTCTACTCATCATTCATCTCAATTCGACAACCAAAGTAATCGTTGAATTGAGGTTCAACTACATCTGTATGGTCGACCACTACCGGTAGGACATCACACATAATTTCCCCACCTTCGGTGGCACTTCTTTATGTGAACACTTGGTTGATACCGCTAAAGGATCCAAATTGTTGGGTATTTTCATGAGGAGGAATATCATTTCCTATCACATCTCCAGTTGTCCTCTCAGTTAGACTAACACATACTTAAGGGATCACCTGATCTTCCCCTAGCATAAACTGAACACCATGGTCATTTCTCATAAATGTGCGACATGTAGTCCTAAGAACGTTTGATATTGACTGTAAATCAACATTGAATTTGTTTACATCATACTTCACAATGGTATGCACGATCGCCACCAATTCTTCGTAAGTCATATTCTTTAACACATACATTCCCTGGTTATCTGATCCAACAAACCTCTGACTTCCGTAGGGTAACTGCTCACATCGATCGTTATAATATATTACTATTCTAACCCGATTCATTATGTTGTCAAACTAATCATCATAAACCATTAATAAACAGCCAGGACTACAAAATATTTTCACATATGTCTGAATAAGATGTTAAGAAAAGTCTCAGGAAAAGGTTTATACAAACGGCTCAGATTACATTTACAAAGGCTCGGGTTACATGTCAAATGGCTCGGGTCAGTACTTAAAAGGCTCAGAAAATGATGTAAAAGGCTCGGACACTACTTTAAAATGTTCGGACACTTCTTTAAAAGGTTCAGACACTGCTTCATTGACAAACCTAACGGCTATGCAAAAGACTTAGACAAAACTTCACAAAGGCTCGGGTTACATGTCAAATGGCTTGAGTCAGTACATAAAAGGCTCGAAGATAAAGAGTTGACAAACCTAAGGTTTATACAAAAGGCTCGGAAACACTTACAGAAGGCTCGAAATGTAAATACAATGGCTCGGAAGCTACTTCATTGACAAACCTAAAGGATATTTAAAAGGCTCGGACAATGTTTCATTGACAAACCTAACGACTATGCAAAAGGCTCGGACAGTGTTTAGAAAGGCTCGGACAGAGCTTAGAAAGGCTCTGAGATTCAAAATTCACACAACCAGCTTAATGTTTACAAAAGACTCGGAGAACAAATGAAAAAGAACCGATAAAGTGTTACAAGACTCAGAAACCCAAGTATAGAAAAGAAGTATTTAAGAGATATATTACCTTGTTGTACCGAAGAACGTCCACTTATAAGTTGAAGAAGAAATGGGAGGCAACCTTGAACTTTTTACTGTAGGGGATTTCAATTTTCAGACAAGTTTATTGTAGAGAGAGAGAGTTACTGAGTTGGAGATGTTAGCTAAGATGGGCGTACAAACAGAATAAAAAACTGATTATCTAAGGGCAATTTTGGTAGTTCACCATAAAATGTGTCTTTTAAACATAACTTATTAAAGCACTTACTTGGGTAGAAAATAAGTTTAAAAATGTAACATTTTGAACCATTTCCACTCTAACAAATAAGAACTTCTATTTTGTGGCAATCTTGTATAAATTTAATCTAATTTTTTTTATGTTACAAGCATGCATATGCAAGTCTATCTATCTCTATATATAAATATATAAATATATATATATATATATATATATATATGTATATATATTGAAAGGTATGTTACATTGTTACTTAGTTTTTTCTTAAATTTTTTTACATGGAGAATATTGGTGGGCAGATACTACTTCTCTGTTAAGACAAAAGCCCAAAAACAAAGTGCCTATAAAATTAAAAACAAATTTATATCGGATTCCTAAATCTGAAGTAATAAGAAAAGAAAAGAAAAAAAAAAGAAAGAAAGAAAGAAAGAAAGAAAGGCAAAAGAAAGTTAGTACCAACAAAACAACATATCAAAAGATCACTCTCTAACAAGAAAATAATTTGACATTGTTGTTTCAAAGAGAAACATGAACACCTATGTAATCCACTCAAAAAGTGTTCTCGCCATTTGCAATTCTGCATTCACATTCAGCACACTACCTAACCATTGTTGTCATGTATCTTCTGTCTACCGACAAATTAACAAGGAAATAAATATCATTATATCAATATTTTGATCAAAATATTGTTGATACATATTTGGAGGAGTTTGATATTAAAAATATATTTACATATTCCATATATTTTCAATGATATTAACGATATTTTTATCAAAATTTTCAAAAATTTGAACCTCTTGTATTTTCACCGAATCCAATATTTACGTCTTTATCGATTAGTAAAATAAAAGTCTCAAACCAACAAAAATAAAAAGGAGATGAAAAAGAAAGTAAGAAAAGAAAACATTTTTCATGTCTTTTTTCTTTATGGGTCCACTCTTTTGTCACATTGTATAAAAAAAATGAAAAGATTGACTGATCTTATCAATCAAATTTCCCCACTCACCGACCACATTTCATAAAAGATAACTTCGACCACACCCAATTAATTCTGAATTTATTTTTTGTTGTTCATACTTGATGGAAAATAATAAGCTTTCACTTGCACGTGGCCTTTTATTGTTGGGACATATCATAAATGGATTTTTGTATAAGAAAAAGGTTGACGAAAGTGTAAAGATGATTCTCAGTAACTTTGTTTTTGTTCATTTCCACGAATTGGAAACAAAGCGGCCTCTTCAATCTTCAACTGTGAATTTAACTTTACATCATTACAAGGAGTATAAATATATATATATATATATATATATATATATATATATATATCCATTAACGTCGTGATTGTGAGACGTCACCTTCTACTATGTAACTCAATTATAATTAATTAAAGCTTTAATTAAAAGAGCATTACAGTGATGATCAAATTAAATTGCTCTGCAATTACTGACCGCAGCCCATTACAAAGAGTAATTAGAAACAATTTGCAGACAACCTTTTATTTTTACGTTAATTCTCACAAATCCTCCGAGATTATATCCAAATTCGCATGTTGCCTCCTGAATATTTTTTAGGCACTAAACCCCTGAACTATTGGAAATTGGTAAAAGTAGACGGAATGCTTACGGAACCCTTGTTCCATCTTATTTCCCGTCACATGCGCAGCACATGTCTCCGTACGAAGGGCATTTGGGTCATTCTGTGCTTGGCTAATTGGCACTAATGCCCCCTAAACTCTTCCAAAATATGCAATATGCCCCTTATACTTTTTCTCTCATTAAATCCCCTGAACTCTCGTTTTGGCAAACACTTGGGTATTTTACCCCCGTCACCTATTGCAAATTTATGAGAGTTCAGGGGGTTTAATGGTAAAAAAAAGGTATATGGGGCATATTGCAAATTCGGGTATAGTTCAGGGGGCATCAGTGCCAATTAACCTAAAAAATTGAATTTAAAACTATTTAATAATTATTACAATAAAAAATTCAGATTTAATAATTAAGAAAAAAACTAATCTAAACTCAAAGAACCCTAATCCCATCTTCATTTTCTTTAACACCCAGAAATCAACAACCACACTAATCTCATCTTCATCTTCTTTTAACACATAGAAATCAATAGCCACACTCATACCATCATCTCCATTCTTAAGACCAGAAATCAATGGCCACACCAACACAATCATCACTAGGAAACAAAACTCACACCATCATCTAAAAAAATTAAAAAAAAATATCTTCTCCAGAAAACAAAACTCGAATTTGAAAAAAAAAATTAAATTTGAAATTGAAATCATCATCAACGCCCACATCATCTATTCATCACCATTAACATCCGTTAGAAATCAAACCCACACCCATATGACCGCCGCAACATCTTCTCTCTATCTTCCCTCTCTTCATCCTTCTGTTTCTTTCTTTCCATCTCGGTTTTGGTTTGAATCCAGATCTGGGTCGAACCCAGTTGTATGCGAGAGTGTGAGAGAAAGATGTTGGTTCAGTTTGGTGTATGAGAGAGTTAGGGAGATTTGTTTTAGAAGATGGTGGTTTCTGGGTTATGGTGTTGATCTGGAAAACTATTTCCAGTTTTTGTTTTTTTTTTCAATTGATTTTCTATTTTTGTTTTTTTTATTCTACTGATTTTCAATTTTTGTTTTGTTTGGATTACGTTTTTTTGTTTTTTTTTAATTACAGTAATCTTAAGAAAATAAAAAATAAAAAAACATAAATAAGGGTAAAACTGGTAAAACAACCCCTAAAACTGGTAAAACTATCTATGACAATTAGCTTAGTTTTTTCTTAATTATTAAATTTGAATTTCTTATTGTAATATTTATTAAATAGTTTTAAATTTAATTTTTTAAGGCTAATTGGCACTGATGCCCACTGAACTATACCTGAATTTGCACTATGCCCTCTATACCTTTCTTTGCCATTAAACCCCCTGAATTCTCATAAATTTGCAATATGTGATAGAGGGTAAAAAACCCAAGTGTTTGCCAAAAAAAACGTGAGTTCAGGGGGTTTAATGGTGAAAAAAAGAGTATAGGGGGCATAATGCATATTTTGGAAGAGTTTAGGGGGCATTAGTGTCAATTAGCCAAGCACGGAATGACCCAAATGCCCTTAGTACGGAGACATGTGTTGTGCATGTGACGAGAAATGAGACGGAACAAGGTTTCCGTAAGCATTCCGACTACTTTTACCAATTTCCGATAGTTCAGAGGGTTTAGTGCCTAAAAAAAATCAGGGGGCAACATGCGAATTCGGATATAGTCTGGGGGGATCTGTGACCAGTCAATCTAGACATGACGCCGGTTCCGGCAGTTCGGTTCGTTTTTTTTAATATAAATAACATTTTATTTAAAAAATAAAATAAAATGTTAGATATGACATTGTAAAGTATTGGGTTGTGGCCTATAACCCTTGTCCAAGAATGTTTATTTTCCTTTGCATTCTCCTCATTTTTATATAGGTTAGGTCTCTCTCCACTTCTCTTATTTATCCGATGTAGGATGTAGGATTGAATTTCTATTTACATTCATTGATATAACATAATGAATTTCCATTTGAAAACTTTTTTAACATGTTATTAGATGTAAACAAAGGGAATATTGTTAATAAAAGAAAAAAGAATTAGATCATTTTATAAAAGGAATCATCTAATTTTGGATTAAATCACATCACATCTCTATATATACTTTTCTTAATCTTCTATATTATGTGGATTGTGAATGCAATAATATGTTTCATTTTTTTTAATATACAATTAATATATATATATATATATATTAATAAATCATCAAATCTCATTCACATATTATTTTTCCATAATCTTGATCATAGAGTGATTGCTTATAACCATAGTTATATTCAATCTTAGATCTCACATTGGATAAATAAGACAAGGGAAGAGTGGTATTAACCTATATAAAAAGGAGAATAATCCATTACAAATTATATCTACTTGGACAAGGGTTTGGCGGTTCCGGTTCGGTTCGCTGGTTTGAACCGAACCGGCATCATGTCTAAGTCAATCCCGGCGGTTCCTCGATTTTCACAATAGTGGACCTAGAGCAACAATAATTGAAGCAATCAACAATATTCAACCCACAAGTTATTTACATAAATAAAATAAACAATAAAACATAAAATCGTTGTTGAATTAGTAACAAAATCAGTAGTTAAAAATCAAATAAAATTAGTAACATGAGATATTACTAATCAGTTATAATGTTAGCCAAATAAAAAATTAAAATGAATATAAGTATATGACTTGTTTTATTGTCAAATTTGTCATACTTTTATTTGTATTAAAAGGTAGAAGTGATGGGAAACCACCTTATAATATACAGGCTAATTGTCACAAATCTCCCCTAGACTATATTTGGATTCACATGTTGTCCATTGATTTTTTTTTAGGCACTAAAACCCCTAAACTATCGAAAATTGGCAAAATTGGACAGAATGCGAACCCCATCCACTGTTCTGTCATGGCAAAATACACTAAGTCTCCTTACTATATACATAATTCCATCAAATCGGAAAAAAATATAATAATATGATATAAATACGCCTCTTACAAAATTTTTAAAAATCACATTTTCAAAATAAAAATTTAAAATTTAAAATTTAAATATTGGTTAAATAATAATAAAATTCTGAACTTTTTGATAAAGAAAATTAAATAAATAGAGAAATGAAAAAATTAAATTGATATAACAATTATTTAAATTATCTTTTTATATTAATATCCCTAAATATAAAACCCAGATGAATATATAAATTATTTAATACAAATTGTCATTTAAACTGTTTTTTTATTTAAATATCTCTAAATATCACTTGTTCATTTACAATAACATGGATATTTAAATAAAATGATAATTCCCCTTATATAATTTAAATATCCATTGTTATAAAATTGTAGGGGTTTAATGGTGAAAAGAAAGTATAAGGGGTAAGGTGCAAGGATTTTAGGAATATTTAAATAAAAAAGATAATGTAAACGATAATGACTAAAAAAAGTATAGGGTATTTAAAGTATTATTATTATTATTATTATTATTATCATTATTATTATTTTATTATTTTATTAGTATTATTATATTATTATAATTTTTTTATTATTATCATTTAATTTTTTTATTTTTGTTTTTGATATTATCAATACCATTGTTATTGAAATTGAACAAGTAATATTTAGAAATATTTAAATAAAAAAGATAATTTAAATGATAATGGCTAAAAAAAGAGTATAGGGTATTTAAATTATTATCATTATTATTATTTTATTATTTTATTATTATTATTATTATTTAATTTTTTATTTTTATTTTTTTTACATTATTAATAACCTTGTTATTGTAAATGAATAAGTGATATTTAGGGATATTTAAATAAAAAAGATAGTTTAAATGATAATTTACATTAAATAATTTATATATTCATTTAGGTTTTATATTTAGGGATATTTGATAAAAAAATATAATTTAAATAATTGTTAAATCAATTTAATTTTTTCATTCTCTATTTATTTAATTTTTTTTATCAAAAAGTTCAGAATTTTATTATTATTTAACCAATATTTCAATTTTAAAATTTTTATTTTTATTTTTAAAATGTGATTTTTTAAAATTTGGTAAGAGGGGTATTTATGTCATATTATTATATTTTTTCTAATTTGATGCAATTATGTGTATAATAAGGGTACTTAGTGTATTTTACTATGACAGAACAGTGCATAGCGTTAGCATTTCCGTCCACTTTTGTCAATTTCCGATAGTTCAGGGGGTTTAGTGCCTAAAAAGAAATTCAGGGGGCAACATGCGAATCTGTGTATAGTCTGGGGGGGCAATTAGCCTAATATATATATATATATATTTATATATATATATATATATCTATCTATCGAAAATTTTCACGTAAATGCACACATATATAAAATATATGAAGACATTGAATGTGAGTCACTCTTTTTACATTCTTTGACTTGGTGTGTATGCACTTGTCAAAGCTCCTCTATAAATGAATGGCTCACATTCAATATCCTCATCTTTTTCCATCAATGTACACTTACCAGAACGGGACCAACATATATATATAGTCTTTTTATTGTCAATTCGAACTGATATAAGATATATCAGTTCTTTATATGTGAATCATTTGATTTAAAAGATAGCATGTAGTGAAGTCAAAACATTTAAATCTAATGATCTACATACAAGAAACTGATATATCTTATATCAGTTCGAATTGACAATAGAATATATATATATAATATATGTATATATATATATATGTATAGTTATTTTCTTTTGAAACCATATGTTTCGTTAAATTTATTGAATTTTAAATTCTTAATATTCTATATAAAGCATATATGATTATTAATTAGTCAAATACAACTTGAGCGATCAACAAAATTTCTCAAATAAATACGTTAGTTGCAGAATCAAACTTCTAAATTTTTGCGACCATATGTCAGACACCTAATAATACTCTTCCATTATAAGTTATAAAGTTTAATAAATTATAGTTGATATTTAATTGATATTAATAAATAATGTACATCCCCTCTTAGGTGATGTATACCTCTCTTTATGAGTTAATGACGAGAAAATTTTAAGCCTTATTATATGTATTTTATAAGTATACTGTATATAGGAGATTCGTAATTATATATTGCAAATTACTATAAACTCATATCGATGGGCCCAGGTGTCAAGAAGAACATTGAAAAAAAAAAACAACTTTGACACCAAAACGTGGCAAATAAAGCCATAACATTTTGGATCTAGTGCTCGTTTGGTTGAGTTTTCTACGACCTTAAAAGATCTACCAACGTCTATTTGAGTTTTTTAAAGTTGTTTGGTTGGACTTTTAAGAATATCTATTTTAAATTGAGTAGAGGCTAATAGAGTTTAAACCTCTACTAGGCAAAAGCTCATGGGGAGATGCTTCTTCAAATAGACATTTTTTTTTAAATATCTACCAATCAAACAACTATATTTTTTTTTTTACCAAGAGAGGTTTTTCAAAAACCCAACCAAACAAACTCTTAAACCGATTAATTTAAAGCTCTCCGGCCAAAGCAATCCAACAATCCAATCTAGAAGAGTCTCCAATCACGGCTCATCCCGCAGAGCTGCACGGCCTATAATTGTACACAATTTTTTCAACCTAATTAACAATCCCCGTATGGGCCATGGCCATCAAAGACCTTTGGTTTGTTTCGTGTAGCGTACGCCTTCCGTTCATATTAGCTATGAGTTTAGCTATCATACAAAGACTTTAACGATACACAGTAGTTACAGGAAATCCATTATCTATTTTTATAAATTTTATTTTTCAAATTTCTCATTTATTTAGGCCATCTGATATTAAACAAACCCCTACAGTAGCTATATGCACACAATAAATCAGTGAGCTAAACTTGGTGGAAAGAGTGCTAATTCAGCTCAACAATGATCCAATTCAGAGTCACTATCATTGCATGTGATATATTAATAAAAATCGATGAACTAAAGATTTTTTTGTTTTACATTTTTCAAGTATCGAGTGAATGGAAAATGTTGGGCTTTAACTTGACACTAGTTTGTAAAAAATAGCCCAGTCCAGTAAGTATATTCTTTATTGGGTTAAAATTGAAACTATTGATATATATATATATATATATATATATATATATATAAATTTTCAAGTTAATACGCACCGATATAACTTCATCAGTGCGTTGGATGTGGACCATTAGATTTACATATTTTGACTCAAAGTGTATGCATTTGTCAAAACTTCTCCATAATCAGTGGTCCACATGCAACACACTGATATAAGTTATATCAATGCCCACTGAGGGGAAAAAGAATGTGTGTGTATATTTATATATATATATATATATATATACAGAAATTTTCAAATCAGTACGCACTGAAATAACTTCATCAGTGCGTTGTATGTGTTATATCAGCGCGTTGGATGTGGACCATTAGATTTACATACTTTGACTCAAAGTGTATGCATTTGTCAAAACTTCTCCATAATCAGTTATCAACATCCAAAGCACTGATATAAGTTATGTCAGTGCCCACTGAGGAGACAAGGACTGTATATATATATATATATATATATATATATATATAATTTTTCCATTGTCAGTTCGTCTAGATATAATATATATCAGGACGAAAAATGTGGACCCTTAGATTTACATATTTGGACTCAAAGTGTATGTCAAAACTTCTCCATAATCTGTGGTCCACATTCTTCGTCCTGGTATATTTTATATCAGGACGAACTGACAGTAGAAAGATTGTATATATATATATATATATATATATATCTATATATACAATCTTTTTCTCCAGTGCGCACTGGTATAACTTATATCAGTGCGTCGCATGTAGACCACTAGTTATGGAAAAGTTTTGACAAATGCACACACTTTGAGTCAAAGCATGTAAATCTAATGGTCTGCATTCAACACACTGATAAAGTTATATCAGTGCGTACTGACTTGAACATTTTTGTATATATATATTTATAATTAGTGGAGTTTTATTTTTACCCGTAATAGTATTTTTATTGTTTTTACCAAACTTTTGATTGAAGAGACAAGAATACCATTAATACTTTTTGAAATAAAAATATTTTTTTTAAAAAAATAACTATTTGAAGAAGAAGAAGAAGAAGCGATATAATTAGTGTAGTTTTTATTTTAACCTGCATCAGTGTTTCAATTAAACACACCAGTAGTATTCTTCAATTAAACATACAAGTTTTCTTCAATTAAATAACCTTAATGATTTCTGAAATAAAAATACTTTAAAAAAAAACTGTAAAAAAAAGATTTTCTTTTTTAAGAAAATAGCATTAGACACAATTAATTGGTGGGAGTCTAAAAAAGGTCATTCACTATTTAAATTGTTCTCAAATTACCAATTTGGCAAAACATTGTTTACAAATCACCATTTCGACAAAACATTGTTCATTAGCAGCCACTCTGTCAAAATTTAATAGAAAGTTGCCGTTATCTGTGACATGACACCCATAAAGAATTTTTTTTAACAATATCTATTAATCCGGGACCAAGTCCCATAAAGAATTTTATTGGTAATATTTTATGTATTTTGATTATTTAATTATATACATATAAAGTAATGATTTGATTAATTTATTATTTTTATGGACAATATTTCATGTTTATGGGTGACATCAAAATTATTATTATTTCCTGATTAATTTGGAGTGATATCAAACTAATTTCATAATTAATTTATTATTTAATTATATATATAAAGTAATGATTTGATTATAAGAATTTTATGGGCGATATTTCTTGTTTTATAAAATAATCATGAAAAGTTCTATTTAGAGTAAACTACTATTCAAAATCAACTCAAAAAATAGTCAAAATACCTGTTATATGTAAAAATGTGACTCAGGTAGAGAGCCTGAATGATGGTCAGAATCAGACCTATGATATTGATCGGATACAGTTTACAAGCTTACAGACTGATGGAACAAGTCCCGATTAATACCCCTTAATATCTCTCTTCCTAAAAGTTTGCCAAAAAGCCCCATTTGTGTGCAAGTAGTGGGATATATATAGGCTTGACTTCTGACATGGAACGACTTCTTGGCTACCTGCGATTGGCTGGATGGTGACAGGTGTTTCTGGCGTGTCAGACGTATGTCGCAACACGGATAACTTCCGATGCTTTAGGCGGATGGTCAGGTATCCGACACTTCATTCGAGGGGCCTCAACCATATTCGGTGGACGCTAATCTTCGGAAGACGTGGTACGGTGACTCCTCTGCTTCGGTATCCGTAGGGTATCAGAGAGGCCTAACAATACAGGTAAAAAAAAACCTGTTAAAAACCAGTGCAAAACATGTTTTACTGTTTTGACCTTTATTCTAACAGGTTATGACATAAGCAAACAAACTTCAAACAGTTAATGGGCGAAGTGACAACAATCGATACTTTTCTAATTTGAGTCATTTTAAAAAATCAATGGTCATTTAAGAACCATATCACCAAATAGCTCTAGAAATCACTGACCTTTTTTAAAAGAAATCTGGAAAAAAAATTCTGGATTTCTTCAATTAAACATACTCGTTTTCTTCAATTAAATACCCTTAATGATTTTTGAAATAAAAATATATTTTTTATAAAAAAAACTTTCTAAATGATTTTGATATAAAAATATTTTTTTAAAAAAAATTTGTAAAAAAAATATAGATTTCTTAAATTAAACACACCATCAGTCTTCTTTAATTAAACACACCAGCAGTCCTTTTCAATTAAACACACTAGTTTTCTTCAATTAAATACCTTTAAGGATTTTTGAAATAAATAAAAAAATTATAAAAAAAAACTTTTTGAAGAAGAAGAAGTTCTTCAGTTAAATACCCATAATGATTTCTGAAATAAAAATACTTGAAAAAACTGGAAAAAAAATTTCTAGATTTCTTCTATTAAACACACCAGCAGTATTCTTCAAATAAACACACAAGTTTTCTTCAATTAAATACATTTAATGAGTTCTAAAATAAAAATACTATTTTTTAAAAAATAATTGAAGAACAAGAAGATGAAGTATTTCTTCAATTAAATACCATTAATGATTTCGGAAAATAAAAATACTTTTTAAAAAAAACTAGAAATTTTTTTTATAGATTTCTTCAATTAAACACACTAATTTTCTTCAATTAATTACTCGTAATGATTTCTGAAATAAAAATAGTTTTTAAAAAAAAATTTGAAGAAGAAGAAGTTGTTTTTAAATTAAATACTCTTAATGATTTCTGAAATAAAAATACTTAAAAAAAACTTTTTGAAGAAGAAGAAGATCTTAAAAAAAAAATTTGGAAAACGAATTCTAGATTTTTTCAATTAAACACACCAGCACTCTTCTTCAATTAAACATACCAGCAGTATTCTTCAATTAAATACCCTTAATGATTTCTGAAATAAAATACTTAAAAAAAATAAAACTTTTTGAAGAAGAAGATTTTTTTTTAAATCTGGAAAAAAATTCTAGATTTTTTCATTTAAACACACCAACAGTCTTCTTCAATTAAACACACCACCGATTTTCTTCAATTTAAAATACCAATTTTCTTCAATTAAATACACTAGTTTTCTTCAATTAAACACACCACCAGTTTTTATCAACTAAACACACCACTGTTTTTCTTTAATTAAACATGCTATCAGTTTTCATCAATTAAACACACCACCAGTTTAATTCCTAATTAAACACACCACAGATTTTCTTCAATTTAAAATACCAGTTTCCTTCAATTAAACACACTAGTTTTCTTCAATTAAACACACCACCAGTTTTTATCAACTAAACACACCACCATTTTTCTTCAATTAAACATACCATCAGTTTTCATCAATTAAACACACCACTAGTTTAATTCCTAACGTGTTTAATCTATGTGTTTAATTCTTGGCATGTTTAATTCCTAGTGTGTTTAATTCGTGGCTTGTTTAATCTATGTGTGTTTAATCTGATGCGTTTAATCTCCTTCTTCTTCACGGATTTTTTTTGTTTCTTCCTTGTTTGTTTTAAAAAAAAAACAATTGTATGGCAAGTGACCTCCATTAGAGGTCCCAGACCTCCATTGGAGGGTCGAAACCTCTATCGAAGGTCGCCTAGACCTCTATCGAAAGTCATCATGACCTCCAATCATTAAAAAAAAGTTTTTTTTTTAAAGAAAATTAGTTTTAAAAAATAAAAATAAATAGAAAAGGCAGGGGTACTTTTGTCTTTCGATGGGAAGTTTGGTAAAAACAATGAAAACACAAATTCTGGATAAAAGTAGAAACCCTCTTAATTTTTTGGTTAAAAATGATATTTCATCTTCTTTATTTGGGCCAAAAATATATATGATGGATATAAATGTCCGAGAAAACAAAGCCAAAGAGAGTGAGCAGACAATCGTCTTTGATATGCGAGTGTCGATGGTAGTGGACCAATGGTGGTTGGATGGCGGGGATCAAGGCAAAGATGGTGGTGGTTTGGAGAGTGCCAATCGGACCATTCGAGATTGTGGTATGTTTTTCATTCTTTTTTTAAAAAATAGCTCTTGTCATTCACGATTTTCTGATTTTTGTTCTCTCAAACAAATCTCAAATTAGTTTTGAGTTTCCATTTCACGCTACAAATAGATTTAATGAAATTGTTGACAAAGATTTGCAGAAGTAAAATTTTTCTAAGCTGTGACGTACATGGGCACGTCACACATGCCTTGTTGACATTCAAGGGCACGTCACTACTGGATGACGTGCTCGTCAAGTCTTGTCAACATGTCCAGACACATTATGACTTGCCACATGATGTATGATGTACTGTTGATTGGGAGAGTCAACCGTTGGCATTCAATTCGTTGTTTTTTTTCAATTAGGTGAACTTGAATCTCAGAAAAGGTACAGTTTTTCACTTTCTCTCAACAAAACAAATTTACATAGCCTGTTTGTTTGGACAGATAACATCATGTAGAAATTTTTTCAAGAAAATGCAATTGTTATTTTTTCAACGGAGGAAGTGAAAAACAGTTCCCTTTTACTTGTTATTTTCTGTCAAAACAAACAAACGATGGATTAACATAAAGTAATTGAATCGTATCAAGACAAAATGTTTTACGCTAAAAAAAGCTACATAGATAGATAGTTATGTGGTTGGTTGATGTACTAATAATTACTACTCCTTGTGATTTAATTTATAAGGAAAAAATTCATGAAATTGGATTGCTTGTGTTTATTGTTTTTGTATGTTCAATAAGGTTTTATTAATTATCAGTGCCGGCTATAGGGCAAAGCAAACAAAGCATACATTTATGGTTTCAAAAAATGATAATAAAATAGAGGTCTCATTTATTTATAAACTTTAAAGATATTATTCAAAAATTATTGTCTTATTGATAAAAATATACCAAGGGGTTTTTTTTTTGTTACTTAATTATAGAGCCTCGGTACCTAGAAAATGGGATTATATTAATAATATTAAATAATTGTTGAGTATCCACTTTTCAGTTTTAAAAAAAAAAGTATCCACTTTTCATGAATCATTATCATTAAAAAAATTCTTAAACATCTACTTCTATTTTACGGTTTAAAAATTATATAAATAACAAAAAAAAATTCTTTTTTATCTACAATGATACAAATCTACAACTCTCTTTTGTTCTTATAACTTACAAGTTATATCTTCGCAGTCTATAATATTCTTTAAATTTATTTTTTATATTATATTTTCTTAAAGAAGAGATTGAGGAATGTAAATTTCAACAATTTAGAGATTTTTAGTTTTTTTATTTGATTAAAAAAAAACTTAAAATGATTAGATGATGATAATTTTAAAAAGTATTGTCTTAATCTTGAATTTGTTTTAAAACATGACAGTTGTTCTGATATAGATAGTATTGATTTATTTTTTAAGTTAAAAAACTTAAGAGAGATTAAATACAAACTGCAGTTGAAATATTATTTAAAAAAAAATTGAGTCTTTTCCAAATAAATGCATAGCCTATAGAATATTATTAAAATACTTGTAACAGTTGAAGTTTTTCAAAATTAAAATTAATAAAAACCTATTTAAGATCATAAATAAATTAGCTCTTTAATTAATTGAAAAAAAGTTTTTAGAAAATCTTAAAAACAAAAGTTTAATTAAAAATTTTACATCTCAAAAAACATGAAAAGTTAATTTTTTTTAAAAAAATATATTTTTATTTTTAATATATATATATATAGGTTCTTTTTTTTTTCACCCTTAAGACCTCAAAATATGTTGAGCTGCCCCTTTTAATGATGGAACTATTGTGTTTGTTTGTGACGAATGACGATAAATTCCAGCGAGGTAGATAAAATGCTAGATGCTGAAGTATTGCTTGGCATCTATACATACAATGATACGAAGGTTCATGTTTTTTTTTTTTTATAATTTCACTAAAGTCTCTGATTTTTTTTTGTGAAATTATATTTTAAAACATTTTTATCATATTAGCAACTTCAACCCTAAATTTTTTCAAAATACATCACGTTAGTCAGTCCGTTAATTTGACCGACGGAATTAAAGGTATTTTTCACTTAAAATATAACACTTTTCAAAATGTGTCACATCTCAGAAAATATAATAATTAAAATAATTTTTTTATCAAAAAAAATGTTAAATAAATACAAAATATTAAAATATATATAATAAAAAAAATAATCAGATCTCCCATGAACGAAGAACATCTCCACTAATCTGATGCAATCGCACCAGATTTGTAGCATCTCCTACACGGAGGAGAACAGACATGCATGGACCCTTCATTTCTTTTTCTTTACCTTCCATAAATTTTCAAATCCATTCCTTTTTATGGATTTTAAATCTCAAATCTCTACTCATCTCTTTCATGGATTCCAAATCTATTTCCTTCCATGGATCTGAATTCTATCGGATGGTGCACTACAACAAAAAGAGTCTTTCATTACATATTGTAAAAACTTTCAACAACATACATGTGCAAGTTGTATATTAATGAGTTGTTAAAAGTATTAGATGCTTCTACAACTTAGAATACATGTTGAAAACATAAAGTTCTACAACTTATAGTGTAAATTGTTAAAAACATGAAATTTTACAACTAAGAGGGCTTATTGTAAACTTAAAATTTCACAACTAAGAGTGATTGTTGTTAAAAGTTTATAAACGACAACTTGTTATACAAGACTAGACCTTCATAATTTTATTATATTTCATTATATATCATCAAAAGATAAAAAAAAAAAATCCTAAAATCAATATTTTATAAAATAATCAACCAAATTGCAATCCAATATTTTCAAATTATGATAAAATCACAAGTAAACCAAACATTCGAATTTACGATTTTATAATATCCCAACTCCATTTATACAAACTTATGCTAACTACAATAACCTAATGATGCAACTTTTAGGTTATGCAATTGTACTTCCTACAACTCCACCAAATGTGTGAGCTTTCATCGGTTGGTCGAATAAAAATAACTTCCGAATTAAACACCAAATCCACCTTCACTCTCCAAAAATCTCATCCAAGCGGGGTATATAATGCACTTTGGTGTTGAGATCCGTTGAGGCCACACTCCCTTCAACAACCACCTCTTCAGCATTATCTCCATACCAATGTAGTAGTTGGCATTTACTATGTTCATGTTTGTCATTGACCTGTGCAGTTATACTACCTTGTTGTGACTACAATTCATCAAAATAAATGACTAAAAAATACTTACATTAAGTTAACTTATTCACTGCAATTTCATGACAAAGTATGATCAAATTATTCTAAAGTCGTTTACCTGAGAAGTACAAATATGAGAACTTATTGTATCATCGCTTGCACCTTTTGTTTGACCCTGTACAATAATCACAAAAACTATATATAAGAAAACTACACTGTTGAGACCCAAGTACATAAACTCATTTTCAACCTCACAACTGCATAAACATGATTTCAAAAAAGGAAAAAAAATAAAAATAAAAAATCCAAGATTTCTGGTATCCCAGAATTTCTCAACATTGAAATGACCAAATTACCAATGAGTTAGTGCTGGAATAATGTAAATTCTAGGGGAATTTAAGATTAATTTCAGGAAAAGTTGAAACTACTTATCACATACCTGTTCACTGCACCAGCAGTGGCAATAGACACCTCATCTTTCAGATAAAGAACTGATGTAATGCTCATGGAGGCAGCCTGAAATAACTGTAGCGATTAATAAAGGGAACAACAAATTAGGTAGATTGTGTTTAGCTGCATTGAAATTCAATCATATGAATTCAACTAGACAACCTGAAATCATGTTTTTTTCTGAAAAATTAGGTGATGCTGTCTCCGGTTCCACTAAATTCTAATTCCAAAGCTGTTTTGCCATGTTACAGAACAATATAAGTTCAATGTAAATTCATTGATCAATATACCAACCTTGATCCAGCATATATCAAAAATGGCATTCTGATGTGCGGTCCATTCTCTAATTTTGGCCTTCTCTGCTTAAAAAAAAACATAAAAATTTCACTGAGATTAAGTATGATAACAAAGCAGAAACTACTAAGTAAATCCACAAATGACCAAAATCAGTAAATACCCTGAAATTGGTTATTAACAAAACAGAGAAAACAAAACTTTGCTAAGAGAATGGAACTTCTAAAAGATATCCACCAATGCATAAAATCAAAATAAATAGAAATGGGCTTTTCATTTGTGAAGTAACACTTACACAAGAGGAAACAGATCCACAATTAAAGCAACAATCATTAGTTGCAAGCAGCATATATGTTTAATCCTTCACAATTTAGCAAACAGATAAAGGATTGAATCTAACTTGAATCAAACAATTTAGCAAACAGCTTGAACAAAATTAACATGCTAAAATTTGAATTTAAAATTATAAAACTCACCTAGATCTCAATCAAATTTCATCACTTGACTCGCAGAAATTAAATGTGAATAATGGGGCTGATCAAGGATGATTGTGTATTTTATGTTCCTGTTGTTTAATGAAATTCATTTCTTTAAAAAAAATCGTCAAATTTTGCCCAATGACGAGATGAGATTATCCTCCTGGTAAGCCCTTTATACTTGCATTAAAAAGGGTATTAAAATGGTTATGCGGAGCTTATGATATGGTGGAATGTATTAATTATCCGATTTAACCTTGTTAATATATACATTATAATGTCCTAAAACTGGAATAAAGATTGTAAAGGACCAAGATTGTCCACTAAGGATTCACCATTTCTTGATCACAAATAAGATAATCCCTTTCCACTATTCTTTTAGGTCAACCAAACAGCAAAAGTTTTTATTTTGGTGCTCTGGAGTATCTGAAACTTATTTTAGCTTCCTTCTTACTTGAATTTCTAAAACCTGCATCCACAAAGTATGCTCTACAGAAACAAGTTCACATTTTACCTAGGTAACACCAACCACGACGACGACCACATCCTAGTTCCTAGTTCCTACCATAACCTTTTGCCAGAAGTTAGATGCAGTGCCAAAGTTGCAGTCCTCCATATGTTTGTAAGAAATTTGAAAAGGAATACTCTAAATATGAGTCTTCGCAAAAATTGGAGAAAACAATCAATGAAAAACTTATGAATTAACCAAATCAAGTGATCTGTACAAGACAAATAAAGGTTCTAGCCTCCTATACTTTACTTTACTAACAAATAGCTATATATCATAACCTGTCACCAATGATACCATCATCAACACAATGACTGAAAGCACATTAACTGTTGCAGATTTCCAATTTAACCATACTTGCTACCTCCACCCAAATTCGCCCTTGTAATCTTCCAGATATAGAGTTAACCATTCATTTGTTTCACATTTGCAAACCTCTTCCTCAATTACATGAGCAACTTTTTAAATGTGAATAATTGACTTGAAAAAAGTTGTTTTATTTTAAATGTGAATAAAAGTAAAAGTAATCAGGTGTGGTTGGCTTTTAAATTTGGGATTTTAAAATTGGAATTTGGGCTCAGTTAAAAACAAAATTGGTTTCCTAATTTCCAGGTTGAAACATCAGAATCAGAGCAAGCTTAACATCAGAGACATACACAATTCTGCATTCCAAGCTGAACAAAGCAAGTTTAACATGCTAAAAGTTAATGATTTTGTAATTTTAAAGATAAAAGATTGAATCCAACTTGAATCAAACAATTTAGCAAACAGCTTGAACAAAATTAACATGCTAAAATTTAAATTTAAAATTATAAAAATCACCTAGATCTCAATCAAATTTCATCACTTGACTCGCAGAAATTAAATCCCTAACTCTCAAATAATTTCTACATTGGAGTATCAAAACACATTTATTCACAATCAAACAAATAAGAGAGCGAAAAAGAAGAAAGAGTTAGAACTATTTCAGTAAATCACAGTGGTTGAAATTTATACAAACTTCAACAACCGAAAATCGAATTTCAGGCGACCGAAAAATTGAACTTCAAGCAACCGAAAAATTGACACGAACTCACCTTTTAAGACAAAATCACGGTATTGTAGTAGTCGCGGTGCTCACGGTGGTTGTGGTGGTTGCGGAGCTCACGGTGGTTGTGGTGGTCGCGGAGCTCACGGTGGCTGAGATGGAGGAGTTGTCATCGTCTTACGGAGAGAGGAGGAATTTAGGTTTTGTTCTGCGAAAAAAAAAAATTGAAAGTAAAAAGAAATAAAAAAATGGAAGCCATTGGGCTTTTTAATTGAAAATTATTCATCTGGAAGCTGGGCTTCTAAAATCGGGTATTGAGCTTTTTAATTGGAAGTTGAGCTGTTATAATGGGTCATTAGACTTTAGTATTTACAACTTTCATTTCCCATGTAGTTATTGTACCCGTGAATTTGAGAATAACAACTTCATAAATTTGAAAGTTGTCATTCAACCCATTTAACAACTTTCAATAATTTAAAAAAAAAAAAAAAACTTTCATTTTGAAAGTTGTTGGACCCTTGTTGTTAAAGATATGTTTTGTTGTAGGTAGTCAAGACCTACCAAGATTGATTCTATAAACACAATATGTCTCTGAATACGACTTTCACTCTAGTGGAACTCTAGTAGATGTATTTCCTCACACTTTACGGTTTAATAGGTTACAATACCATAATATAAACTCTAGTGGTGGAGTTTTATTTTGAAATCTTCAACAATCGATGCAAATGACACTTGGTTATTGTTGTTATCACTGGATTAAAGATATTTACATCACTCTAAGAAATTTATGTATATTCATTTCGTAAATTATATATATTAAAAGATAATAATTTATAGCTACAAACCATTTAATTTAAAAAATATTATTTTTAATATTTTACTATTTTATACAATTATAAATAACAATTTTTCTATTGTTAGTTCGTCCTGATATAAAATATATCAGGACGAAGAATGTGGACCATTAGATTTACATGCTTTGATTCAAAGTGTATGCACTTGTCAAAACTTCTTTGTAATCTGTGGTCCACATTTTTCGTCCTCATATATTTTATATCATGACGAACTGACAGTAGAAAGACCGTATAAATAAACCCCACTCACAATAATTTTGCTATTTAGTCAATATTTATTTATTTATTTGAATTATTACAATCAATTCGTGGTTTGAGAGAAATATCATAACTCAAACCTACAATCTCAATAGTACATATGTGAGGAGCATAAGACTAAAATAACTTTATCTCATCTAGTAATATTAATTAAGATGTACTATTAACACCGGACTATATCTACCAATAAAGTGATAAACTCTACACACTTATAATATTATATACAGTGCAGTAACTGTTTACCGACACGGGCTCGCGTAGGATACAGTTGTTGAAATATCTATTTACAGGATAAGGATCCTCTGTTGAACTCATTCTCTACTGCATCTGTACTGAACTTTTAAGGACCTGATGACACATGGCTAGTAAATAAACAGAGGGTTAGGATTTGTTTCTCTCTCAATTTATAGATAGAGGTCCAGCTAACACACTCAATCCGTTAACAGTTTAAATCATATATGTTTTTTCTCCTCTCACCTTACGAACGGTGTTGCTAACTCCGTTTACGTCTTCGACGACCAACCAAACCAAATTATAAATTATAATCCTAGATCTCTGTCTAAATTCAATATCAAACCATGAAGCCTGGTGACCATCAAAGAACAAAAATAATTGCAGAGCCCGATAAACAGATAGCAATTTATTTTTCTTCTATTAGTCTACCAAATCTCATCCATTTTTTTTCGTCTACATGGGAGACGAAATCACACTCAAAGCAAATGATTATTGGATTCAAGATTTAATGTTGTAATTGTGGTGGTGAATGGTGATCTTTGATGAGATGATGTTTTAAGAGTGATTGGGAAAGTGGGTTTTGTTGGGAAAAAAACTTTTATGGTAGTGAGATGAATTACAAAATAATTTTCCAGTGATGATATTGACACTGATTACATGTGGTTTTTGCTTTGGGTGAAATTGACTCAATTTCCATTGCTGAGATGAATCATTTCTAGTAAAATTTGTGGGTTTTGCTGGTAGAATTTGTGTGTCAAATTATTCATGAGATGAATAAAAAAAAATGGAAAGTGGAGGTGGACAGAACAATGGTGGAGGGTGTGAAGCATTGAAGCCTCTGGCTTGAAGTCAGAGAAGAGAAGAGCGTCTCTAAACGAAGAAGACAGATTTGGTGGAGAAAGACGCTTTTAGGACTGATAAAATTGTGAGGTTTTGTTAATATATTGTAGTTTAAAGTAAAAAAGGGGAAAAAATAACAAAAGCAAATAATCTAGACCGTTCAATAATTTAATTTGCAGGTGTAATCAAATCCTTAAAAGCTCAGCACAGATCGATAGAGAAGGAGCTCAACAAGGGATCCTTATACCAATTTACATTAGACAGACGGCCCATTCACTTGATTTTTGTTTGGTTACGTAACCCATCCTTTACGGGTTGTGACTACCACAAAGCTTTCACTGTCTACTTTTCTTACATGAATTATTGATCATCTCTAAAGTAAATGTCGTTGCTCAGGATGCGGTTTGGTACGTGGTACAGGACAGGATAAGAGAAAATTGTCCCACGTTTGATATAACATGAGCATGGGACAGCACGGGACAATGTGAGATAAAAATTAGAAAAAACTAATCCACCTCAGACCATGAGACTACTTATCCCATGGTATGGGACGCATGGGACAAGTGTCAAAAAGACCAATTTACTATTCATATGTTCAAAAAATTACAATCACGTCAAATGTATTATATATTTATATATATCAATAATATATATATATATATTATAATTACATATATAGTATAATATTATATATTATATATATTATTATATATATATATATATCTTATTTAATAATATATATATATATATATATTATAATATAATATATATATATGATATATCAAAC
This sequence comes from Dipteronia sinensis, assembly GCA_033220585.1. Taxonomy (NCBI): domain Eukaryota; kingdom Viridiplantae; phylum Streptophyta; class Magnoliopsida; order Sapindales; family Sapindaceae; genus Dipteronia; species Dipteronia sinensis. The sequence continues at coordinate 84,458,267 of CM065636.1, read as the reverse complement.
ATTATATAATAGATATATATATATATATATATATATATATTAATACATAATATATGTGATATATATATATATATATTATATAAAATATGTATGTAATATAAATATATATAATATATAATATATAATATTTTATTATTATATATAATAATATATAAAATATCAAATATTATTACCTATATAATATTATTATTACTTATACAATAATATATATGAAAATACACTCTAAGCATGTGTCTAACAAACCTAGAGGGGGGGTGAATGGGTTGTTAATCGATTATTACCAATTTTTCGATTAGTCAATATTAATAATATAACCCAACATAAACAAACATACAAAATCAAGTAAAAGTTCGGAATATAAATAACACTTGATTTTTACGTGGAAACCCTTCAACAAGGGAAAAACCACAGGCTATCCTTCTAGCCACACACGATCCTCAAATCCACTATTGTAATGATGTTTACAACCTAGGTTGACCTGTAGTCACACCATTCTCGGTCATTAACCCACCACTACTACCCAACGGGCCTTTATAGTGAATCCTTGATCACTTTGCTTGCCAACCACACCTTGGTTGCAAGACTTCACTAGCTTGTGCACTACACCTTGTAGTCACAAGACTTAACTCTCAAGAAGAGATTAACAACCTAAGTGAATATATGAATACTCAAAATACAAATAATGCTAGGCAACACTAAATGCTTATCTAGGGATTTAAGATGACACTAAGTACAAATCCTAGATATCAATGTCTATATGAATGTTCATAAAGACCTAACTAGATATAGATATGCAAGTCTAAAATCTAGTCATCAAAACGAAGCCATATCAACACATGTTGTCACATAAAATGGCAAGGACAATAAATGCAATTAACAAATGCAATCAATGAGTCCTAATTAGCTAGAGGGCAAACATGTCCTAAACATTAGCTATCACAATACAAACCCCAAACATGTCATAACTTCAATTGATATGCAATAAATATGAAGATTTTCTAACCTAAGCAATAAATGACATGTCTTGATAAGCTAGAATAATAAATGAGCAAGGATATGAGTTCTACTTACCAAGTAAAGACATTAATGAAGACTCATGCTTGAATGATGCTCTATATGCAAGATGATGATGGGTTTTGGGGTTTGGAGAGTCAAGTAACAAAGCTTGAAGCTTTCTCTCTCATAAAAAATGGGTTCTTTAAGCTCTCTCTCTCTTGGAGTCACTTTCTCTCACTAAGGATGTAAATATCTGAGCTCTAGGATTAAATGGTGAAGAAGATGAAATATATAAAGGAGAAAAAACGAGCTGTCTTGAAAAGACGAAAATGTCCAGTTCGGGTGACAGAGGCGACATGCAAGACTACATGACCAAGTCGCCTAACACACTGGAAAGAAACACACGTAGCCTGAGGCAACATGTAAGGCGACATGCTCAAGTCGCCTATGAAGTCGCCTAACACACTAGAGGAAAATTACAAGACAAAGGCGACATTGGAGGCGACATGCACAAGTGGCCTTGCATGTCGCCTAACACACTGTGGGAAAAACTCAAGTCTAAGGCGACTTGTCAGGCGACATGCACAAGTGGCCTTGCATGTCGCATAACCCACTGTGCAGCCCATCAACTCCAAAATGCAAGAAGTGTATGTGTGTGTGTGTGTGTGTGTGTGTGTGTGTGTGTGTGTGTGTGTGTGTGTGTGTGTGTGTGTGTGTGTTCAACCATACATGCATGTCAATACAAATGCATAGAATGTGAGTGTGTGCAACTAAATCTCTTCAAGAGTTAATGACAAGTGAACTACCTCTCTTGAAGCTCTTTGGGATGATCGGAAGCATGTCTTCGAGAACCTATGCTACCCGTTACATAAACATCCCCACTGTGATTTGTCATGAAACAAGCCAATCATAAAAATGAGGTTCTTACAATATATATTATATATATATATTATTATATGTAATAATATGTAATATTATATATATATATATCTTATATATTATATATATATAATAATATTTAATATAATATATTACATATAATAATATATTAATATATATAATAATATAATATATATATATAATATATATAATATATATATATAATATAATATATATTATTAATATATATAATATAATCTATATTAAAATATATAATATTGTATATTAATATATATTATAATATATGTTATTATATATAAGGAGGGCACTCCGGTCATTTGAACCTCTTGTTCAGTCCAGTCCCAACCATACCAAATGCATAACAGTATAATTCACAGTTCTGTCCCAATCATTCCAAACACAATACGGAACAACTGTCCAGTCCTGTCCATTCTCGTCCAGTCCCACGTTGTCATGTACCGTCCCCATACCAAACGCACCCTCAATGATAAATTTATTTATTTATTTATCATCGGTCTCTAATGGATTCGATTTATGAAAACAGAATATGTTTTAAAGAAAAGCCTAAGCATTCAACTTATACAAAAATACAGAAGGCTCTGATACCACTGTAAACATTATTTGATAATTTGTATTAAATACATGAATATAAATAAACGTATCAGTGGAAATCGTTATACCATGAGAATAATCAGAAGAGTGGTGATATTGGCACACCCCCTACTGATCTATTCATACCCCACTTTTTTAATTATATAATATATTTTTTTCCTTTATCAAAATTACTTAAAGAGACATACAATTTAAGAAAGAAATCTTCTACAAAATAAATCTATTAAAATCTCACATTCTTTTTTCCAAAAAAAAAAACACAGTAATTTGTTTCTTCAAAAAAAAAATTAACTCTTAAACCCTAAAATCTGCTACTTACATACATATAAAATATTATGGAAGAGTTTGAGAACGATATCAAGAATATGGAAGAATTGTCTAAGAACGATATCAAACATCTTGAAGAATTGTCTGAGAATGACATAAAGCAAGAATTGTCTGACAATGATAGTAAGCATCTGGAAACAATTCATTCTCTAAAAATAAGTTTGAAGTTTATTTTTCTTTAGAATGATATCAAGCTGTCGTTGTATTAAAGTACACTGTTATTTTTTATTTTTTCTTTTCCATCATGAAATAAGAAGAAAAAAAAAACTAAAAAAAACTAAAAAAAAAAAAAAATCAATCAATGGAGGTGAGAGAGGTGTATACAGATACATACAGAAATCAGAGATAGAGAGATCATATATGGTATATATTAAGTTTAAAAAATAAGTAAAATGGATAGTTTTGGAAATAAACCAAAAAATTTAATAAAAACATTTAATTTTATTTAATTAAATCAAAAATTTAAAAAGTGAGGCAAAAATAGATGAGTAGGGGTGTGCCAATATCACCACTCTAATCAGAAAAACACAAACAAAGTTATAAGTAATAAGAGAGAAACATAAAAAGTTAATGGTGGCTCTATTGTCACCAAAATACTTCCATCTAGAGGTGTCCACGGTTCCGGTTCTGTCCGGTTTCGGTTCCGTGGAAACCTCAAACCGTTACCGTAACCGGAAATTTTCGGTTTGGGTCGGTTTTGTAACCGCCGGTTTTGGTTCCGTCCGGTTTTTTTTTTCAAAAAAAATGCAACGTGGCAGCATCTAATTGGTTGGTTTGTTTTTTTTTTTTAATAAAACCGCCGGTTAAACCGCCGGTTTTAGCCGGTTTTTTTGGAGAGGTATAACCGTAACCGAACCGTCGAAAACTGGTTTCCAACCGGTTTTGTAACCGCCGGTTTTGGTTTCGGTTTCTGTTTTGAATCCGGTTTCGGTTTTTAACCGTCGGTTTAACCAAACCGTGGACACCTCTACTTCCATCCACACCTAATTTTGTAATTAAATATTTTATCAATATAATATCCCTATGTCATATTACTTCAATAGGCAGAAGTCCTAACTATACAATCAAATAAATAAAGTTAATTTCTACACCCGAATGACTTGCACCCAAATAACTATATAATACAATCAATTTTTTGATTTATTTATTTTTATTATCGTTTTAAATTATGACGAAAATTTAATTTTTTTTTTGTTCTCCTATAAGAATTTGTTTATTTACTCCATAATCATACATAATGTAGACAAAAGGTACAAAAGGTACTATCAAGTTCAAATTCAGGAAAACATACCAAGCAAAAATTATCATTATAACAATATCACAATCAAATTCAAGATTAATTTAAAACCTATGTTTTTATCATACTCCTGCTCGTCCTCTTCAGGCATGGGACAAAGACACTCTTCGGTTTGTGCCTTTCGCTCTATCAACCACACCACCACCTCCATTCAACTGTATTTGTACCTGCAAAGATGAAGGAGCATGTTCTCGATAAAATTGGTGTAATAGAAGAGACTAGACTCCCTAACTACTGTTGTGTGCATAAAACTATATTTGGCATGCACTATGAACTTAATGTGGACACAATATTGCTTTGTCCAACTCACAGGTTGACATCAATTATATGCAAATATCATATCAAGGGACTTTGTACCCACCTCCATATGAATTTTGTATACAATATCTTCGAAGGTAATGAGCTGATCAATATAACTAGCTTATTTTTACAGTAGCAGAAATTGTTTTAAAATTAAACGAATGAATTGCACTTACTAATCAAATTCTTCTTTTGTGTTTTCCAGTCGGCCTTCTCACTCTTCTAGACTGCATTCTATCAACCATGCTCACAATCCACTCTGGCTTTCCTGTTGAGAACACAATATACCCCATTGACAAGCCAAGCACTACTCCACATCCATAACCCATCAAACTCATTTTCCAATTAAACCAGCTAACATCATCGTGTTCTGCATTGAATATGGTTGGTTTATCTGGTGTGGATTCTAGACCATTGCTACAATTTTCTGACAATGGGAAGCCGCACAAGCCCAAGTTCCCGATATAGCAATCGTTCAGAAACGTACCAAATTGGTTCCCTTGAGGTATATGTCCTACGAGCTGGTTGTACGAGAGATTTAGAACTGAAAGAGATGTCAAACTTGTCAATTGATTAGGGATCTCTCCCTCGAGCCTATTTGAAGAAAGGTCTATTGATTCTAGCTCTTTCAGATTTTCCAAGGATAACGGAATATGGCCTATGAGATTGTTATGAGAAAAGTTGAGGACTTTGAGAAATTTCAATTTTCCAACTACATCAGGAATTCGTCCCCAAAACTTGTTGCTTGAAAAATCCATAGTTGTGAAAATGGTTAGAATTTTCTCCATTTTGATATCAACCCCTTTCATTGTCACCAGAATAGAATATTGGTAAGATGAGTCACCCATGTCCATGTATTGCAACTTTCCTCCAGCTTCCCCAATATTCATCATAGCTTTGAGCTTTCCGAAATACTTCATCGGCAAAGAACCGCTAAAATTGTTTTTTGAGAAATCAAGTATTCTCAAGTTGGAGAAAGAATTCTTTACCTTAGAATGTGGCACAGAACCGGAAAATTTATTGGAACGGAGAACAAGAACCTGTAGCTCCGGAAGGGTTCCCAACCAATGTGGAAAGGTATCATTTATCTTGTTATTACCAAGATCTAGAATTTGGAGCGCTGTACAATTGACGAGAGATCGCGGTACAGGCCCTTCAAAATCATTGTTGTTGAAGTTCAAGGTCTCCAAATAATTGCACTGTGCAAATGTATCAGGGATGGTGCCAGAAAAACTATTATTATGCAGATCTAGCACGCTACGAAAGATGCTAATGTTTCCCATGCATTCTGGAATGGTGCCTCTCATGTTGTTATTGGAAAGATCAAGAACGTGAAGGTTACTCATACTGCAGATACAATGAGGTATCTCTCCGGTCAACTGGTTTTTTGAGATTAATAATGTATTTAATCCAAGCGGTAGGTCAGGAAGTTTTCCTTGAAGCAAGTTCGAACCGAGGATAAGACTCCTCAACTGTTTCAGCTCCCCTATTGACGCCGGTATTTTACCAGAGAGTTGATTGTTATTCAGCTCAATCAGAACAAAAGATGTAGCTTGGGTAATCTCTTCCGGTAATTCACCGGACAACCTATTGTTTCCGGCGACTAATTGACCCAGTTCTTTTGCATTTTCGATATCTTTTGTGATAGGCCCTTCAAATTTATTCGTTGCGATATCGATGATATTCACCTTTGGCAGCCCCCATATTCCAGCCGGAACAATTCCAGATAGCGAATTATTGCTAACTCTGAATCGCTCTATAGTCACGCAATTGGCATAACTCGCAGGGATTTCACCGGTGAATTTGTTCTGCAACATGAGAAGGAATCTCAAGGTCCCTCTCTTGCACATGGCAGGTGGAATCTGACCCGTCAATAGATTGTCTGAAACATCAATGAAATAGAACTCAGCCCAAGAACCAAGTTCTTGAGGCAGAGAACCAGTCAACTTGTTGGTGTACAGAGAAAGACCCACCAATTTTTGAAAGTTTCCCAATTCAGCTGGTAATTCACCAGATAGCTGGTTCTCAAATAGCTGCAGAGTCACCAAATTGCTCAAGAATCCCACCTCAGACAAGTCTCCTTCGAGCTTATTCCTTGAGGCATCAAAATTTTCAAGACTTGATAAGTTGCGAAATCCAACCGGAAGTTTTCCTGTCAATAGATTGTTGTAAAGATCCAACTGCGACAGCTTTTTAAGGTTCCCGATTTCTGCCGGTATCTCGCCAGTTAGCTTGTTATCGGAAAGCTCCAAGTTTATGAGCTCCGTTAAATTTCCAATTCCCGATGGAATCCCACCTTCCATGGAGCAGTTTGTTAAATAAAGCCAATTCAATTTGTTGAGCTTCACGACCTCGTCTGGAAATGGAGCTGGATTGAAACTATTGTCGCCGAGACTAAGTGAAATGAGATTAGTCATGTTCTCCAACGATTTCCATGGAAAAACACCCGAAACTCCAGTGTTGTTCAAATACAAGAACCGCAGTTCGCTGAGATACGATATGCTTGGAAATGAACCTGTAAAAAAATTGTTGCCCAAATCCAAATATTGTAATTTGGTGCAGTTGTTCAAGTCTTCCGAGACTAAACCATATAAAGAATTGAACCCGAATGAGAGCTTGTCCAAGAACTGAAGCTGGCAAACGGAATCAAAAGGCAGAGTTCCCGTCAACTTCTGATTAGAAAGCTCGATCTCTTTGACAAAACCATCCGAATTACAGGTGATTCCCATGAAATTAGACATGTTGCCACTCGAAACCCATGAACTGAACACATCTAGGTTTGATTCTTGCAGGGAGGCTTTTAGTTTGAGCAATATTTGGAGGTCATCTGATTTGATACAAGAGAAGATGGAGAAGAAGAAGAAAAGAAACAGAGAAGCATTGGCGGTTGACATGGGTTGACTGGCTGTGAACGGCGAAGATAAGATCAAAAAGGATGTTTTAGAATTAAAATAGAGCCAGGCTCAAAACAGAGCATGAAAACAGAGCAGTACCAATCAATAAATCAAGTGGGGATGGGGTTGTGGAAGCTTCTAATGTTTACATTCATTAATTAATTAATTAATACTTTAATAGGTGACATTATGATGTGGCTGAAATTCAGCCATGCATCATGTAATACACCTAATTGCCTTTGGAAAAAAAATAGAAATAAAAGTATATGGAATATTAAAGGCAATTAGAAATAATTAAGAATAAAAGTCTATGGAAATATTAAAGGCAATTAGAAATAATTATAAGGAGTTGTTTGTAATAAAAGCTTTTATTAGTTTCCTGTTTAATGTTTTTAGGGTTAAAAACTGATTGGATTATATAATATATATATATATATATATATGTATGTTATATTTACAAAGAAAAAAAAATAAGGATTAAGTGGAGAGATGGCTGTTTGCCCTAGATACAAAGGAAGATCAGTTTGTAAGCTTCGACAATGAGGTTTGAGTAATTCTTAAGCTTCTAGAAATAAAGCGGATTCGTAAGGGTTCGAAGTAAGTAAACTGATTCATAACTTGTTAAACATTTATATATTACATATTTAATGAGTTTTTGAAATATTGACTTATGTTTTAAATTGACTAATTAGTGTTATAGTTTTTCAAGTGTTCATTTTGTCATAAATTTGATTTATAACTTTGTATGGTATTAAAAATATTTGAAACGTTTTGATATATTGTTTCTAAATGTTTAAAAGATAAAATAAATTTATTAGTTGATATTCTGATTCTCAAATTTATGTTTTAATATGCGAAGAGAATGATTGTTTTTATTTTGGCTCATTGACTATAGCATTCAAATTATTTGGGCCGGGTCACCGGGCTACTGGTGACACTACTGGAATTATTTGGGCCGGGTTATCGAGCTACAGGTGACACTTTTGGAATCATTGGGCCGGGTCACCGGACTACAGGTGACACTATTGAAATTATTTGGGCCAGGTCACTGGGCTACGGGTGACACTACTAGAATTATTTGGACCGGGTCACCAGGCTACGGGTGACACTATTGGAATCATTTGGGCCGGGTCACCGGCTACGGGTGACACTATTGGTATCATTTGGGCCAGGTCACCGGGCTACGGGTGATACTATTCCGAATTTGTGACACTATGAGACATGGGCTTTATGTTTTCTGCTTTAAAAAAAATACATTGATTTAAATCATGGCTATTAAATGATCTTTTGATTTCATATTATTTATACTGTTTTATGAAAAGTTTATGAGCAAGGTTTTGAACGTAAAGAATTTACGAAAACTATTTTATGTTACATGTTTTGCATGAATTTACTTACCGAGTTGACGGCTCACTCATCGTCATTAACATTTTGCAGATTAAGTTCTTAGATATGGAAGTGATGGAGTTTGTGTTAGTAATATTGGAGATACGTATCGCGAGAGGATTAAATTCCATGTGTGTAGATGTTGTAAGGATTCAATTTATTTTATTGTTGTAATTACGTTTGTCTTGGAGATTTAATTGAAATGTGTGTTATTAGGTTTGGGTATTGTATTGTGAGGATATATTGTTGAAGATTGTAATTCTGATTATATGTGAATTAAGGTTTTTTTTGTAAAGTCTGTATCACGTAATATCCCTGTCCGATGAGTCCCAGATTTGGGGTGTTACACATCAAGCCATGCTGAAGGAAGGACTTGATCATAGACGTGGTCAAGAGGGGTTTATTAATTAATTGTTATTTAATAGTTAATTGGCATGTAGTGCAAATAATGGGAAAACCACGACTGTTTCGTGGCCTCATCTGGTGGAGTGGTGCCACCCAAGTGTGATCATGTTCCTATTCTTTTGGTATTGTTGTTTACTGCTTTACTGAATTGTTACTGAATTGTTGCTTAATGCTTGTAACTGCTCGTTTGAGCAAAAGTCTATAAATGGATGTATGTGTATGTATTGTTTTTTCTCATGTTGAAACATATAAAATAACCTTTCCATCAAATCTTCTTGTTTTTCTCTTCTAAATTCTTCTAAATTCTACTGTGTGTATTTGATACACATCACATTAAACCGGTAATATCAAGTACATTATATTATGCTTTGTTTTAATATTTGGGGCCTAAATATTTGTCAAAAATTCCATACCAAATTATGTGATAATTGAATTGAAACTAGCTTATTATTTATAACATTATCTATAATTAATATGATATTTATAAATTACTTTCGAAGCCATTTAGAATAAATTTTAAAAAGGAATTGAGTTAACAAGTATTACCCTTGAATTTCTTAGTTAGGGTGACGGTAAAAGAGGTGAAGTCAGTTTCCTTTAATTTGGGAAGATTTGGAAACAATGTCAACAAACTTTTAAAAATAAATGTGAATAACAATAAATCTGAAATAAAAATGTTAAATTTTAAACTTTATTGTTTACAAAAATTGACCTTAGGATGGCCTCTCTGAGCCTTCAGGTGGCTTCACAAGCGTACCTCCCGTTCCCTAAACATTAGTGGCATTATATTGCTCTTCCATGTTAGCTCTTCTATGTTAACAAAAAAAAGAATTCACACCTTTTTTGGGAGATCCAAGACGCTCTAATAACACGCGTGGAAGCACCTCCATCGCCTATTCACTCATTTGCAGACAAAACAAAACTCGGCTGCATCTTATCCAGAGAAAACTGCATCCAATCATTTTCTGTTGTTTGTGTATAGTCCCAAGACCGACCATGTGAAAAGCGTTTTTTTTTTTTTTTTTAGTAAAATAAATAATAATTAGTCAACATGTGGGCCTATGATCTGTGGCTGTGTTTTGAAGAGTTTAATTGGAAGTAAATACTTGAAATCTGTTGTAAATCAACTAAGAATAAACTGAAATAGATATAGAATAAATTGAAACCGAGTTGAGAGAGAGAGAGATATAGACGAGTGAGAGAGAGTGAAGCTTCTGTATATATATTTCTATGAGAAGAAGAGGTTTACAAATACACAGTACGTGTATATATATATATATATATGCATTCCCTTTTGCTTAATGATAAAGTTACCAATTGGATGAAGTAAGATGGTGCAAGTTTAGAGATATTGATGATGAAGCAAGTGGGAGTGCAACCGAGAGAGAGAGGCGGTGAGGCGGTGAGTTTGTTGGGAGTTCTTTGTGTGTATATTTTGTGTATTGTACACAAGTGGTAAAATCCACTATATTCACAACACTCCCCCTTGGATTTATACCACTTGTATTAATATTCTAGGAAAAATTCAATGGGACAAAATCTTAGAAAATGCATACAATGATCTCTCTGGATCTAGTGGGGTTGGACATTAAAAACTATCTCGTTAAAAACCTTGTCAGGAAAACCCAGTGGGATAAAACCTGATCGAAGGGAAAAAGAGTATAGTGTACATATGTCCAAATTTATTGTTTTCTTCAAAGCATTTCTTACATTTATACTTTGCTAGGGAAAACCCAGTGGGATAAAAACCTGAGCAAAGATATTCATTGATCTGTCGGATCAAAGTAATATTTATAATGATCTTCTGGATCAATGTAACATATATACGATGATTAGCAAGATCAAAGTAATATTTACAATGATATTTGGATCAAGATAACATATATACGATGATTAACTGGATAAATGTGATAATTATGGTGATCTTTATGGATCAAATAATTTTTGGGTGTGCTTAAAGAATTGCCTCATTAAAACCTTATCAGGAAAACCCAGTGGGATAAAAACCTGATTGAAAGGAAAAACAGTACAATGCACATATGCCCCAAATAATTAATATACTTCATTTGATATGCTCCCCCTGATAAAAGTTCATTTGAAACAATCTTCTAGATTGCTTAACTGAAGCACACTGATGTTTATTTCATGAAATGCAATAACATCATAAATGATTGGGGGGAGTACGAGCAAATACTTGCTTTATGGAGTAATATCCATATGGAATCTTTTCAGAATCCTTTCAACATATTCTGATTGATGGACAAGCATTCCATTTAATCTATGCTCGACCTTCAGGTCGAGATAATGTTTTCTTTCTCATTTCTTTATGAGGACACATGAGTATATAATTTCCATATCTTTATCAGATATTAACTGAGACGGCTATACCACATCCGTTCAAATTGTTTTTAATCTATATAAGGATTTTTGTATGTTCGTCAAATACAGATCACGAGATCTCGATTTATATGCTTCTAGTATTTTTAGAATCATTCGGGATTTATAAATATCTGCATTGAGTGAATCATATAGATAAATGATTGCTACGTCTAGAAGACGTATATCAAGCCTTTTAAAGGCAGCCAAATTTATCAACAACGTAATTGTATTCATCAATTGTGAATATCAAGTTTCTGTAAGAAACCTCGCACTACGAGTCGTGCCTCATATCTCACGATCTCGTTTTTCTCATTAAGTTTCCGTATAAAGACCCATTAGTATCCAACTAGTTTGACATCTCCAGGTGTCTGGAGTACTATTGGTCTAAATACTTTATGTCTGGCTTATGAAGTCAATTCTTCTTGAATTGCTTCTTCCATCTAGGCCAATCATGCCTTTTATCTACAATCATTGATATTATGAATATCATAATTTATCTTTTATAATTTCAGTAGCGCTACTGTGTATAAAAATACATTATAAATGATTGTTTGCTTATGATTCCACATTTCTCTCATATGACTTTATAGAAATTTTCTCAATTTCTATACTTTTGTATCTCTATTGAGATTTCTTCCATTTCAATGGATTTAGTCATTTCATAAACTCCATATGATCTATAAAATTTCTCTCAATTTCTATATTCTTGTATCTCTAATGAGATTTCTTCCATTTCAATGGATTTAGTCATTTCATAGACTTGTGTCTCTTTTAGATATATCAGACTCTTATAGAGTTGATTTAGAGAAAGTTGATTTATTCATAACTCGAGTTTTGTTTACTCTTGGGATCCTAATAACAATACCTTTCAAAAGGTTTATAAACTTATGATATGTATCAGATGATTTATTTATTGTCTTTTTCTCTGATCGTTCTTCAAGAACAATCACCCGGCCGGAGTTTATGAGATGACAACTGATAAAATCTTGTTACCTTTAATATACCAGGTAACAGATTAATAATCATCCGATGATCAATTATCTTTCGTATTTGAGAGATACGAAGATTGAAATGAGACACACATATATATAGAGAACCGAACTGGTACCTCTATTTTGTATATAAGTAACTTTACATTTACTTTTCTCTTCTTGAGAAACTTTCCATTTGGAAATTAATCAATATAATAATCTGGAGATATTTGATAAGTGATTCCCTTGATCCATTTTGATTATGATTATATCTGAAAAACTGCTAACAAGTGTAAGCAATATGGAGATGTTTGATAATAAACAAACATATGATCATCTCGTAGATGCATCAATTAGAACCATATAATAATGAAATGGATCATTTAGTGGATGAATATATCCACATATATCTCCTTGAATTCTTTGTAAGAATGATGAGAATTCAAAACCAACTTTTAGAATAATATGGTTTTACTGCTAGTTTCCCCTGTGAACATGCAGTACATAAGTACTCACTGGATAAAGAATCTTATAGTTCTTTATTAGATATCCATGAGTATTTTCGATGATTATACTTATCATTGTAGATCCTGGGTGACCAATACGGTCACGCCAAAACACAAACATTTTCGGATCTGGGAACCTTTGATTCATGATTCATAACTGCATAAACATCTACACTCTTTATAATAGTGTTTTATAATCCAGATGATAAAGCACGCATCTTTTCTATAATAAGTTTCTAGTCTGAATCATGAGGAGTAATGCATATATATTAAACGTTCTCATTACTCATAGTTTCAATATGATATTCATTCCTCCGTATATCTTTGAAACTTGAATGATATAAAGTATCATCGATACACAATTTAATACCATCTGGTAATAATATCGTGGCTCTTTTGAGCCTTTGATCAGTTCTGCTGGATCTGATCTGGTATTAACTTTATATATTTTTGAACTTAGCATATTCTTTTATGTTCTGCTTGAATAATATCAAGTATCATTGATACATGATTTAGTATTGTTTGATAACAATATCATGGCTCTTCCAGAGCTTTCTATCAGATCCGTTGGACGTGATACAATATTAATATTTGCTCAGATCAAAATCAAATTCATAAAATATATCTGACTCTGCAGAATTGTATGAGTCCTTGCACTCTAGGCAAGACATATATTTCTCTTCTGGGAATTTTATGGACATTATGTGTAATGCCATTTTATATCTTATCTGAAATGATAATAATCTTTTCAATAGGTTTATTCTATAAACCTTACCTCTTGTCATTCACAAACATCCACTCCTGGGTATATTTTGATATCTCATGAATATAAATATATCCAAATTTACTCTCTTGATACTGCTCCTTCATGAGCAAGTATAAAATGGATAAAATATCCTTTACAATCTCATTACACGTGATATTAGGATCTTAAATCCTTTTAAGATAATCACAGCATCCTGCTGGATGTATATGAAATGGATAAAATATTATTTCCAATTTCATTATTCGTTAGGATCTTAAATCTCTTCTTTATGATACTCACAACATCCTACCGGATGTGTATAAAATGGATAAAATATTAATTCCATTTTCTTTATTCGTTAGGATCTTAAATCTCTTTTATAATATACACAACATCCTACTGGATGTGTAGATCTCCCTTCTTTTTTCTCAAATGAATGATACGTTAGGATCTTAAATCTCTTTTATGATACTCACTACATCCTACTGGATGTGTAGATCCCCTTTTTTTCTTCAAATGAACGATACGTTAGGGTCTTAAATCCCTTCTATGATACTTACATCATCCTATTGGATGTGTAGCTTATTCTTTCAAATAAATGATATGTAAATATAGCACTTGATATATATGAGATAACTTCATATAACTTCATATTATGAACGTGTTTGAAACCCCAGGTTCTAAATAATGAAGTATGACATTCATTTATATAACACTGGATCCAGGACTCCATGTTTTCATCGGTTTTCAAAACCGTGCCGTATGGCATGTATATAACACTGGATCCAGATCTCCAGGTTTTATTAGGGGTATAACACAGTTTGATATGTTGCATAAAAATAAACAATTTCAGGGTCATGAGAACACCTTAGACACAGCGTAAGCCAGTCCAGAGACACAACATAAGTTAGTCTCATATATTACATAAAAATAAATGGTTTCAGGGCCATAAGATCACCTTACAGGGCCATAAGATCACCTGCGATGTGCATAAAAATAAATGGTTTCAGGGCCATAAGATCACCTTACAGGGCCATGAGATCACCTGCGATGTGCATAAAAATAAATGGTTTCAGGGTCATAAGATCACCTTACAGGGCCATGAGATCACCTGCGATGTGCATAAAAATAAATCTAGAACTATTACATATAATTTCCGTTTGACGACATAAGTCATCTTGTCCGTTAGGATTTTAAATCCTTTTTATGATATTCAGAGCATCCTTCTGGATGTGTATGAAATGGATAAAATATTATTCCCATTTCATTATACATTAGGATCTTAGATTATTTTTATGATGCTTACAACATCCGACTGGATGTGTATATTTCTCTTAATATTTCTCTGAATATTGCATCAACCATGTATATAATACTGGATCCAAATCTCCAGCATCAACCATGTATATAATACTGGATCCAAATCTCCAGCTTCTGAATATTCCATCACGCCTGAAAACAGAGTTAATAAAACTAAAATAAGTCAATATAATACTTACAAGCGGAATTAGGTAAAACGGATGGCACGGTTGCGTTCGGAACGGTCGAAATAGCTAGAAACAAGTCCGAATCGGCCAAAAACGGGCGAAAATTGCACCGAAACGGACGAAAAACATTTCTGGCTGATGTGGTGCTGACATGGCGCGCCTGCTGATGTGGCAGGCCTGATGATGACGTGGCACTGACGAATGCTGACGTGGAATAACATATGCAGTGACGTGGCGTTGACGTGGCCGTCTGATGCTGATGTGGCGCTAGTGCATGCTGACGTGGCGCTGATGCATGTTGATGTGGCGCTGACGTGGCATGACAGGCGCTGATGTGGCATGATATATGCGCTGACGTGGCACGGCGTGGCACTGACGTGGCATGACATGCGCGCTGACGTGGCGCTACAGTATCGTCTTCAACCTTGGAAAGCTGCTGGAAAAACTGAAAAAATGGGTGTTGACCGGACTTTGACCGGACCTAGAGACTTCGTTAGACCTCCGTTTGAGACGCTGTCAGCGGCGTCGGAATCGTCTTTCCGAGAGGAACACAACGGTATCCTCCGAAAAGCGATTCGAGCACTTCGAAATTTCTGTACTCAATCGAAAACTCAAAAATCAAAGCTAAAAACAGTCCAGAACTTTCTCTGGAAGTTCTAATCTATATTCGTGCTGATAACGTGTTGTAAATCAACTAAGAATAAACTGAAATAGATATAGAATAAATTGAAACCGAGTTGAGAGAGAGAGAGATATAGACGAGTGAGAGAGAGTGAAGCTTCTGTATATATATTTCTATGAGAAGAAGAGGTTTACAAATACACAGTACGTGTATATATATATATGCATTCCCTTTTGCTTAATGATGAAGTTACCAATTGGATGAAGTTACCAATTGGATGAAGTAAGATGGTGCAAGTGGAAAGATATTGATGATGAAGCAAGTGGGAGTGCAACCGAGAGAGAGAGGCGGTGAGGCGGTGAGTTTGTTGGGAGTTCTTTGTGTGTATATTTTGTGTATTGTACACAAGTGGTAAAATCCACTATATTCACAACAAGATCGACAGATTATTAATTGTGTATATTTGATGGCCTTTTGAAAGCTCCAAGCTTCTTTTTCATGATTAGTTAGAAGAAAGGAATAAAGCCTATGATAATTAGTCAACACGTGGGCCTATGATTTGTGACTATGTTTTGAAGAGTTTAATTGAAGTAAACACTTGAGATCGACAGATTGTTAATTGTGTATTTATGAGATAATTATAGGGGATTGAAGGGATTGAAGGGAATCTATGAAATTCATAATTTTGAAGGCCTTTTGAAAGCTCCAAGCTTCTTTTTCATGATTAGTTAGACGTTAGAACTTAGAAGAAAGGAATAAATCCTCCTTTAAACTAGGAAAATCTTTTCCCTCAAAAAAAAAAACTACGAAAATATATGCACAATTGTTATTAACTTCTGAACAGTAATATTGAGTTTTAAATATTATCCATTCTAAATCAAAAGCTGAGAACATTTAATTCTTCTTTAACCAATTTATCATAGCTAATTAATAAGCACACCATAGAAACAAATGATGTTGGTATGATGGTATATCCTCGATCACGGCTCACACGTACACTACAAGTTGTTGATACAAATCATTTTCACTCTTCAAACCTTGAATTTTTATAAGAACATCTCATATCATACTCTAAAATAGAGTATCGGTTGCTCCAACCGTACTTCAAATTCTGTTTCCAAAAAAAAAAAAAAAAATTAGGGCCACGTCCTACAGCTGTTTTTCAGTCCATTTTCGTTTTTGTTTTCCAAAAACAATTTCGAATTTGCGTTCGTTAACAGTTTTTCATTTTATTTTCAAAAAAAAAACTAGTGTTAACAGTGAAATATTTGAAAAACAAAAAAAAAACTTGTTTTTCGTTTTTGTTTTTGTTTTTTTTTAATAACTCACTTTTTTATTTTCTTTTCTTTTTTTCTTCTGCTGCTGGTCACAGTTCACCGTCGTCGTCACACTCACCGTCGTCACCATTCTTCTTCTTCTTCTTCTTCTTCACGCCGGCAGAGGGCTGACACCGATCTAGTTTGAGCAGTGGATTTGCTGTTGGATCGATCTTATTCTTCTTCACCACGCCGGATAAGGTGCGCTGGATCAACTTTTCACCACGCAGATCTTCTTCTTCTTCTTGTTTGAGCTGGATCAACTCTTGGGTCTTCTTCTTCACCTCACCCAGATCTGCTTCAGCTCTTGGATCAGCGCTAGAGGAGCAGCTCTTGGATCAGCTCTTGAGTCTTCTTCAACAAATCTCTCATTGTTTTTTTTTTATTTCTTAATTTTCTATCTCTCGAATACTTGTTGAAAGTATCCTCAAGCTCATATAATTACATGTGCACACAAACAACACAATCAGATAATTTCATTTAATCAAAAAAATTATAATTTATAATTTATAATTAATTTGATTTTCTTTAAATAAAATATTTAATCAAATTGTTTTTAGGTTATAATGTGAAATAAAAAATTTGGACTTAGTTGATAATTGTTTGGGATGAATTGTTGATAAATTTTAAAAAAAAAATCGGTTAACCTACCGGACGCTTTTTTAATGTTTTTATTTTTTGAATATCGTTTTCCGCATATGCTACCAGACGCGTTTTTGGATTTCGAAACTGAAACCAAAAACACTGTTTTCATTTTCATTTTTCTTTTCGAAAAACAATCAACGAAAAACGCTTACATGATGGACCCTAGAGTTCTCAATATTGCTACTCTAAATTTTAGAGTATCAAATTTCATACTCTAAATTTACTTTCCATTATTTTATATTCAATTTATATTATTTTACCTTTTTCATTAAATTCAATTAATATATAATTAATTTTAATTTATAAGTTTTATTAACATAAAAATTATACCATTAGAAATGTCATCTAGATTTTTAAAATGAGTTCAATATTGAATATTAGTTAATAATTTTTTATTTACTCATTCTTGCATTACTTTATCATTTGTGTGTTTTTGTTTCTTTCTCATATTCAAGTCTTCTATTATGCTTTCATCATTTTCAAATTTTTTTTTGAGATTTTGTATAAATAATCCAATTTTAATTCTCAACAAGATTATTGTTATCGCTATTAATTAGTAGTTGTAAATTAAAAAATAAAAGGTTGCTCATTGACCAACCAAACCCCGTAAAAGACCTTATTTTTATTGTTATTCATTTTATTATTTTGCTATAATTTTCTCTAAAAAAAAATTTATTCTGTTATAAAAAAAATCTAATATTACATATTAATAATTATAAGTTAATAATAAATAAAAACCGAAACATAGTTTTACGTTAAAAAAATAAACTATGGATTAACACAAAGTAATAGAATCGTATCAAGACAAAATGTTTTACGCTAAAAAAAACTGCATAGATAGATAGTTATGTGGTTGGTTGATGTACTGATAATTTCTGCTCCTTGTGATTTACTTTATAAGGCAAAAATACATGAAATTGGATTGCTTGTGTTTATTGTTTTGGTATGTTCAATAAAGTTTTATTAATCATCAGTGCCGGCTAAATGACAAAGTAAACAAAGCATACACTTAGGGCTTCAAAAAATGACCAAATAATGGTCTCATTTATTTATAGACTTTAAGGATATTATAAAAAAGTTATTGTCTTATTAATAAAAATATACCAAGGATTTTTTTATTACTTAATTATAGAGCTTCGTACCTAGAAAATGAGATTACATTAATAATATTAAATAATTGTTGAGTATTCACTTTGCAGATAAAAAACAAGTATCAACTTTTCAAGAATCATTATCATTAAAAAAACTCTTAAACTTCTATTTCTATTTTACCATTTAAAAATTATATAAATAATCAAAAATTATTTTCTTTCTTATCTACAATAATAAAAGTCTAAAACTCTCTTTTGTTATAAATTTTTGTTCTTACAACTTACAAGTTACATCTTCGCAGTCTACAATATTATTTAAATTTATTATCTATATTATATTCTCTTACAGAAGAGATTGATGCATGTAAATTCAAATTTAAGAATTTAGATTTTTTTTTCCTAATTGTTTGATGAATCAAGTGGTTAATTTTGATATGGTTACTACTTACTAATTGTTGTTTGACTGCTTTATTCTCAGTAGATTTGAGCAATTTCAACAATTTAGAGAGATTTTTGGTTTTTTTATTTGATATTAAAAAATTAAAATGATTAGATGATGATAATTTTAAAAAGTATTGTCTTAATCATGAATTTGTTTTCAAACATGATAGTTGTTCTGATATTATTGATTTATTTTTTGACTTAAAAATCTTAAGAGAGATTGAATACAAACTACAGTTGAAATATTATTTAAAATTTTTTTTTGATTCTTTTCCAAATAAATGTATAGCCTATAAAATATTATTAAAAATACCTGTAAAAGTTGAAGTTTATCAAAATTAAAATTAATAAAAACTTATTTAAGACTATAAATGGATTAACTATTTTATCAATTGAAAAAAAGTTTTTTGAAAATCTTGAAAACAAAAGTTTAATTAAAAATTTTACATCTCAAAAAGTATGAAAAGTTAATTTTTTTTAAAAAAATTACTTTATTTTTAATATATATAGGGTCTTTTTTTCACCCTTAGGACCTCAAAATATGTTGAGTCGCCCTTATTAATCCTAAATCCTAAAACTATTGTGTTTGTTTGTGACGAATGACGATAAATTCCATTGAGGAATGCTAGATGCTGAAGTATTGCTTGGCATCTATACATACAATGATACAAAGGTTCATGCTGTTTTTTTTTTTTTTAATTTCACTAAAGTCTCTATTTTTGTTGTTGTGAAATGTTACTTTTTTAAATGTCTTTATCATATTAGTAACTTCAACCTCTAATTTTTTCAAAATACATCACGTTAATCTCTCCGTTAATTTGACTAACGGAATTAAATGTATTTTTGACTTTAAATATAACACTTTTCAAAATGTGCCACATCTCAGAAAATATAATAATTTAAATAATTTTTGTATCAAAAAAATGTTAAATAGATACAAAATATTAAAATATATATAATAAAAAAATAATCAGATCTCCCATGAACAAAGAACATCTCCATTAATCTGATGCAATCGCACCAGATTTGTAGCATCTCCAACACAGAGGAGAATAGACATGCATGGACCCTTCATTTCTTTTCTTTACCTTCCATAATTTTTCAAATCCATTCCTTTTTATGGATTTTAAATCTCAAATCTCTACTCTTCCCTTTCATGGATTCCAATTCTATTTCCTTCCATGGATCTTAAATCTATTGGATGGTGGTTTGTCAAGAATCAAGATCTATCAAGATTGATTCTATAAACACAGTACGTCTCTAAATACGACTTCCACTCTAGTGGAACTCTAGTGGAGGTGTTTCCTCACACTTTGCAGTTTAATGGATTACAAATTTACAATACCATAATATAAACTCTAGTTGTGGAGTTTTATTTTGAAATTTCCAACAATAGAGATAAATGACACTTGGTTATTGCTGTTATCACTGGATCAAAGATATTTACATTACTCAAAGAAAATTATGTATATTCATTTCGTAAATTATATATATATATATATATATATATTAAAAGTTAATAATTTATAGCTACAAACCATCTAATTTTAAAAATATTATTATTAAAATTTTACTATTTTATACAATTATAAATAAACCCCACTCACGATAATTTTGCTATTTAGTCAATATTTATATATTTATTTGAATTAATACAATCAATACGTGGTTTGAGAGAAATATCACAACTCGAACCCACAATCTCAATAATATAGATGTGAGAAGCATAACACTAAACTAAACTCATTGTTAGGTTTTGGCTCGTATTCTCAAGTGAACCTGATATTAACCAAACGAGACTCAACTGATGTGAAATTTCCTAGAGACGTGAGATAACGTTTGGATGTTGGAGATGGTGTTTGAGGGAGATTTGAAGATCGAAGAAGAGAACTGAAGAATGGATTTCAGAAGGAAACACGGTGCATTCCAGGTGACTTGTAACGGTGTAGGGAGCGGGTGGCCAACCTTGACCGGAACCGTATTCAATCATAAGCATGCATGAAACGAGAAATATTCAACGGAAAAAGAAAGTAATTCTTCTGGAAGTTCTTGTGCTAATCGGAAAAGAAAAAAGAGTTTGTCTTCATGAAGAATAGGAAAGTCATGTACTTAAAGGAAAATGATTTCTCCTTAACAAGAATACTTATCATAAATAAGAAACAGTAATTATGTGGAACAAGTAATTCTTGTACGTTTAGAAGTAGGATTTCCTTTTATCTTAAACTCCTTATAGCTAGTATAAATAGACCTTGTAATTAGGTTATTTTGTGTGGAGTCAAGAAACACCATGTAACATCAGAGAGTGGTGAGATCCGGGTGAGAGACCCAAGGGAATATCCGGGGAGGGATCCAAGGGAATATCAGTGGATCAAGTTAGAGATCTGTGGGTGATATTCAGAGGAGACCTAGGGGATATTGAGGGGTTCTTAATGAGGATCTTGTGAGCGTCTGTGAGCTGAGAGTCATGATGTAAAGCTTGTTGTGAGTATAGGAACTTGGTAAAGCTTAATGGTTTGGGGTTGAGGTGTGAGAGAGAATCATAGAGTATATGATTATAACAATTTATCATATAGTGGAACTTTCTCTTTCGTCCTGACGGCCCGTGGTTTTTTACCCGATTTAGGTTTTCCACGTATATCTTGTGTTGTGATTGATTTATTTTCTCTCATCTATGTTTCTGTTATATATGTTATTAATTGCTATGAGTTATGGACGAATATCAGGTATGTCGCTTCCGCAATCATCGGTTCAAATTCCCTAACAATCATCTCATCTAATAAATATTTATTAAGATGTAAGGTTAACACCGGACTATGGCTATGTTTGGGATTGCTTTACTTAAAAAAAATCAACTTATAGCTTAACTTTAGAAATAATTAGCTTGACAAAAAAGTGGGTAAGTGTTTGGTAAACTAATTTTAAAATTGCTTTGCTTTTGAAATGATGGAATATTTATTTGATGAAATGACAAAAATAGACATTATTTTAATGTGTTTGTATTCACATTGCTAAGCAATTTTGGGCTTTTCAAATAGTTTTGGGGAAATGGACTCATTGCATACAAGAGGCCCAAACCTTACCCCACTCGTGACTTTGACCCGTTTTGCAACCGTACCTGCCGCCGACCCAGGCCTAACCACAGCTCGTTCAACTTCACACAAGCTCGCCGGAGGTCGACCGATCCACCCATCTCTTTTGTTCAGTTCGCAGTCGAACGGCGACGCTCTTCACCAGGAAATCGAAGCTGCAGCCGGCGGAGGCGAAACCAGAGGCGAGGACGTTCGGGCTTGGGGTCGGAGATCTGGGAGACTCAACGGCGGGGGATATCTGGGAGAGAAGGTTGGCTTGGCGAGGTCGGCGACGTGGAGCAGATGTTGTCCTGTCGCACGAAGGCGGTGACTGCGAGGGAGGCGAGGCGGCGTCGGTGGAGGTGGTGGCTGGGGAGGGATTCCGGTGGTGGCCCAATCCCGATCATTTTTTTTTAATATATTTTCATATTTTTAGTTTTTATTTTTTTATTATATTATTAAATATAAAGTTAATATTATCTTTTATGAAAATAGTGGGGGTATTCTAGACATTACACAAACAATAAGCTAGTTTCTGCTTCCAAAAGCAACCCTCACCCAGCTTCTCAAAAGCTGGGTGAGGGAGAAGCAAATTGTAAAATAAGTTGTTTTTGGAAAGTTTACCAAACACCCATTTACTCAAAACTTGAGAAATAAGTGATTATTTCCTAAGTTTAAGCAATCACAAACGTAACCTATATCTAGCGGACTATATCTACCAATAAAGTGATAAACTCTCCACACTCTTATAAGTTACAATATTGTATACAGTGCAGTAACTAGTTACCGACACGGCCTCGTGTAGGATACAGTTGTTGAAATATCTATTTACATTAGACGGACAGCCCATTCACTTGATTTTTGTTTGGTTAAGTAACCCATCCTTTATGGGTTGTGACTTGTGACTACCACAAAGCTTTCACTGTCTCTACGGTTTCTTACATGAATTATCGATCATCTCTAAAGTCAATCCTTCGTTGCTCAATGATATATCATATACCCAACTTCTATATTTTTCCTCTCTATCTTTATTAACAGCAGATCAATGATAATTTTTTCTTTGAAAAATCTGCTGTTATTCATAAATTTTTTATTTATTTATTATTGGTCTCTAACGGATTCAATTTATGAAAACAGCAGATGTTTTAAAGAAAAACTTAAGCATTCAACTTATGTAAAAATACAAAGGGCTCTAACACCGCTGTAAGTATTATTTGATTATCCGTATTCAATATATAATTATAAATAAACATATCAGTAGAAACGGTGATACCATGAGAATAATTAGAAAAACACATAAACAAAGTTATAAGTAATAAGAGAGAAACACAAAAAGTTTATGGCAGCTCTATTGTCACCGAAATACTTCCATCCTCACCTAATTTTGTAATTAAATATTTTATCAATATAATATCCCTATGTCATATTACTTCAATAGGCATAAGTCGTAACTATACAATCAAATAAATAAAGTTAATTTCTACACCCGAATGACTTGAACCCAAATAACTATACAATACAATCAATTTTTTGATTTATTTATTTTTATTATTGTTTCAAATTATGACGAAAATTTAAATTTTGTGTTCTCCTATAAGAATTTGTCTATTTAGGACATCTCCAACCCGAATAGTGGTTTTGGTGCAACTTTTGCACTAAAATAGTGCAACTGTCACACTATTTCACTATTCCATCTCCAGCCCACTGTACCAAACTTTACACTAAAATGAATATTCTCATCAATATTCCTTTTCTTTCCATTTTTTTAATATTTCTCCACACTTAACATTTCACCCCATAACTAACATAATATTGCAATACGATAAGAAATTATGAAATTAATACATTAAATCTAAATAAATTTAATTATGTAAAATATTTCATATATTATTAAAATAACTTAAACATTACATTTCGGCAAATAAAAAGAAAAAGCATAAAAATAAAAGTACATATTGATCATCAACTAATTATCTGAATTAGTATATTCATCCCACAAATGATCTATTAAGGCATTTCAGAGTGCAATGTGAGCCTATTTATCCCTAATTTCTCTATGTCAAGCCAGAAATTCTTGAAATCAAGTATTTTCATCTAACATCATCTCAACTTCTGGAGTTGGTGCTTCCATATGATCCTCAATTGATGCATCAACATCATGCTCATCCTCGATTATCATGTTGTGCATAATAATGCACGTAGTCATTATATCATGTAAAACATGTTTATGCCAAAAACGCGCCGGTCCTGCCACAATTGCAAACCGTGATTGGAGAACTCCAAATGCACGTTCTACGTCTTTTCTACATCCTTCTTGTTTCATTGCAAATAATTTTTTTTTCCGACCATATGGATCGTGAATAGTTTGTACAAGCATAGACCATTTTGGGTATATACCATCAGCTAAATAATAACCCATATTATATTCTTTTCCTTGAATGACATAATGAGCTGGAGGAGCAATACCTTGAGCGAGGTTGGCAAAAAGATGAGATGCCTCCAACACATTAATATCATTATAGATAAGAAATCTGAGCTCGAAAATAATCTCAAATCTTTATCCATGTGGCCGACATTAACTGCAAGCCCATGTGGAAAAAGTAGATACGGACAAAAACATTTTATTTCAAAAAAAGTTTTCAGAGCACTTCTCTGCAATAATATCTCAATTTCTCAGAGCACCTCCAATCTGATCTTCACTTTTCTCAAAATATGAAGATAAGATATTTAAGATATTAAATACCAACCATTGGATGGATTTCTTCACGATCTGAACCGTAGGATGAAATCTCGAAAATAATCTCAAATATTTGTCCATGTGGCTGACAATAACTGCAAGCCCATGTGGACAAAGTAGATACGGACAAAAACACTTTATTTCAAATAATCTTTTCAGAGCACCTCTCTGCAATAATATCTCAAACTCTTCAGAAATCTGATCCTCACCTTTCCCAAAATATAAAGATAAGATATCTGAGATATTAAATACCAACCATTGGATGGATTTCTTCACGATCTGAACCGTATGATGTAATCTCGAAAATAATCTCAAATATTTGTCCAAGTGGCCGACAATAACTGCAAGCCCATGTGGACAAAGTAGATATGGACAAAAACACTTTATTTCAAATAATCTTTTCAGAGCACCTCTCTGCAATAATATCTTAAACTCTTCAGAAATCTGATCTTCACATTTCCCAAAATATGAAGATAAGATATCTGAGATATTAAATACCAACTATTGGATGGATTTCCTCACGATCTGAACCGTAGGATGAAATCTAAAAAGAGTACCTCCTAGTTTCTATAAATATCAACCCACACTAAATTAAACATATCCCTTCAAATCTGTTATACCTTCGAATCACTTATCTCTTCAAGTCACTTGTCCCTTCAAATCACTTTTTTTCCTCAAAATGTCTACAAAAAGAACTTCTTCATACACACATGCAGAAGACACACATCTTTGTCACATATATCTTGATGTGTCGCAAAACCCGATCATTGGTATTTACCAATCGAAGGATATGTTTTAGGCTCGAGTTGAGAATGATTACAACAACAACAAACCAGACTTTATCACTGAACTTCGTAACAAGAGAAGTTTGCAATGTCGCATGCAGACTATCCTTTCCGCAATTGGGAAATTCCGAGGATGCCTACGACAGATTGAAACTCTTAAACCTAGTGATGCATCCAAAGCTGATATTGTGAGTATTTGTTAATATTATAATTGTTGGAAAATTATATTTAATATTTAATTTTAACAATATATATATATATCATTTTGCAGATGAACCAGGCAAAAATCTTATTAGCCCAAGATAACAAATATAAATATGGATTCAAGTTTGAGCATGTGTGGCCCATCCTAAAAGATATGCAAAAATTTGCAGATAACGATACTGCAACCTCAGGGGCTCGAAGGGAAAGTGGTCACTTTGTATCATCACAAGAAGACTCTCCAACTCCAGAGTCTCCCACAATGACATATCCTGGACTATCTTCATTTTCTCAGAATATCACTAGTGATGATGGTGGGGGTAGTTCATCTCAACGGCCCATGGGGGTGAAGAAAGCAAAATTTAAAAGGAGGGTTGAGGAAAAAAATTCAACCATTTGTGACACTTTGAAAGAAGGACAACAACAAATGATGGAAGTTTATAAGCAAAATGCTGGGGAGAGACAAAGAACTAACGATATTTTGGAGAGAAAATTGGAGTGCCGGGAAACCAATATTGTGATGATGGATTTGAATACCATAACTGATCCAATGAAGCGTGAGTTTGTGAAACAACAACAATTAAAAATTATGGTAAAACATGCTCAGCAACAAGACTATGGATCCCAAAATACATCTGGGTCTTTTGGTGATTTTTTCAATAATCTCCAAAGACCTGGAAATGGTCTTCCAGACTACTAAACAGTTGGGTTGTAATTTATGTTGTATTTTTCTTTCATTCTAGTGTATTCCAATTGGTGATAATTTATTTTATCACTATGAACTTTGTATTTCGTTTTTAATGTATTTAGTCTTTAATGTATTTTGCTTTAATTTTCCACTGTTTTGAATGAAGTGATGTATTTAAAAAAATTGCATTTCAATTTTTTAATTATACACTTCACTTTAGCTAATTATAAATGTTAATAACAATAATAATTAAATCACATCTCAATCATTAAATAATAAAAAGGACCAAATTGGAATAAATTTAATTGATTAGGGTAAAACTGTGATTAAATAAAACCTTTAAATCAAGGATATAATCGAAATAGATTTTAATAAAAAGAGTTAAATTGTGATTACATGAAAGTTAAGGGTTGAAAAAAAAAAATAAAGCATGGTTTGTTTTGCGCCAACGAACAGTGTCGCGCAATATATTGCGCGACACTGTTCATCAGCAGCTGAATGGAGCAGGGGAAGGCGCTGCGTTGTAGAGGTTTTTGCGCCAAAAATGGGGATGGTGTGGTGGAAGGCGTTGGCTTGGAGATGGTCTTAAACCATAATCATACATAATGTAGACAAAAGGTACAAAAGGTACTATCAAGTTCAAATTCTGGAAAACAACCAACCAAAAATTATCATTATAACAATATCACAATCGAATTCAAGATTATAACCTATGTTTTTATCATACTCCTGCTTGTCCTCTTCAGGCATAGGACAAAGACACTCTTCGGTTTGCTGCCTTTGGCTCTTTCAACCACACCACCACCTTTATTCAACTCTATTTTTACCTGCAAAGATGAAGGAGCATGTTATCGTTAAAATTGGTGTAATAGAAGAGACTGAACTCCCTATCTACTTGAGAATCTTTAATATTTTGTGTAAGGGAAGGCGTTGATTTTCATTGAAAACTTGTAACAAATATATACAATCAAGAGTTCCTAATTTTAAGCTATCAATTACATACAAATAGTAGGAAATAATACAACTTTAAAGTCTTTTATTCATGCCTCCTGAGAATGACTCCTAAAATCGTGTAGTTGACCAGTATCTTCATTACTCAATTTCATATTTCTTGCCTCATTTGTTTGTCTGCTATCGTCTTATAGTTGACCAATATCTCCACAGCTCATTTTCATATTTCTTGCCTCATTTGTTTCATTGTGAACACTTTCCTTAACACCCTCCCTCAAGTTGGAGTGGGAAGGTTCATGGACACCTAACTTGGTTTGAAAAGCAGTGAAACTTGCCTTAGGTAAGGGCTTCATAAAAACATCCGTTGGTTGAGTAAGAGAATGGATGTAACGAGTAACGAGATGACCCTTGGCAACTTTCTCTTGGACGAAATGGTAATCAAGCTCAATGTGTTTAGACCGAGCTTGAAACATGGGATTAAAAGACAAGTGGAGAACACTAATGTTATCACAAAATAACTGAGGTGGTCGTGTGAGCATAACACCAATATCTCGAAATAAAAAGGTGAGCCAAGTGATTTCAGCAGTGGTTGAGGCCATAGAACGATACTCGGCTTCAGAACTCGAACGAGAGATTGTTGGTTGCTTTTTAGAGCACCAAGAGATGCAATTTGCACCAAGAAGAACACAAAATCCTGATGTACTTCGTCGAGTTGTTGGACATCCGGCCAAATCCACATCACTAAAGCCATAAAGAGAGGTGGAGCTGTTGGAGAGATAACGTAAGCCAAATAATTGTGTACCATTAAGATATCGTAAAATCCTTTTCGCAGCCTTCAAGTGAGCTTGAGTTGGATTGCTAAAGAATTAACACACTCGGTTTACAGAATGAGTGATGTCTAGACTTGTGAAAGTCATGTACTGTAAAGCTCCTACTATACTGCGAAAAATAAAATGATCAACAGGTTCATTGTCAGATTTGGTGAAGGAGTCCTTTAACACCATTGGAGTTGCAATGTGAGTGCTTTGAAGCATTTGAGTTCGTTGAAGAAGGAAATGGATGTACTTTTGTTGAGAAAGAAATATACCACCAGAAAAGGGTTTGATCTTGATTCCAAGAAAGTAACGCAATGCTCCAAGGTCTTTGATAGCAAACTCGGTGCTAAGTTGATCAATTAGCTTGGATATAAAACCATCATTATTTCCTGCCACAATGATATCATCTACATAAATCAAGAGAAGTACTGTGATAGTGCTTGAACGATAGACAAATAATGATGAGTCTACTTTGCTGCACGTGAATCCAAGATGGAGCAAAAATTGTGACAAGCTATCAAACCAAGCTCGTGGAGCTTGTTTCAATCCGTATAAAGACTTTTTGAGTAGACAAACATGATCTGGTATAGACTGATCAACAAATCCCGACGGTTGCTCCATGTAGACAGTTTCTTTGAGATACCCGTGCAAAAAGGCATTTTTGACATCAAGTTGATACATACTCTAATTATGAGATAGAGATAATGCTATGACAAGATGAATATTCGTTGGTTTAACCACTGGACCAAACGTTTCATCGTAGTCAACCCCCTAGACTTGAGTGAAGCCTTGTGCCACTAATCGAGCTTTAAAACGGTCAACTGATCCATTCTTTTTATACTTGATCAGAAAAACCCACTTTGAGTCTACGACATTTATATTGGAAGGTCATGAGACCAAAACCCATGTGTGGTTATCATGAAGAGCTTTTATCTCCTCTTGCATAGCTTCAATCCACTGTGAATCCTTGAGTGCCGACTTGAATGTTTTCGGCTCGGCCAAATGTGGGTTGTGTGATATTGTTGGTGCAATAGCAAGAGCAACATAATCCTTGAGGTATGCTGGTTGATGTCGATCACTGACTGGACGAGGAGATTTCAAAGTTGAATTGTGTGGGGAGGAAATTTCTTGAACTTGCACATATGAGTCATCTTCACTGTTTGAAGAATTGTTAATCTCAAAAAGATGTGTGTCTGCAAAAGGATGGTCCACGTGCAATTTTCCATGCAAGTCATGATTAGTCTTTGTATGATTTGTGATTTCTTCATTAATGCTTTATTCATTTTGAGTTGGTGGCACACGATTCTCAATCAAAGCAATATCTTGGTCAACTCTTTCATTATTTTGTTCCAGATTTGGTGTGATGTGCCTGGCAAAATTAAAAGAAGAATCTGCATTCAAATTAGGATTAGTATCAAAAATAAAAGAGATAGATTTTTCAGTATCCAAATCTGTCGAATCATCAGTATCTTCATTTGTTGCAGTTTTGCCTTTTTCTTCCTTTTCTTTTGTAAGAAACTCATCCAAAAATGGGAACTCAGACAATTCTAAACGATTAGAAGCAACTTTTGTAGGCCGGAAAAGAAAAATTTCCTCATTAAATGCAACATGTTGGGATATGTAAACTCGCTTTCTTGTTGGCTCCAAACATCGATAGCCTTTATGAATTGGGCTATACCCCAAAAATACACACGGATATGTTTTCTTTACAAATTTTGAACCGCCTTGATGTCGCAAACTTGGAAGACATTGACACCCAAACATTCGTAAGCCGTTGTAATCAGGATGTCTTTTGTACAATTTGTGATAAGGGCTTTGATTTTGTAATACTGAAAAAGGTAAACGATTCATTAAATAGACAGCAGTGAGAAATGCTTCAATCCAATATGATAAAGGAAAATTTGCATGGAATAACATTGTTAACCCTGTTTCAATAATGTGATGATGCTTTCGTTCTGAGACTCCAATTTGTTTTGGGGTTCCTTGGCATGAAACATGTAGCTCAATTCCAACATTTGCAATATGATCAAGAAAAGCATTTGAATTAAATTCTCCTCCTCCGTCATATTGAAAATTTTTAATTTTCCGGTCTAATTGATTTTCCACCAGCTTTTGAACTTTAAGGAAATAATCAAGAAATTTTGATTTCCTTTTCAAAGGATATATCCAAGTGTATCTTGAAAAATTGTCAACAAATATGGCATAGAAATGAAAGCATTGCTTGGACATTAAAGGGGCCGGTTCCCAAAGATCGCAGTGAATTTTTTCAAGAGGAAACTGAGATATTTATTTAATCATTTTTTTAACATTTAAGAGAATTTTATAAAGCGGAACACTGCGAACAAACAAACACTGAACAAGAGCACCCATCCACAATTCTTACACTCCACACAGCACACAAGAAAAACAGAGGAAAGCACTCTATTAACAGCAAAGAAACCCAACTCCCCACACACCCAACACAAACGACAAAACAAAGCATAGCTGATCTAAACAAGTCACATTAAACATCCCCCCAGACAAGAATATCCCCTTCTCTGTTCGAACCTTTTTTAGCAAGCATGTCTGCGAAGGAGTTTGAAGCTCTAGAATTATATATGACCACCGTATTCCCTAACTTAATTAGGTTGCCACAAATCTCGTAGATGAGATTGACGTGTTTGATACTTCTGAATCTTCCCTCATTTACCCATGCTAACGCAGTCATAGAATCACTTACTATAACAATATCTCTTCCAAGAAAATCTGGATTGGATATGCAAATTTCAGAGGCTTTATGAATCGCCATAATCTCCGTCGAGTTGGAATCTGAAATCCTCAAATGATTGGAGAAAAGACATAGAATTCTCCCGCTGAAGTACCTCAGCAGCCCGCCCATACCCACTGGCCCCGGAGAACCTCTTTCCACTCCATCCACGTTGAATTTCAGCACATCAAGCAAAGGAGGGATCCAAGTTTCCAGACGGCTCTTTTTAAACTTGGAAGATTCGGTGCAACAGTCTTTGATGTTGAGAAGAATCGTCGTCACTGACTCCGTGGACCATTTCCCATAGTGTTTAAACCACCACGTAACTTTAAACTTCACCATGTCAGCGGCAAGAGAAAGATCAGCCACTTTTCCTTTAAACACCACTCCATTTCTAACTTCCTAGACTATCCATACAATTGCGAAAAAAAGCGAATTCCAGGCGCTAGTTTGGATTTTTTTCGGACATAGCCCCGACCACCATCTTAACCAGTCGTCCACAGTCTTGGTAAGGCAGCATGACACAAAAAAAGGTGATCCACTGACTCAGCTTCCCTGTTGCACAGAGGACAAGACATATCCGTAAGACATATCCTCTACATTTGACCAGAAAGTTGAGAGATCACTAAACTTGCGTGTAGAGCTCGTGTGTGTGTCCCACTGTCTTTAATGGATTCATACTTATGTATAGATACAATCTCTATACGCTCGAGAGAGTGTAGATATTAATTAAGAGGACACGAGCATATAACATACTTAGTGTATGGGTATCTCGTATTCGCAATGCTTTTACTTGGGTGACATTCCGTATTTGGTTAGCCTCGTGGATGAATTATTGGCTGTAGTATGGCCCAAGTGGTTGTGCATTACATGCTCAACTAAATGTTTTATGTATATGACCAGAAAGTGAGAGTATCACTAGCCTAGCGTACATGGCTCTTTTGTGTGTTCCACGGCACTTAATGAATCCATGTTTTGTGTGGATGTGATCTTTAAGACATCGAGAGAGATTAGAGATCAATAAAGGTGAAACAAGCATATAACATATACTTGCACATTTGAGAGGACTATGTGTGAGTCTAGTACTTAATTAGGAGGATTGTTACAGTTGAGTCATTTCTTTAGTGTACTACACATTTCATGCATCTCTCCATTCCACCATATCCATGTAAATATTATATTTATGTAATTTATTTATTTATACTATTATTTACTTTTCTGCAACACACGAGTCCGTTCGGCGTGTTGTATAGCTAGAACTAAAGACGGTCGACGAATCCCACCTCCTTGTGGAACGATACCCTCGCTTGCCGCTTTGCTAGTTTTCATAATTATAGAGCACATTGTGTAGGACCTTTTATAAATATCTTTTTGGGATCCGTAATTTCCTAACGATAGAATAGCGGGTATCAGTATGTTAGTCAATATAAGACAATCATTCAAAGTATTTAGCCATGATGTCAAAGGCAGTCTCCTGCCAATTGTTTTGGCTCGACATTAAACAAAACATTCATCGTTACTCGAACAGTGATACGATTTGATAACTGTAATGTAGAATGACAATATTTTTTAGATTGAATGCAATGCCATAGAGCATGGAGCATATTTAAGCAACATAGGCAAAATGCCATAAATCCAGTTTCTTACTTGCGGCTCGACTTTACCGTTGACATGTTGAATGGTAACGTAGACATTTGGTTCATAACATTTTTTTGACGTCAAGCTTGACTTGTAAATTTGGCTCGATATAGAGCGAAGGATATATTCAATTTATAGCTCGACGTGAAGTGAAATTTATGGCTCTACGTAAAGCGTTATTTGTAGCTCGTGGTAGAGCGTTTCGCCTAGCAATGGGTATTGTTAATATGAATCAAAAATAATATCCCTTATTTTTTTTTGATCGGCGCCTGGTGCTTGGATCATCTCCACATTTTTTTTGAAGGATATGCTAATCAAGACAAACAAAGCAGAAGAACAAGGAAAACAATAAACGGAAAAGTGTTTTCATTAGTTTTGACAGTACCGATCTATTAATCTTTCATGGAACAGTAAAATAGGTAAATGCAACTTTGACTTTAAAAATTGACAAAATATAAAGTGATGCTTTCAAATGAATCAAATATATGCTAACCGACAGAAGGCAACCATTTTAGCTCAAAGTATCAGCCATGATTTGATAAGGTATGTGAAGTAGAATGACGATGTATAGTATTCCATCTAGAGAGAGCAAAGTATAATCTTAATTTTGCCCATGATTAATTGTTGTATACCTTGTAGATAATTGTATTGCAGGCCACGTAGGGCACCAAATTCAATTTTCCCAGACTAAAGGAAGCAGCTTGATTTGGAGCACTAGATTCGAACCTTAGTTTTATATCTGATATAGAATTTGTAGGACTAACATTTGTATATTTGTAAGATTTGACCTACAATTGTAGAACTTGTAACACTTGTCGCTCGCATTGGTTCATCACGGTTGTTCGTCTGATGACCGCTAATTGAGTATCGTAAAATACCTGCAAATTCGTTAGTTTCACAAAAATAATTGTCAGGGCCCCATGGTGGGCGCCAAACTAAAGAGTCCGAAAATCTCCAGTTGAATTTTCGTAAGTCGGTGGGCACTGACAATGGTAGAGCAAAAATCAGTAGGTCGTGCACTACGATATCCTATAAAAAAATAAGAAAGCAGAACGAAGCGAAAGTCTTATTTTCACAATTTATCAAATCAAATGCTCGAGTTAGACAATTTATCAATAAATAAAATAATTTCAAATCAACAATTAAACTAAATAAAATATAAATCAAAATGTAGATAAAATTGGTTGAGTCCTTGGTGGTGGTGTTTCGGATAGTCTTATTTTCACTTGGGCTGAGCGTAGACAAGACAAGACCGTTGCCAATTGAATTTAATATGCTACAAGTAATACGTATCGGTCAAATGGTCTTGTAGAATGGGTGATGGTCGAGTGGTTTTGTAGAATGGGTGTTGGACGAGTGAACTTGTAGAATGGGTGGTGTTGGTTGAGTGGCTTTGTAAAATGTAATATAATTATATCATACTGAATTGAGGTGACACCATTGTGCCTTTTGTTCCTTGTGTGGGAGTCAGAAGATTTCCCCTTTAAATGAAATTGTGAGGACTTTTTATAGTTGATGGGAGGTGGAGCAACCGAAACTTAAGCTTGATCCCTACTATTTCAGCAGGATAGTATAAACTAAAATATCTGAATTATCTCAAGAATCTTGGAGGTTTCAACGTAACCAACGCACTTGACTTAGTCATTGCAGACTTGGTCAAGGCTTGCAATAGCATTGAATCCACGTTGGGCCTGCTTTTGGTGGGCCTGATTGTACTTGCATCAACAAATCGTCTGGCACACAATTTTGGATTTCTAAACTTAGGCCTTGTGCTATTTTTGGCTACAACAATAGTTATGGAAAATCCATTATCTTTTTTATTTTTTAAATTTCTCATTTATTTGAGCTATTAAATATTAAACAAACCCGTATAGTAGCGATATGCACACAATAAATCAGTGAGCTCAACTTGATGGAAAGAGCGTTAATTCAGCTTAACAATGATCCAACTCTGAATCATCGTCATCACATGTGATATATTAATAAAAATCGATGAACTATAGCATTTTTTAGTTTTGCATTTTTTTTCAGTATTGAGTGAATGGAAAATATTGGGCTCTAACTTGACAGTGGTCTTTAAAAAGTAGCCCAGCCCAGTAAGCATATTCTTTATTTGGGCCAAAAATATATATGATTCATAGAAATCACTGAGACAACAAAGACAGAGCAGACAGTCGTCTTTGATATGCAAATGTCGATGGTGGTGGACCG
Source organism: Dipteronia sinensis (assembly GCA_033220585.1). NCBI lineage: Eukaryota > Viridiplantae > Streptophyta > Magnoliopsida > Sapindales > Sapindaceae > Dipteronia > Dipteronia sinensis. The sequence goes on along the minus strand of CM065636.1, from coordinate 84,423,107 downwards.
GTGGTGTTTGGATGGCAGGGATCAGGGCAGAGACGGTGGGGGTTTGGAGAGCGTCGACCGGACAAATCAAGATTGTGGTATTTTTTTTTTCTTTTTAAATAAGTAATACTATACGACCAACAAAATAACCCAAATGATGTGATGGATGAATTATCATCACCACAATTATCATGTGATATCGTGGTAAAATAACATGGTAATCATTTGGGTTAGTTTTTTACAATCAAGTGAACTTGAATCTCCGAAAACAAACAGTTTTTTACTTCCTTTCAGTAAAACAAATTTCTATAGCTTGTTTGTTTGGACAGAAAACAACATGTAGAAAAATTTTCCAGGAAAATGTAATTTTTATTTTATTTTTCGACAGAGGAACTGAAAAACTGTTCCTTTCTATATGTTGTTTTCTGTCGAAACAAACAACGATGGATGAACACAAAGTAATAGAATGGTATCAAGACAAAATACTTTACGCTGAAAAAAGCTGCATAGATAGATAGTTATGTGGCTGGTTGATGTACCGATAATTTCTGCTCCTTGTGATTTGCTTTATCTAATATATGCTGTTATATTTCCTTTATAAGGCAAAGCTAAACGTGGAATTGGAATGCTTGTGTTCATTATTTTTGTATGCTTAATAAAGTTTTAATCATGGAACTATTTTGTTTGTTTTGTGACGATAAATTCTGGCGAGGAAGAGAAAACCTTAGAAGCAGAAGTATGCCTTGGCATTTATATATACAAATGTTTATGTTTTTTTAAGGTGGAGTGGTTTTTTTAAGAGATAAATAGAGTACTGTGATCATTGCAACTCAATATTTACGCCCCGGGAGACATTGCCGGCGGAATGAGCGTTCTTATCATCAAGCTTCATTAGGGATGTAAATATAATTTAGTGGATGTCTATATATCTATGATTTCCTGATTTTGTTTCAATGTTAACAAGTATCTCCTTTACGTTTTTTTAACTGGCATTTGAACTTTTATATGAAATACAATTTGTTAATTATTGTTTTGATTTCCTTGAGATGTCAAGCCTGGTATTAGTGATTGCGAAAGTAACAATTAAGCCACTGATGCCTTGGCTTATTGGGATTTTGTAGCTACCCTTGAGCAAAATTAGTGCATATCATTTACAATAGGATGCTGTAAGTTGATCCAAGTTGGGTTAAAGTTACGTGTTTGGATAAACGGATCGAGTTTGGTTCAATAGAATCAGGGTTGCTTTGTTCCCATTAGAAATCAAAAGCTAGGCCTATGATATATGAGACAAGTATTGAAGTATCTCAATGGGAGAAGACTTGCTTCATGTGATTAATTGGTAACTGGAACATTTTTGAATCTCAACCCTTAACTCCTTAAGTCAATTTAGTTGAGTTATGACCATAGAGTTATTATTAGATCATTTCAACTTTCGTTGTCCAACAAGTGTTGTTAACGAAAGTTTACCAATTGTATAATTCATATATATTTTTATTGGATCAATTGGGTCAATTATTTGATTATATTAAGGGACCTCTTATTATATTTTGTTAGGATAAGGTCTAGATATCTTGATATCAATGCACGTGCTGTCATAAACCACAGATGAAGAAGCTCAAAACCATGTAATTCGCACTTAAAAGGAGACCACAAGTTGTTATAAATCAATTTAAACAAAACACCAAATGTACTGTATGATAAAGAATTCATGTTGTAGCCAGTAACCCTAAGAAATTATATAGCAAGATAGACTGACCAAGCTTGAGTTGAATTAATTTATAGTGACAAAACAATAGATTTTGGAGTCTGGTGACAAAGGAAGTTGTGTAGATTATATGTACTATGTTCTGATCAATTGAGAGTTGGGAGTTTTCTCAAACAATGCTAACTTTTCAAGGGCCAAGCGGTCTATAAATCAACAAATTTCATATTTAAGTTAGATTTCGGCCACATAGCTCGCTTCAGATAGTTTTTTCATTAAAACCCAAAGATTAAATGGATTTAGTACATAATCTATTGAAAAATTAGTTAAGTGAGAGAAATTAATATATAATAATTTATGCGAGAACTTTAAAACTAACCATAAAATTAGTGGGTTTATTGTTTTTACTCAAGATTAACATTTTTATTGTTTCTACCAAAATATCCACTATTTGGATAAAATTGCGCTTCTTTATGAAAAAACAATTTCTCTATTTTTTTTCTTTTTCTTCCCCAAAAAAGATACTTTTTTTCTTTTTTTCTTCTTATTCTTCTTCTTCTTCCCAGACCTCTAGTATTATTCGTCTTCTTCCCGGATGTATTTAATTGTGTTAGACTTTGTGTGTTTAATTTGGTGTTGTCATAGTATGTTTAATTGAGTTGTCCTGGTGTGTTTAATTGAGATTTTACATGGTGTATTTAATTGAGTTGCCCTGGTATGTTTAATTGGTTTGCCTTGGTGTGTTTAATTAAGTTGCACTGGTGTGTGTTTAATTGATTTACGCCTGGTGTGTTTAATTAGTCTGTCTTTGTGTGTTTAATTGGTTTACCATGCATGGTGTGTTTAATTGGGTTGTCGTGGTGTGTTTAATTGATTTACACAGTGTGTGTTTAATTGATTTACGCCTGGTGTGTTTAATTAGTCTGCACTGGTGTGTTTAATTGGATTGTCATGGTGTGTTTAATTGATGGTCTGATGTGTTTAAATAAATAAAATTTTCTTTAAACAAAATCAAATATGGAAAAAAAAATTAACAAACAAAATCTGAATTAGGGCTCAAAAAATAAATAGCACTTTTTGGAGGTGGTATTTCAACAATGTCACTGCTTTAATAACTTATGTTTAAAAGGCACCTATTATGGTGAACGGACAAAAATACCCCCAATTGTTGTTCCACATCAGCTTTCTTTTATTCAGTTTACAGTGACAAAGTTGTGAAGTAGAGAGAGAAAGTCCGGTTGAAACTTAGGCAATCACTTGAACGGTGACAGAGTGGCGCTATGCAGACGCATTCGGGGGTCGAGCTCGGAAAAAGCTCGGAAAAAGCTCGGAGCATTATGCAAAAAGCTCGGGCAGAGCAATTCATGAAAAAGCTCGGATGAAAAAGCTCGGAGCTGTTATAAAAAAGCTCGGATGAAAAAGCTCGGGGCTTTTATGAAAAAGCTCGGGGCTTTTATGAAAAAGCTCGGGGCTTTTATGAAAAAGCTCGGGGCTTTTATGAAAAAGCTCGGAGCTTTTATGAAAACGCTCAGATGAAAAAGCTCGGGGCTTTTATGAAAAAGCTCGGAGGTTTTATGAAAACGCTCAGATGAAAAAGCTCGGAGCTTTTATGGAAACGCTCAGATGAAAAAGCTCGGAAAAAGCTCGGGCAGAACAATTCATAAAAAATCTCGGGCAGTTCATGAAAAAGCTCGGATGAAAAAGCTCGGAGCTTTTATGAAAACGCTCAGATGAAAAAGCTCGGAGCTTTTATGAAAAAGCTCGGATGAAAAAGCTCGGAAAAAGCTCGGGCAGAACAATTCATGAAAAATCTCGGGCAGTTCATGAAAAAGCTCGGATGAAAAAGCTCGGAGCCTTATGCAAAAAGCTCGGGCAGGGCAATTTACGAAAAATCTCGGGCAGTTCATGAAAAAGGTCGGAGCTTTAATGAAAAAGCTCGGAGCTTTTATGAAAAAGCTCGGAGCCATATCCAAAAACGCTCGGGCAGGGCAATTCATGAAAAAACTCGGGCAGTTTAAGAAAAAGCTCGGAAAAAGCTCGGAAAAAGCTATGAAAAAGCTCGAAGACTTATTAAAAATGTTTGGAGATTCAAAATTGACAAAACTAATATCCTTGAAAAAAGCTCGGACAACAATTTAAAAGGCTCGGATAGTTTTACAAAAGGCTTAGACACAGTGTTAAAAGTCTTGGACCCAGATCTTCATCATCTTATACATAAATTTTACCAACTCAATTTTCAGACAAGTTTATTGTAGAGAGAGAGAGAGAGAGAGAGAGGAGTTACTGAGTTCATTGTTTGAAGCGTGGAGATAGAAGTACAAACAGAATAAAAAATTGATTATTTAAGGGCAATTTTGGTAGTTCACCATAATAGGTGCCTTTTAAACATAACTTATTAAAGCAGTGACGTTGGTGCAACACACCTCCAAAAAAGTGACATTTATCACCATTTCCTCATCTGAATTATTAAAAATCTGGAATATTTTAAACAAACGAAATCTGATTTTTTTTTAAACAAACAATATCCAAATTTAAACACAACCACAACCACCCTTAAAATCAACAACTAACCAAAAAAAATTCAATAAAAACCAACAACTCCCAGATCTGCAAGAGAGAAAGAAAAGATTGGAGAGAGAGGGAGAAAGAAAGCTTGAGAGACAAAAATCAACAACAACATGGAGAGATGTGTGAGAGAAAGAGAGAGAGAAAGAAGAGAGAAAGAAGGAAGAGAGAGAATGAAGAAAAAAAATTGAAATGCATGAGAGAATGCGTGAGAGAAAGATGGAAGAGAGAGAAAGAAGAAAAGAATATTAAAGAAAATAAGATGGGAATTTTCTCATAATTTATACTATTAGGAAAAAAACTTACATATAAAGAAGTGAAAGCATAACAAACAGAGAAAAGCAGAATGTTGTATTCCTTAATGATTCCAACAAGTACACGGTGTGAGAAAATATTCAATACACTAGTTATACAATTGAGTGATTACACATGTTCATTCATAGTACACATGTTCATACAGTTATTGAAGATTTTCTAACATAATGTAACTCGATCGACCATGCAAGGTACTTTACTAGTGGAAATCCACACCAATTACAACATTGTTAAAAACTTAAAATTACGACTTAGTGCTATGCTTTTTTAATTTATGAACTATTACAATATTTTATAATCGAGATATGATTTTAATCCACCACCTTTTGAATGTAAAACCGAGGGGTTGTATCCAGTTGGCCCGTAACTGAGATCATGTAGTTGTGGTTGCTGTTCGTTGGTCCCACTGCAGACCACACCTTCTAGCTTTTAAATGAAGCTGAGCAGCTGCCGCCAAAACCTTGACTGTCTGAATTGGACTCAGAATCTCCACCACTCCTCTCGCCGCCTTCCAACGAAGCGCGTCTGCTCTCCCCAACGCCACCACCATCAACGTTTGCAGTTCTATTTCTGTAGAGTCAAGTTCCAAGAACTGACTATGATCACCAAAACGCCTCATCAAACTCAAAGCGGTGGCGATGCTAGAGTCTTTTGAATCCTCGCCATTTTATCATCAAGCGCTCTCTCTTCTCTTCTCGTTTCGCTTTTTATTTGCTGGACTTCACGTTCTTGCTCCTCAGTTAAGTCCTCGACTGATGAATCGTCGAGTAACTTGAAAACGAAGGTGGGTTTGAACCCACCAACCCAGAAGAATGATCTTTCGAAAGCAGTGAACCACGGAGGAGAAAAGAAGACCAACACGTCTTTTCTAGCTGCAATAGATTTCTCTTCGTAGTATTGCTGATAATGACACAAAACTTGATCGATCAAGGCTTGATATTGTTTCCCCTCATCATTGTGATCAATGTTTTCTGGGTAATTGAGTGCTTGGAGAAGCTGGTCGTGTAAGTTTTGTTGACGAATTAGCCATCCATTGATGAATGTTTCGAAGTTGACACCATGATTAATAGTACTAATTGGATTGCATGTCTCAGTTGGACGATCCATATGGAGTGTTGGAGAGGAAGCAGAGAGAGAGAGCTGCCTTTTTATAATTGTACAAGGAAAATGCTAATGTTGTCAACTGAATAAAATTACTTCATCATTTAGGTTCATATTGTTGAAAAAATAAATAAAGAAATTAGATGGTGTGGATAGGTGTATCCGTGCATGTGACATGCTATCTCTATGGGATGTGTGTGTGACATGTGCGTAGTGGATAAGGAGTATAAATTAGAAGAAAAAGGACAAAAAAGAATAAGGGTTTTGCTTGGATTTTGGTGTGGCGGTGACAGTTTCTGGGATTCAGAAAAGGCGCGCAATTAATTTTAGTTATAGTTCTGTACCCGATCCTTAGTTCTACTTATGCTTAAGCAACCCTATTGACGACTTGACGTTAGCATAAAAAAAAAATAAAACAAAAACATTGACGTTGTCAATTTGTCATGTTTTTTTTTTTCTAATGAAGAATCTGGTGATAGGGTTTTATTTTGAAATCTCTAACAACCGAAGTAATTGACCATTGGTTACGATATTGTTATTACTGAATCAAAGATATTTACAATGCTTAAAAAATTAAGTATATTCATGTTGTAAATATAATATATATGTATATATAATTATATATATATATTAAAAATAATAATTTATTGCTACAACTCATTTAATATTAAAAATATTATTATTTTTTAATTGTTACTATATTATACTATTATAAATAAACCTCACTCACAATTATTTTGCTATTTAGTCAATATTTATTTATTTATTTGAATTATTACAACAAATTCATGGTTTTAGAGAAGTCACTATTTGAACCCACAATGAAATAACACTGGACCTTCTTATCTCAGATAATAAAATATTTATTAAGATATGCGATTATCACGGGACTATATCTACTACTAAACCCTCCAACTTATTATTATTATGAGTAATATTATAAAACTCTAAATAATTAATCTAAAATTCTAACTCAAATAATATAGTAAATAAGTTGTTTTTACTATACAAATCAATGTATGATATGGTTAATGACAAAACTACGTGCTATATTATTTAAGTTGGTTTTTAGACTAATTTTTTAGATTATCTATCATTAGTATTTTATCATATACACTGTAATAAGCTGGTAACTGGTTATTGACGCGGCCTCGACGCTTAGGGGCATACAGTTGTTGAAATATCTATTTGCATTAGACAGACGGCCCATTCACTTCATTTGTTTGGTTAAGTAACCCATCTATTATGGGCTGTGACTTGTGAGAAGTACTTTCTGGTTTGGATTTCGACCACAAAGCTTTCACTTTTTGTACTTTTCTTAAATGAATTATTGATCATCTCTAAAGTCCATGCTTCGATGCGAAAGGTGTGCGGCGGATCGGATCCAAAAGATTTGTCATGATTCAAGATTCGATTGGATTAAAGAAATTATAATACTATTCAATGCAATTTTATAGCGAGATCCGATCCGACCCAATCCAATTACAATTAGATCCGATCGGATTGTAAATTATTTCAAACAGATCCGATATGATCCAATGGATCGAACTAATATAAAGACATTCTTAATATATAAAACTTATAGCCTGAAATAAATAAAATCAAATAATTTATTCAAACATTACTAATTAATTCAAATAAAATTAACATTAAAAAAAATACATAACATAACTTTAAACCGTAAACTTTATATATTTCAAAAAGTTTATAAGCATTAAACTTCAGCCTTAAATGTAAACTTAATAAAATCATCCAAATGTTCAACATTAGAAGTTGTCGAAATTCAAAGCACCGTGTGAAACAAGACAACACCCAAACTTTGCTCAACATTAAAATTTGTTGTCCAAAAAAAGGTATGAAATATCACCAGAATTTCTGTAAAAGAATAAAATAAAAAATTAACAAATGAAATTATTTAATAAAGAACATAACCAAATTTAAGTTGAGTTAAATTTATATTACCTATTTCAAGTGTTTCTAATTCCTACATGTTATCACCCTTTAACATCTTGCACACTTTTCTTCCAAAAAAAAGGTCTTTATCAGCACCAAGAATTTCTACAAAAACAATAAAATAAAATAGAATGTTAATAAGTGAAATCATTTAATTTAATAAAGAACGATAATCAACCTTAAGTTAGATTTACATTACCTGTTTCAAGTTCTTCCATGTTATTAACCATCTTACCAAGACTAGTTTGTGAAGAAGAATTCAATCATTTTTATGTGCATATAAGTGTTTAGAATTGCTCAATATAAAAAATAAGGCCTGATATTTTAGACGAATTTGCGGATTCAAAAGATCCGATCCAATCCAATGGATTTTAGAATTTAAGATTTATTTTGATCCAATCACTTTCTCGGATCCGATCTCATCCAATAGATCCAATGAATCATATTGGATCGGATTGGATCCTGCATACCCCTATTCGTTGCTCAATGATATATCATATGGATATACCCAACTTCTATATTTTTTCCTCTATATCTTTATTAACCGTAGATTAATGATAATTTTTTCTTTGAAAAATCAGTTGTTTTTCATACATTATGTATTTATTTATTATCGGTCCCTGGTTCGGCAGTGTACGCTTGCGACGGCAACCAAGTCGGCAATGAGTTGCGGCGGCAACGGAAGGCGATTGGCTTGGCTAGGGTTCGTTGGTAAAACTTCAACGATCGGGTTGGAGATTGGAGAGCAGAGAGAATAGAGAAGGAAAAATACTAGGGTTTTAATTTATATCTGACTGACTTGTAATATTTTAAAGATTTAAAGGGTAAATTTGTCATTTTTACACTTGTCCCATGGACATGGACAAGTTGGTCGATGGTCTAGGGCGGTACAGGTTTTTGGGATTTTTGTCCCACTTTGTCCCATTCAGTCCCACACTAAAGTCGCGCCAAACGTGAGACAAGAACAAGTTGTCCCACCTTGTTCTGTCCCGTCCCGCGTACCAAATGCACCCTAACTGATTCAATTTATGAAAACAACAGATGTTTTAAAGAAAAACTTAAGCATTCAACTTATGCAAAAATACAAAAGGGTCTAGTACCATTGTAAACATTATTTGATAATTGGTGTTCGATGCATAATTATGAATAAACGTATCTAAAATCGCAGTGGAAGCCGTGATACCATGAGAATAATCTGAAAAACACATATTGTCTGTTGGGTACTTGGGCAGTCCTCTCCTTGCAGTTTCATTTTCACAGACAAAAAAATCCACCATTGAGTATTTGAGTAGACTGTAGAGCATCTAATTAAAAATACGTAAAATTTAATTAAATTAGATGCATGTTAGAAGCCAGATTCAGCCTTGTATATCTGTACGTACTTAGATTAGCTCATACATGTATACGTAATTACGTATAAATGTCAAATTAAAGCTTCTCCATGAATATGCTTTGTCAAATCTCACGTGATCAGGATTCAGGATTTGAAGGCTTCGCTTGCACATAAAGTTTTTTTGCCTCAACTAATATAAAAAGCTCATTTGGCCAACTATCTAATCCAAAGAATAATCATCACAACTTTTTTTGTTTTACCTTTTATTTAAGCATACCAACACAACCACAACCAGCTCATTCTCTTTTTCTTTTTTTCTAAATACCAATATTTTATTACATCTGTAAAATGAAAGCGAAAGGAACAGCTATTTTATTTTTTATTTTTTTTAAGTATTAAAGGAACAGCTAATTAATAGGAGGAAAAAAACACAGATGTGTCCTATCACTAATTAATATTAGAAATCACAGTTTATAATATCTTATCTGCCTTGTGATATGTAACATTATTCAAGTGAAATGTTGATAATAATCATAATATATATATGAAAATTTTCTCCGTGCAAACTAATAAAATAAATATTTATTAGTATCTTGTATATGAACCATTATATTCAATTATTTTGATCTAATTTATATGTATTTTTCAGTGTTTATCCATAATATATGACTCACATACAATGCATTGATGAATTTTATATCAGTATACAATAAGAAGAAAATAATTATATATATGGAGGTAATGTTAACCTGTAACAATCAATTCATAAACTTTATTTATTATTTTATTATAATAAATACATTAACTATTTTCCATTATAGTAATAAAGTGACGGTTTACGGTATAGGTTACACTACCATATATATATATATATATATATATATATATATATATATATATATAGCATATATCACTTGAAAAAATTGTTCCTAGCAGTAGAATTGAATGTATTGACACGGATGCCTCATTGTATTAAATTTATGAATTTTAATGCTATGTGTGAGGTTTTGTACATTACAATTGTAAAGTTCGTAAATATATTATTTTTGCATTTGTTTTAATCTAGTTGTAGAGTAAAGTGAACTTAAGTAAAAATATAAAATTACGAGTTTGTAATGATTTTAACAAGAAAGACTTCAATACAGACAGGCTTATACACCCAAATCATTTATACCGTGATATTTGATGATGTATTTTGTATGTGATTGATTATTTATATAATATGTGATGATTTGAATATATACACCGAGCACACATCCAATGTTTTTATTAATGTCCACATAGGAACATTAATTTCTGAATACCAAAAGCTCACTGCATCAGTTTTTATGTACAATACAGATTGAAGTGAGCATTGTATACATGTGCGACAGATTTAGGATCCACAAAATGGTAATATCACATTATTATAATTATTTAATGTACTTCAAAGATCTTACGACATTAGAAGGAGACAGAAAAATAAAAATTAGTGTGACAAAAATTGTTGAGTAGTGTATTGGATCACTAAAATCATACTATACTATGATATGTCATATATGAGTATTATGTCATATTTCCAGTGTAGTGCTCATTGCATAGAAGATTTTCTTGGACACACCACATACTATGAAGTACATACGAAATAGTGACAATTATGGATGGTATTGTAAAGGACAATCACAGTAGTCCATTAGGGTATACTATAATTTGTATCCTTTGATAGATTTATTGAAATATTGAATATTAAAAAATGTGGTGACAGTGTGACACTGACCCCATTAACAAAGAGACAGGACAGGCACACTTACCTAAAAGTCAGCCAACGTTGGACACCTAAACCTCCCAAAATACAAAAATCTTCATTTAACATCGCTACAATTAAACACCTGTGCTCTTTAAGCATAAATTACTCAAATAATTACATATCATTTGTCATTTACCCACAAAACCAATCTGATTAGCATAATAGAATCTTTACAAGGGCAGTTTCGTAATTCTGGTGGTATCAAATTTCCAAACTGACTCGCAATTTGGCAGTAAAATTGCACCACTCACATCCCTTTTTGCCCTCCACTCCCACTTCTGACATTAATATTACAAAATCCGCAACATTACTAAATTCTCGGTTTCTTGAGTTGAAGATCAGGGTTAAATCCGTAAATAAATCAAAATAAGAAGGCCAATTTCATTCACATTTCACAAGCTCTACACAGTCCAACATCTCTAGTGTTTCCAAACTCGACGAAAGTAACGAAACCGCCAACTTTTCACCAAAATCAAATATTTGCAAGTATTGGTAGCTAAAAAAGAAACGGATGGCTATCCCTGAAGCCGACGGACAACGGGCCAGGGTGCGGCCGTCGACGTCGCGTGCGGCGGCCAGACCACCGCCGGCCAAAGCGAAAGTGCCACTGCGACAGTTGCTCAAAGTAGCCTCCATAGCGTGCGGTATACAATTCGGCTGGGCTCTCCAGCTCTCTCTATTGACTCCGTACGTGCAGGAGCTTGGAATCCCGCACGCGTGGGCTAGTATCATCTGGCTCTGCGGCCCACTCTCCGGCCTCCTCGTACAGCCCTTGGTCGGTCATTTCAGTGATCGCTGCACCAGCCGCTTCGGTCGTCGCAGACCGTTTATTTTCGTCGGTTCCGTTTTGATTGCTATAGCCGTATTGACGATCGGACATTCGGCGGACGTCGGGGGGTTGCTCGGCGATCGAAACGAAAATTTTCGGCCCAGAGCGATTGTGGTGTTCGTGATCGGATTTTGGATTCTTGATGTCGCTAATAATATGACTCAAGGTCCTTGTAGAGCTCTCCTTGCTGATCTTACTGGTATGTGAATTACAATTTTGATGATTTTGATTTAAGTTCTTAGAATGATATCAAACCCTAATTCAATCGATAATTAGTTTTTGTTGCTGTTGATTTTTTTATTTTTTTGAAAAGAAAATCTTTAGATGCTAAAATTTTCAGATGATAATATAATTAGTAATATCTCACTTTCGTTGGAATAATGTTTAGGAATAAAGGCAATGAGTCATCAAGAAATTTCAATATTTTACAAATGATTGATTGCTGCATTTCATTTTTTTTTTTAAATAGATTTTTTATTGCTCAACTATATACCTTCGCGTGAGAGAAACTTGGGTGCTGGTCGGGGGCGTGAAATGACAGATGTACCCCTAGGAATAAATTTATTTTAAGTGCAGTTGGCGAGTGTTATGCTTTAATTTCTGAAAAAATAATTAGTTATCACCTTATTAGATTGCCAATGGCGATACTTATGATTGCCATTAATGATTGAGAATGTCTCTAAATTTAGAAATAATTAAGAAAAGTTTTCCTGGGAAGCAGGGAGTTCAGAAATGGCACTAAATAATACTTAAGCATTTTTTAAGTTTATTGCAATGACCCACTTATATGGAAAAAAAAATTTTGCTGTTCTTCATGATCCGGTATGTGGTAAAAGTCGGGAACTAGTGTGGCATTTTTAACTTGATGAATCAGAAGCAACAAGTATGGTTCTTGGTTCCATTTTTAATAAAATGTCATAACTCATTTTCTTAGAGTATCTCCAATGCAAAAGTGTGTTGCATACCAATAATCGTTGACATGGCAACAATGTCAAGAGACTTGCTTCCTATGTGGCATAAAGATAGACTTGATAGACAATCAAATCAAAATTTGGTCGTCAGTGTTTGTGTTAAAACACATTAATTTTTAACGACGTGTCCAATTTTTTTCCTTTTTCCTTTTTCCTTTTTTATTTTATTTCCTTACTAAAAATAGATGAAAAATTAATGTCAATATTAAATACCTTTTGAGTCGACCGAAAAAATAGCTTGAAGGGTTATGTTGACAATGTATAATATTTTTTTTGCCATATCAACGTCAGCTGCATTGGAGATATTTTTAAATAGACCGTCTAATTATCCTATATGACTTTTTTTTTTCATGAGCCACTCTTACATTGGAGATGCTCTTAGTTGACATGGTGTGCTGTTTTCATCTCGTGTAAATCTGTCACACAGTGTAAGTTTAACATTAATATGTTTGTGTGGCAATGCGGCAAAGTATTTTTTTGGAATTGCACCTCATTGTTATAATAGGGTTATGGTAAGTTACTCCAATTACTGGAAGAGAGCTAAAAAGTACTGAACCTGACATCAACTTCTAGCCATATCCAGAGCCAGTCTTTTTCATTCATTCTGTAACCAAACCCAGTTGGTAGGGTTCCTTGTCTTCCTTCTTACTAAAGCCCGCTTTAAATTATTTAGGGGCACCTGAGCAAGAAAAACAAGCCTATTTTTGAAACAAGGAGGTTGAGTTCTAGCTAATTTGCTAAGTGAGCAGACCTATAGACCAATAAATACTTCAGAGATTATGCAATGAATCTTACTATAAATATGTCTTAGTTCACAAAATGATGTAGTACTTTGTACCCCTTTGATGCAGACCTATTTTTCCCTTTTTGTTATTGGAAGTGTCTTTTGATTGCTTGCAAAGGTCTCCTTAACATGGATAGTTACTGCTACACTCTGCTTGATTTTTGAGTAAAGCAATCTATTGGGTTGGAGGCTATTGATTCCAGCTCCTGCTTATCATCCATGTCCCGATTTTTGTGAGAGGTTATTCTTGTCGTCTGGAGTCTGGACCTCAGACTACAGAGCACCACTATTTACTTGACAAAAAGGAGAAAGGATATTTAGTAGCAGGTTATCTTGTAGTTCTCAGTGGGTTCCTAGTGAACGTATTTAAAATAGGGCATCTTTCTTTTGCACATGGCTATATCCATAAATAAAATTGTGTACATTAATTAAGGCTTTCTTTTTTAGGAACTTGGTCAGCCACTGTGCATGCAAATTCCATATATTGATCAAAAGTATACAGCAGAAGAAACTAAGATCAGATTTACAAAATCAAGCATCAAATTGACATTTGGCTTCTATTGATTTTTCTGTTGTGTTAGGAAAGGACCATCGGAGGACTCGAGTGGCAAATGCTTACTTTTCTCTATTCATGGCTGTTGGTAATGTTCTTGGCTATGCCACTGGATCATATAGTGGTTGGTTCAAGGTTTTTCCGTTTACTGTTACCCCTGCATGCAATGTCGACTGTGCCAATCTCAAGTCTGCTTTCTTTCTTGACGTTGCTTGTATTGCAATTACTACATGTGTAAGCATTTTAGCAGCTCAAGAATTGCCTCTAGGTTCATCTGACAGATTCACAACCTCTGCCGAAGAAGGGCATGATCAGTCAAGCTCTACCGAAGAGGCTTTCCTTTGGGAATTATTTGGGACTTTTAGATATTTCTCAGGTACCATATGGATAATCTTAATTGTCACTGCTCTGACATGGATTGGTTGGTTTCCATTTCTTCTCTTTGATACTGATTGGATGGGTCGAGAGATATATGGTAGCAGCCCAGGGGAGCAGAATTATAATAAAGGAGTCAGAATGGGCGCACTTGCTCTGATGTTAAATTCTGTTGTTCTTGGAATAACTTCAGTGCTCATGGAGAAGCTCTGTAGGAAGTGGGGGGCTGGTTTTATATGGGGAGTTTCAAACATTCTCATGGCTCTTTCCTTCCTTGCGATGCTTATTGTCTCCTTGGTGGCGAAAGATATGAGCTATTTTGGCCATGATCTACCACCAGATGGCATTGTAATCTCAGCAATAATAATTTTTACAGTTCTTGGTGTTCCACTGGCAGTAAGTTACTTTCCGCCTACTTAAAGGTGTATTGATTCTCTTTTCAGTTGCTTCCAAGACTTAAGGAACAAAGAAAATATTAAAATTGAAACTTCTAAGTTGCATAGACTCTGCTTTACAATGTCTGCAGGGAACTATGCATTCAGAGTAGTAGTTAATTGTTCTCAACTTGGTCATTACTTTTGCCAAATGCTTAAAATATGAACCATTTTGTTATGTAATAGTTCAAATATGTTCTGAAGTCGGGCTTGTAGATCGAATGGTTAGGATGAAATTTATTGCTTTTGCCTAGGTGTTCATTTGTTAGAACTGTCTGAAAATATGATGGGACTTGACCATACACTGTTGGAGAGTTAGATTGATTGGCTGTGCTGACATAGTGACATTCTGATTCAAGTATCTCCTTGGAACTTTTTGCACAAAGTCATTTCATGCATGTTACTTAATTAAATATTTTTCATTGCAGGTCACTTACAGTGTTCCTTATGCCTTGATTTCCAATCGTATTGAGCCTTTGGGACTTGGCCAAGGTGTGCATATCTTTGGTTGTTGTTTTCACATTTTTTTTCTGGAAGATTTGTCCCTGGGACTGATTGTAACGAGGGTTGGCATGTGCAGGTTTGTCATTGGGTGTTCTGAATCTGGCAGTTGTGATCCCACAGGTATTGTCCTGCTTTTACTTTCTTTTTTGTGGTGACATTTATGATTCATTTCCTTTTGGTTTGCTGAATGCTAAGCTAAATTGATGTAAGGTCATTTTCCTCATAGAGGTACTTGCATACTTTTTCAATTGTTGGTTGCTAATGGGAATAACATGTATGTCTTCTCTGCCTCTCTGGTGGCAATGAATTTGGAAGTAAAGCTTTCATTATAAAGCTACCTAATAACAATTGAATTAACCCCTTAACTATTTAACTAGAAGAACATGCATCGGTATTGGGGGTCAAGGTTTGAAAGAAGTCACACAGCTCTATTAAGTGTGGAAGCCAGTTATCACTTGCATGCAAGGTAATTGTAATTACAAAGTCATGGCTGGTGACATTATCATGATAGCGATCTAACCTATGAATCGCTTTTAAATACATCAGATCATTAATAATAGTTCGACTGTCGAGCTCTCCTGAATTTTTTGTTCCAATGATCCATCAATTAGTGGCACCATTACATTGATTCTCTGATGGGGAAACGAAATTCAATTTCATTATGTTGAACCTCTTCTTTCTAATTATTCCTTTTCTAGATATGTGAAGGCGGTTTTACATATGTACATTTGGCAATTAATAATTTCTGTTGACTTTAAAGAGACTTCATCTGTAGATAACTTACGTATGGAACATACTATGGCAATTCTTCTCATTTGATATCATTATATCTCTATTGTATAAGAAATTTGACTTCAAATTGCTTGAATGAGGTTTGGAAGGTGGATAACTTTTCTTGATGAATTTTATCGGTGCTTATTTTTGTATTAAAATGATTTGGAGGAGGATGTTGTTTCATATAATTTTTCAGTTAACTATTTGATTGGAATAAGAACTTATCACCTCTTCCATTCTTCTGCTCTCTTGCCAAGTATAGACTTTTGCATGATATCGACTTTCATCCCAAATTTTGAAGTTAGGAAGTTCGAATTCCTAGGTTCCCCATGATCTCAACATGAAGGCAACCTTACATGAAAATGTACTTGCTCAGGATTGTGATTATGTTGAAAATTCTTTGTGACAATGAGTCTTAATGGTCAGAACGATATTATTGTAATAAAAACCTACTTGATTCTCAAGTTAAATTAATGATAGTATGGAGGCTTAGGCAACTAAGCACCAGGAAAGTTTGGGAGGAATAAGGGCTTATTTATGGTTTATATGAAAGTTCTGCTACTGCATATAGTTAGGTCCACCTCTCTCATTTGTCTTTATTATATTCGTGAAACAGTTCTGTTCTGGTCCAAAGGCAACATTATGCTTCTTAACAAGATCTGTTCTCTGCAATAAATAACCTTGTACTCTTGTAGTAAAAAGCAACCACTATATCAATTATTAAAACTCTGGTGGCCAAAAAATATATTATAGTTGCATGCCTCCTGGTGAAGTTTTAAGAAAGTAGCAAAATGTTTATGTTTCTGCTTTAAGTTTCTAATTGTATGAAGCCAACATCAATTTTATTTTGCCTACAAAAGAGGATAGCTTTGAAATTTTCTTCTATGGCTTTGGATTTAAGAACTAGTGGATTATAGAAATTTTAGTTTTTTAAGCTTAAAACATTTTTTACATATATCTGACCTGACACCATGCTTGAACATATCACGGCACCTCCTTCAAACTACATTTTTTATTTAAGTTGTGAGATTTTGGTGTTTGACATAGGTGGTGGTGTCCTTGGGAAGTGGACCATGGGATCAGCTATTTGGTGGTGGGAACTCGCCAGCCATTGCTGTTGGGGGAATTGCAGCCTTTGCTGGTGGAATTGTAGCAATATTAGCTATTCCTCGATCTAGTGCTCAAAAACCCAGGGCCCTCACTTGAGGTATAGTGTTGGACCTATATTTTTGTGTGACCTTCTATCAACACGGATGGTAAAATGTTAATAAGTAGCGAGAGTTTGTAAATAGCTATTGTCATTTCTATTTTATTTTTTTGATATAGCTATTGTCATTTCTATTGATTAATAAAGTTATTTGCCTTGTTTTTTTGGTCCTGAAAAATCATTTACTTCTGATGTTTCTTTTGTGCTATATTC
Source organism: Dipteronia sinensis (assembly GCA_033220585.1). Lineage (NCBI taxonomy): Eukaryota > Viridiplantae > Streptophyta > Magnoliopsida > Sapindales > Sapindaceae > Dipteronia > Dipteronia sinensis. The sequence continues at coordinate 84,405,729 of CM065636.1, read as the reverse complement.
TTTTCATTTTCATTTTCTGCTTGCTAAAGGCTGGAGGGCACGGCAGCAGTTTCGACCTATCTTTTGGTTGTCAATGTAGAAATCGAGTTGAATCTCAATTAAATTTACTTCTATTTGCAGATTTTGAGTTTCTATAATACATCAATTTTATGGGATCTTTCGAAATACTCGATGATTAAAATAGTGAGTGTTCCAGAAATCAAGGCATAGGGTCTACATAAAATGGCAATTGTGGACTAACTACGCATATAAGTAACGATGAGAAACAAGCCTTCTTTATTTTTAACAAACCACACACACACACACACTACCCCACACACACAATAACACATCATCTTTGCATATGCACAATGGTAGGATATATAGATGTAAATTGTCATTGCTGTTACAGAATTCTGGGGTATCTAAAATAGTGAAGCATTGCTTAAAGGATATATCGGTTCTACCTCTTGGAAATGTTGCTTTATGGCTAATTGTCATGGAAAAGTAAGCGAAGCATCAATTATAGAGATCCCAGTATTACTGTCGAAAGTACTTACCAATCAAGATAAGTTGTTGTTGATTGGGATTTATTCCTCATGAAAACATCATATATTTTAAAGGCATAGTTGATTGCCCATTGGTGGTCTAATAATGATGTAGTGGAATCGCATGCATTTTGTGCCTGATTTTGCTGTATGAATGTAGTGAATTGTGCTTGGTGGCCAACGGTTAGTATGTGAGTTGTGTTGATTGAAACCTTGATGGGGACATGTCTTTTATGCTCTATTTATTTATTTATTTATTTATTTTTAATAGAAAAGCTTGATTGTTTTTATGGAAGGCGTCCTTTATAATTGTTCTATTTTTCTCTTTTCTCCTTTTTCTTGGTTGCATCTGAACCTTGGAATAAATTCTTGTGTTTATTGCACTTATCAGTATCTATGAAAGCCTGGTTTGCTTTAAATGCTCCCATGCAATGTTTTCTACCAAGGCCTGGGAAGCATTTAACCCACTCTGTCTCTCTTGGGTACAATTTGTATTGGTTGATTAGTGACTTAGTGTGAAAGATATGTCCAATATAGGGAAAAAAGAATTTCCATGGCCAGGCTAGCACCCATAGGTCCTTGACATTATTTGAATATAGACTTTTTATCTGGTCTCCAATATGATACAAGGATGACTTCCTGCGTATGTAAGTTGATGATGATTGATCTTGAAAAGATGGTCTCTAGTCTATACATGTCTCTGCATGTGCATTTATGATACTACAGAGTACAGACCCAAAAAAAAATTGGAAAAATAGAGTGTCTTGGGAGGCATAGTAACTTGCTATGTCAAAGCCAAGCATGTATTATATGAACATGGTGATTGGTGAAGAGTAGAGATGGAGAGAGAGATGCTGATAATTAGTTCTGAAAACCAAGCATCAAGCTTTTTGAGGAAAATATAAAAGGTGAGATGGATGGAATCAGTGAATATGTTCGAGTCTGTAGAGAAGTATAATCTTTTATTAATGTCAAATCCTCAAATGTCTTGTCACTGTTTCATATCCCTTTTCTCCTCCATTGAAACTTGCATTTAGTCTTGTTTTGCTTTGCTTATTATGATGCCAAATAAAATTCTATGTGATCTCCACTATAACAACAACTTGAGGTTGTGATTGTGGATGGATTTTCTTTTCTTTTCTTTTCTGATCAACTGTGGAAGCGAATGGCATCATCACCATGTCCATGTGATCCTAGAACTTGTCAATTTCTATTTACTACAATCTGGTGGGGATCTACCATTTGGTGAGCCCCGCTTCCCAATTAGGATGCTAAATTCGAAATGTCATTTTTTTCTTATAAAAAAAAAAAATCAATATCATGTCACGAATAATTTAAGTTTACACTAATTTTTGCCTCTTGGTTTTGTTGCATGACAGATAGCTCTCATGTACAGCAACTTATTGAGCTGGAGACACATGAAATCTGACATGGGCTTATGGATTTCAGAGAAGTAATATCTTTATACTACAAGGAAACAAATGAAAACTGATTCTTGAAGCTGCTCAGACTGTGAGATAGGAAAAAATAAAAAAGAAAGATGAAAAACAAAAAAAGAGAGTTAAAAACTGCACTGCTTTGTGTTTTGGAGGGTGGTGGTGATGCCGCCTGCTGGTTGCTACCTCACACTCTCACAGTGGCAGAAACAGCCAAGGCTCTCTCCTACAAAGAGACAGTCTCATCTCTGTAGTGAAAAAAGGGATACAAATTAAATGGTTGCAATTGGAGCACGTAATTGTCTCTGGCTAGCTGTTTCCTTTCTTCCATCTGCCGCTTCTTCACACAGCCATCTACTGCCATCTCTCCCCCATTAACACTCTTTTTTAGTGGTCCCATTCATGACCCAACACCTACCTCCACATCCCCCACCACCATCAAATATTATTGTTCATTAGTTAATAAAAAAAATACTACTAATCAAAACCCTTTTCAAAAGATTTTGTTTGTTAAAAAATTAAAGAGCAAATCCAACGTCTACAACACATCGATCACACACTTTATTATGACACTTGCAATATTGATTAGATTGAAACTCCATTGCAAGTTGTGTAATTGTGTAGATTAAGCTTTGATGCCTAGACCCACATCATTTAATCCCCTAATTTATTGCCTAAACAGTAAAAGAAAGTGTAAAGCACAGCAGATGGGGCCTGAAACAGATTTTGTATCACCTCTCAAATTGGGGAAGTAGTGAAGAGAGAGAGAGAGAGGTGTTTTGGTTTCGGTGACGGTGCTTGTAGACAGCAAAAAGTTCATATGCTCGGAGTGGCCGGGTTTTGTCACATGGGTTTGTAAAAGAATGGGAACATGCATGGCTGCATTAGAACATGCAAACATTTTTATCTGCCTATAGCTAACATACATACAAAGGTATATAGCAGCCATTCTCGTGATCAAGACATAATATATTATAAATCTACAACCACCACTCCAATCCACATATCATCATATATCCACATAGCAGGCGAATTTGCTTCTCCATGATCAACAACTCCTCCACTTGGGCAAATCAAGATATGTTTGTTTATTTGTTTGATGTAGAAACCATCATCAAAAACCTAAACTGTAGTAGGATGATTTTATAGATTATCCACTAAAGCTAAAACACAAACAAGTGCTTTTTAATTAACTTGGGGGATGAAAAAAAAACTAATGCCTTAAAGGTCCCCGCTCACAGTATCCTTAAGCCAACAATTAGTATGTAATGTAAGTCTTAACTCATAATACATGGACAAAACAGGCTCTAGCGGTGAAAATTTAATAAATTAACACTAATCACTTCTCTGGGATTTCACTATCGATCTCATATTATATAAAAAAGATAAGGATGGAAAAGCTGCTTCCTATCTACACACTAAAAAATGTATGGCCTTGCTCTCTTTTTTCGCTTACTCCACCCAATCTAACCAGAATAATATAATATGAAATTACTAAGTTCAATAGAGAGAGAGAGAGAGAGAGAGAGAGAGAGAGAGGGGCTAAAAAGACAGGAGAGGGCGGCCCCCCACCTCCACCAATCACCCCCCTCCAACTTCCAAGTTCCAAAGCTTTTATTTTTTTATTTTTTTATTTTTTATGATTTAATAATTTTGTTTGCGGAAGCACTTTTTCTATTAAGTCTCTCTTCTTTGATATATCGACACGTTCCATACATCCATGAGAACCCAATCAGTCGGGCCCAATATTTTCATGTATATATATACCCACATCGATCGTCTTCCTTCTCCATGTATTAGCACCTCAATCAAAACAAACAAAACGCACATCCAAAAACACCAACTACAGTTTACATTATTTTTCCAACCTTATTTAAGGTCTCTTTATCCAGAAAAGAGATAGTTTTATTATATAGCTCTCTCTCTCTCTCTCTCACACAGTCACACACACACACAGTCAGAGATATGTGTAACCCAAAGCCATCTTCACCATCCTCATTTTTCTCTTCTCCAAGAAACAACAAAACCCACTTTGTAAATCCCAACAAAACCATGGATCTCCATACTGATCATGATGATCATGAAGAACTACACAGATGGCCAACTCATTCTGAGGTAAAAAAAGAATTACAGTTTGCTTTTTTGAAACAGTAATATTATATGACACCACATATATGTCTCTCAACTGGGACTCATTTTTCTTTTTTGTTTCTTGTTTCTTTGCATTCAGGCCTTGGAAGAAATCAAAGCTATAGGGAAGATCTCTGGTCCAACAGCTCTTTCTGGTCTGCTTATGTATTCAAGAGCTATGATCTCCATGCTTTTTCTTGGCTATCTTGGTGAGCTTGAGCTCGCTGGTGGGTCACTTTCAATAGGCTTTGCAAACATCACTGGTTACTCTGTAATCTCAGGTTTGGCTATGGGAATGGAACCCATTTGTGGACAAGCTTATGGTGCTAAACAATGGAAACTTCTAGGCTTAACTCTTCAAAGAACTGTTCTTCTTCTTCTCTCAACCTCCATTCCTATATCTTTCATGTGGATTAACATGAACAGAATCCTCTTATGGTGTGGTCAGGACAAAGAAATATCATCTGTTGCTCACACTTTCATTGTTTTCTCAATTCCTGACCTGTTTTTTCTTTCTTTACTTCATCCACTTCGTGTCTATCTTAGAACACAAGGCATTACATTACCATTAACATATTGTTCTGCTATCTCTGTTCTCCTCCATGTCCCTTTAAATTTCCTTCTAGTTGTTCATTTCAAGATGGGTATTGCAGGAGTGGCTATAGCTATGGTTTGGACAAATCTCAATCTCTTCCTCTTGTTGTCTTCATTTGTTTACTTCTCTGGTGTGTTTAAAGATTCATGGGTTTCTCCGAGCATGGACTGTCTCAGAGGATGGTCTTCTCTGTTGTCACTAGCTGTGCCAACATGTGTATCAGTTTGTCTTGAGTGGTGGTGGTATGAGTTTATGATAATGCTTTGCGGGCTCCTTGTAAATCCAAGAGCCACCATTGCTTCAATGGGAATTCTTATCCAAACCACTTCTCTAGTTTATGTCTTCCCTTCGTCCTTGAGTCTCGGAGTATCCACCAGAATTGGAAACGAACTAGGCGCTAATCGCCCTGCAAAAGCCCGCATTTGCATGATTGTTTCACTCATTTGCGCGGTCGCTTTAGGCCTAATGGCCATGTTGTTCACAACATTGATGAGAAACCAGTGGGGGAGATTTTTTACTACTGATGAAGAAATTCTAGAGCTGACAGCAATTGCATTGCCGATTGCTGGTCTGTGTGAGCTTGGAAATTGTCCACAAACAACTGGTTGTGGGGTTTTGAGAGGAAGTGCTAGGCCTACAGTTGGAGCCAACATCAATTTAGGTTCATTTTACTTGGTGGGCATGCCAGTGGCCATCTTAATGGGATTTGTAGCCAAAATGGGGTTTCCAGGACTCTGGCTTGGCTTGCTTGCAGCTCAAGCTTCATGTGCTCTACTCATGCTACATGTTCTGCTGAAAACAGATTGGATTGTTCAAGTAGAAAGAGCAAGAGAGCTTACACAAACAAAGACATGTACTACTACTCCAATATTGCCACTATCATCATCATCTTCATCAAAACCAGAAGAATCTCCAATCAACAAAGATACTACTATTAATTACAAGAAGGATAATCTTGAAGAGATATTGTGCATTAATGACGGGCTTGTGAGGTCAGCATCATCACTTGAAACTGACCCACTTCTCATATCTACTGCTGCTGCAACAAACAGTACTGTGCATTGATTAGAGTTAACTTCCCCATTTTTGCCCCCTTCTGGTGGAGCTATAGATGATGTGAAAATTATTTATTAGCAGAGTTTATATCACTATCATGACTTGTACCTTTTCTTTTGGGTTTTTAACTTTTCTTTAATTTTTATTTTTGTATGTTGTATATGTATTAATAACCTTTTGTAGAATAGAACAAATATATACTTAAAATTAAAATCACAAGTTCTCTCCATATACTGAGCATATGTGAGAGAGAGAGAGAGAGAATAAAAAGGTTTAAGCTGTCGGTTGTTTTAGAGTCTTGTGAGAAGAAAAAAAAAATCTGCCTACCTTTCTTTGTTGGTCCATTCCCTATTAGGCAACAACCTTCCACTACCTAAAATGGAAAATTAGCATATTTCTTGCTAAACTTTGCCTAAAAGTAAAACTAATCTTATATCTAATTAATCTCGTATAAGCGTGTGTTTACTAATAAAGAATTCAGTTTCCTTTCATGATATTCGAAAGTTAATTACTTTTGATTTTCATTCCCGAATGATTCTGCTCCGAGTTTTTAACCCAATTAATAATTTTTAAACTTTGTACACTTTCACATCTTATATTAAATAATGTGTGTTTAATTACCATAAATTGAAAAAGAAATTGAGGGAGAGAATCTGTAGAGAGAGAGAGAGCAGTAAAGAATGATAATAATTGGTAGTATGCAGAGAAGAGAGTGGAGGAGAGAGGGCCCCTGGTTCAAACTGAAGAAACAAAATCCAGCTATTATTGCTTATGTCTACTTCTCACATGACAAAAATAGTTGCAGTACTCTCTCTGCATTTTACCAGTTTCAATTCCCCCACCATTTCTTCTCCAAAATACCCAACATCCCACATCTAACCAAATTTCATTTTTTTTTTTTAAAAAAAATACAATTTTTGGGTTCTTATCTATCAAAATATGTACATATATATTATAACACACACACACTCCATCAGATTGAGAAAGATGGTGAAGATAACATGGGGATGGCCCATCTCACTTGATATCTCTGAGTGGTACACGTAAGGCCATCAAATTTTATGTTACTTTATTTTTTTATTAAAAAAATTATTTTTTAAATTTATTATTATCTTTTATATATATTTTTTCAGGTTTTGTTGATAGTGCTAACTTCAAAACACCTCCCAATATGTCACCTTTCCTTATCATCTAGCTATTCTAGTATTATTACTCCATAGCCATGTAATTTGTAGCAATAAATAGATTTTTTTTTTAAATGTTATAGCATGCATCGATTTTTACTTTCTTTTGAGAATTTTTTTTTAAAAGAAACTTAACACCATATATATGTTGATTTGGTCATGAACAAGACCTCCAATCTCCATTTAATTACTAATTATGTTATGTCACAACGTGCATGATTATTTATTTATGTATTCTATAGTTTCATCTAATCTTATCTCCAACTTTAATATAATTAACTAATTTAGGTCATCTTGAAATTAATTATATAGTATGACCATCATAAAGTTTCGATACGATGTAATCATATTTGGTAATCTCACTAGAACCTAATTAATGATATGTATATATAATGTTATCTACTGAAATTTGGACCACATTATCTTTTAGCATTCTTTAAATTATCAAAATTTGTACCATGTGATTAATTAATAGTAGTTAACATATATAAATCCTTAACCTAATGTAAAAATTTTACATATTTATTATGTATGTATTATTACATGTGATCATTCAAACATATATAATTAATTAAATTAATATAAAATTTGTATACCTAGTGATTGCCAGGTATTTTTTACCGATTGCATGAATATGGTGATTGGCGATTGATGAAGTTGAGACGAGTTACATTACATGATTATCAGGTTTTATCGAAATCAAACAAAACAGTGTAATCCGAATATATACTTTCATGACTAGGATAAGTCGGCTTTCAACACAAGGAGAAGTCTCCCACTTGTTCCGATTTTATAGGCAATGGTGAACAACGATTTAAATATGTTTTGAATTGTAAAAGATGCTTGCAAGTTGAGAGAGGGAGAGTGTGGTCAGTGTTCGTGCACATTAGTAGTACTACTGATTCAATTCAGAGACTGGCCGGATAAATTAGAATGATGACCCCCCTCCTCCCCCCCCCCCCCCCCCCCCCCCCCCCCCCCCCAAATGGTCCTACTGATCATCAAAATGATCAAGGACAATTTCTCTCCTTTCAAAAATCACTCTATTGCATTCAAAAAGCTTCTGTTTTATTTCAATAAAAAAAATTCTTTTTTTTAATTTAAAAAAAAAAAAAAAAAAAGAGGCCTCTGTCTCATAAACATCATTCATATTTTACTGTTCAACTAGATTTAATTGAGCCCCTCCCCCCCCCTAGCTATTCCTACAATATTTAGGATTATATGACACATTTTTTCTACTATAAATATGAAACCCTAGCTGGTTGAGCATAAGTGAATGAATGAGGTTCACTTTATTTTAACCCCACCAATATATTTTTTTGTCGGACCTAATGAGCTCACCAAAATTTTGAAATTTCAAAAAACAATTAAAAAAAATGATGGACCGAGTTATGAAAGAAATTGAAATGAGTTTTTAATTAAAGCTAATGTCTTTATGGCCTTGTTTAGGTTTTTTTTTTTTTTTTGAATGAACGAATGAGTATGGCCTGGTTGAGTTAAAAAAATAAATAATTAAACAAAGTAATTACTTTTAGGCAACCATTGACCCTATTTATAGATCTTAGCCTTTGAAGTTCCACATTCAATGGAATTAATTAAATTTCACATTATATTTATGTTATCTTCCTTCAAACATATGTCATATATGTATGGATTGCCCATGAAAGTGCATAATAAACAAATTATTAGGTTTCCTATATATATACCTAATAAAAAGAATTATTATCTTCTTTTCCAAAAAAAAAAAGAAGGAATTATTATCTTTTTATTAACAAGGGAATCCCTTAGAATGCTTCCCTTTTATGGATTTATCAATCAAAACCATCATTTTCCAGCACATCTTTGTTAACTTTGAATCGAATAATTTTTTGCCACGTGTCAGTGCATAATTTTATTCGATAAGTGGGTACTGAGAATTCGGCACGTGTGACTCGCATCTCAAGCCACTTTCCCTAACTCAGTAGTTCACCAATAGCACCGCCCCAAAACCCAATTGGTCGATATAGTGGTAGGGTTCCAATGCACTAAAAAATTCCAACCAAAAAAGAAAGCAAAAGGTAGCTATAAAAAATCATTAAACAAATGCTTCAAAAAGATTAAAAAGCTTAAAAGCATTTTAAAAGTAAATTTTGTCCTAATACCTATTCAAACCCGGCAAAATGGCATAACTTCTTTTTTTCCCTAAAAATGTCTTATCAAAAACCAATAGCTAGTGTTTCAAAAAAAAAAAATAGCTAGTATATGAATAGTGTTATATCGTAAAAAACAAATGGTTCATACTAAACTTATTTCTAATTAACACATCATCAACATATCATTTCATAATCAATATGGTTGTTACAAATCAACTTGCCACATCAATAGTCGAGAGGTTTAAACCTCATTATATATATTTTACAAACATACATGAAAAGTACTCTCTATAATGAGGTGTGAACTCATTCTATGTCAGAATTTATTATAATACTTATTAAAAATCATAGTGATTGAAAATGAAGCTTTCCACTAACAATGTTTTTTTCTTTTGTGTGGGGAAGAATCTCCACTTACATGTTTTACCATAACAGGTGTTGAACAATTGCTCTTATTTGCAAAGAAACTTTTTATTTTAGTGTGAAAATTGAATTGATACCTCCCTTAGTCCCTTCCATGGCCGAAAGTTCTCTAACACTTAATTTAACCCTAAAAAAGCATATAAACATAAAGTGAAAATACATGAATAATCCTACTAATTAAGTCTAGACCCCACTTTGATGCCTCCCCCCTCCTTATAAAAAGTCTCCATTAACGGTCTTAATTTATTCATTATTTTTTATCTTTTTTTTTACGGTTCATAAATGAACATATTCTCCGGTACGGTCATTGCCACCCCACATACATGCATCATCCTCATTGTCTTCTTTAATGCATGCTTCTTTACATCCCTCGAGTACATAACATACATACATACATATATACATATACATGATTTTACTGAGTAATTAATAGAAGTTCCATTGACGACTAAAGACAAGCATATGTAAATGTTGGAATAATCTAAGCATGTATATATTATACGTACATGTCGTACATGATAATGTTTTGTTGATCGATGATGACACGACATGATAAGATTTTTAATGAGAAAACCTTTGTTTCCATTCGATCGTGAATCTGCGATAGAGAGAGAGAGAGAGATGGTGGAAGGTTGTGTCTAGCCACTTTAGTCATGAAATTGGGAGGTTGAAGAGCAGTGCAGTGCTGCAGGGTTGTGGTGGTGTGAGCTATAGCTATTGAAGTAGTACTAGGGTACTAAGGAACCCTATATAAATTCAAAATTGGAACATATATTTGTGTGTTTGTGTACCATTCAAAGATGCCAATCGTGTGGCAAGAGAATAGCTAGTGATCGATCGTCAGTGCCGTAATCAAAAAAGGGTCCCCAAAGCAATATTACAATAGATACTGTTTTGCATGGAGAAAACGCGGACCATTTTTGATATTTTTTTTTTTACAGAGCTAGGCACAAGTGCAATAAGAGACCGACACGTTCGAGTGACTTTTTATTTATAAGGGTGGGTGTCCCTTAGTGGGGGCATGGTTACCACTTAAGAGGGAACAAAAATATTCTACTCATAATTTGTAGGCCGAGAGAGGGATATTATGTGTGAGTTTTTTTTTTTTTTTTTTGGTTGGGGTCATTTTTTTTACAATTTATTGTTTGACAAATTAAGGGTACTTTCTTGTCTCTTTTTACAAACTCTTTCCTATTGTTTTTCCTCTATTGATGAGAACTGACCTCCACATTATAGAATGTCTCAAAAATACTTGGAAAATATATATTTTAGTTGGCCCACTTTGTGTTTTCTCACTCACCCAATACAATAATATATTTCTTTAATATATATAGTTTCATATACACAAAGTCAATTTTTCTTTTCTCGTAAAAAAGAAACTATTGTGTATTTGTATGTGTGTAATGAAGGTAGAAAGAAAGTCAAAATTGATTAAAGCTATGACAAGCACCCTCCATGATAGAAGATGAGCCACGCCTTTTCCCACTAACATATGCGTGATCAATTAAAAGCTGAAAGATAAACATTTTTGTTTATAGCTAAAAACAAAGGAGAGAAGAGAGACAAATACTAGCAATTCCTTGATGCAATACACGTGGATGATATATAGGCTGGGCTACTAAAAGAGGGTATATATAGCAGCAAAACTAATTAAGTTTTAATTTGTAATATTTGTGCTCTGGACTTAAATCATCTATTCAAATTTATGTTTAACCAATCAATTTTATCTTCTTTTATAAATATAGATATATATCATAATTTGATCGGTTAAATACAAATACAAAGTGAAACATTAAATTTGGACAGATGATTTGAATCCTTCTAATTTTGAATTGTTTTGAAGCGAAGGGGAAGCAAATAAAAGATGCCATGCCAATTTGCCACTCCAGCTTAGTGGGTTTGACCTTTTTGTTTGTTTTTTATATATAGTGTTTGACCCATTTCCAACATTGCTTTGTTGTTTTGACTATCTTTTATATATATATATTATATTTATCTATCTGGGTATTTTGGCCTTCAACTGGATTTCTTTCTTTGTTAATTGAACAACCAACTAACAAGAGAAAGACAAAAGAATTGGCAAAAAGAGTCCAATAAGCTTTGTACTCCTTTAGTAGTAGAGAAAAAAATGATTCCAAAAATACCTCAAAGGGACATTATTCCCTTTTTGAATTTATATGGTTCAACACAAGTAGAATTGATTTTTTGTCTTTTATTTTTAAGATTGTATATCATGATTGTAGGTCAAAGCTATAAACTCGTTAAATATATCTAAAAGCATTACAAATTTGTAATTACTTGGTAGACCACGGATCTGAAGAGTATCTCTACATATAGCTAGTAATTAGCAAATTGAAGTGTGGTTTACTAACAAACTTAACTAGACAATATCCACAAACAAAGGACTTTGGCACCACCAAACTCATAATCCAAGGAAATTAATAGAAGCCTCGATTTGTCAATTCTTCATACATGTAGCAAGATGATAAGTTTGATCTCCAGTCAAAGTAATTCCACTAAAGTGGTGTTCTTATTGGGAATGCGATGGTCAAATTACAGACACAAATGGTAATTGAATGAAAATGAAACTGTTGGCCAGGTTTCGAGTCAAAAAAGACTAGGTCAGATGTTCAAAAATAGTGACAAAGATTTTGGTCCTGGCATTAGATGGATAACCTTAGCAATTTATGATACGGAAGCATTATATATGGCCTTGGAAATATTAGCAGCTGTACAAGTCCAACTTGGTTGCCAATTATTACACAAAATATCTCTAAAGCACTAAAGCTACATACATATTAACAATGACAATAGGAATTCTCTCCATAACATTCATGAAAATAGCCTTTTGTTTCTTCTAAGCAAAGTATAATTGATGACAATGAACCAGTTCTTTAAGGCAAATTAGTCTTGGAAATGATTGATACGGAAGCATGCCCCATCCATCAAGAATTCCTCCACTCATTGGGAGAAGAACAAGTCCAAGTTTCTGTCTTAGAAGTCAATAACAGGAACATAGATAGAGCCATATGGATTGCATGAAGCAACTAACGTTGACAAATAAAATATATATATAGTACTAAAGGCACCATATATATAGTTCATTACTTAAGCACCTCACAACTACATTTACGAGATTGTAGGTTTGAGTCATGTCCACGTCCCAGTCCTGGTCGCCTCTTCCAAATTCTAAAAATTGTATGGCTATATATATATATATATATATATATTCATTGCAATGCATGCAGCTAAATTAGATTAAATCAAATCATAATAGTAAGAAGACACAGTCGATTTGTGAAAATAATTGGTGATGATTATGATAATCTGTAGATATTGCTTGGCCAAAAATACATAATGAAGGATATAATATCCAATAGCCAATCAACGTACGAAACAAAAGACCCTTTTCTCAGGAATCACGGGACTCCTTAGTCCTTAAATAAGTGGACCCATTCTTGACACAAGACAAGACCTCAACTCTAATAAGTCTAAGATGAGAAATAATTGCATTATCATCATCACAGTGAATTGCCTAGCTCAGCTGTAATAACTAATAGCATTTCCTGTTGCTACCATAATATCATTGTCAAAATTCTACAAAGGAACAACAACTATTTCAAAGGACAATCTCTACTTTGTATGGTTATTAAAAGTTGGCGATAATGTACAACAGAGAAGGTCTTTTTATAAATTCGTATTTGTTCCGTGTATATATAAAAGTTATCTACTTACAATTAATTGGGGATTAATTAAAGAAAATGGGCATGACTCGAACCCTTAATCTCAATGGTATTTTCATAAAATGTATATCACTAGACTAACATCATCTTGTTCGTTCCGTAATAATTTTAGGAGTTGATATTATTGCCTTTAAATCATGTGTGAAACAGTTGTAAATCCATTTTTCCAAAATGCAAAATATTTTACATAATTCTTGTCCGCAAGTCAATTGATGTATATATATGCTTTTTAGATGTAGCCAAATTTAGAGTCTTGAATGGGTCCAAGATAGAGAGCCCATCAACCCAAGCGTTGGGCCTAAACGAGCAGAGGGTGCCACGTGATTGGGTGAATACAGGTTGAAACTTTAGGTTCACAAATGTGTGACTACCATCTAATAGACTAGTCTTTTAGGTTACCTACGTGCAAGCACCAAACCAGTGAGGCAGTGACGCCGGACAAAGTTCGATAAAAGTATTAAAGCACCAAACCAGTGACACCGCACAAAGTTCGATAAAAGTAACACGTGAGGTAAAAAATAAAATCCTGAAACAGGTATACACTGGATAGTGATGAGAAATATCACCTAAATGTAGACTCCATGTTGTTGCAGGCAAATGTAGAAGAGTCTTAAAACACACAGGAAGTGTGCAGGAGAAAAAAAAAGGGGAAAAATATTATAATGATGAAACCAGACGTGACAAAAGCACCATGCATCGTGCATGCACCTGCTTACATGCACACATACAACATACAAATAATTCATATGCTTTTTCGGTCATGAAAGAGCCAAGTACACACAATCAAGAGGTGTGTAGACCAGTCTAACTTCAGCTCCTATGTCCTATATAATACAATTTGGCCTCCCGAGAGCCAGATAATGTCATACAAACAAACTAGACAGCCATTTTGAATGTTGACATGTTGGGCCAATCAATAAGTAGGGACTTAGGTTGGGCCCACACTAAGCTGGACCCAAACCCTTCAGTGTTGACCCATTAATAGACAAAACACATTTTCCAAAAATTGTAGTACAGTCTAGCTAAAACAGTTGCCTCTTTGTGAATGTTTCATCCGTAAACTAGGTGAATGCTTCATCCGGTAAGACGTGTTTACTGATCAGAAATCTAAATTAGGGAATTGAAACTTAATTCATGATGTGTGATTCCAGTATTTATTAAAAACTGTTGGGAATCAAATTATGTAAAACAAACACATAAAACATGAATTAAGCTAATGTCTGAAAGAGAATAATTCCCATATAAAGGGAATACTTGCCTATACCAATTTGCAGAAAGAGTTAAAAAAAATCCTCCATTCATGAACAAACGGAAAAACCTTGGATGTAGCAGGATGCACCATACATCTCCCACTGCGATCCTGTGACGTGATAAATTTCACAATGTTCCATAATCGGAATTGATACAGGTATGCAGTTGTGAGAGAGGGGGGCCAGTACACATGAGCAACCACAGGAGACCTCCGGATTCAAGATGAATGAAAATGGTGGTGGGGCTTCCAGTGAAGAATTCTGCAATCACCTAAAAACTCATATCATAGAATAGAGTTGAAAAAGATAGTAGAAAGCCAAGCCAAGGTCAATAGGTCATCGCTTCACTGCTTTTGATGTCACAAGTTTCGGCAGTACTCTTGCAATAATTTGAGAATTTCAAGGATCTAGCAACGAAAATAAGAGACAGAAATGCAATTGTCTCTTGTCTTGTTGATGTACAATGATGCAGATGGCAACTGGTCCATTCTTCTTCATGGAGAATTCTTTACCACTTCATTCAACTAGACAACTGCAGGTCAGGTGAAAATATCAGCATCAAACCTCGAATCAAACACTCCACATGCCAGCAGAATAAATAATTGGATCATTGGATGCTTTGTTAGATCAAAGGCTTTTCAAACACCACTTCCACTGAAGAATATACCATCACAATCATTGCTTTTTTCCTTACATCTATCCATATATCAATTAAGTGTCATTTTGTAGACTAATCTTGACCACAAAAATCTACCTTGTCTGCATTATAGGCAGCTGTTTTCTTCTACTTGGGAATTCTAATGCAGAGCTGTTTTTTCTACTCTTGAATTCTCTACTCTGCCCTTTTACAGTTGCGTGTACCAGCTTAAAATTTCAATAATTGACACTGATTCTGTCCTTGTTTGTTAGCAGTATTAACCTAACAGCTCTCATTTGCACAAATTAACAATTCTCACAAGACAAATTAATCAGTTTGTATCTATACTAGTAAAAATGAAACTAGAATTGATGAGGGCATTCCTTTAGCGTATGCCGCTATCTACGGCGAGCACACGGTATTCTTTAGTAAAGGGCGAAAGAATAGTTCGCTTTGTACTCACCGCACGGCTCCGTAGATTCTCTTCAGTTTGAAACGTTGTTTATATAGTTGAATGGCTTGCTGGTCTTGGCCTGTTCTTTCGATGTGGGACTATGTCATTTTTTCATTCATGTAGCAGCTCTCTAGCTCTCTCTGTTCTCTTCCTTCCTCTTTCTTCTCCATTTCTCTCTGTTTCTTTTCTCCTTTTCTTTTTCTGATATTTGATTTGTAGGTTTTATTATCTTTCTATAATTACAATTTACATGTTGACTTGACCCTCATATTCAATGAAAATTTGAAGTTTAGCTCTAACTTTACAATGGGATATTTTTATTTTTATTTTTATTTTTATTTTGTATACCAATGACTGTATGTTAGAGTTGTGAACTTGTGATTTTCTTTGATATAACATGTTTAATTTCGCTTGTAACAAATTAATGAATCGAGTGAATAACTTAAACAAGAACCATTAACCAATCTTGTAGTCGAATATATGCCAAATTAAGATAAATAATGTGAATAAAATATAATCATAAAACGAAAAAGTATAACAATAACATTGAAAAAAATTATCGACTAGAATTTAACACAAAACATCTGTGTTTGATTTGAGTACACTACTGTGATTCAGCATGGTGCTGTTATGAACATAGGTTTATGTTCATGATAATTGAACTAAACTGTACGAAATAGAGACTAATTAATGAATGATTTGTTCTTCAATTATTCATAACATTTCAAATTTACATTTGATAATGATGATTCTGTTTTTGATTTTGAACCTAATATTAGAGTTTGTGTTAGAACAAGTATATTCTATTCGTATTTGATCCATAATCATAATCTATATCCTTTTAAGTAATTTAATACATAGACATTTTAGTAATAAAAAAGAAGTTAATTCAAAGAAGGGAGCAGACTGCGGGGAGAGTATGTTTGGGGTGACTATAAAAGCACCCGTTTGAATATCATTCCTTGTAAATAGAATGGGCTTGGATAAAGGCCAATATTTTATTTTGGGCCTAATAGATGGACTAAGCCCACTGTCAAGTTTTTATATCAATATATTATTCAAAACTAATGGAATTGTAGGAAAATGAAGGGTTCAAAAATAAAATTAAATGACAATTTTTTTTCGGGTGTAATTTTAAGAATATCATTGTTTTAATAATTTAAGTTTAAATATCATTTAAACTGTGAATTTGGCAAAAATACCCTTAAACACACTCATAAAAAATAAGTCTCGCATTTTTTTTTTGTGTTTCCGAGACTTATTTTGTATTTTTGAGACTTATTTTCTAATTTTTGAGATTTTTTCAGATAATTTTTGACACTTTTCAAGTAGTTTTCGAGACTTATTTTCTAATTTTTGAGACTTTAAGGTAATTTTTGAGACTTTTAGGTCATTTTCCTAGATTTTTTACAATTTTCAAGATTGTTTAGACAAAAATGAAAATTTTTAAATATTTTTTTGTCATCTGCTTCATTGAAACCTCCACTGACCTCCAATTGAAGCAGGGACATAACTAGTATTAAATATCAGGGTGAGCTAAAATAAAAAATTTTGGCTGAAAATTGGCAATAATATAAAATTTCATTAATTAAAAATTAAGATACACATAGTCAAGAGAACATAACATACCCCGTAAAATGTATATTATAAACAAATACGTTAAGAATTAGTAATAAAAAAATTCCAAACAAATTATAAAAGATTCATAAAACACAAATACAATCAAACACTAATTAAGGTGTATCATATAATTTTTCAAAATATCAAATTTATTAATTACAAAATCTGAATCAATATTATGTGCAATCATTTTTCAATCTAAATAACCCGAAATTTGTTAAAAATTCATTTTTTATAAACTTTATTTTTGCTGATAGAGCATCACATCACAGATCTAGAAGCAAAAGAATAATTAAAAAACCAAAAAGAAATATCGTTAATTTGTAAATTTAAAATTAGATTAATCAATAATTAAATTACTCCTAAAATTCTATAAACAGAAAAATATAATAATCCTAAATTTCAATATGAAAAAAAAATTAAATTCATAATATTCTTAATAGAAAACTACTATTAAAGAAAGAATGAAAAAAAAAATATTAAACCTCATTATACGTGAATTGAAAGTATTAGTTGTAACTTTTATGTACATTATTTGTATTAGTTTTACCTACATTTCACGTCTCTGAAAAGAGGTGAACAGAGGTCTTTCATTTCCATCGATGAAGGATTTTGAAAAAAAAAAAAAAACTTAACAGTGACACGAACAAAATAAAAGAAGAAAATGAGGATATTTTAGTCATTTGGTGTCATTTAAACTTAATTTTTAAAATTTGTGATACTTTTAAAAGAGTAGTGCTATTGGCATACCCACCGCTGAACTATTTATACTCCTCTTTTAAATTCTTTTATATTTTTTTATCAAATTATTTAAAGGGACATACAATATTAATTAAAATAAACATATAAAAAGTAAAACTAATAAAATTCTACTTTCCTTATTTTAAAACCATAATGACATAGATTATTTCAAATCGCTGAATATTTACTATTTTTGTTTTTGTTTTCTTTCAGATATCGATCTCATATTTCTCATGTTTAGTGTTTATAGATTTTATTGTTCACATGTTTGTTTTGTTTTTCTTTTCAAATTCTTGATCCATGTTTGTTATTTTTTTTTTTCTCTCGGTTTATTTTCTTTTAGATCTTTCAGGCATTCTATGATTTGTATAAAGGGAGCGGATATTGACACCCACAAATATGAAAATCACACCCATATTTTAATAAAAATTTTAATTACAAAAATATCTCAATAGGGATTTACCAATAAAGACAAATTAGTTTAATTAAAAATAAAAAAAATACTATTTACACCCATTAATTACACCCATATCTTCAACTATATCACTTTATTATAAAAAAAAAAACCCTAATTAAACCCTAATTCTATTTTTTTATTTTGTAAACAGCTAAACTCTAATTCTATTCCTTAATTCTATTTCATATATCAAAATATCACATTATCATATAACAAAGTAATGAAACAAGAATTTTCAGAGGACTCCAATCATACAGAGGTACGTATTTATTTATTTTTGTTATGAATTCTATCAATAAAAAAAAAGTGAGAAGTAATTTTTTTTTTTAAAAAAAATAGCTGTACATCCATTGTTGGAACAATTATCGAATTTTTGTGAATTCTCAACAGATCATGAACAATGTTGGAGGCGAATGTACTATGGACTACAGTAATGAATTTACAAATTACGAGGTATAGTTATGCTTATACATTATATCAAAATTTTAGTTTTTGTCAGGGCCAGCCCATGGGGGCAGCAAACCCAGCATTTTGCTAGGGCCCCCAACCGGCCCAATTTAATTCTTCTTTTTTGGGGCCTCAGAACCCAATTTATTATCTTTAAACAGGGACCAATTCCAAAACATTTTACTTCTTTTATATATATTCATTTTCGGCCCAATAAACTAATTCAATTAAACCATCAAAATTTCAGGGCCAATAAACTTGTCATTGTGGTTATGAGACCACATCACTACACTATTTAAAACAAAAACAAATAGTAAATCAGTTAAGGGATATAATCACTTTCCCCCCTTTAGTTGGCCATATTAGACACTTTACCCCCTCTAGTTTCAGTGATGACAATTTTTGCCCTGTAGTTTTCCATATTCGTCATTTCCCCACTACCGTTAGATTTTCCATTCAAAAAGTTAATTTTCATGTTAAAAGACATTGTTGCCCTTCAATAATCGTGAATGGGTGGGATTTTTTTTAAGAAATTAATCAAAAATCAACCCCAAAAATCACCATAAACCCACAAATCCCTTCTCTTCTCTCTCTCCAAATCCAAAAATCACCATAAACCCACAAATCCCTTCTCTTCGAAACCAAACCCAGAAAAATCAACTCCAAAAATCACCATCGATTTTTATGTTAATGATAATAATTTTATATAGGGCCTCGATTTTTATTAATATCATAAAATCGCTCGGGCCCCAAAATGTCTGGAGACGGCCCTGGTTTTTGTAGAAGAGAAAACAAATTTAAATTATTTTTTACTTGATAACTGGATTTTGGGTGTTCACTCTGGATTCGAAAGAATCAAAATAAGGTTTCAAATTGTTGTTTAAGTGGGTGTTTGTTGTTTGGGTTCAATGTGGCTTGTTGGTATGTTATTCATTTTTGTTCCTTGTTTTGGTTGTTAATAAAATTTTGCTACTTCAAAAAAAAATATTGTTTGCTTACTAGTATTATATCATAAGATTAATTTTGTTTTAATCTGTGAATTGTATTAACTATATATGTATGTACTATAGGCAGGTATTTAAAAGTAGAGAATCTTTAATTCAATGGACCCGTGAAGTAGGAAAAAACAATGGATTTGTGATTGTAATCCTTGAAGAATATTTTTTGTTTAAAAGTTTTATAATTATGGTGTTTTTACTAGTGTAATAGTGTAATATTGTTTTCCTCTATTGGTAAATAACAAATATCGGGTTTTACTTTGATAGCTGAAAGCCTTGATATTTCTTTTGTTATTACTCTTAATATTTCTTTTGTTATTTATTTTGGTAAAAAAAAATAGCAGGTCTTTACTTTTCATAGCTGCACACTCAAGCACTCTTGTTCATATAATAAATACCATAAGCATGCTTTAAGTACATATATATATATAGCTTGAAATTAGTATGAAATAGAGATTCTCGAAATTTAAGGGTCCGTCCTGTAAGCGTTTTTCATTCTTTGTTTTTTTAAAAATGAAAATGAAAATGAAAATAGTAATAGTGTTTTTGGTTTCGGTTTCGAATTCCGAAAACACGTCTGGTAGCATATGCTGAAAACTGTATTCTAAAAATAAAAACACCAAAAACGCGTCTGGTAGATTAATCAAAAAATATAAAAGTTTGATAATAATTCATCCCAAATAAGTATAAATTAAGTTAAAAAATTTATTAAATAAAAATTACATTCAAACAAAGAATTTAAAATAATAAACATTATTTTTTTAAATATTAATTATTATTTTTAACCAGATAAATCTCTGATTCTAAATCATCATCATCGCCATTTTTTTTCTCATGTAAAAGACCAGATCAATCTTTTTTTTTTTAATTCAATCATCATCAATCTCTATCTTTTTTTTATCTCCATCTGTGCATTTATCACCAATTATTCTTTTCATCTAAAAAAAAAAGCAAAAACCAATTCTAGCAACTTCTCAGAAGAATGAATTAGATCTGTCACTCATCACCACCAGTTTTTCACCATATTGCATAAAGTGCTTGTAGAAGATCAACAAAAAAAAATCCATGAAAAACCCATTAAAAACGCACGTACATTCATCATCTCACCAAATCACTTTCTCTCCACCACCAAATTTCACTTTGTCAAACGGTCGGCTTCAATGGAAAAGATGGACAGAATATGATGGGATTAGCTGTGGCGGCGGCGGACGGAGGAGGGGCAGGGCGGGAGACAGCCGGTGGTCTAGAAGACCAGCTGAAGAAGATCGGCGGCGAGCTGGAGCTGATCAGCGGCGGCGTGACGGCGAAGGAAGAAAGAAGATGAAGATGGGAAGAGAGAAGATGATGAAGAAAATGAAGAAGCCATGGTTGAAGAGAAAAAAGAAAAAAGAAAATAATTTTATTGTTAACTCTTTTAAAAAACAAAAACAAAAATGAAAAACACTTTTTTTTCCAAATATTTCACTGTTAACATTAGTTATGTTTTTCAGTTTTTTTTTTTAATTTTTTAAATAAAATGAAAAACGGTTAACGAACATAAATTCAAAATTGTTTTTGGAAAACAAAAAGGAAAACGGACTGAAAAACAGCTGCAGGAGGGGCCTAAGAATTTTAGAATTCTCAAGACTGTGTTTTCGAGTTCGGAGAGCTTACAAATTTATCATTTGTAAAAATGAGTGTGTTAATAACTTATGAGAGTTTATAAATAAATTATATTAAAATGAAAACATTCATTTAAATATGTGTACTATTGAGATTAAGAAGCGTGTTTATAGTAATGTTTTAATTTTAAATTTTAGATATAGGTGTACTTATAAATATGAATGTGATTATCATATTTGTGGGTGTCAATATCCGTTCCCTTGTATAAATTCTTTTGTAGATTTTATTCTGGATCTTCCAAAGTTAGTTTAATACTATTTACTAAAAACAAAATAACGATATCGCACAAAGAATCGCAACCAAGAAAATCTAATACCTGCTGAAACAAAACCACACTAAAACCCTAACTCAATCGCTCAAAAAAATCATCCTATGATCACTATTACACTCACAATCTACCACCAACAATCCAATCAACTACAAAAAAAATAGCATATAATAGAGATGGTTTAACCATGAATTAAAAAGAAAAAAGAAGTCATATAGATGAATGTGAGAAAACTGTATATAAAAATTAGAGATGAAAGAGTATATTAAATTTGAAAAATATGTAAAAGGATAATTCTAAAAATAAATAAATAAAAATTAATAAAAATATTTAATTTTATATAATAAAATCATAATTTTAAAACAGTGAAATATAAATAGTCCAGTATCAAAGTTACAACTAGAACCAGTCCGTTTAAAATTCAACATAAAAGAGTACTGTTTGATACCATTCCGCTTTAAATAAGCTACCTCCATTTCTACGAGACTCGAGAGACAATCTCCTTATTATATGGCTAATAATTCTTTAATATATTCAACATTTTTCTTTTTTGGGTGTATTTGATCAAGAGCTTTAAAAATCTTTAGACATGACGTCTAGCTGTACTAAGATTGCGTCTCTAACATTACAAACAAGCTTATAAATCACTTTCCATGAAAGATCGAAATTGGTCAAAATCAAATAAGGATGGGGTAGTCAATTAGGATTTCAAACGACTTTTAATGATTTTTATAGAATTAAAAAGTTTAGGTGTATTCAATATAGATTTTTAAAGACTCTATAAAAGTCATGAGGTATTCAATACATACTTTTATAAACTTTAAAAAAGTCATTAAAAGTCATATGGTATTCAATCAAGATTTTTTAACGGTCTATGAAAATTATAAGATATTCAAAATCTCAATAACTTTTAATGACTTTTAAATAACAATGACTTTTAATGATTTTTAGTTATAACAAATCTCACAATTTGTCTTTCATTCTTACCAAAAAGTTTGAATAATTTTTGTTTTAAAAAATAAAAAGAATTTCACCTTAGAAGAGAAACATAAAACTCTTTGAAAAACATTAATCATCAAACATATGTTATATCTTCAAATAAAAGAATACACATTCTTAACAAATTTTACAAATAAAATAAAATGAATAACTTTTAAAATAAATAAATATTATAAAAAAATACAAACATTAACGACCTATAACAAAAAAAAATTAACTAAAAAATTAATATAAAACAACTCTCCATATGCTATACAATTAAGGATGAGAGAATTTTTTTACATCTATTTTCAAAGCAACTAATCAACAACGAAACAAATCAAACGAACTTCATTTATGTTCATTAAAAATAATAAAAGACAAAAATCACTACTCAATCATGCAAATATGCTATAATCATAGTCGCGTATGAGCGTGACTCCATGTAATTATAAACAATATCAAACCACCCACTTTTAGACGTGAATCTTGTTCAACAACTATGTGCGGTTTTTATCTTTTATCTTCAGTAACTTGAATTAATTTTGGGTAGATTTTTTATACCCATTGACATATTTTTGTAGAGACATATAAACGTTAATATTATTGTCGATTTGCTACATTTATTCTAAAAGAAAATTTATAATATTTTGGCTAATTATATAATAAAATTACAAATAAAAATTTTAAAATCACATATATAGATAAAATGTTTTTGTCAAGTTTAATTAACAATGATTTTTTTTTATTCTTTTTAAATAATATATTTTTATTAATAAGAAAAATATATATAATTTTACTAAAACAAAGTATATATCATATTTAAAAATCAATAAATATTTATAAATGTCTATAAAAGTCTCTAAAAGTCATTTGAAATAAAAGTCTATGAAAGTTTTTCATAATTTTGTAATGTCTATAAAAGTCTATGAAATCTGTAAAAGTCATCTACTTAAAAAAGTCATTTACTTAAAAAAAAGTCATTATAAGTCTTTTGAAATCCTAATCGAATATACCCTCATAAATTTCTAATTAATTAATTAACACAGTTTAAACAACATCTCTTAACGACCCAAAATCCATGGACGTCTTTCCATGTTTATTTTAGTTCAGGC
The DNA here is from genome assembly GCA_033220585.1 of Dipteronia sinensis. Taxonomy (NCBI): domain Eukaryota; kingdom Viridiplantae; phylum Streptophyta; class Magnoliopsida; order Sapindales; family Sapindaceae; genus Dipteronia; species Dipteronia sinensis. The sequence continues at coordinate 84,381,876 of CM065636.1, read as the reverse complement.
AGAGTAGGCGAGACTTGAGAGGAGGATACACCAAAAAGAAACAAACATTAGTGACAGTTTTTAATTTAACCCGCCAATGATTAGCTGAAGTAATTATGTCTGTAATAAGAGTCTAATCCCACAAAATTGACCAAAGAGAAAACCGACACACCATGCACTCTTCTCCACATAAAGCCACGTGTCACCAAAAGCGTAAATTATAATAAAATAATCGTCTGTCTAGCTGGACCAGTTCCACGACCCAACCCAACACCCATCACTCTCTCTCTCTCTAGATCTTATTACAGTCGTTATATAAATTTTTTATTTTTTATTTTTACAAACAGTCTTTATATAATTTCAATCACAAATCTGGAAGTGGAGCTAAAAATGGAAAACATCATCTATCTCTGAAGATCTATCATTAAATTCTGACTTAATTACACTCATTTTTCAAAATTTTGACTTGCTAAATCAGGCACTGTTGATTAGAGTCTCTGCTGGTGATCTAGCTATTCTAGGGTTTTGATTTTTTTTATTTTTTTTAATCTGGTCATGTGAATTTCACAGCCGCCAAATTAGATGGCCTCGATCCGGCGAACTCTCTCTCCGGCATATCACGACCGTTCCTTTCAAAACGGAGCTAACTCTGCATTTCCAGTCACCACTTCGGCTTCTCACAAGTTGTTACCTAACGGTAAATACTCCTCCTCTTTGCCGTTACTGTCTATCAACGCCTTCGCCGTTAGTCTCCTTCGTTTCTTCTCGTCGCGGAAGATTTGGAGGAAGTCTCTTTACCGATGCCTTTTGTTTTTCGTGCTCGGACTTTTGTTAGGGATGACACCGTTTGGCCATGTCACCGACATTGATAACCGCGACGTCTTCTTCGAGATCAAGCCGCCACATGTCAATGTTCAATTGGACAGCGACAACGGCGATCGCATCAGTAAGCGCGACGAAATCGTGTTGGATTCGGTCTCTCTAGGTGTCGACCTGAGAAATGAAGAGAAAATAGTTGAGAGTTTTAGGTACGATTTTGCGCCGATGAAGCAGTTGATTGTGATCACGCCGACGTACAACCGCGCAATGCAGGCCTACTTTTTGAATAGATTAGCGCAGGTTTTGAGGCTTGTACGGCCGCCTGTACTGTGGATTGTGGTGGAGGCGAAGGTGGCGTCTTTTGAGACGGCCGAAATGCTTCGGAAAACTGGGGTTATGTATAGGCACTTGGTGTCTCAACAGAATTCGAGCAGTGTGAAAGATAGAGGGGTTCATCAAAGGAATGCCGGTCTCGAGCATATCGAAAGGCATAGGCTTGACGGGATTGTGTATTTCGCTGATGATGACAATGTGTACTCGATTGAGCTCTTTGAGAGCTTGAGAGAAATCAGGTATCGATTGCTTTTTGTTCTTTACTTTTCGGAATTTGGCTTTGTTCCCTATTATATGTAGTAACTTTCATTTATTGCATTTTAAAGTGTAGAACTGTAGATGAACTTTAATTTGTGAGTAACATTGTGCTAAAAATATGATGAAAATGATTAGTGTATTCTAACTTAGACTTTATTGATTCTGGTAGTTATGTGTTTGTGAGTGTTAGTGTTTGTGGTGATGTCATGTGTTGTCTGTGTTAATCAATGAGATATGAAGAACTTTGATTTTGTGAGTGTTGTGTTTTTTGTTATATTTGTTTGGATGTGCAGCTGCTGCAGCATATGTAGAAACATAACAATAGTGGCTTAAATATTATACTTTCCTGAAATATGTCTAAAATTTAAAGCTTATTGCACAGGATGGAAATTCCACAATGATGGTTTGGTTGGCAAATATATGTTAGCCACATCTATTAATTAACTATTATACCATTTCGTTCCTAATGACGACATACGATTATACGAAAGCTTGACATGCGTGGCATACAAACGTAACAAATGCATATTGATTGGTGATCAAATAATTTCTCCAATCAGTGGGGTGCTTTGACTTCTTTTGCAACACTTGTCCTCTCTTTTCCTTCCATTTCAATTATGTATTAACTTTCGTTTGATCGGTAGACATTGGAGGATAGAGACAGTTTATATGCTTTTTGTTTGTTACTGGTTTATTTACTGAACTGCTTCAACAAGTACCTGCTGTTCAGTTCCTTTTTTTTTTCTTATGGGTTAAGGATCTTGTGATAATGAAATGATAACAGGACTGACCCTTGGTGACTTCTTGTTCATCCGATTTTTAACTTGTCTAGCCCCACATGTGGATTTTACATATACATATTGTTTCACAATTTGCTCATTTGGGTTTTCTAAAAAAGTTAATTATTGTATCCGTCCTTGCATCTTAGCTCTGTAATTCAAGTTATATATTACGCACTGCTGACATTTTGTGCCTAGCGTAACAGCCTTCTGATTGCATAATAGTTATGAGTACAGTTGGATGGTTGGATTTTGTTTGATATTTGAAATTTTACAGTCTATCAATCCCTCCTTCCTTCCTCCCCTGTTTCTCAGTATGTCCTTCTTCCTCTTTCAACCATACTCGTTTTACCAATTGGATGAATTTCCTGTCTTGAGTTTTAGAATACAAATTAGATTCGGCATGTCTTCGGTCTGCCATTAGACCAGAAAATCTGTAAATGCTGAAGTTTAAATCATGGTGCATTGCAGTGTTTTTCTGCATATACCTGACGTTTCTATACTTTTTGGTGTAGCCGATTTGGCACTTGGCCTGTTGCCATGCTTGCACAAAGCAAAAACAAGGCAATTTTAGAAGGTCCCGTATGCAATGGAAGTCATGTTATTGGGTGGCACACAAATGATAAAAGTAAAAGACTTCGCAGATTTCACGTTGATATGTCCGGATTTGCCTTTAACAGCACTATTTTGTGGAATCCAAAGAGATGGCGACGCCCCTTCTCAAATCCAACGCGGCAGTTAGACACAGTGAAAGAGGGTTTCCAAGTATACATCTTTCTCATTTTATTTTGTGTATACAGTTTTGCCATCTTACTTCAAAGTTATGACATGCAATAATTTGTTTTGTGCATTGACATTTTTCATCTTTTATTTTTAAATTTCTTTTTACAGGAGACAACGTTTATAAAGCAAGTGGTGGAAGATGAATACCAAATGGAAGGTATCCCATCTGGTTGTTCAAGGATTCTGAACTGGCATCTCCATTTGGATAGTCACAACCTTGCTTATCCAAGAGGCTGGCTGCTTCAGAAAAACCTTGATGTTGTTCTCCCTCTCAAGTGATGTACTTCAATCCTGCAATTTTGATGCGAAGAGCCTTAGATGGGTATGGTTTTATAAGTTACGCTTTCTCGGTACTTTCATTTCCACATTTTTGTTTGTTGGGGAAATCGGCCTCCCAAAAAGTCTTACAAAAAATAAAACCTTTTTGGCAGTTTACATCTTCCCCATTCATTTAAGATTGAGGGAGAAAAAAAGAACAGAAACATGTTAAATGTTCATTCTTTTCTGTGCAAGATCAAAGAGTTTTTTTAGTCGAATATGTTATGTTGGGGTGCTTCAAATTTTTTAACTCTGTTTATTTTTTTTTTCCCGCTGTGACAGTTCGGTCCTTAAATTTGAGTTGGTGGCCAACTTGGTGAGCAAATTGTTGCCTCATCTGCAACCATGAGGTTACAGAGTCGATCAGCTGGCCGTGACAAAGAAACAGAAGATTTATAATTTTACCTGTACAATTTTTTAGCTTGATATTCTTTCACAGGAAGAAGATTTTAGTTTTTGTTCTTTTTTTGTGGGTTGTAGAGTTGCGGCGCTTGTTATTGTGTAATTGCGTAATATTCAAAACAATATACACCCGCGTCCCTTCAAAATGGAAGGTGTTCTTCAAAATGGAAAGGTGTTCCTTAAGGGGGGGTATGTTGTGACTTGTGAATCCATCTTATGTATGCAGTGATATAGGCTGTATCAAAAATCGGACAAAAGGAAACTTGGAATCGAACTTTTCAGTTATCTCGGCTGGCTAGTCAGTTTTCTTGCTGTTTCGGTTCATTGTATTTGACTTGTTCAAGTGTCATGCATTATTGCAAAGAAATGTGATCTCTGTGGAAGTGAGAAGTGAGACCAATGAATATTATTTGTAAGAGAAAATGGCTTCAATATAAAATGTTGAAGTAGTATTCTTATATGATGTTCTTTCAATTCAAATAATGGCCTGAGGCCATCTCCAATCGTTCACTATAATTTTCTCCATTTTGAAAACTGAAAATGGAATATTCAAATAATATTCCATTTCTATAAATTTACTACACCAACCATTCTCGATTTTATAATCTCTAAATAATAAAATATTAATATTTTTCAAACTTTCGTTAGTAAAATTGTTTTTTCTTTATTATTTTAGATATTAATTTACTCATTTTTATTACTCTAAAAATTTTCTAATCTTTTTTATAATTATCCACACAACTATTTTTAGATGTAATGGTTTTGAAATAATTTTTTACCATTTTTGTTTGCACATAATATTATTTATCGAAAACGCGAAGAGATTAGAATTATAGAGAAAGTTCTGCATTATTGGAGATGTTAATGTTAATATTTTGTTTTAATGAATTATTTAGAGTTAATTATTATGATATATGTTAATTACATATAAAAATGTATGATTTGAAAATATTTATTTTGAATTAAAATATTTATTAATTCATTATTAAAAAATAAAAAATAATTAAATATAGTCAATATAATGCTCAATTGAAATATCTCAATAAAATATTTCTAATGATATAATTTTTGTAGCGATTATATTTATGAATATGAAAAGTTATATTAAATTAATTGAGTTTAGTTAAAAATATAAAAAATAGATAGGAGAGAGAAAATAATATTATTTAATGTAAATATGGAATAAAGATTGAGATTTGAATCTCTAAATTTAGAGATCCAAATCAAATCTCCAAATTCAAATCCCCATTTTAAGGAACCATTAAAGTGAAATGAGTCTCCATTTTATTTTAACAAAATGGAGACCTGTTGGAGATTGTCTAAGTGCAAATAATGCCGCTACAAGATACATAAAAACCCGAAAAGTGATGTGAAACAGTTCCTTGAACTGAGATTTACAAATGATATTACAGATTTAACGGTTGGGAAGCAGCAGTGATCACAAAACTCAACATCTTTCACCTTTCTTTCCAGTTGATTTATTTTTTAATAATGCACTTCTAGTTGGCCATTACCGTACACCTTGCAATGAATCAATAATTAGGAGAATGAATTCGAAAGGAAAAAAAAAAAAAAGCTTAAAAAGAATTTTTGCCATAAATTCTTAGACCTGAGTTTCAATCCAAACCCTTTGCAGTTTCAACTGCCAACAACGTAAATTATATTTCGATCAAATTTTGATGACAATTAAGCAACAGTGAGACAACTGGGGGCATTTGTAGCAGTCACACACACCCAAAACACCGTATGTAGCAGTAAAGGTGTGTTTGTTACGCGGGACGAGACGGGACAGAACGAGGTGAGACAACTTGTTCTTGTCCCACGTTTGGTGCGATTTTAGTGTGGGACTGGATGGGACATAGTGGGACAAAAATCCCAAAAAACTGTCCCACCTTACACCCTCGGCCAACTTGTCCATGACCATGGGACAAGTCTAGAAAATACTTCTTTGCCCTTAAAACTTTCAAAAAATTACATCTATATAAATTAAAACCCTAACTTTTTTCTCTCCTCTCTCCTCTCTCCTCTCTTCTCTCTTCTCTCCAACCCTAACCCGATCGGTGTTCTTCTCTACAAACCGCCGCAACTCGTCGTCGGCTTGGTTTGCCCGCGCATCGATCGATGTTCTTCTCTCCAAACCGCCGCAACACGTCGCCGGCCTGATTTGCTTGACAAATGATCAGTGTTCTTCTCTCCAAACACCGATCGATCGGTGTTCTTCTCTCCAAACAATCGATCGGCCTGGTTTGCTTTACACCGCCGAATCGCCGCGATCTTCGGCGATCTGAGTTTGATCGACGTTGAGGATGGTTATTGGGGTTTTGGATGTTGACGATGATTGTTGTGTAGTTTTTATTTTTTTTTCAATTTTTTTTTTCAGATTTTTGATGAAATATGATTTTTTGATTGTTGGGTTTTTTTATTTGTTTTCAATTTTTTCTAGATTTTTTTATTCTTGTGTTTTTTGATTTTTTTTCAATTTTTTTTCCAGATTTTTTGATGAAATCTGATCTTTTTATTGTTGGGTTTTTTGATTTGTTTTCATATTTGTTTTTTTTTTTTTGATTTGAAGACATCTGATTTTCCAGATTTTTTGATGGAATTTCCATATTTAAGAACAAGAAAAAATTATTAGGATGAATGTTGGTGGAGACCAATCCCTTTTTTTTTACCGTCCATCAATCATTAATATCTGAAAATAATTAATCAATCATGATGGTGATTGATGGACGGTGGAGATCCAATCTGGAAAATAATTAATATCTGAAAATTTATTAAGTTAATCCCAACCATCCATCTTAAATAATTTTGTAAAATTATTAATTAAAATATTTTTCAATAACAATAAGGGCACTATAGTCATTTGAACCTCTTGTCCCGTCCTGTCCCAGCCATACCAAACACATAACAGTACAATCAACAGTTCCGTCCCAGGCATTCCAAACACAATATGGAACAACTGTCCTGTCCTGTCCAGTCCAGTCCAGTCCCGTCCCCATACCAAACGCACCCTACAGGACAGTTGTTTCATATTGTGTTTGGAATGCCTGGGACAGAACTGTTGACTGTACTGTGTTTGGTATGACTGGGACAGGACGAGACAAGAAGTTCAAATGACCATAGTGCCCTTATTGTTATTGAAAAATATTTTAATTAATAATTTTACAAGATTATTTAAGATGGATGGTTGGGATTAACTTAATAAATTTTCAGATATTAATTATTTTCCAGATTGAATCTCCACCGTCCATCAATCTTAATCAATCATGATGGTGATTGATGGACGACGGAGATCCAATCTGGGATTGGTCTCCACCAACATTCATCCTAATAATTTTTTCTTGTTCTTAAATCTGGAAATTCCATCAAAAAATCTAGAAAATCAGATGTCTTCAAATCAAAAAACAAAACAAATATGAAAACAAATAAAAAAACACAACAATAAAAAAATCAGATTTCATCAAAAAATCTAGAAAAAAAATTTGAAAAAAAATCAAAAAACACAAGAATCAAAAAATCTGGAAAAAAATTGAAAACAAATAAAAAAACCCAACAATCAAAAATCATATTTCATCAAAAATCTGGAAAAAAAATTGAAAAAAAAATAAAAATTACACAACAATCATCGTCAACATCCAAAACCCCAATAACCATCGTCAACGTCGATCAAACTCAGATTGTTTGGAGAGAAGAACACCGATCGATCGGCGGTGTAAAGCAAACCGGGCCGATCGGGTTGTTTGGAGAGAAGAATACCGATAGATCGGTGTTTGGAGAGAAGAACACCGGTCGATTGTCAAGCAAACCAGGCCGGCGACGAGTTGCGACAATTTGGAGAGAAGAACACCGATCGATGCGCGGGCAGACCAAGCCGGCGACAAGTTGCAGCGGTTTGGAGAGAAGAACACCGATCGGGTTGGGGTTGAAGAGAAGAGAGAAGAGAGGAGAGAGGAGAGAAAAAAATTAGGGTTCTAATTTATAAAGATGTAATTTTTTAAAAGTTTTAAGGGTAAAGAAGTCTTTTCTGGACTTGTCCCATGGCCATGGACAAGTTGGCCGAGGGTGTAGGGTTGGACAGTTTTTTGGGATTTTTGTCCCACTCTATCCCATCCAGTCCCACACTAAAATCGCACCAAACGTGGGACAAGGACAAGTTGTCCCACCTTGTTCTGTCCTGTCCAATCCCGCGTAACAAACGCACCCTAAAGGAGAAAATATTCAATACACAACTAACACTAAAATTATGTCAAGTGACGTGGGGGTGTGATATGAAAATCACATTTAATTTGTTATTTATACGACATGATATAAGATGCATTGAAGTTTCTTCGCTGCAAACATATAACACATCATTTAATGGAGGCAACAAGCAACATGAGCACTTTACATCAAAAAAAAAAAAAAATTACAACCATTCCTAATCCAAAGGCTAACTCAACCATTACATTGTTGCTACTGATCCCGCAGGAACTCCTAACCTAATACAATATTGACAGCACTGCAAATCCAACCTTCCCTTTTATATTTCACAGGGTCATTCATCGTAACCAGGGGAACCGGATCCATCGTTTCTTCAAGATCACAGGGTCCCCCTAAATAAAAAATATGGGAACTGTTGGTGGGTGCTTGAAAAGCTTTTTAAGCAGCTACCAACCAACCACACTAAAGTGAATATCAAAATTCAAAGAATAAAAATTAACGAACAAAAGATCAAAAGTGTGAAATTTACAAATATGTTGCATCATTCCCCAAAGGCTGTAGAGCTGTTGGTGGGGAATCTATTTTCCTCTGATGGCGGTGATCCCTCGACATTGCACTGTACTGATTTAGAGTCATGGGTAGTAAATCAGTCATGGCCCATGGGTAGTCAAAAAGTGATCAGCCGCTACAAGAGTAGCAGACTTGTATCTTTCTTTCAATAACTGGAAGTCTGGAACCATCAGATGGACCGACTTTGTGTTGATCTGTTTCTACCTTGAGGTAAGTAGGTAACAAAAGGTCAGTTTCAAACTTCCCCAAGTTTTAACTGTCACGTCGTAGTTGCTCCATGAACTGAAGAACCTGTATCTGATGGGTGCAAAGACGACATATGCTGCTGTTGCATAAGTGATTCATTTGCAAGACCAAGGAGTGCAAGTGTTGATCTGAAAAAGTGTAAAATGCAACAGTTAACCAAAACATAAGATTGAGAATAACTCCCTAACCACATTAAAATAATATAAAGAAGCGTCCTTTTAAATCTCCGTTGATTCAATGCCAATATGACTTTCAACAACTAAATCAAACTAGATGACTAAAGAAATTTTACTTGTTAAAAAAATTACAAAGTAGACAAAAAAAAAAACCAAAATACCCTTTTTATTTAATGGGCATATGTAGAGGTGTAGAGAATCAGAACCTGGAACTCAACATCTAGCTAATAATTACATGATCTTATGTCAAAATATACTTGGTATCTCCACAATGAAATATAAACTGTATGCAAATATTTCACTAAAAATCTTTCTGAAGGTAATAAAAAAAGAAACTTGAATAATAAACAAAAGAAGACAGACTAGTAATTTTTGGCAGAATGTGTAATCAATCAGATCCAGAAAAATTGTACCTAGGTATTGAAGCTTTCATACTTGGTTGGTTGGCATAGGCAGCTAGGGCAGCTCTGAGGTTAGCATATTTATTCAAAGCATTCTCAAGTTGTGGAGGTGGTAACTGCAATCATCAAACAGGACATTGTTATAGGCTCAAAAGACCAGTAAAAGAAGGGGAATTCTTCACACATGGACATCATAAGCTACCTTTAACAATACGGGAAAGGAATGCGGTCGTGTCTGAGACACACATTTCAAGAACCCAACCCACAACTTTGGCATTCTCCACACCTGTATATCACACACAAGTAAAACACATCAGTTGCTTCACCAATACACTAAAAGCTCATTAACCAGACTAGAGTCATTATAATCCGTAAAGTATCTAATTTACAAATAACAGAAGAGCTGAACTTTAATTTGAGCTGTAATACCTGTTTACTCACAAGTTTGGACAGTAATTCCATAACAAAATCAACCTGAATGCACACAAACATGGAAGTTATAGACTATTAACTGATCATTCTCAATGTCACTCTTTGATATCATCTATAAATAACAGCTAATGCCATAAACAAACAAGCTAATAATATATGTGCATGTAAATTTATCACTAGAAGGGAATGATAAGCCCGGGATTTCAGGTTAGTAAATTATATAATGCCCAACAAAAGCAATATATTAACCAAAAATTAAACATACGCAGTTTGCTAAAATCCCGCAAAGGTAAAATCTAATTCTATATTAAAACACTTAAAATGTTAACAGCTCTAAAGGGGTGCTGTCACTGAGAGTTTAGACGGCGGTCACGGCGTGTTAGTTTCTTGAAGAGGATGAAGTAGATAACCTGTTATTTGATTTTCTAAAGTTGCATATATTTATTTACTTTTGAAGTCGACCTATGATGAATAAGGGAGCAAATTTACAAATTGCAATTCTGGACTGAACTTAGTGATGTTGCAGTTTTCAAGGTTTATCAGTCCTGAACGGAGGGCATCTCTTATAAGTTTTTAGTTTTAGTGAACTATTAAAGTTAAAAATTACAAAAAGACAAAAAAAGTTTACTTGTTAGGTAAGGAGACAACTTATAAGAGAAATTATACATGACGGTTTCTCTGATAAGGTGGCAACTTAACAAAATAATTTTGTTTAGTCTTGTAATAAATTATTAACATTGACAGTTACTCAATGTCAAAAAGCTCTTTGTTAGGTAAGGTGGCACCGTATAAGAGAAAAATTATATAATATACAAGTCATTAATATCCCATGACAGATGGGATTGCGTTTTCCTGAGACATGCCAGAAACAAAGATGGAAAGACAAGGTCCCAGCATCTATGTACATGACCCACATTAAATTTTAATCTTTAACAAAAAATGATAAGCAATCATAAAGATTAGAGTTTACCAGTGTGGGAAAAGCATCAATTGCCTGAATTACTGTTCTCATGAAAAGAAGAGGCAGAGGAGTTTGATCAACCTGAAACGGAAAACCAATCACTACAAACATAAAATACATGCACGTGTCCACAAGAGATTTAATAAAAAATTGCATACCATTTGATTCAAGGCCTTTGCCAAAACCTGCTGCGTGAAAACTGTACGTTGCTCAAAACAAGCTGAACAAGCATCCGTTATCTGAAAATATTAATGGAATTTAAATAAGACTCTTATGGGCAGGGTGTATGATACATTAAGGGTACGCAACTTAGATGCTCCTAACTATAATCTACACAGGGAATGGTCACCAGGAAATGCATCACGTAATGAAATCTTATGTATTAGCAACAAGAGCTCCAACTGACTAAGCCAAGAAGTTAGGGCGTGGCTTCATTGAATTGCATAGTCTTAAGGTCCACAAGATCTCATAGACTACCATGCTAAGGTAACAATTTTGACAGGAAAACAGTTTATACCCAAACCCAAACTGAGCATTGGGTGCACAAACACAGCCGGTAAAAAGTAGCAAATATTTATAGTTGGTATGGACAAAACAGGTCCCCGTTAAAGCTTAACATATTCGTAGATACAAGATGATAGAGAAGTTGCATACACTAGTTTGATTCTCCAACAGAGTTTAACTCAATATGCTTTGATGGAAAATTATTTTATTCAAGTTGAAAGGCACTGGGCAGGACGATACATCATTATATATAGCTGGATGGTAAAGGAAAATCATGTATCTATTAGATGAGCAAAATTTGGACATTTCTTAGTACTGCAAGTCATATCCAGCATATTTCATTAAAGTCTGATGTTCCAAAAATATGTTTTGCTATTGAATAATAAACATTACAATGGAATTAATATCTAACCTAAACTGACTCTCATCTGAAATGAGTTTGAATTGCACAACCATGGGTGGAACATGTTTGTTTGGAATTAGGAAACCAGCTCAAACCCTAGAATTGAGCTTAATTACTCTACCAGCCCAACAATGTCAATTTATAATGATAGATGACATGCCTTTTTGAGTGCTAGCCCTTCTCTTTCTGGAACAATGTCGTGAATAGCAACCAACACTTCAACAGGCGTTAAAGCTGGACCTGTATGTGCTGAACCCTGCAATGGATAATTATGAACCATATAACATTACCAAAACCCTAATACTACTTATACCAAATATGTTATCTAAAACCTCATTCCAAATGCGGTGGGCATGTAAATCAAGACATAATCCGGTAGTTACAAGTCACTTGCCACATCTTTAGGATGAGTTTTCGGCAAAACATTTGGGCTAAGTAGTATTACTTTAAACAACAACAACATGGTCCCAAATTTTAATATGATGCTACTACTAAAGGTCACAAAATGATGATAATATACAATATAGCATAACTTACAAGATGACATTTAGAACATTCAACTATACCTGCAGTATGTGATCAAGTGCCATCTGAAACTTTTCTAATGGAAGGTCAACAAGGCGAGGGAAAATAGGTAAGACCTGCAGACACAAAATGATAGAAGTTGGCATTTATGAGAAATCATATATATAAAGTTAACAACAACACTTCAATAATGCTACTTCATGCAATTAACATGAAAATCACAAGTCTGAAGAGACATTTCATTTAAGACTTAAGAGAATTATGAAATTAGAGTAACATGTCATCTTGTCACAAACCAACGTTAACATGGTTATTTTTAATAAATTCTGGTTAGGAGTCTTCCTCTGACTTTTATCCAATTCCAAAAACTTGTAATATAAACAGTTACAAATTTCTTGTTTATTTAGTCAGTCCTAATGCAACTTGATTTGGATAGTCAGGGAACTTGTGGAATATTATATTCCAAAATGGGTGACCCACCGGTTGGGATTGGATTGGATTGGATAAGATTTGATGGGATAAAATGTAATAGCCCATATTTGGTGCACTATGGATTGGATTAAAAATAATCCTAACTTGGTATAAGAAGGAATTTGATTAAACAAGTTTTTGAAGAAAATTAAAAATATAAAAAATAATTAACAAAATAAAAAGTTGTTTTTTATTTGGTCTGATTAACCTCTAGACACATTAGAATTCTTTGTATACACTAATAATACATAATATTTATCAGCAATATCTGTTCATAATGTTGTATATTTTAATTTCAATATGAAAAAGGAAGAGAAACAAGAAACTGGGCAAGCAAACCTCATTCTTGGAAAGTGAAGAAAGCATTGGAATAAGAATGGTAGCATCCTGCAAAAGAATAGAGTGTGTATAAGACCTACAATGCAAAAACTACAATTATAGGTAAGAGGCAAGAAACATTAAGCTTCAGGTAAGCAAAAAACCTTTAACTTAGTTTCATATAAATGTTTCACAGTAGCTATTAGATTGGAAGAAGGTGTTGTTTCTTGAGTCAATATTTGCAGCACCTATCGATACAACAAAACCACAATCAGCTTCATCCATAGGCAGATGAAAGCAAAATACTTTAAAAATGAAATAGTTCATCAGAAACTGGAAAAGAAAAAAAATTTACCAGGGTCAAAAGATGTTCACTTCCTTGTGGTGGATCAGATATTATATGAAGCAATTCAGAACAAGAAGAGCCTAAGGCCCTTATAAGAATCGGGATATGGCGATGAAATGCCTGCATCATTCCAAAAGGTACTGATTAAGAATTAGCAATGTAATAATACCATTGCTAGTGTTTATAATTTTGTTTTTACAAAAATAGAAAGTTAAGCTTTTTCAAATTTAAATAAAAAAGATGAAAGTCATGCTTATTCAAAATAAAATTTCCTTTTTACTCTAAGTTCAGTTTTAAATAGAGAAGATTCTACTCAAATGAAGGGCACACAGCCACTACTAACAGCCATTTAGCAGGGCTCTCCATTTTTGCCCCTCGATCAAAGTTTTTTTTTTTTTTTTTTTTCTGGTAAATATATATATCATAGAGTATTTATATTATCCAAAGAAAAGGTAGTCATTAATTCCCGCTCTTTCACTAGCTACCAAAAATAAAAGAAAGGAAGCTCTGTGCAGCATCCTAGTCAGTTTGCCTGAAGATCCATCTCAACCAACCTGACTTAAACCTGATCCTATAATTGCCAAACTAAAACTGATCAGATTTTGTACTAGTTTGGATGTGCCTTCTTTTTAAAATTAATCATTTTTCAGCCCTATGTAATTTTCACACAGTATAGGCTCTTAGGATCACAATATTTCACAGGAGTGTGTGTAAGGTTGCTGCATATATTATAGCCTCTGTGTGACAGGCACTTTTTTTCACCTTGGAAACCCGATGTCAGATACCATGACAGGAGTACGTGCATGGCTGCTGGACGATCCATCCTCAAAAAAATCCCTTTCCTCCTAGGGATACCCATATTGGAAGGCATGTGATACCCAACGCTTTACAGACTCCACATAACTTAAAGGCTAAATCATAATATATAATGCAAGTCTCTTAGCATTAGAAAATTGGAAAACTACCTATGTGGAGTGTGGACTAATAGCGTAACCTAATCTGCTACCTGCTGAGAGCTTTATATTATTGTTTGGACTTTTTCCTAACAACTTAAGATTTTGGGTAACAGTTATTAACATGGTATCATAGCTAGTGTTGTCACGAGACTGTTGGGTTCGAGTCTCTCGACGTGATTGAATTTGTTTTCATTTTTTTTCTTCTGATTTTGTTCTATGTTTGTATTTGAGCCTGGTCCATGTGGCAAGCCTGTTAGTCTTGCATGTATTAGAGAGCTTTATAACATTATTTGACTCTTTCGTAACAACATAATTTTTTGGTACAACAGATCCTACCATTACCAACCATTATCATCAATTAACATCTACAAATAAATAAAAACAAACCTGTTTCACAGTTTTTGGAGCTTGCACATAATTATCAAACACGAGTTGAAGAAGACCGGGTTTCTGGAAGGAAAGAAAACTTGTATCAGCATTAGCAGAAGATAAGTAGGACTTCAAAATATTCAAATTAATCTGACAAATTGAAATCATACACGAACCTTCGTACATAAAGCAAAAAACAAAGAAATGAGACGTTGAGCTTCAGAAAATGTCACAGTATGAACAACTGATAGTGCACCCCTCTTGGAGTTGATGTCGGAGGTTCCAGACTCTGAAACTTGGGAGCCACTGATGGATGTTTCCTGGCTTCCAACCTGAGATGAATTTTCATGTTCAGCAAGAAATAATAAAAGAGAATAGTTGAGTTATATTTCTTTAAAACAGAGAAACATGTAAGATTGCAAAAGCTGTCCCCCTCCCATCCTCCATTTGCGTCATTTTCTTTGAGTTGTCCTGCAAGGTTTACTTTTCCCAAACCAGGGTGTTAGAGAAACTATGGTCTGTGGGTGCATCTATAGTTTCTTTTCCTGCACTGATAAAGGTGTTATCTGTGTGACATACCCACAGATGTTTCGTGACACACAAAATGACTCAAGCCTATAGGAGTAAAGCATACAACCTTGTGTACATTAATGCTTATTCAGGATATTGATACTAGCCTCTAGGGCTGAAAAAAGGTAGATTGGTAGACATAAGTGCATAACCTACAGTCCAGACTGTGACGACTAAGATTCTGGTGAATTTTGCCAACCAGTTTCCATCACATAGACTGAAACATGTTTCATACCTCTCCTCCAGCTCTTTGATCAGCGCACCCAGACTGTGAGTGCTCGACATCTGACAAATGATGATCTACAGCAGATAGCATCATATTTTTTGCATATTGCTCAATACTTTCTGATATGTAACTTAGCTGATAGAGTTTGTTCGATACCTGCCCAGCACAAACAGAAGAAAAATGATAGATTGTCAGCACACTGAGAACTGAAATATAGTCCAGTAAAAATCAATTTCTCTATCGTCCCCCCTCCAGGATGTAAATGAGCACCAAGTTTTCTTACCAGACGAATTGCTTTTGCTCGAATTTCATCTTGTGAATGAACAGCACACTGCCATCAGAGAACAAACACATAACAACAAATACAACAAAACTATAAATCATATGTATGCAGTTTTCACGCACAATGCACAAATCATTAGAATTATTAAGTGAAATTATAGGCCAACAAGACAGGCCAGTTCAAAATGAGATTGTTTAACAAGCTAACATGTTTGACAGCTATTTCAAAAGCAGGTCAAAGGTCACTTCTTCAAAGTGATTATGAATTAATCTATTAGGGGCTTTGATGAATCGTTAAAACATCCATATTGTCCTTATTAATTTATCATAAAGACGTTTTTATATTTCTTTTTCCTAATTTGATATCTTTCAACCCTAATTCCATGCATAAGGAATCATTTGGATAATATTATGCTATGAGATTTTATGGCCAAGTTACCTTCAAAGCTATATCTAAGCAGGCTTGCCGGTAATTTGGACGTCCCAAGACCAAACTCCAAACTGCACCAAGGCCCTGAGTGACACGCTCACCATCACGAATCTCTTTTCCACGGACATCAGAAACATCAGAATAGCAGAGGTTGTCTAACAGTTGTAAGACAGAGTCGGGCAGAACTGGAACTTCACCAAGAAGTCTACTAAAAGACTTGTCTGAAGACGGAAAAGTGTCTAGCAAAGATTTGGCCTACATTGAAAGAAATTAGATAATTCTAAGTCTCAAACATGCGAAAATAAGATAGACAGAGCGGAATATATGTTACCACTGCCAAGAGGAATTTTTCATACACAACAGCTGCATATGAAGAATTCTCAACTGAACCCGAAATCACAAGAGAATGGAGATGATAAAGGGCATGTAGTACAAGCTCATGACCCTGTCAGAAATAATAAAATTGAGATAAGAACTAAATACAAAATTAATAAAATAAATCAATGAACAAACAAATCAACAATATCCAGTTCGCCATATATGTGCAGGATATCCACTCAAAAACTGGATTGACTCCATAAGCTCATCTGACCTAAGGAAATAGCCTACTCACAAAGAAGTAAATTACCAGAACAGCAGTTTAAACTAAAATTATATAAAAGAAAAGCTTCATACAAATGAAAATGAGTTGGACAAGATACAGTCCATATGATGTAGGTGTGAGACTGCACATATATGATCAGCAATTACAAAGGCAAAACCCATGAAAGTTTGATAGTTGATAAGGAGCACCATGTGAGAATTGTAAGAGATTCAAATGGATGCACATTTTAAAAGTAAGGTTGACACAAGAAGCCGATTTTGATTAGAAATTATAGAATCTAGTAGTAGTTTTCTAGCTGGCTGGATTTTAGTAGTAACTTCAACCCATTACACAGTTTGATAATATCTAGAGTTACAAGTTGTAGAAAGCAATTACCTTCTGCTGTTGGTAATCATCAACAACATGTTTTTGCAGCATCACAAGAATGTCATTATCCGCATCAATCTGATAAAGAAAATAAATTTAATATCAACATAATCTTGAAAAATGCTAATTTGATAGATGTTATAACAAAGAAGTAAACAATGGTCTGCAATCCAGAGCAGCAAATATCATTTACAGAGTCTAATTTTATGTCAATGACAAGCTCAAAAACATGTTCATAGCACACCTTGTTTACTGTAACTAACAGAAGTAAAACAATGGTCATGTTGGAAAACAGCATCATGATAGTAAATTTGTAAGTCAGTAGCAGCAAATACTCCAACAGGATTGATAACGCGTTTATACACAGAGTTGACCAAATGTATATACTCACCTGAGCAATCAATCGAGAAAGCAATCCCATGCGTGTCAAGCTATACTCTGTCCCCTCAAGATTTTTGTAAGATTCAATAATCTGTTCAACAGCCAATTTTCTCACACTTCTCTTCTGCTCTTCAGTCAGCTCCACATATAACGGGAGAGGAGGTAAATCTTTACAGGTCTCCTCAATCGCAGATGCATTTGAAACAGCAGGAGAATGCTGATCAGAATCTAGCAATGATGATGAATCAGTTCCATACACCACTTCGGCTTCAGAGATCTCCACTGCAACAGAATCCTCATCAATTGCATCAGGAGAAAGTGTGTGATCTGAAGAAGCACCAACCTCTGTAATGCAGACAGTTTCTTCAGATCCAACAAGCTCATCCTCAGGTTTTGGTTGATCAATTTTAGAAACAAATGGCATTTCTAAAGTCATATCTTCCATTCTCATGCTAGTCATCACAGGTGCAGGAGGATTTTCAACAGTTGCCACAACAGTCAGCGAAAGCTGCTTATTCACAGAAATTGGACCATCAAATTCAGGTTGCACAGGACCAGCATCCTCGGCAACAGCAGATGCAACTCCAACATGTGTTGCTACACGCCGTGGATCAAGTCGACGGGGATCCTGAACAAGCCACCAGTAATTCAATTTAGAGACAGAAATCTAAACACCCTAAGCATTTAGCAAATTAAGATCAGTATTAAAGTAGTAATAAATATAGAAAAGTAGCAACCCTTCTTGGATCACGTTTAGAATCAGCAGCGGGAGTATCCGACAACAAAGAACTGACTGCAGTAGCTGAAAGGGGAGGTCCTTGCACTTGTGTTGTGAGAACTGGAGACTGCATGGCATTTGTTGGAGCCGATGGTGCCACAACCTGTGGACTATTTAAAGAACCAATTTGTCGAGTTACCGGCAATGTCCCTAGCCCTGTCACAGGAGGGGGATCCTTAGGGAGGTGTCTCATATTAGTTATGACAATATCAGCCAGTAGATCAGGATGAATATTTGAAATAAGTATCTCGAGTGATTCGGCCCCTCTTTCTCCTTCAGCAAGCAAAGCACCAATCATAGCAATCATTTGTTCCACGGGTGTCAAATCACCATCTAAAAGAGGAGCATTATGGGACAATCCATTAACAGAAACTGAATCCTGCCCAGAATCACTTATTTGAAATGACAAATCTGAATGGGCATTGGGACCATAACGAATACGCTTGGAAGATGCATCAAGAGCATTATTTGGCTCTTCATTTTCCTGAATCATAGACCTCTTTCTTGAGAGATCTCCAGAAACAGATAGTTGTATTGATGGCTGATCATCCTGAAAACCCAAATTAAACACGAAGCAATTCACTTGCTGAAACATTGTGATTAGATACAAATGACGAAAGAAAAGGAAATGACAGCCATAGAAATATACATATATGGGAAAAAAATTATTACCTTGCCTGACCGAGATTCACGCAAAGCACGCTCAGAATTTTTAATCATTTTATCAACTTGTCGAACAACTTGATCCGCAGCGTCTCCAGCATTCATTGCTCGTAGAGCTCTGAGCAATCTGTCTCTTGACTGCAAATGGAACAGAAAACTAACACATCAGGCACAAGACTGGGTTAAAAGAACCAAAGGATTTTTTGAGCTTGTGTCAAATTGTATCAACTCCGTGAGCAATTGTCCACAAAAAGCCCTAGTCATACATTTTCTTATTAGCTGTCAAGCCTTTGGGGGATTCCTTCAACCAAGAGAAATGTTTATACATCTATGAAGTTTTAAAAACAGTGAGCGTGGAGAAAGATCAGCTAAATGAAATTACAAAAAGCTTAAGCAGTGATAACGTTAATTATAATTCAATTTTAAATATCATATATTCTAATTATCCAGTTGGTTTGTGAACAAGAATTAGGAGTTTTGCCAAATTGATAATCTAGAATTTTGATGAGACAAAATAAGAGATGACAAATAAAATCAAGTAGTCAAATTAGGAGCTCCAATGGCCTACAAGGAAACAAGCCTGAGAATTACATTTTAAGGCAATATAACCTAACAAAGGCTACTCAAATTTATTTTAGACATAATTATGATTTATTCATAAATTAGAATATATATTTTTTGAAAGTTAAATTAGAAAATTTATTGCTATTAGCATCTTTATATAATTTCTCCAATTGCTGTTTGACAAACTCTTTACACTGCTATAAACCCCACCCATATAAAATGAACAGGGGAAGTAAAAACAACATCAACATATTATATAAAGGGATTCAGACAATGTAAAACGTAAAATGTCATACACTTTACCTCCATGATTGCAGGATTAGTACACCGTAGGAAACCCAAAAAGGCAGTTCTTATGGAATACTGAATACTGGCAGCATGACATCCCTTTACAGTCTCAAAGTTTGGATTAAAATTAAGCAGTGCAGAAAGAACAGTATTATAGTGAAGCGGCCTCTTTCTTGCTATAGCTGCAAGACTATCAAACAAAGAAACTCTGTTAGCTGATAGTAAACAAAAATAACAGTAGTGGTTATGATAGTAAGAATAAAGAAAATAAATTTGCAATCAGACAATCATACTTAAGAGCAAACAGCAAACAGCAAAACACCAAGATATAAGAGAGGAGAAAAAGAGGAAACAAATTGTTTAATCAAGTTTGATAGATCTGAAACAGAAAGATGAAAGAAAGCGAAAATGACACGCATCTTATTATTCTTAAGTACACAGAAACATATGCATGCACACACTCGGATACAACACTCGGATACAAAGAGGCAAAACCAGCAGAAATTGCCAAAAATCACACCGATTTGACATATGAACATCTAAACATATTCTTGATACATATAAGTGAATAAAGAATGATTACCAGGACCAAGTTCTCATCAAAGTACTTCTAGAGCCTCTAGACTTTTGACTCACTTTCCTATAGAATTTATCATATAATTCACTAACATTCAGTCACCAAGCATCCGGTGTTTAGGACTTATGATCGGTGACAACAGGGATATCACAAGTTCTTAACTAGAGCATCTTCCAATATATTTAATAGGATTGTATTAAAAAAAAAAAAAAGGCACAGAAAAGTGTCACTGGTCAACCTTTACACAAGTCTACCAGGCAACAAGTTTAACATGATCATTTTAAAACCTATCCACCTTTTATACTGTGATTAATCATGCCACTAAGGCTACTTCCAAAAAAAACAAAAAAAAAAACCATGCTACCAAGGCCTCTATTATGATCATTACAAATACTATTCAGTAAATCAAAATAATTCTTAATAGGAGATGAGATTATAATTGAATATATCAGTAGCAGGAGAAGACTCATGATTAGAGAATAGAGAAAATCCTAGCAAGCAGTGATAGTGTAACAGTAAACATCTATCCCAAATAGATCTTTTATCAGAAACATAAATTTTGAAACACCTATGAGGCTATGACAGATGATTTCACAAAATGAAAATTAACCAAAATCAAAAACTACATCCATTATAAGTTACTTCTGTAAAATTACAAATTACAGCTTGAGGGAAGATTACATATTGTTCTTACCAGAATAAACTACCATAAATACTGACGAAGGTCACCTAAACGCTAGAAATAAAAACTTTTCCATTTCAAATAACTATGAATCAAAACTTCAACAATCTCAGGAGTTGAGTAATTTGGATAGTTCAAAGTTTGTGAAGTCTGTTATCAAACATCTTTTTTATCAATGGCATATTGACATTCACATATCTTTAAAAAAAAAATCACACATTTTCCTAATTCGTGTTTGAAAATGGAATGCCACACCAAAACTAAAAGCCAGAAAACAAACAATTCCATTTTTGTCTACATTGCGGAGAAGGGTATAAACACTACCTCTCCAGATCAAAGAAAACAATTTTTTGTTTTAAAAAAATGATTATAATAAAAACAAAGTAATGCAAAGAATGCACATCCTATAAGATGGAGGGAGTACTAATCTTGGGGGTAATTAGACATCACACTTCCTCTGACATCCCAACGTCTACCTTAATTTACTCTTCAAGACTCTATCCCTCTCTAAATTAAGGGGATATTCTTCTTTCTTGTCAAGTTAAAGTAAATCACAGCAGCAAAAAAATGACTTCCTGTTAATATTTACCATTGACTAAACTCTCAAATGCTCCACAATCCAAGTTAGCTTCCCCAACAAATTTTCTGAGAGAGCAAACACTTCCTGAGAATCTTACTTCAAAGCAAATAGCATGAAATTATGAACACTCCAAACTTTTGACATGTGTAGATAATAATCTTATAAGTCCTTTTATCCAGAATACTGAATACCTCAAATATTTATTCCTAAATCATAAATTTTTCCAAAATCCAACATTTCAAATTGACCAAACCAACTGCAGCCTGATGATTCGATGTCCTTTTCTCCAGAATTCTTCCAATATTTATTCCTAAATCATAATCCAACATTTCAAATTGACCAAAACTATCTGCACCCTGAACATACAGATTTTCTGGGTATGAGAACCTCCAGTAATGTCATTAATATTGCAAAATTCTAAGGTCCAACACTGGGCAAAGCATTTATATCTTAAAAAAATAATTTTATATATATATATATATAAAACTATGTTAAAGAGCAATTCGGAACAATATCTTTATAGATATAAACATAAAATGGTCAATTACCCTTAATCAGAATTTTCTGGAAGAGGAACAAATAAGTGTTTACATGAAAAAATTGACAAATTGTATGTTTGGTAAGGATTCTGTATGTTGGTTCAGAGCTCTCCTTCTTTCATAGCATATGACAAAGATGTTTAAGGAACATGATTCACTTAGAAGTCAAGGGAAAATACTTTTTTACAGCTATATGCATATGCACAAAAAGGTCAAATTGAGTCGAATCAGAAACCCTTAATAAGAACCTTCTATACAGGGAAAATAAGTGATTCAAAGAAAAAATGACAAGAATATGTTTTAAAGGATTATGTAAGTTGGTTCACAACCATCCCTTAACGCTTTTCCATTACAAAAAGCTAAACTAAGGTGGGGAATAAAACACCCAACTTGTTCAAACATTATTAGAAGAAACACTTCAGACATAAGCTAGAACTAGGACTTCAAAACAACTGAAAGAGAGGGCACAAAATCAACAAAGCAGGTAATAACAAAAAGAGGCATGACAGACATGATAAGAGACCACAGGTGCATACCTAGTTGCATACTCAGACAACAGAGAATTTTCAAACCAAACATGCACACACCATAACCATACAATACATTAAACGACATACTGTAAGGCAAATATGCAGCAGCATTGCCACATCCTGAACCTCCAACCACACTACCACAGGTCCACAGTACCCAGATCACCATTGTAACTGTCATGCCTGCCACCATCAGATGGTTATTCTCCTAAACTAATTTCCAAGCTACTAACTTATTAAAATAATAACCTCAATTCGAATTCCAACCGTGGAATGAGGCTGTAATAACTAAGTAGAATTAATGTTTAGCCAGGTTATCTACATATAATTCAACTTTGAGTCTAGAAACCGCTAAATACATAAAAGTTATTCATGAAAATAGGCAGATAAGAAGTAATAGATAGATGTGTAAAGAGAATCATGCATGGTGCTATGTCTTAAAAGTAATTCTCTTCTTTGCACTCACTTCTTTAAGTCAGTCATGAAGACCAATAGAGATATCCACACAGACTATGGAGGAATAGCAAATATTTCTACATTTTATAAGCATGTAAATCTATCTTGCAAGTAGTCTTGAGCCACATGCAGTAAATATTCATAGCATAGATCAGTACACTGATTATTGGCATCAACCGCCTTCAATTTTTTTCCTTTAACTCAATTCTTACCAAAATAGACAAAAACAAAGAATTTCTGGAAAACGAACAATGCATCTAAGTTCAGTAGCAAATATTTCTTTCAATTCTATGTGTTTCCGTGACAAGTGAAACGGAAAAGAAGAACAAAATCAATGTTGATTTTACTTGAGTACATGGCTACCATGACATTACATTGTTCTTTATACTAGTCCCACAGTTGAAAATGAAACTTTGTGTGGTATAAACAATTTATCAGATTGAAAATATTCTATGAGACTATGACGACCTTATTTTTTGCCAATATTGTTCCAGAATTCACTAAGAAAAAAAGTAAGGGTTTTATGTTAAATCAAATCATATTCATTCTACATTTGGTGCTAAAGTAAGTCTTAATAAATTAGACATTCTTCTTCTCCTCAACCACTGGGGGGAATTTTTTTTGTTATGACATCAATATCACCAAATATATATTTAATCATTTCAAGTTGCTATATATTCACAACAAAACAATGAAGAATCTTGATTCTCAAGACAATACAATCCTTTTGGCAAGAAGATGCAAATTCATCCTGCATATTCTGCATTAGCATATTTGCACCAGCTCAACATGCACAAAGATGAAATTTGAAAAACAAATGCTCAACACAACAAGAATATTTATATTGCCATCTATAGAAACAATTGATTATATAATAATAATAGATTCGATCTATAATAAAATATGGCATGAGTAGATGCAAAACATGCTTCACAATGCAAATTGTGGTCATCATACTTCTTGCTGCATAATTCAAGTTCCAGAAATACTATGGGTTTATATATGATGCATTGCACGCATCAGTAGCTTCAGCTACATAGCACAGCACAAACAAAACACATCTTTCACGATGCTCATCACTAGCTCCATGAATGATTATAACAGGTTAAGGAAAAACTAAGTGGCAAACTGTCAATTTTCCATATCAATGATGATTGGTAATTTGATGGAAATGATTGTGCAATAATAACATGATAGACTATATCTTTCAAAACAAAGAAAAGTGGGGACTTTCAATACACATTATGATCACAGAAGAAATTTTTAACTTGCTATATCAAGGATTGGATGATGATTAGTTAAATTTGATGGAACAGATGCATGCAAAACAATGATGATGGACTTTATCTTTCAAAACTAATTAAAAGGACATGAATACACATTATGTGTATAGAACAACTTTACTGGAACCAAATATTTCAATCTATCTCTCAGCACTGACAATGATTAATAACTCCCATCCTTTTCAATTGCTTTACCTGAAATGCTCAATTTCAAAACAATGACAGTGATGACTTTTGAATCAAAAGTAGTGAAACCAATGTTACTTTAATGCCTTCCGTTCTAGCACCTGGGTAAACTTACCATTGTTTCAAGTTAGTTTTAAGTTTTCTGTCAAGGCTGACTGAGAACTGAGTTGGTAGCTGTTCACAATCTTATATCAGGACCGAATTAATCACATATGAAGTAAGAAGTAACTGAACAAAGTTTATTAGTTTATAGCTGACAACCTAAAAGGTGAGAAAGTTATGGAGGAGATAAACTTAAATTACTGTTCATTGTAAAGTCAAAATATAAACAGAAAGTTTCTGAAAAGAATGCGGTGTCAGGAAAACAAGTGAATGGAAAATTGGAAACCACAATAAATAAAAGCAGAACTAAAGTAGCAGGGTGATCCCCAGTCAAAAATAACTTTTAATTATTAACAGTATTTAATGTGCATCAATTGTTATAAGATGAACAATACATTTTAAAATAGCTCACACATAATTATCTGTACACACAGACAGCAGAAACTCAAAAATAAGTTACTTAAATGGTCTAACAGTTTACAAGGCATAAACTGTGTTGCTTGACCACCAAGATCTCTCAGCACATGAGTTGAGCAATTTATCCAACATCATTCCTATCACTGACAATGCTGCTCCTTAGTACCAAAAATGTGAACTGTCTAGCCCTGTAACTCCCAAAATCTGAACCACCAATGCAGCGGTATCCAAGGCCATTAACTCCTCAAAAGAGAGCTGATCAGCATGCTGTTATGATATCACAAACAAGCAGTTGAACTTGTACTACAACCTGTTTCCAAGCTTCAGTGATCCCTCCAAAATTTTCAAAGATATTAAAACTGTGGGTAAAATGCAGTTTACTCCCTAAATATATAAATCTATGAGGCTATCAGTAATTGGCATAACTGCATTCAAACATTCATGCTTTATTGTAGGATGCTAGAATTGCTATTGATCAATTACCTTCAAGAATATATTCAAATCCTACAGACTATCATGCTTTTATACTCATCATAAAAATAGATGAAAAATAAAAGACGATCAGGCAGAAAAGATTTCAACCATATTTAAGGGGCAAAGAAGTATCCACAAAACTGTATTAGATGATGTACATAAAATTTATCATCATGCTTGGCAATTTGCATGTATACCAATGCATATGCTGTATCGGCATCCATTTATGCAATAAAGCATAGGTACTCTAACATAAATCTATATGCACTGGTCCATGCAAGTACTGACCCAACCATACAGTAAATAATATTGATCATTTTACGTGTAATGCACACAAAAAATTGCAAATAACTTCATACATGTGCACACATAGGAATCCACATACAGTGCTACTGTTCACTTTAACTTTTTTGTGAACAAAAGTAATTAAGTTCAATTTCCTTAGTCCTCGTTTTTCTATTATTTCAGTTTTTTTTTCCATGAACTTAACACTCTATTGATGATTGTAAAAAAAAAATGACAGTTGATCAGGATGATAATTTGTCAGCTTTCCCGAACGTGCTAGACTAGGAAACTCCGAAGCAATTGAAGCATTCAAATGTTTCTTTCTCTTGGACATTTTTACATCCACCACACTAGAGAAGCCAAAAATAAAAAGAAACCCTAAAATCCACAGTAAGAGTAGACTGCAAAAGCAATCCCGAAACTGCACTTAAATTATATCTTAATGGGGGCCATGTACAAAACTTTATATAAACTTGCACGAATTAATGATTTTGGAACAAAACAAACAATAACTAAACAATAATCAATGACAAAAATCATAAAGTTCTGAAAGAAGCAAATTGAAATAGAACTTGTACAGCAACTCCATGGATAAACTCTAGCTTAATTGAGATATTGTTAGATTGACACCCAACAAACACTTACAGACAATCTTAATATATATATATATATAGAGAGAGAGAGAGAGAGAGACTGGGTACATAAACGAAAATCAGAACCTACTATATTTTTAAATATAGTGCAAACTTAACGAAGACTAAAGAATTCAATTCACATGGCAATATGACAAATATGCACCAGCTATAAGAAAAACACATACACTAAATAGTTTTTGAATTTGAATTGTTTCAACAACCTTATTGCTTGGATATTTATAATAGTAGATTTTCCAGAAAATTAGGTTTTTTCTTAGTAAATATTAAATTAGGTATCTCCAGGAACCTAGGATACACATGTTTTCCTACTTCCTTTAAAGATGACATTCAACATATATAGGGAAACAATGGACAAGCTGTCCATGACAACATTTGAGGATGAAAAACTCACACATGCATGAGTAAAATGGACAAAAATCTGCAAGCACATAGATGAAGATAATTGACTACTGGTAAGTGAAAACTCACCAATTCACAACAGTAATTGTCACTAAACCAGGAAGACTACTGGCTGATAGCAACAAATCCAATAATGTGCGAAGGGTCCTATTTGCTTCTGACATGAGAGCAACTGGATCCAGAAAAGGATGCCCAACACCAAGCCATGATAGATTAAATGCCCGTCTACTTCCTGTCACAGCCAGAATGACATCCAGAGATTCCAGTATGCACAGAAATTGGTTTGTAGAGAGATCAGCATAGTTAAGTGAAACTCTCTAACATCTAAGAAAGTTTTTAAATCCTTACTAATCAAAAAGCAATACCTTCTGCTGTAAACTTTTCAGAATCATTTTTGTCAGATGTGAAAAGTAGCACGTATCTTTCCAAGAATCTTAGCGCCAGCAACTTTGTCCCAACAAAACCAGGCTGCATGATCAAGTTGAAAAATAAATAAAT
The DNA here is from genome assembly GCA_033220585.1 of Dipteronia sinensis. Taxonomy (NCBI): domain Eukaryota; kingdom Viridiplantae; phylum Streptophyta; class Magnoliopsida; order Sapindales; family Sapindaceae; genus Dipteronia; species Dipteronia sinensis. The sequence continues at coordinate 84,354,511 of CM065636.1, read as the reverse complement.
AACATAAAGTTAGCCAAATGTGTTAAACAAATAACAAATGGCAAGCATCAATTATTTTCAATTATAGAATTGTTCAATGTTTATTCATTATTCAACATGAAATTATTCAAACGTAAGGCAACAAAGAATTGTTAATGCAAGTGAAAACTATAATTGAGCACTGAATTCTGCCAGATCATGACATCACAAATGGCAACTAAATTATGTTTGATAAGAACTGCATAATTTTTAATTTAAAGTTGGCAAATAGTTTACCTTAGAAATTACTAGAACTCCCAGAAGGCTCAAAACTAAAACTGACATGAGATGGTCGTGTGGTTAGCTAGTCACCAAAATTTGAAGGTACAGGAGTCCTTGGTATATCTTTAACACCCCCAAAAAAAGAATAATAAATAAACATACAAATACTAATTTTAGTGCAACAACCTTGAGAACCAATCTACTTTTTTCTGGGATAAGGGGAACCAATCTATATCATATTAAGCAAGCAATTCATGAGCAGGCACTTTCAGTGATCGTTTAGATGTATGACCTTTCCCAGATAAGCAACTGAAGAATGTGCGCAGTTGCACTTAAACATTTTGTCATGAATCATCCACTTCAATTATAACTTAACATACAAACATAAATTATAATTTCCACCCAATAAAGTGTTGGGTCAAATATTCACTGGAAACTTCTGTTCGCTTGAATGGTTCATATTTTTCTCAATAATGTTTCTTCTGCAGTTTTATATAGAACTAAAAGGATGGACTTGAGGTTTCCAACTCCAGATGAAACTATCCACCTAACTTTAGTATGGTAGTGACAGAATTTAAAATATATACTTGCACAATTTAAAATTATCAGAAGAATTCTTACAGTCTCTGCCCACAGAAGCAATAGATAAAGCCATTGGGAGTTTAAAAAAAATTATATTAAGATAGGGAATCAGAGATATTAGTTATTTAGTTCATTATCACATTGTAAGAAACCGATAATATAAATTGATCATTTTTAAACTAGTTTGTAAAATTAACAATTCCATTAAGTGTAAAAGTTAACCAGCATTTCACAATAATTCAAAGAGAGAATCATTACATACCTCCAATGCAATAGCAAAGACAGCATCCTTGAACCTAAGCATCCATGTCCAAAGTTCTTCAAGCCAACGCTCAACTTTACCACGCCAATGAAACTAAAAGTGACCAAATAGCATCAAAATTCCACATTTCACAAAGAAAATCACGAATATTAAATAAAGTTCAGTTAAAATAACTTAAGTTTACTAAAATAACCAACAAGTAAATATTGACTCCAAAATAAATAAATCCAACAATCAGTTATTGAAGGAAACACGGGCGCATAATCTCAGCTACTAACACCCTTTGTGTATTTTGGCTTTCACTACCATGATTCTTATTCAATTCCCAAATTTGATAACATTAAATGGAAGCGAGAATTTTGTATGGTTGACCTTTTCACACATACAAAAATGCATAACCAAGTAACAAATTTATTCATAAAGCAACTGAAGCAAACTAAAACCTTTCCTAGACCACTAAAGCAATTTATCAGCATAAAAAAAGTCTCACAATCAATAACCTTCAGCCATCAAGAAACTAACCGACTGGCATATTTAATATTTCAAACATGCCTTTTTAAGAGCTGTAATATCCTTATGTCCAAATTTTCAACCATAATCAAATAAAATAGTTATATATATGTAGAGAGAGAGGGAGAGAGAGAGAGACCTGCATGGCCATCTCCTCCAGAACACGGCAAAAGAAATCTGTTCCACTAACAATGGATTGCCTTGCAACACTTGAGTCACCATCTCTCAAAAATGCTAATAAGACAGGCATTAGGATGGAAGAATGCTCCATTGCTTTCAATCCAATATCTTCGATTGTCCTGCCAACCATAAATAATGGGCCAAAAAAAGAAATAAAGTTTAGTATTTAAAACAGGTACCAGCGCTTGACACATAAACAAGGCAAATAACAGTGACAATGATTACATTAAAGTTTGAAATACCCCATGAATATAGCTGTCAGCACAGCGCTAATAAACATGTCACTAGTTTTAGACAAAGCATGATCAACCAAAACAAAGCAGAAATATTCTGAATCATGGTGAGAAGGAGGATAGAAAACCCAAAATAATGCATACAAATAACATCACACATGTGATGGAAAAACTACTCCAATAAAATTTTCATCAAGTGGAACACATTGCAGAGGAGACAGACCCCATCTGACCTCTTTTGTATTCTATAACCAGAAAAAAGGGTAAACAAAATGGGAAATTTGGTTTTATCGATGATCCATTTGAGCTAAAGATATTGTAATATAACTGCATATGAAAGCAGTTTATGTCCCCGTACACTATATTCCTCACTTAATCCTTTGCAATTCTATCATTTAGTCACCTAATTTCAGTATAACTACCAATCTTTTCAGTTTTTCAGTAACTCCCAAAAGAATATATAAGGCATCAACCTAAAACTTGATTCACCACTAGACTAAGCACAAAGCCCAAATAAAGCTGGAAAACAAAATGCACTATCTGGAGACCATCAATACAAATAAATGTCCGTGTGTGTGTGTGTGTGTGCGATTCTTCTTTTTTTTTTCCCTCATCAATTACACAACATTTAGCACAACGAATAAATAAATCAAGAACAAAACGAAACTAAGAATTTTCTCATAAAGTCTCTCCAGCCAGACAATTACAAGTTGCAATAAACAATGAATAAAAAAAGTTAGGGTTTTGTGAACTCACTCAATGAGCAATTTACGAACGAGGCTTTCGGGAGAAGACTGGAGCTCGACCAAGTAAGGGAAAAGGTCGGCGGCTACGGAGGGGTCAACAGAAGATAAGATATCTTTGACCTGCTTTAGAGAGGAGAGCTTGACGACCAAATCGCCGTGGTTGTTGGCGGCGGCGAGGAGCGACAGTGCTTGGTCCCTAGAAGCGACGGCCATGTTTTATTAATTGTGAGAAATAATGGTGAAATTTGGGGGATTTTGGCGATTAGGGTTTTGAAGGGTGGTGTGAGGGTTTTATTAGATGGAACATGAAAATGGGGAATTACAAAACCAACAAACAAGCAGAGAAGACATTTTTTTTTTTTAAAAAAAAAAAAAAAAAAAGTAAAGATTTGCGGGGTGAGATCGAGACGTGAAGTTAAAACCAGAGGAGATGGGTGGATGTGTGAGTTTTGAGTTTGGACAGGACGAGGTTTATGCCTTTATGGAGCTGCCATCCTCTTGCTGTTAAATAACCCACCCCCATTTATCATCCATAATTAATTAAATTAATAATTTCTTTTATTTCATTTAATACAACTTTTTTTATTGGGTAATGTCACTAAAATCTCTGTTTTTTATTGCAATGTCACATGTTTAAAGTATTTATCATATTAGCAACTTTTATTTCTTATTTTTCTAAAATATATCACTTTAGTGTATTTGACCAAAATTCTAATAGTCAACTATAACTATATATAAAAATACAATTTTACCATTTCCAAAATAGTTTATTGACTTTCAAAAATAAATAATATTAAAATGGTTTATAAAAATAAATTAACAACAAAAATTTATTTTTTAGCAAAAACATATAGTAAATTTTAAAAACAAGAAAAGAAACTAAATGATTATGGAAAATATAAAGCAAAAATAAATTGGGATGGCAATTCAACCTGGCCAGGCCAGGTACCCGGCCTTACTTGAGCCGGAAATCCTAGGTAAAACCCGGACGCTCTTTACCCGGCACCGGGTAAGGGTTGTCCGGGTACATGGGCCGGTTGTGTTCTGGTCTGGGTCCGGGTACCCGATTTTAAATTTTTTTTTAAACAAACCCTAATTTCATTTTCAAACTTTCCAAGTTCCAATAGGCAACAACCAACCTCTAACCTCTCCCTGTTTTCTCTCTCTCTGTCAAATTTCCACCGCCGACCCTTTTCCATTGGACCACCACCACCGAGACCCTCTTCCACTGGACCACAGCCACCGAGACCCTCTTCCACCGCCATCGAGACCCTCTTCTGTCTTCTGCCGCAACCCTCTTCCCAGGTTTGTCTTCTCGATCTCTTCCTGTATTTCATCTTTTTTCTTTCATTTTTTTTGAAATTTCGATTTATTAAGAATATCAAGTATAGTTTATATATTTTTTTTTTTGAAATTTCTATTACCCATTTCCCGACTTAACTAGGTTCATTTTTTTTAGTAGGTCATAGTATTGATCGGGATTGGTAGGACGAGTTCCCTTTTTTGTATGTCAACTTTCAGTTTATGAGTTTCAATCGTCTTTGTTAGGTTTCCTCGTTTAGATTAATCTGAGAAGATTCCATGACTTACACTTAGATTTCCATTTCGTTTGAAAATATAGGTTACATTTCAATTATTTATTAGAATTGTAGTATATAGACACATCGCCTGATGTGACGAAGAATGAAGAAGCAGGTGTTAGCAAACTATGGGTGATTGGAAAAGCGATGCATATTATGAGCCCACCTGATCCTTTCGTTGTTTATCAACTAGTATATAATTATCAAATCAAACAAAAAAAGGCAGTTTAAATTAATGTTTATGAGATCTAGCTAGTTTGGGTTATAGATTTTCCACATAAAGTAAAATTGACCATCTACCAAAAATGAATTTTTGGTAGTTTGTTGTATATTTAAAAGTGTTTTTAGGACCACATGAGAGGCTTTAGTGGTGAGATTTATTTGCATCAAACTAAGTGATCACATGGTAATTTAGGGGTGGCAATATGGGTCACGACACGACACAAACATGATTATTAAGGGTTTGGGTTGAGGATAAACGAGTCGTGTCAATAATTGTGTCAACCCGTATCACCCATTTAATAAATGGGTCTTGTTCTTGTTGACCCACCGTATCGCGGTTTGACACGATTATCAGGGGTAAAAATATAATTTTACTATTTTTGAAGGACTTTATGTAATTTTACAGTGCTATATAAATAGGAGAAAAAAACCCTAGCTCATTCATTCCATTCACTCATTCAGCCACCAGACCAAACCAAACCCTAAACTTCTCTGTTAGTCTTTCACTCTTTCTCTCACGACTCACGACTCACGACTCACGAGCACGCCTTCACCTCTTGCAAAACAGCCACCTCTTCCAACTGACCTCTTTCACCGAAACCGGCCTCCCTCACGTGGAAGGTTAGTAATTGTTTGTGGGTTTTCTTTGATTTGTTTTGTTTTCAATAGTTTATGTTTTAATTTTAAACATAATTGTGCAGACTATATCTCACTCTCTCACATTGGTGCTCTCTGTTCTTTAAAGGTGACGATTCTCTTCTCTCTAAATCTTATTATACTACGTTTTATGTATGGTAAATTGGTAAATTGAGATCTTGGTTTCGTTTTTTGTGGGTTTTTTTTTTGTGATTTCTATGAAGATGTTGCAAAGGAGAGGTCTTGATTGGTGATTTCTTTGTTGGGTTTGGAGTATTTGTTGATCTATTTTGTTGTGTTTGAAGTAATTGTGTTTTTCTTGTTGGATTTCTGTGAAAATAATGCAAATGAGAAGTCTTGATTGTCGTATCAGTTTGCACTTTATCTGATTTTTTTTTTCAAGAGCTATATATATTATACATACACATACATATAAACTCTGTCCGTGTTTCTTGATTTATAGTGTATGTATTTACAAAGTTCGACTTGTGTCATATTATTAGTCGATATATTATACATACATATTATATTATTGGTTTTAAAAGTTCTTCATACAAATATTATACATACATATTATATTTGCAGAGTTTGATTAGCAGTCTTAGATATATTAATATATTATACATACATATACATAAAATGGTTTTAAAGTTCTTCATCTGCTCTTTGACTCTGATTTGTGTCATATTATTAGTTTAGTAATATATTATTGAACTTGTTTTTTTTTTCTTCTTTCTAGTTGGATCTTATAATTTGTGTTATTTATGTAGGTTAATCTATGGATCCCGATAACCTTGATGTCGAAGATATTCACTCTAAAAGTATGGAAGAGGATTATGATGGTGGTGAAACTCAAGTATAAGAGGTCAATGATTCGGGTAAAGGGAAATAAAAGGTCCTGGAAAAGAAGTCTCCTCACCAAAGGAAGTCAACTTCAAAGGTTTGGAGTTTGTTTGTCAAGCTACCACGAGGCAAAGATAGAAAGTTACATTGCAAATGTAAGATGTGCGGTAAGACATATCGCTGTGAGAGTTGCTACGGTATAGGTAACATGAGAAGACACATGGATAATTGCCCTAAGATTGCACATTATGATTTAGAACAAATGTTCTTATCCAAAAGTAATGAGGGTTCTATGTCAATTGTTAATCATAAAGATCCCCAAGTATTTCGGGATATGGTATCTTATGCTATTGTTTACCATGATTTACCTTTTCAATTTGTTGAGTGGACATGGATTAAGAGAATTATTGAATACTTGTCTAGTGATGTCACTTTAGTCTCTAGGAACACCACGAAAGCGGATGTGATGAAGATGTTTCTTAGAGAGAAATAAAAGATAAAAACAATGCTAGAACATGCTCCTGGTAGAATTTGTTTGACTTGTAACTTGTGGACTTCTATTAATACCAATGGTTTTTTATGTCTCACGACACACTTTATCGATAGCAATTGGATTTTGCAAAAGAAAGTGTTAAATTTTTGTGTCATGTACCCACCACATGATGTGGTTTCCTTATCTCAAAAGATTAATACTTTGTTACATGAATGGGGAATTGGAAATAAGATTTTTTTCAGTGACTTTGGACAATGCCTCATCTAATAAAGCTTTTGTTGATATTTTGAAAAATCAGATGAACTTACATAAGACACTTGTATGTGATGGGGAGTTTTTACATATACGTTGTTGTGCTCACATTCTTAATTTGATAGTTCAAGATGGATTGAAGGAAATATATGAGATTGCCTTGAAAATTCGTGAGAGTATTAGATACATTAAAGGGTCACAAGTTAGGAAACAAAAGTTTGTAGAAAGTGTCAATTATGTCGGTTTGGATTCTAAGATGGGAATGAGGCAAGATGTTCCAACTAGATGGAATTCGACTTTTCTTATGCTTCAAAGTGCTTTATAATATCGTCGTGTTTGGTGTGCTTTGGAGATGCTTGATAGTAATTACAAACATTGCCCTTCACCAACCGAGTGGGAGAGAGTTGAGAAAATTGTAACTTTCTTGCAACATTTCTATGATGTTACTTGTAGTTTCTCAGGATCCAAGTACCCCACCTCAAATTTGTATTTCCCTAATGTGTTATTGACTTATTTGCTTTTGAAAAAAAAACTTGGAAAGTAGTGATGCCTTCATGAAAAATATGGCCACTAAAATGTATAGCAAATATAACAAGTATTGGGGTGATTTTTCTATTATCTTGGCAATAGCTTTGTTTTGGATCCTCGTTACAAGATGACATTTGTTGAATTTGCTTACAAGAAAGTGTATGGCTTCGAATCGGTGGAGCTTGAAAATGTTCGAAACAAGTTATTTTCTTTGTTCAACGAGTACATGATGCATTCTACATAGAGGGTCACTTCAAACTCGTTGCCTAGTGGAAGTAATAGTCGTGAAAGTGAAAACATCACTACTACTTCAATGCATACTACGATATCATCTTTGGATCTATTGGAGGTATTGATAGTGGTTGTATTTTGTTTTATTATTGCTGTTTTTGTTTCATTATAATAATAAATAAGGCTATTTTTTTATAAACAATGCTGTTTTTATTTTATAATTGCTGTTTTTTTCTATTATAATAATTAATAAGGCTGTTTTTGTTTTATAATTATTGTTTTTTCTATTAAAATAATTAACAAGGCTGTGTTCATTTTAAAATTATATGTACAGGAGTATGAATCTTTTGAGAGATATGAAGACTCTAGTCTTTTAAATAAAAAGACATAGTTGGAGTTGTACTTGGATGAACCAAAAGTTGAAAAGACAATGAAATTGGACATTTTGAACTTCTAGAGGGGCATTGAAGTTCGTTTTCCTCTCTATGATGGCCCATGATGTTTTAAGCATCCTAGTATCTTCAGTGGCATCTGAGTCGGCATTTAGTGTTGGCGGGCGAGTCCTTGATTAGTATAGAAGTTCACTCAAACCATGCGTAGTGGAGGCTATAGTTTGCTCTCGGGATGAGATACATGGTGGAGAGGGAGGTAATCTTTTTTTCAACACGACCCGAGTTTTGAATTTGATAATTATTTGTATTATTAACATTATTTTTTTTATAGTGAGTTAAACTATTGGAGTGGAAGAAATTACCGAAGACATTTTAAACTTAAATATGGAGGAGGGTCGAACAATGGAAAGTGGCACCTCTAAATTAGTTTAATGATAATATTAACTTATTATTTATTAAATGTTTGGTATAAAAAAATGTTCTCTTTGCTTTATGTTATTATCTAATATATATATATATATATATAATATATATATATATATATTATCTTGCTTGCAGGACTGGTCAGCAGGTCTATACTCTGCACTTCTACTTATCAAAGGACAGAGATACATGGTTGGACTTGTGCTGGATTTGCTTGTTGCACTTTTGGACTTGTTTATGCACTTTTGGATTGTGTTTATGAACTTTTGGATTGTGTTTAATTGTTTATGCACTTTTGGATTTGTGTTTATGTAACTTTTGCACTTGTTTTAGACTCTCAGTTTGCATTTTGCAAGAAGTTATTTGGACAGTTGGACTTTTGAATTTTATTGGCTAATTATGTGGATTATTTTGGATTGTATCAGTTGTATGTATGTTTGTATTTAGCTAAGTATTTATTTATTTTTGTGATGAATGTATTAAACAGGTTAAACGAATCATTTATACGTGTCAATTAAATGGGTTAAACGGGTTCATACTTCATATTTTATTAAACAGGTTAAATGGGTTGTTTAAACGTGTCGTTTTGACTCGACACGATTTGACCCGTATAATAAACAGGTTAGTTGTGTCTTGTCGTGTTTACCAATTTATATTCTTGTTGTGTTCGTTTTTAGAGGGTCTGACCCGTTTAATAAATGTGTCGTGTTTGTGCCGTGTCAAAAATAAACAGGTGAATAATTTTAGCTAAGTATTTATTTATTTTTGTGATAAATGTATTAAACAGGTTAAACGAATCATTTATACGTGTCAATTAAATGGGTTAAACGGGTTCATACTTCGTATTTTATTAAACAGGTTAAATGGGTCATTTAAACGTGTCGTTTTGACTTGACACTATTTAACCCGTATAATAAACAGGTTAGTCGTGTCTTGTCGTGTTGACCCATTTATATTCTTGTCGTGTTCGTTTTTAAGGGGTCTGACCCATTACATAAACGTGTCGCGTTCGTGCTGTGTCAAAAATAAACAGGCTGTGTTCATGTTGAGCCCAACACGACCCACCAACCCGTTTTGCCAGCCCTAATCATGGTATGTGTTACAGGTGAATAAACAAAAGATTTGTTGATGAATTTGTTTGGATGCATGCATGCTTGGTTCATCATCTTCAAGATGTTTGAATTTGGATTTTAGTTATTGATTTGGCAGCCGCTTTCGAAAGTTTTGATCATAATTTTAGTTTAGTTTCTATTGCCTATTAATCTATTAAATCTTGTCGAAACTGCAGTGCATGTAACCAAGTAGTAGTAGTAGAGAAAGTTCAATTACTCTTCTATGTATAATCTTGTTCATTACCTGTCATGGTAGTTAGATATGCTTTGTATAAGAAACTTGAGAGAACATATACCAGATCATCTGATTATTATATGAACGATTCAATGAATTAACAGCTGAACTTGAGTACCATTTTTGTTGCATCTACCATGTGTTTAATATAGTTTTTGTATACTAACGTTTTAATTAAATTTTACAGGTTGAAATATCTTAACCACAACCAAATCTGGATTACATTAATAATCCATTGAACACTCAAAGTCAAGCTCCAAGTTGTGACATTAATCTTGTTGATATAGATGACATCGAGTGTGAAAGTAAAAGGTAAACTAGTCAAACTAATATGAGTACTAAAAGAAGTAGTTTGGGAAGACCAAAACAAACCTCTGAAGCTTAGAACCATTTTAAGAGAGAGATTATAAAAGGGGAAGTAAAGGCAATATGTCGTCATTGTGGTAAAGATCTAGCCGGACATCACAGGTAGGGGACTTCACATTTGCTCAATCACGTAACTTCCAGTCTTAAAAAAATTGGAGGCAAGAAACAAGATGGAACTTCCTCTAAATCTAATTTTGGGTCAGTGGATAATGATATTCTACGACAAAAAATCACAAAAATGATAATCATGCATAAGTTTCCCTTGAGTTTTGTGGACTATGATGGGTTTAGGGATGTGTTGGACTTTTTAGCCACAGATTTCAATGTATGAGTAGAAATACACTCAAAAGTGAAGTTATGAAGTTGTATGAAGTATAGAAGAGTAGAACGATGATGATGTTGGATGAAAATACAAGTCGGGGTTGCTCTTACAACTGATATGTGGATAAGTAACCAGAAGAAATGTTATATGGTTGTCACTGCACATTTAATTGACAACACGTGGAAGTTGCGTAGTTGGATCTTAAGGTACTATTTATGAACTTATTTTACTTTTTGTTCATGGTGATTTTTGGATCATGTATGATTGATCACGTGTATGATTGATCACGTGTCTAACAAGTCGTTGCCAATTGTTAAAGATGTTATGGATAAAATAGAAAAAAGGAAAGCATGTAAGCACGTGGGAAAACTCCAAATCGGGGAAACATCCACAGTTGTCAGTAACGGCGAGAAGAAGAATTCACTATGATGAAACTGTTACACACTATGTTCCTCTCTTTTCTTACATATCTCACTTTTGTCTGTTTCTATGTATGTCTGTGTATATATATATATTTATTTATTTTTACAATGAGATTATGAGTCTATTTATTTATGTATAGAACCATAATCATTGTTGTACAAGTAAGGAAAGATGATGGTGTTTAATTAGAACTGATTACTTGTTGAAGTTGTCTTTGTCTTCTTTCCTGTTTCACATCTTCCATGAATTAAATGAATTAGATTTGTTGTCTGATTGAGACGATCTGATAAATAGTAATATTTCCTTACTGGAATGTAGTTCTAGATTCCTTGTTTGAGTAAGATCATTCTCCTTTGTATTTGAGTCGTAGTTGTCTTTAATGCCTCTCACGCCTTATCTAATTGGCCAATTATCTAACCCGACCAGATCTCTTTTGCCCCGACCGAATTGACTTTACCCGACTAAGTTGTCTCTACCCGATCGGTTAGTTTTCCCGACCAGGTTATTTGTACCCGATCGGTTAGTTTCCCCGACCATCTTGGGCAAACTTGATCAAACTTTGAGATTATCTATTGGTCGCCTTGAGTTGATCTTTCCTAGCTGACTTTGGTGACGTGACATATCTAATCACAGTGCTCTCATGTGATCATGCTGATTTGTCATGCTATCAAAAAATCCTTATAACAATACCCCATCAAATCCGAGAGACGAGTTTTTGATGACACGACGAAGGGGATTTGAACAATTTTGCTTCTGATCTTATCGCTTTAATCTAATCAAATATCTTATTAAACTGATCATTTTTGTTGCTGAATTGATCAAGTATCTTATTAAACTGATAAGTCTTGGATTCCTTAATTTTTTGCTTCCTTGTAGTCTGACCAGTCGGTGTCTCGGCTATTCGCCTAGGATAATTTCGGACCTTGTAGCTAGACCGGTCGGTGTCCCAGCTCTTTGCCTAGGATAATTCCCGACCTTGTTGGTTCTCGAAGTTGATTCGGTCGGTGTCCCGATTACTTATTCGGGATACTTCTCGACCATCTTTAGTCTTCAGCCAAGGGGTGTTATGGGAACCTTGCCCCATTTTCTCTGTTTTTCCCATGTAAATAAGTCACCAAGGACGTCTCCCGATTTTGTCTGTTTATAAGGGTTTGGCCGAATCGTTAGTGTAATACTAACACAACCGAACGCATCTCACCAGGTTTTCCCCGATGGCGTACCTGAGTGTTTTTTCTCTGGTAAAACCGATATCTCGCGGTGGCAGGATTGCTGACAGTCCTTTATAAGCACCCAGTCAGTTCTGCAGGTGCACCGGATCTTTAACAATCGACTTTTCAACCTCTCGGGCACTTTCACTCACCATGGCAGGTGTCGGCGCTACGAGTTTATCTTTGATAACAAAGATGATTATAAAAAATTTGAACACCGTTATTGGCTTCTTTATTAATTGATCTGCAAATTAACAATATCAAAACAAAAAATAATTAGAAAAACTAAAAATAAAAAACAAACTAAAAATATCTTAAACTGAAAGCAACTAAACTATCTCTCTCAAGAGTAGTTTTTTTTGGTGTAGGGTCCTCAAAAAATAGTGTTGACTGTCCATTCGCCGCTGTCTCGCCCCGTACTTCGTTTCTTTTCCTAGTTTCTTTTCCTAGTTTCCCCTTGGTTGGTTGTCCCAGCGGGGATCCTTCTACTGATCGTCTGCCTTTTAAGAATTAAATCTTTGAGATGACCCTCCCTAATGAGTGTCTCGATGTGATCTCTTAGCTAGTAGCACTTTGATGTATAGTGACCACTTTCCTTATGGAACCTGCAGTATTTTGTCGTGTCTCTTCGAGCGTATGTTGACTGTTTAGGAGGATATTTGACTAGATTCTGGTCTTCTACCATAGTCAGGATTTCCTCTTGTCTCTCGGTGAGGGGAGTGTTGTTGATGTACTGACCATGGAACTTTTTATCGTTCTGACTGTTTCTGCAATTCTCATCTCGATGACCATCCTTGTTCCCATTACTCTTATGGTGATCGCCCTTCTGGTTCATTACATTGGCGTTCTCCCAGGGTGACCCCCGTGCATATAACTACCCCATTGAGCCAACTCCTCTTCTTCACCAATTGCATAACTGTCTGCTACATCCATTAGATTGGCATATGTATTCGGGCTTTCCCTCTTCAAATCGAAGGACAACCTACCCTTTTTGTAGGTTGTTGGTGAATGCGGCCACCACAGCCTCATCTTTAGGATTATGGATCCCTGACACTTCCTAAGAGAACCTTTTCAGGTAATTTTTCAATGATTCGTTATTTCCCTATTTGAGGGTGGCGAGGTGAGCTATTGATTTCCTCATTTGATATTTCCCAAAAATTGTCGTAAAAAAGCTTGGGTCAATTCTTGGAAATTCTTGATTGTTCCCTGAGGGAGCCTTCCAAACCATATAGACCCTAAGTCTCCAAGCGTTTGTGGGAACGTTAAGCATAATAGTGGATCGTTGTAAGCGTACTGTGCGATCGCACTTCGGAAATGTCTCACGTGTTCCTTCGGATCCGTGTCTGTTTTAAATTGCTCAACCTGAAGCATTCTGAATCTTTCCGGGAACCGGGTATGGAGAATGATATTCACGTAAGGACTTTCAGAATCATCATCCAATAAATCTTATAGCATCTGGCGACATTCTAATGCTTCTACCTTCTGGGTCAATTTCCGTATCAGGATATCTCGCTCTTCTTCCAGCTCAATATCTATTCCCTATCGTTGATGGTCGGTGAACCCTTGCTGGATTCTGTGAATGCCCACCTTAATTCGGGTATCTGGGGTATTGAGCCTTAACGGGGACTCGCCTCTTCGGCGTGTTCTGCGGAGTGATTGATCACTGTAATCTGACAAACTAGATCGATCCCGTCTACGAACATCTCTGCGGGCTTCCTCCGGCTCAGGGTCTGTTTGATATTGATTTTTCCTACCTCGTCAGCTAATTCCTTCATCTTCCCTTCGAGAGTGTTCCCCCCTTCCAAGGTGATTCGCCCTATCTCTTTCAGTTTTACGGGGCGCGCCTGGGGTCACGACCACTATCACATAATGCACATTGGGGTCTTGGGCCACTAGAGGTGTAGATAGTTGGCACAGTGATGTCAGATTAACAGTTGTTGTTATATTTATTCCCTGTCTAATGGCGTCTTCAATGACTCTCCGCAGAGACTCTTGGACCTGCTGGAATGCGTCTGGGGAAATTCCTGGGGGAGTGTTTGTGGAGGTTATCACGGCTTGACTAGTTGAGGTTGGAGTCACGGAGGGCAGACTTCCTCCAACGATGCTGGCGTTCACTAAGCCAGAGTTGTTATCACCACTAGGGGTCCTAGCATCATGCGATGACTGACTTACATCCTTATTGTCCGCCATATTACTGCTTCACAAGTTCTTCGATTTTAACTTAGCAAAAGTTAGTTCACCCATTCCTTCTAGTGCCAATTGTTGACGGTGATTTTTGGATAGTGTAGGATTGATCACGCGTCTAACAAGTCGTTGCAATTGTTAAAGATGTTATGAAGAAAATAGAAAAAAGGAAAGCATGTAAGCACATGTTTACGTGGTAAAACCCCAAATCGGGGAAACATCTGTGGTTGCCGGTAACGACGAGAAGAAGAATTCATTATGATGAACCTGTTACAAACTCTGTTCCTCTCTTTTCTTGCGTACCTCTCTTTTTTGTCTGTTTCTATGTATGTCTGTGTATATATATATATTTTATTTTTACAATGAGATTATGAGTCTATTTATATCCCTAATCCTTGTTGTACAAATAAGGAACGGTGGTGGTATTTAATTATGACTGGTTACTTGTTGAAGTCGTCTTTGTCTTCTTTCATGTTTCGAGTCTTCTATAAATTAAATGAATTAGATTTGTTGCCTCATTAAGACTCTCTGACAAATAGTAATATTCCTTTACTGTAATGTGATTCTAGATTCCTTGTTTGAGTAAGATCATTCTCCTTCGTATTTGAGTTGTAGTTGCATTTAATGTCTCTCACACGTTATCTAACTGACTAATTATTTAACCCGATCAGATCTCTTTTACCCCGACCGGATTGACTTTACCCAACCAAGTTGTCTCTACCCGATCGGTTAGTTTTTCCGACCAAGTTATTTGTACCCGATCGGTTAGTTTCCCCAACCATCTTGAGCAAACTTGATCAAGCTTTGAGATCATCTATTGGTTGTCTTGGGTTAATATTTCCTAGCTGACTCTGGTGACATGGCATATCTAATCACCATGCTCTCAAGTGATCATGCTGACTTGTCATGCTATCAAAAAAAAATCCTTATAACACTTTTAAATTGTCATATTGGTGTGCTTTATTTGATTGTATGTTTTAATTGATTTTTATTTTCATTGGAATTAATTAGATTCATATATGTGCCTACACCACACAATGCGATTACACTTGCCAATGAATTGTGGAATTGTCTGTTGGATTAGACTGTGGATCGGAAGTTGTCTGCGTTGACCGTAGATAATTGTACCGCAAATGATTCTATGATTAAAAATTATTTGTTGCCAAAATTTTCTGATGGTTCACTGTTGTTGGGTGGAAAATTATTTCATATGAGATGCTCCGCTCATATTTTAAATTTGATAGTTAATGATGGTTTAGATGTGATTGGTGATGGAATTGAAAAAGTTAGAGAAACGGTAACTTATTGGTCACAATCAAGTAGGCGGTTAGAGCTTTTAGAGGATACCGCAATACATCAATTAAAAATGAAGTCTCCTAAGAAGTTAGCGCTTGATTGTATAATTATGTGGAATTCAACATATATGATGCTTGAAGTTGCTTTGATGTATAAAGATGTTTTTATTTGTTTACAACAACGTGATAGTCAATATAAGAATCTACCAAGTGAATCGGAGTGGGAGTTGGCAAAAGTGATGTGTGAGCATTTAAAGCCATTTTATAAGTTGATCTATTTGTTTTCTGGAACTAAATACCCAACAACTAACCTTTTCTTTCCTATGCTTTATGAAATTAAATTGTCATTTAAATCTTGGATATATTCAGAGGTTGAGGTAATTATATTTATTATTTATTTTAAATAAATAATAAATTTAAAGTATTTTCATAAATTTAAAAAACAAAAAATAGAATTTATTTCAAAAAATAAAAAGAATTTTTTAAAAAAACGAAAGTAATGGATCTCCACCATTGGATCGGTCCAAATCCTATGGCGGAGATCTATTTACTTAAAAAAAACTTTCTATTTATTTTTTTAAATACTTTCATTTTTTTTTTGAAATACTTTAATATTTTTTAAAATACTTTCAATTTATTTTTTATTGTAGCTTTATATTTTCCATAATCCATTAGTTTTTTTTTCTTTTTTTTAATTATTATTTTTTTTAAGAAATTAATTTTTTTGTTGATTTTTTAATAAACCATTTTAATATAATTTATTTTTGAAACTCAATAAATCATTTTGACAAGGGTAAAACTGTACTTTATATATATATATAGTTAGAGTTGACCGTTAGTATTTTGGTTAAATGGACTACAGTGATGTATTTTTAAAAAACACAGAACTTAAGTTGCTAATATGATAAAGACGTTTAAATATGTGACATTTTCCTAAAACGTAGGGACTTTAGTGAATTTACCATGTTTTTTCTTACCGAATATCATATTATATAGAGTTAATTGCATAAACTTACCATGTGTTTCGCCTTTGTAGCAAAATATTCAACAAATGCCCTTATTTACACAAATAACACCTGCTGTTAGTGGTCAACAATTAGATTTAACGATTGTCTTGAAAAAGACTAAAATACCCCTGGTGTATATTTTATTATTTAATTTATTCAATGAAAAAGTTAATTAAAAAAATCGGTCAACATTTTTCTCTTCCATTTAACATAATATTTATCAATCACATTATTTTTTAAATCTGGAAACGAAAAAAATAATTCAGATCTTTATCAATCAAATCCCAAAAAAAAAAAAAAAAATTCATCAATCAAATTCTTCTTCAATAAGTCATATCTCACTTTGTCTGCAAATACACATCTCATTCCACAACACTTGACCTTCAACGTCGTTCCTCCATCTCCAACACAAAACAAAAAACAAAACTATTTTTTTTTTCAACTAGAAAAAATATTTAAAAAAAAATATAGAAACACATATGGATTGGGCAATATCTGAGATGGATTCAATTAGATTTTTTTTTTTAAAATTAAATCACAAAAACACTAAAACACAGAAAAGAAGATAAAGCCTCGGCTCCATCTTACACCAACGGATGAAGCGTCGTGGCTCCGTTAGACACCAACGGATGGAGTGCCGCTCCATCTAAAATAGAGAAAGGGATCCATCGGTGACCACCACTCCCAAATCTCTCGTCGTTTCTGCCTCTTCCACCGGTGATAAGCTCCCCGACTCCACTTCGAATCTGACGGCGGGCTCCACACCACCGGTCTCTTCCCTAACCTACTTATGGACCGGTGCTCCAACAGATGTGGAGCGCCGCTCCATCCGCGTTTAAGAATTTTTTTTAATGGCTGACTTTAATGAGGATTAGGTTTTTAAGAATTGATTTTTTTTATTATTTATTTGGGATTGAAATATGATTATAGATAAATAAGAGTTCTTTTTATTATTCTTTTCTAGGTAGATATGTAATTATAAAAAGTATAGAGATTGTTTTAAATTTTTAGTTTTATTTGATATGTAATATGACTATTTTACCCTTGAACATTAAAAGTCAACCATTAAATCTAACAGTTGACCACTAACGGCAGCTGGCAGGGGTTATTCGTGTAATTAAAGCCATTTGTTGAATATTTTGCTACAAAGACAAAATATAGGGTAAGTTTATGCAATTAATCATATTATATATAAGCCATAAAGTAGTTGTATTATATGGTTACAAATTACAATAACAAATATATAAAACTTTTTGCATTTCAAATATATATATAAAAAACTTTTTTTCAAAAAAATAAATAAATATAAAACTTGTTTTAAAGTTTAAAAAAGAATATAATTTTTTTTTCTTTTTGATGCAGTGTTCATGGTACAATATTTGCATAAAGCGGAAATTGTAAGATTGTTTTTTGTCAATCCCGATTATTTTGAGCTAAAGCGGAAATTGTAAGATTGTTTTTTGTCGATCCCGACTATTTTGAGCTATACGTATAAGTTTAATCGTTAATAACCAAGTGTGGAAAGTTGAAGCCAAATATAGTTATAAAAAAGGTCAAAAAAAAAAAAAATTTCACTAACATTGTTATTTTTTTTTTTTGATGTATTACAATTTACAAGAATTATTTACAATAAGACTGTCCGGATCTATTGAGATCAAACAATATATGTGCGGTCTGGATATCTATTCTCAACCTACCGAGATTAAACAATACATGTGCGGTCCAAATATCTACTTTCATAACGAGAGATAACTACTTCCATAAATCGAGAAGAAAACTCTCCACTATGTTTGCAAACTACGTATGGTGAGATTTAAACCTCTTACCACTAATGTGGAAGTGAGGTACACAATCGCATGTGCTAAGAGGTGATGTGTTTATAGCATTACTAAAAGTTTTGGGAGTTTTGAATTTAAAAAAAATATTCTTTGTATTTTAACAACATCGGTCTGAGTGTGCAAATCTCTTAAATATGTTTATTAACTTTGAAATACCATAAATTCTCATGTTTTTTTTTAACATTATTTAAGTATTTGAGAAAATCAAACATCTAAAATCGAAGTTCATTATTTACCAAAAAATTTCATATAATATATATCTACGTGAAATTATTTTTAATACTACTTGAAATCATTTTTACTATACTAAGTTTAAAATCATTGTATATACTATGTGAAATCATTTTTGCTATATTATGTGAAATCTTTTGAAAAATTACTTAACTGATCGGTAATTGGGACGTTAAATTTCTCATTTGGTTAAAAACAATCACATTTATGCATATGGTTAAAATTTAAAAGCAATTTTCACCATTTATAGGGGACTATATATGAAACTGTCTCGTTGGAAAAAAAGAAATGAAAACAACCATTTTCTAGATTAATTGGCAACAACCATGCATCCATACATGTACTTTGATATTATGTTCTATGTTTCTTTTGAAGAAGGAAATAAGTAATAAAAGTCTTGCCTCACATGAGATGCTGAGAATTTTGCATCAATAAAGAGAATTGAAGACAGTATCAACAGTAGTATAATCCAAGTTCACACATCTTATTTAAAAGTGTCAATACACAAGGACTTAACATATAGAAATAACTTAATGACGGTTGCCAATCTACAGATTGACCAAAACTTTTCATCCCTTATTGTCAATCAAACAAAAGATATTTCAGTCACCACTATCAAAAGCAGAAAGCAAATTCAAATACCATTAAACTGGCAATATTGTAAAAGGAAGGATATAAAGAAAAGAAGTAACTTACCGACAATACGATAAGAAACTTTCATCTTCAATGAGAGGAACTGCTTGCACCATCGTGTTGCCTGGGCTCAGTTGAACCAATGTAGATATGTGGAATGTGAGCAACTTTTGGCCAATCTTCACCTGTATATTTCTTGCAGCGGTTTTCAAGCCTTGGACATTCCCTGATAGACAGATGCTGGAGGTTAATCAGATGCTGCAGGCCTTCTGGAAGTGAAATTATGTTGCAACAATCTGATATGACTAGAGATGTAAGAGAAGAGAGGCTCCCAATCCATGCGGGCAAATCTTTTATAGCGGGACAGCTATGGATTTCCAAGTTTTGCAGTGTCGTGACATAGTGTAACTCCTCAGGCAGACATGTTAGCTGTGGACAGTTCAAAATATATAAGCTCTTCAGCGTGGAGAGGTTTCTGAAGTTAGCAGGCAGAGAGGCCAGACTTGGACAATACATTAATGTTAAATGCTCAAGCGATGTGAGATGCTGCAGCCCCATTGGTAGAGATGTTATGTTATTGCAGTTCTCGATAGAAAGCGAGCGAAGTGAAGTCAAACCTCCTAAACCTTCTGGTAGATTAATAAGGCTATGACACTCAATGATCTCCAAAGATTCCAATGAGGAGAGATTTTGAATTTCCTGTGGCAGAGAGATGAGCTCTTCACACCAACGAATTGTTAATGATTTAAGAGCAGTTAGGCCTCCTAACTTTGAGGATATGGAGCATAGATTAGTGCAGGAGCTAATTGTTAAAGACATGAGATTAGGATTATTTCCAACCAAACTTTCCAAAATAACCAAACGTCCCGTGAAAACATCGATTACAATGTTTAAAAGTGTGGAAAGGTTTGCAGCTGACCTCAGTATCATTTCATTGCAGTTCTGCAATTCCAGATGCTTAAGAGATGGGAAACATGGCATGTTTTTCAACTTTGGACATTTATTGATGGTTAGTTTCACCAGGGAAGGGAATTCTTCTTTCATGTTCATACTCCACCAGAATTCCAAATTGGGAAAATCTATGAAGGATAGCTCTTGCAGTGACTGGAACTGTCTTCCTGAGACCCTCACCAAAATCATAACATTTCATTTGTCGCGTGCGCTACATTTACATTATCACTGGTGATCACCATTTCATTTCACATTTCATTTACTATTGAGCTAAAAAAATACCTTCAAAATATGTATATCATAATATATTTGCATTGCTAAAGCACAAAAGAACCAAACATTTAAGCATTTAAACAAATAGTTCAAGTAAAGGTAAAACTCATTTAAAAAGAATTAGATAACAAATATGTAAATAAAGACTAAGTAGGGAAATGAGTTTATAAACATATATAAACGTATAAAATAAAATATTTCAGAACATAATAATATGATAAATAAATTTGGTTTCTAAGGAAACATTTATGCAATTACATACTATGCAAAAAAAATTTACTTACCTCTGATAATAGCAAATTTAAAGTTTCACTAACGATATCGGGAAGTCACGAGAGGAACCTAAACATATAGAATTTATAATCTCTCAATAAAACCAACCAAAAAAAAAAGAAATCTAACTCAACTTCTTTATAAATGCATGTTTATTCATTTTCATGAAGAAATTTTAGAAAAACAGATTTTTGTGCTCAAACGTTAGTGATTCGAAAATCTTAAGAGCCTCAAAAAATTGCAAAACTTAGTCAATAAATCCAAAGATCCGATTACTAACTCCCCTCAAAATATTAGAATTTTATCAAATACCTATGAATTTATATAATTTTCTAAACATATAAGGGTCAATCCTGACAGTGTAAATTTCGATCTTCTAATCAGATTTCGTATCAAAGTTTAATAACCCTATACACCATGAAAAATTTCAAAATTTTATTTATAGACTAATACACCAGTAATATATCTATATACCAAAATCATAATTTTATATATCCTTGTTTGAAAATTAAAATTACTACAGCACCAAGAGCTCATGCCTCTCAGCCTAAATATTAATGCTTAAACATCAAATTAGGGGTGTGCAAAAAGCGTCAAAACGAACCAAACCGACCAACCCAACCCATAAAGTTTGGGTTGGTTCGATTACAAATATAAAAAATGGATGGTTCGGTTTGTCTTTTAAATAAAACGATTAAAGGTGGTTCGGTTTGGGGTTGAGTGAAATAATTCACCAACCCAAACCAGACCACATATTTTAGAAAGTAAAACTAAAATATAAAATTCACATATGTTTTCTATTCAGTCCAAGTTTTATAACTTTTACTGATTACTTTAAGCTTTTATAGTTTATTTATTTGTTTTGATACAATTTTTCTGATTAATTGATGTATTAATGTTTCAAAAGCATAGATGCTGTCAAACTTGTCTTTAATCATGGTATGTATATATGCGTATATATAAAATTAATATTTTATGTTATAATTTTTTTATTTAAATTTTTTATAATATAATACCTAAAAACTTTTTTTTGAGTTCTAATCTAAACTGATAAACCTATCCAAACCAACCCAACTTTTTTTTGGTTTGGTTTGAGTCGGTTTGAAAAATCACATTGATTTGGTTTGGGTTGAAATATAACCAAACAGATCCATATTGGTTTGGTTTGACATTGAACTTCAGCCCAAACCAAACCGAAAACGTACACCCTTACATCAAATATACCAAAATAATTAAAATACTTATTTATCACTAATATTCACAAATTTTTTTATCCTGATTCAATTATGTCTCTAAAACCATATTACCAAAAAATCAGACCTAAATACATCCCCGATTTCAAAAATTACTCCAATACAATAAGGTCGGTTTGACGATTCAGAAAATTTGTATATATAACCGATTTAGAAATAAAAGCTCCCTAAGATAAACACCACCAAAAATTCCAAAAATTATAATATAAGTTGATATATAAGTCCACTATTCTCATAACAAAATTTAGGATCAATAGTGACCTACAAACATAATAAAAATAAATGATACTGCAACGTCTTCTTCACCTATATTAAAACAAATCGGAATTGCAACATACACTAATAGTCAAATTTGAATTCCTTAATGAACTCTAAAATTCAAGCAATTTATTATAGAGCTTCATGTATATATCTATTTTATTTACTTCAAAATCCATGCATTAAAACATCTCTATCCGAAAACTAAATTGAACAATTGTTAGAGGCCCAATCTTTGGTAATAAGATATTTTGATGTTAAAAACAATGAGTTTGAAAATGACTAATGCTGTAAATAAAAATTTAAAAAGAAACCAAAGTTTAAGAAATCATACCTTCAAAATATTCTAACTCAATTTATGAGACATTATTTTGCTATGATCTTTTGGTAGGGAAACAAGTGTATAAATGTGAGAGTTTTTGTATGAAAGCATTACCTTTAGTTGATATTGATGTGTAAATATATATATATATATATATATATATGAATAATTATAAAAATAATACTTCCCACCGATTTTGCTAATATCAAAATATTGAAAATATACAAATCCCATTGATTTTGCTAATAATTGAAATCCCTATAAATGTGAAATTGACTTATTTCATATCTTTCTAAATGTGGAATTAACTTGTAATAATGCCGGATAATCAATTACTGATTTGGTATATTGCCAAATATTCTGGTTTAATACCAGATGATTTTAGTCTCTTTAGCCAAAAAAAAACTGAATGAATATATTTCTATTTATATTATTATTAATATTATTATTATTAGTATTAATAAAAAAGGAAACCAAAATTCGGGTCTTACATGATAGCCAATGTGATGACATGTTCGGCCACATCAGTTAAGCTGGTTGATGTGCTCAATGCTTATGTAGTTATGTGTCTAGGCACATCAGCTGTTCGGCATGACGTGCCCACTCACGACGTCGTTTCTTTAGTTGTTTTCTCATTTTGCGCTTCTATCTCTGCTATGCAGAAAACTAACTGTGGCAACGGTTCGACGATCAAAAATCACCGATGCTTGATTGGGGTGTGATTGGCATTCTGTGTAAGAAA
The DNA here is from genome assembly GCA_033220585.1 of Dipteronia sinensis. Classification (NCBI taxonomy): domain Eukaryota; kingdom Viridiplantae; phylum Streptophyta; class Magnoliopsida; order Sapindales; family Sapindaceae; genus Dipteronia; species Dipteronia sinensis. Next base: position 84,331,232 of record CM065636.1, on the reverse strand, counting down.
ATGAAATTATAAGTGGCCGTAGAAAGGGAGCGTCTTTGGAGTTTGTGGTAAAAGCAAATATCTACAGGAAACTCGTAGATTGCGTGATTTATAATCCAATAATTAGTTTTGACAATTTGGAATAAAATTTGATTTTTAACAAACATTTTGGATACCATCACAAATGATAATAATGTACACTCTAGTTATTTCTTCAATAGACTTTTAGAAATTCCAGTGAGATCGATCATGAAAGCAACATAAAATCTTTATACAAAATATTCTTTACAAAGTTAGACCAGTGTTATTGCCTAGTAATCCGGTCCTCAACCAACATCATTTCTACATTACTCCCAGATTTTGTTCTCTGACGAGTAGGCAAGAAGCTTGATACTAAATCACTTGAAATAAAACCGGTAATCCCAATGATGGAAATCTGCTTGTGGATTCCCTTGGTCCCCTACATACATCTTGCAGCGTTCCTCCAGATTAGGACAATCTTGAATAGACAGATGCTGAAGGGAACTCATAGATTGCAGACCTCCACGCATTCAATAATCTGAGTGTCTTAAGATTTGTACAATGAGTGAGCTGGAGCAGATATCGCTAACAACTCAATAAATATTACCATAACCTGTCATGGAAAAAAAATGTATATACACTTATGATCATAATTAAGGAAAATAGAGAGGCTCACGTCAAGTCATATTCATTTCAGCTATACTCCCAGTGGCCCGGCTATTTCGTATTATCATTTCATTTTAGAATTTGGCACAAGACCAAATCATAACATTTCACAAAGTTAGGTGCACTTCACTCAAAGTAATCACTAGAAAATAAAATATTCATGGCATAATATATAATATGCATATCTTAAACACATCAACAACTCCGAGAGGAATATGAATAAAATTAAGTAAAAAGATGAACTTCAATTCAAAGCACAAATCCAAAACGGTTCACAAATCTCTTATCAGAACATTCAAAGCATTACTTTGAAAATAAAATCATAGCATTGCTTGAGATGAACTATGATCTTACTGATGTAAACTCAACTTTGATATGACTAGAGATGTAAGAGAAGAGAGGCTCACGTCGTCATATCACCTATACTCCCAGTGGCCCGGCTATTTCATATTATCATTTCATTTTAGAATTTGGCACAACACCAAATCATAACATTTCACAAAGTTGGATGCACTTGACTCAAAGTAATCACTAGAAAATAAAATATTCATGGCATAAGTATCAAACGAATTATCCATGTATACGTAAGAATTGTTTTAGTCACTCATTTGAATCTTTAAGGACATAGAAGAATTTTATTTCACTTTAATGTAAGTAACCCATAATAATATGCATATCTTAAACACATCAACAACTCCGAGAGGAATAGGAATAAAATTAAGTAAAAAGATGAACTACAATTCAAAGCACAAATCCAAAACAGTTCACAAATCACTATTCAGAATATTCATAGCATTACTTTTAAAATAAAATCATAGCATTGCTTGAGATAAACTATGATCTTACTTATGTTAACTCTTGCCGGTTATCAAGATTATCAATATCATTATTGTAGGAGCTCTACCTTATGGTTGTGTCACCAAATCTTTGGTAGCATTAACTCCACCACAAGACATTACATGCAGACAACAAGGACCATCTAGTGAACCTTAAACCAAAAGTAAACCGAGCTTAAAGTTCCCAAATGGACTTTAGAAACAAAATAACAAGAAAATATCAAAAAGTGTAGTATGCATATTTTAATTATTTGTTTCTATCAAGTTAATAATTGAGCTAATTTGATTTTGTCATATTAAACTCTCCTAATTAATTGTACAAGTGATGTAATTTTAATCAAAAACCAAACTTAGGAGCATAAAAGAGTGTATCTCACTGTGTGAAACAGTTCTGAACATCATATATCATTTAGTAGTTCATATTGGAGGGAAGGCCGACTACTACTATACCTGTCCTGCAAAGCAGAGTAGCAAAATAGGCAAAAATACTACAAAGTAACCATTTTCTAGATTTTTTGGCAATAACTATCCATACATGTACTTTGATTTTATGTTCTAAATTTCTTTTAGAAGAAGAAAAAAAGGTAATAAAGTCTTGCCTCTCACATGAGATGCTGAAAATTTTACATCAGTAAAGAAAATTGAACTCAGTATCAACAGTAATATAATCCAAGTTTACACATCTTATTTAACTGTGCAAATACACAAGGACTTAACATTTAGAAATAACCTAATGACAGTTGCCACTCTACAGATTGACCAAAACTTTCCATCCTTTATTGTCAATCAAACAAAAGATATTTCAGTCACCACTGACCACTATCAAAAGCATACCACTAAACTTGCAATATAAAAGGAAGGATATAAAGAAAAGAAGTAACCTACCGACAATACGATAAGAAACTTTTATCTTCAACGAGAGGAACTGCTTGCACCGCCGTGTTGCCTCGGCTCGGTTGAACCAATATAGATATGTGGAATGTGAGCAACTTTTGGCCAATCTTCACCGGTATATTTCTTGCAGCGGTTTTCAAGCCTTGGACATTCCCTGATAGACAGATGCTGGAGGTTAATCAGATGCTGCAGGCCTTCTGGAAGTGAAATTATGTTGCAACAATCTGATATGACTAGAGACGTAAGAGAAGCGAGGTTCCCAATCCATGCAGGCAAATCTTTTATAGCGGGACAGCTATGGATTTCCAAGTTTTGCAGTGTGGTGACATATTGTAACTCCTCAGGCAGACATGCTATCTCTGGGCAGTTCAAAATATATAAGCTCTTCAGCATGGAGAGGTTTCTGAAGTTAGCAGGCAGAGAGACCAGACTTGGACAATACATTAATGTTAAATGCTCAAGTGCTGTGAGATGCTGCAGCCCCATTGGTAGAGATGTTATGTTATTGCAGTTCTCAATAGAAAGAGATCGAAGTGAAATCAAACCTCCTAAACCTTCTGGCAGATTAATAAGGCTATGACACTCAATGATTTCCAAAGACTCCAATGAGGAGAGATTTTGAATTTCCTGTGGCAGATAGATGAGCTCTTCACACCAACGAATTGTTAATGATTTAAGAGCAGTTAGGCCTCCTAACTTTAAGGATATAGAGCATAGATTAGTGCAGGAGCCAATTGTTAAAGACATGAGATGCGGATTATTTCCAAGCAAACTATCCAAAAGAACCAAACGTCCCGTGAAAACATCAATTACAAGGTTTACAAGTGTGGAAAGGTTTGCAGCTGACCTCAGTATCATTTCATTGCAGTTCTGCAATTCCAGATGCTTAAGAGATGGGAAACATGGCATGTTTTTCAACTTTGGACATTTATTGATGGTTAGTTTCACCAGGGAAGGGAATTCTTCTTTCATGTTCATACTCCACCAGAATTCCAAATTGGGAAAATCTATGAAGGATAGCTCTTGCAGTGACTGGAACTGTCTTCCTGAGACCCTGCCGTAGAACCTGCTACCAATGTTCTTCACATTAGGCATTTCAAGCATGTAAATGGTCTTCAAGAAAGGAAGTTGCCCCAATGCAGGGAGATGTTCACATCTTTTACAAGAAATCAATACTATGTTGGTTAGATTTGGGAGTTCAGGAGTGCCAATCCATCTGGGAAAGTACTTACCTGGGTACCCTTCAATAGACAGTCTTTTCAGATTCTGGTGAGGTTGGAGGTTCTCGAGCAATTCTTCATCCAGTGTGCTATCATGATTATTTGTCGTTATCAAATCATTGTGATCATTTCTCCACGATAGACCCAGCGAACGAAGCTTTGGCTTCATTCCTAGGTTAGCCAATCTTGAGTCAAATCTAGAATTTGCATTTTCCAGTTGTCTGATGTTTAGTTCACCAACAAGTGGTAGGGAATGCAGCTGTGTGAGGCCTTGGTAATTTCCAGTCCCTACAATGAATATTGGTAATGTCTGAAGCTGAACCAATTTTCCAATACAATCTGGCAAGTGAGACAACTTATCACAGCCGTTTATCATCAAATGCCGTAGGTTGACTAGTCTTGCTAATCTCATAGGTAGTTTAATTAGATCATAGCAATATGCAAGATTCAGCACCTGCAGATAATCAAGGTTGCTAATGCTTTCAGGTAATGTTTCAATGAGGGTGTTTGAAATATTGAGATACCTCAAAGATATCAAGCAGGACACCGAGCTGTGTAACCTTTTGATACCGCTCCCACTCAAATTCAAGGCTCGCAAGTATCTAAAACTGGAAAACAAATTGGGAGGAGCCTCTCCAAGGTTACCTCTAGGAAACAGGAGATTAAGGGTCCGTAACTTCTTTGCTTTATACAAGGATTCTGGAATACTGTGCAACTCAGAATCACAAACCACGGATGAGTGACGAGTTTGGGCTAGCTGTCTTGGTAGATGGCCGTGTTCCAGTAAGATAAATTCATCTCCAGCAATTGACTGTGCAAGATCATGAACAAGATCATGCATTGTGCATTCTGTCACACAACCATCATCACCTTTATTCACATTTTGGAAGAAGAACATCCACATCAAATTGTTAAAGAAATTATTGCCTGTCTCCTCAAGTGATTGTCTTGCACTATCATTTGATTTTATCAAGCCTTCTGCAATCCAAAGTTGGACTAAATCGTCCTTCTTGATCACGTAATTTTTGGGAAAAACCGAGCAGTATGTGAAGCAACATTTTAGATGTGATGGCAAATGGCTGTAGCTCAACCTCAAGGCAGGCAGTATTCCAATCTCACCTTGACATGCATTCCAAATATCACTATCAAGTACATGTAGCCATTCTCCTTCTTCTCTTTTGAAGCGCATGAGACTTCCCAATGCTTTTGCTGCCAAAGGTAGGCCTCCACACTTTTTCACAATTTCTCTCCCAATTGCTAGTAAATTTGGATTGTCTTCCCCACAAGCAAAAGCTCTTTGCTTGAACAATGTCCAACAATGATCATGGGATAAACCCTTCAAACAATAAGGCGGAATTGTTCCCACTATCAGTGCAACTTTTGTATTTCGGGTAGTGATTATGACTTTGCTTCCTTTAGCACAATCACTGAGTGAGATCCTTAGTTTATCCCATTCATCTTGATCTTCGTTCCAAACATCATCTAATACAAGCAAATACCTTTTCCCATGCAGCAAGTGTCGAAGTTGAGACTGAAGAACATCCATCCCTAAGAAATCACATTTATGCTTGGTCACAGATTCTATAATCAACTTCATGATCTTCCTGACATTGAACTCCTGATTAACACAGACCCATATCTTCAATTCGAAACTCTTTTCTACCCCCTCATCATTATAAACAAGTTGAGCAAGGGTGGTTTTACCCAGGCCTCCCAAACCAACTATGGAAATAACTGAGATGTCATGGACTCCTGCTCCATTTGATAAAAGTAGTTCTATTATCGCTTGTTTATCTTCCTCTCTTCCAAAAACTTCTGATTCAATTACAAAAGAGCCTGTTTGTCGTCTCCCTTCATCATCACACTCTCTTTTAACAAACCCCTCCTTCAAATTGAAGTTAAGCATCTGAACTGCCAACATATCTAATCTCCCCCTAATTTCTTTCAGTTTTGGGAACAACGCAATGTAACCAGAAAGTGGTTTTATCATAGAAGGAATGAGATCGATTACCTGAATCATGAGGTTGGTTTGTCTCTTAGCTAGCGTAGCTTTGGAGAAAAACTCGTCGATTAAATTGTCTGCGTCATAAGCAACCTCTTTAAGTTCTGTCAACCATATTTTCAAGGCTTTCTCCTTCATTTGTCGTTCTTCTGCATCTTCAAGAACTGCTTGAATAATCTGTAGCGTGTGCCCAAGTTTGTCTATCTCCTCCTTAAAGCCATGATTAATTATTGTAATTTTTTTCATAACACGAGAGGTTACTTTCTCAAAAATTACTTGCAATAGTGGGAACAAAACAATCTCTGCCATTTGAAAACAAAGAACGCCAGCTATCCTTAATGTTTCAGGTTGAATGATCACTAAGCACAAGAACTCCCAAAAGCCCAATCAATGAGCTCATCAGTTCAATCATTTCACATTATAGATGAAGTAGTGTTACTGTTGATTGTTGCTCTTTGTCAAACTCAAGACCCACCAATTGTCACAATCAAAACTAATTATTCTACTTGCTAACGTCTCGGCAAAATAGCAATATGCCCCGCATACCTGAATTTAATCAGGGGGGCTGTTAACGAACAGCAATGTTGACTTTTGGAACACTGAATAACTTCGTGAGATATTAAAACAGTCTTCATGAATGCCTACTGTGAAGAAGCTGGGCCAAAACTGAACTGTTAGATTGAAAAGAAAAGAGAAAAACATATTGAAATAGTCTTCACTTTGTAACCGTACCAAAAATATCCGATCTTCTTCACCAGTTCCAGATATCAGCAGTACTACATTAAATATTTTTAAAGAAACTAAAAATAAAATTCATTAAATTACTTGATTTCTAAAAAATTTACAAAAAAAAAAAATATTTGGTGCAGCTACGGTGATTAACTAAATTTGGTGCATCTCGTAGGCTATCGCTGCACTAAAATTTTTATTTTTTATTTTTATTTACTAAATGTCATATCAATCATTTTTATTTTTAAAATTTATCGATTTAATCTTCTTATATTTAATTATAATAATATATATTCTAAAAAAAAATACTGTCGTAAAGCTCTTGTTGACATTTTCAAAATAATACTGATATTGATATATATATTTAATTTAATTAATATATTTATTAATTATATATTTAATTAATTTAAAATTTTATAATAATTTATAGATTTATTGAAAAATATTCTCTAAAAATGTATTTTTTATGTAAAATTTGGTATGAAACTTAGGAATGAAAAAAATTTAACGTAAACATATTCTTTCCGGATTCTTTTTAACACTAAATTGATGTAAAATTTGGTAGAATGCTCTTAATCCCCACATGTGTTTCTCTCTGTGTAAGAACTAAGAAGACAGAGAAACTGGTTGTAGAAATTTATGTTAGCGTCATTGTGCAGCAGAAGAGAGCTGATTCAGATAACAAATTTCCTATTGCAAGCAGTGAGGTGCTGGAGAAGGAACAGGAAGGGAATATTTCGCTTTCGGATTCTTTCTTCTTGTTATTCACTTTCTCCTTCTTATTCGTCGACTCGTCGTCGTCGTTTTCTTCTTCTCCACTTTGATTTTAAGGATTTTTATGGTTTAATGGAACTAAATTAAATTTCTACAGAGTTTATGACATCAGCTTGCTCGCCATTTCATCAAATTGTCGCTGACATGGTGAAAAATGTCAGCCACCCTTTGCTGACCTGACCGAGTACATCCGCTTCAAGTGGTTGATGTGCCGGGCACGTCAGTCAGCCTTTGATGATGTACCATGGCATATCATCAGACTTTGTTGACATTTTGAAACAAGTTGACCATTATGCGCATAAGTCGGAGCATATCCGATATTCTATCTCTAAAACTTCCGGATTTCATCTTTAAAAAACTTTCATTTCCTTCGCACTTTATATCATTATCTCTATTTTTATTCCTATTTCTATTTATATCTTCAAATAACTTATATTTCAGTATTATTTTTTATTTTCTTTAATAAATTATTGTTTAACTAAATTGGAACAAATATTATTTATAATAACATTTATATTTTTTTTACTTTTTTAAAAAAATAATGTTTTATTAGTGCATGAATTTATAATAACTGATTTTTAGGTTCTAAAACATTTTTCAACTAATTTTTTCAATCTACTTATTTCTTTTCTAACATTTATCAACTAATTTAGTATTTATTATTTTAATACTATGTTTCGGTTTTATTTTATTACTAACTTTTAATTATCAATATGTAATAACATATTTTTTTTATAACATAAAATAATTTTTTTAGAGAAAATTATAACAAAATAATAAAATGAAGAACAAATGATAAAGTATGGTAAATAAAACATTATTAATTAATATTCAATATTAAACTCATTTTAAAAATCTAGATGAGACATTTCTATTGGTATAAATTTTATGTTTATAAAATGTATAAATTAAAATTTATTATACATTAATTGAATTTAATGAAAAAGGTAAAAGGATATAAATGGAATAAAAAAATGTTGAAAAATGAATTTAGAGTATGAGATATGGTTCTCTAAATGTAGAGTATCAAGTGTAGAAACTCTAAAAAAATTTCTTGAGACAACATTTTGGAGTATGGTAGGAGTAGGGTTGCACATTTTCCCGTTGATCCCCATTTCCCCACGTCCTCATCCCCATTTAGGGAAAAAATGGGGAAATATTGATGAAAATCATCCCTAAATTGAAATGGGGAAGGGGACGGGGAGACTTCTCATCCCTTATTTCCCCATTTCCCCCACAACTATATTGAAATGGGGATGGGGATGGGGATGGGGGGAGGTCCCCCATCCCATTTCCCCACTTCCCCCAAAACATTATACATTTATATATATTTTTAATTTTTTAATTATTTGAAAACCTAACTATATAAACCTCATTTACTCTTTAAAAACCTTAAATCTAAAGTTGCCTGGGTTGAAACTTTGAATTATTAAAATACTTTATTTTGTAATGGATTTTCTTTTGTATTTGTAATGCACTAATGGATTTTATTTTGTATTTGTAATAGAATTTATTTTTTTAATTTGAAATTTTTTGTCAAACGGGAAAATGGGGAAATGGGGAAACAGAAAAACAGGGAAACGAGGAAAATGGAGAACTAAGGTTGGGGATGGAGATACCTCCCCCCAAAATTCCACATCCCCATTTTCTCCAAATGGGGAAATGGGTGGGGGGATGGGGAAGGGTTTGGGAAGTGGGGATGGGGATGGGGAGGGACCTATATCCATCCTCATTTCCCCAATGTGCAGCCCTTGGTGGGAGCAAATCATACTCTAAAATTTCTTAGAAACATAATTTTAGAGTATGGGTGGAAGATGCTCTTGGGGACACATCATCCATTTTTAATGGCGTGCCCACTCACGACGTTGTTTCGTTAATTGTTCTCTCATTCCTTTCGCTTTTGTCTTTTTTGTCTTCTCGTATAGAAGTGCTCACTCTTGTCGTAGTTTCTTTAGTTATCTTTTTGTTTAACGATCAGTAATCGATGATGCCTGGGGGGATCGACATTCTGTGTAAGAAATTGAAATTGTAAGCTGGAGAAAGGAAGTGCCTTTAGAGTTTGTGGCTTATTTCAGTGGTAAAAAGCAATTTGGAAATTTTGATTTTAATAAACATCTACGGTACTATTATACATGATAATATTGTTATTTTAAAATAAAAATAAATAAAAATTCTAGTTAGTAGATCGGTTATTGTTTTAGGTGAATTTGGTCCAAATGACGTATAATCAGTCCATCTGTTATATGCAGCTTTTCGTCAAACAACATATCCTCAAGTCAACAAGAATATCGATGCACCATGTCGTCAAAGGTCAACCAAGAAACTCGTCAGATGAGTGAACCAATGGAAAAGAGTAAGCTTTGAGGAGATGACTCGGGGAAAGAAAAGTAACTCGGCAGACAGGGAACCTCGCCAAATGAGATTTCGATCGACTAGAGCACCCTGCCAACAAGGACCACTTGGCCTAACCAAGATATGGTGTGCCTCATTAATGCCCAGCAATCACGCTAAGATATGAGGGTCAACCATTACACCTTAAATAAGAAACAACCATATATTATCCTAGGGGAATTAGAAATCAAATCAAGCACAATGTTAATTGCACTTACTACGAGATAATACCAAACAAGAAAGAAGAATCATAATGGGATTATGTAAGCCAACTACTTGCACACCAAGTCTAGGGTTGCAAAATATGTATAAATATCGTTCATTTTTCACTGTATATACACAAGAAAAATACACAAAATATAACGAAAAACAGAGAGAAGTGAGCAGAGCTGTGTAATCCCACTTTTTCTTTCTTCATATGAAACATTTTACCCCGCCAGCGGCACCCGTGGTTTTTTCCCTTTTACAAGTTTCCACGTAAATATGTCCTTCATTTTCTCCATTGTTGCACTAAACGTAACTCGTTGGCATATCTGTTTTTCATATAACGAAAAATCATCGTCAACAACTAGCGTTAGAGGAATAGGGGAAGTGTCTTGAACAGAGAACCTTAAGAAACCTTATGAAAATAAACAATATGTGTTCTCATATAGTGTCTAATAAACCTAGGGGGGGGGGGGGGGGGGGGGGGGGGGGGGGGGGGGAGGGGGGGTGAATAAGTTTTAACCAAATAAATCGACAACTTTTTGGTTAGTCAATATTAATCTTAAAAACCCATAATCTTTAATACAAACAATCATTGTAAAGATAAGTTTAGAATATAAAAGCAATGACACAATTATTTGTTTTACGTGAGAAAACCCCAATAGCGTAAAAACTCACAAACCTAATTACCAATCGAACCTTCAAATCCACTATTTGCAAAAACGATTACAGCCTAGGTTGACCACATCACACCCAATCGGTTATTAATCCGCTTTTGCTACCCTCAAGACTTTAATTGTGATTTTAGGCTCTTGCTTGTACACTATCCACGGTACATACAAGACTTTACTCTCAAGAGAAGAGATATGCAACCTAATGTGAATATGAAGAATATTCTAAATGCATAAATGCTAGGTCAAAACATTTAATACTTATCTAACCATGGATGAACAAGTCAAACAATCCTAGATATCATGTTGCTCTATGACATACATATAACTTAGCTATTTAGAATAAATGCAATAGCTATCACAATACAAAACCCAACAATCAACATAAAAAACTCAACAATGGTGTTCTACTTACCAAGTCATGTATGTTGATGAAGACCCGTGCAAGAACATAACCTAGAAGATGCTAGATGATGTTTGATTCATAAATAGATGATGGGTATTTGAGTTTTGGTCAAGAAAGATTGAATCTTGATGGTTTTTCTTACAAGACACTCTTGAGCTATATGATGTAATCTGAAATCTGAAGCTCTAAAACAGCTAAGAAAAAGATATGAGATATATATATATATATATGAAGCCCTAGATGAAATGACGTCGTTTTGCAAAAAATGCTGTAAAAACTCGTTAAACTGTGGTGCGTGTCGCGGTTCAGGCAAGTTGTCCAGACCGTAGTATACACAGTGTGGAAGCTCTGAAGAAGACCACGGTCAAGGCCACTGGACAGGAGAGGAGAACCAATCGCGCAACCAATACTGGGAGGGCTTTGGAAAAAAATACGAACAGAACCGCGGGACATGCAACGTGCGTGCACCGCGTAAACAACCATGAACACACCACTGGGATTCACTGTGGTGTAGGTAACTTGTACCAACCGCGGTACATGCAGCGGTATAGACAGCAGTAAAAAGAAAACTCTCTCTTACAAGACTACACATATAATAAAGACCAACTAAGAGAAAAAGAGACCTTCTCTGGTCAACCACACTTAGTCTATGTGCTCATGTGACGACATACAATTAGGGGTGAGCACTAAGTTCGGAACCAAATCGAACAGAACCAAACCGAAAAAAGGGTGTTCAGTACAGTTCATAGAATCAATTCAGTTTAAACTGGTTTAAAAAGTTGAAAACGGAAAAGTTTTCTATTCAAACCCGTTTGAACCGATTAAACCACCTATATAAGTTTTAAAAAAAACTGACATTTTCTTTACTTCTTTGAGTTCTTTCTCTTAGCCTACTTCTCTAATCTCTGCCTCTCTGTTCTTCAATTGTGTTCTTCAACATTCGATCTGCTCAACATCCGATCTGCCCGTCTCAACTCTGTTCCTTAACATCAGGTTTGTCACTTTCTTTTCTTCTTTTTCTAATTTTCTTCTTCTTGCCTTCTTTTTTTGTTTCACATCTGATCTGTTTGTTAAATAAGCTGCTTATACATAGATATTGTTGTTTGTTGTTTTTATTTGCTAAGTCAATTCATCTTTTTGTTAATTTTTCAATGAAATTTAAACCTAATACTAGTTGTTAAAAACTGAGGAAGAGAGGTTCACAAAGACTTAATACTAGTTATATACGTATATAGTTATATATATATATATATATAATATATGGATAAAAGAACTTGGGCATTGTTTGATGGTTTCAAACATGTTGCTTTTTTATTTTTCATTATCTGGAAACCAAACCGGTTTGAACTGAAAACTTTTCGGTTTTCAACTTTTTAAACCAGTTTAAACCGAATTCATTTTATGAACCGAACCGAACACCCTTTTTTTGGTTCAGTTCGATTCTGTTCGGTTTGGTTCCAAACTTAGTGTCCACCCCTAATTGAAACAAACAAAGGATTTAAGTGATGAGTTGCATTGTGAGGTTCAATACAATCTTATATATAACCTGATAATGAAATATGTGGTAATGTAACTCATTTTATATATCTGATGAGTAGTAAGATTTTTCATAATATTAGAGATTCAATGCTTCCGGTCCTCAATTTATTCTATGTTAGGTTGTTAATTTTATATTATATGATTCATAATTATCAATTATGTAATACCTATGCATGGATATTAATGTTTTAAATACTAAATGATTTTACTGTAAAAAAAATATACTAAATGATTTTCCAACAGGTCCATCAGATCTATTAGGCCCAATAGTCCCAAAACCGAAGTGAACTGAACCGAACCGATAAAAACCAGTTCAATTCAATTCAGTTTCTTGCTCTTGTTCAGTTAAAACCGGTTTTAATTTCTGAAAACAGAAATATTTTCGGTTCAGTTCGATTTTACCCAAAACCGAACCGAACCAAACTATGCACACCCCTACATACAATCAAGTGAAATTCAATGCAAGATACAATCAAGTGAAATTCAATGCACGATAAGTAATAATGCATGCAAATGTGTGTGTGCAACTAAATCTCTTCAATTAAGAGTAGAGTTGAGGTAACTACCTTCCTTGAAGCACTTGATGTCCATGATGAGGTCCAATAACATTAGTGATGGGAAAAATTCGAACCTAAACTACCCTTACAATTTGAAACCCCATTGCGATTTTGTCAACGAAATAAGCCATTCATAAAGTGAGATATTTACAATCTCCCCATTTGGCTTTTTCATGAGAAAACCACAACTCACAAAGCAACCTCACAAATACAATAGATGGTTAGTCAACAAGATTCTCTATATTACAATAAAGCTCATAATCTAAGTCTTGAACATCTTTAAGACAATTTAAAGCTTGTAGAAAATTCCAACCTACACACAATCAACAAGAAAAATATCTTCCAAGAACAAGTGTGTGAGAGGTGCTTACAATAAAAACATTTGTAAAAGCCTTAAAAAATTAAATCAATAGAGTCAAATAATGTAATCATGTTATGCAATGCAACATGCTCCCCTAAACGGTTACTCCCATTCCCCCAAAGAATAAACATAACTCCCCCTAAATACGATACCAATGAAACCGCTATTTCTCACAACCTTTCTCCCCATTTTTGTCATGAGATAGGCAAAGGGAGTCTCCTCTAATAGGTAAGCATTGGCAAGGAGAACTTATAGCACAAATACACATGCAAAATCATATAAGCAACTTTATGCAACTCAATTAAATAAGAGAGATTCAAGAAGTTTGATTTTATGAAAATGTGTGACAAAATGCTATGCATGCAATACATGTTGCATTCAAGATCAAAACAATGGTATTTGGTAAATCAGACAACAAATGTTTCCAAAGGAATTCAAACCAATTTTCACAATTTGTCATGATTTCAAGCAAGGATATAGATTTTATAAGAAATTCAATTTAAGGAGCAACTATATCAAACTTTATAAGCAAAACGATGCATGAGCAACTTTTGCACCCTTTTCAATTTTTCCGGGTAAGATGCCCGAATAATAGTAGCCTTGTTCAACTAATAAAAAAAGAGAGACTTTGGATTTTAAAATCCTTTGAATGGATACAAGATCCTTATTGATTGGAGTCTCAACATTGCTCTTCACACATATTTTTGCATTCATAATTAAGCAATCAAACACTTTTTCATGCATATCAACTCAAAGCATGTCATTAATAAAATCGTCATGTCATGGATATCAATTATAGGTCATTCAAAATGTACTTCCAAGGTAAATCTCCTAGTCCAAAAATGCATGTTTGAACATAAATATGACATAGATTGCAAGTAAAGCAATGTTGCACACTTATAAAGAAAATAACATATAAGCATATGCACAACCAATCCCTCAAACAATTAATAAAGAGGCATAAAATTTATCAATGTAGCACAGTACAATATTAGGCCAATTTGCTCTCTTTGCTTGAGCTCCCCATATGGGGTCAAGACATACCATTTCAAGCCAAATGACAAATCCTAATAGACTTACTAAGGTTACCAAATCGAAGAGTGTCTAAGGGCTTTGTAAACAAGTCCGCTAGTTAGTCATTAGTTCCCACATGTTTTAATGCAATAGTTTTGCTCTTAACTAGCTCTCTAATGAAATGATGTCTAATGTTAATATGCTTGGTCCTATAATGTTGTACGAGATTCTTTGAAATGTTAGTGGCACTCATATTGTTACAAAACAAAGTGAGAGTACCTTGCTCCAAGCCATAATCGGCTAGCATTTGTTTCATCCACAACAATTGAGTACAAGTACTACCGGAGGCTATATATTCTGCCTCGGCCGTGGATAGAGAAATTGAGTTTTGGTTTTTTATAAAACAAAGACACCAAATTATTTACTAGGAAGAAGCAACCGTCCGATGTACTTTTCCTATCATCACAATTTCCCATCCAATAGGCATCACTAAAACCAACAAGACTTGGATTAGTGCCAAAGAGTACCAAATCCCATTATTTAAGGTACCATTCACAAACCGAATGATCCTCTTCACTGCAACAAGGTGAGATTCTTTGGGATTAGCTTGGTACCTAGCACAAACACCCACACTAAATGAAATATCGGGTCTACTTACGGTCAAGTAAAGCAAGCTACCTATCATGCCCTGATATAATTTGCAACCTTATGATGTAATTTAGTTCACCAACTACGAACATCTCAAATTCATGAGACATAACATCAATAAATTGTTGCACGTTTGACACATTGGTGGAACCAAACTCAATATCATCAACATAAATTTGAGCTATGAAAAGCTCATCTTTGCTGCACATCATGAACAATGTCTTGTCAACACTACCTCTTGAGTATCCATTGTTAACAAGATAGTGAGTAAGGCGCTTATACCAAGCTCTCAGTGCTTGCTTCAACCCATAAAGTGCTTTTTTGAGGCGATAGACATGATTGGGATGGTGTGGATCCATAAACCTCTTAGGGTTGCTCAACAAACACTTCCTTATGCAAGAAACCATTGAGGAAGGCGCTCTTAACGTCCATTTGGTGCAATTTGAACTTATGCACACAAGATATGGACAAGAGAAGCCTTATAGACTCAAGACGGGCAACGGGAGCAAAGGTCTCCTCAAAGTCAGTACCCTCAATTTAAGAGTATTCTTGTGCTACAAGTCTAGCCTTGTTTCACACAATGTTACCATCTTCATCTGACTTGTTCCTAAACACCCATTTGGTGCCTATGCCATTAGTGTTTTTAGGTCTAGGAACTAAAGTCCAAACCTCATTTCTTTCAAATTGGTTTAGCTCTTCTTACATGGCAAGAACCTAAACTCATCATTCAAGACCTCATCGACCTTCTTGAGCTCAGTTTGAGAGGTGTAGCAAGTATAGCAAATTTGATTAGCTATTTGACGCCTAGTCCTAACACCCTCATTGACATCTCCAATAATATCATTTTTATCATGGAGTTTCATAACCCATGGAGTGGGTTCATTTGAGTCCAAAGGTGGATCTCTATTAAGAGGTTGATCATCCTCTTCACTTTGATTTGACTTCACATCACTTGAAGTCTCTTCACACTCCTTCAAATGAAAGTCAGCATTCCCACAAACACCCTCCTTATGGTTATCATTTTTGGGCACACAATCATCAATGACAACATTTGATGATTCCATGACATTTCGAGTTTTTAAATTAAAAACTCTATAGGCCTTGCTATGAGTGCATATCCAATGAAAATACCTTCATCATTCTTGGCATCAAATTTGCCAAGTTGATCTCGGTCATTAAGAATATAGCACTTGCTTCCAAATATGTGGAAATAGCTAACATTGGGTTTTCTACCCTTCCATAACTCATAGGATATTTGTTTAGTGCTGGGTCTAAGGTATACATTATTCCCTATGTAGCAATCTGTATTGACGGCCACCTGTTGCTAAGCAACATCACCCGGGCCATCTCTTGTAAGACCATATTCTTCCTTTCAACAACTCATTTTGTTGGGGAGTTCTAGGAGCCGAGAATTCATGAGAAATACCTAGACTATTACAAAAGCTCTCAAAGCTAGTATTTTCATACTCTTTCCTATGCTCACTTCTAATTCTCTTAATGTTCTTAATGTGAGAATTTTTCTCATTTTGAATTTTGACATATAGTATTTTGAATTTTTCAAAGGCTTCGAACTTCTCTCTAAGAAAGTAGGTCCAAGTGAACCTAGAGAAGCCATCAACAACCACAAAAATATACATTGGTGGAAAGGTATTTTCCCTTTTTGTGCACACTTTTAGTTTGTTTCCCTTGTTAACAAGGTCCACAAACTCTATCAATCCTAATCCCAAGTTTGGGAAGGCCTCTCACAACATTCAACCTATCAAGGACTTTCAAGTCTCTATAATTTATGTGGCCAAATATTTGATGCCACAATTCAACTTGCTCACATTTTGACAAGTTACAAGAGATAACATTATATTCAAGACAATAACAATTGTCACTTGATCTCTTGCCGTTCAACAGAACTTGCCCATTTTCCTTTAGAATAGAGCAATCAACTTTGCCAAACATAACTGAAAGCCCTTCATCAATTAAATATGATATACTAATAAGATTGGCTTGCAGGCCATATACATAAAGAACATTGGGCAAATAGGGCAAACCGGGAATGAATATGTTACATTTCCCTATGACTTTTTTATATGAACAATCTCCAAAGGTGACAAATTCACCATCCACCATCCACCATCCTTTATCCTCCAACACAAGAGTCTCAAAGAAACTCTTGTTTTCGGTCATGTGCCTAGAGCACTACTGTCAATATACCAACTGTTAGAGGCATTGGCTTTCAAGGTTACTTGAGCCACATGGAAAAAATACTCATCTATTCTAACCCACCTAGGTGACGCATTTTCATTCCTAGGAGCCTCAGGTTCATTGGTTCTAAGTTCCCTAGGTGCATTCGTTTTGGCTCTTCTAAGCATATTTTTCTCTATCATGCTTTCAATTCTACATAATTTGATATACTTTGAAAAATACTAACTCAGAGCGTGTTTCTAACAACCTAGGGGGAGTGAATGGGTTGTTAATCGATTATTACCAACTTTTTCGATTAGTCAATATTAACAAGCAAAACCCAATACAAACAAATATAAAAATTAAGTAAAGTATGGAAATATAAAGAACACTTGATTTTTACGTGGAAACCGTTCAACAAGGGAAAAACCACGGGCTATCTTTCTAGCCACACACGATCACAGAAATCCACTGTATGAGTAAAAAGTTACACCCTCAAGTGATACTCATACTCCCACTCTCGACAACATCAGGCTATGGACACTACCACTCGCCACTCTTGGTTCAATCCCTAGTGATATCCCCTGATCCACTACTCTTGACATGAGCACCTCCTACTCTACCCTGCGGGCCTTTTACAGTGGCACTTGACCGATGCTTGCCAACCACATCTTGGTTGCAAGACTTGACTTGCTTGTGCAACTTCACCTAGAAGCCACAAGACTTTGACTCTATGAAGAGTATAAAAGTCTAAGTGTATATATGACAATATACTCAATGCAATAATGTGCAGGACCAAACACAAAATGTTTAACTAGATGTTATAATGCAATTGAACAACCTAGTTATCAAACAATGCATACATGTACACACATGAGGTCTCAATTAGTTGTAGAGAAATTCTAACAATCTAATTGTCAAATAAAACTCACATAAATATTCAAGAACTTAACTAGAAGCACAAAGTCAACCTAATCATCAATTAAGCATACATGAACATTTATGGATTAGCTATTTAGGCATAAATGACCTAATAATGCAAGCTATCACAAACAAACTCAATCATGCAAGTTTGATTCATAAATATATGCAATAAAGTGAGTCAAGGTATTTAATCAAGTAATAAATACCTAATCTAGAGTAAGTAGAACAATAAATGATATTCAATGAAGTTCTAACTTACCTAGTCATGAAACCATGAAGACCCATGCTCAAATGATGTTGAATGATGCAAGATGGAGATGGGTTTTGGGTTTGGAGAGTTAAACAAACTCAAATGGAGTTTTCTCTCTCTAGACTCTCTATCTCTCTCTAGGGTTTCTTTAAATTCAAAGGAGGTAGTGAAGAGGAAGAGATAAATGAGTTTATATAGTAGGAGACCTAAGCTGATGGAAAAAGACATTTTTACCCCGAAATCAGCACAGTGCGCGAATGCCTACCCACGCACTAACCCGGGCACATGGGGTTTGCTGGTTCGTGACCAGCGAACATACCAGCGAATAGGGGATCTCCAAGCACCAGGGCCAACTGCGCTGGTCCACTGCGCGGGTAGAGATCCGAGCACTGACCTGCGCACATGCCCTGTCAACGGGCAAAAATATGCACCAAGACGTGCGAGCGCGGACACAACAACTACACATAAGTCTAGAAATGAAGTGCAAGTGTGATTGTGAAGAATGCACACAAGGGAAATATGAAATAAATGCATGTCAATATAAATGCATGTAAGTGTGTGTGCAATGTGTAAATGATGCACACATATAAGCAATGATAAACACAAATGCAAGATGAAGCAAAGCATGGATGAAGTGTGTGTGCACCTAAACTCTTCAAGAGACAAAGTCAAGTGAGTATACATTTTGCTCTTGAAGTCATGGAGATGCTTGGAAGCTTGCCAACGAGGACCTAAGCTACCCATTACACAATCATCCTCAATGTGGTGTGCTTTGTCATGAAATAAGTCAATCATAAAATAAAGTTCCTAACATACTTAAAGCAATTAGGCCTTATGTGGCCTTCAATACCACAATAATGACAAGTATGAGTGAAATAAAAGTTCATACCGCATCCTTGTGCAAGCATTTAAGGCTACCTTCTCATTTGAGTTGTCTTTTGATGTTGAACAAACTCTCTCCTTGGTGGTTGAGCTGAAGTAGCGTGTCTTCTTTGTTGAGCATAAAGAATCTATGGTTATAGTGGTCTTGATTGAGGCGCTCTAGCTTATTATGGATGGGTTTTAGCTTGAGATTTTATTAGTACCTTGGCTTGAGCATACTTGGAGGATTCGCAAACTTCAACCTTTTTAGTTGGTTGTTGTGGGATTTGGGCTTCTTTAATCTCTTTGCCATTGACAAATGTTGTCTTCTTCAAAGGTGTAGTCCATGTCTTCCACATATACCAAACCCCTCTTATCATTAGGGCTCTTCCCACTTGATAGTATATTGTCAAGCTTTTCGGTTTCGGAGGTCATCTTGGCAATCAAACCTCTTGCCTCCCCAAGTTCCTTCTTCAAGCTTTCTTCACTCTTTTTGACCATGACTAGCTCCATTTTTAATCTTTCTTCCTTTTCACTTCCTCACTCAAGTGAGTCATCTTGGAAGTCAATTCAAGATTCTCCCATTTTAGCTTTTGAATCTCCTTCTTCTTATTCAATCTAGAACTCTTAAAGTATTTCATAAAGTTTTCATAGTCCATCTCCTCATCAAATTCATGCTTGGACTCGGATGAAGTACTTTCATCACTTGAGTCATTTTCTTCTTCTTCTTGCTTGTCATATTCCTCTTCTTTGTCACTTATAACTTTATTGCCATTATGAGATGATGAGAAGGCAATGAAGTTGGTAACTTGGTCTTCATCATCTGAAGACTTGTATTCCTCTTCTTAGTCTTCATTATCACTCTAAGTAGCCGACGTAGCCTTTCCTTTCTTCTTCTTCTTCAAATTAGCACACTCGGGAGCAATGTGTCCATATCCACTACACTCATAGCATTGAACACCCTTCTTAGAGTCCTTCTCTTGAATTTTCTCGACCTTCTTGAAATGGGTCTTCTTCTTCACAAATTTTCCCTAGCAACCCAAGCCCTTCTTCTCAACTTTCGTAAATTGCTTAAACATCTTCACCATTAGAGCCATTTCTTCATCTGAATCTTCTCCATCCATTTCTACCTTGGAGGTCTTCAAGGCAATGCTCTTTTGCTTCTTTAGAGGTGTTGTTGAAGTAGAGGCTTTTCTTGACTCGAAGGCTAATAACTAGCTAATTACTTCACTTGGCTTCACCTTTTTATATTCATTATTCTCCTCAATAGCGGTCACTTTTACATCAAATCTCTCCGGAAGAGACATCATGATTTTTTGATTTATCCTTATATCCAAATATGGATCGCCCAATTGGTGACTTTGGTTGACAATATCTATCAGCTTCACTTGGAAGTCATTAAAACACTCGTGGTCTTCCATCTTCAAAGTTTCAAAGTTTCAAAGTTTCAAATTTGGTTTGAAGGACTTGTAGCTTGGATTCATTTACCACATCGGTTCCTTCATATGCCATTTCCAATATGGTACATGAATCATGTGCATTCCTTGTTGTTTGGATCAACTTATGTTGGTTCTCATCCATCTCATACAAGATTGCATGTATCGCCTTATTGTTCCATTTTGAGGCTTCAAAGTCTTGAGTCCTCCATTCCGATTTCATCTTGGGAACAATGTCTCCATCTTCAAGAGTCTTGGTGGGTGATGTGTATCCATCCTTAATCACCATCCAAACGCGATCATCTATTTGGCACAGGTAAGACTCCATTTTTCCCTTCCATGATAAGTAATTAACCCCCATTAGAAGTGGAGGTTTTGTACTCGAAGCTCCCTCTCGCTCATTCCCGTTTCCACTCATGGTGTTTAAGGGTTAATGTATGCAAGTGAAATGAATGCCAACAACTAAACAAAGCAAACAAGAAAGATAACTAAATACAAGACACTCCTAAGAGAGCAAGGTATCTCCTAATTATGTTAAGGAATCCGCTCTGATACCAACTGAAAATAAACAAGATTTGTTCTCATATAGTGTCTAATAAACCTAGAGAGGAGTGAATAAGTTTTAAAATAAATCAACAACTTTTTGGTTAGTCAATATTAATCTCAAAAACCCCCAATCTCTAATACAAACAATCATTGTAAAGATAAGTGTGGAATATAAAAGCAATGATACAATTATTTGTTTTACGTGAGAAAACCCCAATAGCGTAAAAACTCACAAGCTTAATTGCCAATCGAACCTTCAAATCCACTATTTGCAAAAACGATTACAACCTAGGTTGACCACATCACACCCAATCGGTTATTAATCCGCTTTTGCTACCCTCAAGACTTTAATTGTGATTTTAGGCTCTTGCTTGTACACTATCCACGGTACATACAAGACTTTACTCTCAAGAGAAGAGATATGCAACCTAATGTGAATATGAAGAATATTCTAAATGCATAAATGCTAGGTCAAAACATTTAATGCTTATCTAACCATGGATGAACAAGTCAAACAATCTTAGATATCATGTTGCTCTATGACATACATATAACTTAGCTATTTAGAATAAATGCAATAGCTATCACAATACAAAACCCAACAATCAACACAAAAAACTCAACTTGTAGATAAAAATCTAATCTTGATCCAAATAAGTCATAAAAGAGATATCTCGTTAAGTAAGAATACTAGAATGAGTGAAGATAGTGTTCTACTTATCAAGTCATGTATGTTGATGAAAACCCGTGCAAGAACATAACCTAGATGATGCTAGATGATGTTTGATTCATGAATAGATGATGTGTATTAGAGTCTTGGTCAAGAAAGATTGAATCTTGATGGTTGTTCTTGCAAGGCACTCTTGAGCTATATAAGGTAATCTGAATTCTGAAGCTCTAAAACAGCTAAGAAAAAGATATGATATATATATATATATATATGAATCCCTAGACGAAATGACGGTGTTTTACAAAGATGCTGTAAAAAACCTTCAAACCGCAGTGCGTGTCGCGTTTAGGGCAAGTTGTCTAGACCGCGGTGTACACAGTGTGGAAGTTCTGGATAAAACCGCGGCCAAGGCCGCTGGACAGGAGATGGGCACCAACCTCGAAACCAACAACGGGTGGGCTCTAGAAAACAACGCAGATAAAACTGCGGGACATGCAACGTGAGCGCATTACGTAAACAATCGTGAACACACCACTGGGATTCACAACGATTTAGGTAACTTATACTAACCGCGGTACATGCAGCGGTATAGACATCGGTAAATTTTCTCTTACAAGACTATACACAAAATAAAGACCAACTAAGAGAAAAAGAGGCCTTCTCTGGTCAACCACACTTAGTCTATGTGCTCGTGTGACATGAAATGAAAAACACAACAAAGACCACTAATATCATGCACGACATACAATCAAGTGAAATTCAATGCAAGATAAGTAATAATTCAAGCAAGTGTATATGTGTGTGTGTGTGTGCAACTAAATTTCTTCAATTAAGAGTAGAGTCAAGGTAATTACCTTCCTTGAAGCTTTTGATGTCCAGTATGAGGTCCAAGAACAATAGTGATGGGAAACTTTGAACCTAAGCTACCCTTGCAATTTGAAACCCCATTGTGATTTTGTCAACGAAATAAGCCAATTATAAAGTGAGACACTTACACCTTATAACAAACGCCGCAAGGCAAATGGCAGGGATGGAGATGGGTCGGACCACAGCCAGGATCAGAGCTCTCATCCGCGAGACACGAACCCTAGATGGAACCAGTCGACGGAGACCCCTACCGGGGAGGACCTTGCCATGATCATCCCCACCAATCAACCATCTAGTGTAGCCCTAAAAGCCCTGTAATAAATTAGGACAACGTTATAAAGGGTCATTGAAGACGCAACCATACACGGAATAACTCTCTCGGTAACCACAGGAATTATTTCACCTTACCAAATGAATACCCTTGTTGTGTCGTAGACCCAGAGGTTGCGTTCGAAGGTAGTCTCCCCGATGCCATATGCACCCTAGAAGGAGAACAAAAGCATAGGTTAAATCAAGGTGATCCGGCAGTTGAACTGAGTCAAATTGGCAGTAGGCAAAAAAGAAACGGGGATAGAGGACGAGACAGGAAAAATCGGTATCAAACGGACTCCGAGCCAGAGAAAGTGCACGGGAACGCTCGTGGATGAAGCATGTCAAACTAATCGGACGACAGCGATCAGACACCCCTTAGAAGGCACCGGAGAGGCAAATCACCTTTGAGGTTTAATACCCCTAGCATCTGAACCAAAGCAAATACTCCAAGGATCCAGCACAGACTCTTTATTCGTCAACGCATGGGGGTAGACATGTGAGCTAGAAGGAGACCGAGACATCCTGATAAAGGAATTGACCCAGAAGGTAAAGGCTTTAGAACGTCGTCAGGGACCGAAGGCCCTGTTGGATGATGATTCCGAGAGTCCCTTCGTAATTAGCATTCTTCAAACCTGGTTCTCAGAGAAGTTTAGGATGCCCCATGTCGAGCAATTCGAAGTAAATATAGATCTGAATGAGCACGTGAGTTGATTTAGAAGCGCGATGGCACAGTACGCTTATGACGACCCATTGATGTGCCCAACGTTCCTGCAGACTCTCGAGGATCTAGGGTCTAAGTGGTTCAGGAGACTCCCTCAGGGAATGATTAAGAGTTTCTGCGAGTTAACCCATGCCTTCTCACGGCAATTCATGGGCAATATTTAGACAAGAAAATTAGTGGCTCATCTCGCCGCTCTCAAGCAAGAAAAAGATGAATCTTTGAAGGATTGCCTGAACAGGTTCTCCCAGAAAGTGTCAGGGATTCACAACCCCAGTGATAAAGTCGTGGTGGCGGCTTTCACCAATAACCTGCAGAATTTTCGTCTCTCCTCCGACCTGATGGACGTGAAGGGTAGCTATGCAATGGCCGAGGATAAGGAACTAGTTTAATGGGGTAGTTATGTTCATGGAGGCTGACCTGAAGAAACCACCAAACCTAAGGGGATCGATGTAAGGAACCAGAAGTACGAACACCCGGAGAGTGGGCGGAACCAAAATGGTAGCCGGGACGAGGACCTAAAAAATGGTCGAAATAAAGGAAGTTCCACAGCCTATACACAAACTACACCCCTCTCGCCAAAAGGGAAGAAGAAATCCTGACCATATTGGAAGATAAAAAGCTAGTCTAGTACCCACCGAAGCAGTCGGTCTATGACCGGAGAGACACAAGCAAATACTGCATGTTCCACAAAAAGAGCGGTCATGACAACCCAAAATGCTACCAACTGAAGGACCACACCGAGACACTCATCCAGGAAGGTCTCCTAAAAGACCTTATCCTCAGAAAAACTGATTATTATCAATAAGATACCCATCGGATCCACCAGTCAGAGGAAAGTCGGGATAAGAAGAGTAGCCCCTGTCAAAGTGAAGGATTGTGGGCAATTAACATAATATTTGGAGGGCCCTATACTGGCAGAAGCAACAAAGAAAGAATGGTAGAAATTTGTACGCCAAAAGGACATGTGAATTCAATTGAGCCTGATCCAAAGAGGATCAAGACAGGATGGGACCCAATCATTTTCACAGAAGCTGACTCGTATGGGGTCAGTATAAAGTAGAATGATGCAATCGGTCATAACGGCTTAGATCGGGCATCATGATGTCCACCGGGTACTGATCGATAACGGGAGCTCAGCTGATATCCTAAGTGCACATATTTTCGATCAGCAGGGCTTGAACAGGAAAGATCTACGGCAACTGCCCATTCCGCTTAAAGGATTCGGTGGCGCAGAGGTTAGAGCACTCGGGACCACCAAACTGCCTGTCAAAAGTGGGGCACCCCCGTGCTAGAAAACTGTACTCTTGGACTTCGCGATGGTTAACATAGAGAACTGGTCATACAACACTATGTTGGGTAGCCCTTTCCTGAACCAAACCAAAGCAGTAATAGCCACATACGCCTTGATGGTCAAGTTCCCAACGGAATTCAACATATGTGCAATAAAAGGTTCTCAGGAGATGGTCCGGAAAGTGAACCTCGCAGTGTACCGAGACATGACCAAAAAAGATATGCAACAAATATGTGTGATTGAACGCGAGCCTCTGCCTTAGGAAGAAGCATGGGAGAAGCCTCCGATCAAGACAAGTTTCAAGATGAAAGTTACCTCGGCCTCATGAAGGATTATATCTTTTGCTTTTGGGAAATAACTTTTTTAGTTTTTAGAATCAAGTTTTCTTTTTCGTTTAGACATTTTCAGTTTTCTTCTGATTATTTTCTTATGTCTGCATCATCATAACAATTAATAAAATTCTCGAGAGGATTCTAGATTACTAAGCCAAGAATAGTGTTCAAAGTAAATTTTAATCTTTGTTATCAAAGAAACTCGCAGCACCGACACATGTTATGGTGGGTGAAGGTGCCCGAGAGGCTGAGAAGCAAAGTCTTAGGACCTACTGACCTAGCGCGCCTGCCAAACTGACTGAGTGCACGTAAAACACTGTCAACAATCTAGCCACCCTAAAGATGCTGGTTACACCGAAAAAACACTCGGGTACGCCATTAGGGAAATCTGGTGAGATGCGTTCGGCTATGTTAGCACTACACTAACGATTCTGCCAAACCCTAGTAAACAGACAAAACCGAAAGATGTCCTTGGTGACTTGTTTACACGAGAAAACAGGTTAAGAAGAGGCAAGGATCCTAGAACACTACTTGGCCAAAGACAAAAGGCGATCGGGATTATCTTGAGTAAGAAACCAGGACACCGGCCTGAAACGACCGTAAAAGATGTATAAAAGCGCTTCATGATCAATCAAAGGATAACCCAAATAAAGCAGCAAATCAGGTTGGTCACAATTAAACCGGCCAGGAGGTCCGATTGGCACGAGGAAAGGCCCAGACCAAGCCAAGACACATCCCGAGTCTTGGCTAAAGTCAGCCGGGGATAAAATCGAACAGCCTACTTAAGGCTTATAATGGAAAAAACAGCTCAAACACAAACAGTCAATTCATATAGGGAAGTGAAAATGTATATATTTCACAAGGTTTGGCAGAGCAAAATCAAGCACATTCGAAAAAAAATTGGACTCTACGAGAGCCAAAAACAAAAATCAAGGAGCAGGACACTGGTCTTTGCTGGCATGATGGTTTTCGATACACTCGCCCCCGTCGGGTGTCACACTATATTCCATCAACAAGCTTTCATATGAGGGCCAGGCTATCATATCTATCTCGTCTTTCATCCAAAGAGAATAATCCTTGCCAGACACTGGTCCAACGTCGGGTTCCTCACCACTAAGACTACATCCCTTGCCAGCATAGAAAATTAAGAAAGTATTTACCGAGGGCATTTGATGATGAACAGGGT
Organism: Dipteronia sinensis; assembly: GCA_033220585.1. Classification (NCBI taxonomy): domain Eukaryota; kingdom Viridiplantae; phylum Streptophyta; class Magnoliopsida; order Sapindales; family Sapindaceae; genus Dipteronia; species Dipteronia sinensis. Next base: position 84,304,749 of record CM065636.1, on the reverse strand, counting down.
ATGGCTTCTTCCTTATACTCCGACAATAGACACGTCACTCCCCCATTTGGTTCCGAAAAACCGCCAGAGACTTTTTCATGTCCATATCAATGGATGACCTCCATTGATCTTTGGCTTTCTCAGTCGCCCGGTTCCTCACCTTGAAAAACTCCCTGGCAAAAACTAAGCATTGCTAAAATTCACGGATAAGGAGGGCATCGTACGCAGGAGACCTTTTAAAGCTATCCAAGGATTGAGCTTCCAACTCCGTTATGGCCTCCATGGAGAGCGCCTCCACAGTAAGTGACTAGCAATTCAGGTCTTTAATCCTCCGCTCATAAGACATCCTGGCCTATTCAGCCTTCTGCTCAGCCCGAAGCATGAGTTCTTACGCAGCAGTCGAGAGGTCTTCTACAGATCTGGTAACTTCCTCGGTAACTGAAGCCATCTATTAGACCTCAAGTTGAGCAGCGAGATGTATATCCATGACCTCTTGATTCGCTTCAAGCTTCTTCTTACATGATCGCTCGGTTAGGGCTCGTCTCTCCTCGCTTTCCCTCACGAAGCCTCCAAACGCTTGATCGTTTTGGCTTGAGCGGAATTCATCATGAATGCATCAGCCAACTCAGAAATCATCTGCCAAAAAAATACGAAATCAAGATACTACAAGTCAAGAATTTGATCTAAGTAAAGAAACAGGCTTATGTGGACTCCGCAATTGTAAAAGTTGTCTAGTCTCAGAGAAAATTCGTCAATCCTTAAATGACTCCAAGAATCTTCCCCAATGTAGGCTCGCACAAACACCATAGCTTCCAACATTCCGCGGGGGGTGAAAGGTTCACTCGGTAAACCTGAAGAATGTTAGGGTTTTTGCCCTCAAGTTTGTAATTTGTAAATGTGAAATGAACATAAATAAAAGAAGTAGTTTATTCATTCAAAATTGTTTCATACTTTTATATAACATGTGTATTTAACATCCAAGATTGCCGGATGTAATTCAAACTGAGTATCTGATTGTCATATACGGATGGATTCATTTTGAAACAAGCAATCTAAAGAGTTCGTAGATAGCAAATAAAGCTGGGTACTTTATTTGTGGTTAATCTACAGCTGCGGTCCATTCCGTAATGTACGCTGATCTTATCCTGGATCATTCATATGGTGATTTGAGAATGGAGGCACCTTATATGATATGATCATATAGGACTGGGCCACGATCTATATGAATCTCTCAATAAGATCCGTTACATGATGAGATTCATATATATCGACAAATGATGGCTATAAATGGGTGATCTTAATCCTGAGTGTCTTATCGACTCCTTCAGGTTAGATCGTGATTTTTGATGTACCATGGGTGAGGTCGGGGTTGCATTCCCGATCAATATGCTCCGTATGTTGGGATCGCGGTTTGGCTTGTGGCTGGGAAGGTTTATACACAATAGTGGAATCCACTCCTTCTTGCGAGAAGTAGATAGTAGTTCCCTTAAGGGTTGATTCAGGGCTTGAACAATATGAGCGCTCTCCTAATTCTGTGAGGAATGTAGGATTTATTGTTCATTAGAGAATCAATGGTACTTAATGGAAAATATGTAATTAGAGGGGTATAACGGACATTATGACCCAGCTCTAATTATGAACTACTTATGGAGGATTATACCATATGTAATAGTTATATCGATGGACATCGAAAGTTATTGGTTTGTGTAAAAACATCTACAGTTGAGAGAATGCAGCTTCGGGTTTTTAGTGGAATAACACCGAAGTTAATAATCATGAAATATTAATTAAAGAGTTTAATTAATTATTTCTAAGGATTATTGGAGCTCGAAACACTGTGGGTCCATTAGGTCCCCTTGCTATCCCGATTGATTAAAGGTAACAAGAATCACGGTTGATTAATTGGATTGTACAATTAATTGGGTTACGAAAGTGACACGTGTTTATTCGGGAATTAATTGAATAATGAGATTATTTAATTAATGAATATTAATGATTATGTAATTAAATAATTAGATTATTTAATTATACAATTCATCATTAGTTTGAGGGTGTTATAAAAGTTGAATTTAAAAGGTTTAAATTCAAACCATTAATTATCTTTTATTAATTAAACGATTAATTAATAAAGGTTATCAGTTAAAAGAATAAATGTATATGAGATATATATTTGCTTTTGAAAACTGATACACGTAATTAAGAGAAGAAAATATTTGAGTTCTCTCAATTGTATTGAATACAGTGGGTTGCGTGAAACAAAGAGAAGAAATCAGAGAGGTGTGCTGCTAGAGAAAAATAATAATAATAATAATTTTTTCTTTGATTCATGGTGGCCGAATTACACACCTAGAAAACAAGAGTTGTTTTCGTTAGTTTCTTCTACCTCCACTTAAGTTCCTGAAACCTGTGACGCGTACACACGTTGTTGCCAATCGCGGGACATAGCCGGGAAGATCTTGTGGTTCAAATCAGGAAGCAGATCGGAAAAGAAAGAAGGAGCCTTCAAACGCTGGTATGAAATAGTTTCTTCTCCTTCTTATTGTTTTCGATTATTACTATACAAATAAGTTTACTTGATGATTGCATAAAAAATTTTAAAACACCATTCCGCTGCGCAATCCAAAACCTGGAACCAACAAAGAAGCACTCAGGTAGACTGCAGTTCGATCGAGGATCAGAAGGAAGAATATCACTCCCAGTTCTTAAAGCTTCCTCAGACGTGGTTCCCAAAGGGGAGGCGCCAACCTCAAGACCGACCCTGCAAGCTTCAGCAGCGCGAGGATGGTGAAGTTCAGAACCATGAACAAAGGCCATGTTCTCAGTCTCTCTCCCTACCAGCTTGTCTTGAGCCTCGGAGAGAGAATCCAATGCATTAACCCCGACCTCATGATTCTCGGTATCCCCTTCGTCAGAGAAAGAATCAACGAATGTTCATACCCACGAGACTTTAAGGGTAGGCCGCAACAGCGGACTGCTAGCTTTCCTTTTCCCCAAACACTTACCCCGAGGAATAGATCGGCGGAAAGATCTTCAACTTCTACCTCTTCAAGAATAGGGGTGGGAATGTATTTAGGAATCAACTGATTGCGAAAGCATCGGTTTAGAATAAAGGCTCGCCAACTTTCCCCTTCCTCCTGAGATCGGTTGAAGATGCCCTCGGCATATTCATTCCCTTGGCCGCAAGAGACTCCTCAACAATCTCATTATCAAAAGAATCCTCATCCTCGCTATCTTCATAACCCTGTGGAGGCGCAACCTCACTCGCCGTATGGTTGACATCATATCTATGGCTCGGCTCGGCTCCGCAACGGCTTTTGCCCTATGCGATTGCGGATCGCAGACCAAATCTACATCAAACACTGATTGGAAAGGAATTAAGAAAAGTTGGCGCTCAGAACACATAAAGGTAGTGACAAACAAAGGGCACTTACAACTTTCACGTTAGGCGCAGAGTCATGAGAAAAACTCGGCCTTAATCAGATTCTTCTCGTAAAAAAGGTAAGGCATACCCCTCTTTTCCAGGATGCAAACCGCCGCCCTAGTAAAGTTGACCTTATCATTATCATCCAAAGAAGGGGGTGCCGTAACCCAAAACTCCGAGGAAAAAAAGAACCGGGGAATCCTACACCTCGCCAAACGTCTCTCTGGCTCATCAGCAATGGCCTGACCCAAGTCGTCTCCGATAAAACAAAAACCAAATGTTCCTCCAATACTAATTAGATGATGGAAAGCCCTAGAAGAAAGCTTTCATCCCCTCCTCAGCGGCGACCTCAACACCCTTCTTAACTATAACCCCGGTAGGAATCTAGTGGTCGGGAGAAATGGACAACAGGAAGTATGTTGCAGATTGACTAGATTGCCTGAGAGTGTACATGTGCCTGATCTCGAGAGAAGTAGGGGGTGGAAAACCTAACCACTACCGTGTGTGGCACAAGCATATCAGAATCTAATAGCTATTTGGAGCGAGCTGCGCAGGCGTTAGTTGAGCCTCCACCAAAAAACATGCGATTAAAGGCTGAAGAGGATGGGTCACCCCACAGCTTAACATAACACCAAAGATAGGTACCTCCCCTGGTGGCGGATTCTAGGCCGCCTTATCACCAGCTGGGAGAAGCTGAATGGTTTTAGGGTCCAGGTCAAACCTGCTTATATACTTGCGTAATTCGTTCGCGCCCACCACGTTCGGCTCGTAATCAAAAGGGCCCACATGTCTTACCGAAAATCTAGTACAAACCTCCGTGTGCTCAAACTCAACATCTGATTCGACAACCATTTGGCGACCAATCTTGACTTACCTAGGTAATTTCGAAGCCTCTGGAACATGAGTCCTCTGGTGTGCGCTAACCGATTTAGCCCCCATCATAGCTGGATTAACTTCACTATGAGTGGAAGAAGAGTGATTAGTTTGAACATTGGTATTTATTTTGGAAACATCAACAAAGAGAAAAGCAGGTTGATTTGGAACAAGATTTCTGAGCAGCTTTTCAAGCATCTCTACTTCGGCTGCGTTTTTAAGTTCAACCGCTCTCATCATATGAAAAAAAAAGATAATTTTAAGTGTTGTGATCCATGGAAACTCATCGGAGGAATAAACTCGTTAGAGATAATGGTAGGAAACGACTAGCGTTGAAACAGGTTTTTGAAGCAAGTAAAGGAGGTCGATAACATGACCCTAGGACACCAAATTTTCCAGGATCACTGATGGTAAAAATATAAGAAGATTTATGGGGAATAGAAATGAAGTTTGGAAAGAAGAAAATCAGAGAAAACAGAGAAGTAGAGGACACCCATCAAAAGTGAAACCTAAAATACAGTGAAAATGAGATTTTTAAAATCAAAACCCTAAAACTGACATCACCAAGCCGTGAAGCGGGAAAACGTAAGGGCGTGAACAATGACGTGCGAGGACACATGTTTTATGAGGAGGAATTTGAGCCCCAAAACATCACCATCAAGAAAACCAAAAGTCAATATGCTCAAGTATCTGTGGATGCGGTGAAGACATGTCAATTAAGTTTCGGGCTGATAAAAGTGTCATAATTGCCGCATTAATGAAGATAACGACAAGGGTGTTTTAAATACCTCTCGTCAAGTAAATGTTAATCATAATTGACTCGGGCACACACCAGGTGCCGGCCGAACAGTTGCACTCAGTTTAAATATTTAAGGGGGTACTGTTGTAGGTGAATTTGGTTCAGATGACGTGTCAGTCCACCTGTTATATGCAGCTTTTCGTCAGACAACATATCCTCAAGTCAATAAGAGTATCGATGCACCATGTCCTCAAAGGTCAACTAAGAAACTCGCCGAATGAGTGAACAAATGGAAAAGAGTAAGCTTCGAGGAGATGACTCGGGGAAAGAAAAGTGACTTGGCCGATAGGAAACCTTGCCAAATGGGATATCAGCCAGAGCACCCCACCAATAAGGATCACTCGGCCTAACCAAGATCCATCGTGCCTTATTAATACCCAACGATCATGTCGAGATATGAGGGTCAACCATCACACCTCAAATAGGAAACAACCATATCTTCTTCGAATGGAATTAGAAATCAAATCAAACACAATGTCAACTGCATTTACTACGAGATAATACCAGCAAGAAAGAAGAATCATAATGGTATTCTGCAAGTCAACTACTTGCACACCAAGTCTAAGGTTGTAAAATATGTATAGACATCATTCATTTTTCACTGTATAGACACAAGAAAAATACACAAAATATAGCGAAAACAGAGAGAATTGAGCATAACTGTGTAATCCCACTTTCTCTTTCTTCATTATAAACATTTTACACCCCCAACGACACCAGTGGTTTTTCCCTTTTACAAGGCTTTTCCACGTAAATATGTCATCCATTTTACTTTTCTGCATTTTTTCCATTGTTGCCCTAAACATAACATGTTGGCGTATCGGTTTTTCACACAACGACAAATCACCGTTAACGGTTATCAATAAATTTTTCTTATTCCAATGAGATTGATAATGATCACAAAATAAAATCTTTATACAAAATTTTCTTTACAAAGTTAGACCAGTGTTATTGCCTAATTATCCGGTCCTCAACCAACATCATGTCAGGATCAGAAGATTTGAGGGTGAATCGAAAAAGAGAGGATTTGATTCAGGGTTTTGAAGGATTTTCTTAGGGAGTTAGTTCGAATTGGTAATGAATGAATTAGGTATTTCAAAGAGTTTGATGGAGAAGATTTGGGAACTTTTCGGATACAAGCTGCAGTCAATGGTCAAAGTAATAAAACGATGCATTTATAGGGTGGCACTGAACCTTTATTTCAAATGGCTACGTTTTGAGTGATTCATGTTGGACTCATGTTGAATGGGTCAAATAGTTAGTTGGGCCAATTGGGCCACCTTCTCATTATCAGATAGCCGTCTATTTTAATTAGTGTCTTAATATGAGGAATTATCTCCCAAGAGTCATATTAAGTGTGTGTTTAGTATAGCTTTTGAAATTGCCAAAAGCACCTTTTTAATGCTATAAGCTGTTTTGAATTTTTTTTTTGTTTAACAAAACTCAAAACAGTTTTTTTAATATATGAATTGTCTCAACTACCCTTTATAAAAACTATTTTATGTCTACTAGGAAAAGTCTAAATTTTGGACTTTCTCAAAAAGCTTTTTTAAGTTTTTTTAAAATATATGAATTGTCTCAACTACCCTTTATAAATTTTAGATATTCTACTATTCAACTTTTTCATTAAATACATTTTCAACACCTTTTTTTTTTGTAATTTATACAACTAAAAGCTATTTTTAAAAATACATTGTCAACACCTTTTTTGTAATTTATACCATCAAAAGCATATATTTTTTTTGTTAAAAGCTCTATTATAAAAGATCTGCTTCAAAAGCTCTATTTGAAAAGTCATACCAAACACACCCTCAGTCTAGAATCCTTATTGCAGCTGAATTATACTATTCATTTTCCTTTATAATAAAGTCTGTAACAACCATTTGGGATATCAAATATTACAACAAATTTTCCTTAACTAATTCTCTATTCTATTCTCTTTCAATCTCTTCAATCTTCTTCGATCTGTTCTTATTCCCAGCTCTCCTTTTTCATTCAATTTTCCAGAAACCCAATTTCCTGTAAAACAGAGCTCAAGCATATCAGATTTTCAATTAAAAAAGGGATGGCCATAACACATCATTTCTACATGTTATTTCCAGATTTTGCTCTCTGCCTAGGCAAGAAGCTTGATACTAATTTACTTTGCTTTAGAAAGCATTTACCTTTAATCACTTCAAATAAAATTGATAATTCCAATGATGGGAACCATCTGTTAGGTTTTGGCTCGTATTCTCAAGTGAACCCGATATTAACCAAATGATACTCAACTGATGTGAAACTTCTTGGAAACGTGGGATAACGTTTGGAAGTTGGAGATGGTGTTTGAGGGAGATTTGAAGACCGAAGAAGAACTGAAGAATCAAATTCCGGAAGGAAACGCGGTGCATTCTAGGCGACTTGTAACGGTTTAGGAAGCGGGTGCGCAACCGTGACCCGAATCATAGTCAATCATAAGCATGCATGGAAAAGGAAATCTTCAGCAGAAAAGAAAAGTAATTCTTTTGAGAAGTTCTTGTGCTTGAAGGAAAATGAATACTCTTTACAAGAAGACATGTCATAAATAGAAAATAGTATTTATGTGGAACAAGTAATTCTTGTATGTTTAGGGGTATGATTTCCTTTTTCTCTTAAACTCCCTATAGCTAGTATAAATAGACCTTGTAATTAAGTTATTTTGTGTGGAGTAAAAAGAAACACCATGTAACATCAGAGAGTAGTGAGAGACCCATGGGAATATCCGGGGAGGGATCTAAGAGAATATCAGTGGATCAAGTTAGAGATCCGTTGGTGATATTCAAGGGAGACCAAGGGGATATTGAGGGGTTCTTGGTGAGGATCTTGTCAGCGTTGTAAGCATGGTTTGGGGTTAAGGCGTGAGAGAGAATCCTGAAGTATATGGTTGTAACAATTTATCATATAGTGGAACTTTCTCTGTCGTCCTGACAGCCCGTGGTTTTTTACCCGATTTGGGTTTTCCACGTATATCTTGTGTTGTGATTGGTTTATTTATTTTCATCTTATTTTTTCTGCTATTGACGGTTATTGCTATGAGTTATGGGCAAATATTAGGCATGACGCTTCCGCGATCATCAGTTCAAATCCCTAACACCATCTCTAAGAATGGACAGTGGGGCGGGTGGGCTTTTACTTGGCTTGATTCAGTAGCAATTATAAGTAGTTTGCTACCTGCAATTTTTTCTCAATACAGGCAAAGACTACTATGAGCGTATTCAATGCATATAAACTGATGATCTCTGTATAAGAGACATTAATCCGACTAATGGGGTTGATAAAAAGAATAAAAGCACCACCAAACTCAAATGCTGTGTGCTAAGTTGAATGAAGTAATGAAAAGAAGATAAAACCGAATTACCTCAAAGCAACCAAGGAATTGCAAGTTTCAATGAGACGAGCTGCATGCAGACTCCCTTGAACCTATATAGATATGTGCAATGTGTTGTATTTTCAGCCAGTCCTCACCTACATTCATCTTGCAGCGTTCCTCCAAATCAAGACAATCTCGAATAGAAAGATCAACCATGAAGTTCCAAATTTTGTAGTGTAGTGACATATTGTAATCCCTCCGGAAGAGATGCAAGCTCCGGACAGTTCAAAATGGACAAACTCTTTAGAGCAGTCAAATGTTGCAAATCCTCTGGCAAAGAAACCAATTTTTGACAATACATAATGGTTAAATGCTCAAGAGAGCCGTGAGAAATTGGAGATTCTTGGGCAAAGATGTAAGGTTATTGCAGTTCTCTATTGACAAAGTTCGAAGTGAGGCTGTCACATTCAATTATCTCCAAGGACTCCAGAGAGGTGAGGTTTTGCAATTCTTGTGGCAATGCAGATAGTGCCTTAATCCAGCGAACTGTCAAAGATTTTAGATTGGTCAGCTTTCCTAAAGTGTAAGGAATAGAGTTGAGATTCTGGCAAGCGCTGATTGTTAAAGAATTGAGAAGAGCATTATTTTGAAGCAACTTCTCCAAGGAAAGCAACTGATCTGAAAATCCATCAAGAACAAGGGTGGTTATTGAAGTTAGGTTTGATGCTGACTGTAAAATCATACCACAACAATGGTCTAGCTCTAGATGCTGAAGACTTGGAAACTGAGGCATATTTTTCAACCTAGAACATTTGGTGATGGTTAATTTAACTAGAGAAGGGAAATCTTCTCTCTGGTTAGAAATCCACCAGAGTTCTAAATGAGGGAAATCTATAAAGGTTAGCTCTTTCAATAATGGGAAATGTCTTGCCGTGCCTTGACCATAGAATTCAGGGCCAATGTTCTTCACTGTATCCATGCCTTGCAGGTATAGGACCTTGAGGAAGCGAAGTTCGCCCAACATAGGGAGATATTCAACATCTTCTGCAGTTAATCAATGTAAGTTCAGTTATATTTGGAAGTTTGGCAGCACCTATCCACCGTGGAAAACTGGTTCCTTGGTATCCTTTTATGAGCTGCTTTTTCAAATAGTTATGTGGTTGGAGGGGATCAAGCACTTCCCTATGTGAGTCACCATTAACAATATTCCTGCTCAAATCAATGTGATCATCTCCCAGGAGAGACTTAATGATTGAAGGTTGCGCTTTCGTATTAAGTCAGCTTCCAATGCCTCTCTTGTATCCCTCACATTCTCTAGATGTTTAATATCCAGCTCAACACCAAGCTTTAGACTTCGCAATTGATTAAGGCTTTTACCATCTTCATTTCCCACTATAAACATTGACAAACGTTTGAAGGAAAACAAGCTTTCCAATCAAATGTGGCACCTTGATGAGTCTACTGCAGCCACTTATAATTAAATGCCTCAGTTTAAGCATATTGGATATGCAACTTGGTAAATCAATGAGATTAAAGCAACCAGAAAGGTTCATCACTTGTAAATTGCAAAGGTTGCAATTTGCAAACACTTTCAGGTAATGCTTGAATGTGAGTGTTATGTCAAGGAACCTCAAAAATATGAAAGAGGAAATAGATTCATGCAGCTTTTTGATACCATTACAACTTAATTTGAGGACCCGCAAGTATCGGAAACTTGAAAACACATCAGGAGTGATCGCTCTAAGGGAAACACCAAGATAAGGGTTCACAACTTCTTTGCTTCATACAAAGCTACTGGAATGGTATGTAAACTGGAATTACAAATGACTGATGAGTGACGAATTTGGGAACAATTTTCTTCCACACTACCATGTTCCATCATCATGTACTCGTCTCCCACAACAGACCGTGCAAGATCATGAAGGATATCATGCATTTTGCATTCAATTATATCACCATCATCACTTTTTTGTACATCTTGAAAGAAAAACATCCATACCAAATCATCAAGATACTCATTTGCGATGAATTCTGGTGACTTAATTCCTCTTTGTGATTGAATTAAGCCTTCTGCAATCCATATCTGGATTAATTTCTCCTTATTGATCATGTAGTTTTTAGGAAATATTGAGCAGTATGCAAAGCATCCTTTTAGATGAGATAGCATATGACTATAACTCAACCTTAGAGCAGGTAAAATTCCACTTTCACTTTCAGATACTTTCCAAAGATCACTTTCCAGGACAAGAGACCACTCTCTTTCTTCTCTTTTGAACATTATTAGGCTTTCCAAAGTCCTTGCAGCTAAAGGTATACCTCCACACTACTTTACTATTTGTTTACCAATTGTGAACAGGTTTTGGATGCTCTTCTTCAATACGGCAGAAAGCTCTTTGATTGAACAAATCCCAGCAATTTTCATCCGAAAGACCACCTTAATGATGGATGTAAGTTGAGCCCATTATTGATGCTACTTTTTCACAACGAGTGGTAACAATTATTCTACTTCCTTCACCGCCACTTCTCAACACAGCTCTTAATCTGTCCCACTCATTGTCATCTTCATTCCGCACGTCGACTAACATTAGCAAATATCTCTTCCAAGACAACAATTCACATAGTCGAAATTGCAGCACATCCATTCCAAAGAGGTCACATTTGCACCTACTCGCAGATTCTATAATCGAAATCATGATTTTTTGTCCACACCAAAATCATCATTAACACAGACCCACATCTTCATATCAAAATGCCACGTAACCTGCCCATCGTTGTAGGCCAACTGAGCCAAGGTTGTTTTACCAAGACCGCCTAAACCAACAATGGAAACAACCGAAACTTCCCCATAAGTATTTCTACTATCAGTTAACAGTAAAACTTCAACTATCCTCTGTTTATCTTCTTCTCTTCCTAATATTTCTGATTCAATTACAAACGAGCCTAAAGAAGGAACAAAGTTGAGTACCTGTTCAGCAAATCCTTGGCGATTTCCAGATAGAAAGGCTTCCGTCTCTGGAGAAAGCTCATCGACCAAGTCCTCCGCATCATAAGCTAAATGCTTCAGCTCTTGCATCCAAATCTTCAGAGCTCCATTTCCATTTGTTAACTGCCGATCTTCTGCTTCTTCAAGCACTGCATGGATTACACTTAAAGTATGTTGAAGCTTCTTGACCTCCTCCTTCAAGCCACAATGTGGACTTTGAAACACTTGTTTTCAAGAGCTTACCAGTGAAGAGCTTGAAAAGTTGCTCATTTGTCGACACTAATCAGTGAACACCCTCCAGTTAACGAATTTACGGGCCCTAGCGTGAGAAAAACTTCCATGGGGCCGTCTAACCACCGACAACTGTGGGATGAGCCAATAAACAAAAGCCACGTGGCACTAAAAAATTTCCTAGAAGGAAAATGACACGAAGATCTCGCTTTCGGGTTCTTTCTTCTTCTTATTCATTTACTCCGTGTCCGTCGTGTCTTCTTTTGCACTGTGATTTTAACAATTTTTATGGTTTACAGGAACTAAATTTCTGTCGAGTTTATGACATTAGCTTGCTCGCCATTTCATCAAAACATAGCTGAAATGTCAGCCACTCTTCGCTGATGTGAACGTAAGCGTCAGCCCATGTTGGCTAACAACATTCCCAGCACACGTCACTACTCGGCCACTATAAAGCAGTAGTCATTGGATATGTTTTTTTTATATATATAAAAGAAGTTACTGGATATGTAAGCAGTCAGTAATTTAAATAACATTAGATTCTCCGGATGAATTGATACATACATTCACAGCATCGTGTGAACTATAGTACCAAATTATTTGGACAAATTATAAAAAAACCATAAAAATATGGTCATAGTTCAAGTAAAAGGAAGAGTGAATCCAGTTTTGCTGATAATTTCTAAGATACGTGGTAATGTTAGTAAGCTTTCTATTGCCAGTCACAGAGTCACTTATTTAATTATTTTGAATGGTGACAACATCCTTAAAGTGCATAAAAATTAAATAAATAAATAAAAAAGACAACATCTTCAGTGATTAAAAATTGTTTTAAGTCTTTGGATACTGAAACAGTATGCAGTCTCCTCTCTTCCTGAATAATGGGATACAATACAATGATGATGCCTTCTAACAGTTAAAAAAAACTCCTCAAACCTTGAAGGCTTGAAACTCAACCACATCAACATGGGATCATGATCAATCTGCCATCCTAAAGTAACATTCAGTAGATCAGTTATCAATAAGATTTTCTCATTCCGGTGAGATCATGAACACATCATAAAATCTTTATGCAAAATTTTCTTTACAAAGTCAGACGAGTGTTATCCGGTCAACCAACATCATTTCTACATGCTATTCCCATATTTTGTTATCTGCCAAGGCAAGAAGCTTGATACTAATTTACTTTGCTTTACGAAGCATTTACCTTTAATCACTTGAAATAAAAAATGTAATCCCAATGATGGAAAACTGCAGAACCATCTCCAAGAATGGACAATGGCAGGCGTCGGGCGGGCTTACTTGGCTTGATTCAGTGGCAATTATAAGCCTTTTGCTACCTGCAATTTTTCTCAATGCAGACAAAGACTACTGGTTAGTAAACTTTTGTATTCAATGCATATATATTGATGGTAAGAAAGCATCTCTTTCACTTAAGTACAATAGACATTAATTCAACTAATGGGTCGATAAAAAGAAAAAAAGCACCATCAAATTCAAATGCTGCTGCATCCTAAGTTGAATGAAGGAATATAAATGAAAAAAAAAAAAAAAGTAGAACTGAATTACCTCAGAGTAGAGGTGTCCACAGTTCAGTTAAACCGTGGCCACCAAACCGAAACCGGTTTCGAAAAACCGAAACCGTAACCGTAACCGTAACCACCGGTTACGGAACAGGTTGGAAACCGGTTCCGAACCGGTTCGGTTACAGTTACGGTGGGTCGAAAACCGACCAAAACCGACGGTTTCGATTGTTGACATTTAAAATAAATAAAAAATTCAACGAATCCCGGATTGCCACGTGGACCACAACATTTAAAAAAAAAAACAAAAAAACTAATTGATGACCGTTGGGCGTTGGGTGAGATGACCAACGGTCATGATACCAACGGTCATCTACTCATCTCCCAACGGCCATATATATATATATATATATATATATATATATATATATATATATATTTCCCTTAATTTCTTAAAATTGTAAATTCGCCCCTCCACTATAATCCTGTAAATACCCCCCACATTTCAATATTCTTCACACCACTCTCAACTTCTCTCAATTTCTCTCAATCTCAAATTCTCAATTCTCTCTACATTCTACAATTTTCTTTATTTTTCATTTTTCATAAAAATTAATATCTATTTTTTTCTTCAATTTTTTACAATCATCTATTTACAATTTTCTTTAATTCTCATTTATTATAGAAATTAATATCTATTTACAAATTCTATTTTTTACAATCATCTATTATTTATTTACAATTATCTATTTTTCTTAGTGTTACCTAGGGATGGCAATGGGGCGGGTTTGGGGCGGGGTGGCCTTCCCCGCACCCCACCCCATTTATTTTTTGAAAACCCATCCCCTCATAAAACCCCACCATAGATGGAGCGGGTTGGGCAGGGCGAGGTATAGCGGGGAGTGCTTTCCCCACCCCCACCCATTAACCTCATTTATAAATTTTTTATTTATTAAAATAACAAGTATATAACCATTGAATTTGATAAAAAATATAAAGTAATAAATAATTCCAAGAAACTATTAAAAAACATCTCATAAAATTCAATCATTTTCAAACATAAACATAAAGTATGAGGTCAAAATGTTCGAAATTCATAACGCTAATCATCTAATAGTTGCATTTATTTCTCTAGTTCTCTCTTTGTACGATCAACTACATTTAGGGATGGCGATTCGAGTTGTTTGAGGATTAGAGACTTAGAGTTACAGTTAGCGGCTAGGGTTTTTTGTAATAGTATTTTGTTTTGTCACTTTACGTTAAATAACGGTGAATAGATGTAAAATTAGGGTTAATGTATTTACATATTTCCTTTTTTAGATATTTTTTTGAAACTACGTAGTTTAACTAAGTATTATTTTAAGCAGGACGGGGCGGGGCGGGGAGTATAAAACCCATCCCCGCCCCATACTCATTGCGGGTTAGACTATACATCCTCATCCCCGCCCCATCCCCACCAAATTGAAACCCATCCCCACCCCAAAAGTGCGGGTTCCCGCGGGGCCCCGTCCCCACGGGGAATTTTGCCATCCCTAGTGTTACCACTATTATTCCAACAATATTTTGAGTGCCTCACATATCTATATATATTTTTTACTAATAGTATTTATAATTAATTTTTCAATGGCAAGTGGGGGAGAAGGTTCAAGAAATTTGAACAAGGGAAAGGGTCCATTGCAAGATTTGTTGGAACACCAAGGTGGTGATGTCAGTTATAACGACCGACTTTACCACGAGTTCCTTCAATCTCAATTTGGATCCGATCTCCCTCGTAGTCCTAATCCCCCTTTAATAATTTCCGACGAACCCGGCCCCAATCTCAATGACCCTGATAGTAATGAAAATCTATCTAACCCCCAACCCCCTTCAGATGAATTTGTTGCAGGTGAAGAAGAAAAGCCGATGAAATCCGATCTCTTCAAATTGCATATGAAGAAAATTCAGTTAGATGACGGATGATCCAAATCAAGTGCAACTACTGCTCCAAAACATACAGGACCAACAAATCATTTGGATATGGCACGTACTGGAACCATATTAGGAAAAATCTCCCTTCTGAATTGGTGAAGACTAGTAACCAATCCCAAATCTCTAGGTACGGAACCCCTACTAATCAACTATTTCATTATACGTCTGAAAAAAACAAAGAAGAATTAGCAGTAATGGTTGCAGTTGAACATTTACCTTTTAGTTTTGGTGAGAAAGTAGGTTTTGTTAATTATTGTCAAAATGCATTAAATCCTGCAATACAACGTGTTCCTAGATCCACTCTCACACGTACAATGTTTTCCATTTACAAAAAAAAAACAAATTGAGTTCTTTTTTTTATCAATTTGAAGGTCGTGTTTCCGTATGTGCCGACATATGGACTGACAATTTTGGTAGTCACCATTATATGGGTGTGACATGTCATTATATGGATAATGACTGGGTCATGCAAAAAAGAATTATTGCATTTTGTGTTTTCGATGAATCATATACGGCTCAAAATATTTTTCGACTCCTTAAAATTATTTTTGAAGAGTTTCATATCTAAAACAAAATTTTTGCGATCGGTTTTGATAATGCTGCAAGCAATACCTCATCTATTCCTATGTTGCAGGATTTGTGCAATCCCTATTTTGGGGGTAAATTATTTCATCAAAGATGTGCATGCCATATTTTAAATTTGTGTATTCAAGCTGGATTACAAATTCTTTCTGTTTATATTAAACCAATTAGAGATAGTATTAACTATATCTGGAGGCAAAACAAACTCCAAAAACTATGGTTAAAATATTGCTCTCAAAATGGTATGCTTCCCATTAAATTTTCTCGGGACATTAGTACTCGTTGGAATTCTACTTATAAGTTGCTTAATGAAAGTGTTGCATATAAGGAATTATTAGTTTCTTTTATTACTTATAACGTTCCTTCAATTTCTCTTCAATTGAAGCATTGGGATATATGTATAAAAATTCTTGAATTGTTACGTGTTTTTAATGATGCTACTGATGCTACTAATGCTTTATCTGGTATTTACTATCCCACTACTCATTTATTTCTTATTCAAAGTGTTAATATTGCTGGTGCATTCAGTGAGTGTGAACTCGATGTTCAATTGAGTGAATGTATTGCTGCCATGAAAAAAAAATGGTTACAGTATTATAAGGAGATTCCAAATATTTATTTGCTTGCATCATGTTTTGATCCACGTTTTAAATTAGAATGTTTGCAAGATTATTTAACTCAGTATTACAAAAGTTTAGATTTAGAAGTTGATGTTCTTAGTTATTGTAATTCCATTAAGGCTTTGCTTTATGAATTATATGATGAATATCTTAGAATATATGGTCTGTCTTTGAATATGCCGGTTTCACAACATCAACCGACATCTGATAGTACTGGTAATGGTACTTCCTCAACTTTTAAATTAAAGGGTTTAGGGGATCGATTGTTTTCCCAAAGAGCCAAAAAATTAAAAACATCTTCTTCATCCTCATCCGGCTCGATTTCTGAGCTTGACAGATATTTAGAAACATCTCATGAATTTTTTGAAGATAGTGAATTTAGTATCCAGGTTTGGTGGAAGGATCATGAACAGATTTTCCCAATTTTGGCTATTATTGCCAAACAAATTTTGGGAACACCGGTTTCTACCGTAGATGTGGAATAAGAATTTAGTGCATGTGGAAATATTTTGGAACCAAGACAGTCGGTTATATGTCCGCAGACACTTGAAGCTCAGGCGTGTGTTGATGATTGGACAAAGGCAAAATACAGACAACAAGAAATCGAGGCGGAGATAGTGAATGATTTTTTCGAAGATGACCAAACCACGGGAACGGAAGGCAGCGATTAGATTCTATTCCAACTTCCAACCTTCAACACCGAACATCTAATTAAAGGTAAAAGAACTACGTGGCATTTGATTCCTCTACTGCTCTACATTTATGGAGGATATGTAGGCAACTTAATTGAGGTCAAATTAAGTGCAATGTCGATTTTTTTATTTTTTATTTTTAATTCAACTTTGTTACATTGTATATTTGAATTCAATATCCATTTAATTTTTTTTTAATTTATCTGCAATTGTAATTTTGTATCAATTTATCAATGTCAATTTCTTTTATTTTCAACATTATTAAATACCTAAATGCTTCAATTGTATATTATATATTTATATAATTGTGTTGAATATTTTATATTAATTTCATTTTATTACAAATGTTTCAATTTTATTACTAAATAAAATGTCCCATAAATTTTATTCGTTTGTCAAAAAAAAAATTCTGGAACATTATTTTTCCCATTATTTTAATTAGGTTTAGTAATTATTATAATTAGGTTTTGTTTGGAAAAAAAAATAAAACCGAAATAAACCGAAACCGAAACCGAAATAAACCAAAACCGAAACAGAAACCGAAACCGACGGTTCGAAACCGAAAACCAAACCGATTTTCTCGGTTACGGTTACGGTTACGGTTTGGGTGGCCACGGAACCAAAACCGCCCCGAAACCGAACCGTGGGCACCTCTACCTCAGAGCAACCAAGGAAGTGAGAGTTCATTTAGATGAGCTGCTTGTGGATTCCCTTGGTACTATATAGATATGTGCAACATGATGTATTTTCAGTCAATCCTTGCCTACATAAATATTGTGAACAAATCAATAGTGTTTATTGATTTATTCTTCTCCATATGGAGGAAATATGTAGGAAAAATACAAAGTGAGAATCAAGTAATTGATCTCCTAAAATCTCTACAATTAATCTAGCAATCCCCTATAATTAGCAATTAGCAGATTGTCAACTATACAAAAATATCCTACATTAATAACAAGATACTCTAACACTCCCCCTCAAGTTGGTGCGTAGATGTCACTCATGCCCAACTTGCTAATTGAGTCATAAAAACTCCTTCCATTAATGGCATTTGTAAGGATATCTGCAAGTTGGTCCTTACTAGGAACAAAAGGAAGTTTGATTATCTTTTCTTCTAATTTCTCTTTGATGAAGAATCGATCAATCTCCACATACTTAGTACGATCATGTTGTACAGGATTGTTAGCAATTTGTACTGAAGCCTTATTATCACAATACAGTCTCATGCAATTTCCTTGGTGAAATCCCAAATCACTCAATAAATTCTTCAATCACAATAATTCAGTAATTCCTGGACAATCCCTTGGAATTCTGCCTCAGCACTAGATCGTGACACCACGGTAGACATGACGTCGGTTCGGTTCGAACCGGCGAGCCGAACCAGAACCGGAGTGGAAAAACCGGAACCTGAACCTGTTTTTCCCGTTCTGGTTCCAAAACCGAACTGGAACCGGTACCGGGGCGGGGCGGTGCGGTTCCGATTCTGGTTCCAAATTTTGAGGAACTGTCCGGTTCGAATCGGACTGGAACCGACGGTTCCGGTTCCCGTTCCCGTTCGAACCGGCAGTTCCAACATTTTTTTTTATATAAATTCTTAAATACTAAATTATATTCTCAGATCTCCTCTTCAGCCTTCACTTCTCATTTTTTTCTATCTTCTCATCTTAGATCTCTGATCCCTCTCTCTCTCTTTCTTTATTTCTTCCTTTCTTCACGATCTCTTCTTCTTCGAAAGTTGTTCGATCTCTTCTTCACGATGTTCGATCTTTTCTTCTTTGATGTTCGATCTTTTCTTCATGATGTCAATGCTTTTTTTTGTTTGTTTTTAGGTGTTTGTTTGCTAAGAAAGTTGAGGAAAAAGAATGTGAAAATAATTGGATGGTATACTGATGTAACTGATCTGGGTTGGGTTTGTCTTGAGTGTGGTATTGTGGTGGTGATGGGTTTCCAAATCCATCAGATCAGAGATCGATAAATTGTTATCATCCGATCAGATAGATTCCAGATCCATCCACAATATCGTTAATGGTGCTTTAAATTCTTTTTTATTTTTTATTTTTGTTTTAAAGGATTAAGTTAGGGTTTGGGTCATTGGATATTTGGAGATGGTGGTCTGGTAGACTGGAACTCTAGTGGAGAAGATGATGACCATGTGATTGAGTTAAAAAAAATTAGAACTGGAACCTGGGAACCGGCGGAACCGGACCGAAACCGGGGAACCGGAACCGAAACCCAAACGGGAACCTTCCTGAGGCCGGGTCCGGTTCCGGTTTCGGTTCCCCTAACCCAGGAACCAGAACCGCCGGTTTCAAATCGGAACCAAACCGGAACCGGTGTCATGTCTACACCACTGTCTGTTTCTTACTCCGCCAAGTGACTAGGTTACTTCTTACAAAGGTAAAGTAACCAGAAGTAGATCTCTGATCACTAGCATTCCCAGCCCAATCAGCATCCGTGTATCCCTTGATATCTAGATGTCCATTTTTAGAAAACATTAATCCTCTACCAGGAGCTCCTTTTAGGTATCTTAGAATCTGAATGACTGCATCCATGTGACTCTCAATGGGAGCGTGCATAATTTGGCTTACCACACTTACTGCATATGCAATATCAGGATGAGTATGCGATAAGTAGATAAGCTTACCAACAAGCCTTTGATACCTTTCTTTGTTTGCTGGGGTTTGATCAGGGTGATCTGGACATTCACACAGCTTGTGATTTTGATCCATAGGAGTATCTGCTGGTTTGCTAGCAAGCATCCCAGTTTCTGTAAGTAGATCAAGAACATACTTTCTCTGACTGAGGAAAATCCCATGTTTTAATCTGGCTACCTCAATTCCTAAAAAGTACCTTAATACCCCTATGTCTTTCATTTTCAAACTCTGTGGCCAAGTGACTTTGGAGATTAGTCATTTTCAGATCATCGTTTCCTGTAACAATCATATCATCAACATAGACGATAAGTATAATGATTTTGTCACCCTTACATTTGAAGAATAAGGTGTAATCAGAGTTACTCTGCTAATATCCGAATTTCCTCATAGAAGTACTGAGTCGTCCGAACCAGGCTCTAGGTGATTGTTTGAGTCTATAGAAAGCTTTTTTTAGTTTACAGACTTTACCAGTTTGAGAATCAAAACCGGGGGGGATCCATATAAACTTCTTCACTAAGTTCCCCATGTAAAAATACATTCTTTACATCAAACTGTTTCAAAGGCCACTCCAGATTAGATGCTAGTGAGAGAAGTACCCTAACGGTGTTTAACTTTGCTACCGGGGTAAAGGTCTCCTAGTAGTCAACTCTATAAGTCTGAGTGTACCCTTTGGCAACCAACATGGCCTTGTATCTTTCAATATAGCCATATGCCTTGTGTTTGATGGTATAGACCCATCGACATCCAACAGCCTTATTCCCTTTAGGCAGATCCACTATCTCTCAGGTACAATTTTTCTGTAAAGGTTTCATCTCTTCATCCATGGCTCGGACCCAATTCCTATATGTCAGTGCATCCTGCAATTTACTAGGAATAGATACATAGGATAATTGATGTGCTTTAAAGGTTTTAGATAGTCTGTGAGTTGAGGTGTAATTAGTAATAGAGTAAAGTGCATTACTATCTGCTGGAGGTCACTCAGGGGAAAAACCATACCGTGCAGGTGGTATATGTTCTCGACTAGGATACCGTCTAGTAGATAGACTGGGGTCAGGATCTGTATGATTTTCACTAGATAATTCATTAGATAAAGTGAAGGGTTCAAGAGTTACCTCAGGAGCATTTTCAACTTCAGAGTCTGATTAACGAACCAGTAATGTAGAAGAGGAAGGTTGTACTACCTGTATGAGAATGGAATCTGATTTCTCTTTCCCTTTATTCTGTCTTTCATACACTTTCAATGTTGGTGCTGTCTTTTCTGTGAGACTATCAGGAGTCTCACTTTCAGATGATAGATTTTCTTCCTCGGAAGATTGACTTCTCAGACTAATGGGTATACTATTGTCAGTTTTAGGAGACTTCCATTTATAGTTCAGATTCTCCCTCTAAAAAGAAGTCTCTGAGGTAAAGTATGCCTTGTCCTCCCAAAACGTAACATCCTGTGACACAAATACCCTACGGGAGGGAGGATGATAACATTTGTACCCTTTTTGTGAGCTAGAATACCCTATAAACACACACTTAAGAGAACATGGATCTAACTTTCCTCGATGAGAAGTATGGACATGTACATATACCATACACCTAAAAACCCGAGGAAGAATATGTAATGCAGAGTTAACATCACAGTAATGAGACAAGGACTGCAGTGGAGTTTGAAAAGATAGAACACTAGATGGCACACGATTAATGAGATATGCAGCAGATAGGACTGCATCACCTCAAAAAGATTTAGGCATATGCATTCCGAGCAGTAAAGATCGTGCAACCTCTAAGAGATGACGATTTTTACGCTCGACAGTACCATTTTGTTGTGGGGTATATGCACAAGATGTTTGGTGGAGAATACCATTTTTTAAACAAAAAGCTTTGACATTATGGTTCAAATATTCACCACCATTATCTGAGCGTAAAACTTGAATTTTCTTATGAAATTGTGTAAGAATCATATGATAAAAATTTTTGAAAAACATCACATACATCACTTTTATTTTTTAAAAGAAAAATCCAAGTTATGCGAGTACAGTCATCAATAAATGTAACAAACCAGCGCATACCAGATATAGACACAACATTAGATGGACCCCAAATATCAGAATGAACAAGAGAAAAAGGCATAGATCTTTTATTATCATTACTATGGGGGAAAAACAATGCGATGATGTTTAGACAGAACACATGTTTCACACTGCATATTATTGTGCTCAGTAGTTTTAAACAAAGAAGGAAATAAAAATTTTAGATATCCAAAAGAACAATGACGTAGATGCCAATGCCAAAGGAAAATATTACTCTCATTGTCAGCTCTAACTTGCACTACTCTGTGAGGATGACTGGAAACACTGTCTGCTGTAAAGTAGTACAACCCTTCTTGTTCCCCACCAATTCCAATCGTCTCTTTCGTTGTGATGTCCTAAAACACACAATGAGAAGGCCGGAATGTAACAACACAATTTAGAGATTTATGGGTCGTTTGTTTTTTCCACTTAAAACTTAATGGGTCTGAATTATAATTATTAAGTTGTTTTGTTTGTTTTTATAAGTGGTCAAACAACTTAAAAATACCAAAAAACAACTTAAAATAAAAAGTAAGAAATCTTGACTTTTCACTTAATTGCAAATCACTGAATTGCATTAAATACAATCCAAAATCTTTTCTTCCGATAATATCCCCCACATATAATATATTTTCAATTTCATTATAATTATATTTGGTGCATAAATCTTTATTTTAATATATTGTTTAATTTAAATGGCTTTTAAAATAAAAAGAACCATAATCACTTCTCATATTGGTGTTTAATATCAATATTTCATTATAATATTATGGTGATGTATTTATATATTATTTTTTTAAAGTGTTTTATGTGAGTTTTCCTACCGTCCCTTTTATTTTATTTTCTTAAAAAAAAATCTTTTTTTTCTTAGTAAAAATGATGTTTATTTGTAATCGAAGAAGAATATCATGATTATATGTGTTCGTATATAATTATTTATTTTTGGATTGTTTTTATTTCATATTATATGTATAATTCTTTAATATGGGTATAAATGTAAAATTACTTAGTTTCAGACAATTTTACTTTTAAAAAACAAACGGGTTGATAATACATTTAGATGTGAGAAAAAAAAAAACAAACATGTTATTCAAGTTCAGATTTCAGTCATTATTCAGTGTTCAAAAAAATCCAGGACTATTCAGTCTTCAGACAAAAAAACAAACGACCCCTTAGTGATTTGACTGATCGAGAGTAAGTTGTTAGATAAAGTAGGCACATGTAAAACAAATGATAATTTTAAGGACGGAGTTAGGGATACAGATCCAGCCCAATGAACAGGGGTAGATGTACCATCAACATATGACACATTATTGGTTTCGGTTGGACTACGATGGCTGAAATTTTGAGAATTAAAAGTCATGCGGTCCGTTGCACCAGAATAAATTATCCAAGTATTATTACTAGAAATTGTAGAAACACTGAAAGCAGAATGAAAAATACTTGAGTTGGAGAATTGAATTTTAAAATCACATATATTACCATGGGAAGTAGAAGATGATGCGAGAGAGGTAGTTCCAACCTTCGGAGGCCCCTTCTTCCTTTTTTCCAAGTACCACTCAGGATACCCATTCAATCTCCAGCAACCTCTCGGATATGATTCTTCTGTCCACAGTGAGTACATTTCTTGTCCCCTGAATTCCCCTTATTGATTAGTAGGGCAGAGCTGTCACTTACTTGTGGTAGAGCTAGCATAGTGATTTGACGCTATGCCTTACGACGGACATAGGCAAATGCTCCTTCAACACCAGGAAACGGATCCATACGTCAAACATCAGCTCGCACCTTATCAAATTCAGGGTCTAGTCCTGCAAGGAACATGTATACTCGTTGTTTCTCAATGTGATAATTCAATCGAACCACATCTGTAACATCAGTCATATCATTCGGACAACGTTGATCTAACTCTTACCAGATTGTGTTCAGTTCCCCGTAGTATTCAGAAATAGGACGCCTAGATTGACGCATATGGAATGCCTTGCTGTTGAGTTCATAGATGATGGACTAATTTGCACCATCATAGTAGGTACGAGCAACTGCTTCCCAAATGGCATGAGCTGTAGGTAATCGGATAAACATTCCCATAATTTTGGGAGTCATAGATCCTAGGAGCCATCCTTGCACAACAGCATTGTCTGCCAACCATCGTCTATAGATGGGACTGGTGGTTGCAGGCTTAACACTTTCCCTTGTAAGAAAACCATATTTATCTTTCCCAACTACGAAGATCTCGACAAACTTAGACCACAAATGATAGTTTGATCCATCCAATTTAATCTCAATCTTAGAAGAGTTGTCATGAGAATAAATTGGAGGAAGTGTTGTGGTTGATGGAACTATATGGCTAGATTTGTCTGATCCATCTTCACCTATGTGCCTAGATTTGTCTGATTCATCTTCACCAATGGCTATAGTAATAGTAGAAGTAGTAACAATAGCAGCGGAAGTAAATGATTTTTTTTTTCTTTTCTTCTTTTTTTTAATGTGAAAATAACACACAAATACAACGTGAACAGCAAAACAAAAAAAGGACCACGCGTTCAAAGAAGACAAAACCTAGATCGACTCAAGGTCACTGGTTCTGTCTGCTGGTGGTGCGAGGGAGTCGGCGACGGTTGGAAAGAGAGGACTGACGAGTCGTCGGTGAAGAAGAGACGACGTGGGTCGCTGTTTGAAAGATAAAAGATCGGGTCGGGTCGGGTCAGGTCGCGAAGTATTGCAGGTGAGCAGAGACGACGCGGGTCACCGGATCTAATGAGGCCACCGTCGGGGATGTACGACGTCGATTGGTGTGGTTGGTTGTAGAAGTTTCGATGGTAAGGTTCACCGGAAAAATAGAATGACAGATAGGCAATAGTCATGCTGTCTATAGAAAGAAAAGAGAAAAAAAAATGCAGAACGGAGAGGAAGAACCCTAAATTCGTTTGGGCTCTGATACCATGAACAAATCAATAGTGTTTGTTGATTTATTCTTCTCCATACGGAGGAAATATATAGGAAAAATACAGAGTGAGAATCAAATAATTGATCTCCTACAATCTCGACAATTAATCTAACAATCCTCTATAATTAGCAATTAACAGATTGTCAACTATACAAAAATATCCTACAGTAATAACAAGATATTCTAACATATTGCAGTGTTCCTCCAGATTAGGAGTTGGGACAATCTTGAATAGACAGATGCTGAAGGGAACTAACAGATTGCAAACCTCCTGGCAGAATTGTTAGATTATGACATTCAGATAACGCCAATGATCTAAGTGAACTTAATGGGACAACGCCGGGCTTACTTGGCTTGATTCAACAGCAATTTTCTACCTGAGTTTTTCTAAATACAGGCAAAGACTACTAGTTAGTACATTTTTGATGCATTCAATACATTATGTCTGACTATCATAAAGCATCTCTTTAACTTGTTTATAAGCAACATTAATTCAACTAGAATGCTTGATAAAAATAATAGAAGCACCCACCAAATGTTTTGTGCTAAGTTGAATGAAGGAATGAAAAGAAGGTAAAACCGAATTACCTCAGAGCAATCAAAGAATTGCAAGTTTCAGTGAGATGAACTGCTTGTAGACTCCCTTGAACCTATATAGATATGTGCAATGTGATGTATTTTCAGCCAGTCCTCACCTACATTCATCTTGCAGCGTTCCTCCAAATCAGGACAATCTCGAATAGACAGATGTTGAAGAGAACTCACAGATTGCAGACCTCCAGGCAGAATAGTTAGATTATGACATTCGGATAATGCCAATGATCTGAGTGAAGTAAGGTTTGCTACCCACTCTGGCAAAACTTTCAGACCAGGACAACTATGGAGTTCCAAATTTTGCAGAGTAGTGACATATTGTAATCCCTCTGGAAGAGATGCAAGCTCCGGACAGTTCAAAATGGACAAACTCTTTAGAGCAGTCAAATGTTGCAAATCCTCTGGCAAAGAAACCAATTTTGGACAATACATAATGGTTAAATGTTCAAGAGCCGTAAGAAATTGCAGATTCTTGGGCAAAGATGTAAGGTTATTGCAGTTCTCTATTGACAAAGTCCGAAGTGAGCCCAGACTCTGTATATCCTTTGGGAGTGTGGTAAGGTTGTCACATTCAATTATCTCTAAAGACTCCAGAGAGGTGAGGTTTTGCAATTCTTGTGGCAATGCTGGTAGTTCCCTAATCCAGCGAATCGTCAATGATTTTAGACTGGTGAGCTTTCCTAAAGTAGGAGGGATAGAATGAAGCTTCAAGCAAGAGCTGATTGTTAAAGATATTAGAAGAGCATTATTGTGAAGCAACTTCTCCAAGGAACCCAACTGGTCTGAAAATCCATCAATAACAAGGATGGTTATTGAAGTTAGGTTTAATGCTGACTGTAAAATCATGCCACTACAATGGTATAGTTGCAGATGCTGCAGACGTGGAAACCGAGGCATATTTTTCAACCTAGAACATTTGGTGATGGATAATTTAACCAGAGAAGGAAATTCTTCACTGCTATAAGAATTCCACCAGTATTCTAAATGAGGGAAATCGATGAAGGTTAGCTCTTTCAATAATGGGAAACCTCCTGTCGTGCCTTCACCATAGAACTCAGGGCCAATGTTCTTCACTGCATCCATGCCTTGCAGGTAAAGGAGCTTGAGGAAGGGAAGTGCACCCAAAGTAGGGAGATATTCACATCTTCTGCAGTTAATCAATGTAAGTTCAGTTATATTTGGAATTTTGGCAGCTCCAATCCACTGTGGAAATCGGGTTCCTTGGTATCCATTTATGGACAGCTTTTTCAGATATTTATGTGGTCGGAGGCAAATGAGCACTTCCCCGTGTATGTCACTATCAGCACTATTCCTGTTCAAGCCATTGTGATCATCTCCCCAGGATAGACATAATGATCGAAGGTTTTGCTTTCCTATTAAGTCAGCTTCCAATGCCTCTCTTACATTTCTCACATTCTCTAGACGTTTAATAATCAGCTCACCACCAAGGTTTAGACTTCGCAACTGATTAAGGCTTTTATCTGCTTCGTTTCCCACAATAAACATTGGCAATGTTCGAAGAAAAACAAGCTTTCCAATCAAAGCCGGCATTTTGATGAGTCTACTGCAGCCACTTATTATTAAATGCCTCAGTTTAGACATACTGGATATACAATTTGGTAAATCAATGAGATTATAGCAACCAGAAAGGTTCATCACCTGTAAATTGCAAAGGTTGCAAACACTTTCAGGTAATTCAAAAATGTGGGTGTCAGAGATGTCAAGGTACCTCAAAAATATGAAAGAGGAAATAGATTCATGCAGCCTCTTGATACCACTACCACTTAAGTCAAGGGCCCGCAAGTATCTAAAACTTGAAAACACAGCAGGAGGAACTTCTCCAAGGTCACCTTTCGGAAACACTAAGATGAGGGTTCTCAACTTCTTTGCTTCATATAAGGCTTCCGGTATTGTATGTAAGCTGAAATTACAGATGACTGATGAGTGACGAATTTGGGAACGATTTTCTGTCATGTTACCATATTCCAGCATCATGTACTCTTCTCCAACAACAGAATGTGCAAGATCATGAATGATATCATGCATTTTGCATTCAATTATGTTGCCACTATCACTTTTTTGTACATCTTGAAAGAAAAACATCCATACTAAATCATCAAAATACTCATTTCCGATGAATTCGAGTGACTTGATTCCTTTTGGAGATTGAATTAAGCCTGCTGCAATCCATAGCTGGATTAATTTCTCCTTCTTGATTATGTAGTTTTTAGGAAATATGGAGCAGTATGCAAAACATCCTTTTAGATGTGATGGCATATGACTATAACTCAACCTTAGAGCAGGAAAGATTCCGTTTTCACTTTCGAATACATTCCAGAGATCACTTTCCAGGACAAGAGACCACTCTCTTTCTTCTCTTTTGAACCGCATTAGGCTACCCAAAGTCTTTGCAGCTAAAGGTATACCTCCACACTTCTTTGCTATTTGTTTACCAACTGCAACCAGATTTGTATGCTCTCCTTCATCACGGCAGAAAGCTCTTTGCTTGAACAAATCCCAGCAATTTTCATCCGAAAGACCTGCTAAATGATGGATGTAAGTTGAGCCCATTATCGTTGCTACTTTTTCACTACGAGTGGTAACAATTATTCTACTTCCTTCCCCGCCACTTCTCAACACGGCTCTTAATCTATCCCAGTCATTGTCATCTTCATTCCACACGTCATCTAACACAAGCAAATATCTCTTCCCATACAACAATTCACATAGTCGAAATTGCAGCACATCCATTCCGAAGAGGTCACATTTGCACCTACTCGCAGATTCTATAATCGAAGTCATGATTTTTTCCACACCAAAATCATCATTAACACAGACCCACATCTTCATATCAAAATGCCGAGTAACCTGCTCATCATTATAGACCAGCTGAGCCAGTGTTGTTTTACCAAGACCGCCTAAACCAACAATGGAGACAACCGAAACTTCTCCATAAGTTCTACTATCAGTTGAAAATAAAACCACTACTATCCTCCGCTTATCATCTTCTCTTCCTAAAATTTCTGATTGAATTATATAGGATCCCGTTTTTCTTCTACTTCTACTTCTACTTCCACTACTTGTATTCAAAGCCCCCTCTCGTAAATTGAAATTAGACCTCTCTTCTGCTAAAATCTCTAATGTCTCCTTAATCTCCTTTAATTTACTAAACATCTCACTCAAATTTGCAAATGGAACAAGATTGAGTACCTGTTGAGCAAAGCCTCCGCGATTTCTAGACATCAAGGCCTCCGGAGAAAACTCATCGAACAAATCCTCCATGTCATAAGCTACTTCTTTAAGCTCTTGCAACCAAATCTTCAAAGCTCCATCTGTCAATTGCCGCTCTTCTGCTTCTTCAAGCACTGCTCGAATTACACGTAGAGTCCGTCGAAGCTTCTTCAGCTCCTTCCTCAAGTTAAATCTGTTGGCAATTTCTTCTAACAGAGGGTTTGCTAGTTTGTCAAAAACCACCTCTAGTAGAGGTGACAGAACTATTTCTGCCATTTGTATCTGATAAAACTTTGCTGCTATGTCCCTTTTTGTGTGGTTTTCAAAATATCGACATTGGAGACGACTTTATTTTTGGTGATTTTTAATGGTCCTGTACTTCCTCCTACTATTGAAACTCGAGCTTGAAAAATGGCGCTGTCAGCGACTTTTCTTTTCTTTGACAGTAACAAACACTCTCCGGTTCAAGAATTTACAGTTCCTCCAGTACTCAATCCAATATTGCCACGTTTCTACAAACAAAGATGCAATTCCAAATATACCCTTTATCAGCTCATATAATAACCAACTTTTCGCGGCTAAAATAGAAAGAATCGGAACATATTTATGTGACGAACAGTGAGAGAAACGGAAGAAGCCCCAGTCGATCCAATAAAAAATCAAAATTCGATAATCTAGGGTTAGGGTTTGCTAGAAATGGAGGGATGGGATCCGAACACGAAGTCGACGCTGACTCAGATCCCGCTCTTGTCGACGAAAGCCGGACCCCGAGACGGCGCGGCGTGGACGCAGCGGCTTAAAGAGGAGTACAAATCTTTGATAGCGTACACTCAGATGAACAAGTCCAACGACAACGATTGGTTCCGCATCTCCGCCGCCAATCCGGAGGGGACACGTTGGACTGGCAAATGCTGGTACGTCCACAACCTCTTGAAGTACGAGTTCGATCTCCAGTTTGATATTCCTGTTACGTATCCCTCCACGGCTCCCGAACTTGAGCTACCGGAAATCGATGGAAAGACCCAGAAGGTAATTTAATTCCTTTTCACGTTTTTGAATTTATTTTTTTTTTTCTTTCGGTTTTAACTTTTTTGATGATTTTCGGTTTGTGGTGGTGTTTGTAGATGTACAGAGGTGGGAAGATTTGCTTGACCATTCATTTCAAGCCTCTTTGGGCTAAAAATTGGTAAGTGAATTGTTTTCCTTTTTTTTTAAGATAAAACTATTTGTACTTTGGATTATTGATTTGAGTTGATAAATTGAATTTTCTGCTTTTGTGACTGTGATAGAAAAATAATTTGAAATTATAGGTTGTAGTGATGGAAATAACAATTACAAAGATTAGAAAATAGAAATGCCAAAAGAGTAAGAAACATTTTCCCATTCCATTTTTAGAACTTTAGGTTCGTAATTTATATAATTGAACATCGTGTTCTTTATAAAACTCTTGTTCAAGTTTTATTTTAGAACTTCTGGTTAATATGTTAGATGATTCATCAAACTCATATTTTCAATCAACTTCTAACATACGGAAGATGACCTGAATGCTTGTACGCAAATTGAATACATACCCTTTATTATTTGGTTGAAGATCACTTTGGTTCTTTTAAGTATTCTGGTAGTTTTGAGTAGGTTTTAGTGGAGAATTTAAGGAGTGACAGGATGTGAATTGCTGTTTCAGGCGTTGAAGTTAAAGTTTTTGTAACTCAAGGAAAGCGTTTATACTTTTATAGATCACTAATCAATTGTAATCGAGGAAAGAGAGTGTCATGACTAGATAGGTAAGTGGTCTAGGTAAAGAATAATTATCATACTGCTAATCCTCAAATTTTCCACCAAACCCCCTCAACAACCATATTTGTTCAATTATGGTATGAAACATCTTCAAATTGATTGTTTTTCTCGAGAATTTTAATTTTTGAAAAATCTACATTATACAGAGTTAGAAAGATTGGAAATAGGAATATATTGTAATGTCAAGTTCATTAGTTTTATTGGTAAAAAAATAAAGGAAATGATTTCATATGTTGGCGGAAGAAGTTGTAAACTTTTTATTACACATGATGCTTTTCATTAACTTCAGACAGATGTGGGAATTTATATGAGCATAAACAATTTTATTCTCTTGTATATTTTTCTCAAATCTCATGTAGGTCACCTGTTTTTGGTGTTGTTACCATGCCTTTCACCTGTTTGCAATCCCATGTTGATTTAGTTTTCATTGTACCTCCTCATGTTGGTCTCTAGTGACTGTGATTTCATATATTTTTCTAACTAGTGTGATTAAAACATAACTAATAGCTTCTTTTCATATGTTGTTTTCCTGTGTCTCTACCCAGTCCTAGGTTTGGTATAGCGCATGCACTTTGTTTGGGTCTTGCTCCATGGCTTGCCGCAGAGATTCCGATTCTTGTTGATTCTGGCATGATTAAGCACAAAGATGATGTCAGCTCAACTAGTGAGTCTTAGTTATTTAATGTAACATTTAATGCTGTAAAACTAATGGTTGAGTTTAAGAATTCTTGGTTTGGTCAAAGAAAATAAGCATGAGGCATTTGTGCATTTACCGGATGTAATGTAATGTTATGCAGTTCTCAAGAAGACGTTACAAAGTAATTTATATTGTCAGATATATGTTTTTGAAATTGTTTGTATTATTGGTTTTGGATGCATTTATATAATGAATCATCCCAATTTTCCCAGCAAAACACTTGCATCGTATGATTAAAATACATTTTTTGAGGATCGTTTGTCTAGTGTGTTCTGCTTACAAAATGCTATTCAAGATTGGATTCAACTTGAGATGTGTAGGAACATAATTCAAATCTCCTTGTCTTGAATGATCCTCCCCCTACTGAAGAAATCTGATTTAATGTGGCTGGCTACAACATGAATACGTGATGATTAAGGGTGGGCACTAAGTTCAGAACCGAACCGAATTGAACCGAATCGAACCGAAAAAAGGGTGTTCGGTTCGGTTCGTATAATTAATTCGGTTTAAACCGGTTTAAAAATTGAAAATCGAAAAAGTTTTCGGTTCAAACCGGTTTTCTTTTCTGAAAACCGGTTTGAACCGATTAAACCCCCTAAAAAAAAAAAAAACTCTAACATTTATAGTGTTCTTTCTCTTACACAACCACACAACATCTCAATTCTATTTATTTGTGGGGAGGTATTATTATGTAGTGTACTATTATTAACATATTTTGAACTTTTATTTACTAGTTCGAATTTTGGAATGTATTAGTATGTTTTTATATTTTGGAACGGATTTGTTATTAACTTATTGTTATGTATTAGTATGTTTTGGAATGTATTAACATGTTTTTTATATTATGTAATATGTTGTTTTGGCTTTGGGTTATTCAAATGGCCAAAATTAGGCTCATTAAGCTATTCATTAATTTTAAAACAAATTAAAAAGATTCATTATGCTATCCGGCCCATTAGGCCCAAAACCAAATTGAACCGAACCGAACCGAACCGATTAAAATTAGTTCAGTTCAGTTCGGTTCCCATTTCTTATTCGGTTTAAACCGGTTTAATTTTGGATAAACCGAAATATTTTCGGTTCAATTCGGTTTTATCCAAAACCGAACCGAACCGAACCGTGCCCACCCCTAGTGATGATGTGATCTGAAAGATGGAAAAGGTCTGATATTGTTTTTAGTTCAACCAGTTTGGGTGTTAAAGTAGCATCAGATTTACTGTTATAGGTGGCCGTTAACTCGTTATATGTATGGTTCTCTTCATCTCAGATCTTTGCATGCATCATCTTTGCTCATGAGAGTTGATTAAAGTTTTTTTAAAGGTCAAACAGCTGGATTGATTTTGAAGATTGGATTGAAGTATCCCTGTAGCATTATTGACCTCCACGTTTTATGCAAAATAAGACCCTTTTTAATATCACTACTATTCAAGTTGCTCGCCATGTTGCAGATAAAATCCGATGCAGGATCGTTTAAGAACAGTTGCTGATGTTAACTGAGATTTTTCGAAGCTTAAATTGTTGCTGTGTATTACTTGCATTGATAAATAATTTCCGGCCATAAATTACCAGTCGACTTATTTAAATACAATATTAAAAATGGAAATCACACATTGCATCATCACAGTTGATGAGTATCCCCCTAATATCTTGAGCAATCCAAAAAATAATGAATAACTGTGTTTTGTAAAGCAGAGCAAATTTAAGTGAATATTAAAGCATCCTGATCAGAAAATAGGACCAGCTGCAAGAATCTCCTCAGTCAGCTGGTTATCTTCTCCAATCTGGTAGTTAACGAATCCCTCAAAATTCTTCTTGAAAAGACCTCCTAGCTTCAAGAGCGCATCCATGTAAACCTTCTTGTCTGACCACTGCAGTTCAAAAATTACAAACATTCAAAATAAATAGGACATCAAATCATCACAAACAGAAACAATGGAAAAAACAAAGCCAACTTACAGTGTTCTGTGGATCCAGGATTTCCGATGGCACTCCCTCAATCTCAGTTGGGATCTCTAGTCCAAACACTTCACTCTTGGTATAGTTTGCCTTCAAAAGCTCTCCAGAATGTATCGAATCTATTATTTTTCTAGTGTAAGCCAACTTAAGACGATTTCCTGACCCATAGCTGCCAAAAACAAGAGAAAATTATTGAAATTTCTGCTTGAGTAGTTGATAAATTAGACATGCAATTGGTTATATATCGTTACGCACCTTCCACCAGACCAGCCAGTGTTAACAAGCCACCCAGTAGCCCCATGTTTCTGCATCTTTTGGGCCAACATGGCAGCATACTTAGTAGGATGCAACATTATAAATGCTGCTCCAAAACAGGCTGAGAATGTTGCTTGTGGCTCCTTCACTCCTTCCTCTGTACCAGCAACCTGTATTTACATCGAAAAATTGAGAATTCATTGTCATTTCCTGTAGCATGAACAATGAAACAATGAAGGATGATGCAAAAATCCACTCAGACAAATATAGAAGGTACCGGACCAGAGCAGTGTAGCCGCTGATGAAGTGGTACATTGTCTGTGCTAAGCTCAGTTTGCTCACTGGTGGGAGCACACCAAATGCATCACATGCCAAAAGGATTACATTCCTTGGATGAGGACCTACGCATGGTATCTTAGCGTTGGGGATGTACTCTATCGGATAAGCTGCTCGAGTGTTCTCTGCAGCAAGCCAGCAATAATAGCTCACTTAGCATGTTTTAATTATCAGTATCACAAAGAATTGAAAGAGAGACAAGTAATTCCTCTTTACCTGTGACCGATTTGTCTGAATAATCCACTTCTCTAGTATGCTCATCAAACACAATGTTTTCAAGCACTGTCAAACACAAACAGTCTAATAAGCTCCAACTCAAGTGTGACATTTTATGAGAATGGGAGTTTCTTTGAGAATTCTCTCAAACAAACACAAAACTCTAGATCATGTATCAAGCAAGATTCAAGTCATTAAACCAATACACAAAAAATGAACATGCCCCGTATAGAAATTTATCGAATTGAAAGTATACTAGTACCTGTGCCAAACTTGATGGCATTCCAGATATCAGGCTCCTTCTCCCTTGACAGATCAATGCACTTAGCGTAACACCCTCCTTCAATGTTCGACACACCATTTTCACTCCAGCAGTGCTCATCATCTCCAATCAAGTATCTGTTGTGATCGGTTGACAGTGTTGTCTTCCCAGTACCTAAACAAACCCAAAAAGAAGGATTCATCAGTACAGTAACAAAATTATCACACAAAATAGAGACTAGAGAGTCTCTACTCTCTAATAAAATTTATTGAACATTTTACGATACCTGATAGTCCAAAGAAGAGAGCAACATCCCCATCCTTGCCCACGTTACAGCCAGAGTGCAGGGAGAGAATTTGACGTTTAGGCATGAGATAATGCATTAGACTGAACAGGCCTTTCTTCATTTCTCCGGCGTACTGTGTACCAAGGATGACCATTTCTTTTCTATCAAGATTAATGTCGATGCTAGTAGATGAAGTCATGTAGTGAGTGAAACGATTACAAGGAAATTTCCCAGCATTGTATATGGTGAAATCCGGAGAACCGAAACTCTCCAACTCTTCAGGAGTAGGCCTAATACACCTGTCAAATGTCACACACAAAGGTTATTGTTGCATAGTAATTACAGTACAAGTTTTTTTAATTACATGTGCAGTGTAATTACTTACATGTTGTGCATGAACAAAGAATGATAAGCTCTAGCAGAAACAATTCGGACTTTGATCCGGTGTTCAGGGTCCCAATTGAGAAATTGATCATTCACAAACACCTGGAATTATTTTTAAAGTTACAGCATTACATATCACAGCTAAAAAATAACATATGACTCAATTGCAGCTATTAATTATACCTTGTCCAGCGAATTCAAGTAATCAACAGCTCGTTCTCTGTTCACTAAGAAAGTTTGTTCGTCCATTTCGATATTGGGCGATCCCCTGTATATACATACACAGATTATGTTGCACAAAATCAACAACAATTTCGAAATCAGTAAACAAAATCAAATAAGCTGAGAGAGATCAAGTACTTACTTTCCCCACCAAAGCTCATTTTCGGTGGTTTTGTCCTTAACAACACGCTTGTCTCTGGGTGACCGGCCTGTCTTTGCACCGGACAATGTTGCTAATGCACCGGTTGATGTTATAAATGACCCCTTCTCGTATTTTATGGCTTGCTCGTAAAGTTCTGTTCCATTTATATACACAATACATATACAAAAGATCAGCCAGTCTTATTTTACATATATATATAATCAAAGTGTGTGTATATATATATATATATATATATATATATATATATATATAAGTATACATACCAGCAGGGGAGAGATTGTAAAGAACGTGAGTGAATTTGAGTGCACTGTCACTGATATTGAGTGTTGGAGCATGATGATGATAATGTTCAACATGTGTCACTTTCTGGTTCTCTGCTTTCCTATTAGCAGGGTCACCTTTCACCAACTTCGGCCCTGTCTCTCTCGTCAGCGATGCCAATGAAGCACTAATCACAACAACAACAACAACAACAAACAATTAAACAATTTAAACGATAATGATGAATGAATATGTTATATATGTATCAATGTATGTGTAACCTTATGGACTGGAGTTGCTGCTTGTGGAGTTCTTCTTCGGAGATGGTGGGAGAAAAAGAGCTTTTAGTGCCATTGATAGGTGTAGTGGGTGCCGATTTCTTCTTCTGAAGAGAGTGAAGCTCGTGTATCGTCTGTGCTTTCACCGTAGGTCCACTGTCATCGTGGCAAACCACCGTTTGATCACCATCCACCTTCTTCTCTGTATGGATTTTCGCCAACCTCATGATTTCTCCTTTTCAATCTTGTTAAATATTTCGATCTGCAAAAACCAATGTTACAAACATTTTACTACTGTAATATACATATACTCATGATACAGAAATTCTGAGATTGTCCACGTCCAGATTTTTCAATGTATCGTTTCTTTCTTTCTTTGTTTTGCAATATTTAAGACATGCAATATTGACAAGCAATGCAAAATGTAAGAGAGCAAATTATATGGAAACTAGATCGAGAATGTTGAACAGTAAAATTAACATAACAAGGAAATTAATTAATGAACCTGATCGTGTGTGATCTCGGAAGACTAGGATAAGGATGAGAAAATTAATGAAAAGAAAGTTTCCAAGCTGTGTGTGAGTGACGATATGGTTTTGATCCATTCTTATAGGCTTCAATTCATGGTAGGCCAATCTCAACCATGTTTGTTTTTGCTCAACAACCTTGATCATCATCAACTTGGGTTAATTAATTTAGTTGTTAATCATACTTAACGTGGTTTCTATTCCAAATTCCAAATTCTTTTTTCGAAGTCCGACAATAAATTAGGTATGGATCCTTCGGATCCAGTAAAATCAATCACTACAAACACGGTCCAGAAAGCAATTCCTAAATACAAATTTACAACACAACCCACTTGAAATTCAAGTGGATATCAAAATATTTAAGATTTTAATCAATTGCCAACCGTATTTCGTGAAAGTGTTGTAGATCTTCGATTATTGAAGCTGTACCAATCGAAAACACGTTTATTCGTGACAAGGAGTATATATAATAAGTATATAATTATTACTTTTTATAATTAGCCATACATTCATGGTGTTGTTATTTTAGTGGATATGATTCCATTATTTTCTAATATTTAGAGAAACGAATACAAATACTAAGATACGTGATCGTACAATATTATTTGTTTATGAGATATTTATACAAGAGTATAACATCATATCTAAGATAATTCAAATTAATTGAATTTGTATGAATGAAATTTTAGAGTTTTTTTTCTTATAAATAGTACTCATAATTCAAGATATATAAAATCAGACATTAATTCTTAAATCTTTCATGAAATTATTTGGAAATATAATAACAATTTTTTTTATTTGAAATTTGACACCAAAAAGATGGTGCATTAAATAAAGCTTAAAATATAAACAAAGGCTACCATGAATAAAATTTATTTATATATACCAATTATCCTGGAATGAGTGGGTGGCATATATAATTAAATATAAGGATGAATTTAATGTAAATGAAATGTCTATATCCTTTAATTGGCTCCAAGAGCCGTACAATATCCGTATACATATTAATGAATTGAGAAATTAAAAGGAAATGGGTAAGGTTAGACATTTGACAAATTATTTAATGTGGTCAAGACAGATGGCCTTTAATATATTCCACTCGTTTTCAATAAGGTCAAAAAAAAATGTAGTGCCAGCACAACATTACATTCTCTTCGGACGAATACACTAATTTTTACTTTTTAGAATTAGGACTCGTTATTTTTTCGATTGCTAAATGGATCTAATGATAAATAGTAACCAAAAAAAAAAAAAAACTAAACTAAACTAAACTGTTAGATAATTCAAATGGTTGTGCAATTCTCCTAGATATTTGTGATAAGGTTTCAAATCTTACATTTGTCAAGTGGGAGTTATTTTCTGAAACATAATCATAAAAATTGATTAGCCATTATCTAATAGATCTAGGACGGTTCCTTTAAAAAAGGGGCTTTAATTTATATGAAATGAGTTTTTAATTAATACCTATTTATTTTTATTTGTTTCCTATTTATTTTTATTTAAGATTAAAGCACAATCTCATGTTTAAAAAAAAAGGTGCAATTACGATTTTTGTTATTAGTTTAAACAATAGATTGATAGGCATATTACTTTTATTTTAGATCGGCACAATTATTTATTGAAGAAGAAGACAAAAAAAATATATAGAAAACTTGTAAATAAAAATTGGGTATGTGTACCAAACAAAATATTTAGGATTTCCAACTTTAGTATTTATAATTTTATCCTCTCTTTTTCTGACTTAAAACTACATGTTCTCGTAAACTCATTTTTACATCCTTATTTTCTCTCTATTTTCTTATTCTCTAATTTCTACATACTACATTCCTATTGACTTGTTATACTCTCTCTCGAATCTCGATCCCCAAGTCTCACTACCGGCACCACTCACCATTGTAGAGTCTGTTCTTTTGCATATGTCATACGAACATTAAAATAAACACCTAGTAAAAATTTGAGAATTTTTTGGATTTAAGAATTATTTTTTCTGATATTTTGTTATTCTTTAAGTTTATATCTTTAAAAAAAGTTAGAAAAAAAATAGTTTTTGTACTCGAAAATTTTCAATTTTTTTTCATTATTTATATCATCCATGAAAAAATTACTTTAAAATACAATAAATACCATTAAATTTCAGCAAAAGTGATATAAATATTTTAAAAAAAAAAACTATAAATATTAAATATGAACAAATGGCCTTAGATTTTCATATCGAACCATAAGAAAATCAGGACCGCCCTGGACAGACCCTTAACCGGTCAACCGGTATCCAAAATTAAAAAATAACAAAAAGGAAAAGTCAATTTTGTCCGGAGAAGATAAAAGAAAGAAGTTACTTAATTAAAGTAGCTGGCTTGACTTGGGAAATGGATGCTGGAGAATTTGAAGAGATTGACTAAAAATGTAGACTGTGGTTTGCTTTTGGCTAAGCAAACCACGTCAGATCCACGTGTTTGTTGCTTCTAATTGGTTGTGTAAGCAGGATTTTATGCTCACATAATGTTATTAAAATAAAAGTCATTATACAATATTAATTAGTGATGTCGCCGATTTTCAGCAGATTTTATTAGCTGTGTCGATAAGTTGCAAGTCATAGTAGACGTGTTTCCAGATAAGGCTTCTTTGTTTTCCGGTCTAATTATCAACAACTTATCACGCATGTAATTTGGATAATTGGATAGTTTCAAACCACCTAAATGTGAACTCAAGAAATGTAGAGAATTATATTATATGTTTATAAATAAATAAATAAATGAAGACTTACGATTTATTACCTAAATTTTAAAAAAAATATATCATTTTGTATCGAGTGGGTTGAGATCTCTTCCATATTATATATTATGAGATTAGCTATTTGATAACTCTTTTATACCATATTATGAGATTATCTATACCTCGCTTCTAGCAATGGCTAGAAATCTAATCCTAAAATCGTTAACCTCAAAAAGGGAATATATATTCTGTGCAGGAAAATATTTTACCAAAGAACAAATAACTATGCCAAAAGTGATTTTTTTTTTTTTATAGACTATATGGCCGTTTGGTATGAGGTAATCAAAATAATCAGATTTCTGAGAAAATTAAACATGGTAATGTGATTCCTGAGAAATCTATATATATATATATATATATTTGTGTGTGTGTGTGTGTTTGGTTGTGTATGAGAATATAATATCAGATTCCTGGGAATGTTAGATAATTGTGTTTGATTGCATATGAAAATCTTATTATATAATTATTATGTATAATAATATATATAACATTATATATATAATATATTATATATATTATTATGTTATATAGATGTATATAATATAAAATAATATAATATATTAT
Source organism: Dipteronia sinensis (assembly GCA_033220585.1). Lineage (NCBI taxonomy): Eukaryota > Viridiplantae > Streptophyta > Magnoliopsida > Sapindales > Sapindaceae > Dipteronia > Dipteronia sinensis. Next base: position 84,265,297 of record CM065636.1, on the reverse strand, counting down.
ATTATTATATAATTAATATATAATATATTATATTATTATATATTATTATATATACATTACTATATATATAATTATATATTATTTAATTTAGGGATGGGCATGGGGCCCCATTGGGGCGGGGGAAGGTCCCCCCACTCCATCCCCATTTCTGAAACCTCCCCTCATCCCCGTCCCCAAACCCCATTTGGGGGAAGTGGGGATGGGGGTGTTCGGGGGGAGGTTCCCCTACCCCCACCCCCGTCCCCCATTTCCCCCATTTCCCCCATTTCTAATTCTAATATTTTTCAATTTGAAATCCGAAATTTATAATTCTGGATTTGAAATTCGATTATTTCAATCCTATGAATCACCATGTTTCGATATCCAATCCATATAATTATTCAAAATTAATAGAAATAACTATAGTAATTTAGTATTACACATAAAAGTCTAAATAAATTCATAAAAAAACTAAGTACATTCGACTGTCAGGTAGTCAATTAGTGATGGAACCAAGAATAAAAAAGTTAAAATTATTTTTTTTTTTAAATTAAAGTTACTTTTAAATATATATATATATATATATATTAAAATTATATAAATATATATACATATACATATATTATATACATACGAGGGAAGGGGGCCCCACCCCCATTTAAAGAAATGGGGAAATAGGGAAATGGGGTGGGGGTAGGTCCCCCCACCCCCATCCACATCCCCATTTAGGTTTTTGGGGCAAAATATACCCCCACCCCCACCCCCACCCCCACCCCCAAACCCCATTTGGGGGCAAAAATTGCCCCCAAATAGGGGTGGGGGCAAATGGGGATAGGGCCCCGTGGGGGAAATGCTCATCCCTAATTTAATTTATATACTATATATTATAATATATATATATATATATATATTATAATATATATATATATATATATTCCATTTAATTTGTATTAATTATTTAAAAGAAAAAATTTAAGGTGGGTCTCATGATGGGAATCAGATGGGGGGTAATATGAAATCCACCTATTGGGGTGGATTTCACATTACCCCTTTAGAGGGTAATGTGATTCCCATGGTAATCACTTTCCTAGGAATGGAAAAACGTAAACCTACTACCAAACATGAAAATGCTATCAGATTCTCATTCCCATGCAAAAATAACATCATACCAAACGGCCCATAAGTGTCAACAAATAATAACAATAATCATCATAATAAGGAAAAACTTTTAATTTTATTTGAAATAAATTATGTAAAAAAACAAGAATAATAAAAAATTTGATTCTTTTCAACAACAAAAATACAACTTTTATTTGTTTTTCCAAAAACTTAATTAATATAACTGTTAATTTTTTATTTATATATATATATATATATTAAAAAAATATTTGATTGATAGTTCTTAAAGATCACTCTTATTTTTCAAAATTAAAGCATGAAGGGTGGTTCTCTGGTAAGAATGTTATGAAATTATAAGTTAAGAACGTCCGACCATAACCACACATTCGTGTTTGGTGTGAGTATTTGTTAATGTGGGACTGTAGGCCCACTGTGAATGTAAAACTGTGATTGAACATCTTGAAATTATAAAGTCATAACCGTCTTGATTCGAGAAGTATTCCACTTTTAAATATATGTTGGGTTGGCAAATATGGAAAACAGTGAGGCTCATTTGGGCAAGGCCGCAAGAGCCCAATCTTTGGTTATTGGGCCCTAAATCCAAAAGTAAATTTGACCCAGTTCCAACAAATCAAGATATTTGGGCTTTATATGCGACAATCTAGATTTTGAAATTAAACATACAAGTCTCAATTCGAAATAATCAAATAACACTGTACTTTTCGAATTGCACTCTTCTAGACTTTGAATAGTGTTGTATGAGCAGAATATCAACACAGAAAAAATATTGTGATATAGTTGGAGAATTAATTAAGTTAGAGCATTAACAATTAACAACAAGTAGTGTAGTTATCTTGGAATGCACCCCAATTAATGTACTAAAACGAAAAGAAACTAAATTGAAGCCAAAGCTATAGGTTTCCCCAAATGAAAAAACCTAATTAAACTTCCATGTGTTTGATAAATAATAAGAATTGAGATCAGAAATAGCTAGCTAATGGACATCTGTGTTAATTCCAATAATAAACTCATAATTAAAAGCAACCAAGCTTATTGTAATGTGGGCAAAGCCAATTTGAAGCTAAAGATTTGCCTTTCTCAATTAACAAATTTTAGGTTTGGTTTGAGTTTTATTAATTTGTAGGCATTCTTTGGTATTAAGTCAAAGACTGTCGGATTTAGATTTGCCATGCCAATTCAACCTTCCTCAGAAAAACCTTAATTGCTTAGCTATTATTATATCTTTAACTTCCAAAGTTTTGACACATGATTTAAAGAGTTATTAACAAATACTTTTTCCTAGTAGAGAGACGGTAGTACACCTCCCTTCTATATTGACGGTGAGAGGTTCGAGTCCTATCATGCATATTTATTAGTATTTGTAAAGAGTTTTCTCTCGATTAGTAGGAGTAAATATCCGGACCATACATGTATTATCCAATTTTGGTAATATATCTCATTAGTCTTGTTATTGTAATAGTTGGATTATTTCTTTTAAATAAATAAATAAAAATACTACATGGCAACTTGAACTTGAGACATTATCAAACTATATGGGTGTTTTTTTACTATCAAACTACATTCGACAGTTGTTTTTTATCAAGTGATATATATGAAAAATAATAATAATAATATTTTTTTAAAAAAGTATTACAAAAATTATTACAAAAAGACTGTCGGAATCTGTCGAGATCAAACAATAATATACGGTCTGGATATTTATTTTCATAACTGAAGATAACTACTGTCATAATCTGGAAAGAACTCGGCTCTCAACACTTGAAGAGATCTCTCAGCGATTATTGTGGTTTTATAGACAATGGTAAAACGGTATATAAAATATACCAAGATTCGAATCTCAAAAATAAAAAATAAAAACTACTTGAAGTGGTATGAAGGAGGTGCATATCTAGAAATGTGAGTATAGATGGTGTCCACGATTTGGCATTAAAGTTGTGGCGAATGGAGAGTATGAAATCTTGAAACCCAATCTCCATCACAATTCACATATCGTCATATCGTCACTTGTCATCTTATCTCTTTCTATCTTTTCCACCATTTGATTCTGCTTGCCTTGATCTTTTCCACAGCCAATCGATGGATCACAGATTGACACGTCACTGTTTATAACTAGCACACACCCATATTAACAAAAAAGTGTCAAAATCTTAACATAGTTTTAATAACTGGCTTGTAGACAAATCAAAGGATCTATGGAACATTGATGGTTTGATACTCTATTTCTAACTGTCTTTTGCACCTCTTCTTCTACCCATTTTTGGGGATTTTGTTCAATTACAAATATCAAAATATCGAATAGTTTTTTTAAAACAAGTATTTAGACGTTTAAATATTATTATATTATATATTTTTACTGAAGCTATAGCCATATCACTATATGTATATAAAGAATATAAAAATAATAATTTTTTTAAAAAAAGAGAAAAGAATTAAAAATAATAAAGTAAATAATTTAGAAAAAAAAATCCAAAACTATTTTTGTATTGAATTTAAACTTTTTTAAAAAAATAAAGGTTTACGGCTTTTTTTGAGGAAAATATAATAATCATAATTATAAGATAAATTACCAAATAAGTCATGAATTTTAATCTTAAAATTTAATGATCAATTTAGTAGTCGTCAAAAAACATGTAAACCGGTTTGTGAAATAGTCACCAACTATTTTGAATTAAAAAAATAATATGGGACCTTTAGATAATTACCTTAATTATAAAATATTACATGCATATATAATTATCTAAATTCCTTAACATGTTTACTAATCGGAAAAGAGAATCAAATTCAAGTTCCAAATGAAAAAGAATCAAGAATGGAAGTGGAACTTGATTCCTTATTTATGGGTTAAATCAGGAATTAAATTATATTTCTATGGTTAGGATTCATGGTTGGAAAATGTAAAATGATAATCCCAAATAGGAAGAAAAACGAAAGTGGAATCCATATTTCTACAAAATTGAAAAATTCCTAAAGAGAGGATGGCCCATGAAGAAGGAAAAGAGAGAAGATAGGAGAGAGTGTGGATAAAACGTGTGTTCCACCCGCCAATAAGAATCCAGGAACCAAATTGCAGAGAAATCACAAAATCATAATAATCACGAATTGAGAAATAATACCTTGAAGAAAAGTCAATAATTTTGTACTGACCAAACCCACCACCACCACCTTTGTCAATTGTCATACACCAATTCCAATCGAAGACCAAACCAAACACACGCTCTTCTCTCTCTCTCTCTCTCTCGCCTTCTGCGAAACTTTGAGCGTCAAACACCCCAATAAACCTCTGTACCCTATCTCTCTCCCTTCCTCAAACTATTAATTTCAGGGTCTAGGGTTTATTTGGGCGTTTTTAAAGATGGCGTTTTCAACTGGGTTTGCTACGGCTTTGGTGGCTGGTTCAAAGGTGGAGACAACATTGTTGTTCAATCCGACGTCGTGTTGCTCTTCTTCTTCTCCATCTTCGTTTTTGAAGGGTCAACAGATAAGTTTGTTTTGCAAGCCCAATCGGAGCGACAAAAGGATTCAAAGAGGAGTTCGATGCGAAGCTGTTTCGGCTCCTGATGTCTCCACCATCTCCGCTCTTGAACAGCTCAAGACCTCTGCCGCTGACCGTAATTTTCATTTCTTTTTTTCTTTTTCATTTTTCAGTTTTGTTCGTTTTCTTTAAGTCAATTTTGGAATTTATTGGTTGAGAAATGGTGGCTTCGTGAATGCATTGCTTGAATCTGATGATAGGTTTTGTGTTTTATTTTTTATTTTTTTTTATGGGAAATTGTCCTTAAAATAAATATATTTAATTAACAGTAAGCTTACTTGCATTTGAACATTGTGTTGCAAAAGAAGAATCAAAAAATGCTTTTGATTACAATGTCACAGTTCAATGACCTTGATTAGCTTGTGTTTGCATCTGAAATCAACAATTCAATTGTTATCATTTCGTTATTTATACTGAGAATAGAATTCCCTTTTGATAACCTGTGTTATCCTTTTGTTAATTTTTACTGTGGAATTGTATCGGTTCGCAACTTAATATTTTCAATTAAAAGTTACATTCCTTTCATGTGATTCGGGCAAATTAGAGTTTTAAGTGCTGTTTATCCCTTTGTTATAGAGGAATAGTTAAAAAGCCTATCTCCCCTTACTGTTATAGAGGAATAGTTTCATGTGATTGCTGTGGATGCGAGATTGTTTGTTATGCATTTGACATGGTATACGGGTACCGATTTACTGAAATGTTCATGTACTATCTCTTTCAGGATATACAAAGGAAAGGAGCAGCATTGTGGTAATTGGGCTTAGTATTCACACTACACCTGTTGAGATGCGTGAAAAACTTGCCATTCCAGAAGCAGAATGGCCTCGAGCTATTGGAGAGTTGTGTGGATTGAATCACATAGAAGAGGCTGCTGTTCTTAGCACCTGCAACAGGATGGAGATATATGTTGTGGCACTTTCTCAGCACCGTGGGGTCAAAGAAGTGACTGAATGGATGTCAAAGGTGTGCTTTCATTCTCCTTCCTTACATCATAATTTGTTTGGCTTCCATTAGAAAACCGTTCATTTAGCAAGTTACTGATTATCTTGGAAAAGTAAAGTTAATAATGGTGCTGCAATTATACAATTTTTACCTTTTTATTTTTGTGCGGTATAGGGGTTTACATCTTTCTATCACTGGCATTTATTCTGAAATTAGTGAAATTAGTGTAGTATGAGAAATTTTGAAATTGTTTATAGCTGTTAGGCTAATTCATTTTCCATTTGCAGACAAGTGGGATCCCTGTTTCAGAGCTTTGCGAGCACCGTTTCTTGTTGTACAACAATGATGCTACACAACACTTATTTGAGGTCTCAGCAGGTCTTGACTCCCTTGTCTTAGGAGAAGGACAAATTCTTGCTCAAGTTAAGCAAGTTGTCAAAGTTGGACAAGGAGTTGTTGGATTTGGGAGGAACATCAGTGGACTGTTCAAGCATGCAATCACTGTTGGTAAGCGGGTTAGAACCGAGACAAATATTGCTTCCGGGGCTGTTTCTGTGAGCTCTGCCGCGGTTGAACTGGCTTTGATGAAGCTTCCTGAATCTTCACATGTCACTGCCCGTATGTTGGTAATTGGAGCAGGCAAGATGGGGAAGCTTGTCATAAAACACTTGGTAGCAAAAGGGTGCACAAAGATGGTGGTTGTTAACAGATCAGAGGAGAGAGTTGCTGCTATTCGTGAGGAGCTGAAGGGAGTTGAGATAATTTACAAACCTCTATCAGAAATGCTAACTAGTGCTGCTGAAGCCGATGTGGTGTTCACAAGCACAGCATCAGAAACTCCATTATTTTTGAAAGAGCATGTCGTGGACCTTCCCCCTGCTGATCCTGCTGTTGGAGGTTTGAGGCTATTCGTTGATATTTCTGTTCCACGTAATGTGGGCTCATGTATCACGGATGTTGAAACTGCACGAGTTTACAATGTTGATAACCTTAAGGAGGTTGTGGCTGCTAATAAGGAGGACAGACTCCGAAAAGCAATGGAAGCTAAGGCCATTATTGGTGAGGAATCAAAACAATTTGAAGCTTGGAGGGATTCATTGGAGACTGTTCCTACCATCAAGAAATTGAGGGCATATGCTGAGAGAATTAGAACTTCAGAGCTAGAGAAATGCCTATCAAAGATGGGTGATGATATCTCAAAGAAAACAAGGAGGGCAGTGGATGACCTTAGCCGCGGCATTATGAATAAGCTTCTTCATGGTCCAATGCAACACCTAAGATGCGATGGCAGTGACAGCCGGACTCTGGATGAAACCCTTGAAAACATGCATGCTCTGAACCGAATGTTTGGCCTTGAGTCAGATACAACTCTTTTTGAACAGAAGATTCGAGCCAAAATAGAACAAACCCAAAAGTAAGCTTTGATAACCCAGTTTGTTGATGACACTTTATTCACTTCCTCAAAGTCGAATAAGAGGAAAACATCCTCACCTTGTGAGTCTCGGGGTTGCTGTAATCTTCATTTGAATAGCATAACAATGTAAGATTCATCCCTGTTTGGGATCTTTTCAATTCATTTGTTGGTGTCTGTCACTTTTTCCTAACAGTCATTTGGTTGGTTTCGTGCTTCTACAGTTGTTCTCAGTGGCCTTTCGGCTTTTAGGATAGAGGAGAGCTTGATCGTTGTACCGAGTCATCCATAGAATTTATGATCTGTATCAAGATACTATAATCCATGTAATTATTTTTGCATATTCTTATATAGAGATGTGGTTCCCTTACATATGTATCTATTGGGTTTTTATTGTCTTCTGATCTCTGCATTGTCTCTAGGTTACTATACCACTGTAGAAGTCTTAAACTTTTTATTTTTTGAATCCCCCACGGATTCACTTAAATTTGGATTTTCTTCTTTTTTATTTCCCTCTCTTCCGTGTCCATGCACTACTTTACTTATGGTGGTTAATTCTATTTTCACCCTTTAGAACAACTTATTCTTCTCTCTTTATTATCTCTACTTTAGTCGCCATCGAACCTCAAATCCAACTGTTCCCAAATTCCAAATCTGCTGATGAAAGAAAAACAGAATGGCCACACAAAAGTTTTTTGAAATGGGAATTGCTATATGCTAATATTTCAATACTGATACGAATATGCAATTCTAACGCTTAAAACGTCACTTACAACATTATAATCGACGACCCCAACACTGGAAAAACAGAAATTCATAATATTTATAAAATCCACAATTATAATGTATGACAGCGTACCTTTTGAAATTGAATAAAGTCATAAGTCTCTATAGATAAAGGGTAATTTGGGAACTAAGAAAATATATTTGTAAGAGGGTTGTTATCTGTTAACTGTTAAGATATAGTTGGTGAGAGGTACAAATAACATCGCTCTTGACAAAGCAGGCCCATCTCAACCCAAAGTGAAGTCCAAACCTGCAACAATAACGACCCTTTCTTGTGAGATGTGTTCCAGTGCCAACAGGCCCCTTCCATTCCATCAGTCAAAAGGCTCAACGCCTCAACCCAAATACAAATATCAGCCATGTGCTCATGTCTAAGCATTATTATTATTATTTTTTCTCCGAAATCCGATAACGAATCATGTACATATCAAGATCAAACACTGTATTCGCCTCTCGTATTTCTACTCTGCATACATACTTATATAAACACATGATTCACTCGAACCCTCAATCCCCCACCACTAATGCGAAAATGAAAGTGCACACAAGTGTCATGTCTAAGATTTTTTTTACATAATCATATTCATCCTATTTCATTTAGGAATCCAACCCCATTAATTCGTAATGTAAAGATTGTAGCAGCTAAACAAACTATCATTCATACCATACATTTATTAAACAACCCAATTATTAGTAAGGGCAGCAATCAAAACCGAGACTAGCTAGGGAAATTAAATGAGCCATAAAATATGGTTTGTACTTTGTACAAACGCACCATTATTTATCTACATCAAGAAGTACTGGGAGTAACAGCGACTGGTTGAAATAACAACATGAGATTGATCTGTCTCTACGTCTCACTACAATCAGGCTACAGAGTACAGACTAAGGACTCCAAAGACAGCTAGCGAGACTCACTGCACTATTTTCGGTTTTATGAAGTATCAAGTATCAACCCACCACACCTCCTCTTCTCCCTCCATCACTAAATAAACAACAATTCGGGTCCACGACGTTGCCTCTGTTTTTACTATACCTCTTCTTTTTTGTCCTCCACAAAAACCCAACTTATATAATCTAATATCACATTAAAAAACAATAGAAAGTATGGTCATTAAAAGGGTTTAATAATCTAATAGTAAAGATCAATCCTTGATGTCAACAAAATCACAATTTTTACTATGATGATCATATTAATATCCTGTAACATATATGAAAACAGGACACAACAAAGAGAGAAGTAGAGAACCACAAAATTCAGTTGCAACACACATTACAAAAGTTGTTGTTAAAGTCAGAGAAACGTGGACCTGCGGCTCCCCACATGTGTGCTTTTGTTGTTCAAGTACTAGCCCAGTTAGTGAAACTAGATGGGTGGTCCCCGATTCACATCTCTACGTCTGTGGCCTTGTGTAATTTGAACTGGTGAGCCAATGCCAGCAGGAACTCTTATTGATGACTGCAGTGAAATGGATGGACCATGTATGCAGTAGTAGCAACTGAGACATGTTGGACCAGACGATGAACTGTCCAATTACAATCCATGCGCAGCAGATCAATAAGAGAGAGCTGCTGTATTGTAAGCCTTTGAAAGCTAAAGGTACAAAGAATGAGTTCAAAAAATGGCCTCATTGAGTGAGCAGCACGTACACTGCCAAAATAGTAACACCATAGTTAGTTGTCACTTCTTTGACGTTTGAACACAGCTGAATTTTCATTTTACATCTCCAAAAGTATCCAAACAATCATGTAAATTTTATGATTTAACTACTTTTATATCACAAACATATAATATATGATTGTAGAATTGCAAAGAAATTGGAAAAAGGTCTCAAAAACAGTGCATGGAGTGGCAAAATAATAGGCAGCATCATCAAAATTGGAACTTAAGCACAACAACATGATTGCAGTCACTGGAGATAAAAAGTTGGGTGTAATTATTCAAAATCAAAAGGCAGCTAGAGTATATATAAATGTTATGAATTATGATAACTCAATCATCATATCATACTATCCACAATCATTTTGTCTTTCCAAAAACTACCAGCCAATCAAATCAAAGAAAAATAAAAATAACTCCATTAAAACTACTAGCATTAATTTACAGCATTTGTAGAATTTTAATCATCCATGATAATTAAAAATCCCTAGAAAACAAATGGAGTCTCTCTCTAAACATGGAATTTGAAAAGACGAGACAAAAGACAAGCCTAAAAACAATCACCTAATGGAAATAGGTGTGTGTGGGCCATTTCTCTCTCTAATTTTGTTTTCCTGTTTGTTTTGATCAGTTCTATCCTTGTAATGCAGAAAAAAGGCCCGCGCCGTCTGCTACCAGCTTGTCCCTACTTTTATATTCTTCATTTTTCAAATTTCTAAAACAGAGATTAGAATCTAGCGTTTTCGAAGCCGTGCAAGTCGCTGACTCTATTCATCGACTTCTTCATCATAGCCACTTTAGCCAGCTTCTCAGCCGCTCTCCAAGCCGACGTCGGCGTGAGAGGCTCACCGTTCTCATCCGTCATGACCATCGATTCCCTCTCGTTCCCTCTTCGCCGTTGGATCATCTGCTGCCTTTGCTCCAACAGATACTGTCTCCTCCAATGCAATTCTGCCAGCTCCACTTCCAAGTTTCTAACATATTCTTCGGCTGACTCGGAGCTCGAGTGGATCAACAAAGCTCGAGCCGATGCGAGCAAATTATGCGCGCTTGTGAAATCGTTTTGATCTATCAATCTACGTGACTCTGCTACAGCTCGTGTGGCGATGAACATGTTTCTCAGCCGTTCGATCTTCGGTGATGAAGATCTAGCGGCATGTGGGCAAGGTATCAAAAGCGCTTGATCTGCGCCGTATACAACCACTTGAGTGGCGGGGTCTTTGTAAAGACACCTCACTGACATCACATGGTGGGACCCAACTGCTGATGTTGGCACTCTTAGCTCCACGAGTAATTCCCTTTCCTCCTCGGCGTATAAGTCGCCGAGTCGTACTGAGCCGGAGCTGAGAACTGTTGGACGTCCGTTGCATGAGTAAACAGCTGAGATCTCGGCTGGCGCGGAGCCAGATGCGAAGTTGAGCTGGATTCTTAAGTCTTGTACTACAACGCTCAACAAACCACCCACGCATTTCGCGAAGGCGTCTTCTGCTGGCTCGTGACTGTAGCCGCCGCTTTGTCCAAAACCAAACGTATGAACCGGGATCTCGATGTGAGCGAAACGAGTAGACGACGCGTGGCTTGCACCGATCCGTTGATTTGAGTTGTTTACCTGGACCCGCTCATCATGACCGTCGGATAACAACATGATACTGGCAACGGGATTTCTCTCCCTCCGATCTTCAAGCACCTTAGTAGCTTTCCTCAAAGCATCACCAACGCTGGTCCCTTGACCACAAACGAGCCGGTCGATGATACGGCGAGCGGCGCGCTGACCCTGAGCCGTCATTCTCTGCAAAGGCAACAGCCTCTTTGATGTAGCAGAGAAAGCCACAATAGAGAGCCGATCGGTTGAGCCGAGAGAGGAAATGACCAAACGCATGGCGCGTTTTAGCATTTGTAGTTTGGGTCCGGTCATGCTTCCGCTTACATCAAGTACGGTCACCAAATCAATAGGAGCTCGATGCGACGCCGTTTCACTACTGCTCTTTATAGTTGCTGACGGAGGTGGTGCTTTTACCGTTAAAGCAACCGCATAGGTCTCGTAGTTTTTTCCAACCGATATAACGGCAGATTCAGGTAAAAGTCTAAGCTGGACGTTTCTTGAATCTCTACCGTCGAATTGGACTTGATCGGATTTCAGTGAAGATGAAGAGTTTGAATTTACGAAAAAACCTTGAAACTCTTCCACGTCGTCTTCTTGTTCTTCTCCGATATTCTCGTTTGCTTCAGGTATGGGAATGAATCGTGAACCAGCTTTTGGCGACAGCAATGGCTCATCGTCATCGTAGGATCTTGATGAATCTGACGGTGGTGCTACTTTAACAAGCCTTGGTGAAGAAGATTCAATAATCTTTTTCTCGTCGACTTTCGTCTTAACGGTGTCGTTTTGTTGGTTGTTGCTGTTAACGGTTTCTGGGGTGCGATTCTTGTGGGCTGCTAGTAAAGGAACGTCTTTCCAGGTGGTGTTGCAGACGGGACAGATGAGAGTGCCATGTTTTCCCACGTGTGAAGCTATGCAAGGGAAGTGAAAAGCGTGTGAGCACTCTGCCGTGTAAATGGCAGTGCCCTGACCTGTCTTCACGCTGTTCAAGCAGACTCCACAGCTACTCTGGAAAATAATAAAAACCATAAATAATCATTAGCCAAAAAAAAAAAAAAAAAAAAGAGAAAAATATATGGCATTTTTTTTATGGTAGATCTCAGAAACTGAAAATGCTTACTCTGAACTTGAAGCTGTTCTTGAACAGGGATAGCTTAAGTGGAGATCGAGGAGAAGATGGGTTAGAAACCAGAACTGGTTTGGAAGTACTCTTGGTTGCTGATCTGGGTGTAGTACTGGTCTTGCATTGTAGAACTCTGGGGCTCTCATTAATAGGAGGTCCTTCAAGAGACGTGTTGTTTCGACTACGCAAGCTTGGGCTTGAGACCACTGGTTGAGACTGAGACTGCAACCGAGGAGTAGAAGGGTTGCTGCTACCTGTGAAAAACCCTAGCTTTGCACAGCTCCTGGGGCTTGGACTAGCACTTGGACTCAGACTAGTTTGTTGCTGCTTCTCTGAAACCGACGTCGTCACTTCTGAGTCTCGAGGGATCGTCGTGCAAAACGCTCTTCTCCAACCAGTACCCATCTTCTTCACAAACACAAACCAAAACCACTACACACTCTTTTTACTCTGCTTTTTGACTAGTATATATTTCTCTATCCCCAGCTTTGTTTATCGTTTGAGAGACGCGGAAAATGATAAAGAAAGAAAAAGAAGTTTTGTTTTTGATCGATCTGGGACTGTCACAGAAGACAAAATGGTAGGATCGAGTTCAAGAGATGCGAGCATGGGATCAAACGAAATAAAGTAAAAAAAAAAAAAAAAAAGACAAACAGGGCTCTTTCTCTGATTATAAAGATTAGAAAAAACCCAGACGACTCTCTCTATTCCTTTTCTATATTGCTCTCTTCACTCTCTCACTAGATAACCCCAAAAAGATCTCTGAAACCAAAAGGTTTTTATGATCTTCTCTTCTCTCTCTCACTCTATATGTCTATCTATCTCTCGCTTTCTTCTATTTTTTCTTTTCTTTATTTTTCTCTGCGTGAATGTGATATAAAGAGAGAGAACCTCTCTTATACAGAATATTTATATTCATTGGAAAAGTTAATTCGAGGAATTTAACCTTGGTAACCGGCACGTGTGTGGTTTTTTTTACATTACCGGTCAACGGCTGTGGATTTTCACTGTAGAGTATAGTTTTGGAGCACGTTATGGTCACCGACCTCTAAACTAATAATATCAGACATCAGTTTTGATCGTATATATATGCTCCATGCTCTCTTTATCTTTAAACAAACTCTATCTCTCCACGCGCCGCTGTGTCTCATGAATCACGGCACGTGTTTTTCACACACGCGCAATTGCAAGTGGATCCCAAACAAAAAACAACTGCTTTGGTTGGGGCTTCTCTGTTATTCATGCATGAGCCAAGTATGGTAGGTGTCAGGAAGTTATTATCCTATACACCACAAAGTACTAGGAAATTTCTTGTTTCTTTAAGTAATAGCCGTTGGATCAGGTTTGATCGATCAGGCTGCATCATGAAATCATCATGATGATTCTAATTTCGTTATATCAACGTACGGATGAGGAAAGAGGGACCACACAAAATTAAGATAGATACATAGGTAGTTACCATATAAACAAACAAGTTTCCATGCAGCAGCAGCAGCAGCCGTAAATTAATCCAAGTAGGAACCTAGGATGCTGCAGGCTATATTGTAAATATTTTTCAGACAGCTTGAATTTTGATAATGTGAGAAGCACAGTAGATGTACGTATAATACAGCTTAGCAAATCTTGGGTAATTAATGAGGAAATCACTGTAGAAAAGTGAATTCAATAAAAGGCTCAGACAACCACATGTTGGGTCGTTTCTAGGAGTGTCAGTGGTTCGGAGACCACTGCGTATAGAGGCATACACTGTACACAGACCTAGCTTTCTTTTATATGTATGTGGGTTGTGTTCTACTGTTCTATCATTTGTGTTGTTCACGCCAAATATCTTTGGCCATTTTTGGGTCTTGGTTTTCAGGCCGTCGTCATGCACTTCATGTTTCACTATTTTACTAGCTAGTGAAATCCATTGTAGGGTTACATGCCCTTTCGTTTTTTTTTTTTTTTTTTTACTTCAAATTCTTGTTAGGGGTAAATAGTGTTAGTAGTAAGTAGTAACTAGTAACTGATCACCTCTCTCACTTTTTTTTTTCTCGATATCTTGCATTACATTGTTTTGATGAGTACAAAAGGAATGCTTCAATATCTTGCATTACATGTTTTGATGTCATATGGCATGGATCTATTCATTTGGCTGCATTATTGCACATAGTTTACTGAAGTATTTCTCCTTCATTTAATGCACTTTTAAGTTATAAAAGTAACTAATACATTTATGATTAATTTTAATCAAATCTTCTTAAACACATGTTTAATTTGTTTGTTTTTTATTTGGAGGAGTGGGATTTGGGCTTCGAAACTCAATTTTATTGAGAGATTTAGTTACCACAAAAGTTGTATGTTTTTGACCACTCCTTAAACACACATGATAAAAGGATACTTTAAAATCCATAAATACATTGAAAATTAATGATACTAAGTATTAGCCAATAAGTAAAGAGTAATGTTTCATGTATCAATTTAAAGTGAAAGTTTAATTCAACTAGTGTATATATATACAGAGTGTCGTAACACATTCAATCTTAGAAAAGTTATTTTGCACTTCTCCCTTTATGTGATTAAGGTTTAAATCTCATATTTACAAATTAAATTGTAAAGTGTGGAAATCATTTCCTTCTAACCAGAGTTAAATTCAAAATTGTGCTTCTAATATTTGATCTGGGTGTCAAAAAAACTAGCATTAGTGGCATATTAATTGTATTATAGCTCCTTCGAAAAAAAAAATTGTATTATAGCTTTCAAAACTCTAAAAACAAATTATAAGGAAATGCATTGAATAATAATAAGGGGTATTATGATTTTAGTCCCTCTAGTTTGCGTTTATATGGGTTTGGTCCACTAGTTTTAGGAATTACTAAATTTAGTCCTTCTATAACGGTTTCCGTTCAATGACAAAGTCAGAGGGAAAAATGACCTTGATGCCCTCGGCACCTGTGAAAAGACCCTTATGCTCTTCATGAAGTAGGTTGTTGAGCCTACTAAGCGCACCCCAGCCTAGATCCAATTGGACCCTGAAACAAGCCAACTTGGGCCACTGAGCACACCCCACAGCATCAGCGTGACGTCATATCGTCTTCTTCAGCCAGCTGACCCGTCGACCTGCGCGTGCCCGATCCGGACCCGGTTCTTGACCCGGTTGACCCGACATGCAACCCAACTGTTCTACACCGTTTCCGACAGTTAATTGTCCAGAATGACCGTCGGCCCTTCTCCGGTTTGTTTTCCACTCACTCCAGCCTCTCACGCGCACGTTTACCTCGAGATCTTGTCGTCGTCGCGCTTCCTTGCGTCATCATCGTCGTCGTCTGCGTGACTGCTTCCGATGTTGGGAGGTTTGATGTTGATGATGGAGTGAGAGAGATAGAGAGAATTTTTTATTTAGGTTTGGTGATGATGAACGCGTGAGAGAGAGAAAGATTATTATTATTATTTAAATTAGTTTTTTATATATTTTAATTTGTTTTTTTTTGAATTATTTGTAATATTAATTTTTTTAATATATTTTTAAATTTTTTACATTTTTACATTATTAAATACCATTTTTACCCTTGTTTATGAAAAGCTTTTAGAAGCTTTCGTCACATTTCCCATATTACCATTGTTGACCTAACGGAAGTCAGCGAAAATCTAATGGAATTGGACGGTAGGGACTCGAATTTGTATTGTCAGAGAACTAATGGACTGAACTTAGTAATACCAAAAACTAGTAGACCAAACCTAGATAAATACAAACTGGAGGGACTAAAATCATAATATCCATAATAATAATAATAATAATAATAATAATAATAATAATAATTAAGAAATTGGGGAGCTGCAACCTCCAAAATGAACCAGTGATAGTAAATAGCTTATTAAAGTTAGCAACACTTTCAAAGTTAATAAATTTTGCACCTTCCCGAAAAACACAGAGAGAGCATGATAATTTTACAATTACTCCGAAACAAACAAACAAACAAAGCGACTTGACAGCAAGTAAGGACGTTTGTCATCAACAGTCAATAATTCCCACACTCACGTGGGTCCCCACCCCCAAAAACCCTAGAAATTTAACGCCGTTCACATTCTGCTGCTGACGTGTACTTCCGGACATAGGAAACCCCAATAACAAGATTTGAACTGGGTGGTTCATGGCTGTGTTATTTGTCAACTCCTTCCGGGAATAAAGTATGATAATCCACTTCCAGTCCAATCTTCACCTAATCATTTGTTTTAATTAATTACCATCTTTAATTAATTAATCCAAGTTAGGCAAAGCAAATCCACTTTTTACACTTGCGTGTAGAAAACGAGAAGGTTAATTATAATTAAATTGGCTTTTCTCTTTTTGGATAGGCTATACAAGGTAGGTTTAGTGAAAGATGTTTAACCGATTTTTTTCCTGCTGTGGTACTCGTGTTTCTTGAGACAACACTCAACTTCTTCAATATATATATATATATATATATATATATATATATATTCAATGCATTCCGGCAATGAAAGACACAAATCTGCAGTTACTGTTGTTGTTGGTTTCGAGTTTCTTTTACTGTTATAATTGGCTAATCAGCTCGGGTTTCGTCCACATTCAAAGTACTCCGATTTTAATATGATAGAACTCACTCCAAGTTCAATGCAGTCTCCAATATAATATATACCAACTATAAAATCTGCAGAGTTTTGATTTGAGACTTAAATTAGAGAGACGTATAGTAGTTTATGTAGTGCAAATATTTCACCAAATCATCAAGTTTAGTAGCTTCATACATAGGTGATGTTATGTTATGTTGTGTACATATAATAACGGACAACCTGATTAGAGTAAAATGTATACAAATTAAAGTACAAATTAAATCCTAATTATAAGAAAATGTCATTTATCTTTTATTCATTACGAAAATAATAAAAATACTCAATTTTTACTGGCTCACAAATTTATATGTTGACATGCCTACTTGTGATATTAATTACAATAATACCACGTAAATGTCCCCTTTTTTCTATTATTTACCATATTGCTATTCAATAATTCAAATATACACCTATCCATCCAAAAGGCAACAATCAATACACTCCCCGATGAATGTATCGACCATTGTTCTTACTTGTTATTGTGAAATTTATTGAAAAGAAACAAGAAAGGTATACGAAAAAGTGTTTGAGGAAATTACCTTGATTTATAAGGATGATAGAAGAATGAGTAACATTAGCATTCAAAATTGAATGGAAGTGGTATACTGGTATTTATGGCCTCATACGGAGAAAGGATGCTGCTGGTGCATCCAATACACAGTACATTTTACTTTCAAATCATATTATATTGCACATAGGTTGATCTGATTAACTATCTATACCATATCTACCCTATACATATCCAAATGAAAAATGCATCTTCTATTAGATGCATATCTTATACTTCTCCCCTTGTGGTGGTGTCATTTTTATTATATTGTTTTTAAAATTTAACACTGAACAGGTTAAAAATATGTCGAGAGCAATCGAAATCAAATACTATATACGATATATATAGATATATACATATATCTACTTCAACAATTAATGAGAAAACTCTTTCCATATGTTCGTAAAAATAAACATGAAGAGACTCGAACTCCTAACAATAACATGAAAGAATATATGTACACCTTTATCGAGAGGGGATGTGCTGAAGGGGTTATTTTTAGATTTTGAAATAATACGATTCGTACAAGATATTGAAACTTAATTGTATCTTACATTACATGTACATTCCTTGCTAATTATAACAATATCTTCCACAATTTTGGACTATCCATATATAATAATCCACTCAATAATAGGACGTTAGCCTTTTCATTTTAGGCATTTATGTTAACGAAGATCAATTGGACGAAATAATTAAGATGCTAATCAAGGAATATTAAATGCATAGAGTGGTGGTTAGGTTTCTTGCATGGTCCAATTGTGCTTTTGTGTTCTTACATGTTTAAGATCATTAATGATTTTAATATCACCCAAAAAATAATAATAATAGGATTTTGGTCCGATCGATGTCGACGTGAATGGTATCTCAATGAAAGTGGGCACTTACGACTTTTAAATCCCCTTTTTAATTTTTAATTATCTTTCTTCTTCTTCTTTTAAAATAAATAAATAAATATTTTAAGTTTTAAATTTTGAATACGTATATTAATAGTCAACAACATTAATGCATGCAGAGTGAGTACAATATTATTACGAGTTCTCCAAGGTAGATAAAGCTTAATATATGTATTTAACTCTTTCCCTGTGGGCCCCGATTACGTGATGACGTGGCTTTGGCATACCATGTGGGCTGCCCATGTCATCATCATGTCTCTTGTCCTATCTCCACGTGGCATCATCCTTACTTGTTCCGTCAAACTTGTTGACTGAAAAAAATTTAAAGAAAACAATACTGATACTTTAACTGAAATCATGACACCATCTCCCATTGTTTTTTTATTTTATTTATTTTTTTTGGCCTTAATGGCACAATTTGTCCTAAATTATTCACGAATTCCAGATGTGTACCCTAAATTTTAAAAATAGTCACTAAACTTTATGAACGATCATTTTCTTTGCACCAACTTTATGTAGATACCTACTCTTATAAATAAATAAACAAGCTATTTGTAAAGTCATAAAATGCCTTTAAATTCATTTATACGGAGTTTTCTTTTTGTATTTGTGGATTATACATTTTCAATTCATAGAAATAAATATTTGTACTATTTATTTTGTTATTTAATTTCAATAAATCCAAATACTGGTACATTTAGTATCAGATTTCTAAGAAAGTTTTTTGTTTTAATCTAAGACTAAGAGGCTGTTTTTTCATCTAAAGTCTTATAAGACCTTAATTTATTAGATATATGGATAAGTTTTACAAATTAAGATATTATGATATGTTTGTTTTTTTCATTTTGGATGACTTGTTACCAATGTAAAATTGATTATATTATGTTAGGGTTTTTTTTAAATTGGGAATTTTTAGAAAATTGATTTTTAGGGTTTTATTATATACGGATAAAATTGTAAATATATGAATTGTTATAGGACATTTATGAAAAACTATACTATAGCACTTTTTAATAATATAAAAGATAAAAAAATTTACTTTTTCTAAAAGATATATATGTTTTAAAATAAAAAATTAGCTAGAAAAATAAACAAACTGATTTATCTTAATTTAAGATAAAATAGACAGTAAATCTTACGGTGAAAAAAATAAACGGTCCTAATATTTATTTATTTATTAATATATTTTTATAGAGATAATTGTAATGTCATTTCTTGTGATACGGGCCGGACCCTACCCACCTCCGGGTCCTACCATTTGGTAACCAAAACTCTCATAATTCAAATAGACCATACCGTATTATGTTATAAAGAGATCAATGAAATACTTTTTTAAAATAAACAAATAATAATAAGTTCAGCTTTTAGAACAGGACAATAAATAATGATTGAACCAAAATTTCATATATATTTTTTTGGCCTTGCGAAGAAATTCCAAAGTTTTAATTTTATTTTGGTCTGATCTGTAGTTTGGATTTACACAAAATTATCATTATTGTATAAGTTTTGTTGAAAAGAAAAAAAAAATTAAAATTTTAGTTTAGGTCTACAAGGGACAGATGCATCTGTTTTTGGACAACTTACATATCATCATGTAGTTACTAATTAAATGTTTTTATAATAAGTTAATCACTATTTATTATAAAAAATGAGCTATATATAGATATATTCTTTGGCTACTAATTATTATAATAATAACCAGAAAAATATATATAAACTAACCGGACCAAACCCCACATAAAGTTCTTGACCAACAACAATAATAAATGTGATGAAGCACCTGGTGCTTAATTATTATTATTATAAAAAGGATTAATTAGCTAGCTAATGTTGTTATTAAAGATTTATAATTTAGGAAAATGCCCATAAATCACATGACATTAACTGGACCTCCCATATGGGATGAGATCCTATCATCTCACAAACTCCCAAGTTGCTTTTACTTAATTAATGCCTTCAATTTGACCATTATTTAATTAAGGTCTTTATTTATGTGATTCTGTAATCCGGTTATATAATAAAGTATTATTAACATGTGCCCTTAGAGTACATATTAAGAATCTAAAAGTTTCTTTTATGGAAAATTCAATTATTGTATTTATTATAACAATACAATAAATATGGTAGTTGACTTTCCATATGCAGTAAATTTTGTGTATTTAGAGCATCTCCAATGGTATCCTTAAAAGTAGAAGAATAATCAAAATTTGATTAATTTTATCATATCTCTATCGATGGTTTTTTTTTTTCTCTTTTTTTTAGACCACCTTTGTATCTCATCATTGTTTCGACCCCAAATTTTTCAATCATGTAAAATTCGTCTTTTCATTACGAATAGATCAATACCCATATCATATAACTTCTATTGTCTTTTCCAATTTTTTTATTTTTTATTTATGGGAACAGTGAAAAATGTGACGGTATTAGATTTTTTATTTAAATAAAGTAGATTTTTTATTTAAATAAAGTGTACCATTGTGAACTATACAATCATCAAATTTAGCAATCTCTGAAAACAATCCTCAAATGCTGATGTGACAACTTTTAACATGTGTCATTGACACTACCCGTCTACCCTATATAATATTAAATGATGTAAAAATAATAATTTCATGAGCTATGTAAAGTTTTGAAAAAAAAAAGTTACATAGTTAAGTAGTATTTCATAATCACTTAACATATGTTTTTAGGATACATTTTAATAAAATCCTATAATTAATTGAAGAAAAAAAAACACAAAATCACTGCCATAGAAGAACCTCTTTTTTTTTTTTTTTTGAGTTAAGAAGTACTATTTATTCTGCAATGGCCATGTGTGATAGAGAAACAATGATCAGATCCTCAAGTGTAAGATAGTTGAGAATAAATTGTTTAAACTGTGTATAGTTAATTAATTATTAGTTGTGGGATCCCAAATCGCATAAGGGGAATAGATAATTAAGATTACTTAGATTTGATTATGTAATTAATTAGGATTATAATAAAAAATGTGACATTAATATTCTTCTTTCTCCACTTACCTTTCTTAAACCTAATGTTGCATATGCGCTGGCGACGGCATGGCCTTGTCATAAGGATTTTGGAATCTTATGTTTTTTTAGTTTTTTTTTTCCTTTATGTTTTCTTCACATTCTATCACAGTATAGAAGGAAATAAAATAAATTTCAGTGAGAGAATTAGAGTATTATATTTTTTTCTTGAGAGTTTTGGTATCATTATTTATTAAAAACAATTTTGAATGTTTTTTGTATTAAAAATGACGAGAAGATGTTGGTTAAATAATAATCCTTTCACACCCATATGAATACTAGGCTCGGTTCAAGTGTGTAGCGTTAAATTATTTAACACTAATGTTAATTATTTGGGTTGTATATCATTACTCATAATTTAAAGATATATTTAAAATTTTATATGAAAGTGTGTAAGCCATTATGTAATGTTATAGAGTTGATCTTTAAAATAAAAAAAGTATCGAAATCTTGTATATTTAACTAGAATATATTGTGAAAAAATATTGATTGTTTTGATAACTAACATTAATTGACTGGTGAAGTCACATGGATCACAAGTTTAATAACAAAATAGAAAATGGTGAGTAAAGAATAACAGGCAGAGTAAATTTAATGAAATTGAAAATGAAAGCTTAATTTTTATTTTATTTTTTTGAAATAAAAACGAAAGATTAACTGGTTGTTGAGATGTTGACACTTGCCATTAATGGGGCACATGTCATTAGCTTATAAATAACTACTAGAATCTCTAACTACCTTATATCTATTTAATTTATATATTTAATATTACCATCCCCAACATCAACCTTTAATTTATATTTATTCTACATGTATATTTTAATTTGTCCATACCACCAAGCCCCTACTTGCCATTTTAAAAAATAATTATGTACATCTCTTGAGTGTTGAATGAACAACTAGACACAAATAGAAATTTTGGATTAATTAAGGTGATTTTTGTTAATTTGTGATCCTTGTAAATAGATTGTCAAACATTTGCACTATTTTCCGATTTTTATTTTTTGTTGTTGTATTTCTTAAAAGAGTGGTGCTATTGGCATACCCTATATTGATCTATTAATGTCCAACTTTTAAAATTTTTGATTTAATTAAATAAAATTAAATATTTTTATTAAATTTTTTGGTTTATTTCCAAAACTACCCATTTCACTTATTTTTCAAACTTAATACATACCATATATGATCTCTCTATCTCTGTATCTGTATACATCTCTCTCATCTCCATTGATTTATTTATTTTTTTTCTTCTTATTTCACGATGGAAACGAAAAAATAAAAAATAACAGGGTACTTCAACACAACGACAGATTGATATCATTCTAAAGAAAAAATAAACTTCAAACTTATTTCCAGATAATGAATTGTTTCCATATGCTTACTATCATTGTCAGACAATTATTGTTTTATGTCATTCTCAGACAATTATTCAAGATGTTTGATATCGTTTTTAGACAATTCTTCCATAATCTTGATATCGTTCTCAAACTCTTATATAATATTTTATATATATGTAAGAAGTAGATTTTAGAGTTTAAGAGTTAATTTTTTTTTTTGAAGAAACAGATTACTGTGTTTTTTTTTTTTGAAAAGGAATGTGAGATTTTAATAAATTTACCTTGTAGAAGATTTCTTCCCTAAATTGTATGTCTATTTAAGTAATTTTGATAAAGTAAAAAAGAGAATATTATATAATTAAAAAATGGGGCATAAATAGATCAGTAGGGGATGTGCCAATAGCATCACTCTTCTTGAAATAAAATGAAATAGTATAATGAATTATATAAGTTACTTTTTAGTGATATTTATGGATTGTCAATCAAATTTTGATACTTACAAATTTAAATATCTTTAAACAAAATAAATTGGGATTCTTTTTTCAAATATGTTAATTTGTATCATATGTCGTATGTTTTATATACCACACATTTTGTGATTGTGATACATGTTATCTTAGGCTATATTTGGTAGAAGTGAGAGAGAGTAGGAGGGATGGATGAATTAAGGGGGAGAAAGAGTAGGAGGGACGTAGATGATAACATATATCCTTCATGTTGTTTGGTATTGAAAAGATGGTTGAATGGATGGATTGGTATATAATTTATAAAATTACTATGTTACCCTTTAATAAATTGGAGGTTAATAAAAAAGTAGAGGGCATTATTATAATTTCCCTCCAATTTTTCCTCCCCTCTCTCATCCTCCATAATTGGAGGGATTGGTTTTGGTGGGCCCAAAATGTGGAGAGCTCCCTCCTCTTCTCCTCTCCCCTCCCTTTTCTCTCCAACCAAACAAGAGATTGAAGCTCTCCTCCCATCCCTCTCCCTCCTACCATCTCCCTCCCTCCATTTTTCCCTCTAAGCAAACAAAGTGTTAATTAGTAGCTGTTCTTAATTTTATTAGGTTGTTGATCTTAATTTTATTAATCTCTAAGATTTATTTATTTATTGACAATTTCTATATTTTGATAAATTATATTGACTTTTAACGGAGCTGGTAGTGCACATTCCTTTCACATAAGTGGTGAGGGGTTCAAATCTCACCATGTGCATTTACAAATATGTGTGGGGAGTTTTCTTTCCGGATTATGAGAGTAGATATCCGGACCGCACATAATTGTTTGATTTCGATAGGTCCCGACAATCATATTGTAATATTTTTGTAATACTTCAAAAAATTTTTTTTTTTTAAAATAAATTAAATAATTGTTGACTTACTTAGGATAGTTCAACATCAATAGTTCATATTTGTTCTCTTCTTCAAGTTTTCTAGATCATTATTAATTCCTACTTAAAATACACCAAAATTGATAGAATCAAATGCATAAACAATGTGAGTTCAAACAAGATATAATTGGCTTGATCAACGAAGACAATTGATGCAGATTCGGTCCCAAGCACTGATATCAACGAGTTTGTCATCTATTGTTGCAATGTTATGATAATTGTGATAAAAATCCAAATATCCAATACAGTTCAATACTTCAATATTGTGTATTAAAAGCGTCATTAAAAGAATAAATTTGAATGGAATCAAAACCGACTTTAAAGTTAGATATAGACTTGGCATCCTTCGGTGATAATGTTTCAATTGAATTGAAATTTCTCAATGGGATCATATTTTTAGTTGTAAATCAACTTGATTGTCAGCAAATAAAATATAAAATAAAAAAATGGTTGGTACTTCCCTTTCAATTATATGATAGGGTTTTGAGTGTTTATTTTACATATCAAATCGTAAAATGTAGGAAGATATCTTCTTTATAGTCGAGAGTTGCATATGGAGCCATGCTTGTCTTGGTTGAGCTTGTTATGAGGTCATGTCGAACTCCTAATCAACAATATTGTTTCATTTGATTTTTCTCACTCAAGCTAACAGCCAAAATTCCTTGTTTTGTGTTTTTTTTTTCCACCTACCATTTAAGCCTCATTTTGATCATCTAGCTACTAATTTGATACAGGGTGGTTCTTGGTTCGAACAATTTGTTGCAATAAATGTTGACTCAGTTAGACAATTATGTCTTAAATAAATAATGTGTAGTGTTAATCTGTACCCTAAGAGTATTTTCAATGCAAATATGTATTTGGAGAAAATTGACTGCCACATAGGATAAATAGTTAAAAGGTTAGAAAAACTCTTTCGAATGCAATTATCTAACTTTTTTTTTTGGTTTACACCATCAATATGAAGATGATATGACAAAAGAAAGTCAGAAAATATAGAGTTAAGTTTCTAGTTCTAGAAACTCTCATAGAAATGCTGACTATGATTTCTAACTCTTTCCACCGATAATATTAAAGTTCATCTAATTGTAAAATAAAAGAGAAGAGAGAGAGTAAAATAATTGTTTTATTATGATTGATCATAAAATTGATGTATATTTGACTTTAGATAATTACATTGAAGATGAGAAAATACATTTCTCTGAATTTTTTTTCAAAAGTGGACCCATAATGAATAGAAATGTTGATATGTCACTATTTAAAAACTCAAAAATACATATTTGTATTGGAGGGACCAAGATCATCTCTCTCACCTTTTTCCTCACATTTTAAAAGTATGTGATTAGTTGTTTATAAAGTGTCAATCACTCTTAACTATTCATTCATTACAATGTTTATGTGTTATGAGATTAAATGAGGTGAGGAGAGAATCAAAGTTCCATAATAATTACATAAATAAGAGAATAAATGTATTCTAACTTTTCTTTTATAGTGTTTTATCATGTGTCTCTAAAGTACAAGTTAACCCTGCCTATAAATAATAAACTTATAATTATCAAAGCACAACCTAGTTATATTAGCATTTATAATCAAAACCAAACAAATTAGAAAGAACAGTGAAAAGGAATCTCAAAATCCAATAATAGGCTTGATCATCAAAATTCAAAACAAGAAAACGCCGGTTTGAACTACTGGCACAGTGTTACAATCAAGATACTGGTCATTTTGATCTGGGTTGAATGGCCCACTCAGATTCTTGCATGTGGACCCGACCACCATGCCCACCTCTGCAAAAACCCTGCATGAACTTTGTGGTTATTAATAATAATAATATTACACTTCTTATTTAGTTAACATAATCAGAATGTGAACATTTCTGGTTTTTAGCACGTACAATTGTGATCAGTAATTAATTATCGACTCTGGAATTGGCTTCAATTAATGATTGTTTTCAAAGAGCATTGTAGCAAGATTTCAGGGGGATCGATCATACGCACCCTACCACTGTTTTTTTTTTAATGCATATATAATAATAGAGGTGGGGGCGACTCCAACCAGACTGAATGAGCGTTCTTCCATCTTTACCACAGTCTGTTGCCTAGATCATGGCTTTAAAGGGAAAAAAAAGAAGAGAAGAAAAGACACCAAACCCAATTGCAAACTAACATATAAATATATAATGCCTCAACTTTTGGCCTACTTGATTTCCCCATTTCACGAAATTCTTGAAATTTGACTTTAATCTTCTAGACTTGAAAAAGTGACACAAAAAGAAGAAGCAGATAATTAATCTAAATTATGTTAGATACAAAGAATATGAAAAAGGGAAGTTTAGTAATAATACATGTTTACCTTAAACAGAATAACAGATAGAGATTAGCATTCAAAAAGGAACAAAGAAGAAACTTGTTTGTACTATATAGTAAGTGCTTTTTACAAAAGCAGAATCAAAAAAAAAAAATTATTTTCCTTTCTTTTCAATGAATCCATTTGCTACTTTATTCTTGCTTTTTCTGTTGAGTCTTCGATCTACTAACAGTTTTATTTGGCCTTGGCAGGCACCATCTTCCTTTTTCTTCATGTGCAGAAGAATTGGCAGGCGTGAGATGGAGATCAGTTTCACAACACAACCACTTTGTGAAAAAAGAGAACAAAAACTATAAACAACAAAGTCATGTGGAATGTTTTCATTGACTTGTTACATCTTCTGATAAAGACATCAATAATCAACATAATCAAAATATTAATCCAATACTACGTACTATACAAACTAAAAAAAAAAACTTGTATGAGTGGTTTTTAGTCTCATTATTAAAAAAAAAGAAGAAGGGGTGATTGCATTTGTCAAAGCACCCATTATAGAAATATTGGATAGTGGGAATTGAACAACCATTATTATTATCATACCAATAATTTTATGAGTTTTGATTCCAAGTTCCAACTAACACAATTAATTAACAACTCCCAACTCTCTTCAAATGATATACATTATAGAATGAAGATACAAATGAAATGATTAGATATCTATCTGACTAATTTGTGGTTGCTCGATCTTCACATGCTTCCTCCCAATATCTCATAATATTCATTTGTTTAATATCAAGTATATCATATGTCAAATCTCAGAGATAAATTTTTTTGAACTCTTCTTCTTGTTGTTGTTGACTTGTTTCCCAGCACCAAATGGGGAGTTTTTAACTTGGCCATTCTTTGCTTGCTAAATTTGGTGCCACTTTTGATGAGTGATTGAAGGAATGGGCATTCATTGATCCATGTGAATTACATAAAAACAATTGTCTCCCTTTTATCCATATCATGTTGTGTAGTCACATTTTCTCATTGTTTTTTTTTTTTTTTATCAATAATAACCTTACAAGTTAAATCTTAAATCCTAAGTTATTTAACTTTGCACTAATTATTTGAGATTAGTATAGGGAATAGATACTGTGCTAGAAGAAAAGGGAATCTAAAATCAGTATGGGTGTAACCTAGTGGTAAGACTTAAGAGCACACTTTAGACAGTGTGGTGATGTGTATGATCCTGTGTTCAAATCTTTATAAGATTAAAATTTAGATTCATTCGATGTAAGTTCCGTGAGACTGACCTTACCTCTCATATTTACTATTAAGTGTGACCCTAGGCCTAGGCTACTGATTCTGATTCTGATTTGAGATTGAGTTAAAATTTGGAGGTGAAACAAAGGTCAACAAGATGTTAAACATTGTCAATAAAGCAATTATATTATATTATATTATATTATATTAAAAACTGATCACATTTACTAATGAATATGAGAAATGGAATGAGGGACCCAAATGTTGAATTAATGTGGGAAATGAGGCAGAGGCATTTGACATGCTATTTGAAGACTACATACATTTCTCTTTGGGTTTGACTTAATTGATGTTAGACCAAAATTTAATGCAACTAATATTTGACTCTATACTTGCTAACATCCCACCTTAATATATAATATTTACTCTTCACATCTTTTCTCCAAATTTGGATAGAAATATGGAACCCCCAACAAAGATTCAATTCAAACAAAGATAGACTATGTTGGACTTCACTTAATAACTAATTTATCTTCACACCTTTGTTTCTACCCAATGAATTACATAATTGAGATAATTTGGGCTTATAAGATGTCACAAGTTGTGTATACAAACAACAACAAAAATTAACATAAAAAGAATATATCCACTGTTGATAAAGTTATTGTGTACTCTTCATTCACCTCTCTAATAAAGGTTCGAGTTCGATATTTACCTATTGAATTGTAACGTATGAAAAAACCATGTATTTATAATGAGAGTTGCATTTCAAACTGTACTTTCCTATAAATAAAAATTGATATTTGAAGTGAAAAATTCGAAGAAATGAAATATCAATCCTCCTAAATAGTTCCCATCCCCAAGTTGAAAGATTATATTTTTTCCTTTCTTTGTTTTGTAGTTGGGACTTGAAGTTCGATTATTACTCTGCATTTAATAAAATTTGGCCTTTTCTATCCAACACTCACATTCACATACATATATAACTCCACGTGAATCACAATTAAAAATCTCAAAAATCTCTGTATTGTAAATTTCAAAATTTGTAACTGGCCCTCTTCAGTTGACAATAGTGGTTAAAATCTACCCAGTACAACATGGTGTTGGGCCTTTCAAAGGCCATCAAGTCTGCTATTGTGTCTTTAAATAATCCACTGTAAACCAGCATGAAAAAATAATGCGCAGAAATCTCACACCTAATGATTTCAATATAAATTGACAACACACAATAGGCTATAAATTATAAACTGCAACAATGGGTTACATTTTTTTTTTCTTCTAAGAGCCCTGAGAATCCAATGCATTATTTATAGAATTATTACGAGCAAATTGCACCTCAATAATGCAGACTATATATATATATATATATATATATATATATATATAGATATATATACACTTTACAGACAGTGGCATCACATGACTATTTTCCGACAAGCAAATCTACAGGACCTGCCAATATCCATTTAGTTTTATATATCACCCAGAAACCCAGCACATGATTTATGCTTTAATTTACTCTTATTCTTCACTTGTTTAAGGTCCTGCTTTGATTTTATGATTGTATATTCTGCTATCAAATTATGTAAATAAGTAACCACAGTAGTCTCAGACAAACTTACAATTGTGGGTGGCGGCAGGAGAGACGAATCGATACACATGGGGTTACAGATAACTTGGATTTAATTAAGTCTTTTCACCATACAAAACACACACATAACAAAGACGTTCGTTCGAAAAACAATGCACTTTACAAGCTACGAGTACCTGTATGGGAACAGGATTTTGTCCCTACGGATCCAATCTTAGAGGGTACACTCCCCAAATACAAGGTCTAGGAGGTTTAAAATTTTAATAGACAAGAAACATAGCTTACTGAATATGAAATTCATCACAATGAGAACATAAACTCAATACCATAGTAAAGCGGATGCCCATGATATATCTCCTACCCGTTCCAACGCCCTCTCATTCTTCAGATTTGACAGGAATCTTGTCCGTGTTTTTTTTTTTTTTCTCCTGTACTTCATCATCTCGAGAACTGCTGGATGGATAGCAACAATCATGTGTAATGGTAGCTAGTTCCTGTTCTTGCATTTCTCCATTGCCCTTGGCGCTACGCAAACAAAAATTCGTAAGAAAAACGAACCAAATTCAAGTTATCACAATGGTGCAATTTAAAATCAATTCATGTACAGGTATATGCAACAGCTAAAATTTGAGACATGTGCCTCATACTAAGTCGATGAATAAAAATCTGTCATGAGGCAAGTCATCAGTGGCAAATATCTAGCATTGGTAAAACTGTAGTTGAAAAAATTCTAACCGCTACATTCTTGGTGTTAATAAAAAAAAAGTACATTAACTGATTGATAACGGTGATATCTCCTATGCATTACTAATTTACAATTCCATAGAAATTTTCCCCAAAGGCCAAATGAATAATAAACATCATTGTATTAATATCAATACTTCAGAATCTGGCCACAAAGTGCTGAAAAAAAACACTCCTGAGCAAGTTAAAAGAGTTGGATTTGTACTGTTTGTTTCGGTATATAAACTAGAAAAAACAACAAATCAGATTAATAACCGGTGTAACATTCATCATTCGTGATTCTGCTCAACACAAAAACTACAAACTGATTAAGACATGATGCACCATTAACATCTATCCATATGGCATACGTTCGAAAAGTTAACTAGTCCGGTTATCTAATCTAAGATTGAAGATGGGATTTAATTTCTTTTACTTGTGAGTTATGACTACTAATCAAAGCATTGGTTGACAATCTTCATGGGTGTAAATGCTGAGAAGTCGATAATCTTGTTTGTGATGCAAATAGGGATGAGGCATGTTTCTTATGCAAATAGGGGCCATGTTTGGTTAAGTTGAAAATAAATTAATATACATACCTAGGCCAATGGCATCGGAGCTCTTCATGATCCTCATCCTTTTGCACGTGTCAATAAACATCCTGAAATGAGTCCAAAAATAGAATTAAACTTCAGTATTCCTGCTCGAGGATCATTCTAAGATCGAAATGTTGTGATGCATGGACAGAGACTTGAAGCATGTATCAAAACTCATTGTAAAACTCTCAAAAACTCGGCTTAAATGACTAATAAATGCATATTTAACTTTGCAGTTCACATCAATAATAAGTAATTTCTCACAAGTTCGTTAAATACTTACGTTCTTTTTTTGTCCCTAGAAGCAGATCATGCTAATAAAACTGTTGTCTCTATATTGATCTAGCCGATACAGGGGTTACATAAAATTAATAAACACACTATGTACTTCCATATATAAAAGTTAATAAAAAAGGAAAAAGAGCATCCATATGGAAATGTCCAAATAATATATAAGACAACTCATCTTACAGTAGCTATAGTTAAAATTTATATATTCTATAAGTTGATGATCAAGATTGAATAATAAATAAAACAAGTGGACATACAGTCACAATTATGTGACAGCATGCATGTATAATTAAAATTACATGATACAATCCTGTAGAAATATAGCCACAGGGTTTATTTGTACAGGCCACACATACAGCTTTATATATAGTAATTGCATCTGGACAAAGTTAATTAATTATGATAGACTTTAATCTCTTTCTGGGTTCATATAGATTCTCTACACACGTTTGCAAATTTTGGCCAACCAAAATGATAATGATAGTGGGTGTGGTCATATGATTTAAATAATCTCAATCTTCTGCATTAGGTCTGATCCACTCCCATGGATAATATATATTTGGCACATTCACATCATTCTGATATGTATAAATATTAGGACACAGTGCTTCTTTCAGCTTCGCTTTTGCTATTAAACTACTTAAAAGATCTTCTATACTACAAATACCATGCTTATATAGTTATATGATAACTCAAGATCTCAGATGGGGTTGAAATCAATGGCAAGGTAAGTTATTCACGAACGGTCAAGATGGCATCAACCAACAAGCAAAATGCAAGTGAATAGAACTTACTCCCAAGGGACATCACCCACAAGCATCCAGTCCCCATCTTTATCTTCGTAAGTAAGAACAAATTCTGAGCCATGAAGCAGATCCTTCAGCTTACTCTCACTAAGCATCTCCCTGCCCAGAGCTCCATGAGAACCATATTGACCTGACATCACATGAAAACAGTAGTAACTGGATCCATGCGGACCAATGTGCAGCTTTAAAGAATATCTATCACCCAGCATGCATTACATAAACATAAAATCTACAAATCAAAATCTCAATTCAAAGAGAAAGTTTGAAAGAGCTCACCAATGGTAAAGCAGCTGAACATCTTCTCAAGAGCAGAAGACAGTTCCTGATACTTAGAGTAATTTTTCAAATCCACTTTTCTCAAATAAGGAGCACCATCCATGCTGACCTTGACAAATAGAGCACCAGGCGCAGCTTTTCCATCTACTTCATCGTTGTTCTTTGAAGTGGTTGCCAATGAGTTCTTCCTAAATGATCTAATTGGTGGCCAACCCACAACCTGTGCCCTGCCAAATGACAAGGATTTTTCGATTTTATCCTGTTGTAAAGTAATTAAGCTCAGAATCGAGACAAAAGATACTTTGCGCTTACTTGGTAGCAGGTGCACTGCTAGTGTTGTTTGCAGAACCATTTTGATTTGATCTGGTCTCATTGGCAGCGTGGGGCCTTTCCTGTGTTGCCTTCTGGGTTGCAGGATCTTTTGTTTTGGCCGGTTGAGCTCCAAGGTTCTCAAGCACAGAACCTGACTTCAACCCCAAGTTTGGAGCCGGCCTGGGTGACAGCAACTCAGAATTAGAAAGATATTTACCCTGCATCACAGATTGTGCAATTTCTCAAGTTAGATCACACCAGCAGGTAAAAAAAATAAAAGCTTTCAATTCACTTCAGTAAATGGAGAGGTTTTCACCTCAGAAAATCCATCCATAGCATCAGAGAACACTCTTTTGTTGTTCTTCTGCAACGGATAGTGACTCTCATTTGTGGGATGCAGAGGGAAAAGGGGCTTCTCGTCAAGTTTTGCGGAACTTGATAGGCAAATATCTGGATTCCTCTCAGGAGATTGAGACCCAGGAAGTCCAAGCCTCAGCTCTGTAGCTTTCAGATTCAGACTAGCTTTGTTATCATTGGAAACTTTGGAGACGACTGAGCTGTCCTCTGAAGAACAGTCTGATAATCCCATGTAATTACGCTCTTTTAATTCTGAGTTGTTTTGGCATATGCTGTCCATGGAGGACGAAGAAGCCAACAACGATACATTGTTCGGAGGCCCCTCCTCCTCCCCAACACAAAGCAGCGGTGGAGACATCGAAATTCAATAATAGCAACACTCAATTCTATATTACCTGCTTAGTTACAACAAAGAAAAATGTCCCTGTAAACCAATTATTCAAAGAAGAATATCCAAATGAATCTTAAAACGAAAAGCAGGGAAAGAAAGACATATAAGTTCCTTCTCTCTTTCTGTTACTTGAATACATATAAATCAAAGAACAACACATTCAATCACAGCTGGCTATCCTTGTTAAACAAACTATTGAACATAAACTAAATGAATGATTTATCTTAAAATTTCCTACAATAATCAAACATCCCTTAGATCACAAGCCTACACTGTGTCTTGAGCCAAGAAGAATTTGCTAAAAAGCAACAAGGTCAAAAAAAAAAAAAAAAAAAAACAGATCCATTGGCACAACACACAAACAGTAAATGAAGGGGATGCCAAGTAAAGTCTCACTTACACCTACTTTGCTTTAAAATACATCAAAGTCGAGCAAATATGTAATTGTAGAGTTGAAAATGATCACTTTTGCTTATCAATTTCAAAGAGAAATACTAAAATATATCTGTACACACATAGACCATGAAGCTTTGGAAGTCAATACCCTTGCTTGAAAATTAGTGTCATGACAATATTAAGCAGCATATATACCTGTTTACACTCTTGAGAGATCCAAATCAAATTTGGTCAACTAAAATAAAAATAGTAATAATAATTTCAACAGAATTTAATTTTAGCAAAACCAAAATCAGTAACAGGGTCTAACTAGAATCAATTTGCAAAAAGTAATGCTAAAAAAAATATGCATGCAAAAAATACAACAACAAACAAGAGGATGGAAACCCAAAAAATAATAATAATAATAATAGTAAAAATAAAGATATGCAAGGTGTGTTTGGTAGCTGAGAAAGTGAGGGAAGATTTTGAAAAACAGAAATAGGGGAACAAAATTGTTTAATCTGAGTTATGTTTTCATGAAAAGTTGACATTTTGATATAATAAAGCTGAAAAGCCTGAACACATGCCGCCTTACGGTATATAGTCAAGCTGAACCCTTTCAGTGTACGGACAACCAAAAGCTATGATAAAACTCATTAACATATATATATATGCATTTTCTTTCCTGTTTATATTTTCTCAGCAACCAAACAGCAACTCTCCAAAAAGCAAAGCATGAAGTAAGAACATCAAAGAACACAACCAGTAACAACCCATTACGGAGCAGAGTGAAGAAAATAAATAAAAAATAAAAACAAAATCAAGAACAAATCACACACTGATAGAGTAAGAAATCTTCAAGCATAGCTAATAGTGGGAAGTGAAAAGTTCTTACCTTGCTAATTATATGGATCACAAGCTGGAGAAGAAGAAGAAAAGAATCGATTTTTTTGCAGAGAAGAGAAGAGTTTTTCTTCAGAGAGAGAGAGAGAGAAAGAGAGTTAGAGCTAAGGACCCTCCATTTGGCACAAAGTAACAAAAGCTTATTTGCTGTCCGATGTGAAACTCAATGCATTAAAATATATCACTTTAAAAAAAATGTGTCTTTTCTTCTAAAAACACTCTTCTTTTTTCTAATTTTTTCTCTTTTCATTTCCTTTTTTTTTTCCTCTGTTTATTTATTTATTCTCTTTCTGCTTAATCTTTTTTATAATCCGCCGAACAACAGAAAGATACCGTCATCCATGGCTGCTGATGGTTTCTGATTATCCAATCCTAGCCGTTGATTTTTTCAAAAAGTTTATATTTTTTGTCACTGAAAATTATCATTATTGAGGTTAAAAATTACAGGTTATTTGATATCAAATTTAGTGAAAGTTGCTTGCTTCAAATCCCCTAAAATGTTGATTGGAATCAGATAAGATTGAACTCTATAACTACGGTTCAAAAAGCAACTCTGGGAATAATCTTCCGGTACTTTGCGGTTTAATGGGGTGAGGGGTCCCTCTCTTACAAGTTGATTTCAAAACTCTTAATGTATTTTGTGGACCAAAAGCTTGGTCCAAATAAACAGTTTGACAAATTGACCCATCTGATATTGATTTATACTCTATATATATATGGTCCCTATCTAAATGTACTTGAAGTAGTTATCAGATTAGCTCTAGAAGAGTAGGTTACGAAAAATCGTCTATAATTGACACTCTTTCGATGAGTTTCAAAGTTTTAATGCATACAAGGTTGAACTTTTCAGGTTCATTGCCTTTACAAGAAAAACCAAGTTTAATTTTTTCATTTTGTGTGCTTGATTTAGTTTGGAAAATTTTTAAACAAAGTGTTAACAAACCTACTCTGCCTACTCTACCTTTTAATTTTAGAGAAGACTTCAATACAGTCCATAACCTTCTTTTTTTTTTCTTTTTTTTTTCTAAATATATAAATTAGTTTTCCATTATAGGTTGGTGGGGTCCCTAAATTATAAAAATTAACTCAATTTGATTCAAATTTTCCTTTGAATTTTCATTGAACTAATAAAATTACGAATTTAGCTTCAAATTATGAAATACATTAAAAATAAATTATAAACAACTAAAAAATGTATAAACTTTTTTTAAAAATCAATTTTATTTATTCTATTAAATTAAAGAAAATTTACATTTAAAAAATAAGGAATGGTGTTAAAAATAAAAAAAACATTAAAAAATAATTAAATTTGACCTTCTAAACATTTTTAAGTTTTTCATTTGTTTTTTTATATTTAGTTAATATATTTTTTAAATATGAAAATGTGACTTTTAAAAGTTTGGATAAGATAAAACCAAAATATTATCGAAACCGTTAACTTTGATTAACGTCAGGAAGAACCGAATGAATTATTTTTAATAATTTAGGGACCTACGAGTATGATTTAATTTTAATATTAGTTTGTGAGTTATTTTCGTCAGGTGATTTTCCAATTTACAAACTGAGTGGGCCACGCTATCATGTCAAGGCTAATGACCAATGAGCACGGGTTACATGTACGGCCTGAATCATGTGTGTGCCTGTGTACTGTACCAGCCTTTTACAGTGGCAAACTTGTAATTTTAACTTCCCATTCCCATCAATCAGAACTGGGGACGTGTCCAAATCACTGCCCTTGGATATCGTTTTCTCAACAAAGTTTAAAGATAAGCAGATGAGATTGTCCTGAACTTTTTGGGCAGCGATTCCAATTTTCATTTTCTCCCTCAAAAGAATGTGTGAGAAAAGACTAAATTACCCCTAATTAAATCATGTTTTGACTTTATTAGATAATAATATCATTAGCTAAATAATCATGATGCTACCCAATTTCCAAATACCATATAATTTTAATTATTCTCTCTCTACACAATTGGAAGACACTTGCCATGAAGGGGATGATAACAAGTTATAAAGAAAATCGGTCTTGTTTAGCCAGAAATAACAAATTCAACCACTCCACTCATTACACTTGTATTTTTAACATTAAGATTCCTTTATCAAAATCCCCTAACTTAATGTCACAAATACCCTCCACTCACATGAAATGACCCCTTGAATGGAATCCCACCAACTGCTGCACATGCTTGTGTAGGCCCCCACAAAATTTGGGCTCCACAAAATAGGCACTCAAAAGGGCAAATTAGTAATATACACAACATAATTCGCTCCGAATAGTACCCTACCCACCCATTATTTGATGTTGAAGGTACTTTGACACATAATTATATACATACAAAATATTCACATATATAAATAAAATAATAATAGGGAGAAGATAAGACATCTCCTCTCACCTCAAGTGATATGCACTTTTTTAGAGGATGTTCGAAGCCTTGAATTAGAAATTCTCTTCTTAATATTATAGAAGTAAATATTTAGACTTCATATATACCGTGTTTAATGTTGAAGGTTCTAACGAAAACGAACTCTTCATCCAATGTTTATACATACGTGTTTAATTTTAAAGGTTACGACGAGACAGACCCCTTATCCGATTAGTGTTACGTTCAAATAAAATAATAATAATTATTAGGAGAAGATAGAGTGTAAGTTACGTAGAGAGCATTAAGTGTGGGGTGGGATAGAGAGGGGACAAAGAAAAACAGAGTGAAGAGATATGATGTGTTGGCAGACAAGAAAGCGGCTTTTTTTTTTGGATTGCCGGCTACAGAACAAGACATTTAACTCCTCTTCACTTCCTCTTTTTTCGTACTTCTTCTCACGCGTCCTCTCAGCGCATGCAACAAACGCGAAACACTGATCGTGTAGCGGGAGGGAGAGTGTGATATACGCGCGTCGATGTAGGAGAGT
The DNA here is from genome assembly GCA_033220585.1 of Dipteronia sinensis. Lineage (NCBI taxonomy): Eukaryota > Viridiplantae > Streptophyta > Magnoliopsida > Sapindales > Sapindaceae > Dipteronia > Dipteronia sinensis. The sequence continues at coordinate 84,228,220 of CM065636.1, read as the reverse complement.
ATTTAGTAAGCATCATTAACTGCCACCACCATTGCACGCTTTGCCGTTAATCCATGCATACATATTCTACATCACTACATGTATATGTAACATGTTTACTCATTATGTTTACTTTGCCATAATACGCCACCATCATCATCCTGATTCCTTCATCTCCGATCTGTTTACGTCATTCACACCTCATCATTCTTCCTAATTGGGCCGCTTAATGGGCCGGGCCTGTAATTTTTTTTAAACTTTTTAAATAAATTTTGAGTTTTGAAACGGATACTTGACTCGAAACTGTAATTTTATGTATAAATGTTAATGGCGAAGCTATGAAGAGATCTGGAGAGACTAGAGCCTATGTAGCCTCTTGGAAAATTTTGTTTAAATCCTTATAATTTTTTTTCTTCTGATTGTTCCCTATAAAATGAAAATTTTATAGATTGACGCCCCAACTTCATTAATGTGAAATTATGGCTTCGCCCCTAGAAGAACCTAAGCTTTGTTGTGGGAAGGGAGGCCATGGCAAAAAAATTAAAATGGAAAATGTAATAACAAAAAATAGGGGTAAAAACTTGATAAACTTTAACCATATTTTGTAAAATACTTTGCGCATAAAATCAGGACGGAGCCATAAATTAAAGTTTGGAGGGCCATTTTATAAAACCTAAAACTTTTGGAGGGGACCAAAATGAAAATTGTTTAAAATTAAATAATAATTCGTTATTGATAAATTAAAAAAAAAATAGAGGGAAGGGGGTCATCTCCGCCCCTACCCAAAGCCGTGGCCTCGATCTCATGGTTCAACAACCATAGTATAGGTGTGAGTAGTATACCATTTGACCAATGGCATACCCCTCAACCAACCTTATCTACTCTCAATGATTTTGCCAATAATAATAATATGGATTTTTTTTTTTGGAATTGGAACAGATATTTCGGGATTATGTTAAGGAAACTCTGGTTTTAATAAAAAATCAAAACCTTAACAATAGTGACTGTCTGGGTCTTGTATTTTTTTTTTAAAAAAAAAAAATAGTCAAAGAGTGGGCCAAGTGAGAGGGCAGTTGGGGCCAAGTCTAGAAGGGGCCTTCTATATTGGAAATTGACATTGTTAGACTTTTGAATTTTGACTGATCCAAAATCCCAGCGTGTGTGTAGTGTAATTTTCATTATTTAATGACTTGTTTGAACAATAATCAGAATTTCGTTTAATAGAATGTGACATGCCTGTTGATTACAGCGATAAGGTCATAGACCGTGGACGGGTCGTAATCTCTGTCACAAAATCATGCACACGAATGAATTATATGAGGGACTTGAAAGCTACACTCTACCACACTTGGAAATATACATCATATTATTGACCTCAATATATAGCTGCTTTCTACAACTTTGACAACCGAGTAGTATTATACTATTATATCAAGAGTCTTGGGCCTAGACTTTTTTTTTTTAATGTTTTGGATCATGTTGGACCTATAAATGTGTGTTATGGTTGGCCCATTGGCCAATATTACGATTGTATAGAATCGTAACAGTATCTAATAGATTAATCTTTTGATTGGTTTTAAGTGTTTTGCTTGACATATAGAACTCTAAGAATTTTCAAAATAGTTTAACAGGTGAAACATGATGAGTAACGATTGCTTAATTGAGATTGAATTTGTTGCGATTGAATGTCACAATTTTTGTGGAGATCGACCTTACCAAAGGGGGAAATGACAATCCAATTCAACTTTGTAAATCGTCATTCATTTGTATAATTATTACACACTAATTAAGGTAGGAGCCTTGTGCACAGTAGTAGTGACTATAACCTTGTCTAGTATATGAATAGGAGGCTCACAAAGACGACATTTCATTGCTACAAACTTTGGAACTCGATCCCCAGGCATTGACACTAATACGCTTTCACGTTGATTTTCCTTCGATATCTGTTATATAAATATAAAACGATCAGTATGTTAAATATTATTATTTTTGAACTATTACAAAAAATTCGAAACAAGGGGAAGATAGACTCAAACACATACCAATTTTGCTAAATCCAATATATATAGTAACAATCAATAATCTTCCTACGTAGAATTATGCAAAATTTGAAAAGAAATATCACACTTGTGGGTTCAAAGCTCGTGCATGTTAAATATATGCTCAAATAATCTGAAGTATATATAAGCAAAAAGTGAAACTAGAGAACAAGAGAGCTGGGAGAGAGAGAGATATATATATATACCATGTGAAGAGAAGCAGGTTTGATCTTGTGCAATTGACTGATATTCATTTGATCGCTGTCAGCGATACTATCAGTATCATCGTCCCTAAAACCTCGAAAGAGGGATCGGATTTTGTTCCAATGGAGGCAACAACAGAGAAAACCGCTCACGCAGAATAACAGGACCAAAAGAAGCGCTAAACCGAGAGGAAAACTTATGCATGGCCTTGCTGCTGGTGATGATGCTTCTTCATTATTCTCCATGTTATCATATATATTCTCTTCTGAGGTTTCTGACCATGAAAATGAACCAAGCTTTAATTTGGTGTTGCTGCTCGCTGTGAGTGGCAATTTATGTGGGCTGAGAGAGCACTGACGACGTACAACACTTGTCTTGTAGTAATACGGAATTGCCACTTTGATGACTATTTAACCGATTGTAGTACTTGCTGGATCTTTCTAGTTTCTACAGTATTTACACCTTTAAATTGAAGAGAGAAGTTTCCAAGCTAGGTTTTATTTGATCATAATATAATATATATCTCTTGTGCCAATCACACTTTTTGATCTTTTTGTCAATTTTTTTTTTCTCTTTTGTAATTAAATTAAATTCCTTTTTAAGATTGGCGTACGGGAACAAGACCAATGAGCTCAGATTAATTTGGCCGGTTAGCTATTCTGTCATATTTCTATATATATATATATATATAGTCTTATATTCTTAGCCTATTCTCATATATATAATTACCATATTTATAATTTATGTTGCTATAGTTCATGCAAATGGCATGGCATGTTGATTTTATAATTAATATATATGGTTGTTACAAATCAGTTTGTGATTATATCATTTGAACAGTATAAGATGTTATTCTGATTTAAAACTTTACGAATCAGTTTGTGATCATATTTTTTGAACAGTATAGGATGTTATTCTGATATAAAACTCTTTATATATATATATATATATTAATTATCTATATTTGCTATCATGGTATTAAAGTTGTGAGGTTAATTGGGTCCAAATTACCCCTCCTGCAATTTACTCGGTAAGAGACTTCTATCATGTGTCTGTCATCTATCCCTAGTCCTTACATTGTATGTGAGTAGATGTGTTAAAATACCAAACTCAAGTCTTAAATACTACACTAATTAGGCTAAATCCCACAACTAAAAGCAATTGAAAATTTTATAAGTAACTTTTATTAGGTTACATAACTAGAAGTCACAAAATTAAATTATGAAAATGGTATCACGTTTCTAAAGATGATATAAATTAACAATGATACTATCTTTTTTATGTACCTATCTTTTTTGCACATTAGCACTCTAAACATTTAAATTACTAATAGAGAACAGAAATATGTAAATTGAAGGTTGAATCTAGACAAAATACAGCAAATCAAAAAGGGTTAATTAGTCAATAAAATTAGTTCATGTCATCAACTCTTGACATAATTTTTAATTAGTTCATGTCATCAACTCTTGACATAATATTTGTGTAGATTAATTGATGGTTGGCCCCCACCGGCCACCACAACCAGTAAAAAAATATTTCCAGTCCCATGATGTTGTGACTTGTGACTTTTACAGACGCAATCTATGACCTTTCAGCCATTCTTCTTCTTCCAACATTAATCATGGTATTATGCACGGGTACTCATAAAGTTGTTTACGGAACTCGTCAACTCACCCACCTTGCCTCATTATTTATTATCAAACCCCGCACGGGATTTTATTGTATGATACATGCATATTTTATAAACGTACTCTATAATGTTATAAAAATAAATACCTTAATTTTTTTTAGTATATATTGACTACAAAATTAGTTTATATATATATAATTATATTCTCGACACATGATACAAGAATCAAATTTTGGATAGCTTGTTAATTAATTTCAAATTTTAATATGGTACTTAATTACTCTTTGTTCATGATTCAGTAAATGTACTATTGAGTTGTGAAGCTTGAATGACCAGTAATATTGTTTTATACTGATGCATCAGTGGTCAAGTTACTCTTAAGTAAAATTTTAGTTTTCTATCTTATTTAGAGTAACTTTTTATTTTATTTTTAAGTGATAGTTTTAACATTAAGGTTTTTATTATTTATACTTTGTTAATATAGGGTATTAGAATGTGAAAGAGAAAAAGAAAGAAACGGATTGAGAAAGAGCGTGTGTTTCTCAATTGTAAACATGTATTTGATAGCTTAGGTTGAATGTTTGTACGGACCACAACAAATATCATGTCTTTCTTTATAGTTATTCCTGCTTTCTATCATGTAAATATTTGACTGATTTTGAATTTGTATATTTCATAAAACATATAAAAATCAAATGTATGATCCCGGAAAAGATTTTAAATTTTAGGTCATTTATATATATATATATATATATATATATATATATATATGGGGGAAAGGGTTATATAATTAGATTTAGGTTGGAGATGGTTCCATCATTGTGATTTAACATTAGTGTTTCCATTATAATTTAGTGGAGAGTTGATTCCAAGTGTATATTAGGTGGTGGTCATTTCAAATATCAATTTAGTCTGTCACTCTGTCAGTTGAAGACTCATAGTCATAGCAAGCAGTCGGCTTGATCCGATTCCACTTTCTAAAAAAAGTGGCCAACACTATGATTAATTTGGTACTACCAGTGGATGTGGCCAATAGTAGTGGAGTTATCTTCTTCCCGTAATGCTAGCTTATCTAGATATGATCAAGAAAGTTGATTTCTTGTTAAATATGCACACAAACATCCACTATTGATCTAACCGGTCCGTACAATTTGTTATCCATTTATAATTTCCTTTCTGGAATAATTGATCCAAAAAGCCAAAGTTGCCATTTTCATTTTAAGGAAAGGATAAATTAGCTCACATGCATGGCACAGGGATTGTTGTTCATAATCAGGAATATATATATATATATATATATATATATATATATTAGGAAATGGGAATTGCACTTTTTTATATTGAATTTTGAAAGTATCATTAGGTTAATAATATAAATTTAAATGATATCAAAAGACTAAAATAACCCTATATTATTCTTTATTACATTTATACCATTTTTAAGGTGTTTTTTTTTGTTTTTGTCTTTTTTTTTTCTTCAGAAACCTCCATTGATGGATGATCAATAGATGAAAGAGTTCCATTGGACGTCAGTTCGACCTCCAATGGAGATCGATATCCGCCTCCAATGGAGGTTTCAATGAAGATCACTAAAAAAAATGAAAATTTTCATTGGTGTCTAGAAAGTCTTGAAAATTATAAAAAGTCTCGGAAAAGTTTGGAAACTACAGAAAGGTCTCGGAAACACCAAATAAATCTCGGAAAACATGAAAGATAAGTCTCAGGAAAAAAAGTGCAAGACTTATTTTTGGGAGTGTGTTTTAAGGGTATTTTTGTCAGATCCACACTTTAAGAGTTATTAAAGAGTGGTGCTATTGACACACCCCCTACTGATCTAATCATACCCCACTTTTTTAATTATATAATATTCTTTTTTTTCCTTTATCAAAATTACTTAAAGAGACATACAATTTAGAAAAGAAATCTTCTACAAAGTAAATCTATTAAAATCTCACATTCATTTTCCAAAAAAAAAAAAACGGTAATCTGCTTCTTAAAAAAAAATGTAACTCTTAAACCCTAAAATCTGCTTCTTATATACATATAAAATATTATGGAAGAGTTTGAGAACGATATAAAGAATATGGAAGAATTGTCTAAGAATGATATCAAACATCTTGAAGAATTGTCTGAGAATGACATAAAGCAAGAACTGTCTGACAATGGTAGTAAGCATCTGGAAACAATTCATTATCTGGAAATAAGTTTGAAGTTTATTTTTTCTTTAAAATGATATCAAGTTGTCGTTGTGCTGAAATACCTGTTATTTTTTATTTTTTATTTTCCATCATGAAATAAAAAGAAAAAAAACTTTTAAAAAAAAGAAATAAGAAGGAAAAAAATAAATCAATCAATGGAGGTGAGAGAGATGTATACAGATACAGAGATCATAGATAAATAGATCATATATGGTATGTATTAAGTTTGAAAAATAAGTAAAATGGGTAGTTTTGGAAATAAATCAAAAAATTTAATAAAAACATTTAATTTTGTTTAATTAAATCTAAAATTTAAAAAGTGGGGCATGAACAGATCAATAAAAGGTGTGCCAATAGCACCACTCGCTATTAAAATTACTTAAGTTATTAATTTAATGATAGTCTTAAAACTTACTCTTTATAAAGAGTGATATTAAATTTTCGAATCATATATATATATATATATATATATATATATATATATGTCATGTTGAATGAATATTTTTTAAAATTATAATAATTCGGGGTTTGGGGAGAGAGAGGCTCGAACCCATAAACTCATGGTGTAGGTGTAAGAATTATACATATATGAACTTTTGCATAGAAATTGAACTAGAGATATTAAACTTAATAATTTGGTTAATATATTTGATGAATCAATGCATGTAAATATGTGTCCACATTGATAATAACAATATATAGTCAGCACTCAGCAGAATCGAAGTTAGCTTCCTTAAATTTTGAGGTAGTGACCATGCCAAGAGATTTTTTATAAATATAAATAACAAAAAAATGTAGTAAATTTTTTTTTAAAAAATTTAACTATATTTTTACAAATATTATGGGTCTGGTGTTATGGCTCGTCCAAGGAAATTTGTTTTTTTGAATGTGTTTTCTTGTTTCCAGACCATTGTGATTCTCAGCTGTAATGCCATTGTTCCTTTTTCATTTTTGAATGTTTTGAGAGAGCTAAGTCCAACTTAGTTCTGAGCAACTCTAATATTTTTGGGTCCATTGGGCCTATATTCACAACCACCTACTTGCTTGCTATTACCATTATTGGACTTCACATCCAATCATTTCTTCATCTTATTCTTATTATTTATTCGACCTTCAAAAATTAAAACATCCTCTGAAGTGGTTTCTAATTGAATTTCTACCCACAAATCCACAATGTATGGTACGAATTAGTTTTTTTTTAGTCTATAGATATTTAATTACAAATAAAACTAACTTAGGGTAAATCAAATCAAAAGAGCATCTATTTCTGATGCCAAATGTGAATTATAAATACTTACAAGTTACAAATATAGCCATCTCTGGGTTTATGTATCAAATTTGAATATCAATTTAAGGGGGAAACGTCAAGATGAGGTTAGTCTGGTAGGAAACCCTTCACACCTATGCTATGAGATTGTGGGTTCGAGTCCTCCTCGTAAAAAAGTCCTAGAATTTATATAAAAAACAAATTTAAGGGGGAGACATGATCTGCTGGTCTTCCACAGACTTGCAACAAAACAGCCAATCAGTGTTTTTTTTTTTTAAATTTTCATCATTTGTAAAACAGCAATAAGAATTCAACTTTGATCATAATTGGTGATGATCATTTTTATGCTTACACAAACACAATGCTTGCAGGGACCTGCAAGCAAATACTTGTCTGCATTTAATGATAGTCAAGTAAATTTTACAAAGGGAAAGATCCAGGCATTTTCCTAGAAGAACTATTGGAATTGTGGAAATGTCTCAGCTTCTTCCTGCTGTTGAAAAAAAGAAAAAGAAAAAGAAAAAAGAGTTAGGTCCCCAGCTTGTTGGCGTCATATCCAAAGATTCTCAGTAGTGAATTAAAAGAGTTCACAAAGTGAGTTCAGGATCATGTCAATGCCAATCAGACTTCCCAATAAGAGCATAAATACACAACCCAAAAGCATTGCAAGATAAGACACACTGATTTAACAACTAGTGCAAAAAAGCCACTGCTATACTTTTTATATAGATTGCTTTTTGTTTCTTTTTGTGCTTGCTCACTATAATAGTATATCAATTTTTTATGTAGAATTTTTGGGTTTGGCCTAGTATATGTATGTAAAGATTTTTATTCCTAGACACAACAAAATGAGCCAATTTGTCTTTATGGACAGATTCTACTTGTTATTGGGAGCATTAGCATGCGCTCTTGTAATCTTTTGCATAGTAAAGACATAAGAATCAAGTTCATGCCACCTAACATGATATGAGTGGACGGGAGTATCCAGATTTCAGTCTCGTATTATTCGAACCGAAACCTGTTGGGATATGTGAAGCCAAAAACAATTGAAGAAGTGCAAGTCCGCAAGATACTGTGGCATAGGCCGCGGGGCACCAACCGCAGTGCAGACCGCGGTCAATTCCAGAGCTGTTACCGCTGCTGAAGCGCGGTACACAAACCGCAATACATACCGTGATGGATTCTAGAGGTTGTACCGCGGCGTGAGCGCAACGCATACACACTTCGGTTTTCTGAGTGGTGTATAACAGAAGAAGACCGCAATTCGAGTGCGGGATGTATACCGCGACCCAAACCGCGGTGACGACGAAAATTGTGCAAAACAGGAAATTTTGTACGGGGAGAAAATGACTCATTTAGGGTTTTGGATTAACCTTGCAGGTCCTATATAAATACTATTATTTCCTTATGCTTAGGGGTGTGTAGAAAATAGCAAGTGAGGCTGAGAGCAGCTTGCAGAGAGACTGAAAGAGAGAGGCAAAAAGATTGTAATCAACTCCGATAGTGGATTGAGTGTAGGTACTCTCTGTGGACGTAGACAAATTGTTGAACCATGTAAAAATATTTTGTTTTATTCTTTTCTTATTGCTTTCATATTATATGCGTGTGTGATTGTGATTTACATGATTGTGGATTGCCGATTTTCTACAACAACTAATATCAGAACCTAGGTCAGGAGGATCTAGGGTTTTACGTAAATCTAGGGTTTCTTGAGACCAATTTTTTTTCTTATCAAGTGAAGATGAGATCAGAAAAAGATTCTTATAGGATTGAGAAATTTGATGGTATGAATTTAATTTTCTAGAGGATGCAGATTATCTATACCAAAAGGACCTGCACTGGCCGATAGTGAAGAAGCCAAATAGTGTATCTGACACATATTGGATGGTCAAGAGGATGCCTAAAGGCATGACCGATGAGGAGTGGTTACTCTTGGAATGCAAAGCACTGCGAGTGATTTGTCTTAGTTTGACGAAATCAGTTGCCTTCAACATCAAAGATCATGAGATATCAACAGATCTTATGAAGACCTTATCGAACCTATACAAGTAGCCTTTTGTAGTAAGGAAGGACCATTTAAACAAGAAGCTGGTAAATCTGAAGATGTCAGAAAATCAGAGTTTCAAGGATCACATGAACCAGTTCAACGAATTTAAATATGGGTTAAGCTCTGTGTCCATGGTGTTTGACGAGTATGTAAACAATTGTGATTTAAATATACCACTGGTATACTGATATTTTAATTAAGCTATCGAAATTTATATTTTATAAGTTGGAAACTATTAAAATATTATTTTCAGTTATGCATATTGTTAAGATTAGGCATAGGTTTTGCAATAAAATGAAAAATGTTTTCTCATACACTCTTTGATTATGTAATTGAAATGATGATTACGAAGAAAATCAGATTGATTTGGCTATAGATAATTTTATAGATATAAAATAGACGTGTTACATTTCAATTAGTTAATGTTTATTTTATTTATTTATTTGTATCATTACTTTTAACATCGAACGGTAGTACATTATGTTGGAAAATATCAGGTGCAGGATTCTGCATTTTTTCTCGTGCATGATTCATATTGATATTATTTGAAGATTGCATGACTTACAATATTAGACCTCTGTTTGGCTCGTAATAAAATTGTATTGTTAAAAAAAAACAATATTAGTTTTTGTCTTGGCCACCCCAAAACCAAAATCCCGGCTCCGCCCCTACCCATAGGCTCATAATACACTGCAAATATCTACTCGCCCACATGTACTGAATATGAGGTACTTGCAATACCTAGTACTGACAGATGCGGAAGAACCTGAATACTATGATGAGGCATGTCAGGGTGAAGATGCGAGCAAGTGAGAGCTTGCTATGAAGGATGGGATGAAGTCACTTGTATCCAATCAGACTTGGGAGTTAGCTGAGTTGCTTGAAGGAAAGACGGTCCTACAGAATAAATGGGTTTTTCGAATCAAGAAGTAGCATGATGGTTTCAAGAGATACAAGGTGAGACTGGTGGTCAAATGCTTTCGGCAGAGGGAATGTATTGACTAAATTGATATATTTTCTCCTTTTGTTAAACTAACTACTATCCGGTTAGTGTTAAGTATTGGCACAGTAAATGGGTTATATCGTGAACAATTAGATGTGAAGACTGCCTTTCTTTAAGGTGATTTGGAGGAAGAGATATACATGCAGCAACCAGAGGGGTTTGCGAAACAGGACAAGGAGGAGTTTGTTTGCAGGTTGACGAAAAGCTTGCATGGTTTAAAACAAGCTCCCCGACAGTGGTAGAAGAAGTTCGATGGGTTTATGCAACAGAATATGTACTTCATATGCATTGCTGACCACTACTGTTATTCAAGAAGATTAAGTCGAGTTTCATTATTTTTCTACTTTATGTTGATGACATGTTAGTAACCAGTGTAGATTTATAGAGATTAACAATATGAAGAAGCAATTCTCGTGTGAGTTCGAGATGAAAGACTTAGGTGCAGCAAAGCATATACTTGGAATGAGGATTAGCAGAGACGAACTTATGAGTACTTTATAGTTATCTCAAGTAGAGTACATTCTGAAAGTGTTACAGAGGTTCAACATGGGTGATGCAAAGTCAATTAGAACACTGTTGTCTAGTCATTTCAGGTTGTCCAAGGAGCAGAGTCCAAAGATAGACGATGAAAAGATTTTCTTGGCTAGGGTATAATATGCCTCATCCATTGGAAGCCTAATGTAAGCCATGGTTTGCACGAAACCATATATTGCCCATACAGTATGAGTTGTGAGCAGATACATGTCTAATCCAGGCAAGCAACCCTAGGAAGCAGTGAAGTAGATCATAAGGTACCTGCATGGTACGACAGAGAGATGTCTGACTTTCAGAAGAGATGAACTCAAGCTGGAAGGTTATGTAGATTCTGATTTTGCTGGAGATGTGGATCATATGAGGAGTACCACCGGATATATGTTCACGATAGGGAGTACCACTATTAGTTTGGTTTCTCAGTTACAAAAGATAATGACAATATCTACAACTGAAGCAAAGTATATGGATGCAATGGTAGCTAGCAAGGAGCTGATATAGTTACATGGTTTGTTGGTAGAATTGAGATTTGAGTAGGTGATGAATGTGTTGCATAGTGATAGTCAGAATGCGATACACTTGGCCAAGAATCCGGCGTTCAATCTAGGACCAAGCATGTAGATCTGTGCTACCACTTTATTTGGTCGTTAATCGATGATGGGGTGTTGAAGCTTGTGAAGATAGCCGGAACAAGAATCTGACTGACATGTTAACCAAACCAGTCATAACGGAGAAACTGGAGCTGTGCACAACTTCAGTGGGTCTTGAAGGATGAAGACTAAGGGATGAGCGCACCGTAACTATCAACTAGTCATCGAGGAAGAATGAAGAATACCTATTTGAGTTTCAGTCTTCAAGTGGGAGATTGTTGGGATATGTGAAGCCAGAAACAGCCGAAGAAGTGCAAGTCTGCACGATACTGCGACATAGACCGCGTGGCATCAACTGCGGTGCAGATTGCGGTCAATTCCAGAGGTGTTACCGTTATTGAAGCGCGGTACTTACCGTGAAGGATTCCAGAGGTTGTATCGCGGCTTGAGCACGACCCACACACACCGCGGTTTTCTAAGCGGTGAAAAATAGAAGAAGACCGCGGTTCGGACGCAGGATGCATACCGTGGCCCAAACCGCAGTGATGACGAAAATTGTACAAAACAGGAAATCTTGCGCGGGAAGAAAATGACTCTTTTAGGATTTTGGCTTAACCTAGTGCTCTTATATAAATACTATTATTTTCCTATGCTTAGGGGTGTGTAGAAAATTGCAAGTGTGGCTGAGAGTAACTTATAGAGAGACTAAAAGAGAGAGACAGAGAGATTGTAAACAACTCTGATAATGAATTGAGTGTATGTGCATTCCTTGTATATAGGTAAATTACCGAACCACGTAAAAATATTTGATTTTGTTTTTTTTCTTATTGTTTTCATATTATCTACGTGTGTGATTGTGATTTGCGTGATTGTAGATTGCGGATTTTCTACGACAAAACCTATTTAAAATAATGAGGCCCGTTAATGGTTACTCTTATTGACTTTCAGCAACTTTTGTCTGCTAATTATAGCTGGGAGCCAAATTAATGGATTTCAGGGTATACAAGACGAGACAAATGTCTTGTGTACTCTGTATCTGGTCTGAAGTTTTCTTACAAGTCAATATTTATAGAAACACAACAACAATATAATCAGTTATATGATGGTGACTATTGGCCTTGCCAATGCCAGGCCTTGTTGATATATGAAATTCAGTGAGATATACTTGTGACCAGTAGTGCCTTTTTATGGATAAGAATGTGATCATCTCCTCTATCTTGCACATAGCTGTGAAATTTTTTCTATCTAAACTCTAAGTATGAGAATGAAAAAATTGACAATAAATAAATAAAAATATAAAAACTTGATTTTTGATTTTTTGTTGTTGTTACATCTGTCCAGTCCATGAATAAGTTTGTAGTTTTAGTAAATTACAAGAATAATACTCGGTGCTGTTCTGTCCTGTGTGAACACTGTTTTGTGCATAATGTTGATGAGTTCTCACTTCTCAATATACAATTATGAAATTTAATTTGTAGTTTACTATCCAGGATAACTTTACAGCAAATAGTAAAAACGTGAATAAACAGAAGAAAAAAAAAGTTGATGGAAAGTAAAATGATTATCTTCTCTAACCTTGGTGTGACATTTTTCTCTTTCTAATTATATATATATATATATATATATATATATATATATATATAAAATCACTTATCAGATACCAGATCCCACACTTTTTTTCGTGCTGGTTTCTACATACACACAAGTATTAATTGAAAAGAGAGAGTTTCGATTAACATCGGTATCTATTAGAATACTGCAACTTTCTTTCTAACTTTCTTTCTTAAAAGATTCGGGAGCTGCAACTTTCTATTTCAATATTCTACTGTAATCTCTGTAGCTTGGGAGAAAACAACGCCTTTTAGCATTCACGAACATCTCTAGTTAAAACAGAGATACTCTGCTCTGATGAGTGGCAGTCACATTATTTGGAAGTAAAAATAATTAGGAAGAAATTAAAAGAAAGAACGAAAAAAAATCAATACATGCTCTCCTTTAAAATTTCAATGAAATTACATAGATAAGGAAAATCTCTCTCTGAAAACTTGACGACATATAGTGTTGCAACTGCTCTTTTTTTTTTTTTTTCTACTAATAAATTTTATTCCTATAAACATCTTCCTCCATAACCTGCATTTCTAAACAGTGCCTGCTTTATGTCTTCAGGACTTATTAGAGCTCTCTGTTCTGTTTTCTGCAAACATACATGAACAATAATGGATACAAATCAAACATTGCTTCAATCTGGATTTAAAAAACAAAGTAGACAAACAAAGGAAACAAAAAACTGTAATAAAAAGATACTGAAATAATTGTACCTCTGAGCAAGAAGCTTGGACTGAAAAGTCATTGAAACAGCTAAAAACACATTGTTGAATCTCAAGGCCTAGTGCTTCCAGTGTTGTTACTGTTGAAAGCAACAATCCTGGTTTCCCTGCACAGCAAATCTCAATCCTGGTATCTTTATTTCGTCTTTCCACATCAAACTGCACAAAAACACAACACAACATTTTATAAGTATCCAAATCCAACCCAGAATTCCAATAATCCTAAATAATGTTTTTAGACTTAAGACCCCATCATACCTTTGGTGTATTTCTGACTAAAATTTCATTTGGCTTTACTTCTTTAAAAATGCTAACACTGTCCAAATGATTTGAATCTGCTTCAATTTCTTGTTGTAAGTTATTGATTTTGTCTAAGAGCTCTTTCATGTAGTCTATAGTATCTCCAAGTATTGATGTTCTGTCCATCTATCAAAAGAAAGAGAAAAAAAGAAAAAGAAAAAGGACAAGTCAATCAAAACCAAATTAGCTCAAAAATTGTAAATTTCAATTGAGAAAATGAAAATTCACAGTACTTACCTTGCTTATCTTGGGAACTATTGATCTTAACATCGAAAGGCGGTCATTCAGTCGCTTCCTTCTCCTTCTCTCAGCCATTAGATTCTTTGATGGTTGTCCCTCCAATTTCTTGCTTCTATTTTTTCTTTCAAGACAAGTACTCCCAATATTGAAAACTGGGACTATTTCAGGAGAATCCTGAATCAGCTCCAATTTACAAGCATTTTGCATCTCCAAATTCTGAAAATCATCTGCTAGTAGAGTAGTAGGCTCTTGATCATCCTCCATCATATACAATGGAAATTCTTCTTGAATTTGAAATGGGGGTGTATCAATTAGCGTATTCATTGATGAATCTGTAAGCTGTGGAGCTGCTGAAAATTCGTCACCAAAAGGACAGTAGACTTCATTGAAGTTGTTGTTGTTGTTGTAGCCGTTGAAGTCATGTTGTTCAAGAGGTGTAGAGAAACCTTCATACAAAGAATTTGGAAAAATGGTTTCTGGGTTCTCACCAAAGCAGTCATAGCTCCAATTACCACCAGAGAAAAGCTCACTCATTTGAGTCATTTCTGTTGGAACATTTGTGTCCCAAGTTTCTCTTCTCAGAGCTAATAACTCCTCTAAGAAACCTTGTTCACTACTATACTCCATATTTCTCTCTTTTTCTCTCACTTTGGCTAATTCTAGGCAATGCCTTGAGAAGAAGAAGTTGGAGCAAGTTGAAGAATATATAGGTACAGAAATGAAAGTCCCGGCCAGTTGCATACTTAAATAATAATAATAATAATAATAATAATAATTTGGATTATAGTATATATTGTGGTGTACGAATTGCATCTCTGATCGATAAAATGAGGTTGGTTCAATGGTAAACCTCTCACACATATATCATAGAGGTTGTGGGATCGATTTATATCTCCTTCCCGACCAATTCCAAAATATTGTTAACAGTTTAAAAATAATATATATATATATATATATATATCACTGACCACGGTAACTTTTTTTATAACATTTTTTTATAATGTTATAGAGTCGGCTTTATAACATTACAAAAATTAAATTTCAGATTTGTAATTTTATAAAAGTTTTTGAAATTTATTTTCAAATACCAGTTTGACAAGAGAATTATTAGTGTTTTATGTATTAACATTTGGAGCCTAATTAAGATCAAAATGTACTTAAAAAAAATATCAAAATGGATTCTGCTTAATTTTTTTTCTTCCTTTACTCTTTAATTTTGGGAGGGTGATTTCGTGTCTTTTTCACCGAAATCTCAGCAATCAAACAAAATTATTATTATATTGTCGTTCACTGGCAAAATTTGACCCACAGCTCTGGTCTCAGAAATGAAAAATAAAGGGGGTGGTGATGTTGTGTAGCATCATAGACCCTGTCAGGTTCTTTGTATATACTGATTGTAAATATTATTTGGTCATCATCAACAAACACAACAGAAACACAAGCAATCCCCAGCTCTGCTGCTGTTGCTGTTGTTGCTGTAACTGCTGTTGTTGTTTCTCTCTCTCACTGAAAAAATTGCTCATGTCATGCATAGTTGGGTCCCATCTCTCACTCTCTCTAGATTTGGTTTCAGTAGCTTAATTAGCTCACAAATTTCAAATGAGCTGGTGGGCCTCTTTTGTTCTTTGTTTACTTTTTTTTTTCTTATTAATACTGAACTTGGAATTTTCTGTCTAATTAATTTTGCATTTTAGAATTAAAACCAGAAAGAATCTATTTCATAATTCTCACCTCACCTGGGCTTAATTAACAATGAGAAAATATATAGGCTGAGTTATAGGGACAAATAATCATGACATGTTCTTTTTTTACTAGTGCAAATATACACTTTTTTTAGGAACCCAATACATGAAAATCTATGTATTATAGTGACATTAGGTTTATGTGATCTATAAGCATTTATATATTGCCAATTGTGGTCGGATCGACTTGCATGATTTACCAAAACAACAAAAGTTTTGTTTATCGATTTTGTCATTTTGGCTGGTGGGTATTCTCGGAATTAAAATGGAAAAAACCATGGACGAGTTTGCATAGTTTTGACTCCACAGGTTTTATGATTAATATGGGTATCATATCAAATTACATATTAATGGACATGACACACAGACTTTACACGTCAAATATGTAAAAGTAATGTCTTGTCTGCTGAAGAAAAAAAAAAGAATGTGCATTGGATAATATGTATATATATATATATATATATATATATATATCCAACTAAAATCATGATTTCTAGATGTATTATGATAGGAAATTAATTAATAATGATATGATTGGCTATATATACTGCTATTATATCCAATAACAAAGAATATTCTTGATGGAAAAAGACATTCTAAACATGATACCCATAAATCATACATGATACATATATCAATCAGCAGGTTTTAACATTTTTATATTTAATAATTCAACTTATAATTATTGAATCTAATTATCTCTTGAAAATTAATACAGTAAAGTGCAAATTCATAAGGTGGTAAATTATTATGGTATGCATGCACCGTGGTCATTTGATAAGAATCCAAACCTAATAAGAATCTGATGAGTCACATGTTAGCTACAATTTTACAAAATGATTAACCCCAAGAAAAAACATGGAAAATTTCCAGACACGTGGGTTCAGTCTACTCAATTTGATATAGTTATTGAGTCTAGACCCATAAACATTATTAAAAATTTAAAACTACCGTTTCATATTAAAAATCAAACAAAGAAAGGAATGGAAGCATATCCCCTTTTCACTCGGGTGGTGTATACTAGGCATGATGCCGGTTCGATTCGAACCGGCGAACCGAACTGTAACCGACGTCGGAAAACCGGAACCGAACCGTAAAAAACGGTTCCGATTTTATGAACCGGACCGGGACCGGTTACGGTTTCGGTTCCTTAAGGGCCGGAACCGGCCTGTTCCAGTCTAATTTTATTTATTTTTTATTTATTTATGTTTTTACATTTTTTAGATTTATTTTAATTTTAATTTTTAATTTGTCATTTATTTATTTTATTTTATTTCGCAGGTAAATAACCCAAAAAAAATATATTTTCAAATTACAATTTTACACAGCTAATGTAATAATGTTGTTATGATATAAGATTTAAAAAAAACAAAAACAAAAACAAAAACAAAACCGGAACCGGCAGAACCGGAACCGAAACCAGCCCGGAACCAGAACCGGAACTGACGTCGAGTCTAGTGTATACCTCATTTTTACTTTAATATAAGGAATTTTGAATCTCATTATATATATTTTATAAACATATGTGAATTTTTTTTATAAATATTTTTCAATTATAAGAACAGATGTTTTTAATCTTGGCAAGTCTCAACAGATTTGTAACCTAATTCAATATCAGATTTAAAGAAATTATAAAAGAAGAAAGGAATTGGTCTTTTGGATTAACTTGAAAGGGTAATGATTTGGTGTAATTTTCAAACCAAAAGTTTAGATTATTCTAAAGAGGAAATGATTTGGTGCAAACTTCAAAGGTGAAAAAAAGTGTTTTGGAAATTCTGCAAATCTTATTCTTGGTATTTGATTTGCCATCGTTTCTTCGCAGCTGGTGGCTCCCTTTTTCTTTTACCGAATGATTAAACAAGAACATTAATGATTAACATTTATGTTTAAAATATCAAACAGAAAACAATGGAATAATTATAATTAAGAAAATCAATGATGTGAAATTGTTTTTTTAAGTTTCTCTAATTATTTAAAACTTCTTATGTCTAATTACCTAAAACCATTATTATAAATCGGAATTCTTTTGAACTTAAGGAAAATTACATCAACCTCCTTTGAAATTTGGTCAAAATAAAGGACAATATATAATTGATTTTTATTTTTTATTGAAATCTAACATAAATTGAATAGATATTCTATTGGGACTTGACAAGGATCAACTGCTACTAATTATGAGTCTGTAATTTTAGAATTCAATAAAATCTCTTTTAAAATTTTTAATTATTATAAACTTATCCATAGGAAAACAGGTGAAAAAAACTTTATTACATTTTATAGAATTTGTCAAAAGTTTGTTTCAAAAAAAAAGTTCTTATCTTTTTTTGTTGTTGAAAGTATTATAAATTTGGTATTTAACGGAGAGGGACTTAAACCAATAATTTTCATTTATATGTGCATAAAGAGCTTATAGCACCGATACCCGTTTAACCTGGACTTGGACTTGTATGGTTCTGTCATACTAGCTTGGCATGGCAGTTTTTGACTTTTGAGACATGGAAGCAGTCAAGCAGCTTTTAAAAGTGTGGTTGCATTCATTGCTAAAAGATCTTTAAATTCTTGAAAGCTCTTCCAAGAAACCAAACCCATCTAGCTTTCTCTTGAAAAAGCTTTCAAACAAAACACGGCAAAAGCACATTCCCTCTTTAATTTAACGAAACAAATATATATATATATATATATATATATATATATATATATATTGAAACATTTATATTTTCAATTTCATTTAATAACATAAAACATAAATTTCACTCATTGTCATAAATTTATTCCTTCTCTCTGTTGACCCAAATTCCATCCATCATCTCCACCCAAATTCTAGCCAAGTTTCAACCACCAACTCCACCCAAATTAAGCAAAACAAAGCAATGTGATCAAGAAATTGTAGAAGAGAGAATTGGGAGTTGATGGGTTCACAAAGATCCGAGAAAGAGAGATCATGGTAAAAGGTCAAAGAGAGATCGAATTTTCACAATATATAAATTGAAAAAAAGGTGGAGACCAAATGAATAATAAAGAAGAACAACTGAGAGCAAATATAATTAAGAGGAGAAAAAACGGATAGGTCTTTTGTTGTATGCCGATTGTGTGTTAGTAGTTGAGTAATTGTTTTTTAACAGTAGTGGTAGGGTAGGACTGCTAGATAGATATTAGATTAGTAGTAAAAAGTCTTTTTTTTTCTTCAACATTTTGAATATTTCATTTTACTATTATCAGACTTTAAAAGTTTATTGTTAAAAAAAATAACATTTACATTTGTTTTTTATTAAAATATTAATATTATTTTATTTAATTAAACATCATTAAAATATAAAAATATATACCTTTATAATTTATTCTCATTGTGCATTGTTGTCATATTATAATTAGAAAAGGATTTTAAAGTATTGAAACCAAATGGTCGTAAAATTTTTTTCCGATAACAAATTCTTCCAAGTGAAAAGTATATCTAAAATATATTATCTCAATTTATAAAAAGCTCAAACTTCGACTTCACTTCTGCTTCCAATAGCCAGGATTAAAAATTATTCCAAATAAATAAATATTTATTTATTTTTAACTATAGAGAGATTATTAAAGATAGATAAAATAATTTATAAATAACAAGGATAGCACTTTTTTATTTTGTGAACAAATTATAAAATAATTTGTAATATAATATTGTAAGGGCAATGACGTGATGACACAGTGTGTTTTGATTGACAAGGTTGTTCCCTCCATGAACAAACAAAAGGCCCAAAAGAGAAGAAAATAAGACATGGAAATGATTCAAATGAGAAGATTATTATTAATTAATTAATTGGTGGAGATTAATTGCGAATTTCGAGGAGAATATATAAAGTTAATGCAAAGCGACATTTTCTTCAATTTGGACATGTGAATCTCTTCATCAGTACACGTGGCTTTTTCACAGCACTTCACGTGTCAACTTAACAGAATCTATTTAGAAGTTGGCCACCTCCACCAATGTTATTATTGATTATGAGCACTCCCTCTCCTCATGCACACAGATTTCATTTTATTCTGGAACTTACCCAAATTAGTGTTCCATGGCATTATTATAATCACACAAGCCACCAACCAATCAGGGGAATTAATTACTATTTTAATTAATTTCTTTGCCTGTATTAATTATTCTTTCTTCAACTCTTCATATTAGTGATTTAATTTACTGACACATCATAAATTTCATGTGATATATAAAATCTATGATCTCAGCCGATTTTAATCTTTGTAAAATTTTGATTTTGATTTTTTATCATCTCTATTAATGTAATTGAAGTTCTGAAATTCAAATATATCCAATAATTACTACTTTTTAAACCAACATTATAAAAGTTTTAGATTTCAATTCATTGACAACTTGCTATGTTAGTTCATATATAACATCTCAAGCAATATTTTACTAATGTTTTAAATTTCAAATATAATAATCACCTATCTTGAATCTCGTATCATTCAAGCTATATATATCTTCAATTATCTTTTAGTTGAATTTATCAATAATTTACTGTTCTATTACGTATAATCTCAATTGTTATAATAATATATTAATTTAAAATTTCGAATATAATATTCACTATTATAATGATGACATACCAATCCAGCTAATACTAAGATAATTATAAATTCAAATTAACTGATAACTTACTGTCATATGTTACGTATCGATCATCTTAATCTATATTAATAATATTTAATCAATACGCATCTTGTACACAGAATCGGACATAAATATTTAACTGATACACAATTTGTACCAAGAAACAGACAAAAAATCAAAATTAACAAGAAGAAATTATATATTTTTGTAATATCAAAAGAAGAGATTAGCTAGCTAGTAGAGGCTTATTAAAAGACAATTAATTGAGAAAATACATATATTTTTATGACATTGACACAACCACCACGAGAACCATAGGCACAGTAATGCAAATGGTGGTGTGAGAAAACCACGGGCTGTTTCTCCCCACCACCCCGACACAGAGCGGTTTTGCAAATAAAGCCCTATTTTCTCTCACACACAAAATACAACTTGACAGCCCACAATATCTTTATTAGGGTTTTCGGTCATCCACCTCAAAACCACTCTTGAGTGTGGTTTGATCTCTATCTATCTAGCTAGTTTTGTCTTGTAATGTTTTTGTTTGTTAGTGACATCAAAGGGAGTTAGTAGTGGGGGTCCAATGTACAGTGTCGAAATCAGACTTTATTGTTGAAGAGTAGATGGGTCTTTTTGCCTCATTAAGACATGACTTGTTCATAACTTGCATGTCCCTGTGTGTTTGTCACTGTACTGTACTGGATGATTTTTTTTGGTTATTTGGTGAATTGAATCAGTAACAAAAGAAAGTAAAACTACTAATTTCTTCTACGTACTTATACTTCTCTTGAAATCTTTGCTCTTCTATGTGAACTGTATAATTGGCATTTTCTATACGTCTTTAGCTGCAGGAAAAAGGACCATATGTATATTATCGATCAGGCTTCAAAATTAAAGAAGATATAAAAAGAGACGTCCCTCACGAGTCTTTTCTTCGCAAGAAAACGAGGCCAAAACCCAACCCCACAAATCACAACACACAAAACACAATCATCAAAAGATGTGTTAATCAGATCCATTTTGGTTGTGTGTGTCTGCAGAAAAAAGAAAGTTAAAATTATAATTGTTGCACCAGTAGAGTCCTGATAGTATATTGAACATTATATATACAGCCAAGTTGCTACATATTGGATTGCATGCAAGAAATACAAATTGGTCAAAGTTATTGAGGTTGAAATGTTGAATAACTCACCATGTTGTAGTTAGTATATTTGGTGAATTTTGTCTTTGTTTTTCTAACAAGATATATCAACTGGTTTTTTTATTTTTATTTATTTTAAATGTTCTTTTAATGATTTCCTAGTTTGTCACATTGATCCATGACAAAATGTGTATGTGGGGGGGAGTTCTCTGGTTATGAGTCTTTTCAAACAAATTGTGTGTCCTGTCCACTTCCTTGTAATATAGGGCACTCTTGATGTTCTGAATTTTGCTTAAACATCTCAATTTTTGTGGGGGCAGAGTCGGCTGACCAATACAGAAAGTTGCAATATACTGGAAAGCTCGATTTTGTACGTCGGATTTTTATTTCTTGTTTTGTTTTATATTATAAACTATAGTTGAGTTGAATTAGGGTAGATATGTAATCAATGTAATATAATTGCTATGATATCAAAAATATACCTCACGGAGGGTAAAGACATTTACAGTGAGTACATATGCAAGTTCCAATAACATGTAACATGAATGGATTGAGATCTCCATAAATAAGTGAAGAATTTGGGTGCAGCTAGATGCATCTATCATGCATCCATCTCCGGTTGCGATCCAGACAATTTTTCGTACACCCTGAAATGTTGACATTTCAGCAAATATCAGCTTTTTGTCTTGGTTTTTACATATTTTCTTCTATTTTTTCTCTCTTTCTCATTCATTCTTGATTCTATGTACGGTGGTTTTATTTTATTTTATTTGTATACATAAAAATAAAAATGATATCACTGATGTGTTAATTTTTTAATGGTCGGATGCATCATTTAGCTGGCACAAACACAAAGATTTTCATTGTTGCCATCTTGCGATGTAACAAATATTACCATGATAAGATAATGTAAGAGATGCATGTGCATCTGCTGCGTTTTTTTTCTTTAAAATAAAATTTCCACTTTTAATGCCATCACAACTGGAACAATGCATAAAATAAAACTCAGGAATTGACTTTGGGCGTGGGATTTAAATTGACAGATTAATTCATGATTGGTTTTTAGGTGCAATTAAATACTAAGAAAGTGACTTTGAGCATGGGAATTTACAGGAACCGATCGATAGGAACATATTTTGTTATCATTATATATAAAGATAACTAGATCTCGTATTGTATGTATAAGTATGAATAGATGCGTACGTGGAAGCACAGCGAAAACCATCTAAGTTATAGAGACTCTCAATCCCGAATCCATAATAATGCAATAACCTGAAAAGAAAATAATAGGAAGTCTTCTACTCTCTTCTTACCTTTCTCAGATTGCCTAATGGGGAGACAGTTATGTAATACACACTATGAGTGAGAATAGAGACCCTCTATAAATAGTATAACTTCCTAGAATCCTAACCCATAGAGGATTCTCAATCCTAACCCATAGAGGATTCTCAATCCTAATAGGATGACTAGTCCCAAAAGGAATACTTAGGCCCACACATATACAATAGTCCATACCTAGGGCTGTCAAAACGGGTCAACGGGTAGACACAACCCGTTTACTTAAACGGGTCAACCCGTTTAGCTTCAACCTAACACGACCCGTTTAGATAAACGGGTCAGCCCCTTATAACACAACACGAAACCGATTAGTTAAACGGGTTAAACGGGTTGACCCGTGACACGTATAAAATCGGGTTGGATCATGATGGGTTGGGTCGAACCATTTTGGCTCATTCAAATTTGCAATTTTCCAGCCTTTACAATCAAGTTCACGACTACAATATAAGAGCTATCAAGTTTGTAACAATTTCTACAAAGTTCAAATAAAGTCATAGGAGAGCAAATCCACAACACAAATGATCCAAATTCCAAAGTTAAAAGTTTAAAATTGATGTCCAGATACACAAACTCCACAAACACAAAATCACAAATACACAACTAGCAGACCAGTAGAGTCCAAACTCCATATAGCAGTCCAAGCTCCACTACGAGATGAATTGTTGAATTGAACTTTCCACTTCCGTCAGTTCTCCAATTCCCACGTATCTTTATAATCATCAGCCAATCTGCAAAACCACAAACACAAAAAGAAAAAGAAAACGAAATCAAAACGGGACTCAGAATATGGGAAGTGAAAAATCAGAATGGTCGGCAAGGCTAATAAATTAGCCAATTACGATGAACGAGACCATGATATACTTGTCACTGTCCCTTTATTTTATTAAAAAAAAAATCTGTTCTTGAACTCTAAATAAAAAAAATTATACTCATGAACCCTAGTTTAATTGTAAATCAATTCATATACAAAAACAAAGAAATTAAAACAAGATAAAGCAAATTCGACTTATGGATCGTTAATAAAGCTATATAGATCTGATTCACAAAAAAAAACACGAACCTGAGACTTGAAACTTGAGAAACGAGAGGCGACTGGACAAGTGGGGAAGAGAGACGATGCCGAGGACGAGAGATGGGTGATCACTCCTAAATGAGCACTCGCAATAATACGGAGCCGTGAGAGTAGTACAATGATAATAAAGTTTGTTCCACAAGGATTGATGAATTGAGTACCACAATTGATTGATTGACTACTATTTAGACAAGAAAATGTTTGATGATTGGATTACACTACTAAAAACCAATTAAGTTAAACTATAACTAAGAATGCGATAAGTAAAAATAATCAAACAAGTGAACAAAGCAAATCACACACAAGCAAGTGATTGTATTCCTTATGGGAAAATTAGGCTAAGACCTTGAATCCACCTAACAAATTCTCACCAATTTATAGACCACCTTTAAAGATAAATTATGCTAATGTGAATGTAGACTCGTGATAACCCTAAATTAGTCTCTACTCTCTCTCGAGTTATAGAGACAACACCTATATGCACCAATAACCTATCTCTCGATGGTCATCTGAAATACACACAAGTTCATTAAGCATAGTGGTTCACTAATTGAGTCCTAGAGACTAGCCTCGAGCATTTCTACCTTACTAGACCTCTATCATGCATTTCATCGAGCACATTGTTTGCTTCTCCTCTCGGTACATCACACAACAACTAAATAAATATTAAATGCTAGCTAAGCACTCAATATTAATTATAACATGAAATACACATACATAAATACAAGCAATAGGGATAAAGTGGTGGTCTTCATTGATAATTCATGGTAAAGGTTTCATCTTGGCCTTAGCCAAGCAAAGTTTAGTTCATAATATGAGAAATGACCATACAAGATATGAAATAAATACAAGCCATAAATGAGTACAAGTAAAAGTAAAGAGAGAAAGGGAAAGAGTAAACAAAGTTGAAGAACTCCCCCTATCTAGCTAGCTTGTGCTTGTGCTTGGTTGTGCTTGGTTCCTTCTTTCATTGACTTCTTTAGCTCCAAGATTGGGTCTTGATGGTTGTTCTAGGTGAGGAAATGAGGTATTGAGTGGTTGGTGAAGTAGGATTTGAGATTAGATGGTGGTTTGATGAAGGTTTTATGTGATTTAGTAAATGATTTGGGTTAAAGATTGGTTCTTGAAGGTTTTGGATTGAAATGAGAGAGTTTGGAGCTTAAGGGTCGTGGTAGAGGTTCCTTAGAAGAGCTGAAATTGGGTATTTATAATGTGTGGGAATTAGGGCACGAAACCCCAAAAATTTCCGCTGACAGGATAATGCGCTGTACAGGGGTGCGTACAAATGGCCCACATACAGCACACCTTACTGGAATTTGGGGAAATTGCCTTTGTGGAATGCGTCATACCAGGGTGCGCATAAGTGGCTCATGAATGGCGCAAGTTACTGATGTTGCCCAGCTTTTGGAGATGTGCCATACCATGGGGCCCACAAGTAGGGCATGAATGGCGCACAAAACTGAAGTTTGCCAACTTTGGAGATGCGCCATACCAGGGTGCGCATAAGTGGCGCATGAATGGCGCACGAATGGCGCACGTTACTGGACTTTGGCTCAAACTTCCTGAAATTGTGATTTTAATCCCCAGTTCTCCCGTTTTAGCCTGAATACCCCTGGACGCATGAAATGATCTGCACAAGCTCATTTAAACGTTAAATATCTAGTTTTTACCCGGAAACGGATGCAATTGATAGGCTGTGGAGGCTACATCAAGTATAGAAATGAGAGGTATCAATGGGCTGGAGGGCTGCGAAGATGTGAGCTAGGCCGGCTAACTGACGGTCGGCGGGTACAAACTTTGACTATGGAGAGTTAGAGTTAGGGATTGGAGATTTAGAGAGAGTGCTGCGTGTGTGAGTTTGTGTGAAAGAAAGAGATGATATATAGTATGTAAAATATCAGTAATGACCCCTATAAAATTTAAAATGTCATACGTAATCTATTTGCTAAACGGGTTAAACGGGTCACCCGCTAACCTGTTAAGCAGAACACGACACGACCCGTATATGTATACGGGTCAAACAGGTTGACCCATTTATGACAAGAACCCGATTAAGGTCAACCCGAACCCGATTATCAACCTTGGGTTCGCGGGTCACGGGTCATTTTGACAGCTCTACGCATACCATATCCTACATATATTTAATGTAGCTAAGGTGCACCAAGCCCAACAAATATTGATCACAATCAAACGGGCTCTATTCGGTCAACTCTCACTTATTTAAACATTCCAATCAATTAGGTTTTTCGTAAACTCAAAATATAATGTCATATTTTGCTCACAATTTTATAAAAATCTTACATTCTCCCACTTGAGCTACATAGACATTATTATTTTAGATTTACAAATTCATTTTAGAAAACGACACTCCGAATTGACAAACAATTATCCGTGGCCACAAAGAATGTTTAAGAGAGCAACACCTTCTTTCCCCTTAGTCCAATAGAACCTTAAATATCCAACTACATAGATCATTACATCTTTAATTGACATAAGACCATATGTAATCAAAATACTCTTAGCTCTACCTACCAGGGTAAAATGGTATGTATGTGTGGTATGGAAATTACATGCAAATGTGATCATCATGCCTATTTCCATATAGGTCCAACTTTGCATCATGCAAAACAGCTTAAAGACGAGCAAACTTAATGTCTTAAGCATTTTACACTCACTAGCCAAACACTTTGACCATGAGTTAAACCTCCCTTAAGATGGGCAAATCTTTCTGTCTTAAATAATGTTCACTCATCGGTGGAAATTTTATACCTTATGAGTGAACTGCCCCTCAAAGCTGAAAAGCTTTGAGATTTCCTGCCATAATCAAATATCCGTGTGCACACAATAACAAATATGGCAGACATGCATCTTAACATGCATATAGAATGCATTCTTGAGAATATAAAACAAACATGCATAGCATAAATGTAGTTAATCTAATAAAAACAACTACCACTAACCAAATATATCAAAATATCAATTATCTAATGCAGGATATAACATGCTCTACAAAACCTCCGGAGTCGATATCTTGGTTAGTGTGTCAAGAGTTATTTTACTTGTAGCTATTAGAAACTCGCAACTCTTAAATCTTCTTAACCACTATAATATCTATATGATTAAACCTCTGAGATCTCTTATCATATTCTGAGAAAATAAATACAATTAAATTATCACAATCTATCTCAAAATATGATTTCACGATCAAATTTTTTTAGAGTTGCAATATATAAAACCACATATTTCTTTATCTATACATACATGTGAGCATGAAACAATTAACCTCTACAAATACAATGAAACCTCTTTTATTTTTTTATTTTTTATCACTAGCCAATGATATATGCCAAATTGATTTGAAATCTACAAAGTCTACTAAGTAAATCATAGAATCAATACATATATATATATATATATATATATATATATATATATATATATATTAAGCTTTCATTAAAATATCAATTGCAGATATTTACATGACCTTTTCTTATGAGAAAGCTCCAATTTACTTGAGGAATTAAAAACTTATGTAAGTTTATCACTTTTACCAATAGATACCTTAAACAAGTAAACTTGTAATCATATTAATCCTTTGAGTGCTCTATTAATAAATTTTTCTCAATAGCATTATCAAAAAGGCTTGTTCGTGTTTTTCACCTCGAAATACTAGAGATAAAATTTTTAATGTCACACAAGTGACACCGTAGAGCACATAGAAAATAAACTTACTCCCATTGACCCTTAGCTATGTCTAATGACAAAATAAAACTTTTAACAAAGTCTTAAAATACTACAACATTATTAAACTAAACACCATTGTCTGGAAACTTGATTAACTATGTCATTGAAGTCTTAAAATGCAAACTTAATACTAATTTTCAAGTAAAACCTTCAAGCCATAAATCTGATTATCTGACCATATAACTTTCAACATTTAAGCTG
This sequence comes from Dipteronia sinensis, assembly GCA_033220585.1. Lineage (NCBI taxonomy): Eukaryota > Viridiplantae > Streptophyta > Magnoliopsida > Sapindales > Sapindaceae > Dipteronia > Dipteronia sinensis. The sequence continues at coordinate 84,200,021 of CM065636.1, read as the reverse complement.
AAAATATTATTACTTCGAAAAATCATGTTCAACCAATTAGTTTGCAATTGTCTGACAACTAAGTCAAAAACCAAACTCCAATGACACCCAAAATTGCAATTCAACAAACATGACATTTATTCAATATAAATATCACAAGCACAAGATTTCTACTTTAAACGCAAGTGTTTGAAATTATACATTCTTAACAACATCACTTTCTCCCCTTAAGAATGTATAATGCATAGATACAATTATTCTCATAAATAAAATAGAACAAGTTCTATGAACTATTACCAGTTGTTTCTAACATTTGTAGTCCTACCCTTATATTTTATGAGATCACTTTTAATACAATTAATCAAAAGACATAAAACTGAGAATTTGAAAATATAATAAAATAATGCCCTACGAATCAATTATCTCCATTCTACCTTTGGCCATGTGATTATAATGATTATATCTAAACAAAAAGAACAATCATCAATCTAATTCTAAAACCTAAAAGCAGAATTTAGAATACGAGAAGAGTTCGAAGATCCTTAAAGAATATTATTTACAAAAATCACCATATAACTCACTAGATGAAAATCATAAGCAAGAATGTATTATCTTAAATAAGCTTCAAGATATTAATTTAAATTCTCAGTCTTATTATGAAAATAATACTATGCATTACATGACTAAAATCGGAAATATCATCTAATTAAACATTTACAAGTTAAAGATAATCTAAATATTACCATGAATCCAAATGAATTCTAATAAAACCTCTAAACTACTTGGTCCTTATTAAATACTGAGTTTACCGGAAGAATCTATAACATAAAATGTATCACAAGAAACAACACACTAAGTGTGTAATTGATAATCAATCAAATAATTCAAAACATAAATCAATGGGTACATTTTCTTGCAATAACAAATTATTTTATATCCTCATTATTTTCTTGACTTGCTATGTTGAATTGTCAAAGTTTCCAGACTACTTCCTATGGTGCTTGTACCCTATCATCTTTATCAAAATGACAAACAAAAGACATAACTTTATATAATAGATTAACTTAACAAAACTTTTGAGAGTGGGTTCACTAAACTTTATTTATCCTTTAATCCTCGCTAAGGTAAAAACCAATTGGAGCGTCTCATCTAATCCATCAAAAAAGTCCATCAACCAATATCTTAATGGCATTTATTTAGAAATTGTAGAGGTGTATAAAATAAATTAAATCATAGTATATTCATGCTCAAACCGATTTCCATAGTCATTATAAATAACGATTTAACCTTCATGAAAATCTAACACAACATCATGACCTGTCTTTAGGACAAAGACCACAACGCACATGTTAAAATTTTCCTATAAGTGATTAACCTTTTTGGGAGATGAACATAGCTTTATATTCTTCAATGCTCACAAAACTTACATAAGTGACGACTCTCTTAGACAAATGATCAACACATGTATAGTTTTACCTCAATGCAGTTCAAAACCTTAATCATTGATAATCCAACAAATATTGTGGAATCTTAACGACTAGTTCACTACGTGAAGACATAGCCATCCGACTTCATAAATATTCCAAACACAATTGATTATATAATTTTAACAAAAAACATTATAAAATCTTTATGGCTAGTCTACTATGTAGAAACATAACCATCCAACTTTATAATAATTTATAATATAATCAATTAATGTCCTCAATGAATTAAACAAATCACAATGAAATTTTAATGGTTAGTCTACTACGTAGAAACGTAACTATCAAATTCCATAATAATTTCATAGGTTATATATTTGTAAACCAAAAACTGCAAATCCAATATCATACCTTACATAAATTTATATACTTCTCTTAATCAATCCAACACCGTCATACATAATTTTTATTTTTAAAATTATGCAAAATAATGAGAAATATATAACCTTCTTAAATTCATTTTAAGTAGATATTATTCGTAAGCATATAGAATAAGTAAGTATCATTAAGTGTTGTGCACTTTCATTCAATTAAATGAAAATATATTAAAGGTAACTTCCAAAATTTCTAACATTTATATCACATTATATAAACGAATACCTCAAGATGATGAACCTCCTACGGAGAAGAACATCATCCATCACATGTGTCTAACATTCACAACATATTGTATAAGTGAATACTTCAACATAACGAACCTCCTACGGAGAAGAACATTATCCATCACATGCATATAATTCCATCATTGCAGTTCAAATTTAATAATTGATAACCAACGAATTTCTCAAAATCTTAATGATTAGTCACTACGTGAATCATAAACATCAAATTCACAAGAATATTCTATCAATTATTAAAACTTACCAAATTAATAACAGTTAGCCAACTAAATTCTCAAAATCGAAAGGATTAGTTACTACGTGAAACATAATCACTCGATTCACGAGAATATTCAAAACAGATTATTAATTTTAACCTCATCAATAATTGATAACCGACGAATTTCTCAAAATCTTAATGATTAGTCACTACGTGAAACATAATCATTCGATTTACGAGAAAATTCAATCAATTGTTGAATCAAAATCATTAATAATCAATAACCGTCGAATTTCTCAAAATCTTAATGAATAGTCACTACGTGAAACATAATCATCCGATTTACGAGAAAATTCAAAATCGATTATTAATTTTAAACAAACTAATAATTATTATGAAAACTCAATGATTAGTCACTACGTGAAACATAATCATTCGAAATCATAATAACTATTTATGAACTGCAATTATTCTCATAAAAATTTTGGAAAATTTTAAAATTGCCTCATGATTTTGGTAAATTTCAAATTGGTCCCTATATTTGTCAAAATATTAAATTGACCTAATTACTTTCTGAAATTATAAATATGCCCTAGCACATGATCAATTACACATAGATACCTCGATATTCTATTAATAATAATATGCCAGTACGCATACGATGATTGACAAGCTTAAACTACTCATCCATATGAAGTAATCAAAACAAAATCAACATCAGCAATAATATAATTCAATCTAGTGTGTTTAAACATAAAAAGATTCAACTTATGCAACAATACGAGCGGCTTTGATACCACTGTTAGCATTATATATAAAGATAACTAGATCTCGTATTGTATGCATAAGTATGAATAGATGCGTACCTGGAAGCGCAGCAGAAACCATCCAAGTTATAGAGACTCTCAATCCCGAATCCATAATAGCGCAATAACCTGAAAAGAAAACAATAAGAAGTCTTTTACTCTCTTCTCACCTTTCTCAGATTGTCTAATGGGGAGACAGTTCTGTAATACACACTATGAGTGAGAGTAGGGACCCCCTATAAATAGTATAGCTTCCTAGAATCCTAACCCATAGAGGGTTTCTCAATCATAATAGGATGGCTAGTCCCAAAAGGAATACTTAGGCCCACACATATACAATAGCCAATACCATATCCTACATATATTTAATGTAGATAAGGTGCACCAAGCCTAACAAATATTGATCACAATCAAACGGGCTCTATCCGGTCAACTTTCACTTACTTAAACATTCCAATCAATTAGGTATTTCGTAAACTCAAAATATAATGTTATATGTTGCTTATAATTTTTTAAAAATCTTACATATTCAACCTAAAATCATATAGGATTTGAAGCAGAATCCAAAAAAGATTAAAAATTGATGTATCTAGACACATTACATTAGTTATTATAATTAAATTAAAGCACACACAAACTTATCACAGTCAATATTTTATTAATCTCTCATTATAGCGAGGCATCTCATGAGGCATGTCCATCAATTAACAATGTAATAATATGAGGCACCAATTAATTATAGGCTGTACATTTGAATAAATTTTACACATTTCATGGGTTGTATATATAAGAATCATATATTTACGTCAATCCAAAAAATATTACATCTTTGAAAGGAAAAAAAAAACCTTCTGATTTTGTTGCTAATAAAACATTACATTGTGAAGAAATAAATTTTAAATTACTATGATCAGAATTTATTTTATTAAGAACTTTGGTGGGCTACATTATCATTAGTCATTACACACAATTTTGCTCATAAACAAGTTAATGGTCACAAGGGTTTTTCTTGCTCTTGTGATGGCAATTGCGTGACTTGTAATCTTGTATACATTCTACCCGCAATGGGAAGCTTGTTGGTGCGTAACTACGTTTTAAGTTAGCCTATATGGTATTTTTGCCGTATAAGCTTTATTAAATATATATATATATACATATGAGAAGTAATTTATTTATTTTTTAAAAAAAATTGTTAAAAAAAATCTCAAAATTTGAAAAAAAAAAGAAAATTGGAGAGAAATCATTTGGAACATCGCCTAATTTCCCACAATATATTGACACGGTCCACACGGACATATAATGATCATCACAATACACTATTCCAATCTATCATCAAATCTTGATTATATAAAATCATGATTACACAAGTTAGAAAATTATTGAAGGGAATTCAGTGCCCAAAAACCATCATCATTGAGCTCGATCTTCCTAACTTTAACCTTTCCCGTGTTGCATTGACTAGTATAGTTTTGCAATATAATAAATCATATCATGCCCACAAAAATACAAAATTAGTTCAAGATTACCCAATATATATTGAGATAATGAGATCCTTCTACGTTGACTCATAACTTATAATCTAATTAAAACTCAAAACTGTGGGTCCCCAGCTTTACATGCGCATTGCGTGATTAATCAAACATCCATAATCTTGCCACCGTTAAATATATATATATATATAATAATTTTCATATAAATACGTGTACCGATAGAATTATATAAGGACATTGAATGTCATCCATTCATTTATAAAAGAGTTTTGACAAGTGCATACGTACGAAGTCAAAATATGTAAAATAAGTGACTCACATTCAATGTCTTTATATAATTCTATCAGTGCGCATTTATGTGAAAATTATTGTATATATATACTGATGAAGTTATATCAATGCGTACTGACTTGAAAATTTCTGTATATATATATATATATAAATTTTCACATAAATGCGCACCGATGGAATTGTATAAGTACATTGAATGTGATCTACTCATTTTACATACTTTGACTTGGTATATATGCACTTATCAAAACTCTTTTATAAATATAAATGAGTGGCTCACATTCAATATTCTTATATAATTCCATCAGTGCACACCAATAGAAAAATGAATATATTTATATATAAATATAGACAGTAATATATAACTGCGATACAACTGTTCGAATCCAAATCATTATTAGACTGAATTAACATTTTTCTTTTTTGAAAAGTCTGAATTAGCGTACTTTGCCATCTAGCAAGTTAGCAATAGTTGCTGCAGTTTTCCTCAACTACAAATAATATTAATGCATTACTTTATTATATATACATTATAAATAATAATTTATAGCCCACGTATCTGGGGCACAACATTACATGTATGATCTCTTCAAACTTCATAATCAAGATCTTTCATGCCACGACAAACCAAATAATCTATGCGTTTTGCCGCAACAAACCAAATTATATTTATATCTTCCAACACCAAAGCACTAATTAGTGGTCCTCTGTCACAACATTTTTAGAAATTTATGTGGTTGCTATATATATTCGCATATATATAATTACTTTCCATGACACCTAAGATTCTTAGAAGACCGATCATGGTATTCGCAAAAATATATATCAATGACAAACTACAATTATGTGAAGATAAATAAATTCGATTGCAATCTAACTATGTATTGTGTCCCCAAAGGATCTTCTTCGTGAAAATTTTAACAATTTAAATTTATTTTTTATGTATGGTAGTCACACTACATTCAAATCTAACCTTTGTCTTTTCAAAGATTGAGAATATTGCCAATACTGATGTTTAAAATGAAAGACATGTAATCTTGAATATAACTTTGTATAATCATCTTAAAGATTTGTTGTTTCTTTTTTCTTATACAGAGAGTACAGCAAACTTAATTCTTTTATACATTGTTTTTTTTCCTGACAAATAAATTATTATGTTGATCATTTTCATATACATAATATCGGTGCAAATTGAAAAGATCGAAATACATACATACACACACATATATATATATATGTATATATATATATATATATATATACACACTTGCTAGTTGTACTTCCACTTGTTTTTATAAATTAAATTCTAATTAAGTAAATTTTTTGACAATAGATGATTATATGTTGATCATATTCATATACATAATATCGGTGCAATTCGAAAAGATCAAAATACATTCATACACATATATAAATTATTGCTAGTTGTACTTCTCAATTGTTGTTGTTTTGTTTGTTTGTTTGTTTGTTTTTTTTTCTTTTCTTAAGTTTAGTTGTTAATAATAACATAAAAATTGAAAATCTAATTGCAGAACTGGGTATGGTTTTCAAAAGCTACCCTACATAATAAAAGGTTGTTGAAATAGTTGCATTAATTAGTGGGTGGATATCTCTATAAAAAAACAAAACTACAAATCAATTAAGATCATGTATAGGTTGATTATTGATTAAGGATCCATATTTTAGTTTTAAGGAGCCGCAAAAGTATAAATGCATGGTTGTTCATTCTGCTGACCAACCTGTGGACAGCAACTTAATTTTCTAGGGTCTAAGCATATATATACAAATAAAATAATTCATGATCATCTGATGATTCTTGTGTTTACTGTGTGTTCTTTGGAGCGATTAAAGGGCATTTAATTTCCTAATCAGTTGGAGATCGAGCAGTCCGCAAGTTGCAGTTGATAATAGAAAATGTTTGACTGGTGGAGGATTTTGTTTAGCAATAGAGGACATTAGTGGAAGATTTGGGTGTTTGTGTTATTTTGATGACAAAAGATTATGGTATCTTTCTACTGTTTCAGCTTACTGATCTCGACAATATATGTAGATTTAACCAATCTAGAACCAAACTGCTGGCTTGGCTGGGAATCAAATCTTTGAAAATTGAAACTCATCAAATAAACTGATTCTCATGTTTTGACTTTTTTTGTGTTTTGCATTTTTTCTGTCATTTAGGTTTTTTTTTCCTTCTTTTGAAACCTTTCATTTAGTTATTCTTAACTAATATTGCTAACAACCAATCAAATATTTTAAAGAATATAGTTGATGTTTTATTATTTATATGAATGCAATAATTAACCATATTTTACTTTTTTATTTTACCACTTAGCCTTACGATTCGCATTGTAAAGATATATAACACATGTTTATTGTTAATTATCATCCTTTCAAGCATCAATAAAAACTGTTGGTGTATATATATATATTCCTTTTCTCCTTAATACGCACGATATAAAATATATCGGTGCATTGTATGTTGACCATATATTATGGATAAGTACTGACAAGTATATACACACCGGGTCAAAGCAATTGAATCTAATGGTCCACATGCAACGCACTAATAAATATTTATTAGTGCGCACTGAGGTCAAAATTTTCATATATATATATATATATATATATATATATATATATAGTTTTTCTATTCTCAGTTTGAACTGATATATCCTTGTATGTGAGTAATTGGATTTAAAAGATACTTTGATAAGTGCGTGCACCAAAGTCAAAACATTTAAATCTAATGACCCACATGCAAGGAATTGATATAAGATATATCAGTTCGAATTGATAATAAAAAAATTGTATATATATATATACATATATATTTATACACTCTTTAAAAGTTCTATTTGAAAAGTCAATCTAAACACAAATTACGATAATATACTCTAAAAGTTCTATTTGAAAAATCAATCTAAACACAAAATACGGTAGTTATCATGAAAATGATAAGTATCAGCTGATTCAACTACAAAGAAATCACAATATGTGATTATGTGACCTTAACTTGTTTAAACTTTTTAATATATAGGATTTATATTTTTTATATTTTAACTCTTTAATATGTGATTGAGTGATTATGTATCTCTCATTTGCTATTTGTAATAGAAGCAAGGATGTACCATAACAAGGGCTAGGGTGAGCTCCCTTAAAAAAAGATATATTAAAAAAAATAAATCATATGTAAAAATTACAAAAATATCATGTATAATTTCATTTATTATTATTTTCGCGCATCACAATCACTAACTAATAGAGGCTTTTATACCAACTTCTCCCGGTTCTCCAAATTTGATTGAACCTCTTTATCAACTTAAAAAAATTATGTCCTTAAACATGGTATGTTTTTAGGAATTATATGTGTTAAATTATTTTATTTTATTTTGAAATTTTATAGTTAGTATAATTTTTTTTTTATGAACTTTGTATTAACATATTTGACTCAATCTCTTCATGTTTCCACAAGAAGGTTTTTGAACTATGAAAGTGATCAAGACATTACGAATAATGAATTTCTAACAAAGTCTATGGTTATCAACATTGAAAGAGAAATTGTTAATTCTATTCATCCATATATTATAATTAATTGATAAAATTTAATATTTTTAAAAATCATAGGATACAGCTTAATTAGTGTTCTATTGTATTTGCATTCCGTTTTTTTACTGATTTTTTTATTTTTATTGATTACAATGTACGTATTATTTTTAGAATATACATTTTACATAGTATATCCCTCTTACTAGGTGTATCTTTGTTTTCTGATCAATAAATTTTCCTCATATCATTAAAGGTTCACCCAAGAAAATTTATTCTAGTCCATTCCTGTTAAATCCTGATTACATCCTTAAATAGAAGTGTAGAAAGACCTATTTATGTGTTATGAACCTTGTTTTTTTGGGCCATACTTGTTGATTTATTGTGATTGATCTCGGTAGGTTGATATGGTTGATCTCATAGGTCTCAGTATACACCTCTTACCCATCCGGACACGGCCACACCGGTGTTAGTTTCAGAAAAAAATAGATGGCCGGTAGGCCCACAAATATAGTATTGGTTCATTCGGACCCTCATTTGTGTAAACTACGGTCCAAACTCCAAAATCTTATAGGCCCAATTTGGTTTTAGCACTGCTCAAAGTCGAAGGGTTGATTTGCTTCAAGCCTTCAATGCTACTCATCATTATTAGTTGATTTAAAATCAACACTTATCAATTTAGGAATATCACAAAACATAAAATTAAATTAATATCGATTTTAGAATATTAAAATTTTGTGAAAAATAATGAATAAAATTTTAGCAGACATGAGAAATAAAACCACCACAAAAAACCCTTTAAAACACATGCAATATTTTCTTTTTATTAAGTGCAAGCTCTACTTTATCGAAAAGAAAACAAAGAGCAACAAATGAATCATACTTTTCCGTTGCAATCACGTTAACATACACAGATCTACTAACTAAAAATTACAACACATCTATTGCACTTAGAACTCTCTACTTGGTTGAGCTGTCAAAAGTTCCATTTAATCGGAATTAGCTTACAACTCTACAAGGATTTTGAGAGGAATGATATGATTTGTAATTAATATTTCGTGAGAAATTTACCATCAAATGAATTCAACTTATATCGATTAAAAAGCGAAGGCATCGAATCAAAATTCACATTTTGACTAAACTTTAGTTGTGAATATGAAAAAGGCAAGTAAGAGGCTAGATCGAGCAACCTATCATAATTCAATGGACCTTGAAGCCTAATATATGTCGGCTCCAAAGCATGAAAAGGAGGCCTATCAGTATCAGGCTTCATTTCACGTACAACCAATTAAAATTACTATTCCATAGTAATGAAAGGAATTATATGATTATCACCGAGTGAATTCAACTTTTATCGATTAAAAGAAGTAAAGGAATGAAATCAAAATTTTTAACACGTTTAGGCCGCAACGCAACCTTTCACAGAATCATATATTTCAATGAACCTTGAAGCCTAATGTATGTTGCCTGGAAAGTATAAACACATGAGCCGACACATTTGATTGGGTCGAATCATATGCTTTTAAGACAAGTTAGTTAGCCTGAACAAAGACAGAGAGGCACGTGGCACACGAAAAGGAGGAGCACAAGTAAGAGACGCAATCAAATACTGTGGTCAGTGGTCACGTGGGAGTTATTGTTTGGTCTAAAATCCACGAGTCACGAGTTGTCATTCATGACTACTGCAAGTCTACAGCTGTTGTCCTTGAAGTTTGGCATATGCTCAGGAGTCGGGAGTCAGGATACCATCAACCTATCGGACCCCTCTACGCTTTTTCAGGGACCGACCAATTAAAATTAAACCATGACCCTTGTGTTATATAACAACACGACTCTTCCTATTCTACTCAATTCCTCATTTGTCCCCTTCACTTCCATTACAACCTCCCACAACCCCTCCAATTTCAAAACGAAAACTCAACCGCTCACTTGTGTTACACATTCTCGTCTTTCTCTTCTTTGTCTCTCTTCTTTCTCAGGTAATACAATCTTTCTATTATATTCCCAGATAAATATATATATATATATATATATATATATATATATGTCTCTTTCGTTTAATGTTGATGTAAGAGCAATTCCCATCTTGTTGTTTCTGGTTATTTGGTGTTTATATGTTTTTGTTTTGCTTCATATGGGATGTTGTGATGATTTGATTATATATATATATATGTATCTGCATTGATTTGGATTTTGTGTGACAATGGTCTGGTTATTTCCCCAGATGGGGATCTAGTATTGAACGCTTAATCGCTTATCAATCTTGTGCTGTTGGCGTTGGTGTCTGCAATTTGTAATTTTGAATCTCCATTATGTTTTTATGCAGACAATATGGACTCCCCAGCTGGTCCTACTCTGTACCCATCGCACCGATGTAAAACTGTTCACCTGGTTTGTGTTAACTTTGCATTTCTTTTAATTTTATACAATTTTGAATTTCAAAACCATAACGGATGGTTTTGTTAAATCTTGATTTGCAGGTGAGGCATGCTCAGGGTATTCACAATGTGGCAGGGGAAAAAAACCATGATGCATACTTATCTTATGATTATTTTGATGCACATCTCACCCCACTTGGCTGGCAACAGGTAATCACTCACTAAATGTTGTATGATTATTGGTATTTCTCTTTATGACCCTGTTAAGTATTTTCATGGTACAATTATGGAATATTTTTTGGTACTGCCACTATGCTTAGCGTGGGGATTGTGAGTTTATTTGATTTAGAATCTATTCCCTCTTATTATTATCTTTTTCGATTGGGTATTTTGTTTAGAATGATTCTGTGGTACAATAACAGGTTGATAATCTTCACAAACATGTTCAAGAAACTGGCCTTTCTAAGAGGATTGAGTTGGTCATCACCTCTCCGTTGTTAAGGTATTACTTTTCAAATCCTGTAGAAAGGCATTACTTTTCAAGAAATCAGATTCTCGCTGAAGCTTTTATGAATTGGCATTACTTACATTAATTCTTACATACATTCCATTGACATTTAGAGCACGTCTGGTATTGTTTTGAAAATTGTGTTTTTGAAAACTATTTTTAAAAATGAAAATCTATGTTTTAAAAATGATGTTTTAAATGTGTTTGATAACGTTTTTTGTAAGAAGTTTTCTAAAATGAAAAACGATGTAAATGTGTTTGGTGTTGTATTTAAAATGGGTAAAATAATTGTTTGGGGGACAAATTATGGTTTGTTTTGAAAATAGTAAAAAACAATAAAAAGTTGTTTTTTGTATTCAAAAAACACATTTTATAAAACACTAGTCCAAACAATATTACAGTTGTTTTTTTGTTTTTGAAAACAGAAAACGGTTTTATTAAATGGATCCAAACGCCCCCTTAGTATATTCTTGTATTTTAGGTTATGATCTCCTTTGTTTGCATTGTAGGACCATACAAACAGCAGTTGGAGTCTTTGGTGGTGAAGGTTATGCAGATGGGATTGATGTACCTCCACTTATGGTGGCAAATGCAGGGAACAGTGAACGCTCTGCCATCTCAAGTTTAAATAGCCCACCATTTATAGCAGTGGAGCTTTGTCGAGAACATTTGGTATGTTGTACTGCAACACAACAGATTAGTCATATAGTATAAAACTTTCTTCATGGAATCTGCTGCTGTGATATGGCATGCTATTGTATCTGTACCTTGCTTGTGCATTATTGATGTAGATGAACTTCATGATTTGCACCGTGACAACGAACTGTGTTTTGTTCCTACGTAAATTTTCATTTCATTAGCCTCACATTTTTGAATACTTTGTTGTATACTAATCTGATTTAGTTATCTGTTTGTTGTACTTGCTACGTATTACATAAAATAAAGCACCGGTGTGTTTACCTTCTCATGTTAATTTTTTTTTCACTACAGGGAGTTCATCCGTGTGATAAGAGAAGCAGCGTTAGTGAATATCAACCTCTTTTTCCTGCTATTGATTTTTCACTGGTAACTTGTCATAACTGGTTTTGAGTTTTCGGATTAGCAGTTACTAATGCCATGGCCAACTGTTGGCCACGACTTTATATTCTCAATTCAACTTACTGTGATTTTTCTGCTGCCTAGATAGAGAGCAATGACGACATTTTGTGGGAACCTGAAATCAGAGAGAAAAATGAAGCAGTTGCAAAGAGGGGAATGGAGTTTTTAAACTGGTGAACCATTTTTGCATATATATATTTTTTCAATTACGACGTTTGGGTACCTTTGAAAATTACAAGTATGCATTAGTAGGGGAGATATATTACCAGTGAGATTTTCCATGGAGTTTTCTTCCATCAGTTTGATTGATGTAATGAACATTGTTTATTAGCTGCCGGTCCTGACAATTTCCTTGCCATTTCCTGTTAATGAATCGGTTCAGGTTGTGGACGCGGAAAGAAAAGGAGATTGCAGTTGTTACTCACAGTGGATTCTTGTACCACACCTTAAGTGCTTTTGGAAATGATTGTCATGCATCTATAAAGAATGAAATATGCAAACAGTAAGTTTTACCATTGTTGACTGTCACTTGGTGGTAGGGAAAACATATTAGTTTTGAGAACACGAATAACATGCTAATAGTATGTTTTCTGCAATCTGTGTCTGCAGCTTTGCTAATTGTGAGCTTCGTTCGATGGTTATTGTCGATAGAAGGTGAGCATTATCAGAATTAACTTAAAAGGGTGTTCAATTACCTTGCCTCATGAACATTGTGTCACCATCTATCTCTCTGTTTTACAGTATGGCGAGCTCAGATCCTGCAACAACGAACTACCCTGGAAAGATTCCTAATGGTCTTGATCTTCCCAGTGACGTTGCTGCTGAGAAGCTTCTGAATTAGTCATAGCCTGCGATGGTACAATTGAACTGGAACTTGAATGTGATATCAATAATTTCAAAAGTGAATCATTTTATGATAGTTATTATACCTTATTACCAAAAAAACTTGACACCTCAAAATTTTTGTGAGCTTGTAACCTCTGTTACACAATTTCAAGATTCATTCTTGGAGTAGGTAAAGATCCAAAGGCTGCAAGAGACTTGTAGGCGCCAATTTTTATTAGCATAACAATTATGTGTTTACATGAACAAACAGTTGGGAGATATATAGCTTCTTCTGATGTTAGAGGATGATTATTGATAATACATGTAATATTTTTAGGGGATATTATCATTTCTTCTTTGTGGTTGCAAAAAATATGTGGATTCTCACCCTCTGGTTTTTGTATTCTCAATTTTCCCTTTTATGTTATTTTTTTTATTAGAAAAAAAGGAGGTTGACACCTTAAGATAGTTATAAAATAATAAAAATATTAAACTATAAGTACTTCAAAATAAACAGGAAAATTAAAATAAAATAGGAGGCCACCTATTGTGGTGGGTTGAAATTGTAAAAATTGACACTAAGGAATTCTAGTCCAATTTGATTTCATCTGAGGATGGTAAAAATCCCTGATTCGTCCTAAACCGGTAGGGTTCCGACCAATTTGGGGCTGGTTTGGAGAACTTAAAACGGAATTCGGGTCGGATATTGGGCAAACATTATTGACTCGGTTTGTAACCGGGTCGTGTATGGGTCTAATGATTTTGATCTGACCTGTCCCTGTTGATCCGGTATTTATATAATTATTTTGTAAAATATTAAAAATACAAAAAGGAAAAACAAACCCTAATCTTTTTATCTATTTGTCTAATTGTATTTATGTTTGAATTTAAGGTTTATATAATTTAGATGTTATATTCTATTAAACTTAATTTTATATATGAATTATAAGTATATGCTAAACTTTAAATTTTAATATTTATGTTTAAATTTATGTGTATGTATGTTTAAATTTAAATATATTTTTTAATTAAGTATGTTTTTAAATTTGATTGAATATTAAAATTTTAGTTTCTATCCTAAAATTCAAATATATGGTAAAATTTGTATATTTAATTGTTTGAAAAGTTTTTTTTTTATGTATAAAATTTGAAACGGGTCAGTTTTGTGGCACCCCCATCTCATTCGGGTCGTGTTTGGGGTGGAAATCAAAAACCCATTCGAATCACGGGTTGGATTTGGGACAAACTTGCTAAAATCGGGTTTCAGGTTTAGAGCATACCGATCCGGCCCCGATTCGACCCGTTGCCATCACTAATTTCATCTCTATCAACATACTCGTACCGTGCCCTTGCCGCTTCACTAGTGTCCAATAAAAATATCCTATGATAATCTATTTCTTTGAATTCATTTAGGGTTCGTTTGGTATGCGGGACGAGGCGGGACAACGTGAGATAACTTTTTGTTGTCCCACGTTTGACACACCATTAGCTTGGGACGAGACAGAATAACGTGGGACAAAAACTACAAAAAATTGTCTAATCCCAGACCCTCGGCCAGACTTGCATAGGACAAGTCTCAAAATGACTCTTTTACCTTTGATGCTTCCAAAAATTACAAAAATATCATATATAAAATAAAACCCAAATGCCATTTCATTCTCTCACTTGTCACCTCTCACCTCTCACCTCTCACGCTCTTCTTTCTCTTAAACAATAGTCCAGTACACATTCTCTCTCCCTCTCATTCTCTCAACCGTCGCTTGGCCGCCGGCGAGGAGCAAAGAATTAAATTTTTGTTTGTGATTTTTCTGTTGATTTGTTAAGAAGAAGCTGTTAATGTTGATGGTGATTGAGAAGAAAAAAAATGGTACTGACTATGGTTGAAGGAGAATAAAATGGAGATTTGGATTTCAAAAAAAAAAAACTTATTTTTTCCTTTCTTTAACCGGTGATGATGATTGGAGAGTAAAAAAAAAATGATGTTCAATATTGAAGAAGAGTATCATCGAGAATTCGAGATATAGGATCAGATATTTAAAAATAAAGTTTATTTGTTTCTTTTAAAAAATATATATTGAGGTCGTTGATGATTTAGGAGAAGAAGATAGAGAACCGGAGACCTCCAAAATATTTTTTTTATAAAAAAAAACTCCTTATATTTTCTTTAAAATATTAGGAATGGAGATTCCCAGATATCCTAAACAAATCTATATTTTTATTTTTATTTTAAAAAATTATCTGTGAATGGAGATTTCCGGTTCTCTTAAACAAAATGAAATTTCCAGATATCCTAAATTATCTTGTATTATTTGGCTAAAATTTTATTTTTATTTTTATAATAAATGAATATAAATATAAATAATAAATAAATCTAAATCAAATATATACCGACTTGTCCCGTCCATTTGTCACTATTATGTTGTAAGTTGTAACAAACATAAGACAGAACAATAAAGGCACTCTGGTCATTTAAATCTTTTGTCATGTCCTGTCTCAATCATAGCAAACGCATAACAGTATGGTTAACAATTGTCCCATACATTCCAAACACAATACGGAACAGCTGTTCAGTCCCGTCCCGTCCTATCCAGTTCGGTCCCGTTCCGTCCCGTTCCGTCCCATTCCGTCCCGTTCCGTTCCATTCCGTCCAGTCCAGTCCAATCTCGTCCTATCCCAGTGCCAAACGCACCCTTACAATTCTACGATTGACCCAGTAGTACGTTAGTAGTTGAACTTTTTTCAACTGATCATTCAAACGACATATATGGTTTCCATAGGCTGATGGTCTACGTAATTGCATGGAATAATCATTTCAATAACTTTTAATTGGGTACATTTTCAAAGTTCAAAGTCCTGATCAGATCAAAGTGTAGTCATACAAGTACTGTTGCTTCCAGGGAAATTTCTTTTAACTTTCCTTCCATTTTCATTCAAACTTGAAACTTCTAACCCAAATCGAACATCCTAGTGTAAAAAGGCTGGATTGTCGTAAACAAAAACAAAAAAAACATGATTTATCAAACAATTTATATATAATAATATTTATGTTACGTGAGCAACGTGATGATTGACCAGTCATTGCATGAAGGAAATTGAACATGAAATTCTCAACACTTCATCAATAAATAAGTTTCCTGACTTTTTGTGTACGCTAGTTAACTCCTTCAATAACCAACCAAAACCAAATCTATGCCTATATATACACCTCATTTTATGTTCTCTAATATCTACTCTCTCATTACTCTCAACATTAATTGTGTCTTCAACAACCGATTCCAATATTTTACAACTACACAACTACTTTTTTTGCTAGCTTTTGATCATCAGTTTCCAGCCAATACCCACATCACAAGTTCCTTTTTTTGCCTCTCTGTTTTCTCTGGTATATATACTCACAAAAGCTATATATTTTCATTGACTTTTTCTTTCATGCATGCTCGCTGTAATTATATTTTTAGAGATTTTAGAGTGCATGCGTTTGAAAAAGGCAGTAAAACAGTGTTTTTTTTATAAATTTTTTTGTTTGTTTAGAAAATAGCACTTTCTAACCAAATAATTACGTGGTTTCTATTTTGAGTAATGCTAGGTTTTTCAAAATTTTTCTCAAATTCCTTCCCAAATGGTGTTGCCACGCGAGGTGTCAACATCACATCACTTACCATATAATCTCATGATTTATAAAATGTTGACACCTCACATGCCAACACCATTTGAGAAAAAAATTTGAGAAACCTGACATTACTTTTCTATTTTTACCCAAAATTAGTGTTTTCTTTGTTTTTACCAAACAATCCCCTAAAGAGACAGATTTACCCCTACCTTTTCTATTTATTTTTATTTTTTAAAACTAATTTTCTTTTAAAAAAACTTATTTTTTAATTTTTTTTTTTAAAAATTATTGGAGGTCTACATGACTTCCAATGGAGGTTGCAACCTCCATAGGAGGTCCAGGACGGGACCTCCAATGGAGGTCATTGGCCACAAAAATAAAAATTTAAAAAATGGGAAGAAGGGAAAAAAATATGTGAAGAAGGAGGTGATTAAATACACTAGGAATTAATTAATACACTAGAAATTAAACACACATAGATTAAAGACGCTATAAATTAAACACGCTATAAATTAAACACGTTAGGAATTAAATAAACATAGATTAAACACGCTAGGAATTAAATATATATAGATTAAACACACCACTTAATTTTTCTTCTTCTTCTTCTTCATTCTCTTTTGGATTGGAGGCCCAACCTCCATTGGAGGTTTCTCTTGGAGGTCTTGCCAACCTCAAATGGCCTCCAATAAAAAAAAAATTAAAAGTATTTTTTGAAAAAGTATTTTTATTTCAAAAACCATTAAGGGTATTCTTGTCCAAATAATGAATTGTTTGGTAAAAACAATCAAAACACTAATGTTAGGTAAAAAAAAAAAAACTCCACTAATTTTATGGTTAGTTTCAATTTTTACTACTCATGTATATATTGCATGCTTATTCATGTATATATTTTACTACTCTCTATATTACTTTGACATTTTAGATTGATTTTTCTCTCTACTAGCAAATTTTAATCCGTTTCAAAACATATGACATAATAATTCTCATTTTCCATGAGCAAATTTCATTTCCTAATTGCATTTTAATTTCCATGCCGGATTGGGTTTGTTTTATAATCCATTATTTCCGTGTTATATGCAGGAATTAATGGATACCACAACCACTCAATTTCTGTACTCACCCCATCACTGTAAAATTCTTCACATGGTAATTTGTACCACTTGATCTCTGTCCTTGTTATTCTTATTTTTCCATTACAAATTTAATTAGTAATTATATTATTGAATTGATATGTGTATGATCTGCACACACAGTTAGATATATGTATTGATCATGTAATTATAAATAAATGACAGGTGAGACATGGACAAGGAGTTCACAACGTAGAAGCAGAGAAGAATATCGATGCATTATTGTCTCCTGATCTCTTTGATGCACCTATGTCTTCTCTCGGATGGCAACAGGTAAATTAATTAATTGATCCCATATATTAATTATTATTAGGCACGGACCGATCAATTTGCATGATTTTTTCGTCTAGTCTTACCACCACAATGCGAATATTCGTACTGACAAATTAATTCGGATTCCCTCTGAACTTGATTACAGGTTTTTGAGCTGCGCAAGCATGTTCATGGAATCAGATTGTTAGACAGGGTTGAGTTGGTCGTAACCTCCCCTTTGTTAAGGTATGCATACAATTTTCTAGCATATATGGAGAGATATATGTTGAATTCACAAATGAAAATTACAATGAGTGATTTTGTGTACGTTGCAGGACAATGCAAACAGCAGTTGGAGTTTTTGGTAACGAAGGGGACATATATGGGTCAGATGTGGATTCTGTGATGGCATCAAAAAATGAAATCTCAACTCTCAATACTTACCCACCCATTGTTGCATCGGAGCTTTGTCGAGACCGTTTGGTATGTTTAATTTTCTCACATTTAACATTGCCTAATATATCAAAATGCACATTAAGGATATCTATATTTTCTATATCACTTCAATTAAATTAGTTGGTGTCTACAATTTGTTTTTTTATTAGAACAATTAAACGTAAACCAAACTCTTTTGAATTAAGATTTGAGTTGTATTTTGATCCCTAAGAGGCCGTTTGGTATGGGGTCATCTTTACATGGGAATGAGAATCTCATAACATTCCCATGTTTGGTAACAGGTTTGAGTTTTTTGTTTTTCGGGAATGTGAATCCCATGGGGGTAATGTGATTCCCATCTCAATAGGCGGGTTTCAGATTACCCTCCATCTGATTCCCACCGCGGGACCCACCATCATTAAAAAACAATTATTTTTATTTTATTTTCTTCTTCTTCATTCTTCATGATGCTTCTGAAAATTAACACAAAAAATCCCCAATTCCATTTAACTGAAATCCCTAATCCTTAACCTCTTCTTCTTCGATTTTCAATCAATCAAACCCTAGATCAAATCGTCTCCTCTTCAATTCACCCTCAAATCCCAATCCTGACAATCGATCAATTTCTGTCAACAAATTTCTAGTTTTATTCTTTTATTTTCTTACACTTTCTCACTACCCAAACACTCAAACAACATCAAACTCCATCACCAACACAAAAAGAAAAAAGATTGCAGTAAGACCTGGGTTTGCTCGATGATGACGACGACGACGACGATGATGAGCTTCGATGACGAAGATGATGACGAAGATCCCGGCCGGACGGAGGTGACATCGACGACAACGACGACGACGTGGAGGCTGGACGGAGGTTTTTTTCTTTTCTTGAAAGGGATCTCTTTTCTTGAAAGAGATGAAGATGGCAAAGAACATGTGGGTTTTGTTTTTAACCATATAACTATATAAGTGGACTTTGAATTTTTTTAATTTTTTAATTTTTTAATTTTTTAGTTTTTAATTAAAAAAACAAATTCCAATGTATACCAAACATTATTACTTAATATTCCCAGGAATCCGACATAATATTCCCATGCACAACCAAACACATGTTTACAACTTTCCCATGAATCATATTATTGAGTTTCACTTTCCCAGGAATCATATTATTTTGATTACCCCGTACCAAACGGTTCCTAAATAATATCAATCAACATTTGGGTTCCGTACCGGCCCGGCCCGGCCTTATTAAATCCATTTTAGTTTTATAATTAATTATCTAACCTTGGTACCAAAGTTTTTTCAAAGTACAATAAGATTTATTTAAGAACATATTAAATATTGACATAAATCTTTACAAAACAATATTCACAGTCGATCTAGACATCCAGTGGATCTTCCTTGTCATGGTCATCAGGTCATGTGACTCGTGTGTTGCGTGTTATAATCATCCCTTATAAGTGTAATGTGATAGAATTTGGATCCTCTCCTCACCTAAATCAGTGGTCTGGATTAATTCTATTTTTCAGTTGTGTAAAACTTGAAAATTAATAGAAATAATCTAGACCATTGATTTGTTATATTAAATACATGTCAATAGATTGTAAATATGGGGACAATGTGATGAGAGAAAAGGTGAGGGGAGGATCCATGTTCAATGTGATATTGTGATTTATGTTTAGACAGGAAGAGTTATTTTATGTTTTGACTTTTGATAGAAGGTTTTTGAATACTTTATTTCACAATTTAATTTATCAATCGGCTGAATTACGGTAATAAACACTCATAACATATCAATTTTACCGTTAATATCCCAAACTAAATTAATACAAGTCAAGAAGTTGTGTAATTGTATTGCATATCTCCTCTTAGATTGAGTGGTATACAAACTTTATTTCCATTTCAGTGGTGGAAGTTCGAATACTCTATTAGTCTATTATCGGAATTGCATGGGAACACCGAAGGTGGTGGATTAAAAAAAGAATAATAAAAATAATACACCGAAGAAACCATGTATTTTGACTTTTGAGTATTTTTAACCTATTATTGACTATATATATATATATATATATATTTTAAAATGGGTGATTTTAAAAATTGTGTTTGCTTGTGTTTTACAATTTAGGGATTACGCCCATGTGACAAGAGGAGAAACATCAGCGAGTGTCAATCTCTTTTCCCAGAAATTGATTTCTCTTTGGCAAGTCATTGCGTCACTCTATCTTACTTCATTCTCTTTTATATCAATTACGTTTCTATGACTTCTAATTTTATTATTATCTTATAATTTTTTTTTTAAATCTAAACTTTTTGTGTGTGTGTGTGTGTGTGTGGATCAGGTGGAAAGTGAAGAAGATGATCTGTGGTACCCTGAAGCTAGAGAGCCTTACGAGAAAATTGCTGCCAGGGGAATCCAATTTTTGAAATGGTCATAATTCTATAATCAACTTTTCTTTAAAGAAGATAAAAAATAAAAACCCAAGTTCCTCTAGTTTTTATTTAATTTTATTAATTGTTGTGTTACCTTAATTTGATATATAGGTTGTGGACTCGGCCAGAAAAAGAGATAGTAGTTGTTAGCCATGGAGTTGTGTTGCAACACATACTTTATGTTTTAGAAAGTGACTGTCATCCCTCGATCAAAGTTGATTTATGCAAACGGTGAGTGCTACCATCTTCATCATATGTTTCCCTATAAGGATTTCATATGTTTATTTATATACAGAATTACACATCTGACATTCGATTCGACCCACGAATAATCTATAATAATTCGTAAATCTAGATATATTTTTTCAGCTTTAACAATCTAGATATATTTTTTCAGCTTTAACAATCTATATATGTTTTTTCAGCTTTAACAACTGTGAACTACGTTCGGTGGTCATCATCAATAAATGGTGAGAATTTCATTTTCATTATTAATAATTGATCAAACAGAAATAATAACATGTATAATTTTTAAATATCATTCCTATCTTGATTAATTAACTTTTACTTTATTTACAATCAATTTTGCAGAATGATGGATTCGGATTCCTCTGCAACTAGCTTCTGACGATAATAAATTCCTCAAGGATTTTATGTCACTGATAATTGTTTCATTTTTTTTCTTCTGAAAATTAATTGTTTAATTGTTATTCTTATATTGTTTCATTTTTTAATTCGTTTAAATTCTTTTTCCATAAGGATTTTGTTTTTTTTTGTTGTTGATAAAATTGGACTGACTTAGATGGAAAAAGCATCACAAACGATTATTTACTAAAAAACCCCTAAGCAATATCCATCCATATTATAAAAATAAAAAAAATGAAAAGTAACAAAAACTAGAAAAGCAACAAAAACTAGAAAAGCATAAAAACCAAGAGAAACAATTCCAACAAAAACATTGGCATGCAGGCCATAAAAAACAGAAACAGAAAAAAAAAACGAAAAGACTCCCGACCCATGCAATTATTGCCAACCAACAAAGAGCAGAAAGACGGAGTGTTTGTCCACCACGAATCAACCGCCAACCCCAAATCATGCTTAGAAAGAGCGTCAGCAACCTAATTCCCCTCCCTAAAGATATGAGAAACCTGAAACTCCATTTTTGATATCTGATAGATACAACGTTGCCAAGCCTGCCGAATCCGCCAAGGAACCTGCTCGGAGCGAGAGGCGAGCAGATGAACCACATAAGAAGAATCACTCTCAAGCCAGATCCGATGCCACCCATTCTGCCAAGCCAAATTAATGGCCGTCGAAGCTACAAGAAGTTCCGCCTCAAAAGCAAACATCTGACCAAGAGGAACAGCAAAACAACCCTTCCAAAAGCTCTACAATTACGGAAGACACCCCCACAACCACCAACACCTGGAGAACTTAAGGCGGCACCATCAGTATTAACTTTGATCCAACCAGGAGCCGGAGGCGACCAAATCACACTCCTGATAACCGAGGCCTTAGCCGGATGACCACGAAGATCAAACCGACGAAGAATGATCATCTACACAATTATGCATACACTCAATCTCTAACCGGTTAGCGTCATACACCACACGCCAAACCAAAGACAAAGCATATCTGAACTCCATAGCCTTACTCTATAAAATCCACCGGTTACGGGCAAGCCACACACTCCAAACCACGACATTAATAGCTGTCTTCCATAAAACCCGCACCTGATCACTAAACGAAACTGACATGGCTTAGGAGAAGAACGAACTTCACGAATCAGCAGAAATACGCAGCTGAAAAGCTGAAAAAACCGCCTCCAAAAGAGCAGCCGCTAAGGGGCACCGAAGGAAAAGATGACCAGACGACTCACTGCTAACCCCACAAATACTGCACCGGGAAGCTAAGTGAAACCCAACCTTACACAAGTGATCCTCTGTGGGAAGCCGATTCAACAAAAGACGCCATGTCAATGCTAATCAAGAAGGAGGGATAAAATGGCACCAAACATCCCTCCACCAAGAGGCATGTGGAGAATCACGAATCATACGGGAATAAGTCGACTTGCAAGAAACCTGCCCATCTCGAGAATGAGCCTACACCAAAGAATTTGCAACTGGAGAGATAGCAATTCTATCAATCCGAAAACAGAGATCTGGAAAACGGGCACGAAAAATATTGTCAAGAACCCACCTACCATCATGGATAAAATTAGAAACTCTTGGCCTGAGAAGGCTAGCTAAGTCATCAGGAATCCCCAGAAGCTCAAGAATGGGAACCCCCAACCACTTGTCGTGCCAAAAATCTCGCTGAGTATTCTCACCAATGAGCCAAATGCCCTCTTTAAGAAGATCTGAATAATGAGAGCGAAAAAAAAGCCAAATCGACGAAGTGACATACCCCCCATGAGATTTCAGAAGCTGCGTGAGATACCGCTCCCTCAGAAACGAAAAAGCAAAACTCTAAGAGGTCATAAACTTCCAGGTGAGCTTTTTTAAAAGAGAATCATTCAATAACCTAAGATCCTTCAAACCAAGACCACCTTGAGAGTAAGGCTTACAACAACAATCCCAAGCAACCCGAATCAGTTTAGTCTCCTCACAAGAACCTCGTCCATAAAAAACTTCTCAACTTGCAATTAACCAACCGCAGCAAAGAAGAATGCCATTTGTAGATCACGAAAGAATGCACAAAGGAGCCCGTAATGACCTACTTGATCATGGTAGCACGACCGACCAAAGAAAGGGCTTTCCCTTTCCACTTAGCAAACTTCGACATGATTTTATCAGCGATAGGCAGTAACACGGACTTCTTGGGCTTTCCCCGAAATAACGGGACTCCCAAGTAAGATAAAGGCAACTGACCAATCTGCATACCAACTAAGGACTGTAATCTACCAATTCGGGATGGGGAAACAGAAGATCCAAAATTGATAGAAGACTTGCCCAAATTAACCAGCTGACATGAAATGTTACCATAAACCTCAAAAGCACTCATGATATTCTTCAGTTTCTGAACCGTGCCTCTGTAAAAAATCAGAACATCATCTGCATAAAGCAAATGAGTAGGAGTAGAAAATCCCCTCGGAGAAGAAATATGCAATAACTGAGAGAAATCCACTATCCTCGACAGAAGTCTACTAAGGAAATCCTTCGTAATACCAAACAAGAGAGGGGAAAGAGGGTCGCCCTAACGAACTCCTCTAGAACAATGAAAATAACCCTCAAGGGATCCATTAATCAGCACCGAAAGCCTCGAAGATCCTAGGATGCTGTCAATCCAATTCATAAAAACTGAAGAAAACCCAAAAGCTTGAAGAGCTCTACAAAGAAAAGACCAATCCAGAGTATCAAAAGCTTTGCAGATATCTATCTTCATGGCCAAATTACCTCCATAACACTTCTTATGCATCACATTTACACAGTCAGAAGCTAAAGCGATACAGTCCTCAATGTGACGGTCCCGGATGAACCCAAACTGATGAGGAGAGACAATCCTAGCTGTAATATGAGCTAACTGATCAGCCAAAATTTTGGAAGAGATTTTGAACAAGAAGTTACTAAGCACAATCAGACGAAACTGGTCTATCGAAATCGAATCCTTCAGCTTCGGAAGAAGAACAATGAAACTGGAGTTCAAACCCGGAAAAGTAACCCCTGTAGGAAAAAAGTCCTTAACTGCAAGAACCACGTCACTACCCACCATCTCCCAGCAACACTAATAGAACCCTCCAGAAAAACCGTCCGGCCCAGGGGCAGAGGCTACACTCATAGCAAAAACCGTATCATGGATATCGTCCGTCGAAGGAATGCTAATCAGAAAAGCATTTTCCACATCAGTCACCAAAGAAAGAATCACATCATCTACCATCGAGAACTCTGTCTCAACCCGAGAAGAATCCGAAGAAAAGAGATTCGAATAAAACTCGATGATGTGATCCCTGATAATCAAACATTCATTAGTAAGCACCCCATTAATCGAAAGAGAAAACAAAGTGTTCATGTACTGCCTACGTCTGACAGAGGCATGAAAGAAGAAGGAATTACGGTCACCATCTTTCAGCCACTTCACCCTTGAACGATCACAATAAAATCACTACTGTCTGCGTAACAACACGTCAAGCTCATGATGAACACGAGACTCGGCCAAGAAAAGCTCCTCAGAAAAACCCATATTGGATATCTGAAGCTGTATAGACTGAAGTTCTGCCGATTTCCCAACAATGTTGGAGTTAAGATCCCTAAAAACCTCCCAATTTCAAGTCTTGAGAGAATTCTTCAACCTTTTCAGCTTGTTGATAACCACCTGAAGAGGTTTACCCACAAAAGAGGAACTCCAAATACAACGAACTAAAGCCATAAAATCTGGGTGATCCAACCACATGCTCTGGAACCGGAAAAGTCTAGGACTAACTTTCTCAATATCTGACAGCTGAATCACCAATGGACAATGATCCAAAAATCTACGAGGGAGAGCCATACAAGAAATGTCCCTCCAACAGGAAATACAACCCTCAGAAACTAAAGCTCTATCTAACCTCCTTTCAACTCTAGTACGGGGATAACGACCCTTAGCCCAAGTGAAACGAGCATCTTGGGAGCGAACACTAATCAAATCACAATCCTCAATAACAGACTTGAAATCCTCACAGGAACTAAGAGCTGAAGATCGAAGGCCTAAACACTCATGAGCTCCCAAAACAGCGTTGAGATCACCAACAACCAACCAAGAGGAAGAAACCAAACTGACCAAGTCCCGAAAAGATTGCCAGAGAGATCTTCGGACAACTGCCGATGTGCTCGCATAAACGGAAGTGTAAAAATGAAACCGAGAATTAACCGTGAGAGAAACCGTAAGCTGTTGCTCATGAAAACAGACTATCTAAGCATCAGGAAAAGAGTCACAAGCAAATACCAATAGTCGGTAAAAGACCACCCATATCATTCAAACCCACTAAATGAAGACCGAGAGAAGACCAAAAACTAGAAGAGATGGAAGTAAAAACTACCATAGGCTCAGCAATACAAACCAAAGAAGGTCAGTGTAAAAGACACAAATCTCTTAGAACATGCCTCGAAGACCCATTCCCAATACCATGACAATTCCAGTAAAGGACACTAATCATCAGAAACGCCAGAAGAAGTCCGCATCTTAGACTTTAGCTTCTTCAGCCTACGCGTAATCATCGTCGTCCTTTGAGAAATATTGCTAGCATTTAATCCTTCTACCTCAATTTGAAAAGCCCATGAAGAACCAGCAATGAGACTGAGCTCAGCTTGAGAGTCAGAGGTCAGAAGTCTGGAACTCTGGGTAGAACCTGCAACTGAAGAGGAAATATGAGAAGATCCAGAAAAGACATTCTTAACCCTGTGAGCAGCATGGGGAAACTGCGGACGTTGAAGAGAGAAAGATCCTACAACAGTAGGAACCGTCTGAACCAACAATCTGTGACCGGAACAGTCTGGTTCGGAACAGTAGAGTGAACATCAAAAACCAGTCCCGAAGTAGTAGAAGACTCCAATATCGTCCCCGATCCCGAAAAGGAAGAAGTCTGACCTGTCGACAAATCCACACTAAAATTAGACCCAATAGCCACATGAGAGTCATGAACCACTAAGATATTAGAAACCGGGACTACTGCTGAGGACCTAGAAACTATCAGGATTGCGTTAACACTCCTAGACTGCTGCTCACGTGAAGCTGTCAAAGAAACAGAATCAGAGAAAATAGCTGAAACAACCAGATCCGGAGAATATACCAAAACATTAAAGAAGTGAAACCCGGCGAAGCAACTAGACTAGTAGAAGAAACCATACTCAAAACCATATCTGAACCTGCCGAAGAATGAACCATATCTGAATCCAGAGACCTTAAATCCTGCTGAATAGCGGCAAAGACATTAGAAACTGGAACTTCCGTCCGAGGACCAGAAATAGGATGAAAAACCATTTTAGGAGCACGGTTTCGGGGAACCTGAAACCCTTCATCAGCAATAATCATGGTCGGACCATCTCTATCCGAATCGGGCTTACTAGAACTGACCGGAATCCCCTTGCCAGACTTGTTCCAACGACAAACATTGAGAAATAACCAATGGAGGAGCAAGTATAACAGAAAGCCGGGAGATTCTCATATTCCACTGAAATGAAAGAACTATGAGAATCATCCCTCTCAAGAAGCAAAGAAGACGGAGGCACAGTAGACACATCAATATCCACTAGAACATGGGTAAAATGTCCAAAATCACCCTCCATAGTAGCCCTGTCCAGCCGTAAAGGCACTCGATCCCTCTAGCTAAATTAGAAATAATCTTTGGATGCCAGTATTCCTATGACAGATCATAAAAACGGACCCAAACCTGAGCATTTGAAGAATTTTGTAATGCCGGATTAAAATCTGGAATCCAAGGCTGAAGCCGTAAAACATCTGGTTTGAGATTAAGAGACCCCCAAACTCCAAACCATATTCTTGTCAGCATCTGAATACAACATAATCTGAAAGTATCCCTTACCTAAAGAAATCAGCCTCCAAACAGAATTCAGCTTCCAAACAGACTGCAGCTTAGCTTTAAGATCAACCAACTTCCAAGGTTTTTCACCACTAGAAAGAACAACCTGACCAATGAGAGGAAACTTACAAACCTCCAATCTAGACTTATAAGCAGAGGGATCTACCCGAACAGCCACATAACCATCCTTTTTTGAAAGAATCGAAGGACTGGAAACATTATCCCCTGAATCGGGGCAGCCTTAAAAAGATCCGCAAAAGAAGAGCCCCTAATAGATGACATAAGCAAGGAACCATCCACAAGCGGATCCACCACACCAACAATAGCCTCACATCGAGGCAAAGAACCCCTAATGGACAGCGAGGAACTTCCCAACAGCGGATCAGCCCATCCATCAATCGCCTTGCCACCATAGGGACGCAAAGAGACATACGGCCTTGAAGGAACAACACTTGACCGTACCGAAGAAGTAACATACAAAGAAGCCTCCATGCTCATCGGATCCATGGAGTTAGAAACCATTTAAAACCATAACTGAAAAACTTAAACCCTAACTGCCATGTACATGCAAAACCTTAAACCTAGAAGAGCCATTTTTTTATGAACAGTGCCACTACAGTACCGTGAACAGTGCCGCCACGTCACCCCATGAACAGTGTCCGCACAACCTCTTGAGCAGCTGCTACAGTGTTGTGAACGGTTCGCTACAGTGCCGTGAACAGTCTCTCCTCTGTGAACAGTCGCTATAGTACTGTGAACATTACACACATCATCTGTGAACAATACCGCTACAGGACGTGAACAGTGCCGCTCTGAAACCCTCTGAACAATCTATTTATCAACGTTAAAAATTGATTTTCCAATTAGAAATATGTTGTCTTTCCACAAGGATTTTTTATTCATATGAATACTTAATAAAATTTATAATTTATAAACCAGTTATGTTCACACTTTTGTTCTCTCTCTCGAATAAATTTGGCACGTAAATATTTAGCATATAATCTCCAGCCGGGCAAGTATGGGTTGTTACTTCAAATTTAAAGAAGTTATATATCAATTCTTCTTTTGAGAAAATTGATAAAAACTAAAAGTGTATTTTTTTGGTCAATTTGTATTTAAAGACATTAATAGAAGGATTGCATTTCTTAGACCACATATTAATAATAATTAGAAAAAAGCTAATGACAAATTTTTATTTATTTTAGTTTTTATAAGACGGGTTGACCTTGTAATATATCTTTCATATCATATATGTCACTGAGTCCCGTCCTCACACTACTAGAAAAAAGATGTTTTATGACGGTTAAAAACCATCATAAACCTTAATTATTGACAGTTTAAAACCATCAAGGAATCCAGTGTCAAGAGCTACTTTATGATGGTTTTAATTTATGACGCTTTTTCTTGACGTTTTTTACCCGTCATAAACTAAAACCGTTATGAAATCGTTCTTGACGCTAAAATCATTAATAGTTTTTAACCGTCATAAAAATGGGTTTATGACGGTTTTTAACCATCATAAAATTTTCTTATTTTTCAAAAAAAATTTAATTTCTATAATGGCATTAAATCTTATAGCTTATAAAAATAATATATTATAAATGAAATCCTATATTATCAAAAACATTTGTATTCTAATACAAATATACAATCAAATGAAAATTGTGTATTACAAAAATTAAAATTTAAAATACAATTAAGAATTATCATATCTGCAATCTTATTAAAAATCAAAACAAATCTCATTACATGTATTCTAAAATCAAGGGAAATCTCATTACAAGAAAGAATACGAATATTCCTGAACAACCTAATTTTCTACCAATATTGATGAGATAAATGACTAGACGAGCTCTCTCCAAGCATACCTCATCAGGAAACCGTACCTCGTGCATTTCACCTAGATGTTAAAATTGATAAATGGTCAAACAATATAATTAAATGATAATATAAAACAACCGAAAAAAGGCAAATTACACTATAATTGAAATTAAATTAACAAACTTATCTGAATATGAACATCCTTCCGATTTGAGTCGATGATATTGTTGTCCAAAACCAAGAACACTTGCAATTATAAAAATAAATATGTTGTCAAATCTAAGAACCTTGAATCATAAATTTGATTACTTAAAATTAATCCCTGCAAATACGTTAAATAATCAGAAATCGTGTGCAATGAAGTTAATTCCTTATTAACACACAGGATTTAAACATCATATAGTAATGACAAAAACTTACCTTTATTGATCACTCAAATTGTAGGCAGCAACTCCTGTCAACCCACAATTGGACTTTTATTAGATTAACACATTTGAACTTATCACATCTCTTAAATTTTTAAATAATTTTTATATCTCCATTAGCTTGCATTTCAATTATTATTTTTTAAACAACAGTATAATTTGAAATTAATTGTATGACACACACCACAAAACATCTGTAAACTAAAATAATAACTAATATTCTCTAGAAGTTAAGTATACAAATAAAGTCATAGTTGGGCTGCTCCCCACCCCTAGTTTCCAATACACTAATTTTACAAAGATTTTGACTTCAAAACTTGTTTAAAAATGTTTTGAATAATTTACAGTCCATCTCTCAAATATTTCAGATGGCTACTAAAATCCCATCGCAAAGACAACTTTAAAGCAAGAATCCACACTAAATAAGATACAGCTAAATATCAACAAGTATCAACCTATCAATCTTTGGACAGAATGAAAGCACACTTTTTCTTAGTAATCACTCACTGTATGTGTAGTTAGCAAGAGAATTTGCACCATACATTTCTAACAAATCTAAAACATCTAAAACAAAATGTATAGTTTTAACTTCCCATGACTCACCCAAGTCAGTCCATAGCAAGCTTATACGAATACAATTCATCACATGGATTTTGATGACTATGAGTTCAATTAAGAATTTAAGATATATACATGACACTTGAAACTACCATATGAGGAGAAAACATAAACCGACCTAAACTTTACTTGTATTTCATTGCAAGACAAAAATCATTTTTTACAATAGTATATTTTACTAAATTAGTCTATATCAAAAAATTTCAAACACAAACTTACAGTGTGCACAGATGTCCAGGTAAATACTTGAAATATGACTAAATTTAAGTTGTTTTTATCCTCATTGCTAGATTACCATATCAACAATGTTTCATCCTGAAACACCAATAAAACAACTTAGTCACATAGAAATACAATACATTGAAACACTACTAGAACACGAGAAAAACAAAACAGAAATACTGAAAAAACTAAACACTGCTAGAACACAAAAAGGGTTACCCGGGCTTGTCAGCCAACACCCTACCACTGATGCTACTAGGGACATCTAACATTGATTCTAAAAATCCTCTCTTAGAAATTTATTCAAACATTTTGTGCTCATAAATTGACTGTAGAAATTACAAAATAAGAGACAAAGAAAAACAGAGCTAAACACAAACAAGGGAAAGAAAAGAAAACAAATCCACACAATGAGACAGGCACACGACAAACAAAACAAAAGAAAAACCCAGCCATATCAACATCAACACCCTTTTTGAACATTCACTTGCACAGTGCATCATTAGAAAGAAAAAATTAACACTAAATTAAAAAATATAAATTCTAGGCCCCACAAACCCACATGCTTCCATAAAGGACCACACATACAATAAAATACTAACATGAGAAAACAATTTCATCAAAAATTCCAATATAAACCATTACAAATGAGAGGACCAAAAAAAAATTAATTGAAAGCTACTAATATAATCAAAAGTCAAAACCCATACTTTTGGAAGTCCACATCTTATAAATCGAAAGAGTGACAAACCTGATTTGCTTGGAGAATCAAAGAAGAACAAGTAGATGGAGAATTTGAGAACTAGTGCTTGGAAAATCAAAGATGGTTTTGTCTTGGACAAACAAAGATAAGATTACTAGGTCAATTTTTTTTTTCTTTCCGTTTAGGGATTTTAGAAAGAATGAGAGGAATTTGGAGTAATGTGAATTATGGTCATGGGAGGGAAAAGCAAATTATTAGGCGCCTAAATATATATATTATTCTTTAATTTATTCCTTTATTTTTTAATTAAATATTATTAGGGTATGACAGTCTTAAATAATCAATATACCCGGATGACTTTTAAACGTCAATATACATCGATGGTTTTTAAAACCATCAATATTGAATGACACTCTTTCATAAGTGTCATTAACACTTGACATTTTAAATAAACCATTAAATGATTATGATGGTTTTTAAAAGCCATCAACAACTTGTGATGGTGTTTAAAAACCATCACATAGTCTTGACACATAAAAAAAAAATATCATTAATAAGTGTCATAAAATACCATTTTTCTAGTAGTGTCATAATTAGAAGTCATCTCAATAGTTTTTTTTTTTTTTTTTATAACTTTTTTTACATAAAATTTTTATTTATGTTTTAAGACCTAAACCTAAATATGTTAGCTGGCTGTTACACTTCAACATGGGCTACACGCGCCCCCATAGCTAGCTGCACCTATATTCTATATATAAACTAAACAAACCCTCATTTGTAAATCATGGCAGCAGTAATTGTTTGCTTGGAGTATTTTCGACTTCTTTCTTGTTTGATCTTGTTAGTCAACAATGGCTCAAGTCAGCAGCTTGAAGGCAGTTATGGTGGTGTTCGTGTTGGGCAATATGATTGGCTGCTAATGTGTCTGCACAAGGCAGCGATATGACGCCGGAGCCGGCTCCACAAATGGTAACCGGATCCAGATTCTCTCTCGTTTTCTCCCTCCTTGCTATCTTGAATCATTGAGTCGATGATTGTATATAAAACTTGTATTATTGAGAGACTGGGGGTTGTTCTGGATTAATCTATTCTTCGGTTATGTATTATTCACGATATTAATGGAATAAATATATATTTTTAATTAAAAATGGGTTTTTGATTTTGAATTACGAAAATTACACAAATAATGAGTTTGTTCGTTATGTTAAACATGAAGAGTCAATTTGGGACGTATGACATCTGAAAAATTAAAATAAGCTTCCTCAATAATTTTGACATAATAAACATATTTGCTAAAGCTTCCAAAATGATTATTTAATAATGTTGCAAGTTTAGATAATGACATAATAAACATATCCGATGGAAAGGTCACCTCATAGTAGGATATCCAACGCTGATGTAAGGCTGTATGTGGAGTAGATAGACCTTGAATCTCCTCTTTAGATCTCCTTCCGATATAAATAAAGTCGGTCCGTTATTACGAGAGAAAGTAGGGAATAGGGATGATAATGGGGCGGGTGTAGGGCAGGGTCTCCCACCCTATTTATTTTTTGAAACCCCAACCCTATATAAAACCCTATAATATATGAAGCGGGACGGGGAGAGGTGGGGTATGGTCTTCACCCATTTACTCTATTTATCTCATTTAACTAATCTATCAAAATTATTTTTTAAAATAATAAATATACAACCCAATAAATATGATATAATATATAAAACAATTCTAAAAAATTATTGAAAATCATCTCATAAACATTAAAAATAAACATAAATATCACAACTACACAAATAATTCAATAATTTGTAAACATAACATTAAAAGAAAAAAAACTAAATAATAAAAAAATAAAGATTATATTTTAAGCGGGGAGGGGATTATAAAACCCATCCCCGCCCCATACCCATTGCGGGTTATCCCCGCTCCATCCCTACCAAATTGAAACTTATCCCCACTCCATAAGGAGAAAATAGAGGGTTTAGTCACTTTTTTGAGATGATGTTTCAAGACTATCACCATTAGGGGTGGATACGGTTTGGTTTGGTTCGATTTTGGGCAAAACCGAAATGAACCGAAAATATTTCTGTTTATCCAAAATTAAACTGGTTTAAACCGAATAAGAAATGTGAACCGAACTGATTTTAATTGGTTCGGTTCGGTTCGGTTCCATTTGGTTTTGGGCCTAATGGGCCGGATAGTTTAATAGGTCTTTTTAATCTGTTTTAAAATTAATGAAGAGTGATGATATTTATACCCCTATAAAACTGTATATACACCCTCGAATTTGTAATTTTTCAAAGTTACAACTTTGCCCTTAAGTAAAACTATTTAATATATTCAATATATTAATTTCACAAACCGCAATTACAAAAACAAAAATTAAAGTTAATAAAATACCCAAAGAAAGAAATAAAAAAAAATTGGTGTGTTGTGTTTGAAGTGGTTACAGAGGTAGGTGAGTACTCAGTAGGAAGCAAATTCGTGTCTGATTCTTTTGGGCAATTCACATAGTTCTTCAATATCACTTGTTTGTTTGCTTGTTGCTCACTGCTTCACCCATTTTGCTCACCATTACTTTGCTTCTTCTCCGGTGCTGGGTATATGCCTCTATTTTTATGATTTATTTATCGACCCATCATTGTTTAAGTGAATTGATTTCTAGGTGTGCATGAAAGGAATTGCCTTTCACTAAACGAAAATAATTAAAACAGCAATGACAATCCCATGGTTCTGTAACAGATTCACTTCTTATAATAATCTATTAGGTTTTTTTTTCTTTGAAAGAGTAATATTCCATTAGTTTAGTATTTAACAAAAAGTTAAAATAAAAGGATATTTTTGGTAATATGTGGGGATGTGCTCACAAATTATAGCATTTTAAAAAAGAGTGGTGCTATTGGCACACCCCCTACTGATCTATTCATGCCCCACTTTTTAAATTATAGATTTTTTTTCCTTTATCAAAATTACTTAAAGAGACATACAATTTAAGAAAGAAATCTTCTACAAAGTAAATCTATTAAAATTTCATATTTCTTTTCCAAAAAAAAATTAATTCTTAAACCCGTAATCTGTTTCTTCTTTAAAAAAAAAAATTTAATTATTAAACCCTAAAATCTGATTCTTACATACATCTAAAATATTATGAAAGAGTTTGAGAACGATATCAAGAATATGGAAGATTTGTTTAAGAACGATATCAAATATCTTAAAGAATTGTCTAAGAATGACATAAAGCAAGAATTGTCTGACAATGATAGTAAGCATATAGAAACAATTCATTCTTTGAAATTTATTTTTTCTTTAGAATGATATCAAGCTGTCGTTGTGTTGAAGTACCCTGTTATTTTTTATTTTTTCGTTTCCATCATGAAATAAGAAGAAAAAAAAAACTAAAAAAAAAGAAATAAGAAGAAAAAAATAAATCAATCAATGAAGGTGAGAGAGATGTATACATATACAGAGATAAGAGATAGATCATATATGGTATGTATTAAGTTTGAAAAATAAGTAAATGGGTAGTTTTGGAAATAAACCAAAAAATTTAATAAAAACATTTAATTTTATTTAATTAAATCAAAATTTTAAAAAGTGGGGCATGAATAGATCAGTAGGGGGTGTGCCAATAGCACCACTCTTTAAAAAATTTAATGATATGTGCATACAAAAAGGGGTGCACATACGATTTTTCAGAGGTGTAAATACCGTCACTCATTAATGAATAGCTTAATGGGCCTAATTTTGGCCATTTGAATAGCCCAAAGCCAAATCAACATATTACATAATATAAAAAATATATTAATACATTCCAAAACATATTAATACAAAATAATAAGTTAATAACAAATCCATTCCAAAATATAAAAAACATATTAATACATTCCAAAATCCAAACTCCTAAATAAAAGTTCAAAATCAGTTAATAGTAGTACACTACATAATAATACCTCCCCAAAAATAAATAATCCAACTCCAAATAAAAATTACAACTAAAATAACTCCAAATAAAAATTACAACTAGTCAACTAAAATAACATTTCAATTCTAGTTTCCACACCACATTCCACATACATAAAAAAAATGAATTCCTTTATGTCACTCCACCTGCTACCTGTAGATACAAATAATTATATATGCATTTGTCACTCAATCTTTATGCTCCATAGAAACAAAAAACAATTATAATGAAAAATTATGCATATACCAACAATTAAAGGCTTCATGGTTTCATTAATCATTCATCCTTAATTTTTATCCTCCTCCATATAAACATTTGTCACTCCACTTTCATATTCAAAGGTAATGTGACTACTGTGAATATGTGATTCGAATATACACAATTAGACACATATATAAATAAACATATATAAACTAATATACACAAACAAAATATAAATAAACATATATACTTTTTTTTAACATCATTTCATTAGAAAAAGCCACCAAAGGGCAAAGAAAACAACAACAGTAACCATATTAAAAGGAATAAGGAATCATCATAAATGAAAGCATAAACTAGACAATGTTTTACTAGGAAGGACCCTTAAGAGATGTGTACTGATAATGTTAAATTTGACTGTTAAATTTGATGATATTTATACAATAAATATGTGCATGTAGTATATACGTGAAGTAATTATAGGATATATATATATATATATATATATATATATATTCACATTCATATACAGTCAAAATTTGATGATATTTATACAATAAATATGTGCATGTAGTATATAGGTGAAGTAATTATAGGATATATATATATATATATATATATATATATATATATATATGGGTCACTTTGATTATTGTTTTAATCTTCTATAGTTCACTTTAATTATTTGTGGGTCACTTTGATATATATTCAATATAACATAAGTTAAAGTTAAGCCCTCCAATTTTATCATGCATTATCCAGTCCAAGACAAAACAAAAGCACCACAGCTCATCAAAACCTGAGAACACCGTCCCACACAAAGCACTAAAACAGAGTAAGGGACGAAGAAGAAAAGCAGAGGCAAATGACCTTAGATCAAACTATAATATAAATAAACATATATACTGATAATCTCATTCTCATATACACATGACAAAACAACACAAGTAAACTGTCTATAAACATATATTATATATATCAACACAGATTATACACATTAGTCATTAACCAAATTGAGTATCAACAGTTCAACAGTTCACATTAGTCGAATATATATCAAGTATCAACAGTTCAACACTGTCTAATATACATAACCAAAATAAAAATGAAGCAATGAGCCTACGACATATTCGAATCACAGATTAGACACAAACAAATGAATAATCACTTTTTGAATCAACCTTTGTTAACCAAATCAAGAAAGAAAAGCTAAGTAAAAGAAAGAAAAGCTAACCAAATCACATATCGGACGAGCTGAAGGTTTGTCTCATTAAAGCTTGGCTGGCGAGAAAGACGAGCAGATCGGATAAGACAAGAAGAAAATTAGAAGAAAAAGAAGAAGAAGAAGAAAATTAGAAAAAGAAAAAGAGAAAGTGACAAACCTTGTAGTTGTAGGAGTAAATCGGATGTTGAGGAAGTGAGGAACCGAGTTGAGAAGAGCAGATCGGAGGCTGAGGAAGTGAGGAATAGTCAAATAGAGTTAAGGAATAGAGTTGCTGTGTGGTCGTGTAAGAGAAAGAACACTAGAAAAAGGTTAGGTTTTTTTTTTTAGTTTTACAGGGGGTTTAATTGGTTCAAACAGGTTCTTAGAAAAGCAAACCGGTTTAAACCGAAAACTTTTTCGATTTCAATTTTTAAACCGGTTTAAACCAAATAATTCTACGAACTGAACCGAACACCCTTTTTTCCGTTTGGTTAGGTTCCGAATTTAGTGCCCACCCCTAATCACCACTTTAATAACTTATGTTTTAAAGGCACTAAAGTAAGTGACTTCCAAAAATACCTTTACTTTTAATATTTTTTATTGTATCTCTGACTTTAACTTTCTCTTACTTTTATGTTGTCTGAAATCTACTTCTCTCTCTGACTTTAAATTTTCTATAAATTGAGATCCAAATTCATCTTCTTCTCCAACCCGTGGTCGTTGTCCATCTCCTTCTCCAACTCTTGGTCGCTGTTCATCTCCTTCTCAAACTCTTGGTCTTGTTCTCCTCTTCGTTTGTCTACAAATCATGCTAAGGTAATCCCATTTCTTGTGTTTTTTTTGTTTTGTTTTGAATCTTCCATTTGTAAAGTTGTTTGAGGTACTTAGGTTTAGTTGCATAGTCTATGAAACCTCAAATTTTAGAAGTCTCGGACGTAGTTAATATGTTCAGAGACTTTTCAATTATATGTTTGAAACTTTTCAAACGGCTCCGAAACTTAGGTTTAATATGTTTCGAGACTTTCATTAATATGTCCGAGACTTTGATTTAATATGTTTCGAAGTCTCGGACACTATTTTCGAAAGTCTCGAACATATAGTTTGCAAAAGTCTCAAACATATAGCAAAAAAGTCTCAGACATTGTTTTCAAAAGTCTTGGAAAGCTTGATCCTCCGAAACTTTTGATTGACACTCCGAGAATTTTGTCTCATCCTCCGAGACTTTTTGGGGTGTCCGAGACTTTTGTTTTATGCTCCGAGATCTATGGACTTTATCCCGAGACTTATCAATCATTTTCCGAGACTTATTACATGATACCATATTTAAGTTTTTATTCATTTTTATTGTATAATTCCTACTGTTATTATGTTTTATGATATACCAACTTTATTTTGTTAATATTTTTTGTACAGGAAAATGGATCAAGTTAGAATCGTTAAATCCTATAACGGTCGATGGGAGCAACTACCAGATGAAATCCAAAGGTTTGTTGGCTCAGATAATTAGGGAATATACGTGTCAAAGAATTTACTTTTGAAGAGCTGTTGGCACGTGTGCAGTCCATTGTCAACTATGATCCAAACAAATAAAATATTGATCTACATTCAATATCAATTGTTCTTGGCACTACATGTCGTACATTTGTAAGAAACAACGATGATGTTCAGTTTATGCTAGTGGAAGATAGGGTGATTCCTCAAGTATGTGTTAACCTAATTGAAAGGAGGTGTGGAGGTGTGATGGGTGATGAAATCCCTCTTCATGGAAATCCCCAAGATTATCCATTCGTCAGCGGTAGTAACCAAATGTTCACACAACGGAGTGGGACCTATAATGATGGAAATCCCTAAGGTCTACAAAACATTTGCAATGTCCTGCATGTAGCAGTTCACCTTGCAGCTGACGTTGAACCTCATTTTAACGATTACTTTAAGCATCAATTTGAGGCCAATATGGAGCCGAATATAGAACCCAATCATGATCATGTAGATGTCCGTGAAAACGTTGTTGAAGAACCTATACAACGTCAAACTGAAGGAATGCTTGTACAAGGTCACCATCCCCATTATAGTGTACCGGATATGCCCGTGACATCCGATGTCCCGGAAAATATTAATATCGCAGTTTTCGATAATCAGTCAACTTGGGTTATTCCCGAATCCGAAGCGTATTCATTTGGTCAAGTGAACAATACCATGAGATCACGTGAACCTAACACTTTGATTTACAAATGTCAATTTTTTTTAAAAAAAGCGATTGAAAGAGGTTAGTAGGTCTCCATGTAATGAGGGAGAACTTTGAATGGAAGGTGAAAATGTCTAACAAGTCGGTTCTATATTTGGTATGCAAGATTGACAACTGTACGTGGAAATTAAAAGCGGTGATGAGAGATGAAGGCACATACTTTCAGGTGAGAAGTTTTGTAAGTGAACACAGTTGTCCCGTTGAGGAGGTCCACTGGCGCCACTGACAGGCTAGTGCGGTCATAACTAGTGAAGTAATAGCTCGTAGACTCCAACAACATGATGGTCGTCTAATGTGACCTAAATACATAATTACGGATATGAAATCAATGTATGACATCCAAATTATGTACAGTAAGGCTCATCAAGCCTTGTATTATGCGTTGGCATTGACCTATGGATAGTATGAAGAAACGTTCAAACTACTGTTATCTTTTGGATATGTTTTGGAACAACACAATCCTGGCACAATCATAAAATTACAGTGCACTGAGGACAATAAATTTTTATATTTCTTCATGGTGTTAGGGGCTTCAATTAGAGGTTTTCGACGGTGTATGTGTCCTGTGATTGATGTTGACAGTACCTTTCTAAAAGGGAGATATACGGGTATAATGTTTATGGCAACATCACAAGATGGCAATGAACAAGCATATCCAATAGCTTTTGGTTAAATGGATTCAAAAAACAACATTTCTTGGGAGTGGTTTTTGGATTGCTTGAAGGGTTCCCTCAGTCATATTGAAGATTTGGTTTTCATTTCCGATAGACATGCTAGTAGAGAAGTTGGGATAGCTAGCGTCTTCCCATATGTAACCCATACTATATGTGCTTGATATTTTTTTGAAAATATAAGGAAACGTTTCCGTAGAAAACATGTAGCACATATAATGTTTACAACAGCGAAATCATATAACTAGAATTACAATATGATCGGCACATGGAGGAGTTACATAACCTATCACATAATGCGTACGATTACGTGGACGATTACAAGAGGGAAACACTTGTGGACGCAAATTCAGTGCCTATCATGTCGGTGAGGCATCCTAATACTTGGGGTAGTGCTTGAAGACATAAGACAACGTGTTGTATTACTTCCAAAATCATAAAAGGACAAACAATAAAAAGCTCATCTGGGACGCCTACAAGAGAATCGATGTCCCTCCGTATCAGAGAGGACATCCACACAGAAGTGTAGAAGATGTGGACAAATCGACACAATAGTAGACGGTGTACTAGCCCTCTGGTGCTTACGGCAACAATAGCCAACCTGTCCCTGACCAATATCGTCGCAAGTGTAGCGTGTGCCACCAAGTCGGGCACAACAAACAAACATGCCCGACCAATGAGACAAATCCTAGGACCCTGTAAACTATAATGATAAAGACTTTTATCTTATTTGTACCCGTACTTTTAAAAATGATGTAACTTTATTGACATGTACTTGGTAATGACATCCACCTTTCATGATGATTAAATTAATGCATGTATGTAGGCTGAATTATTGAAAACATGTGGGATTGTTTCATTTATATGTTCCAAGACTTATGTTTATAAGTTCCTAGACTTATGTTAATATGTTCCGAGACTGTTCAAAAGGTCTTTGAGAGTATTGTAAAAGTCTTGGAGAGTTACATTTACTGAAGGCTCGGAGAGTATTTCAAAGGTCTCGAATAGTATTTAAAAGTCTCAGACAATATTGTAAAAGTCTCGGAGAGTTACGTTTACTGAAGTCTTGGTGAGTATTGTAAAAGTCTCGGAGAGTTACGTTTACTGAAGTCTCGGATATTATTTCAAAGATCTCATAATGTATTGTAAAAGTCTTGGAGAGTAACGTTTAGGTCTTGAAAAATACTGATAGTCTTTTGTAAGTTGTAAAATATTGGCATATTTTTCAAAATCAATATAAGGCAAACATCCAACAACAGTGTATGAACATCCAAAAATGTACAATAATATTGGCATATTTTCGTCTAATCTAAAAAGTAATATCAATTATGTACATCCAAAAACTTGTTATAGGAATATCAAATGTTACAATAATATCAAAATGTTTCAACCAGCCTTAGAGTTACAAAAAAATTCAACGACCATATTCAACCGTCGTCACTCCATCTGAGTATCTCTCCACTTAGACTTCTTCTTTCTTGCTACTGTGTGCTCGATCAATAACAGTGTATGGGGACCACATTTACCGCTATTAAAAAACACAAGAAATGTGATTTCAATTAAATCAACAACGTGAATATAAAAGCCTTCAACATTTTCACTTTTAACTTACTCTTGTGATTGTTGTGGCACATTAGATCTCTGTATTATGGCCATATGTATCGCCGAGGCAGCCGTCTTACATGGAGGTTTTTGTTTCATTCTGTTCGCATAAAATCCGACCTATGCAAGCATCGATGGTTTAAAAGCCACTGTAAGCAGACAACCTATTTGTTCCTATGCTGAAATGAAACCTCCTACATAAATGGATAGTAAAGGTGGATTGACTGGTCAACGAGTTCAATCTTGGCCATAATCCAATGACATCCTCCGATATTGCATGACAAAAAATGCTACAATGAAATATAAAGTAATTTAAGATACGTTGAAATAGAAAATCGAATATCCAATTTCATTTCCAATACACTCACCGTGTAAATCTCGTGTCATGGTCGACATCCAGGAGTTCTTTCTCCACTGACCTAAACAAGAGCGTCCTCGGGCTAAGTGTGAGTCATGATAGGCCAGGTTCTATCAGGTGGTCTCTCAACATCACTGAACATATTGGTCTGTTGGATGTGTATAAATGTCTGTTTAAGAAATAACCAATATAAACATCAAAATGTACTAAACATGCAAGAAAGTCTACGTCTCATAAACAACAAAACTTACATAGAATTGTGTATCAATCATCTCTACGCTATGACTGTAGACCTCAAGATAAGTACATTGGCGTTTTCGTACGATTTGCAAATATTCATCCATGTGTTGACAAAAAGAAACCATATCAAACATTAAAAAATTAAGTGTGTCAATGTATAAATTTTTTGGTAATATATAACAATACAAAAAGAAGTAATTCTGACTCAGCAGGGCAAAATTTGTGGGCCACAATCCTAGCATTCTTCGGCCTACATGGGTCGGTGTAGGGGCTAGTTATTTGCCAACCCGTTTGCGTGCCCGCAATGGTCGTTCCATCGGCAAACTATGATCCCTACTGCCTGAAGCCCCATGTCATATGTGTGTAGTGTTTGAAGAGACAACTGCAGGGACATGGGTAACTGTAGATATGGTATGAACAATGGCATATACTGTAGGGATAATGTCTGAAGAGGCAACAACAGGGACATGGGCAGTAGTCGATACCGTAGGGAAAACAATAGATACTGTAGGGATAATGTGTGAAGAGACAACATCAGTGACATGGGTAGCTACAGGCATTGTAGGGACAACAACATATATAATAGGTTCTGAAGTTGTTGTCTCTGGTTGTAGTGCAGTGCCCGGCTGGGCAGTCGTATCTGTATGTCCCATAGTGGCCTGTGAATTGTCTGCTCTCCTCTGTGATGTTACCCATGTAGCCTCAAAATTTAAATGCCCATCCGTATGCATCTCATTCGAAGTCCCATAGAGTGCACGTATCATTAACCAACTCCTTGTGTTGTTCATGTCTGTTCTTCTCACTCCTATGGACCTTCTCCAGTAATTCCCGTACGGCGTCCATGACTTCTGTAAATCGACATTCCCAAAGGTCTGAAACTGCCTGAAGGAGGAAATCACACATCAAGGTTAAAATTCAAATTCTTATCTGAAAGTGACGTCATGAAATATCAATTTATATACTTCTCGTACAAGAGATCGTCGCTCTGTATGTCCGCCTGTGCCTCTACATGCATGTTCCCTCACCATCGGTCTAACTCTGACACTGGTTTGCCTAGCAGGTACTTCCTTAAGGAAAAAATAACACATCAGAGTTATAATGGACAATTATTGTCTAAAATTGAAAATAACCAATAAAAATTCATATACCTCTCGTGTCTCTGTATCTGTAGCA
Source organism: Dipteronia sinensis (assembly GCA_033220585.1). Taxonomy (NCBI): domain Eukaryota; kingdom Viridiplantae; phylum Streptophyta; class Magnoliopsida; order Sapindales; family Sapindaceae; genus Dipteronia; species Dipteronia sinensis. The sequence continues at coordinate 84,156,990 of CM065636.1, read as the reverse complement.
ACCGTCTCAGAAGGTCGCACGATTTTCGTGTTTGATAATGATAGGACAGGTGTGGACATGACAGGACTGCTCGGGCTAGGAGAATCAAAGGTCTTCATTGAATCAGGTTTATGGTAGAAACAGCCTCCCTCGTAGTACCATTGACCCAGCTCCTCATCCATAGGTCTCAATTCAGCTTCCGTAAACATCTGAAATGTTTGCGAAAAATACGACATTATAAATTTGTCCTTGAAATCATATTCAAAAAATTCCAATAGATAATCACCTTTGTGGTGAAAATCTTTAACTGTTTTTTTGAACTCGGTCGCTCCGTGAACTCCAACTTTAGAATATGCGGGAAGGGTCTTTCTTCCCTACTAGTGGCCACTTATGTGGCAAGGGCTGTGATAACTTCAAAAGCAAAAACCTACAATATATCCGATGAAAATGGTAATCATCAAGTTTGAAAGGCTGACCAGTAGTGCGTATGCAAAGTCGTAATTGGTGTATCTATTCCTCGGTTTTTTCTTTGGCTGAAGTGCATTTTTGAACCAGAAAATGGAGTTCTTGTACACAAACGAACCCCACGAGAATGCATTGAACGCATCCAAGTCCTCAACAAGGTGCAATTGCCATATAGGGATGGAATACTTCTCATCCAATCCGGTCAATACACAGTTGACCATTAACAACAAACATAATCCATTGGCTGGGTTCATCGACCTTGTCCAATCAAACCTTCAAGTTTGCTAAAACTGACCTCATCTCGACCACCAAAGTACCTTTTGTGTATGCCATTCTCCACCGCATCATATACATCTGTGTAGGGGATGATTCTGAAGTTCAACCTAGTTATCAAACAAAACTCCACCCTTAAAAAACGGATGCTTTGGTTACCCAACATGAACCTCATCTCATCGGTGAGTTCGTCGTGGTGTAGCTCACGCAATAGCAACCGATGCACAATACCACCGAAAAGCTTCATTTCGCGATGCATGCGTAGCAAATGGCCAAAACAAGAGCCATGAAACTTCTCATGGACTAGGATTGCATCTTCCCCTAATCCGGTAATTGCGTCTTGAATAACTGTGAGAAGTCGTAAGTGGTTGTGTTTGGCGATTTTTATGCTGTCTAAGAACTACTGACTATTGGGAATTTTTAAACTGTCCCTCAAATTCACCATCTGCAATTCACAACCAATATGCAGAAATAATTAAAAACAAATGTCTGATAATTTTCCCAGTAAGTCTCGGAAGAAAATAGAAAAGTCTCAGAAAGTATTTTAGAGGTCTCTGAACATGTTATCAAAGTCTCAGAACATGCTATCAAAGTCTCGGAATGCTTATAGAAAACTATATCAAAGTCTCGGAGAATGTTACAAAAGTCTCGGATTCAAGTCTCGGAGAGTCTTACAAAAGTCTCAGAGATTGTTACAGAAGTCTTGGAGTGTGTTACAAAACCTTTGTTGATTTGAGACTTCTATAACACTGTCCGAGTCTTCTTTCACACTCTCTGAGACTTCTATCAATCATTATTGATCTGAGACTTCTGTAACACTTTTCGAGACTTCTATTGAGACTTTAGAACATGCTCCGAGACTTTCACTAACATATTTACTGCTCATTGTCTTCCCCAATCTAACCCTAGAAACCAAAAACCAGGTCTAAAACTAATAAACCTTAGAAATAAGATCTAACAATGCAAAAATACAAAACGAATGTATAACCCAACAAAACACAATCAAATCGGTATTCAAAATCAAATCGTTGAAGTTACATACTTTTTTTTTATCGAAACCAAAATGGAAATGGAAATGGAAAAAAATTATTCCTCGCCATATACTGTCAAAATCCGGTTGCTTGGATGCTCTTTCTACTCTTTTTGTTAAATGAAAAGAAAAAAACTACAAATGAAACATAGGTTTTCAAAAATTCCATTTAGTTTTTGAACTCCCCCATAAGTGTGGGTCCCTACGGGGCCTCGTACCCGCGGGTTATTTTTTCATTCCTAAGAGAAAGATTGAACTCTTAAAATTAAGACTGAGACGTGTGAGTCATTGATTAAGCAGAAGACTTTAAGTAAGCTACTCTTAAAATTAGGATGAGATTTGTGAGTCATTGATTAAGTAAAATACTTTAATTAAGACGAAGTAGGTAAATCTAATGATCGATAGTTGTGAAACTAATTTAAAGCCAGTTTTGTATTGCTTTTGAAAAGTTAAAATCAGCTTATTTCAAAAATTTGACATAAAATGATGCTTAGTAAAACTTTCAAAAGTGATTAATTGATAATCTAGTAAGTTTTGACAGTGATTTCGAGAAGTGACGGGAGTTACTTTTTGAAAGTGATTATAGAATAATCCATTTGATCATTTAATGAATCTTTTAAAATATATTTATTATCCTTATGAAATCAAGTTAAAATCATTTATATATCTTATTTCATCATAAAATTAAATATTCTACTTAAATATTGATTTGATTTATAAAATCGTGTAAAAATATTTTTATTGTTCTTATAGAATTTTTTTTTCTATTTTAATATTGATTTAAAATATATAATTAATGAAAAAAAAATGAAGTAGAGTTATAAAATCATGTATATTTAAGTTATTGTAATTAATCGCAATACTTTTACAATAAAAGTACCAAACATATGTATATTGCTTGAGCTATACAATAGTTTTAAAAATAAAATTAGTCAAACATCTACCTGATTAACTTCACAACTGATTATTCCTCCAGTACAACTAGCAGTGATTATAATAAAAGTTATATCAATATCAAACTGTCCCTTAAATAAAATCAGTCTGTCATAAAGAGAGAAATACTATATATAGGTTTGATTCAGTGTGAAATATCACATGTTTTTTCGTGCATGATTTGACTCTATAACGTTACCAAATCGGGATGTCAACTATTTTCGACTCTATAACGTTACCAAATCGGGATGTCAACTCTAGTATATGTTTTTTTAGGAATGTTGCAAACATTAGCTTATAACGAGTGGTATTGAAGTGAGCCTCAACTTTTTATCCGTTGTGAGGCCTCACAATCCGGCCCAAATAGGATCCACAAGGAGATGGATTAGACCAAGGGTAGAGCCCATCAAACAAATATTTAGAGATTGTACCTTACTTTGGAAGGACCAAAGGTTAGAACCCCAATAGGCTATGGGTTGGAGCCCGAACATGACAACGACTTGTGATGTGATTAGGTAGAGGAGAATGTCACAATCCCACAATCGAATAAATAAAGAGCAATGTTATTGTTTTTATTTTGTTAGTCCATCAGGAGTTCATAATACATGCCACTATCAGACCAAGGAGAAGCCCAAACTTGAAGCCCATTAGGGAAGAACCTATCACAAGCCCAATCTTTAGCTTTAGTCAGCCAAAGCCAGCCTCTATGAAGCTTTAATGAAACGTAACATTTTATGTTGATATCTGATCAAGTTGAAAAGAGATATCTAAGGCACCTAAGATGGCATGCTGTGATTGGCTTTGGCAGATTACTATTTAGGTGGACTGATAATGGTATACATATGAAGAGATAGTGAGAGAATCAGACCTAATTTCATTCGATTGATTTTAGGTTTTTTGATCTCTTTCTCTCTCTAAAATTCTCTCGATTGTTCTTGAGTATTCTTGAGTGTTCTTGAGAGATTTGTGCTCTTTTGTTTAGATTTGTGCATCTGGTGTGTAATCAGTGTTTGTACGTGTAATCTATATTGAGAGGTTGTTCTTATGGTTGTATTTGCTCACTGAAAGTGAGAGGTTAAGGGTTGATTGCTTTAGTGGTAATAGATTGGGTTTTGTGTGTGGGTTTTTTGGGTTTCTTCTAGGTAGATCTTTGGTTTGTAACATAGAATACTCATATAGTGAAGTGAACCTCTTGCCTGGCTCAATGTGGTTGTAGGCTTGGTTTATCAAGCTGAACCACGATAAAATCATGTGTTCTCTCTTCTCTCTGCTTTATTTTTGTTTCTTAATTATCTTGTTTACTTTTTTTTTTGTGTTTGGTGTTTCCTTGTTCTTGTATATTGTAAATGAATCTTGCAGGTTCAGGTACAAGAACATGTTTCTTGTTTGGCTTTTGAGTCGACCAAAACCCAAATAGTTTTCTTGTAGGGAGACTTGGATGAAATCATCTATATATCTTAACCGGAGGGTTTTGAATCTAATTCTAAACCCTCCCATGTGTGTCTTCTTAAGAAATCTCTATATGGGCTTAAGCAAGCCCCTAGACAATGGAATAAGAAGTTTGGCAATTTTATTACTAGTATATGTTTCAATAAAAGAAAATTTGATGAACGTTTCTATTTCAGTAGTGAAAATATCAATACTTTTATCTATTTGCTTTTATACGTTGATGATATGTTAATTTCTAGTAAGAATATCTCTAGGATTATAGAGTTAAAGGAGAAGTTGAAGTGTGAATTTGTTATGAAGGACATAGGTAATGCAAAACTGATCATAGGCAAGGAAATTGTTAGATTAAGGGAAGAGAATATGTTGTGTTTGAAGCAGTCCAATCATTTGAAAGACATATTTGCAATGAGAAATTGAAAGCCTGTCAATGTTCCTCTATGTGCTAACTTTGTGTTGTCAGCTGTTTTGTCTCCTAGGTCATTAGAGGAAAGTAGATATATGGAAAATGTGCCCTATTTTAGTGATGTAGGATCTGTGATGTATCATATGATAAGCACTCGATTTAGCACAAGCCATTAGTGTACTATCTAGGTATATGGCCAACCCTAGGAAAGGCTACTAGAATGCCATGAAATGGCTTTTGAGATATATTAGCTCTACCACTTATGTAGGGCTGAGCTATGATTATTCCAATAGCGTGTTAGATTTGGTTGGTTATGTAGTCTCTGACTATGCAGGTGATAGAGATATGAGGAGGTCCACCACCTCCTATTTTTTTCACCATTGCTGGCTGCTGCGTTAGTTGGAAAAGTCAACTACAATCAGTTGTGGCTCTTTCAACAATTGAGGCAGAATATAGAACTGTTACTGAAGCTATAAATGAAGCCATTTGGCTTCATGGTCTACTACGTGAAATATGGCTATTTAAAGGTAGAGTTGTGATCTTTACCAATAGTCAAAGTGCTTTGCACTTGTTTAAGAACCCAGTATTTCATGAGATAACTAAGCACATAGAGGTAAAATACCATTTTATAAGAGATAAAATCTCTACAGGTATTGTTAAAGTGGAAAAGATTTACACTGAAGAAAATCCAACTGACATGGGAACTAAAGTGGTTCCCTATAGCAAGCTCAAACATTGTTTGAACTTTCTGAAAATTGGTGACTATGGTTAGGCTGTTTATAGAGTCTTAAGCTAGGTTTAGAACAACTTACTTTACTATATGAACTATGATGAACTAAGGTGGAATTTGTTGTTATTTTTTTAGTCTATCAAGAGTTTATAATATAGGCCACTATCATACCAAAGAGAAGCCCAAACTTGACGCCCAGTAGGAAAGAGCCCATCATAAGCCCAATCTCGAACTCAGTCAACCAAAGTCAACCTCTCTAAAGATATAATGAAACACAACCTTTTGTGTTGATATCTGATCAAGTTGAAAAGAGATATTTGAGACACCTTAGATGGCATGCTGTGATTGGCTTTGGCAGATTACTTGTAACACCCCAAATCCGAGACACAACGGACCGTGATGTTACGTGATTCGAACCTTACAAAAACCATAATTCACAAATATTCACAATTAGATTCTTCAGCAATATATCCACAAATTACAATACTCAAACCTGATACCATTCATTTTACTAAAATCTACAGAGTCTAATATATTTACAACATTAAATAAATCCTTAAACACATATGCATATGGAATAAAATATGCGATACATATCTCTAAGATTGCTAACACAAACTCCATTGTTTCCGTATCCAAGAACTTAATCTGCAAAATGTTGGTGACGATGGGTGAGCCGCCTGTTCGGTAAGTAAATTCATGCATACCATGTAAAATAAAATAGTCTTTGTAAAATTTTTATATTCAAAGCTTTGGTTATAAACTTTAAGAAGATCGAATTCCATCAAAATAATATTTAACAAAACATGTAAGCAAAAAACATTTAATACAATTCATATAATAAATACCAATATAACAAGCGAAATAGTCTTTATAAATCATTTATATATTCATAATCTTAAATCATTGGTAGAATAGACATTTATAAATCATAAGATCTAAAATAATAATAATTTAATGCTTTTTAATTTGACGGAAATAAACAATACAAATTAATCATTTTATAAAACAGTAGACAAATAGCTCATGTCTCAAAGTGTCACAAATCTCAAATAGTGTCACCCATAGCCCGGTGACCTGGTCTAAATAATTCTAATTAGTGTCACCTGTAGCCCGGTAACCCAGCCCAAATGATTCCAATAGTGTCACCCGTAGCTCGGTGACCTGGCCCAAATAATTCCAATAGTGTCACTCGTAGCCCGGTGACCCGACCCAAAGAATTCATATAATACATTCAATTAGCCAAATTAGAAAACAATCACTCTTGTTACCTTGTTGAATCGTATATTAGAAACATTAATTTTGAAAATAAGAATAGCAACAAAATAACTTTTCGTATATTGTATCTTATCAACATTTCAAAAACAATTATTTCAAAACATTTTAAATACTTTAATTACCATACAAAGTTGTAAATCACATTTACGAACAAAGTAGTGACTACTTAAGGAGAAACCAATAACGTAACTTACTTATTCCAAATCATAAATCAAAATAGATAAAATATTTAAATACGTAATATATATTTATATACACACACACATTCGAAAAGTCATGGATGTACATATAATTAAGGGATATTAAGATTTTAGTCCCTCTAGTTAGCGTTAATATGGGTTTGGTCCACTAGTTTTTGGAATTACCAACTTTAGTCCACTTGTTCTTTGATAATACCTATTCCAGTCCCTACGGTCCAATTCCGTTAGGTCAAAGTTAGATTTTCGTTTATTTTAGTCCACTAGTTTTTGTAAATTACTAACTTTAGTCCACTAGTTTTTGGAATTACTAACTTTAGTCCACTGGTTCTCTGACTTTCATTGACTTTCGTTAGATTTAACGAAGACCTTTACCAGTGGACCAAACCAAGATTAACGCTAACTAGAGGGACTAAAATCTTAATATCCCAATTTAATCGGTAGCCTTTTTGTATAATAATAATAGTATAAGCAGTCAAACAGAATATGCATTGAAATGGTATTAAAACTGAGTTACAAAGGAATTAGTTTCAAAACATTTTATATACAATCCTTACTGAAACAATTTTATTAACACAAGTAAAATCATTTACAGAATATAATAAGGTGGAGATGCTAAAAACAATAATTCAATGATTCGAAAAATAAAAAAACCATGGATGAATTTCTTACATAATATATTTACTCATTTGAAACCATGTATAATACGCCATGATCATGTATGAATTTACATACCTCGAATCAGCATAAGAATTTAGCTCTACGTCAAAACACCAAAACTCACACGAAAACCCTTTCCAAAAACTGCAGCCGATTCCTTTAATATAATAAGGAGGCTGATCTTCTGTATACGGTGCATATTGTAAGGACCTCGATTTTATGATTGGCTTATTTCATGACAAACCACACCACATTGGGGATGATTGTGTAATGGGTAGCTTAGGTCCATGTTGGCAAGCTTCAAAGCATATCCATGACTTCAAGAGCAAAATGTATACTCACTTGACTTTGTCTCTTGAAGAGTTTAGGTGTACACATATACTTCATGCATGCCTTGTTCATCTTGCATTTGTGTTCTTTATTGTTTATATGTGTGCATCCATTATACAACTCACAATGAGCACGTCTTTGTTTGTCCTTACGTGTGGTTGTTTTTGTTCTACGTGTTCCGTGTGTGTTCAGAAACGTCCTCACTCGCACGATGGTGTGCTTGTGTTGTGTCTGCACTTGCATGTTGGTGTGCTTAAGTCTTAGCGCGATTTGTGACCATAGAGAGGTTCCATTTGTCCTCTCTTGGATTAGTATTTGGTTACATGGTTTTATACCATGATTGTGGGAATTTTGTTATTGACCAATTCTGACCTTTGGTCACTCTTTTGACCATAAATCTTTCTACGTTTATCCAAATCTTATTTTCTTAATTGGAGTAGAAAGTATACTTCCATACCTTTCTAACGGTATATTATTCATAATATTTTATGACCGTTTAGGTTGGTTTTGAAGTCTCCAAATAGACCACTGAAACAGAGCATCTCTGTTGTTATCCGGTTTTGACCTTTGGTCACTTAAATGACCATAACTCTTTCTACAGACATCAAACCTCATTCTGTAAATTGGAGTAGAAAGTAGACTTCCATACCTTTCCAACGGTATATCATACAAAAGGTTTCGATGTCGTTTGGTCATGTTTTGGGTCGCTTGTTTCTGGAGCTGGAGTGCTGTCCAGTGTGTTAGGCGACATGCAAGGCCACTTGAGCATGTCGCCTCCAATGTCACCTCAGACATGTTTTTCTTCTCCAGAACGTTAGGCGACATGTTAGGCGACTTCCATGTAGCCTCCTAGGCGACTTCCATGTAGCCTCTCATGTCGCCTGACACCAAAACGGGGCATTTTGGTCTTTTCGAATCAGCCCGTTTTTCCCACCTTTAAAAACCCCTCTTTCTCTTCTTATTTCCCAACTCTCCTAAATTTACAAAAACCATAGAGAGAGAGAGAAAGTCTTGAGAGAGAAAGCTTCCTTTAAGCTTCATTAACTCTCCAAACCCAAAACCATCTCATTCTTGCATCATTCCACATCATTTGAGCATGGGTCTTCATTGTTTCATGACTAGGTAAGCAAGAACTTCCTTGAATATCATTTACAACATTTTTATGTTGGTTCCAGGTTTTGGATTGCGCAGCGGAATGGTGTTTTAAAATTTTTTATGCAATCATCAAGTAAACCTATTTGTACAGTAATAATCGAAAACAATAAGAAAGAGAAGAAACTATTTTATACCAGCGTTTTAAGGCTCCTTCTTTCTTTTCCGATCTGCTTCCTGATTTGAACCACAAGATCTTCTCGGCTATGTCCCGCGATTGGCAACAGCGTGTGGGTGCGTCATGGGTTTCAGGAACTTAAGTGGAGGTAGAAAAAACTAACGAAAACAACTCTTGTTTTCTAGGTGTGTAATTCGGCCACCATGAATCAAAGAAAAAAAATTATTATTTTTTTCTCTTTCTCTAGCAGCACACCTCTCTGATTTCTTCTTTTTGTTTCACGCAACCAATTGTATTCAATACAATTGAGAGAACTCAAATATTCTCTTCTCTTAATTACGTGTATCAGTTTTCAAAAGCAAATATATATCTCATATACATTTATTCTTTTAACTGATAACCTTTATTAATTAATCGTTTAATTAATAAAAGATAATTAATGGTTTGAATTTAAACCTTTTAAATTCAACTTTATAACACCCTCCAACTAATGATGAATTGTATAATTAAATAATCTAATTATTTAATTACATAATCATTAATATTCATTAATTAAATAATCTCATTATTCAATTAATTCCCGAATAAACACGTGTCACTTTCGTAACCCAATTAATTGGACAATCCAATTAATAAACCGTGACCCTTGTTACCTTAATCAATCGGGCTAACAATGGGACATAATGGACCCACAGTATTTCGAGCTCCAATAATCCTTAGAAATAATTAATTAAACTCTTTAATTAATATTTCATGATTATTAACTTCGGTGTTATTCCACTAAAAAACCCGAAGCTACATTCTCTCAACTGTAGATGTTTTTATACAAAGCAATAACTTTTGGTGTCCATCGATATAGCTATTACATATGGCATAATCCTCCACAAGTAGTTCATAATTAGAGCTGGATTATAATGTCCGTTATACCCCTCTAATTACATCTTTTCCATTAAGTACCATTGATTCTCTAATGAACAATAAATCCTACATTCCTCACGGAATTAGGAGAGCGCTCATATTGTTCAAGCCCCGAATCAACCCTTAAGGGAACTACTATCTACTTCTCGCAAGAAGGAGTGGATTCCACTATTGTGTACAAACCTTCCCAGCCACAAGCCAAACCGTGATTCCAACATACGAAGCATATTGACCTGGAATGTAACTCCGATCTCACCCATGGTATATCAAAAACCACGATCTAACCTGAAGGAGTCCATAAGACACTCAGGATTAAGATCACCCATATATAGCCATCATTTGTCGATATATATGAATCTCATCATGTAACGGATCTTATTGAGAGATTCATATAGATCGTGGCCCAGTCCTATATGATCACATCATACAAGGTGCCTCCATTCTCATATCACCATATGAATGATCCAGGATAAGATCACCGTACATTACGAAATGGACCGCAGCTGTAGATTAACCACAAATAAAGTACCCAGCTTTATTTGCTATCTAGGGACTCTTTAGATTGCTCGTTTCAAAATGAATCCATCTGTATATGACAATCATATACTCAGTTTGAAATTACATCTGGCAATCTTGGATGTTAAGTACACATGTTATATATAAATGTATGAGACAATTTGAATGAATAAACTACTTCTTTTATTTATGTTCAATTCACATTTACAAATTACAAGCTTTAGGGCAAAAATCCCAACATTTTAAACCAAAACCCATCTTTCCACCACCAACTGTTGAACCTCAAACTGTTTCACAAGCCCTTAAGGAACCAAAATGGAGAGTTGCTATGTTTGAGAAACTTACTGCCCTTCTCAAGAGTGGGACATGGGAATTAGTCCCTCGTTATCCATCTCAGAATATTGTAGGAAGCAAGTGGGTCTACCGTGTCAAAAGGAATCTGGATGGCAGTGTTGCTCATTACAAGGCCAAACTTATTGCCAAAGGCTTTCACAAATGACCCGGAGTTGACTTCTATAAAACCTTTAGTCCGGTTGTCATACCCAAGACAATCTGCTTGGTGCTTTCAATCACGACTAGTCGTGGGTGAGTGCTGCATCAACTTGATGTAAACAATGTCTTCCTTCATGAGCATCTCACTGAAGAAGTTTACATGTCACAACCTCCCAGTTTCGTTAACACTACCATGCCCAATCACGTTTGTCACTTGAGAAAATCCCTTTCTGGATTAAAACAAGCTCCGCGAGCTTGGTTCCATGAATTGAAGCAGTTTATTATGTAACTTGGATTTATCAATTCTCGTTCTGATACTTCTCTTTTTATCTATTCTGCCAACATAGTAACAACTTATTTTTTGGTTTAAGTCAATGACTTATTGCTCACATGCAGTTCATCTACATTCATTCGAAGTATTATTGTTGCACTTGCTTAACGTTTCTCCATCAAGGATTTTGGTATTCTTTATTACTTTTTGGGATTGGAAGTTTTGCCACGTCTCAAGTCATAACCCTAATCAGCCTTGGTACAAAACTTTCTCCTGTAGATGGCTTTTCATCTGTAGATGCTATAAAATTTCGCAGTCTCATTGGTGGTATGCAATATCTTGCCATATCTCGACCTGGCATTGCCTACACTGTCAACAAGTTAGCTCAATACATGCACTCCCCTACTCAGTTACACTGGGCTGCTGCTAAAAGGCTTATGTGATACATTAAACATACTATCAATCATGGCATCCTACTTCGACGCTCTTCCCCTCTCATTCTTACAGTGTACTCTAACGCCGATTGGGTTGGGGATCGTGATGATTTCATCTCTATTTCTGCATTTGTCATTTTCTTTGGCTACAATCATGTTTCTTAGTGTTCTAAAAAGCAATGCACAATTGCCAAGTATTCCACCGAAGCAGAGTATAGATCTGTTGCCTCTATTGCTTCTGAGCTTTCGTGGATTGTTAACATGCTTACTGAACTAGGTGTCTTCCTTCCTCAGCCTCATCGTTTACTATATGATAACCTTGGAGCTGCGTACTTATGTGTCAACCTGGTTTTTCTCTCTCGAATGAAACACATAAATATCGACTACCATTTTATTTGGGAGAAAGTTACAAATGGCTCTATTCAAGTTGTTCACTTTTCCATTCATGATCAGCTTGCAGATATTCTCACCAAACCATTAAGCAAGGCTCGGTTTGCCTTCTTATGTTGAAAGATTGGTGTCTCAGATGGGATCACCATTTTACTGAGGCATATTAAGGAAGAAGATTCAGCAACAAAATAAAGCTATTAATTTATTTTTAATGAGACAATCAGTAGCAGTCAACTGTACGATCTTTGGTGTTATTACTCGATTCTGTTCATTATATTCTTTCCTGTAAATCTCTCAATTTTTGGAAATTAGTTTACTTTCCTTTATTCTTCTTAAGCAATTGTATATATATATTTACCAACATTGTTGTTAATAAAACGTGTTAAAAATCACTCACACAAAACATTGTTACCCCTTCTTTATACTGTATGTTTTACCGCCTTTTAAAGAAAATTGATAAAAGCGTTTTTTATTTTGTAAATTTTGTTGTAGAAAATCTGCAAACCACAATTACACGAATCACGATCACACACGTAGATAAATATGAAAACAATAATGAGAAGAAGAAGACACAAAATATTTTTACGTGTTTCAGCAAAAACCTACGTCTACGAAGCGCACATGCACTCAATACACTATCAGAGTTTGAATACAATCTCTTTGTCTCTCTCTTTCACTCTCTTATATAAGTTGCTCTCCGGCTCGCTTGATGTTTTCTACACACATCTATTTAGGTTATGTTAGAGCTCTTTTGGGTGTTACAATAATTTGAAGAAATATTAGTATTTATAAGGGAGCACTAAGGTAAGCCAAAACCTACAAAGACTTATTTTTTTTCCACGCAATATTTTCTGTTTCGCACAAAATCCTTCATTACCGCGGTTTAGGCCGTGGCCTACAGATTGCGCTCTGTACCGTGGTATTCTTTTGTTTTTCACCATTCAGAAAACCGCGGTGTGTGCACCGCCCTCTATGCCGCGGTAAAACTCTAGAATTCATTACGGTCTGTACCACATTATGTGTAACACACTTCACGCCGCGGTAACATCTCTAGAATTGATCGTTGTCTGCTCCGTGGTTAGTACCTTGCGGTATAAGTCGTGGTATCCTGCGGACTTGTATTTCTTCGGTTGTTTCTGGCTTCATATATATCCCAACAATCTCCCACTTGAAGATTGAAACTCGAATGGACTTCTTCCTCCATCCTCGATGAGTAGTGGATACTTGCGGTGCACTTATCCCTTCTATCTTCGATCTTGAAGATCCACTAAAGTTGCGCACAGCTCCTGTTTCTCTGTCGTGACTGGCTTGGTTAACATGTTAGCCGAATTCTTTCTCCCTAATATCTTCACAGGCATCAACACCCCATCCTCGATTAACGATTAAATGAAGTAGTAGCATAGGACTATACGGTGGCATTGAAGAACCGATGGTTTCTTTACCCATTTGTTGAGCTAAAAATGGCATTGAAGGACTGATGGTTTCCTTACTCATTCGTCGGGCCTAATGGTGGCACTAAAGAACCGATGGTTTCCAAAGGACACAAGTATTTAATGCGAAGTGATATGTGGCTTACGTGTCGCACATCCGTCCCATATGACATGGTAACAATTGCTACTTGAAATGACATGCACGTTCTCCATGGAATCCAGAGACATTAGATCTCACCTCTTCTTTTCAACAGCTAAGATGAGAAATTTTTTTTTTTATTAATAGCAGAGGCTCTTCCTATTTTTCCCATTTTTTATCTAGTCTTGACTTCTAGAGACCCAAACCTTTTCTTTTTCAAATCAAGAAAATCCCTTAAAAGATAGGTTTCCTTCATTCTTGCCAAAAAAAGACTTCGATTACCTCTCTCTTACTTGTGGGTTTCGACTTTCGACAGTTTCTCTAGTAAGTTTTCATTTTCATTTTCTTGATAATTTTTCATAGATTCCTTGGACAATTTGGAGAGAAAAGGTTTTAGGTTTTCAAAAGATGAGATTTTTTCTGTGATTCTTCAAATCTCTTATGATCGATTTTTCTAATCAGGTTTTTGTTTTTCCAGATCCCTTCACTCTTTTGACTATAGATTGGTCACTGGATATGGCACGCAAAACTCCAAATGTAACCAAGGGTCGGCCTGTGATAATGCCTTAGGTATTCGAAGCATCAGATGACGACGTTAATGAGAAGAGCAGTCAAAAAATTTTCGTTTGACGATCCTTCATTCGTTGATTTCGTAAAAAACCAAGTTTGTGAAGAACACTAGGAGGAATATCGAGAATATTTCCATATCCCGATGAATGTCGACTTTTTTCACCCAAGTGATCGGGCCACTTGGAACCCTCCTTAAGGTTGTGTAGCCATTTATGGGTATATGCTGGCATGTGGGATCTCTTTTCCTCTTCTACCATTTATTGTGAAATTTCTTACATTGGTAAAATTGGCTCCTATGTAGCTATCGCCCAATGGGTATCACTCTTTACTCGACACATATTGCCTTTAGAAAGAAGTTAACGGAACCGAGCCAATGGGGAATGAGCTAAAACATTGTTGTTTGGCAAGATATATGTCCAATGAGCCGGGATTTTTCTTATTAGCCTCTCCACTGCCCAACAAATGGATGCCTGTCAGACCTGACTCAAGAGAATGAAGGGCCAACTAGACCTTCCTAGGGAAGATGAAAAAATGAAATCGGGCAACATCTGGGAGCTTTCTTCTTCAAATAAGTAATAAAAGGACATATGTTCCTTGTTGGCAGGAATGAGGGGGGTGGGGGGTGGGGGAAGCCAATTCATTAGAATCAAAGCGAGTATGAATCTATTAGAATCAAAGTGGGTTTGAATCTAAGAGAGTATCATCTAAGAAAGTCTACCTGCTTCTCATAAATGGCGAAGGACTTTCAAAGGGGGTCGTCACCTTTAACTAATCCCTTTTGAAAGTCCTTCGCCATTTCTATGAAGCAGGTAGACTTTCTTAGATGATACTCTCTTAGATTCATACCCGATTTGATTCTAATAGATTGGCTTCCCCGCTCCCCCTCCCCCCTCCACAATTTTTTTAGTATCGTATAAGGTTCTTACGGATTTGTCTGATAATGTAGGGAAAAGTATAGGTGTAAATCAGATCGAATGATCCAGATCCGAATTCGGTCTAAAAAATCAGATAAATAAAAGTCTGTATCCGTTTCTGAAAATTGGATACGGAAATTAAAAATTACTGTTCGGATTTGGATAATCTTAATCCAAATATTTTCAGAATTAGAATCCGATCCGGATCCATATCCGAATCCGAAACCGAGTTAGGTCCGAAGGAAATCCGAATTCGACTCTGATTTGTCAAATATTTAAATAAATATTTTTTAAACAATATGGTGTGATACACAATATAATTGGATTGAAAAACCTCTGATGCCTTCTGTATGTGGTATTCAATGCTTTTTATTTTATAATTTTATTTCTTTTAACTACAGTGGCATATTGTGATACTTTCTTAATTTAAATTTTTTAATTTTCATACATTATTTTTTAACAAAAATGAAATATTATTTTATTATTATTATCTTTTTTCTCGATTGTGGGCAATAGATTTTTATTTTATTTTATAAACAATCTCTCTCTTACTGACATTTAACAATTATCACCAAACTCAATTCTTTCTCAAGCATAAATCACTCAAGTATTCTCTCAACTCACATTGTTTCAGACTCTCAACTCACATTTTTTCAGACTCTCAACTCTTCATACTCAACTTTACTTTGTCTTTTTTCCTACTCTCAAGTATCATCTCTCAGGTTTTGTTTGAAAATGGCTTGTTTTGATCAACTCTCAATTCTCCAGACTCTAGGTTTTTTAGGTTTTCTAATACTCTTAAGTCTCAAATCTCAAGTTTCTTTGAAAAGAACTTATTTTGATTTTGGGTCTTACGAAAATCCATATCCAAAAGAAATCCAAAACCAATTTTGAATGTCCTTATTCATATTCGATTCGAATCCCAAACTGAATCCTAACCGAAATCGAAACTGAAATCGAAATTGAATCTGATATCATCTGACACCGAATCCAAATCTGAATCCAAATCGAATCCAAAAAAATCAATATCCGTATGTCGGATCGGAAGGTAATATTTTTAGAAACATCTGCTCCAAATCCAGTCCAATGTTTCTGGGAACAAAACCGATCTGAACCCGAATATCCAAAAATTTTGAAAAAATTCAAATTAGGGTAATTCAAAAACATGGGATCTGAATCCGATCCGTTTTATAGCTCCAGGGAGGTGGGTGGCAAAAGCTGTGCAACCAAGATGCTGATCCGTCAGTACACCTTTCTTGTCACAGAGGAAAAACTGCAGGGACATGGCTTGATTCCGACATACGCTCACTGTAAGTTTCCAATCATTTTATTTTTCTTGTTTTCGCCATTTTATTTTTACTCCTCATTTAGGGTTCTATTTTAGTGAAGAGTGTAGATCCCATTGATAGATACTTGGTGAAGCGACAACATATCTCAAGTAAAGCTGGCTTATCTGTTTTTGTTGCTGATCTACCCTAGGTTTCGAAAAAAAGAAAAAGGAATACTGTTATTGTCGGGACAGGTCCTCATAGGGGAAAAGGGAAAGCCCCTCGAGACTTATCAGAGGACTCTTCTCTTATTCCTAAGCCTGATCCTCCTTTGGTTTGAAAACAAACTTCCTAGGCTGCTCGCACTGAGGAATCTTCTTCAAAGACTCTGTTATAGGGATTTTTTTCTAGCATGACAAGTCAGCATGATCACTTGAAAGCACGGTGATTAGATATGCGACGTCACTAGGGTCAGCTAGGAAAGAGCAACCCAAGACGACCAGTAGATGATCTCAAGGCTTGATCAAGTTTATCTAAGATGGTCGGGGAAACTAATCGATCGAGTATGAATAACCTGGTCGAGGAAACTAGCCGATCGGATAGAGATAACATGGTCGAGTAAATACAATCCGATCGGGGTAAAAGAGATCTGGTCGGGTTAGGCAGCTGATCAGTTAAATGATGCATAGGAGTTCTTAAAGGCAATCACGAATCAGATACGTAAAAGAAGCGTCTTATTCAAGTAAGATATCACGAAGTAAACTCTGATAAGGAAAC
This sequence comes from Dipteronia sinensis, assembly GCA_033220585.1. Taxonomy (NCBI): domain Eukaryota; kingdom Viridiplantae; phylum Streptophyta; class Magnoliopsida; order Sapindales; family Sapindaceae; genus Dipteronia; species Dipteronia sinensis. Next base: position 84,139,874 of record CM065636.1, on the reverse strand, counting down.
AAACTTCCTTATAGATATCAGAGTCCAAATCAGGCAACAAATCTAATTCATTCAATTCGTGGAAGACGCAAGACAAGAAAGAAGATAAAGACAACTTCAACAAGTAATCACTCCTAGTTAGACACCACTACTTTTCCTTATTTGCATACCACAATTTAGGGTTCTATGCATATATAAATAGATCCTAAAAACACCCAATAGGAGTATAGACGAATCATTAGTAACTCAAGAGAGTAAGTAAGGTTGAGTGTGTAATCATATTATTTATAGTGAATTCCTTTCCTCGTTGTCACCGGCAACCGTGGATGTTTCCCCATCTTGGGGTTTTACCACGTAAAATCTTGTTTGTATGATCTTTTTATTCTTCTAGATTCATCATACAATTGTTAGTCCAACATACCTTATGTGACGCGTGATCGACTTTACGTAATCCAAAAATCATCGGTATTTTTCCAAACTCGGATAATAAGGTCGGGACCAGGACGGATCATGATCCTGATCTTGACTTAGGTGAGAAATCCTTAGTTGGTCTTTAAAATGTGATCAAAATATCTTCCGCTACAATATGGACTACTATTGATGTGTCAGTGGGTCTCATCAGGTAGAGTCAAGCTCAAAATCCGAACCCTTTTGAATGTATAGATATTTATTTGGGAAAGTATCATTTTCCCCCATATATTATGCCATATTGGTAAACACCCCCCCCTCCTTGTAGTTTGCTTGATGGTCATTTTCCCCCCTCAAAACAAAAGTATTCGCCATGTACCCCCTTACCGTTACCTTTTCTGTTAAAATGTCCAATTGACTGTTATCTTGACATTGACTCAAAAGGTAATATGGTAATTTAATAAATAAAATGAATAAGAATTAATATGGGAGGGCAAAGAGGTAAAATCATTACCAATTGGATAAAAATTAAATAAACAAAATATTAAAATAGAAATTTAATTTAAAGAAATATTAATATCTAAAATAATAAAATAATAAAATGATAAAAGAAAATTATAAAAATTATAAAACAAAAATTATATCTATCTCTCTCTTCATGTGAACTCTCTCTAAATCATTTTCCGATCTTTCTCTGTCTTATTCACTCCGTTGCCAGCGAGAAGCCGCGATCTCTTCCACTGAGAGGAGATTGACTCTCTTCTTTTCCCGCTTCTATCTCTCTTCTTTTCCCGCATCTCTCTCTTTCTCTCTCTTCTTTCTCTCCCGATTCGAGCCAATCTGTTGGCCACTGGCGGGGATTCGAGCGACGATCTCCTCTGTTGAGAAAAGATTAACGCACATGGTGGCGTTATTGGTGGGGGTGGTTGCTGGTGGTGTTGGTCGGAATTGGAGGTTAGGGATTTCGTTGGATTTAGGGGTTAGAGATTTGGTCGGATTTGAGGGTTATGGTTACTGAAGATTGATGGATTTGGGGGTTAGGGTTTCTGGAGATTGATGGATTTGGGAGTTAGGGTTTCTGGATTCAATGTGGGTTGGTGTGGTTCGGGTTTGTGTCTGAGTTTGTGGTGTTTGGTTTGTTTTGATTTGGAGAAGAACATTGATTTTTTTTCTTTTGATCTCCACTGTTTTTTCTTTGGATCAGATTGATGATTCTCAATGTTTTTTTCTTTTGACCTCCACTATTTTTTCTTTGGATCAGATTGTTTATTATGTCAGGGTTTCTTTGGTTTTGAATCTGGATCGGTGATGTTGAGTCTAGATCGGTGATGGTGGTGTTATTGATGATTATATTCTAGGTTTGATTTTGTTGATGATGGTGATGAAGTTCTATTTTTGAATTTCTGGGTTGGGTAATTTGACGATGGTGATGAGTTGTGGAATTTTTTTTTTGCCTTTCTTATAACGACTGTGATGAGTATTCCTGGGTTGGGTTCATCAAGGGGCAAAAAAGCATTTTCATTTCAAGTAATCAATTGCTTTTTCTTTCAAGGGTAAAATAGTCTTTCCATTAACTGATGTTGTCAGAATTAGATGTTTAAATGGAAAAGGTAACGGTAAAGGGATACGTGGCGAACACTTTTGTTTTGAGGGGGAAAATGGCCATTAAGCAAACTACAGGGGGGAAATTTACCAATATGGCATACTATATGGGGAAAATGATACTTTCCCTATTTTTTATCCTACTGCAATGTCTAGCTTATTCCCTATTGGACCTCAAACACTCTGTTTTCCCATTAGTCCACAGAGTTTCAAAAGACTAACCCTGACTGAGCAAGTGAGGATAAGTGCTTGTTTTTACTTCACGGTAGTATCCGCTTCTTATGCTTGAGTGGATTTTTTTTTTTGAATAAATGCCTTTGTTTTTTTGCCAGCTGATACACAGATGCGCTCAATTGGCTCACGAAAGGAATGACCTATCTGACCAAATGATCAGTTTTACAACTGAGAAGGACTGTGTTGCGGGTGAACAAGACAAATTACATAGGGAGTTGGACCAGATAAAAGGCGAGCTTCAAGTGGTCTCTAGGGATCTAGATACAGCTCGTGAAGAGGAGCAAATTCGGGTTGTGGAACTTTTTAAACAGTCTCTCACGTTTGATGCTTTAACACATATGGATTTTCTGGATGGTGCTTCTGGTTGTCAAGACCTATTGAAGCGCCAAGGCTATAAAGAGGCTATGCAGACGGTTGGGAAATCTCTTAAGAATACCATCGATGAGGGGAACTGACGATTCCAAGACCAAATCGCAGACTAGAAAGCCGTCCGAAAACACAAAGATTTGGAGGTGTTGCCCATGCATATGAATTTAGATGTTAATCCCCGCAAGGTGTTTGGTACCCCTCAACCCGCTTCTCCTTGGATTGATCAGATCAAAGACCTCAGGCCTAACCCTCCATCATCAAGTGATGAAGATGGTGGTGATAGTGATGATGCTAAAGATGTTAAGAAGGAAGAAGATAAAGAGAAAAAAAGAGGGTTAACTCCTGGGTCTTTGTCTTTTTTTAGAGAGATAATATTTCTCTCTTTGTCTGCTCATGTACCGAGGCCTTAGTGTGCTTTCTTTTGCTGTGTGCTCTTTTTGTCAAAAAAATATGAAAAAACTATTTTAAATATAACAGTACTTGATAACCTATTTATATTCTTTGTGTTTTAAAGAATAACTTTGTCGAACCAAGGGTTGCCTCTCATCTTCCATTTTGTGATAGATTATTGTTTTTTAGACTGTACCTTGCAGGCAATCTTTTATCTTCCGTTATCATGAAGAATGATTTTTATACTTAGACTACGTCTTAAAGACGGTATTTTATCTTCTATTTTTATGATTGATGAATTTTATATTTAGAATGTACCTTGAATGCGGTCTTTTATCTTCTATTTTCATGATGAATGATTTTTTTTTCTTACTTAGACTGTGCTTTGAATGCGGTCTTTTTATCTTTCATTGTTATGATAGATGATTTTTTTTTTTACTTAGACTGAGATACAAAATTCTACTAACTTCGTACTTTTATTTATCACCCTCATATGTTTACAAAAAAAGATTTATAGTTTGATCATTAATACTTTTGTCTGCAAAAAAAGGGAACTCATGGTCGCTCTTGAGATAACCCCTATAGGGATAATAAACTTTAAATATTGTGCATTCCATGGTGGCATCACGTGGCCACCCCAGGGTCATGCGAGGTAGTAGGCTCTGTGTCCTGCAATCCCACCACCTAGCAGAGTCCTTCCTACTTGTCTCTGAAGGTCCACATGGTTTGATCCTTGGTGTTTGGCAAATAACCCTTCGTAAGATTAAGTCGTTTATCCGGAATCTCCTTTCTCGGACTTTGCTGTTATAGTGGCGTGCCACCCTCTGTTGGCACCCTGCAACTCTTATTTTTGCTTGATCATGTTTATCTTATAACTCTTCAAGACTGGCAATTATCAACTCCGTGTTTAATTCGAGATCATATAATTTTACCTGAGTATAGTCGATTTGTGTCTCGACAAAGATTACAACTTCGGCTCCTAAATCCATTGTAAATGAGGTCTCGCCGGTCGAACCCCGAGACATTGTTCTATAGGCCTAAAGAACCTCAGGCAAAAAGAACCTCAGGCAAGAAGTCGGCCCAATACCCTTTCTTGCCATCCAGCTTGGCCTTGATGTTATGCTTTATGATTTTGTTCATAGCTTCTACCAGTCTGTTTATTTTAGGTATGCTAAGGTTGCGAAGACGTTGACAATCCGCCAATCAAAATAGAATTTTCTGAAATTCACACTGTCGAACTAAGTGACATTGTCGGTAACGAGCATGTTCAGGACTCCGAACCTATAGATGAGAGAATTTCTCACAAATTTAGTCGTATTTTCTTCAGTGATGCGCTTAAGAGGTTTGCCTCGACCCACTTAGTGAAATAATCTACAGCTACAATAGCAAAGTTTGCTTATCCCAACCTTTGTCTGAGTCCTTTGGCTTTTCTAAGTCGCTTGGTTCATTGAAATCTTTCTTGAGTACATAATCCTTAAGCTAGCCGTCCCAGATGAGGTTCTCAATGTGATCCTTTTGTTGGTAGCACTTAGAGGTATAATGATTGTGATCTTTATGAAAACAACAATTCAGGTAAGGGTTTCTTTTGTTTAGGGCAGTCGACATTTTCTCTGGCCATTTTACTAACCCTTTCTCTTGGGCAATTGCAAATGCATTGACTATGTCGTGTTTTAGAGGAGTGTAGTACGAATACTGGCTATCAAACCTTCTCCTCACATCTCGAGTCTCCGTTGTTGGGTTTTTTCTCTTTTTCGATCTCTCATTGGTTCGGACCGGCCTCCCGCTCCTTGATTCAGGAATCCACTTGATCTTTATCATGAATGAGCCATGCACAAATGTTCCACCTTGTGCAATCTCCTCTTCCTCTCCCTCGCATATTCTATGGCTATATCCACCAATATAGGATATGATTGAGGGTGTTGTCGCCTTAACTAAAATGAAAAAAATACCACTTTACAAACCATTAATGAAAGCGTTGATGGTCATCACGTCGTTGAAATCCTCTACTCGAACAGTTTCTTTGTTAAAACGAGATAGATATTAGCGGATTATTTTCTTTCCCCCATGTTTCAAGGAAGATAAATGTCAGAGGGATTTCTTACGCTGCAAGCTTCTCATGAACTGTAGAGTTAAAGCCGTGCTCAACTAGTCAAAGCTGCTGGTACAGTTACCGGGCAACTGTCAAAATCAATTTGAGGTCAGATCCTCGAAGGTTATATGCAAGACTCGACATAATATTCGATCATCTTTGGTCTATGTTGCCATTAGGTCGAGAAAACGATATGCGTGCTCTATAGGGTCCATTTCTTCCATATATTGTTCTATTGTGGGCATCATGAATCCAGGCAATAAGAGCTTATTGGTTATTTCTAAGATAAAAGGTCCCCGACACCATCCTCGGGGATGGTTGTCGTATCGACTTGCTACATTGGGTTTAGGCTTCGTTGCTTGGACTTGTGCCGAAATCCAACCACCGTCGGGCTGTCAATTTGTCAGGTCATGGGTTTGACGTTTGCTCCCTAGTGGGGGTGAGGGTGTTGGACTTCCTTGATCGTCGGCTCATTTGCTTTTCTTTATAGTATTGGTTATAAGGGTTGCTATTACCACTGTTTATTGGTCTGGATCGTCTCTTTGAACCAACAAAATAGGTACTTTTTGAATCTGATAACTGATAAGTTTTGCTCGGCTCCCTTCTTACTATTTTTTACTTCAGTTTTGGTTGCCGTAATGTGAGTCGATTATTCGGCGTTGTGGCCACCCCTTGAGTCGAGACAACTTCCTCTCCGGCCACTGTGATGAGGACTGGTGGAGTTGTTGCATGTGGTTATTCGTCCGTCCACTATCTCCAAGAATCTTTACAAATACACACACCTAATTCCTGCATGGCCTAGCTGGTGAGGTTATGAGAAGCTTGAAAAGTCAGGTTTGAAGTGACTTGCGGTGTTCGTGGACTATTGGCTTGATCTTCCGAGTTGGTGTATCTTCTATAAGATTCGAGGTACCCTTAACTATTTTCTCAGGTTGAGTCATGGTTATTGTTTCAAGTTTTTCTGAAGGTATAAAATCGGTCCCCTCCTTCTAACGCCAAATGTTAATATAGAAAAATGTGTTAACACTAATGTCAAAGGTAAGGCATGCCATGTATGCAGAATTTGACTTATCTTTGAAATGTCACTTGTGCGATTTGACCTGACAAGTGACATTTGCACAGGGTGTATGGGAATGGTGTGTCGGGCCTAATAGGTCCCGATGGATTGGTGTGGATACTAGATAAGTATGGTTGATTTTGGGTTCAGTTTTGCAAGCCGAGGCTTTCTACAAGATAAATCTCAAGATATCCAACTTAATCAATAGTGTTTTTTGCCCTCTGTCATTTATGAGGAGACTTCCTTTATTTATAAATGGGATTGCGTGAATCTTCTTTTACACTTAAGTGGTAATACTGTTTTTTATTGGTTCTAATTATAGTGACCTCAGCCTTGGACGGCGGGTTGATCCAGGTTCAATTTCCTTTGGAGTGTTGAGCTGGGTTACTTCATACACGTCGTACACGTGTCCCCCTGAGACCTAAAAAGGCTATCAACCTTGATAGACACGGTTTTTGAGTGAGAGGTGACGGTTGAAGGTTAAAAACACTTACTTAGCGAGACTGATGTCGTGCCTTTTCTTTTGGGTCATCCACTCAAGGTGTGCCTTCCGCTTTTTGATAACCATATTTCTTTTGGACTCGTCTCTTGGGCTTTTATCATGGGCTTTTATCATTTATAGTTTATGGAAACCATCCAAAGTGATGACCCAATCTCTTCCGAAACCTCAGAAAATGAGGCTTTTAACTAGCTAATAATTTCCTGACGTAAAGTGGGATGAGTTTTTGACTTGTCAACGCTATTGACGTAGTGTTTTAACATGCAAAATTTCCTTGTAACATAATTCAAGTCAAGTTTGATTTCATCTCTATCAACATACCCGTCTCTGTACCCGTGCCCTTGATGCTTTACTAGTGTCCAAAAATTTCCTTTCATACTCTATAGCTTTCTTTTCTAATTCTTCAATTGACCCAGTAGTACATGATCGTTTTTCAACTGATCATTCAAATATATGGTTTTCATAGGCTGATGGTCTACGTAATTGCATGGAATAATCATTTCAATAACTTTTAATTGGGTACATTTTCAAAGTTCAAAGTCCAGATCAGATCAAAGTGTAGTCATACTAGTACCCTTTTCTGTTTTGAAGAAGTCATACTGGTACCGTTGCTTCCAGGGAAATTACTTTAACTTTCCTTCTATTTTCATTCAAACTTCAAACCCAAATCGAACATCATAGTGTAAAAAGGCTGGATTGGAGTAAACAAGATATATCAAACAATTTAAATATAATAATATTTATGTTACGTGAGTAACGTGATGATTTACCGGCCATTGCATGGAGGAAATTAAACATGAAATTCTCAACACTTCTTGAATAAACAAGTTTCTAGACTTTTTGATCCTTTGTGTACGTTAACTCCATCAAATAACCAACAAAACAAAATATATGCCTATATATAAACCTCATTTTATGTTCCTTAATATCTACTCTCTCAATTACTCTCAACATTAATTGTGTCTTCAACAACCGATTCCAATATTTTACAACTACATCACTACTACTTTTTTGCTAGCTTTTGATCATCAGTTTCCAGCCAATACCCACATCACAGTTCCTTTTTTTTCCTCTTGGTTTTCTCTGGTATATATACTCACAAAAGCTATATATTTTCATTGACTTTTTCTTACATGCATGCTCTCTGTAATTATATTCTTAGACAATTTAGAGTGAATGTGTTTGAAAAAGACAGTAAAACAAGTTGTTTTTTTTCCTACAACTAAAGCTATATTAATTACTCTTTAGAAGATCATTATGATCTCTCTTATTTTCAAAATTAAAGAATTGCATTTGCATCTATATATAGATCCAAACATTGTATTTTATTTTGTCATTATCTGGTTGTTCAAGCAATTGTTCATATTTGACTATAATTTTTTAGAGTAAAAAGTCGAATTAATTCTTCTGATTTTGGTTTTAAAAGAGTCAAACACTCGTGTATAGATAGGTTTTTAACTAATAATCAATAATCAATCTTTCTATTGTCAATTTGAACTGATATAAAATATATTTGTTACTTGTATGTGCGCCATTGGATTTAAAAGATGTATTAACAAATGCATGCTAAGTCAAAGCATTTAAATTCAATGGTCCACATGTAAGGAACTGATATATCTTATATTAGTTCGAACTGACAATAGAAAAATTGAATCAATAATAATAGTCTAATAAGTAACTATGACTATTAATTATATGTACGTACTGCATGCATATTCAGGTAAATATTTTACTACTCTAAATATTACTTTGACATTTTAGATTGATTTTTCTCTCTGCTAGCAAATTTTAATCCGTTTCGCAACATATGATAATATTTCTCATTTTCCATGAGCAAATTTCATTTCCTAATTGCATTTTATTTTCCATGCCGGATTGGCTTTGTTTTATAATCCATTATTTTCGTGTTATATGCAGGAGTTAATGGATACCGCAACCACTCAATTTCTGTACTCACCCCATCACTGTAAAATTCTTCACATGGTAATTTATACCACTTGATCTCTGTCCTTGTTTTTCTTATTTTTCCATTACAAATTTAGTAATTATATTACATGAATTGATGTGTATGATCTGCACACACAGTTAGATATATGTATTGATCATGTATATATAAATTAATGACAGGTGAGACATGGACAAGGAGTTCACAACGTAGAAGCAGAGAAGAATATCGATGCATTATTGTCTCATGATCTCTTTGATGCACCTATGTCTTCTCTCGGATGGCAACAGGTAAATTAATTATTTGATCCCATATATATTATCAGAAGCGGACTGAACAGTTTCAATTCCATGATTTTCTTCCAGTACTCCTACGATCACAATGCGAATATTCATATGGACTAATTAATTCGGATTCCACTGAACTTGATTACAGGTTTTTGAGCTGCGCCAGCGTGTACATGGAAGCAGACTGTTAGACAGGGTTGAGTTGGTTGTAACCTCCCCATTGTTAAGGTATATATGCACATTATGTCTAACATATATGGAGATGTTGACTTCACAAATTAGTGAAAAAAAATGAGTGATTATATATAAGCTGTATCGTGTAATCATGTATGGATATTGACAAGCAATAATATTTGTGTCCATTTTATGCAGGACAATGCAAACAGCAGTTGGAGTTTTTGGCAATGAAGGGGAGATATATGGGTCAGATGTGGATTCTGTGATGGAACCAAAAAATGAAATCTCAACTCTCAATAATTACCCACCCATTGTTGCATCGGAGCTTTGTCGAGACCGTTTGGTATGTTTAATTTGCTATATCACATTTAACATATATCGGCTAATATATCAAATCAAAATGGACATAAAGGATATCACTTCAATTAAATTAGTTGGTGTCAACAATTTGTTTTTTATTACAACAATTAAACATAAACCAAACCCTTTCGAATTATGATTTGTATTTTGATCCCTAAATAATATCAACATTTGGGTCCAGGCCCGACCCAGCCCGGCCTTAATAAACCCATTTTAGTTTTATAATTAATTATCTAACCTTGGTTCCAAAGTTTTTTCAAAGTACTAAAAGATTTATCAAAAACAATGTTTTGATGGAGTGCATCTTCTTCTTCGTGGGGTCGTGTGTTGTGTGTTACAATCATCCCTTATAAGTGTAATGTGATTTATGTTTAGACAGGAAGAGTTATTTTATGGTTTTGATAGAAGGTTTTTGCATACTAATTTATTTCATCAATGGGCTAAATTAAATTAATAAACACTCATAACATATGAATTTCACCGAAATCTTTCAAACTTAAATTAATAGTTTAATAAAAATCAAGAAATTGTGTATTGCATATTCATTCTTAGATTAAGTGGTGTATTTCCATGTTTTCGGTGGAAGTTTGAATCATCCATCATTGGTATTATATACGGACTCTATTAGTGTCAGATTAAAAAAAAAAAAAACATTAAAAAAACCGTATATCGAGTAGTATTAGGGTCTAGCTACTATATCTATATGGGTATAGTAGTACCAAAAAAATAAAAACCTCATTTAAATACATGAAAATAATTTTTAAATTAAACTTTAAATGGTTTCTAAATAGTAGTATTACCATAGCTACGTGCATATATTAGTAAGCCCGAACAATTGACCTATGATTGACTATATATTGTTGTGATTTTATAAATTCTGATTGCATGTGTTTTACGATTTAGGGATTACGTCCATGTGACAAGAGGAGAAACGTCAGCGAGTGTCAATCTCTTTTCCCAGAAATTGACTTCTCTTTGGCAAGTCCTTTCATCACTTTATCTTACCTCATTCTCATTTACATCATCAATTACGTTTCTATGACTTCTAATTTTATTATTATCTTATAATTTTTTTTTTAAATCTAAACCTTTTGTTTTTCTGTGTGTGGATCAGATGGAAAGTGAAGAAGATGATCTGTGGTACCCTGAAGCTAGAGAACCTTACGAGGAAATTGCTGCCAGGGGAATCCAATTTTTGAAATGGTCATAATTCTATAATCAACTTTTATTTAAAGAAGATAAAAAGTTAAAACCCAAGTTCCTCTAATTTTTATTCAATTTTATTTATTGTTGTGTTACCTTAATTTGATATATAGGTTGTGGACTCGGCCAGAAAAGGAGATAGTAGTTGTTAGCCATGGAGTAGTGTTGCAGCACATACTTTATGTTTTAGAAAATGACTGTCATCCCTCGATCAAAACTGATTTATGCAAACGGTGAGTACTACCATCTTCATCTTATGTTTTTTTATAAAGACTACGTATATTTTTTTCGTACGAAATTATACATCTGACAGATGTAAACTGATGTCCATAATAACATAATGTACCTAATTTAATTGTCTAATGTTCTCTATTTCTATTCTGTTTTCTTGTCGATTAAAAATGTTATTCTCGTCTTATGAATATAATTCTTAACTCTAATTAGTTTCTAGAATGAAGTCATAATATATATACAGTGATAACATATAATGCATACACTTTTAAAATTAAGAATTCTGCGGCGGCTTTATAGTCTATAGAGATGTTTATTCTATCTATATGACTAATGAAAAAGGTGTGTTTTTTACTTTTATTTTTTGTTTTTTTTTTTCAGCTTTAACAACTGTGAACTACGTTCCGTGGTCATCGTCAATAAAAGGTGAGAATTTCGTTTTCATTATTAATAATTGATCAAACAGAAATATATATAATAATTCATATCCATAAAACTTATTAGTACATCTTTATTTTATTAAAAAAACTAGTTACATAAATATTCTAATAAAAATTTTCTAATAAGAACAAATCTTTTAATTAAAAATAAACCAAATACTATATATATATATATATATATATATATATATACTCATTATTTACACTCATATCTTCAACTATATTTCTTTGTTAAAAAAAAAACTTACATTAAAAAAACTTATGATAAACCTTAATATATGATAAACCCTAATTTTTATGATGAACCCTAATTGAACTCTAATTTTATTTCAAGTATCAAACTTTATCATCATCACATGATTATCATATTGTTTTTGTCTTTCTTTTATGTATAGTTATGAACTCTATCGATAAACAAAATATTTTTTTTAACGACATCATTACAAGAGGATTTGATTCCAAAAATAATATGATATTTTTTATAAATTGGATGTGATAATAATTTAAGAGTGTTTATAAATAATATGTATTAACATGAATATATTAATTTCTATAAGGGTACTATTGACATTAGGATGGATGTTTATAATAATATTTATTTTTTAAATTTTAAACATGAATGCACTTATAGAAATGAAAGTACTAATAAGTTTTATATGTGTCAATATCCATACCAAATTTTTAAATGTTATTCGTATTCCACATGCTTGATTAATTAACTTTTACTTTATTTGCAATCAATTTTGCAGAATGATGGATTCGGATTCCTCAGCAACTAGCTTCTGATGATAATAAATTTCGCAAGGATTTTATGTCACTGATAATTGTTTCATTTCGTTTCCCGAAAATTAACTGTTTAATTGTTATTCTTACATTGTTTCATTTTTTTTTATTTTGTTTAAATTCTTTTTCCACAAGGATTTTGTATCCATATGAATACTTAATAAAATTTATAAACTAGTTCTATTCACATTTGTTTTCTCTCTCTCAAATAAATTTGGTACATAAATATTTAGTTATATTCACACTTTCGATTAAAGAAGTTATATATCAGTTCTTGTTTTAAGAATATTAGAGCATCTCCAATTCAAAAGTGGCTTACGTCCTGAAAATTGTTGACATGGCAACAATGTCAACAAACTTGCTTCCTATGTGGTTTAAAGATAGACTTGATAGATGCTTAATTCAAAATTCGGTCTTCAATGTTCTATTTAAAACATGTTTATTGTTAATGACATGTCTAATATTTTTTTCCTTTTTCCTTTTTTTATTTTATTTCCTTACAAAAATTAGATGAAAAATTAATATCAATTTTAAATACTTGTTGAGTCAACCGAAAAAAATAGTTATACAACATGTCGTCTGAAAGTAGGGGTGTGTGTTTTCAGTTTGGTTTGAGTTGAAGCTCAAAGTCAAACCAAACCAATATGGATCGATTTGGCTATATTTCAACCAAAACCAAACCATTGTGATTTTTCAAACTGATTCAAACCAAACCAAAAAAGGTCGGGTTGGTTTAGATAGGTTTATCGGTTTAGATTTGAACTCAATTTTTTTTTTTTGGTATTATATTATAAAAAATATTGAAATAAAAAAAATCATAACATAAAACATTAATTATATATATAAAAGAAATACAGAAAAGTCAAATGAGTAATTACTATATGTATATAAATAAATATATATATATATATCCTGATTATATACATGTTTAATTGACCACATCTATACTTTGGAAACCCTAATACATCAATCAATCAGAAAAGTTGTATCAAAACAAATAAATAAACTATAAAAGCTTAAAGTAATCGGTAAAAGTTATAAAACATACACGGAATAAAAAAATTATGTGAATTTTATATTTTAGTTTTACTTTCTAAAATATGTGGTTTGGTTTGGGTTTGTGAATTATTTCACTCAACCCCAAATCGAACCACCTTTAATCGGTTTGTCCAAAAGACAAACCAAACCACCCAATTTTTATATTTGTAATCGAACCAACTCAAACTTTATGGATTAGGTTAGTCGGTTTGGTTCGGTTTGACGGTTTTTTGCACACCCATATATGAAAATAGACGGTTATGTCGACAATGTCTAATAAATTTTTCCCACATCAGTGTGAGATTGAATATGCACCGTTGTATTGGAGATATATTTTTTAATAGACTATCTATTTATCCTATGTGGCATCTATTTTTTTCACAAGCCACTCTTACATTGGAGATGCTCTTAGGGAAGCAGATCCGGCAACAAAATCAAGCAATTAATTTGTTTTTCATGAGACACAATCTTTGGTGTTATTTCTCGATTCTATTCATTATATTCTTTCTTGCAAATCTCTTAATTTTGGGAAATTAGTTTGCTTTCCTTTATTCTTCCTAAGCAGTTGTATGTGTGTGTGTGTATATATATATATATATATATATATACCAATGCTGTTGTTAATAAAACATGTTAAAAATTGTACTCACAAAACCTTGTTACATCTTCATTATACTATCTGGTTTACCACTTTTTTATGGTGTCAACGCCTACTCAGCTCTAACGAGTTCTACCGATCCTAAACTCTCAATCATTCCCTCTTGGCCGAAGATAGCATAGCCACTTTAAGCCCCAACCAAACCAACATTGGTGTTGTGCTTGTTCCTTTAACCAAACCAACCACAAATAACCTTGTATCGTTTAATGCAGCAGCCAAATTACCATTGAAGTTGACATCCTCAAATTTTTCATCCTAGAAAGAACAATGGGATGCCATTTTATTTGGTTATGATTTGTTTAGATATGTTGATAGATCCAAGCCTTGCCCTCCTAAACAGATTGAAGTTGAAGGGAACAAGGTTCCCAATGCAGAGTGCATGTTTTGGCTCCACCAATACCGGTTTCTCATCTATGGGATACATCCATCCCTCAATAAGCAGACTGTCGGCTTAAGTAACTCATGCAATACCACTGCTGCTGCCTGGAAGAAATTGAACAGTATGTATGCTAGTTCCATATCATCTCGAACCATGGGTTTAATAGAGTAATAAACCCTTATCACCCGTGGATCTGATTCAGTCACTGACTACCTCACCAAAATTCAAAATATCGCAGACGAACTTGCCATGGTAGGCTCACTAGTGAAAAATGAAAATCTGGTGAATCATACACTTAATGATATATGCTCTGAATACAAAGAGATTTCTGCCGCCATAAGTGCTCGTGATACATTAATCATCTTTGAATAGTTTTATGATAAACTTGTTGACTAAGAGTCTTATCTCAAGGTTGAGTAAAAAAAATTCTTGAGGTATCACTGCCAACAATACTCGTCTCCCTAACAATCAAAGTGGCGGGCCACGCCAAAATAGCAATAAAGGAAATCAACATCGAAATAACAATTGATCTCACAATCCAAATAACAACCAAAGTGGTGGCTTTTGTGGAAATCAACTTGGAGGAAATAATTCTGGCATAAACTATAATAAGGTTTGCCAATTCCGTGAAAAGCGTGGACACACCACTCGTCAATGCTACACTGCCAAGAAACTACTGCTGCAACAATTAACAACTGCTAATCCAACTACCACAAGAGTCTCTGGTTCCAAGTCCAATTGGATGCATGACACCGACGCATCTCATCATGTCACTGCAGATATTAACAAGCTGTTTCTCAACCAACCTTATGATGGCCAAGACGATAAAATCATTGGTGATGGTACATGGCTACATATTTCTCACACTGAAAATACCACTCTTTTTAGTCCCTTTAAATCCTTTTCTCTTTCCAATGTATTATGTGTACTTGCTATCAAACAAAATTTAATTTCTATTTCACGGTTTTGTAAAACAAATAACACTTCTATTGAATTTTTCCCTTCTTGTTTTTGTGTGAAGAATTTAACTACGGGGGCACCTCCCACTCAGGGTCAGAGCATGAATAATGTCTACGAGTGGTCTAGTGTGAGAGAGGCAACTACAAAGAGAAAATTTGCTTGCATTGGTGTCAACACTTCTCTTGATCGGTGGCATGATAGGTTTGGTCATCCGTCTTCCAAAGTTCTTAGTCGTGTCGTTTATCATAGTAAGCTTCCTTTTCAATCAAGTCAGTCAAAATGTTTTGTGATTCTTAACAATGGAACAAGTCACAAACTTCCTTTTGGTGTTTCAACTTTAAAAAGTTGTTGTCCATTGGATCTTATTTACACCGATGTATGGGGACCTTCTCCAATTCATTCAATGGATGGTTTTTCTTATTACATAATATTTGTTGATCATTATACCAAATATTTTTTGCTTTTTCCATTATGTCATAAATCTTATGCTTTCACAGTTTTTTTTTTTCAAAATTTAAGATCACGGTTGAAAAAAGTTTTAAGACACCAATTTTCACAATATATTCTGATGGAGGAAAAGAATATGAAGGACTTAAAACCTTATTTTCTTCTTATGGTATTCAACATTTAATCTCCCCACAATATACACTTCAACACAACACTTTCGTAGAACGCCGTCATCGACACATTGTCAAAATCGGCCTTACCCTCTTTCATTGTGCCTCTCTACCTCTCTCTTTTTGGACTTACACATTCAAATTTGCGGTTTATCTCTTTAATCGACTTCCTACGTCCATTCTTGAGAATAAAACGCCTTTTGATTGCCTCTTTGGTACTCCACCAAACTATTTAAAGTTACAAATATTTTGGTGTCTCTGTTATCCGTGGCTTCGTATATACAACAATAACAAATTAGAACAGTCAAGTCTTACCTCATTCTTGGGTTTTCTAATATTGACAACTCATACATTTATTTTGAACCAATAACTCACAAATTTTATTTCTCCTGTCATGTGTTTTGAAGAAAATATTTTTCCCTCATTAGCATCCAATACTCCAAAGGAAAAAGTCAATTCTTTCACACTTAATCAATGGTCTGCTCACTCTCACTCTCCCTCTCTCAAACCCACTCAGTCTCACATCTTAGTTCACACGTCATCTCCTCCAAATTTGGTTCACAGTGAATCTGTATCTTCTTCTACTAAGCCGACTTTTACCAAAATTCACACCAAATCACTAACACAATCTCACATTCATGCTTCTCTTTTAGTTTCTACATGTGATGATATTTTTTTCTCCCCCAATTAATGGGATACTGCACACACAATCTCACTCTCCAAATCATATTATTTTTATAGTAACTCTTCTTCATCTGCATATGATTCATGCAATCTTCATGAGATTTCCTCCTCTAAAAATCACAAGTCCACTTCTTCTTGCAATTTGTATCTACTATTGCATCTTCATACTCCCTAAAATTAACATCTCATTTACCAAGTACGTCAATTGATGCTCTCCATTGCAATCAACATCTACTTTACCAAATATATCAGTTGAGTCTCAAATGCAAGCCGATAGTGTTCCTTTTACCGCTGATTCCATTCATACTGCTACTATACAAAACACCACTTCTGTCTCGGTCGTGAATGAGTCGCTCTCGCAGGTACCATCCCTTCAACCTTCTCACCACAGAGTTCCTAAACCAAATAACACTCACACCATGACAACACGTTCCAATAACAACATTTTTAAACCAAACCCCATCTTTCTCACCACCAACTGTTGAACCTCAAACTGTTTCACAAACCCTTAAGGAACCAAAATGGAGAGTTGTTATGTGTGAGGAACTTACTGCCCTTCTCAAGAGTGGGACATGGGAATTGGTCCCTCGTTATCCATCTTAGAATATTATAGGAAGCAAGTGGGTCTTCCGTGTCAAAAGGAATCCGGATGGCAGTGTTGCTTATTACAAGGCCAGACTTGTTGCCAAAGGCTTTCACAAATGACCTGGAGTTGACTTCCATGAAACCTTTAGTCCGGTTGTCAAACCCAAGACAATCTGCTTGGTGCTTTCAATCGCGACTAGTTGTGGGTGGCTGCTGTATCAACTTGATGTAAACAATGTCTTCCGTCATGGGCATCACACTAAAGAAGTTTACATGTCACAACTCCCGGTTTTGTTAACACTACCATGCCCAATCATGCACTGCCCTACTCAGTTACACTGGGCTGCTGCTAAAAGGCTTATGTGCTACATTAAACATACTATCAATCACAGCATCCTACTTCGGCCCTCTTCCCCTCTCATTCTTATAGCATACTCTAATGCCTATTAGGCTAGGTATGGTGATGATTTCATCTCTATTTCTGCATTTGTCATTTTCTTTGGCCGCAGTCTTATTTCCTAGTGTTCTAAAAAGCAACGCACAATTGCCAAGTATTCCACCGAAACAGAGTACAGATATGTTGCCTCTAATGCTTCTGAGCTTTCGTGGATTGTTAACTTGCTTACTGAACTAGGTGTCTTCCTTCCTCGGCCTCATCGCTTACTATATGATAACCTTTGAGCTGCGTACTTATGTGTCAACCTGGTTTTTCACTCTCGAATGAAACACATAAATATCGACTACCATTTCGTTCAGGAGAAAGTTACAAATGGCTGTATTCAAGTTGTTCACTATTCCATTCATGATCAGCTTGTAGATATTCTCACCAAACCATTGAGCAAGGCTCGGTTTGCCTTCTTATGTTGAAAGATTAGTGTCTCCGATGGGATCACCATCTTACTGAGGCATAATAAGGAATAAGATTCAGCAACAAAATAAAGCTATTAACTTGTTTTTAATGAGACAATCAGTAGCAGTCAACTGTACGATCTTTGGTGTTATTACTCGATTCTATTCATTATATTCTTTCCTGTAAATCTCTCAAGTTTTAGAAATTAGTTTACTTTCCTTTATTCTTCCTAAGCAGTTGTACATATATTTACCAACATTTTTGTTAATAAAACGTGTTAAAAATTACTCACACAAAACATTGTTACCTTTTCTTTATACTATATGTTTTACTACCTTTTAGAGAAAATTGATAAAACCATTTTTTATTTTGTAAATTTTGTTGTAGAAAATCTGCAAACCACAGTTACGCGAATCACAATCACACACGTAGATAAATATGAAAACAATAAGGAGAAGAAGAAGACACAAAATATTTTTATGTGGTTCAGCAAAAACCTACGTCTACGAAGCGCAACTGCACTCAATCCACTATCAGAGTTTGATACAATCTCTCTATCTCTCTCTCTTTCAATGTCTTATATAAGTTGCTCTCCGACTCGCTTGATGTTTTCTACACACATCTATTTAGGTCACGTTAGAGTTCTTTTGGGTGTTACAATAATTTGAAGAAATATTAGTATTTATAAGAGATCACTAGGGTAAGTCAAAACCTACAAAGACTTATTTTTTTCCACACAATATTTTCTATTTTGCACAAAATCCTTCATTACCGCGGCCTACAGCTTACGCTCTGTACCGTGGTATTCCTTTGTTTTTCACTATTCAGAAAACCACGGTATGTGCACAGCCCTCTATGCCGCGGTAGAACTCTAGAATTCATCCCGGTCTGTACCACGTTATCTGTAACACGGTTCACACCGCGGTAACATCTCTAGAATTGATAGCAGTCTGCTCTATGGTTAGTGCCCTGTAGTATAAGTCGTGGTATTCTGCGGACTTGTATTTCTTCGGTTGTTTTTGGCTTCATATATATCCCAACAATCCCCCACTTGAAGGTTAAAACTTGAATGGACTTCTTCCTCCATCCTCGATGAGTAGTGGATACTTGCGGTGCACTTATCGCTTCTATCTTCATTCTTGAAGATCCACTAAAGCTGCGCACAGCTCCGGTTTCTCTATCGTGACTGGCTTGGTTAACATGTCAGCCAAATTCTTTCTCCCTAATATCTTCACAAGCATCAACACCTCGTCCTCAATTAACGACTGAATGAAGTAGTAGTATAGGACTATACGGTGGCATTGAAGGACCGATGGTTTCTTTACCCATTTGTTGAGCTTGATAGTGGCATTGAAGGACTGATGGTTTCCTTACTCATTCTTCAGGCCTAATGGTGGCACTAAAGAACCGATGGTTTCCTAAGGACACAAGTATTTAATGCGAAGTGATGTGTGGCTTACGTGTGGCACATCCGTCCCATAGGACATGGTAACAATTGCTACTTGAAATGACAGGCATGTTCTCCATGGAATCCAGAGACATTAGATCTTACCTCTTCTTTTCAACAGCTAAGATGAGAATTTTTTTTTTATAAATAGCAGAGGCTCTTCCTATTTTTTTTCCCATTTTTTATCTAGTCTTGACTTCTAGAGACCCAAAACTTTTCTTTTACAAAATCAAGAAAATCCCTTAAAATATAGGTTTCCTTCATTCTTGCGAAAAAAGACTTCGATTACCTCTCTCTTGCTTGTGGGTTTCGACTTTCGACAGTTTCTCTAGTAAGTTTTCATTTTCATTTTCTTGATAATTTTTCATAGATTCCTTGGACGATTTGGAGAGAAAAGGTTATGGGTTTTCAAAAGATGAGATTTTTTCTGTGATTCTTCAAATCCCTTATGGTCGATTTTTCTAATCAGGTTTTTGTTTTTCCAGATCCCTTCACTCTTTTGACTATCGATTCGTCACTGGATATGGCACGCAAAACTCCAAAAGTAACCAAGGGTCGGCCTGTGATAATGCTTTAGGTATTCAAACCATCAGATGACGACGTTAATGAGAAGAGCAGTAAAAAAAATTTCGTTGACGATCCTTCATTCGTTGATTTCGTAAAAAACCAAGTTCGTCAAGAACATTAGGAGGAATATCGAGAATATTTCTAGATCCCGATGAATGTCGACTTCGTTCACCCAAGTGATCGAGCCGCTTCGAACCGTCCTTAAGGTTGTGTAGCCATTTATGGGTATATGCTGGCATATGGGGTCTCTCTTCCTCTTCCACCATTTATTGCGAAATTTCTTGCATCGGTAAAATTGGCTCCTATGTAGCTATCGCCCAATGGGTATCACTCTTTACTCGACACATATTGCCTTTAGAAAGAAGTTAACGGAACCGAGCCAATGGGGAATGAGCTAAAACATTGTTGTTTGACAAGATGTATGTCTAATGAGCCGGGATTTTTCTTATTAGCCTTTCCACTGCCCAACAAATAGATGCCTGTCAGACCTAACCCAAGAGAATGAAGGGCCAACTGGACCTTCCTAGGCAAGATGAAAAAAAGGAAATCGGGCATCTTCTGGGAGATTTCTTCTTCAAATAAGTAATGGAATGACATATGTTCCTTGTTGGCAGGAATAAGGAGGGTGGAGGTGGGGGAAGCCAATTCATTAGAATCAAAGCGGGTATGAATCTATTAGAATCAATTTAATAGAACCGAGCCAATGGGGAATGAGCTAAAACATTGTTGTTTGGCAAGATGTATGTTCAATGAGCCGGGATTTTTCTTATTAGCCTCTCCACTGCCCAACAAATAGATGTCTGTCAGACCTGACTCGAGAGAATGAAGGGCCAACTGGACCTTCCTAGGGAAGATGAAAAAAGGAAATCGGGCATCATCTAGGAGCTTTCTTCTTCAAATAAGTAATGGAAAGACATATGTTCCTTGTTGTCAGGAGTGAGGGGGGAGCCAATTCATTAGAATCAAAGCGGGTATGAATCTATTAGAATCAAAACGGGTTTGAATCTAAGAGAGTATCATCTAAGAAAGTCTACCTGCTTCACAGAAATGGCGAAGGACCTTCAAAGGGGGTCGTCACCTTTAACTAATCCCATTTGAAAGTCATTCGCCATTTCTGTGAAGCAGGTAGACTTTCTTAGATGATACTCTCTTAGATTCATACCCGTTTTGATTCTAATAGATTGGCTTTCCTGCCCCCCCCCCCCCCCCCCCCTCCCAATTTTGTTAGTATCGTATAAGGATTTTACGGATTTGTCTGATAATGTAGGGAAGAGTATACGTGTAAATCAGATCGAATGATCCGGATCCGAATTCAGTCTAAAAAATCAGATAGATAAAAGTTCGTATCCGTATCTGAAAATTGGATACGGAAATTAAAAATTACTGTTCGAATTTGGATAATCTTAATCCAAATATTTTTCGAATCTAAATCCGATCTGAAACCATATCCGAAGCCGAGACCGAGTTAGGTCCGAAGGAAATTCGAAATCGAGTCCAATTTGGCAAATATTTTAAAAAAATATTTTTAAACAATATGATGTGATACACAATATAATTGGATTGACACACCTCTGATGCCTTCTGTAAGTGGTATTCAATGCTTTTAATTTTATAATTTTATTTCTTTTAACTACAGTGGCATAGTGTGATACTTTCTTAATAGTATCTTTTTTCTAGATTGTGGGCAATAGATTTTTATTTTATTTTATAAACAATCTCTCTCTTACTGACATTCAACAATTATCACCAAACTCAATTCTTTCTCATGTATAAATCACTCAAGTATTCTCTCAACTCCCATTTTTTCAGACTCTCAACTTTACTTTGTCTTTTTTCCTACTCTCAAGTATCATATCTCAGGTTTTGTTTGAAAATGGCTCGTTTTGATCAACTCTCAACTCTCCAGACTCTAGGTTTTTTAGGTTTTCTAATACTCTCAAGTCTCAAATCTCAAGTTTCTTTGAAAATAACTTATTTTGATTTTGAGTCTTACGAAAATCCATATCCAAAAGAAATCCAAAACCAATTTTGAATGTCCTTATCCATATTCGATTCGAATCCCAAACTGAATCCTAACCGAAATAGAAACTGAAATCGAAATTGAATCTAGTATCATCTGACACCGAATTCGAATCTGATTCTGAACCTGATCCAAAAAAATCAATATTCGTATGTCGGATCGGAAGGTAATATATTTAGAAAAATCTGCTCCAAATCCAGTCCAATGTTTTTCGGAACAAAACCGATCTGAACCCGAATATCCAAAAATTTTGAAAAAAATTCAAATTAGGGTAATTCAAAAAAAAAAGGATTTGAATCTGATCCGTTTTATAGCTCTAAAGAAGTGGGTGGCAAAGGTTGTGCAACCAAGATGCTGATCCGTTAGTACGCCTTTCTTGTCACAGATGAAAAACTGCAGGGACATGGCTTAATTTCGACATACGCTCACTGTAAGTTTCCAATCATTTTTTTTTCTTGTTTTCGCCATTTTATTTTTACTCCTCATTTAGGGTTCTATTTTAGTGAAGAGTGTAAATCCCATTGATAGATACTTGGTGAAGCAACAACATATCTTAGGTAAAGCTGGATCATCTATTTTTGTTGCTGATACACCCTAGGTTTCGAAAAAAAAAGGAATACTATTGCTGTCGGGACAGGTCCTCATAGGGGAAAAGGAAAAGCCCCTCGAGACTTTTCAAATGACTCTTCTCATATTAGCAAGCCTGGTCCTCCTTTTGTTTGGAAACAAACTTCACAGGCTGCTCACACCGAGGAATCTTCTTCAAAGACTCTATTATAAGGATTTTTTGATAGCATGACAAATCAGCATGATCACCTGAAAGCACAGTGATTAGATATACCAGGTCACCAGGGTCAGCAAGGAAATATCAACCCAAGACGACCAAAAGATGATCTTAAGGCTTGATCAAGTTTATCTAAGCTGGTCGAGGAAACTAACCGATCGGGTATGAATAACTTGGTCAGGGAAACTAGCTGATCGGGTAGAGATAACCTTGTCGGGTAAATACAATCCGATTAGGATAAAAGAGATCTGGTCGGGTTAGGCAGCTGATCAGTTAAATGATGCATGAGAGTCATTAAAGGCAATCAGGACTCAGATACGTATAAGAAGCGTCTTATTCAAGTAAGATATCACGAAGTAAACTCTGATAAGGAAACAAACTTTCTTATAGATATCAGAGTCTAAATCATGCAACAAGTCTAATTCATTCAATTCGTGGAAGACACAAGACATGAAAGAAGATAAAGACGACTTCAATAAGTAATCAGTCCTAATTAGACACCAGTACTTTTCCTTATTTGCATACCACAATTTAGAGTTTTATGCATATATAAATAGATCCTAAAAACACCCAATAGGAGTAGAGACGAATCATTAGATATTCAAAAGAGTAAGTAAGGTTGAGTGTGTAATCATATTATTCACAATGAATTCCTTTCCTCGCCGTCACCGGCAACCGTGGATGTTTCCCCATCTTGAGGTTTTACCACGTAAAATCTTGTTTGCATGATCTTTTTATTCTTCTTGATTCATCATACAATTGTTAGTCCAACATACCTTGTGTGAGGTCTGATCGACTTTACGTAATCCAAAAATCATAGTCAACAGACTCTTTATGGGATTTTTCCAAACTCGGATAATAAGGTCAGTACCAGGACGGATCATGATCCTGATCCTGATCCTGACTTAGGTGAGAAATCCCTAGTTGGTCTTAAAAATGTGATCAAAATATCTTCCGCTACAAGAGGGACTACTATTGACGTGTTAGTGGGTCTCATCAAGTAAACTCAAGCTCAAAATCTGAACCCTTCTAAATGTATAGATTTTTTTATCCTGCTGCAATGTCTAGCTTATTCCTTATTGGACCTCAAACACTCTATTTTCCCATTAGTCCACAGAGTTTCAAAATACTAACCCTGACTGAGCAAGTGAGGACAAGTGCTTGTTTTTACTTCACGATAGTATCCGCTTCTTATGCTTGAGTGGATTTTTTTTTTAGAATAAATGCCTTTGTTTTTGGCCAGCTGATGCAGAGATGCGCTCAATTGGCTCACGAAAGGAATGACCTATCTGACCAAGTGATCAGTTTTACAGTTGAGAATGACTGTGTTGCCGGCGAACAAGACAAATTACATGAGGAGTTGGACCAGATAAAAGGCGAGCTTCAAGTGGTCTCTAGGGATCGAGATACAGCTCTTGAAAAGGTGCAAATTCGGGTTGTGGACCTTTTTAAACAGTCTCTCACTTTTGATGATGTTACCTATACAGATTTTCTGGATGGTGCTTCTGGTTGTCAAGACCTCCTAAAGAGGCTATGGAGGTGGTTCAGAAATCTCTTAAGAAGACCATCGATGAGGGGAACTGACGATTCCAAGACCAAATTGTGGACTAGAAAGCCATCTGAAAATACAAAGATTTGGAGGTGTTGCCCATGCATATGAATTTAGATGTTGATCCCCACAAGGTGTTTGGTACCCCTCAACCCGTTTCTCCTTGGATTGACCAGATCAAAGACCTCAGGCCTAACCCTTCATGGTTGAGTGATGAAGATGGTGGTGATAGTGATGATGCTAAAGATGTTCAGGAGGAAGAAGATAAAGAGGAAAAAAGAGGGTTAACTCCTGGGTCTTTGTCTTTTGTTTTGAGAGAGATAATATTTCTCTCCTGGTCTGCTCATGTACCGAGGCCTTAGTGTGCTTTCTTTTGCTGTGTGCTCTTTTTGTCAAAAAAAATATGAAAAAACTATTTTAAATATAACAGTACTTGATAACTTATTTATATTCTTTGTGTTTTAAGGAATAACTTTGTCGAACCAAGGGTTGCCTCTCATCTTCCATTTTGTGATAGATTATTTTTTTTTAGACTGTACCTTGCAGGCAATCTTTTATCTTCCGTTATCATGAAGAATGATTTTTATACTTAGACTACGTCTTAAAGACGGTATTTTATCTTCCATTTTTATGATTGATGAATTTTATATTTAGAATGTACCTTGAAGGCGGTCTTTTATCTTCCATTTTCATGATGGATGATTTTTTTTTCTTACTTAGACTGTGCTTTGAATGCGGTCTTTTTATCTTTCATTGTTATGATAGATGATTTTTTTTTACTAAGACTGAGATACGAAATTCTACTAACTTCGTACTTTTATTTATCACCCTCATGTGTTTACAAAAAAAAGATTTATAGTTTGATCCTTAATACTTTTGTCTACAAATAGGGGGAACTCATGGTCGGCCCTGAGATAACCCATGTAGGGATAATAAAGCTTTAAATGTTGTGCATTCCATGGTCGAATCACATGGCCACCCTCGAGTCGTGCGAGGCAGTAGTCTCTGTGTCCTGTAATCCCAACACCTAGTAGAGTCCTTCATACTTGTCTCTGAAGGTTCATATGGTTCGATCCTTGGTGTTTGGCAAAAACCCCTTCGTAAGATTAAGTCGTTTATCCGGAATCTCCTCTCTCGGACTTTGATGTTCTAGTGGCGTGCCACCCTCAGTTGATACCCTACAACTCTAATTAGTGCTTGATCAAGTTTATCTTATAACTCTTCAAGGCTGGCGATTATCAACTCCGTGTTTAATTTGAGATCATATAATTGTACCTGAGGAGAGTCGATTTGTGTCTCGACAAAGATTACAACTTCGGCTCCTAAATCCATTGTAAATGAGGTCTCGCCGGTCGAACTCGAGACATTGTTCTATAGGCCTAAAGAAACTCAGGCAAGAAGTCGGCCCAATACCTTTTCTTGCTATCCAGCTTGGCCTTGATGTTATGTTTTATGATTTTGTTCATAGCTTCTACCAGTCTGTTTGTTTTAGGTGTGCTGAGGTTGCGAAGAGGTTGACGATCCGCCAATCAACATAGAATTTTCTGAAATTCACACTGTCGAACTAAGTGCCATTGTCGGTAACGAGCATGTTCAGGACTCTGAACCTTTAGATAAGAGAATTTCTCACAAATTTAGTCATATTTTCTTCAGTGATGCCTTCAAGATGTTTGCCTCAACCCACTTGGTGAAATAATCTACAGCTACAATAGCAAAGTTTGCTTGTCCCAACCTTTGTCTGAGTCCCTTGGCTTTTCCAAGTCGCTTGGTTTATCGAAATCTTTCTTGAGTACATAATCCTTAAGCTAGCCGTCTCGGATGAGGTTCTCAATGTGACCCTTTAGTTGGTAGCACTTAGAGGTATAATGATTGTGATCTTTATGAAAACATCAATTCAGGTACGGGTTTCTTTTGTTTAGGGCAGTCGACATTTTCTCAGGCCATTTTACTAACCCTTTCTCTTGAGCAATTGCAAATACATTGACTATGTTGTGTTTTAGAGGAGTGTAGTATGAATACTGGCTATCAAACCTTCTCTTAACATCTCAAGTCTCCGTTGTTGGGTTTTTTCTCTTTTTCGATCGCTCATTGGTTCGGACCGGCCTCCCGCTCCTTGATTTAGGATTCCACTTGATCTTTATCATGGATAAGCCATGCACAAACGTTCCACCTTGTGCAATCTCCTCTTCCTCTCCCTCGCATATTCCATGGCTATATCCACCAATATAGGATATGATTGAGGGTGTTGTCGCCTTAACAAAAATGAAAAAAATACCACTTTACAAACCATTAATGAAAGCGTTGATGGTCATCACGTCGTTGAAATCCTCTATTCGAACAGTTTCTTTGTTAAAACGAGATAGATATTCGCGGATTGTTTTCTTTTCTCCATGATTCAAGGAAGATAAATGTGAGAGAGATTTCTTACGCTGCAAGCTCCTCATGAACTGTAGAGTGAAAGCCTTGCTTAACTGGTCAAAGCTACTGATACAATTACCGATAACTGTCAAAATCAATTTGAGGCTAGATCCGGGTAAGGTTATATGCAAGACCCGACATAATATTCGATCATCTTTGGTCTATGTTGCCATTAGGTCGAGAAAACGATATGAGTGCTCTATAGGGTCCATTTCTTCCACATATATTGTTCCATTGTGGGCATCACGAATCTAGGCGAAAAGGGCTTGTTGGTTATTTCTGAGATAACAAGTCCCTGACGCCATCCTCTGAGATGGTTGCCGTATTGACTTGCTCTATTTGGGTTTAGGGCTTCGTTGCTTGGACTTGTCTAGACATTTTCTCAGGCCACTTTACTAACCATTTCTCTTAGCCAATTGCAAATACATCGACTGTGTCGTGTTTTAGAGGAGTGTAGTACGAATACTGGTTGTCAAACCATCTCCTCATGTCTCGAGTCTCCGTTGCATGGTTTTTCTCTTTTTCGATCGCTTATTGGCTCGGACCGGCCTTTAGACTCCTCCCGCTCCTTGATTCAGGATTCCACTTGATCAATATCAGGTATGAGCCGTGCACAAACGTTCCACCTTGTGCAATCTCTTCTTTTTCTCCCTCACATATTCTATTGTTATATCCACCAACATAAGATATATTGAGGGTGTTGTCGCCTTAACTAAAACGAAAAAAATACCACTTTGCGAACCATTAGTGAAAGCGTTGATGGTTATCATGTCATTGAAGTCCTCTACTTGACCAGTTTCTTTGTTAAAACGAGATAGATATTCCCGGATTGTTTTCTTTTAGCCATATTTCAAGGAAGATAAATGTGAGAGGGATTTCTTACGCTACAAGCTCCTCGTGAACTGTTGTGTGAAAGCCTTACTTAACTAGTCAAAGTTGCTGATACAGTTACCGGGTACCTGTCAAAATCAATTTGAGGCCAGATCCTTGAAGGTTATAGGCAAGGCCCGACATAATATTCGGTCATCTTTGGTCTATGTTGTCATTAGGTCGAGAAAACGATATGCGTGCCTTATAGGGTCATTTTATTCCATAAATTGTTCCATTGTGGGCATTATAAATCCAGGCGAAAAGGGCTTGTTGGTTATTTCTGAGATAACAAGTCCCTGACGCCATCCTCTGGGATGGTTTCCGTATTGACTTGCTCTATTGGGTTTAGGGATTCGTTGCTTGGACTTGTCTCGAAATCCAACCAACGTCCGGCTGCCAATTTGTCAAGTCATAGGTTTGACTTTTGCTCACCAAGTGGGGGGTGGGGGTGTTAGACTACCTTGACCGTCGGCTCATTTGCTTCTCTTTGTAGTATTGGTTATGATGGTTGCTATTACCACTGTTTATTGGTCTAGATCGTCTCTTTGAACCAATAGAATAGGTACTTTCTGAATCTGATAACTGATAAGTTTTGCTCGGCTCCCTTCTAACTATTTTTTACTTCAGTTTTGGTTGCCGTATTGTGAGTCGATTATTCGGCGTTGCGGCCACCCCTTGAGTCGAGACAACTTCCTCTCTGACCACTACCATGAGGACTGGTGGAGCTGTTGCATGCGGTTATTCGTCTGCCCACTATCTCCGAGAATCTTTACAGATACACACACATGCTTCCTGCATGGTTGACTCGCTCCAAGTGAGCGCTCGCAAGTGTACGAGGCCGGAGTGTAGTACAATAATAAGACAATGATTACCGAAATTGATTGATTTAATTACTATTTGAACAATGATTAAAAGAGAGATTTTATCTTGAAACTACAATTACTCTAAATTAAACTATCAAGAAACTACAAAGTAAAATATGAACTTGAAAGTAATAATGAATGTAAATATATGATGAGAAATGCTAAGACAAAGAATCCACCTTACCCTCTAACTAATTAAGTTCTAGACTCACTCAACTACCCAATTAGTGCACTTGTGTATTGTAGACCCGTGTACCCAACAATAACCTATATTCTCTCTCGAGTAATAGAAACAACACCCAAGCACACCCAAAGCCTATCTCTCGATGACCCTAGAATACATGCATGAATTCATTAGGAGCTTTGGCACACATACAAGGATCCTATACTCTAGCCTCGTATATCTCTACCTTACTGGACATATATAGTGGACATTTCATCAAACATATGGCGTGCATCACCCCTCGGTCCATAACACACCACCAAAAATCATTCACAAGGTGATCAATCTAGTGAAGCATTAAGTATTCGAAACCATCCATACATAACACAAGGCATAAATGAATAAAGGAGTAGTCTTTATAGATAAAATCAAGGGTTTGGTTTCATCAAGTCTTAGCAAGAGAAGATTTAGTTCATGTTACAAACTAGAGCCATCCACAACATATATGAAAATAGATACATAGCTCTACAACAAAAAGTAAAAGAGAAAGGGTTTAGAGAAAACTAGATGGAAAACTTCCTCCTTTTCTTGGATTTTCTTCTCCTTTTTCTTGTCTTCAGCTCCCCTTGCCCAAAAATATGAAGAAAATACGGATTTTGGTGGATGGAAATGGTGAAGGCTTTGGATTGTAGGGAAATGTGGTGTCTTGGTAATTTTCTTAGAAGATGTGTGGGTTGTGTTTAAGGAAGATGAAAGGGTGGAGGTTGAGAGAATTTTTGGGTAGAGAGTGGTTCTCGGTCTGAAAATGGAAAGAAAATATATAGAATAGTAAATTAGGGTAAGGGCAAAAAGATCATTTTTCTATTTTTGTACCTTTTCTGGGCAAAGGGGCGACCTTGGGGCGACCTGGGTGAGGTCACCCCGAGGTCGCTTTGCTCTCTGTCTGAAAGGAGGAGTCTTTGGGCAACTTTGGCTGAAGTGACCTGGAGGTCGCCTTGAGGTCACCTTGAGGTCGTTTTTTTTAGCTGAGAGGATAGCGACCTTGGGGTAACCTCCAGGTCACCTTGAGGTCGCTATTGCGTCTGGTTTGGTTACTGATGTAGGACAATTTCTTTAATTTGGGTCTTTTCTTGTTTAGCAAGTTTATTTATTTTAGTTTGATTAGGAATTAAATTTATGTTTTGGAAATAAATCAAACTTACCTTTTGGGTAAGATTTGATCTTTGTTTTCCGGTCAAGTTAGGAGTCATGAATCTTAAAAGATTCTGATTAGTTTTGATATTTTCCTGTTTTAGTCTTTATTTAGGAATATCGTATTCGAGTCGTATTAGGATTAGTTATTTATAAATAGTATTATTAATTCCAATTATTGTAACTTTTAAACTTTTGATTGATTTTAATAAAATCGTTCCTTTGGAACATTTATCTGTCGTGGATTCGACATGCTCTTTGAGGATTCGAGAGCACCATTTTCTAACGAAGATTAGGGAATGATGGCCCTTGCATGGCGGTCCATGCTTGGGTAACTACCGGTCGCTACGTTATGGTTCATCTGAGTGTGTCTCAGGGTTCGACGAAGTGATCATTCTTAGTTTCGCCATACACCGCTGCGTCAGTTACTTGAGTTTTTTCTCCTCCACTTCAACTCCATCCAACACCATTAAGCTCAAAACCCAATTTTGACCTGCACAACTTGATTTAAAGGTTAAAAACATGGTTTTACCCGAGAAACGCGTGCAATTTGAAAAGAATTTGGGGCTACATTTACATGTAGAAATGGAGCAGTCAATGGCCTAGCTGGTGAGGTTATGAGAAGCTTTAAAAATCAAGTTTGAAGTGACTTGCGGTGTTCGTGGACTATTGGCTTGATCTTCCAAGTTGGTGGTATCTTCTATAAGATTCAAGGTACCCTAAACTATTTTCTCAGGTTGAATCATGGCTAGTGTTTCAAGTTTTTCTAAAGGTATGAAATCGGTCCCCCTTCTTCTAGCGCCAAATGTTAATACACAAAAATATGCTAACATTAAAGTCAAAGGTAAGGCATGCCACGTATGCAAAATTTGATTTATCTTTGAAATGTCACTTGTATGATTTGACCTGACAAGTGAAATTTGAACAGGGTGTATGGGAATGGTGTGTCGGGCCTAATAGGTCCCGATGGATTGGTGTGGATACTGAATAAGTATGGTTGATTTTGGGTATCGACTGTGGTCAGTTTACACTCCGAGGCTTTCTACAAGATAAATCTCAAGATATCCAACTTAATCAATAGTGTTTTTTGCCCTCTGTCATTTATGAGGAGACTTCCTTTATTTATAAGTGGGATTGCGTGAATCCTCTTTTACACTTAAGTGGTAATGCTGTTTTTTTTATTGGTTCTAATTATAGTGACCTCAGCCTTGGGCGGCGGGTTGATCCAGGTTCAATTTCCTTTGGAGTGTTGAGTTGGGTTACTTCATACACGTCGTACACGTGTCCCCCTGAGACCAATAAAAGGCTAGCAACCTTGATAGACACGGTTTTAGAGTGGGAGGTGACAGTTGAAGGTTAAAAACACTTACTTAGCGAGACTGATGTTGGGCGCCCCTTTCTTTTGGATCATCCACACAAGGTGGGCCTTCCGCCTTTTGATAACCAGATTTCTTTTGGACTCGTCTCTTGGGCTTTTATCATTTATAGTTTACAGAAACCATCCAAAGTGATGACCCAATCTCTTCCGAAACCTCAGAAAATGAGGCTTTTGACTAGCTAATAATTTCCTGACGTGAAGTAGGATGAGCTTTTGACTTGTCAACGCTATTGACGTAGAGTTTTAACATACTAAATTTCCTTGTAACATAATTCAAGTCCAGTTTGATTTCATCTCTATCAACATACCCGTCTCTGTACCCGTGCCCTTGATGCTTTACTAGTGTCCAAAAATTTCCTTCCATACTCTATAGCTTTCTTTTGTAATTCTTCAATTGACCCAGTAGTACTTGATCGTTTTTCAACTGATCATTCAAATATATGGTTTTCATAGGCTGATGGTCTACGTAATTGCATGGAATAATCATTTAAATAACTTTTAATTGGGTACATTTTCAAAGTTCAAAGTCCAGATCAGATCAAAGTGTAGTCATACTAGTACCCTTTTCTTTTTTGAAGAAGAAGTCATACTGGTATACCGTTGCTTCCAGGGAAATTACTTTAACTTTCCTTCCATTTTCATTCAAATTTCAAACCCAAATCGAACATCAAAGTGTAAAAAGGCTGGATTGGAGTAAACAAGATATATCAAACAATTTAGATCTAATAATATTTATGTTACGTGAGTAACGTGATGATTTACCGGTCATTGCATGAAGGAAATTAAACATGAAATTCTCAACACTTCTTCAATAAACAAGTTTCTAGACTTTTTGATCCTTTGTGTACGTTAACTGCATCAAATAACCAACCAAAACCAAATATATTCCTATATATAAACCTCATTTTATGTTCTTTAATATCTACTCTCTCAATTACTCTCAACATTAATTGTGTCTTCAACAACCGATTCCAATATTTTACAACTACATCACTACTACTTTTTTGCTAGCTTTTGATCATCAGTTTCCAGCCAATACCCACATCACAAGTTCCTTTTTTTTCCTCTTGGTTTTCTCTGGTATATATACTCACAAAAGCTATATATTTTCATTGACTTTTTCTTACATGCATGCTCTCTGTAATTATATTCTTAGACAATTTAGAGTGAATGTGTTTGAAAAAGACAGTAAAACAAGTTGTTTTTTTTTCCTACAACTAAAGCTATATTAATTACTCTTTAGAAGGTCATTATGATCTCTCTTATTTTCAAAATTAAAGAATTGCATTTGCATCTATATATAGATCCAAACAT
This sequence comes from Dipteronia sinensis, assembly GCA_033220585.1. Taxonomy (NCBI): domain Eukaryota; kingdom Viridiplantae; phylum Streptophyta; class Magnoliopsida; order Sapindales; family Sapindaceae; genus Dipteronia; species Dipteronia sinensis. Next base: position 84,107,486 of record CM065636.1, on the reverse strand, counting down.
TGTATTTTAGTTTGTCATTATCTGGTTGTTCAAGCAATTGTTCATATTTGACTATAATTTTTTAGAGTTAAAAAGTCGATTTAATTCTTCTGATTTTGGTTTTAAAAGAGTCAAATACTCATGTATAGATAGGTTTTTAACTAATAATCAATAATCACTCTTTCTATTGTCAGTTCGAACTGATATAAGATATATCAGTTACTTGTATGTGTGTCATTGGATTTAAAAGATGTATTAACAAATGTATGCAGCTAAGTCAAAGCATTTAAATTCAATGGTCTACATGTAAGGAACTAATATATCTTATATTAGTTCGAACTGACAATAGAAAAATTGAATCAATAATAATAGTCTAATCAGTAACTATGACTATTAATTATATGTACGCACTGCATGCATATTCAGGTATATATTTTACTACTCTAAATATTACTTTGACATTTTAGATTGATTTTTCTCTCTGCTAGCAAATTTTAATCCGTTTCGCAACATATGATATAATATTTCTCATTTTCCATGAGCAAATTTCATTTCCTAATTGGATTGTATTTTCCATGCCGGATTGACTTTGTTTTATAATCCATTATTTTCGTGTTATATGCAGGAGTTAATGGATACCGCAACCACTCAATTTCTGTACTCACCCCATCACTGTAAAATTCTTCACATGGTAATTTATACCACTTGATCTCTGTCCTTGTTTTTCTTATTTTTCCATTACAAATTTATTAATTATATTACATGAATTGATGTATATGATCTGTACACACAGTTAGATATATGTATTGATCATGTATATATAAATTAATGACAGGTGAGACATGGACAAGGAATTCACAACGTAGAAGCAGAGAAGAATATCGATGCATTATTGTCTCATGATCTCTTTGATGCACCTATGTCTTCTCTCGGATGGCAACAGGTAAATTAATTATTTGATCCCATATATATTATCAGACGCGGACTGAACAGTTTCAATTCCATGATTTTCTTCCAGTACTCCTACAATCACAATGCGAATATTCATATGGACTAATTAATTCGGATTCCACTGAACTTGATAACAGATTTTTGAGCTGCGCAAGCGTGTACATGGAAGCAGACTGTTAGACAGGGTTGAGTTGGTTGTAACCTCCCCATTGTCAAGGTATTTATGCACATTCTGTAGATGTTGACTTCACAAATTAGTGAAAAAAAATGAGTGATTATATATAAGGTGTATCATGTAATCATGTATGGATATTGACAAGCAATAATATTTGTGTACGTTTTATGCAGGACAATGTAAACAGCAGTTGGAGTTTTTGGCAATGAAGGGGAGATATATGGGTCAGATGTGGATTCTGTGATGGCACCAAAAAATGAAATCTCAACTCTCAATGATTACCCACCCATTGATGCATCGGAGCTTTGTCGAGACCGTTTGGTATGTTTAATTTGCTATATCGCATTTAACATATATCGGCTAATATATCAAATCAAAATGGACATAAAGGATATCACTTCAATTAAATTAGTTGGTGTCTACAATTTGTTTTTTATTACAACAATTAAACATAAACCAAACCCTTAATTATGATTTGAGTTGTATTTTGATCCCTAAATAATATCAACATTTGGGTCCAGGCCCGACCCAGCCCGGCCTTAATAAACCCATTTTAGTTTTATAATTAATTATCTAACCTTGGTTCCAAAGTTTTTTCAAAGTACAAAAAGATTTATCAAAAACAATGTTTTGATGGAGTGCATCTTCTTCATCGTTGGGTCCTTATTGAGTTTAGTCTTCTCATTTGCTTTTTCACACATAATTTTGCATTCATATTTAAGCAATCAAAAATAATCTTTTATGCACATCAACTTTAAAGCATGTCATTAATAAAATCATCATGTCATGGAGATCAATTTTAGGTCATACAAATTGTACTTTCAAAGTAAATCTCCTAGTCCAAAAATGCATGTTTGAACATAAATATGACATGGATTGCGAGAAAAGCAATTTGCACACTTATTAAGAAAATAACATGGGTATATGCACAACCAATCATCTCAAGCAATTAATAAAGGAGCATAAAATATATCAATATAGCACAATGCAATTTTATGCTAATTTGCTCTCTTTGCTTGAGCTCCCCATATGGGGTCAAGACATACAACTTCAAACCAAATGACAAATCTCAATAGACGTACTAAGGTTCCCAAATCTAATAGTGTCTAAAGGCTTTGTAAACAAATCCGCTAGTTGGTCATTAGTCCCCACATGCTCTAATGCAATAGTTTTGCTCTCAATTAGCTCTCTAATGAAATGATGTCAAATGTCAATGTGATTTGTCCTAGAATGTTGGACGGGATTCTTAGAAATGTTTATGGCACTTATGTTGTCACAAAACAAAGTGAGAGTGTCTTACTCTAAGCCATAATCGGCTAGCATTTGTTTCATCCATATCAATTGAGTACAAGCACTACCGGCAGCTATGTATTCCGCCTCGGCCGTGGATAGGGAAATTGAATTTTGCTTCTTGCAAAACCAAGACACCAAATTGTTTCCTAGGAAGAAGCAACCACTCGATGTACTATTCCTATCATCACAATTTCCAGCCCAATCGGCATCACTTAATCCAACAAGACTTAGATTATTGTCAAAGGAGTACCAAATCCCATGATTGGAGGTACCATTCACAAACCGAATGATTCTCTTCACCGCAATAAGGTGAGATTATTTGGGATTAGATTGGTACCTAGCACAAATACTCATACTATAAGTAAGATCGGGCCTACTAGCGGTCAAGTAAAGCAAACTACCTATCATGCCACGATATAAACGTTGATCAACACTTTTACCATTAGCATATTTGCTTAGCTTCAAAGTGGTACTCATGGGTGTGTCACAATGTTTGGCATTGTTTAGGCCAAACTTCTTCACTAGGTTCTTTGTATACTTAGCTTGGGATATGAAAATCCCATCATGCATTTGCTTAATTTGCAAACCTATGAAGTAATTTAGTTCACCAACCATGCTCATTTCAAACTCATGAGACATGACATCTACAAATTGTCTCACTATAGACTCATTGGTGGAACCAAATACAATATCATCAACATAAATTTGAGCTATGAAAAGCCCATCTTTGTTGCACTTGATGAACAAGGTCTTATCAACACTACCTCTCGAGTAGCCATTGTCAACAAGATAGAGAGTGAGGTGATTATACCAAGTCCTCGATGCTTGTTTCAACCCATAAAGTACCTTTTTGAGGCGATAGACATGATTGGGGTGGTGTGGATCCACAAGCCCCTTGGGTTGTTCAACAAACACTTCCTCATGCAAGAAGACATTGAGGAAGGCACTCTTAACATCCATTTGGTGTAATTTGAACTTGTACATACAAGAAATGGATAAGATAAGCCTTATAGACTCAAGACGGGCAACGAGAGCAAAAGTCTACTCAAAGTCAATACCCTCAATTTGAGAGTATCCTTGTGCCAAAAGCCTAGCATTGTTGCACATAATGTTGCTATCTTCATCCGACTTATTCCTAAACACTCATTTGGTGCCTATCACATTAGTATTCTTAGGCCTAGGAACTAGAGTCCAAACCTCATTTCTTTCAAATTGGTTTAGCTTTTCTTGCATGGCAAGAACCCAAAATTCATCATTTAAGGCTTCATCAACCTTCTTGGGTTCTATTTGAGAGGTGTAGCAAGTATAGCTAATTTGATTAGCTATTTGACGCCTAGTCCTAACACCTTCATTGACATCTCCAATGATATCATTTTTATCATGGAGTTTCCTAACCCAAGGAGCGGGTTCATTAGAGTCCAAATGTGGATCTCTATCTAGAGGTTAATCATCCTCTCCACTATGATTTGACTTCACATCACTTGAAGTCTCACCACACTTCTTCAAAAGAAGGTTAGCATTCTCACAAACATCCTCATCATGGACAACATTCTAAAGCCTACAATCATCAATGACAACATTTGATGATTCCATGACGTTTCAAGTTTTTAGATTGTAAACTCTATAGGTCTTGCTATTGAGTGCATATCCAATGAAAATACCCTCATCACTCTTGGCATCAAACTTGCCAAGTTAATCTAGGTCATTAAGAATATAGCATTTACTTCTAAAGGTGTAGAAATAGCTAACATTGAGTTTTCTTCCCTTCCATAACTCATAGGATGTTTGTTTGGTCCTGGGTCTAAGGAAAACTCTATTCATTATATAACAAGCCGTAGTGACGGCTTTGGCCCATAAATTCCTAGGAACCTTGTTGCTAAGCAACATCACCGAGCCATCTTTTGTAAGACCATATTCTTCCTTTCCACTACTCCATTTTGTTAGGGAGTTCTAGGGGTCGAGAATTCATGGGAAATACCTAGACCATTACAAAAGCTTTCAAAGAAACTATTCTCAAACTCTTTCTCATGATCACTTCTAATTCTCTTAATGCTCCTAATGTGAAAATTCTTCTCATTTTGAATTTTGACACATAGCATTTTGAATTTCTCAAAAGCTTCGGACTTCTCTCTAAGAAAGTAGATCCAAGTGAACCCAGAGAAGTCATCAACCACCACAAGAATGTATCTTTTACCACCTAAACTCTCGGTTTGCATAGGACCCATGAGATCCATATGAAAGAGTTCCAATGGCTCCTTGGTGGAAAGATATTTTCCTTTTTTGTGCACACTTTTAGTTTGCTTCCCTTGTTGACAAGGTTCACAAACTCCCTCAAATCTCTTCCCAAGCTTGGGAAGGCCTCTCACCACATTTAGCCTCTCAAGGACCTTCAAGTCACTATAATTCATGTGGCCAAATCTTTGATGCCACAACTCAACTTGCTCACAACTAGACAAGTTATAAGAGATGTTACTAGATTCAAGACAATAATAATTGTCACTTGATCTCTTGCCTTTTAAAAGAACTTGCCCATTTTCCTTAAGAATAGAGAAATCAACTTTGTCAAACATAACCGAGAGCCCTTTATCACTTAAATGTGATATACTAATAAGATTGGCTTGCAAGCCATCTACATAGAGAGCATTGGGCAAGGAGGGCAAATCGGGAATAGATATGTTACCTTTCCCTATGATTTTTTTCTTGAACCATCACCAAAGGTGACAAATCCACCATCCTCCATCCTTCATCCTCCATCACAAGAGTTTCTTGTTTCCGGTCATGTGCCTAGAATACCCACTATCAAGGTACCAAGTGTTAGAGGCTTTGGCTTTCAAAGCAACTTGAGCCACATAGCAAATACACTCATTTTTTATAGTCCACCTAGGAGCAACATTTTCAATCCTATAAGCCTTTGGTTCATTGGCTCTAAGCTCCCTAGGTGCATTCTTTTTGGCTCTTCTAAGCATATTTTTCTCAATCATGCTTTCCCTTTTACACAATTTGATATACTTAAAGCAATTAGGCCTTATATGGCCTTCAATACCATAATAATGACAAGTAGGAGTGAAATAAGAGTTCATACCATAGCCTTGTGCAAGTATTTGAGGCTTCATTCTCCTTTGAGTAGTCATATGATGTTGAGTGAACTCTCTTCTTTGTGGTTGAGCCAAAGTAGCATGTCTTCTATGTTGAGCATAAAGATTCCTTGGTTGTGGTGGAAGGATTCTTGGATGTGGAGGTCTTGATTGAGGTGCTCCAGCTTATTGTGATTGAGCTCTTATTGAACCCTTGACTTAATTTTGCTTTGAGGATTCTCTAACTTCAATCCTTTTTGTAGTTTGTTATGGAATTTTGACTTCTTCGACCTCTTGACTCTTGACAAAAATTGTTTTCTTCAGAGAGGTGGTCTCCACGTCTTCCTTATATCCAAAACCCCTCTTATCACTAGGGCTCTTCCCACTTGATAACATCTTGTCAAGCTTTTCGGTTTCAGAGGTCATTTTTCCAATCACATCTTTTGCCTCTCCAAGCTCCTTCCTCAAGCTTTCTTCACTCTTCTTAACCACAACGAGCTCCAATTTCAAGCTTTCTTCCATTTCTCTTGTTCTTTTCACTTCCTCACTCAATTGAGTCATCTTGGAGGTCAATTCAAAGTTCTTTCTTTTTAACTCTTGAATCTTTTTTTTCTTCTTCGCTTTAGAACTCTTGAAATATTCCATGAAGTCTTCATAGTCCATCTACTCATCAAATTCATGCTTAGACTCAGATGAGGTACTTCTATTGCTTGAGTGCTTATCTTCTTCTTCTAGCTTGTCATTCTCTTCTTCTTTGTCACTTAAGACTTCCTTGCCATTATGAGATAATGAGAAGGCGATAAAATTGGCAACTTGGTCTTCATCATCAGAAGACTTTTCTTTCTCATCTAAGTCTTCGCTGTCACTCCAAGTGGCCGTCATGGCCTTTCCTTTCTTCTTCTTCTTTAAATTAGCACATTCGGGGGCAATGTGACCATACCCACTACACTCATAGCATTGGATCCCCTTCTTGGAATCCTTCTCTTCACTTTTGTCCACCTTTTTGAAGGGAGTCTTCTTCTTCACAAATTTTCCCTTAGAGCCCAACCTTTTCTTCTCAAACTTCATAAATTACTTGAACCTCTTCACCATAAGAGCCATTTCTTCATCTGAATCTTCTTCCTCCCTTTCTTCCTTGGAGGTCTTCAATGCAATGCTCTTTTGCTTCTTTTGAGGTGTTGTTGGAGTATGGGCTCTTCTTGACTCAAAGGCCAATAACTTGCCAATTATTTCACTTGGCTTCATCTTCTTATATTCACTATTCTCCTCAATAGCGATCACATTTGCATCAAATCTCTCTGGGAGAGACCTCATGATTTTTTGGTTTATCCTCATATCCGAATATGGATCACCCAATTGGTGACTTTGGTTGACGATATCCATTAGCTTCACTTGGAAGTCATTGCAGCACTCATGATCTTCCATCTTCAAAGTTTCAAATTGGGTTTGAAGGACTTGTAGCTTGGAGTTTTTTACTACGTCGGTTCCTTCATATGCTATCTTCAATTATCCATGCTTCATATGCATTCCTAGTAGTTTGAATTAACTTGTGTTGGTTTTCATCAACCACAAACAAGATTGCATGCATGGCCTTGTTGTTCCATTTGGAGACTTCAAAATCTTGAGTCTCTTATTCCGACTTCGGCTTGGGCACAATGCTTCCATCTTCGAGAGTCTTGGTAGGTGATGTGTAACCGTCCTCAATCACCGTCCAAACTCGATCATCTATTTGGCACAGTAGGACTTTATTTTTCTTTTCCATGAAGAGTAATTAACCATCGTTAGAAGTGGAGGTCTTGAGACACACTAACTAAAATGCAACATAATGCAAGATACAGTAATTAAATAAAAATAATCTAAAGCACGTCACTCTTAGAGAGCACGGGATCTCCTAATTATGTTAAGGAACCCGCTATGATACCAATTGAAAATACTCTAAAAGTGATTAAACTAACCTGGAGGGGGTGAATAGGTTTTAACCAAATTAATTTCCATCTTTTCGGTTAATCAAAATTAATCATAACAACCCCTAACAAACAATCATTGTAGCAAAGTGCGGAAAATAACAATATGGGCACAATGATTTTTTTTATGTGAGAAAATCCTAAAAGGGGTAAAAACTCACGGTCATAAAGCCAATCGAACCCTCAAATCCACCATTTGCAAAAACGATTACAACCTAGGTTGACCACATCACACTTAATCGGTTACTAATCCGTTCTTGCTACCTGTAGGCCTTTAATAATGATTTTAGGCTCATGCTTGTACACTACCCACAGCAAATACAAGACTTAACTCTTAAGTGAAGAGATATGCAACATAAAGTGAATATGAAAATATTCTAAGTGCATAAATGCTAGGTCAACACATATTACGCTTATCTAGTCATGTATGAATGCTTCAAACAATCATAGATATCATGTTGCTATATAACATACATATAACTTAGCTATATGAAATTAGTACAAACCTAGATACAATAGCTATCACAATACAAAACCCAGCAAACATACAAAAATGTCATCTTGAAGGTAAAAAGCTCAAACTTGATGCAAATAAGTTATAAAATAGACATCTTGGACAACTAGAACACAAGAAGGAATGGAGATGGTGTTCTACTTACCAAGTCATGTACTTTAATGCAAACTCATGTAAGAAAACATCCTAGATGAAGCTAGATGATTTTTGTGTCATGAATGCAAGATGGGTATTTAGGTTTTGGTTAAGAAAAATGCAATCTTGCTAACTTTTCTTGCAAGACACTCTTGAGCTCTTTAAAAATGAAGAAAAATGGATTTGGAAGCTCTAGAGACGAAATGGGAGAGAAGGGAATATATATATATATATATATATTAGGTCAAACTAAAACTGCACCGTTTTGGGTAAAATAGGGTACGACCGATGTGTGTACCGCTGTGGACAGTCACAGCGGTCACACACTGTGTTGCCTACCATTGTGATAATTCACAGCGGTGACACACTGTGTTGCTTACCGCTGTGATAATTCACAGCGGTCCTACAGCGCACATGACAGCGGTCAACAGTAAAAAATATACAACTTCTAACCTTAACAAATCAACTTAGATACAAAAGATATGAGCATACATGAAGAGATGTATAGAAGTGAAAGTGCACAAACATGAAACACACAACAATTATATGAGATATGATAATGCATGAGTTGTGAGTGTGTGCAACTAGTTCTTTTCAATGAGTTAAGTACTTGTTATACCTTCTTGAAGTGCCCTAGAATTTGATGATGCCACTTAAGCTTGATTAAGAACAATGAGTCCTAATTTATCCTTATAATAAAATCCTTGATGTGGTTTGTCAACGAAATGAGTCAATCACAATATGAGGAACTTATATAAAACATAGACTGAATAAAAAACGTAAGTGAATTTTATATTTTAGTTTTACTTTCTAAAATATGTGGTTTGGTTTGGGTTGGTGAATTATTTCACTCAACCCCAAATCAAACTACCTTTAATCGGTTTGTCTAAAAGAAACACCAAACCTCCCAAATTTTATATTTGTAATCGAACCAACCCTAACTTTATGGATTGGGTTGGTCGGTTTGGTTCGGTTTGACGGTTTTTTGCACACCCCTATCTGAAAGTACACAGTCATGTTGACAATATCTAATTTTTTTTGCCACATCGGTGTGAGATTGAATATGCACAGTTGTATTCGAGATACATTTTTTAATAGACTGTCTATTTATCTTATATGACATCTTTTTTTTTCACAAGCCACTCTTACATTGGATATGCTCTTAGGAAAACAGATCCGACAACAAAATCAAGCAATTAATTTGTTTTTAATGAGACACGATCTTTGGTGCTATTACTCAATTCTATTCATTATATTCTTTCTTGCAAATCTCTTACTTTTGGGAAATTAGTTTGCTTTCCTTTATTCTTCCCAAGCAGTTGTGCGTGTGTGTGTGTGTGTGTGTGTGTGTGTGTGTGTGTATACCAATACTGTTGTTAATAAAACATGTTAAAAATTATTATCACAAAACCTTGTTGCATCTTCTTTATACTATCTGGTTTACCACTTTTTTATGGTATCAAAGCCTACTCAGCTCTAACAAGTTCTACCGATCCTAAACTCTCAATCATTCCCTCATGGCCGAAGATAGCACAGCCACTTTAAGCCCCAACCAAACCAACCTTGGTGTTGTGCTTGTTCCTTCAACCAAACCAACCACAAATAACCTTGTATCGTTTAATGCAGCAGCCAAATTACCATTGAAGTTGACATCCTCAAATTTTTCGTCCTGGAAAGCACAATGGGATGCCATTCTATTTGGTTATGATTTGCTTGGATATGTTGATGGATCCAAGCCTTGCCGTCTTGAACAGATTGAAGTTGAAGGGAACAAGGTTCCCAATAGTGCATGTTTTGGCTCCGCCAAGATCGGTTTCTCATCCATGGGATACATCCATCCCTCAGTGAGCACATTATTGGCATAATTAACTCGTGCAAGACCGCTACTGCTGCCTGGAAGAAATTGAGCAGTATGTATACTAGTTCCCCATCATCCCGAACCATGGGTCTAACATAGCAATAAACCCTTATCAGCCATGGATCTGATTCAGTCACTGACTACCTCACCAAAATTTAGGATATCGCAGACGAACTTGCCATTGTAGGCTCACTAGTGAAAAATGAAAATCGGGTGATTCATACACTTAATGGCATATGCTCTGAATAAAAAGAGATTTCTGCTGCCATAAGTGCTCGTGATACATTAATCATCTTTGAAGAGCTTTACAATTGTTGACTAAGAGTCTTATCTTAAGTGTGAGTAAAACAAAATTCTGGAGGTATCACTGCCAACAATACTCGCCTCTCTAACAATTAAAGTGGTGGACAATGCTAAAATAACAATAAAGGAAATCAATATCGAAATAACAATCAATTTCACAATCTAAATAACAACCAAAGTGGAGGCTTTGGTGGAAATCAACTTGGAGGAAATAATTTTGGCATAAACTATAATATGGTTTGCCAATTCCGTGAAATGCATGAACACACCGCTCGTCAATGCTACATTACCAAGAAACAACTGCTGCAACAATCTCCAACTGCTAATCCAACTACCACAGGAGTCTCTGACTCCAAGTCCAATTGTATGCATGACACCAACGCATCTCATCATGTCGTTGCGGATATTAACAAACTGTCTCTCAACCAACCTTATGATGGCCAAGACGACATAATCATTGGTGATGGTACATGGCTACATATTTCTCACACTGAAAATACCACTCTTTTTAGTCCCTCTAAATCCATTTCTCTTTCCAATGTATTATGTGTACTTACTATCAAACAAAATTTAATTTCTATTTCACATTGCTTCACAGTTTTGTAAAACAAATAACACCTCTATTGAATTTATCCCTTCTTGTTTTTGTGTGAAGGATTTAACTACGTGGGCACCTCTCACTCAGGGTCGGAGCATGAATAAAGTCTACGAGTGGTCTAGTGTGCGAGAGGCAACTACAGAGGGAAAATTTGCTTCCATTGGTGTCAAGACTTCTCTTGATCGGTGGCATGATAGGCTTGGTCATCCGTCTTCCAAAGTTCTTAGTCGTGTTTAATCATAATAAGCTTCCTCTTCAGTTAAGTCAGTCAAAGTCTATGTTTTGTGATTCTTGTCAATGCAACAAAAATCAAAACCTTCCTTTTAGTGTTTCAACTTTAAAAAGTCATTGTCCATTGGATCTTATTTACACCGATGTATGGGGACCTTCTCCAATTCATTCAATGGATGGTTTTTCTTATTACATAATATTTGTTGATCATTATACCAAATATTCTTGGCTTTTTCCATTAGTTCATAAATTTGATGCTTTGATTGTTTTTTCAGAATTTAAGATCATGGTTGAAAAAAGCTTCAAGACACCAATTGCCTTAATGAATTGTGCACGTTCAGCTTCATATTCTGCTGAAAGGGGATTGAATGAACGGGGGGAGAAACTGAAACAGGTCTTGACGGGGTTGCTTAAAGAGGGGGGTTTTGGCTGCAAAATACATTTTTTACGCAATAAAGGTGGAAGTCCGAGGACCTTTAGTACCGTACCCTACCCCCGAACCTGCAGCCTTCGCTCCAAGCAAGGGAGAGGGGGAGCTAGCCTAGTGCCAACCCTGATTCTGAAAAGTCTTGGCCAAGCCGATCCAAGAGTGCACAGCAGTTAGACCGTAATATAGTCAATAGTCTATTCTGCTGGAGGAAAAGAATATGAAGGACTTAAAACCTTATTTTCTTCTTATGGTATTCAACATTTATTCTCCCCACAATACACACTTCAACACAGCACCTCCGTAGAACGCCGTCATCGACACATTGTCAAAACCGGCATTACCCTGCTTCACGGTGCCTCCATACCTCTCTTTTTATGGACTTACGCATTCAAATTTGCGGTTTATCTCATTAATCAACTTCTTACATCCATTCTTAAAAATAAAACGCCTTTTGGTTTCCTCTTTGGTACTCCACCAAACTATTTAAAGTTATGAATATTTTGGTGTCTCGATCATCCATGGCTTCGTACATATAACAATAACAAATTAGAACAGACAAAGCCTTACCTCTTTCTTGGGTATTCTAATACTCACAACTCATACATTTATTTTGAACTAATAACTCACAAATTTTATTTCTCCCGTCATGTGCGTTTTAAAGAAATTGTTTTTCCCTCATTAGCATCCATTACTCCAAAGGAAAAAGTCAATTCTTTCACACTTAATCTAAGGTCTGCTCACTTTCACTCTCCCTCTCCCAAACCCACTCAATCTCACATCTTAGTTCACACGCCATCTCCTCCAAATTTGGTTCACACTGATTCTGTATCTTCTCCTACTAAGTCGATTTTTACCAAAATTCCCACCAAATCACCAACATAATCTCACATTCATGCTTCTCTTTTATTTTCTCCATATGATGATTTTTTTCCTCCCCCAATTAATGAGATACTGCACACAGAATCTCACTCTCCAAATCCCATTATTTTTTATAGTAACTTTTCTCCATCTGCACATGAGTCATGCAATCTTCATGAGATTTCGTCCTCTAAAAATCATGGGTCCACTTCTTCTTGCAATTTGTATCTACTATTGCATCTCCATACTCCCCAAAATTAACATCTCATTTGCCAAGTAAGTCAATTAAGTCTCCAATGCAATCAAAATCTACTTTACCAAATACATCAATTGAGTCTCAAATGCAGGCAGACAGTGTTCCTTTTGCCGCTGATTCCATTCACACTGTTACTATACAAGACACCACTTATGTCTCGGCCGTGAATGAGTCGCTCTCGCAGGTACCATCCCTTCAACCTTCTCACCACAGAGTTCCTGAACCAAATAACACTCACACAATGACAACACATTCCAATAACAACATTTTTAAACCAAAATCCTTCTTTCTCACCACCAAACATTCACTACCACCAATTGTTGAACCTCAAGCTTTTTCACAAGCCCTTCAGTAACCGAAATGGAGAGTTGCCTTGTGTGAGGAATTTACTGCCATTCTCAAGAGTGGGACATGGGAATTGGTCCCTCGTTATCCATCTCAGAATATTGTAGGATACAAGTGGGTCTACCGTGTCAAAAGGAATCCGGATGGCAGTGTTGCTCGTTACAAGGCCAGACTTGTTGCCAAAGGCTTTCACAAATGACCCGAAGTTGACTTCTATGAAACCTTTAGTCTGGTTGTCAAACCCCCGACAATCTGCTGGGTGTTTTCAATCACGATTAGTCGTGGGTGGCTGGTGCATCAACTTGATGTAAACAATGTCTTCCTTCATGGGCATCTCACTGAAAAAGTTTACATGTCATAACCTCCATGTTTCGTTAACACTACCATGTCCAATCACGTTAGTCACTTGAGAAAATCCCTTTACAAATTAAAGCAAGCTCTGCGGGCTTGGTTCCATGAATTGAAGCAGTTTATTATGTCACTTGGATTTATCAATTCTTGCTCTGATACTTCTTTTTTTATCTATTCTACCAACAGAGTAACAACTTATTTTTTGGTTTAAGTTAATGACTTATTGCTCATAGGTAGTTCATCTACATTCATTCAAGGTCTTATTGTTAGACTGGCTAAACGTTTCTCCATCAAGGATCTTGATCTTCTGTATTACTTTTTGGGATTGGAAGTTTTGCCTACGTCTCAAGGAATGCTTCTCTCTCAACAAAAATATGTTTGAGACATTCTTGAATGTTTCAAGATGGATGGAATTAAAGAAGTCATAACCCTAATCAGCCTTGGTACAAAACTTTCTCCTGTATATGGCTCTTCACCTGCAGATGCCATACAATTTCACAGTCTCATTGGTGGTATATAATATCTTTCCATATCTCGACCTGATATTGCCTACAATACATGTACTCCCATATTCAGTTATACTGGGCTGCTGCTAAAAGGCTTATGTGCTACATTAAACACACTATCATTCATGGCATCCTACTTCGGCGCTCATCCCCTCTCATACTTATAGCGTATTCTAACGCCGATTGGGATGGGGATCGTGATGATTTCACCTTTATTTCTAAATTTGTGATAACCTTGGAGCTGCGTACTTGTGTGTCAACCTGGTTTTTCACTCTCGAATGAAACATATAAATATCGACTACCATTTCATTCGGGAGAAAGCTACAAATGGTTCTATTCAAGTTGCTCACTTTTCCATTCATGATCGGCTTGCAAATATTATCACCAAACCATTAAGCAAGGCTCGGTTTGCCTTCTTATGTTGAAAGATTGGTGTCTCTGATGGGAGCACCATCTTACTGGGGCATATTAGGGAAGAAGATTCGGCAACAAAATAAAGCTATTACTTTGTTTTTAATGAGACAATCAGTAGCAGTCAACTGTACAATCTTTGGTGTTATTACTCGATTCTATTCATTATATTCTTTCCTGTAAATCTCTCAATTTTGGGAAATTAGTTTACTTTCATTTATTCTTCTTAAGCAGTTGTATATATTTACCAACATTGTTGTTAATAAAACGTGTTAAAAATTATTCACACAAAACATTGTTACCTCTTCTTTATACTATACGTTTTACCGCTTTTTCAAAGAAAATTGATAAAAGCGTTTTTTATTTTGTAAATTTTGTTGTTAAAATTTGCAAACCAAAATTACGCGAATCACAATCACACATGTAGATAAATATGAAAACAATAAGGAGAAGAAGAAGACACAAAATATTTTTACGTGGTTCAACAAAAACCTACATCTACGGAGCGCACCTGCACTCAATCCACTATCAGAGTTTGAATACGATCTCTATGTCTCTCTCTTTCAATCTCTTATACAATTTTCTCACCGCCTCTCCTGATGTTTTCTACACACATCTATTTAGGTCACGTTAGAGTTCTTTTGGTTGTTACAATAATATGAAGAAATATTTGTATTTATAAAGGAGCATTAGGGTAAGCCAAAACCTACAAAGAGTTATTTTCTTCCCCACAAGATTTTATGTTTCGTATAAAATCCGTTATTACCGCGGTCTAAGCCGCAGCCTACAGCCTGCGCTCTGTACCGTGGTATTCCTTTGTTTTTTACTGTTCAAAAAACTGTGGTGTGTGTGTTGCGCTCTATGTCGTTGTAAACCTATGGAATTCTTCACGGTTTGTACCGCAGTATGTGTATTGCGCTTCATGCCCTGGTAACATCTCTAGAATTGACCGCTGTCTGCACCGCAATTGGTGCCCAGCAGTATATACTGTGGTATCCTTTGGACTTGCACTTATTCAGTTGTTTTTGGCTTCATATATCCCAACAATCTCCCACTTGAAGATTGAAACTCGAATGGACTTATTTCTTCTTCCTCGATGACTAGTTAATAGTTACAGTGCGCCCATCCCCTATGTCTTCAATCTTGAAGACCCACTGAAGCTGCACACAACTCCTGTCTGCACCATGTACCTCTGAAATCCTCTGTTTTTCACCATTTAGAAACTGGGTGTGTGCACCCCCCCTCTATGTCGCGGTAAAACTCTAGAATTCATCGTAGTTTGTACCACGTTATGTGTAGCGCTCTTCACACTACGGTAACATCTCTAGAACTGATGGCGGTCTGCTCCGTGGTTAGTGCCATGCGGTATATGTCGTGGTATCCTGCAGACTTGCACTTCTTCGGCTATTTCTGGCTTCATATATATCCTAACAATCTCCCACTTAAAGATTGAAACTCGAATGGACTTCTTCCTGCATCCTCGATGACTAGTGGATACTTGTGGTGCTCTTATCCCTTTTATCTTCAATCTTGAAGACCCACTAAAGCTACGTACAACTCCAGTTTCTTTGTCATGACTGGCTTGGTTAACTTGTCAGCCGAATTCTTTCTCTCTGATATGTTCATAAGCATCAACACCTCATCCTCGATTAATGACTAAATGAAGTAGTAGCATAGGACTATACGGTGGCATTAAAGGACCGATGGTTTCTTTACCCATTTATCTAGCTTGATGGTGGCATTGAAGGACTGATGGTTTCCTTACTTTTTCGTCGGGCCTAATGATGGCACTAAAGGACCGATGGTTTCCTAAGGACGCAATTATTTAATGCAAAGTGATGTGTGGCTTACGTGACGCACATCCGTCCCTTAGGACATGGTAACAACTGCTACTTGAAATGATAGGCACATTCTCCATGGAATCCAGAGACACTAGATCTCACCTTTTCTTTTTAACACTTAAGATGAGAAAAAAAAAATTATTTTTTAATAAATAGCATAGGCTCTTCCTGTTTTTTCCCATTTTTATCTAGTCTTGACTTCTAGAGACCCAAAACTTTTCTTTTTCAAAATCAAGAAAATCCCTTAAAATATAGGTTTCCTTCATTCTTGCAAAAAAAAAAGACTTCGATTACCTCTCTCTTGCTCGTGGGTTTCAACTTTCGATAGTTTCTTTGGTAAGTTTTCATTTTCATTTTCTTGATAACTTTTCATAGATTCCTTGGACGATTTGGAGAGAAAAGGTTTTGGAAGATGAGATTTTTTCTGTGATTCTTCAAATCTCTTATGGTGGATTTTTCTAATCATGTTTTTGTTTTCTAGATCCCATCACTCTTTTGACCATAGATTCGTCACTGGATATGGCATGCAAAACTCCAAAAGTAACCATTTATGTGAAGCATGTAGACTTTCTTAGATGATACCCTCTTAAATTCATACCGGTTTTGGTTCTAATGAATCGCGCTCCCCCCCCCCCCCCCCCCCCCCCCCCCCCTTTTTTAGTATCGTATAAGGATTTTACGGATTTATCTAATAATGAAGGGAAGAGTATATGTGTAAATCGGATCGGATAATCTGGATCTGGAAATTGGATACGGAATTTAAAAATTACTGTTCGGATTTGCATTATCTGAATACAAATATTTTCCGAATCAAAATCTGATCCAGATCCATATCCGAGACCAATCCAAATCTGAAACCAAGTTAGGTCCGAAGGAAATCCGAATTCGAGTATAATTTGTCAATTTAAAAAAAAAATTAAACAATATGATGTGATACACAATATAATTAGATTGACACGCCTATGATGCCTTGTGTAAGTGGTATTAAATGCTTTTTATTTTATAATTTTATTTCTTTTAACTATAGTGGCATAGTGTGATTCTTTTTTAATTTAAATTTGTTTTCATACATTATTTGTAACAAAAATTAAATATTATTTTATTACTATTCTCTTTTTTCTTGATTGTGGGCAATAGAATTTTTTTTATTTTATAAACAATCTCTCTCTTACTGACATTCAACAATTATCACCAAACTCAATTCTTTCTCAAGAATAACACTCAAGTATTCTCTCAACTCTCATTTTTCAGACTCAACTATTTAACTCTCAACTCTTCAGACTCAACTTTACTTTGTCTTTTTCTACTCTCAAGTATCATCTCTCAGGTTTTGTTTGAAAATGGCTCGTTTTGATCAACTCTCAACTCTCCAGACTCTAGTTTTCTTAGGTTTTTCTAATACTCTCAAGTCTCAAATCTCAAGTTTCTTTGAAAATAACTTATTTTGATTTTGGGTCATACGAAAATCCAAAACTATTGGATCCAAAAGAAATCCAAAACCAATTTTGAATGTCCTCATCCATATTCGATTCGAATCCCAAACTGAATCCTAACCAAAATCGAAACTGAAACCGAAATTGAATCAGGTATCATCTAACACCAAATCCAAATCTGAATTCAAACCGGATCCAAAAAAATCAATATCTGTATGTCAGATCGAAAGGTAACATTTTTAGAAAAATCTGCTTCTAATCCAATCAGATTTTTTCCGGAACAAAACCGATCTGAATCTGAATATCCAAAAAATTTGTAAATATTCAAATTAGGGTAATTCAAAAAAATCGGATATGTATCCGATCCGTTTTACATATCTAGGGAAGTGGGTGGCAAAGGCTGTGCAAACCAAGATGTCGACCCATCAGTACGCCTTTCTTGTCATAGAGGAAAACTGCATGGACAGGGCTTGTTTCTGACATACACCCACTGTAAGTTTCCAATCATTTTGTTCTTCTTGTTTTTGCCATTTTATTTTTACTCCTCATTTAGGGTTCTTTTTTAGTAAAGAGTGTATATCCCATTGATATATACTTGGTGAAGCGAGAACATATCTCAGGTAAAGCTGGATCATCTGTTTTTGTTGCTGATACACCCTAGGTTTTGAAAAAAAGAAAAAGGAAGACTGTTGTTGTCGGGACAGGTCCTCGTAGGGGAAAAGGGAAAGCCCTTCGGGTCTTTTCAAATGAATCTTCTCATATTCGCAAGCCTGATCCTCCTTCGGTTTGGAAACAAACTTCACAGGATGCTCGCACCGAGGAATCTTCTACAAAGACTCTTTCTGGGAGTTTTCCTAACTCGGATAATAAAGTTGGGACCAGGACGGATCATGATCTTGATCATGACTTAGGTGAGAAATCCCTAGTTGGTCTTGAAAATGTGATCACAATATTTTCCGCTACAATAGGGACTATTATTGACATGTCCGTGGGTCTCATCGGGTAAAGTCAAACTCAAAATCCGAACCCTTTTGAATGTATGGATATATTTTTTTCCCCTCATGTAATGTCTAGCTTATTCCCTATTGGCCCTCAAACACTCTTTTCCCGTTAGTTTACAGAGTTTCAAAAGACTGACCTTGCCTGAGCAGGTGAGAACAAGTGCTTGTTTTTACTTCACGGTAGTATCCGCTTCTTATGCTTGAGTGGATTTTTTTTTTTTTGAATCAATGCCTTTGTTTTTTACCGGCTGATGCAAAAATACGCTCAATTGGCTCACGAAAGGAATGACCTATCTGACCAAGTGATCATTTTTACAGCTGAGAAGGGCTGTGTTGCGGGCGAACGAAACAAATTACATGGGGAGTTGGACCAGATAAAAGGATAGCTTCAAGTGGTCTCTAGGGATCAAGATACAGCTCGTGAAGAGGTGCAAATTCGGGTTGTGGACCTTTTTAAACAGTCTCTCATTTTTGATGTTTTTACCTATGCGGATTTTCTAGATGGTGCTTCTGGTTGTCAAGACCTATTGAGGCACTGAGACTATAAAGAGGCTATGGAGGCGGTTCAGAAATCTCTAAAGAAGACCAATGATGAAGGGAACCGACGATTCCAAGACCAATTCACAGACTGGAAAGCCGTCCAAAACACAAAGATCTGGAGGTGTTGCCCATGCATATGAATTTAGATGTTGATCCCCATAAGGTGTTTGGTACCTCTCAACCGCTTCTCCTTGGATTGACTTGATCGAAGACCTCGAGCCAAACCCTCCATCGTCAAGTGATGAAGATGGTGGCTATAGTGATGATGCTGAAGATGTTCAGGAGGAAAAAGATAAAGAGGAAATAGAGGGTTAACTCCTGGGTCTTTGTCTTTTGTTTTGATAGAGATAATATTTCTCTCTTGGTCTGCTCATGTATCGAGGCCTTAGTGTGCTTTCTTTTGTTGTGTGCTCTTTTTGTCAAAAAAAATATGAAAAAACTATTATAAATATAACAGTACTTGATAACCTATTTTTATTCTTGGTGTTTTTAGGAATAACTTTGTCGAACAGAGGGTTGCCTCTCATCTTCCATTTTGTGATAGATTTTTTTTTTAGACTATACCTTGTAGGCAATCTTTTATCTTCCATTATCATGAAGAATGATTTTTATACTTAGACTGCGACTTAAAGACGGTATTTTATCTTCCATTTTTATGATTAATGAATTTTATATTTAGAATGTACCTTGAAGGCGGTCTTTTATCTTCCATTTTCTTGATGGATGATTTTTTTTTTACTTAAACTGTGCTTTGAATGCGGTCTTTTTATCTTTCATTTCTATGATGGATGATTTTTTTTTACTTAGACCGAGATACGAAATTCTACTAACTTCATACTTTTATTTATCACCCTTGTGTGTTTATAAAAAAAAAATATAGTTTGATCCTTAATACGTTTGTCTACAAAAAAGGGGGAACTCATGGTCGGCCTGAGATAACCCTTGTAGGGATAATAAAGCTTTAAATATTGTGCATTCCATGGTTGGATCACATGGCCACCCTCGAGTCGTGCGAGGCAGTAGGTTCTGTGTCCTACAATCCCTACCACCTAGTAGAGTCCTTCATACTTGTCTATGAAGGTCCATACGGTTCGATCATTCGTGTTTGGCAAAAACCCCTTCTTAAGATTAAGTCGTTTATCTAGAATCTCCCCTCTCGGATTTTGCTGTTATAGTGGTGTGCCACCCTCTGTTGATACGCTGCAACTCTAATTTGTGTTTGATCACGTTTGTCTTATAACTCTTTAAGGCTGGCGATCATCAACTCTGTGTTTAATTTGAGATCATATAATTGTACCCGAGGAGAGCCGATTTGTGTCTCGACAAGTATTACAACTTCGGCTCTTAAATCCATTGCAAATAAGGTCTCGTCGGTTGACCCCGAGACATTGTTCTGTAGGCCTAAAAAACCTCAGGCAAGAAGTCGGCCCAAGACCCTTTCTTGCTATCCATTTTGGCATTGATGTTATGCTTTATGATTTTGTTCATAGCTTCTACCAGTCTGTTTGTTTTAGGTGTGCTGGGATTGCGAAGACGTTGACGATCCGCCAATCAACATAGAATTTTCTGAAATTCACACTGTCAAACTAAGTGCCATTGTCGGTAACGATCATGTTCAGGACTCCGAACCTATAAATGAGAGAATTTCTCACAAATTTAGTCATATTTTCTTCGGTGATGGGTTTATAAGGTTTGTCTCAACCCACTTGGTGAAGTAATCTACAGCTACAATAGCAAATTTTGCTTCTCTCAACCTTTGTCTGAGTCCCTTGGCTTTTCTGAATCACTTGGTTTATCGAAATCTTTCTTGAGTACATAATCCTTAAGGTAGCCGTCCCGAATGAGGTTCTCAATGTAATCCTTCAAATGGTATCACTTAGAGGTATCATGACTGTGATCTTTGTGGAAACAGCAATTCAGGTCAGGGATTCTTTTGTTTAGAGCAGTCAACATTTTCTCAGGACATTTTACTAACCCTTTCTCTTTTCCAATTGCAAATACATCGACCGTGTCGTGTTTTAGAGGAGTGTAGTACGAATACTGGCCGTCAAACCATCTCCTCATGTCTCGAGCCTTCGTTGCAGGGTTTTTCTCTTTTTCGATCACTCATTGGCTCGGACCAGCCTTTAAACTCCTCCCGCTCCTTGATTCAGGATTCCACTTGATCAATATCAGGTATGAGCCATGCACAAACGTTCCACCTTGTGCAATCTCTTCTTCCTCTCCCTCGCATATTCTATTTCTATATCCACCAACATAGGATATATTGAGGGTGTTGTCGCCTTAACTAAAACGAAAAAAATACCACTTTGCGAACCATTAGTGAAAGCATTGATGGTCATCATGTCATTGAAGTCCTCTACTCGAACAGTTTCTTTGTTAAAACAAGATAGATATTCACAAATTGTTTTCTTTCCTCCATGTTTCAAGGAAGATAAATGTGAGAGGGATTTCTTACGCTACAAGCTCCTCATGAACTGTTGTGTGAAAGACTTACTTAACTAGTCAAAGCTGCTGTTACAGTTACCAGGTAACTGTCAAAATCAATTTGAGGCCAGATCCTCGAAGGTTATAGGCAAGGCCCGACATAATATTCGGTCATCTTTGGTCTATGTTGTCATTAGGTCGAGAAAACGATATGCGTGCCTTATAGGGTCATTTTCTTCCATATATTGTTCCATTGTGGGCATCATGAATCCAGGCGAAAAGGGCTTGTTGGTTATTTCTAAGATAACATTCTCTAGGATGGTTGCCGTATTGACTTGCTCTATTGGGTTTAAGGCTTCGTTGCTTGGACTTGTCTCGAAATCCAACCAACGTTCGGCTGCCAATTTGTCATGTCATAGGTTTGACGTTTGCTCACCAAGTAGGGGTGGGGGTGGGGGTGGGGGTGGGGGTGTTTGACTACCTTGACCGTCGGTTCATTTGCTTCTCTTTGTAGTATTGGTTATGAGGGTTGCTATTACCACTGTTTATTGGTCTAGATCGTCTCTTTGAACCAAGAGAATAGGTACTTTCTGAATCTGATAACTGATAAGTTTTGCTCGGCTCCCTTCTAACTATTTCTTACTTCAGTTTTGGTTGCCGTTTTGTGAGTCGATTATTCGGCGTTGCGGCCACCCCTTGAGTCGAGACAACTTCCTCTTCGGCCACAACGATGAGGACTGGTGGAGCTGTTGCATGCGGTTATTTGTCCACCCACTATCTCCAAGAATCTTTACAAATACACACACCTACTTCCTGCATGGCCTAGCTGGTGAGGTTATGAGAAGCTTGAAAAGTCAAGTTTGAAGTGACTTGCGGTGTTCGTGGACTATTGGCTTGATCTTCCGAGTTGGTGGTATCTTCTATAAGATTCAAGGTACCCTAAACTATTTTCTTAGGTTGAATCACGGCTAGTGTTTCAAGTTTTTCTGAAGGTATGAAATCGGTCCCCCTTCTTCTAGCGACAAATGTTAATACACAAAAATGTGCTAACATTAAAGTCAAAGGTAAGGCATGCCATGTATGCAAATTTTGATTTATCTTTGAAATGTCACTTGTGTGATTTGACCTGACAAGTGAAATTTGCATAGGGTGTATGGGAATGGTGTGTCGGGCATAATAGGTCTCGATGGATTGGTGTGGATACTGGATAAGTATGGTTGATTTTGGGTATCGACTGAGGTCAGTTTACACTCCGAGGCTTTCTACAAGATAAATCTCAAGATATCCAACTTAATCATTAGTGTTTTTTGCCCTCTGTCATTTATGAGGAGACTTCCTTTATTTATAAGTGGGATTGCGTGAATCCTCTTTTACACTTAAGTGGTAATGCTGTTTCTTTATTGGTTCTAATTATAGTGATCTCAGCCTTGGGCGGCGGGTTGATCCAGGTTCAATTTCCTTTGGAGTGTTGAGCTGGGTTACTTTATACACTTCGTACACGTGTCCCCGTGAAACCAAAAAAAGGCTAGCAACCTTGATAGACACGGTTTTTGAGTGAGAGGTGATGGTTGAAGGTTAAAAACACTTACTTAGCGAGACTGATGTTGGGCGCCCCTTTCTTTTGGATCATCCACGCGAGGTGGGCCTTCCGCTTTTTGATAACCAGATTTCTTTTGGACTTGTCTCTTGGGCTTTTATCATTTATAGTTTACAGAAACCATCCAAAGTGATGACCCAATCTCTTCCGAAACCTCAGAAAATGAGGTTTTTGACTAGCTAATAATTCCCTGACGTGAAGTGGGATGAGCTTTTGACTTGTCAACGCTATTGACGTAGCGTTTTGACATGCAAAATTTCTTGTAACATAATTCAAGTCCAGTTTGATTTCTATCTCTATCAACATACCCGTCTCTGTACCCGTGCCCTTGATGCTTTACTAGTGTCCAAAAATTTCCTTTCATACTATATAGCTTTCTTTTCTAATTCTTCAATTGACCCAGTAGTACTTGATCGTTTTTCAACTGATCATTCAAATATATGGTTTTCATAGGCTGATGGTCTACGTAATTGCATGGAATAATCATTTCAATAACTTTTAATTGGGTACATTTTCAAAGTTCAAAGTCCAGATCAGATCAAAGTGTAGTCATACTAGTACCCTTTTCTTTTTTGAAGAAGAAGTCATACTGGTACCGTTGCTTCCAGGGAAATTACTTTAACTTTCCTTCCATTTTCATTCAAACTTCAAACCCAAATCGAACATCATAGTGTAAAAAGGCTGGATTGGAGTAAACAAGATATATCAAACAATTTACATCTAATAATATTTATGTTACGTGAGTAACGTGATGATTTACCGGTCATTGCATGAAGGAAATTAAACATGAAATTCTCAACACTTCTTCAATAAACAAGTTTCTAGACTTTTTGATCCTTTGTGTACGTTAACTCCATCAAATAACCAACCAAAACCAAAAATATGCCCATAAATAAACCTCATTTTATGTTCTTTAATATCTAAATGTTATAAGTACGGAACTCACAATGGTAAGATATTGTCCGCTTTGGGTCTAAGCCCGTACGGATTTGTTTTTGGGACACTTCCCAAAAAACCTCATACCAATGGAGGTTGTTTCCATACTTATATACTCATGTCTAGCCAATGTGGAACTTTGGTTGCACATCTAACACTGCTCTCTCAATTACTCTCAACATTAATAGTGTCTTCAACAACCGATTCCAATATTTTACAACTACATCACTACTACTTTTGATCATCAGTTTCCAGCCAATACCCACATCACAAGTTCCTTTTTTTCCCTATTGGTTTTCTCCGGTATATATACTCACAAAAGCTATATATTTTCATTGACTTTTTCTTACATGCATGCTATCTGAGTCTCTGTAATTATATTCTTAGACAATTTAGAGTGAATGTGTTTGAAAAAGACAGTAAAACAAGTTTTTTTTTCCTACAACTAAAGCTATATTAATTACCGTTTAGAAGGTCATTATGATCTGTCTTATTTTCAAAATTAAAGAATTGCATTTGCATCTATATACAGATCCAAACATTAGTTTTTAGTTTGTCATTAACTGGTTGTTCAAGCAATTGTTCATATTTGACCATAATTTTTTTGAGTTAAAATGTCGAATTACTTCTTCTGATTTTGGTTTTAAAAGAATCAAACACTCAGGTTTAGATAGGTTTTTAACTAATAATCAATAAATAGTCTTTCTATTATCAGTTATATCAGTTATATCAGTTCTTTATATGTGGATCATTGGATTTAAAAGATATTTTAATAAGTACATGCAGTTAAGTTAAAGCATTTAAATTCAATGGCTCACATATAAGAAACTGATATATCTTATATCAATTCGAACTGACAATAGAAAAATTGAATCAATAACAATAGTCTAATCAGTAACTATGACTATTAATTTAATGTACGTACTGCATGCTCAGGTATATATTTTACTACTCTATATTACTTTGACATTTTAGATTGATTTTTCTCTCTGCTAGCAAATTTTAATCCGTTTCGCAACATATGATATAATATTTCTCATTTTCCATGAGCAAATTTCATTTCCTAATTGCATTTTATTTTCCATGCCGGATTGGCTTTGTTTTATAATCCATTATTTTCGTGTTATATGCAGGAGTTAATGGATACCACAATCACTCAATTTCTGTACTCACACATCACTGTAAAATTCTTCACATGGTAATTTATACCACTTGATCTCTGTCCTTGTTTTTCTTATTTTTCCATTACAAATTTAGTAATTATATTACATGAATTGATATGCGTATGATCTGCACACACAGTTGGATATATGTATTGATCATGTATATATAAATTAATGACAGGTGAGACATGGAAAAGGAGTTCACAACGTAGAAGCAGAGAAGAATATCGATGCATTATTGTCTCGTGATCTCTTTGATGCACCTATTTTTGGAGTTATACGAAGAATAAACTCAAAGTCAATAAAAGAGGCCAAAATAATTTAAAAGCATAGTTAAAGTTTTTTTTTTCTTTTGTAAAATTTAAAAAAGCAAACTTAATTTTACTTTATTGAAATTTGCAGACCAAGTCAACGAAGGAAGAAAAAACAAAGAAAATTGCTTCATGAAATTGATTCATGGCTTCATGCTATGTCATACACAGCGGTGTGAAGCAGCGCAAGAGACAGCGCTATGCATTGCTCTGTGTGATGCACAGCGTCTTAGACAGCGGTTCAAAATTACCGAGGAGCGCTGTGTGTTGCGCTATGAATTATGACAACGGTGGGATAGCGGTTCAAAGTCCAATAGGTACACGTTGTGAGGAACGCTGTGTCTCCAACAGTGGTAGTGATAGCAGTCTGGTGAATTTTTTACGGAACAGGAAATTTTCGTGGAAAAATGAAATAGACTCCAATAAGGATTTGGCCAACCCTAGTGCTCTCATATAAATACTACCATTATGTGTACTCAAAAGATAAGTGTGTAATGTGTGAGAAAAAATTGCTAGAGAGAGAGAGAGAGCAATTGTAGAGAGACTGAAAGAGAGACAGAGAGATTGTAATCAACTCTAAAAATAGTGGATTGAGTGCGGTGCGCTCCGTGGACGTAGGCAAATTGCTGAACCACGTAAAATCTTTGGTGTCATCTTTTTCTTCTTATTGCTTTCATATTATTTATTTGTGATTAGATTTGTGTGTGTGTGATTTATTCTCAACAACAATTGGTATCAAAGCCCTTGGTTTGGGACAGATTATTATTATTTTTTCACACAAATCTAGGTTTTCTCAAGGTCAACGATTTCTTTGTAGAGATGGAATCAGAAAAGGATACGCACAAGATTGAGAAATTCAATGGGACGAATTTCAGCTTCTAGAAGATGCAGATGGAGGATTATCTGTACCAGAAGGATCTGCACTGGCCGATAAAAGAGAGACCGAAGGATATGACCGACGAAGATTGGTCAAAGAAGCGGAAACCGAAGAATATGGATGATGATGATTTTGAACTCCTGGACCGGAAAGCATTGGGAGCAATTCGTCTCAGTTTGACGAAGCAGGTCGCTTTCAACGTAAAGGATCAACAGACTGTCAAAGATCTAATGGATACTTTATCAGACCTATATGAACAGCCTTCTGCGGTAAGGACAGTCCATCTTGTCAAAAAGCTATCAACTTTGAAGATGGCGGAAGGTCAGAACTTTAAAGAGTTTCTGAATCAATTCAACGAAGTGAATGATGGGTTATGTTCCTTATCTATGGGTTTCAATGAGGAGTTTATGGCAGTATTTATGCTCACCCAATTGTCAGAAAGTTGGAAGATGACAAGTCAGTCAATTGCCAACTCGTTCGGGAAAGAAAATTTGAACTTCCAACAGGTTGTGAACATGATCATGACCGAAGAAATCAGGTTGCGTGAAGAGGGATTAGGGGCATCTACATCTTCAGCACTGAATGTGGAAAGTAGAGAAGGCAGAAATAGAAATCGGAACACGAATCAACGGGGAAGATCAAAGTCAAGAGGAAAATCTAAATCCAGGTATCAGGTCAACTATTCGGGAAATCAGCAACGAAGCAAAAATGATGTAGAGTGCTAGAATTGTGGTAAGAAGGGCCATTTCTCGTATGAGTGTAGATCTGAGAAGAAGGATAAGAGCAAGAGCAGCGCAAATTGTGTATCTGAGGAGTCAGATGACTGCCTCATCTGCTCGTTGGAAAGCAAGATGGAGTCATGGGTTCTGGATTCAGGAGCGTCATTCCATGCCACACCTCACAGGGAATTGTTTGAGAATTATGTCTCCTGAAATTTGGGTAAGGTGTATCCTGGTGACGATCAAGCATGCAATATTACCGAGAAGGGAGATGTGAAGATTCAGCTAAAAGGGTCAGTTTGGAAACTCGACAATGTGAGGCACATACCGGATTTGAGGAAGAACTTGATCTCTATTGGGCAACTGGCGTCAGATGGTTACATGACAACTTTCACAGATGACAAGTGGAAGATTTCGAATGGTATTATGACAATTGCCTGAGGAAATAAGAATGGGTCACTTTATACAACCACGGATGGTTGTGGTTCAATCGGTATGGTGGAAGGTAAAGATGATCCGAACTTATGGCACCAGAGGTTTGGGCACATAAGTTGTCAGGGGCTGAAATATCTGCATTCGAAAGGAAAGTTGCCAGATTAGAAGAGTGTTGAGGTTGATTTCTGTGAGAGCTGCATATTAGGAAAACAGAAGCGAGTGAGCTTCAAGAAGACCGGAAGAGTACCGGTAAAAGAGAAGCTGGAACTAGTGCACACCAATGTTTGGGGTCCAACTTCAGTCTCGTCAACCGGGGGTAAACAGTATTTCGTCACTTTCATCGACGATCATTCCAGAAAGGTATAGGTTTACTTTCTAAAATACAAGTCTGAAGTGTTTGATGTTTTCAAGAGATGGAAAGCTAGGGTTGAGAACGAGACAGGGTGGCAGATCAAAAAGCTACATTCAGAAAATTGAGGAGAATATGAAGACAATGAGTTCAAGAAGTTTTACTACCAGAGCGGGATAAAGCCTAGTAGGACGGTTCCTAGAACCCCACAGCAGAATGGTATAGCATAACGGATGAACAGAACATTGATTGAGAGAGCCAGAAGCATGAGGTTACATTCAAGGTTGCCAAAACAGTTCTGGGCAGAAGCAGTCAATACAGCAGCATATTTGATCAATAGAGGACCATCAAAGCCCTTGGACCTCGCTATACCAGAGGAGATCTGGACTGGGAAAGAGGTAAAACTTTCTCATCTTAAAGTGTTTGTGTGTGTTTCCTATGTACATGTAGGTGATCATGCGAGAAGTAAGTTAGACGCCAAGTCAGTGAAGTGCACTTTGGTGGGCTATGGAAAAGATGAATTTGGTTACAAGCTGTGAGATGACCAAAACCGCAAGATGATCAGAAGTAAAGATGTCGTCTTCAATGAAATGGTCATGTACAAATATAGGAACACACATGTGTCTGAGCCGAAAGAGCCTGAGTATTTTAGGCCGGATGATGTACCGGATATCGGGATCATGGAACATATTAAACAGAATGACGAAGAGCAAAATGTGCAGCCCCAGGTTCAAGAACCTATCCTACATAGAGATGTTCCAGTGACACAGGCTCAAAGTACATTAAGAAGATCAACTCGAACTCCTATACCAAATAGGAAGTACTTGCAATACATGTTGCTGACAGATGCAGGAGAACCTGAGTGCTATGATGAGGCATGTCAGAGAGAAGATGCGAGCAAGTGGGAGCTTGCAATGAAAGTCGTTGGTATCTAACCGAACTTGGGAGTTAGCCAAGCTGCCTGAAGGAAAGAAAGCCCTACAGAATAAGTGGGTGTTTCGGATCAAAGAGGAACATGATGGTTCCAAGAGATACAAGGCACAACTAGTAGTCAAAGGTTTCCAACAAATTGAAGGTATTGACTACTCTGAGATTTTCTCTCCTGTTGTTAAACTAACTACGATCTGGTTAGTGTTGAGTATTGTCGCAGCAAAAGGGTTATATCTGGGGCAGTTAGATGTGAAAATATAGTTCAAACGTGTGTCTAACAACCTAGAGGGGGGGTGAATGGGTTGTTAATCGATTATTACCAACTTTTTCGATTAGTCAAAATTAATCACAATTAACCCAAACAATCAAACAATAAAAATCAAGTAAAGTGTGGAAATATAAAGAACACTTGATTTTTACGTGGAAACTCTCCAAACGGGAAAAACCACGGGACTAGCCATGTTAGCCACTTGAGCCACAGAAATCCACTAAATGAAAAGAAAGTTACACCCTCAAGTGATACTCGGACTCTCACTCTCGATAACCTCAGGCTATGGACACTACCACTCGCCACTTTTGGTTCAATCCCTAGTGATATCCCTCGATTCACTACTCTTGGTGTGAGCACCTCCTAATCTACCCCACGGGCGTTTTACAAAGGCTTTTGGCAACCAATGCTTGCCAACCAACCTTTGGTTGCAAGACTTCAATGCTTGTGCAACTTCACCTCGAAGCCACAAGACTTTGAATCAATGGAGAGTATGAAATGTCTATGTGACCATGTGAAATGATGCTCAATGCAATTTATGCTAGACTACACAAATTGCTCAACTAGGAGTTTGTAGAAACAAATCCAAGTTGTTAAATGTCTAAATGCAAAGCATAAAGACTTAGCTAGATGTTATCAATAACAACCATCCTAGCTATCACAAACAATCACAATGAATTAACAAATATGCTCACAATGTATTCAACATAAACTTAGCATATGTTCATGTGATTGAGACAAGACATTTAATCATTCACTAAATGCAAGTCTTAGACAAAAGTCTATCAACAAACAAACTCAATTAGATTTGTAGAGAATTTCTAACAAACTAATTGTTACACAAAATATGCATAAACATTCAATAAGCTTAACTAGTTGATTAAGAATCAATATTTCAACCTAGTTATCAATGAATCACAAATGAATGTTCATGACCTAGCTTTTAGGCAAAATGACCTAATCAATTTAGCTATCACAAAACAAACACACATAAATGTTCAAGAACTTGACTAGATGCATAAAGTCAACCTAATCATTAATTAAGCATACATGAACATTTATGGATTAGCTATTTAAGAATAAATGACCTAATAATGTAAGCTATCACAAACAAACCCAATCATGCAATTTAGACTCATAAATATATGCAATAAAGTTAGTCAAGGTATTTAATTAAGCAATAAATACCTAATCTAGAGTAAGAAGAACAATAAATGATATTCAAAGAAGTTCTTGCTTACCTAGTCATGAAACAATGTAGACCTATGCTCAAATGATGTGGAATGATGCAAGAATGAGATGGGTTTTGGGTTTGGAGAGTCAAGGAACAAAGCTTGAAGCTTTCTCTCTCTAGGAGAGCTCTTTCTCTCACTAGGAATGTAAATTTTAGAGCTCTAGGTCTGATTGGGGAAGAAGATGATGTATTTATATGATCCAAGTGAAGCCACATCATTTTGGATAAGGAAAAAACTGATTTCTGGCGACAAAATGTGACTTTTCAGGCGACATGCACAAGTGGCCTTGCATGTCGCCTAACACACTGGACAGCAAAACAGCTCTGGTTTCGAGCGACCCGAAACAAAACAAAACGATATTGAAACCTTTCAAATAATATACCGTTGAAAAGGTATGGAAGTCTAATTTCTACTCCTTTTTACAGAATGAGGTTTTGATATTTGTATAAATACTTATGATCAAAAGAGTGACCAAATGTCAGATTTGGACAAAAACAGAGTTGCCCTGTTTTAGTGGTCACTTTGGAGACTTCAAAACCAAACCAAACGATCATACAATATTACGAATAATATACCGTTAGAAAGGTATGGAAGTCTACTTTCTACTCCAATTAACAAAACAAGATTTGGATAAACATAGAAATATTTATGGTCAAAAGAGTGACCAAAGGTCAGAATTGGTCAATAACAAAATTCTCACAATCATGGTATAAAACCATGTAACCAAATAACAATCCAAGAGAGCACAAATGGAGCCTCTCTATGGTCACAAATAGTGCTAAGACTCAAGCACACCAATGTGCAAGCGCGGACACAACACAAGCACACCATCGTGCGAGTGAGGACGTTTTCGAACACTAACGAAAAACGTAAAACGAAACAACCACACGTAAAGACAAACAAATACGTGCTCATGTGAGTTGTGTAACGGATGCACACATATACACAATAAATAACACAAATGCAAGATGAACAAGGCATGCATGAAGTGTGTGTGTGCACCTAAACTCTTCAAGAGACAAAGTCAAGTGAGTATACATTTTGCTCTTGAAGTCATGGAGATGCTTGGAAGCTTGCCAACACAGACCTAAGCTACCCATTACACAATCATCTCCAATGTGGTGTGGTTTTTCATGAAATAAGCCAATCACAAAATCGAGGTCCTTACAAGATGTGAAGACTGCCTTTCTTCATGGTGATTTGGAGGAGGAGATATATATGAAGCAACCGGAGGGGTTTACGGAAGATGGCAAGGAAGAGTTGGTATGTCGATTGACGAAGAGCTTGTATGGTTTAAAACAAGCTCCCCGACAGTGGTACAAAAAGTTTGATGGGTTTATGCAAGGCAATGGCTATTTAAGATGCAATGCTGACCACTGCTGCTACTTCAAAAAGGTTAAGTCAAGTTTTATTATTTTGCTACTTTATGTTGATGACATGTTAGTAGCTGGTGCAGATTTAGAGGAGATTAACAATTTGAAGAAGCAACTCTCGAGTGAGTTCGAGATGAAGGATTTAGGTGCAGCAAAGCAGATTCTTGGAATGAGGATTAGCAGAGATGAACATGAAGGTACATTGAAGCTTTCACAAGCAAAGTACGTTCGGAAGGTGTTACAGAGATTCAACATGGGTGATGCAAAATCGGTGAGAACACCTTTGGCTAGTCATTTCAGGTTGTCCAATGACCAGATTCCGAAGACAGAAGAAGAGAAGGACTTCATGGCTAGAGTGCCTTACACTTCAGCCATTGGAAGTCTAATGTATGCCATGACTTGCACAAGACCAGATATTTCCCAAGCAGTGGGAGTTGTGAGCCGATACATGTCAAATCCAGGCAAGTCTCACTGGGAGGCCGTAAAATGGATCCTAAGATACCTGCGGGGTACGACAGAGAGATGTCTAACCTTCAGAAGAGATGAACTTAAGCTAGAAGGTTATGTGGATTCAGATTTTCCTAGAGAGGTGGATCATAGAAGAAGTACCACCGGATATGTGTTCACAATGGCAAGTACCGCGATTAGTTGGGTGTCCCAGTTGCAGAAGATAGTAACAATCTCTACAACTGAAGCAGAGTATGTGGCTGTGACGGAAGCAAGCAAGGAGCTTATATGGTTACAAGGATTGTTGCTGAGTTGGGATTCGATCAGGTGATGAATGTGTTGCACAGTGATAGTCAGAGTGCAATACACTTGTCCAAGAATTCGGCGTTCCATTCTAGGACCAAGCATATAGACCTACGCTACCACTTTATTCGGTCGTTAATCGAAGAAGAAGTGTTGAAATTAGTGAAGATTGCAGGAACTAAGAATCCGCCTGACATGTTAACCCAGCCAGTCACTACTGAGAAATTGGAGCTGTGCGCAGCTTTAGTAGGTCTTCAAGAGTGAAGACGTGGAGGATGAGCGCACCGTTATTTATCCACTAAGTCATCAAGGAAGGATGGAGAACATCTATTGAGTTTCAGTCTTCAAGTGGGAGATTGTTGGAGTTATATGAAGAATAAACTCAAAGTCAACAAAAGAGGCCAAAATAATTGAAACGCAAAGTTAAAGTTTTTTTGTCTTTTGTGAAATTAAAAAAAGCAAACTTAATTTTGCTTTATTGAAATTTGCAGACCAAGTCAACGAAGGAAGAAAAAACAAAGAAAATTGCTTCATGAAATTGATTCATGCTATGTCATACATAGCGGTGTGAAGCAACGCAAGAGACAGCGCTATGCATTACTCTGTGTGATGCACAGCGTCTTCGACAGTGGTCCAAAATTAACTAGGAGCGTTGTGTGTTGCGTTGTGAATTATGAAAGCGGTGGGACAGCGGTTCAAAGTCCAGTAGGTACACGCTGTGAGGAATGTTGTGTCTCTAACAGCGGTAGTGACAGCAGTCTAGTGAATTTTTACGAAACAGGAAATTTTCGTGGAAAAAGGAAATATACTCCAATAAGGATTTGGCCAACCCTAGTGCTCCCATATAAATACTACCATTATGTGTACTCAAAAGATAAGTGTGTAATGTGTGAGAAAAAATTGCTAGAGAGAGAGAGCAATTGTAGAGAGACTGAAAGAAAGACAAAGAGATTGTAATCAACTCTAAAAATAGTGGATTGAGTGCGGTGCGCTCCGTGGACGTAGGCAAATTGCTGAACCACGTAAAATCTTTGGTGTCGTATTTTTCTTCTTATTGCTTTCATATTATTTATTTGTGATTAGATTTGTGTGTGTGCGATTTATTCTCAACAACACCTATGTATTCTCTCGGATGGCAACAGGTAAATTAATTATTTGATCCCATATATATTATCAGAAGCGGACTGAACATTCAATTCCATGATTTTCTTCCAGTACTCCTGCAATCACAATGCAAATATTCGTATGGACTAATTAATTCGGATTCCACTGAACTTGATTACAGGTTTTTGAGCTGCGCAAGCTTGTACATGGAAGCAGACTGTTAGACAGGGTTGAGTTGGTTGTAACCTCCCCATTGTTAAGGTATATATGCACATTCTGTCTAACATATATGGAGATGTTGACTTCACAAATTAGTGAAAAAAAAATGAGTGATTATATATAAGGTGTATCATGTAATCATGTATGGATATTGACAAGCAATAATATTTGTGTACGTTTTATGGAGGACAATGCAAACAGCAGTTGGAGTTTTTGGCAATGAAGGGGAGATATATGGGTCAGATGTGGATTCTGTGATGGCACCAAAAAATGAAATCTCAACTCTCAATAATTACCCACCCATTGTTGCATCGGAGCTTTGTCGAGACCGTTTGGTATGTTTAATTTGCTATATCACATTTAACATATATCGGCTAATATATCAAATCAAAATGGACATAAAGGATATCACTTCAATTAAATTAGTTGGTGTTTACAATTTGTTTTTTATTACAACAATTAAACATAAACCAAATTCTTTCGAATTATGATTTGAGTTGTATTTTGATCCCTAAATAATATCAACATTTGGACCCAGGCCCAACCCAGCCCGGCCTTAATAAACCCATTTTAATTTTATAATTAATTATCTAACCTTGGTTCCAAAGTTTTTTAAAGTACAAAAAGATTTATCAAAAACAATGTTTTGATGGAGTGCATCTTCTTCATCGTTGGGTCGTGTATTGTGTGTTACAATCATCCCTTATAAGTGTAATGTGATTTATGTTTAGACAGGAAGACTTATTTTATGGCTTTGATAGAAGGTTTTTGCATACTAATTTATTTCATCAATGGGTTGAATTACGTTCATAAACACACATAACATAGGAATTTCACTGTTATAATCTCTCAAACTGAAATTAATATAAAAAAAGAAAGAGTGGTGCTATTCTCCTACTGATCTATTCATACCCCACTTTTTAAATTTTGATTTAATTAAATAAAATTAAATGTTTTTATTAAATTTTTTGGTTTATTTCCAAAACTACCCATTTAACTTATTTTTCAAACTTAATACATACCATATATGATCTATCTATCTCTTATCTCTGTATCTTGTATCAGTATACTTATCTATCACCTTCATTGATTGATTTATTTTTTTCTTCTTATTTTTTTTTTTAGTTTTTTTTTTTCTTATTTCATGATGGAAACGAAAAAAATAAAAATAACAGAGTACTTCAACACAACGACGGCTTGATATCATTCTAAAAAAAAATTCAAACTTATTTCTAGAGAATGAATTGTTTCCAGATGCTTACTATCATTGTCAGACAATTCTTGTTTTATGTCATTCTCAGACAATTCTTCAAGATGTTTGATATCGTTCTTAAACAATTCTTCCATATTCTTGATATCGTTCTCAAACTCTTTCATAATATTTTAGATATATGTAAGAAGCAGATTTTAGGGTTTCAGAATTAAATTTTTTTTTTTTTGAAGAAGAAATAGATTACGGGTTTAAGAATTAAAATTTTTTTTTTGAAAAGGAATATGAAATTTTAATAGATTTACTTTGTAGAAGATTTATTTCCTCAATTGTATGTCTTTTTAAGTAATTTTGATAAAGGAAAAAAAAGAATATTTTATAATTTAAAAAGTGGGGCATGAATAGATTAATAGGGGGTGTGCCAATAGCACCACTCATAAAGAAATCGTGTATTACATATTCATTCTTAGATTAAGTGATGTATTTCCATGTTAGTGGTGGAAGTTTGAATCATCTATCACAGGTATTATGTGCGAATTCTATCAGTGTCAAATTAAAAATAA
Source organism: Dipteronia sinensis (assembly GCA_033220585.1). Classification (NCBI taxonomy): domain Eukaryota; kingdom Viridiplantae; phylum Streptophyta; class Magnoliopsida; order Sapindales; family Sapindaceae; genus Dipteronia; species Dipteronia sinensis. The sequence goes on along the minus strand of CM065636.1, from coordinate 84,071,972 downwards.
TAATAATAAATCGTGCATTGAGTACTATTGGGGTCCGATTATACCCATGTAGGTATGGTAGCACCAAAAATTAAAAACCACTTTTTGATTGATTTTAGCATGAAAGTGGTTCCCAAAATTAAAAATGGTTTCCACATTGAACATTGAGTTGTTTCTAGATGTTGGTTCAATCATACTCAGATGGGTATACTATTGACCTACGATTGACTATATATTTTTTTTGAAATGAGTGATTTTAAAAATTGTGATTGCATGTGTTTTGCAATTTAGGGATTACGTCCATGTGACAAGAGGAGAAACGTCAGCGAGTGTTTGCGTCACTCTATCTTACCTCATCTCTTTTACATCATCAATTACGTTTCTATGACTTCAAATTTTATTATTATCTTATAAAAAAAAATTAAATCTAAACCTTTGTGTGTGTGTGTGTGTGTGGATCAGATGGAAAGTGAAGAAGATGATCTGATTCGGTGGTACCCTGAAGCTAGAGAGCCTTACGAGGAAATTGCTGCCAGGGGAATCCAATTTTTGAAATGGCCATACTTCTATAATAAACTTTTCTCTAACAAAAAAAAACACAAGTTGCTCTAATCATTATTTTTATTTTATTAATTGTTGTGTTACCTTAATTTGATATATTATAGGTTGTGAACTCGGCCAGAAAAAGAGATAGTAGTTGTCGGTGATGGAGCAGTGTTGCAACACATACTTTATATTTTAGAAAATGATTGTCATCCTTCGATCAAAACTAATTTATGTAAACGGTGAGTACTACCATTTTCATTGTATATTTTCGTATAAGGATTCCATATGTTTTTTGTACGAAATTATATATCTGACGGATGTAATCTGACATCCATAATAGTATAATTTACCTAATTTAATTGTCTAATGTTCTCTATTCCTATTCTGTTTTCTTTTTGACTAAAAAAGTTATTCTCTTCTTATGTATATAATTCGTTACTTTAAGTCTTTAATTAGTTTGATACTTTGATGTTTATTCTCTCCAGTTATATGACTAATCAAAAAGGTTTGTTTTTTTCTTTTTGTTTTTTCAGCTTTAATAACTGTGACCTACGTTCAGTGGTCATCAACTCATCATCAATAAAAGGTGAGAATTTCATTATTAATAATTACATAAATTCGGGATTTTTAGAAAAAGAAAACTCTAACCTTGTGGGGTAAACGTGAGGGGTTTACTACCAAACCAACTTTATCGTATCTATTTTATTATTAATAATTGATCAAGCCTAAATATTAGCATGTTTAATTTTAAATATTCGTATTCCAAATACTTGATTAATTAACTTTTACTTTATTTACGATCAGTTTTGCAGAATGATGGATTCGGATTCCTCTACAACTAGCTTCTGAGGATAAAATTTCTCAAGAATGTTTTATCACCGACAATTGTTTCATTTTTTATTTCGTTTAAATTCTTTTTCCACAAGGATTTTGTATCCATATGAATACTTAATAAAATTTATAACTTATAAACCAATTATGTTCACACTTTTGTTCTCTCACTCTCCAATAAGTTTGGCACGTTAATTTTTAGTGTATAATTTATAGTTCTAGTAATCGGTCTAGGCCTTAAGTAAATATGGCCATCGTGAGGAAGGTCTAATTGCCTTCCCAAGCGGGTCCGACTAGACGGGCTAGGTAGAGATAATGTTGTTGACTCTGCTCGGTAAATTCTTTTATTTATTTATTTTTTTTCTAAACAGAGTCGTTTTAGTTAATTCGACTTTATCGTTTAGGTGATCTAGACTCTAGACGTCAATCTACCGTACGAATGGTGTCTAATGCCTACCAGAACACCAATAAAATATCCAGCCAGGCAAGTATGGGTTGTTACTTCAAATTTAAATAAGTTATATATTAGTTCTTCGTTAGAAAATTGATAAAAACTAAAAGGTCTTTTTTTCTTTTTGTCTATTTGTATTTGAATTTTGATTACATGAATAGAAGGATTACATTAGAAGGATTACATTTCTTAGACCACATATCAATAAGAGTATCAATAGGATTTTCGACTTTTTTCTCAAAAAACTTCTCAAATTATGTGGTATCCAAATTATGTGGTATAGTGAGTTGTTAACATCTTATAAATCATGAGTTTATATAGTGATATATGTTTTATTGACAATTCAATGTGTTATATAATTAAAAAAAAATTAGAAAAAAATTTAGAAAGTATAGCATTACTCTATCCATAAAAATAATTATAAAATACTAATGACAAATTCTTATTTATTTTCGTTTTTGATGAGATAGAATTGACTTTCTGATACGGCTTTCGTATCAAATATGCTATTGACTCACGTCTTGGAACTGAGAAGTCATGTCAACCGTTTTTTTAAATAAAATTTTATTTATGTTTTAAAACCTAAATCTAGATATTGGTAGCCGAGCATACTTTAACATCAAACCATGGCCCCAATTTTTGACATGTTTTCTGACATAATTTTTGAACCTTTAGATTATAGTGAATTAAAGGGTTGAGATTAATTATTGAATAGCTCCAAAAGTACACAATCCCATCCCACCAAAACTCTACCTCTCCAATTTATTTTTCGATTTCTCTCTCCTGTTGACTCTCACAATTTATCTCCCATTTTTTCATCTTTTCTCTTCGCCCCTTTATGTAAAGTCTCCAACTATTTCATCTAGACATGAAGTCGGTTTCGATTCTGGTTTTGGGGAGCTAGAACCGGAATTGGAATCTGCTAAGGAAGGTTTCGGTTTCAATTCAAGTTTCAGAACCTTCGGTTTCGGTTTCGGAACAGTCGGTTCCGATCCGATTCTGGCGGTTCGGTACTATATTTTTTATTCTTTTTTTTAAAAAAAATGTAACATTTTATTTAAAAATAAAAATAAAATGTTAGATAGGACATTATAAAGTATTAGGTTGGGGCCCATAACCCTTGTCCAAAAATGTTTATTTTCCTTTTCATTCTCCTCATTTTTATATTGGCTATGTCTCTCTCCACTTCTCTTATTTATCCAATGTGGAATGTATGATTGAATTTCCATTTACATTCATTGATATAACATAATGAATTTCCATTTGAAAACTTTTTTAATTTGTTATTGGATGTAAACAAAGGGAATATTGTTAATAAAAGACAAAAGACTTGGATCATTTTTGGATTAAATCACATCACATCTCTATATATACTTTTCTTAATCTTCTATATTATGTGGATTGTGAATGCAAATATATAATAATATGTATCATTTTTTTTAATATACTATTAATATGTATATATATATATATATATTAATAAATCATCAAATCTCATTCACATATTGTTCTTCCCTAATTTTGGTCATAGAGTGATTGCTTATAATCTTAGTTTTATTCAATCCTAGATCCCACATTGGATAAATAAGATAAGTGAAGAGTTGCCAACCTATATAAAAAGGAGAATAATCCATTAGAAATTATATCTACTTGGACAAGGGTTATGGGCCATGACCCAATACTCTACAATGTACATTTTTTTAAAACATTTTATTTTTATAAGTAAAATGTTTTTTTTTTAAAATTAAAATTAAAATTTCGGTGGAACCGCCGGTTCCAGTCCGGTTAGAACCGGACGGTTCCTTAAAAAAGAAACCGGAATCGGGCCCGGTCAATACCGGTTCCCAGTTCAGTTTGGAACCGGAACCGAAAAAACTGGTTCCGGTTCCGGTTTTTGGACGCTGGTTCCGATTTGAACCGAACCGGCGTCATGTCTAGTTTCATCGTAAACTCAAATCTTTATTTCAATTTATCTTTTATTTTTTGGGTACTATCATTTTAGTCCTTAAAATTTGATGAAAAATCAACTTTTTAAATATGTTTACTTTTTTAAGACCCTTAGAAGGGTGTATTCAATTAGAATTTTAAAAGACTTTTGATGACTTTTTTAAGTGGATGACTTTTACAGATTTCATGGACTTTTATGGACTTTTATATACTTTACAGAATTATGAAAGACTTTCATAGACTTTCATTTTAAAAGACTTTCATTTCAAATGACTTTCAGAGACTTTTATTTTAAAAGACTTTTATAGACATTTATAAACATTTATTGATTTTTAAATATGATATATACTTTGTTTTAGCAAAATTATATAGATTTCTCATATCAATAAAAATATTTTTTTTAAAAGAATAAAAAAATCAATGTTAATTAAACTTGACAAAAGCATTCTTGCCTATATATGTAATTTTAAAATTTTTATTTGTAATTTTATTATATTTTGCATCATAAATGCATTATGCACCTAATTTTTTTAATAATTAGTCAAAATTTTATTTGTTTTTTATAATTACTCAAAATATTGTAAATTTTATTTTAGAATAATTGTAGCAAATCGACAATAATATTAACGTTTACATGTCTCTACAAAAGTATGACAATAAGTATAAAAAATCTACCAAAAATTAATTCAAGTTACTAAAGATAAAACATAAAAACCGGACATAGTTGTTGAACAAGATTTATGCATAAAAGTGGGTGGTTTGATATTGATCATAATTAAATGAAACCACGCTCATGCACGACTTTGATTATGACATATTGGCATGATTGAGTAGTAGTTTTTGTCTGTTATTAGTTTTATTTGTTTCGGTGTTGTTTAATTGCTTTGAAAATAGATACAATTTTTTTTTGAAATCTCTCATCCTTAATTGCATAGCCTATAGAGAGTTGTTTTGAATTATTTTTTAGTTAATTTTTTTTTTCTTATAAATCATTAATGTTTGTATGTTTTTTTTATAATGTTTATTCATGTTAAAAGTTATTCATTTTATTTTATTTGTAAAATTTATTAAGAATGTATGTTCTTTTACTTAAAAATATAACATATGCTTGATGGTTAATGTTTTTCAAAGAGTTTTATGTTTTTCTTGTAAAGTGAAATTCTTTTTATTTATTTCCTCCAAAAAAAATTCTTTCTATTTAAAAAAAAAGTCATTCAAAGTCTTTGGTAGGAATGAAAGACAAATTGTGAGATTTATTATAACTAAAAGTCATTAAAAGTCATTGATATTTAAAAGTCATTAAAAGTCATTGAGATTTTGAATACCTCATAACTTTCATAGACTGTTAAAAAGTCTTGATTGATTACCACATGACTTTTAAAGACTTTTTTAAAGTTTATAAAAGTCTGTATTGAATATCTCATGACTTTTATAGAGTTTTTAAAAGTCTATATTGAATACACCTAAATTTTTTAATTCCATAAAAGTTATTAAAAGTCTTTTGAAATCTTAATTGAATACACTTCCCTTAATCCCTCACTTTTAAAAAATACATCAAATTGGTCTTTCTAGTAAAAAGTTAGTCTAAGTTAATGGTATGAAGGTTATTTTTGTCGTTTCATTTGTTATATGTGGTTATTAGACACGTGTATCTATTGAGTGGTGTTATTGGCACACTCCCTACTGATCTATTCATGCTCCATTTTTTTAATTATATAATATTCTTTTTTTTCCTTTATCAAAATTACTTAAAGAGACATACAATTTAGGAAATAAATTTTCTACAAAGTAAATGTATTAAAATCTCACATTACTTTTCAAAAAAAAACCCAGTAATCTGTTTCTTCAAAAAAAAAACTCTTAAACCCTAAAATCTGCATATTACATACATATAAAATATTATAGAATAGTTTGAGAACGATATCAAGAATATGGAAGAATTGTCTAAGATCAATATCAAACATCTTGAAGAATTGTCTGAGAATGACATAAATCAAGAATTGTCTGACAATGATAATAAGCATCTGGAAACAATTCATTCTTTGAATATAAGTTTGAAGTTTATTTTTTCTTTAGAATGATATCAAGTTGTTGTTGTGTTGAAGTACCCTGCTATTTTTTATTTTTTTTCTTTTCCATCATGAAATAAGAAGAAAAAAAAACTAAGAAAAAAAATAAATCAATCAATGGAGGTGAGAGAGATGTATACAGATACAGAGATCAGAGATAGAGAGATCATATATAGTATGTATTAAGTTTGAAAAATAAGTAAAATGAGTAGTTTTGGAAATAAACCAAAAAATTTAATAAAAACATTTAATTTTATTTAATTAAATTAAAATTTTAAAAAGTGGGGTATGAATAGATCAGTAGGGTGTGTGCCAATAGCAGCACTCGTATCTATTATATTTAATACATAAAGAAATAAAATAAAAAACTAAAGGGATCTTATCTGTATATATGGGAAAGTTCAACACTAACCCTTAAATCCCTTAAAAAAAAGCTTTCATCTGGCCCCCACCAACAATACTCACCATTCTTGCACCAGTTGGAAGTCAGGAAATGTTCGCATCACCATTCTTGCTCTAGAAAGACAACCCTTTCACTCACCCACTACTAAGAACGAAGTGAACCAATTCTGTAAGTGTTGTACTCTCTTTGGGAACGAAATTGTTTTCTGAATGGTATATATTTCAGTTTTGGAGAATTATTTTTGGGGCTTTTCATGATATTTATGGATTAGTAAGAAAAGTATGATTTTGTGAAAACAAATGATTGATTTGTGTTGTTTTTGTTGCTGCGTATTACTGATTTAGGGTTTCTTTGGAAAAAAAAATTAATTTTTTCATGTTTTGTTACTTTTTCGTACGTGTTTGTACGCTGAGATTGTTGTTTTAATAAACTTTGTTTACTTTTTGTTTGGATTTTTTAGTTTGGGATTTTATTTTGCTTAATTTTTTTATGTATATTTGTTGTCTTTGATGGTTGTTATTTGTAATAATTTGCAACCTTTTAACACAATTTTTTTTTGAAAGAAATGGAGGTTGGAAAAGAGATAACTGAGAAAAAGTGGAATTATTGCTCCACCATTATATAGCCATTTGCTTGACCGTCGTTCCATGGTAAGAAAATTCTTCAACTAAGCTCTTTTTTCAAGAACAAACAAAAGGGTAAACTAGTCATTTCTGGGTTTCTTCAAGGTACAAAAAATAAACAGATTTTTTAGTTGTACTTTTATCAATTTTTTATTATTACTTTATGAGGGTATAATTATAAAATTCATCACTAGTAAGGGTATTTTAATCTTAACAAACCTAGAAAAAATTGTCATTCCCAAAGATATTAAAAGGTAAAACAGGATTTTCGTCATTCAAACAGCATGCAGGGGCACAAGGATATTATACCTTTTCTGTAACAATTCACCGTTAAAAAAAAGTCAGAAGGATCAATTTGATGTATTTTTTAAAATTGAGGGACCACGGGTCTTAAAAAAGTAAACACGCTTAAAAAGTTGATCTTTCACCAAAACTTATGGACGAAAACGATAATACCCCTTTATTTTTTAAATTATAATTTTATTTTTCTTTTAACATAATCTTCTCTCAGTTTTGTACGGTATTTGCAGAAAGTATACTTCAAAAAAATGTATTTGTAGAAAGTAAAAATTGAGAGATAACACTAACAAGCATCATCTGCATCACCATTATTAATCAAATTAAAAAATTCTAACAAGAAAAAAGTTCTTCCTTCTCTTTGTTTTACATTTATTAGGGTTTTATTTTAACAAAGTATATATAGGTTTAGCTAGAGGTGCCCACGGTTCGGTTAAACCGTGGGCACCAAACCGAAACCGGGTGGGAAAAACCGAAACCGAAACCGCAACCGAAACCGCCGGTTACGGAACCGGTTGGAAACCGGTTCCGAATCGGTTCGGTTACGGTTACGGGAAGTTGAAAACCGGCCAAAACCAACGGTTAAACCGTCGGTTTTGGGTGAAAACCGGTTTAACCGGCGGTTTAACCGGCGGTTTGGTCGGTTTTCACCCAAAACCGACGGTTAAACCGTCGGTTAAACCGACGGTTTAACCGGCGGTTTCGACCGTTTGTAATAAAAAAAAAAAAAAAAAAATCTAACGAATCACAAATCGCCACGTGGACCACATAATTCAAAAAAAAAAAAAAAATTTGAACTGATGACCGTTGGGTGACCAACGGTCATCTTGCCTATGGCCAACGGCCATATATATATATTATTTTTTCCCCTTAATTTCTTAAAATTGCAAATTCGCCCCTCCACTATAATCCTATAAATACCCCCCTCATTTCAATATTCTTCACACCACTCTCAACTTCTCTCAATCTCAAATTCTCAATTCTCTCTACATTATACAATTTTCTTTATTTTTCATTTTTCATAAAAATTAATATCTATTTTTTTCTTCAATTTTTTACAATCATCTATTTACAATTTTCTTTAATTCTTATTTATTATAGAAATTAATATCTATTTACATATTCTATTTTTTACAATCATCTATTATTTATTTACAATTATCTATTTTTCTTAGTGTTACCACTATTATTCCAACAATATTTTGAGTGCCTCACATATCTATATATATTTTTTACTATTATTATTTATAATTAATTATTCAATGGCAAGTGGGGGAGAAGGTTCAAGAAATTTGAACAAGGGAAAGGGTCCATTGCAAGATTTGTTGGAACACCAAGGTGATGATGTCAGTTATAACGACCGACTTTACCACGAGTTCCTTCAATCTCAATTTGGATCCGATCTCCCTCGTAGTCCTAATCCCCCTCTAATAATTTCCGACGAACCCGACCCCAATCTCTATGACCTTGATAGTAATGAAAATCTATCTACCCCCCAACCCTCTTCAAATGAATTTGTTGCAGGTGAAGAAGAAAAGCCGATGAAGTCCGATCTCTTCAAATTGCATATGAAGAAAATTCAGTTAGATGACGGGATGATCCAAATCAAGTGCAACTACTGCTCCAAAATATACAGGACCAACAAATCATTCGGATATGGCACGTACTGGAACCATATTAGGAAAAATCACCCTTCTGAATTGGTAAAGACTAGTAACCAATCCCAAATCTCCAGGTACGGAACCCCTACTAATCAACTATTTCATTATACGTCTGAAAAAAACAAGGAAGAATTAGCAGTAATGGTTGCAGTTGAACATTTACTTTTTAGTTTTGGTGAGAAAGTAGGTTTTGTTAATTATTGTCAAAATGCATTAAATCCTGCAATGCAACGTGTTCCTAGATCCACTCTCACACGTACAATGTTTTCCATTTACAAAAAACAAAAAAACAAATTGAAATCATTTTTTTATCAATTTGAAGGTCGCGTTTCCGTATGTGCCGACATATGGACCGATAATTTTGGTAGTCACCATTATATGGGTGTGACATGTCATTATATGGATAATGACTGGGTCATGCAAAAAAGAATTATTGCATTTCGTGTTTTCGATGACTCACACACGGCTCAAAATATTTTTCGACTCCTTAAAATTATTTTTGAAGAGTTTCATATCCAAAACAAAATTTTTGCGATCGGTTTTGATAATGCTGCAAGCAATACCGCATCTATTCCTATGTTGCAGGATTTGTGCAATCCCTATTTTGGGGGTAAATTATTTCATCAAAGATGTGCATGCCATATTTTAAATTTGTGTGTTCAAGCTGGATTACAAATTCTTTCTGTTTATATTAAACCAATTAGAGATAGTATTAACTATATCTGGAGGCAAAACAAACTCCAAAAACTATGGTTAAAATATTGCTCTCAAAATGGTATGCGTCCCATTAAATTTTCTCGGGACATTAGTACTCGTTGGAATTCTACTTATAAGTTGCTTAATGAAAGTGTTGTATATAAGGAATTATTAGTTTCTTTTATTACTTATAACGTTCCTTCAATTTCTCTTCAATTGAAGCATTGGGATATATGTATAAAAATTCTTGAATTGTTACGTGTTTTTAATGATGCTACTAATGCTTTATCTGGTATTTACTATCCCACTACTCATTTATTTCTTATTCAAAGTGTTAATATTGCTGGTGCATTCAGTGAGTGTGAACTCGATGTTCAATTGAGTGAATGTGTTGCTGCCATGAAAAAAAAATGGTTACAGTATTATAAGGAGATTCCAAATATTTATTTGCTTGCATCATGTTTTGATCCACGTTTTAAATTAGAATGTTTGCAAGATTATTTAACTCATTATTACAAAAGTTTAGATTTAGAAGTTGATGTTCTTAGTTATTGTAATTCCATTAAGGCTTTGCTTTATGAATTATATGATGAATATCTTAAAATATATGGTCCGTCTTTGAACATGCCGGTTTCACAACATCAACCGACATCTGATAGTACTGGTACTTCCTCTACTTTTAAATTAAAGGGTTTAGGGGATCGATTGTTTTCCCAAAGAGCCAAAAAATTAAGAACATCTTCTTCATCCTCATCCGGCTCGATTTCTGAGCTTGACCGGTATTTAGAAACATCTCATGAATTTTTAGAAGATAGTGAATTTAGTATCCAGGTTTGGTGGAAGGATCATGAACAGATTTTCCCAATTTTGGCTATTATTGCCAAACAAATTTTGGGAACACCGGTTTCTACCGTAGCTGTGGAACAAGAATTTAGTGCAGGTGGAAATATTTTGGAACCAAGACGGTCGGTTATGTGTCCGCAGACACTTGAAGCTCAGGCGTGTCTTGATGATTGGACAAAGGCAAAATACAGACAACAAGAAATCGAGGCGGAGATAGTGAATGATTTTTTCGAAGATGACCAAACCACGGGAACAGAAGGCAGCGATTAGATTCCATTCCAACTTCCAACCTTCAACACCGAACATCTAATTAAAGGTAAAAGAACTACGTGGCCTTTGATTCCTCTACTGCTCTACATTTATGGAGGATACGTAGGCAACTTAATTGAGGTCAAATTAAGTGCAAGGCCGATTTTTTAATTTTTTATTTTTAATTCAACTTTGTTACATTGTATATTTGAATTCAATATCCATTTAATTATTTTTTAATACATCTGCAATTGTAATTTTGTATCAATTTATCAATGTCAATTTCTTTTATTTTCAACATTATTAAATACCTAAATGCTTCAATTGTATATTATATATTTATATAATTGTATTGAATATTTTATATTAATTTCATTTTATTACAAATGTTTCATTTTATTACAATGTTTCAATTTCATTTTATTACAAATGTTTCAATTTCATATTATATTTTAAATTTTATTCATTTGTCAAAAAACAATTCTGGAACATTATTTTTCCCATTATTTTAATTACGTTTAGTAATTATTGTAATTAGGTTTTGTTTGGAAAAAATAAATAAAACCGAAACCGAAACCGAAATAAACCGAAACCGAAACCGAAACCGAAACCGGCGGAACCGAAACCGAAAACCAAACCGGTTTTCTCGGTTACGGTTACGGTTTGGGTGGCCACGGAACCGAAACCGGCGGTTTCGAAACCGAAACCGCCCCGAAACCGAACCGTGGCCACCTCTAGGTTTAGCATAGCAAATTAAAAATTTCTTTTACTAGGCTCACCTCGTTTTGCATTGAAGAGGTGAATGTTTTTTCAAAACAGAGATGTGGCTGAATGTTTTGTTTTTAAGAATAGAGAAGAGGTGAGTAAGAGCATCTTCAATTGGGCTCTCTACATTTTAGCTACATTTTAGCTATTTTAGCTAGCAACTTTTCATGAGGTCACTATAATCATCTTCTCTATTATAGTTAGTCATTAATGTTTTAATATTTTTTGAACTTAAAATATAAATAAATTTATTTTGTTTTAAATTGTATTTAAAACATAAGAAAGAGAAGATTAGTTTAAAAATATTAAAAAAAAAAACAAGAAAGAGAATATAGGGAGCTTGAAAATGACTCTACATTTGAAGAGTCCCTCGGTGGTTCTCTAAAATAGGGAGCCATTTAGAGAGTCCCTTGGAGTACTCTAATACCATCCACACTAGCTACTTTAGCTAATGAGTGGGTTTAGAGAGCCTCCTTGGAGATACTCTAAGAAAGTTGTATAAAATATTTTCAAAACAGAGAACTAGAGAAGAGAAGAGGAAAATGGACAAAAAGAAAAGATGGAAAGAGAGGAGAGATGGGAGAGAAATTATGAAAGTTACAGGAGAGATAGAGTTATGGTGGGATAGGATTGTGTACTTCATGGGCTATTAAATAATTAATCTCAACCTTTATATTCAATCTAATCTAAAGGTTAAAATTTTGTGTAAGAAAATGTGTCATAAATTGGATCATGGATCCTGCCCTATTTATATACAGTTTTTCTAAGTCAATTCTAACTGATAAAAGATATATCAGTTCCGTGCATGCGGATCATTGGATTTAAAAGATGTTTTGACAAGTGCATGCATTAAATCCAATGATCCACATGCAAGGAATTGATATATCTTTTATCAAATCGAACTGATGATAGAAAAATTATATATATATATGGTTAAACTAAATCAACTTAAATTTGTGATTTAAAATTTTGATTTGAACATCGCAACCACTCATGTGCTCTTAATCTAATGATTGAGATTTGAATATATTTATAACTCTTGGATTAAAAGCACATTGATGGTTGAGATGTTGAAGTTAAAATTTTAAATCGTAAATTTAAGTTGTTTTAGCCTAACTCATATATATATATACATATATATACAGTATTTTTATTGTCAGTTCGTCATAACATAAAATTTATGAGGACATTGAATGTGAGCTACTCATTTATCAAAGAACTTTGACAAGTGCATACACACCAAGTCAAAGTATGTAAAATGAGTGACTCACATGTAAGGAACTGATAAATCTATTGCCAATTTGAACTGACAATAGAAAAATCGCATATATATATATATATATATATAATATAAAAAAGCAAACAAACAAATGTGTAAAGTTATCTAAAATCATAAGAGGACTTTGACACGTGATTATCACCGAAATACCTAAGGAAGACTACAAGTTATGTCCCACTTGTAGTCTTGTTGACTTGTTTGTTTCTGTTTCCTTTTGTCTTTTGGTCTAGGTCAAGATATAAATGTAGGCACCTAAAAATACTTAATTTGTACGCTCTGACCAATTACAACTTACTAATCTCTTTCTTTAATTTGGAAAATTTTTAAATCTTATATTAAAATTATTTTGATTGATAATAATACTCCACGGCTCAAAAAATTAGTTAGAAAATCAACTCAAATAATGTGACGAATATCAAGGGTTCATTACCTTAATGGTTATAGACTTTAAAATGAAGCTCTACCAATCTCAATATTATAAATATAAATCCACTTTTGACTATTAAATCATGCTTAAAAAGTATAAATTGTCATTTCTGACGGACCCTTAGCTAAATTGATGTCATGATTGGATTGGAATTTATATGCTTCCACGATAATGCACAACTGGATGTTGATTTCTTCTCAATTTTGAGAAGATTACACGACAGGTTCGTTTATTGTCGTTTATTGTTTTATCTGAAGACTTAACAGTTTTGAATTTTATTGAAAACCGAATAATGACTGAAACCTGAATATGAATGACATGTTTGTTTTATTTTATTTTTATCATATCTGAATCAAATGTCAACTTTTTTATTTTTTTAAATATAAAATGGTTTAAAAACAAGTAATTTGACATTTATACCCGTATTACTATATATTATACCTTAACCAAAATGATGTCATGATTGGATTGGAATTTATATGATTCCATGAAAATGCACAATTGGATGTTGATTTCTTTTCAATTTTGAGAAGATTACACTACGGGGTCGTTTGTTTGTTTGTTTGTTTGTCTGGAGACTGAACAATCCTGAATTTTATTGAAAACTGAATAATGACTGAAACTTGAATCTGAATGACATATTTGTTTTTTATTTTTATCAGATCTGAATCAAATGTCAACTTTCTTATTTTTTTAAATATAAAATGGTTTATAAAAAGTAATTTGATATTTATACCCTTGTTACTATTAATTATTATGTATTTTCATTTTATATGATACAAATAACTAAATAAAAATAATTTAACAAATCGTAAACCATTTTTATGTAATAATTGCAATATATTATTTATGATTAAAACATAATAAATAATTGTTTTAAAAAAAGATAAATAATGATTTAGAAATGGTTTCGATTTTTTTAAAAAAAAAAATAATGAGCAAATTGCACTCAATCTCCCTGAGATTTAGCCTCAAAACAACTTTATCATTAATTGACACTTACACTCTTTGTCGTTAGATCAAACTTAACTATTGACTAACTGTTACATTTAAAAGGCTAAACTACCCATGATCTCCAAATTAAATTAATAAAAAAATATTTTATCAGAAAATTAAAATAACAAAAAATATTTTGTTAGAAAAAAATTAATATTTTATCAAAAAATAACATCAAATCCACAAACATTTTATCAAAAAATAACTTCAAAAAAATTAAAATAACAAACATAAATGATTTCCAAATTTCTTCATCAATATTAATAAAAAAAAATGAAAAACCTTCATCTTCAACCCAAACAAATCCAAATCCACACCAAACCACCCAAACCCAAAAATCAAACAATTTCTCTCCATCGTCATTATCTCTTTCTCTCCTCTCAGCCATAAACAAATCACCCTTAAAACAATAATTTTCAGATTTGGAATCAAATCCCAAACACCACCATTATCTCTTTCTCCCCTCTCACCTCCACTCTAATCAAACCCCATCATCATCTCCAACATTATCAAACCCCATCATCAATTCTCTTTCATCATTTTCACCGATCACCAACATCTATTCATCTTCAACATCAAACACTACCACCCAAACCCTAGCCATCAAACCCACATCACCAAAAACCAGAGCTTGACCCGCCGTCGTGTTGCGTCCCAGCCGCACCAGCTTCGTATTTTCCTCCTTCTGCTACGAACCCTCTTCTCTTCCTCGCTGTGACCACCCCTAGCCATGACTTTCTCTCTCTCTCTCTCTCTCTCTTCTGATGCGTGTGTGCACTGAAATGGTTTAGGTGTGGTTTGGTGTGGATCTGGTGGTGGTTTGGGTGGATCTAGTGCTGGTTTGAGTGTGGGTTTGGTGGTGGCTTGGTGTGGATTTGATGAATCTGAAAATTTTCCAAATTTGAAATCAAATTCTTGCCAAGTTCAATTTTTTTTTCTGATAAAATGTTTTTGGAAGTTATTTTTTGATGTTATTTTTTGATAAAATGTTTGAGGATTTGATGTTATTTTTTGATAAAATGTTATATTTTTTCTAACAAAATATTTGTTGTTATTTTAATTTTCTGATAAAATGTTTTTATTATTAATTTAATTTAGGGATAGAGGTAGTTTAGTCTTTTAAATGTAACAGTTAGTCAACGGTTAAGTTTAACCTAACGGTAGGGGGTGTAAATGTCAATTAATGATAAAATTGTGTCTGGGTGTAAAAGATCAAACCTTTAAAGAGGTTAAGTCCAATTTGCTCTAAAAAAATTGAAGGTTAATGATGGTATTGAAAGTGAAAGTTACAATGTTAATAATTGTTTTTTTTATGTGTTTATCATAAGTAATAACTGAAAAGAAATAAATATGTATAATATAAAATTATGATATAATTGGAAATATGTTATCTTTGATAGGATAATTTTAGAATAAAATATATTAAAGTCAATCCAGTGATTCGTAATTAAATTAAAAGTCAGGATTTCTTACTTTTTATCTTAAATTGATTTATGATATTTTTAAATTGTTTGACCACTTAAAAAAACAACTTAATAATTTCAACTCAGATCCATTAATCTACTTCTGCCAACCTTTTAATCTAAAATATAAATTCTACGACGGAGGTACATAGGACAGGGGGACCACTTTCCCTAAAGTTTATTATTTATATATTTTAATTTTTCGTTATTTACTTTTAGGAACATTACGTTTTAGTAACGTTCCTAAAATTTAAAAAAAAAATATTTTTGCTTCTATTTCATTTTTTATAATTTTTCTATACAAATACATAATTAGTATTACTCTACAATATTGTTTTAAAATACCTGCCAACTAAATCTAGGAATATATGTATTTATGTGTAAAATATTATATCAAACAAACTTTTATAATTTTAAAAATTATTTAAATAAATTATAATCGTTTTTGAGTATTATATTAAAAATATTTTTGATTACCAGGAATACAACTTAAATTCATAATTTTCTTTCTAACTTGAATACTATTTTGAATAAATAAAATTTTATATAATGTTTTTATTATTTTTCATCATTTTCAACATATCAATAAACAAATTTCCATATTTAAAATACGATTAAAAACTCTTTTCTTAATATGCACCCAAAAAACAATAAATGTTGATATAACTCAATATTTCATGGTGCCCTCGTTGAAAAATATTTATGGCTCATCCATCCCTGTATAAATGCAAGAATTTTTTTTATTGGATGTTTTAAATCTATAAATGAGCTCTTTCATAAAAATATTAAAAAAAACGCACAAATGAGAAATTTTTATGGATAAGAAACTATTAGAAATATAATAATAAAATTGTTCAATTATGAAATCATACTATGTCGATTGCATCTAATATTTTCAAAGAGTACTGTATTAAGAATTTAAAAAAATTTGAGAAAAAAAATTCCAAATTCAAATAACCCTATAGAAGTATATGAAGTTGGATAATAATTATGGATTGTATTAGGTTAAGATCCATCATCAATAATAATAATTTATATAAAAAAATTATAGCATTTATAATTTTAAAAGTTTGTTCAATCTTATTTTTATTTTTATTATAAGGGATAATTAATATATAAGTAATTTTAATCAATTTGATACTCAAAAGTAATTCAATTAATAGCATTTTTTAAATAGTGAGTTTTAAAACTATCACCAATATAATAACTTAAGTTTTAATAGTACCTAAAGTGTGGATCTGATAAAAAATATTTTTAAAACACTCACAAAAATAAGTCTTACATTTTTTTAGACTTAATTTTGTGTTTCTGTGACTTATTTTGGTATTTTTCGAGACTTATTTTGATGTTTTTGAGACTTATTTTGTATTTTCGAGATTTATTTTGTAGTTTTCAAGACTTATTAGGTATATTTGTAATTTTCGAGACTTGTTGAACAAAAATAAAAATTTTCATTTTTTTTTCATCTTCTATATCGAGACCTCCATCAGAGGTCCATTCCATCTCCATTGATGGAGGACCTCAATGGAGGTTTTTGAAAAAAAAAATTAAAAAGGACAAACGTAATAAAAGAAAGAGATTAGGGTATTTTAGTCTATTTGTGTCATTTAAACTTAACTTATTAAACTATTAATATTCTTAAAATTCAACATAAAAAGAGTATTATATCCCCTTATTTCCACTATATACATCGTGAATGATGGGGCACGATATGGAAAAGAAATACTCAATACAATACACCATGCATCTGGTGCATAAGTTTTCATTTTCAATTTTCAATCTGAAAATTGAAATTCGAAATTTGGAATCCGGTCATTTCAATCTCTAGTTTGACCCTGTTAAAATATTCAATCTAAAAAGTAATCAAAATATTCGTTTTAAAATATATAATTGGTTTAAAGAAATCCAAAATAAATACAAATATTTCTAATACTTCAAATTTAAAGTTTACATATCCAATCAATACTCATGTACTAAGTACTAACTCGTAACTACTAACTCAAGTTAATATTATATTATTATTTTTTTAATTGTTAAATTTTATATAAAAATTAAAATTATATATATATATATATATATATATATATATATATATATATATATATATGGAGGAAATGAGGGAATTAATTTGAGTAAGGGTAAATTTGAGGGTAAATTTTGCCCTCAAAACCCCATCAGAGCCTGTGGGGGATGGGGCCTTACGGGTAAATGCCCATCCTGATTGATTGACTTTGTCTATGTTGTTTTTATTTTTCTCAATGCTAAAGAACCAAACCAATAAAAATCCAAATAAAGAATAAATGAATTAAATACTTTTATTGTCAAGAAAAATCCTTCACAACTTACCCGTTGACTGTGATTGGCCTTGGTAGGATTAAAGTCTCTTTATAACATTTCCTCGGATAATGCTTGGGTGCTTGCTTCATCACCCAAATTACTGGCTAAATGATGTGGTCCAATTGAATTGTAATATATGTGTTTTTTTTATCCATTTCAAATAATTAAACCCCTCATTTTTATTATTTTAAACATAAAAGCTGAACAGTTATGCAAATATTCAATATCATATATATATATATATATATATATATATTTCAAATAATTAAACCCCTCATTTTCATTATTTTAAACATAAAAGCTGAACAGTTATGCAAATATTCAATATCATATATATATATATATATATAAATATATATATATATATTACAATTCAATTGAGTCATATTATTGGATTAATATTTTGGGTTCTGACCCAAGTATTATCCTATTTTCTCCCTCATTTATTACTCCAATGTCCAAACTGATCCATTAACAAAAAGGGTTAATTGCAATAAGATACCCTGACGTTTTGTAATATAACAAAAATATTATACTTTTACTTTAATTACAGTAACATACCTTTGACTTGTTTAACTAATAGTAAACTTAAGAGTTGAATTAATAGTGGAAGGGTAGAAATGTCTTTTAACAACAAGTCAATAAAAATATTAATAAAATACATTTAATTTTAAAATAATAGCGATTAAAAAGAAAATTAAATAAATAATTTTAAAGAACCACATGGACATCCCAAGAGGAGAAGTCTTCAGTCTTGTTCGATCTCACCATGATTTCTGGATTTTCATTGGAGATTCGAAGTAGATCTGGAAACCAGATATGCATCAAAGGAAATCCTAGGTTTGCTCTATGGATCATTTCCCTTCCTTTGCCTTCTCCTCCAGCACAACATTCCCTACTGACCGTCGTAACCCTTCCTTTATCTCTTATGTTTGCCGTCGTTAACCCTTTTCTCTGGTTTTGGGCTACTTTGCACGCAAACCACTTTTTTTTTTCTTTATTTGGCTTGTGTTATGTGTGACTTATGAGTTCCTACAACCACTACACTACGTCACTATAGAAAAGAAAATCACCATAATCACTTTCGCGTGGCCAATTTCACGTTAATCAAGACCAAGAGGAAAAGTTGCTTGATCGTATCCATTTATATATACTTCTTTTCTTCTCTTTATCTTGCACTAAATTCATGGAAAAGAATTTGTAATGATTGTTTTTTTTTCTTTTAATTTATTTTGTTTGGGATTTTAAGAGATGGGTTGTGGATATTCTGCTGTTGATATGAGATTTTGGAAAAATCACTTAGAAATAAGATTAGATCTAGAATTATTTTTGTTAATTTTCTTGATATTGATCATTGAATCTAAATTTTTCTCTCGTAAATTTTCTTAATTTTTTATTGGCATTTATTTATTTAACAAAAAATATTGTTATAATAATTAATAAAACATTAAAAGACAGGCAATCTCGACATTTCACAATATGGTGTTGGTCAACTGTCAAAATTAACATTGGTCAAACATTTCAATGGTATGTTTCAGTAATTTCAGCAAAAGTACAATATTCTTGTATTATTAAAAAAGTCAGAGTAAGTTATTGTAATTAACCCTTAACAAAAAGTCTTCATATTAAATAATATTAAATGTTTGACCCAGTCATTAATAGTTTTTTCTTAAAGAATATTAAATGTCTTCATAATGGATTTGAATTCCATTACAGTGTCTGCAAAATTCCGCTTATTAAATGGTCAACTAAATATATATTTAA
Organism: Dipteronia sinensis; assembly: GCA_033220585.1. Lineage (NCBI taxonomy): Eukaryota > Viridiplantae > Streptophyta > Magnoliopsida > Sapindales > Sapindaceae > Dipteronia > Dipteronia sinensis. The sequence goes on along the minus strand of CM065636.1, from coordinate 84,052,346 downwards.
GTTTAAGTAGAAATTATTAACTCTAAATCATTCTAATTTTAATATAAAAAAATCAAATTTATATTTATTTTGACGAAAGTGTTGGTCGAAACTTCCAACAACTTTTAAGACTTTCATAGGAACAAAATGTGTTATTCAAATATTTAAGTTGACAAAAAGGAAAATTGATATAGTAAATGTTTGATCTTCTCCTTCACTGATGTGATAGGAGTTCGAATTTCACTTGAACTGCCGTATAGCAAGAGATATACTTGTAGCATGAGTTGTATTTCACATTTTACTTGTAGCGGTTGATTTAGTCCGATCTTAACATATATATATATATATTGATTCGAGTTTCAATTCAATGTAGCAATAGAAATACTTTATATGAGTGGTTCTCTCAATGAATCTTTTATTTTAATTTCGGTAAAGATTTTGATGAAATCCTATATATTTTTATGAATTTCGATCTGAATTTTTTATATATGATAAATTCAATAAAATCTACCTATTTATAAAATTTGAGAATTTTTCAAACACAAAAATTATTTATCTCAATTTTATTAAATATAAAAGCATCATAAAAATTGACGAATTATTGAAAACTTCAAGAAAAATAGTCATAACGTTCGAAAAAAATCTCAAATTTTGGTCATAACTAGAATTTGTTAAACTTATTATATATATATATATATATATATATATATATAAAATTCATATAGAAATTTTTTCATAAAAATCGATGTGATTTTATCTAGGTTCTTATCGAAATTAAAATAAGGGATTCATAACCACTAGAATATATATATATATATATATATATATATATATATATATATATATATACCGGCCTGCCAATTACCAAGTCGCATGCATGTTCAAGGAAGGAAGTAGACACTTTCATGGGGAGTTTCTGTAAAGCTGACAATGGAAACCAACAAGCGTTTGTCGTCTTAATGCATTTAACATATGGACCAATCTGCATAAATATACACAGAGAAGTCAATCAATTGATTAATTTGCACATGAAAAATCAAACTAAAAAAAATAAAAACAATGGTTTACTGCGCCCACCACATGGTCTGGTTGGGTACCTAACAATTTACTACACAAAACTTCAATCTATATCTATCTATGACTATAAATATATCTACTTCCTTATCTTTCTCTCCCGCCAATTACTTACGTCTTCACTTGTTTTGTGTTCAAATGAATGTTCTAGCTCCTTTGTTTCTCACCAAGTCTCTCTCACTTTCTCCTCTAATTACTGGTACGTTTTCTCTACTCCATTTATTTCCTACAAGTCTTCTTCCTCTGTCTCACAAATTGTTATTTTCTGGGTATTTTCTCGTTTAATTTTATATCACTTACTTCCCTTGTAGGGAAAGCTACTGTTGTACTTTCCTAATTGTTATAGTTGCTTCCTAGTTGGATCACTAATTACGAAATTTTTTGAAGTATTTAATGGTTGAGATTATATTTAACCAGCACGTGTACCCTTCGGTTTATAATATCTTAAAAAATATTTGATGGTCGAGTATTTTTAAAAATATATGAAGGTTAAGGTTATATCAATATACGTGAACTAATTAAAAACACAGTAGATACAATCAAAATCATTCATTTTAAAACTTACGTTATAGGTTATTTAAAACGTTATGTTTAAAACTTGTTTCATAAGTTGTGTGAGAAAGTAAAACTGTCTTAATGTCCTTTTATTAATATTTTGGCTTTATCTTTGTGCAGTGTGTGGCACGTTTGATTCCTATAAACTGAATTTATACTGAAATTATAAATTCCTTTTTGGGTTGTATATATTCCATCATATCTATACTTTGAAGGCTATGTTAGAATCTACAATTTCAACTTGTTAAAGCCAAAGTCCAAAGACTAGCTAGCTAGTTGCATACACACAAATATATTTATATATTGTCATCACCACTAGTGTAGTGATTCCATTTTTATAATCTATCTATGCATTCTTTCTCAGTTTTTTCATTTGCAGATATGGATGCCGCCACTACAGCCTACTCATTGCAGCGTTGTAAAATCCTTCACCTGGTATTTTCACCAACTTCTACTCTGATTGATCATAATTTGAAGCATCAAAAGTTAGAATTTATCTTTTAATTGTTTTGGGTTGCACTCACTCATATAATAACATCAATTACATGCCAGGTGAGGCATGGACAAGGAATACACAATGTAGAAGGAGAGAAGGGCAATCATGTATTGCTATCTGATGAACTCTTTGATGCACATCTCTCTCCTCTAGGCAGGCAACAGGTTGATAATTTGCGCAAGCAAGTTCAATCATGTGGACTAGCAAAAAAAATTGATTTGGTCATCACTTCTCCTATGTCAAGGTACTGTTGATGATGCCGTCCAAGATTGTTATTTTGTTGTGTTTTTTTACTTAAAACAAAACAAGTAGCATTGTAGTTTTGTGTGTGTGGCATTTGGCAGTGTCTTCTTGTTTGTATGATCTTATCAGTAGGTGGAATGTTGTTTTCAAGCTCTTGAAAATACCTGAAATTACATCTACTTCTCCAACTTAGTAATTGACATATTCAGATAATTATATAAAATTTGGCAGTTAGTAAATATTGGACTTGGGTAAATTTTGATATCGCGTGTTAACGATCGTGTTCATGTGTCACAAGATCGTTCAAACTGGAGACTTATGATCGTTTACATTAGTAATCAAAAGTTTTAGCAGTGTAACTCATGTGGCTTATGATTGTTAATGGTTGCATTGCAGAACATTGCAGACAGCACTTGGAGTGTTTTGTAGCGAAGGACACTCAATGACAGTGAATGAGGAAAATGGTACAAAATCAACGCCCAATAGTCCACCAATCATAGCTGTTGAGCTTTGTCGAGAACGTATGGTATGTTAGATGATTTTTTCCTGCACAGACTTTTGTCACATAGATGCAAATTGGCATAATATAAGGTTGCAAAACAAATGTTTTTTTTGTTTTTTGTTTCTGATAGTTCTGTCTTACTCTGCAGGGTGTGCATCCATGTGATAAGAGAGGAAGCATCAGTGAATATCAATCTAATTTCCCTGTAATTGACTTTAAATTGGCAAGTACTTGAGTCCTTTTCCAACCTCAACAGTACAATTGACTTTTAATAGCAAGTCTCTCTTCTCATAAGTCTAAATTATTGTTCAGGTAGAAAGTGAAGATGACATTTTGTGGAAAGCAGACACTAGAGAGCCTTTGGAAGAAGTTGCAGCCAGAGGAATGAAGTTCATCAAATGGTGAATTCATTTTCTTTTCTTTTTCAATAAATAGCAATCTGGGTATGTAAAATTAGCTCAAGTATATAATGGAAATTCATGAGCATTAAATCGAGACAATTTCGATTTTATAGGTTGTGGACTAGACAAGAGAAGGAGATTGCAGTAGTTAGTCATGGTATATTTTTGCAGCAAACTCTGACTGCCCTTGTAAATGATCCATCAATGAAGACAAATAAACTATGCACAAGGTCAGTACTATAATAATTCTTACACTGGTTCATTTTGTTTTCATTGCTGGTGAACTAAGCATGGTTATATGTATGCGTTTAGGTTTCAAAACTGTGAAGTTCGTTCAGTGGTCATTGTCGACCGAAGGTAAGCTGAGCTGTTTGATAGCAAGCTCTATTCGAATCGTCTTCCTTGAAGATAATTATTTTCGTCTGATGCTCACCTTGTCAATTTATTTTTCCAAATCAGCAGCGCGATGGGGTCATGTAATCCTGGAATGATTCCGGGCGTGCTTCATCTGCCAATTGATGTTTCGAAGGAAAATATTCCACGGAAGGAAGTGTCCAAGTAATTGGCCTTGGTGTTTTTCCACAAGAAACCTGTAGTCAGATGGAGACCTTCTCAGCATCTATCAAGTACTCAAGTGATAGCTGACGCATCACCACACTTTTGCTATGTGTATTATTATGATTGAAGTTTTGTTGCTTACATGATAAAATTGTAATGATATATATTAGTATGCTATAGATATGCCTATAATATGTGCCATGAAAGAAAAACTTTTTATTCTTCACACCGTGTACTCTTTTTATTCCCAAAATAATGTGTTGCTCTCGGTTGCTAAATAAATAAAATCAAGTTTAACTGTACACAGTATACGTGCTACCGACTTTATAGATAATTTTAAAAATGAAAAATGTATGCCACTTTGTTGTACTACAAATTTTGAAAAGTAGCAAGCTATGTTCTCTTGACTGTAAGCACTAATCCTGCCAAAATAGAGAGGAGAAGGAATAGTACAGAAACCATGATGTTGAAATTAGTTGTCTTCACGGCATTTTTGCCGTTATCCGTCTGTGTCTCAATTCCTTTGTTCTTCGAGGATGAGATAGATTCTGAACGAAAGGAGAGTGATACATCCCAAAAGGATTCAGTGGTCATTGAAGGGGCTTCTGCTTCGGCTTCCAACTCCAAGATTGTTGAGGCATCAGGTAGGGCTTCCATTGACATCAACTCGACACAATGATCTTTAAGAACCTACAGAGCACAAATTATAACAAGCAATTAATGCAACAAGATTAAAATGTTTAGTTCATCCATCCAAAAGAAAATTCATAATACAGAGCATAACAAACCAAGTTGCTAAAGATATAGGTGCATGAACCACATGAACAAAATCAAAGGACAGATTATGTGATCATGGGATGTCCTTTAAAAGCAACACAAACAAGTTACAGCATAACCTTCAATTTTCGACATCATGTTTTTATACAACTTTATGATACCTGTACAAAATGTTCCTTTTGTCTTACAGTTGTGAGCTATGCTCATGCAAAAGTTTGTATATACAATCTTAAAATAAAAAAATTGATCTACATGATCAATATGTTATCCAGCAATCGGAGGCTTAAGAGCCAAAAATATAATAAACAAACGAATCACCCTGGAACGATCTAGTTATATCCCAAACCTTTAAACTTGAGAAAGAAAATCATATCTTTTAGAAATTCTAATGATATGTTTTTTTCCCTGCTATGTTGGAAGAAGCAATAGTAGATCATGCATAAAAATGATGGCATGCACTAAAGCCTAAGTTCTTCTAACAATGAATTTTGTTCAACAAGCAAGTACGAACCTCAAGTCTTTCGGATGGTTGTAGATAGTCGCAAATAAACGTTCCCACCAACCACGGAACAAAGACTCTTCGAGGAAATGCAAGACCACATGTTTCCCTGATTTCAATTGAATAGTTAAAATGGGGTCAGTATTGATGATCGTGTTTAATGATATACTTGGAAACAAGGACCAAGAAGCTAAAAGAACAGCAATCTTAAGTTTCTTTGATTCAAGAAGACTGAGCACAATCAAGATCTTAAAAATCAAAATGATACGCTCAATGTCAATCTCAACATCAAGCTTAATGAGGACAGCACATGGGAAATAATTTTAAATCATACTTCTGAGCAACTAACAGAATTAAGGACATTCTACTAAATGAAAAGACATTGTAAATTACAAGACAGTGATAACAAAATAGTTTACTAGAACATTAGAACCGACTACCGAGTATCATATAGGCAATAGAACTGTCAGCAGACAAACAATAGAGAATCCATGATATTTACCATTAAGTATTTAAGTATTCAAACAGATTGACGAGCCACCAAAAGATAGCGTGATATAACCAGCAAACATTAAGTAAATTCCTATGCACTCTTCTAAAGCAAATAACAGGGTGACATTACCAACAAACATCTAATCATTTGTTATGTTCTCATTTAAACCATACGATAATACACTAGCATTACAGATAAACTGTTAAACACCTCAGTGAGTCCAGGACAAGTCTGGAAACAGGTTTCACAGCCCTTGCTTCCTCGGCATCATCGTCAGTTGGAACCAAATCCTCATCAGCCTCATCACAGATAATATCTAATCTGCTTTGCAGACTCCTGATGATATCACCCTGAACACAGAAAATGAGACCATGATTAAACAGGACACAAAAAATAACCATGAGAGTTAACAAGAACAAAAAGCAAGCGGAGACTTTAGTTCTCTCCAAACATAAACAACAGGCTAATTTTTTGTTACAGGAAAAAAAAATAGAACATGCTAGTTTTTGATACAACTGTGGTATATCAATCAACAAATTGGATTCATCTTTCATAATATTTATTCAGTTATTTGAAACAGACAATTCAACATGAAGTTGGCAGATCAATGCTTGCATTTTTGCTTTATGGAACCAGGGCGTGACAGTCAATGCCCACATTAATCAAGCATTATGAAACCAGTGCATGCATCTACCAGTAAGGCTTTTTCAAATGAATGTAAATACTATAGCGGGACCCATCAGTACAGGCTTTTTTCAAATGCTTGAGAAATACTATAACGAGAATAAATTTTTATTCTAAAGTAACAGTATAAATGGAAACTATTGAATACCTTTATTTCAGAAACAGCCTCTGAAATTGGCTCTTTCGAATTCAAGTATGCAAAAGAACACACGGAGCCACTAAAGACAAGAAGACCAACAACGACTTTTTGGCTGCATGCTTTACAAAATATAAAGATTTATATAATTGTCAGAATTAGAAATTTTCAAAACAGTCTGCAAAACAATAAGGAACTAAAATAATTCAAAATTGCTACACACCTTTTGTTGAAGTATCATTGAAGAATGGAAGAAGCAATTCAACTTCATGTGGACCATCTGTTGTGCATGACTCATCATTAACAACCTAAAAATACAAAAAAGCCTCATTCTAAGTTACTACAAAAAAAAAAAAAATAAACCATAAACTAACCCTCCTTGAAATTTATAGGAATTATTAGTTGATTAGAGTATAAACTGCGTTGGGGCCTGGTAGTCTGGTACATTGAACAATTCACGGAGGATTGAATTTGAGTTCGTAGTATAAGATTACAGTACTAACAGCTGACGAATTATCTTCCACTAACATAAATTAATTGGGAATTATAATCAAATATGTAAATAGCCCAAAATTGGAGTGCTTACCAAATTTCCATCTACAATGGCTTTTGCACCTCTCAGTTCATTTGCATGAACAGATATTCCCTGTCGAAGAATGTCACTCAGGGTTTGGGCATTTGATGTACCCTCATGATATATTGGCAACCTGGGAAATGCAGCTCCATAAATAAGAATTGACAACGCAAAGGAGCATCTTAATGCATCAGTCCAATATTCAATCAACAAATCCTACAATATCTGTATGAAAAGAATACAATATAAAATTGCCTTACAATCGTCTGATATGTCAAGTCCAAAATTTCAAACCAAAACCCAAGTTAACTATCAGAGTGCGGGGAGCACAAGTTACTTGTGGAAAGTAGTGGGAATTTACTCAAATGTTGACCTAGAATATGACTAATTAAAATTAATATTGTTGACAGGGTTCTCAGCACAGGTTATAAGTTTTTCCAAACTGAATTTTGATCAAATCATCTTCAAATTAGGAATTGGCAAAGATTGTTGGGCACTAATTAAGTTATGCTTTATGTTAGAATTGATTATTTTCTCGTTTCCTTCTAAATCTGTTCATCAAGGCAAAATTGATGTGTTTAAAACTAAGAAAAAGCATGTGATACTCTTGTTCCCAGATAATGCACAATAGATTCCATTTGTGCTTTACTAATTGTCAGAAAATTAAATCTGGAGATAAGAATGTGCAGGAGGCATTTGATTAGGCAGAAGAATTGGGCTTTAGAATAAAAAATGGCAGTATGAATCATCAAACTACTGTTGGTCTAAGCATACATGTTTTCACAAGACTCAAATAGTAACAGTGCACCGAACATGAGGAATGACACTTACAACTGTTACAATCCAAGCTCTAAACCACCAATGTAAAAATTTCTCTGATGTGCATAAATAAAATAATTTATCAGAGAAGATGTGTTAATATGTGAATAAACACAAACACTGAAAGTAACTTGCCAATAACAAAGATAGACAGTAAACTTGGTTACAAAAGATAGCTAACCAATGCAATTACCTAAGACTGAAGTTGTACATGCACTTATAAGTTTGAAGGGAATTGAAAACCCTTCCCATTTTAAAATCACAAGGTCTTAAGCTGCTTGATGTAATATTTGAAGCTAGTGAGCAATTCCGACATGTCCACCTACACAAGTCAACTCTTTGATCAGTGTTCCAAGTAACACAATATATCTACTACGACAGCACAAACAAGAGTGCGATAGGATCTACGAATTCAGAGAAGTAAATACCTCCTAGGACTATAACAAATGTGAATAAGCATCCTTTCATTTGAATAATTCTCTGAAAAAGGAGCTGCTTCCGCGACTCCATGCACCGTCTGCAAGTTAAATGATAAGCATACAATAGTTGTCAACAAATCCCAGTAGTCATAGTAAGCACAATTCCGCAGAGCATCATAGAAAAATGTAACATTCTAAACTCGTAAACGAACATTTGCGATTGTCTATTACTGAGCATCACTTCCCTCAACAGCATAACATAGCAAACAAATTAGTGGAAATACAATGTCACCTATACCTGGCAAAGCGCGATGGTAGAATTCTTGAATGCGTTTTCGCTAGCCCATACGTAAATACCAATCACCTTCATGCCTCCCAAGAGCATTCTCGAAACCTAAGACAAGCAATTTATCATAAATTACATACATTCATGTTGATTTGGACAATACAATCGAAATTTGGTGAAATGCAATGTAACCTGACGCGCATGTTCGGCGACCCAGTCCTTGTCGACGAATAGAGATGAAGAATCGGAGGATTGGGGTTTTGATTTGGACTGCTTCTTCTTATCATCTCTGGAGGTAGTTTCGGTGAGTGAACAAGCAGCCTCTCCAGCGTCGTTTTGAGGGGTGGGGATCAAATCGAAGACAAAACCTCGGTCTAGATTAGAGCTGAGCCTACCTATCACTAAACCTACCTGTCAATTGACAGATCAATAAAAGTAAAAACCCGCGAAATTGAGAAACATATGTATATAATTAATTATATATCTATAGTGTTCGAGAGGAGAAAAAGAGGACCTGTGCAGTGATGGTGGAGTGAGAGAGACGATCCTCCGCTAATTTGAGTTGAGTTTCCTCTCCAACCACGGCTTTCACCATTCTTAATCGGCTCTTGTTTCCACACTCTCTCCAATGTCGATCTTGGGTTTTTGGAAGTTGAAGAAACTGAAAAATAACATTAAAATATGGATAATATCCAAAACATCCTAAGGTAAGGTTTAATGCCCAATAGATCCTGGTCATTTTGGAAATATACAAAAACAACCCTACTATTAGTTTGACGTGGTAACAGTTTACTCGAATAAAGATTTTTAAAAAATAGAGATGAAAAATGTCTAGAGATTTCAAAAGGCTTTAAAGAAAATTTAATAATCTAATACATAAATTTTATAATCAATTAAATTATTAAACATATAAAATTATAAAAATGTAAAAAATAAAAATAAAAATAAAACAAAAAACAAAGTGATACTTACCCTAGTGGCGATCAATTTGGGCCACCACTATTAGATGAGAAATTGGTTTCAAAATTGTCATTTTTAGTGAACATCATTACACTAATGGTCATTCCATTATAACATTGTTAACTTTTTCTAAAAGCTACTCTAATAGCCATCAATTTGTTCACTTGGTATCAAAATGGTCATTATAATCATTTTTTTTCTTCAGAATTACTTTAGTGGTTATCCATTTGATCAATTGGTATCAAAATGGTCATTATAATTTTATGCATACATACTATTTTCCTTGCATTTGGTGGAATTTCACCAATCTCCTTTCTCCTCAATTTAAATAGTCTTCCGGTTTGCTTCACATCTATTGGTGGTAACAGAGGAGGCATATTAGTCTTGAACCAAAACTTTTCCATCCTTATGCCAGGCAAAACAGAGGAGTACCACTTCTTATAAGTATCCTTCAAGTACCACTTATCCACATATTTGTATATATTTGTAAATTTTAAACCTAAAAACTCGCATTTTAAGTATATGTTTGTAAACAAAAGTATTTTCACTTCCATTCACCTTTTTAGAAAAAAAAAAAACAAAAACTGTAGAAGGCATTTAAGTTTTTTTAACATTAATCCCACATTAAAGGGCTTTTGGGTTAAACCGTTAAATGAAACTATGAATTGTTGCATTGAAAGAAAAAAATATATCTATACAACAGGCAACACCTACTTATCATTTTTGAATATTGTAGAACATTTGTTTTGTAAGATATATAAGATATAGTCATATAGAGTATGAACAGTAAAAAATAGACAAAAACACATTTTATACTTGTGACATAAGCTGCTGACAATATTTAGAGTATTCACAAAATCCCATATATTTAAAATAGGGATATTATTAATTTCTCCCTTGACGTTTGCATCATCATCGTTTTGCCCCCTATAGCTTCAGAATTCTCTATTTTCCTCCCTACCATTATCCAACCGTTAAAATTGATGGTTTGATTTAGTGGTGTAAATATGGGTCGGGCCTGGAGAGCCCGGCACGGCCGGCTTGCCAAGGATGGCGGACCGTGCCTGGCACTACCCGCAAGTGAGGCGGGTCGTGCCAAGCACGGCCCCCATTCTTGGCACGTGCCAGACACAGCCCCCATTCTTGGCACGTGTCGGGTCGTGGTTCCAGGCACGGCATGGTAGCACGGCGTGCCAGCCCCAACGGTCGGCACAGTGTGCCGACCATTGGGCCCGCCAAATGTTTTTTTTTAATCTAACGGTTGTTTTTAAAAAAAATAACCGTTGGCTACAACCAACGGTTATTTTTTTTTTTAAAGCTGTAACAATTGCATTTTGCTCCCTTAACTCTTGTCTTTTATATATTTACCCACTTTTTAATTTTTCTATAAATACTCCCACCCATTCCACTTTTCATTCCCTTTCTCTAATTCTATCAATCTCTCCATTCTCAAACTCTCTATACAATTTCAATTATTTTTAATTTCATTCTTACTCTCTCTCTACTATTCTACACTACTAATATACTATTATAATACTTTATTAGTAATTTACTATTATATAACTATTATTCTCTACTCTCTCCATCAAGACACCAAAGTTCAAACTTCAAAGGTACATTTTTCTTTAAGTGTTATTATTTAATTTCATGTTTTAAATTTAATATGTTTGTTTAGTTAGTAAATTTATCATTTATGTTTATACTTTAGTTATTAATTTTATTTAGTTAGTAAATTTATCATTTTTATGTGTAGGGGTTAATTTTAATTTTTGTTTTTAGTAAATTAAACAATTTATTTTTAGTAGTTAATTTTAATAAAAATTTATAGTAAATTAAGCATTTTTATGTGTAGGAGTTAATTTTAATAATTAATGTTAGTAAAATAATCATTTTATGTGTAGGAGTTAATTTTAATATATTTTGTTAGTAAAATAATCATTTTATGTGTAGGAGTTAATTTTAATATATTTTGTTAGTAAAATAATCATTTTATATGTAGGAGTTAATTTTAATATTTTTTGTTAGTAAAATAATCATTTTATGTGTAGGAGTTAATTTTAATATTTTTTTGTTAGTAAAATAATCATTTTTATGTGTGTGAGTTAATTTTAATATTTTTTGTTAGTCAAATAATCATTTTATGTGTAGGAGTTAATTTTAATATTTTTTGTTAGTCAAATAATCATTTTATGTGTAGGAGTTAATTTTAATATATTTTGTTAGTAAAATAATCATTTTATGTATAGGAGTTAATTTTAATAATTTATATTAGTAAAATAATCATTTTATGTGTAGGAGTTAATTTTAATAATTAATGTTAGTAAAATAATCATTTTATATGTAGGAGTTAATTTTAATATTTTTTGTTGTTAGTAAAATAATCATTTTATGCGTAGGAGTTAATTTTAATATTTTTTGTTAGTAAAATAATCATTTTTATGTGTGTGAGTTAATTTTAATATTTTTTGTTAGTAAAATAATCATTTTATGTGTAGGAGTTAATTTTAATATATTTTGTTAGTAAAATAATCATTTTATGTGTAGAAGTTAATTTTAATATATTTTGTTAGTAAAATAATCATTTTATGTGTAGGAGTTAATTTTAATATTTTGGTTTAGTAAAATAATCATTTTATGTGTAGGAGTTAATTTTAATATATTTTGTTAGTAAAATAATCATTTTATGTGTAGAAGTTAATTTTAATATATTTTGTTAGTAAAATAATCATTTTATGTGTAGGAGTTAATTTTAATATTTTGGTTTAGTAAAATAATCATTTTATGTGTAGGAGTTAATTTTAATATATTTTGTTAGTAAAATAATTATTTTTATATGTGTGAGTTAATTGTAATATTTTTTGTTAGTAAAATAATCATTTTTATGTGTGTGAGTTAATTTTAATATTTTTTGTTAGTAAAATAATCATTTCAATTTTAATATTTATTAATGACTAATGACCGGATATTTTTTTTTCTAGGAAATGGATCTTAACCATCCTTATTTTCCAGACGGTCTAAACATGTTGAACGATGATGAAAATATTATTAAAGCGTGTGTCTACAACCTAGAGGGGGGGTGAATATGTTTTAATCAAGTTAATTAACATTTTTTCTTGATTAGTCAATATTAAAAATTCACTTCATAAACAAACATACAAAATCAAGTGTAAAGTACGGAATAATAAATAACACTTGATTTTTACGTGGAAACCCTTAAACAAAGGGAAAAACCACGGGCTATCCTTCTAGCCACACACGATCCTCAAATCCACTATTGTAATGATGTTTACAACATAGGTTGACCTCTAGTCACACCATTCTCGGTCACTAACCCACAATTACTACCCAACGGGCCTTTATAGTGAATCCTTGATCACTTTGCTAGCCAACCACACCTTGGTTGCAAGACTTCACTTGCTTGTGCACTACACCTTGTAGTCACAAGACTTAACTCTCAAGATGAGATTAACAACCTAAGTGAATATATGAATACTCAAAATGCAAATAATGCTAGGCAACACTAAATGCTTATCTAGAGATTAAATATGACACTAAGTACAAATCCTAGATATCAATGTCTATATGAATGCTCATAAAGACCTAACTAGATATAGATATGCAAGTCTAAACTCTAGTCATCAAACAAAGCCATATCAACACATGTTGTCACATAAAATGATAAGGACAATAAATGCAATTAACAAATGCAATCAATGAATCCTAATTAGCTAGAGGGCAAATATGTCCTAAATATTAGTTATCACAATACAAACTCAATCATACAAAGGAACTCATAGATAAATGCATTAAATAGAGTCCTAGCATTTAATCAACTAATAAATGCAATAAAAACATAATCTTGGAAAGTATGAACAAATGATAAAGATGGGGTTTTTGTTCAACTTACCAAGTCAACTAATGATGAAGACTCATGCCTTAAAGATGCTTAGAAATGCATGAAGATGATATGTTTTGAGTTTGGAGAGTCAAGGAACAAAGCTTGAAGCTTTCTCTCTCTAAGGGTTGTTCTCTCTCATAAAAATGGGTTCATGAAGCTCTAAAACGTGTTGGGGAAGAAGAGAACATATATATAGAAACCCTAGACAAAACTGTGTCGTTTTTGGGCTTGGAAATAAAAATCCCGTCAATACCGCTTGCTGGATCGCGTCTCGGGTAAGTGCCCAGACCGCGGTACATGCAGCGGTGCACCGTCTGGACAACATCGCGGCAGGGACCGCTGTGCATGCAAAACACAGGTCGCGGTTTAGGCAGTAGGGGCCTACTGAAGTATACCGCGGTATGGAGCGCTGCGCATACAAGTGCCTAGGCCGCGGTCTTTAACGCATGCACCTTCTGGAACCAACCGCTGTTGGGACCGCGACAGAGGTAGGTGCCCAACAAGCGACCTGCACCGCGGTAAAGAGGAAAATCCTCTTTTCCAGGCAGACTCAACACACTAATCTAATATTCAACATGTGCAAGTGTGGAGTGTGATGAATGGCATACAATGCATCATTCAATAGCATGTAATCAAGAATGTAATTCATGCAAGTGAGTGTGTGCAACTAAAATCTCTTCAAAAGAGTCAAGTCAAGTAAACTACCTCTCTTGAAGCTCTTTGGGATGACCGGAAGCATGTCTTCGAGAAAACCACATTTGGAGAACCTATGCTACCCGTTACATAAACATCCCCAAAGTGATTTGTTATGAAATAAGCCAATCATAAAAATTGAGGTTCTTACAATCTCCCCCTTTGGCTATTTCATGACAAAACAACTACTCACAAAATAATCCTCACAAAACAAATATAAAGCTATTGGTCAACAAGGTATATTCTACGTTACAATAAGAGAAACCTAAGATCTAAGTCTTCAAGGTCATCAATCTCATCGTAGATCATCATACCTACACACGATAGCAAGAAAGCACTTTCCAAGAACAAGTGCATGTGAGGTGAACAAAAACAAGCATTTGCATTGAGAAAAATAATACAATCAATATAATGTATTGCAATGCAATGTTCCCCCTAAAAGGTTACTCTCTCTCATGATATCTCCCCCAAAGTATAATCAATGCTCCCCCTATAACTCTCAAGACTTCTCCCATTTTTTGTCATGAGATAGGCAAATGAGCTCCCTCTATCGGGCTGCTTTAGCAAAGATAGCTATTAGCACAAATACGATGCATAATCATATACACAAACTTTATGCAACTTAAACAACTGAGAGAGATTCAAGGAGATTATTTTCAAAAATGTGTGTGTGTGAAAGGTTGATTAGCATGTAACACATAACACTATTATCTTCATACATGAAGATCAATTAAAGCAACACTCAACAAGATTTCCAAATGAAGTCAAACCAATTAAGACCTTGTTGTTATGATAAGAAGATATATATCCAAGCATTTGTGTGCAAGTGAACTAATCACAAAAAAAAAATGTATCATCTCGTCTTCATTGCTAATTACATCATCAATCAACAATATTGATGTCAAAAAATAAGCAATGCATCACCACACATAACAATCATATAACAACATTTCTGTTTTTCTCCTTTCCTAGTAAGCATGTATTTCTGTTTTTCATGCTAAAGTAACTCTCTTGATGGCTTTCACTCGGTTTCAAATGAGTAGCCTTTTCCAACATTGGGCGGCTCCACGTCATATTTCCAGTAGCCCTTTTCAAGAGAGAGCTTAAGAATGCATATCATAGGAATCATGAACATGGAGAATAATTTGAGGTCAATCAAATGTACTAAAAAGTATAACATTCCTCAAAAAGATAAGCATGCTCAAACAATAATAGAAATAATGCATTATAAAACAAAGCAACCGTGCAATGGTGTAATCAAAAACATTATACAATTATTAATCAATGTTATTCACCATGCATACTCAAGCAATCATAAGAGAGCATACAATTAATCAACTTTCTGTATGCAGCAAATCATGCAAGTTCGCTCTCTTTGCTTGAGCTCCCCAAACGGGGTCACAACTGTACCGTATCAGGGTGAGAGACAAGTCCCATTAGACACACTAAGTCCATTAGACTCGGTAGTATCCAAGGGTGTCATATGATTATGATTGCAATCGGGTTCAATCTTTCTAACCCACCTAGATTCCACCTTTTTAATTTTAGTGGTCAAAATCTTCAAGTCTCTAGGTTCCCTAGGATCATGCAAATTAGCCCTACGGTTCATTTTCTTTTCTCTCGTGCTTTCAATTCTACACATTCTAATGTAGTTAATGCACTTTGGTCGAATGTGACCAATCATACCACAATAATGACAAGTAGGTATAAAAGAAGGATTCATACCATTGCATTTAGCTCTCATCGAGGCATGGCCATGTTGATGAGTTTGTCTTTGATGTTGCACCGGTTGGCTTTCCTTGGGAGCATTAGCCGGATGTTGGTGCCTTTCTGGTTGAGCATGAGTAACTTGATGTACTTGCCTCAAAGGTTGGTGGAGCTTTGGTTGAGGCATCCTCAAGGGTTGAGGTGAAACTTGTTTCCTCGGAAGCATCTTCAAAGAAGCACTCTTGGAAGACTTACCCACAACAAGACATTTCTTGGGTGATGGAGGCGAACATTTAGGAGAAATCTCCTTCACAAATGTAGTCTTGCCCAAGGATGAAGTGCACTCATCATCAATGAAACCAAGCCCATGCTTGTTGAAAATACACAAAGTGTGTCTAATACAACCTAGAGGGGGGTGAATAGGTTTTAGTTGATATATTACCAACTTTTCGACTTAATCAATTTCGATAATCCTACTCCATGTTAACAATCAATCAATCCAATATAAATATGCGGAAAACAATAAAAACACAAGGATTGATTTACGTGAGAAACCCTCCAACTGGGCAAAACTCACGGGCTATCCTTCTAGCCACAAACGGTCATCAAATCAACTATTTGAACGAAAGTTTACAACCTAGGTTGACCTCAAGTCACACCTACTTGGTCACTAACCCTTTCAATCTACCCAACGGGCCTTTAATAGTGATTCTTGACCACAAGCTTGTGCACTAACTTACTTAGTCACAAAGCTTAACAATCAATGAAGAGTATAAACAACCTATGTGAATATGTAAAAGATATTCAAACATACAATTAATGCTAGGCGACAGTAAATGCTTATCTAAGGATTTAAGATATCAATAAATGCAAATCCTAGATATCAATATCTAAATGCAAATGCATGAAGATTTAGCTAGAAGGGTAAAAACGTCCTAAATGCTAGCTATTAATGAACAAGGCTCTCAACCAACAACCAACAACTCAATCATGTTATAAATGCCAATAAACATAAAGATATGCAATAAAATCACATAAAAGAGCTAACCCTAGGCCAACAAGAACATAAATAAATACAAAGAGATTTAGGGCATGTTCAAGTTACCTAGTCAATGAAAGCAAGAAGAATCCATGATGAGATGATGCTTGAAGATGTTAGATGCACATGGATTTGTGTTTGGTTGAGTAAAAATGAGTTCTTCGGAGTTTCTCTCTCTAATGGAAGCTTAGCCTATCAAAAATGGCTTCTTAAACTCATGAAAACGAGCAAGGAAGAAGATAGAACATATATATAGAAACCCTAGACAAAACTGCGTCGTTTTGGGTTTGAGAAACAAAATCCCGTCAATACCGCTTGCTGGACCGCGTTGCAGGCAAGTGTCCAGACCGCGGTACACACAGCAGTGCACCGTCTGGACAACAACGCGGTGCAGGGCGCTGTGCATGCAGGTGCACAGGCCGCGGTATGGGCAACAGAGGCTTACTGGACAACACCGCGACGTGGGTCGCTTTGCGTGCACGTGTACAGGAAGCGGTACACGAAGCATGACTCTGCTGAGATATACCGCTCTGTATGCCGCGGTGCAGGCATATCTTGCCAAGCGGTCTAGGCAGCGCTAAGAGAAGAAAATCTCTTTTATGGGCAAGCTCGACACACTAAGAGATGTGCAAAATGTGCAAGTGTGGAGTGTGAAAAGAGGCATACAATACATCATTCAATTACATGAAGATGGGAACATAATGCATGCAAGTGAGTGTGTGCAACTAGATCTCTTCAAAGAAAGTTAAACTAGTGAGATACCTTTGAAGTGCTCTTTGAGGGAGATGATGTCCTTGAAGCTTGGCCTAAATTACCCTTACAAAGAATAATCCCCAATGTGGTTTGTCAACGAAATAAGCCAATCAAAATATGAGAAACTTACAATCTCCCCCTTTGGCTATTTCGTGACAAAACCACCACTCACAAATCATCCTCACAAGAAAGTAAAAACTAAAGGTCAACAAAAAGATATTCTACATTACAAAAAGATACCTAGATACTAGGTCTTCAAAACTTCAAGCTCTTGTAGAATAGCCACCTTCCCTACAAAACAATGAGACTATACTTTCCAAGACAAGTGTATGTGAGGTGATCAAGAGAGATAAATAAATAAGAGCAATTTGCATAATAAAAGAAAACTACAACATGCAAATGCTCCCCCTATATAGGTTACTCCCCCTCAACGGGACAATCTCCCCTTAAATACAATCACCCTTTAAATAAGCCATTACTCCCCCTTTTTGTCATGAGATAGACAAAGGAGTATTCCCCAACCGGGTCACTTTAGCAGAGAGAGCTATTTGCAAGATAAGTGCATAATCATATACAACATCTTTATGCAACTCAATTAATTGAGAGAGAATCATTGAAGGTTTATTATTTAGAAGAAAATGGATGACTTAATTGCTTTGGATGTAAGACATGTAACGTCATGGTTCAAGCAAATGGTATTTGGCAAGGAGAACCTCAAAAAGGGTTCCAAAAGAATTCAAACCAATTTGCACCCTTTTGTCATAAGCAAACAAGATATAGTGTTTTAAAGATGAATTTCAATTTAAAGAGCAACAATACCAAACTTTATAAGTGAAACAAGACATGAGCGACTTTTGCACCCTTTTTGATTTTTCCGGGTAAGATACCCGTATGATAGTAGCCTTGTTCAACTAATAAAGAGAGAGAGAAGACTAAATTTGGATGAGACATCCTTATTTATTGCATGGATACTAGATCCTTATTGGGTTTAGTCTTCTCAGTTGCTTTCACACAAATTTTGCACTAAGGCAATAAAAAAAAATTTCATGCATAACATTTTGAGCATGTCATAAACAAGTTCACATGTCAAGGAGATAAATTATAGGTCATTCAAATGTATTTCCCAATCAATTCTCCTAATCCAAAAATGCATGTTTGAACATAGAGGTGACATGGATTACAAGCCAAGCAAGGCACACTTATTGAAAAAAAAAAAGCCATATAAGATTATATATAAGCACAACCAAGAATACTCAAGCAAATAATAAAGAAGCATAAAGTTGATCAAATTTTTGCTTATTCCAACATGCAAGGTTGCTCTCTTTGCTTGAGTTCCCCATAAGGGGTCAATCATCAAAACACATCAAGACATATGACAAATCCCAATAGACCTACTAAGTGACTTGAACCTAGTTGAGTCTAAGGGCTTTGTAAATAAATCCGCTAGTTGATCATTAGTGCCCACATGCTTAAGTGCAATGCAATTGTTTTCAACTAGTTCTCTAATGAAATGATGCCTAATGTCTATATGCTTTGTCCTAGAGTGCTGAACAGGATTCTTTGAAATGTTAATCGCACTCATGTTATCACAATAAAGGGTAAGAATACCTTGATCAAAGCCATAATCCACAAGCATTTGTTTCATCCAAAGGAGTTGTGTGCAAGCACTCCCGGCGGCAATGTATTCCGCTTCAGCTGTGGATAGAGAGATGGAATTTTGCTTCTTGCAAAACCATGAGACCAAGTTGTTGCCTAGGAAGAAGCAACCGCCCGATGTACTCTTCCTATCATCACAATTTCCTGCCCAATCTGCATCACTAAAGCCAACTAAGCTAGCATTAGTGTCAAAAGAGTACCATATCCCATAGTCGGAAGTCCCATTCACATATCGAATGATTCTCTTCACTGAGGAGAGATGGGATTCCTTGGGATCAGCTTGGTACCTAGCACACACACCCACACTAAAGGCTATATCGGGCCTACTTGCGGTCAAGTAAAGCAAGCTACCAATCATACCCCGATAAAGACTTTGTTCCACACTCTTGCCACTAGCATCCTTGCTTAGTTTCAAGGTGGTACTCATGGGTGTGTCACAATGTTTGGCATTCTCAAGGCCAAACTTCTTCACTAGGTTTTTAGTATACTTAGCTTGGGATATGAAAATCCCATCATGCAATTGCTTGATTTGCAAACCTAGGAAGTAATTGAGCTCCCCAACAAGACTCATCTCAAACTCATGAGACATGACATCAACAAATTGTTGGACTTTGGGTTTGTTGGTGGAGCCAAAAACGATATCATCAACATAGATTTGAGCTATGAAAAGCTCATCTTTGTTCCTCTTGATGAATAAAGTTTTGTCAACACTGCCCCTAGTGTAGTCATTGTCAACAAGAAATTGAGTGAGGCGTTCATACCAAGCCCTAGGTGCTTGTTTCAACCCATATAAAGCCTTCTTGAGGCTATAGACGTGATTGGGGTGGTGTGGATCCACAAACCCCTTGGGTTGCTCAACAAACACTTCCTCATGCAAGAACCCATTGAGGAATGCACTCTTAACATCCATTTGATGCAATTTGAACTTGTGCACACATGATATGGACAAAAGAAGCTTTATGGACTCAAGACGGGCAACCGGAGCAAAGGTCTCCTCAAAGTCAATACCCTCAATTTGAGAGTATCCTTGTGCTACAAGTCTAGCCTTGTTGCGCACAATGTTGCCATTTTCATCCGACTTGTTCCTATATACCCATTTTGTGCCTATGACATTAGTATCCTTGGGTCTAGGAACAAGAGTCCAAACCTCATTTCTTTCAAATTGGTTTAGCTCTTCTTGCATGGCAAGAACCCAAAACTCATCATTCAAGGCTTCATCAACCTTTTTGGGTTCAATTTTAGAGGTGTAGCAAGTATAGCTAATCTGATTAGCTAATTGACGCCTAGTCCTAACACCCTCAATCATATCTCCAAGAATGTCATTCTTATTGTGGAGATGTCTAACCCATGGAGCGGGTTCTTTAGAGTCCAAAGATGGATCTCTATCAAGAGGTTGGATGACCTCTTCATCAAGACTTGACTTCACATCAACTGAAGTCTCACCATTCTTCTCCAAGAGAGGATCATCAAGCACAATAACCTCCTCATCATGGTCTCTAGTCTTAGGCCTACAATCATCTATGACAACATTAGATGATTCCATGACACTTCGAGTTTTTAAATTGAAAACTCTATAGGCCTTACTATTAAGGGCATAGCCAATAAAAATCCCCTCATCACTCTTGGCATCAAACTTGCCAAGTTGATCTCGGTCATTTAGAATATAGCATTTGCTCCCAAATGAGTGGAAGTAGCTAATATTTGGCTTCCTACCCTTCCATAATTCGTAGGAGGTTTGCCTAGTACCGGGCCTTAGGAAGACTCTATTTCCTATGTAGCAAGCCGTATTGACGGCCTCGGCCCAAAGGTTCCTAGGGACATTGTTGCTAAGCAACATCACACGGCCCATCTCTTGAAGGACCCTATTCTTCCTCTCAACAACCCCATTTTGTTGAGGAGTTCTAGGAGCCGAAAACTCATGGGAAATGCCTAAGCTATTGCAATAGCTTTCAAAACAAGCATTTTCAAATTCCCTCCCATGGTCACTCCTAATTCTTTTAATGCTTTTAATGTGTGAGTTCTTTTCATTTTGAATTTTAGTGCAAAGCATTTTAAATTTTTCAAAAGTTTCAGATTTTTCTCTAAGAAAGTATGTCCATGTAAATCTAGAAAAATCATCAACACAAACAAAAATGTATCTCTTGCCACCGAGACTCTCGGTTTGCATAGGACCCATAAGGTCCATATGTAGAAGCTCTAATGGCTCCTTGGTGGCGAGATACTTGCCTTTCTTGTGCATACTTTTGGTTTGTTTCCCTTGTTGACAAGGTCCACAAACGCCATCGACTTTCTTCCCAAGCTTTGGGAGGCCACGCACAACCTTGAACTTATCTAAGATCCTCAAATCTCGATAGTTCATGTGGCCAAGTCTTTGATGCCATAACTCAATTTCCTCACATTTGGACATATTGCAAGAGATAGCACTAGCTTCAAGACAATAGCAATTGTCACTAGATCTCTTTCCTTTTAGCAAGGTTTGTCCATTTGGCATTAAAATAGAGCAATCATTTTTGTTAAACAAGACAGAGAGTCCGTCATCATTAAGATGAGAAATGCTTATAAGATTGGCTTGTAAGCCATCAACAAGTAAAGCATTTGACAAGGAGGGTAAATCGGGAATGGAGATGGTTCCTTTCCCTATGACTTTCTTTCTGGATCCATCACCAAAGGTGACAAATCCTCCATCCTCCAAGACAAGGGATTTAAAGAAGCTCTTGTTCCCCGTCATATGCCTAGAACAACCACTATCCAAATACCAAGTGTTAGAGGCATTTGCCTTCAAGGCAATTTGAGCCACATAGCAAGAATAGTTATCCCTTCTAATCCACCTAGGTGTAATGTTCTCATTCCTAGTGGTATTAGTCACATTGGCTCTAAATTTTCTAGGATCATGCAAATTTGCTCTGGGTTTCCTAGGAACATGCATTCTAGCTCTAGCTCTATTTCTTTCAATCATGCTCTTGATTCTACACATTTCAATGTATTTAAAGCAATTTGGTCTAATGTGACCATCAACACCACAAAAGTGACAAGTGGGAATAAAATAAGAAGACATACCATGCCCTTGTGAGTACAGAGGGGCTTTCCCACGCATTTGAGCTTGTCTTTTGTGTTGGATTGGTTCTCTTTTTCTTTGTTGTTGAGTTGGAGCGAATTGCTTCCTTGGTTGCCCTTGCATGAATTGCTTTTTGGCTTGATGGTATTTCGGTTGAGGGAAACTTGCTTGATGCACCCTTGTTGATTGAGCTTGAGCTTGTTTCCCTTGTGCTACCTTGACTTGAGGATCTTTAGAGCACTCTCCTAGTTCGATCTTCTTCCTAGGATATTGTGGGGGTGGAGGCTCTTTGTTATCCAAACCCTTAACAAACACAATTTTGCTTGAGGATGAGGTCTCCTTGTCATTTTCATAGCCAAGACCTTTCTTATCACTTGGCCTCTTGCCAACTCCTAACATGTGGTCAAGTTTATTCGTGCTTGAAGTCATCTTAGCAATGATCTCTCTAGCTTCTTCAAGCTCCTTTTCCATCAATTCCTCATTCCTTTTGGCTATCTTCACTTCTTTATTTAAGTGAGTAGCTTCGGTGGATAGCTTGAGATTCTCCCCTTTTAGCCTTTGAATCTCCTTCTTCATCTTCAATCTTGAGCTTTGAAAATGCTCAATGAAGCCTTCAAGATCCATTCCTCCTACATTCATATTTGTTGAATGGGATGAAGAGTCACCATAGCTAGAGTCATCTTCACTTTGTTTCTCTACCTCTTCATCATCTATTGCTTCCTTACTCTTGAGAGAGGATGCGAATGCAATAAAGTTTGCCACATGATCCTCATCATCTGAGGACTCTCCTTCTTCTTCCAAGTCATCACCATCACTCCACGTGGCGGCCATGGCCTTTCCTTTCTTCTTATTTTTCAAATTTCCACAATCCGTGGAGATGTGTCCGAAACCTCCACATTCGAAGCATTGAATCCCTCTTCTTGTGGGCTTGTCTTCACTTGACTCAAACTTCTTGAAAGGAGTCTTCTTCTTTATTTCCTTTCCTTTGGATCCAAATCCCCTCTTCTCAAAATTGATGAACTTCTTGAATCTTTTCACCATGAGGGCCATTTCTTCATCTGAGTCTTCTTCCTCCTTCTCAACCTTAGAAGTCTTCAGAGCAATGCTCTTTTGCTTCTTTTGAGGTGTAGGTGTGGGAGTCCATCTAGACTCATATGCTAGAAGCCTTCCAATAACTTCACTTGGCTTCATATTCTTGTAGTCACTATTCTCCTCAAGAGCCGTCACTTTTGACTCAAATCTTGCTGGAAGCGACCTCATAATTTTTTGCTTGATCCTCCTATCCGAATAGGGATCACCAAGTTGATGGCTTTGATTGACTATGTCCATCATCTTCACTTGAAAGTCGTTGAAGCACTCATCCTCCTCCATCCTAATTTGCTCGAATTGTGTTTGGAGGACTTGAAGCTTGGAGTCCTTGACGACCTCGGTTCCCTCATGGGCCGTCTCTAGAATCTCCCATGCCTCTTTTGCAATTCTTGTTGTTTGGATCAATTTGTACTGATTGTCATCCATTGCACAAAGAATTGCATGCATAGCCTTGTTGTTCCACTTGGATGCTTCAAACTCTTGAGTTGACCATTCCGACTTTGGCTTGAGAACTACACTTTCGTCTTCAAGAGTTTTTACCGGAAGAGTGTAGCCATCTTCAATTGCCATCCATGCTCGGTCATTTATTTGGCAAATGTAAGACTCCATCTTGCCTTTCCAAGAGGCATAGTTTATTCCGGTGAGCAAGGGGGGTCTTGTGCTAGAGGCTCCCTCATTACCACTTCCGTTCCCACTCATAGTGTTTGGGTATGAATGAGATGAATGTTTATGATGCAACAAACACAAACAATAGGCAAGACACACAACGAGCAAGGATCACCTAAGTGTATCTAGGAACCCGCTCTGATACCAATTGAAAATACACAAAGTGTGTCTAATACAACCTAGAGGGGGGGTGAATAGGTTTTAGTTGATATATTACCAACTTTTCGACTTAATCAATTTCGATAATCCTACTCCATGTTAACAATCAATCAATCCAATATAAATATGCGAAAAACAATAAAAACACAAGGATTGATTTACGTGAGAAACCCTCCAACTGGGAAAAACTCACGGGCTATCCTTCTAGCCACAAACGGTCCTCAAATCAACTATTTGAACGAAAGTTTACAACCTAGGTTGACCTCAAGTCACACCTACTTGGTCACTAACCCTTTCAATCTACCCAACGGGCCTTTAATAGTGATTCTTGACCACAAGCTTGTGCACTAACTTACTTAGTCACAAAGCTTAACAATCAATGAAGAGTATAAACAACCTATGTGAATATGTAAAAGATATTCAAACATACAATTAATGCTAGACGACAGTAAATGCTTATCTAAGGATTTAAGATATCAATAAATGCAAATCCTAGATATCAATATCTAAATGCAAATGCATGAAGATTTAGCTAGAAGGGTAAAAACGTCCTAAATGCTAGCTATTAATGAACAAGGCTCTCAACCAACAACCAACAACTCAATCATGTTATAAATGCCAATAAACATAAAGATATGCAATAAAATCACATAAAAGAGCTAACCCTAGGCCAACAAGAACATAAATAAATACAAAGAGATTTAGGGCATGTTCAAGTTACCTAGTCAATGAAAGCAAGAAGAATCCATGATGAGATGATGCTTGAAGATGTTAGATGCACATGGATTTGTGTTTGGTTGAGTAAAAATGAGTTCTTCGGAGTTTCTCTCTCTAATGGAAGCTTAGCCTATCAAAAATGGCTTCTTAAACTCATGAAAACGAGCAAGGAAGAAGATAGAACATATATATAGAAACCCTAGATAAAACTGCGTCGTTTTGGGTTTGAGAAACAAAATCCCGTCAATACCGCTTGCTGGACCGCGTTGCAGGCAAGTGTCCAGACCGCGGTACACACAGCAGTGCACCGTCTGGACAACAACGCGGTGCAGGGCGCTGTGCATGCAGGTGCACAGGCCGCGGTATGGGCAACAGAGGCTTACTGGACAACACCGCGACGTGGGTCGCTTTGCGTGCACGTGTACAGGAAGCGGTACACGAAGCATGACTCTGCTGAGATATACCGCTCTGTATGCCGCGGTGCAGGCATATCTTGCCAAGCGGTCTAGGCAGCGCTAAGAGAAGAAAATCTCTTTTATGGGCAAGCTCGACACACTAAGAGATGTGCAAAATGTGCAAGTGTGGAGTGTAAAAAGAGGCATACAATACATCATTCAATTACATGAAGATGGGAACATAATGCATACAAGTGAGTGTGTGCAACTAGATCTCTTCAAAGAAAGTTAAACTAGTGAGATACCTTTGAAGTGCTCTTTGAGGGAGATGATGTCCTTGAAGCTTGGCCTAAATTACCCTTACAAAGAATAATCCCCAATGTGGTTTGTCAACGAAATAAGCCAATCAAAATATGAGGAACTTACACTTGTCATTTGGCACCTTGCCAATACTTAACATCTTGTTAAGTTTCTCCGATCCCAAAGTTAATTTAGCAAGAGACATCCTTGCTTCATCAAGTTCCATCTTCAACTTGCCTTCACTTTCTTTTACACATCTCACTTCATCATTCAAGTGAGTCATCTTGGCTTGTAGTTGAAGGTTATCCTTTTTCAACTCAAGGATATCATTATCTTTCTCTTTCAAAGACTTTTGAAGAGAATCAATCAACTCTTGATAATTAACCACCTTATCACAAGAGTTCTCCGAGCATGAGTTATCATTATCGAAGCTTCTCCCACTTGAGCTTGTGAGAGTCATATCTTCAACGCTAGCTTCTCTTAATCTTGCTCCACTTTGGCCTTCACACTTCAAGTCATCATTCTTGAATCCTTCAAGTGACAAACATTTGGTGACGGCTTGAGCTTCTTCATGGTAGGAGACCGAAAAGGCGGAGTATTTGTTCTCACACTCAACCGAGCTTGTGGAACTTCCTTTAACTACTTCAACTTCGCTATCACACCGATTAGCGATCATACTAACTCCTCCCTTCTTGTATTCAAAGTTGCCACAATTGGAAGCAATATGGCCAATTCCACCACATTCAAGGCAAGGGTCACCTTTCCTTGACATTTTCTTTTCCTCCTTCACTTTGGAGGTCAAACCCTTCTTTTGAGATTTCACAAATCTCCTAATCTCTCCACCATGAGAGTCATCTCCTCATCGGAGTCATCTATCTTCCTCTCAACATTAGAGGTCATCGAAGCAATACCCACTCTAAGTGTTTCACTCTCACACATAGTGTTTAGTGAATGAATGAATGCAAATGAATACAAAGAACAAAATGCACACAAATGCAAGACACACACAATCAAGAGCAAGGATCACCTAAGTATGTCTAGGAACCCGCTCTGATACCAATTGAAAATACTATTAAAGTGTGTGTCTACAACCTAGAGAGTGGGTGAATAGGTTTTAATCAAGTTAATTAACAATTTTTCTTGATTAGTCAATATTAAAAATTCACTTCATAAACAAACATAGAAAATCAAGTGTAAAGTGCGGAATAATAAATAACATTTGATTTTTATATGGAAACCTTTAAACAAAGGGAAAAACCACGGGCTATCCTTCTAGCCACACACGATCCTCAAATTCACTATTGTAATGATGTTTACAACCTAGGTTGACCTCTAGTCACACCATTCTCGGTCACTAACCCACCATTACTACCCAACGGGTCTTTATAGTGAATCCTTGATCACTTTGCTTGCCAACCACACCTTGGTTGCAAGACTTCACTTGCTTGTGCACTACACCTTGTAGTCACAAGACTTAACTCTCAAGATGAGATTAACAACCTAAGTGAATATATGAATACTCAAAATGCAAATAATGCTAGGCAACACTAAATGCTTATCTAGGGATTAAATATGACACTAAGTACAAATTCTAGATATCAATGTCTATATGAATGCTCATAAAGACCTAACTAGATATAGATATGTAAGCCTAAACTCTAGTCATCAAACAAAGCCATATCAACACATGTTGTCACATAAAATGGCAAGGACAATAAATGCAATTAACAAATGCAATCAATGAATCCTAATTAGCTAGAGGGCAAATATGTCCTAAATATTAGTTATCACAATACAAACTCAATCATACAAAGGAACTCATAGATAGATGCATTAAATAGAGTCCTAGCATTTAATCAACTAATAAATGAAATAAAAACACAATCTTGGAAAGTATGAACAAATGATAAAGATGAGGTTTTTGTTCAACTTACCAAGTCAACTAATGATGAAGACCCATGCCTTAAAGATGCTTAGAAATGCATGAAGATGATAGTTTTGGGTTTGGAGAGTCAAGGAACAAAGCTTGAAGCTTTCTCTCTCTAAGGGTTGTTCTCTCTCATAAAAATGGGTTCATGAAGCTCTAAAACGTGTTGGGGAAGAAGAGAACATATATATAGAAACACTAGACAAAACTGCGTCGTTTTTGGGCTTGGAAATAAAAATCCCGTCAATACCGCTTGCTGGATCGCGTCTCGGGTAAGTGCCCAGACCGCGGTACATGCAGCGGTGCACCGTCTGGACAACATCGCGGCGGGGACCGCTGTGCATGCAAAACACAGGTCGCGGTCTAGGCAGTAGGGGCCTACTGAAGTATACCGCGGTATGGACCGCTGCGCATACAAGTGCCTAAGCCGCGGTCTTTAACGCATGCACCTTCTGGAACCAACTGCTGCTAGGACCGCGACAGAGGCAGGTGCCCAGCAAGCGACCTGCACCGCAGTAAAGAGGAAAATCCTCTTTTCCAGGCAGACTCAACACACTAATCTAATATGCAAAAATGTGCAAGTGTGGAGTGTGATGAATGGCATACAATGCATCATTCAATAGCATGTAATCAAGAATGTAATTCATGCAAGTGAGTGTGTGCAACTAAAATCTCTTCAAAAGAGTCAAGTCAAGTAAACTACCTCTCTTGAAGCTCTTTGGGATGACCGGAAGCATGTCTTCGAGAAAACCACATTTGGAGAACCTATGCTACCCGTTACATAAACATCCCCAAAGTGATTTGTCGTGAAATAAGCCAATCATAAAAATTGAGGTTCTTACAGATGATTTTAATCTCTCCGGACCGGCAGAAACCGTAGTGGGACCTTCTGGTTCCAGTGCCACACCGAAATCACGTACCAAATCTAAGAGGTTAACATCAGACGTATGACAGTGTTTTGACATAGTATAAATGACACTCCCAGACGGTACGGTCGGTCCCAGAGCCAAATGTAAGTTTTATCTTAAGAACTATACCACTACTAAGGGTGGAACCGATCATTTGAGAAGGCATATGCAAAAATGCATGCCCAAACACGTACATGTACCCACTACAACTCAGACACAACTACAACGGCACCCAGACAGGTCCGTTAGGTCGTGGCATTATGACGCCGTGCATACTAGAGAATGCGTGGCACAGTACATTGCACAAACTGATCAACCTATTAATTTCGGTGACTGTGTTTTTTTTTCAAGAATTTATCACATATGCATACAACCCCCAAATGCAAATTGTTTCTAAAACCACCACTAGGAACGATTTGATAAGAATGTTTAAAACTCAATGAGATGACTTGACGGCTGAATTACAATATCTAACTGTCTCAATTGCATTAACTTCCAATATTTGGAACGCATGTTCCAAATAGGATTATATATGTGTCACATGACACTATTTAGACTCTGAATATAGGATACAAAAAAAAATTCTTGGTTTTCGTCCTATGGATTGTGCACATACCGCAGATAATATTTTTGTTGTCATTCTTTTTGTTTTAGAAACTTATGGCATAACTCATCGCATCCTCTCTATCAAATTAGATAATGCATCGGCAAATACTATGTCTATTGCATTGTTTACTGAAAGAAACATCCCGCAAGCTGTGGGTTATTTCTTCCATCAACGTTGTGCATGTCATATCATAAATTTAGTTGTATAGTCTGGTTTGAAGGAAGTAAGTGATCGTATAGAACGCATCAGAGATGCCATTTCTTGGATCGGTAGCTCTAATCCAAGATTTCAAGAATTTGGCAGACACTGTACATTAAACGGTCTACGACCCCGACGATTCCAAACCGATATGCCGGTAAGATGGAACTCTACTTACTTAATGCTGAAAAATTGTTTGGAATATGATACAACTATTTCAGGTTTTTATAACATGAAATTGGCCAAAAGTGGCTGTCCACCTACTCAATCACTGACACCAGACGATTGGTATGTGGCAAAGATTTTTATTGAATTTTTAAAAGTTTTTTACAATGCCACTGTAACTCTTTCCGGGGTCTATTAACCCACATCTTCCCAGGAAATCCATCAGATTGTGGAAATGTCTGACCTGTTAAACACTTATAGGAAAGATGACATGCTTGGCTCTGCAGTTGTTGCCATGGAGACCAAGTTTAAAAAATACTAATCTGAAATGCATTTCCTTTATGCCTTAGGTGTTAGAGTAGATCCTAGAATTAAATTAGCTGGTTTAGAATATTTGTTTTAGTTTATTGGCAATAAATTGTCAGTAGATTATTCCGACCAGATTACTAACATTCGAAACAAGTTGTTCGAAGTTTTTAGTATTTATGAATGCATGTTTGAAGGCGTTGACATGGAACCATCACTAGAACCGGACACACAACCGTTGCCGACAAGTTGGAGCATTCTCAAACGCCGAAAAAAAGACAAATCAGCAAGTTCTTCTTCTTCAACTACACAATCTGTTGCATCTTTTGGTGCCAAACTGAATAGGTTCCTTGAAGCACAGTTCGATGCCGACGAAAATACGGAGAATTTTGATCTGTTGCTATGGTGGAAGATCTATAGCTACAGGTATCCGGTCTTGTCACACCTAGCACGTGACATACCAGTTATCCCCGTGTCCACTGTTTCTTCAGAACAGGTATTCAGCACGAGTGCACGAATTATTGAACCAAGAAGAAGTTGTTTGACTCCAGAGATGATGGAGGTATTAATATGCGTTCGGGATTGGGAGCATGCTCGAAAGAGGATGCAAAATGAAACGATAGACGAACAATTTATTCAAAATTTCTTCAATTTATATGTCGATGAGGGTTTCGGCAGTAACCAGGTCCAGAATTAGGTTGTACATGTACATTTACTTGTAATACAATTGCACTCTTTTTCCCTTACCAAGTTTTTATCCCACTGGGTTTTCTTGATAAGGTTTTTAATGAGGCAATCATGTAAATATGTAATACTGAAAGTCCGAAATAAATAAAGAATTCTTCATTTCATATTTTTATCTACTTCTATTTTCTTTCATGTTTTATCTTTATTTGTTCTTTGAATTAATTCATTAAATAAAATAATAAATGTATCTATAATCTATTATTATAAACATTTTTTTATTATACTAAAATAATAATTAAGATAAACGAATTACAATTAGAAATAAAAAAAGTTAATTTGTTAAAACAATATAATAGTTATGACAATTAAATTAAAATATGTAAAAAAAATTAAAAAAAAAATTGGGTATGGGCATGGGCCGGCCCCTTTGGTCCGCCTAATTAAGCCCACAGACCGGCTCGGCACAGCACGGAAGGATCGTGCCGGGCCCCCATTTAGGAAAACGGGCCTGGTGGGCCGTGTTGAAGTAGGTCGGGCCAGCCCCCTTTTACACCACTAGTTTGATTGTTAAGTTTAATGGTAGTTTGGTAAATTGAAAAAGAAAATTAATAAACTAATATATTTTCCCAATTAAAAATTAAAAAACATCACTCTCCTCTCAATTTTCTCTCTCACGGTCTCACTCGATCAACACATTGCACCAATTTAAAAAGAAAAAAGAAAAAAAAAACTCCTCACCGATCCCACCACCCACCATCTCTCCTACACATCACCATCTCCTCTGGCCACCATCCATCATCTCCCTCCTCTCACTTTTCCCTTTCACTCTCAATCTCTCTCACAAAACCCATAAACACCATCATCACCACAAAACCCACGGCTGCCCACTGCCTTTACACATTCACAAACAAACAAACAAAATTGCAATCTTGTCTCACACAGACCACCATCATCTCTCTCACTCTGATACCCGTTATTCTGTCGTTAAGGAATTGCGGATCCCAAAAAGATATTTATAAAAAGTCTTATGCAATGTGTTCTATAGTTATGAAAACTAGCAAATCGGGAAGCGAGGGTATTGTTCCATAGGGAGGTGGGATTCGTCGACCGTTTTTAGTTCTAGCTATACAACACGGCGAGCAGACTCATGTGTTGTAAAAAAGTAAATGATAATATAAATAAATAAATTACATAAATATAATATTTACAATGACAGTGTGGAATGGAGAGATAACATGAAATGTGGATAAGCTAGGGAAATGACTCAACCGTGACAATCCTCTTAATTAAGCACTAGACTCACCTAGTCCCTCAAATGTGCAAGCATATGTTATAGGTTTGTGTCCCCTTAATTGATCTCTAATCTTTCTCGATGTATTAGAGATCACATTCACACAAAGCATGGATTCATTAAGTGATGTAGCACACACAAAAGAGCCATGTACACCATCCTAGTGATACTCTCACTTTCTGGTCATATCCATAAGATATTTAGTTGGGCATGTAATGCACAACCGCATGAGCCATACTACAGCCAATAATTCATTGACGAGACTAACCAAATACGGGACGGCAACTAAGTGAAAGCATTAAGAATACGAGATACCCATACAACACTTATGTTATATGCTCGTGTCCCCTAAGTTGATTTCTACCCTCTCTCGAGCGCATAGAGATTTCATCCATGCATAAGCATGAATCCATTAAGGATGGTGGGACACACACACGAGCTCTACACGCCAGCCTAGTGATCTCTCAACTTTTCGGTCAAATGTAGAGGATATCACATTGAGCATGTTAATGCGAACCACGTGATATATAACACACACCCTAAATGTCATTCACAAGGGGACTAACCAAGTGAAAGCATTAAGCACACTAACTATCCATATTACAACACAAGCACAAGAGGAATTCGGTTTATCTTTACATCTAAGTTAAGGATTCGGTTTTAACAATCTCCCTAGGATGGCTAAAAAATGGATAATAAGTTCACCTAACACTAATGTGCATCAATGCAATTTTTGAAACAATAAGTACATTCAATATGGATTAAGGGTTCATCCCCTTGATTTGGGAATTATCCCTAAACCAATTCATCACTCATTCCGACCAAGGAGGGGCAAAAAAGACCCATTAAGCATAAGAAAATGAACCAAAACTAATTTAGCAACTAAATGCATGAACTAAACCGTTTATACTCTTTGGGGTTAAAATCCCTAACACTCAAATCATTCAATACATTGTATTTTGATCATCCATTAACATACAAACACTCATGAGAAGCTAAATTACTCTACTCCTACATTAAATTCATCTACTTCTAATCTCAATCATACATACATATCAATTTTTAACCTCCACACACATGGATTTCACAATAAGGGTTTAAATAATGCAATTAACAAAGAGTAAAACAAAACCCAATCGAATTTAAGAACAAACATACATATATTGCACATGTGAAGGTTTACAATATTCCCAAATTGGGGTTACACATTAAAGAAACAATAAATGCAAAGAAAAGAGTAAAAATGAGACAATCTTTGAAGACAAATCCACCAAAGAAGCTCCTAACCTTCCTATCTCGAATTTGACTCCTAATTCCTTGCAAGCTGCTCTAAGATGGATGGAGAAAGTGTAAAATGGTGTGGTGGAGGTGTATGGTGAGCTCCCATGGAGGAAAAAACCTCCCATGGAGGAAAAAACCTCCATGGAGGAAAAAACCTCCATGGGAGCTTGATTCTCTCACTTATTGGTGAAGAAGATGAAGAAAAGAAAAGAAAATGTAAGAGAGAAGAGAAGAGACGTAAGGAAGGAGAATGAAGTCTCAAGAGAGGAGAGAAAATGAGGGTATATATAGTGTTGGAAGGTTAGGGCACGAAATGGGGGAGAAAGGACAATATTGCCCCTAAAAAACTGGTTGAAAGTGGACATTCTGTCAACTACCGCGGTACGGTCCGTGGTTGGGGCGCGGTACAGTTCGACAGCTTCGCGTACCGTTACCAAAACGGTCATAACTTCCTCCAGAAAACTCGGAATTGCGATCTGTAAAAAGCACTGGAAATGGACATCCATTGATTTCTGAAAATAGGTAATAGGCAATGTAGTTCGATCTAAGGAGGAAGATATGACCTTACGAAGTTGAGTGTACTGCATGAAGATTTCCAATTTCAGCCTAAATAACCTCCAAACTTTTCAATTAAGCTCAAATACCTTCCGTAGGGAACATGCACCTACTCAAGGCTCACAAAACACATTATATAAAAAAAATACACTTGAAAACGAAAGCAAACGATAGGAAATAGGGATCTCAAAAGGTGTATTTTGAGATGTTATCACACTCTCACGCACGAATTTGGATCCTCTCCTCACCACATCTTCTTCTCACATTGTCCTCATCTAAATCAATGGTCTGGATTAATTCTATTTTTTAGTTGTGTAAAACTTGAAAACTAATAGAAATAATATAGACCATTGATTTATTATATTAGACACATGTCAATAGATTGTAAAGGTGAGGACAATGTGAGAAGAGAAAAGATGAGGAGAGGATCCAGGTTCCTCACGCACACACCACCACCATCTTTCTCACTCTCACGCACACACCAGTGCACCACCACCATCTCTAGTATGCACACACAACCACCAATTTCTCTCACACACATAGTTGGGTTCGAACCGGATCTGGGTTCGATTCAAAATCGACCACCAATCCCAAACCCCAAAAATCAAAATCCTCAAATCGCCGAGTTCCCCCAGTCGCGGCAAACTGGGCCGCTGTGGTTTGGGTTCCTCTCATGGAGAACCATCCAAAAATGGATCCAGTGAGATTCGGTGAGATTCAAGGATCTCGACCAAATCGTTCTTTTTTTCATGTTTTGATTTTTTTTTTAATTTATCTCTTATGTTATTTGGTTTCCATGAGGATAGAGAAAAAAAATGCAATCAAATTGATTCTTCTGTGATGATGATGATAGATGGTTATCGGATCTCAGCAAATCGTTTTTTTTCTTCCATGTTTTGATTTTTTTTTAATTCTTTTATTTACCTCTTTTGTTCTTTGGTTGCCATGATGATGAAGAAAATAATGTAAGCAGATTGTTTTCTATGATGACGATGATAGATGGTTATTGGGTGTTGTTTGAGGAACTGGTTGTTACTTGTGATTATGATGGAGAAGAATAATTATTAAGAAAAAAATTGTAATCCAATCCGGTTTTTCGAGAAAAGATTTGAGTTTTTTTTTTTTTGAAAAAACATACTAGGCAATGATGATCACTGGTTATTACTTATTAGGTGGTGTTTGTGGATTAAAAAAAACTATTTAGGTTACTTTTGTGAAGCCGCTTTATCCCTATATCACTTCATTGTTTTTAAGAGCTTTTAAGTTTTCATCTAACAACTCAAGGGTAATTGTGGCTTCTCGCTTTCAGTTGGTGCCAAAAGTAACTTTTCTAACAGTTCTTAACAGTAGGGGGGAAATAGCGAATTCTGAAACTAGAGGAGGTAAAATGATGATAATGCAAACGTCAGGGGGGAATTAATAATATCCCTTAAAAATATATATTATTGAGCTATCATTTTTGTAATTTTAGAGAAAGTTACCAAAATGCATACCTATTTAACGGTAAAGTTAATGGAGTTTGACGGAATGACTATTAGAGTATCTCCAATGCAAAAATGGCTTGTATATGAATAATTGTTGACATGGCAAGAGACTTGCTTCCTATGTGGCATAAATATGGACTTGATAGACAATCAATTTAAAAGTTGGTCTCCAATGCTTCCGTTTAAAACACATTTTATTTTAATGACGTGTCCAATTTTATTTCCAATTTCATTTTAATCTTATTTCCTTACCAAAAATAGATGAAAAATTAATGTCAACTTTAAATGTTTGCCGAGTCAACTTAAAAAAGGGTCGTGTAACAGGCCGTCTGAAAGTTGATGGTCATGTTGACAATGTCTATTATTTTTTTTGTCACGTCAGTTTGAGGCTAAATATGCACTGTTGCATTGGAAACACAATTATTAACAAAATGTATATTTATCCTACGTGACATCTCTTTTTTTCACAAGCCACGCTTGCATTGGAGATGCTCATAGTGTAACAGTGTTCGTCAAAAATGGTCATTTTAAAACCAATTCTTCATCTAATGACCATTTTGATAATGGTGGCCAAAATTAATGACCACTAGGGTAATTATCCCAAAAACAAATTGAAAAGCAAAAAATAGAGGAGACATACCACCTCTCCCGAAGAAGAGCACACTTCATCCCTATTCATTATTTAGTGCGGCTAGATGTCTACTAGAAAAGGAGCATTGTAATAACTAATACAATGCTATGTGGTTATTAAACATTGAATTGTATTGTTTTAATACATTTTGAAGTTTTTATATGGTACAAATGTACGATGCAAATAACAATAATGCCCTAATGGAAAACTACCAGTAGGGTTATGTTTTCATATTGTTTAAAACACAAGGAGATTACTGCATATTTCTAAAAGGATGAGTACATATTTAACATTAAGTTATTAACAATAAAAAAATTGCACAAACATTCCCGAAGTTTAGTTAATATCGCACACAACAATAACTTTTACCAAAATTTCACCAACTTGCCCATAATATGGTTCATCGAAGCCTATTGACATGCAATAGGTCCCAATTCCACCCAAGGAATCTTACATATATGAGGTCATCACTAATAGAGAGTTGTATGTTCATATTTAAGTCTCAAAACCTTCCCCAATAGAACGTTAAAGTGAGAGTTAAAATAGGTTGAGAGTTATTTAAGTGGGTTATATTTAGTAAAGATGAGGGTGAGAGTTATATAGTGGGATCCATGTGTAAGGTGGTGGGTCACATGTGTTGGATGAATAAAATAGTGATATTTTTGTTTTTTTATGGGACCCATACCATAATTAAGAGAGATGAATGTGTAGGATCCAGTTTGATTTGTTGACAGTTGAAAATGGACAGATCAGATTTGTTAACAGTTAGAGATGAACGGTTTATAATTTTTCCGACATTAAAATTTGAAATAAATTAATTTTTTTATCACAAAATACTAGAAAATCAACAAAAATTCAAAATAAATTATAAAAATTATAGAAAAACTCAAAAATTCTTCTGAATTCGGGGAGTCAGGGTACTCTCCTTCAATGGAAACTGGGTACTACCCGTAAGCCCCTGACTTCCCGCCTTCGTCCAACTACTAGTTTAAATTATGCATGCAATTCAAATTATGTTTGTAGTTCAAATTTGTGATTTACATTTATGTCTGTACTTTCGATTATGCATGAAATTTTTCTTTGAGTATGTGTTTATGTTAAGTGTATTCTAATCTATGAAATTTAAATTTTAATATGTTTCCTTATTTAAAAATTAAAATTTTCAATATTATCAATTTTGGTAATAATTTAAAAATATTTAAATATATTAAATATTAGTACCATTTTAAAGATCTCATTAAGAAATTTACAATGGTATTACTTTTATCAACATTAAAGTTTATAAATTACAATTTATTGACCACTTATTATAAATTATGGATAATTACATTTGTTAGAAAAATATCGCTCTCAGCACCACTGGAGTAAAAGTACATATAAACATCACTCTTAGTACAATTTGAAACTCAAATATAACTATTGCTCTCACTCTCTATTGGAGATGGCCTTAGTATTTTTCATATAAATCAATAGTCTTTATCCTCCGTTATGATCCAAAACACAATTTAGATATAAAAATCGTGAACATAATAATTTTTTTAAAAAAAATAATTATCAAAAATTTTAGATATATAAGAATAAGATACATTGAGCTTAGACCCGTCCACGGTTCCGGTTCGGGCCGGTTTCGGTTCGAAACCGGAGGTTCCGGTTCTGTGGAGAGGGCGAACCGAAACCGAACCGAAAAATTTCGGTTTTGGTTCGGTTTTTAATCGGCGGTTTGGCGGTTTTGGGGCGGTTTTGGACGGTTTTTTTTAATGTAAACCGGCGGTTTTAACCGCCGGTTTTGGGCGGTTTTTTTTATTTTATTTTTTATGTAAACCGGCGGTTAAACCGCCGGTTTTGGGCGGTTTTGGACGGTTTTTGGGAGGTTTTTCCAAAGCCTAAACCGAAACCGAACCGGCTTCAACCGGTTTCCAACCGGTTTTGTAACCGTCGGTTTCGGTTCCGATTTTCCAATTTCGGTTTCGGTTTTTAACCGCCGGTTTAACCAAACCGTGGACACCTCTAATTGAGCTGGCAAAATCACATTGAAGTAATGATATGAATGCACCTCAATATTATTATAAAATAAATAAATAAATGCAAAATATGAATTCGATCTAAATTTGATCCGAATTTGAAAACTTCCAATTCAATATCCGAAAGTTTTTTGTTTAGTAAGTGAAACATTTGAAAACAAATACAATACATATAAAAAAACGAAAATATCAAACTTAGGTAATTCAAATCCGATCAGATTCAATTTATATCATTAGGTTTTTTTTTAAGTATTACACTATTACATAAAATTTGTTTTTTTTAGTAATGCAAGACTTCTCAATTTTTTTCCCTAAAAAATCTTCTCAAATCATGTTAGTATGTAAGTTGTCAACATAACATCCCTTACCACAAAACTCATAATTCACAAGATGTTGACAACTCATATATAGACATGATTTGAAAAGTTTTTTGGAAAAAAATAAATTAGGAAGCCTAGTATTAACCTTTTTTTAGGGGGATAACTCGAACCCGCAATCTCGTGGTGCAGATATGAGGAGTTTACAACCGGACCAACTTCATCTCATATATTTACATCATTAGTTAAAAACCACAAACTTGTTAAAAACATCAACATGATTATATAACTTTTATAAGGCAATTAAGGTGATTGAAACACAAGAGATAATTAGCACCTAATAAAAATCATAACTAAAATTGATGTATCTCAAAACATTTATTTATTTTACTAATAACAGTAACACTAACCAAAACAAACTAGCAATAGTAGCTACAAAACATTTTAAAAAGTAAAACTATATACTATGCTTCGTCATTTCATTGGCAAAAGACAAAACATACATATTATAGAATCCACGTTATATAAATATCTTTCTCGTTTCTTCTTTTAGCTTAAGTGATATGTAATAATGCACATCTTCTATTATATTTGTGATGGGAGGGGCCGTTGATTGGGACGTAACTGAGAGACCAAAATAAGACGTCTAATATTATTATTTTATAAATAATGTTAGATATTCTATCTTTATATCTCAATCGATGATGTTGCTATTAGATTTATATGAAATATGAATTAAATAATTATTGATTCATAATTTGACACATCATTAGATAGCATTATTCTCATTTAGTTTTTTTTCAAATTCAGCTGAGTTCCCTCTATCAAGATTGGATTGGAATAATAATCGCACTAGTATTTATAGTGTAATTGTGTAAACTACAAATGAATCAAATTTCCATAAAAATAAAAAACCCACTTGTCAAAATGCCAACTTACTTTTGATACATGACTGTGCACGTACATTTCATAATTCATATAAGAAATGTCACATGGAACATGGAATTTACTCAAGACTGTGGGCGTTATTGGAGTATTCAACGCAGAGATGAGAATATACGAAACCTACTCTGTTGTCTCTTCCCACTTGGCATTTTAGATTTATAGTAATAATTTATATATTACCAAATACACAGAAACTGTACGACCAATTAATTACCAGCTCACACACAGCCGTAAAATCACTCATTTACATTTTACGAGAGATTCTCTTCTCTGCATTTTCACTATTTTGACAATTGACATGCTAGCTGTTTTTCTTACAAAGTGAAGTGGTTTGACCAGCACAGTTTATTATATTTTATCATTTTATATATGTTGTTAACATTAGTAAATAATTATAGTTTATGAGACGAGGCATCTTGAGATTAAATGCTGCTAACATTGTGACAACATACACAACCACTCAAATGCTCAATCAAAATTTAAATATTTGCAAATTTGAGCAGTAAAGTGTGGCCGTGGAAACAGTCAAAAGCCATCTGCGACCATTGGTGGGGTACTGGGGTTGTAGTTAGATGGGATGTTTTTAACTTTTTATTCTTTGTCTTTTTGGGGATTTCGACCGTTGGAATTGATATTATAATATTTGATTTCGACTAATTTTGATGAAATATATCTCATATTTCAATAAATAAAATTAATCCATAGTGATTTTACATTTTAATATAACATAAGAAGCTGACATAAAACAAGAAGCGGAAGAACGTTGTTACATGAGAATTTCAAAAGCCATCATCATTGCGTTGCTCTACGATCTTTTTTATTTATTTTTTATCAATTATATAATCGGTTACTATTTTAATTCAGAATAATTGCAAGAAATTAACATCCCATTCAATTAAAATTTAATGTGTTCTTTTTGTAATAATTATATGGTTTAAGAAACTACCATTTACTTGTAAACAGAAGAATTTGTTGTCCAAATTTACGTAGCACCATAATATAAAAATAATTTATGTTCTTTAAAAGTTTTATCAAATATTACAACATCGATTCAATCTATAATTTGACATAGGCCCAGTTTGGCATTGTTATGACGTAGGGGGAAGTGTTTTTGGTTCTACTGTGGGGGATTACTTGTGGATTTGATGTGGAAAAGTGTTTGGTAACTAATTTTTAAAAGTGCTTTGAGAACCAAAAGTAATTTCAATATGTTTGGTAAATTTTAAGTAAAAAATACTATGAATATGTAAAATTACTAGAAATGATAAAGATCAAAGAACAAAAATCATTCCCAATAACAAAGATCACGACTTGAATGTAATTAGTAAATAATAAATGTAATTAATACAAATAAAATATATAGTAATCAAATAAAAATTAAACAATCTAAAAAAAACAAGTTTTTTTTTAAAATTAATTAAAGTAAAAGTAAACTTACCAAAACCGAAACTTATCCGATGAGAAATTGTAGACATCTGATCAACACCACCCACCACTCCACACACACATATATCGGCTGCCATGGAAAATCAAACACCATCTTTACTATTTTTTTTTCTTTGCAATTTTCACCATCTTTTGCTCTCAATTTTTCCTCCTCATCTTTTTCTTCATTATCTTGTAATGACAACTCTCTCTATCTACTAAACCCATCACCTTTGAATCCTCTCTCTTCTTCTTTAATTCATCAATTTTCATGGTTCAAATTGTAGTTTTGTTAAATATGCTCATAGGTTTGATTATTTTTTGTGTTGTATGTGAGTTACTACAAAGGATTCGCTTGGATTTACTGAGGTCTTATTCTTCTTCTTCGCAACTGGAAGGTGGGTTCTTTGTGTGATAATGGTTGGAGTTGGATTAATCGTTAAGAAAAGATTGGTGTTAAGACCCTGAAACTCGAGGGTGCGAGTGGTGTGCAAGTGTAGACAATGTCTTCGTATAAGCGAGGACGAGCTCTAGTTTTATTTAACAAAATATTTTGACCCTAAAGTGGTTTAGATCTAATTCAGAATAACTTTTGAATCACTTTTGACCCCAAAGTGGTTTAGGAAGTATTTCCAAACCGAGCTCTAGTTTTATTTAACAAAATATTTTATTAAAAATTATAGATAATATAATATATTTTTTGAATAAATAATATAATATTACTGTTTTATAATATTATACTATACAAGAGGATTATTTAAATGGTCACAAATATGCTCACAGTAACGACAAATTTCCGATTATTTATATACACAACAATACAACATACAATATGTTATCCTACTTCTCCAAATAAAATAAAATAAAAAAGCCCAGAAAATAAAAGTGAGCGTCTCACTGTCAAAAGTCTTCCTTCACAGGTCACAGCGCATATCAAATGGTGTGCAATAAGTGGTGGAGGTTCGGTCTTACCGTACGCATTTATTAATTGTGAAAAGCATTTTCCAGTTCCTGATTATACTACGGCTATTTTTCTTAGGATTGATACTCAAAAAATCTACTAATATATAAAAATATTTAAATAAAAATTTATTAATAAGAATAAATTATTTAAATTAAAAACAAATCAAATTTTATATACCCTTATTAATTATATTCATATTTTCAACTATATTTTTTTATTTAAAAAAACTTACCTTTAAAAAAAAAATTATGATAAACCATAATTTTTATAATAAATCATAATTAACCACTAATTTTATTTCAAATATCAAAATTTCTCATCATATTGTTTTTATATTTTTTTTTATATATAATTATGAACTCTATCGACAAACAAAATATTTTTTTTAACGATAACCATAGATATTAGTAAGTTTTTTTAAGATAGCCGTAGATATCAATAAGTTTTTTTTTTTGTTTAAGATAGCTGTATAAATAAGAGAATTTCATATTGAAAATCTCTTAACCCTATATATGGTTTCATATATTTCATTTTATAAGGCTCCTATATTCGAGGTATTTTCAGAATTAAATTGGGCAATCATAAAAAGAGGATTTGATTCTAAAAATAATATAAGTTTTTTATATATATATAAATTGAGTGTGATAATAATTTAAGAGTGTTTATAAATAATATGTATTAAAATGAATATATTTATTTCAATGAGGGTACTATTGATATTATGATGAGTGTTTATAGTAATTTTTATTTTAAAAATTTTAGACATGAGTTTACTTATAATAATGGGTGTACTAATAAGTTTTAAGAGTGTCAATATTCGTACCATTTTTTTATTATGCAAGTAAATATCGATGGATTCCGAAAGTATATACATCACAATTATGATTGTAGATCGGCTCGATTTGTTCGGTAAATGGTTGTTCTAGATAGATTCCGATAAACTAGAGGTAGCCATGGTTCGGTTAAATCGACAGTTCCGAACCGAAACCGTCCTCACAAAACCGAAACTGTCTTCACAAAACCGAAACTGTCTTTACAAAACCGAAACGTAACCGAAATCGGAGGTTACCAAACCGGTTAGAAACCAGTTTGTAGTCGATTCGGTTACGGTTACATGGGCCAAAAAACCGCCTTAAACCGACGGCCGGCTTTAAAAAATAAAAAAAACGGCCAATAACAAGTTGCCACGTGGCAAAATGAAAACTGGACAAAATCGAAACCGTCTAACCGGCGGTTACAAATTAAAAACCAAACCGACTAGGTCTATTATGGTTACGGTTTTGACTTCCCACGAAATCAGAACCGGACCGAACTGAAGAGTGGGTACCTTTACGGTAAACCCATCCATCGTTGTTGTCAAATAAAAAAAAAAAAAAAAATTCCTTCACGCCTCATCATTATTTCTCTTGTTAAATGTTAATTACTCCACCAAACTAGGCCCCACGCAAACACACCATTCACGTTACATTACCTAAAAGCACACAACACAATTCTCTCTCTCTCTCTCTCTCTACTGCGCCGTTTTTTCTTCAAAATGACTTCTCTCTTCTAACCCTAACAGCTCTCTAAACCCCTGCCTCCGGTTCCCACACTGTACGGTTCCTACAATGGAAAACTACTCCTACTCTTCCTACCCGGACTCCGGCGACTCCTCGCCGCGTTCTCGCGAAATCGACAGCGAGAATCAGTCATGGGATGAGCCTCTCGCCAACTACAAGGTCAAGTTCATGTGCAGTTACGGCGGCAAAATTCAGCCAAGACAACACGATAACCTGCTCGCTTACGTCGGCGGTGATACCAAAATCTTGGCCGTTGATCGGAATATCAAGTTTAATGCTATCATGAACAAACTCTCTGCTCTATACGGTGACGACAACGTCTGCTTCAAGTATCAGCTCCCCGGCGAAGACCTTGACGCCTTGATTTCGGTCACCAATGACGAGGATCTCGAGCACATGATGTTGGAGTACGATCGGCTGTACCGTGCCTCCACCAAACCGGCCAGATTGAGACTGTTTTTGTTCCCGCTGAATCCAAAACTATCGGCGGTTTTTGCAGCTGTTGAGCAGAAAACCGAGCGCCAGTGGTTCGTCGACGCATTGAATTCGGTCCAGATCCAAACTCTGGACGGTTCTTCACCTCCAGCAGCTGCTGTTTCGGCCGCGAATCCGGACTTTTTGTTTGGATTGGATAAGCCTAAACTGCCGGAGGCAGTGACGTCGCCGAAGATTCCGGAAGTAGTCGGGAAGGATGTGACGGCTGGATCCGATTGTGGATCGGAGGATCGCCACATGATCTCCGATCATGTGGCGGACATCCAGAGGCAAGAATTGCAGAGATTGAACATTAGTGGTGTTAGTGTTCACGACCAAATTAACCAAAATGCTAGGGCTAGTTACGTTGGACAGAACATTGTTGTAGATAAGATTGCGCCGCCGCCTGGTCAGCTCCCGATGCCAATGCAAATGACGATGCCTCCAACGTATTTAACGGAGCGGAATATGACGGCAGGAAGTTATCAAACGGAGCAGCCG
Organism: Dipteronia sinensis; assembly: GCA_033220585.1. Taxonomy (NCBI): domain Eukaryota; kingdom Viridiplantae; phylum Streptophyta; class Magnoliopsida; order Sapindales; family Sapindaceae; genus Dipteronia; species Dipteronia sinensis. The sequence goes on along the minus strand of CM065636.1, from coordinate 84,008,518 downwards.
GTTTACTTCATTTCAGCTGCCCCATCAGCTGGCATGTATTCGGCTCCAGCATTGCGGCAAATGACCGGACCTGGTGGCCAGCCATATTATGGAATGCAGAGGGTTGTGACGGAGCAGCCAATGTACAATATGGTGTCGGCACCGGCACCGGCACCGGCTTCCATACAGCAGCAGCAGCAGCCTAAAGTTGGAGGTTATAGTGAAGGGATTGGAATGATGCAGCAGCAGCAGCAGCAGCAACTTCAGGTGGGATATGATGGTGCAGGGAGGCAAGTGTACTACACCACGGCAGCGCCGGCGGCACAGGGAGGGATGATGGGACAGTACCAGGCGGTGGCGATGGATGGGAGGCAAGGTGGTGGTGGAGCGTTGAATCAGGAAGGTAAGGTTGTGGTCAATAGCATGGCTCCCCAAACTAGTTCTGTGTGATTTCAGTCATTAAATTATTAATTGTTAAATAATAAAAAAATGAAAGATTTATATAGGTTTTGGTAAATGTTTCATTTGTGTTGTTTGTTTGACATTATTTACTGTGTAAATGGTTGTTTAAAAATTGTAAATTGGATAATTATTTCGATTAGTTTATTCCAAATTGGAGGTTTGTTAACTCTGTTGCAAGCATAGCAAACACATGCTGCTCCCAAAATCTGCAATGGAGAGACTTTGATGGATGTATCATGTGTTATAGTTTAATTTTTTTACTTTTATAAGCTGACACCATTATCAGGGACTATCCAGACCTGACGAGATTAAGCTCTACAAGCTTATTATCTAGTAAAGTAGATAGGGGCTGCCGTGGGATTCGGATCGCGATTGCATGCTTCTTTTCCCACTATGTATTGAATATTTGTGATATTTGCACATGCTTAGGCATACCTTTGGAAAACTTTCTGGGTTATTTTGAAGTTTCTCATTCTCTAGTCTATGGAAAACATCAATTGCTGACTTGTTTTGATATTCCATTTTAGTGGTTAAGTAAAAGATACTTATTTTGGAAGTAGGACAGATTGTTTTATTTTATTGAGTGATTAATCCAATGGAAGCAAATAAGTTATTTAGCTATTCTTGCATATAATAATAATAATAGTAAGAGCTTCTTTGTAGTATAATAATCTTATGCTGCAACTGCTTCATTTGCTGTTTCTGCTCTGCATCCACCACCACAGCTACCACAGCTACTACAGCCACCATGTCCACCACAAGGACCATAGCAACCACTACTCTTCACCATTTTTTCATTGTCATAGTTTCCAACACATTCTTCTACTTCTGCGCCACATCCACCACCGCAGTTGCTACAACTACTACAGCTACTACAGCTACTGCAGCCACCATGTCCACCACAAGGACCAAAGCAACCACTACTCTTAACCATTTTTTGATGGTCATAGTTTCCAACACATTCTTCTGGGTATCCACAAGGACCAGAGCAACCACTACTCTTCACCTTTTTTTCATCGGCATAGTTCCCTCCACACCCACCACCACAGCTGCCACAGCTACTACAGCTACTATAGTTACCATGTCCACCACAAGAACTATAGCAACCACTACTCTTCACCATTTTTTCATCCACATAGTTTCCATTTTTATTATGATCCTCCGCAAGCACACCTACTCCATTTACAGTACCACCGAAGCCCTTCTCTCTCAATGATCCATCAGAGGAAAGTATAAAAGCCAATAAAATTCCAGGAAGCAGTAACCATTTCTCATTGACCTGGTCATCATCAAGTGTTAAAATGAAGTTAGTGTCATAGTATTATTCTAAATAGTTTTTGTTCAACAAAATAATATACCTTAAGAGAGCCGGACTTCAAGTTCAGCAAAGCCACGGCTTTTCCATGAGGATTCTCCTTAGAGAATTCAACAGCCGTCATGAAGTTCTGTTCAACTTTCCGATTCTCACAGTTGTTTAATTCAAACTCCAGTTTTCTTCCAGGAAAAATAATCACCTGCAGCAAAATAGAAAAAATTATTTGAATTTCAAAATCTACACAACATCTAGCAAAACTTCCAGGAATTTGTACATATATAATATTATTCTCCCAGGGTTGGTCTCCATGCTTACCTTTCGGCTACCTGTGAGCTCATAGATGTCCTCAGTTTCACTAAATTTGTTTTGAAGCTGACACAACCAGTTAGAGTTCATCAATGACCACCCTGCATCAGAAAACTCTGCCAGCACACATGTTTCACCAGATAGAGTCATGCCGATCACTTCCTTTCTGGCAAGGCAAGTCTTTGTTTCCTTTACATATATTGAATCACTGCATTATAGAGCAAAGTATCAGAAAAGTGAATGCAAAACTACTGCAATTGCTGCGATACAGAAATTTAAAGAAATTCTTAAAAATGAAGCGCTGGTGTCTGTTGCTTGTCCAGGTTTCATGTTTTGAGTTTTCTTCACCTCATCTGAATCTTGAAGACCTCATTGCCAGCTTCATCAACAATGTATGCCCAACCCTTAGCTTGCCGAAACCTTCCAGGTGGTGCCAGTTGCAGCACATATGGTGCTGGAATTGGAGAAGTGAAAGAGAGGGCGATACGCAAATCAATAGGCTTCGAACAAACAACTCCAGAATTTTGCACTAACTGGAACCACTTCTCTATCCAGAGTTCAGAACCTGAGTTCATGAAATCCTGTAGAGAGATCGAGACTGTCCCCACCAACTCCGTTTTTGAAGGTGAATATGATATAAGTTCAAAGACAAGCTCTCCTGTAGGTTCGCATGAGAAAAGAGCAACCTCTTTCCTCCCTGTTTCAGACGAAATGCTTAATTTCCTTTTCGCATTGAAGATGGGATCTGACTGTTTCTTACTAAATGTGACAAAGAAGCTCTCTCTATGTCCAGCTGGTAAGTTCTTTACCGTTACAATCTCCGCCATTACCTGAATTATTAAATGCCTTTCATGGTTAGATGCTTGAATTAAACTATAAATCATAGAAAAGGATGTCTGAGACTACCTCCACAAACATTTTCTCTGGAAGCTTAATCATATTGTCATAATCATTACATGGAACTACTTTTCTGCTCATGGTACCAAGTTGGCTCAAATTGATTGTGAGAGGAGATGGAGCATTGCCTCTATACATTGCCCCTGCCCTCCAGTACTTAAAACCAAATGTCTCTTCCCACTGCTTGGTGGTATCACAGTACCCGGTATCGAGTTTCTTACCTTTGGTTCTATCAGAATCTGTATCATCATGCTCCAACACTTTGCCTAGTAGTGTCACTAGATCTTTACTGTAAGAAACAGGCTGCAGTTGATGAGAGTGCCAGATTAGGTCTATATCGTAAGTCGGAACGCAGAATCGCCTAATGCCTCTCTCCATGTTCCTCCTGATTAAATGTAGAAACCCTTTGTATCTGGCCAGAGCTCCTTCAAGAAAGAGATCATCTTTCATGTGGGGTCTTGACACCTGTCACATATATTGGTGCCAAAATCAGCTTGTCAAGCCTCATATTCATTAACATTTGCTTTCTTTTGCCAAATTATTTCCTTTGATATCTTCATTACCTGGTAAAAGAAGGAACCTTGCCTTTTGACAGCTGAGTGTAGATCATACTTGGTGGTTTTAGGTGTTCCTGAAGGAATTTCCGCAGCATTGTCTGCAAATTGGGTGCTCATATCGAGTTCATATGGTTCATTCGGATACATTCGTTTCCAAATTTCTTCGGTTTGCCTCTTGGAGACACCTTGAACAGAGGATACAACATCCTGGTTGCCAAGGATTTTGCCATAAAATTCCTCGCTATCAGCCTTGTAGCGCACCTGAAAAAAAGAAGAAGCAACAATAGATGCCATTAATTAGGCAAGCAAAGCAATCCAAGTTGTGTTATGTGCGTGAGTTGCGAATCCAGAAGCTTACAGGATTCAGCCTATGACAATGCCAAATCCATTCACAATCAAGAGGCGCGACTAAAGGGCCTTCTGTAACGTTAGACTTCGTATACTTTGCTACCAATGGAAGCCAACAGTTTTTGTACCTGAAATTATCAAATTCTCACGAGTAATTCTTACATTGACGCGTGCTGCATACACACACATATAACTCATTAGACTGCACACCTGTAAATGGCGCGGTCTAAAATAGGACCATCATAGAGGCAGCGGTTCTTATCGACCTCTGCAAGAAGCCTTAACTGCTGTTTGGCTGCAGCCACCAGGTCTTCACTTATCACAATCTTTTGTGCCTTGTGCCACTCTATTTTTTGCTTCCTCTCCATTCTAAACATTGAAACAACAATAAAATTTGTATATCAAAACCTTGTATTTAAACAAATGTAAACAGAAATAGAGACTATATATAGGTACACCTACATATAAGATGAAAACTTTGTTTGAGAGATGATCAAATGTGAACTTTGGCTTAATTTTCCCACTCTTGCTGCACATTTATAGAGTCAAGAGACGGAAGATTAATCCCGTTTAAACTACCGATTTGTACTTCGAAAGCGACGTCGTTCAATGAGGGAAAGATCAAGATTTTAGGTTTGATAAAGATGGAAATTATTGGAAAACCATAACAACACTTGTTTGTTTGTCACGCCTTAAGCACCTGGAGAGATTGGAAAGTTTTTTTTAACATCAGCAAGAGAGCATGCATTCAGCATTTATCATTTCCTTGTATAAATTTGTTTGGTTTTGGTATTTCATGAAATGCTTGTGCTTGAAAGCCTATTGCCCCCTATCATTCAATGCCTTGGACACATACACCACAATCTTAAAAACATACTATATAGTCTTGTGCATCAAAAATAATAAGTCACGCTATCTTTATGTTTTCGCGAGATAGATTTACTTCAATATATTGAGTATATATCTAACAATTCAAATTATATCATATGGTATGAAATTCACATATGATTGAATATTTATATGATGATGTATGAGGTTATCATATTATACATGTTACGGTGTTAGATGTATTGTCTTAAAGATAAGATGTAGGCAACAACAACAACAAATGGTGTAGGCTTTTCTTGTTTTCAAATGTTTTCAAGCAAGATTAGGTGGAAAATGTCTACACATACTGAGACAATACCAGACTTCATGCTAAAACTAAGCTGATAATGCTGATTTTTTAAGATAAGACGTTTGCTTACCCCCTTGAAGGGGGGTGAGCATTACCTCCTCCCTAATAAATGATATGTGTCTAAAGAGGGGTATTTTTGTCTAAAAACTCTCATGTATTTGGACAAAACTACCCTCTTTCTAGACACGTGGTATGTATTGAGGAGGGGGTAATGCTCACCTCCCTTTAAAGGGAGGTGAGCAAAAATGGACTCATTTCTTAATACCCAACATTTCAAAAGTAGAAGTGATTGGTGGGCATGATTCAATTATAAACCACAATTTCCTATTTAACTAGGCATATTATACCCCTAATTAGGGGTTAAAAGTTGAAACCTAAGCAAGCTATAATTTAGTCAAGAGTGGAAAGTTAAGTGGGGCCTGCTGCTCCAGCTCCACTATGTTTATGAGGGAGAGAGATAGTAATTATTGGATTGACAATAAAGAAACATTCAATTTTTTTTTTCTAATTTTATCTATCTTTCTGATAAGCCTTAAAAGGAAATTTATGTTTGACACCTCAACTCCTAATAATTAATTCCATGTTTGATGATGATGCTTATCTTCATTTTCTAACATCACTTTTGATCAAAAACCATTGCTTATTTATTTTCACTACTTATGCAAAGCTGGCTATTATTCTTGAATTACAATAAAGATTTCTAAAATCCCCAAATGACCCATCTTTAAAGTTGTTCCAAAATCATATGACCATTCACAGCTAATTGATGACCGTCAAAATTGAAAAAAAGAGAGAAGAAACTGTTAAATAAATAAAATAATTAACACGAAGCACACATGTTCTTAATTGAGCTAGTGAGTCAAACAAATTGCACAGTCCAATTTGGATTCTGCTACATACCTATTACCTAGTTGGCTTTCACATGAGCGCTGTACAAATTGCTTTTTGAATTAAATGATTGATCATCATCATATAAATATTAATTGAGATTCATTGCAGGTTTTATTTGAGAGATTTTGGAAAAACCTACATCATATTTGATTAAAATCTGGTGTATCAAAAACCTACTTCTATGTATCAAAGATTTTTACAGGATTCCAAAATTATGAGGTTTTTATTTTTATTTTTATTTTTATTTTGAAATGGATCAAATCTCAAAGGATTTTTCTTTTGGTTTTTTAATTATTGAGTAAATAATTTTATTGAACCGACATTCTTAGAATTTTGTTTTCAAAGTTATATGACAGCCACGTAATAGGATTACTGTGTAAATTATATAAGTACAAAATAATTTATTGATAATAAGAATGTTTATTCGATCCGTTAATATTTCAAATTTGAATCGTCATTATCATATGTGGTATTTAAAAAAATAAAAAATAATCTGATGATCATTTTCCTAAATAAATGACAGTTTTTATTTTTAAACTTTATGATTAAATGTGCTGAGTGGAAAAAATCTAAAATGACTGATCTTTTTAAGAATTATGAAGTCATGCATGCGCATGCTGAGATTGCAAAATCGTAGACCGGAGAATGGTGATCACTGATTCACCTAGCAGTCAACAAAATGGAAATGGTATGGATATTCACACCCATAAATATGATAAACACATCTATATTTATAATTAGATTTATATCTAAAATTTAAAATTAAAACATTACTAGAAGCACTCATCTTAATCCCAATAGTACCCTTATTTAAATAAATATTTTGATTTCAATATAATTTATTTATAAACCCTCATAGGTTATTAATACACCAAATTTTACAAAATATAAATTTTTAAGTTCTTCAGGCTCGAAGACACAGTCTTGAGAATTCTTAAATTATTAAATTTTAAGAATCTCTACTTCAAACCAATTTCAAGCTATGTATTTACCTAAGATATGCTTATAATATATATATATATATATATATGAACAAGTAAAACTTCTTTAAGCTAAATAGGCAACATATGGAAGCCCTTAGAAATATATATTTGAACAGGTAAAACTTCTTTAAGCTAAAAAGGCAATATATGGAAGCCTTTAGAATCAGACCAAACCAAGGATATATCAAGCAACTACATCAACAAAAAAAAAACAAAGAACAACATGCTCCATTGATAATTGCAATTTTAAGTTTCGAGACTTATTGTCTCATTTGAGACTTGCAATAAGTCTCAATCAAAACTTACTCCAAGTCACAACTGAATATTTTTTCTTCAAAAAAGTAAATAAATATTGACCAAATGTTTGAAAAAAAAAAGCTAGACACTCGGTTGATCTTTGAAGAGTATTTTTATAAGAAACACTTTTTTATATACTATTAAAATTTAAGTCATAAAACCAGTACTAGTCTCTTAAAATGAGCACCAAAGTGTGTTACAAATTTTTAGAATTCTTATTTTAATGATGATAATTTTACAGTATTTGATCATATATATTTTGATGAAACTTTGATTTTAAATATCATCCTCATCATGTATGCATGAGTCCACATATCAAGATTCCTGCTGTGGTGTCCTCCTAATGTTCTGCATCACCGCGGCTATCTCAGCTTTAGTATTCCATAACCATCATAATCGGAAAGAGCTTGTGGGGTTGGTGGCCTGCGTCGCTATGTATAGTTCTCCACTTGTGGTTGTGGTGAGTACTCAACTATATATCCTCAATCGTCGATCTACTATATATGATATGTCAGTAGTCAGTAACTATATATAATATATAATTGTATTAACCCAACCCAACAAAACAAAGATAACAAAAACCACAAAAACAACATCAACTCAACAAAACAGAGGCATTAACTTAGAACAGAGCAATACCAAAACACTGATAACCAAAACATTAATAGAATTAGGGAATAGAATTAGAGTTTAACGGTTTAAAAAAAAGAATTAGGGTTTGATTTTTTTTCTTAATAAAGTGATATAGTTGAAGACATGTGTGTAATTATTGGGTGTAAATAGTATTTTATTTATTTTGAATTAAACTAATTTGTCATAATTGGTAAATTCTTATTGAGATATTTTTATAATTAAATATTTTATTAAAATATAGGTGTGCTTATCATATTTATAGGTGTCAATATCCGCTCCCAAATAGAAAAGGAAAAAATAACAAATAATAAAAATTTTCTGTATGGCTTGTCACCAATAAAGAAAAAATCTTAGTAGAGTTAATGACATACTAAACATATTTATTTGTCAATTAATTATTTTACATTTTCTCAATTTAATGTCATCCCACCTAACTAAATCCCACCAAATTAAAAGCATCCCAATCAACTCTCTTTTTCACTTTTCTTTGGAAAGATCAGGATCATTTCCTCATTTTTTGTGTTTTCACATTGTATTCGTTATAATTTATTGTCACATATCTAATATAACAAATCAATAATGTAAATTATTTCTATTAATTTTTATTTCTTTACACTACAACAAAATATTATTAATCTACACTATTAATTTAAATGAGAACAATGTGAGAACACAAAAGATGAAGAAAGCATCTAAATCATCTTTTTTGGAGATATTAAAAACAAAACATGTTTGATCTATATACATTTGACCAACTCACTTCATCATCAATTTTAATCTCTGTTTATACAAATATTATGCTATGTACAGTTGAACAACTGCATCAATCCAATCCCCAAATTTAATATCATTTTTACAGTGAAATGAAAAAACATATGTAATGCTGTCAAATTCATCACTGTATTTTTTATTTTTAAAAAATTATATAGAAACTCAGAAAGAAGAAAGAAATGTTTTTTTTTTTTATAAAAATAAAAATAAAAATCTTTGTCTGCTTTTGCTTTTCCCAATTATCATAAATTAAGACCAAACCAAGACCAAACCAAGTTGTCTGAAAAGAATTAAATTAGTGGCCAACTAATTGTCTCCGTTCTGCTTTAAAGTAGAAGAAGCTTAAGTTTGAAAAAAAATATATTCTTCTTTATAATTCTTGTATTCTTCACTAACCAAATCTCAACCAACATATATAATTACAATCTTTAGTATTTTATACAAAACCCAAAAAAGGCTTCTTCCCACTAACGCTTGTTGATATGGGCTGTCAAATATGGTGAGATTTGAGTTTCGAAGAAGAAGAAAGTGAATATTAGCTGCAGAGAAGATAAGAGAAGAAAAAGAGAAGCGAAAATGGTGGTCAGAAAAGTTGGCAAATATGAAGTTGGAAGGACAATTGGAGAAGGAACTTTCGCTAAGGTTAAATTCGCTCAAAACACAGAGACCGGTGAGAGCGTTGCCATGAAAGTTCTTGACCGAAGCACAATAATCAAGCACAAAATGGCCGATCAGGTTTGTCTTTTGTAAAGTTTCAATTTTGTCAACAAAAAATTTGATATTTTTGGGGTTGTTAATGCTGCAAATGTTTGTATTTAGCTGGATTAGAGTTAAAGATAGCATCATAATTGAGTATCAAATAAAGGGTATTTGAATTTGTTAATAGGGGTTGCTTTTTTTGTTAGTTGTTTATTCAAAATTAAGTGATTTTCAGCTTGCTTAGGTTGTAGAATATGTCAAGAGGATTGAGTTAATAGTGGATTCAACACACAACACATAATGTAAGTGCTATTTTTAGAAATGCTCTATATGTTGTTTTTAGTACGGAATTCGGTGTGCAGCTACAGAAATTGAGTAGCTAGAATGCTAGATCCTTGTGGCATTGGTTCACTTTTGAAGACCTTATGTGCTTAAACGCAACTACAAGAATTGGCCGGATGTGATAGTGGTAACTCTTAATTGGTCACAATCATGGTAATTATCATGAAGTTAAAAGCTGTGTAAATGATGACTTGTTTACTGAATATTAACACTTTGATCTGATTGGTTCCATCAATATGGTGCAATGAGTAAGAATACGCTTACAATTCCTTGGTTCCGCTTTCTTGATACTGTATCTTATATCTTCATTTATGACATATTTTAGTATTCATGTGTATAATCTTAAATTGTGGTCATAATGGATTGGTATAATCTGATTTTTCATTGTTTATGCGGCATTCTTTCTGATTATCTCTTAAAATGAATCTTTTTTTTTACAGATCAAGAGGGAGATATCTATAATGAAGCTTGTTAGACATCCTTATGTTGTTCGTCTGCATGAGGCATGGATCTATATTTGTATTTGGAGTATAATTTCCGTGGCAGAAAATTTTCTTTTGTAGTCACTCTACTACTTTATGGGGCTGAGTTTGTTTTCTTGTCTGCCGGTTGGGTTCATTTCTGAGTTTAAATTGTTTGGCAGGTTATTGCTAGTCGTACTAAGATTTATATAATCTTGGAGTTCATCACAGGCGGTGAATTGTTTGATAAAATTGTGAGTACTGAGTAGTCTAATTTCTGATCCAACAGCTCAAGATGTTACAGTATAGGCATTATTGCTTTTGTCCATGATTAATAAACAGTTGATGTAAACCATGGTTATGTAGGTTCATCATGGACGTCTTAGTGAGGCTGAATCTAGGACATACTTCCAACAGCTTGTTGACGGTGTAGATTATTGCCACAGTAAAGGTGTCTACCACAGAGATTTGAAGGTGTTCTTCTGGTGGCATCTGGAAAGCTGTTGTACTTTTTTTGCTTTGTGTAATTCTCACAATTTTTTTCCTTTTGTGCGCAGCCTGAAAATCTTTTACTTGATTCCCTAGGAAATTTAAAGATATCAGATTTTGGTCTAAGTGCGTTGCCAGAACAAGTAAGATAATTACAACAATAACTATTTTTACAAAGAGTAATGCTAAGCTTCCCAAATTTTTTCTCAAATTTTTTTCCAAATATGTGTAGCACGTGAGGTGTCAACATCTTGTAAATTATGAGATTATATGGTGAGTGCTTTGATGTTGACACCTCACGTGCTACACACATTTGGGAAAGAATTTGCGAAATTTTTTGGGAAGCCTAGCATTACTCTTTTACAAATATCATTGTTAACAGAAATAATAACTTATGGGCTGTTACTTGGTGATTTTATGTGCTTAGGGGGTTAGCCTACTGCGGACAACATGTGGGACTCCTAACTATGTCGCACCTGAGGTAATTGTGGACATAGTAGTTTTTGTGTCTAAATTCAACTTAATGTGAATTACAGACTTTTAAATTGAAGGACGGCTCTTTCTTAGTCTTTTCATTCTTGGCTCTAGGTACTTAGTCACAAGGGTTATAATGGTGCTGTGGCAGATGTATGGTCTTGTGGGGTTATCCTTTATGTTCTGATGGCAGGATATCTTCCATTTGATGAGCTGGATCTAACCACACTATACAGTAAGGCATGGATTTCAATATTTCCTACTTATTTAAGATTATTTTGAAGATTAGTAATTTTCTTGGATTGCGTTCCCTAACTGCTTTAATAAATGCTGATTTAATAGACATTTTGTCATATGCTACTAAAAGAAGGAATGTGAAACTTTGTCATATGCTAGTATCCTCCTCAAACATTTTCAATAGACACTCTTCCTTGCTGTGGTATTGATCATCATATTCATCCTTAGTTGTAAGTCTAGGAATTATATAAGCAGTGCTAGATTACTTTAATTGTTCTGATGTTTGCATAATCAAATTTAAAGTTGGCCGTCACATCGGTGTTAGAAAAAAGTTTAAAGTTGACTGCAATCAATTTATATAAATTATTTTCTGCAGGTTGAGAAAGCTGAGTTCTCTTGCCCATCTTGGTTTCCGGTCGGAGCAAAATCTTTGATTTACAGAATTTTAGACCCAAACCCTGAAACAGTAAGTATTAAATCTCTGACTAATTGACTATTGCTTGTATAGTTGTATGTATTACATGATGATACTTTGGTTTCTGTTGGTATTGGGATTTGTGGTGAGGACAGGGACACATGTCCTCAGTCTGATACAATGATTTAGCTTAAATTAGATTCAGTATACAAGCTTAAGCGCATAGTTTTTGCACGGAGACTTGATGTATAGTTAATAAAGTCTGTCATACCTATTGTAGACTTTTGCATAATACAGAAATTTGAAATTTTTGTTTGAGTGTATTTGTTGGTTATATGTTTTGTTGATTTTGTGACTAACCACTGCTCCTAGATTTTGATGTTGATCTTGCTTAATTTGGATTAGTTAGATTTAGACAGTCTGATTGAGCATCATGGATAATACTGTAACATTGTAGCCACAACATCATCCTCATTCTTTTCAATGGCTTAAGTGAACCATTTTTTCTAACTCTCATTGCATTTTTTTTGTAATGCAAAGTTAAATCAGAGAATTCATGGAACCTTTTTTAATGGCTAAAGATAAGCTACTATTTGATACTCATGATTCTGACTGGACTGGTTCTTGCAACCCGTACTAGATAATGTATTTTTCTGGTTTGAATTTCCTTTGTTACCTTATAATTCTGATTCCTGGTCCTAGTAGAAAATGATCATGTTTCATATGTGAAGTTGGTGCATAGTTTCCTTCTAGTTAGTATAGCATCATGTATGATATGATAACTCATAACTGTGATACTATAAAAAAATGTCATGGGAATTCAACAGCATTAGTCTAGTTTCTTTGGTTATGATTATTTCTGAGAAGTTCTCTCTATCTCTCTGTATGTGTATGCAGCGTATTACCATTGAACAAATTAGAGATGATGAGTGGTTTAAGAAGGGTCATTCGCCTGTCAGATTTCCTGAATATGAAGATGTGAACCTGGATGATATGAATGCCGTTTTTGATGATCCTGAGGTTGGTAAGGCTTTTTCACAGTACAATTTCATTCATGATTGTGCTTGAAAATTCAATCATTTAGTTAATGCTCTTGGTTTAATAATATATAACCGTTGGGATTCTCCCGACTCTTGAGTGTCACATTCTTGATCTTAATCCACAAAATAGCTTCATTGAGGTTAATTTTATACATCACACACATTAATTTTGGTTCGTTATCTTCTAAATTTCTTGAACTGTAATGTTCTACCATATTTCTAGTCAGTTATCTCTAATACATTACTGCATAGGTTAACAGTGAAAACACAGCCAGTTCATACTCCATAATATAGAAAAAAAAATTATCTTTTAGGGATGTCCTCTTGAACTTGTAGAAGTGGTGACCTGATATGGTCCTTTTGTTCAAATGCATTGTTCAGGTTATTGTCTATTCTAATTTCTTAACATTCTTGTAGGAAGGGCAGGCTACTGAGCAATGTAGTGTTGAGGACATGGGTCCTTTGAATCTCAATGCCTTCGACTTAATAATTTTATCTCAAGGATTGAATCTTTCATCGTTGTTTGACCGTGGAGAGGTATGAATTCCTCAATGTACTTCTTAACTGAACTCCTTAAATATACTAATTGAATTACTTCAACTTTTCTGATGCTTGAGCTTTCCTATCCCCGAGACACCAAAATAAGAAGATGTATTTCATTGTTATTGACATTAAAAAAACTGCTTTTGCCTGTCATAGACTAGTAGCTGCTATACTCTTGTATCTTTCTAATTCTTGATATCATGAAGCTGTTGAAATTTGTATTAATGAATGATTCTGAAGTTTCTGAATCTTAGTTCCTCAAAATCATACCTTAAGTTTATAAAGTTTATGAACAGCTCAACATATGGATGATCTACTTCCATTATGGTGTTCGAGTTTCTTACCTTTTTATGCAGGACTCTGTCAAGCATCAGACACGTTTTGTTTCACAAAAGCCGGCAAAGGTTGTTTTATCAAGCATGGAAGTTGTTGCACAATCAATGGGTTTTAAGACACATATTCGCAATTTTAAGGTAGAGTGTTGGGATCACTTGGGATTTGCATACCACATATTACTACAATAATATAAGAGTAACACATTTGTATCTAGTTCCTCATAAGTTATTATTCTATTTCTTTTTAACATTTACCTTTATATTTATGTATGTAGTACTTTGAACTGAGAATGATCCTTGGTAGTCTGTCTAAAGTTGTAATGACTGAGATTGTTAATATTTCAGATGAGAGTGGAAGGTCTTTCTGCGAACAAGACAGCACATTTCTCGGTCATCCTGGAAGTAGGTTTCCGACCTCCAACTTTGGACTAGATTTCAGTTTTCCCCATATTTTGGTCTAATGAATTTCATTTTGTTTACTAATTTGTTTGCTCGGAAGGTTTTCGAAGTGGCTCCCACATTTTTTATGGTAGACATTCAGAAAGCAGCTGGAGATGTTGCTGAATACCTCAAGGTCAGTTATATAGTGTTTAGCTATAAATTTATATATTAGATTAGTCATTCTTTGGTTTGGAAGTCCACTATTTTTTACTCTTTTTTTTTTTTCGCATGTGGACCGGCAAGAACAAAATGTTAATTTCATTTGAATTTCATGTTTTTCAAGAAAATGCACAGGAACTTAGTGTTGAGTTTCTGTTAATTTGTGTCATGAGGCAGTTCCAGATATGATTAGAATTTACGAATGTCAGGTTGCCTAAGATGATCCTCCACAGACTTGGAAGAAAATTATCTTTTCCTCCCTAGTTCTCTTTTATTAATTTCGATTTAAAAGGATGAACTTCTTTGTATTTGCAGTTTTACAAGAACTTCTGTGGCAATCTTGAGGATATTATCTGGAAACCGCCTAATGAATCAAGCAGAACAAGGGTCACGATCACCAAGTCAAAGAGTAAAAAGCGTTGATTTGTTTTCCTGCAACACACATTACCTGAAATCGGATACTCTGTAACACTCGGGTCAGGTTGTTCCCAAAAGAGAATTTTGTAACTGATGGTTGCTATAATTAAGAATTAGCCACTGTTATATGTATCCACGCCAACCAACAAGCGTGTGTGCAAGCGTACATTCCGTGTTTGTTTGAGTTTGTTTGAGTAATAGCAATGAGATTTCCCAATATTCATATAACATTGTCAGTGTAAGCTAGTGAAAAATTTGTGGGAATATGATATAATACTCGTACTGGAAAAATATCAGGGTTCAAAGACCAAAACCAAAATCCCCACATGAACATTGTCTGTCTACAAATCTATGTAGCCGCTTACTATCTCTAACGATGACTACCCTACCAGTTACTGATGAAATAACCTTGATAAAATTGTGACAATCTCTGCACATGGTAGTATTCTTGATAACAATTATTGGTGCAGCATTTAGTGTGTTCAATATCCCAAATGCTACCGCCAGTTTTTCGCTGTGATAAACAGCGGAAGAGAATGTTTTTATCTCGTCATCTTCATCAATTAGCTCAAAGCATTCTCGTGACTTGTATCCGAGACTCTCTGCTTTGTCGAGCAGTTCATCCAATAACTTGTACATCTCTGCACTCCGAGGATGCAACCGATCGTTGGGTTTGAATGCATGTACCTTTTCTTTGATGTTAATCCAACTCCAATCTTGTATTTTTCTAATTTTCTCCTCTTCCATTAAACTTTTCACTCTGAAAACATCTTCCCACCTCCTTGCAGAGAGGTACATATCCAACAACATGAGATAAGTTTCAGGATTTTTCGGCTTGAGTTTGAGCAACTGTTCAACAGCATAAAATCCTAATTCCATATTCCCGTGACGCCTGCATCCTTCAACCAAGAATGACCATATAACTTCGTTGGGTTCGAATTCTATTCTCTTGATGAAATCAAGAGCTTCCTCTAAGCGACCTAACCTGACAAACATATCAATCAGACATACAAAATGGTCCGGGACAGGTCTGATTTTGTAGTCCTTCTGCATCATGTCAAAGTAATTTAGTGCTTCATGAACCATCCCAGCATTGCTACAAGCTGATAAAACACCCACAAATGTAATCTGGTTCGGTCTAACGCCAACAAGTAACATATCCTCGAAGAGATGCAATGCTTGCTGATTATGGCCGTGATTTGCAAAACCAGTAATCATAGAAGTCCACGATATCAACGTTCTCGTAGACATCTCCACAAAAGCTTTGCTTGCTCTTTCAATGCTTCCGCATTTGTTATACATGTTAACTAGTGCAGTTCCGACAACCACGTCTGACAAAAACCCGGTTTTAAGTATCTGAGCATGAACTTGTTCCCCTTGTTGTAAGGCAACCAACTTGCTACATACAGTTAAGACACTTGAAAATGTGTACAGATCAGGTTTCATCCCAGATCGATTCAATTTCAAAAACATGTTTAGTGCCTCTGCTCCGCAATGGTGAGCCGAAAGATCATCCTTGGCAAATTCTATCATTTGGGCATGGCCTGCAATCACTGAATTCCACGTAACCAAGCTGACGCTCTGCGTGCCATCAAATAGCTTCCTTGCCTCATAAACTGATCCACATCTGAGGTACAAATACATGACAGAGTTTCTTATGCGCAGGTTCGATTCGTAGCCTAGTTTGATGATCAATGAGTGCACCTGCACCCCCACACACAAAGACAACATTGTGGAACACATGCTCAAGATGCTAGTTAATGTGAATTCATTAAATTCAATGTCTTCAGCGAGCATCTGAACAAAAAATTTCAACCCCTGAAAAGCTTCACCATTTTCACCACAAGCACATATAACGGTAGTCCATGAAATCACATTCTTTTCTCTAATTCTTCTAAAGGCTTTAATAGCAGAAACCAAGCTGCCACAGTTCGAATATAAGCTACAAAGCGAATTTCCAACACTAGTGTCATCTTCAATGCAGTACTTAGCTATATAGGCATGGATTTGGTTCCCCAATTTGATAGATTTCATTGAAGAACAAGCATTTAAGACAGTTCCTAGAGTAATATGTGTCGGATAATCCCCTGCTTCCAACATATCTAGAAAAACACGAATTGCAAGCTCCGGCTGTGAATTCTGAACATAACCTGTCATCAAGGTTGTCCAAGCAGCTACATAGATTCTAGGAAGATTGTTGAAAACTCTTTCAGCTTCTTCCATTGTTCCACATTTCGTGTAAACATTTACGAGGAATGTCATTACAAAAGGGTCTTGATGAGTTCCAGTCTTTATGATGTGAGCGTGGAGAATTTGAACTTCTGAGATTGAATTCCTGTGTATGCATTCTTGTAATAAAGGAACATAGCAAGATGTTTCAATCTTTGTACCTTCTTTTACAGGTTCTAGAAACTCCAGGGACCTAACTGGTACTGAATTTCCATTCAATTGGGTGATTGTATGGCTTTTCTTGTATGAAATGTTTGTAATCTGAGATATAAATATATCAGTCGCAGTTTGAAATCAGAAACAACGATTGTTGTTGAAAAAAAATACGGTTTGTGGACATATTCATAATAAACAAAATTGAAGAAAAGAGAGAGAGAGTGAAAATGGTGTACCTTTTGGGTGAGGAGAGAGCAGTTGGGGTGTTTACTGGAGTGTGGTTGGAGTTGAAGGGTGCAATAATTGACAGAAAAAGTAGGCAAAGAAGCCATGGAAGGATTGGAAGAAGAAAAAGAGTTGGTGATTATAGATGTGTAGAGAATTACATAATGGGCTCGTTTCTGGGGAGGGAGAAGATTATCCTCAGTTTTCTGTTTGGATAAAATATAATTCTGGGGGAAAAAGGAATGGACCAAAGTCTGTTATCAGTTGACAGTTCAACCCATCTCAAAAAAATACACAGTAATTTTTTATTTTTTTTTTCCTATTTTTGCATACAAATATTGGTAAATATTGCAAATGGAGTACTTGGATTGGGCCTTGAAATGCAAATTAGAATTTTTTTTTTGAAATATTGCAATAAGAGTGACAATAGTTGTGTGGTTGCACTCTTATAAAACTGTATATACATCCATATTAGTAATTTTTTCAAAATTCCAACATTATCTTTAAATAAAACTATTAAAAAGACTATAATAAATGTAAATATACTTGTATATTATTATTAATATAATATTTAATATAAAATAATCATTATTTCACTATTATGAAAATTAAAAACGAGAGAATCAGATTTTAAATTATAAATAAATAAATAAAAAACAGAAAACCAGATTTCCTCAACAAAAAAACTCAGAAAACTAGAAATTGTTTATTAAAAAACTGCACGAGAGAGAGATTGAGAGAGTGAGAGTAGACATGACGCCGGTTCCGGTTCGGAACCGGCGGTTCCAGTTCTGGGGGAACTAGAACCGGAACCAAAACCGGAACCTCCTTTAGGTTCCGGTTCCGACGGTTCGGAACCGGTTTTTTTTTTAATTTTTTTTTTTTAAAAAACAACTCAAACTGATCAATGAATCAGTGATCAATGAATCAGTGATCACTCGTGTATCCACCCAAGTGACCCATGTATTTCCAAATTCCAATCCCTAACTACATTCATCAATTTTCATCATAATCGATCTCACACACACACAAGTACACAACAGATCTCACACACACACAAGTACACAACAGATCTCATCAGTTTTCATCCGAGTATATCTCACTTACTCTCTCTCTCTCTCTCTCACACACACACACACACACACACACACACACACACACACACACACACACACACACACACCAATACACAACCAATCAACCGATCAAAACTCAAACAGCCCACCACAAACCCAATCAAACCAGTTAAAATTCAAAACTCAAACACACACAATCCACCATAATCCCATCTCTCTTGTTCGATCCAAGCAACAAGAAGAAGAAAAAAAAAGAAAGAAGTAGAAAGAATAAAGAAGAAAGAAGAAGAAGCTGAGGCGAAGAAGAAAGAAGAAAGAAGAATGTGATCGATGATGGCCGACCGCCGAAAGAAGAAGGTGATCGATGATGGCCGACCGCCGAAAGAAGAAGATGATCGAGGATGGCCGACCATTGAAAGAAGAAGATGGTGGACCGGTGGTGGCTTGAGAGAGAGGGAGAGAGATGAATGAGAAGGAGAGGTGATGATCTGAGAACTCAGTTCTCAGATCTGGTTTTATATAAAAAAAATATATGTTGGAACCGACCGGTTCGAATCGGAACCGAACCGTCGATTCGCAGCCGGTTCGAACTGGACGGTTCCTCAAAATTTAGAACCGGAACCGGAACCGCTCGGTACCGGTTCCGAAACCGGAACCGGATTTTTCGGTTTCGGTTCCTGTTTTTTCAGGACGGTTCCGGTTCGGTTCCGGTTCGGTTCCCCGGTTCGAACCGAACCGGCGTCATGTCTAAGTGAGAGAGGTAGGTGTTGAATATGAGGTGTGGTTTCGAAGGAGGATCCATCTCCAATACTTTTTTTTTTCTATTAATTATGTTATAATTTTATTATTAATGGTATTTAAAAAAAGTATAAAAAAATTAGAGAAAGGATTATTTGGTAAAATGCAGGGTGTATTTTACAAGTTTGAATATTTTAAAAATTTTAATGGGAGTGTTCATACAAAAATGAGTGTACATAAAGGTTTTCAAGGGTATAAATATCGCAATTCTTATAATAATTCAGGATTTGGAGAAGAGGACAAACCCAAACCCACAATTAGTGTGAGGGACAAATCACTAGGTTAACCTCGTATTGTCTAGAAAATAATTTAATGAGATTATTGGTTTACCTAGGGGCGGAAGGAGAAATTTAGAATTGGGGGCCAAATCACATTTATTAAACTTAAGTACAGATAATAGGTTTATTAGGTTTAGAGGGGTGAAAGAAGAATTTTAGAATTTGAGGGCCAAATCACAAAATCCTAATATTAACAGGACAAAAACATGAAATACATATTTTTTTTTATATAATTATATATATTTTTTAAAAATCTGACTCATATTTCATTGCCTTCACCAAGTGAGAGCCATGTAGTACATATATGATACGAGTACGAGATATGAGATATGAATACGATACATGGATACCATAAATCTCTAAAAACTAGGATCAAGGGAGAATCCATAATTTTCTATCCGCCGGGGCTGAACCTAATACGAGTTATAATTTTTTTTAAACAACCGTATTATGAAGATGAATTTCAAATAAAACGTAAATATAGAACGAGTCATGAGATATAATAAATTTAAGGGGTGAATTCATAAAGAGCCAAAAAATTTATGAGTTTATTGTTTTTAGCAACAAATTTATTTTTTATTGATTTCGTCACTTTTTACCACTTTTGGACAGAAAAGCCCATAAATTTGAATTTTGAAAAAAAGAAGAAGAGTAAATGTATGGTAAAAACGAGTTATAGGTATCAGTTGTTTTTGTTAGGGTTACAGTAATATCAAGTAAAAAAACAAGAAAGAGAGAGAAAGGAACAGAAGCTGCCGCTCGCTGTCGCTGAAACCTCTTTCACCGACGCCGTCGTTCCTGCTGTCGCTGTCGCGCATCTCTCGCGCACACCTCTGCTGGCCGTCTCGCTCCTCTAGCCGTCGAACACATCTTGCCGTCGCACACCTCTGCTGGCCGTCACGCACCTCTCGCCGTCGAACACAACTCGCCGTTGCACACCTCTGCTGGCCGTTGTGCACCTCTCGCCATCGCACACCTCTGCTCGCTCGTCTCAGGTCTGGTAGCCGTCGCACACCTCTGGTCTCAGGGCTGTTAATTTTGCAAACTCTTGTGTTTGGAGTTTGATTTGTGTTTGATTTGCCATTCTGTATCCCAAACTCTTTATTTTGATTTCTTTCTTTCATTCTAACTCGCCATTTTTTTTTTCTGTTTTTGGATGTGCCCAGTGTCAAATTTCCATTTTTGTTTAATGAGATTTTCTTGTTTTGTTGATTTATTATGCTGATAAGATAACTTGCAACTTGTTTGTACTGTCATGTAACTTTTTTATACTGGCATGCAACTTGTTTGTACTGACATGTAACTTTTTTATGCTGTCATGTAACTTGTTTATACTGGCATATAACTTGTTTGTATTGGCATGCAACTTGAAATTACTGGCATGTAACTTTTTGATGCTGTCATGTAACTTGTTTGTACTTGCATGTAACTTGTTTGTATTGCCATGTAAGTTTAATAGACACTAATGCATTTATTTATGTGATTTTGTAGATGGGGAACATAAATTATGCGGATTTTCTTATCAAAAAGAGGAGTTCGTGGATTAAAAAATATACCACCAACTTATATTGCAATTTGAATGACCTCCCGGGTATTGTAAAGGTTCTCCAAAAAGTTGGAGAATTACAAGAGTTGCGGAAGACCTGTTTTGGGCACCTACTTGGTATCCCTAAAGAGTTGACATTTTCTGCCGGCTTACTTCATAACTTGTTGTTGAGGCAGATAGATGTACCTGGTGTGACCTGGGCAAATGAGTTACACTTTTTAGTTGGTGGTAAAATGGCGAAGTTCTCACAAAGGGAGTTTTGTTTGGTGACGGGGCTACAATTTAGGGTGATGTCAGACATATTCTTGCAACCGTATGCTGCCACTAAAGATGGGATCCATGTTAGGTATTTTGAGAATGATGAGATCATACGACTTACAGACGTATGTGCAAGGTTTCTGGCTGGAGGATTTGATCAACCAAAAGATGGTCTGAAGATGGCCCTAGTATTGATTGCGAACAACGTGTTGTTCGGTCAAAACCTTAGGAGGAAAGTCACATCATGGCTTTTTAAAATGGTGGAGGATTTAGAAGCCTTCAATTCTTTTCCATGGGGGAGTTATGTCTATATGATGACAATCCACTACCTACGACAAGGATTTCGGTTCGTAAATGCACCATTGAAGCACATCGCGCAATATAACTTGTATGGCTTCCCTTAGGCATTAGAGGTGAGATTTCAAATATTATATTAATGCATTTCTCCATAACTTGATTTCTAAAGTTAAAATATTTGAAATTTGTAAAAATTGTAGATATGGGCAATGGAAGCTTTCGGATCGTTGATTGATTTGGTAGGGAAAAACTTAGGCCATAGACATCCTCGTTTGAAGAATTGGAGAATATTTAAGAGGTCTCACGATTTCTTTGGAAAATTTGCAAAGTATGAAAAAGAAGTGACAGATGGAAAGGTTCGCTTTTCTTTCCCAATCTTAATTAATTTCTTTCCCAATCTTTCCCAATTTTAATGAATACTAACTGCATGTAACTTCAATTTGCATTGACATGTATCTTCAAATTGCACTAGCATATAACTTTTGGCATGTAACAATACTGGGATCGATTTTGGAACTATTGTATCAACGGTGAAAGCTGTATTTGCACTGGCATGTAACTTGAATTTGCACCGACATGTAACTTCTGGCATGTAACAATATTGGAATTTGTTTTGGAACTATTGTGTTAATTGGCATGTAACTTGAAATTGTACTGGCATGTAACTTCTAGCATGTAACAATACTGTAATTTGTTTTGGAACTATGGGTCAACTGGCATGTAGATTGTATTTGCACTGGCATGTAACTTGAAATTGCACTGTCATGTAACTTCTAGCATGTAACAATACTGGAATTTGTTTTGGAACTATTGTGTCAACTGACATGTAACTTGTATTTACACTGGCATGTAACTTGAAATTGCACTGACATGTAATTTCTAGCATGTAACAATACTAGAATTTGTTTTGGAACTATTGTGTCAACAGGCATGTAACTTGTATTTGCACAGGCATGTAACTTGAAATTGCACCGGCATGTAACTTCTAGCATGTAACAATACTGGAATTTGTTTTGGATCCATTGTGTCAACTGGCATGTAACTTGTATTTGCACTGGCATGTAACTTGTAGCATGTAACAATACTGGTGGAACTATTGTGTCAACTGGTATGTAACTTGAAATTGCACTGGCATGTAACTTCTAGCATGTAACAATACTGTAATTTGTTTTGGATCCATTGTGTCAACTGGCATGTAACTTGTATTTACACTGACATGTAACTTGTAGCATGTAACAATATTGGAATTTGTTTTGGAACTATTGTGTCAACAGGCATGTAACTTGAAATTGCACTGGCATGTAACTTCTAGCATGTAACAATACTGGAATTTGTTTTGGATCCATTGTGTCAACTGGCATGTAACTTGTATTTGCACTGGCATGTAACTTGTAGCATGTAACAATACTGAAATTTGTTTTGAAACTATTGTGTCAACTGACATGTAACTTGTATTTGCACTAGCATGTAACTTGAAATTGCACTGTCATGTAACTTGAAATTGCACTGTCATGTAACTTCTAGAATGTAACAATACTGGAATTTGTTTTGGAACTATTGTGTCAACTTGCATGTAACTTGTATTTGCACTGGCATGTAACTTCTAGCATGTAACAATACTGGAATTTGTTTAGCAAAGGTTTTTTAATTTTCTCTCCCAATCTTAATTAATTTCATTTTTGTTTATATTAATACTTCAAATAATGATGACACTTTTTCCAATTGTACAACATGTTGTGTTGGAGGAATTACATCCAACCGACGATGAAAAGACACAACCTTACTTGGTTGGTGTTGACACAGATTTGTCAGATGGTCCACAGTTTGTTCCACTCAATGTTGAATTAGACGATGGTGAGCAACAACTTGATGATGATGTTGATGAAAATGGTAATGATAGTGGTAATGATGGAGGTCAGTCACGACCTCAACAAAAGAAGCAAAATCCTTTGAAGAGGAAGTTGTCACCTCATAAATAAAAAATGGTAGCAAGGACCAAAAGGCAACGTACATCTCCAGATACGTCACCGGTAAGTCAATACCTAACCGATACTAACTGTGCTAAGTGAAATACCTACCAATATTAATTGTTTTTTCTTTCAAAACTTTAGGTAGGTGATAACTCGAATGACTCTTCTCGAATAATGAGGTAAGTAATGAGTGCAATGTCAGATCGATTTGAAGACATTGTGAAGAAGGAGATTAAGAAGGAGATTTCGGCAATGGAGGGTCGTCTAAACGCACGGCTTACTAGCGTGGAGGCAAGTTTGGCTCAACTTGTTAATCAACGTCGTTAGGTAACTAATTATAACATTGTTTTAAGGGTAATGTAACTTTATATATTAGCATGTAACTTCGTCACGACATGGATTTTTTTTGTTAAACAGACTGCCCCTGAAGTGCTTAACTTCTCCACACCAGTACATCAACATTTTGAATCACATAGAGTACAGACTGCTCCTGAAGTGCTTAACTTCTCCATACCAGTACATCAACATTTTGAATCACATAGAGTACAGACTACCCCTGAAGTGCAAGAGGACTATATGGGGAGTCCTAATGTTGAGGGGGATGGTACCGTTGGAAAGGGAGTTGGTGAGGGAGATGCTACCCCAAGTGAGGGGATTGTTGGGGGTGATGCTACCCCCGGTAAGGGGATTGTTGGGGGTGATGATACCCATAGTGAAGAGCTTCAGATTGTGGTCCATAACTATTTGCTCCCGGAGGGAATGATGGTGCAGACCCCTCCCCCATCTGAGGACGACACAACAATGCTAGACTACATCGCTGTACAGAATGAGCGTGAGCAGCGTCTTGAGATTACATCTCGCTAAATGAATTCAACTTATGTTGACCCTTTCCAAGAGCCGGACAAGAAGAAACAAAAGTTAAAGACAGACTATTCACGTTTTAAGAGAAGCAGAAAAGATACAGCGTAAGTCTCTGTATTCATTAACCTTGTTCATTTATTCATTTAGGTTTATATTAACTTGTAAGTTAAATATGTTAAATGTTCAACACAGGTTGAACGTTGGTACAGACTACTATGCAACAAAGCAATTCTTTCTGGAGTTGGAATCCCCAACCTGCTGGTTGTCTAATGAGGTTAGTGAATTAAAGTTATATCAGTTTTTTTCGAACTTACTTCCATAGAGCATATTGAGACGTATTAATTCTCATTACTATAAATCTTTATGTAGCATATTGACGCGTATATGAGCATACTGTGTAAGCAACGACGGATTAAAGCAGAAATTTATAAATCAGATGTTGCAGTGCTTTGCTCGGACTTCTTCGTAAGGAGTTTATAATTTTTTTTTCCTAGCTTCCGTTGACATAAACTTATACATATAGTAAAAAATACGTTTATTTTGTAGGCAAAGTTGTGCGAGGAATGGAAGAAAGTCCAATCATCTGAGGATGCACCATTGACCTGTGCATTTGATGCCATGTCATATAAATGTCCAACAGATTGGTTGTTGTATGCTTCGGGTGACAAGCCTAGCTGGGGAACATGTTGGTCGTCTGTTTGATATGTAAGTACTATTAGAAATGTTATGAAAAACAAGTACATTGAACACCACTAATGTTTTCTAATCCTTTCTTGCAGTTGTTGGTCTCATGTGCGGTTGAGGATCCAGATGGACATTGGATTTTATGTCTAATTGATTTGGACAAATGAAATGTTTGCATATATGACCCATTACACCGTCAAAAGAAGATTGGCATACGTCGAAAGCAAATCACCCCTCTTCTCCGTTTCATTCCAACCATTCTGCAGCAGTCCGGACATTTTCAGTAAAAAGACATACCACCGAATGGGGAAATGTTTAGTGTCCATCAATCAATTCCTAAGAAGTTACCGGCACAACTAGACAACGATAGTTGTGGTGTTTTCATATGTTGATACACAGATATGTTAATGCGTCATAAATTTTTTTGGGGATGGGGAACCAAGAATGTGCCAGGGTTTAGGGAGGAAATGACACTAGAAATATTTGCAAATAGTGTAGCATCAGAATAATAATTTTGTTGGTACTATTTCCATGTTTGTGACGTTCTTGAAATGTATGAAGTTGTTTATTTTGTTTTTGGTCCTTCAATTTCAACTGGCATGTAACTTCAAATTGAACTAACATGTAACTTGAAATTGCATTAGTATGTAACTTGTGGCAAGTAACAATACTGGAATCGATTTTAGATCCAGTGTTAACTGTGAAATCTTTTCTAACTGGCATGCAACTTTAAATTGTACTAGCATGTAACTTCAAATTGCACTAGCATGTAACTTGTGTCATGTAACAATACTGGAATCGATTTTGGATTCAGTGTCAACTGTGAAATCTTTTCTAACTGGCATGTAACTTCGAATTGCACTGACATGTAACTTCAAATTGCACTAGCATGTAACTTGTGGCATGTAACAATAATGGAATCAATTTTGGATCTAGTGTCAACTGTGAAATCTTTTCTAACTGGCATGTAACTTCGAATTGCACTGGCATGTAACTTCAAATTGCACTAGCATGTAACTTGTGACATGTAACAATACTGTAATCAATTTTGGATCCAGTGTCAACTGTGAAATATTTTCTAACTGGCATGTAACTTCAAATTGCATTGGCATGTAACTTCAAATTGCATTAACATGTAACTTGTGGCATGTAACAATATTGTAATTAATTTTGGATTCAGTGTCAACTGTGAAATCTTTTCTAACTGGCATGTAACTTCAAATTGCACTGGCATGTAACTTGTGGCATGTAACAATACTGGAATCAATTTTGGATCCAGTGTCAACTGTGAAATCTTTTCTAACTGGCATGTAACTTCAAATTGAACTGGCATATGTAACTTCAAATTGCACTAGCATGTAACTTGTGGCATGTAACAATATTGGATCCAGTGTCAACTGTGAAATCTTTTCTAACTGGCATGTAACTTCAAATTGAACTGGCATGTAACTTCAAATTACACTAGCTTGTAACTTGTGCCATGTAACAATACTGGAATCAATTTTGGATTCAGTGTCAACTGTGAAATCTTTTCTAATTGGCATGTAACTTCAAATTGTACTAGCATGTAACTTGTGGCATGTAACTTGTGGCATGTAACAATACTGGAATCAGTTTTGGATCCAGTGTCAACTGTGAAATCTTTTCTAACTGGCATGTAACTTCAAATTGCACTAGCATGTAACTGATGGCATGTAACTTCAAATTTAACTGGCATGTAACTTCAAATTTAACTGGCATTACTAAGATATACTTAATAAACTACAACACAATATATAATATTCCACCCATACATATAAGAATTACAACATCATTGCTAATACCTAAGTTGTACCACCAACTTCCGATGGTAATGCACATTTATGTGAATTGTGGAATTCTTCTCCACATTTCTTACACCTGTACGGTCTACGTGGTCGCTTCGATGTTGTAGAAGTTGCAGAAGTTGCAGATGGACATGGTTGAGGAGCTTGACATGGTTGAGCATTCTTACAATTCTGTCGGTTGTGACCAGATTTTTTACAAATCGTACAATTTCTGGTCTTTCTATTTCCATGTTCTCGGCAGATTTAAATCTCATCCTTTTTGGCCTTCCAGCTTGCGTACGAAAAGGAGGCGGATGAACAACCTTTGATCACACATCTTGAGGGATATTCCAATCATTAGGATGTCCAACAGGGAAAATGTTCCCGGAATATGCTTCAAGCCAACTAGTAGTTTTGTAGCAATCCCCACATAAATCTTGAAAAGGCTTCTTCGCGTACCTACAAAATTAAAAATTATGAGTAATTAAATGAATCACAATTGTTAAGAAGGTAAGATAAAATGGAACAAGAGGATAATAACCTTATTGCGGCTAATGCATGACGACATGACAATTTATCAACTTGAAATTTCGTACAGCTACAAGTCTTTTCAGAAAGGTTCACCAAACCATCTTTATTTCCATCCTTCACATTGAAGTTAACTGAATCAATTGGACGAACCGTGTACTTTTCTGAATCTTTATTTATTTCTGTTATTAATTCTGTGGCCCATGGAGTTAAATGTGTCCGGGTATTTTCAGCCTTTGTACGGCGCTTATAAAACCATTTCTGGAGCATCTCTCTAATAAACTCAACCATGGTTGTTATTGGTATTTGGCGAGCATGTACCAAACATGAGTTCATCGACTCAGCAATGCTTGAGGTCATCAACCGATAACGCCTAACAGGAGAGTAAGCACGAGACCACCTTTCGGGCCCAACATTCATTAACTCTTGGAATGCTACCCTATTAACCTTCATCATCTCCAACATCACTTCCTTGAAATCAGATTTCCGGTAAGCCTTCCATGCTTGTTTGAAAAGAAGACTCACATCTTTCCTTTTGTAATTATTTTTGATGTTTTGAGCCATGTGAAACACACAATATCCATGCGGTACGTTAAGGTACACTTTCTCCATTGCAGCCTTGATCCCGAGGTGGCAGTCTGATATGATCATGCAATCCTCAGGACTACCAATAGCATTTTTAAGCTCATTTAAAAACCAACTCCATGACATTTCATCTTCAACGTCGCCAAAGCCATATGCCAAAGGAAAAACCTGATTGTTTGCATTCAGACATATAGCTACAAACATAATACCAGAAAATTTACCTTTCAAATGAGTACCATCAATGGCAATAACCGCCCGAATCACGGTCTGAAATCCATGAAGTGATGCGGCATGAGCGATGAACATATATTCAAACTAATTTGCAACATTTTTCTTAATTGCAGTAATAGTCCCTGGATTTACTTCTTTCAATCGATGACAGTAAGTAGGCAACCGTTTGACTGATTCTTTGGGAGGACCAAAAACAAATGCCTCTGTATGATCCTTTTCCCTTCAAGCCTTTGTATACAACAAATGAAGTCCATGTTCCACTTGCATTTCGACCATGATGTCTTTGGGTTTTAGAGAGTGGCCGTGTACTTGCAACTTTGGTGCTAATAGTTCGCCGACAGTCCAAGAATTTGCTTGTCGAAGACGTGCGTGAAACCCATCGATATTGCAAGTATGATCCTTCAGGAACATTCGAACCACCCAATATTCTCCTTTTTGCATCTTAAATGTACGTAATTGGAATTCACACTCGCCATCTTTACATCCGGCCTCATAACGTGTCTTGCTAGATCTTCTAATCCGGACTTCAAATTGTTCCTTCAAAGCATACATATGCAACGTTCGCTTAAGATCTTTCTTGCATTGAAATATTTTACCCTTGTATAACCGGCCATCATCTGAAATTGATTCCTCCGTGCTAATGGGTTCAAACAAATACCTTTCGGATCCAGGAATAATCCAAGCTCTTGGGGTAGAATGTTCACAACTTTGATCAATACCGTCACCCAATCCATCCTCTCGAAAGGAATCACCGCTAAATGTAGCAAAACCCGATGGACCAGCACATCCACGTCCTCCAACACTCCCGGAACCATAACCCACACTATGATTGCAATCTTCATCTTCGTGACTACCTCCATCAATGTCGGGTATCGAGCTATCATCCCTATTATCGGTGTCCGACGACTGACTATTCTCTTCATCATCAATGGTTTCATCATTACATACAATTGGGTCTAATATTGGAATGGACCCATATGCTGCCAGTTGCCGAAGAAACCGGCCATACACGGGTTATGGAGTAGGTAGGTTACATTGTTGAAGAATCGTTGACTGTACTAGGTTGTCATCTTCCTCCAATATAGTACCATTCTGCACACAATGTGTTGCTACCTTCTTCGAAATGGTAACATAAACCTCAAGTAATAGCTTATCTTCATCCATCATACATGACACGTCTTTGTCATTCTCAATTCTCGGACGAGCAGTACCAGTAGTCGTAAAGGCCAACGAGCATAATTCTAGGGTAGACCTATCAGCATCAACTTTGGCAACATCTTGTACCAACTTCACCAAGCCATCATAAGTCAAACCGATAGGAACATGGACCCACTTTGTCATACCACCCTCGTAACAATTGCCCACCCAACTTCCACCGTGATGGATGACCAATTTCTTTGCACCCATATTCCTGCATGTAAAGTATTTACATGAAACATTTAAACTGGCTGGGAACTGACATGTAACAAAACAATAACTGATGGCATGTAACTTAGAAATAAACTAT
This sequence comes from Dipteronia sinensis, assembly GCA_033220585.1. Classification (NCBI taxonomy): domain Eukaryota; kingdom Viridiplantae; phylum Streptophyta; class Magnoliopsida; order Sapindales; family Sapindaceae; genus Dipteronia; species Dipteronia sinensis. The sequence continues at coordinate 83,978,816 of CM065636.1, read as the reverse complement.
CATGTAAAGTTTACAATAATATGCATGTAACATGGGTACCAAAAATTACAACTGACATGTAACTTACAAATACACTAGCATGTAACTTACAAATACACTAGCATGTAACTTTAAAATAAACTGGCATGTAACTTACAAATACACTATCATGTAACTTACAAATATACTAGCATGTAACTTTAAAATAAACTGACATGTAACTTACAAATACACTATCATGTAACTTACAAATATACTAGCATGTAACTTTAACATAAACTGGCATGTAACTTGGGAACAAAATATCACAGTAGCTGGTTTCACTCTAAACTTACAAATACACTAGCATGTAACTTTAAAATAAACTGGCATGTAACTTACAAATACACTATCATGTAACTTACAAATACACTAGCATGTAATCTGGGAACAAAATATCACAGTAGCTTGTTTCACTCTAAATCGAAACCGGTCTCTTTATCTTCATATCAAACATTATGATCCTTGTCAAAAACAAGTGGGTAAGAGATACATACAGTTGAAAAACGTCGTTTGGCTTCGGATGGTGTTTCTTCTTCACGGTGGTTGTCTTATTCACGGTGGTTGTCTTCTTCACGGCTTCAGCTTCTCCAGAAACTTTCAACCGTCTTCAGCTTCCCCAGAAACTTTCGTTGCCCAGAAAATTCGTTGCCACTTCGTCTTGCTCAGATTGAAGATTTCGTGAGAGAGAGAGAGCTCAAAAATTTGATCCTTACAAATTTCGTGAGAGAGAGAGAGAGAGAGAGAAATTTCATGTGAGAGAGCTCAAAAATGGAGGGATTTGGAAATAAGAGAGCAAAATTTTGGGGGGAAATATTGAAGGAAGTAAAGACGAAAGAAGGGTATATTTGAAAGTTCAAGCCTAAAAATGATAAGTATAATCAAAAATATATATTTGGCTAAAAACAATAAACTCATAAATTTTATGATCATTTCTTGCAATTTCCTCTAAATTGAACTCCTTTAAATGTATATTCCAACAAAATAAATAAAGTCAAGAAAGAAAGAAACATACAGTATAATATAAATACAATCAAAGAATTCTTGCAAATGTTGTCCCAAGATTGTTAAAAAAAATTTTGAGGGTGGAATAGAGTAAGATTGAAGAATTAAGAAAAATATTAGAGAGAAAAAGAAGAAATAGAGGAAGAAAAAAAACGAAGTATAAATGTCTGATAGAGAAGAGTAGTGATGTGGTGGGATCTGTCAATAAAAATTAAAGAGACGTATGAAAGTCAAAACTTGCATAGTTGCACTTGGGTTTGTATAAATTTAATATACTATTGGATTATGATTCATGATAATGTCTACATGCGTACATGATAACGTGGATCACTTATATTGGACACTTGGAATTGTATAAATTCAATATACTATTAAAAACTTGTAATTTTTGTATTGGGCACTTGGGATTGTATAAATTCAGCATACTATTAAAAACTTGTAATTTTTTTTTTTAAAAGACAGACGCGGCTACAGCCCCGTGTAGCCCCCAAAAAGATTCGCCCCTGACTAGGATACATATACATCAAGATACGTCAATTAAAATAATATATATTTATATATATTTTTTAAATAATAATATATGAAAACATATTTGATAATTCATTTAAAATTAAAACATGTTCAAAATCCAAAATAAAACAGGTCACATAACTACATAAATCATAACAATGTAACATTTTATAAGATCCAAATAAAATATGTTACATAAGTCGTAACATATTACAAAATCCAAATAAAGCATACTTCACATAAATCTTGTTTGAACTCTTGTTCATAAAATTCGCTTTTCTTCAAGCAATCCAAATATTATTTCACTAAATTAAAAAAAAAAATTAAAGGAAAAAATGTCAACAATCAAGCTGCAAGAATTGGTTATTAATTATTATATAAGCCCGAAAACCATAAACAAATTATGGAAAAATTATGATACATGCATAATAAGTGATACCGATTGAAGCTTTTTTAGTCTTTAAGTTGGCTCTTCTTCTTCCTCTTCTCTTTCTTCTTTTTTTTTTTTTTCTTCTTTCTAAGTTTTCATCCTTCAAGCGACCGACTGAAATTGAAATGAACCTTAGATTCCTAAGATGATATATTTCTTCACAATTTCATTTTGACCCATAAATTTTGAAGTTATAATTTGACCCCGTTTTATATTAAAATAATTATAATATTGCACCAAATGTATCATGGACGTATCTTGATGTATCCTCCATTATCCCTCTGTATCCTTGCCGTATCTCCCAAGTATCCTCTGGTCAAACTTGTGAAAAAATAAACTGATATGTCATTTGGTATATCAAATATGTATCCTGGAGTATCCGAACCAGATACGAGTGACCTCTACCAAATGGAGTATCTGTGCTTCTTAGAGTGGGAGTAACTTGGAAGTAGTAGATACACCATACATTTCCAGTTGGCACAACACCTAAGATATTTTTCCCACTAAGTTCCATCTAACACTCTAAAATTATAGAGATATAAATTTTTAAAAATTTTGATGGAAATATCATAAAAATATCCTTAAAATATCTCATCGGGAATTGGAGTTTTCGTTCAAAGTATTAGCCTTGAGTGTGTATATATATATATATATATATATATATATATATATATATATATATATATATATATATATATATATATATATATATATATAAAAGGAATCTTGCCCAAACTAAGAATCAACAATTTAGTTTGTAATTTACCTTAAGGTATACCTAATAAATTTTAAAATGAAAAAAAAAACTCAAATTTATTCTTTAAAAGTTTAAAGGATAAATATAATTTTTATTATTATCATTTTTGGATTTTTAATTATAAAGTTTAAATAATTTAGTCTTTGATACAAGGATCCACAAATAAATGTCTGCTGTAATTTGTCAACAAACTAATAAAAATCTTCCATGATCGAGTACTGGGAATTTAACTAGAACACACATTTTCACATTCATACACTGCAATGAAACAAATAATTTAGAGGTCGTTTGTTTTTTCCATTTAAAATTTAATGGGTCTAAATCATAATTATTAAGTTGTTTTGTTTGTTTTTATAAGTGGTCAAACAACTTAAAAATACCAAAAAACAATTTAAAATAAAAAGTAAAAAATTCTGACTTTTCACTTAATTGTAAATCACTTATTTGCATTAAATACAATCCAAAATCTTTTCTTCCGATATTATCCCCTATATATAACATATTTCTAATTTCATCATAATTATATATGGTACAAAAATCTTTATTTTAATATATGTTTATTTTAAATATCTTTAAAATAAAAAAGAACCCTAATCACTCCTCATACAGGTGTTTAATATCAATACTTTAATATGATATTAGAGTGATGTATTTATATATTATTTCTTTACAATGTTTTGTATGAGTTTTCCTACTGCCCCTTTTATTTTTTGAAAAAAAAAACTTTTCTTTTCTTAACAAAAATGAAGTTTATTTGTAATTTAAGAAGAAGATTATGATCATATGTGTTCATATATAATTTTTATTTTTGGATTGTTTTTATTCCATATTATATGTATTATTGTTTAACGTGGGTATAAATGTAAAATTACTTAGTTTCAGACAGTTTTACTTTTAAAAAACAAACAGGTTGACAATACATTCAGATATGAGGAAAAAAAAAACATGTCATTCAAGTTCAGATTTCATTCCCTATTCAATCTTCAGAAAAATTCAGGATTGTTCAGTGACAAAAAAACAAACAACCTCTTACTAAATATTTCTTGGAATATGAACTTCAATACGGTAACGATGTTTATACATTGCAAGGAGTTCCAAATAAAAATTTACAGCTGATTGAAGATTCTCAAATGATCTGGATTTTGGAGATTGAAGTCCAACACGCTCATATGTAGACGATTTTTAATCCTAAAATTTGTACTTTCATTATTTGAGATTAAGGTATTCTAGGCGGACTCCATTAGCTTCTATGGCAACAGATGTACCTGCAGAAGCTGTTCAATGAAGGAAAGGTTTAAATTAAGACCAATAGTCTCATATACATGAGTTCTATAAGTTTAACACTGATGGTAAATCCAAATGCTAAAAGAGCATGGAACTGTCAATGATATTGATGCATATCTTAGCTGACAATGGTATTGAAAATAAATGCTTGAATGTTGATAGTATCGTCAACATTGTGGACAATATCAATGTGTGAAGATATATCCGCATATATCACATCTTTTGAATTACCCATCTGACATTTTGATATAGATTAAAACCACCTAGCAAGGCAGTGATTATCTGTGTTACATCCAACAATTATACATTTATATGACGAGTTAAGTGATATCTAGCTTAAACAGCGCACGAGATCATAATTTGGCATACCTTGCACCAGAAAGAGCATTCTTCAGTTCTTGTATTTCATTGTCTCTTTCTCAAAACCAACTGTAGGAAATGGTTTTGCATACTCCTCAACCTTGTGACGGAGCTTTGAAATCTCAGACTGAAAGGCATCTGATTGCATTGTTGCTACAAAATCCTTCAACTTTGTCCCTGGATTAATTATAATACAAGATGTTTTCTATGAGAACTAAGTAGTAAGTACGATATATTTTTTGGCAAAAGAGATGACCTTTACTATCAGCCTTGATCTTCAATGCCAACTTCGCAGCTGCATCGAAGAATTCAGCTACTTTTTCAAAATCTTTCTCAACGAAACCCCTTGATGTGAGAGCCGGGGTTCCTGAAACACCGGAGAACAATAAATTGTAAAATAGGACTACTCGGACTACTAACAACAGATACAAGATTATGGAAGGAGAAAAAGCATACCCATACGGATGCCACCAGGAACCATGGCAGACACATCCCCAGGGACAGTGTTCTTATTGGCTGCAATATGAACTGATTCCAAAACCTTTTCAACTCTTGATCCATCAATACCCTGTCAAATAAAATTCCAAAACCAAGTACTGATTCCTTTTCTCATGCTATAAGGTTATTTACAGCTCAACTCATGTAATTTGAGTCAATCCCAGATCAATAATTCAGAGGGTTTTATTATTTTACAAGATAATTTTTTCTAAGCATTTGAAATTGTTTGAAGTCGATATTGTCCCATGGTAGACCACTTTCAACAATAGACTTGACAAGAATTTCTTGTAAAATGATCATTGAAGGTTGTTATAGTAGTTGATTCCCAAATAAAGTAAATCATCAGCATAGTCTTATAGAAATTTTCACAAAAGAGAAATCAACTTAACAAGTAAAGCAGTAGAATAGGAGGATGGAATTTTTTCTTCTACCTTGTTTTTCAAGTTGACCAAAACTAAATGGTTCTCAGTTCCACCAGATACCAGTTCATAACCCCTCTGTAGCAAACTCTGCAAATATAGTGGACTTATAAATTTATGTAATGAGACAACTTACTCAAATGTAAACGATGATGGAACATTGGAACATAACTGCTAGTTCCAATTGGAAAAGACTTGTAAACAAGCAAAGTAGCTGATATTTATCAATAGTTTAACACAATGAACATCAGAATACCTCAGCAAATTTTGAACAATTGCTAAGAACTTGCTCTTGGTAGGCCTTGTACTCAGGAGTCTTTACCTGTTATCATGTAATAGCAAATACTGAATCAACAGGGACTAGGTTAAACTGAGTTAAAAAATTGCTTGATCTAACATTAGTTAGAGCATAAAAACAAGTATGAATTTGAACCGGGCTTCCAAATTTTTTTTTTAATGCTAAATACATATAAATTGAATAAATAAATAGACAAACCTGCTTCAGTGCAACTGCTAATCCAGCTATGGTGTTATTGTGTGGACCACCTTGAAGTCCCGGGAAGACTGCCTGATTTATTTTGTCTTCATAGTCATACATCACCTGCAGGATGCAACTCAACAATTAATAAACTTATTCCAGGTGCTTCACACCACAACTTCTATTTTCTATATTAATAGAAGCTAGATTTGAAATGAGACCACAAGTTCGGGGCTGTTTGTTTTTTTTCACTATAAGATTTGTTTGTTTTTCCAACTTATATCTTATTTTAAGATATATGTCTTTTAGAACAAGCAAAAAATTTTAACTTTTATCTTATTCAAAAAGTGCCATAGTAAAGTTTTTTTTAGTAAATTTCCACAAATGTCCTATAACAATTCATATATTTACAATTTTATCAGCACATAATAAAACTCTAAAAATAAATTTTCTAAAAATTTCCAATTTTGAAGAAACTCTAACACAATCTAATCAATTTTACATTTGTAATAAGTCATCCAAAATGAAAAAACAAACATATCATAGTATCTTAATTTGTAAGACTTATCCATATGTCTAAGAAATTAAGGTCTTATAAGACTTTAGATTAAAAAACAAATGGTCCCTTACTTTTTACTTATTTCACTCTTATCAGCTTTTTCTTGTTTTTTTTTTCTATCCTCTTTTGGGATTAAATTTGGACTTACTTCTTGTCCTTGTTTATTGATTTCTTTAACCCCCTTCCTAAAGAAGATCATGGCTCCACGTGGACCACGGAGAGATTTGTGTGTTGTGGTAGTCACAACATCTGCATATTCAAATGGAGAGGGAATAACACCTGCAGCAACCAATCCACTAATGTGTGCCATATCAGCCAACATAACTGCTTTCTGTTTGTTACAGACCTGCCAAACCAATCAGAATTGAACTCTTTAACTATCCAATGTTAAGTATCAAGAAATTCTACTGAACACAAGCATGTTTATCACAATTGTGTCATTCAAACAAAGGAAGTTTACCTTGCGGATACGTGCATAGTCATAGAGGCGTGCATAGGCACTTGCACCGGCGACTATAAGTTTAGGTCTGAAAAGTGTGGCACTTTTCTCCAACTGTGAATACAAGCAACAGTACAAATGTCATCCAAGAAGTATATAACAAATGACACACCAACTGATACACCCTATTTCTAGGGACGAACAACCTTAGAACGAAAAATATGGGTATATGTTCGCACCTTAACTTAGAACTGTAGATTCACAAGCATCATCCAAGAATCATATAACAAACAACATTTTGACTGATACATCCTATTTCTAACGATGAACATCTTAGAAAAAAAATATGGATAAATATTCAGACCTTAACTAAAACAAGTAGAGGTGATTTTGTTCCAACTGAAGTGATAAATTTCATTAAGATAGAAATGAAACTATGAAAGGCTACCTGATCATAGTCAATATATCCTGTACTCTCATTTACTCTGTACGGCATTGTCTCAAAGAATATGGACACAGCAGATATTTTCTTGGTGTCAGTCTGCACAAGAGCAAACAGAATAAAAACTTATCTGTTATTCATCACAAGAACAGAGTTTTGGCCTTTGAAAATAACGGTGTCTACAGAGTAAAAGCACTTCAAGCAACAATAACAAACACAAATCAAAAATTTGCAACAGCTGCAAAGTTTCCAGAACACTCCCTATACTTATTGTAAGTTCCTATAAAAGCAAAGAGTTGTCCACTTATAGAATTGATTAGTATCAGTTTTGTACAATGCAGTCGGGTTGTTAAATATTTTCATTTTTCAGAACAATTAAAGCAGTCAATATAAAAGAAAATAGGCCTTTGATAGGAGGAACAAAATTAGTACGATGACTGTTAGAAATAATAAGTTCTAACATTGTTTTGTTTATGAGTGAATATAGGCCATAAGTGTAAACTAAGAAAAGTCTGCTAATTAATTACCAACAACAGAACAAAAGCAATCAATTTCAGCAAATGGGATTTATAAGCACCTGATAACCATGTGACAGATGCCCACCATGAGGTAGATCAAGGGCCATAATTCTCTCGTGAGGTTTCAACAATGCAGTGTAAACTTGAAAGTTTGAAGGGGAACCAGATAATGACTGCACATTGACTGCACAAAATAAGGTAGGTGAAACCTTTAACAAATTTGATATGGTTATCGTATCTGTTATACTTAAATATTCAAAGTCATAAAATGAAACTTTAGCTAAGGTTTGAGTTATATCTACATAAAAAGGATAAGCAAAATGCTTAGCACTGGCTAATTATATAATTAAAATTTATTAAGTCGTATGCATAACTCAATTACCTCCCCATTTTGCAGGATCCAACTGAAAAGCTTCTAATGCACGCTTCTGACATAATCTCTCAGCCATGTCAATGTACCTAATGAGATAAATGCTCAAATTTCACTACATCATAGTTTTAAAACGAAAAATTAACATGAAATCTGCTTTACAAACAAACAAGTTATAGAAGCAATATATGATGCGGGTCTCAATTCTTTTTCTTTTTCAAAGCTTCTGCCTTATTAATGCATTTTCTAATTGGGATAGCACAGAACATAAAAATAAAAAATGGGAAAACAAAATGTGGTTTTCATACTCGTTTCCTCCATAATATCTAGCACCAGGATACCCTTCGCTGTATTTGTTGGTCATGATAGACCCAACAGCTTGCATTACAGACAGTGATGTGAAATTCTCCGATGGTATAAGTTCAAGTCCCTACACATTCAACATTTGAATTTCCCAATCATCACCTTTACAACTCGAAATATATATATGAAGCCTATCATGAAGTCTCTAACCGAATCACAGGAAAAACAAACAAGTTTTCAATTGATTGAACATATACCTTCCATTGCCTAGCTTTCTCTAGTTCAATGATGTCAGCGATCTCGGGATCGATTTCCTCAAGTGAAGCATTCAATTGCTTAATCCACTGAAATAAATATTTTCGAAATAAGACACGCCAAAAACAGAAGAAAACAATGGATCTGCTAAAGCCTAGCAATGAATTCTTATAATCACAGATCCAAACACAACCAAAATGCGATAACGAATGCAGATAATTATATCCTTACAGTGGAACGAGCTTTATCTTTATCATGAAGAGCTTGATTGGGCAAAGAAGACTGCAAAAAAGATCAAACGAAACGTAACATATTTATAAAACGAACAAAAAATTGAGAAATGACAAAAAAGAAAGAAAGAATGAGAAATACCATGTAATAGAGGGAACCGCCATTAACGTTACGCTTGATTGGGTTGTTGAGGGAGGAGGAGAGTCTGCGAAGAGCCATTGAAGTTGCCATCTCTCTCTCTCTCTCTCTCTCTCTCTCTCTCTCTCTTTAGCAAGTGTTCAGTATTTTTATTTTGGTTGGCCAAGACGTGACAACTGACCTGTGATTGTCTGAGTATTGTTGAGTGGGGTTGGTGGTGAAAGATTGATTTATAAAAGGGTAGTGTTCTGTTTCTATGTTATAATTAAAGACAATAAATATTAGCCATTATAAAATTGCGGGCACCGCAAATGGACGAAAAAGTTTGTTTGTAGTGGTATTACGTCACATCGGTTTTCTCTTAAACGATGTCGTTTTTTAAGGTAAGTAGTCTAGGGTAGGTGGTTGGTGTAGACATAGAAATATGACCTAATGGTACGGATGCCTACTGAATTATTCGCGTGTTACTGATTTCTCCTATGAATTCTTAAAATGGTCACTAAACCCCTTGAACTGTTTGAAATTGGCAGCAAGTGACAGAAGGTAGGGGTGGGCACGGTTCGGTTCGGTTCATCCCAAATTAAACCGGTTTAAACCGAATAAGAAATGAGAATCGAACTGAACTGAACTGATTGTAATCGGTTTAGTTCTGTTCGGTTCAATTTGTTTTTGGGCCTAATGGGCCGAATAGCTTAATGAGTCTTTTTAATCAATTTTAAAATTAATGAATAACTTAATGAGCCTAATTTTGACCATTTGAATAGCCCAAAGCCAAATCAACATATTACATAATATAAAAAACATATTAATACTGTAATACATTCCAAAACATATTAATTCATAATAATAAGTTAATAACAAATCCATTCCAAAAATATAAAAAACATATAAATACATTCCAAAATCCAAATTCCTAATTAAAAGTTCAAAATCAGTTGTTAATAATAGTATACTACATAATAATACCTCCCCAAAAATAAATAATCCAACTCCAAATCAAAATTACAATTAAAATAACTCCAAATCAAAACAACTAGTCAACTAAAATAACATTTCAATTCTAGTTTCCACACCACATTCCACATACATAAAACAAAATGCATTCATTTATGTCACTCCATCTGTTGCCTGTAGATACAAACAATTATATATGCATTTGTCATTCAATCTTTACGCTCAATAGAAACAAACAAATAAAATTATAATGAAAAATTATGCATATACCAACAATTAAAGGCTTACCTTCATGGCTTCATTAATCAATCCTCTATAAAACATTTGTCACTCCACTTTCATACTCTATATTAAGATTAAGATTAAAAAAAACAATAAACTTACATAGTAATAAATAACACTACTAAAAAAATGATATAATGTTAAATAGTAAATACTTACCGGTTTCAACATTGATATAAATGTATAATGTTCTAACAAATGAACTGATTCATTTTCATTTTGAGCATGTTCTTAAACATATATACTTTTTTTTTGAACATCATTTCATTAGAAAAAGCCACCAAAGGGCAAAGAAAACAACAACAGTAACCATATTAGAAGGAAGAAGGAATCATCACAAATGAAAGCATAAACTAGACGGTGTTTTACTAGGAAAGACCCTTAAGAGATGTGTACTGATAATGTCAAATTTGACTGTTAAATTTGGTGATATTTATACAATAAATCTGTGCATGTAGTATGTATGTGAAGTAATTATAGGATATATATACACATTCATATATATATATATGGGTCACTTTGATTATTTTTTTAATCTTCTACGGTTCACTTTAATTGTTTATGGGTCACTTTGAAATATATATATATATATATATATATATATATATATTATACATCAAAAATAATTAATCAACGGGCCAAAATCCAATTTTTTTAATAGAAAACTTTGTTAGAAAAGATGGAGAAACAACCCCAAGCACAAACCAAAACAAAACCAGCAAGGATGACAGAGCAAAGACAACAAAGAGCACATCACCACAAAGCGGGACAAAAATAACGCCACCTGACTAGACCACAACTAAGAAAAAAAAACAAAACCCAACCACAAGAAACATAGCAGCACCAAAGCAGTGTACAAACACAAAATAGACTAGCTCCCAAGCACGTTTAACACACCCTAAAAAAGAAACAAAAGCAGCTACTGCAGAACCAAAATCATATGTCTCCAGCCTCCCCATTCCATGAAACCCAAACCAATTAGTGAAACAAATTAGCCATTAACCAAATCAAGTATCAACAGTTCAACAGTTCTCATTAGTCGAATATATATCAAGTATCAACAGTTCAACACTGTCTAATATACATAAACAAAATAAAAATGAAGCTACGAGCCTACAACATATTCGAATCACTAATAGACACAAACAAATGAACAATCACTTTTTGAATCAACATTTGTTAACTAAATCAAGAAAGAAAAGATAAGTAAAAGAAAGAAAAACTAACCAAATCACATATTGGACGAGCTGAAGAAGAGCGGATCGGACGAGCTTAAGGTTTGTTTCGTTGAAGCTTGGCTGGAGATGAAGACGAGCAAATCGAACAAGCAGATCAGAGAAGACAAGAAGGAAATTAGAAGAAGAAGAAATTAGAAAAAGTAGAAGAGAAACTGATAAAGTGACAAACCTTGTAGTGATAAGAGCAAATCGGATGTTGAGGAAGTGAGGAACCGAGTTGAGACGAGCAGATTAGAGGCTGATGAAGCGAGGAAGCGAGGAAGTGAGTTTAGGTGAGTTGAGGAATAGAGATGATGTGTGGTCTGATAAGAGAAACTGAGAAAGAACGCTAGTTTTTTTTTTTTTAGTGTTAAAGGGGGTTTAATCGGTTCCAACCGGTTTTTAGAAAAGCAAACCGGTTTGAACCGAAAACTTTTTCGGTTTTCAATTTTTAAACTGGTTTAAACCGAATATTAATTCTACGAACTGGACCAAACACCCTTTTTTCGGTTCGGTTCGATTCGATTCGGTTCCGAACTTAGTGCCCACCCCTAACAGAAGGGGTGACAGACGTCTATGGCAAATTACACTTACATACCCTAATTATACGCATAATTGTATTAAAACTGACAAAATATAATAATAACATTATACATCCTTTGACCAGTTGACTAATGTCCAAAAAAAAATAGTAATAATAAATAATAATAATAATAATAATAATAACAACATCAACAACAACAATAAAATAATAATAATAATAATAATAAAATTTTAAGGGTACAAATATTGACACCCATAAACCTTATTCGTACACCAATTTTTAAAAGTACACCCATGTCTAAAATTAAAAAAATAAATATTACTATAAGTATCCATCATAATGCCAATAGTACCCTCATTGAAATAAATATATTCATTTTAATATATATTATTTATAAACACTCTTAAATTATTATCAAATCCAATTTATATAAAAAAAATCATATTATTTTTGGAATCAAATTCTATTTTAATGATGGTCTAACTTACTTTTGGAAATATCTCAAATGTAGGAGCCTTATAAAAGGGAATATGTGAAACCGTATAGGAGGTCAAGAGATTTTCAGTATGAAATTATCTTATTTATATAGATATCTTAAACAAATAAAAATTACTGATATCTACGACTATCTTAAAAAAGAAAAACTTGTTGATATCTATGGATATCATTAAAAAATATATATATTTTGATTATTGATAGAGTTTATAACTATACATAAAAGAAAGACAAAAACAATATGATAATCATATGATGATGAGAAAGTCGAAAACTTGAAATAAAATTAGAGTTTAATTAGGGTTTATCATTATTTTTTTTTGAAAGGTAAGTTTTTTTAATAATAAATATAGTTGAAGATATGAGTATAATTAATGAGAGTATATAGTATTTGATTTATTTTTAATTAAAGTAATTTGTCTTTATTGGTAAATTTCTATTGAGAAATTTTTGTAATTAAAATTTTTAATAAAATATGGGTGTATTAATAATTTTAATGGGTGCTAATAACGGCACCATAATTTTAATTATAATGGACGGTGGAGATCCAATCTGAAAATTTAGAAATATAATTTTAATTTATTTTGTTTTTGTTTAATTTCCAGATCTCTTCGAATCTAAAACTTTATATATTTAAGTAAATTGGTTATTAATTTATGTCATGAACCCCGCCTTATATGTTACATTATATACTACAACCCCAAAACACACGTACTGGCTAATGAGATGGAATAAGAATAGTTATGACTAAATAACTATGACTTTTCAAATATTTATTATTATTATTATTATTATTATTATTATTATTATGTACTATTATTATTGTTGTTGTTGTTGTGTGTTATTATTATTATTATTATTATTATTATTGGTATTATTATTAATTTATTATTATTATTGGTATTATTATTAATTAATTAATTTTTTTTATTATTATTAATTTTTTTATATTTTTTGGACATTAGTCAATTGGTCAAAGGGTGAGTGGTGTTATTATTATATTTTTCCAGTTTTAATGCAATTATGCGTATAATCAGGGTATGTAAGTGTAATTTGCCGGGTTTGTTTCCGGAATTCGTACGCAAATCAATTTATCCGAATCGTTTATCCCCCTTTCTTTTATCGATTGGTATTTTGTGAATTTTTTCCCGCTGCATCAATTGGTATCAAAACAAAATCAAAAATCTTATGCAGGCTTGTCAAATGAAGGAAGTCAAAATTCGAGAACGAATTTTCTCCGACATGGAGAGAATGATGCAAGAGCTTTCATTGAAGATATTAGATTTCAAAAATATTTCTATAGTTAATACATATTATTTTATTTCCATTTATTATGTATCATGGGAACACTGTTCCTGATCAACTCTTGTCGAGGATCGGCAGCCACGGTTTCACTCCATTCACCCTGAACGAAGAACCAGTTGTTCTTCCAGTATTTGTTGGAGGAAGGGAAGCCCTAAATGAAGCCCTTATGATCCTTGCTAGATGGGGGTGTGGGTCGCTGGTATACCATTCGGGAATCCAATGGCTAATTGAACTAGATTGAAGATAGAAGGTACCCTCATTGTCTGACAGACTCAAAGTGTAGGAGTTTCAAATTTCTTGTGGGGTCGGGGGGTACATGGCACCAATTTGCTTCCACATATGCCATAGACTCATAAGAACTCCATATGAGTTTGGTGAAAGCTGAGCAGGAGCAATCCCGGCCTCAGCCAGGAATCGGGAGATGAAAGGTTGAAGGGGTAATGTGACCTCAGATGTGAGCATTGTCTCATAGATGGCCACTACACCCCGATGGGGGTTCCAGATTGCACATTGGCCACTCAAGAACAGTTCAGGCTATCGGGGGAGCTCAAACCTTTCACTGTACTTCACTAACTCTGGCTCGTCTACCACATTTACTTTCAAATAGCAGGCGCTGGGATGCTCTGTCGAGAACTTTAAAAGGAAAGCCCGTCGCATCCTGGGAAAATCCTCCATCTTCAGCAATTGGGAAGGGATTTTCAAATCGATTGTAGAAGAATCCTTAGAGCTTTGCATACTTCCTCGACCCAATCTGGTTGTCTTTGACATATCTGGGTATGTATTTGGAGAAGAAACAGTTGGGTTAGCAATGTTTGATTTAAAAGAAGAAGGTTGAAATTCAGGAAGGGCCATTGAATAATCAACACTAAGGGCTACATGGTGAACTAGACAAGAAAAGTCTTGAAAAAATCCCCCTAAAATAGATTCAATTCTAGCAATATTTTCTTTATCGCTTATTTCAATATAATGAATCAACAATTCAATATAACGATGGCGCGTAGCAAAATCCATACCTGATGATTAGTGTGAGATGAAGATCTGGCAGAAACGAAGAACTCTGGAAAAACTTTTGGAGCAGAGAAGAAATTTAGAAGATAAAGAGTTGTGTAATTTGAAAGGAAAGATTGTGTGAGAGGGAAAATGAAAGATTTTGAAAATATTTATAGGCGAAGATGACGTCATGCGAGAGTGGTGGTTGGTGTGTGAATCCTGAAGATCACGCGCCGTTTGAAATTTAAAACCGTTGTCGTCAGTTATGTCATTCGCATCCAATCATCCAGGCAAATCAACCGTTTGTGGCTGAAATTAAAAGTCAGTTGTCCATCATTAATAAGCATTTATGAGCTACTTGACAAAAGGCTCCCGCGTTAAACATGTCTAACCGAGCGAATTATTATTAAGCAAAATGCTTAGTTTGAATGTTTAAGGGGGTATTGTTATTGGTGTAATTTGCTAAAAGATAACGCATCAGCATAAACATCGTGTTACACGGACATGTCAACAAATGTCAACTAAATTGAATCAACCTAAAGTGATCAGAAAATGACCCCACAATACTGGTCAAAGTTACTTAGATGGTCAGGTTGGAAAAACCAGACCACGGTAATTAGATTGATCGGGTTAGCAAGAAAACGATCTGGGGAAACCTAAATGATCGGGTGAAGATTTCTGGTCGGAGGTAAAAGAGATCTGGTCGGGTTTGGAAGACGGTCGGCTAAGCGACACGTGGACAATGTCTATATACGTTCAGATGCTTGGCATATTGATAACATTATTACGACTCAAACACGTAAAGAAGAATCCTCCTCAAATAAGTTTTCAAGAAGCATACTCTAATAAGGAAACAGATTTCCTTAGAGTTATCAGAACCCAAAATAGGCAAAAGTTCTGATGTGATAAAAAGGACTCCAATAAGTCAGAGTTTTATTGATTTATTACTATCTTTCTTTTACTTGTACTCCAAGAATTAGGGTTCTATACATGTATAAATAGACCCTAAAAACACCCAGCAAGGGTTGACGAATTATTAGATACTGGGGAGAGCAAGTAAAGTTGAGTGTGTAATATTCATTTGTGATAGTGGATTTCTTTTTCACCGTCGCTGGCAACCGTGGACGTTTCCCCACTTTGGGGTTTTACCACGTAAAATCTTTTTTGTTTGATCTTTTATTTCTTTTGATTCATTGCTCGATAATTAATTCAACATATTTTGTGTGACGTGTGATCTATTTTACGTAATCCAAAAATCACCGTCAACAAGTTTCATTCCAATCTGCATCAGAGTTCCAAAGGAAAAAAAAATGATATATATTTTCATTACCTCCAATACTTCAAAGACCAATGTGGTGTCTTTTACCCCTGTCTAATATAATTTAATAGTAAAAACGTTTATTCAGTTTATCAATGTCATACGTTCTATATACTACTATTAAAATATATATATATATATATATATATATATATATATATATATATATTTTGTTTGGACAAAGAACAATATGATGTCAAGTAGTAACGAAATTCAACCTAAAAAAAGTAGTCGACCGATTTAACAAAGTTCACATAATAGTAATTAATTAAATTCAATGTCGGCAAACTTAACAATGCTACTAAATTCCAACACAATGTTCAGAAGAAATCAAAATTATTAACAATTTTTTTTAATGAAATGGACTACAAATACTAAGCAAAATCTTCACATCCTACGTATTAAGCACCAAACACACACACCACCTCTGAATGGGAACCGTAGAGATAGAGGCACCACCACCACCAACAGTAGACGAAGAAGATGAGGTCTCTCCGGTAGAACAAGTACGGTTAACCGTACTCAACACGGACAACCCTTTGCTTCCGGTATGGACCTTCCGTATGTGGTGTCTCGGTCTCTTATCATGCGCGCTTCTTTCTTTCCTCAACCAATTCTTCTCTTACCAGAAGGAGCCTCTAGTGATAACCCAGATCACCGTCCAGGTGGCCACTCTCCCCATCGGACGGTTCATGGCGTCCACTCTTCCCAGGACCAAGTTTCGAATTCCTGGATTGGGGTCCAGAGAATTCTCTCTCAATCCGGGACCGTTTAACATGAAGGAACATGTGCTGATTACTATATTCGCAAATGCTGGAAGCGCTTTTGGGAACGGCTCAGCTTATGCGGTTGGGATCGTGGATATAATAAAGGCTTTTTATTTCAGGAATATCTCTTTCTTCTCTGCTTGGCTTCTCATCATCACTACACAGGTCTTCTTCTAGCTGCTAGTCTACTACTATACTACTTGTGTTGTGTTAGTTTTATATATTTTGTAATTTTTTCTTCAATGCATGTATGCATGCGCGCGTGCAGGTTTTGGGGTACGGTTGGGCGGGGCTGCTAAGGAAGTACGTGGTGGAGCCGGCGCATATGTGGTGGCCGAGTACTCTTGTCCAGATCTCTCTATTCCGGTAAATATATATCTTCAATTTTGGACATTGATATCATCCCAAATTAATGATCATTTTTCCTCGTGTAATTATATATTTTAAAAATGAATACGTTAGCCTTAATTTTTCAAGTAAGGATACTTTGAGTATTTGACCAATGAATTTTTCATCTCCTCTTGAAGGGGGGTGGTGATGATTTTCCCTAGGATCACTTTTGTCTTCTGCAATTCATATATAATTAAGGTGATCACTTTCACATAAAACAGTGATTCCCGGTGGCAATATTTGGGTTTTCGCAAAAGTCTAAACAAATCCACTTAGACAAATCATTATTTTCTTATAAAACATGATAAATTTTATTGATTTCTCTAGTATTATTATAAATGATCACTTGTACGTCTATATTCTTGTTAATCAGTTGACTTAATTAGTACTCATCCTAACCAATAACTAGTAGAAATTGATTGAGAAAGCAACCCAGTTTTACATCGTACGGACATGCTTTCGCTTTATTAGAAGGCAGGCCAAATCTTTTGGACCGACCTTTTTTTTTTCTTATTATAGGAATCCCGAAATTTATTGAATAATGTCATCAAATACAAAATAATAATTATATATATAAAAATAAAAATAAAATAAAAAAAGCAGGCCAGACACTAACATAACCACTGTATATAGAAATAGCATATTTAGCCTGAGTCATAAACAAAATATAAATTGCCCAAAATCAAAGACTAACTAATAATATGCATTAATTGGTCTGTTCCAAATGATGTGGCACGTGAAGTGTCAACATCACATAAATCACGGTGATTTATGTGATGTTGACACTTCACGTGCCACATCATTTGGGATAGAATTTAGAAAAAAAAAAATTGAAACATCTAGCATTACTCATTAACTCACAGACATTATGTCCTTATTCTAACAAGAAAACATAACATATCCTTATTCTATTTTGGCTGCATTCATTTGTCTGATTAAATGTCTAAGCAAAAATGACTTCTTCTTCGTATTTTAAACCCCAACCCCCCCCCCCCCCCCCCCATAAAATCATATCATATTCGATAAATGATATAATCTTCGTCATATTTAATAACATTGTATATTCTTTCTGGACTTTCAGGACATTGCACGAAAATGAAAAGAAGGATGATGATGGAAAGCATCGTCTATCACGAGTGAAATTCTTTGTGATAGCATTAGTTTGTAGCTTCTCCTGGAAGTTATTCCCCGGTTATCTCTTCCAAACCTTACAAAACATAGCATGGGTCTGCTGGGCTTTTCCAAAGTCAGTCACGGCCCACCAACTTGGGTCAGGCCTGAGCGGGCTGGGGCTCGGTGCCATAACTCTTGACTGGACAGCAGTTGCTTCTTTCTTGTTCAGCCCTCTCATCTGTCCCTTCTTTGCCATCGCAAATGTCTTCGTTGGTTATGTGCTCATTATGTACCTAGTCACACCAATGGCTTATTGGGGCCTCAATTTATACAGTGCTACTACATTTCCCATATTTTCATCGGATTTGTATACTGCACAAGGTCCAGAGTATAATGTTAGTTTGATTGTCAATGAAAAGTTTGAGTTGGATTTGGCGGCATATGAGAAGCATGGGAGGATCCATTTGAGCACCTTCTTTGCTGTCACGTACGGGATTGGCTTTGCCACTATTGCATCTACACTCACTCATGTGGCCTTGTTCTATGGAAGGTAATGTTTTCTTCACATAACTGATCAGGCGTGGGATCTTACATGTTTTTTCATAAAGAATTATAACGTTGCAGGGAGATTTTAGATCGTTACCGGGCTTCTTCCAAGGGAAAGCAGGACATCCACACAAGATTGATGAAGAATTACAAGGATATACCTTCATGGTGGTTTTATGTGCTTCTTGTTGTGACAATTGCAATCTCTCTTGCACTCTGCATCTTCTTGAAAAAGGATGTTCAGATGCCATGGTGGGGACTAATATTCGCAGCCGCCATAGCCTTCATTTTCACCCTTCCAGTCAGCATCATCACTGCCACAACAAATCAAGTAATTAATTACCTAGCTAAGTATCTGTTTTAGTAGTTATTAACCTCTATTTATTATGTTATAATTATATATGATAATTTTTGCAGACACCGGGACTGAATATCATCACGGAGTACATAATGGGAATGATATATCCAGGAAAACCCATAGCAAATGTCTGCTTCAAAACCTATGGCTATATGAGCATGACTCAAGCAATTTCTTTCCTTAGTGATTTCAAGTTGGGTCACTACATGAAGATCCCTCCAAGATCAATGTTCCTAGTTCAGGTACTTTCACTTCTCTCTATAGTCCGATCAACTCTTTCACAATCCTCATTTTGTGACATTATAAGACTATCTCTATAATATTTTAAAGCAAAGCAAAACTGTTCAGAATTTATTTTTTCTACTTTATATGCCATTTAACTGTTATATTGTTGGCATTTCAGTTTCTGGGAACCATCATTGCAGGAACAGTCAACCTGATTGTAGCATGGTGGCTTCTATCTTCAGTTGAGAACATATGCCAACCAAATTTCCTCCCACCAAACAGTCTCTGGACATGCCCCAACGACCGTGTCTTCTTCGACGCTTCTGTTATCTGGGGTTTGGTTTCGCCCATGAGAATCTTCGGTTCTGAAGGAAACTACTCAGCTCTCAACTGGTTTTTCCTAGGAGGACTAATAGGACCCTTCGTGGTATGGCTCTTACACAAATCATTCCCCAACCAGTCCTGGATTCGTCTCATCAACCTTCCGGTGCTCCTCGGTGCAACGGCTTCGATGCCTCCCGCGACAGCGCTGAACTACAACTCCTGGATTTTGGTCGGAACCATCTTCAACTTGTTCGTGTACAGGTATAGAAAGAAATGGTGGCAGAGGTACAACTATATCTTGTCAGCTGCCCTGGATGCTGGGACTGCGTTCATGGCGGTTCTGATTTATGTTTCTCTAGGGATGGAGAATGTGAATCTGCCCTGGTGGGGTTCCAACCCTGACATTGATCCCGAGCACTGTGAGCTAGCTAAGTGCCCCACCGCCAAGGGTATTTCAGTTGATGGGTGCCCCATATTTTAACTACTCTCACATTTCCTTCAGTTATGTATATTTGTATATGTAATGAGACCATCTCTTATAAAGTTATAAGCATTCATTATGTAACTAGTAAGAGTAATATTGCAAAAAAAAATAAAAAAAATTATCAATGGTATATATAAATATAGTTTTCTTAGCTTGACAGTACGTAGTTTTACCAATTATTCATAATATAACAGCTAGCAATACCAAAATAAGTTGATTAACCTCATAATTTTTAATCTTTCAATACAATCAAGAATGATTATTTTAATTTACTGTAAAAACAAACCCTTAACAATGAGAGGTGCTGTCCAAATATTGGTTCCCCATGAATAATAATATGATAAGTCATACAGTCATGTTAGTAAACATCAAACGTAAGAGTCATGTTAGTGAACATCAAACGTAAGAGTTTGAACCGATAGGAAATGACTTAATAACATTATTAAAACACTCTAATATTACACCTCCTCACATGTTAGACCGACAGGCTTGGAACTAACAATAGTATTAAGCCCTTTGTCAGATTGACGGATTGACCTTTACAATAGTATTTAAGCATTCTGCTAGATTGAAGGGTTTAACATGTGAACCAATCTCAAATAGAGATGTAGATTGCAGAATAATACATAAACAAATGCATGTGAGATGACTCAAACCTGGACTCCTTGGTCATACTCATACAGATGCCTTGATACCGTGATAGAGAAATTGGCCGGTAAACTCTATTCACATTATTATTATTATTATTTTGAAGTATTACATAAATTCAGGATTTTAGAGGAAGATGGAGGGCTCGAACCCACATATCAAAACCTATATTGTTGGTGTGAGGGGTTTATCACTTGACGAACCTCATCTAGTCTTTTTTTTTTTTGTGAAACTTCTATTTCACATTATTGAATAGATACTGTTGATGGTGATTTTTGGTTAGTCACTTGGTCAACGTTTGAATGTGATGATATGTAAATCAAGCAATAATAATAAACGAATAATGAAAGAGATTTTACAGAGAAACATTCACAGGTGTCCCTAGGCAACGAGAAAGGGTTTTTCACTATGAAAAAAGAATGGTTACAGACCTCTAATCTCTCACTCTGCCTCCCTTTTTCGATCCCCTTTACAATAATTTTCTAGTTATATTTATACAACATTCTCTAGGGTTTTTGGTGTATGAGTGGAGGATGGTTGAGTCCGACTTAAATGCTCATTTTCTAGATTATCTTGACTTCTTTTCTATTTCGGACTGCTTTGTAATTAGAGTGGTTGTTTCAAAGTGTGATTAGCATTCCTGATATCTCGGAAAAGATCAGGTTGTTTCCTCTTCAATCGGATGTGTTTTAGTCTAACTGTGATGTCCTGCTATATTTGACCAAATAAATCTTCCTTGTAAAAGGTAAGCTTGTCATGGATTTATTTCTTCTTTGGCCAAGTGGATTCTGGCAAGCAGAATCCATATTCATCAAGGTCTCCGTATGTGATCCATCTGTTAAGTGTTCAAACTGGGTGACGTGTCCTGTGTTGGCATCCTTTTGTTTTATCCATGTGACACGTCATTCGGGTCAATTTTATGTACAACAATACCCCCTTAAATATCTGAGCCGAGTATTTCTCTTGTCCCAGAAACTGCCCGGGCAACTAGTATCCCGAGTATCTGGTATTCAGAAAAACTTTTTGCCGTGTGTACTCGGCGGTAGGTATTTAAACTGAATCTCATCCGTTGTTTTCCTCGTCATAAATGTAATTAATTACGCCTCCATTAATTTCTTGTATTAATTTTCGCCGTAGAAATCCTGTTATGTATGATGATTATGACTTTATTGACAGTGACGTTTGAGGGCTTAAAGCTATTTGGTCATGCCACGTGTCATCTCTTGAGAGGGATTGTCAGGCTTTTTTATGGAAGGACGTGATCTTTCTGCTCCCACGTCACTTATGCACGTCGCTCGAGTTTCCTACCCTTTCTTGGCATGATGTCTTCTAGGTTTAACTCAAATTTTAATTTTGTATTTATCCCTAGGTGGAGACCCTTTTTATCTTCATTTTTCTTTTCTCAAAAAACAAATTTCTTCGAAGTACTGTGGCCTTTCCCAGAAACTCGAAATTCTCAACGCATTCTCCAGAAATTCCGAACTCCCATGCCTTCAATCTAACTTTCCAAGTGATTTAATTTCTACTTCTTTTCCCTTTTTTTCGTCGTTATTTTCTTTGACTATGCTAAAGCAAGTTTTCAGGTGAGAGCCATGGATTCTGAAGCCAAGCACCGTATTTTTGTAAAGATGATGATCGCAATCGAACGAGGAGATGCCTTTTCGATTGAGCCTTTTAAAAGACTGTTTCATCTCTAATCCTCCAATCAGCCCCCTTTCTTAACGGCAGACAGTTCTGGATTTGGGATTGACATTTACCCTGACCTCATCCCACACACTGGTGGTGCCAACTCCGGTAATGACAATCCTCAAACTAACCCTTTTGTTTCCTCTTGTAGTGATATCTGTTCACCAATGACTAAGTCAAAGCACACCTCTCACACACGCCTGAATGACACCATTCCTTGGGGAGTCAGGATTAAGCGTCAGGAAGTCCTCGAGTCCGATATTGAGGAAGAGCATAGAGACATCCACATTCCCTTCTCGACGCAACAAGCTTGCGTGTATGGTTGTGAGCCGAATGTAGTTGGGGAAAGAGAGTTGAGACAATATACTGGCAAGTTTGATCTGAACAAAGACACCATCCAACTGATGCATGCTGGAGATAGAGCCGCTTGGAATCCCCCGCTTGGGGCTGTGGCGATATATGGTGCAATGTTAAGTTACGGCGTGACTTTACCGTTCCAACCTTTCATTGCTCGCTTCCTCGCTGAAGGCCTACATATCTCTGGCTCAGCTCGCCCCGAATAGTTATCAGATCCTTATGTGCATGTGGTGCATATGGCATAGATTAGGCTTACCTACACCGAGTCCGAGAGAAATCAGACACTTCTACACTCTCAGACAATCTGGTCGATCAGGTACGTTTTTCTTCTCTCCAATCATCCTGATTATTGGATCCCCAAGGGTGTAATTTCCTCTAAGACTATCCAAGTTTCTCTCGATGAGAAGATGAAGGGTTTTGTCTGGGTCTTCCATCTTCTAATAAATTCTGGAAGAATAGTTGATTCTTCGTTGGAGGAAATTGGGGTCAAAGAGTCTCTTGTGATGTTCTCGACCAGCAAGTTGAGTGTTGGGTGCCCTGGTTCTTTACATCTCTGGAGTCGTGGAACAACACCCCTCATCCCCCCTTTTACAGCTACCGAGTTAATCGTCTTATATAGGGTAGCAGTGCAACCCTTAGAAAATAAGGGTAAATCTTTTCTCCTGGATGAGGAGATGATGATCAAGGCCAACTTCTTTCCACAGCTCTCGGCTAACCGCAAGTGGAGTGAGTTCCATTCATGGTGCTTTCTTTCTTTCCACAGTTTTTCTTCAACTATAGCTCTATTTTTTCCAGTGTATGACACTACCGTCGTTTGCGACTTGCAAGCATGCCAAGTGAAATCTGTCACCGAGGCTAACCATATAAAGGCTTTGAGCCAAAAAGCGAGTGGGATAACTCCCGCACAAGGCTTTAAGAGTGAGACCGAAGAGGATTCTGAATAAGCTGCTGAAGCTCCTCAGTCCTGGGTGAGTGCCGGACATACATCTTCCTTACGGTTTCCTATGCACTTATGGTTATGACTTATGGTTTCCTTACGGTGGCGGCTCAACAACACATATTCCTTACGCTTTCCTATGCACTTGCACTCTGGCACTGTGCCAGCCCAACCACCACAGCTTTTTGATTTTCAATTAGGATTTTGATTTTTATTAATTTAAATGGTATCTGTCTATACACCTCTCTGGATGACTTGATTCAATCTCTCTTACTTGAGAGTCATTTGTCTAGTTATTTATCGGTGGGGCTTTCTATTCACATTTATAAATGTATAGCCAAATTTCACTTTAGTCTCTAAGATTTTGCCAAATATCACTTTTTACTCTATACCATAAAAACCAACAAATTCAAATTATATTAAAATAAATTATTATAATCAAATCAAATATAAATATATATAGTTTTTCTCTCATCATGACGAACTGATTTTATTTATATCAGTTCCACAACTATTAACCAGATGTACTCGGGAAAGGAAAAGGTAAAACCGTCGAGTCCTCAGCCTCACCACCCCCACAGAATGTTTCTCCTCCGGTCGTTGAGGAGGTTGAAGTGGAAGATCCTGAAGTCGATTTAGACACTCAGAAGAGGTCTGGGAAGAGAAAAGATGATGATCCAATAAGCCAGCCAGCCCCCAAAGTTCCCCGAGTAGTTGCATATGTGGACTCTTCTTCTTCCGGGGGAGAGGATGCGCACGGCGATACAAATGTTCCTACAACCTCAGAGGCACCTACAGACGAACTCTTAGCAGAGCACCCGGGAATAGACCTTGAGAGTACCATTGAGACTGAGCGCATTGTTTGGGATAATCAAATTCCACCCCTCATTCCTGAACCGTAAACATCTTTGCCTGTTGTGGGTTCTGCCATCCCCGTCATGGATATTCCCCCCGGTCCTTCGATCACGGGTGTTGGAGACTCTACCCCTCATCGGATTTCTTCTAGACCAAGTTGGTCGAGTTCTTCAGGTCGGCCTAAAGAGGGCATGTCCCCCGGGGAGATACTCAGAATTATGGCTTCTAGACAAGCCTACATTGGCGAAGACAAGTGGAGTCAATTCAGATCCGGTTCCACTAACGCCCGCATCCAAAATTTTTACAATAGTTCAACCTATGTAAGTTGTGATTATTTAGTTTGTTTAAACTTACCATTGGCTGCTTGTTGATTATAACATTTCATACGTGCCGATGGTTACCGAATTGGCTGACACTTTCAACACCAGCATTGGCCAGGCGAACAAGATCAGACGCTTGGAAGCCGAGCTGAAGGAAAGCAATAAAGCTCGCACCAAAACAAAGCAGCTTTGCCGAGAGAAACTTGAAGTGAATCAATAATTTATGGACAGATGTTTGGCCGCTCAATTAGAGGCTGACCAGAGAGCTTCGATTGTTAAAGCTGATGCCAAGTCTCTCAAGGACCTTTTCACCACGGCCCAAAAGTCAATGCTACAGGCCAAGCAGAAAGCTGAGGACACCAAAGCCACTTACGAGCAAAAGCTCAAAGATTTGGGTTGCCAATCCCTCACCATTAAGGCACTATCGAAGGAAGCCCGTCTTGAGCTGGAGATTCAATGGGTAGACTGTTTCAAGAGTGTAAGTTCCTCACTTTTTGATTGGCTTATTTTGTTGACAAACCACACTTAGGGCTTAAATGTGTAAGGGTAGTTTAGGCCGTCTTTGTTCGTGATCAAGCTCAAGTGTGCTTTAAAGGTATATCTCTTACTTAACTCTCTTTGAAAAGACTAGTAGTACACACACACACTATCATGCATGTCTTACATATCTTGCACTTGTGTTTCAATCTTTTCTTTTTGTGTGTTCTTCATCACACTTCTCACACATGCACCTTGGTGTTAGCTCTAAGTGTGTTCATGGTCTTTGTTATTCGTTTTCCGTTGTGTGTTCAGAAAATTCCGTGCCTACACGTTGGTGTGTTTTTTCTTGGCGTGAAGAGTGACCTTCCCCATAAGAGGTCTCTGCTACACGGGTAGTGCACGGGTTACCTACCCGTGCAATTACCCGTGCAATGAGAATTGGTGTCCTCGGGTCTCCATTCTGCACGGGTTTGTGCACGGGTTACTTACTCGTCCAGTTACCCATGCAGTTACCCATCCACTGATGTTGACTGCCTCGGGTTGGTGCAACTGCACGGGTAGTGCACGGGTCTCTTACCCGTGCAGTTACCTGTGCACTTAATCTGTTTTGTGCCTGTTTTTGCCAAAACGACGTAGTTTCATTTAGGGCTTCTATATATATGTTCCTTTCTCTTCCAACTCATTTTTTAGAGCTTTAAAACCCCTTTTTAGTGAGAGAAAGTGTTCCTTTGATAGAGAAGCTCCAAGAACCAATTTTTACTCAACCAAACTCATACCCATGTGCATCTAGCTTCATTCTTGCATCTATTCTTCATGGGTCTTCATGCCTCTCTTGACTAGGTAATTAACTATGAACTAAAACTTCTTGTTTCATCTTTATGTTCTTAGTTTACCTAGGGTTAGCAATTATTAGTTGATTAATTGCATGTTTAATTTGTTTAGCATGATTTGAGTATGTTTGTGACTTTGTTTGTAGGTAGAGATTGCATGTTTATTGATAGCTATCTTTTAGGACAATTTTGCCCTTTAGCTAAATCTTCATGCATTTGCATTTAGATATTGATATCTAGGATTTGCACTTATTGACACATTTAAATCCTTAGATAAGCATTTAGTGTAGCCTAGCATTAATTGCATGATAGGATATTTTTACATATTCACATAGGTTGCTTAATCTCTTTATGGATTGTTAAGCTTTGTGACTAAGTGGATTAGTGCACAAGCTTTTGGTCTAGAATCGTTATTAAAGGCCCGTTGGGTAGAGAGAATGGGTTAGTGATAAAAAATGGTGTGACTTGAGGTCAACCTAGGTTGTAAACTTTCTTTCAAATGGTGGATTTGATGACCGTGTATGGCTAGAAGGATAGCCCGTGTGTTTTTGCCCAGTTGGAGGGTTTCTCACGTAAATCAATCCTTGTGTTTTTTAGTGTTTTCCGCATGTGTATTTTGGATTGATTAATTGCTAATATGGGGTAGCATTATTAAAATTGATTAAGTTGAAGATTTGGTAATAAATCAACTAAAACCTATTCACCCCCCCCCCCCCCCCCCCATCTAGGTTAGTAGACACACGCTTTAATAGTATTTTCAATTGGTATTAGAGCAGGTTCCTAAACATACCTAGGAGATCCTTGTTCTTTTTGTGTCTTGCATCTTGCATTTTCGTTGTTGTTTGTTGCATACATTAGCATTCATCTCATTCATACCCAAACACTATGAGTGGGAACGGAAGTGGGAATGAGGGAGCTTCTAGCACAAGACCCCTTTTGCTCACCGGAGTAAACTATGCCACTTGGAAAGGTAAGATGGAGTCTTAAATTTGCCAAATAAATGACCGAGCATGGATGGCAATTGAAGATGGCTACACTCCTCCGGAAAAGACTCTTGCAGATGAAAGTGTAGTTCCCAAGCCAAAGTCGGAATGGTCAACTCAAGAGTTCGAAGCATCCAAGTGGAACAACAAGGCCCATGAGGGAACCGATGTGGTCAAGGACTCCAAGCTTCGAGTCCTCCAAACACAATTCGAGCAAATTAGAATGGAGGAGGATGAGTGTTTCAACGACTTTCAAGTGAAGTTGATGGACATAGTCATTCAAAGCCATCAACTTGGTGACCCCTATTCGGATAAGAGAATCAAGCAAAAAATTATGAGGTCGCTTCCGGTAAGATTTGAGTCAAAAGTGACGGCACTTGAGGAGAATAGTGATTACAAGAACATGAAGCCAAGTGAAGTTATAGGAAGAATTCTAGCATATGAGTCTAGGTGGACTCCTACACCTATACCTTCCAAGAAGCAAAATAGCATTGCTTTGAAGACCTCCAAGATTAAGAAGGGTGAGAAAGACTCGGATGAGGAAATGGCCCTCATGGTGAAAAGATTCAAGAAGTTCATCAAGTTTGAGAAGAAGGGATTTGGATCCAAAGGAAAGGAAATGAAGAAGAAAACTCATTTTAAGAAGTTTGAGTCAAGTGAAGACAAGCCCATAAGAAAAGGGATTCAATGCTTCGAATGTGGAGGCTTCGGACACATCTCCACAGATTGTGGCAATTTAAAGAACAAGAAGAAAGGAAAGGCTATGGCCGCCATGTGGAGCGATTGTGATGACTTGGAAGAACAAGGAGAATCCTCGGATGATGAAGACTATGTGGCAAACTTTATTGCCTTCGCATCTTCTCTCAAGAGTAAGAAAGCAAGAGATGAGGAAGAAGAAGAGAAACAAAGTGAAGATGACTCAAGTGATGGTGACTCTTCATCCCATTCAACAAATATGGATGTAGGAAGAATGGATCATGAAGGGTTCATTGAGCATTTTCAAAGCTCAAGATTGAAGATGAAGAAAGAGATTCAAAGGCTAAAAGGAGAGAATCTCAAACTATCTACCGAAGTTACTCACTTAAATAAAGAAGTGAAGATAGCCAAAAGGAATGAGGAATTGATGGAAAAGGAGCTTAAAAGAGCTTAAAGAAGCAAGAGAGATTATTGCTAAGATGATTTCAAGCACGAAGAAACTTGACCACATGTTGGGAGTTGGCAAGAGGCCAAGTGATAAGAAAAGTCTTGGCTATGAAGATAATAAGGAGACCTCATCCTCAAGCAAGACTGTATTTGTCAAGAGCTTGGATATCAAAGAGCATTCACCTCCACAACATTCTAGAAAGAAGATTGAACTAGGAGAGTGCTCTAAGGATTCCCAAGTCAAGGTGGTACAAGGGAAACAAGCTCAAGCTCAAGCTCAACCAACAAAGGTTCATCAAGCAAGTTTTCCTCAACCCAAATACCACCAAGTCAAGAAGCAATTCATACAAGGTCAACCAAGGAGGCAAGCTACTCCAACTCAATAACAAAGAATGAGAGAACCAATCCAACATCAAAGACAAGCTCAAACATATGAGAAAACCCCTTTGTATTCACAAGGGCATGATATGTCTTCTTATTTCATTCTCACTTGTCATTTTTGTGGTGTTGAATGTCACATTAGACCTAATTGCTTCAAATACATTAAAATATGTAAAATCAAGAGCATGATTGAAAGAAATAGAGCTATAGCCAAAATGCATGTTTCTAGGAAATCTAGAGCCAATTTGCGTGATCCTAGGAAATCTATAGCCAATATAACTATGACCACTAGGAAAGAGAACATTTCACCTAGGTGGATTAGAAGAGATGATTATTTTTGCTATGTGGCTCAAATTGCCTTGAAGGCAAATGCCTCCAACACTTGGTATTTGGATAGTGGGTGTTCTAGGCATATGACGGGAAACAAGAGTTTCTTTAAATATCTTGTTATGGAGGATGGAGGATTTGTCACCTTTGGTAATGGATCTAGAAAGAAAGTCATACGGAAAGGAACCATTTCCATTCCCGATTTACCCTTCTTGTCCAATGCTTTACTTGTTAATGGCTTGCAAGCTAATCTTATAAGCATTTCTCATCTTAATGATGATGGACTCTCCGTCTTGTTTAACAAAAATGATTGCTCTATTTTAATGCCAAATGGACAAATCTTGCTAAAAGGAAAGAGATCTAGTGACAATTGTTATTGTCTTGAAGCTAGTGTTATCTCTTGCAATATGTCCAAATGTGAGGAAGTTGAGTTGTGGCATCAAAGACTTGGCCACATGAACTATCCAGATTTGAGGATCTTAGACAGGTTCAAGGTTGTGTGTGGCCTCCCTAAGCTTAGAAAGAAAGTCGATGGCGTTTGTGGACCTTGTCAGCAAGGGAAACAAACCAAAAGTATGCACAAGAAAGGCAAGTATCTCGCCACTAAGGAGCTATTAGAGCTTCTACATATGGACCTTATGGGTCCCATGCAAACCGAGAGTCTCGGTGGCAAGAGATACATTTTTGTTTGTGTAGATGATTTCTCTAGGTTCACATGGACTTATTTTCTTAGAGAAAAATCTGAAACTTTTGAAAAAATTTAAATGCTTTGCTCTAAAATTCAAAATTAAAAGAACTCACCCATTCAAAGCATTAAAAGGATTAGGAGTGACATGGGAGGGAATTTGAGAATGCTTGTTTTGAAAGCTATTGCAATAGCTTAGGCATTTCCCATCAGTTTTCGGCTCCTAGAACACCTTTACAAAATGGGGTGGTTGAGAGGAAGAATAGGGTCCTTCAAGAGATGGCCTGTGTGATGTTGCTTAGCAACAATGTCCCTAGAAACCTTTGGACCAAAGCCCTCAATACGGCTTGCTACATAGGAAATAGAGTCTTTCTAAGGCCCGGTACTAGGCAAACCTCATATGAATTATGGAAGGGTAGGAAGCCAAATGTTAGCTACTTCCACTCATTTGGGAGCAAATGCTATATTCTAAATGACCGAGATCAACTTGGCAAGTTTGATGCTAAGAGTGATGAGGGAATTTTCATTGGCTATGCCCTTAATAGTAAGGCCTATAGAGTTTTCAATTTAAAAACTCGAAGTGTCATGGAATCATCTAATGTTGTCATAGATGATTGTAGGCCCAAGATTAAAGATCATGATGAGGAGGTTATTGTGATTGATGATTCTCCCTTGGAGAAGAATGGTGAGACTTCAATTGATGTGAAGTCAAGTCTTGATGAAGAAGTCCTTCAACCTCTTAATAGAGATCCATCTTTGGACTCTAAAGAACCCGCTCCATGGGTTAGACATCTCCACAACAAGAATGACATTCTTGGAGATGTAAATGAGGGTGTTAGGACTAGGCGTCAAATAGCTAATCAAATTAGCTATACTTGTTACACCTCTCAAATTGAACCTAAAAGGTTGATGAAGCCTTGAATGATGAGTTTTGGGTTCTTGCCATGCAAGAAGCGTTAAACCAATTTGAAAGAAATGAAGTTTGGACTCTAGTTCCTAGACCCAATGACACAAATGTCATAGGCACCAAATGGGTGTATAGAAACAAGTCGGATGAGGATGGCAATATTGTGCGCAACAAGGCTAGACTTGTAGCATAAGGATACTCTCAAATTGAGGGTATTGACTTTGAGGAGGCTTTTGCTCTGGTTGCTCATCTTGAGTCCATAAGACTTCTCTTATCCATATCATGTGTGCACAAGTTCAAATTGCATCAAATGGATGTTAAGAGTGCCTTTCTCAATGGTTTCTTGCATGAGGAAGTGTTTGTTGAACAACCCAAGGGGTTTGTGGATCCACACCACCCCAACCATGTCTATCGCCTCAAGAAGGCTTTATATGGGTTAAAATAAGCACCGAAGGCTTGGTATGAGCGCCTAACTCTTTATCTTGTTGACAATGGTTACTCAAGAGGTAGTGTTGACAAGACTTTGTTCATCAAAAGCAACAAAAATGAGCTTTTTATAGCTCAAATATATGTTGATGATATTGTGTTTGGCTCCACAAACAAGTCAAGGTCCAACAATTTGTTGATGTCATATCTCATGAATTCGAGATGAGTTTGGTTGGTGAGCTAAATTACTTCATAGGCTTGCAAATCAAGCAATTGCATGATGGGATCTTCATATCCCAAGCTAAGTATGTAAAGAACCTAGTGAAGACGTTTGGCCTTGAGAATGCCAAACATTGTGACACACCCATGAGCACCACCTTGAAACTAAGCAAGGATGCTATTGGCAAGAGTGTGGACCAAAGTCTTTATCGTGGCATGATAGGTAGCTTGCTTTACTTGACCGTAAGTAGGCCCAATATAGCCTTTAGTGTGGGTGGGTGTGCTAGGTACCAAACGGATCCTAATGAGTCACATCTCTCCTCTGTGAAGAGAATCATTTGATATGTGAATGGGACATCCAACTATAGGATATGGTACTCTTTTGACACTAATGCTAGCTTCGTTGGCTTTAGTGATGCAGATTGGGCAGAAAATTGTGATGATAGGAAGAGTGCATCGGGTGGTTGCTTCTTCCTAGGCAATAACTTGATCTCATGGTTTTGTAAGAAGCAAAATTTCATCTCTCTATCCACAGCTGAAGCGGAATACATAGCCACCGGGAGTGCTTGCACACAACTCCTTTGGATGAAGCAAATGCTTGTGGACTATGGCTTTGATCAATGTACTATAACCCTTTATTGTGATAATATGAGTGCAATTAACATTTCAAAGAATCTGGTTCAGCACTCTAGGACAAAGCATATAGACATTAGGCATCATTTCATTAGAGAACTAGTTGAAAACAAATGCATTGCACTTGAGCATGTGGGCACTAATGATCAACTAGCGGATTTATTTACAAAGCCCTTAGACTCAACTAGGTTTAAGTCACTTAGTAAGTCTATTGGGATTTGTCATATGCCTTGATGAGTTTTGGTGATTGACCCCATATGGGGAGCTCAAGCAAAGAAAGCAACCTTGCATAGTTGAAATAAGCAAAAATTTGATCAACTTTATGCTTCTTCATTAATTGCTTGAGTATTTTGGTTGTGCTTATATATTATTATATAGCTTTTTATTCAATAAGTGTGCCTTGCTTTGTTTATAATCCATGTCATATCTATGTTCAAACATGCATTTTTGGACTAGGAGATTTGATTGGGAAGTACATTTGAATGACCTATAATTTATCTCCATTACATGTGAACTTGATTTTGACATGCTTAAATATTATGCATGAATTATATGTGTGTAAATGTGCGTGGAAGCAATTGACAAGGCTAAAGTCAATCAGGACCTTGTGTCCATTCAATAAATAAGGATGTCTCATCCAATTTAGCATTGTCTCTCTTTTTAATGGTTGAGCAAGACACCAATCAATAAGGATTTTATATCCATTCAACTAATAAGGATTTTATATACAAGTCTTGATTAACCATTAAGAATTGACATCATTGCTTGTGTGTGTTACAATATTTTAAAGTTATATCTTGTTTATTTATGACAAAAGGGTACAAATTGATTTGAATTCTTTTGGAAACCTTTTGATGTTCACTTTGCCAAATACCATTTGCTTGATCTTTGATGTTGCATGTCTTACATCCAAAGCAACTAAGTCACACATTTTTCTTTAAAATAAATCCTCCTTGATTCTCTTTATATTAATTAAGTTGCATAAAGTTGTTGTATATGATTATGCACTTATCTTGCAAATAGCTCTCTTTACTAAAGTAACCCATTTGGGGAATACTCTTTTGCCTATTTCATGACAAAAAGGGGGAGTAGTGTTGGTGGCTATGAGTGTTGCATCTTAGGGGAGAATTATGCTTTGAGGGGGAGTAACCTATTTAGGGGGAGCATTTTCATTGCACTTTATTGCATGGTTTATTATGTCCGTTAATGCAAACGCTTGTATTTCTTTATTTCACTTGATCACCTCACATATACTTGTTTTGGAAAGTGTAGTTTCTTTGTTTTGCAGGGATGGCTATTCTACAAGAGATCGAAGACTTGAAGATCTAGATTTCAGGTATCTATTTGTAATGTAGAATAACTTTTGTTGACCTCCTGTTTTTAATTTTGTTTTGTGAGGATGATTTGTAAGTGGTGGTTTTGTCACGAAATAGCTAAAAGGGGAGATTGTAAGTTCTTCACTTTTTGATTGGCTTATTTCGTTGACAAACCACACTTGGGGCTTAAATGTGTAAGGGTAGTTTAGGTCGTCTTTGTTCGTGAACAAGCTCAAGTGTGCTTCAAAGGTATATCTCTTGTTTAACTCTCTTTGAAGAGACTAGTAGCACACACACACTATCATGCATATCTTACATATCTTGCACTTGTGTTTCAATCTTTTCTTTGTGTGTGTTCTTCATCACACTTCTCACACATGCACCTTGGTGTTAGCTTTAAGTGTGGTTGTGGTCTTTGTTATTCGTTTTCCGTTGTGTGTTCAGAAAATTCCGTGCCTACACGTTGGTGTGTTTTTTCTTAGCGCGAAGAGTGACATTCCCCGTAAGAGGTCTCTACTACACGGGTAGTGCACGGGTTACCTACCCGTGAAATGAGAATGGGTGTCCTCGGGTCTCCATTCTGCACGGGTTTGTGCACAGGTTGTGCACAGGTTACCTACTCGTGCAGTTATCCGTACACTAATGTTGAGTGCCTCGGGTTGGTGCAACTGTACGGGTAGTGCACGGGTCTCTTACCCGTGCAGTTACCCGTGCATTTAGACTGTTTTGTGCCTGTTTTTTTTCAAAACAACGTAGTTTCATCTAGGGCTTCAATATATATGTTCCTTTCTCTTCCAACTCATTTTTAGAGCTTTAAAACCCCTTTTAGTGAGAGAAAGTGTTCCTTTGAGAGAGAAGCTCCAAGAACCAATTTTTACTCAACCAAACTCATACCCATGTGCATCTAGCTCAATTCTTGCATCTATTATTCATGGGTCTTCATGCCTCTCTTGACTAGGTAATTAACTATAAACTAAAACTTCTTGTTTCATCTTTATGTTCTTAGTTTACCTAGGGTTAGCAATTATTAGTTGATTAATTGCATGTTTAATTTGTTTAGCATGAGTTTAGTATGTTTGTGACTTTGTTTGTTGGTAGAGATTGCATGTTTATTGATAGCTATCTTTTAGGACCATTTTGCCCTTTAGCTAAATCTTCATGCATTTGCATTTAGATATTGATATCTAGGATTTGCACTTATTGACACATTTAAATCCTTAGATAAGCATTTAGTGTAGCCTTGCATTAATTGCATGATATGATATTTTTACATATTCACATAGGTTGCTTTGGTCTAGAATCACTATTAAAGGCCTGTTGGGTAGAGAGAAAGGGTTAGTGATCAAAAATGGTGTGACTTGAGGTCAACCTAGGTTGTAAACTTTCTTTCAAATAGTGGATTTGAGGATCGTGTGTGGCTAGAAGGATAGCCCGTGAGTTTTTGCCCAGTTGGAGGGTTTCTCATGTAAATCAATCCTTGTGTTTTTTAGTGTTTTCCGCATATGTATTTTGGATTGATTAATTGCTAATATGGGGTAGCATTATTAAAAGTGATTAAGTTGAAAAGTTGCTAATAAATCAACTAAAACCTATTCACCCCCCCCCCCCTCTCTCTCTCTAGGTTAGTAGGCACACGCTTTAATAGTATTTTCAAAGAGGTTTCCAGCTTATGACGCTTTACTTCTCTGAGAATCCCAATGGTGGATGGTCTCAGCTGGCGAATTCTTTAAGGTAAAAAACAGAGCAACTAACAGGGCTCGGACCAATTATGGTTTGTCCATCTGCAAGCATGTGGACATCTCCTTATGAGCCCTTCGAGTTAAAATGAAGCAGTGGCGAGCATATTGCCGCAGCATGGGCAAGGAGCCTCACCCCATGCATCTCGAAGTTCCAACTGAAAGTGCTTTCTCCACATTTTACTCATCTCAGAAACATGGAGTCAACGGTGAGGAACCGGATGTTGGTCCAGTCTTAGGCAGAGATTATAGTGCCTTGATAGGGGATGATGTGGATGAGATAATATGGCTTTCGGATGCCAGTTTGCTTAGTGAGTATGAGATGTACCAGACAAGGAGGGTGGTACCTGTGGCACTCAGCCTTTTTCCTCTAATCATCCTGCTTAGACTATTGACATTATAGAAGTCCAATAAGACTGTTTATGTATAGGA
This sequence comes from Dipteronia sinensis, assembly GCA_033220585.1. Lineage (NCBI taxonomy): Eukaryota > Viridiplantae > Streptophyta > Magnoliopsida > Sapindales > Sapindaceae > Dipteronia > Dipteronia sinensis. The sequence continues at coordinate 83,943,189 of CM065636.1, read as the reverse complement.
CCTGGAATGATGTTTTTTCATTCATAAACTTATACGGTATTTATTTAGAATATTTTTGAGCTAGTAATACATGGAAGGAATTGTTCGAAAATGAGCATGACTATCATGATTCAAGTACTAAAAATTTTCTATTTGAATACAATCAGGCCGGCTTCAGACAGATTAATAGTTTTAATTCAGTGGCCAAATTAAGATACTAGTTTATCACATTAAAGTTTAATTCATTTTTTACATGTAAGCCAAGTGGGAGAATGTTAGTTTTTACGTTATTTCCACTTGATGTGGCTCACATGTAAATTTAGAATTATAGATAAACTGTAAAAATTAAAAAGTAATTGTTAAACTATTGAATATCTGATCTGAAAGATAATATACACGTTAAAACGTGATTGGATTGTTGTGAATAATTGACTGCCCATTTCCTTGATGGCAGGAACTGATTGGGCAGACATCTAGTAGTTGAAGTTTAAATACCAAAGGCCACTTGCCTAGTCGTTATTGATTTTGCCTGCTTTTGTCCATCGTATAGCGGCTATAAATTCTGGAATAGGCTAGAAGACACTATGTTATAATCTTCTCATTCTCTTAGTTTTTAACTTTCAATTTACATACAATTCATCAATTGCTTGAACAATCATGGTCGGAGATACGCTTAGTATTTTATTTTATTCATTTTTATCATTAAAGTCATTCTTCACATGGTGAATTAAATGAAGTTTGAAAAATGAAGATTTGATGGATGTAAATTGATTTTCCCAACTACTCACATTAATTGTGAGGAGACTTTTGTGGCAAAAATTAATGATCGGCAGGTGGTAGTTAATTCTCTCAACTGCATTGATGGGTTCATTGCCTATAAATGGCAGCCCATATTTCTCCACAAATCATAACAAGAGTGAATAGCTCTTCACTTATCTTCTCCTTTGTTTGTTCCTCTTGTTTGAGAGAAATGTCGTAATTCTCTCCTCAAATATTAGAGAGATGTTTAAATCGTTTTTGATCTAATAAAATCCTTCTAGTCTTTGTCTGTGGATGTTTCCCTCACACAGAGGGTTTTACCACATAAATCTTATGTTCATGATTTTTATATTTTATTGTTTCTCAAATTTTATTCTCAATTTGAATTTATACTGGGAATCGAAACACGTCAATTTCATAACACTTTTGTTAATGTAGAATTATTTTCTACATAAATTAAATTATCAGGAAATTTCCTTCACTATTACTTTTCAATCAAGATATTAATTTAGAGACATTTAACTACAATATATAGGTCCCATTTTGACCAATATTCAAACTTTGATTTTTCTATATCCTTTGTCTCTTTCAAATTTTCGTATTTCCACGTCCGTCCAACTAATATATCGGTTCCTATATGAGTATAAATATATCAACACTTAAATTAGCTCTATACATACTTCAAATGTTTTGGAAATTAATTAAATTAAATATTGCACACTCACAATAGTGTCCGGACGATCTTGTTTATAATAAAGTTATTTTAATTTGTTATATAATTTAAAAAAAAAATAATGTTATTAAGAGAAAATAGTGCAAACATGCACGTCCAGATCATCTCTATCTAAATTAACAATTTCCAGTTACATTTAGCATGTATTTGAGAATTGAGATGAGAAGAAATGATGCAAATCATTTTATAATATTTTGTTTTCTATTCTTTTAGCAGAACTATCACATCAACTCTTCTCTTTCAACCACACACAAAACTAACTCAACAGATGTCAGATTACTGAGAATGTTGTCCCGAAAGTAAAGGTGTAAAAAGGGGTCGGTCCACCGGACCCGTTTTCCTAAACGGGAGCCCGGCACAGCCCCATCGTGCTGTGCAGCGTGCCGTGCGGATCCGGTCTGTGGGCTCACTCAACGGGCCAAAGGGGCTGGTCCATGCACATTTCAACTTTTTTTTACATATTTTAATTTAATTGTCATAACTATTATATTGTTTTAACAATTTAACTTATGTATTTCTAAATATAATTCATTTATCTTAATTATTGTTTTAGTATAATAAAAAAAATGTTTTTAATAGATTATAGATACATTTATTATTTTATTTAATGAATTAATTCAAAAAATAAATAAAGATAAAAGATGAAAGAAAATAAAAATAGATAAAAATATGAAATGAAGAATTCTTTATTTATTATAGAATTTCAGTATTACATATTTACATGATTGCATCATTAAAAACCTTACAAAGAAAATCCAGTGAGATAAAAACTTGATAAGGGAAAAAGAGTGCAATCGTATTACAAGTAAATGTACATGTACAACCTAGTTCTGGACCTGGTTACTGTAAGAACCCTCATCGACATATAATTTGGAGAAATTTTGAATAAATTGTTCGTCAACCGTTTTATTTTGCACCCTCTTTTGAGCATGCTCCCAATCCCGAACGCATATTAATACCTCCACCATCTCTGGAGTCAAACAACTTCTTCTTGGTTCAATAATTCATCCACTCGTGCTGAATGCCTGTTCTGAAGACACAGTGGACACAGGGATAACCAATATGTAATGTGCTAGGTGTGACAGGACAGAATACCTATAACTATAGGTCTTCCACCATAACAACAGATCAAAATTTTCGGCGTTTTCGTCGGCATCGAACTGTGCTTCAAGGAACCTATTCAGTTCGGTACCAGAAGATGCAGCAGATCGTGTAGTTAAAGAAGAAGAACTTGCTGATTTGTCTTTTTTCCGGCGTTTGAGAATGCTTTAACTTGTCGGCAACGGCTGTGTGTCTGCTTCTGATGATGGTTTTGTGTCAACGCCGCCAAAACTGCGCTCATAAATACTAAAAACTTCGAACAACTTGTTTCGAATGTCAGTAATCTGGTCGGAATAATCTACTGACAACTTATTACCAATAAACTCAAGCAAAATTCTAAATCATATAATTTAATTCTAGGATCTACTATAACACCTAAGGCATAAATGAAAGACATTTCAGACCAATATTTTTTAAACTTGGTCTCTATGGCAACAATTGCAGGGCCAAGCATGTCATCTTCCCTATAAGTGTTTAACAGGCCAGACATTTCCACAATCTGATGGATTGCCTGGGAAGATGTGGGTTAATAGACCCCGGAAAGAGTTACAGTGGCATTGTAAAAAACCTTTAAAAATTCAACAAAAATCCTTGCCACATACCAATCGTTTGGTGTCAGTGATTGAGCAGGTGGACGGCCACTGTCCACCAATTTCATGTTCTAAAAACCTAAAGTAGTTGTATCATATTCCAAACAATTTTTCAGCATTAAGTAAGTAGAGTTCCACCTTACCGGCATATCAGTTTGGAATCGTCGGGTTTGTATACCGTTTAATGTACAGTGTTGCCAAATTCTTGAAATCTTGGGTTAGAGCTACCGATCCAAGAAATGGCATCTCTGATGCATTCTATACGATCGTTTACTTCCTTCAAACCAGACTGTACAACTAAATTTTTGATATGACATGCACAGCGTTGATGGAAGAAATAACCCCCAGCTTACGGGATGTTTCTTTCAATAAACAATATAATAGACCTAGTATTTGCCGATACATTATCTAATGTGATAGAGAAGATGCGATGAGTTATTTCATAAGTTTCTAAAACAGAAAGAATGACAGCAAAAATATTTTCTGCGGTATGTGCAAAATCCATAGGACGAAAACCAATAATTTTTTTTGTATCCTACATTTAGAGTCTAAATAGTGTCATGTGACACATAAATAGTCATGTTTGGAACATGCGTTCCAAATATTGGAAATTAATGCAATAGAGACAATTAGATGATGTAATTCAGCTGTCAAGTCATCTCGTTGGGTTTTAAACATTCTTATCAAATCGTTTCTAATGGTGGTTCTAGAAACAATTTGCATTTGGGGGTTGTATGCAGATGTGATAAATTCTTGAAAAAAAAACACAGTCACCAAAATTAATAGGTTGATCAGTTTGTGCAATGTACCATCTCACGCATTCTCTAGCATGTGCGGCATCGTAATGCCACGTCGTAACGGACCCGTCTGGGTGCCGTTGTAGTTATGTTTGGGTTGTAGTGTATACATGTCCGTGTGCAGGCATGCATTTTAGCATGTGCCTTCTCAAATGACCGGTTCCACCCCTAGTAGTGGTATAGTTCTTAGGACAAAACTTACATTTAGCTCTGGGGTCGACCGTACCGTTTGGGAGTGTCATTTCTACTACGTCAAAACACTGTCATACGTCTGATGTTAACCTCTTAGATTTGGTACGTGATGTCGGTGTGGCGCCGGAACCAGAAGGTCCCGCTATGGTTTTCGCCGGTCTGAAAAGATCAAAATCATCATTCAGTATGTTCAGACCGTCTCGAAAATAAGGAAGGTTATGATCCATTTCCTAGAAAAAAAAGTATTAACTCATTAGTCATTAATAAATATTAAAATTAAAATGATAAATTAACTAACAAAAAATATTAAAATGAACTCCTACACATAAAAATGATTATTTTACTAACAAAATATATTAAAATGAACTCCTACACATAAAAATGATTATTTTACTAACAAAAAATATTAAAATGAACTCCTACACATAAAATGCTTAATTTACTAACAAAAAATATTAAAATTAAATCCTACACATAAAAATGATTATTTTACTAACAAAATATATTAAAATTAACTCATGCGCATAAAAATGATTATTTTACTAACAAAAAATATTAAAATTAACTCATACGCATAAAAATGCTTAATTTACTAACAAAAAAAATATTAAAATGAACTCCTACGCATAAAAATGCTTAATTTACTAACAAAAAAAATATTAAAATGAACTCCTACACATAAAAATGATTATTTTACTAACAAAAAATATTAAAATGAACTCCTACACATAAGAATGATTATTTTACTAACAAAAAATATTAAAACTAACTTCTACACATAAAAATGATTATTTTACTAACAAAATATATTAAAACTAACTCCTACACATAAAAATAATTATTTTACTAACAAAATATATTAAAATTAACTCCTACATATAAAATACTTAATTTACTAACAAAAAATATTAAAATTAACTCATGCACATAAAATGCTTAATTTACTAACAAAAAATATTGAAATTAACTCCTACACATAAAAATGCTTAATTTACTAACAATAAAAAATATTAAATTTAACTACTAAACATAAAATGCTTGATTTACTAAAAACAAAAATTAAAATTAACCCCTACACATAAAAATGATAAATTTACTAACTAAATAAAATTAATAACTAAAGTATAAACATAAAATGGTAAATTTACTAACTAAACAAACATATTAATTTTAAAACATAAAATTAAATAATAACACTTAAAGAAAAATGTACCTTTGAACTTTGGTGTCTTGGTGGAGAGATTAGAGAATAATAGTTAGATAATAGTAAATTACTAATAAAGTATTATAATAGTATACTAGTAGTGTAGAATAGTAGAGAAAGAGTAAGAATGAAATTATGAAAAATTCAAATTGTGTAGAGAGTTTGAGAATGGAGAGATTGAGAGAATTAGAGAAAGTGAATGAAAAGTGGAATAGGTGGGAGTATTTATAGAAAAATTAGAAAAGTTGGTAAAAATATAAAAGATAAGAGTTAAGGGGGCAAAATGCAATTTTAGCAGGTTTTTTTAAAAACCAGCCGTTTGATTTAAATTAAAAATAATAAAAACATTCGGCGTGCCGACCATTGGGCCTGGCACGCCGTGCCTGGAACCACGAGGCCCGGCCCATATTTACCTGGCTGAAAGCCATCCAAGAAACTTAGAAACGACAATAATTAAATGTCTAGCCAGTTAATTACAGTCCAAAAGCATTCATAGAACAAGTTTTCTGCATGTTAATTTGAAGGAAATTTCCTTCATTATTGATATTCAATCAAGATATTTAAGGAGATTAAAGCTATGTTTGGGATTGTTTTGCTTAAATACTAATCTGCTTAGAGCTTAACTTGAGAAATAATTTGCTTACCAATAAAGTGGACAGGTGTTTGGTAATCTAAATTTTCAAATTGTTTTGCTTGTGAAATAATGGAAAATGTATTTGATGAAATGACAAAAATATACATCAATCAATTGGCATAGTAATTGTATATTTAAAAATTAAATTTATAGTAAATATAGAATATAATTATAATATTTTTTAAAAAAGGAAATATAATTATAATAAATTTTAAAAAATTTTAAAAAAAAATTTAAAACCTAAACTTTAAATGCCGAAGTGAATCCGTTGACTCCAGCGACGGCGATGTCGTAGCGACGGCGATGTCGACATTAGGTGTTCGCCTCTTCTGGGGAAGCTGAATCTGCATCTGGATTCACCGGCGAACAGAGATGACTACCATAAGCTTAGATCTGTCATGCTTGCTCTCGGCGGCTTCCGTCATCTACACTCGCTCTATCTCCGGCGGCTTTCCAGGCGTGCTGGGTCGGGTCGAATTGGGCACTTAGATCTATCTCCGGCAGCTTTCCATCATCTGAACTCGCTGGTGGATCCAGATCCAGCGATGCCAGAGGAGGTCGATCCTCCTCCAATCTAGAGAGAGGAGGTCGATCCTCCTCCAATCTAGAGAGAGGAGGTCGATCCTCCTCCAATCTAGAGAATTCCAGTCCTCCTCCGAGCATGACGTCCGGCGGTGGCCACAGCTTTTATATTTTTTAATTTTTTTTGTTGAACAGATATTTTTTAGTTTTTATTATATCATTATTTAATATAAGGGTAATATTGTCTTTTAATAAAATAGTGAGGATATTTTAGACAATTCTAAAGTAAAAATTCAGTTTTTGCTTCCAAAAGCAACCCCCACCTAACTTATCAAAAGCTGATTATTGGAGGAGTAAACTGTGAAATAAGTTGCTTTTGGGAAGTTTACCAAACACCCAATTGTTCAAAACTTGAGAAATAAGTGATTAATTTTCAAATAAAAACAATATCAAACATAGCATAATACGGTCAACTACAATTTGCTACCGTACTTAATTGACATTTAAACCTCTGATTTTTTTCTGTACCGTTAATTTGCTACCTCACGTTTGCTTTTGGATTGCATCGTGGACTCACAAGTCAAGCGAGAAAGAGAAGGAGGTTGTTATTTTTATTTATTTTTTAACTAAGATATTTCGAGATTGGATGAGATGATGGCCTATTTGATCAACTTAAAATATTTTGAAATTCAAAATATATTCCTACAATCAAAATCTCGGTTCTTCTAAAGATTTTTTGTTGTCATTTTACCTTCTAAACAGGATTCGCAGACAGACAAACAACCATTCTGCAAGTTATTGATGAACGCCACTATGATGGCTTCATCATTAGCACTTCCAATCTCCGACACTTCCCGACTGAATCAAGTCAAGTATTTCTTTAATGACTTATCCTTTTCTTGCTTGAGCTGAGAAAGGTGAGCCACATATTTCTTCCTATTCACATTCCTGAGGAATTGCTGAGAGAATGTCTTACTCAACTCCCTGAAACTACCAATGTTGTCTGGTGGGAGCTTCCCAAACCATCTGGAACCCACGTTTCTGAGTGTCTGAGGGAAGTTTAAGCATATCAACGCATCATTCATGGCGTATTGGTCCATTGCGCTCTTATAGCTCCTTACATGCTCTTTTGGGTCAGTATCCTTCTTGAACTGTTCAACGTGAGGCATCCTGAACCTCTCTGGGAACTGTGTTTTAAACGCATTAGGTCTTTTGCCTATTCTGAACTTTGATATCTCTAAGGAAGTATGTTTCCTTATTAGAGCATGCTTCGTGAAGTCTTATTTGAATAAGATTCTTCTTTTGAGTATTTGAGTCCTTGTTACATTGAATTCTACGTTGTCCACGTGTCATTCACCCGAGCATCTTTTAAAAATGTCTACATGTCGCTTAGCCGACCATCTGCCAAACCCGACCAAACCTCTTTCACCCTCTCCCCCCGAACAGGGATCTACACCCGATCAAATAACTAGACCCGACCATTTAGGTTTCCCCGACCATCTTGGGCTTTCCCGATCGGATTTTCTTTATTTGATCAATCTAATTACCTTGGTTGAATGTTTTCCACCTGACCATCTAAGTAACCCTGACCAGGTATTATGGGGTTATCTTCTAGCCATCTTAGGTTGGCTCAATCTAGTCGACATCCGTTGACACGTCACTTTTAATCTCCAAGAAACATGGTGTTTATGCTGACGTGTCATCTTTCCTGATTTTACCAATAACAATACCCCTTTAAACATTCAAACCGAGCATCTGGTTCAACAAAAAGAACTCGCACGGTGAGATATGTTTACCTCAGGTGTCTTTTTGTCTTATAGCTCATTAATGCTTATTAATGCTTAACAGAAAAACTTTAAATTTTAACCGCAGGCGTTTGATTTGCCTAAGTGATTTGATGTGAGTGACGAAACTGACGGTGGTTGATTTGAATTTCAAATGGCGCGTGATCTCTGAGATTCGTACACCAACCCCCACTCTCACAAGACGTCACTGTCACCTATATATATTTTTAAAACTCTTCATTTTCCCTCTCACACAATCTTTGCATTTCTATCTTTCAAAATTGCAACCCTATTTTTCTTCAAAGCTTTTCGTAGCTTCAGTTTTCTCGAAACTCTTCATCTTCCTTGGACCTTCAACTTCATCATCGTCAACGTTCACTTTTCATCCACTTTAATTATTCAGATATGGATCATATTACTTGTCACCGCTTTGTTGAACTATTAATGTGTGCTATTAAAACTAGAGACAAAGAGAACGCTGATAGGATTGAGTTTATTTTATGGGGACGTTCTCAAGACTATACCCATTCAACTCAACCCACAGCTCTCAACATTGATTACTCATGTGCTCACCCTGAATATCGACCTTCTTATTTTGATCCCAACACAGCTAACCCAAATGTTACTTCTGCTAATACAAGCCCAGATATGTTGAGGACATCAAAACCCGGTCAGGGAAGCAAAGCGGCCGCTAGGGATTCCCTAGTGATTGATTTGAAGATTCCTTCCGAACTGCTAAAGATGGAAGACGTTCCCAAAAGGCGTCGGATACACTTATTGAAGTTTTATGCTGATCATCCAAACGCCTTTGATTCTAAAGTGAATGTGGTAAGCGAGTAAGAGATAATAAAATACAGCGAGAAGTTTGACCTTCCTCAATCGGCTAAACTCTTCATGAGTTATCGGCGCGCTATCTAGAACCCCCATCGGGGCGCTGTGGCTATTTACGAGATCATGCTCACGTCTGGGGTCACGCTGCCAATGCAGCCTTTTATCGCCTGATTCCTAGCAGAACCTGGAATCTCTCATGCACAACTTACCCCGAATTCTTATCGGGTCCTGATCAGTTTATGGCATTTGTGGGAGCAAAGTGGTGCCAAGTATCCCCCGACCTCCCAGGAAATTCAAAACTTCTATACCTTGGGTCAATCGGACAACATGGGTACTTTTCATCTTCAATCCAGCTCTCTCAGCCACTGGATTCCCCGTGAGTATGACCAGCGGCCCACCTCAGCGTCTAGCAAGGATCACAAGGGCTTTATTTGGGGTTTCCCTTCATCCAATAAATATTGGAAGAACAGCTGGTTCTTCATCTGAGGTGAGTGGGGTGAAACTATCGTTGCTGACCCTCGCCAAGAATTGGCTAGGAATAGTGTTCCCAGGCATTTTTACAATCCCGACCTGTGGAACAAAGCTCCCACAATGCTGACTGAAGAACAAGCGAGGAATGTGATCAAGGCTGCCCAAATAACTTGGAAGACCTGAGATCGTCAGGTGTTGCTTGTTGAAAGGGACCTAATCAAGCTGGGATTGTTTCCTACAATTTCCAACCGGTGCAAACGCTGTAAGTTCTACTTCCACCTAATTTCTGCTTAAATTAACTATATTTGTCTTTTCTAATACTCCTTGGATTAATTATTTAGTGTACGAGATAGACATTGTTGCTTGAGAGCAAGCTGAGAAGGTTAAGAACCTTGATAGGGCCAGCCGGGCAGAAGGTGCTACCCAATTGCCTCCGGGAATTGCTCCCCCTCAACAAAACTTGGTTGAGCATACCTACGAGCCTGACCCCAACACATCCTCGGGTACTACCAATCGGGAACAAGAGAAGAAATCCTCATACCGGGATAGCGAGAGGTTGAATTCTCCTCGGAGCTTAAAAAGGAGATTCACCAAAGAAACGACTGCCCGAAGAGTGGCTAAAACTTCTGAAAGGTCCCCCACTAGAAAGGTGACCAAAACTGTAGAGGGATCATCCGCCCTCGAGGCTTTACGTATAAAGAAGGAGGTTTAGATAATAGTCGGTCCGGAGGCTCACCACACTGAGGTCAGATTTATTGACCCTAAAGATAATGATGATGATCAGAACACATTAACTGATCTGATTCTTAGGAAACAACGATCGAATAAGAGGACTAATCGAGTTTTTGCTACATCTGCCTCTCTTCCATCTAAACCGCCTAGGATGAATGATCAAGACCTTGATGGGGCCAGTGAGCAGGTCATCCCTCAACAAACACAACCCCTCCCTCTATCTAGATTAGCTCATATTCAAGCCGAACAACCCACGAATCAATCCCCCATTAAGCCTCATGTACAATGCGCTGGCAAAGCCCCGATGCAATTTTCGATCAAGCGTCAAATAGTTTTTACTGACTCCGACACTGACGAAGGCAGGCTAGCTCTGATGGGGAGCAAGCTGATCCTCCTGCTTCTGGAGCTGAAGATAACATAGTTGACTAGGTGGTGGACCATGTTGATAAAAATTCTATGCGGTTGGGCCACCCTCCGGGGTCTTGTTAATTGCTAAAGTGGCCCCTCTTGCAAATGATAATGAAGCAGGTCCATCCACCGACCGGGAATAGGCTATTGCTATGCCTTTGGAATCAACTCCTAAGGCCACCCCGACCTCCCTTGATGCACTACCGGTCGATGAGCAGACTCAAAGTCATGAAGCGATGAATCCACCTGCTATCGGTGGCCCTTCTAGCTCTAGGGATGCGTCGATTGATCCCCTTGACATGTTACGTGTCATGTCCGTTGGAAAGGGCTACATTGGGGAAGGTTATTGGAAAGACTTGCAGAATGCCCAAAGCTCGGAGTGAATCCGTATGATCTTCAACAACGGTGTATATGTAAATGCCCTACACTTTATGAATAATTCATTCGGTTTTAGGTTTACTATTATAATCTGTTTCTCTCTCTTTTCAGGCTGTGGAAGAACTAACTCGGGCCTTAGGGGTATGCATTTTCGGTTTGGTTTGGGTTGAAGCTCAATGTCAAACCAAACCAATATGTTTCGGTTTGGCTATATTTCAACCAAAACCAAACCAAACCAATGTGCTTTATCAAATCGATTCAAACCAAACCAAAAAAAGTTGGGTTGGTTTGGGTAGGTTTATCGGTTTATGTTTGAATTCAAAAATCATTTTTTGTATTATTATAAAAATTTTATTTAAATATAAAAATAGTGTTATTTAATTATTTTAAAAATTAAAAATATTATATAATTAACATTAAAAATAATATGTATCATAGCAGAAAAATAAAAAATAAAAATAATAAAACTCATATTCTAACATGCATCGGAAGGGAGGAGTAATTATATTTTATTTATTAAAAAATAGAATATATAAAAGAAATAGGGGTAGTCCAATACCAAATGGTTGGGGAGAATGAATGAGAAAGAAAAAAAACAACTATTTATATGAGAAGAAAATAAGTATAAATAAAAGTTACAAAACCCCGGGAAATATGGATTTGACTTTTATTAAATATATGAGTTGGTTTGAGTTATATGACTTTTATTTTTAGCAACCCAAACCGAACCAATCTTTGATCGGTTTGTTAAATGACAAACCGATTACTAATTTTTTTATATGTTAAACCGAACCAACCCATAAAGTTTGGATTGGGTTAGGCGGGTTGGTTCGGTTTGGCGGTTTTTTGCACACCCCTATCGGGCCTTGATTGCTCAAGAAAGGCAGGCTGCTGAAATTTCCTCGTTGAAGATGGAACTTGAAGGGAAAAAGAATGCATTTGATTTTACCTCATCGAGTGGATCGAAACTGAAGGAATCGGTTGAAGAAAAGCTGAGGCAGCACGATGTAACTGAAGATGTTTTAAGGAGATCTGTAGCCAATGCTGAGACCCGGGCTAATACTGCCACTGAAAATCTTAATGAACTTACCAAAAAGGGTACCCAGCTTGAAGCGAGTCTGTACAAAGCTGAGCAGCAGTGCGCTGAATTGGAGCAAAAGATCATTCTGGCTGAGCAAGCAATGGCTAATCAAGAAGCGAAAGCCCGAGCTGCCAAGGAAACTTTGCCCGCTTCCCAGCAATCCATGCCCGTGGCCCAATAGGAGTCTGAGGAGGCCAGGCTTCATTATGATAGGCTGGCTGAGGACCTGAAGCAACAGAAAGTAAGCATAGAGGTGCTTTCCTAGGAGGCCAAACTGGCTCTCGAGGCTTAGAGAGTCGATCGGTACAAGATGTCTCCTACATTCGAAGCAGTTATGCTGAGGGAGCTAGAGCGAGGGCTTGTTACCGCTCAGATGTTCTTTGGGTCCAAGGAGATGTCTTCTGGGGAAGCTTGCCGAACCTTATATGAGTCATATCATGCATCTAGAACTCCCCTCCAAATCCTTCCTAGCGATTTTCTACCCGGATGGGGAAAGTGGTACGTCAGCCAAGGGAATTGATGATGGACCCCTACCTGATGTCGATTACTCCCCCTTCATGACTGATGACCCGGAGGATGACATCTGTTGGCCAGACTTTGGGGACCTGACCAGGGCTATGAAGATGAAAACAACCCTTCTAGCAGTTCTGGGCCTGGCGGTCCCTAGAGCACACCCGGAGCCTAATCTTACCTTATTTTTATCATTCATTTCTTGTCACATCACATCTTTGTAAATTTTCTATACAATTGTATGAAAGACTTTTTCATTTTTAATAATATAGATCTTCATTTGCTCACGTGAATTTCCACGCTTTAGTTGATAATCTTTGATGTTCTTTATTGAGTTGATTAGTTGTCTTATTGACTGACTAATCATAGTCTGGCTAGTCTCGTTGCCAACTGGCCTTTCTGTTTTGATCAGTTATCTCATTAACTGATTGTTATTAACTCGATCAGTTGTCTTGTTAACTGATCAAACTTAGTATCGGTCAGTTATATTTCTAACTGGCCTTTTTTGGTTTGACCAGTTATCTTATTAACTGATTGTTATTGACCCGGTCAGCTATCTTATTAACTAACCAAACTTGGTCTGACCAGTTTCATTATTAACTGACCTTTTCTGGTATGTTGTTTGAACAGCTTCTGACCTTGTTTGCCTGGGCTGCTCGCGGTTGCTTTCGGATATTTTGTCAAGTAATGTTCTTTTTATGAACTATTTTCATGGTATCTAATTTATAGACGCTTGTCGTTTATTTATCAACTAAGTCACTGAGACGTCTCCCAATAGTCTGTTGCTCAAGATTCGTTGCAATAGGGATGATCTGCATCTTATTAACTTAACTTATCTCAACCGAGTTTCTAGCTAACTGGTGTTCAAATATGAGAATTTGACTGCTCCATCCAACTTTTTACGCATCACATTAGGCACATATGACCTGAAGGCGCTCTAACAGTGTTTATATACACCCAGTTAGTTTCGGTGAATGTGCATTGTCTTTACGACATAAGCTTTTGGCCCCATCACTAGGCCCCCCGAGCACCCATTTGGTGTTAACGATTTTAGGTCCTACGAAATTGCTTTTGTAAACGAAAGCAATATTATAACACTTTTCTCGAGCTATTCTTCCCTCGATGGGCTTTTATTGAAAACTTCAATAAAAAAACTAAAAAAAACGACAATTGATCAGGAATAAATAAAATTTGCACTAATTCTAAACTTAACAGAGCAACTAAATAAACTGAAAGAAAAACCCCCTTAAGGGTAGAATGTCTTCAAATACTGAGCATTGCAAGGTCGGGGCAACTCTCCTCCTTCTGGTCAAGTAAGGGGATACACTCCATGTCTAGCTAATCCAACCACTTGATAAGGCCCCTCCCATTTATCTACCAAGGATCCAGCCGCTTTTTCTTTTGTGCTTTGCGATACTCTTTTGAGGACCAGATCTCCGAGTTAGAATTTTCTTATCCGGACGTGCGAGTTGTAATATCTAGCGACCATTTGCTGATAGACAGCGTTTCTCACTCTCGCCATGTCCCTTTTTTTCCCTTTTTTCTTCCAACTCATCCAGATTCTGTTCTAGAGTCCTTACATTCGTATCAGGTTGATATAGCTAGACTCTGGGGGAAGTGTGGGTTATTTCTATCGGGATAACTGCCTCAGTCCCAAACGCTAAGGAATAGGGTGTTTCTCATGTTGAAGTTCTTTTAGTCGTCCAGTATGCCTAGAGTACCTCGTGCAACTCGTCTGCCCAATTTCCTTTTCTGTCATCAAGTTTGGCCTTCAAGGTGTGCTTGATGATTTTTTTGACAGCTTCAGTTTTTCCAATGGTCTAAGGATGGGCTGGCGTGGCATAGTAGTTCTTAATGTGGTACTTTTGCCATATTTCCCTGAAGTTGTCACTATCGAATTGGGTCCCGTTATCAGTGATGATTGTATCTAGGATTCCAAATTGGTAGATGATATTTTTCTCCACGAAGCTGGTGGTTTTAGCCTCGGTTATGTGTACCAATGTCTTTGCTTCTGCCCACTTTGTAAAATAGTCCACTACTATTATGGCATGATTTGCACCTCTTTTGGTCGCTGTTGGCATTGGGTCAATCAGTTCTAGCCCCCACATTGCGAATGGCCAAGACGAGGTCAGACTCTTCAAGCGCTCAGGTAGTTGCTTAATGTCGTTTGCAATCCTTTGACAAGTATTACACTTTTCAACCACAGATTGCGCATCCTGGAACAGGGTTGGCCAATAGAAACCTGGTCTGAGGGTTTTATGAGCCAAACTTTTTCCCTAGTGTGGTTTCCACATACACATCTATTTATACTTGTCAGAATCTCATCTCCCTCAGCTTGACTGACACATCTCTATAAGGCCTTTGAAAACCCCCTTCTGTAGAGCTCTCCTCATATTATCGAATATCGGGCCTCCTTGTACCTGATACATTTTACTTCAACCATTTCTTCGAGAAGCGTGCCATCTTCTAGGTACTCCCTAATCGGGGTCATCCAGGTGATCTGCCATTCCTCAATTATTTCGACTATCAACTTTTCCTCTTCTTTGATATTGGGTCTCTTGAGATGGGTCACTGGGATTGTTTTGGACCATATACCAGTGGTTGCTAATGTTGGGGTTTTTGCCCTAAAGCTTGTAATATGTAAATATAATTTGAACATAAATAAAAAAAGTAGTATATTCATTCATTTTGTGTCATACTTTATATAACATGTGCACTTAACATCCAAAATTGCCGGATGTAATTTCGAACTGAGTATATGAGTGTCATATATAGATGGATTCAGTTTGAAACGAGCAATCTAAAGAGTCCGTAGATAGCAAATAAAGCTGGGTACTTTATTTGTGGTTAATCTACAGCTGCGGTCCATTTCGTAGTGTACGGTGATCCTATCCTGAATCATTCATATGTAGATATGAGAATGGAGGCACCTTGTATGATGTGATCATATAGGACTTAGCCATGATCTATATGAATCTCTCACTAAGATCCGTTTAACGATGAGATTCATATATATCAACTATTGATGGCTATATGTGGGTGATCTTAATCCTGAGTGTCTTATCGACTCCTTCAGGTTAGATCGCGGTCTTTGATATACCATGGGTAAGGTCGAAGTTGCATTCCCGATCAATATACTCCGTATGTTGGGATCACGGTTTGGCTTGTGGCTAGGAAGGTTTGTACACAATAGTGGAATCCACTCCTTCTTGTGAGAAGTAGATGGTAGTTCCCTTAAGGGATGATTCGGGGCTTGAACAATATGAGAGCTCTCCTAATTCCGTAAGGAATGTAGGATTTATTGTTCATTAGAGAATCAATGGTACTTAATGGAAAGATATGATTAGAGGGGTATAACGGACATTATGACCCAGCTCTAATTATGAACTACTTGTGGAGGATTATACCATATGTAATAGCTATATCGATGGACACCGAGAGTTATTGGTTTGTGTAAAAACGTCTACAGTTGAGAGAGTGCAGCTTCGGGTTTTTAGTGGAATAACATCGAAGTTAATAATCATGAAATATTAATTAAAGAGTTTAATTAATAATTTCTAAGGATTATTGGAGCTCAAAATACTGTGGGTCCATTAGGTCCCCTTGCTAGCCCGATCGATTTAGGTAACAAGGGTCACGGTTAATTAATTGGATTGTCCAATTAATTGTGTTACGAAAGTGACACGTATTTATTCGGGAATTAATTGAATAATGGGATTATTTAATTAATGAATAATGGTGATTAAATAAATTAAATAATAAGATTATTTAATTATGTTGTTAATCACTAAATGGAGGGTGTTAGTTGATATTTGATTTTGAATAAAATAAGATAATATGATTATTTTATTTTATTAAATATTTGAAATTGAATTTAAAATGTTTGAATTCAAAAATAAATATTTAATTAATTTTAAAAAAGATATGAGATATCTTTGTAAAGTTTTTAAAAATCAAATATAGATTTTCGGTTTTGTTTTTGAATATATATGAGATATATATTTTTAATCAAAAGGCAATATAACTGAATGAGACAACATACAAAAGAAAAAAAAAAAGCAAATGAAGAGAAGAGATTAAAAAGTGATCGTGACACAGCAAACAAAAAGCAAAACAAAAGAGAGAAAAAGTTAGGGTGTGGTGAGAACAACAAGTGTTGCACTTCTAAGGTTTTGTTTTTTGTGTGTGTGTTCTTCTCTTCTTCCTCCATACATGTCCTGAATATCGTGACGCGCCTACACGCTGTTACCAGTTCCGGGAGATAGCGAGGAAGATCACGTGATTCAAATCAGGAGCAGTTCGTATCAAAGTGAAGGAGCCTCCTACGTAGGTATGAAAAAGTTTCTTCACTTTATTATTGCATTTGATTATTACTGTACAAATGGGTTAGTTTAATGATTGCATAAAAAAAAATTTAACCCTTCCGCTCCGCAATCTGTAACCCTAGGTTCCAACAATTGGTATCAGAGCCAATTTTTGTACAGTATAATCGAATTCGATTACTCCTGATATGTATGAATGTGTAGGCACATATTTTTTTGATGAGTGTATGATATTTTTTTTTAATTAAATTGTTTAATTTAAAAAAAAAACATGGTTGATCGTAATTTTTTATGGTGTTGTGGATTTAGAGTGTTTCTAGGTTGTATAATGTTGTTATTTTTTTATTTTTTTATTTTTTTTATTTTACTGTTGTATTATTAAAAAAAAACAAAATGTAATCGCACCTGGTAGTTCAACATGACTGATCGCAAGAAGACCACCACATGCAGCCTACCAGCGCGCTACCATCAGCGAGCATGCATGCCGTGTGACTGTGCGCAGGCAAACCAGCACATGTGTACCTGTGATGCCTTCCCACGCATCGCCTACCAGCGCACATGACCTGAAGAGATTGGAAGTCTTGCAAATTACAAGAAGACCAAGGGATGTCTTGGGAATATATTTTTTTGTAATTAGATTCCAATTTTTAGGTTAAATAATCCACAACACTCGGTCAACTCATGTATGTTTTAATTATTTGATGATTAAGCATTGTCATGCATATACATGTCATTTAAATTAGTTATGCCTACACACATATATATATATATATATATGTTGATATATCATACATGCATTATAGCCATCTATATTATGTGTTTAATTTTTTTTTTAATTTGATTAAAATGGGTTATTCACATAATTGGCTATTTTTAATGGGATTAGTTTTTAGGAGTAAAAACTTGGTAAATCTCATTAATTACTAATCTTTTTATTAAAGAGTTTAAATGCTTAGATTAGTAGGGTCCTTTATATATATTAGGATTAATTTGATTAAGCTCCTAATAATAATTGGACCTAATAATGTGTTTAGTTTTAATAGTTAAAACTTGGTAAATACACATTTAATAATAATTCTAGTCTTAGTAAACAGTTTACATAGATTTGAATAATCACTAATGAACTAAATTTTTTAAGTGTTAAAAATCAATTTAGTTTATTAGTTATTGGAATAGGATTCTAATAATTTGTGATTAATGCACTTGACGCTTAGATTAAAATTAGCCGTTTAATCTAGTTTAATCTAGGTGCATTAATATTAATAGAAAACCCTTAATATAAAATAGTGAGTGGGAGAGGGATATATGACATTATATCCCGCGGTCTCCATCATTAGTTCAACACCGTGAGATTCGAGTGGGGCCTCGTGACGGCTTTGTTTTCGTCCTCCCTAATGAGGGTTTCCATTAGAATCAATACCAAGGTTGACTTCCTAACAGATAGGATTTCGGAGGGGATTTCGGGATTGACAGACCCTAAGGCGGCAATTCTCGAGTTAAGCTCTTGAGATCTGAAATGATAGGTTACACTCACAAGGTTTTAATTAAATTGGTTAATTAAAAACCTTACCTAATAAACGATGGTTAAATGATATTGGCATAAGAGTTATTCTGGTATATCCTTTGACTGAGAAGGTCTCGATCCAACATGCAAGAATTTGACCGACCCTAAGGCGGCACTTGCTTGTGGTATGTTGGATTGTCGTGGCATAGAAACATTGTTTTTAGGGTTGTTCTTGTTCATTAAACATTTTCATGCATCATATTTAATTTTATGCCGAACATTCGCACATGTTTAGAATGTATGACTGAATGAATCCTTAATTTATGTTTTTTCAGCCATGTCATTTGCACTATTACAAATACTTGCAAACGATAAATTAACTGGTGATAACTACACAAAATGGAAACTTAATATTAATGCAATACTGGTCACCAAAGACCTCAAGTTTGTGCTTACTGAGGAATGTCCTCTGGTGCCTACTGCCAATGCCACACGAACTGTTCGTGAGGCATATCAGCGATAGGTGTCATCTGATGAGAAAGCCCGAACATATCTGTTAGCTTCTATGACAGACGTGCTTGTCACAAAGCATGAAGCAATGACTACAGCATTCGAAATTATGGAGTCATTGCAAGCTATGTTCGGGCAGCCCTCCGAGCAAAAGCGACACGAAGCTGTTCGTTCCGCTATGCTCGCTCGCATGAAGGAAGGTGCATCAGTTCAGGAACATGTCCTGAGCATGATGTCCTATTTCAACACGGCAGAAGTCAATGGCGGGGCCATTGACGAACCCAGTCAAGTGAGCATTATACTGACGACTCTTCCGAAGAGTTTCGATCAGTTTAAGAACAACTACGGGATGAACAAGTTAAGGTTTAGTCTCACCGAGTTGCTCAATGAGCTCGCTACTTTTGAGTCCTTGACCAAGGACAGCAAAAGTAAGACCGGTGAGGCAAATGTTGCCGAACCATCTTCCTCCAATAACAACAAGAGGAAGAGGTCTGCTGGGAAGGCGAAGGGTAAGCCCAAACCCAAGAAAGCCCAAAGCAAAAAGAAAGGCGCCTCCATCGACAAGAGCAAAGGAAAATGTTTCTATTGCGACAAGGTCGGACACTGGAAGAAGAATTATCCTCAGTATCTGGAGGAGGTAGCCAAGAAGAAGAAAGCAAAAGGTAAATATGATTTACTTGTTCTTGAGTCATGTTTAGTTGAAGATGATTCTTCACCCTGGATAGTTGATTCAGGGGCCACTAACCATGTTTGTTCTTCTTTGCAGTGGACTGATTCTTGGACACAGCTTGAGGAGGGAGCCTTCTCGATGCGAGTGGGGTCAGGGGATGTCGTGTCGGCACAAGCAGTGGGCGTAATTAGATTGCGTTTTTGTAATAATAATTTTATTTTGTTGGACAATGTATTTTTTATTCCTGGATTTACACGGAATTTAATTTCCGTTTCTAAGTTGTTAGAACAATTATATTCTGTTTCTTTTGATAATAAATCAGTTATTATTGCAAAGAATGGTCTGAATATTTGTTCAGGAATTAATGAAAACATTTTGTATGTGTTAAGACCGTTAATGCATACAACACTGCTCAACACCGAAATGTTTAAAATTGAAAAACCAAAAACTAAACGACATAAGATTTCTCCAGAAAACGAAACGTATCTCTGGCATCTAAGGCTTGGACATATTAACCTTGACCGGATAAACAGACTAGTAAAAAGCGGATCTTTAAATGAGTTAAAGGTTGGCACCTTATCTGTCTGTGAATCTTGTCTGGAAGGTAAGATGACTAAGAGACCTTTTACTGGAAAAGGGCTTAGAGCTAAACAACCACTAGAGCTTATACATCAGACGTCTGTGGACCAATGAATGTTAAAGCAAGGGGTGGTTATGAGTATTATGTCACCTTTATAGATGACTACTCGAGATACGGATATGTCTACCTAATGCAACGGAAGTCGGAAACATTTGAAAAATTCAAAGAATTCCGAGCTGAAGTTGAGAACCAGTTAGGAAAGACTATCAAGTCTCTACGATCAGATCGTGGAGGTGAGTACCTTGACCAAGAGTTTGAAGACTTTATGGTCGAGGATGGGATAGTGTCCCAACTCACAGCTCATAGTACACCTCAGCAGAATGGTGTCGCGGAGAGGAGAAATAGAACCCTAATGGAAATGGTGAGATCTATGATTAGTTTCTCATCATTACCAAATTCCTTTTGGGGATATGCGTTACAAATAGTGGCATACAATTTGAATGTAATGCCATCCAAATCTGTTCCTGAAATTCCCCTAGAGTTGTGGAATGGTCGTAAAGCTAGTTTACGACATTTTCACGTATAGGGTGTCCAGCACACGTGCTGAAGAACATAACTGGAAAGCTAGATCCCAAGTATGTGGTCTGCTTGTTTGTAGGATATTCCAAGGAGACCAGAGGTGGATACTTCTATAGTCCTAAAGATAACAAAGTATTTGTATCGACTAATGCAACGTTTCTTGAGGATAACTATATAAGTGATCATAAACCTCGTTCTAAAATTGTATTAAATGAGTTGGAGCCTGGTAAGACCAGTACTCAGTCAACTAGAGTTGTTAATCCATTAACATCTGAAAGTCAGATAATTCTTAGTCAGGATACACTACCACCTAGACGTAGTGAGAGGGTTGTGAGACAGCCTGAACGCTATTTGGGTGTAAGTGAGGGACAAGATCTTGTCTCTGCTGATAGTGTGGATGATCCATTGACATTTAAGAATGCAATGGAAGATCCTGATAAAGAGGAATGGCTTAAAGCCATGAATCTCGAGATGGAGTCTATGTACTCTAACTCAGTCTGGGAACTTGTAGACTTACCGAATGGGGTAAAACCCATAAAATGTAAGTGGATCTACAAAAGGAAGAGAGGAGTAGACGGGAAGGTAGAGACCTTCAAGGTAAGGCTAGTGGCCAAGGGTTATACCCAGAAAGAGGGGGTCGATTATGAAGAGACCTTCTCGCCAGTAGCCATGTTTAAGTCTATTCGGATTCTCTTATCCATTGCTGCCTATTTAGATTATGAAATTTGGCAAATGAACGTCAATACTGCATTCTTGAATGGCAATCTTGATGAAAGCATATACATGATGCAACCAGAGGGATTTGTGTCTCCAGATCAAGAGCAAAAGGTTTGCAAGTTGCAAAGGTCCATTTATGGACTTAAGCAAGCATCTAGATCTTGGAACATAAGGTTTGATGATGTAATCAAAACCTATGGCTTCGAGCAAAATGTTGATGAGCCTTGTGTCTACAAGCGTATCATTGACAAGAAAGTAGTTTTCTTGGTCCTATACGTAGATGACATCTTACTCATTGGGAATGATGTAGGAGTGTTGTCTGATGTAAAGGGCTGGCTGGCTAGCCAATTCCAAATGAAAGATTTGGGAGAGGCGAGTTATGTTCTAGGGATCCAACTTATAAGGGATCGTAAGAACAAACTCATAGCATTGTCTCAAGCATCATATATCGACAAGATTCTTATGCGATTTTTGATGCAGAACTCCAAGAAAGGTAATTTACCTTCTAGACATGGGATTCACTTGTCTAAGGAATAGTGTCCTAAGACACCTCAAGAAGTTGAGGATATGAGACGTGTGCCATATGCATCAGCAGTAGGTAGTCTCATGTATGCTATGTTATGCACAAGACCGGACATCTGCTATGCAGTGGGAGTAGTCAGCAGGTACCAGTCCAACCCAGGATTAGATCATTAGGTTGCTGTCAAGACTATTCTCAAGTATCTTCGGAGAACGAGAAACTATATGCTAGTGTATTCCGGACAGGATTTGATCCCGTTAGGATACACAGATTCTGATTTTCAGTCAGACAGGGATTCTAGAAAATCCACGTCTGGATCAGTATTCACCCTAGGTGGTGGAGCCATTGTGTGGAGAAGTATAAAGCAATCTTGCATTGCTGACTCCACCATGGAAGCCGAATATATAGCCGCTTGTGAAGCTGCTAAAAAGACTGTTTGGCTCCGTAAGTTCTTGAGTGATCTGGAAGTTGTTCCAGATCTGGATAAGCCCATCACACTTTATTGTGATAACAGTGGTGCTGTGGCTAATTCCAAAGAACCAAGAAGCCACAAGAGAGGGAAGCATATAGAGAGAAAGTATCATCGCATTAGAGAGATAGTGCAGAGAGGAGATGTGATCGTCACCAAGATATCCTCACAAGACAATCATGCTGATCCATTTACGAAGACATTACCAGCTAAAGTGTTTGAAGGTCACCTAGAAGGTCTAGGGTTACGAGACATGACTCACATGCTTTAGTGCAAGTGGGAGATTGTTGGGGTTTTTTCCCTAAAGCTTGTAATATGTAAATATAATTTGAACATAAATAAAAGAAGTAGTATATTCATTCATTTTGTGTCATACTTTATATAACATGTGCACTTAACATCCAAAATTGCCGGATGTAATTTCGAACTGAGTATATGAGTGTCATATATAGATGGATTCAGTTTGAAAGAGCAATTTAAAGAGTCAGTAGATAGCAAATAAAGGTGGGTACTTTATTTATGGTTAATCTATAGCTACGGTCCATTTCGTAGTGTACAGTGATCCTATCCTGGATCATTCATATATAGATATGAGAATGGAGGCACCTTGTATGATGTGATCATATAGGACTGGGCCATGATCTATATGAATCTCTCACTAAGATCCGTTTAACGATGAGATTCATATATATCAACTATTGATGGCTATATGTGTGTGATCTTAATCCTGAGTGTCTTATCGACTCCTTCAGGTTAGATCACGGTCTTTGATATACCATGGGTAAGGTCGAAGTTGCATTCCCGATCAATATACTCCGTATGTTGGGATCGCGGTTTGGATTGTGGCTGGGAAGGTTTGTACACAATAGTGGAATCCACTCCTTCTTGTGAGAAGTAGATGGTAGTTCCCGTAAGGGTTGATTCGGGGCTTGAACAATATGAGCGCTCTCCTAATTCCGTAAGGAATGTAGGATTTATTGTTCATTAGAGAATCAATGGTACTTAATGGAAAGATATGATTAGAGGGGTATAACGGACATTATGACCCAGCTCTAATTATGAACTACTTGTGGAGGATTATACCATATGTAATAGCTATATCGATGGACACCGAGAGTTATTTGGTTTGTGTAAAAACGTCTACAGTTGAGAGAGTGTAGCTTCGGGTTTTTAGTGGAATAACACCGAAGTTAATAATCATGAAATATTAATTAAAGAGTTTAATGAATAATTTCTAAGGATTATTGGAGCTCAAAATACTGTGGGTCCATAAGGTCCCCTTGCTAGCCCGATCGATTTAGGTAACAAGGGTCACGATTAATTAATTGGATTGTCCAATTAATTATGTTACGAAAGTGACACGTATTTATTCGGGAGTTAATTGAATAATGGGATTATTTAATTAATGAATAATGGTGATTAAATAAATTAAATAATAAGATTATTTAATTATGTTATTAATCACTAAATGGAGGGTGTTAGTTGATATTTGATTTTGAATAAAATAAGATAATATGATTATTTTATTTTATTAAATTAAATATTTGAATTTGAATTTAAAATGTTTGAATTCAAAAATAAATATTTAATTTAAAAGGATATGAGATATTCTTTTGAAAAGTTTTAAAAATCAAATAAGATTTTGGTTTGTTTTTATTTGATATATATGAGATATATATTTAATAAAAAAAGAAGAGAAACGGAATGAGAGAACATGACAACAAATAAAAAGTAATTAGATTACTTTGAAAGAAAGAAGAAAAAAAGTGTTCGTACATAGCAAAAGCAAAAAAGCAAACAAATAGAAAAAGTTAGTGTGCGGTGAGACCGCAAGTGCTACACTTCTAGAGTTGGTTTTTTGTGTGTGTTCTTCTCTTCTTCCTCCATACAGGTCCTGAATATCGTGACGCGCACACACGCTGTTACCAGTTCCGGGAGATAGCGAGGAAGATCACGTGGTTCAAATCAGGAGCAGTTCGTATTAAAGTGAAGGAGCCTCCTACGTAGGTATGAAAATGTTTCATCACTTTATTATTTCAATTGATTATTACTGTACAAATGGGTTAGTTTAATGATTGCATAAAAATTTTTAAAACCTTCCGATGCGCAATCTATAACCCTAGGTTCCAACAATGGTTGTTTCTGGAACCAATACCATCCTCATTGTCGGCCATAGTTCACAAGGGTTCTTCGGGATGTGAAAATGTGAAGGTTCGCCTCCTTCTTATAGCGCCAATTGTTGAGGGTGATTTTTGGTTAGTCAACTGGTCAACGTTTGAATGTGATGATTTGTAAATCAAGCAATAATAATAAACGAATAATGAAAGAGATTTTACGTGGTAAAACTCCGGTAACAGAGAAACATCCACGGGTGTCACTAGGCGACGAGAAAGGGTGTTTCACTATGAAAAAGAATGGTTACAGACCTCAAATCTCTCACTCTGCCTCCTTTTTTCCATCCACTTTACAGTAATTTTCTAGTTATATTTATACAACATTCTCTAGGTTTTTGGCGTGTGAGTGGAGGATGATTGAGTCCGACTTAAACTCTCACTTTCTTGATTGTCTTGACTTCTTTCCTGTTTCGGCCTGGTTTGTAATTATAGTGGTAGCTTCAGAGTGTGATTAGCATTCCTGATATCTCGGAGAAGATCAGGTTGTTTCCTCTTCAATCAGATGTGTTTTAGTCTAACTATGATGTCCTGCTGTATTTGACCAAATAAATCTTCCTTGTAGAAGGCAAGCTTGTCATGGATTTATTTCCTCTTTGGCCGAGTGGATTCCGGCGAGCAGAATCCATATTCATCAAGGTCTCCGTATGCGATCCATCAATTAAGTGTTCAAGCTACATGACGTGTCCTGTGTTGGCATCTGTCCATTTTATCCATACAACACGTCATTCGGGTCAATTTTATGTACAAGAGATACAATATGAAACTTATAAATCAAATCATCTATACATAGTTACTAAAACATGAAAATTCTCAAATCATATCAAATAATATAAAATCATATCAGAATTGATTTAGTAACAAACTAAAAAAACCCATCTCTCTGTTTCAAAAAAAAAACTAACAAACAAATAATTCTTTTAAAAAAATAACTAACTGTTGTGAAATAATTGACTTTCACCACCTAGAAAATAGTTTGCAATTAATTCTCTTGATCTCATTTCCTATTTCAATATAGGGCAATTACCTCTCTTGATCTTATTTCCTATTTCATTGTAGATTCAATTCTTCCTATGCCTATATATAGGCTCATTGTATAAGCTTTCATGATACAGAGAAATAAACTGATACAATTGGTTTGCTCTCATTCTTTCTCTTTTCTGTTAGTATTACTTTCTATGCTTTTATGCTCTGATTTATAACATGTTATCAGCACGAATGCTTTTCTTTTATTATCTCTTCTTCTTCCTTTCTTATTATTAATAAAAAAAGGTTTGCAACAAGAAGATTGCATTCGAAATCAGAACCAGAAATTCTTGATTCAAAAATAAGAACCAGAAGTTCTTGAATCGAAAAAAAAAAGGAACCAGAAGTTCCTGATTAGAAAAATCAGAATTATGAGTTCTTGATTTTAAAATTATTTAGAACCTGAAGTTCTGAATCTCAGAAATTAATGATTTAGAACCTGAAGTTCTAAATCTTGAAAATTATTTAGAACCTGAAGTTCTAAATTCTTGAAATTATTTAGAACCTAGAGTTCTAACTCTTGAAAATTATTTAGAACCTGAAGTTTTAAATCTTAAAAATTATTTAGAACCTAAAGTTCTACCCTTGAAATTATTTAGAACCTGAAGCTCTAAATCAGATTTCTCTCCTGAGAACATGGATGAACAATCTAGTTTCAAAAAGGAAATTGGGGATATATGCTTGGTCGACAGTGGAACGACGCATACTATTCTTCGTGATAGGAAATACTTCTTGGATTTAACCTTGGTGAAAGCCAAGGTAAACACTATATCTGGTCCCGCAGACCTAATAGAAGGCTCTGGAAGAGCCATGATTATATTGACAAATGGTAAACAGATAAGCATAAATGCTGTTTTATATTCTAGTGGATCCAGAAGGAATCTACTTAGTTTCAAAGATATTCGCAACAATGGATATCATATTGAGACTATAAGTGAGAATAATAGAGAGTATCTCTAAATTACATCACAGGTCTCGAGCCAGAAGCTCATCTTAGAAAAGCTCAATGCTTATTCAACTGGATTATATTATATAAATATAAAACCAGTTGAAACCTACTCGATTATGAACCAGAAGTTCACAAATCCAAAAACCTTTTTGTTTTGGCATGATCGTCTCGGTCATCCAGGATCTACAATGATGCGTAGGATAATTGAGAATTCTCATGGACATCCATTAAAAAACCAGAAGATTCTACTGTCCAATGAAAATTTGTGTACTGTTTGTTCACAAGGAAAGTTAGTGATCAGACCATCCATTACAAAGGTTGATTTTGAATCCCCATCTTTCTTACAACGAATTCAAGGAGACATTTGTGGGCCCATCCACCCGGCAAGTGGACCATTTCGATACTTTATGGTATTAATTGATGCATCTGCACAATGGTCACATGTATGCTTATTGTCTACACGTAATACTGTTTTTTCTAGATTGTTAACGCAGATTATTAGACTTCGAGCACATTTTCTGGATTATCCAATCAAGACCATACGAATGGACAATGCTGGTGAGTTTACATCGAAAACGTTTGACAATTATTGCATATCAATGGGAATAGATGTTGAACATCTGGTTCCGTATGTGCACACCCAGAATGGATTGGCAGAATCTTTCATCAAAAGTATATAGGTGACCTTTTTACCGCACGATTTGCGGATTGTCATTTCGATGAGACAATTTTCCCTTCATTAGGGAAATGAAAAACTTCTCTTGAAGAGAAGCTCGAAAGAAAATTTTCTCCTGAAAAGAAAAGTGAATTTTCATGGAATGTTAGAAATATGACCCATTTAGACCCTCGTACAGTTCAATGTGAAAATGAAGTACAAAGGATAGTTAATCTTCAGATGATTGCAAATCAGTTACCTGATGCATTTACAGATGCAACTAAAGTAACAAAATCTCATATACCAGCTGCTAACACACCAGCCCGGGTGACTGTTCCTGAAGAACAATCTAATCAAACAGCAGCAAATGAATCATCTGTTGTACGCTAAAAACGTGGTAGATCACTTGGTTCAAAAGATACAATTCCCAGAAAGCGGAAAGTAAAGTATCATGATCCTATAGAAAATAATGCTCGAGCCATGAATAATACCACTCTCTCTGAATTATCAACTCAAGAAGAGTTAGTAGCCCCTGAAGAGGCTTAATCCCCTAAAGAGGAACAAACCCTTGAAAAGGTGCAGGAATTTCAAAATAAAGAGATTTCAATAAATTATACCAGAGAATCGTGGAGTCGTGATAAAATAATCATCGACGATATATTTGCATGTGCAATAACTTCTAAATTTTTAGATGATAATCATGACCCTCATACTATTGAGGAGTGTCGACAAAGGCATGATTGGCCTAAGTGGAAAGAAGCAATTCAAGTAGAATTGTCTGCATTAGCCAAACGAGAAGTTTTTGGACCAGTAGTCCAGACACCTGAAGACGTCAGACCCGTTGGATACAAATGGGTATTTGTTCAAAAACGTAATGAGAAAAATGAAATCGTGAGATATAAGGCACGACTTGTTGCTCAAGGTTTCTCTCAGAGACCATGCATTGATTACGATGAGACATATTCTCCCGTACTGGACTCAATTACGTTTCGATTCTTAATAAGTTTGGCAGTCTTCGAAAGACTTGAAGTCCGTCTTATAGATGTGGTGACAGCAGATTTATATGGGTCACTAGATTCCAATATATACATGAAAATCCCTGAAGGATTTAAAATGCCAGAAGCATGTAATTCAAATTCCTGTAACTTGTATTCTATAAAGTTACAACGAACTGTATATGGCTTAAAACAATCCGGACGAATGTGGTATAATTGTCTTAGTGAATATCTTATAAAGGAGGGATATATTAATGATCATATATGTCTATGTATATTCATAAAGAAATCAGAAACCGGTTTTGCCATAATAGCAGTATATGTCGATGACATGAATTTAATTGGAACTCCTGAAGAGCTTCTAAAAACTGCTGAATATTTGAAAAGAGAATTTGAAATGAAAGATTTGGGGAAAACAAAATTTTGTCTCGGCCTGGAGATCGAGCATAAATCATATGGAATATTTGTCCATCAATCAGCTTACGTCGAGAAGATTCTAAAAAGATTCAATATGGATAAGTCTCATCCTTTGAGTACTCCTATGGTTGTTCGGTCTTTAGATCCCAAAAGGGATCCATTTCGACCTAAGGATATTGATGATATGATACTTGGTCCAGAAGTACCGTATCTTAATGCAATTGGTGCTTTATTATATTTAGCACAATGTACGAGACCAGTTATTGCATTTTCTATGAGTCTATTGGCAAGATTCAGTTCTGCGCCAACTCGACGACATTGGAATGGGATCAAACATATTTTTCGATACCTTCGAGGAACTATAGACTTGGGTTTGTTTTATTCAAGGTCAAATAGTTCAGGACTCGTCGGTTATACTGATGCTGGTTATCTCTCTGATCCTCATAAATCACGTTCACAGACTGGATATGTTTTCACATATAATGGTACAGCAATTTCGTGGCGCTCTACCAAGCAAACTCTCGTTGCTACTTCTTCTAATCATTCTGAGATTTTTGCGCTACATGAAGCAAGTCGAGAGTGTGTATGGCTGAGGTCCGTTATTCATCATATCCAGAGTACTTGTAAACTGCTCCAAATCACAGATTCGACAACAATAATATATGAAGATAATGCAGCTTGTATCGCACAAGTCAGAGGAGGATACATCAAGGGAGACAAAACCAAGTACATATCACCAAAGTTCTTCTATACTCATGAACTTCAAGAAAGTCAACAAATTGATGTGAAGCGGATAAGGTCTACAAATAACCTTGCAGATTTATTTACCAACAGCAACATTAGAGAAATTAATATATGGCATTGGGATGCGTCGACTTAGCAAACTACAAGATTAAGAATGAAGCATTTTTCAGGGGGAGAGCATTCTTCATTTGGACATTTGTGCACTGCACTCTTTTTCCCTTGATCAGGTTTTGTCCCACTGGGTTTTTCTGGCAAGGTTTTTAATGAGGCAGTATTTAAGCACGTCCAATATTTTTTTAGAAGAATCTCATAAATTAGTATCTAGGTGGCGTACGTCCAAGGGGGAGTGTTGTGAAATAATTGACTTTCACCACCTAGAAAATAGTTTGCAATTAATTCTCTTGATCTCATTTCCTATTTCAATATAGGGCAATTACCTCTCTTGATCTAATTTCCTATTTCATTGTACATTCAATTCTTCCTATGCCTATATATAGGCTCATTGTATAAGCTTTCATGATACAGAGAAATAAACTGATACAATTGGTTTGCTCTCATTCTTCCTCTTTTCTGTCAGTATTACTTTCTATGCTTTTATGCTCTGATTTATAACACTAACAAATAATAATAAAACTTTTATATTTACCATTTTTATGAGCTAGCTGTAATCATATCATATATACCAATTTTATGAGCTAGCTGTAACATACTTGGTTAAATTATAAGGATTTAAATAGTTCCAAAAGGAACCAAAACAAATATGGAAGTTTCTTTGGTTGACTCACATAATTACAGTAATAATTAACAGTTAGACATTAAACTTTAACTCTTGCAAATAATGGAGCAGAGCAGATTGAATGAGAAGCAAATTAATCTCGAAACAGAAAAAAAAAAAAAAACACGTAACAAATAGAAAGTAGAAACCCCCCACCCCATAAAACAGAATCCGCCTAATTTTACTCTTCACGTATATTCATTCCTCTTCACTCCCCATCACTGCTCTCACACTCACCAATGGCCTCTCACGAAATGGAAATAGAAATCACTTCGCCAAACGCATCAAAATCCAAGTCAGTAGCGGGAAAATTAGAAAAAGAAGACGACGAAAACGACGACGTCTCTCCAGTCGAACAGGTTCGTTTGACGGTGTCGAACCACGACGACCCAACCCTACCGGTATACACCTTCAGGATGTGGTTCCTAGGCCTCTTCTCGTGCGTCCTCCTCTCCTTCCTCAACACCTTCTTCGCTTACCGTACGGAGCCGCTGGTCATCTCCATGATCTCCGTCCAAGTCGCGACTCTCCCGGTCGGACGGTTCATGGCGAAGGTCCTCCCAGAGACCAAGTTCAGGATTCCTGGACTCGGAGAGCGAGAGGTGTCGCTGAATCCGGGACCGTTTAACATGAAGGAGCATGTGCTGATCTCTATCTTCGCCAATGCCGGTGCGGGATTTGGAAGCGGCGCGGCGTATGCGATCAGTATCGTTGATATTATAAAGGCGTTTTATCACCGGAAAATCAGCTTTTTGGCCAGCTGGATTCTTGTTATCACTACACAGGTCGGTGTTGTTTGTTTGTCAATCGACTCTCTCTCTCCCTTCGATTTTGTCTTTTTTTGCGCGTGTGTTGTGGCTAATGCGTGTGTTGATGAGTAGGTTTTGGGGTATGGTTGGGCAGGAATACTGAGGAAGTTCGTTGTGGACCCGGCGGAGATGTGGTGGCCGAGTAGTTTGGTTCAGGTTTCTCTCTTCAGGTAATGCTTTTGTTGTTGCATTGTGCTTTGGCTTTGTCCATTAAACGGTGTCGTTTTTGCATGAATTGAATCGCATGTAAAACAATCACGGGGGGAAATTTTCTACTCCTGTGTAAGATGTTGAGATTTGCAAGGGCAAAATGGGAAAGTTTCTTTCGGTGAAACTACTCAAAAAGCATGGAACTTGTTGGTTGATAGTGGGATTGAGATGCTACTCTTTCGTATAAATCTTTTCTTGTGAAGAAAAATTGCCACTTTTAGCTGCAGGAGTTATGAAATTATTGTAATAAACTAATTATCATGGAATTTCACTCTCACAGCTGTATTTTGAACATAAATTAGATGGGTAAATTTATATATATAGTCATGTAAAAAATTCTCGAAAAAAAATATATGGAACTTCTTGATGAATAATGGAATAAAGTCTAATACATCATATAATCTTATCAAATTATATTTACTTGTGTAGAGTGAAAATGAAAAAAGTACATTAAAATTATATGCTTTAATTCTAAATTTGAACTAACTTTATTAAATTCTGAATTTCAAATCTTAATTTTTGTGTTTTGGTTTAAATTTTCTCTAATAAAATCTACGTCACCATGTTTAAGAATGAGTTGATAAATTAAAATGCATTATATCACATGTTTATGTATATAATATACGGTATATCCTAGGCTTTCTAGTTTTTGTAACGGAATCACATGCTGATGTATGATGTATCTAATATAAGATATTTGATAGAGACTTTCTAGTTCTTTGTAACCAAGTAGGCTGATCAAACTATTCAAAACAAACAGCAATTAAAATAAATAAGAGCCATTAAGGACGTAGCTCTACTGGTATATAGACGAGTTTGGGGGTTGGACAAATGACTTTCAAGTCTAATTCGAATCCTACCAATAACAAAAGGTTCAAAAAAAATATATCTGATATAGATAGGTTAATAGATATATATTGTCAAAATAAAAATAAAAATAAATAAGAGGCATGACATGTAAATGAATGACTACGGGATGTTACTCTGCAGTTTCTCCAAGCTTTAATCTAATATTAATTAATATGCTATATATGACTACACAACCGTTTGACATACAAACACAAGACGCATTAAACTATCAATCTGCTATTACTTTTAGATATATCGATTTGGTAGTGGAAGTAAGAAGTTGATGAAAAACCATGTTACTTCAATTTACATTTTAACAGGGCTATGCATGAGAAGGATAACACTCGCATGTCAAGAGGGAAGTTTTTCTTGATTGCGCTTATCAGCAGTTTCTCTTGGTATGTGTTCCCAGGCTACCTTTTCCCCACTTTGTCTACCATTTCTTGGGTCTGCTGGGCATTCCCAAACTCAGTAACAGCCCAGCAGATAGGCTCAGGCATGCATGGACTCGGTCTTGGGTCTTTTGGTCTTGACTGGTCAGTCATAGCTTCGTACCTTGGCAGCCCTCTCATCACCCCCTTTTTCGCCATTGTCAATGTCTTTGTTGGCTATTTCTTGTTGATGTATGTCTTGATGCCAATTTCCTATTGGGGATACAATGTCTATGAGGCCAAAACATTCCCAATCTTCTCCTCACATTTATTCAATTCACAAGGACAGATATATAACGTATCGGGCATTGTTAATGACAAGTTTGAATTAGACATCCCAACATACGAGCAGCAGGGACGCATATACCTGAGCATGTTCTTTTCTGTTTCATACGGCATTGGTTTCGCGGCCATTATATCTACCCTGACACATGTGGCCTTGTTTAATGGAAGGTGATTAATTAGAAACTTTGAATTTATAAATAGTTTCGTTTCGTTTACGTACTGTTCAATTCTTGGTAGTTACATGATCAGAATGATTGCACGAATGGATGCTTTTAACAGGGATATATATCAACAAATCCAAGCTTCTACAAAGGGAAAGCAAGATATCCACACTAGGTTAATGCAGAAGTACAAGGCCATACCAAACTGGTGGTTTCACCTGATGTTAGCTGGATCTCTGATACTCTCTCTTGTGCTATGCATTTTCATGAAAGATCAGGTCCAAATGCCTTGGTGGGGACTTATCTTTGCAGCATTCCTTGCATTGATTTTCACCCTTCCAATCAGCATCATAACTGCCACAACCAATGTGGTAAAACTATTGAACTCGAACTCATACTTTTCTCGCCCCCTTAAATTAAAACTATATTCTGCAGAATAATCACAAGCTGTCCTGTTTTCAATTAATTGTTTATATTTCATTATGATCCTCTTTGTTTACGATGTTTTACGAATCGCTGCCTCTGCCAGTCACCAGGATTAAACATTATCACAGAGTACATCATGGGTGTTATATATCCAGGTAGACCAATAGCCAATGTCTGCTTCAAGACTTATGGATATATAAGCATGAGCCAGGCAGTTTCCTTCCTCAGTGATTTCAAGCTAGGCCATTACATGAAGATTCCAACAAGGGCCATGTTTGTTGTCCAGGTATATATATTCTTACCAAGACATTTCCCTTCAAGGACACATTGCAAAATAAGTAAATCAATAAAATCATATGACAGGGAAGGACATTAATGCACAACTGGAATCTTCAATGTCTTAATTCCCTATATATACTTGTTTTTTTTTTCTCCTCAAAAAGTTCATAGGAACTATAATAGCTGGAACAGTCAATATTGGAGTGGCATGGTGGCTGCTGACAACCATTGAGAACATATGCCAAGATCAACTACTCCCTCCTAATAGCCCTTGGACATGTCCTGGAGACCGCGTATTCTACGATGCATCTGTGATCTGGGGTTTGGTTGGACCAAAACGTATCTTTGGCACTATGGGAAACTACTCGGCTCTCAATTGGTTCTTCCTTGGAGGAGCATTGGGACCTTTCTTGGTATGGGGTCTGCACAAAGCATTCCCTAAACAGAAATGGATTCCATTGATCAACCTTCCAGTGCTTTTAGGAGCAACAGCTGCAATGCCACCGGCTACAGCTGTGAACTTCAATTGCTGGATTGTGTTTGGAACTGTATTCAATTACTTCATTTTCAAGTACCGAAAGAATTGGTGGCAGAGATACAATTATGTTCTATCCGCGGCCTTAGATGCAGGGTTGGCTTTCATGGGTGTTCTTCTCTACTTCACACTAACCATGGAAGAAAGAACCATAGATTGGTGGGGCACAGCGGGCGAGCATTGCGACTTAGCTTCTTGCCCAACTGCTCCAGGTATAACTGCTGATGGATGTCCTGCCTACTAGTACTAGATTAAGCATGCGTCATTAAAACGGAAAAGAAGGGGAAAAAAGAAAGAAACTGATCTGTGATTGATCAAGATTAGTAGACGAATCATCTATGGTTATTCTTTTTGTTTCTGTTTGTGTCTTGTATATATTTTGGAACTGCTACACAGGATTGACAATTGGAATTAGCTGAAAGTGCAGCTTTTAATTTACTGAGCTGGCATATCAAAATTGAACAGATTCAAATTCAAACCATACTTCCTTTGATAGATAATTCAAGATATTAAAGAAAAATCGAAACTCGAACATGGAACGACCTATGAATTGTGTATATAATATATTTTCGAATACGATTCAAGATATATATATACACACACAACAAGGAGGAGACTATATGATGATAATAATCATAATTTTGTATAATGGTCATTACTTTGGGCCTGTAAGATATACAAATGATTCCCTCCCCTTCCACGCTCAATGGAAACAAAACAAAAACAAAAAAAAAAACTTTCGTTATTTATCTTCAAGCGATTTGGATGAATTAGGAGCAGCATATCTAGAAGAGAAACCATGAGACAAAAAATACTCATCATCATCATCCCAACGGCCTTCATCAAAGTTTTGAGCATAGCTTAAAGGATCATATCCAAACTTACCAATCGGTTTCGGCTGTTTGGCCTGGAAAACTGCTGCTATATTACAACCTTCACTTCCATGTCTTGCTCTTCTTGTGTCACTCCATACTCTTCTCTTGGTCCATGGCAGCTTCAACTTGAGCCGTCCACAGCACGAAAGCAGCCCTGCTCCATCTGTGTTGTTAGAAGATGAAGATGGAGTTCTTTCCATGACTTGAGAGCTTGATTTTTCCAAGAGAAACTCACAGGCTTGGAAATGGGAAGAAGAGTTGTTTGCTAATTTGGAGAATTTTGTGGGGTCTTAATTCTTCTTTCTCTGTTTCACTCCCTCCTTTTGTTGAGGATTTTGAGTGTGGTAGATAAGATTGCATAAGCTGATATGGAAAACAAAACAAATTTGTTTTTAAATTTTAAGGAGAGATTGGAAAAAGGTTAAAACTTAAAAGGAATCAAGAGAAGGAACAAAGAGTGATTTGTCATTTGGTTTTTGCCATACAGAATCTCTCTGTGACTCTCTGCATTGCATGATTACATCAAAATAAATAATAAATAATAAATAATAAATAATAACGTTTGCAAATTAGGCAGTCTACGTATACACACTTCTCATTTTGTCTGCATATTTGGCTATTAGACAAAGGATTTGGCTATTATACCTACATGGGTATGGTAGAAATAAATTTTAGAAACAACTCATGGTTAATTCAAGGTTACTTTTGAGAACAACTTTCATATTTAGAAACTACTAAAACGTTAAAGTTAACGATAGAATTGTTCCCAAAAAGAAATTGGTATCATACCAATGGTTTTTTGTGAGTACCGTAGCCGGTCCCATAGACAAAACACCTCAATCAACCTGGGAAGCAGGAAAAGAAGACAAGACGGCACTGGTTGTTCAATGCGCGATATGTGTAACACAGTAATTGTGGTATTGAAAGCTTCAACATTTGCAGAAGAACAGGAAAATCAAAACTAATTCATCATGGATACAATATTCTCATTAAAAAAAATACTGTTTTAATTAGCATTTTTGTCAATAGTTCCCTTCAATGGCATTTTTCCGCGTATAATTGTTGCCAGACAGTGAAAAGAGTGCAGTGTTTTGGCAAGCCACACTTAGCTTGAGTTTTACGTTCATCTGTAAGGATTTCTTCAGAAGCAAGTGAAGGAAAGAGACATACTTGTTTGTTCTTGAACAATTATTGGAAGCTTATACAAAACGAATATCCATGTGTACATCATTGACGCCATTCAAAAACCTTAGGTATACAAATCACTTGATTGGATATTTTATTGCTTTACCACGTAGCGTAGTGTCGTCTTTTCCAATTCATGTGATATCAGGCTTATAGTAGACCACAGTTGACTGCTAAACTCTTACTTTTGCCGACCACTTGTCTTCTTCTTCTTCTCAGTTTCTCTTGAATATTTTTTTTAAAAAACATCTGGAAAAAACCTATTCCTCTTTAACAGCTGAAATGAAGTGGGAAGCTAGTGACAAAATGGCCACAACATGGAAATCCGCAGCCAATCATGGACAGCTATAATTGGCTACACATGTATAGTACAAGTTTTGAGGATTACTGAGGTCCAACCATATCTATGTTGGTGACTATGTGTAGTATATAGCATTGTTGAGTGAGCATACCCTACTACTAACATATAATTTGAGATTAAGCATAACATTAGTTCGACGTAAGAAATAGCATAAATTCCTCAATGTATCCGGCTATGAACTGATCGAATAGCTTCCCTTGAAGGAAGGGAAAGTAAAGCATGAACAAGAATCCTTCTATCAAAGATAAACACAATAACAGTGAGAAGCAACAGAGTGTTCCACTGATGATCATCTAACATATAAACAAACGAACCAAATAACAGTAAAGCTAACATATTTGCTTTAATAACGATAAAAAAGCAAAGTTATGAATTTCGTTTAAGTACAAAGTACATCACTACATTGCAAGCAAAGATAGGATGAGGATAAGCCTACATGAACCATCTACCAAAATTGACCTTTACTTTCACTCTTAACAAAGAGGAAACCAGTACAAGGGCACATACCGCAAGCTACATCTTGACCGCTACCTGTTCTGCTGAGCTTTGCTTCACAACTCCTTTGGAGCACAACTGATGTAATAGCTCCAAAGCCTCCTTAGCTAAACCTTCATAAGCAATGCCTTCTATTAGAATGGTGTATGTAGCTTCAGTGGGTTTACAACCCCTCATTATCATGTCTGCCAGGAAGTC
Organism: Dipteronia sinensis; assembly: GCA_033220585.1. NCBI lineage: Eukaryota > Viridiplantae > Streptophyta > Magnoliopsida > Sapindales > Sapindaceae > Dipteronia > Dipteronia sinensis. The sequence goes on along the minus strand of CM065636.1, from coordinate 83,905,781 downwards.
AATTGCACGATCTGTCTGCCGAGCCTTACAAAGTCCTAACATGATAGAATTGTAGGTGATAACATTAGGCCTGACACCCAATCTTCCAAAGTCGCGAAAAAGCTTAATTGCTTCGCAAACCTTTCCTTCTCTACTAAGCCCACCAACAAGTGAAGAGTAAGTAATTGTGTCAGGCTTGAGACCCTTTCCACGCATTTCATGCAAAAGTTTCATAGCTTGTTCTGTTTGCCCCACCTTTGAGAGGCCATCAATGACAGTATTGTAAGTGATCAAAACAGGTGAGCAAGACTTGCTACTTAGCTGGTTAAGTAACTCGACAGCAACATCAACTTTCCCATCTTTGCATAACGCAGTGAGCAGAGTGTTATAGGTCACAATATCAGGGTAACAACCCCTCGATACCATAATTTCCAAATACTCAATTGCTCTATCCATCTTCTTTTCTTTGCAAAACCCATGAAGCAACGGATTGTAACTTAAGGAATTTGGAGGACATCCATGCTTCGGCATCTTCTCCAATATGTCAATTGCTCGACCCAATAAACCCTTTCGGCACAAGAAATTAATCAAAATATTGAAAGTAACAACACTAGGAGAGCATCCTTTGCGAACCATGTCAGCTAGTAGTTTCTCTGCATCCATCCACCTCCCAGTGCTACACATGCTACGCAAAATAATATTATGTGTAATCACATTAGGTTGGCATCGATACGAAGGCATGTCATTCAAGAACTTGATTGCTTCATGTAATCTTCCTTCCTTACAAATTCCATTGACAAGAACATTATAAGTAACCACATCAGGTTTACATCCCCTGCTCCTCATTTCATCTAAGAGCTTCATCGCCTGGTCAACCCCACTTTCTTTGCACGTTGCCTCAATCAATATGGTATATGTAATTACATCTGGGTAACACTCCTTCTCCATCTGTCTATTAAGAACTTTCATAGCTAGATTTAATTTCCCACTATCACACAAAGTACGTAAAATGGTATTATATGTAACAACATCTGCAGCAATGCTCATTCGTTCCAAAAGCCGTAAAGCATTATCAATCTCCCCCGACTTGCAATACCCACTAATCAGAACATTGTAAGTTATAATATCAGGAACTGCTCCAGAATCTTCTATAATCTCCATAACCCTAGTTGCCTTCCTAGTCTTACCAAGCTTGCAAAATCCACGAATTAAACTCGTGCAAGGGATAATATCAGGAATATCACCATGATAAACCATATTCTCAAGAAACTTAAACCCTTCTTCTAATTCCCCATTTCTAACCAATCGACGAAGATGATAATTACTCTCAAAATCCTCTATGTTTTGAGAAGAATTCACATGGTTCGACGAAATATGACCATTACCTAAATGCCCATGAGGGGGTTTCTTATTGTCTTTCAATTTACCATTCAAACTAAGTAATTCAGCCTTTGAAACAGCAAAAACCCGGTTACGCTTTCGCTTAAGAAGAAACCGAGCTTTGCAGCAGCCCACATGGAGTCTCGTTGGACCTAAGTTGAGACCAACTTTATCAACCCTAACAGGAAAAGAACCAGTGTTGTTTCTAGTGGTCTCTCTATGAAGGTGTTGAAACGAACAAAACCCTTCATGGACATGATTTGTAGGTACTGTCAAACCCATATTTTCACCTACTAGTGCGATGAAAATGATAATAATGCTCAGAAATTCATGCTTCAAAAAGAACAAACATAGTTACAGAGAAGGGTTTATGGATGGGGTTTTTGTAACAGAATATAAATATGAAGTCCTCAAACGTGTTAAAGAAAGTAGTATTAAAAAAGAAAATAAAGAGAGAGGAAGCTTACTGAGCCGGTTATTGAGAAATGATAATGGAGAAGCTACAGAGACAAAGTATTGCCGCCCTTGTCTGTTGCTTATCCAGTTTTGTGTCTTCAAAGGTGGGGGTCTCTCAGGTCTAGCCAACAACAAGACACGATACAAGTAAGGCCAATTGAACCTTGTCCTTGTAAATGGGCTGGACCGGGTCGGCCTGAATTGATATCTAACTAAATCTCTCTGGAGAGGCCATATTTGGCTATTTGCAACCCCACAAGCCATATGTACACCATTTTGTAAGCACACTCATTAATACTCCTCAATTGTATAATTATTTTGTTGATTGTGAGTATGACCCCGTATTACAATGTAACAAGCATTCATATGTTGAACATCTATGTTGCATGTCTCACAAAATGAACTTATTTCAGTAAATAATCCACCATATCTAGTATTTCTTAATTGTTAAATGTCTTGTGATTTTTGTTGTATAACTTAACAGAGTAGATTAGTGATCATGGTTAGTAATATTCATGATATCTGTTCATTATATACATTATTAAATAGAAACAAATGAATAATTTCTTTCTAAAACAGTTATGGTCTTAGGATCATAACTGATGATATTGTTTCATATCAAACTTTCTTAGATATATTGATTGGGCTATACTTTAAAGGGTAATAATTATGTTTATAATTAAAAAAATAATAGGATGTGCTAGAGATATCACTGTCCATATAACACATTATGACAAATTTATACATTAAAATTTTGTAGAAAATATTTTGGTCGGTGGATCCATGACCCCTATCGGCCTCCACCTAAATTCGCCCCTTCTTTTAATAGTTTAAGTTTTTTTTTCCAAACCATAACATGAAAATAAATTCTAATGAAAACACCAAAACCATCTATACTACTTTCGGAAAATTGTAAAAAAAATAATTAAAAATAAATAAATCTAACGCCAAACGATCAAAGGTCTACCGATTTCTATTGAAATCAAATACTATATACGTGGTCCAAACATCAACTTCCAAAATCGGGAGATATCTATTCCCACAATACCGATGAGAAAACTCCCACAAATGCTTGTAAAATATGGATGATGAAACTCGAATCTCTCATTGTTAACTTGGAAGGGGAGCTGAAAAATTATAAATTTAGTTAAAGAATTTGAAAAATTAAATAATTTTATCCTTATTGTTTCGTTTACTATCAAATTAGGCAATTCTAATATAAATTGTTATTAATTGCTACCTTCTGAAAACAAAATTACTTTGAACCGCAAGATGTCATTAGCAAAAGACTTTTAGGTCCAACAATCATCACTTCACATTCTTGTTAATTAGAAGTAACAACCATTTCTATAATATGTCCATGATTGTCTTCATAAAACTCAATTACAGCTCCATTCTCTTAACACAATCTCTCAAGTATCGATTGTTATCAGAGTCGGGCAATGAAAATGGACCTTGAGCAACGGTTAGAGAGATTGAAGAAAACAATATAGTTTATTTTAACTAGGTAAAAAGAGATCATCAATAACACAGACAAGCAGCCAAGATGTTGTGTATTAACCCAAACAATTCACCCTCTCTATATATATCACAATCATATAATTGTAACTTGTAATCATGTGCTGTACGTACTCAATGGGCTATTTAAGTAATTCAATCGGATAAGAATATAAATAATATTAATAAAAATTGGAAAATGACAGAAGAACAGAGACGTAAAAAAAGTGCTTTGTTAAAATTAACTTAAAAGAGGTAGGCAATTGTTGGGTGAAGATAGAGAATGTTCCAAGATTACCAACATGGATTTGATTAGTGCCAACCAGACAACAATAATCTAACTTCTCGTTTGTGTTGTGTTCCAATACAATATAACTATATAAGTAGGTTTGTGTGTTTGATTCATAGTCAATGGAGACAGAAGAAAAAACTTGAAACTTAACACCAATCCCATGTTGCCATTTGCCACCAAGCTTTCAAAAAAGGTGAAAAGCCTACCTCGTCCATCGAAGAACTTTTACACGTGGTCATCTTTGGGCCTGGTTTTTTAATATTTAATGTTAATTTTGTAATTACGGGAGACTTGGGGTTTGACAACTAGAAAAATCTATGGATTATAAGATTACTACTTGTGCTGTTAGGTGTTTTGTTGTCGCACTAGGTGTCAGTCATTAAGGTTTTTCTATATTTTAACGTTTGAAAACTTTGCCAGTTACTTTTGTGTTGTGTTGGATGATGCAAATCTCGTGAAGGACCGATTAGATCACCATGTTCATTGACGAAATACATTGATTTTCTCTCTACTGTTTAACTCTAGCTATCTTTGTTGGAGACTATCAACGAAGTTTATAACATTGATCGACTAAATCTTTAAAGGTTAACGATATTGCATTGAAAAAATGCTGTTCATAATACCAGAAACATTTACAGATAAACAAAGTTTTGTGTATGTTTAAAAATGGTTGATTAGAAGGATTATGATCATTTTTTGAGATGTTGGATAAGCATATGGAATTTACATCCTTACATACAAATTAGAATGTGCAAATATATATTTTATAAAGTTGTTTAAATATTAATTTTTATAGTCAAATATGTTATGTATTATGCTAAAATTAATTTAAGTTCGTTTTTATAATCATACATAATAAAAGAAAATATGGTGATTGAATAATTTTGTGTATATTTCTTTGTAGGATGATTATACATTTATTTAATAGTTTGGTAATAAGTCTAAGAAATTTACAATAAGAAAATATTTAATGTATAGATTTTACATCAACAAATAATTACATATAAAAAAGGAAAAGAATAGTCAATGGTGTAATCAAGCAAATCAACTCTTTATAGAAAATAATAAGGATAATAATTCTGCAATCAATTTTGGTCAAATTCTTCCTTATATAATGATTATAATGTTGATTTATAACACATAATATACAGAAATGATAAGGTAACTAATCTTTTGATTAATACAATTTAAAATTGTGAAAGGAACCAAACTGAAATCACAATATTTATAAGTAGCTTTTAGAAATTTGTGGCCATGTAGGTCATCCCTTCACCACCATTGGAAATAACTCCATACTAGTATAATGGAAATTGAACCCACAATAATTTAACATAAGACTTGAACCCGTCATTATAGGTATCCAAGGAAAATTGTATATCATTTGAACTAATATGAGATATAATGGAAAAAAAAAACTCTTTTTTATATAAAAATACTTTCAAATGCATCATAATTCATAAATCAATTATAAGTGTAAGAATGTTGGGTGTAAGTAGATACGTTGGCTGTGTTATCATATTGTATATCACTATCTCTTTCAATAATGGACACCCCCACTTATCATACCTTTGATGCATTTCATTAATATTTACTTAAAAAAAATCATAATATTAGTGAATCTTCTCTTAAAAAAACGTGCCACTTTACAATGCTCATCCTACAAAAATATCTATGCCATGTGGCACATCAACACAAAATATCTCCGTCCTTGCACAATAATTAAATCCGACAATTATTATAAACGTAAAAACTAAAAACTTATCAAATTAATATATATATTTTAAAGTGAACACGTGTCCGTGACAGAGGTAGCGCACTTTTGTTTTGTTCTGTTTTTTATTTATTTTTATTTCTGTTATCGCTTTACATTAATTAATTTCTGTGTATAGAACTTTCTTTTTGATTAGAAAAATGAGCCTATAATGACTAATGAGGTTAAGATTTTAAGAGAACTAATTGCGAGGTTAGGACATCAACTGCGTGTTCGATTTTCATCCGTTCAAAAAAGACACGTTACAAGACCTAATATTTGAGTCGCTGTAGGTGATTCTACGTGGTCAAATGGTAGGCCGATACGTGTCCCAGTAGGTTCGTCCTAGAAAAGATTTTCCGGTTGGCGCCGTTAGTTTGCCAAACCGGGGACGAAGCCTCACGTTTTTTTAAATCTTGGCGTGGAAATGGCTGCGGCTTGGCTTGAGCTTATCGCATGATCGGCGCTTCTAGAATGCTCAGCAGTGACGCAAGTGTTCACTTGAACCAATCATTACGAGGTCTTTTGATTTCATTTTATTATGGATGCGAGTGATTCTATCGGTACACCTTTTACCGATCTATTTATGTTCTACTTTTTTAATTATATAATTTTTTTTTCCTTTATTAAAATTACTTAAAGAGACATATAATTTAAGAAAAGAAATCTTCTACAAAATAAATCTATTAAAATATCACATTCTTTTTCCATAAAAAAAAACTAGTAATCTGTTTCTGTAAAAAAAAAAAATTAACTCTTAAACTCTAAAATTTGTTTCGTACACACATATATAATATTATGAAAGAGTTTGAGAACGATATCAAGAATATGAAAAAATTGTCTAAGAACGATATCAAACATCTAGAAGAATTGTCTGAAAGCATCTGGAAACAATTCATTCTCTGGATATAAGTTTGAAATTTAATTTTTTTTTAGAATGATATCAAGCTGTCGTTGTGTTGAAGTAACATGTTATTTTTTATTTATTTTTTCCACCATGAAATAAGAACAAAAAAAACTAAAAATAAAAATAAATAAATCAACCAATGGAGGTGAGAGAGATGTATATAGATACAGAGATTAGAGATAGAGATATTATATATGGTATGTATTAAATTTGAAAAATAAGTAAAATGGGTAGTTTTGGAAATAAACCAAAAAATTTAATAAAAACATTTAATTTTATTTAATTAAATCAAAAATTTTAAAAGTTGGACATTCATATATCAGTATTGGGTGTGCCAATAGCACCACTCTTTGGATGCGGATATTGACACTCATAAATATGATAATCACACTCACATTTATAAATATATTCATGTCTAAAATTTAAAATTAAAATATTACTATAAACATTCATCTTAATACTAATAATACCCTTATTTAAATGAATGTTTTAATTTTAATACAATTTATTTATAAACCCTCATAAGTTATTAATACACCTAATTTCACAAATGATAAATTTTTAAGTTCTTCAAACTCGAAAACACAGTTCGAATAATTCTTAAATTCTTAAATTTCAATAAGCTCTATTTAAGGAAAATGAAAACAGAAAGAACTCAACTCTGTCAAGTTGTTGATATCTATTATAATAGATTCCACATCCTCATGCCACCGTTGATCAACTGAATACACAACAATGCTTAAAGTTTCTGATACGTGCAACCTTGATTAAACCCTTTTTTTTGTTGAGAAAAAGCATATATAAAACATACTTTATTTCGGTTTCGAAACAAACTAAAACGTTGATATTGCTTTCCTTTTATCGAACTTAATTATTGTAGTATATTTTTATGTTGTCTATTTTTTAGTTGTAGTAGTTTCTCATTGCTTCTGCACTCTATAGGAAATAAAATATGTATCATCTCTCCTCTCCAAACAGCCATGATCTAGCAATTCTCTAAGCTCAGTATTCTAATCATTTTCTTTTCTTTAATTTTTTTAGTCTGTATGTTTTTTTTTCACTTGTATCAATCATATTAAATATGAAAACTTTTGCTTAGAAGATAGATTAATGATAATGAGAGATTTTGACACTTGAAATATAATGGTTTAATTATGGTTTAGTTTTTCTTTTTTAATAAAGTGTTATGGTTGAAGATATGAGTGTAATTAATGGATGTATATAGTATTTGATTTATTTTTAATTAAACTAATTTGTTTTTATTGGTATATTTTTGTAATTTAGTTATTTATTAAAATATGAGTGCGCTTATCATATTTATAGGTGTCAATATCGGTCCCTTTGATTTTTTTAAATATAATTTTTTTGTCTCTGAAATATTACAAGAGTTTTTTTGACAGGGGGTAACTCTAACCTACGACCTCGTAGCGTGAGCTTGAAGGGTTTACCACCGGATCAAACACATCTTACCAAGTATGACTTATTTGTGTTGTAATAATTTGTCAACTACAAAATGAAAATTCCAATTAGTAAAGCTATTTTTTTTATGTTAATAAGGTTACGAACATATTAAATTTTGATTATCTTTTATCATAAATTTACTTTTACACTATATTTGGTTTGATGGAATATGAGAGAAAATAAAGGAAAGGAAAGGAAATGATGAATTTTTAATATTTTGTTTGGATTGTTAAATGAGAGAGAAAGGAAAGGAAATAGAAGGAAAATGAGGGAATAATTTCTTTTTGTTTCACCCAATTTGTTTTCCTTCCAAATTTGGAAGGAAAGTGAGGGAAATGAATCAAGAATTAATTATTTTTCAGTATCCCAAAACTAACCATATTAATAGTAGGTATTCATATTGTTAAAAGAATCGAATATAAAATAAAACAAATTCATTTATTTCCCCTCTCCAAATAAGATTGGTTTCTTTTCTTTTCTTTTATATTTATAATTACCATCCAAACAACAATCATTAAAAACACTTTCTTTTCCTTTCCTTTCCTTTCCCCATTTACCTCTCATGTAATTTATCTTTTATTTCACCAATCCAAACATAGTGTTAGTCAATGGTTGCACTTAATTTGTTTTCAATTTTTAAAATCAATTTTTCCTTTATTAGATTTATTAACTATTTTCAGCAAATTGAAATATAAATTAAATTTATATTTCCTCATTCTTAAGTTTATGGGTGGACACAAAAACCGAAACCGAATTGAACCAAACTGAACCAAATCGAAAAAGGGTGTTTGGTTCGGTTTGGTTCATATTTTCTATTCGGTTCAAACCGATTTAAAATTTGAAAATCGAATTGAATTCGGTTCGGTTTTGGACATACAAAACCGAACCGAACCGAATAAATCGAATTGTTTTAATTAATTATTTTGTAAGGTTCAATTTTATTATTGGCTATTTGTTAATGATGTTTTATTTTGGACTACATTATGTACTGCATTTTTTGACTTCTATTTTATAGATGTTATGAAGATTTTATATATTTTGATTGAGTATGTAGACTAAATATGATTGAAATTTTAGATTTGGATTGAAAATTGAGTTGCATTTTGTTTAAATTATTATTTTTACATATTATGTTTTCTTAAAAAAAATTAAAGCCTAAATGCAAAAATGCAACTTAAAGGCCTCTAAAATTAAAAAAACATATAAAAAAACCTTCAAAGCCTAATAGGCCCAAAACCGAACCGAACCGAACCAAGATAAAGGTGTTCGATTCAATTCGGTTTTTAGGTTCAAACCGATTCGCATTTTCACAAACCGAATATATGTCGATTCAATACGGTTTCGGAACCGAACCGAACCATATCCACCCCTACTCAAGTTAATGTTAGTATACAGTAACTAAATAAGGTTTTACAATAAATGACACTTATTTAATATGACAATATTATAAGTTCGAATTGCCGCACCACAAAAAGTATATTAAAAAAAAGTTAAAGTTCATAAATTTGTTATCTTGAATAATTAATTCCTTAAATTAATACTTTCGTTGTGTGGATTTATATTCCTTTTTATTTTTTACTCCATGCAGAATGAATATTGATTTTTAATGAAATCTATGCTTAATTGCTTGCATGCATAATGTGGTGGTTACTGTAGAGGGTCGTTCTACAGTTAGTGGATTGGGTCGAATTTGAAGTAGGCATAAGCAGCCTGTTGGACTGATCAAACCTGATAACTCGTCTTCTTTAAAAATAACCTGCAAAAAAGATGAAAACAAGAACAGAAACAGAACAAGAAAGGAAACGATAGTTATGGTGACTATGGCCTTATGTACGCTTGGGCTGAGTGTTAACAGTAAAAAGAGATTGAAATAAGAGCTATGCTTAGATTCTGGTGATCGGAGTAACAATTTTGGCAGATGTTCGACTAGAAATAACGTTAAAGAGAGAGAGAGAGAGAATCAGAATCCCCTCTTTATGACTTTAGAGGTTCATTTATAGGCCCTTCCCAGAAGGTGACGTTGGATGTGATTGAAGATCCCTGAAATATAGTTCGGATTTCATGAGATGATATCATGATTTTATCAATTCAAACAAACTGATAATAGTGGATCTGAACTGAATGAGTGACCAAGTCAAACTACAATTATGATGAAGCAATCCGGGTCAACCCAGATTAGCTTGGCCTAGTCCCGGCCTATTTCAAGATTGTCAACGGGCTTCAGACGTTGGTCCCATAATGCATTTTTGGCTACCACATATCCTAACTAATATAGCTGTTTTAATCCCCTTTATATTTTATTATGATTATTATCTATTGAGTTATAAATTTATAACATATTTATCATTTTGAGAGACAATTTAATTTAAGTCATCTGATCCCTCCAAAGAAAGAAAGAAAGAAAGAAAGAAAGAAGAATTCATGTGATCCCCCAAAAAAAGAAAGAAAGAAGAAGTCATGTGCTCCCCATTTATTATAAATATATGCATTATGTTCTCATCATTTTATTAAAGGAATACTATAAAATAAATTTAAAAACAAAACACAAATTAAAATTATAAACATCCTATGATTACTAAAGATTTAGATGTCAATTAATTATGATAACATATTTTGTGCTTAATAATCTGACTATCAAATTATGTTATTATATCAGGATAACAAAATTCTATCTTTTGGTAATTTGCATAATATTATCGTGTATATATATATATATATATATATATATATATACAATAATTTTCACATAAGTGCGCACTGATAGAATTATATAAAGACGTTGAATGTGAGCCACTCATTTTACATATTTTGACTTGGTATGTATGCACTTGTCAAAACTCTTTTATAAATGAGTGACTCACATTCAATGTCCTTATATAATTCTATCAGTGCGCACTGACAGGAAAATGACTATATATATATATATATAAACAATGAGTGGTGATATTGGCACACTCTCTACTGATCTATTCATGCCCCACTTTTTTAATTATATAATATTCTTTTTTTTCCTTTATCAAAATTACTTAAAGAGAAATACAATTTAGGAAAGAAATCATCTACAAAGTAAATCTACTAAAATCTCACATTCCTTTTCAAAAAAAAAACCTAGTAATATGTTTCTTAAAAAAAAAAATTTAACTCTTAAACCCTAAAATCTGTTTCTTATATACGTATAAAATATTATGGAAGAGTTTGAGAACGATATCAAGAACATAGAAGAATTGTCTAAGAACGATATCAAACATCTTGAAGAATTGTCTAAGAATGACATAAAGTAAGAATTGTCCGACAATGATAGTAAGCATCTGGAAACAATTCATTCTCTAAAAATAAGTTTGAAGTTTATTTTTTCTTTAGAATGATATCAAACTGTAGTTGTATTGAAGTACCCTGTTATTTTTTATTTTTTCTTTTCCATCATGAAATAAGAGAAAAAAAAACTAAAAAAAAAATAAGAAGAAAAAAAATAAATCAATGGAGGTGAGAGATATGTAAACAGATACAGAGATCAGAGATAGAGAGATTATATATGGTATGTATTAAGTTTGAAAAATAAGTAAAATGAGTAGTTTTGGAAATAAACCAAAAAAATTTAATAAAAACATTTAATTTTATTTAATTAAATCAAAATTTTAAAAAGTGGGACATGGATAGATCAGTAGGGGGTGTGCCAATAGCACCACTCATAAGCAATATGTCGTGCTATATCAACTCAAATTTCTGACTCAATTGTTTGACTTTAATATCTCAACAATTATATTAAAGAGCATATGAGCAAATAAGTGATTGAGATATTGAAGTCAAAAAAATTGAATAGGAAATTTGAGTTAATATAGCCTAACCCGTAAGTAATATACCGATAAATTATTTCATTTGAAATATATTTATTCTCATATAAATTTATCTAACACATTTATTTGTCAATAGGAAATAAAATTCTTTAATGTTTCTTTCGAAATTCCAGTTATTTTTTTATTTCACCCGCCATTAAAAAAACTAGAAAAAAGAAATTACACGTGTTTCCGGTCGTTTGTTTTTTGAAATTAAAAGTTAATAGGTATGACTTGAAATTATTAAGTTGTTTTGTTTGTTTTTTTAAGTGGCCAAAAAATTTAAAAATACAAAATTTTTTTTTTAACTTAATCCCAATGCACTGAATTGCATTTAATATATTTTCTTCCAATATTATCTTACCAAAGACAACATATGTCCAATTTTATCATAATTTTATATGATATAAAGTTATTTCTTTTAATCTATTACTTATGATAAACATCCAAAAAAAGCATTAATCATTTTGTAACTTTCAACATTCAACACCATCATTAAACCTTCAATTATATATTTTTAAAATCAAAACCAATTTAAATCATTATTTATACTTTTTTTTATAAAAAAATAATTATTTATCATATCTTAAATGTGAATAATATATTATAATTATTACATAAAAATGGTTTAAAAACAGTTAAATTATTTTTATTTAGTTGTTTGTATCATATAAAATGAAAATATATAACAATTAATAATAATAAAGGTATAAACGTAAAATTATTTATTTTAAAACCATTTTATATTTAGAAAACAAGTAAGATTCATAGGTGATAAAAATAAAAAACAAAAATATGATTCATATTCAGATTTTTATTGCTACAAAGTTTTTAGTAAATTAAAATTTAAGATTATTTATTCGGTCATCAAATAAAAAAACAAACAATCTGGATTTTACGCCAGATGCAGCCAACCGACGGAAAAGCTGGAGTCCAAGGCTTTGAAACCGACTTAGAGTATTTAAATGCCTGCTTGCTCAGCTGAAACAGCAGCTGTCCCAAAAACTCAGAAAAGCGATTTAGGAGAATCCGAAACCCTAGGTATTCAAAAACAAAAATTAAAAAACAAAAGCCGAAAAAAGAAAAGAAAAAAAAGAAGAAGCGAAGAAACGCAAAATTTCACAGCTTGATTACGTGTATACATCAGGTGGGGGCATCCCCTGTGTTTTTAACTTTTTATATATACCCTTAGAAACGCAAAATTTCACAGCTTGATTACGTGTATAGATCAGGTGGGGGCATCCCCAGTGTTTTTATATATACCCTTTCAAATTGTCCTCCCAGATATTTTCCATCTCTCTACACCTCTCTCTCTCTCTCTCTCTCTCTCTCTCTCTCTCTACTCCTTCTGCGATTTCACTGTCTCCTTTAAACAAGCAGATCTCCGATCATCCCTTGCACGTTGTTTTCTTATTGGACTTCAATTTCTTCGTAGATTTCGATCATTTGTTTTCGCTAGGGAATTGCATTTTTATGAATTTACGTTTATGCAATTGCATTTCGAGCTCAGTTTCAAGCTTAATGCTGCCTCCTTCGCTGTAATTCGTTGCTCCAATCTGTTACGAGTTTTCGTTTTGAGGTAATTTTACCTTATTTTTAACGAATCCGTGCGTTTTCATCAAAATCAAACGTGTTTCTGCAATCTGTTTTAAGTTTTGGCTAAGATTTGTTTGGTTTCAGAGGAACTTTGAATGAAAATAAAAGCACGAAGCAAACTGAGAACTGATTGCTTCGTTGCAGATGTTTTGGAAACCCTAGCTGTTTGTAGATTTAGAGTTTTCGATTAACAATATGTATTTTCTCATAATCTGACCGAGCGTTGCGGTTTATATTTTGTGTTGATGAATTTAGTAGCACTATTTTGTTGTTATTGATTATTTTTTGTAGTTTATTTGTTTGTTCAGTTGATATTTGTTTCATTTTTGAATATTTTCAGATATTAAGTAGAGGAAGAGTGGACTTTAATTGGAGGAAGATTTGCGTTTGGTTTTCAGGTTAGTCACGATTCTCTTCTCTTCTTTTAAGTATCTTTTCTATTTTCTTTTGTTGGTTATGCATAGTGTTTAGTAGTTAGTACAAGTTGCTTTTTAACTTGTTGGGACTGTTTTTAACTTTAATTGAAAGCACTCAATTGTTTTTCTGCCGAGATGTGAAATTTATGTCAGATTATACTCGTTTTGGGCACAGTTATTTACTTTTACTAGGCTGACATTCCATTAGAATTGTACTACTACCATATTTTATGGCTTTATTGCTGGAGAATTATCATGATTGTGACTGATGAGTCTCGTAAGTTAATCCACGGTTTTCTCAATCAAGGCTATCACTAAAAATCACATAAAATATTGAGAGGACCATCATTTTTCATTGGATATACTTAATTTGTGAAAAATTGGATATCAGTAAGTTATTAACTTGCAGCATTGAATGGGTGAAATAAAGTTTTGTTCAGGCCTTACCCGTAGCTTTTATAGTTCAGTAAAAAAGAAACATATCACATATTTACTGTTTCAGTATGCACCAATGTGATTATGTAAATTCAACATATACTTAATTAATCCATTACCATTTCTTTGATGGAAAATTAATAGTAAGAAATCTTCCCAATCTTAATTGTCTCTTTGTTTTGCTTCTTGCCTTCTTCTTTGGTTTGGGGGTGGGGACTGGGGAGGTTATTGAAACTTCTCCCATTGTTAGTGTGTTCAATATTTCAAAGATCTTGTTATTGATGATGATTAATTATGGTGAATGTGTTGGTGTGGCAGTAATATTTTATAACATATCATAATGAAAAGCACAGAAATGCATGTTTATATTTTCAAGTTTGTAATGTTTTGTGCTCTTTATGGCCTTTCCCTTTGCAACCAAGTATAGTTTCACTTTACTCAGCCTGAAGAATTGGATTTAAGAATTGTGTATCTTTTGGTGTTCACCATGTAAAATATAATTTTTTGAATTTTAATTAGATTACTGTTGGTTGCTACCGTAAGGATGATTATTTAAAGTTGTGCGATAGTAGATTGTGGTGGAAAATTTTGATTTTATTTGGCGGCAGGTGACAATGGGTTTTGGTAATATGGTGAAAAAAAGAGATTGTTTTGATCTTGAATTCATAAGATCTTGAATTCATAAGATATTGTAGCGATATGGAAACTTTGTGAAGATATGCTAGTGACTCGAGATATGAGAAGATCGAAAACCAATTTTTTTTTTTAATCTAGTGTTCAAAAAGCGATATGCGCTAGTCGGGCGGTGGCCCAACACCTAGCACATAGGTAATTCCTATGTTGCTTGCTAGCAACGGCGACGACAAGACGAGGAGTTGCTGGCTGGAGGAGTTGTGGAGGTGGGAGTGAGTGTAGACTGTTGAGCGAACAGAGAAGAGAAGAGAAGAAGAAGAAGAAAACGGTTTTTTGGGCTTTTTAAATAAATCCCAACATGACGTCGTTTTGGGATTTATTAAAAGAAGCACCAAAACAATGTCGTTTTGGCCTTTTTTTCAGAAAAAAAATCGCCTAGGCGGTCATCATCGCCGCCTAGGCCAGTTTGTCGCCGCCTAGGGCATTTGGTGCCGATTAAGCGCCAGACTGCCCAGGCTTGCCGATTATGCCATACTCGGCACGGTCAACGGTTGCCTAGGCAGTGCCTAGCCCACGTTTTAGGACACTGCGCAAATTATATGTAAAATAACTACTTTCTCCATGGTATAGTGGTTATAGAATTTTTACCCAAACATGTATTGATGCCAATAAAGAAAATTGTATATTTATAAAGAATAAGTACAATAGAATTGAAAGTGAATAACGGATGATTAGATGGAGAATGTTGAAAAGCATAATCAAGTACTGCTTCACAGTTTATCAAGTCACGTTCTAGGAGATCATTTAAGCCTATAAAGTGTTCTCTACTATTTATTCATGACTTTCAAGTACCATTATAACTTGATGATTTCTCCATATTGACTTCCTTTGGAAGATCCCTTAACAAGAACATATACTAATACAAAGACCAAGCATATCTTGCTGCAATAGAGGAAAGAGTTCTACCAAAATTGGTTCTAGCTACTAGAGATAAATTGGTGCACACTAAATATCTAACTAGACCGTTTTACAACGATTCGTGCCTTCAGGCGTTCAATTGAACCATAAGGGATGGTATATATATGTTGACAACCGACCATTTGTCTTTTTAGTGGTTGACGAGTAAGCTCTTATGTCTAGTTTGGACAAAAACAAGGCGGATTATGAAAGTAAAGGAGCAACGCAGCGATACGAAACAAAGATGAATTAAGACATCGAGTACAAGAGCATGTGTCATGTGTCCTTACATAATGAATGTGGCCATGTGCTATAGAACATTGATGAGATGTTGGAGATAGAGTGCAAGGAACAACATGTCTTGCTTTAGATCTTTAGTGAACTTGTAATGGAGGAGAGTACATAATCCATTATTACTACAATACACTTAGCAACACGAGGACAAACAAAGGCAAAGAAGGATGGATGTCCTCTCTTCATTCAAATAATAAAGTCTAAACCAACAATTTCTTTGTTGGAAAAGAAAAGGAATTTACATCAAGTCCAAATTGATACCATATTCATTGAAGAACAAATGATTTTACATATGATTCAACATCATTACTCATAAAGAGTGATATAAAGTGGAATAGTTAAACTTTAGAACTCTTGGGGAATGAAGTGTCTGAGGTTTATCGATCGAGGATAAAACAAGGGTATTATCTTCAAAACTGATTTCGAGCTTATGATCAAGTAGTATGTGAGTTTTTGCTTCATGCTGCGATGTTGGGATTAAAAAGAGGTTATGAATCATAGACGACTTCAGGCTTCTAGGTGAACTTGGGCATGGGATCTTGTATCTTCTTTTTTCTCTTTATTTTGGTAGTGGATGGATTGAGTTAAATCATAGAAGAGGCAAAAATGATCAACTTGGTGGATAATCTTTGCATAGATTGAGAAAGCTTGATAGTTTATCATATTTAATTTGTAGACAACATGATCATCTGCTAATTTGGATGAAAGAAAATATCCAACCTCGGAATGAATGAGGTATGATCATTTATTCCTTTTCTTGGATTTAGCAATTAAAAATTTACTCGATTAGAAGCTTGTTAATTAGTATCAATTTTATTAAAGTAAGTTGAGTTCTTTGGTTATTTCCCTTGCTCATGGTGTGACTTCTTTTCAATTGAAATATGTAGGTCTTTTAATGATGTTAATTCTATATCTTTGAAGTTTTGACTTTTGGTTTTGGGTAGAATTGGGAAAATGTTGAATGGTTGAAAAAAATCAGTTAGTAATCATCCGACCCAAAAGCTTAAACCGATAGGAAAGGGGTTAAGAATAGTATATAAGCACTTAAATAGTGGGGACAATTAGTTTCTTCTAGTTTGCTAGCTTATTGAGGGTTTTATAAAGTGCAGTTAAAAGAATTGAAAAGGTCATGTGAGATTTATCATTGGGGGCAGTGTTCTAAAAAGCACTAGGCGCTAGTCGGGCGGTGGGCCGATGCCTAACGCTTAGGCAGCGCCTAGGTAATTCCTCGGAGGAGTTGTGGAGGCCTAGGAAGGAAGAGAAGAGAAGAGAAAAGGAGAAGAGAGGAGGAAGAAAAAGATTCCAGGGTTTTTTAAATAAATCCTAAAACGACGTCATTATCTCAAATGAAAACACAACCGCTAGGCCGCCTCGTCTCCGCCTAGGGCACCTAGCCTCACCGGCCGGCGGCCTCCTTAACGCCTAGGCGGGCGTTTAGGGCGAGTTGTGGAATAGTTTGGGGGTGCTTGAGTGAATGGGAAAAAATCCATCTAGTTAATTGTAAGATTGGGACTAGGTTTGGAGATAAAGGTGGTCTTTGGTATTATTGAAGGAAGCTTGGCATTTCTTGGTAAATGGTTGTGGAGGTTTTAAATAGTTTGGGGGTGCTTGGGTGAATGAGAAAAAAGCCATTTGGTTAATGGGAACTAGGTTTGGAGATAAAGGTGGTCTTGGGTGTTACTGAAGGAAGCTTGGCATTTCATGGTAAATGGTTGTGGAGGTTTTAAAGTTCCCGGCATATCAGAAAAAAAAATGATCATGAAATGATGAAGTTATCTTCTAATTTGAAATTTAAGGTGGGTAATAGTATTAGTATAAGTATCCACCTTTGGGGGATTGTATGAGGTACACGCCAATTGTTGGCCTCCATGTTTTAATGGCTTACTTTTCTTGAATCACATTTTTCAACTTGAAGTTATGTTTACTATACCTCTTCTCCAAAAGGTTAGATTTTGAGCTTTAGAAAGAATTTGAATGATAGAATTGTTTCGATAAAGGATTCTCTGGGGATGGGGTGTTCACGTGTAAAACATATTTTAAATGGCTTGTGAATGATTCCTCTATCCAAAATTTTGAGCTTTACAAAGGTTATTTGGAAACCTAGTTGCTTGGCAAGGTTAAGATATTGGTTTGGTTGTTGGCACATGGAAAAGTTATTACTATGTATATATTTTCTTTTATTGTTGTGTGATGTTCAAGAATTGTACGAAGCATATTGATATGGGTGTCAATTCATTTTATTGTGTTAGAATCCACACCCTATCTTGTTAAATTTGCTTTATGTTCAAGGAGACTACAAAAATTGTCACCTAGTCATGTTTGTATTAATTAGAGGTTTTAGCCGCTGGCCCGAGAAATTTATAATGCAAGGAATTTATGATTTATCTAGTAATTTGAAGTTTCTAGTTGAAATGGTGCTCGGATCCGTTTTTGGGATATTGTTGGATTGATTCTTTATGCTTGAGGTTTCCAAGGTTATATATGTTTTGCTTCACGCAAAGTGCTTTAATTCAAAGTAGATTGGAAAGGTCATCTCAATTTAAACGATTTGATTTTAGGAGAAACTTGAATGATAAAAACCTTCACTTCCCAAAACTAAAGATTATTTTTCCAATTTATCAACTATTTCCGCTATTTTCAGCATTTTTGCTTTATTCAATCTTATCTATGTTCTTCAATTTGGAGAGAGAGAAAGAAAGTGTAACAAATTCTTAAGGGGATATAAAAGACACCTCTCATTTTCTTTAGAAATTAAGGAGGGAAATGAAAGAGAGGGTTTGTTGTTTATATTAAAAATATTCATCCAATGTCAAATCGTTTAAATTTCTTTGCAATTTAAATAAAACTTATATTTTTAATACTTGCATTCATTTCAATTGTTTGATAAATTTAATTAAATAATTAATTTGAATTAAGTCAATATTTAAAATCCTATTGTCATACTAAATTATGGTGAAAAGATGTTGGATTTCATGGAACTTTGTATTTAAAATTTAATATTCTGGAGCCATTACTTCTTTCTATAAGATATTATTTAAATTCATTTTTCTTCAAATATGTAAAGCCCCTATAGTTATTTTATTTTAATAAATTTTCATATAGTTGTAAAGAAGAAATCTCTTTTTCTTTTTGTGTACCAGATTTGAAATCGTTTTTGCCAAAAATTTACTTCCAAACAAAATATTAAAGTCTTGCTATGGTGAAGAAATAAGCATACATAAAAATGTTCTAGAGGTACTGTTGGGGCAATTAATTTATGGAATATTATTGAAAGGCTTTATTTGCTGATTTTTAAATATTTTTCTTCTTCCCCCTATCCTGAGTTTGAGGATTTCATTCTCTTTCCTTTTTCCTCATATTATGTCTTTCACTTATTTTGAACCTCTTGGTTTATGTTAAATTTGTGATTTCCTGAATGACATTTGAAGGCGTAAGTCAAATTTAGCAGGTTGTTTCTATAATTCAGAAAGTCTGAATAACAAAATTGGTGTTCTTCTTTTAAATTGATGGTGTAAGGACCTTCCATAGCAACAAAGGCTTCTCAACTCAACGTAGTTGAGTATAGTAGTTAATTCGACTAAGTTATATGTAATCTTTGTTCTAGGATCATGTTGTTGGGATGCATTAAATTGTTAGACATTTCCTGTTTAGTGCAACCCTCTTCCTTTATCCGGGCTTGGGACCGGCTGTGTTTGCAGGGTTAGAAAACAAACACAGGCGGAGTTATTGCAGCATGAACTATGCCCTTTTTCCTACATAGGGGATTTTTATCCGGACCATATACTTCTGTTATTATTTTGTGTATGATACTTTTTTGTTGGTCTGACTTTTTAAAAAAAATTCTTTTATTAATCAATCTCAAAATTCTTGCAAGTTTGTCGCTTTCTTTCTTTCTTTCCTTGTTTATTTCTTATAAAAAGATGAGTCACATCCAAAAACTTAATTATGCATCAACAACTTTAAATTCTCTGTAGCATATGTCTAAACTCATTGTATGTGTTTGTAGCATTCTAATCGAACACAACATGGATTTTTATTCTGAAGATTGATCATGAGATAAGTTAAAACCTATTGGAAATTGTGTAGAGGTTTTAGTTCTTAATATTCAGGTATGATGTCTTCTGTCTCAATTATTCTTTGGTTTTTCTAATGCTGAAATCCAGTTGTTCCCATTATTCCTCCCAAGTGTGTGTGTGACCATGCTAAACGACCTTGCTTCATTTGAAAAGAACTGTCTTGTAAACCTCATAATTTTATTTCCAAAATGCATACTTCAGTTTATATATGTGGATGATTTTGTCCTACAATGAATGGTGGATTAGATAATCCAAACTCTGTAGATGTTTGTGTCACTCGGGAGTCTTTTGCTTCTGCAGGGCTACTCATATCTAGGTTACTCCAGTTTTTATTTGATTGAGGGGATTCTCCAAGCAGTTCCAGGGTCCTTACCGCTATGGGACTACATTTAATCATATTTTTGTGATATATTATTCTACTAATAAACTGGAACAGCAGTTATTAACCATGCAAGCAATGCTATAAATTTGACTTACTTCTGTATTTCTGCCCATAGCTCAGTCATGTAACTTTCTGGATCCTGTATCCTGGATATGTGTGCTTAGACCTTGATTGTTGCTGTACAAATTATAAGTTTTGATGTTTTCAAAAAGTCAAATACAGGAGCACAAGGAGTTAGACAATGTGAACTTCATATTTGTAAGGTGAGTTCCAGTTTAACTTTTTTTTTTTGGGAACAAAAGTGGTTGTATTGAAATTTAATTATGTTTTCAAACTACTAAATTTGAGATGCTTTATAGTTTTGTGTTTGTCTATGTAACATCTTTTCTGCTGCATAAATGCTCATTGGTATCTTTTATTAGACCAGACAACCAAATATGTTTGATCTTTTTGTTTAATTTTTTTTTTGAACGAAACATGTATAAATAATGCATTGCACATGCAGTGCAATTTCAGTTCTCTTTATTACAGTTAATCTTATCTTTACATATGTAGCTGGTTTCCGCCATCATCACACACATGCTAAAGTTGATCTTTTTATCATTTTCAAACCAAAGTTTTAACTGAATGGTCTGTGGTTCACATACCACATTTCACTAATAGAAGCGTAACCTTGCAATGTTGACTGAAATCAAATAACTGCAATCCCACGTTGTTGCTTTTACTTTCAGTAATGCAGTTGCAGTCTGCTGCATTTATTGTCGAAACAATTTGGGATCAAAATTGTGGTAAAGTAATTGGTATTCATAATTAAAATACCTATTAATGATGGAACTTTACCCCAATTTTGTTGCTCTTGCTGGAGTCTCGTAACTCTGCTGTTCTGGCTGGCTAAGCTGGAGGTGAACAGGTACATGTGAGTCCTCTCCAACTCCTGGACCGTTTGCAAGAAAAGTGTTTCTATTTGGTCCATTTGCATCCCTCGTTCCATAAACCTGGGATGTGAAACTTCTTCGTTGAGGATGGCTTGAAAACATCTTTTACAATCTAAGAAAGGTTTTGTGATTGAATCGTACTAGTCTTTCATGGTCGATTAATTATACTTCAGTTATTTAGACCTATACCTTCTTATACAATTCCATGTTTTCTTGACGAATTAGGTTTACCTTCTTATAGAGTTCCACATTTTCTTGATGAATGAGGTTCCCCTGCAACAAAGACAGAACTTAGCTACTTGAATTGAAATTTTATGGTAAAAGCTCAGTAGCCATTGCTTCTAGGAGTTCACCTTTCGGTTTAGTTCTTGTATTTCATCCATTAAGATCTGTTCCTGCAAAAGAAAATAAAAAAATTAAGTAACATTTGTGTGTTTTATAGGCCAAATAATCGGAGTTATAAAGTCTAAGTACTGCATGAGGGATGAGTCTTCAAACCTTTTTCATACGGACACCTCGGAGACTCATTTCCAGTTGGTTCTCCAAATTCTGCAGATCTTTTACACTCAAACCAGAAAGCTCTTCACCCATCATTTGCCTGTTATTGTTATATTGACATATATAGAGTAGAAATTCAAATTTGTATCTTTGAATTTGAATTATGTTTATGAGATGCAAATTACTGCTTTGCCTAACAATATATATATTATTCATTGAATAGTTTTGCTGTAGAAAAATGCTAAGCTTTAACTACTTTTTATTTTTGGATCCCAGTTTCTCAAGTTTTAGTTTTCTTCTACTTATAAAGTTGGTTCATCTTTCAAAAGCACATAAAAGGTCAGTTCCTCATTTTCTGCTCTGAGAATTATGTAGCTAGGGCTTGTGCAAGGTTGTTGCAATTGTTTTGCTCTTTTTGCTCTTCATGTCATGGTAGATTGATATTCTAACTGTCCACCGTACAGCCATCACTTTATACATTATAATATGTTCTAGCTCGATATTTTAATGTGAGATGTCTATCTTGGCTCTAGCATGAAACCATGGCTCAGAATATTCACCCTGAAGAATGATTCTAGGATTTATTCAATGATTCAGAGAGTCTATTTACTTACTTTCTAAATATTGTGCATGTTACTACTGGTGTTTTTGTGGTGTTTCTGTGTGATAGTGATTTTCGGAAAGTGTTCTAGGTTAATATGCCTAGGATTTGTTTAATGTAAACAGTAAACTTTAAAGAGCTTTTAAGAGCACTATTGAAGGTAGACTACCTTTAGGTTTGAAACTTGAATGTTTTAAATTTGATACAATTACTTATGTTAGTCTAGGTTAAGTAATTTCAAATAACTTCGAGAATATTTAATTGTTGATTGATGTAAAAAGTTCTAAAAACATAAAAAAAATTGTTGGCATGCATTACAAACAGATATCAGGTAAGTAACATAATTTTTGGTTCTTTACTTTTGTGGTTTTCTTCCATACAAAGTATTTTTAGAGCAATTTGTAGCTAGGTACATGTTTTAGCCAAGTAATGACAAACCAAAGGTTTGTGAACCCATAATGCTACTAGGCTTGAAAGACTGTTGCTAAACTACAAATGAAGATTAAGAGTCACAAAATTCGTCAACATAAGAAGATAATTTTAGTTGTGGTATTAGGGGTGCTGCCATTTGTTGTGGACTAAAATGTAGAGACAAAGACCATGTAAAGTGCTTGTCACAGGCAGCATGTACATACATGTTTACAAACTTTTGACAGTGCATATTCTAGAATAAAAGATTGTTTTAGCTACTGATGTCATTATAGAATAACCATCATACAACCAACATAACACATACCCCTGAGCATTAGTTCATTCTAAACAAAACTATAGGAGTAATGATATGCTAATGGATGTGGAAAATGATAAAGCTGATGTTATTCTACTGATGTCATTATAGAATAACCATCATACAACCAACATAACACATGCTCCTGAGCATTAATGCAATCATAACAAAACTATAGGAGTAATGATATGCTATTGGATGTGGAAAATGATAAAGCTGAAGTTATCTATTGGTTTTTGAGGTAAAAAAGTTAAATGTCTTATTTGTGTATGAAGTCAAACATATCGACATAGTTATCATGTCTGCAAATGTTCAACCCATTCACATCCATCACAGATTGTATCCCAAGTCCAATAAATTTGCTATAATAAAAATCATACCGATGATTCTCTTGCAAATTTTGCAGTTGTTGCCTTAATATTGCTGCCTCCCGCTGCCAGAACTAGTAATAAGATGCACAATGTGGTTAGATTTTAGGAATTTGCAGACTAGTGTGGCTACATGTCATAAATTGATGATTAATTAAACCAAACATATTTCAATGAACACATCTGATAAGAAATTGTTTCTAACAGACATTTTCAGGGTTTTACAAAAAGAGTACAATTGTTAACATTTTAAAGTAAAATATCCAAACCAACCTAACCCCGGGATTGAGTAGTAACTGGTAAAACGTTTGGTTTCCAACCAAGGGTCCATGGGTTCAAATCCACTTGCCACACCTACTTGCGGTATTATATCCCGCGACCTTGTGACTATCAAGGTTGTAGGGTCTGACAATAGACCTTAGTTTAGATCCCAATAGACAGAGACAAGTAGGGTGATTTTTGGGTATAAAAAAAAAAAAAATCTGAGCAAACCTAGATAACAGTTTTATTTCATGGCAGTGTGCATATATACTTGTTTGTATGTGCATCTGTTTGGATATATTTGATTTTCTAAGATAATTATTTCACTTTTATACACATCTCTTATCAAACTTTAGATGCTTGTTATGTAGGATTTTGCTGTCTGAAACGAACAACTGTTTTGGTTTTATTTGTATGTTTGTGGAAGAATATTATGCCAGTGACAGGAGTTGGGTGTACCTTTTTAATTCTTTTGGTCCTTGGTTTATTTGTCACATCTGTACAGCGCTCTTAATTTTTCTTGTCGGGGGGAATTAATATGTATTACTGCATCCTAGATTGGGTATAAGTAGGCAAACTTTGGCAGTTAAATCTGCACACGAATAATTGCTTTTATTGGGAATTGATACTTTCTCCTAACTTCTTTATCTTGTCCCTTTCTGTCTACTTCGGAGTTGGGCATATTGCAGCTACTTTGCCTGTTTGTATTCTCGTCTTTTTATCTTATCAAAATCATTTTTTTTTGGGTAAAATTGAGGATTGTCTCATAAAATTTAACACCACAATAATGAAACATTAGTAATTCTTTGAGCACAGAGTATTTAGTTCTGATTTTTTAAAAATGAATAGTTTTTTTTTCTCTGTAATGCCCTTGGAAGTTTCATTCACACCTTGTGTGTAGAACTTACACATGGTCAAAGTTGTGTGAAACTCACATTGCACCATTTCCTTTTAAAAAGGGTTCATCTTTCAGAGCTGTTTTGTTTCTACAATGTGGCTGAATAGAAACACAAGAAATCTTTGAGATTCATCTTGGTCAAGTAATCAATAACACTATAGGAGAAGGGATGGATTAGGAAAAAAGAAGTCTGAAAAATTTATAATTGGACATCAACAAATTCAGAGTTATTATATAGGATGGTTACCTGGTGGAGAAGTGTGTTGAACAGAATTATGAGTCCCGACCCTTGAGAGAATAGAAGTGAACAGATGGAGACTAAAATTTCTTAAGTTTTAGTTTAGGGAACACTGTTTCTTTTTAAAGTGGAAAATTTGCAATTAGGATTACAAATGGTAAAATTAGAAGTGAATATGGTTCTATATGCTATATAACCAAATGGTTGATGGTAACTCCTCTTGTGTCTTGCACAACGCCTTATTTTTATATAGCTGGTCCCAAAACCGATAAAGGGTTAGGGTTTTGAATGATAGTGGATTTTTTATTTTGTTAGGTTGAGTATTTCTATGTTATATGTTATTGTGTCTTGAACAAGTTGTACAGACAGTGAGACAGGTATTATTACCAAGGCTAGAACTTTCTCTGAATCTGAACGTGCCACAACCGACACTTCAGTTATTCTTGCAATTTCTTTAATTAAATGCTACTTGTTGATATGGCACAAATCCTTCCAATAACAACTGAGGGAACTTTTTGTTTCTGTTATTATTGAAGAAAAAAGGTTTATCATGCTGTTATGGATTTTTTTTTGTGTTAGAAGGAATATTATTGAAGAAAAAAGGTTTATCATGCTGTTATGGATTTTTTTTTTGTGTGTTAGAAGGAATAGTAAGATTATATTAAACTTGTTACTTCCAACCGATCAAAAATAAACTGAGTACTTCCAACCTCAGTTAGGTTGCAAACTGGATAGGATTGTTAAAGTATTCTTCTTTCTTCTTCTTAGAAATTTGAATCATCTTTTTCTCCATTGTCCGGTGGCTGTAAAGTTATGGAGTAAGTTGTTTCTAGTGGGTGCTTTGAAGTGTGCTACCCCTTGGACTGTGGTATCTTTCTTTTCGGAATATCTTAAAGCTTTTGGGGTAGTAAAGAAAGCTATTGTTCTTTGGTACCGTTGAATTTTGCTTTTGTGGGTTATTTGGTTATAGATAGAGGAATAGAAAAATATTTGAGGAAGCAAAAGAGGACAGCGTTTTTATGAGATAAAACTTATTATTAAGCTTCTCTATTAGCATCTACCTTGTGTCCAAGTAACCTTTATCTTTAACTTATGCTCTACCTATCCTATTGGCATTCTGTGTCAAAGCAAAATATCAAAGTTGAAATAATCAAATTGATTCTGAATTGTCTACATCCTAATTTGTACATTTTGAATAGTCAAATGGTTTTTGGGTGTTAGTACCCCAATTTGCTGTTGGTTCGTGTTTCCTACTCCTACATTCTACATTCTGTACATTTGCCGGTTATGTCTGTTTATTTTTTATTTTTTATATGACAGTTACGTATTTTAATTTAATATTCACATTAAAACTTATTTGGTTCTTTTTCATTTAGAGGAAATGCACAAAGTCACATTAACTATTTATGTCATATACCTCCTCAAGTGGGATTTTTGGTTTCAGGCTATGAAGCAAGGTTCCTCTGCTAACATTATGGAGACAACCACCTAGCGAAACATTTGGTACTCTATAACAACTTTTTCAGGGCATCAATCTTTTAAGTTCACATGTAAAACTTTCTTTTCCAAAATCTTACATGATGTTATCCCAATTTCAAGCTCCATATTCCTCAATATCCATATAATCTAGTCACAAACACTGGCCAATTGAAAAGGTACTCTTTGTTGTTCTTGCTGCTAGAAACCTATTTTTGGCGGGGTGACAAAATCAAGGGGGACCGTATTTATTTCTGCTTATTATATGTACAAAAACTTGTACATTAAAAAGAATTTAAACTTAGTATGTGTACTGACACAACAACCATATCTCAAGCATGCCCTGAATATCCTGAACAGAATTAAGAATACCTTGACTTCAGATGCTGAGTTCCCTTGTTGATGGTTTTCCTCCTTTGATTTGTTGTACCGCTCTATTACTGATTTCATGCTGTACAAAGACCCAAAATGCATCAGAGATGTAATCTGTGCTGTTTAAATTCTCAGTAAAGAAATATATATGACAAAAAGTCAGGAATTACCAGAAGGAAAATTCAAACAAATTAAATTTATATGATCTATTAACTTCTTTTTTTCAATTATATCCTTTTCTTTTGCCTTTCCCTTTCTCCAGACCTAATCTATGCTGTTCAAAGTTCATGAAGTTGAGATGATGATACTTATGGCCACAGGTTGAGGAAATTTTCAAGGAACTTAAATTTGCAAGAGCTTGTAATGATTTGACTACATACTTGAGATAAGTTTTCACTTATTTTTCTTAATCTTATATTTTGGTAAGTTTAATCACAAGGGCATTTTATTTTGCATTGTTTCCATTTTCATTTCCTACATACTCTTCTTTGCTTTATCAGATGCCATGTCTTTGAGCAAATCATTGTTTTTTACAATTTGTATGACTATGCAGAATCTGTACATATTGGCATTTTAGAAATTGTATGTAACAAATCTTAGTCTCTGTGCACATCACATGAAATTAACTGGCCTTAATTATCATTCTAATATTTGAGATTACCTGTATAGTATAGACGCACATAAATACGTTGATGATACCTTTTATGAAAGAACCAAAATTCTTCTACATTCTATGCGCTGCAACATCATCATTGTTTTGAGGTGTTTATATTCATTTCAAAAGCAGTCCTTTGTAAAGTTCTAAAATCTTGGGGTAAGCATGCAGTGTGAACTGATTAGAAGTAGAGGACAAAAGCAAAGACATTCTTGAACAGAAATGGATTAAAAAATCTGATGGCATTTATTCAGGCATATTGAAATCTATAAAACCTAGTCAAGAAATGACAAGAGTGGAGGATCTTCACTGCTGATATTTCCCAATTGGAGCTTGTATTTTCTGCAGCATAGATCCATTTTCAATGTGGGTACTTGGGAAATGAGTCAGAAAAGGAAGAAAACAGTATGCATGTCAAAATGTATATATGATGATCAATACTGATCCAGTGACTTCTAATCTACCTCATCTTTTTTGTATGTATAACCAGGAACAAATAGGCTTAATGCTAGGTTATCTTGTTGAAGATGTGGGTATAGGGAAAGTTTCTTGCATTTGAGCCAAATATTCATGGATGAAACTTGGATTAGAAAAGTGCTAATGACAAGGCAGAAACTTTATCAGGGTACAACCTGTTCTTGAGAAAGATGACTTCTATGATGAGGAAATTTTGAAGCAAATACGTTCATCTCTTCTATCATAATAAGTTAGATACATACCTAGTCAAATTTCTCCTTTATAGACCTCCACCCCTTTCTGATATAGTGATTTCTTGAAGATAATAGTGAAAATTGCCAAGAGTATCATTAAGGTTTCTATGTTGCAATGGTACTTTGGTTTCGTGGTGCTAGAGCTTCTTATAATTTATTCAGAAATTCCATATTTGAGAGAAGTATTTCATTAAGGATCAAATAATGTCAAAAGAGCAGCTTCCATATGAAAGAGTGAGATATTGTGAGAATTTTACAAAGAATTACGTATTTATTATTTGGGTTTTCTGTATAATTCTTTCTTCTTTCTTATTCTTTTACATTTTATTCCCCCTGAATATCTTCACGTTTTTACTGCATAAAGGTCTATATAGCATAACAGTGCATATCCGTTCCGATTCAACACCAGAGCTCAAAGCCTGTTAGTTTGGAATTTTAACATAGAATCCACTAGGCCACCTGGCCACTGGTAGTTCTATGAAACAACAAATATTTAGGTTTTACTACTAAGAGCAACTGTCTTGAGACTAGGACTTGGTTTGTCATAGCATATTTGGTCGGTTCATGGAATTAAGTAACTCTGCTTATTCCTCTTATAGATTACATTCTATTGTCTTCGGTTTAACTTATTTGGAATTCTTGGAATATGATAAAACACCTCTGGCTAGCTTGTAAGTTCTAGGATTTTAAGCTGCATTTTGTCCTTGATTGAAAGCAAATAGCATATCCGTTTACCATTTCAATTGATTTCTTTATTCACCCTATTCACAACAGCTGCTACCTTGAACTTCTACAAATTGTTTTGACTTGCATCCATCTTGTTAAAGTGCTAAAATACTATCGTTAGGTACTTTCCTATTAGCTTTAAGATTTTGGATCAGTTGATCATTAACATGGTATTATAGCTTTGTTATACTAGGCGCCCTAAGTTAGGGGGCTAAATTATAAACACTTGAAATTAATGGGAATAAATTGTAAATTTACAATTTTTAAAAATAAATTTATATTTTTTGAACTATTTTTTTTTTCTGTGGGCTAAGAGGGGTCCATGGCACCCCCGGCCTCCTCAGGGTTCCGCCCCTGCCTAAGTTCGAGTCCCTCCATGTGATTGAAGTTGTGTTTGTTTTTTAATTTGTTTTATGTTTGAATATGTGTTTGAGCTTAAGCCACATGGCAAGCCTATTCCTAACCGCTTCTACCTTGAAGTTCTATAAATTGTTTTTCGTATAGGACAACATTTACTTTACTTAATGGACTCGGATCGAATCCAAGGATGAAGGGTCAATTCAGGTTAGCTCCTCTGAACGAATGCTTGACCTAGTCAGGCAATTATCTGATAGTGATAAATGCAGAGTTGAAGTTTGACTTGGTGAGGGTTATTAGATCCCATATAATCCGGGTATGATTCGCGGGATTCAACTTGATTCAAGGCTATAAATAAGACCCTCTCTCCAGAGAGAAGGGATTCTATATTCTCTCCAATATCACAAGCTTATTTGCGTCCTGAAACTCTGCACGACTCTGTACATTGGCCACCTGAATCATCCAACCATCTTACTTTAATCATCCTAATTGCTTGATACATTAATATACACCAATTTCACCACATTCGAAAGAATATCAAACTCCACGCTCTAGTCATTAAATTATAGTACTCGGTGTTACTCAGACAAGCGCCAGACAAGCGCACGACAAGCTCTAAGTGAGCCCAACGGTTTGACATATATCCATAATTATATTGTATTAATTTGTAGTGTAGCAATTAATTCTAACGCTCTACATTTCGTTCTACATTGTTGAAACATTACTATTACTCCACTGACTTGAGCATCGGAGAGCCCCCTAAGGGACACCCCCACTCTCGCTCCTTTCTGTTTATTTCTATTTTTCAAGTTATTGAAGTGCTGGACGAATCTCAGTCCATCGAGCTCTACGTAACTGTTGTGATGCCCAGAGATCTACAATTGTAGAGCGATCCCTTACGGTTACTAACACATCTCAATTGTCCCATTGTCATTTCTTCCTTGTTTTGTATGCATCAAATCTATATTGTCAATCTTGTTGAAGGTTTCTTGTGTCAGCTCAACTACATGGTTTTCTTGAAATTTATACATAACTTAAGCAAACTTCATCTTAAAATTAAGCTGTTTTTCCTGTTGTATCCAAAGATGCACTAACAGACAGTAATGGTCAAGCAATAATTGTGAATCTATTGTTTTTTTCTTCCGTAAAATTCATGTTGAGAATGTGCGAATTTGGGCTCTTTCCTATAAACTTAATCTTTTATGTCTAATGGTTTGAAACATGGTATCGGAGCTTGGTTTTATCTACGAATCCCCCAATTTTAGTTCTCGCACGTTATTGCATTAATATTTGTTTTGAGTTTGAATGTGTTTGGGCTTAAGTCATGTGGCAAGACCATTTGACTTGCCCGTGAGGGGGTGTTTTAGAATACTTATATACTATTTGTTGTTATCTCCTATCAATTTCAGCCTATAAGTCTGACAGTTACAAAAATTGTGTACTTGTCAATTTCCTTTTCTCTAAAGGATAAATACCTGAAAAAGGGAAAATCATAGGAGTATCATGTTTGCCCCAGAGGATGGAAAATTGGCTAGAATTGGTTTTATTCAAACAATCTCAACTGGATTTTTGTAGAAAAAAAAGGATTTACAATTGTAGGTTATTTTTGGGTAAATTTAATTGATTTAAAAGCATATATATATCTTCCATTCTCAAGGAGTTGAGATAACGAACCAATCCGACGATTTTGACTAATGATGTCAATATGATATGCATGCGACTTGTTACCTTTATAATTAGGGGTTCCAATTTTTGTTGCATTTGTGCTTGGTGAACTAACGGTGAATTTTGAGAAGATTTGGTGTATACAATTCATTAGGTCTCAAATTTTCAACTCAAATCTAAGTTTTCAACTCTGTAACATTTTAAAATCAGATCATCAACTCAAATCCAAGTTTTTAACATCAATATCATAATTGATAGATATGTAGATTAAAAGGATTACTTGAATAAAAACTAACCTTTTTCATAGATTTTCCAAAACAGATGTAGGCATGTTAAATTTTCCATAATTGGATTTTTTGTGTGTTTATGAGAAGTATATATTGATGGATTACCTTATGATTTAAAAGACAAGACTATTGAGTTGTTGCATATACTTTTCACTTTTTGTTTCAATGTGGGATTGGATCCCATCTTTACTAGCTTTACATACGGGTTTTCTAACATTCTCGCTCACATATGAGACAACCCATTTGTGAGCCTGGGTTGGCTTTCATTTGTTGAAGGTGGCATATCAAAATGGCATCCATTCTAGCCAGCTTTGGCTGTAGACCAGGTTGTATCTTTTTTTTTTTTTTTATAGTTTGAAGTTATTACTGATTACTAATTACCCATGTTTAACAATTATATTTACCAAGTTATACTAATTAAAACAAAATGTTTCAGACACAAGACAAACATATAAAATAAACTATTGAATGCTCAAACACACCTTCCAGGCAGTGAATCACCAAGCCACAACTAAATTTAACCTCTTTATTCTCTCAAAATGTGTCTCACTATCAAGAGTTAAGTTTTGATCTTTCGAGCATTTTTGGATTTGTTTGTTGTTGATATTTTATAATGTGCTGGTAGTTGGTGGGATCAGCATATAAATACTAAGGTTAATCTAATCATGCCTAAATAGGTATTTTTTTTAATATCTTGACAATCCAATTAATATCGCAGGTTGTAATATCAAACAACTATATACAAAAGCTGACAATAAGAGGTTAATCCAGTGATATGTCTCTCACATTGACATTGAGGTTGTTGGTTTGAGTCTCTTCTCCTCTCGAAATCCTGAATTATTGTAATATTTCAATATATATATACACACACACAAAAGTCAAGAAAATAATCGATTAATAAATTTTTCCGTACAATTTAGATTGCTTAAAAAAATGGTTTAACCCACCCTACTAATTTATCATGGCTTAGCCCTTGCATCAATTTTATATATATACTCTTCTCTTCACTTTTATGTTTTCATTGTCGGATTGAATCTCATTCTTTACTAGCTTCATACGTGGGTTCTCTAACAAGACAAAACTCTTGAATAACTTTGGTAAACCCAATTGAGAATGATAATGGATGAGATGTGTTTAAGGATTTATGAGGAAGTAAACTCATGCAATGTATCGTTTAAGGAAGACAAAAACAAAGTTTAGAGAGAAATTAGCCCACCTATATTTGAAATAGGGTAGTGTTAACGTGTGCCTTTAGGGAACATGTTAAAATACTATAAAAGGAAAGGCAATCTATATTTATTGTCTTGTTTCTGTATTTATTGTGATTAAAACAATAAATACAATGTCTGACATTTCTCGTATAGTGTTTTAACATGTGCCTTTCATGAGTTAACACAATCCTTTGAAATAACGAAAACTTTTGAAATTGTATTTGATAGAGAAATGAAACTACTTATAGACTTGATAATTGTGTTTTCAAGAGACCCTATGGTGGGTTAAGGGTCTGTTGAAACCTAACGAGATTAGGTTCTATAAGCATGATTCATAATTATTTAAGGGGAGGGGTCTTCCTATTAATGGTAAATGTGACATATTTACAGATACCAGGGTTTGAATCCTGGTGGTTAAGTTCCATTTTGAAGTCTCCAACCATCACGGCAATGGACCCTTGGTTGCTTTCAAGAGAATTGATGATGAAAAGTGAGTTGGATGATGAAAAGTGAGTTGGTTTAATTTGGTTTAAAGATACAGATGGAGTAAGTGTGAAATATATGATAAAAGTGTTGGAAAAAAAGATGAGAGATGAGTGTGTTTGGTGTATTTTGGTCCTTTTAAGCTATTAGTTGCAAGTATCAAAAGTTATTTTACTACAAATGATCTTTTTACTATACCCGTGTGTGTATATATATTACTACATACGCACATATGTATGTATGTATGTATATAATAGGGGTTGTGAGATCAAAATCTATCTACATAGAGAGGTCCGAGGTAGGTTTGATTTTAATATAAATTGTATTGTTATATACTTTTTGAAAAAAGAACCAGTATTTTAATTATGAGTCAAGTTATATCAATTTAAATTTCTGATTCAATTTTTTAATTTTTATTATCTTAACAACTCATTTGCTCATGTGCTCTTTAATCCAATGGATGATAGGGTGAAGTCAAAAAATTGAATCAAAAATTTGAGTTGAAAAGTGAGTTGGTTTAGTTTGGTTTAAAGATATAGATAAGTGTGAAATAGATGATTAAGTGTTGGAAAAAAAGATGAAAGATGAGTGTTAGGTGTATTTTGGTCCTTTTAAGCTATTAGTTGCAAGTATCTAAGTTATTTTACTGCAAATGATCTTTTAACTATACACACGTGTGTATATATATTACTACATACACAGTATGTATGTAAGTAGTAGGGGCTATGAGATCAAAATCTATCTACAAAGAGAGGTCTGAGGTAGGTTTTATTTTAATATAAATTGTATTGTTATATACTTTTTGAAAAAAGAACTAATATTTAATTATGGGTTAGGTTATATCAACTCAAATTTCTGATTCAATTTTTTAATTTTAATATCTCAATTATCCATTTGCTCATGTGTTCTTTAATCCAATGGTTGATAGGGTGAAGTTAAAAAATTGAATCAGAAATTTGAGTTGATATAACTTGATCTTTTTATTATATTAGAATTATAAAATCTAAAAATCTATGGAATATTATATATCATGGGCAAATTGCAAAAACAAGCCTCAATTTTAGACCTAATTGCACAAATCTTTTGTCGTTAGTTGACTAATGTTGCAATTTTTAGTTACAAATATATAAAATGCCCTTATTTAATAATTTAGTACTTATTTAATTACTCAAAAATAAATATCATATTATAATTAATTAAAAAAAAACTAGTGAAAACTCATCACTTGTTCAATTAGAGAGATCGAGTTCAGATCGCATCCCTCGAAATCAAGAGATTGAGAATGATAAAGAAGAAGAGAAACATAATCTACGGGATTGGAAGTTCATACATGTGATTGAGATAAAGGAAAAGAGCAACAAGTCTGGATTGGAGGTTTATACATGCGATTGAGGTTGCCACATGCATTTTCTCCTGTTAAGGGGCGTTATTTTGTATTATTAATACAAAGTTTTGGTTTGTTTAATTTCTTGTTAAGGGTGATGTTTTGGGGTCTTTAGTGGAATTTGACAAGGCTATAGAATTGGATCTCAACAAAAGACATGTATATTTGAAATTTATGTGATTTTTATGGTTTAAAAGTTTTGATTTCTAGGTATAAATAATGTTGGAGTGTAATAGTTGTTTAGGTCTTTGGCAAAGAGGGTTGTCACTGTACTATCATGGTAGGTCTTCACTTGCTTTATTTTCTCCCTTTTTATTTTGTTTGGATGTTTGATGTTTGGAATATGATGGAGAGGAAAAGCACTGTGATGGTTAAATCCATGAATTTGCAATTGAGATAGGTTTAGCTGTTTATGAACTTTTGAGTTGAAGAAGAGTGTTGGACTGTTGGTATGGGATTTGACTGACAGCAGAGTTGCTGAAGAATTTAATGGTGAGAGGTGAAAAGTGGAGTGGTAGTGGTGACGTGTGTGAATAAGGTGCATCAAAGTTTCAACTTTAAATGGACATATGGTTAATTTTAATAGTCAAAATGGGTTAAATTATTGTTTATTTTATTATTTAAATAATTTGTTATAAAACATTTTTACTCTTGAAACATTAAGTTTTAAAGGCCAACGATATACCATAGGGGTTATTTGTGCTAATTTGAGCAAAACTTTTAAATATGTGCAATTAAGTCTCAACTCGGGGTGGTTATGCAATATGGTATATATCTATATAATCTTATGTTTTTATTTAATATGAAATATATCAAAGTGATTGATATATTTATAGAATGAAATAATTAATTTCACTTTTTACTGACGATTTTATACTGATAAAAAAAATTATAAAAAAAAGAGATTTTTTTATTTTTTGAAATGAGAATATACACATTAAAAAAAATGAAGAAGCAATATTTATCAAGTATCAACAAGATAAAAAACAAGATGAGTTTGTCTGGTGGTAAAATCCCTCACACCTGCACCAT
Source organism: Dipteronia sinensis (assembly GCA_033220585.1). NCBI lineage: Eukaryota > Viridiplantae > Streptophyta > Magnoliopsida > Sapindales > Sapindaceae > Dipteronia > Dipteronia sinensis. Next base: position 83,870,553 of record CM065636.1, on the reverse strand, counting down.
AAGGTTATGGATTGAGTCATCCTCTAAATTTATGTAAGAGTGTAACTCTCCAAAAAAAAAAAAAAAAAAAATTAAAACAAGACAAAAGGTTGCCTAACATATTGTCAAAGTCAAGTACAGCCAATAAAATTGATGGAATGGTTGGAAGTTATGTGGGATTAGTCACAGAGGATTAGTTCCACATTAAAAGTGTTCGTGAATCATGATTCATGAACACTTCTATTAAACCACCCATTCTCATTAAATTATTTCAACTCTGTAGGCCCGCTGGATAAAACGACAACGAAGAGCTACCGTATCCTAGAACAATCCATATGGGGAATGGAAAGCAACACATGTTATTAATAGTTTCAAAAAGCATATATTGATTGCCATATCTGTATTACTGTATAAAAGATATAAAACAAGGGACAAAAGGGTGAACAAAATACATTAAATAAGGTCAAGTGGTGATTGTTTAAAGATTAGACCCGTTTGTGTCAGCTTCAGCTTGAGGCTGTTAAACTGCATATTTCGAATTTTCAATTACTTAATAACATTATTTAGAAGAATAATTTAATTTTGTTAGTGGTTTCATGAATCAGCCGGCGCATGCATTCTATAAGTAGTAATTTTAAGTTATTTCCATGTACGATAAGTGTGGACTAAACATTCACAATGACAATGTCACTGTCCCTACTCCCTTATCTATATTGTTTATTTTCCTCTTCTAGAAAAGATCCTGACTTCATTTTTTATATTGATGTAAAAGAGTGTGGCCTATTAAAGTGTGAGCTCTCAATAGAAGAAACAGTCCCCAAGTGCAATATCTCTACTAAAATTCCTTCCCAATATGATATTATTTTCCACTAAAAAAAATTATGAGCAATTCTAGGTATCCCAACTTATCTTATCGGTTGTTAATTTTATTTATTTGACTTGTGGAAAGTGGTATATATCAAATGTTATATATCAATCGATACAAATGACACCTCACATATTGAAATGCAAAATGAGATATAAGTTGAAATACCTAACATTGTCTTCTATATAGCTTCGGTTGCTCTAAATAACGGAAGGAAAGAGTTATTTTTTATTTTCATTTTTTATTTAAACCTAGACTTAAATTTTAAATTTAGTTTAAAAATGACTAGACATTGTTTCGACCCTTAGATTAGAATAGATGGATCCCTTCACTAAATGAAGTAGAACTTTAACACTTATGTAAAATATATATGTAGATCATGGAAACACGAAAAATATATAAGATGTGATTGCAGCTTGCGGGTTGCGAGATGCAGGATGAGAAGCAAAAGAAAAAAAAATTCAATTAATTATAATGATTAAAAATGAATTTTCCGAGAGACTACAAGACCATTGCCCTCGCAGGCCCCTTTATAGCTTTATCCCTACGAGTAACGGAGATTGAGCTCTACGTATTACTTGTCCACCACCGCTAGGAAGTCATTATAAGTAACAGCCTCACACTTAGAAAGGAGGAAAGGATTTTTTTTTTTTTGCTAGTTAATTGCTCAATACTCTTTTTCTTCAACTCATATAATTCTAACTTGAGTGTTGTTGGAGAGGTCATACCGGCAACACCATCGATGCTCTTCACGATAGCTTTGGTTCTAGGTGATATGAGATACCAATACCTAATTTCATCTCATCCATGCTAGTTCAAATTATCTTAGGAGGTTTTGATCATGGGCAGAATTAGAATAGTAGAATTAGGGGCCAAATAATAAAAACTTAAAAATTATAGTACTGAAATCTAAAATTCATTTTTTATAAAAAAAATTTATAGTTAATATTTTTTAACTATAATATATTTTTTTCCAGTGGCCCAGGGCCCCCACTAGCCTCCATTGTGGTCCGCCCCTGGTTTTGATGTCGGGTCTGTGTCACTACAATAGTACAATCTATTCCCTTGGAGGACAAATATCCTTTCATGAAACTTCATGAGTTTAAAAGATATGTTCCTACCAAGTGTTCATGAGTTTTAATCTCCTTAAGGTCACATATTAGAATATATAACTTTATGAACTTGTCTACGGGTTGTAGGTTCTAACGAAATTCTCCAATTTAGATCCCAAGGAAAAAAGAATCTTTGTGGAACTTTTCTACCATCTAGAGATATAAGGTAGTGTTTACTAATCGGAAATCTTAATGAGTGAAAAGACAACTCAATTTCTGACTTGAGATTACTGTTTACTAAAAAATGTAGGAAACAATCAGGAATTAAGTTCCATTCCTGATTGTCTTTCCAATGAAATTCGATTCATTTTAATTTTCATTATCGATTAGTAAACGCACTCTAAATTCACTTTTGATACCATTGCAATTATGGTCCATTAATGAAAAGACTTCATATTAATATGGGAAGAGGATATGCTTATAGTTTAGTGACTATTGTGATAGAATCGCGAGAGAATGGGATGGCCACAAGTTAGGTGTAAAGAAGGTTTTTGAGGTTCTTCGGATTGGTGTCCTAAAGTCTAGAGATTATTAAGGTGGACGAGGATGAAGTGATTACAATCTAGAAGGTATATAAAAAAAAAAAATCAATGGATATTGTGAGTTTTCTTGTAATTGTGTACGTTATTCTAATTTTAGTTATCCATAATCTCGTGTGGTGAACCATGAAAAATTATTTGTTTAATATTTTGATTGTGGTTGTGTGTTATAGTTTTATTTCCATCTTATTTGTTGGTGTTATATCTAATCTCCTAATTAATATTATAAACTAGTTTGTAGAAGATGTCTCAATAGATTTAATTTAATAACACAAAAGAATGTTATAAACACAACAAACACAAGCTCCGGGAGGGGATGGCCTCCCTAGCTCACAATTTTTCTAGAAGTAGTAGTAGCCATGCTTGTCTCCACCCTAAATGTTTGCATATATTCTGCTGGAGCTTAGCATGCTAGTCTTAGCTGGCTCTAATAAAATGCCGTACATACTTGCTTTGCTTCAGATTTAACTATTAAATCTATAATATTCAACGACCAACGTGCATGGCTGCAGGTTGATTCTCTCTTATAAAGGCATTTTCGATTCTCTAATAGTAATTTTCATGTTTATTTTCTGTAGGCTCTTCCTCAAATGCGACACCCTACTACACTTTAGTTTGTGACTGTAAACGCTTTCTAGCATGATAGAAGAATATTCAATATACAACTAATCTTGGATTACTGAGAAGGAGTTTCATTGTCTTAATTAACCCCACATTTTAGAGCATTATCCAAAACTTTAATCTTGAGAAAGAGTAAAGTTATTCTTCTTAGGTGTCCTTAATTAGCCTAAATATGTTGACATATCGGCTGTTTCTAGGCTACTAGCTATATGATCTTCAGATATTCCAGTTGACATAATGAATTGACGTTGGATATAAAGAAGAACATTTGATCCAAACTCCAACAAATGCTTCTCGAAACATGCCTTCCATTACTTATAATAATCCCAAACAAGCTTGATCTGAAAATTAAGTTGCCTTCATCGCTTATAGTACTCCATAGATGCCAACACCATAAAACATACATGGTTGTACGTCAAACTAAAATCCACTATCATCTTCATAGATCCCTCTAACAAAAAGCTCTTATCGAAATTCGAAACCATAGAATGTTAACCACTCTACTATGAAACTTTATGATGCTTCATCATTCATATCATAATTTTCCATATGAAGATCAAAACTTATCTTTTCTACCAATATTCCATCCCCATTTTCATTTTCTCCCTACATTGTTCGTATATACTCGAACTCAAGATCTCTAGCATCTTTCGAGAATCAATATCAGCAACGGAGATCAGAAGTACAAGTAGTACTAGTAGACTAGTAGTGACACTTAACAACTACCAAAACACCTGTATAAAATCTTGGATGGCATCACTAAAAGTGTAATCAGCTCACCTATATATAACACTGAACAGTCTGGGACTACTTAATTGAGTCAGGTAATTGAATTAAAGCGTTAAAAACTTAGAATTCTAAACAATGCTTTCTAATAATTATTGTCTCGATCAAGAACTCTATGCCAATATCAGTATATGCCTGGAAATATTTAGAGCTCTAAACAAACAAATTCTTGAAATAATTAATTAATTACCTGAAAACTATATATTCTAATTCAATTGCTTTTGAATATATACCAGTAGCAAGATAATGTAGAGCATTATTGCACTATATTTCCTCTAATTATTATAAAGTTTCATCTTCGTTGATTTAAAAAAAAAAACAATTTTTTTTTTCATTTGATTAAATCTATAGTACAGATCGCAAGCTTTATACGTCATTATCCAGAAAATCAATTAATAAAAAAAAAAACAGATATAGAAACGACTCATCATAAAATTATATTCCAAAGAAAATGAAAGTAATAATAAAGAGAGAAAATGAAGATTGAGAGTTGAGATCTTGAAAGACCTGTTGCTAGCGAAATCGTAAAGCTTGCCGGTGCTGGAGAAGATCATGACTCCGACTTCCGCGTCGCACAGGATCGCTAACTCCTTCGCCTTCTTCAACAATCCATTTCTTCTCTTCGAGAAGGTCACTTGCCTGCTCGTAGAATTATCAATCCTCCTTATCACTATCTTCCCTCTCCCCATCCCTATAATTTTTTTGTTGAAGAAGAAGGAATCCGAAATTCGAATTCAAAAGTCAAGACAAACAAAAACAAAATTTATTCAAAAAAAAAAAAAAAAACGAATAGAGAGAAGAGACTTACTTGGCTGGAAAGTTATGACAGTAGAGACAAAAAAGAGGAAAAAAGGACTGAGGATTTGAATTGAATTTTTTTTTTTCTGAGACGTCGTTTTGGTCGCAGTGATTCACATCATCAGCCGAAGAAGCTAGTGGCTATATAAGGAAAGTGTTGTACATATAACAGAACAGGTAGCGAAACCACTCGCTTCGACGTAGAAAACCACTAGTGGTTTTTTTGTAGTTAGGCACGTGTTCCAATCACAAGCTGAGAGAATTTAAAAAACCGTTTTTGTTTTTTAAAAGAGAGCGCCGTCCACCGTATAGATCGTTGACGCGTGGGTCTACGGATTCGTAGACCGTAGTTCCCATTTTGGGAATTCGGAGGTTTTTATTTTATCTTATTTTAAAAATAAAAAATATAAAAGGAAACAAACCGATGTGGTGAACACAGGTTGGATAGATGAGAAAATAAAAAATAAATATGAGAGAGGGTTCAGTGATTCTTCCTAGGAAAATGGTATTTTTTTTCTTTTTTGCCCTTAAAAATCTGGAATGGCCATTGTGTCCCTCCATGTTTGTTAAAAGAGTTTGTGCTAACGTGACAGGAAGATGTCGTTTTCGAGAAGGACCACCAATACTTTAACCGCTTTTGACCAGCCACGTTCACTGGTATCATTAGTCATTACATTTTAGATTTCACCTTTGTCGTTTATAGCAAGACTTAAGCGAGTCAATATTTTTTTTTAATAATTATTTTCCTTTTCAATTTGATTTAAATATACATATATTAAGGGAAATCATCCATTTTAAGAAATTTCTAATTTGTAGATCGGATAATCTGGATTTTTTTAAATCCAAATTGAATTATTAAAAAGTCAGTATTAACATATCCATCCAAAGCTTAAATAAACATATCGGGTAGAAAGGGAATGATTTAGAGTAAATCGTTGCTCATCGATAACTAAACTTAAATTATTTCTTTCTAATGATTATTTTTGATAGTGTTGTTTGATATCCGCCGGTCTGAATAGGTTGGCTAACTAGTTTAGTTCATATTTCTTTCTTTTTGGTTGAAGATTAAAATATTTTAGGGAATACTTGCCCCTTTGTTTTCATTTTTTTCCTCTTTTATTATTCTTTTTTTTTAATTTATATATATATATATATATATGTGGTTCTACCTAGTTTTTTTAACATGTAATTGTATATGATGCTTTTTCATTTAGATTAATCCAATTTTATCTAAAATCAAGTCATATCGTACATATTTCTTTAATAAAAAAAGATAAATTTTATGTCTTCTATTTTAATTTAAAATATTTTTAATACCAAATTAGAATTGTGCGTTGGTGGCCCCACAGTGAAAATAATGATTCTTTGTATTTTTTTTTTAACAAATGTTAATTTATATTAAGATAAATAATTTTTATATAAAAATAAATGACTTAATTTAGAAAGTGGTGTATTGTAGTTACAAGTCAAATCAAGCATGCCCATGTAAGAAAAGGAGGTGGTAGCTAAATAATGCTATTTCACCTGAAAGGCTATGTAGATCAACGATTATTATTGGTCATGATTATGGCTGTCATTTACAACCATGATGTCTCCCGTAATCATGACATCTTCATCACTTACAAGGACAAATTTGTCATTTCAACCAAAGAATAAGGGTATTCCTGTCAAAAAGAAAGAGGGAGAGGGGCCTTCCCATTAACTGGAGTGTTACACCGATACCGACACGTGAAAACGGAACGTGGAAAATGGAAAGTGAAGTTGCTTTCTGTTTTTCGAATTTTTAAGGTTTCCAAATAAGGAAATTTGAGAAACCATAAATATCTCAAACTTTGATGTTGTTTCTCCAAGTTAACCTGAAAATCTCCACATCCCTTTTTTGGCAATAACTCAATAAGGCATCAACTTGTGTTGTGTCTTATCTCTCTCTTTCTTCTCTCTGTTAATTGTTAATTTTGTTTGATAATCTGTCTCTCTTCTTCTGTTCTGTTCTGTGTTTTCTGACAAAGCAAGTTCCAAGTTGTATGGGGAGCTGTCAATTACCAGATCACTTCACCTGAAACCCACCAAGATTTCTATATTATATTTCTATAGTTGTACGCTTTTTTTTTTGTGTGCCTAGATGTATTATTGTGTATATTTAATTTCAGTAGTGCAAATTGGGTGCACAGATTTTGCATCTGTTGAACATCCACCATTCATATTATATGATACTTATCTGAGAATATTATTATTATGTGACGTATTCATGGTATGATCTATGATGCTATATATATATATATGTCCCATAAAAATGATTTTTTTTTAAATATTTGTATTTCTTTTTTTAGAATTTAGTTTAAAAATGAAAATACAATTCATAGGTTGTTTAGAATTTTAGGCCTCTTATGTACCCTGCCATGTATATATAATAACCCCAATTGTGCAAGGGTCAATAACTAGGAAATTAACATGGGGAGGTGACTTAAATCCGAGTCCCAAGAGCTCATGCCTTCTATAATGTATAAGAAACTATCTGATCTAAAAACTTAAATCGTATTGAAAAGATTCAATAATAGTATTATATGTTGTAAATTTTGTGACTTATTTCAAATACAAATTGAATTGGAAGAGATTGAATAGTATCTAGTATTGAATTAATATTTAATTGATAACAATATTAATTTGAAATACTACCGTTACAAAGATTTGAAATGAGAACTAATTGCTATACATTACATATTGAGCATTAGTTGTTGAGTGAAATAATTATTTGGTTGATTTATAACCAATAATTTAAATTCAAATTGACAATTAAAGTGCTAGAAATGATGATCATCATCAATGATTCGGTGGCAGTTACAGTGAGAAATTGCAATTTGTTGGTGAACATTGAAAGATTGTATTGATTATATCAGTTTTGATTTGTAATATAAATTACAAAATAAAAACTGAAGAAATTAATTGCTAAATTCAAATTATTATAGCATTTATATTCTAACCAATAGTCCACTATATAAAAGGGTCTGAGTGACGCATTTTAAGGTGTAGAAAACAACCAAATTAGCACTCTCAATACAATTGTGTTTGTCACCCAATATATCTCTTCCACCCACCAAAGAAGAAAATAGACTAAAAGTTGTTCTAGTGATTTTATATTTAGGAGTGCACCTTTGCAGAATTAAGAGTGCATTTGTTACCCGTTTTGCAAAACATTATTCTTGGGGGAAAATCTAACCTTAAGGACAGTATATTTCACACGCCTTGGCCTTTCATCAACTCATATTTGATTCCATTTTTTCAACATGAAAAGCATGAGATTTGTAATGTACTCATGTTAAAAGTGACAAATCGAGATTTTATCGATATTCGTATCATAAAACTCATATATGATTTGACAAGATAATGTTACTTTAATGGTAAGTTCATTACACATGTATCTATGGGATTTTGAGTTTGAGTTATACATTCTCCATCAATCCAAAAATATTGTAATAGTTAAAAAAAAAATTCAAACAAAACAAAACTCATACATGATCGACTTATTGATTTTTTTTTTTCAATATTTATACAATTTGATTTTACATTTGTAAGACTTAAAACAATTTTTTATTTGTTAGTTCTTAGGATTTAATTGAGAGCAAGTAGGTCAGCTCCCTTAATTGATATTTAACGACTACAAGTCATATATTCATTAATTTTTTTATTTATTATAACAATAAGTTAACACGTTATTCCTTTGGTTTTCAGTGATTTATAAATAATGACAGAGCTTATTACTTTAAATAATGTAAAATAGACAAATTATTTGTCAAGTTGTAGGAGAGATTAAAACACAAACAAAATGTTAGATGAACCGATCAATCTACATGTCAAAAATTATAAATTAAAAAAGTAAATAAATGTATAATCATACTAGTAATTTAATAACATAAATCTTGACTCTATATACTAACAAACATTGTTTTGAAAAACTTCATTGTCCTTTTAGTACGCAAACAAATCTGTAACTATATATACATTATTTATGCACATCCCTATTTAGCATATGTGGTGTAAACATCTCCTACCATGTTAGGGTTTGGGGATTTGAGTCCTACCATACATATTTTACAAATATATGTATTTGTGAGTTTGCTACAAAGTATCGTCGAAGTAGATGTCTCTTGATTATGAGAGTAGTTATCTAGATCCACATAAATATAACTTTTGATCTCGATATGTTTCGACAGACCCCAAACTCTTTCTTTGTTATATTTCAATATATATACATACGCAACATATATACATCGTACCTGACATCAATTGCTAAAGGTAACACAAATTAAATGACATCTTTGACGTCCGGCCAGTCATGAAATCTTCAAATTATTCCTCTTGGATGTTACCTAATGCAATTAATAATTACTTCAAATTTACAAAATATGGGAAAAATAATTTGTTAACTTGCATTTCGGTCAATGACTTTACAGTGTCCTATTCGATATCCATCATTGTAACTTGTAAGGTTTGTGATGTAGTTAGCAATAGGTCCAATTTTATTAATTTTAAAATGACTAAAATAATGAGAAGATGTCCTTGATTTAATTAGGCCAATTATAGCGGCAAAGCGATAAGCAACAACAATTATATTAATCCACTTGTGAATCATGTGATGATTTTAATTTCTTGACTTGTTTATTTTGCCTACAGAGGTTCAAGATATGTGTCCAGCTGTTAAGAAATTTATAAATTATGTGCTAATTCGTTCACATTTAGATACAAATAATAAAACAAATGAAGTGTTGGTAAAGTTTGGATATCTTTTTTCTTTTTTGAATCAAAGGTTACGTTTGAATTTCGATAGTCAAATTAAATATATCACCATATATTCTTTTTAACAAGCCTCAAAGTCGCGGCTATGTCTTATATTTATCCTACCGCTGCTATTAATTCAATTGTTCGAAAACCTTAGTGTGTCTTTAAAAAAAAATAGCTCAATTTAGTTACTAGGTGATTTCTAAGGATGCAATGTGTCTAGACACCGAAAAGTATTTCATTGCAGTACTAGGTACACTGCTAAATAGTATATCCAGCTATTAAAAGTGTGAATGTGTGATATATGGATATGTATTAGCCACATGTCACACCTTCAAAGACCCGATGCACTTTACTCAACATCACACTTTATACAATGAAGTTTTTCATGAAATTTTACCAAACATCATTGAGTACCCGTGTATACAATTTTCAATGAAGTACAAGTAAATTTTATTCCTAAACATCGTTGAAGACAGCAATGCAAATATGCAATGAAGTACGGGTATAAAATTTTACAAAACACCCTACAATCTATTCTAATTCAGAAAGTTGTATTGTTTTCTTATTCAATGCGTTGCATGAAAATATCAAACAAGTTCTAAAGTATTATAATTTCTCAATTAATGCATATATTAAGTACTAGGGGTTATGCAACAAGAAGAGTTTAGTCTTCGTGGTTTTCCCTCACATCTATCCCATGAGGTTATAAGTTCGAGTCTATCTTTATTGTTTAAATCTTGAATTATTGTAATATTTTATAAATAAATAAAAAATACTAGGAGTCATGCTGTAATTGTTCAATATAGTTATATAATAAATGAGAGTAACTAAAATGAAACTCCAACTGCGGGTTACATATTATCTTGACAGAATTGATCATGATATGTATTGGCGGTGACAATAGACTTGGTGATATGGGTAATTTTACTATGTGATACGTATGTTTATAAGCGCTTATTTAAGATATGCACAAAACACGATTATAGGATTCTCCTCAATATACAATGACTTGGATAATTTTTTTTATGAAATTTAATTGCTCGATGTTGATGATGTCCAACAACTACTTTTCTTTATACAATGACTTGGATAATTTTATATAATTAAATCTGCAATCTTGTTTTAAAGCCTCAAAACGCATGGGAGCGCAGCTGCAACCTGCACATGCCAAATTTGATCCAGTACTGCCACGCACGTGAAGGCAACATCCTCATTACCCAATCGAGGTTGCTCCTCGCATGCTTTTTATTTTTCGAGTTCACACTACACTGATGACCAATTGGACTTGTTTGTACAGTATAATCTCGCTAGAACATGACAGACTTCTAATTAACAACAATGGTGTCAACATTTAAAAAAAAAACAGCTCTGAAACCTGAACCAAATTCAATGCCCACCTTGTTGGTTGTAATACGTAAAAACAATCAGGTTCGAATCTGTAAGAGAACAGAAAGTGAAAACCACAAAACAACACGTTTGAAAACAGTTTTTGGGAAATCGAGGCCAGTGTTTCACAAGGTGTCCTTAAGACAATTTCGCCGTATAACACCGTATGTGTATAACGATTGTCTCCCAGGATACAACGATTTAACAGTGATCGTGCAGAGCACAAACACTCTCAGCGAACTCAAATCCGGTATGAACTGAAGAAGAAGAGAAAAATAATAAGAGGAATTAATTTTGTGATTGCTATATCTCTTCTGAAGAAAGATTAGGGTTTATTATAAAACCGAACTCAAGAGGATTGTTTAGGAAATTACTTAATACATATGTTTTTAATGAAAATGATGTTAATTAAAAAACCAATCTCCAAGAGATTTATTTCTAATTAATCACTGATTCTATTTACTTAGTGATCAAGTAAGTATTTAGAATCCAAACAGTATTTCATTATCATTACACGTTTGATTTAGGGAAAATTAAATTGAATTAATTCTCTCCATATCAATATAAACATTGACTTAGAAAAAAAATTGAATTCCAAGCAGTAGCAAAATGTCGTTTGTCCTATGACAGTCCAATCGAAGCGGCATTCGTGTACGCGGGTCGCGCCCACACACAAGTCATCCAATCCGAAGGTTCGGGGTCGATGATTTGCACCCCTCTTGCGCGCGAGAGAGAGCCTCTATGCTACACATGTTGATAGGTAACTATCACACAAACACTTATATACTATATATAAGTGCTTTACCAAACCGATGTGGGATGCATAATTTTTCCCTACACAATGGGCTCACTTTGAGACTCAATTTCTCATTCACCCATTAATTATTTTGTGAGTTTGAGTATACCATTTCGAAGCTCTTTCAGAGGAGAATTCAAATATACATTGATCTTCCATTTTTATGGAACCGATCATACTCAAATAATGCTCTTAAAATGAGTTTTCATCACAAAATTCCAACAATCCCCCACATGAATGAAATTGACCTAGGAGACATGAGAGATGACTTTTGGTAAGTTCAAACGGTCGAAACCTGCATAGGATAGGTAGGTGTTACCCTTTGAACCTTCCCTCGTAAATGTATGCTTATTTTACTGGCTAATCAGTAGATATGATATCCTTGAACTGTTCTGCCGTTTTATGTAAATGATAGCGTACCTCACTCAGGCATCTTCCAGACCTGATTTGGTTCTCATTGTTATGTTCCTTTTTGGCCATGAACATGCTCCTGGTTCTGTGAGAGTCTCTGGAGAATATAGCCCTTTACTATTCTCTTTTAGAAGTGACCCCACTCCTCTCTCAAATAGGTGATTTCTTAATGAAGAGTAACCCGCATTACTCTACTCAGATTTCCATAGCTCGAAATTCTGACGCATAAGAATCATTAAAAACATAGTTTAGCCTTTTTCTCTACATGTATCACTGTTTCATCATAGGAATGGACTGGAGGGTAACCCCCACAGTGATCTAACTAAGTCTTACAACTTGGTTGTCCCATTGAACCTAGATCTTGGGATCTCCAGTCAACTAGGTTAGGTTTCCATTGTATTGACTTTTTATTTCATGGGCTTTAGTCCCATTCCCCTCGATGATATCTCAACTAGTTCTCTATTTAACCCTTTGGTTAGCAGATCCGCAATGTTATCTTTTGACTTTACATAGTCAATGGAGATAACTCCAGTTGAGAGTAGTTGTCTAATGGTATTATGTCTTCGACGTATATGTCTATACTTCCCATTATACATGTTGCTCTGTGCTCTTCCAATTGCTGATTGACTATCGCAGTAGATGCAAATCGCTGGCACAAGCTTTGGCCATCTTGGAATATCCTCTAAGAATTGGCGTAGCCATTCAGCCTCCTCACCACATTTATCTAAAACAATAAATTCAGATTCCATGGTGGATCTGACTATACATGTCTATTTGGAGGATTTCCAGGATACGGCCGCACCTCCTAGTGTGAACACATACCACTAGTAGATTTTGAATCTTTCATATCAGATATCAAGTTTGCATCTGTGTATCCTTCGAAGACAGCAAGATATCTGGTATAATGCAGTTCATAATTACGAGTGAATCATAAGTACCTCAGTACTTTTACTATTCCTTTCCAGTGATCTTTTCCTGGATTACTCGTGTATCTACTTAATTTACTGACTGCATTAGCTATATCTAGTCTTGTACAACTTGTTAAGTACATCAGACTTCCTATCACTCTAGAATATTCTAGTTGAGAGACGCTCTCACCCTTATTCTTAGATATGTGTAGATTTGTATCTATTGGTGTTCTGGAAATCCCAGAATCATTTTTGTTGAATTTCTCAAGAATCATGTCAACATAGTGTGACTGACTTAGAATGAGTCCGTTCGATGTCCTTGAGATTTTCATTCCCAATATTACATCAGCCGGTCCCATATCCTTCATATCAAATCTTGATTTTAACATATCCTTGGTAGATTTAATCATCTTATCATCACTACCAACAATGAGCATGTCATCAACGTAAAGGCACACAATGACATAGCCATTTGCTGTGTCTTTGACATAGACACATTTGTCACATTCGTTGATTTTAAATCCATTTGACATCATAGCATTGTCAAATTTCTCATGCCATTGTTTTTGTGCTTGCTTTAGACCGTATAAAGACTTCACCAATTTACAGACTTTCTTTCCTTGTCCTGGAGCTGGAAAACCCTCAGGTTGTTCCATGTAGATCTCTTCATCTAGATCTCCATTTAAGAAAGCTGTTTTCACATCCATTTGATGTACTTCAAGATTTCGTAAAACTGCGATTGCAAGTATCATCTTAATGAAGGTTATTCTCGTCACAGAAAAATACGTATCAAAGTAATCTAGGCCTTCTTGTTGATTGTAACCTTTAATTACAAGTCTGGCCTTATACTTATCAATTGATCCATCTGCTTTCATTTTTCTCTTGAAAATCCATTTGGACCCTAGCGGTTTACATCCCGGAGGAAGATCCACTAATTCCCAAGTATGATTTTGAAGTATGAAATCAATTTCACTCTTGATAGCTTCTTTCCACAAGAGTCCTTCTGAAGAGCTTACTGTTTCTTTGAAGGTTCGAGGTTCATCTTCTAACAAATAGGTCAGAAAATCTGGACCAAAAGATGTTTCTGTCCTAGCTCTTTTGCTACGTCTTGGTTCATCCTCGACTTCATTTTCTCGTTCTTGGTCCTCAAAACTATCAGCATGTGTTTGTTTCGACGAACTTGCTTCATCATTGGATTTACATGGAAATACATGCTCAAAGAATGATGCATTTCTAGATTCCATTATCGTATTTTTATGTATATCAGGGATGTCAGATTTGTACACCAAAAATCGATAGGCACTACTGTTATGTGCATATCCAATGAAAATGCAATCAACAGTTTTTGGACCTATTTTCACATTCTTAGGTGTAGGTACAACCACTTTGGCAAGACACCCCCACATTCGTAAGAATTTATAGGAAGACTTTCTTCCTTTCCATAGTTCATATGGGGTCTTGTCTACTTTCTTTCGGGGTACCTTATTTAAAAGGTAATTGCTAGATAATATAGCTTCACCCCATATGTTCTGAGGCAATCCAGAACTTAGCAACATTGCATTCATCATTTCTTTCAAGGTACGATTTTTCAGTTCAGCAACTCCATTTTGTTGAGGGGAATACGGTGCAGTGGTTTGATGTATGATTCCATGTTGTGCACAGAATTCACCAGAAAGTGCTTCATACTCACCACCTCGGTCACTTCTCAATACCTTGATTTTCTTGTTGAGTTGATTCTCAACTTCAGTTTTATAGAGAATAAACTTCTCTATAGCTTCATCTTTGCTTTTCAACAAATATATATAGCAATATTTAGTGCTATCATCGATAAATGTGATGAAATATTTGTTTCCACCTCTTGTTGGAGCAAATTTTAAATCACATATATCACTGTGAATTAAATCAAGGGGTTCATATTTCTTTTCAATAGTTTGAAATGATGACCTTATTAGTTTTGCTTCAACGCAAACTTCACACTTATGTTTGGGATCAATATTAAACGTGGGAATACGATTTAAGTTAATTAATCTACACAAAGTATCATAATTAACGTGTCCTAGTCTACCATGCCATAAATTGGAAGACTCAAGCAAATAAACTGAAGATTGATCTTTATTGATATTTCTTTTGACAACATATACATTAAGATTAAAAAGCCCTTCAGCCACATATCCCCTACCCACATAAGTTCCCTGCTTAGTCAATACTACTTTGTCTGATTCAAACACCATCTTGAACCCATGCTGATTGAGCAACGAACCGGACACCAAGTTCTTGCGGATATCAGGTACATACAGCACATTGTTCAAGCTCAGGGTTATACCAGAGGTCATCTTGAGAACGAGTTGACCATGTCCTTTAACGTCGGATGTGGCTGAGTTGCCCATGTACCACTTTTCCTCGTTCTCCACTGCTTCAAACGTATTGAACATTTCCCTGTCAGAGCATATATGGCGTGTGGCCTCAGTATCTAACCCACCACTCCCTCTGGTTTGACCCGACCAAGTTTGCTTCTGTCACAACTGTAGAAAGATTGATCTCTGAGACCTCCTTTGAAATCCCAGCAACCACGTTTGCCTCGTGGTTCTTCTTCTTCTTTGGCAATCTGCACTCAGAAGATTTGTGACCTAGCTTGTCACAGTTGAAGCACTTCTCTTGGAATTTTGGCTTCTTGGAGACTCCTCCCTTTGGACCCAATTTGGATCCTTTCCCAGGCTTGTTCTTCTTTGATTTAGAACTTTGCCCATGTTCCACGACATTAGTCTTTGCTTCAGGCAGACTAACATCTTTCTTGTCATACTTCCTATGATCTTCTTCAATACGAAGTTTAACGATGAGATCCTCGATCTTCATCTCCTTTCGCTTGTGTTTGAGATAGTTCTTGAACTCCTTCCATGAAAGAGGTAACTTCTCAATAATGGCAGCCACCTGGAAGGTTTCATTTAGGACCATCCTTTCAGCATGAATTTCATATAGAATCACCTGAAGTACTTGGACTTGACTAATGACTATCTTGGAGTCTCTCATCTTGTAATCAAGGAACCGACCCACAACAGAATTTTTGGATCCAGCATCCTCAGTTTTGTATTTCCGGTCTAGCGACTCCCATAGTTCTTTGGCTGTTTTCTTTGAAGTATATACGCTATACAACGAATCTGACAGCCCGTTCAGTATGTAGTTTCGTAACAGAAATCTGAATGGTTCCATGCATATATGGCATTCCATACCTGAACATCTCGCTCTTCACCACTATTGGGTTTATGAGCTTCTTCAGTCAAGAACCTGGCTAGGTTCAGCGTTGTCAAATAAAACAACATCTTTTGCTGCCAACGCTTGAAGTTTGGTCCACTGAACTTATCAGGTTTCTCCATGTGATTCATTGGTAAAGGAACCGAATTCATATAAGGATTTGCTATCGGAACATTCCCTTGAATCACATACTGGCCCATCACCGGATCTGACATGTTCCTCACGAATGAACTGATGGCCGAAGTCGTTGTGGCCACACTTGGCAACACAATCGACACTTCACCCACAAGCGAAGAATTCACAGCCGTAGTGGGTAATCCCACACTCAGATTCGAAGTCTCTAGAGGAACACTCGAGTTCATGTTTGACTTATCCGCCATAGTTCTGAAACAAAATACAAGTGTTTTAGAATCACGAAATCAGTACTGATATCGAATATCGAATATCAAATAAGTGAATCAAAATTGATTCCAGATTTCACAATAGAAATCACAATCAGTGTCTGGTATTACAGACCCGATTACCCAGTCGAAATCACGATTGATTTCCAAATCAATGTCTGATAAACAGACCTGATTTTCCACAAGAAAATATTTATTTATTTGAAATCATTGTCTGGAATACATACCCAATTTCCACAGTTCTTATTTTAATTAAAACTGAAACTGTATTGTTAATTTAAACCAAGTTCTTTACAATTCGTCACTAGATCAGAAACCAGAAAGTTTGTAAAAGAAAACGATTTGATTAAAAAGAAAAATTGTCTTAAGATTGTTGTTTGTAATACGCAAAAACAATCTGGTTCGAATCTGCAAGAGAACAGAAAGTGAAAATCACAAAACAACACGTTAGAAAACAGTTTTGGGAAATCGAGGCCCGTGTTTCACACGGTGCCCTTAAGACAATTTCGTCGTATAACACCGTATGTGTATAGCGATTGTCTCTTAGGATACAATGATCTAACAGTGATCGTGCATGGCACAAACACTCTCAGCGAACTCAAATCCGGTTTGAACTTACCAAGAACTGAAGAAGAAGAGAAAAATAATAAGAGGAATTAATTTCGTGATTGCTATATCTCTTCTTAAGAAAGACTAGGGTTTATTATAAAACCGAACTCAAGAGGATTGTTTAGGAAATTACTAAATACATACGTTTTTAATGAAAAGGATATTGATTAAAAAACCAATCTCCAAAAGATTTATTTCTAATTAATCACCGATTCTATTTACTTAATGATCAAGTAAGTATCTAGAATCCAAATAGTATTTAAATTAAATTGAATTAATTCTTTCTATATCAATATAAACACGACTTAGAAAAAAAATTAAATTCCAAGCAATAGCAAAAGGTCGTTTGTCCTATGACAGTCCAATCGGAGCGGCATACGTGTACGTGGGTCGCGCCCACACACAAGTCATCCAATCCAAAGGTTCGGGGTCGATAATTTGCACCCTCCTACGTGCGAGAGAGAGCCTCTATGCTACACATATTGATAGGTAACTATCACACAAACATTTATATACTATATATAAGTGCTTTACCCAACCAATGTGGGATGCACAATTTTTCCCTACACAATGAGCTCACTTTGAGACTCAATTTCTCATTCACCCATTAATTATTTTGTGAGTTTGAGTATACCATTTCGAAGCTCTTTCAGAGGAGAATTCAAATATACATTGATCTTCAATTTTTATGGAACCGATCATACTCAAATAATGCTCTTAAAATGAGTTTTTATCATAAAATTCCAACAATTTTCACCATCATGCAGCAGAGATTTATAGAACCATGCTCTCCTGAATTTTGAAAAATCTTGTCCTGAGTTATTTAAAATTTTAAAGTTACTAATTTGAAGACGTCTTGATACAAATTCAGATCATGAAACGATCCTTATTAGAAATATAGATTTGCATTCACATCTAGCTATTCTAACAGACATCTTTTTCTTTAAATATTTCTAACTTTGAATTTTCTTGATTCCCTTCCATATAAGAATTTTGTAAATTGTGCTATTTTTTTTGTGCTTGTTTCTTTCTCTATTGGAATTCATGTCTTTTTTTTTCTCTTTCCATTTACCCGGATCTATTCCATTTCCTCGATTTTGTCCTGGATCTTCATTTTCTTAAAAAAAAAAAAATCTTTGTCAGTGGATACCTCTTGTTACTGTTAATCAGTCCCGCTTGTTTAGAAATTAAGTAAAGTTGATTTTATTTATTTTAGGGATAAAAATTAACATTTCAATTTATGGTTAGCATGTTTTATAACGTCGACAATATTGTCATGTAAGAGGAACATGGATATCCACTATTTATATGCATAAAAGCTTTTTAAAAATCTGAGAAATGATAAAGTAGTGGTGTGTCAAAGCCAAACTAAACAAAAAAAAAAAACACACTTTCTGGGGTTCAGGCGAGTTATGTTGGGGAGGTAGAATTTCAACTGGCTGAACCCACGTGAAGAGCTAATGCGTGGACCAATAAGATTCGAAGATATATTACATAGCGATAGTGGTCAGGTCAACCACTAAGAAGCTGAAAATCGAGGGTCCAAAATGCTTACAAAAATATTACATTCTTCAAAGCCTCCATAAAAAGTAAGGACAAGTGTCAATCATCAGCGAAATGATAAAGTCCACAACCCCAAAAAAAGGAAAAAAGAAACCCATATCCAATATCCAGTAATTTAAAATCCAACAAAATTACGCTGGAATCGAGTGTAAATCTGGTATATATGTATCCGATGCGATATATCTAACCAATGGATGCATATTGTATAATAAAGAGAACCCAATTAAAAAAGTTTTCTTTCAACATGGTGTGCACTTATTGGCTGGAATGCATTGCATCATCATCGCATTCAAATGCAATTTTTTCTTTGGAATTGATGTATCTTTGAGTCTTTGACTTGTTAATCATTGTGATTCCTAGAAGTGCTTTTTTCGCTGCTTTTGATGTTTATATATATATATATATATATATATATATAGGGTACAGTTGGATATACATTATAATACGTATAGAATAGAATGATACTTATGGAGCAAATAAAGTTTCAGGAAGGAGTTTCGGCTTTTTAGAAGGAAGACGAGAACAGCATGTTGCTGCTTTTGATTCGACTCCACTTAATTATAAATTATAATTATTAGCTTTTTCTTTCTAGTGAATATACCATAAAACAATATATATAATAGGCCCCTCACACAACCCAACTACCTTAGCTAAATATGAAGTGCTTTTTACGTTATAACTTATAAGATAATATAATGCAAATATCCAAATAGATTAGTACAACTACTACTACCGCCACTACCGCCACTACCGATTGTTGCTTGCATGGTTTTTCACATGACAAGAAAGATGATGACTTCCTCCTTTGGCTACCCCTCTATCTCAAATCAAGGCCAAAAAGACCCGGTTATCATTTCTTTTTTTTTTAAAAATAAATAAATACTACCCAGTTATCATTTCTATAGTTCCAATATTTCCAATATATTTCATTTTCAACTCTTATAAGACTAGTTTTCGAATAAAAATTCTTTTTATAAACGTACAAAAGTATTTAGAAGAATTTTTTTTATCAAAGCATGGACTTTAAAAAATATAGTCTCTAATATATAAATATATATATATATATATTGAAATATTATCTAAATTTAAGGTTTTTTTTAGATGGAGGACTCGACGAACCCATAATCTCGTGACGTAGGGGTGAGAGATCGATTTACCACCAAACCAACCTCCTCTCGTTGTCTCTATTATATATTGTTATTTTTAACTTGGACAATTAATAAGGTTTGATGGAAGGAGATATTGCTCTAACCCATAACATTAATGAGCGTAGCTACGAGGGCCGTAACAATATACCAAACTCAACCCGTCTATTTATTACTTTTAAACCACGGAAAAAAATATATTTGTCAAAGGTAGATATAAAAATAGTGGAATAGAAGTGTACAAGTTTCTTTCACTTTAACGAGTTTTTTATTTCTAAATGTTTTTTTTTCAGTGTTTGATATTAAACTAGATAAAAGCATATTTTGTAATCAGAAGAAAAGACTTTCAAATAAACACTTCATAAGTACTAATTAGTTATTATAAAGTATTTTCTAAATTAAAAAAAGAAAAGAAAAGAAAGTGGTGTGTTTTTAATCAAATGATATATAGAGTAGGCGACCAGACTTTAATTTCGTGTAATGTTAGCGTCTAAATTTTTTTTCTTATGAATTCAATCTAAATAATGTTGTAGATAAATAACGAGATGATTTACTAAGTGATGTATTAATTACAATTTACATGTCATGTAATTTGGACAATCCAATATTGCACTTTTTTTAACACATAATGTCAGTTGAACCACCTTACTTATTTTATTTTTAGAATAATGTTAAACATTTCATAAATAATCTCACTATTTTCATCTCAATACATGTGACAGTTGATGTGTCACTTGGTGAATGAACACACATTAATTGATATTATTTCTCTTACCCATGTATTCACTCACTAATTAATATTTATCCACTTACTAAGTGATACCTCAACTATCACGTATATTAAGATAAAAATGGTTGGATGCGTAGCATTAATATTTTGAATTTATTACTGGATCAAGATTATTAAATAAATAATATTGCAATTTGCAGTCAGTCAATGGTGGCTTGCAATAAGCTATCATATATATATATATATATATCCTGTAATTATTGCCATTAAAAATCAAAAGAAATCTTTTGAATCCGATTCGTTAATCAATGATTAGACAACCCTATGGCAACAATTCCCAAAAACAAATGTAAGTTAAGAGTTTTTATTATCCTTTTTCAATTGCTTTGTGATGACTAATGATAGTAAATTGGATTTTTTGGATTCCAATTAACACCGTTAGTTTTACATAAAATAAATAAATATATATATATATATATATATATATTTATACTGAAGCTAATCCGAATCCCATATATGCGATGCTAATTGAAATCTCACATGAAAAAAAATATACAAGATCATACACTTGATTTAAAAAATTAATTATTATGAGAGAAACTGCAAGAGCATTCTGATATAACTAACATAGAGTTTGAATTTGCATAATTTGTTGTACTGTTGAAAAATAATAATCAATGCAATCATACAATTTTTTTAATCTCTTGGTCTAATTGTATTTTATATTTGAATTTAAGGTTTCTATTAAATTCTAGTTTATATATAAATTTTAGGGTAAATATCATTTTCGTCCCTATGATTTACCATATTATCCATTTTGGTTCTCGTTGTTTCAGTATTGGTCATGCAGGTCTTTATCCTTTTAATTAATCACTATTTTGGTCCCAACCGTCCAATTCCGTTATGGTTTTTGAAATTTCTGTTAATAGAGCGAGGGTAAAATGGTAAAATCATCTTGAATCCTTCTAGAATCTTTTTAAAGAAGGGCAAAACGGTAACTTGACATATAAATAATTGAAATAATAAATAATTATAGAAAAAAGAAACTTAAAAATAAATATTAAAAATAATAAAAAATTAAAAAATCAATCAAACCCTAATTTTTATCTTTCTCTCCCATTCTTATCGCTCTC
The DNA here is from genome assembly GCA_033220585.1 of Dipteronia sinensis. Classification (NCBI taxonomy): domain Eukaryota; kingdom Viridiplantae; phylum Streptophyta; class Magnoliopsida; order Sapindales; family Sapindaceae; genus Dipteronia; species Dipteronia sinensis. The sequence continues at coordinate 83,848,743 of CM065636.1, read as the reverse complement.
TCTCTTCTTTTTCCCTGATTCATCTCTTTCTCCACCAAAGAAAGAAGAACAAAAAAAAAAAATCAAACTTTGGATTTCGATGATTGAAACTCCATCCAAAGAACAAAAAAAAAAATTCCAAAAATCACAACAACACACCACCATCTATCAGATTTCCAGAAACTCAACCACACCAGCAATCAGTTTTCCAAAAACTCAAAACACAAATAAAAAATCTCTCTCTTTCATACCTTTTTCTCTCTCTTTCACCACCACCCACTCTTTCACCACCACTCATATCTTCCTCATCTACGCCACCACCACCCATTTTTTTTTAAAAATACTCATTTCTCCATCTTCCTTCATTCACAACTAAATCAAACACAATACAAAATTACAATCATCACCCAACCTCATCTTCATCAGATCCACCAAAATAAGAAGACAACAAAATTAAATTTTTTTTGTGATTCATCAAGAATCAACTCTGTGAGATGGAGTTTAAATTCCGGTGAACAGATCGGCTACGTTGATGGCTGGGGTTTGGTGCTCGGACTAGCACGGCGGTGATGGATGACTCGCGGCAGCGGACGTTGGTACTCGGGTCAACGAACGGTGGTGGTGGTTGTGGGATCTGGGCTGTTCTTCATCTCCATCAGATTTTTTTTTTAATTGATGATGGTTGGATACCTGGATGGTATTTGATGGTTGTGGGATTTTTATGATGTTTTCAATGTGTGTTGTGTTGGATTTTGTTATGTATGTAATTTTTTTGAATGATTGAATGAAGTTAGGTTAGGATGAAGATAAATGAAGTTGATTTTCAGTTTTTTTTTACTTTAATTGAATTTGGGTTGGGTTGTGCTGATGAAACTGAGTTATATATGTTTTGTATTGATTTCGTTTTTGACATCCGAGTTCTGGGTTTTAGGTTGAAGAATATGATTTTTGTGGTTTTTTTTTCTTTTGAAAGGAGTCAAATGATGATGGTGGGTGGTTGATTATTTATTTATTTTTTGTTTTAATTGTTTTAATTGTTTTAATTGTTTTAATTATTTAATTTTATTTTATTTATTTATTTATTTGTTTTAATTGTTTTAATATTTTATTAAATATTATATGGTGATGAACACCATGTGGTTAGGTGGGGGCAAAATTGTCCTTACAAGCCCCTGGACATTTTAAGGGGCATAATAGTCATTTTGCCGTCTAAACTTGTCAGATGGTCAGTTTTTAACGGAAAATGTAACATAAGGGTTAAACGGGCCAATACTGAAACAACGAGGACCAAAATGGATTATATGGTAAACCATAGGAACGAAAATGATATTTACCCTAAATTTTAAGTATTCACTAAACTTTAACTTTTTATATTTATTTATCGTTTATGTTTAAATTTAAGTTTATTTTTAAATTTGATTGGATAATTAAATTTAAGTTCCTACCATAAAATTCAAATATGTATGGTAAATTTCGAATATTTAATTGTCGGAACATTTTTTTTTAATAAAACAGATTAGTTAGGGTAAGGTTTAGGACACCCTGCCCCATTCAGATCGAGTTTGGGGTGGATATTAAAAACCAGTTCATATCACATGTCAGATTTGGGGCAACTTGCCAAAATTTGGTTTCGGAGTTGGGGCATGCCGATCCGACCCGTTGCCATCTCTAATCATGAGGTTATAGGTTTGAATCGTGTCACACTATCATCTCTCAAAAACCCAAGATATTATAATAGTTCAAAAAAAAGTTAGAATGTTTCTTTTTTAAAAAAAAAAGTCTAAATTTTAATTATAAAATCCCAATATCGAATTATAAAAATTTCTATTCTACTCGCAACAACTAAAAAAGTAAACACATTTCAATTGTTATTTACATTCAAATATTTAATAACTTAGATTTAACATTCAAAGTTTTATTAAGTTCTAGACATGCATCACGTATAGATAAGAACAGACTCTGCCTATATATATGTGCAAATATATATATATATATATATATATATATATACACACACACATACAGATTTTCTATTATCAGGACGTCCTGAGATTAAATATATCAGAACATTAAATATGAGCCACTCATCTTACATGCTTTGACTTGGTATGTATGCACTTGTCAAAGATCCTCTATAAATGAGTGGCTCACATTCAATGTCCTGATATATTTAATCTCAGGACGTCCTGATAATAGAAATACTGTTTATATAAGTTACATTTAATGGTGCAGATGGAATTAATAAATGATCCATCGGCTAGGTCTTGACCGACGGAGAAGTTGGGGATATGAAAAATGTCAAAAATATTAAATATGGAAGGAAACTATAAGGTAGTAGAGTTTATATATCATATACTTTCGTGGGTCTGGAAATGGAGAAAATCATCAGTACATTATTGGGCACATTGATGAATGGTGGAGGTGCACTTGATCATTGAAGACCTGATATGTATATTTTTCTTATGCTACATATATGTTTCTTGTCACATGTCAAATTTATGGTGGTCAGATGCACCAAATATACTCTAAAGACTTTATTTGGAAATAACAAAAGAAGGAGATCAGATCATATAAGAGAAACCCTCGGTTGTCTCAGATGTCGAAAGACTTCTTAGATGGGCCGTTTACTTCTGATGAGATTAGACAGGTGGTTTTCAATATGGCTCCCGATAAGGCTCCAGGCCCGGATGGCTTGCCAGCGCTTTTTTACCAGAAATTCTAGGGAGTTGTGGGGGGTAACGTTGTGGTGACATGTTTAAAGCTTTTGAATGAGGGAGCCTATTTGCGTCCTGTTAATGATACTCTGGTTTGCTTGGTACCAAAAGTTCAGTCTGCCCAGCGGATTGCAGAATATCGACCCATTAGCCTTTGTAACATTATCTATAAGGTAGTAGCGAAGGTTCTAGCGAATAGACTGCGTTGTGTTCTTGGTGAAGTGATCTCAGACACTCAGAGTGCTTTTATTCTAAGAAGGCTCATTTCCAACAATGCAATAATTGGTTATGAATGTATTCATGCTTTGAGGACGAGGAGGCATATGGCACTGAAACTGGATATGAGAAAGACATATAACATAGTCGAGTGGAAGTTTCTTGATAGGATGATGATCAAGTTGGGTTTCTCCGAGGGTTGGTTTCGTCGAGTGATGGGTTGTGTTACCATTGTCTTATACTCCTTCCTGATTAATGGTGCCGTGTATGGCAATGTCTGTCCAACTAGGGGTCTTCGTCAAGGGGATCTGATGTCTTTGTATCTCTACCTCATAGTTGCAGAGGGACTATCATATATGATTCGTGAGGCAATTGCTAAAGGGGATTATTCATGCTCTAGGTGTAACAGGTCAGGACCTATGATTTTGCACCTATTTTTTGCTAGTGACAGTCTTTTTTCCTCTGGAGCATCGTCAAAGGGCTGTTCGACCATTCACGAAATTCTGGATTTGTATTCGAAAGCCACATGTCAGTTAGTTAACTACGAAAAATCTGGTATGTGTTTCAGTAAGGTGGTTTCTAGGGCTGAAGGTAATAGGCTGGCTAGTGTGTTGGGGATTTGGCATGTGTGTTTCCATGAGAGATACTTAGGTCTCCCTAGTTTTGCAGGAATAAAATAAGAAGATGTTATTTAGTGAGATAAATGACCGGATATGGAGGAAAATAAATGGATGGCAAGACAAACTTCTTTCCGTGGGTGGCAAAGAAATCATCTTAAAAGCTATCATTCAATCTATACCAGCTTATTCGATGGGGTTATTCAAGTTTCCTAAAGGTCTGTTGGATGATATTCATGGTGTTTGCAATCACTTTTGGTGGGGAAGCACATGTGCTAATTGGAAACTTCATTGGGCATCTTGGAAGAGGATGTGTGTGGGGAATGATGTGGGCGGGATGGGTTTTAGGAATCTACATGTGTTTAACAAAGCCTTGCTCGCAAAACAGGTTTGGAAGGTTGCTAATTCACCAGAATCCTTAGCTGCAAAAGTTATCAAAGCGTGTTATTTCTCTGTGATCGGACCATATTTATACCTATTTGAGGTCCCTATTTCATATTATTTGTTCTCATCTTCGAGCGTATTTTTGTATATAATGTGTTTGTTGAGCCTTGTGTATGTACATATTCCCTATAATAAGGTTTTGAGCTTAAAGTCAAGTTTGAGAAGCCACAATGAGCAAAAAGAAGTCAAGAATGGAAGCCATACAGAGCTGTCGCGGCCTCGCCATTGACCCAAACCGCAACGTGATTCGTGGTCAACCACGACACGTAAACCGTTGTCATACGGTGGATCCACCGTCGAGCTAGAACTCAACATAGAGACCGCAGCACGAGTCAACTATGTTTTCCAAAGGTTAGTGGACTGAAATTTAAAGTGCCCATGCAGAACACTTAACTTTTGGGGGCTATATCTCTCTTATAAGATTGAACTGGGTCTCTTACAACTTATTTTTAGAAAGCCCCAGAAATCTACTTTCCAGCGGTTTTAACGAATCGTAATTCTGGGTTTTCTAGAGAGAGATATGCGCGTTTTTGCAACCGTGCGCGATGCTGGAAATTGTGCAACGGCGGCGACACCATTATGCTAGACCGCGGCACTTAAACCTCTAAAATTGCTTTTGCTGGTGTGCCACGTCGACCTAGACCGTGGTAGGTCGATTTTTGGCCATTTTGAGGGGCAAATGTGTCTTTTCACACCTCAATTCGTCCACAAACTTTCCCCAACTATAAATACACCACTTCTCATCTTCTCTTTAGACCGGGCAGTACACACCAAACCCCTTCTTCATTTTCTTCATTTCATAAGAAAGTCCTCCATGGATGTCTCTCCACCACCATTTCACACATCTTCCACCACTTTTGAGAGTTGATTGTAAGGAGATAGGAGTGGTCTATTGTAGGGAAAAATTGATATAAAACGCAGCGGAAGAAACGAAAAATAGATTTCGTATGGTTTTAAAATTTTTCTCAAAGTTGAACCTTAACCTTTTAATTAATTAAACTCAAATATATACGGTTAGAGTTAAATACCTCTTGACGAGTGATCCGATTGACTTATGTCGATTGGTAATCCGTAAAATCTTTTCCGATGCCCGTGAACAGTACCCGCGTGAACAGTGATCGTGAACAGTACCCCCGCCGTGAACAGTGATCGTGAACAGTACGCGCGAGATCTTCCAATCCGAACACGTACGTGAATCACCTAGGAGCGTGGTCTCCCTTTTTCTTTGAATTGCAAACCTGAGAATGGATGAACAAAGTTTTCTTTTTCTTTTGTTAGTCACAAAACAATCAAAAGAAGACAAAGATTATTCCGGTCACTTTTGAGTTCTCAATCTAATGATCGAAACTCGCGTGAACCTAATTCGATGTTGTACACACAAGCTTATTGATGAACAATCAATCAGTGTACTATCAAAGAATAATCTCTTCTCTCTTTTATGTTTAGTAGAATAAAAATTATCATTTTCTATGAATTGAGAAGAAGAAGAAAAATTGAATCATTCAATCAACTATATTGGCCGAATTCTATATGTGGTATTATATAGGTGGCCGAAATTTTGCTTCCTCTTCTCTTTAGGATTGCCGAAATCTTCCTCTAAATGGACTAGGGTTGCTGCAAATCACATACCAAAAAGAGTTTGTGTTGCACCCTAATTTCCATCAACCTTTAGACTTCAAAACCTAATCCAACTCATAGATTTTTTTATTCTTTTATTGACTAAATAAAATTAACTATTTATTTTCTTATCAAACAAGTCTTTTACTTTTAATATACTACTACTACCAATAGTATAACTTTAGGAAATATATTTCCTGATCAGAAAAAGATTTGTTTCTTAATTAAATAATTAATTAATAAATTAACTAATTCTTATTTAATTAAAACAATGAAACAAAATAATATATTAGGTTAATATATACACCTTGCCGCCCCACTTATATAAATGGGCTATATATTATTTTCTTATTTCATTTAATCCATTGTACTTTAAATAAAAGCCCACATGTGAACCAGACCCATTGTTATTAAAAGAAACAAGCCCACATGTCTCCTTTTAATATATTAATATAATAGTGCAGCCCATTAATTAAATAATAGACATATTATATTCTTGATATATTAAAAACAATTCTAGATGGACCCTTAAATCGGCCCGGTAGAATATATCAAGTGATCTATGCAAATACGTGTGGATTGAGGATCTTGGCGGGCTATCTAAATTTAAGCTTCAATAGACACAACCTAATCACAATCAACAAATGATTCACTTAGGTTCAATCTATTAATTTTAACTCATTCCACTAAAGAGCTAAAATTGAACTCTTAAATAAAGATAGAATAAGGAGATATTTCTCATTCATACCCTAGACAATCTTATAGGATATGGTGTATCCTTGTGAATAATATCAGTAATCGCCAAGAGCTCATAGACCGCCTATAGCTCTCCAAGTTACCATATTTCCTCATATGACCACATTTCGAACTTGGATACTTTGACTTGTCCAGAAGCCATGTTTTCAATAATCATTATTGAAAACTCAACGTTGAGATTTAATATCCAATACCTCAAAACATCCATATGATGATATTATACTCTCATTCAATAAATGGAGCCACGATGTCCATATCTATAAATGAAGTCCTCTATCGATTAACAAATGTATACCACCAAACTATCGAGGATAGACTATGCTATATAATCGTACTCATTGATAGCTCTAATGATAATACTTGCAACCATAAGTCCATCATTTATCTCAGGATTAAGATAGACTCTCCGATTGTCCTCTTTAATGAAAAGACTTATATATAGTGACGGTTTTAGATAAAGTATTTCATTGTGATCCAGTTCAATGCACCTAGTGCACTAGATTCTTTTACTCGAAAACCTTTCGATGATTTTAGACTCATCATATTCATTTGATCCCACTCAAATGCTAGTAAAAGAATTCTACAACTTTAACAAGATAGAGGTGCCCAACTTTTGACTTCAGTTGTGAACGTTATTCAAGACTAACTAAAGAATTGTGTCTACCTCATACATATCCGGATGTATGAACAATTCTTCATGTCTCATAGTCTTTTGACCTTATGATTATTTACATTGACAATTATAATAATAAATGCTATAAGTAATTGTAAGAATCAGAATTCACTTTATTAATATGATAAGATTGTCAATTACAATATTACACTCTTGCCATTGAGCATAATCCTAACATCTATGACCAATTTCGAGCTAGGGATTCATGGATCATTTGGAGGGATTTCTTCCAGGGTTGTCTCCTTTAAACACATTCTCTTTGTATTTCATATTTTTTTGATTGTGTAATCCTCACTTGGGAATATTTGTAAACCTATTTTGTGCTCAATATGAGTGATGTTTGTTTTTTATATTCATTTGGGTTTTGATTCATTCTTGCTATTATTGAATAATCTCATATCTAGATATGCATGTGTGTGGATTGGAAATTGATATGTGTTCATGGATGAGATTATGAGTAGATTAATTTAATTGTAGGAGTAGTTGTAATCAAATAACCCATGTGTGTGTACGTCTTTGGAAGGTCGAAATGTCTTGTTTTGATGGGTTTGGGTGTATGTGGGTTTCGGTTGTGCCTCTATGGAAGACCAATCCGGGCATAACCTTGACCACTTAGCTCTAAAGAATGACTGAAACTTGTTCTATGCATGACCCTTGCTAGAGTATGTTTTGGATATATGTTCATGTCTTAATGGTAGAGACTAGAGGCACACTTGCTCTATCCATGACCTTTGGGGAGTGAGAAGTGTTTTCATATCCTTTAGTTGAGACGAGAGGCACAATTGCGCTATTCATGACCTTTGATGAGTGATTTGTCTCTCGAGTTTCTTAATTAAGAGAACAAACCCTTAACTTGAATTAGAAGTGCTTAATGCTTTAGGTTGACACTATGTTCATGTGCTTAATGGGTTTTTGACCTTAAGACACAATTGCTCCATACATGACCTTTGGAGAGTGATGATTTGATTTCGGTATTCCTTAATCAACGAATGATTCTTAACAAGAGATGATTTGGTTTCGTAACACCTTAATCGTGAGAACGAGCCCCTAACTAATATGATCTCCTTAATGCATACCAACCACTATTTGTGCACTTATGTATGGTGAAATTATGAACCTTGTGTGATCATTCTCATGCATCTCTTATATCCACCATTTTATTATTTGTCACCTTAAACACCATTCCTATATATCCGTATTCTATTTACATTGCTTTCAATAAACTCTAGAACATGAGACGGTCGATGGATAACTCCTCTCTGTGGACGATACCCTTGCTTGCTGCTATACTAGTTACTAGTCATTATCACCAGCGAGGTTGAACTTATGAATATTTTTGACATATGTAAACGACTTTGTGTCAAATGAAATCGACTTGCCACGGTCTGGGTAAAGTTACTTATAATAAAGTGTAAAGGTTCCAAAGGTATGTAGTAAAGGTTCATTCTTGTAGAGAATTCTATGTTGGGGTAGCAAATTAATTCAAGCTGGATCGAGATGGAGAATTGAGGCTTGCTCAAGTGTGGTGATATATAGTGATCAGTGGATTCCTCATCCTTTCTCCTTTAAAATTATTTCTTCGAAAGTAAAGGAGGATATTGTTCTGGTTAGTCAAGTGAAATTTGCTTCAGGTGGCTGGAATGGTCCTCTGCTTAATGAGTTGTTCGTGGATGATGATGTGGAGGCTATTCTCTCAATTCCTTCTAGCTCTAGCCTGCCCGAAGATACCATGTGTTGGCATTTTCTGCCTACTGGTGACGATTCTATCAAGAACGGATATAAACTGGGTCTAGACTTGGGAAATTCTTAGTCTCCTAGCTCTGCTGGTCTTAATGGTCAGAATTCGTGGTGGAAATACCTCTGGCGGATGAAGATTCCTCCAAAGGTGAAAACTTTTTTATGGAGAGTGTGCCGATAGTGGCTTCCGGTTGGAAGATGCTTGGCAGAAAGGAATTTACAACTGTTACTGATTGCCCAGTTTGTTTGAAGTGTCTTGAAACGGTGATACATGCCTTGTGGGGTTGCAAGTACCTAAATCGTATTCGGGTTTCGTGTGGTTTCATGAATGGTAAGCATTGTCATGACATAATGCATTTCCTCGGTCTTATAGCTTAGTGCTTCCATTGTTTGAATTCAGAGGAGATGTGCTTGCTGAGTATTGTGTGGTGGCGAGTCTGGTTTTTTCGAAATAAAGTGGTTCATGGAGATGGAGATCAGGATTGGAATTATGTAGTTCCATGGTCAGTTAACTTCTTACATGAGTATCGCTCTGTTCATGAAGTGGGTGTGGTGGATATCAGACCTACTACTGGTTTGTTTCGTTGGCAGCCTCCTCTTAGGAATTTGTACAAGATTAATACTGATGCAGCCTTGGATGTGGAGAAGCAGATTGTGGGCGTGGGTGTGGTTGTTCATGATCATCGTGAATAGGTCATAGGTGCTTCCTCGCAGCGCGTGGAAGCGAGTTTCATACTTGGTGTAGCAGAAGCAACTGCCTTTCTTCATTGGATTACTTTTACGAAGGAGATAAGGCTGTTTCCGGCAATGATTGAGTCTGATGCTTTGAGTGTAGTGAACTTGGTAAATTTGGGTGGGACTATTTTAGCTGATATTGGTTTGGTAATTTAGGATATCCGGACTCGAATTCATCATGGTCCTGTTAAGTGGGTTCGTTTTGTTCCCAGGAAGGCAAATGGGGTTGCCTATAACCTGGCAAAGTTGGCCTTGTCTATCAATCATGATAGGTTTTGACTTGAGAGTTTTCCCCCTTATGTGGAGCTTTGTCTACCGAAGGATTGTCCAGCGTGATTTGTTTCCTTTGTTGTCTTGTTTTGTTTGTTTTTCCTATAAAAAAAACATGTGATAAATTAAATCAATCACAATTTTCTTATCTTGTCCTTTCAGAATTTGAAAAGATATAAAAATCCACCTTCTCCCCTCCTCTCTCTTCTTATTCCTATCATATACCAAATAAAGGAAGTGTAATATGCATCATCTCTTTTGCCCGACCTTTTCTTTTCGCTCTTATTAGTATGCACTTAATACAAGGAAAGTGACTTATAGTGATATATTTTTTTGTAACTAATTTTAAATGTATTACTGTATATATTATTTTATGATAATAGTACTATTTCTCACCGATATCATATCATATGACTTAATTATATATAAGCAAATGTATGAATGCTACGCATGTTACATGATAAATTCAGAAACTTTTTTTCTAAACTTTTTTTCTCTTCTCGGTGGAGCCTTGATTAAAGTGATAATTGAGTTTTGGCCGAAAGATATTGTTAATTAATCACATTTTCTTTCTTCTAAAAAGATGTAATGTGAATGTGACGGTATATTCTTATAAGTATATATATTATCAGATCTCGAAATACATATTTGGACCGAATTGTAAAGGAATCTTCGAACCAGTTTCATTATTCCTTAGTTTGTTTCTTTTATGTGTATGTTTATTTTAATTAATACGTACAATATTTCACATCAACTTTTTTTTAAAAGAAAAAAATACCATTATGAAAATAATTGAAACATTCATTAACAATATATATTTAATTTTAAAAGAAAGAAAAGCACTCACCAAAATAATATATATATATATATATAATATATATTCATATTTTCCTTAATTTCTTAAACACCAGTTTAATATGATGTGTAAGCCACGATAATTGTTGGGCTTCTCTAATTGATTTGCTGCCTGATACGGTGCGGTTTATAAATAAGTTTATTTATACAGTGTTGGGGTTGGGGATCTAAAAACTAGCAAAAAGAAGCTTTAATTGTTTCTGATGTGGTGTTCACTGTTCTTCGATGTGCATGCATGCACAAAACACATACAATGAACATGATCAATATTATACTATACTAATTTAATTAATATTTGTTTGTGAAATCGAAAGTTAGGTTCGTTTATTTAAATGGGAAATTTTATTCTAATTAGTACTTATAATTAGGTCCACATTCGGCGGTTTCTATTGGAAGCTAAGATAGGGTTTCAATCATGCAAGACAAAGCCTGGAAATTAATTAATATTAATTACCATGTTTATATATTTTTCGTTACCAGGAAAAGAGCACACATGCATGATTGTTGAAACGTATAATTAGTTTATTTCTTTCTTTCAAAGATAATTATTAGATAATCTATTAAACAAAACCCCACAAATCAAAAGCAAATCGGCAGCATTGTTGGGTAGATCATTCAGTCTTAGATACGACCTCGATCAATATGTCTACTTTAAGCTTCTATATGTTTAGCAAACACTTCTACTTTATAATATATATATATATATATATATATATTAAAAAAGAGAGGCTTTTGTAGTACTATAATGAAAAAATAAAATTAAAAAGAGAAAACACCAAAATTAGAAGGAAAAAGAAGAAATATGTAAATTGAAGATATTCAGAAATGGTACAATGGGACCACAGTAAATCAAATACGCAAAACGTTTTAATTGATTAAAACTCTGGTATTGGTTTATATCTTTATATATATATATATATATATATATATATATATATATATATATATACCAATTTTGTCGGTGATTACATTCCAGGATGTTGTTTAGTTGGGCTGGATCAATTTGAAATCAGTCCACTATCAATAGATGGACCTGGTTTGGGGTGGGTCCATGTCATATTCTAAGAGTTCAATATAACGTTATTTTTGAATAGCATTTCCCTTCCTTGAATAAAAAAGTTATGGATAGAGAACCTTTTGACTTAATATTGAGTGGGTTGATACTTGATTCATCGCCCAATCAAGCTCGATGGTAAACCGATAAAGTGATAATATCTTATATTTTAATTGTCGCACTGTATATAGTATATCAAAAATAAATAAATAAAAAATGGGTTGATTATGATCAAACTTTAGAATTAGTATCCCTAAGATGTTGCAAAGACACATTTTAAACAAAAAATAAGAAATAAAATCAACGTTCTTTATTTATTTTATTTTTGATCAATGAAATCATTGTTCTTAATATATGAGAAGATGGTGTTCTTTATTATATTTTATTTAATCATTCATTGTTCTAGTGGTTTATTTAAAAAAGTGTTTAGTAAGGAAATGCTAATAAAAACAAATCCGGTTTTTGAAATATAGACAATTTATCCGATAACTTAAATTATATTTTTGTATTTTAGGAGCATCGATATCATTATGTGGGTTTAGTATATTTTCTGCAAAATATTCTTAATATTTTCGTAAAATATCATAATTGTGAACATGTAATGTACTTTTACATAATATTGTGGAAATTTCCATGAATTATTGAGGAAACTTTTATGAAATATTAGAGATATTTTTGTCAATGTAAAATGAGAAATTAATAATATTGCCTAATTCTTTTATTTACCTTTTAGTTTATTTTATTTAATGTGATGTAATATATTTTTAGGTTTGAACCTCTTAGGTTTTCCTTTTGATAATAAATTTTATGACCGGTTTGATACAAACTATTAAAATATGAAATTGTAATGAAGGTTTTTCAATATTATATGGTATGTATGTGTATTATATTATTATATTACCACATATTTGTTAGATATTTTATATATACATATATATATATATATAGATTATTTTAACATTGTTTTTTTTTCAAAGTTTCATAAAAAATTTCTATGGTTTTTAAAATTTTAGCCAAATTTCCTTATTTTTTGTTGTTGTAAATTTTAAATTAATTTCCATTGATATAAATATATACTTAGAGATTTCTATTGGATCGTAATACCGATATTAATATTTTTATTCTCAAATAAATCCAGAAAGTTTTTTCTTTTAAATCAAAAGCAGATAGAGAGTGGAGACCGAAGAGTAGGGATGGACATTTCCCCATGGGGTCCCATCCCCCACTGGCCCTATGGGGTTTTGGGGGCAAATTGTCCCCAAATGAGTTTTGGGGGTGGGGGTGGGGGTGGGGGTGGGGGCGGGGCCGGGGGTGGGGGTAGGGGTGGGGGCGGGGCCGGGGGCGGGGGCAAACTTGGCCCTTATTCCTGAATTTCCCCCATATATATAGTTATATACATATTATTTGAATTTATATATAAAGTTTTAACAATTCAAAAAAAAAATTATAATATTAACCTGAGTTCGTAGTTATTAGTTAGTATTTAGTATATGAATATTGATTGAAGATGTAAACTTTAAATTTGAAGTATTAAAAATATTTATATTTATTTGGAATTTCTTTAAATTAATTATATATTTTATAACGAATATTTTGATTACTTAAGACCCCCACCCCCAGGTCCCCTCCCCCTAAAAGGCCCCCACCCCCAGGTCCCCCAAATGAGTTTTGGGGGAGGTTGTGGAGGAAGGGTTGAGGAGTGGGGGTGGGGGTAGGTGTGCGCCCATCCCCATTGGAGAGGTGTGCGGTGCACGCAACTGCAGTGGAAGCGCGTGGGGAATAAACAATAGCATAATCTAAATAATCAATCAATGTGGACTCTTCAAAAGGGTCCCAAAGTAATTCACCTAAAAGTTGTTACACCAAAGTCATCAAAAACCTCTTCGACTTCGAGTCTTTCTTTATTTTATTTTATTTTTCATATTTCTGTGTTTTTTTTTCCTCATTTTTATCAAAAATCCAAAAACCCGCATCTGACAAATTCCAAATTCAACTACTTTTTGTTTCAAAGCATAAGGTAAATTCTTGACTTTTCACTCGATATTGCATCTTCAATTTGATTTATTGTTATTGTTCTGGCTCACTCTAGTTTTCTCTCTTGATCGAAGATTGACGTCGTGTGGATTCCCTTGTTATCGCGATGGCCGCAATTGCATCTGATGAAACCACCAAAATATGCAGTCACTGGTAATCTTTTTACCCTTTTCAATTGTTAATTATATGAGAATTGTTGATTTTTATTTTATTTTTTGTGTGTTCGTTATTTTTTTTTTAGCTTTTGATATCTGATTAAATTTGGGTTTTATGCAATTTAATTTGCTTAAGATTTTAAATTGTTTTGTAGAATCTCTTGTATATGATTTAGCTCAAATGTTATGTAAATTTCATTATGGTAAATTCTTGGAATGATTACTACTCTTTGAGTAAACTCAATAAAGCTTGACCCGCTCAGTTTCTTGTGTTTTTCTCCGACTATCGTTTCTTGTCTAAATTGGATTATTCTTTTTGTTAAATTGCATGATCTAGATATATAACTGGGAGGCCTATTCATAATTGAAGTTGATATTGGTTCATTTGAAGTTGTTGGATTTATCTGTGATGTGATTCGAAACTTTTGGCTTTGACACCTTTAGTTTTGTTTGGCTTTTATACAGTAATTAATGTAGAGTCTTTTAACATTAATGATGTGAAAGGATGGTTACTTGATATTGGTTCTTTTCCAATTTTAATTAGCATTAGGATCAGTATTAATTTTTTCTTTTTCGTCTCCGGGTAATATGCTGGCATTCTGTTATCCTTTTCTTTCCAATTCCCATATTTTCACCTGAAACCGATAGCAAACATGAAAATCACTAATCTGATGGGATGGCTGTGGACTGAGCTGAATAAGACCTCTGTGGTTCCCCTTTTCATTATGAGCAAATGGGGTGACACTAGAGACCTCGTATGACTGTTTATGGTGTTTTGTTCACGATTTCTTTATTAATTTTTGCCCTAAGAAAAAGGAAATATATTATGAATATGAAATATGTAGTTATACTTGTGGATTGTTAGAGTTAATTGCTTGACTTCGTAATGCGATCGCTTTTTACGATGATAAGCATCTTTGTTAATTTTTTTTATCTTGTTTCGAATATAGATGTTTGTTTCAAAGTCATGCATCTTGGCCATCCTTTTCTTGCGATTGTCGTGAGATATTATTGTTTTCCCGTTTGTGAGATATTATTTGGCATTAAATATATATTCTCATGTTACCATTAGCCCATGATTTTTTAATAAGTTCTGATGTTATGTTCCAGTTGCCTATAGTTCTGCTGATTTAGTTCAAGAGTTTGCTGGCGAATAATTGTTTCTTTTTATTTTCTTTTTTAGTAACAGAGATATCCCGTCTTCAAACATTGATTTGCATTATGCCCATTGCTCTCGGAATCTAGAAAAATGTAAAGTATGCGGTGATATGGTTCCAACGAAACATGCTGAAGAACATTTCTTTAACACCCATGCTCCGGTATGTGAGTTTAGGCCTTTTTTTCTTTCATTTCTCTTATGGAAGAACTTTGATATTATTGGAGCTGGAAGAGTAAAACTACATGGTCATGTATGAATGTATATGCTGAACGATAAAATACTGAAACTGCTTAACACCAATTTTCGGCTCCAACAGGGAATCTATTGATGCCTTGTCTGGACCATAGAGTAGGGCAGTCAAGAGGGGGGAATATGAGTTGGGGGATGGGGGAATTCTTAGTGTCATACTTGTGCCATGAATGATGATTACATAATCCATTTGCACACACAGGAGTCTATAATAAGCGAAGTTGAATTTGCTATAAAGAAATTGCATTTATGATGGTTAAGATAATATTGTGGAGCATATGCTAGTCTGTTAGAGGTAATCTCTTGTACTTGTTATTCTCATTATCTAGTGAAATCGGTGCCTCCGTGGATGTAACCATTTTGATGAACCACGTAAAATTGCTTGTGTTGTGTTGTGGTTTGATTGCTTTTAGTTGATTATGTTTCCTTATTGCTAGTATTACATTATTGTGCTTGTAAGTCCATTCAAACAAGGTACTGGAAGGAGTTGGTGGTAGTTTTCGATTTGCCTACAATGTGTTCGACGAAATTACCAAGTGAACTCAAGAGAGGTGTTGTCGCACCGCTTATAGGAATATGAGTTGGGGGATGGGGGAATTCTTAGTGTCATACTTGTGCTATGAATGATGATTACATAATCCATTTGCACACACGAGAGTCTATAATAAGCAAAGTTGAATTTGCTATAAAGAAATTGCATTTATGATGGTTAAGATAATATCGTGGAGCATGTGCTAGTCTGCTAGGAGAAAATGGTCCTCTCCAATGAGTTTCAGATAATCTGTGTTATCCAGTTTTTTTCGAACTACCAAGCTACAACTGTCAAGTCCATTCCTCGCTTGAACCTTTGGCTATGGTGGGGCTTATTGTCAATGAATCACAAATTCTTTTGTTTTCTCTCTTCCTGTTTTCCATAGGAATGAACTATAAATTCTTGATTGTTTCCTTGATCTTGCTTGCAATACTATCTGAGGCGTGCCCTGCCCTGTGGTGAACATCCTTAAAAATGCAGGCCATCTCTTCCATTAGTTGATGTGCCCTTAATTGCAATAGTTATGACAAGTAATGGAGATTATGCCGAAAGATCATCTGATTTTGACTTTAGGTTTTGTGTTTAGGGAAACTGCACTACACCATTATTGAACTTTTTAGAAGTACTTATTTGGCAGGTTTTCGTGGTGATGACTAGCCTCTTAGTGATTGACAATATTGATCAGTACAACCAAACCATTTTGTTTCTTTAATGTTATTGAGAGCAGGTATATAATGTTTGCGCTGATTTGGCTATTGAACTTATACATTTGAGCAGGTGGCGTGTTCACAGTGCAGTGAGACAATGGAACGTGAAATTTTAGCTATCCATAAAGGTGAAAATTGCCCTCAAAGGATTGTCACGTGCGAGTTCTGCGAGTTTCCATTGCCTGCCATAGATTTGGCTGAGCATCAGGTACTAGTTGTCAATAAATTTTAAATTGAAAAAAATGGTATATAGTAATACTATATCTTGAGTAGCTTGGGTGTAATCCTATCTTGTTTTGTGATTGTAGGAAGTCTGTGGGAATCGTACAGAACTTTGTCATCTGTGTAACAAATATATCAGATTGCGAGAAAGATATAACCATGAAACTAGGTGCACAGGTCTCCCAGATAGCACTGTGGGTTCTTCCAGGTACTCATGCTATCCCCTATCCGTGTGCAATATGAATGGATTTGTTATAGTCACTTATCATGATTTAGTGCTGGCAAGAAAATTTTCTCATTGTTTTAGTTTGTAGGCTGTTGGTAGTCTCAAGCTATTTCTTATCTTGTCAGTTCTCTTAGGAACTAAATCGAAGATATTCTCATTTTGTGGCAAAATATACAATATATATAAGATTTCGAATTTTATGGAAACAATTCATGACGACCCACATTGATTTAATATTCTGGATGATGGTCTCGAGAAAGCAATTTGTTTGTTTTTTCGGTTTGTCATGGATGTAATTTTTCTTTTCAATTTTATCTGAAGGGATGTGAGGCCAGTGGAAAGAGATCGAGGCCCTCAAAGACAGGAACCGAACGAGTTTTCAAGGAAACGGCTTTTCTTTACCATAGCAATAACAGGCATTGCAGTTCTATTAGGATCTCTTTTTTTCCAAAGAAAGACAGAGAGTGGTCAAGTGCATTAGGAGAATAGAGGATAATACAAATCAGGAGTATGTAAATCAGCTTTAAAAGCACAATGTATTCCATTTATCTGTAACTAAATTTGTCGGAGAGCATATACTTTCAATGACTGTATCAAACTCATTTGGATGGTGATGATATGTCGAACGGCTATGCAATCTTTGTTTCCTGCTTTATGATGCTTTATGATGAGTTCCGTTACTCTTGCTGATCTGATTGAGTGTATTTAGAAATTCTCTTATCGATAATTGGGGATGTTATTATTGATATTTGAAGTTACAATGAAGAGAGTCCAACTTTGGCTCTTGATCTAATCTTTTATGTTTGATTGAAATTGTGAATGACAAGGAGAGGTTTGGCTATTGGTGTCCTCGTAGTTTTGATCAAGTATTTAATGGCAGTTAATTGTGTAGTTTGATGTAGCTGTCAATGTTGTTAGTGCTTTGCTATTTGATCTATTGTTTCTTAATACTTACGTTCCCCTGCCACACCACTCTAAAATAATATTGCTTTCCTAGCTATCATTTGATGTTGATACTAATCTTGTAATAGCTTTTAGTTGCATGATTTCAATTTTATACAAATTGGGATTCCACACAAAATATTACGGGGATACTGCACTGATAATTATAAGTACATTGGTTTTATTCTTTTAACAACTCTCATGTGATGACTGAAGCATATTTATATTAAAGAGACATTTTTCGGTGCCAATTTAACCAACGGTCCACTTTTCAACTTTCCTTTCAAATAAAAATAAAAATCCCATAAAAATTAAATAATAAAATTAAAACGGGTCTTTTTAAAAAAAAATAAAAAATTAAAAGTGTCACTAGTGAAAATCTGCACCACCAAAGATTTTCTGTTATTTGGAGAATTGGAGTGGGAAGTGGGAACTCATATTCTGAATACCGTGGCAACTGTTCTAAGTTAAGGCTTCGACAAAACGGTATTTAAACTCATCACTCGAATAATAATTAAAAAAAAAAATTGATTTAAACGGTTAATCCTTGCCGCCACTCCGATCCATCAATTCGCCACCGCCACCGCCAAGATCCTGGCTACGAGCGCATGCGACCGCGTCCACCGTTGCTCTCACTGTTCTCGCTGTTGGTCCATTGAGAGCCTATGAGGAGGACTTTACAGAGCATCGCCGGTTGTTTGGGTGGTTGTGGATGCGCCGCGTGTACCCGTGATGTCACCGATAGTATCTCCGATTGTCTGAAACCCCGAGGCATGTCTTAATTTTACATGCCCAAGATATTTTTCACATTGAAATGGAGAGATTAGGATTGATTTCAATTTAATATTTATCACATATTAAGTTGATGTCTTTCATGATACTGTCGAACAAGGACATTTTTCTTACAATTGTTTCATGATCTTTAACTGTGTGCTTTCACTCGTTGTGTGCATCTTTATATCAAAAACCATTTAAAGAGAAAGTTTAACAGGATTGCTCTGTCTCTAAGTAACCAAACAGTGAGAGAAGAGATGATCATTATGTTATTTTTGGAATCTTAATGATTTTTGGCAATATATTTTGTCTAGTTTTACTACTGTTTATAAAGTGTTGACAGATATCCGGAAAATGGATGCAGGTAGTCATTGTGATCAACAAGTTCTGCAAAATAATACGTGCCCCACCATGCCACCTCAAGCGGTCCGGTTGTATATTCAAGATCATCATGTAATTCATTTTGTACCATTTTTCTAATGTTCTTCATTTTAAAGCATGTAATCTAGGCTAGAAGAATTAGATATGCCCATTAAATGAGAACTTATAGGTTTAAGTATTTGAAAATTTTCAGATTGAGTTTTTGTATCATGTTTCGGTTTTAACTTGAATAATCATGGTCAGGTGATCTTGGATAACGGCATAGTCCAAGTCACGTTATCAAAACCAGGTGGGATTGTTACTGGGATACGATTTAATGGCATTGACAATTTGCTTGAATATCGTAACAAGGAAGATAATAGAGGGTACAGGGTGTTACAACTGCTTTCAGTTTCTTTTCTATATCTTTGTTACTTGATGAGAAAATATCTATTATAGTACAAAATACACATTAGATGGCTTGTTAGAGAATTTTGATTCTAATATTTTTAACTTTATTGTGCAGTTATTGGGACCTTGATTGGACTCCACCAGGAGGCCATGGAATATTTGATGTGTAAGCTTTCTTCAAATTTCTAGTTCTATACATCTCAACTCATTTTCAGCTTCTTTATCTGGAAGACACCGAGTTTTTGTCATCCAAAGACCTTCATTTTTCTTTATGATCAGTTACTCTGAGTCATTTGTTTTCAAAGTCACAATATTGTAAATACAAACGGTAGTAATTTCATTCTTGTCTTGAGTACTGACAGCTGTAATTATAGTTATTCTAATTTGTGAAGCAATAACTGATTGCTATGCAGGATTAGAGGAACAAGTTTTAGGGTTGTAGTGGAAAATGAGGAACAGATCGAGCTCTCATTCTTAAGGATGTGGGATTTCTCACTTGAGGGAAAGTATATTCCCTTAAACATAGATAAAAGGTCCTTGCTCAACTTTCGCATCTATTTACTATAATGAGACTTTGTCTAGAAACATAATAATGTTGACTGTTTACTTGTAGGTTTATATTGCTTCGTGGTTCATCCGGGTTTTACTCTTATGCCATTTACGAGCACTTACAGGAATGGCCTGAGTTTTCTCTTGGAACAAGAAAAGAGATGTAAACAAATCTATAACCTGTTCTTTTGTTATCAGACAGATTGCTCTTTCTATTTGATTAGTAGAAACTAACTTTAATGAATGAATGAATATGAACCGAAAATTAAAAATTTTCTTGATTTTATGATTTATACAAAGACAATAACAAACCAATTTAACCTATCATTTCATGGTTATAATATATGTTGTAGATGAAAGTGAGGTCTTGTGACTGTATTTCTTATTAGGTAACTGTCCTAACTGTAATCTTCTTATAATTGATGAGTTGTCACCTTCTTTGAAGATATGAGAGAGTTTTATGTTTTCTTCTCTACTTTGCTTATAGCAAATGAATGATAATTGCTTATGTATGAAGAAGAATTAGCTCACTTCGGTGTTAAGGGATGATGGAATAGGTAATGATCACTACTGTTAAGGAGGCTATGAATTGAAGGGCAGATTAACCTGGCAGTATCTAGCTACCTACATATAGTTTTAGAAGAAATTGAAGTAGTGAAAACATTTATCTATGAAGATAACTATCACGAGATGATGCCATCAAACATACAAAATAATTATTTCATTTAATTAACATTAGAATTTTGCTTGAGGTTGGATCCTTACCATTTAACAGAGGAAGTGTACTAGAAGTAAAGCAGTTAAATTTTTTTTTTTTTCATGGTTAAATTGCTGAATATATAAATGTTGGGAATTATTGGATTGATAGGTTTCGCTACATGGCCATGGCAGACAACAGGCAAAGACATATGCCTCTTCCTGAGGACCGGTCAACAGGAAGAGGCCAACCCCTGGCCTACCCGGAAGCTGTCCTCCTTGTCAATCCTACAGATTCTGTGCTCAGCGGAGAGGTACTCTTCACACACCCATATTCTTCTGTGTATTCTTGGTATGCCATTCCTTCCTCAGCAATGTTATGATTCTGACTGTTGTTTTAAGCTGATGTGACAAAAAAACCTAATAAAACATACATTCTGAACCTAGCTCATTGTGTAGAGGTCAAGCTGGTTTCCTTCTGTACATCAGTAGGAATATATTAACTACTATCCTGTTATTTTTGATGTCTTGATTTGCAGGTGGATGACAAATACCAATATTCATGTGAGAATAAAGATCTTAAGGTTCATGGGTGGCTATGTTATGGCCCCCCAGTAGGGTTCTGGCTAATCATACCTAGTGATGAGTTCCGATCTTGTGGACCAGTCAAACAAAACCTAACTTCTCATGTTGGCCCCACCACACTTGCTGTGAGTGACTGATCTTGATATATAGTTTTTAAGAATCATTTTCTCCTTGGGTAGCATGTACATTATTAATGTTAACTACATCTGGTACTTATGACTACTCTAATTGCATTAATTTCATGAAAATGGTTCTATCAGGTGTTTCTTAGCAATCACTATGCAGGGAAAGATATAAACACACAAGTCGGACCCAATGAGCCATGGAAGAAAGTCTTTGGTCCTGTGTTTATCTATCTTAATTCTGCGGCTAATGGCAATGACCCACTTTGGCTATGGGAGGATGCTAAAATACAGGTTTTACATCATAGATGATCCATTTTTTTATTTCCTGTAACATAGCTCTTGTAGTTGGTAGGACCTTTGATTGGCAAACCATATCCAAGTTGATCTGATCTGCAGATGATGTCTGAAGTTCAAAGCTGGCCTTACAGTTTTCCTGCCTCTGAGGATTTCCAGAAGGCAGAACACCGGGGTAGAGTGAGTGGTAGACTACTGGTCCGAGACAGGTAGGAATGCATGATAGAGCTAAGTTTTTAGGAAACTAATATTTTTTTTTGTAACCAAGGAATTTACTCAAAAGTGCAAAGGGCCAAACCTAAATAAATTATATATATGTACAATATATATATTTTAAAGAAAGTAACACAGAAGAAATTCTCTGGGATTTATTGGTATTGGTTGTCATAACGGTTATGGTAGTTGTCACTGTAGTAGTTAGTATGCAAGAATGAGAAGCATGTTGTAAAAGGATAAAAGGGAAAAGGTTATTTTTTTTGTTTCTTTTGCTTTGAGTTTTATATCTATATAATTTTATAGTAGTTCTCTTTCTTTTTTGTTTTGTGACTTATAACTTGTTAATATACATAAATGAATGATGGGTCAATATGAATCAACTCAAATGTCAAGAGCTGAAAGATTGACCTCGTGTTAATTGTTCTCTGTTGATATTATGGTATAGTTAATGTGATCAAAGTTTTTGTGATTGCTATGATTAGGTATGTCAGCGATGACTACATATCAGCAAATGGTGCTTATGTTGGGTTGGCTCCACCTGGAGATGTAGGATCATGGCAAACAGAATGGAAGGTAATTTTGCTTTATGTCATTATTCTACTACCATTTAGGACCACATTGCAAGCACAGTGATAACCGATAACTTGGTCTTTCTTTTTCTTTTTTGTTTTCTGCAACATGCGTAACTTTGTATGCCACAGCAGTGATTTTTTTTTCTGTTTTCTTTGAAATAAGGATGTGGTAGTTTTCTGTTTTGTAACTACTTATAGCATATTTTGGTTTTTTCTGAGGATAAACATGACAGATGAGAGGCCTAGCAATGAACTTCATATATCTTTTTTGACTTACCATTTTGAATGACTCTGCTGTTATGTTCTACTTCCGGATATCTTTTTTCTTTAATGCTTTAATATTGAATTTTGTTTTAGACACATAGTTTAAGAAGTGTTTTTACCAACTGTTGCACCTTGCTGAAGCATGGTCCATTGGAGAGGTATTTTGGATCCAATTTTCTAGTAGTTTGCATAAATAAGCTATACATATATTTGTTAAAGAAAATGGTAAAGTATACCCTGTTTTACATTCACAGAAAAGAAAAAAATCAAATTGGTGTTCAGTTATGCATTTTTTTTTCTTATTCTGGCGTCTCTTGGAAATAAAACTCACATCTGTAACACATGGTAATTCGACGTGCCTTAGATAAGGTGGTTATCAAATGCATGATAAAATCCTAAAACTTTAGCAAGCTTGGAGCATATTAAAGCTGAAAAAGGGAAAAAGAAAGAAAGAAAAGGAGTGAAATCATTGATGATCTATATAGTTTTCCAGTAAGCTCGCAAGGCATATGAAGAGGTCATTTCAGCAATTTTAAGCTTAATGGTGTTTATGTCGGATTTTCGGATAGTGATTTTACTTGTTACTTTGCTAGGACTATCAATTCTGGACCACTGCAGACGAGGGTGGCTATTTCTCTATCAAACATATTCGTACCGGCAATTATAATCTTTATGCATGGGTCCCTGGTTTTATTGGAGATTACCGATATGATGCTGTTGTTACCATAACTTCAAGTATTATTCCTTCAACTTCAATGCAATTACTTCAGGTTTTATTATATAAGGAAAACTAATTGATCTGAATAACATGTTATACAGGTTGGGATATTGAAATGGGTGATCTAGTTTACGAGCCTCCAAGAGATGGACCAACATTGTGGGAAATAGGCATTCCTGATCGTTCTGCTGCAGAGTTCTATATTCCCGATCCTGATCCAATGTACATAAATAAACTTCTTGTCAATCATCCTGACAGGCAAGCACCTCCTTTTACAATTTTTGGGAGTTAAATATCACTGCACACCAATATTAGGGTGTCTGAACCACTCTTCTATATGTTTTTACTTAAAATTTAAAAATTTTCAGCTATTTTTTGTACATAGAGTCCACATTATTATACAATATGCTCTAGTCATTTATTATCAAGTCAATGTCCTCCATATAGCCTTTTTCTCCGTGGTTAGTCTTTGTTACATGTGCCCTGTGCTCAGTTTTAAGTGTTCAAGAACCTATAACTATGTTTCCTCATGATGTCTAGGGACATTGATCACAGAAGTTAGCCTGATATAGTTGATAACTGCCTTCTACTTGCAGATATAGGCAGTATGGGTTGTGGAGTAGATATGCAGAAATGTATCCCAATGAAGACCTAGTTTACACCATTGGTGTTAGTGACTATAGCAAAGATTGGTTCTTTGCTCATGTTGTCAGGTAATTCTTTTATGACTGGTTTACTTGATCAAAGTGTTGTTCGCTTACTAAGTTGGATGCGATAGATTGTTCGGGAATTTCTTTGATGTCTGTAAGCAGTACCATTAGCATTGTTGTTGGATCTTAAAATCAATTTTTGTGAGAAGCATTCTAGTAAATGCATCTAATCAATTTGTGATCAGTTATACAGCATATGGATGATTTCTACTGTTCTAAACATGATAACTAATCATAGTGTTCGCTAATGGTCCTTCCGGTTGATACAAAAACATGACTAATAAATACGCCTGAATCTACAAAATAATTTAATGTTTCAGGAAGGTAGATAGTAACACGTATCAAGGAACCACTTGGCAGATTAAATTCCAACTCGGCAAGGTGGATAAGAGCGGTACCTACAAATTACGAGTGGCAATTGCATCCGCAACCCTAGCTGAGTTGCAGGTAAAGAATCTCATGGTTGATTTTTCCTTTTTTTTTTCTTCTCATTTTATCTTTATGAAAAATATTCACTGCAATTTGATGTGGAATCCATTATGCATGTAATTTATCGACACTTTCCCTCGTTCTAGATCAGGGCAAATGATCCACATGCAAATCGTCCTCTGTTTACTACCGGACTGATAGGTAGGGACAATGCAATTGCAAGACACGGAATTCATGGGCTCTACCAGCTATATCACGTGAACATACCAGGTACTCGGCTTATCGATGGGGAGAATACTATCTTCCTGAAACAGCCAAGATGCACCAGCCCTTTCCAAGGGTTTATGTATGATTATATTCGCTTAGAAGGTCCCCCGGAAGGCTTATGTTCATCTTAAACAGAAATTCAGTACAAATTACAGCATCTTGAAATGTTTATTCGTCGTGCCGCATAAATCACATTGCTGTTTGTTACTTGTATAGTTGTATTAATATAAACATTTGTTACAAAATAATGATAATAATAATAATAACAGTAAATAAAGCTTGTAATGCAGTATTACTTTTCTTCCTTAATTTTATTGTTTTTAAATAACGGCCCCCCAAAAATACTGGCTCCTGTTAGTTGACAAGTTGTTTGATAAATCAGTTTCAGAACTTGAAAGATACAAATATTTCAATATAATCAAAGTCTGCAATGTAATTTTCTTACCATATCTTTAGATTTTAGTTGCTTTCAATTTTATGCATCTTTCCATTAATTTAATGGCAAGACAATAAACTTGTGGTAACCCAAAGCCTTTAATGTATATTAACCATGCAATATTTGATCATATATGTCTTTTGCAAGTCACTTCAAAGACATTCAAAAGGATGAGAGGAGATTAGCCCCTCACACATACAATATTGATATTGAGGTTGTGAGTCTGAGTCGGTTTCGTCCCACAAATTCTGAAATATTTTATATTATACATCTGAAGGATTGTTGATACGATTGGTACTTTGGATTAATTAGGGTGCTCGATTAGACATAGCGACTCTTGCACGCCTTCATCTGATAATATTGCACCGAACTTTGTTGGCGACAAAGTAAAGAGAGTCTATATATATATATATATATATATATATATATATATATATATATATATATAGAAGATACAAAGTGGGAAAATAATTAGAAGGCTTCATCTCCAGTTCAAGCTGATGAAAATAGACCATACAAATTCCTATACACATCCACTTTCCCAAATCTTTTATCTCTACATATTGCACAAAAATTAAGTAATAATGCTTTTATATCAACTTGCCCACCACTTTTCTCCTTATAAAAAGCCAAATAATTCATAATATTCCTCAGAAATATATATTCCATTGTTGTGATCAGTTCCTCAGAGCCTCACCAATATGTCACCTATAGGAGTGCAGTTGCATGTTCAGGATACTCATGTAATTGAATTTTCTTCACTCATATAATATGTTGCTATTAGTATCTTTAATGTGTGTATTTGCTGTGGAGAATTGCACGGACCACCACCCACAATGTGAAGGAGTTCTTCATCAGGAAAAAGTTTACGTTAATTAATTATTGAATCGGTTTAATTAGTTGATGCAGTATCTGCTTGATATGCTGTGCAGGTGGTGATGGATAACAGCTTACTACAAGTTACGTTATCGAATCCAGAAGGAATTGTGACTGGAATTCGGTATAATGACATCGACAACATGCTTGAAGTTTTAAACGATGAATCTAATAGAGGGTATATATAACTATAGGAAATTTTTTTTTTAGTGCACACCGATAAATATATATCAGTATCTTATATATGGACTATTAGATTTAACCATAATTTATAACCTATATGCAATGCATTGATATATTTTATATGATGCATATTTTAGAGAAAATTAATATATATATATAAATATATGTATGTTAAAAATAACGTGGATCCCCACCGTTTGACTTTGTACACTTGCTACCGACTTCCCACTCGATATACATGGAGAAGATATTTACTTGATAACTAAGGCTTCTAAAGCCTACAAGAGGCGGTGAACTGTGGTGAATTTTGCCATATACTTTGCCTATATATATATACAATAATTTTCACATAAGTACGTACCAATAGAATTATATAAAGACATTGAATGTGAGCCACTCATTTTACATATTTTGACTTTTTTTATATGCACTTGTCACAATTCTTTTATAAATGAGTGGCTCACATTCAATGTCCTTATATAATTCTAGACTATATATATATATATATATATATATATATATATATATCTATCTTTCTATTGCAAATACTGGTTTAAATAAAAAGCTGATTCTCTAAGACATCAATACAAATATTTAATCTACACATCCAATAGGATGCTGTGAGTATCATAAAAAAGGATTTAAGATCCTAACGTATCATTCATTTGAGAAAAAAGATCTACACATCCAGTATGATGTTGTGAGTATTATAAAAGAGATTAAGATCCTAAAGAATAAATAAATTAGAATTAATATTTTATCCATTTCATGCACATTCAGTAGGATGTTGTGAGTATCATAAAAAAGAGATATAAGATCCTAACGAATAATGAAATTGGAAATAATATTTTATCCATTTCATACACATCCAGCAGGATGCTGTAGTTATCATAAAAGAGATTTAAGATCCTAACGTATCATTCAATTGAGAAAAAAGATCTACACATTTAGTATGATGTTGTGAGTATCATAAAATGATTTAAGATCATAATATCACGTATAATAAGATTGTAAATGATATTTTATCTATTTTATACTTGCCCCTGAAGGAGCAATATCAAGAAAGTAAATTTGGATATATTTATATTCATGAGATATCAAAACATACCCAGAAGTGGATGTTTGTGAATGACAAGAGAAAATGTTTATAGAATAAACCTATTGAAAAGATTATTATAATTTTAGATGGGATATAAAATAACATTACACATAATGTCCATAAAATTTCCAGAAGGGAAATATATGTCTTGTCTAGAGTGCAACGACTCTTACAATTATACGGAGTCAGATATATTTAATGAATTGGACTTTGATCTGAGCAAATATTAATATTCTATCATGTCCAACGGATCTGATAGAAAGCTCTAGAAGAGCCATGATATTGTTATCAAACAATACTAAATCATGTATCAATGATATTTGATATTTAGCAGAACATAAAAGAATATGCTCAGTTCAAAAGCATATAAAGTTAATGCCAGATCATATCCAGCGGATCTGATCAAAGGCTCTAGAAGAGCCACAATCTTATTACCAGATAGTATTAAATTTTGTATCGATGATACTTCATATAATTCAAACAAAATATAAATGAACCTGCTTAGTTTCAAAGATATACGAATGAATGAATATCATATTGAAACTATGAGAAATGTGAATGTTTAATATATATGTATTACTTCTCATGATTCACGCTAGAAACTCATTATGGAAAAGTTGCGTGCTTTATCATCTGGATTATATTACACTATTATAAATAGTGTAGATATTTATGCAGTTATTAATCAAAAGTTCCTAGATCCAAAAATGTTTGTATTTTTGCGTGACCGTATCTGTCACCCGGGATCTACAATAATGCGTATAATAATTGAAAATTCTCATAGATATCCATTAAAGAACCAGAAGATTATTTTTCCGATGAGAACTTATGTACTGCATGTTCACAAGAGAAACTAACAGTAAAATCATCTTATTCTAAAAGTTGGTTTTGAATCCTGATCATTCTTACAAATAATTCAAAGGAATATATGTGAACGTATTCATCCACCAAATGATCCCTTTCATTATTATACGATTCTAATTAATGCATCTACGAGATGATCACATATTTGTTTATTATCATACATCTCCATATTACTTACACTCCTTATCAGTGTTTTCAGATATACTCATAATCAAAATGGATAAGTGGAATCACTTATCAAACGTTTCCAGTTTCTCTAGAAGAGTAAAGTAAATGAAAAATTACTTATATACCAAATAGAGATACCAGTTCGGTTCTCTATATATGTGTCTCATTTCAATCTTCGTATCTCTCAAATACGAAAGATAATTGATCATCGGATGATTATTAATCTGTTACCTGATATATTAAAAGTTATAAGATTTTATAAATTGTCATCTCATAAACCTCGTCTGGGTGATTGTTCTTGAAGAACGATTAGAGAAAAAATGCAACAAATAAATCATCTGGTACATATCTTAAGCTTATGAACCTTTGTAAAAGATATTGTTATTGAGATCTCAAAAGTAAACAAAACTCGAGTTATAAATAAATCAACTTTCTCTAAATCAACTTTATAAGAGTTTGATATATCTAAAGAGACACAAGTTTAAGAAATGACTAAATCCATTGAAATGGAAGAATCCTCAACAGAGATACACGAATATAGAAATTGAGAGAAATTCTATAAATCATACAGAGTCTATGAAATGACTAAATCCACTGAAATGGAAGTAATCTCAACAGAGATACACGAGTATAGAAATTGAGAAAATTTCTATAAGTCATATGAGAGAAATGTGGAATCATAAAGAAACAATCATTGATGATGTATTTTTATACACAGTAGCGCTACTGAAATTATAAATGATAAATATGATATTCATAATATCAATGATTGTAGACAAAATGCATGATTGACCTAGATGAAAGAAGCAATTCAAGAAGAATTGACTTCATAAGCCAAATATAAAGTGTTTAGATCAATAATACTCTAGACACTTGGAGATGTCAAACTAGTTGGATACTAATAGATCTTTATACAGAAACGTAATGAGAAAAACGAGATTGTGAGATATGAGGTACTACTCGTAGTGCGAGGTTTCTTACAGAAACTTGGTATTAACTACTGATGAATACGATTACGTTGTTGATAAATTTAGCTACCTTTAAGAGACTTGAAATATGTCTTCTAGACGTAGTAATCATTTATCTATATGATTCACTCAATGCAGATATTTATAAATCCTGAAGGATTCAAAATGCTAGAAGCATGTAAATTGAGATCTCGTAATCTGTATTTGATGAATATACAAAAATCCTTATATGGATTAAAAACAATATGAACGGATGTGGTATAACCGTTCCAGTTAATATTCGATAAAGATAAGGATATAATAATCATATTATATACTCATGTGTCTTCATAAAGAAATGGGCAAGAAAACATTGTCTCAACCTGAAGGTAGAGCATATATCAAATGGAATGTTTGTCAATCAATCAGAATATATTGAAAAGATTCCATATGGATATTAATTCATAAAACAAGTCTTTGCTCCCCCCTCTAGAAGATTGCTTCAAAAGAACGTTTATCAGGGAGAGCGTCCCATCATTGGGAGCATATAAAATGAAGTATATTAATTATATTGTGGCATATGTGCATCGTACTCTTTTTCCTTCCAATCAAGTTTTTTGTCCCATTGGGTTTTCCTGATAAGGTTTTAATAAGACAATTCTATAAACACACCTAAAAATCATTTCATCCATAAAGATCATCATAAATATTACATTTATCCAATTGATCATCGTATATTTGTTGACTTGATCAAAAAGATCATTGTAAATATTACTTTGATCTTGCTAATCATCGTATATATGTTACCTTGATCCAGAAGATCATCATAAATATTACTTTGATCTGACATATCAATGAATATCTTTGTTCATGTTTTTATCCTATTGGGTTTTCCCTAACAAAGTATAAATGTGAGAAATGTTTTGAAGAAAACAATAAATCTGGACATATGTACACTATACTCTTTTTCTCTTCGATCAAGTTTTATCTCACTGGGTTTTCCTGACAAGGTTTTTAACAATATAGTTTTGACAATGTCCAACACCACAAGATCTAGAAGATCATTGTATATATTTTTTTGAGATTTTTATCCCACTGAATTTTTCCTAACAAATTAAAATACAAATGGTGGAAATCCAAAGGGGAGTGTTATAAATAATGTGGATCCCCACCACTTGACTTTGTACACTTGATACCTACTTACCCACTTGACATACATGGATAAGATATTTACTTAATAACTAAGGCTTCTAAGCCTAAAAGAGGCCGTGAACTGTGGTGAATTTGCCGTATACTTTGCCCATATATATATATATATATATATATATATATATGTCTTTCTATTGTAAATACTAGTTTAAATAAAAAGCTGATTCTCTAAGACATCCATACATAAGCTCTCAGACATCAAAAGAGTTGTTCTCTTACTCTCTCGTCTCTGTCTCTCTCGTGTATCTCTCTCTATCTCTCACTTTGTTCTTCATCTATTTCGGTTTATTCTTGATTGATTTACAACAATGTATAGTGCCTTTTCATATTCTTGAATATTCTCTTTTTCACCTGTTCTTCGAGAGATTTCTTCTTTTACTGTAATGACCTGGCAATGCAAATCCGATTATATCTGCTTTTTACATGGAAAAATAACTGAATAGTTCTTAAATATCTGATGAGGTAATAGCTATTGTAGCACCTTATCTGATGAGGACATGAGGTAATAGTTAGAGGTGGCCACGGTTCGGTTTCGGGGCGGTTTCGGTTTCGAAACCGCCGGTTTCGGTTCCGTGGCCACCCAAACCGTAACCGTAACCGAAAAAACCGGTTTGGTTTTCGGTTTCGGTTCCGTCGGTTTCGGTTTCGGTTTCGGTTTCGGTTTATTTCGGTTTCGGTTTCGGTTTTATTTATTTTTTCCAAACAAAACCTAATTACAATAATTACTAAACATAATTAAAATAATGGGAAAAATAATGTTCCAGAATGTTTTTTTGACAAATGAATAAAATTTAAAATATAATATGAAATTGAAACATTTGTAATAAAATGAAATTGAAACATTGTAATAAAATGAAACATTTGTAATAAAATGAAATTAATATAAAATATTCAATACAATTATATAAATATATAATATACAATTGAAGCATTTAGGTATTTAATAATGTTGAAAATAAAAGAAATTGACATTGATAAATTGATACAAAATTACAATTGCAGATGTATTAAAAAAATAATTAAATAGATATTGAATTCAAATATACAATGTAACAAAGTTGAATTAAAAATAAAAAATAAAAAAAATCGGCCTTGCACTTAATTTGACCTCAATTAAGTTGCCTACGTATCCTCCATAAATGTAGAGCAGTAGAGGAATCAAAGACCACGTAGTTCTTTTACCTTTAATTAGATGTTCGGTGTTGAAGGTTGGAAGTTGGAATGGAATCTAATCGCTGCCTTCCGTTCCCGTGGTTTGGTCATCTTCTAAAAAATCATTCACTATCTCCGCCTCGATTTCTTGTTGTCTGTATTTTGCCTTTGTCCAATCATCAAGACACGCCTGAGCTTCAAGTGTCTGCGGACACATAACCGACCGTCTTGGTTCCAAAATATTTCCACCTGCACTAAATTCTTGTTCCACAGCTACGGTAGAAACCGGTGTTCCCAAAATTTGTTTGGCAATAATAGCCAAAATTGGGAAAATCTGTTCATGATCCTTCCACCAAACCTGGATACTAAATTCACTATGTTCTAAAAATTCATGAGATGTTTCTAAATACCGGTCAAGCTCAGAAATCGAGCCGGATGAGGATGAAGAAGATGTTCTTAATTTTTTGGCTCTTTGGGAAAACAATCGATCCCCTAAACCCTTTAATTTAAAAGTTGAGGAAGTACTAGTACTATCAGATGTCGGTTGATGTTGTGAAACCGGCATGTTCAAAGACGGACCATATATTTTAAGATATTCATCATATAATTCATAAAGCAAAGCCTTAATGGAATTACAATAACTAAGAACATCAACTTCTAAATCTAAACTTTTGTAATAATGAGTTAAATAATCTTGCAAACATTCTAATTTAAAACGTGGATCAAAACATGATGCAAGCAAATAAATATTTGGAATCTCCTTATAATACTGTAACCATTTTTTTTTCATGGCAGCAACACATTCACTCAATTGAACATCGAGTTCACACTCACTGAATGCACCAGCAATATTAACACTTTGAATAAGAAATAAATGAGTAGTGGGATAGTAAATACCAGATAAAGCATTAGTAGCATCATTAAAAACACGTAACAATTCAAGAATTTTTATACATATATCCCAATGCTTCAATTGAAGAGAAATTGAAGGAACGTTATAAGTAATAAAAGAAACTAATAATTCCTTATATACAACACTTTCATTAAGCAACTTATAAGTAGAATTCCAACGAGTACTAATGTCCCGAGAAAATTTAATGGGACGCATACCATTTTGAGAGCAATATTTTAACCATAGTTTTTGGAGTTTGTTTTGCCTCCAGATATAGTTAATACTATCTCTAATTTGTTTAATATAAACAGAAAGAATTTGTAATCCAGCTTGAACACACAAATTTAAAATATGACATGCACATCTTTGATGAAATAATTTACCCCTAAAATAGGGATTGCACAAATCCTGCAACATAGGAATAGATGCGGTATTGCTTGCAGCATTATCAAAACCGATCGCAAAAATTTTGTTTTGGATATGAAACTCTTCAAAAATAATTTTAAGGAGTCGAAAAATATTTTGAGCCGTGTGTGATTCATCGAAAACACGAAATGCAATAATTCTTTTTTGCATGACCCAGTCATTATCCATATAATGACATGTCACACCCATATAATGGTGACTACCAAAATTATCGGTCCATATGTCGGCACATACGAAAACACGACCTTCAAATTGATAAAAAAATGATTTCAATTTGTTTTTTTGTTTTTTGTAAATGGAAAACATTGTACGTGTGAGAGTGGATCTAGGAACACGTTGCATTGCAGGATTTAATGCATTTTGACAAAAATTAACAAAACCTACTTTCTCACCAAAACTAAAAGGTAAATGTTCAACTGCAACCATTACTGCTGATTCTTCCTTGTTTTTTTCAGACGTTTAATGAAATAGTTGATTAGTAGGGGTTCCGTACCTGGAGATTTGGGATCGGTTACTAGTCTTTACCAATTCAGAAGGGTGATTTTTCCTAATATGGTTCCAGTACGTGCCATATCCGAATGATTTGTTGGTCCTGTATATTTTGGAGTAGTAGTTGCACTTGATTTGGATCATCCCGTCATCTAACTGAATTTTCTTCATATGCAATTTGAAGAGATCGGACTTCATCGGCTTTTCTTCTTCACCTGCAACAAATTCATTTGAAGGGGGTTGTGGGGTAGGTAGATTTTCATTACTATCAGGGTCATAGAGATTGGGGTCGGGTTCGTCGGAAATTATTAGAGGGGGATTAGGACTACGAGGGAGATCGGATCCAAATTGAGATTGAAGGAACTCGTGGTAAAGTCGGTCGTTATAACTGACATCATCACCTTGGTGTTCCAACAAATCTTGCAATGGACCCTTTCCCTTGTTCAAATTTCTTGAACCTTCTCCCCCACTTGCCATTGAATAATTAATTATAAATACTAATAGTAAAAAATATATATAGATATGTGAGGCACTCAAAATATTGTTGGAATAATAGTGGTAACACTAAGAAAAATAGATAATTGTAAATAAATAATAGATGATTGTGAAAAAAATAGAATTTGTAAATAGATATTAATTTCTATAATAAATGAGAATTAAAGAAAATTGTAAATAGATGATTGTAAAAAATTGAAGAAAAAAATAGATATTAATTTTTATGAAAAATGAAAAATAAAGAAAATTGTAGAATGTAGAGACTAGAGAGAATTGAGAATTTGAGATTGAGAGAGATTGAGAGAAGTTGAGAGTGGTGTGAAGAATATTGAAATGGGGGTGTATTTATAGGATTATAGTGGAGGGGCGAATTTATAATTTTAAGAAATTAAGGGAAAAAAATAATATATATATATATATATATATATGGCCGTTGGGACTTGGGAGATGGGTAGATGACCGTTGGTCATCTCACCCAACGCCCAACGGTCATCAATTCGTTTGTTTTTTTTTTTTTTTTCAATTATGTGGTACGCGTGGCAAGCTGTGATTCGTCGAATTTTTTTTTTTTTTTTTACTAACAACTGTCGAAACCGTCGGTTAAACCGCCGGTTAAACCGCCGGTTAAACCGACGGTTAAACCGTCGGTTTTGGTCGGTTTTCAACCTACCGTAACCGTAACCGAACCGGTTCGGAACCGGTTTCCAACCGGTTCCGTAACCGGCGGTTACGGTTACGGTTCCGGTTTCGGTTTTTCGAAACCGGTTTCGGTTTGGTGCCCACGGTTTAACCGAACCGTGGGCACCTCTAGTAATAGTGTAGTTAATTTTTTCTTTTTGAAAAGTAATAGTGTAGTTAATTAGAAGGTAGTTGATGTTCATTAATTTGATTAAAATTCAATAATTGAAAAAGTCAATATGTAACAATAATGATAATAAACCAGATGAGATTGATCCGATGATTCACTTTTTACCTTTACATGTATCATGAAGTTTTGGATTCGAATCTTACCTGCTTCCTAACCCTTTCAAATATATATATATATATATATATATATATATATATATATATATATATATATACACTGCAAGTACAGTATTAAGTTTCAAAAACTCTATAATATTAACACGATGTCATTTTTAAGTCATGTCCTCCTTCTCGGTATTCCTAATTGTAATAATTTAAAAAAAAAAATTGTAGAGAAATTTAATTATGGGTAGTGTTAACATGTGCTCTAATAACCGCATAATTACTATAAAAACAAAACATTTGTTACATATATATTTTATGGGTAGTGTTAACGTGTGCCCTCCGGACACAGATTAAGACACTAAAAATGGTAAGATTAATATTGTATTCATGTCTTTAATTACAATAAATATATAAACAGACAATAAATGTATTTTGACTTTCCATTTTTAGTGTCTTACCCTGTGCCCTTAGTGCACAGATTAACACTACCCATATTTTATTATATGGATTGAATAAAAATGTTTAATAAATACTTACCTTTTATAGTCGTTAACACATGCCCTCAGATTAACATTACTCATTTATTATTAGGAACATAATAATGTACTTATTTAACAGCTATTGGTCAATAACCGATGAAAATTATTGAAAACATTCATTAATATGGGAAGTCTGCAAACTAACTCTTATCTAAAATAATTGCAATGTGAAAGGTACCGGGATCTTGTTTGGAGTGCACCGACAAGTACAGGAACATTTGATGTGTAAGCCACTCTAAATTTGTCTTCAAAAATCCTTTATATAATTTTTTTTTTATATATATATATATATATATATATATATATATATATATAAGGGGGTGCTAGAGCTACCCCATTAAGCCAATTTTTTCATATTCATTTGAATCATGTTTTGTCTATGTATGCAGAATACAAGGAACAAGTTTTAATTATAGTGGAAAATGATGATCAAGTATAAATCTTATTCACAAGGAGTTGGGATTCCTATCAGGAGGGCAAGCTTGTTCCTTTAAATATTGACAAAAGGTCCTTTAATTTCTCATGATCAAATCCTCTAAAATATCTACTACTACAAGCGCTGTTAAAATTAATGTGCTAATGATATTGAATAATAATAAATGAATGAAGAGTACATACTAATTAAAAAGTTGATCAATATTTGTTAGGTTTGTTTTTGTTTTTTTTGTGTGTGTGTGTTTTGAATTGTAAATTTTATTGAAAGTCAACAAAGGGGCCAAACACGAACAAACACCAAGTGAGAACAAGCCAAAGCAAGACAGCACCTGGCTGCCCACATCTAGAAAAACAGAGCAAAGGCAAACAAAGAAAACAGAGCAACTAAACCCAAAGCAAAACCAGTGAGCAGAGAAACAACACAGAGCCACAAATAACATGACAACAGAACAGAAGAAGGGGCATGAACACACCCAAACCAAGACCCCACCCACCTGAAAACGCCCCACCTACAGACACCAAAAACCTCAAAACAACAGACCAAGAAGAAGAATCAGAAAACCTCCCAGACTATAGTATTGATCGTACCGATAAATACACCTCCACCATACACCTCCACCACCACTTTATACACTTCATCCACCCAATTGAGAGTAGATTGCAAGGAGACAGAAGGAGTCTTTGACCAAAAACGAGCCAAGCATGGAAAATAGCTCTTGGAGGAGTTTTTCTTCAAGGGTTGTATTTCATTTACTCATTCTCTTTGTATTTCTTATTTTCTTAATTGTGTATCACGAATTTGGGGAATTTGTAAACCAACACTTGTGTAATAAATGTATTGATTGTTCTTAAATTCTTTGGGTTTTGTTCTATTCTTTGATTTAAGCATAATTTCTCTCTTATTATGATATGAATATGTGTGGTTGGTCATAAATCAATATGTGTCCATGAATGAGTTTAGGAATAGCTGTAATTTAGTGTAGGAATTTAGTTGCCCATGATTGTTGATTGATTGGTGGATGACTAGATATGCCATGAGTAGAATGATGTGAGTGTTTGAGTTTTAGCTCCAAAGAATGGGTGAAGCTTGGTTGATTATGCATGCAAATGCTAGATTAGGCTTTGGTTCTTTATTCTTGTGTTTAATGGGCCTTGTTTCAAGGCACAATTGCTCATCCCATGGCTTGGGTTTGGGTGATGAATTGATTTTAGTGAATTCCCTAATCAAGAGAACGAATCCTTAATTCAATTGAATGTTCTTTATGTTTAACAATCAACTTTAGTGCATATAGTTGTTGGTAAACTTATTTCCATTTTAAGCCATCCATCTTAGGGAGTTTAGAGAGATAAGGAGAGAGCTTTCTCTTTTGTTGAGGGTTGTGCATTCATGAGAGAGGAGAATGCCGTAGTCGTCCATTGGTCAGGACATCTCGGATTGACACCCGAGAAGACCCGGTGTTCGATTCCTGGTTACGGATGATGGGTCTCCTTTCTATCAATTTTGTATTTCTTTCCTTGTATCTTTGTCTCTTCTTCGATGTGTACTTTTATTCATTAGGGAATTGATATAAACCTAGCATTGTTGCCTCTATTGTGCATATGCTTGTTAATGGTTGAGTGGCCCTTCGATATGCTTAAAGCTTTTGAGTGGCTAGCCACCACTTGAATGAACTTAGGTTGCTGTGTGAAGGACCGAGAGGTGAAACACTCAACGTGCACTAGTAGGTTGGCCACTACATGTAGAGCTTGCCGGCGGTTTTGCATGTATTATCGCTATATGTGTCTCATTGTTCTTAATGAACTCGAGTGCAGTTCGGGCAACCATGTAACAATAGGTTGCTAGTGCATATCGGTATAGTCGATTGTTGCTGGAGTGAGGACAATCGGCGAGGATTAAGTGAGCACGACATTCAACATTGACTATGCATGTTTGTATGAAATTGTGTGATTGCTATGGTGTAGTCATTTACTTAGTGTAACCATTTACATTCCTTATCACTCCATTCCTATCATTGTAAATATTATATTTATGTAGTTTATTTATTTATTTTAATCCTTCACTTTTCCGCAACACACGAGTTCGCTCGGTGTGTTGTAATATGAGCTAGAACTAGAGACGGTCGGTGAATTCCAC
This sequence comes from Dipteronia sinensis, assembly GCA_033220585.1. Lineage (NCBI taxonomy): Eukaryota > Viridiplantae > Streptophyta > Magnoliopsida > Sapindales > Sapindaceae > Dipteronia > Dipteronia sinensis. The sequence goes on along the minus strand of CM065636.1, from coordinate 83,810,564 downwards.
CTCCCTGTGGAACGATCCTTTGCTTGCTGCTGTGCTAGCCTCCGTGACTCGCACACTTGCGAGGCCAAACTTAATTGTTCAATCATTTGGCGACACACCAACGACGTGTTATCAAGTATCCCCTTTCTTGCCCGACCCTTTTTTAGCCGCAGAGTCTACAAAAGAATTTGTATTCCTTTAGTTGAACACCACAGAAGTATTTCCAAGAAAGCTTAAAAAACTTCGAATGTCATAGATGTAGTTAACATGTTTCAAGTTTCCCAAACCCTTACAATTAACCCAAGAGACCGCTACCTTCGAGTCACTCACGATTATGACCTTTTTCCCGACTAGAGCATTCTAATTAGCGCATAACTCGCAAGCTTTGTGAATCGCCAAGATCTCCGCCGTGTTAGAGTCCAAAATCCCCACATAAAAGGAAAACAAACCCCTCACCTTTCCTAAACAGTCTCTCAGAACACCTCCGATGCCCGGCTTCCTTTTAACAGAACTATACATGTTGAATTTCATAACTCCCAAAGGAGGAATGCTCCATCTATCAGGATTGGAGGGCTTGAACTGATGAGGATCAATGCAACAGTTTTTCACATTTTGCAATATAGAATTGATTGAATCAGATGAACCTTTCCGATGATATTTGAACCACCACACCACCCTTAACTTCACCGTGTCAGCTGCCTGAGATAAAGCAGTACGATTGCCTTTGAACACCTGATTATTCCTCACCTCCTAAACAGTCCACACCAAGGCAAAGAATAAAGAGTTCCAAGCATGACCAAATTTGGCCAACTAGCAAAGGTTAGGCCATCCCTTAACCATTCCTCCAACGTCTTATTCATACTGCAACTCACCCCCACCAATCATACAACAAATCCACAAATCACAAGTCCAAGAGCAATGAAGAAATATGTGGTCAATGGAATCCAACTTCGAATTACAAAGAGAACAGACAGGCGAAGTACCTGGATCAAACCCAAACCTTTGTATCACTTGTCGAACCATAATTCTCCCTTTTAGGAGTTGCCATATGAGAATTTCAACCTTGAAGGGATATATGCCTTGCCATATAAACTTGTGCTCCACGTTTGACTCTCTCAACCAGTCTTCCAAACTCCTGCAAAAAGAATTCACTGAAAACCTTCCATTAGGGATGAAAGTCCGAGCAAGGGTATCTGGAAACGATATGCGCACTTTGATGCACTCTAAAAGACTTGAAAAACATTCCATTGCTTCTTCTCCTAATCAATAAAGGTCTCCTTAAGCAAATCTCCCAGACCCACTTAGTGTTAGGATTATGCTCAATAACAAGAGTGTAATATTGTAATTGACAATCTTTTCATATTAATAAAGTGATTTCTGGTTTTACAAAATCTTATAGCATTTATAATGATAATTGTCGAAGTAAATAATCATAAGGTCAAAAGACTTTGAGAAAGGAAGAATTGTTCGTACATCTGGATATGTATGAGGTAGACACAATTCTTTAGTTAGTCTTAAATAAACGTTCACAACTTAAATTAAAGGTTGGGGACTTTTATCTTGATAAAGTTGTAGAATTCTTTTGCTGACATTTGAGTGGGATCAAATGAGTTATGATGAGTCTAAAATCATCGAAAGAGTCTTCGAGAAAAAGAATCTAGTGCACTGGGTGCATTGAACAGGATCACAATGAAATATTTTATCTAGAACCGTCAGTAGATACAAGTCTTTTCATTATGAGGACAATCAGAGAGTCTATCTTAATCCTGAGATAAATGATGGAATTATGATTGCAAGTGTTATCATTTGAGCTATCAATGAGTACGATTATATAGCATAGTCTATCATCGATAGTTTGGTGGTATTCATTTGTTAATCGATAGAGGACTTCATTTATAGATATGAACATCGTGGCTCAATTTATTGAATGAGAGTATAATATTATCATATGGATATTTTGAGGTATTGGATATTAAATCTCAATGTTGAGTTTTCGATAATGTCTATTGAAAACATAGCTTCTGGACAAGTCAAAATATCCAAGTTCAAAACGTGGTCATATGAGTAAATATGGTAACTAGGAGAGCTATAGGCGGTCTATGAGCTCTTGGTGATTACTGATATTATACACGAGGATACACTATCTCCAATAAGATTGTCTAGGGTATGAATGAGAAACATCTTCTTATTCTATCTTTATTTAAGAGTTCAATTTTAGCTCTTTAGTGGAATGAGCTAAAATTAATAGATCAGACCTAAGTGAATCATTTGTTGATTGTGATTAAGTTATTTCTATTGAAGCTTAAATTTAGATAGCCCGCCAAGATCCTCGATCCTCAATCCACACGGACTTGCATGGATCACTTGATATATTCTATCGGAATAATTTATGGGTCCATCTAGAATTGTATTTAATATATTAAGAATATAATTTGCACATTATTTATTTAATGGGGTGCTCAAATTATATTAATATATTAATGAGAGGCATGTGAGCTTGTTTCTTTTAGTAAGAATGAGTCTGGTTCATATGTGGGCTTTTATTTAAAGCCTAAATGGATTAAATAAAATAAGAAAATAATATTTGGCCCATATTTTTTGTGTGTGGGCGGCAAGGCTATAATAATAGCCTAAAATATTATTTTATTTTATTGTTTGATTAAATTAAAATTAATTAATTGATTAATTAGTTATTTAATTAAAAATCAAAATTTTTTTCTGACTATGAATTATGTTTCCTAGTAGTATACTATTATAGTAGTATAATAAATATAAAAGACTTGATTTGGTAAGTAGATAAATAAAGAATTTATTTATCTAATCAAATAAGGAAGTCTTTAATATAATCACAAATACACTATTTCAGTTGGATTAGGAGTCTTGGTGTGGAAAAAAAAAATCTTTTTTTGAAAAATGATTCTTTGTCACCAAGTAAATCCACCTAGAGATAGGATTCTTGCCCACCGAGTAAATCCTCTTTAGGAAAGGATTTGTATACCTATATATATTATTAATTTCGGAATTAATAGGAAGAGGAAGAAAAAAAAAGTTTTTTTTTAGAGAGAATTTTTTATTCTCTTGCTTTTGAATAAAAAAAATTCCAACTTTAGAACATAGTGCAAATTCGGCCAAGAGGAAGAGAGAAATATAGTTCTAAATTCGATAGTGCACTTGCAAGCCTTTACATAAAAAAGTTTTGTGCACACTTTCGATTTAGGTTCACGTGAGTTTCAATCATAAAGATTGTGAATTCAAAAGTTATCGGAACGATATTTCTAGGCTCTTGGAGTTTTTGTGATTAACGATCAGGAAAGAAGATTTCGGTTTTCCATTCTCAGGTACGCAATTCAAAGAATAGGGAGACCACGCTCCTAGGTGATTCACGTTCGTGATCGGATTGGAAGATCTTGCGGATTACCATCGACGCTAAGTCAATCGGATCATGCGACAAGAGGTATGATATCTTTTGAATATATGTATGTTTAATTAATTAAAGGGTTAAGGTTCAAATATTGGAAAAAATTTAAACTATACTAAATTCGTTTTTTAGTCTCGCTTCCGCCGCGTTTTCGTATTTTTCCCTACACTTAGGACCTTGCCAACTCCCAAAATCTTTCACAAGGCCACTTTTGTTCAAAGCCAAGACAAAAATTTTCACATGCTATCTTCAAAGGCATATTGAGACCACAATTATCTGACCAGAAATTTGCCTTCTCACCATTCCCAACCACTGCCTTCAAACCTTTCATTAGAATTTTTTTAGAGGTAGAGCCTTGATCAAAGAGACTTCTCACGACATTAATAAAGAAAGAGGCTGGCTTATTCACTTTCCAGTCCCAAAGCAAATTATCAAGTGATACACCATATTTAGCACAGATAACTTTCCACCACAAAGAGGAGTCATCAGAGCCAAATCTCTAAATCCATTTGGCCAACAAGCTTTTGTTTTTATCACACATCCTACCAATACCTAGACCCCCATTTTTCTTGCTTATACTAACCAACTCCTAATCCACGACATGAATTTTTTTCTTTTCAACCCTATCTCTCCAGAAGAAGTTCTTTTGACGTTTTTCCATGTCTTTTGCCACCCCAACTGACAATCTAAGAACTGACAAAAAATAAGTGGGAATACTAGAAAGAGCTGCCTTGATGAGGACCAAACGACCACCTTTGTTCAAGAATTTCCTCTTCCAAGGTGTAAGCCGACTCTCCATACGGGACAAGAGAGGATTCTAAAAAACTTTAAAACTTGGTCTTCCCCCAAGCGGGAGTCCAAGATAAGTGATTGAGAGATTAGCTTTCTTGCAACAAAAGGAAGCCGCCCACCCGTCATCTGTAAACCCTTTCTTCTTCACTCCAACCACACAAGATTTATGAAAGTTAAATCTCAAGCCAGCCACAATCTCAAAACAGTGAATGATCCTTTTAAAATTTTGAAGATACTTCATATTCGGCTTTAGGAAAATGATCGTGTCATCTGCGAATTGAAGATGAGAGATGTGCACATAATTGCCTCCGAAATCAAGCCCTCTCACTATTCCCAAACCGGCAGCCTTTCTGAAAAGATTGCTAAGACCTTCCGTGACAATAATGAAGAGAAAAGGCGAAAGAGGATCACCTTGACGAAGACCTCTCTCTATGTCGAACTAAGATGTCGGGATACCATTCACCAAAATCAAGAGCATCGGGGATGAAATGCAACTTCTCATCCACATCCTCAATCTCTCCCCAAAGCCCATGTCCTTCATCATTGCATCCAAAAAGTCATGATCCACGCTGTCATAAGCTTTTTCAAAATCCAACTTGACTACAAGACCCTATTCATCATCCATTCTCCATTTGTGAATTATTTCTTCTGCTATGATGAAGCTATCTAGAATTTGGCAATTTTTGACAAAAGCTATCTGAGTTTCCCATGTAATCAAGTCCATGACCTTCTTCAGGTGATTAGCTAGTACCTTTGCTAAAATCTTGTACATATAATTGACTAGGCTAATAGGTCCGAAGTCCCTCATCGTCTCCGGTCTCCCATATTTCGGAATGAGAACAATAAACGTACTATTCAGCTCTTTTACAATGGAGCCATCCATATGGAACCTGTGAATGAACCTCAGGAAATCGTCTTGAATAATCTCCCAGTTAGCTTTAATGAAATTAACGTTCAAACCGTTTGCGCTTGGAGCCTTATTTCCATCGCTACTATTTACCTCCTCCCACACTTCCCCTTTGTTAAAAGGATTCTGAAGAGAGACGCTAACTTCCTCCGGCAAAATTTTGAGATCCAAACCTCTCAATTTAGGGCGTTGCCACAGGACATTCTTATAGTGATCCTTTTAAAAAAATAAAAATCCCTTCTTTGACCAAACTGGGCTCCAAAACTCTTAAACCTTTTATCACAATATCCTAAATAAAATTACTCATTCTTCTCCCATTAGCCACATTGTGGAGAAACTTCTAGTTCTTATCCCCTTCCTTTAGCCACTTTACCCTAGACTTTTGTCTCCACTCTTGTTCTTCCATTCTAATAGCTTTTAATAACTCTGTACATATTTTCATCTTCTCCTATCTCAGACTCTTCGTCCAACCTTCATTATCGTCCTTAGAATTCACCTCCACAAGGCGAGCTTCCCCCTCTTTAATCACACTCGGCTCAGACCGTTTGGACATCATCCATTTCTTCAAGATAACCTTAGAGGCTTTAAGCTTAGAGAACAAAATCCAGCCATCGGTCCCCTTTGCTTTACAACTAGTCCACCCCTTCTTAGCTTTCCTCATCAAATCACCATCTTCAAGTCAACTGTTGTAGAAGCGAAATGGGCTAGGGCGCCAATCCACTATTGGTTCACCAATCATTAGGGCGTTATGGTCTGACACACTCCTTAGCAATCCTTTCTGCATCAGTTTTGGAAATCAGGACATAATCATTGGCGAGAACAAAAGCCTGTCAAGGCGAGCCCAAGATGACATATCTCTACTATTTTTCCAAGTGAACTTAATTCCATGTTATAGAATATTAAAAACCTTAGCCTGAAGAACAAATGACATAAAATTCCTAATAGAGCTGATACTGCACTTGCCACCTTTCCTTTTCGAAGGAGATAAAACTGAATTGAATTCCTCCCCCTAATACACCACAGAAAAGGAAATGCAGATTGGGACTCTAGGATGAAAAGCCACAGCTTCTTATGCTCGCTTTCGACTTTGGGCACCTTAATAACTTCCTCCATAGATTCGAAACGGATAAAAGCAACATTGCTCTTTCTTGAGTTGCTCTTCGAAGATAGATGAACATCTCTTACCTTACCAAAAGGATTAATCATACCCCATAAACCCATTTGATCCACCTTAGGACTTAGATTGTCCACGAATATTGAAAATAATCTATTCCTAAAGTCTTTGCTTCTTCTTTGGCTGCCACCTTCAGAAAATCTCTCTCTAACTTTCTCTCTCATTGTTTTAGATAAGACTAGAACCTTTGTTAGGTTTGTTATACTTCGTGGTGTTAGGTTTTGTCTTGTATTCTTAAGTGAGCCCAATGTGAACCAAATGAGACTCAACTGATATGCTACTTTTCAGACACGTGAGAAACATTTAGAAGTTGGAGATGGTATTTGAGAGAGGGTTGAAGACCAAGAAGAATTAAAGAAATGAAGACAGTTGACAACCATTATGGGTAACGTTGTGGGATGGACATCTGTTCTGGGTTCGTTTCAACGTATGGATCACGATTTCTGAGAGATGTAATTTCAGGTGACTTGTAACAGTTTGGAAGTGGGTGTGCAACTGTGACCTGAATCGTAGTCAATCATAAGCATGCATGGAAAGGGAAATCTTCAGCGGAAAAGGAAAGTAATTCTTTTGGAAGTTCTTGTGCTTGAAGGAAAATGATTTCTCTTTACAAAAAGATTCGTCATAATAGTAAATAATATTTAGGTGGAACATGTAAGTTTTGTACATATATGAGATGGATTTCCTTGTTGGTCTAAGCTCCCTGTGAGTAGTATAAACAGAACCTTGTAACTATGTTATTTTGTGTGGAGTCAAAAGAACACATGTAACATCATAGAGTAGGTGGATCCGGAGGGAGACCCCTTGGAATATCCGGAGAGGGATTCGAAGAAAATCTGAGGATCAAGAGGGAGATCCGTGGGTGATATACATGAGAGACCTATGGGGATATTCCTGGATGAGGTGTACTCAGAGGAGGACCATGTGAGCGTTGTGAGCTGAGAGCCATTATTTAAAGATTGGTTGTGAGCTTATGGGCTTGGTAAAGCTGGGTAGTTTGAGGTTTGGGTTGTGAGAGAGAGAGAATCCTGAAGTATATGGTTGTAACAATTTCTCATATAGTGGAATTTTCTCTGTTGTCTTGACGGCCCATGGTTGTTTCCCTGATTATGGGTTTTCCACGTATATCTTATGTTGTGTGACTGTTTGTTTTCTCTCATCTTATTTTTCTGCTATAGACGTCAATTGCTATGAGTTATGTATAAATATTAGGCATGTCGTTTCCGCGTTCATCGTTTCAAATTCCAAACAACATATGGTTTGGCGATGGCAGTTTCAAGTCTTTATGGGAGATCATATGGAGGACTTGGTGTCATTAGGATGATGATTTATGGTTGCCTAGTATGGGTTTAGCAAATGAGATATGTCTTGAAAACGGTTTTGAACTCGGTAGGGTTTGATGGAGGAAGAATATTGATGGAGGAGAAGTTTGACTTGTGGTGGCAAGTACAAGTCATGGATATTCAATCTGAGTTACACAAGGAGATAAAAAAAACTTCTAAACGGAAAAAAAAATGCTCGAAGTCTCTAGTGTGATGTGGGGCTTATCCGGTAAAGCACTCCTAGTACTAGTAGCAAGTCTTTCACCATGATAAGTGTTGCAAGGATAAAAGGTCTTTCACAATGTTGGGTGATACAAGGGCACGTTTATCCTTTTGGCAGTTTTCCCCATTGGCCATGGAAGAAGATATGTTACTGCTAGTGGTCAACATGTTTGCACATGTGCATTGGTTAGAAAGTGATGCAAGGTGTGTAGGTGGACAAGGATTTCGATGGCTGACGAACTCCCTGGTAAATCTGACATGAAGAGTTGAACCATAATTTCAGCAAGTTATTTTGATATGGTGTCAGAACAATGAACACCAAAAAAAAAATCTTAGGATGGTTCGTTCCTAAATGGTTATACTTTGTGTGATGTGATATGTTGATTCTCGGTATGGAGAGTCATGAAGGTCTTGAGAATTCAAGCCAAAAGGAGAGAATTGTTAGGTTTTGGCTCGTATTCTCAAGTGAGCCCAATGTGAACCAAATGAGACTCAATTGATGTACTACTTTCTAGAGACGTGGGAAACGTTTGGAAGTTGGAGATGGTGTTTGCTGGAGGTTTGAATACTAAGAAAAACTGAAGAAACGAAGATGGTTGACAACTGTTGTGGGATGGATAGCGGTTCCGGGTTCGTTTCATCGTATGAATCGCCATTTCTGAGCGATGTAATTTCATGTGACTTGTAACGGTTTAGGAAGCGGGTGCGCAACCTTGACCCTAATCGTAGTCAATCATAAACATGCACGGAACGGGAAATCTTTAGCGGAAAAGGAAAGTAATTCTTTTGGAAGTTCTTATGCTTGAAGGAAAAAGATTTCTCTTTACAAGAAGACTTGTCATAAAAGGAAATAATATTTATATGGAACAAGTAAGTTTTATACGTATAGGAGCTGGATTTCCTTGTTGGTCTAAGCTCCCTGTAACGAGTATAAATAAAACCTTGTAACTATGTTATTTTGTGTGGAGTCAAAAGAATAACTGTAACATCAGAGAGTGGGTGGATCCGGGGGGAGACCCCTTGGAATATCCGGGGAGGGATCCGGGGAATATTTGGGGATCAGGAGGGATATCCGTATGTTATATATAGGGTAGACCTAGGGGGATATTCCTGGATGGGGTGTACTCGGAGAAGGATCCTGTGAGCTGAGAGCCATGATGTAAAGCTCAGTTGTGAGCTTAGGGGCTTGGTAAGGCTTGGTAGTTTGGGGTTTGGGTTGTGAGAGAAAGAATCTTGGAGTATATGGTTGAAACAATTTATCATATAGTAGAACTTTTTCTGTCGTCCTGACGCCCGTGGTTTTTTCCTGATTTTGGGTTTTCCACGTATATCTGCTGTTGTGTTATTGTTTATTTTCTCTCATATTATTTTTCTACTATAGACGTTAATTGCTATGAATTATGGACAAATATTAGGCATGTCGTTTCCGCGTTCAACATTTTAAATTCCCAAGATGTGGTTCTTCAGGCTTCTACTCGTATGCCATTTATGAGCATTTAGAGGAATGTCATGCTTTCAATCTTGCTGAAACAAGAATCATATTCAAGCTCCGAAAAAGACAAGTATAATAAATTCTCCTAATTTAATTTCAGCATTTAGAGGAATGGCATGCTTTCAATCTTGCTGAAACAAGAATCATATTCAAGCTCCGAAAAAGACAAGTATACTAATTTCTCATAATTTAATTTCTTCCAACTTTTAAATATTCAATCTTTATATGTTGTTTATTTATAAATTGTTAGAATGCTTAAATACTATTGTTAGACAATTTTTTTTATAGACATGTGATGTGTGTAAATCGTGTTTATAAAAACTAAACTCGCAAGTGCACAAATCGTGAAGATAAGTACATTGGCAAATAGAGACTGTTCCCACAAGAAAAAGTGATTTAATGATTAAAACTAATTCTAATTAAAGTTAAATTAAAAGTAACCAGAAATTGTTGATGAATTAATTAAACTAAAACTAAATTAAATTAAACTAAGAAAGCAATAAAAAATAATTGATGTTTGTGATCAAGAGAAGAAAGACCAGGTAACCGATGCTCATCATATGTAATACTCAACGTTCATCAATTAACTCCATTAACAAGATTTAATCCAAATTCAAGGTTCATTCTCATCTTAATTATGATATTACCATTATTCCTACTCGGGTTTAACCACGTGTTTTCAACCATTACTCATCCTCGTCGAAGGTGTGAGTAAAACCAAAAACCCATTACGTGCAAGATTTTGTAAACCAAAATTGTCTCGCATATTCCTATGTCAAGAACAATTATACTCAATCAATTGAAAGTAATTAAGACTACCTATATTCCTATAGTGCAATCTCAATTTATAAATTATCAAAACCCTAGACAAGTATTAATTAAGTTTCATAGATCAATACAAGTCAAGAATCAAGAATCAAGAATCAAGACATATAATGAATTGAACAAATCTAAATTCAAATTGATTATTAAAAATATGGAGTTTGAATCATAACATCAGCATCACATAGGTTTACATCGATTCCCTAATATGAAGAAGTTATAGATGATGAAAATATAAAGAGAAGAGATAGAAAAGATAGAACCCATCTTGGCATTCAATGAATTCTTTAAGTCTTCAATGATGAAATCTTCTTCGTCTTCAAATCTTCTCTGTGTAAGGTGGATGAGAGAATTGTGTGTAGGGTTCTGGAAAAGTGTGTAGAATGAAAGCTATCTCTCATCTCTTGAAGAAACTCATGGTATTTATAAGTGATTTTTCCTTGTGGACTTTCAATTTGCTTTGTTGTAGGAAACTCAAAAAATGGGAAAGTGGAATGAAACAAGGAATGAGAATCATTTCCTAACTTGAATTTCCTCTTTTGATGATTGACTCTTAATTTGAGTTTAAGAAGTTTCCCAAACATGTCTTCTCTTCAAGAGTCATTAGAATTTGATTTGGGAAGTTTTGAAATAATTCTGGATCAATTCGGAGTGTTTTTCCACCAAAAATCCGTCAAATCGTGGCATGGGTCGCTCCGTAGGTCAACCGCGGTCCAAACCGCAATGCTTTTCTAGAATGTTCCACTGCTCAGGCCGCTAAGTAGGTCGTTTTGCATAATTCGTGGTCTAGCCCGCGGTTGACATCTCTAGCTCTGAGCTTCGGTTACTAAATCAGACATAACTTCTTCTAGGAATATCGGAATTGTGATCTGAAAAGTGTTTCAGAAACTAGACTTCCGGGGATTTTCAAAAATAGGTAGCACGCAACCCAATTCAACCTAAAGGAGTGAGATATGGGCCCCACAACTTGAGTGATCTACACTGACTGAAATTCATCTTTTTTCTCCTTTTCTTTCAAAATAAGATTCAACACCACTTGAATGGAATGTTACCTACATATGCTCAATAAACACATAAAAATACTAATTTCACCCGAGAAAAAAACACAAATAATAGAAAATGGGGACCTAAAACATATATAGAAATAGACCGATCAACATGTTGGTTACTAATAACATGGTAGTCTTGTTAGCGCGTACACTTTTATAATTACAGTAATAATAGAAGAGTTTGAAATATCTAAATTGTATAGCTTAATTAATTACCTTGCGTGGTTGCTTCCATTCAAATTTACTTTTCATTCAATATTTAACAACATTTACATAATGTTTTTGAAGGTATATATCATTGCTTTCTCTAAGAAAAGGAAGTATATTATGAATATTAAATATGTAGTATATTGTGGATTGTTAGAGTTAATTGCTTGACTTCCTAATGTGATTGTTTTTTTACTATGATAAGCATCTTTGTTATTTTTTTTTATCTTGTTCCATATATATAGATGTTTGTTTCAAATTCATGCATCTTGGCCTTCCTTTTCTTGCGATTGTCATGAGAAATTATTGTTTTCCTGTTTGTGAGATATTATTTGGCATTAAATATATATTCTCATGTTACCATTAGCCTATGATTTTTTAATAAGTTCTGATGTTATTTTCCAGTTGCCTATAGTTTTCCTGATTTAGTTCAAGAGTTTGTTGGCAAATAATTATTTCTTTTTATTTTCTTTATTAGTAACAGAGATATCATGTCTCCAAAACTTGATTTGCATTATGCCCATTGCTCTTAGCATCTAGAAAAATGTAAGTATACTGTGATATGGTTCCAACGAAACATGCTGAAGAAGTGAGTTCATGCCTTTTTTTCTTTTATTTCCCTTATGGAAGAACTTTGACTATTATTGGCGCTGGAAGAGTAAAACTACATGGTCATGTATGAATGTATATGCTGAACGATAAAATACTGAAACTGTATTTATCTAAAAGTAACATGTATTTGTATTTGGGGCATATCTATAGTTTGAGGTTTTATTAGGCTATGTTGTAATTAGCTAAAAGTCTCAGTCTATAAGTAGGTTGTTAGTTAAGCTTTTAGACTAAGTGTGTGCAAATGTGTAGAGACAGCGAAAACTAGAGAGAAAAACCTAGAACAAAGAGTGATTGTGAGGTTGAAAGATTGAGACCTAGAGGAAGAGAGAAGGCTTGTGTGTTAGAGGTAATCTTGTGTACTTGTCATTCTCATTATCTAGGAAGATGGCTACTCTAATTTGAAGGTTTTCAGGTGCAAGGCATATGCTCTTATCCCTAGTGATGAGAGGAACAAGCTATAATCAAAGTCACTTGAATGCATATTTCTTGGATTTGAGAAATGAGTGAAGAGATTCAAGCTTTATGATATAGCCAACAAGAATAAAATTCTTAGTAAAGATGTAGTCTTTGATAATGCCTCCATGCCGAAGGAAAAAGCCAAGGATGATGGTGAGAGAAGAGTTGTGACCAAAATTCCTATTACTATAAAGATTAGTGATAGTGGAAATGATGAGGTACAACAAGAAGTGGTTATTGAGGAACCTAGGTCCATAGCTCAAGAAAGGCTAAGGAGAGTCTCAAAGCCACCACAAAGGTACGGTTGGGATGATGAGAATGATGATGTACATTTTGCACTCATGGATAGTGAGGGAGATCCAACTACATTTAATGAAGTAATTGGTTGTCATGATAGAGAAAGTTGGGTGAAAGTTATGATGGAAGAGATGAAATCTCTTGAAAAGAACTCTGTTTGGGAGTTGGTTCGTAAACCTAAAGACCGAAAGATTGTTGGTTGTAAATGGGTATTTAGGAAGAAAGAAGGCATACATGAGAATGAAACACTGAAGTTCAAAACACTGTTGATTGCTAAAGGGAACTCACAAAAGGAAGACGTTGATTACAATGAGATTTTCTCACGATAGTGAAGCACACATATATTCGGGTATTGTTAGCCTTGATAGCTTAATATGACATGGAGTTGGAACAACTTGATGTGAAGACAACATTTCTTTATGGGGATTAGGAAGAGGTTATTTATATGGCTCAACCGGAAGGGTTCAAGGAAGCGAGAAATGAGAACCTTGTTTGTAGATTAAAGAAGTCACTCTATGGACTCAAGCAATCTCCAAGACAATGGTACAAACGCTTCCATTCCTACATGTTGAAGATTGGCTACAAGAGAAGTGAGTATGATTGTTGTGTTTATTCTCATATGTTTGATGATGGTACAATTATCTTGTTGATGTTGTATGTAGATGATATGCTTATAACATGTCGGGATATGTCGAAAACTTGATGAACTCAAAGGGCTTTTGAGTAGAGAATTTGACATGAAGGATCTTGGTGTTGCTAAAAAGATCCTAGGGATGGAGATAAAAAGAGATCAAAAAGCGGGAAAGTTGTGGTTATCTCAAAAGAGGTAAATTCACAAGGTGCTTGAGAAGTTTAGCATGCTTGATGCTAAAGCTGTATCTACTCCATTTGCTTCACACTTTGTTTTGAGTGCAAAACAATATCCTTCCACGGATGCCGAGATGGAAGAGATGGTGAAAGTTCCGTATGCAAATGCGGTTGGTTGTTTGGTGTATGCCATGATATGTACAAGACCCGATATCTCCCAAACGGATAGTGTGGTTGCCAAATACATGGCAAATCAGGGCAAAGAGCATTGGAATGCCATTAAATGGATTTTACGGTATTTGAAGGGTACTAAGGAGTTGTGAATATTGTTGGGTTTGTTGATTTCGATTATGTAGGCAACTTAAACAAGAGGAGGTCTACGACGGGGTATGTATTTACATGTGCGGATGTACCGATTAGTTGGAGTTCTATGCTCCAACCTACTAATGCCTTATCTACTATCGAAGCGGAATACATGGCAATCATGGAAGCATCAAATGAAGCAATTTGGTTGAAGGGTTTGGTGAATGATATGGGATTGAAGCAAAATTCGGAGTTGCTTAGGTGTGATAGTCAAAGTGCGATTGCTCTAACGAAGAATCAAGTGTTCCATGCGAGAACGAAGTACATTGACATCTGATTCCATAGAATACGCGATTGGATTGCCTCGGGTGAAGTCTCCATTAAGAAGGTTCACACAAATGAGAATATATCTGATATGCTTACCAAGCCGGTTACAAAAGACAAGTTTGAGCATTGCTTAAACTTTCCAAACCTTTTCTCTTGTTAGGTTTAGGTAGGCAGTTAGGCACCTCACCACTTGAGGTGTGTGGAGACAAGGGATTTTCTTGTCAAGGTGGATGTGTTATAAGTACAACGTTATCTAATGATTTTCGAGGGTTGAAGTTTCTTTTCGATAAGGTGGAGATTGTTGATGTTTGTCTCAAAGTAACATGTATTTGTATTTGGGGTACATTTATAATTTGGGGATTTATTGGGCTATGTTATAATTAGCTAAAAGTTTCATTATATAAATAAGTTGTTAGTTGAGCTTTTAGACTAAGTGTGTGCAGATGTGTAGAGACAACAAATGCTAGAGAGAAAAACCTAAAACAAAGAGTGATTGTGAGGTTAAATGATTGAGACCTAGAGGAAGAGAGAAGGTTTGTGGGTTAGAGGTAATCTTTTGTACTTGTTATTCTCATTATCTAGTGAAATTGGTGCCTCCGTGGATGTAACCATTTTGATGAACCACGTAAAATTGCTTGTGTTGTGTTGTGGTTTGATTGCTTTTAGTTGATTATGTTTCCTTATTGCTAGTATTACATTATTGTGCTTGTAAGTCCATTCAAACAAGGTATTGGAAGGAGTTGGTGGTAGTTTTCGATTTTGCCTACAATGTGTTCGACAAAATTACCAAATGAACTCAAGAAAGGTGTTGTCGCACAACTTACAGGAATATGAGTTGGGGGATGGAGGAATTCTTAGTGTCATACTTGTGCCGTGAATGATGATTACATAATCCATTTGCACACACAAGAATCTATAATAAGCAAAGTTGAATTTGCTATAAAGAAATTGCATTTATGATGGTTAAGATAATATCGTGGAGCATGTGCTAGACTGGTAGGAGAAAATGGTCATATCCAATGAGTTTCAGATAATCTGTGTTATCCAGTTTTTTTGGAACTAACAAGCTACAACTATCAAGTCCATTCCTCGCTTGAACCTTTGGCTATAGTGGGGCTTATTGTCAATGAATCACAAATACTTTTGTTTTCTCTTTTCCTGTTTCCCATTGGAATGAACTATAAATTCTTGATCGTTACCTTCATCTTGCTTGCAATACTATTCGAGGTGTGCCTTGTGGTGAACATCCTTATAAATGTAGGTCATCTCGTCCATTAGTTGATGTGCCCTGGATTGAGTGCTTAGAGCTGTTAAGCGCAATAGTTATGACAAGTAATTAAGATTGTGCTGAAAGATCATCTGAATTTGACTTTAGGTTTTGTGTTTAGGGAAACTGCTCTACATCATTATTGAACTTTTTTAGAAGTACTTATTTGGCAGGTTTTCTTGGTGATGACTAGCCTCTTAGGCTATGTTTGGTAAGAGGGAGAGAGAGTAGGAGGGATGGATGGATTAAGGGGGAGAGAGAGTAGGAGGGATGTGGAGGACAATATAAATTCTTCGTGTTGTTTGGTATTGAAAGATGGTTGAATGGATGGTTGAATGGATGGATTGGTATATAATTTATAAAATTACTATATTGCCCTTTAATAAATTGGAGGTTAATAAAAAATTGGATGGCATTATTGTAATTTCCCTCCATTTTTTCCTCCCCTCTCTCATCCTCCATAATTGGAGGGATTGGTTTTGGTGGGCCCAAAGGGAGGAGAGCTCCCTCCTCTTCTCCTCTCCCCTCTCTTTTCTCTCCAACCAAACAAGGGATTGGAGCTCTCCTCCCACCCTCTCCCTCCTACCCTCTCCCTCCCTCCATCTTTCCATCTTACCAAACAAAGCCTTAGTGACTGACAATATTGACCAGAACAACCAGACCAGCCTCTTAGCGATAATTGGGCATGTTATTATTTACAATTAAACGGTGATATTTTAAGTTACAATGAAGAGAGTCCAACTTTGCCTCTTGATTTAATCTTTTATCTTTGATTGAAATTGTGAATGACAAGGAGAGGTTTGGCTATCGGTGTCCTCGTAGCTTTGATCAAGTATTTATGATAGTAAATTGTGTTGTTTGATGTAGCTGTCAATGTTGTTAGTGCTTTGTTCTTAGATTTATTGTTTCTTAATACATAAGTTCCCCGCCACACAGCTCTAAAATAATATTGCTTTCTTAGTATCTTTTAGGTGCATGATCTCAATTTTATACAAATTGGGATTCCACACAAAATAATATAGGGATACTGCACCTGATAGTTATCAAGTGCATTGGTTTTATTCTTTTAACAACTTTCATGTGGTGACTGAAGAGGTATATTTATATTAAAGAGAGAATTTTAGTTGCCAATTTAATCAACAGTCCACTTTTCAACTTTCTTTTCAAACTAAAAATAAAAATCCCATAAAAATTAAATAATAAAATTAAAATGGGTCTCTTTAAAAATAAAATAAAATAAAAATTAAAAAGCGTCACTAGTGAAAATCTGCACCACCAAAGATTTTCTGTTATTTGGAGAATTGGAGTGGGAACTCATTTTCTGTTTTGAGTTAAGACTTCGACAAATCGGTATTTAAACTGATTTAAACGATTAATCCTTGCCGCCACTCCGATCCATCAATTCGCCACCGCCACCGCCAAGATCCTGGCTACGAGCGCATGCGACCGCGTCCACCGTTGCTCTCACTGTTCTCGCTGTTGGTCCATTGAGAGCCTATGAGGAGGACTTTACAGAGCATCGCCGGTTGTTTGGGTGGTTGTGGATGCGCCGCGTGTACCCGTGATGTCACCGATAGTATCTCCGATTGTCTGAAACCCCGAGGCATGTCTTAATTTTACATGCCCAAGATATTTTTCACATTGAAATGGAGAGATTAGGATTGATTTCAATTTAATATTTATCACATATTAAGTTGATGTCTTTCATGATATTGTCGAACAAGGACATTTTTCTTACAATTGTTTCATGATCTTTAATTGTGTGCTTTCACTCGTTGTGTGCATCTTTATATCAAAAACCATTCAAAGAGAAAGTTTAACAGGATTGCTCTGTACCAAACAGTGAGAGAAGAGATGATCATTATGTTATTTTTGGAATCTTAATGATTTTTGGCAATATATTTTGTCTAGTTTTACTACTGTTTATCTAAGTGTTGACAGATATCCGGAAAATGGATGCAGGTAGTCATTGTGATAAACAAGTTCTGCAAAATAATACGTGCCCCGCCATGCCACCTCAAGCGGTCCGATTGTATATTCAAGATCATCATGTAATTCATTTTGTACCATTTTTCTAATGTTTTTCATTTTAATGCATGTAATCTAGGCTAGAATAATTAGATATGCCCATTAAATGAGATCTTATAGGTTTAAGTATTTGAAAATTTCCAGATTGAGTTTTTGTATCATGTTTCGGTTTTAACTTGAATAATCATGGTCAGGTGATCTTGGATAATGGCATAGTCCAAGTCACGTTATCAAAACCAGGTGGGATTGTTACTGGGATACAATATAATGGCATCGACAATTTGCTTGAATATTGTAACAAGGAAGATAATAGAGGGTATAGGCTGTTACAACTGCTTTCAGTTTCTTTTCTAAATCTTTTGTTACTTGTTGAGGAAATATCTATTATAGTACAAAATACACATTAGACGGCTTGATAGAGAATTTTGATTCTATTTTTTTTTTTTACTTTATTGTGCAGTTATTGGGACCTTAATTGGAGTCCACCAGGAGGCCATGGAATATTTGATGTGTAAGCTTTCTTCTAATTTCAAGTTCTATACATCTCAACTCATTTTCAGCTTCTTTATCTGGAAGACACGAGTTTTTGTCTTCTAAAGACCTTCATTTTTCTTTATGATCAGTTACTCTGAGTCATTTGTTTTCTCAGTCACAATATTGTAAATACAAATGGTAGTAATTTCATTCTCGTCTTGAGTACTGACAGCTGTAATTATAGATTTATAGTTATTCTAATTTGTGAAGCAATTACTGATTGCTATGCAGGATTAGAGGAACAAGTTTTAGGGTTGTAGTGGAAAATGAGGAACAGATTGAGCTCTCATTCTTAAGGATGTGGGATTTCTCACTTGAGGGAAAGTATATTCCCTTAAACATAGATAAAAGGTCCTTGCTCAACTTTCGCATCTATTTACTATAATGAGACTTTGTCTAGAAACATAATAATGTTGACTGTTTACTTGTAGGTTTATATTGCTTAGCGGTTCATCCGGGTTTTACTCTTACGCCATTTACCAGCACTTACAGGAATGGCCTGATTTTTCTCTTGAACAAACCAGATTTACTTTCAAGCTGAGAAAAGAGATGTAAACAAATCTATAACATCTTCTTTTCATATCAGACAGATTGCTCTTTCTCTTTGATTGGTAGAAACTACCTTTAATGAATGGATGAATATGAACTGAAAATTAAAAATTTTCTTGATTTTATGATTTATTCGAAGACAATAACAAGTCAATTTACCCTACCATTTCATGGTTATAATATATGAGGTAGATGTGAGGTCTTCTGACTGTATTTCTCATTAGGTAACTGTCCTAACTGTAATCTTCCTATAATTGATGAGTTGTCACCTTCTTTGAAGATATGAGAGAGTTTTATGTTTTCTTCTCTGCTTTGCTTATAGCAAATGAATGATAATTGCTTATGTATGAAGAAGAATTAGCTCACTTCGGTGTTAAGGGATGACGGAATAGGTAATGATCACTACCGTTAAGGAGGCTATGAATTGAATTGCTGATTAACCTGGCAATATCTAGCTACGTACATATAGTTTTAGAAGAAATTGAAGTAGTGAAAACTTTTATCTATGAAGATAACTATCACGAGATGATGCCATCAAACATACAAAATAATTATTTCATTTAATTAAAATTAGAACTTTGCTTGAGGTTGGACCCTTACCATTTACCAGAGGAAAAAGTAGTCCTTGGTGTTCTAGAAGTAAAGCAGTTAATTTTTTTTTTCATGGGTAAATTGCTGAAAATATAAATGTTGGGAATTATTGGATTGATAGGTTTCGCTACATGGCCATGGCGGACAACAGGCAAAGACATATGCCTCTTCCTGAGGATCAGTCATCAGGAAGAGGCCAACCCCTGGCCTACCCGGAAGCTGTCCTCCTTGTCAATCCCACAGATACTGTGTTCAGCGGAGAGGTACTCTTCACACACCCATATCCTTCTGTGTATTCTTGGTATGCCATTCCTTCAGCAGCATGAAATAGTTATGATTCTGATTGTTGTTTTAAGTTGATGAGGCAAAAAACCCTAATAAAACATACATTCTGAACCTAGCTCATTGTATAGAGGTCAAGCTGGTTTCCTGCTGTACATCAATAGGAATATATTAACTACTATCCTGTTATTTTTGATGCCTTGATTTGCAGGTGGATGACAAATACCAATATTCATGTGAGAATAAAGATCTTAAGGTTCATGGGTGGCTATGTTATGGCCCCCCAGTAGGGTTCTGGCTAATCATACCTAGTGATGAGTTCTGATCTTGTGGACCTGTCAAACAGAACCTAAGTTCTCATGTTGGCCCTACCACACTTGCTGTGAGCAACTGATCTTGATATATAGTTTTTAAGAATCATTTTCTCCTTTGGTAGCATGTACATTATTAATGTTACTACATCTGGTACTTATGGCTATGTTTTGGCCTCTGATTGCATTAATTTCATGAAAATGGTTCTATCAGATGTTTCTTAGCAATCACTATGCAGGGAAAGATATAAACACACATGTCGGACCCAATGAGCCATGGAAGAAAGTCTTTGGTCCTGTGTTTATCTATCTCAATTCTGCTGCTAATGGCAATGACCCACTTTGGCTATGGGAGGATGCTAAAATACAGGTTTTACATCATAGATGGTCCCTTTTTTTATTTCCTAACATAGCTCTAGTAGTTGGTAGGACCTTTGATGGGCAAACCATATCCAAGTTGATCTGATCTGCAGATGATGTCTGAAGTTCAAAGCTGGCCTTACAGTTTTCCTGCCTCTGAGGATTTCCAGAAGGCAGAACACTGGGGTAGAGTGAGTGGTAGACTATATATATATTTTAAAGAAAGTAATATGGAAGAAATTCTCTGGGATTTATTGGTATTGGTTGTCATAACGTTTATGGTAGTTGTCATTGTAGTAGTTAGTATGCAAGAATGTGAGAAGCATGTTGTAAAAGGATAAAATGGAAAAGGTTATTTTTTTGTTTCTTTTGCTTTGAGTTTTCTATCTATATAATTTTATAGTAGTTCTCTTTCTTTTTTGTTTTGTTACTTATAACTTGTTAATATACATAAGTGAATGATGGGTCAATATGAATCAACTCAAATGTCAAGAGCTGAAATATTGACCTCGTGTTAATTGTTCTCCGTTGATATTATGGTATAGGTAATGTGATCAAAGTTTTTGTGATTGCTATGATTAGGTATGTCAGTGATGACTACATATCAGCAAATGGTGCTTATGTTGGGTTGGCTCCACCTGGAGATGTAGGATCATGGCAAACAGAATGGAAGGTAATTTTGCTTTATGTCATTATTCTACTACCATTTAGGACCACATTGCAAGCACAGTGATAACCGATAACTTGGTCTTTCTTTTTCTTTTTTGTTTTCTGCAACATGAGTTACTTTGTATGCCACAACAGTGATTTTTTTTTTTTTTTCTGTTTTCTTTGAAATAAGGATGTGGTAGTTTTCTGTTTTTGTAACTAGTTATAGCATATTTTGGTTCCTTCAGAGGATAAACATGGCAGATGATAGGCCTAGCAATGAACTTCATATATCCTTTTTGACTTACCATTTTGTATGACTCTGCTGTTATGTTCTACTTCCGGATATCTTTTTTCTTTAATGCTTTATTTTTAAATTTTGTTTTAGACACATAGTTTAAGAAGTGTTGTTACCAACTGTTGCACCTTGCTGAAGCAGGGTCCAATGGAGAGGTATTTTGGATCCAATTTTCTACCAGTTTGCATAAATAGGGTACGTATTGTTGTTAAAGAAAATGATAAATTATACCCTGGTTTACATACACAGAAAAGACAAAAATCAAATTGGTATTCAGTTATGTATTTTTTTCTTTTTCTGGCTTCTCTTGGAAATAAAACTCCCATCTGTACCATATGGTAATTCGACATGCATCACATAAGGTGATTATCAAATGCATGATAAAATCCTAAAACTATTTCAGCAAGCTTGGAGCATGATCACTCCAAAATGAGCACCCGCAATAGTACGGAGCAGTGAGAGTAGTACAATGATAAATAAGATTCGTTCCACGAGGATTGATGAATTGATTACCAGGATTGATGAATTGATTACCACAATTGATTGATTATACCACTATTTAGACAAGCAAAGTTTTGATGATTGGATTACACTACTCAAATGTCATTAAAATTAAACTACAACTAAAGTGCAATGAACGAAATTAAACAATCAAGCAAACAAACAAAATAGCACACAAATAAGTGATTGTATTTCTAATGGGAAATTAGGCGAAGACCGTGAATCCACATAACCAATCCTTATCAATTTATAGACACACCATTGAAGCTAAAATATGCAAGTGAGAATGTAAACTCGTGACACCCTCAACTAGTCTCTAATCTCTCTCAAGTAATAGAAACAACACTTGTATGCACCAATAATCTATCTCTCGATGGTCATTCGAAATACATACAAGTTCATTAAGTGTGGTCCACTAAATGAGTCCTAAATGCTAGCCTCGAGTATCTCTACCTTACTAGACCTTTATCGTGCATTTCATCAAGCACATTGTGTGCTTCTCTTCTCGGTACATCACACAACAACCAAATAAACATTAAATGTTAACTAGACACTCAATATTATTTTTATCATGAAATACACATACATACACACAAGCAATAGAGATAAAGTGGTGTTCTATATTGATAATTCATGGTACAGACTTCATTCTGACCTTAGCCAAAGAGGATTTAGTTCATAATACAATAAATGCTTGTACAAGATATGAAATGAGTGCAAGCCGATTGCCCTTTTATACTCTCTCAACACCCTTAGTAGCTCATCCTCCTCTATCTTGGACAATCTTACCGAAATTATTACCAATAAAGTTGATGATTCTTCCAAGAATGCATGCCGCAAGTGGTTTGGTAGTTGTTTGAGTTCTAGAGTAGGAGGTTTCTCAATGGACGGCAGAAGTTTTGGCTTCCCCAACCCAAGTTCATCAAAATTGTTCATATTTCTAAAATTCTTCAAGGGTAAGGAACTCAAATGTAACGCACACTCCGCTATGTTCACATCTTCATCATCTTCATTTGCACCATGCACAATGCAAACCTCTAGAGGCTCTCTTGGACTCTCTCTTCGAAAATACTCTTGTATCGTAGGATCAACCACTTCAATTCTTGAGCCACTCTTGGTCTCTCTAGGATTCTTCATAGCTTTTCTCAAGTCAAACTCTATCTTGTCTTCACCAACTCGTAAGGTCATTTTGTCATCTTTCAAATCGATTAAGCTCCAGCCGTTTTTGAGAATGGTGTTCCTAAGAGAAAAAAATCTCTACATCTTCTTCTATTTCTAGAATAACAAAGTCTACGGGAAAGTACAAACTTTCCACCTTTTCGAGTACATCTTCTAAAACCCCCTATTGGATACTTAATTGATCGGTCCGCCAATTGTAGTGTCATGTGAGTCGGCTTCACCTTTCCAACTCCTAACTTTTTAAACACCGAATAGGGCATCAAATTGATGCTTGCCCCCGAATCTATCAAGGCCTTGGCAAACTCCGAACTTCCTATTGTGCAAGGGATAGTGAACTTCCCGGGATCTTGCAAGTTTGGTGGTAACTTATTTTGTAGTATGGCACTACATTTTTCGTTTAAGGGCACCATTTCAAAATCCTCCAACTTCTTCTTATTCGCCAAAAGCTCCTTCAAGAACTTAACATACTTAGGCATTTGTGTCAAAGCTTCGGTGAATGGTATGTTGACATGAAGCTTTTTGAAAATCTCTAAGAAGTTGGCAAAGTTTTGAGCATCTTTATGTTTCCTCAATCGTTGAGGGACGGAATGGGTGGTACATATGTTTTCACTTGTGGTGGTGGAGGCAATTCTTGAGATGTATTTAGGAGCTCATTAGCTTTGTTCTTTTTAATCGATTGGTCTTCAACCGCAACATATTTTCCCTTCCCAAATTCCTTGGGTAACTCAACTTCCTTACCACTCCTCAAGGTGGTTGCTTTGCATTACTCCCTCGAATTGATTATTGTGTCACTAGGCAAAGCCCCATGTTGTCTAGCTTGGAAACCTCCAGCTAGTTGGCCGATTTGAGACTTCAAGATTTTGTATGGCGGCTTGAGAGTGTTGTGCTAATTGATCGACCTTGTGGTTGATAGGGTTGTTGGTTAACTTTCCATGAGAAATTAGGGTGATTTCTCCACCCGGGGTTGCAGGTGTTAGAGTAAGGATTATTGTTTGGATTTGGATTTGGGTTGTTAGGGGTTTTTGTTAGGAAAATTTCTGTTGTAGTTCACAAAGGATAATTGTTCTGAGGATATAGTAGCAAACAGGTTTCCCACTTGACAATCCACACTATCATGAGGCCCTAAGCATAAGTCACGACTCAACATGTTTGCTTAGGCCGCACTAGAGCTTGCTCCCTTCTTACTAACTTGCTTTGTCAATGCTTCAAGTTGGGCTTATAATGCATTCACTTGATCGATCTCCAATACACCGAGTGCTTTCTTTGGTGGCTTCTTGTCACTACCCTAATGGCTATTGGCTACTGGCTACAGACATGTCTTCTATCAAGTCATAAGCTGCATCCATCGACTTGTTCATCAAGGAGCCACCCGCCAAAGCATCCATAAATTGGCGCGTGGACAAGTTCATACCTCGATAAAACTTCTCCACTATCGACCACTTTGTCATTCCATGGCATTGGCACTTTCTCAGCAACTCTTTGTATCTTTCCTAAGCTTCATACAAGGATTCCAACTCAAATTTGGTGAATTCATGAATTTCGTTCATCAATTGAGCCGCCTTTCTGGGAGGGAACTATTTTCTAAGGAAGGCTTGGGCCAACACATCCCAAGCGGTGATCGAACTTGGTGTTAATGAATCATACAAAGCCTTAGCTCGGTCTCTCAATGAAAAAGGGAATATCCTCAACCGAATTGCGTTGTCCGAAGCCCCATTGATTCTGAATGATAAGCAAATTTGATCAAAGTTCCTTAATTTCTAGTTCGGATCTTCACTTGGCAAACCACCAAATTGGCCCATCATCGTCAACATTTGAAAGACATAGGCTTTGATTTCGAAATTGTTCGCGGCGATCGTCGAGAGTTGGATTGGTGACATGTTTTGATCCACCATCGGCATGACAAAGTCTCCCTTTCATTCTCCCCATTTTTCTCATTTTTCCCTTCTTGGGCTGCAGCCGGAATTGGATCTTGATCCAAAGCACCCCTTTCCATGGCTTGTCTTTGATTCCTTCTATTCCTCCAGGCCGTTCCCTCGATATCCGGATCGAATCTCAAATCTTGTAAATTGTTGCTTCCTGTACTATGATGCATACAAGAGCAACCGCCTACAATCACAAATAAATAAACACAACGTTAATGATCTAAATTAGTTATGAATCAACTAGTAGTGATATCAATAAGCCGCTCAATCACAGGCAGCGACACAAAAAATTGATCACTCTAATATGAGAACCCGCAATAGTACGGAGCCGTGAGAGTAGTACAATGATAAATAAGATTCGTTCTACGAGGATTGATGAATTGATTACCACAATTGATTGATTATACCACTATTTAGACAAACAAAGTTTTGATGATTGAATTACACTACTCAAATGCCATTAAAATTAAACTACAACTAAAGTGCAATGAATGAAATTAAACAAGCAAGCAAACAAACAAAGTAGCACATAAACAAGTGATTGTATTTCTAATGGGAAATTAGACTAAGACCGTGAATCCACCTAACCAATCCTCATCAATTTATAGACACACCATTGGAGCTAAAATATGCAAGTGAGAATGTAGACTTGTGACACCTAGTCTCTACTCTCTCTCAAGTAGTGGAAACAACACTTGTATGCACTAATAACCTATCTCTCGATGGTCATCCAAAGTACACACAAGTTCATTAAACTTTATGGTCCACTAAATGAGTCCTAAAGGCTAGCCTCGAGTATCTCTACCTTACTAGACCTCGATCGTGCATTTCATCGAGCACTTTGTGTGCTTATCCTCTCGGTATATCACACAACAACCAAATAAACATTAAATGTTAGCTAGACACTCAATATTAATTATAACATGAAATACATATACATACACACAAGCAATAGAGATAAAGTGGTGGTCTTTATTGATAATTCATGGTAAAAGCTTCATCTTGGCCTTAACCAATGAGGATTTAGTTCATAATACAATAAATGACTATATAAGATATGAAATGAGTGCAAGCCATAAATTAATACAAATAGATATAAATAGAGAAAGGATAAGAGTAAACTAAGTTGAAGAACTCCTCATCTCTTCCTTGGTTTTGCTAAACTTGCTTCCTCTATTGATACTCCCCTATAAGCTCCAAGGTTGGGTTTTTATGGTGGGCGATGGTGGGAAAGTTGGATATTTGGTGTTTGGTGGAGTGGATTTGAAGGTTCGAAGATGGATTTAAGGTTAAATGTGGTGATTTTGTGATTTTGTGATTTTGAAAGGTAAATGTGTGTTCTTGGAATGTTAGAGTGAAGGTCCCTGTAAGAGGTGGTGTGAATGGATCTGAAGTGGGGCATTTATAGTGTTTGGAATTAGGGCACGAGATCCCAAAAATTCTTCAAAAAGTTAGCCTGGCCGCTGTTCACCCTCTGTACGAACAATGGTTGTACAACGGTTCTTCTTTAATTTCTGAACAACGAAAAATGAGGCGAGTGAGAAACGATGACCTTCTGGAGTGAATCCGTTGTTCACCAGTTGTACGTGGGGTGGGTGAACAACGGTTTTTCTTCAACTCTTGCTTCAACCTGTTGTTTGTAAGGCGAGAATGGGACGAATCAGAGGCGGTGACCTTCTGGAATGAAACCGCCCTACACTCGATGTATGTAGGGCGGTTGTAGGGCAGTTATGGCTCTAAATCTTCAATAATTCCAGATTTACTCCAAACATCCTCTATCTTTACCAAAATGTCCCTGAAAGCTTAGAAACCCGCACAAACTAAATTTAACCATCAAATACTTGGTTTTACCTAGAAAACGTATGCAAAATGATATGAAATGGGTTACACAAAGTGTAGAAGTAAACATTATCAGAGCATATTAAAGCTGAAAAATGGAAAAAGAAAGAAAGAAAGAAAAGGAGTTAAATCATTGATGAGCTATGTAGTTTTCCAGCAAGCTCCCAAGGCATACGAAGAGGTATTTCAGCAATTTTATGACTTAATGGTGTTTATGTCGGATTTTCAGATAGTGATTTTACTTGTTACTTTGCTAGGACTATCAATTCTAGACCACAACAAACGAGGATGACTATTTCTCTATCAAACATATTCGTGCCAGCAATTATAATCTTTATGCATGGGTCCCTGGTATTATTGGAGATTACCGATATGATGTTGTTGTTACCTTAACTTCAGGTATTATTCCTTCAACTTCAATGCAATTACTTCAGATTTTATTACATAAGTAAAACTAATTGATCTGAATAACATGTTATACAGGTTGGGATATTGAAATGGGTGATCTAGTATACGAGCCTCCAAGAGATGGACCAACATTGTGGGAAACATGCATTCCCGATCGTTCTGCTGCAGAGTTCTACACTCCCGATCCTGGTCCAGTGTACATCAATAAACTTTATGTCAATCATCCTGATAGGCAATCTCCTCCTTTCATAAATTTTAGGAGTTAACTATCACTGCACGCCAATATTAGGGTGTCTGAACCACTCTTCTATATGTTGTTACTTAAAATTGAAATATTTTCAGTTATTTTTTGTATATAGAGTCCACATTATTATACAATATGCTCTAGTCATTTATTATCTAGTCAATGTCCTCCATATAGCTTTTTTCTATGTGGGCAGTCTTTGTTACATGTGCCTTGTGCTCAGTTTAAAGTGTTCAAGGACCTATAACTATGCTTCCTCATGATGTCTAGGGACATTGATCACACAAGTTAGCCTGACAAAGTTGATAATTGATTTCTACTTTCAGATATAGGCAGTATGGGTTGTGGAGTAGATATGCATAAATGTATCCCAATGAAGACCTGGTTTACACTATTGGTGTTAATGACTATAGCAAAGATTGGTTATTTGCTCATGTTGTCAGGTAATTCTTTTAACACTGGTTTACTTGATCAAATTGTTGTTCGCTTTCTAAGTTGGATGCCATAAATTGTTTGGGAATTTCCTTGTTGTCTGTAAGCATTTGTTAAGGATCGTGATTCTCGCCTAATTGATCCTTGACTTTGTGATTATTCTCATTTATTTTCCCATTTATTCCCTTGATTCTTTCCTTTGTACCATTAATTCTGATTGACTAACTTTTTGTATTTAGTTGTATATTTCCTATTTTAGTTGATTGACTATAATTAGAGTTGCACATTTTCCCCCGGATCCCCAAATCCCCACGTCCCCATCTCCATTTGGGAAAAAATAGAGAAATGGGTAGGGATGAGGAGACTCCCTCATCCCATTCCCCATTTTCCCTAAAACATATATAAATATATTAATATATATATATATATATATATATATATATACATTGAAACACTTAGTTGCCTTAGTTTGAAACTTTGAATTATTGACACTTTGAATTATTGAAACACTTTATTTTGTAATGGATTTTCTTTTGTATTTGTAATGCACTAATGGATTTTATTTTGTATCTGTAATGGAATGTTTGTTTTTTTTTTAATTTGTAATTTTTAGTTAAACGGAGAAATGGAAAAACGGGAAAACAGGAAAACGGGGAAAAACAAAGAAAATGGGGAACTGGGATTAAGGATGGAGATACCTCCCCTCGAAATTCCCCATCCCCATCCCCATTTTCCCAAATGGGGAAATGGGTGAGGATGGGGAAGAGGCTGGGAAGTGGGGATGGGGATGAGGGGACCTATATCCATCCCCATTTCCCAAATGTGCAACCCTAGCTATAGTTTAGGACACTAAGATTATGGCTATAATTCATGTAATCACCCAAATCATAGGATGTAATTATGTCTTGATAGTATATATACAATGGAACCTTCAGTGTGAAGGTATCCAATTCTACTCAATTCATTACAATTTTATTATGTTATCAGAGTAGTGACTCTTTTACAGCAAGAATTGTTCAATTCTAGCCACCATTCTTTTATGCTAACATGGCAAAGAATGATGAGAAAAATTCATCCACAAACAAGTATGAAGATGCGAGCGATCCCTTCTACCTTCACCATTCAGATCAACCAGGTTTGATCCTTGTGACACAACTGCTGACACAAGACAACTATCCCATTTGGAGCTGTACCATGCTCATGGCCGTCACCACTAAGAACAAAAACAGATCCGTGGATGGCACCGTCACGAAACCGCCACTCATGTCGGCGAAAGAATACAAGCAGTGGACTCCCTACAACCTTCTTGTCAAGGGATGGATCCTCAACACCATCTCACCTAACATTGCACACCTCCGAGCTTTGGAATAAGTTGAAGGAACGATTCTCACAAACCAATAGCGTGCACCTCCTCCACATTGATAGAACCAAATCGGTTAGCATGACAAATCAATTAAGTTCAGCTTCAACCGTGAGCAACCTCTCTGGTATTCCTATTTGTGCCCACACATATAGTACATATATTCATTGGATTTTTGATACAGGAGCAACCGATCACATAGTTTGCTCATCCAACCTTATGACCACCAGCATACATGTTATCCACCGGCATGTCTAATTGCCAAAACATGCTCTTGCTTGTGTGACACACATTGGCACCATACGGTTTTTGAATAAACTAATTCTCTATGATGTGCTATGTGTTCCATCATTCAAACTGAACTTTATATT
Source organism: Dipteronia sinensis (assembly GCA_033220585.1). Classification (NCBI taxonomy): domain Eukaryota; kingdom Viridiplantae; phylum Streptophyta; class Magnoliopsida; order Sapindales; family Sapindaceae; genus Dipteronia; species Dipteronia sinensis. The sequence goes on along the minus strand of CM065636.1, from coordinate 83,781,254 downwards.
CGTAGCCAAATATACCCAAACTTCCTCATGTTATGCCATTTTCACTAATAATCTATGTTTTGTTCAGAACCGACATTCGAGGGAGACGATTGGGACGGGGACTGAGCAAGCATGACTCTTCTACCTGGATACTTTGAAGCTAGTTAGGTGTCGCTTCATTGCAGCTGCTGTCTCCACCAACCCTTGGCTTTGGCATCAGCGACTTGGCCACCCCTCTAATAAAAGTCTGAGTAGCATCTCTTCACTTTACGAAACAATAAGTTTTTGTCCAATAAATGATTGTTCCATTTGTCCTCTTGCTAAACAAACTCGTAAGCCTTTTTCTTTAAGCTCTATCAATACAAAAGCACATTTTGATTTAATCCATGTTGATATTTGAGGGGGTTATCATGTTCCAACACTCGATGGGGTAAAATATTTTCTCACTATTGTTGATGATTTTTCTCTTTGTACATGGGTTTATATTTTGCATAAAAAGTCCGATGCTCGAGATTTCTTGCTTGCTTTCATCAATCTAATTGAGACACAATTTGCATCTCACATAAAAATCATCTGTAGTGACAATGGACCCGAGTTTTCCATCACCCAAACCTGACAAAGGAATCATTCACCAAACAAGCAGTGTATCAACTCCTCAACAAAATGGAGTTGTTGAACGAAAACACCGACACCTCCTTAATATAGCTTGTGCTTTGCTCTTCCAAGCTAACCTTCATAAACACTTTTGGGGAGATGCCATTCTCACTGCCACTTATCTCATCAATTGCACACCAACTCCGGTTCTCAAAGGCAAAACATCATATGAGGTACTTTTTCACAAAATTCCTACTTATGAACTTTTACATGTGTTTGGTTGTTTATGTTTTGCCTCCACCCACCATCATCGTCCTAGTAAATTCAATGCCTGATCCCTTTGTTGCTTATTTATTGGCTACCCATATGGGACCAAGGGCTATCGAGCATATGATTTAACCATCGGAAAAATCTTCATTTCGCGAGATGTTCATTTACACGAACATGTGTTCCTTAACTCTTTTGTTGCCACACCTTTTACTTCAACCTCCACTGCCACACCCTTATCCAATTGGTTTATGGGAAACATTTGAACCCACTATAACCACCAACCAAAGTCACTCAAAACAAAACACAAACATCCAAACCATGGAACCACAAACGACCACTACCGATCCCACCAATCTAGACACATCCAACCAGTCGTCTTAACCTAGAGAAAGACCAAATTCATCATAAAATGAGCCCACTAGTCAACCAGAACCCGTTACCCGGTCGACCGAACCATCCGAGATGGAGCTTACCGGTCCTCACCAATCGACCGGACCCCAACAGAGGCAAAAATTACAACCGAACTTCGGTTGCGACGCTTCACTCATGCACCCAACTATCTTCAACAGTATCATGTAGAAGCATCCTTGCCTGCACGAAACATCCCTTCATCGCACTCGGTGTTGGCCGAAAACAAAGGTATTTCTCATCCTCTATCCAATGTCCTTAATTATGATAGACTTTCACCTGTCCATCGTGTTTTCACCACTTCTATTTCAGCTGTCAAGGAACCCACTTCCTTTGCTCAGGCCGTCCAAGATCCTTAGTGGCGACATGCCATGGACCAAGAACTCCATGCTCTCCTTGACAATGGCACCTGGTTCCTTCAATCCTTACCTTCGCACAAGAAGCATGCCGGTGCAAATGGGTCTATAAAATCAAATTCAATCTGGATGGTACCATTGAACGTTACGAGGCTCGTCTGGTTGCCAAAGGCTATAGTCAAGTTGAAGGCTTTGATTATCATGAGACTTTTGCACCGGTTGCCAAGCTTGTCACAATCCGTCTTCTTCTTGTCGTTGCTTCTTCTAAGAACTGGTATTTTTGGCAACTTGATGTCAACAATGCCTTCCTCCATGGTGATCTCGAGGAAGAATTTTATATGTCATTACCTCCCGGTTTCGGACGAAAGAGGGAGACACAAGTATGCAAACTCCACAAGTCCTTGTATGGCTCTAGCAGGCCTCTCGCCAATGGTTCATCAAGTTATTTAATATACTCACACATGCAGACTTCTCACAATTCAAGTTTGATCACTCGTTATTTGTCTGAAGCTGTGGTAATTCCTTCACTGTCCTTCTTGTTTATGTGGATGACATTTTCTTGGCAGGAATCAATCTTCAAGACATTAAAGAAATTAAATCTCATCTCATGCAACAAGTCTAACTAAAGGATCTTGGTGATTTAAAATACTTTTTGGGTATAAAAATTTCTCGGTCCTATGAGGGAATTGCTCTTTCACAACGAAAATATGCTCTTGAAATCTTGGATGATGTAGGGTACTTGGGCGTGAAGCCCGCGGGTTCACCAATTGAACAAAATCTATTACTTAACAAGGAAGAGGGTGATTGTATCAAAGATCCTTCTCTATACTGTTTATTGGGCGGTTAATTTACTTAACCATTAAACGGCCAGGCTTGGTTTATGTGGTGCACACCCTTAGTCAATTCATGACTAAACCTCGGATTCCACATCTAGAATAGACATGACACCGGTTCGGTTCGAACCGGCGAACCGAACCGGAACCGGAGTCTAAAAATCGGAACCGGTTTTTTTGGTCCGGTTCCAAACCGAACCAGGAATCGGTATTGACCGGGCCCGGTTCCGGTTCCTTTTTTAAGGAACCGTCCGGTTCGAACCGGACTGGAACCAGCGGTTCCGGTCCCGGTTCGAACCGACGGTTCCACAGAAATTTTAAACTTTTTAAAAAAAAAACATTTTACTTATAAAAATAAAATGTTTAAAAAAAATGGACATTGTGGAGTATTGGGTCATGGCCCCTAACCCTTGTCCAAGTAGATATAATTTCTAATGCATTATTCTCCTTTTTATATAGGTTGGCAACTCTTCACTTGTCTTATTTATCCAATGTGAGATCTAGGATTGAATAAAATTAAGATTATAAGCAATCACTTTATGACCAAGATTAGGGAAGAATAATATGTGAATGAGATTTGATGATTTATTAATATATATATATATATATACACATATTAATAGTACATTAAAAAAAATGATACATATTATTATATATTTGCATTCACAATCCACATAATATAGAAGATTAAGAAAAGTATATATAGAGATGTGATGTGATTTAATCCAAAAATGATCCAATTCTTTTGTCTTTTATTAATAATATTCCCTTTGTTTACATCCAATAACAAGTTGAAAAAGTTTTTAAATGGAAATTCATTATGTTATATCAATGAATGTAAATAGAAATTCAATCATACATCCCACATTGGATAAATAAGAGAAGTGGAGAGGGATCTAATCAATATAAAAATGAGGAGAATGCAAAAGAAAATAAACATTCTTGGACAAGGGTTATGGGCCCCAACCCAATACTTTATAATGTCCTATCTAACATTTTATTTTTATTTTTAAATAAAATGTTACTTTTTGAAAGAAAAAAAAAGGAACCGAACCGCCGGAACCGGCGATTTCGGTTTTAGCTCCTCCGGAACCGGAACCGAACCGGAACCAGAACCGGTGTCATGTCTAATCTAGAAGCAGCACAACGAGTTTTGCGTTATGTTAAGAATACTCCTGGACACGGTATTTTTCTTTCATCAACAAGCTCGTTACAGTTGAATGCATTTTGTGATGCAGATTGGGCCAGATGCTAAGACACATGGCGATCAACTACATGTTATTGTGTTTTTCTTGGGCACTCACTCATCTCTTGGAAAGCCAAGAAACAGCCCACTGTCTCTCGTTCAAGTGCAGAAGCAGAATATCGCTCCATGGCTTCTGTATGATGTGAGGTCACTTGGCTCAAATACATTTTACATGATTTTGGGATTGAACATTCACAACCGGTCAAGTTATACTGTGACAACCAAGCCGCTCTCCACATTGCCTCCAATCCCGTGTTCCATGAGCGCACGAAGCATATAAAGATTGATTGCCACCTTGTTCGTGAGAAACTTCAAGCTGGAATGGTCAAGACTTTTCACATATCAACAACAAAGCAGCTAGTAGATATTTTCACTAAGCCTTTAGACTTACCACAATTTTCAAATCTACTCAGCAAGTTAGGAATGATTAACATCTATTCCAACTTGAGGGGGAGTGTTAAGGATCGTGATTCTCGCCTAATTGATCATTGACTTTGTGATTATTCTCATTTATTTTCCTATTTATTCCCTTAATTCTTTCTTTTGTACCATTAATTCTGATTGATTGACTTTTTGTATTTAGTTGTATATTTTCTATTTTAGCTGATTGGCTATAGTTTAGGACACTATGATTGTGGCTATAATTTATGTAATCACCCAAGTCATGGAATGTAATTATGTCTTGATAGTATATATACAATGGAACCTCTGGTGTGAAGGTATCAAATTCTACTCAATTCATTACAATTTTATTAGCATTACCATAAGCATTGTTGTTGGATCTTAAAATCAATTTTTGTGAGAAGCATTCTAGTTAATGCATCTAATCAATTTGTGATCAGTTATAAAGAATATGGATGATTTCTACGGTTCTAAATATGATAGCTAATCATAGTGTTCGCTAATGGTCCTTCCGGTTGATAGAAAAACATGACTAATATATATGTCTGAATTTACAAAAAATAATATTAATGTTTCAGGAAGATAGATAGTAACATGTACCAAGGAACCACTTGGCAAATTAAATTCCAACTCGGCAAGGTGGATAAGAGCGGTACCTACAAATTACGAGCGGCAATTGCATCTGCCACCCTAGCTGAGTTGCAGGTAAAGAATCTCATGGTTGATTTTTCTTTATTTTTTTTTCTTTTTATCTTTATGAAAAATATTCATAGCGATTTGTTGTGGAATACATTATGCATGTAATTTATGGACATTTTCCCTCATTATAGATCCGGGTAAATGATCCACACGCAAATCGTCCTCTGTTTACTACCGGACTGGTAGGGAGGGACAATGCGATTGCAAGACATGGAATTCATGGACTCTACCGGCTATACCACGTGAACATACCAGGTACTCGGCTTATCGAAGGGGAGAATACTATCTTCCTGAAACAGCCAAGATGCACCAGCCCTTTCCACGGGTTTATGTATGATTATATTCGCCTAGAAGGTCCCCTTGAAGGCTTATGTTCATCTTAAACAGAATTTCAGTACAAATTACAGCATCTTGAAATGTTTATTCGCCGTGCTGCATAAATCACATTGCTGTTTGTTACTTGTATAGTTGTATTAATATAAACATCTGTTACAAAAAAGAAATAATAATAATAAGGGCTCAAAAAATAAATAGCACTATTTGTGGTGGGTGTTGTGCAAATATCACCACATTACTAATTCATGTTTAAAAGGCACCAATATAGGTGTCCAGACAAAAATACCCCTTCCAAGTGAGTTTTTGTCGTTTTCAAACCTAGTGAGAAAAACCAGAGAGAGAAAACATCTCTTGGAAAAAGAACCGGCGTTGGAAGATCAGTGGTTTTCCGTCTGAAAAAGACGTCGAAGTAACCGGCGGTAGGACAACAGTGTTTATCGGGTGTTCAGACGAGAGCATCTTCAATCGACGGTAAGTTGAGTCAGATTATGTTGTTGATTTTGTTTGTAATACGTTCATGTTTGATGTTGGTTGTTGATTAAACTTGTAGATTATGTTTGTTTGTTGATCTGAGAATGGTTGTGGGTTAGGTTAGGGTTTGTAAATCCGTTGAAGATCTGGGTTCCCGAGCTTTTTCAAGGTGATTCCGAGCTTTTTTCAAGCTTATTCGAGCTTTTTAAGAGTTTTTTCCGAGCTTTTTAAAACGTTTTCCGAGCTTTTTCAGGGTTTTCGAGCTTTTTCTGGGTTTTCGAGCTTTTTCAAACTGGTTCCGAGCTTTTTGAAAATGGCCGAGCTTTTTGAAACTATTGTCGAGCTATTTTAAAATGTGGCCGACCTTTTTAAAACAATTTCCAAGCTTTTTGAAACAGTGCCCGAGATTTTTTAAAAAGCCCGAGCTTTTTTAAACAGTGTCCGAGCTTTTTAAAACTGAGTCCGAGCTTTTTCAAACAGATGCCGAGCTTTTTTAGACAGTTCGAGCTTGTTAAAACTGAGTCCGAGCTTTTTGAACAGTCCGAACATTTTCAACACGTGTTCGAGATTTTTGAAAAAATTTCGAGCTTTTTTAAACTGAGTCCGAGCTTGTTAAAACTGAGTCCGAGCTTTTTGAACAGTCCGAGCATTTTCAACACGTGTCCGAGCTTTTTGAAAAATTTTCCGAGCTTTTTTAAACTGAGTCCGAGCTTGTTAAAACCGAGTCCGAGCTTTTTGAACAGTCCGAGCATTTTCAACACGTGTTCGAGCTTTTTGAAACAGTTTCCGAGCTTTTTGAAAAAATTTCGAGCTCTTTTAAACTGAGTCCGAGCTTGTTAAAACTGAGTCCGAGCTTTTTAAACAGTCCGAGCATTTTCAACACGTGTCCGAGGTTTTTGAAACAGTTTCCGAGCTTTTTGAAAGATTTTTCGAGCTTTTTTAAACTGAGTCCGAGCTTGTTTAAACCGAGTCCGAGCTTTTTTAAACTGAGTCCGAGCTTGTTAAAACCGAGTCCGAGCTTTTTAAACAGTCCGAGCATTTTCAACACGTGTCCGAGCTTTTTGAAACTGTGTCCGAGCTTTTTCAACAGTCCGAGCGTTTTCAAACTGGTCCCGAGCTTTTTCAAACTGTGCCCGAGCTTTTTCAAACTGTGCCCGAGCTTTTTTTATATGAGTCCGAGCATTTTCCAACTGTGTCCGAGCTTTTTTCACACTGTCCGAGCGTTTTCAATATGAGTCCGAGCTTTTTGAAACTGCTTCTCTGCTATTTTATATTATTATGTCCTAGCCTTTTACAGTTTACTGATGCATTCTTTCTATGAAAATGCAGATGAGTAGTGAACTAAAGGATTTGCTTAAAACTCCAGAGGATGAATGGTACGATGGAAAAATAACTCGGCATGACCATTTCAGCGACCTTAAAGATATCGACGTCGCACTAGACAGTGTACCAGAACAATTCAAGGTCGAAGACCGACGTCGGTATACAGAGTCTTGTTTTGGTCATTTCCTGAGGATGGATCGGGGGATGAAGTTTTCGGGTAGCGTAGTCCATCGACTGCTATTGCGCGAGCTACATCACGATGGGCCGCAGGATGAGATGAGATTTTTGTTAGGTACTCGTTCGGTCCGGTTCTCCAAGGTTGAATTCTGTCTGATCACCGGATTGAAGTTTGGAGTGATTCCCGACACGACGAGGTATGAGATGGTTCAGAACGGGATACAACAACGGTATTTCAATGGTGCAGCTGATGTGGATTATGAACAGCTGAAAGCTGTTCTACGGATCGGTGTATTTGAGGAGCAGTACGATGCTGTGAAGCTGTGCCTCCTTTATATGCTAAACTGGATATTGATGGGGTTGGACGAGAGACAGAAAGTTCCATTATGGCAGATCCGGCTAGTCGAGGACTTGGACGCTTTTGATGCATTCCCGTGGGGTGCCCACGTGTATAGGCAGTCCATTATTGGATTCAAGAATGCCTTAAACGGTCGACGTGTGCGGTATGAGAGACGACAGCATGAAAAGGGCGTTGACGTTCACACGGTGGAGACGTACAACATTTACGGTCTAGCTCACGCACTGTTGGTGAGAATTTAGAATTTGTATCGTTTGAAAACCTGAAATATTTTTTCCATGAGTTAAGGAATAAATGATTGGATTCTGAATAACTTGTTCTTTTACATAGGTATTTGCGTATGAGGTTATCCCCGAGCTTGGGACCCGATTTGGGACACGTAGGGAGATTGAGTTGTCCCCCCGTATTCTGAAATGGCAGTTGCAAACTCAACCAAGGTCGGACAAGCTGGACAGAAAAATTTTCTTAGCCAGGGTAAGGATCTATTGTGTTAAAGTGTTTACATATTACGATTATACAAATAGAATGGTCTAACCACGATTTCACCACGATTTCAGATGTTTGCAAGGACTGCACTGGTGCCGACAGCAGCTGAGAGGGTTGCACGGTACTACGAGGGCATAAATGAGGGAGGCAGTCTATATATGGCTGCCGATGGACACGACGGCTCGGTACCGGATCCCTTACATCATACGACTGCCGGACCCAGTCATACGGAGGGTTCCGACCATGAGTTTGGCGGTGGGAGTCCCCTCAGGCACAGGCCGGATACGGAGGGTTCGGTCCCGGAGTTTGTCGCTGGGAGTCCTCTTAGGCGCAGACAGGTTCGCTTTGCGATGCCCAGTGGAGTACATTCACGAGAAGACGTTGGAGGGCATCGCCAGGTATGTAAAAAATGGTGTAATGCATTATTTATGTTGAAACAAGTGTTGGGTTTTAGTACTGATAATAATGATTTTGTTTCAGGATCGTTTGGAACAAAAAATACAAGATGTGATGGATGCAGTCGCTGCGTTACGGGAGGATATCCGGAAGAGTGATCGGGAACGGGATAGGCAGCATAGGGAGGTGATGGACTTTCTCCGGGGGCGGTGGGGTTCGACATCACAGTCTGGCAGGGATGGTCCACCCTCCCATGATCAAGACTCTCCCCGTACAGACAGAGACAGAGGGACAGACCCAGCCACCGGACCTACGACGGAGGCTGATGGACCTCAGACACAGGGTCCAACAGCTGGAGATACAGTACGAGACCAGCATATGCAAGTCCCTGGTGGCACGGATACAGGAGTATTTGGGGAGACAGTTACCCAGGCGATATTAGAGTATCCGCTGCTTATGGAGGTACAAGATGTGGATCCTCCTATTTATATCCAGGACCACACAGCGGACCCGTTCAGTCCACTGGGTCAGAGTCCCTCCTCCCGTATAGTCCACACTCCTGACCTGACCAGGCGATCCATAGGGAGCACCCCTGCGGTCCATCCGACACCGCTCTCCTCTACTCGATCCCGTCACACCTCACCCCCTAGTGACACTGGCGGTCCATCCCGACACAACCCATCCCACCGGAGCCCTCGACGTGATCAGCCATTTCAGAGTTCCTCCTCCCAACACCCCCCAATCCACAGTCAGCATAGGCAGCAGCGGATGCGCAAACGAGGCTGGCAGTTGATGAGCCCATACACTGACCCCTGTCGGCCGAAGAGGCCAAGGACACTGCCCATGTCATCAGCACATACATTCAGGCCCGATGGATTGGTAGACGCTGACCAGCTTGCGGCTTACAAAGCCTACAAGAGGAACGTGACGGGGGAATTGTAAGTATTAAAATATTGTGAATTTATTTTGAAACACCTAAGTTAAATTAGTTGTATTCCTAAATAATTGAAAATTACACAGACGTGATGTGGATCTGATGACCCCCGTGCCTGTGACTTGGTTCCACCGGTTGCAAACCAACTTTATGGAGTTGGAGGACACGGTACTTTCCTTACTTTGATTGTCTTTTAAGTTTGTTTAACTTATGGAAGAATACTAACAATGTATAATGTTTATATTGTCAGCATATTGACGCGTACCTGCATATTTTACGGAAGCGTCAACGAGCATTCCCCACAGTCTACATTCAGAGGATGAACCTACTAGATTCTCAGTTCTATGTAAGTGTTTCAAATGTACTGTTTTCACACGTCTGTTTGTTGTGTTTCATCCTGTTTCTAACGTTTCAGTTCGTTGTCTATTTTCAGTCAATGCTGGAGTTTCAGTGGCGGAGAATCATGCCTCGCGATGCTGTGGGCAAAGCCCCAAAAAACTGGTCTGTGTTGAAGTACAGGTGGTCCCCTGAAGATCTGATGACGGTACGTGGATTGCTCCCGGTAGGGAACCGACCATGGCACGAGGTTGACGCGGTGAGCAAAATACAGTTATGGTTTCAATGTGTTTAATTAAAAATTCTTATTTTTACCATAACAATATCTTGAACACTTGGTACAGGTCCTTATTCCGTGCAACGTTGGTGGCCAGCATTGGCTCGTGGCCAGCGTTGACCTTACTGTCGGGAAGATCCACCTGCTAGACCCGTTCAGACAGGAAGTCCCCCTACAGATTAGGAAAGAGCAGGTCGCTCCATTGCGGTGGTTTATACCCTCGATGTTGCATCAGGTGGGGTTTCACGATGCCAGACCAACGGGCGAGGCGAAGTATCAGAAGCGGAATAGGCCCTTTGGGGTAAGCATGGTGTCTACAACACATGTGCCCCAACAGACTATAGGGTATGACTGTACGAACATCATTTAAACTTTAAGTTTGTTTTATTCAACTTCTATTGTAACGGTTGTTCATGTGCTGAGTCGCAGGGGTAACTGTGGTGCTCATACCTTGAGATTGATGGAGTACGTACTGGCGAACAGGATGACGTTCGACTGGTCAGAAGAAGATATGTGCACCATACGGGAGAAGATGGCTGTGGAGATTTTTTGTAACTCCAAGCCACATTAGATGTTGTAGTTGTCGATGTACAAACAATTATAGTAATGAACTTTCAAATTATAAATTTTTTGTTTAAAATTTAAAGTGTTTTCATTTACAAGTACAACACACGCATTTCATATCATACAATAAAACAAGTAATAATTAACACCCCAACTCAATTAAACAATAAGTATGAACGGCTCGGTTCACTCCTCGGCAGATTCCTTGTGTGGGCACGTCTGTTTGTTATGTCCAACTTGATGACATACGCTACACTTACGACGGTATTCCTTGGGAACAATTCTGCTCGGACCTTCAATAATCAAGGGCGGATTAGAACACCTCCTGCTATTATGACCTGATTGTCCACATCTTCTACACGATTGGGTGGTTGTCCTCGCGGAAGACGATGCATGTCGACCCTCCATCGGGCGACCTGATTGTCTCTTGGTCTTTGGATTTAAAACCACCCGCTCAGCGATGTCGGACGGCACTACCCATGAAGAAGGATGGCCAACAGGCATAATAGGAACTGAGTATGCATCAATAAGTGTCTGTCTCTTGTAGTAGTCCGAACACAGCGATGTGAAATCCAAATTCCGCTCCCTGCAAAACCAATGAAAAAAGTGACAATCACGCTTGCTTAATATAGGGTATAATTTTATACTGTTAATGTACCTTGCCGCTGCGAGTGCGTGAGAACACGGAAAATGATCCATTTGGAATTTGTTGCATGTGCATGTCTTCCGGGCTAAGTCAACAGTCCACTGTTTTCCGGACCGTTTGACAGAGAAAATGTTCCAGTCCACTGGATTGACGGTCATATAACCGCACTTCTCGACCCGTTGTAGCATCACAAGATGTGATGCGTCGGTCAACAGATGACGCATGGACTGCGCAGCTCGATGTCGATCGTGAAACCAACGCTGTAACATATTCCTAATGAACTCTGCCAATGTCAACATAGGGAATTGTCGTGCGAATTTAAGGCATGAGTTTATGCACTCTGCAACATTTGTTGTCATCACCCTGAACCTTCGTTGGGGACAGTGTACACGAGACCATTTGTGTGGACCGGCAGATTCAACATAATCGAACGCATTCTTGTGCAGGTTACGTAACTCACCCATGTACCGGTTATATTTGAATTCAGTGTACGCTCTAGCGGCTTTGCCCATTAAGCTAGCAACATCTTTTCTGTGAAATCGCTTCTTCACATTTTCAGCAAAGTGCCAACAACATATGGTATGGGTTGCATAAGGGAACACTTTAGAAATCCCTGCTTCAATGCTTGCATGTCGATCGGAAATAAAAACCAGATCATCTATATGACCAAGGGCACCCTTCAAGCAATCCAAAAACCATTCCCATGAAAGGTTGTTTTCGGAGTCGCCGTACCCAAAAGCAATTGGATACACCTGTTCGTTTCCATCTTGGGCAGTTGCAACAAACATTGTACCCCCGAATCTTCCCTTCAAATGGGTACCATCAACTGCAATAACCGGACGCATGCACCTCTGAAAACCTCTAACTGAGGCCCCTAATGACATGAAAAAGTAAAGGAATTTACCGTCGTCAGCGCACTGTAAGTCAGTGATTGTGCCGGGATTTTGTTGTTCCAGCACGTAACCAAAAGACGGCAGTAGTTGGAAGGTTTCTTCATGTGTCCCATAGGTCAGTGACAATGCATAATGCAAGGCTTGATATGCCTTACTGTACATGATTTGGATGCCATACATTGTTTTCATATCGGCGATTATATCCTTGGGACGCATGAGACGACCATCTTGTTGTTGAAGTCTAGGTGCAACCACTTCTCCAATTATAACTGCACTAGCTTGTCGGTGGCGACGGTGAATCTCCTCCAATGGACAACTGTGTTCATTGACAAAACTTCTTACTTGGAAGTACGTCCCTTCATCTCTTCTCACCGCTCTTAATTTCCATGTACAGTTGTCAATCAAACAAACAAGATGTAACGTTGTCTTATTGGACCTTTTCACCTTCCATTCGAAGTTTCGCCGCATTGCGAAAAGGCCAACTAGTCTCTTCAGATCCTTTTTTGTCGGAAAGAACTGACCTTTATAAATCATGCATGTAGGTTCTTCTGCTACCAAGGTTGTGCTTCTACCAATCCCAAACGAGTATGAATCTGCTCCGGGAATAACCCACATTGTGGTATTATCAGAATCATCTGTAGATACATTATGCCGGACCTCGAAAGTACCAGGCATATCTGCTCCGGTGCAACTAACTCCTTCTACACGTCTTCCACGTCTTTGAATTTGGACATGATCTTCATCAGTGTTCTCTACAGGATCTACCAGATCAATATTTGCCTCATTATCCACCTCCTGGTTAGGCCCAAGGTTCGGTTCAGTGTTCTCCTCATTGTACATCTCATTGTATTGCTCATTGTACCGCTCATCATTCATCTCAAATCGACAACCAAACACATCGTCGAATTGAGGTTCACAAACATCTGCATGGTGGACCACTACCGGTTGGACAGCACATATGTTTTCCCCACCTTCAGTGGCACTCCTTTGTGTGAACACTTGGTTGCTACCGCTAGCGGATCCAAATGGTTGGGTATTTTCAGGAGCAGGAATATCATTCCGTATCACATCTCCAGTTGCCCTCTCAATTAGACTAACACATACTTGAGGGATCACCCGATCTTCCCCTAGCATAAACTGAACATCATCGTCATTTCTTACAAATGTGCGACATGTAGCGCCAGGAACGATTGATATTGACTGTAGATCAACCTTGTATTTGTTTACATCATACTTCACAACGGTATGCACGATCGACACCAATTCTTCGTAACTCATATTCTTTGACACATACATTCCTTGGTTGTCGGATCCAACAAACCTCTGACTTCCGTCGGGTAACTGCTCCCATCGACCGTTGTAAGATATTACTATTCTCACCCGATTCATTATCCTGTAACATTCATCACGACAAACCATTATGACAAACATAAAAGCTATGGAAAAGGCTCAGAGCCTTTTAAAATAGTTTCTGAGGTTTTTACGAGCTTTTTTACAAAGTACAGAGCTTTTTTACAAAGTCCGAGCTTTTTTACAAATTCCAGAGATTTTTTACAAAAGTCCAGAGCTTTTTTACAAAAGTCCCGAGCTTTTTCACAAAGTCCCGAGCTTTTTCACAAAGTCCCGAGCTTTTTTACAAAAGTCCCGAGCTTTTTCACAAAAGTCCCGAGCTTTTTCACAAAGTCCCGAGCTTTTTCACAAAGTTCCGAGCGTTTTTACAAAAGTCCCGAGCTTTTTTACAAAAGTCCCGAGCTTTTTCACAAAGTCCCGAGCTTTTTTACAAAGTCTCGAGCTTTTTTCATGTCTCCGAGCTTGTTTTCTAAAGGCTCGAGCCTTTTGTCCAAAGGCTCGAGCTTTTTCAAACATGCTCCGAGTTTTTTCAAACAGTGTCCGAGCTTTTTAAAACAGGGTCCGAGCATTTTCAAACAGGCTCCGAGCTTTTTATTAACAGGTTCGGAGATTCAAATTTCACAGATTCAATATTCACAAAACCAGTTTCATGTTTACAAAAGGAACGTTTTAAAAAAATGAAGGATCAAAAACAGTATTTCAGTCAAACATATTACCTTGTTGTGCTTACTGAAGAACGTTGAGTAGAGTAGTTTTGAAATTTATTGTAGACAGAGAAAGAGAGGAGTTCCTGCCTTCAGCGTTTCAAGTGTGGAGATGGAAGTACAGACACAATTAAAAATTGATTATTTAAGGGCAATTTTGGTAGTTCACCAAAATAGGTGCCTTTTAAACATAAATTATTAAACCGGTGACGTTGGTGCAACAGCGAGACAAAAAGGTGACATTTCTCACCATTTCCACTAATAATAATAGTAGTAAATAAAGCTTGTAATGCAGTATTACTTTTCTTCCTTAAATTTATTGTTTTTAAATAATGGTCCCACAAAAATACTGGCTCCTGTTAGTTGACAAGTTGTTTGATAAATCGGTTTCAGAACTTGAAAGATACAAATATTGCAATATAATCAAAGTCTGCAATGCAATTTTCTTACCATATCTTTAAATTTTAGTTGCTTTCAATTTTATGCATCTTTCCATTAATTTAATGGCAAGAGGATAAACGTGTTGTGCTAATTTTTTTTTTGTTGACATTATCTATCTATCTATCTGTATTAGGTATTTTTTTTTTTGAAGCTTTTTATCATTGGTAGGAATCGAGCCACTGATTTAGGAGTCATTTACCCAAACCTCAACTCGTCCATCTATCTGCAGAGCTACGTCCCGGGAACACTTGTTGTGCTAATTACCCAAAGCTTTTAATGCAATATTTGATCATATATGTCCTTTTCAAGACTTCAAAAATCAAAAGACATTCAGAAGGATGAGAGGAGGAGGTTGGCCCCTCACACATACAATATTAATATTGAGTTCGTGAGTTCGAGTCGGTTTCGTCCCCACAAATTCTGAAATATTATATATTATACATCTGAAGGATTGTTGATATGATTGGTACTTGGGATTAATTAGGGTGCTCCACTAGACATAGCGACTCCTGCACGCCTTCATCTGATAATATTGCACCAAACTTTGTTGGCGACAAAGTAAAGAGAGTCTATATATATATATATATAAAAGATACAAAGTGGGAAAATAATTAGAATGCTTCATCTCCAGTTCAAGCTAATGAAAATACACCATACAAATTCCTATACACATCCACTTTCCCAAATCTTTTATCTCTATATATTGCACAAAAATTAAGTAATAATGCTTTTATATCAACTTGCCCACCACTTTTCTCCTTATAAAAAGTGAAATAATTCATAATATTCCTCAGAAATATATACTCCATCTTTGTGATCAGTTCCTCAGAGCCTCACCAATATGTCACCTATAGGAGTGCAGTTGCATGTTCAGGATACTCATGTAATTCAATTATCTTCAGTGATATACATATAATCTGTTGTTATTATCTTTAATGTGTGTATTTGTTATGGAGAATTGCATGGACCACCACCCACTACGTGAAGGAGTTCTTCATCAGGAAAAAGTTTACGTTAATTAATTATTGAATCGGTTTAATTAGTTGATGCAGTATCTGCTTGATATGCTGTGCAGGTGGTGATGGATAACGGCTTACTACAAGTCACCTTATCGAATCCAGAAGGAATTGTGACTGGAATTCGGTATAATGACATCGACAACATACTTGAAGTTTTAAACGAAGAATCTAATAGAGGGTACATATTCATATTCTTGAATTATTCTCTTTTTCACTTATTCTTGTAGAGATTTCTTCTTTTACTATAATGACCTGGCAATGCAATCCGATTATGTATGCTTTTTACCTGGAAAAATAACTGAACAGTTCTTAAATATCTGATGAGGTAATAGCTAGTGTAGCACCATATCTAATGAGGACATGAGGTAATAGTGTGGTTATTTATTTTTTTTTGAAAAGTAATAGTGTAGTTGAAGGTAATTGATGTTCATTCTATTAAAATTCAATAATTGAAAATGTCAACATTTAACAATAATGATAATAACCAAGATGAGGTTGGCTAGTGGATTATTCCTTACACTTACACGGACCATGAGTTTGTGTATTTGAATCTTACCCATTTCCCAAACCCCGAATTATTGTAATGTTTCAAAAAAAAAATATCAGTACTGCTAGTACAGTATTAAGTGTCAAAAACTCTATAACAATGACAATATAAGAACCGGCTCATTGTTAAGTCTCTCACACCTACACCAATGAAATTGTGATTCAAGTCATGTACTCTTTCTCCAAATCCCTTAATTGTAATGGTTTTTTTTTTCTTTTTAATTTGTAGAGAAATTAATCAAACTCTAAATCATGAGCAGAAATTACAAACATTGACTTATAATTACTAGGAACATAATAATTTACTTATTTATCAGTTTTTGGTCACTGACTGATGAAAATTATTGAAAACATTCATTAATATAGGTAGTCTGCAAACTAACTCTTATCTGAAAATAATTGCAATGTGAAAGGTACTGGGACCTTGTTTGGAGTGCATCGACAAGTACAGGAACATTTGATGTGTAAGCGCCTCTAAATTTGTCTTCAAAAAATCCTTTGTATAATTATATATATATATATATATATATATATATACATATACATATAAGTGCTAGAGCTACTAACCCATTAAGCCAATTTTTTCTTATTCATTTGAATCATGTTTTGTCTATGTATGCAGAATAAAAGGAACAAGTTTTAATGTGATAGTGGAAAATGATGATCAAGTAGAAATCTCATTCACAAGGAGTTGGGATTCCTCTCGGGAGGGCAAGCTTGTTCCTTTAAATATAGACAAAAGGTCCTTAATTTCTCATGATCAAATCCTCTACAATATCTACTACTATTAGCGCGCTGTTAAAATTAATATGCTAATGATATTGAATAATAATATCTGAATGAAGAGTACATACTAATTAAAAAGTTGATAAATATTTGTTAGGTTTGTTATGCTTCGTGGTTCTTCAGGATTCTACTCATATGCCATTTATGAGCATTTAGAGGAATGGCCTGCTTTCAATCTTGCTGAAACAAGAATCGCATTCAAGCTCCGAAAAGACAAGTATACTAATTTCTACTAATTTTAATTGCTTGCAACTTTTAAACATTCATTAATCTTTATATGTTGTTAATTTATAAATTGTTAGAATATTAGACATTTTTTTATAGGCATGTTAGTTACTAATAATATATTAGTCTTGTTAGCTCGTACACTTTTATAATTACGGTAATAATATTCAATAGTTTGAAATGTCTAAATTGTATCGCTTAATTACCTTGCTTGTTGCTTCCATTCAAATTTTCTTTTGATTCAATATTTAACAACATTTACATAATTTTTTTTGAAGGTATATATCATTGATTTCTCTATGATGATAAAATTAAATTAATGTAGTAGAATTCTATTGTGCCAAATAGTAAAATTAATTAAGATTTTTAATATTGAGTGGACAGATTTCATTACATGGCAATAGCAGATAACAGGCAACGATACATGCCATTGCCTGACGACAGGTTGCCTCCAAGAGGCCAACCCTTGGCTTATCCGGAAGCTGTTCTTCTTGTCAATCCAGTCGAATCCCAACTCAAAGGAGAAGTACAACTTTTTTCTCTATTTTTTTTTCACCCATTCAAATATTATACATATATAATAAATTTAATTTGAAATGAAATTTTGATATACAATGATGATTCCTTTGGTGTATGTGCATGCAGGTGGATGACAAATATCAGTACTCTTGTGAGAACAAAGATATTCGGGTCCATGGGTGGATTTGCACCGACCCGGGTGTTGGATTCTGGCTAATCACACCCAGTGATGAATTTAAATCTGGTGGACCTCACAAACAGAACCTTACTTCTCACGTGGGCCCCACCACCCTTTCTGTAAGTCCCCTTTTTTTCTAATATATAAATCATATAATAAAGGGCAAATTACACTGAACCCTTGAGGTTTAGACAAGTTACACTTATATGGATAAATTTCTTTATTATACACTAACACCCCCAAAATTTAAATTTGACTTTAAAAATACCAAAATGCCCCTAGTTATATTATTTTACACTTTATTTTTTTTAACCTTTTAATCAAACACTTTATAAACTTTAATAAAATAAAAAAATTAAATAAAAGATATGATTCATTAAATAAATGAATAGTCTTAAAAAAAATAAATAGTCTTAAAAAAATAAATAGTTTTAAAAATTAAATAAATAAATAGTTTAAAAAAATTAAATATATAAATATTTTAAAAAAAATTAAGTAAATAAATAATTTAAAACATTAAATAAAAAAAGTTTTAAAAAATCAAATAAATAAATAATTTAAAACATTAAATAAAAAAAGTTTTAAAAAATCAAATAAATAAATAGTTTTAAATAAATAAATAGTTTAAAAAATGAGTGAAAAAAATTTTTAAAATAATTTTTTTTAAGAATATCTATTAATAGGGAGAATATAAGCTCTAAATATCTAAGGAGTGTTGGGAACCTTGAAGCTTCTCTCACCATTATCTTTACAGTAAAAGTTTAGATATTTAGAGTTTTTCTTGTCCCTATTAATGAATATCCTTAAAAAATTTAATGTTTTTAAGTTTTTCACTTATTTATTTATATTTTAAATTTATTTATTTTTTAAAACTAATTATTTATTTTATTTTTTAAAACTATTTTTTTTAACTATTCATTTATTTATTTTTTTAAAATTATTTATTTATTCAAAATATTTATTTATTTAATTAAAAAAACTATTTATTTATTTAATGAATCATATCTTTTATTTATTTTTTTTATTTTATTAAAGTTTATAAGGTGTTTGATTAAAAGGTAAAATAAATAAAGTGTAAAATAATATAACTAAGGGCATTTTAGGTATTTTTAAAGTCAAATTTAAATTTTGGGGGTGTTAGTGTATAATAAAGAAACGTATCCATCTAAGTGTAATTTATCTAAACCTCAAGGGTTCAGTGTAATTTGCCCTATAATAAATAGTAATAATATTAAACTTAATTAATTATGATAAAAAAGTGTATTATTATATACGAACAGGTGTTTCTAAGTGCACATTATTCGGGAGAAGATCTGGTGCCCAAGTTCAATGCAGGTGAGCAATGGAAGAAAGTTTTCGGCCCAGTGTTTATGTACTGTAATTCTTCATTTCTTGGAGAAGATCCACTTAATTTGCTTTGGGACGATGCTAAACAGCAGGTTAATTCATTTCCATGTACAAATTTTTTTATAAAAATAAAATAAATTCAATTTAATGCAAAATTAATATTATCATTTACAATACAAACATCTAGTACTGTACGTACTTGTTGATGAACAAGAACTAATGCATGCAAATTGATGGTTCAGATGATTACTGAAGTTCAAAGCTGGCCTTACAGTTTTCCAGCTTCCGAGGATTTTCCAAAGTCGGACCAACGGGGTAACGTTAGCGGCAGATTATTAGTCCGAGACAAGTAAGCATATGAAAACACTCCTAATTAAATTCCACTTAAAACAAAACCCTAGACTTTTGACATGTAATTTGATCGAGTTTGCATTTGTTTAATGAAGTAACTGATATATATATATATATATATATATATATATATATATATATATATATGATCGAACTTTGAAATTTGTAGGTACGTTAGTGATGATTGTATATCAGCAAATGAAGCTTTTGTTGGTTTAGCTCCTCAAGGTGATGTTGGATCTTGGCAAAGAGAATGCAAGGTCATTTCACTTTACTTATATTCCTTTCCTCTTTTTTTTTCTTCCTCAATTTTATGACTAGTGTCAGCAGATTTCAGATGCGGGATCATCCCGCATGTTTTTCGTGCAAGATGGGATTCTATCTAAATATTTATGACTATATAAGCGAATTATAAATATCACGCTATTTACAAGTTGCAAGTTAAATCTTAATAGGACTACCAATTTTGGAGTAGAGCAGACCAAAATGGCTATTTTTCCATAAATTACATACACACTGGTGACTACAACCTTTTCGCATGGGTTCCTGGATTCATCGGAGATTATAAATATGACACCGTAGTTAACATATCTCCAGGTACTGTCTTCTCATCAATTTGTACATGCATGTAATATATATCATATTTCTGTTACTTGTTAAAACATTTTATAAATGGTACTTAATTAATATTGTAACAAATAAACCTGATCATACAGGTTGTGACATTGATATGGGTGATATTGTTTACGAGCCTCCAAGAAATGGACCCACATTGTGGGAAATAGGCGTTCCAGATCGTTCGGCTGTAGAATTCTATGTTCCTGATCCTAATCCAAAGTATATTAATAATCTTTATGTCAATCACCCTGATAGGTTAGCTCTCCGATCTTTCTTTACAGCTTAAAGAATTGACAAGTCTCTCTTTAAAACCAAAGATAAATTTACAATTGCAAATTAAATTGTAGATTAATAAATTTATATTCTTTCAATTGCAGGTTTAGGCAATACGGATTGTGGGAAAGATATGCAGAATTATATCCTGATGGAGACTTAGTTTACACAGTTGGCACTAGTGACTATACTAAAGATTGGTTCTTCGTTCAGGCTACCAGGTGCATATATATATATATATATATATATATATATATATATATATATATTTATATATATGCCCCCATATTTCCAGCATTTGTTTTGCTTCATCAAATAGTCAATCACTTTCTTCTTAACTGTTGAAATTAATTGATTAACTCTTTAACAATCACTCCTTGCACCAATAATCACTTGAACTATTTTCTTCTACTATGATCACTTTAAACTAGATTCCTCGGAGGGTTTTCTTTTATATAGACTTGGATATAGTTAAACAAGGATGAAGCCGAAAATTAGGGGGACTAAAGTGAAAAGGATTTAAAATTTAGTAATAATTCTATAGTTATAAGGGTAATTTTTAGAGAGGTTAATTGGATATATTTTTTTTGAACCTAAGACATTGTCCGACTGAATAAGCCTTAACTAAATATTAACGATTTAAAAATGTTACTAATTCTAGCATGACCCACCAACTTATACTTTGCATATATTTCAGGAAGAAAGACAATGCGTATCAAGGGACAACATGGCAAATCAAATTTACACTCGACAGTGTGGATCAAAGCAATACCTATAAATTGCGAGTGGCAATTGCATCTGCAACTTTTTCTGAATTACAGGTACACATAAAATGTCAATATTAAACACAATATAATACATTGATTTCAAATTAATACACATTTTATACGATCCACTAAATTACTAACCAAGTGTGTGACGTTGTATTTAAAATTAGGTTCGAATTAACGATCCAAAAGCAAATCGACCCCTCTTTTCAAGTGGATTGATAGGGAGAGACAATTCAATTGCAAGGCATGGAATTCACGGGCTTTATTGGCTGTTCAATGTTGATGTACCTGCCTCTCGACTTGTTGCTGGCGATAACACTATCTTTTTCACACAACCACGAAGCACCAGCCCTTTCCAAGGGATCATGTATGATTATATTCGTTTTGAAGCTCCTCCTTCTTCATTTAATTCTAATTAAACAAAAAAATTCATTAACTTTTAAGTACTTGTTAATTTGTAGTGCAAAATACAAGTGGCAATTTATTCGAGGGCAATCGAAATGTTTATTCATACACGTGTGTGTGTTTTGCCTTTATCTTTTTAATGTTTCATTCGAAGGTGATTATATTTGTTTCACGGAATTATTTAAAGAATAGTTGACAAAATAGGTAATTTAGAGCAATTTAGACATTTTATAGTGTTTGACCGGTCAATGATTAGGCCAGAGGTTTATCCACAATTTCACCTATAAGTGAGAGTATTTTTTTCTAAGGGGGTGCAATACGAGAACTTTCCTCAAGGTCACCCATTCTAACACTGCTCTCACCCAAACACGTTGAAAGTATCTTATTTCAAGCAAAGTTTGTCGGTTCTCTAGACTCCAACTCTATTGAGATTATGGCAATCCATAAAGTGCTCTCTCTTCCAATTCTGTGATTGTGAAATGTGATGTTGTCATTGTTAGTGATTCCAAGATGGTGGTTTGGTGGTCCAACTCAAAGTCTGGTGTTGGCAGTATCCAACACATCAATCCGGTTTATGATTGTTTGGTTGAGCAGAACTTTCCAGGAAAATGAAAAAGAAAGTGAAAAGAAAATCGTGAGAAAATTCTAGAGAACAACTAACTTTATCTCTTCTAGAATATTTTTATTATATTGGGTGTAATCTGATAAGTGTGAGCTAAGCTCAATTTATACAGGAAAATCATATTTACAAATCATGATGATCAAGACCGATAATCAGCTGACAGCGATACAAAAAGCTCTAACTAACTCTAGCTAACTTATAACCTTCACTAACATCCTCCCTCAAGCTCAAGGTGGCTCTGTCACTGTGAGCTTGCTTCTCAATAGCTGAAACCGAGGAGTAGATAAAGGTTTGGTAAAGATATCTGCAATTTGATCCAAGGAAGGCACATGGTTAATAATCAGCTCCTTTTGCAACACCTTGTCCCTTACAAAATATAAATACAATTCAATGTGTTTTGTCCTTGCATGTAGCACTGAGTTCGCTGACATTGCTATAGTGCTGAGGTTGTCACACCAAATTGTTGGTGTTTTATTTGAAACATATCTAATCTCATGAAGTAGAGATTGAATCCAAGTAATCTCAGCAGTGACTGCAGCAAGACTCCTATATTCAGCCTCTGTAGATGACCTTGACACAGTGTGTTGCTTCTTTGCACACCAAGTAATTAAATTTGTACCCAAGAAGACACAGTACCCTATTGTAGACTTCCTATCATCTGGATTAGTTGCCCAATCAGCATCAGAAAATCCTACCAAACCAAGCTGAGACGAAGCTAATTTAGGCTTAGTAAAATGCAAACCATAAGTGGATGTTTCTTTCAAGTACCTTAGTATTCTCTTGACTGCCTTCCAATGCTCATCAAGTGGAGATTGCATAAATTGACAAACCTTATTCACAGCATAAGCTATGTCGGGTCTAGTTACTGTCACATATTGTAAACCTCCAACTATGCTTCTGTAATCACTACCCTTGTCAAAAAGACTTCCCTTGTAAGCTGACAATTGACCAGCTGCGTTGGAGATCATAGGTGAGGGAAGACCTTTTGCTGCAATCATCCCAGCCTTCTTCAGTAGGTCACAAATATATTTATGTTGAGATAAATGAAAACCAGAGGCAAGATGCTTAACTTCAATTCCTAAGAAGTAATGCAGTTGTCCTAGATCTTTCAAGGCAAACATCTTGTTTAAATGAAGAACTAGAGCATCAATTTCCACATCATTATCACCTGTGACTATGATATCATCTACATAGACTAAGAGATAAATTGTTCCCTGTGTAGAAAATCGAAAAAATATAGAGTTGTCAGCTTTTGATGAAGCAAAACCAGACTGTTGGAGAGATTGCCTGAGTTTGTCAAACCATGCTCTTGGGGCTTGTTTAAGGCTATAGAGAGCTTTGTGAAGTTTGCACACATGAAGAGGATTGGTGATAGAAATAAAACCTGGAGGTTGACACATATAAACATCCTCTTCTATCACTCCATTAAGGAATGCATTATTCACATCCAATTGCCTCAAACTCCAACCTTTAGACACAACAATTGAGAGTATTATTCGAATAGTAGTTGGTTTTACAACTGGACTAAAAGTCTCAGTGTAATCAAAATCTGCCACATGATTGAATCCCTAGGCAACTAATCTTGCCTTATACTTCAAAATGGAGCCATCAGAATTTCTTTTTATTCTAAAAACCCATTTACACCCTATCACCCGTCTGTCAAGAGGTTTATTCACAAGACTCCAAGTCTGATTTCTCATTAGTGCTTCAAACTCTTCAGTCATGGCAGCACACAACTTTGAATTGCTTAATGCCTCTTGAATTGTACTGGGTTCCTTTTCTTCTACTGCTGCAACTAAAGCTTTAGGTCTATAAATACCATTTTTTGCTCTTGTAATCATAGGATGATTATTGGTAGGCTGTTGTAGAGGCACTGAAGAGTTAGATGTAGAGGAGACAAGAGGTTGAACTTCATTATTTAATGATGATGCAACATTTGTAGATGGTGCTAATGAAGACTCAGTTGAAGGCACTTGTATATGATCATGAATTTGTTCTTGCGTAGTACATGAAGGAACAGACTGCGGAGAGATATGATGCATCACTGGTTGCCACTTTAAGGTGATAGGTGACTGAAAATTTTAAGATATAGACTTTGAAGACTGAGGTTTGCTAAACATAGGATCAGATACAAATGGAAAAGCTGACTCATTAAACACTACATGCCTTGTAATGTAGATTTTGCCCGTAGAAGAGAGACATTTGTAACCCTTGTGTTTAGTACTGTAGCCAAGAAAGACACAAGGTAAACTTCTATATTGAAGCTTAAACTGATTGTAAGGCCTGATGTAAGGATAACACATACAACCAAATACTTTTAGACTTGAGTAATCAGGATCAGTGTGATATAACTTTTGAAAGGGAACTTGTCCTCCAAGCACAGATGATGGCATTCTATTTATCAAATAAACTGCAGCAAGAAAAGCTTCATCCCAATACAGCATAGGCAATGAGGCTTGTGCAAGCAAAGTCAATCCTGTTTCCACAAGATGCCTATGTTTCTTTTCTATAAGTCCATTTTGCTCATGAACATATGGACAACTATGCCTAAACACAATTCCACTTGTTTGAAGATCTGCTGTCAAAACCAGAAACTCTTTACCACAGTCGGATTGCAATATTTTGATCTTACTATCAAACTGCAGCTCAACTTGAGCTTTGAATAGCAGAAAAGCTTGCCTAACTTCACTTTTAGATTTGAGTAAGCAGATCCAAGTATAACGTGTACATGCATCCATCAAGCTAAGGTAATATTTATATCCTTTAAAAGAAGCAATGGGTGCTGGCCCCCATACATCAGCAACAATAAGAGTAAGAGGTGTTTTATACATAGTTTTGGAAGAATGAAAAGAAAGTTTATGAGATTTTCCTAATTGACAAGCATGACAAAAGAATGAATCATTTGAAGGGAAAGAAATATTATTTTTATTCAGAATTTGTTTTACAACTATGGAGGAAGGGTGTCCCAACCTCCTGTGCCATAACAACAATGTAGAGTTGGATTTTTCATCACTCACAGTTGCTGTATGTACATAATGATGACACTTATTTTGAGGAAAATGTACAGAACAATTTTGTTGAGAAAAAGCAGAGGATGATGAAACACTTGATGAATGTCTTGATGATGATCCAAGAGGAAGATCAAACACATACAATCCATTCTTAAGCATTCCTTGAAGAAGAACATTCTTCGAATACTAATCCTTCACGAGACAAACACTAGGATGAAATTCAAGAAAGACATTATTATCTCTAACAAATTTAGACACACTTAGAAGATTTTTTGTAATATGAGGAATATGAAGTATATTCTTAAGTAAAAATGTGTGTCTGTCATTAGTGAAAGAATTAGAACCTGTAGAGTGAATGTTTAGGCCAGCTCCATTCCCCATGTAAATCTTCTCTTTGCCTTGATAATCAACTCTGTTTGCAAGATTTCCAACATCTAGAGTACAGTGATTCGTAGCTCCACTATCAGGGTACCACATGGGATCAGCCACTATCTCAGGTGTGACCAACATTGCTGCCATCTGACCATTGTTCATTGCTGCAACATAAGCAGTGCTCTGTGTATTATAAGAAGACTGAGGCTGAGAGTACTGAGACTGAGAGTTTGGAGTTGTTTCCTGAAAGCTTTGATCAAATCGATAATAACATCTAGGTGCTGAGTGACCGAGCTTGTGACAGATTTGGCACTGCGGCCTATTGTTATTTCTTCCTCTACCTCTGCCACCTCTTCTACCACCATTGTTACCTTGACCTTGATAGTTTCCTCTACCATTGTTATAGTAACCCTGATTGTTACCCTGAAAATTTCCTCTTCCATAACTAGTGTTATTGTTATTTTTGAAATGATTAAAGCCTTGAGTGTTTGTGGCCATGTTCACAGTTAAAGATTCACTAGAGTGATGTTGATCAATGCGTGCCTCATGTGTCAACAACAAAGCATTGATGTCAGGAAGTGAGTAACAACCAGGCATGTAGGTTATAGGAATTACAAACGCATCATATTCTGGACCTAATCCTCCCAAAATGTAACCAACTTTATCATCTTCAGAAACTACACTACCACTATACATCAATGCATCAACATGACTCTTCTTTTTCATCAGGTAATCAGACATCGAAGAGTTACCTTTCTTTAGGGTTTGCAATTGAAGCTTCAATTGCATCATGTTAGCTCTAGATTTTGACGAAAAAAGTTTCTCAATCGTGCTCCATGCTTCACAAGCTGTAGAACATCCAACAAGCTGAGGCAAAATCTCTTGGTTGATTGACGATAGAATCCAACACAATAGGATTCGATCTTGTTGTTCCCAATCAAGAAACTCGCTATTATCAGTTCCATCTGAGTTCAATTGATTTTGTATTGAGATGTTGCTGATTGGATCAATGAACTTGTAAAGCCGATTTCCTTTGATCGCTGCGAGAACTTGTTGTCGCCATAAAAGAAAATTACTGTGATCTAATTTGACTGCAAGTTCAATCTTCAATGGTGTAAGAATCTTCAATTCATGTGCAGAGGAGAGAACATTCAGCAATCTTGTTGTTGAAGCGGAAGCAACGGTTTCGTGCTCTGATACATGTTTGGTTAAGCAGAACTTTCCAGGAAAATGAAAAAGAAAGTGAAAAGAAAATCGTGAGAAAATTCTAGAGAGCAACTAACTTTATCTCTTCTAGAATATTTTTATTATATTAGGTGTAATCTGATAAGTGTGAGCTAAGCTCAATTTATAATATTAGGTGTAATCTGATAAGTGTGATCAAGACCGATAATCAGCTGACAGCTGTACAAAAAGCTCTAACTAACTCTAGCTAACTTATAACCTTCACTAACAATGATATTAAGGAATTTTTACTGCAGCATCATAATTTCAAGGTCGTCTACAATTTGAGGACCTCCAATTCCTTAGCTAACTCGCTGGCTAAAATGGGCTCGAGTGGTAGCTAAAATGGGCTCGAGTTGTAGCTGCGATAGAATTATCTGGACTGACGGTTGATCCTTTCTGTCTCGCTTGGTTCGTGGTCTGGTGCAGTGTTTCTCGTCTTGGCCTCCAGGCTGGTTTGCTCCCTGCTCTTGCGGTTTTGTTTTGCGCACTTGTTCGGGTCGCTTTGTTTGTCCCTGTTTTGTTTTCTACGAACGTTTGTTTGTTGGCAGTCTTGCCATGTTTCTGCTTTCTTGCTGTTAAAAAAAATATATTTGAAATTAAATAAAATATAGAGACTTATTTGATCATTACCCTTAATTTAATTATGCGGTGTATATATATATATATATATATATATATATATATATGCAATATCCTTGGTTTAGTTGAAATTTGAAACTATCTTCAACCGTTGGATGCATCTAATGATAGAAAATTTTATTTCAAGTATCAAACTTTCTCATCATCACATGATTATCATATTGTTTTGTCTTTCTTTTATGTATAATGTTATTAGTAAAATCTGGAAGGATGACAAGTCAGCACGATTACCGGGATTCACAGAGTTAGAGATGACATGTCACCAAAAGTCAACTAAACTGAACCAGCCTGAGTTGACCAAGTATAACTTCGTAATATCTGGTTAGGGTTACCAAGATGGTCAGGTGGAAATAGCTTAACTAAGGTAATTAGATTGACCAAGTGAAGATGATTCGGTCGGGATTATTAAAATGGTTGGGTCAAGATCTCTGGTCGGGGAGAATGGAGTTTGGTCGGGTCTGATAGATGGTCGGCTGAGCGACACGTGGACAACTCTGATAGATGGTCGGCTGGGCGACACGTGGACAACATTGAACTCCTTGCAATCATGACTCAAATACATAGAGAAAGAGTGTTACTCAAATAAGGTGTCTCGAAACATACTTCAATAAGGAAATGAACTTCCTTAAAGGTATTAGGGTCCAGATTAGGTAAGAGGTCTCGTACGGAAACACACAGAACAGGAAAGAGGGTTACAATGACTCCAACAAGTTAGAGTCTCATTAAAACTCAATCTTTCCTTACGTGTGTATCAAGAATTATGGTTATATACATGTATAAATAGACTCTAGTAGTGTAATTGTGAGAGTTAGTGAAAACTTTACACAATGAGAGAACAAGAGTGTGTAATTATTAACTCATAGTGAATTTTCTTTCTCGCCGTCATCGGCAACTGTGGACGTTTCCCCAACTTGGGGTTTTACCACGTAAAATTGTGTGTCTGCATGCTCTGTTCTTTTCATTCTATTATTGGCGAATTACGATAACTTGTTAGACTCGTGATCTATTTTACGTAGTCCCAAAAACTACCGTCAACATATAGTTATGAACTTTATTGATAAACAATTTTTTTAAAAAAAATATATAGTTGTAGATATCAATAATTTTTTTAAGATAGTCGTAAATATCAATAAGTTTTTTTCTTTTAAGATAGATGTATAAATGCGATAATTCCAGATTGAAAATCTCTTGATCCCATATACAATTCGGTTCCACATATTCTCTTTCATAAGACTCTCTTATTCTAGATATTTCTAAAAGTAAATTGAACCATCATTGATTCGAAAAATAATATGATTTTTTTTATATAAATTGTGTAGGATAATAATTTAAGAGTGTTTATAACTAATATGTATTAAAATGAATATATTGATTTCAATGAGGGTACTATTGTCCTTAGGATGAGTGCTTATAGTAATATTTATTTTTTAAATTTTAGACATTAGTGTACTAATAAGTTTTATGGGTGTCAATATCCGCACTCATATATTTCCCTTTAAAAAACACACACACACACATATATATATATATATATATATATATATATATATATATTTCCTAAAACAAATAAAACCTACTAAAAGAGGAAAACAAAAATAGAAATTCTATCTAGAAGAAGAAAAAGGAAAATAATCAAAATATAAAATATATTTTCCAAAATCAAATGTGTCCAACATCACATATTTTGACTGGAGTTGGCAATGGCATCAACTTATCTATCGCCATTTAACTCATAATATATTTATTTTTATTGCGCATTTAATAATGGAGAATAACGGAAAATGAAAATTTAATTTAATTTGTGATATTTACTAAAAATAGTGGGAATTAAGTTATGGGTGTAGATATTACCACTCATAAAAATGATTTACACACCCATATTTTATTAAGATAGATGTTAACAATCCCATAAATATCTTTCTACACTCCATTTTAAAATTTTTAATTATATGACAATTTTTCTTAATTAAAATTACTAATAAATACCCCCCCAAAAAAAATCTAAATACACTACAGAGCTAGACTCTAATATAGGGATGGACGTGAGGGCCCAATGGGGTGGGGGTGAGGGCCCAATGGGGAGGGGGAGGGTCCCCTCACCCCACCCTCATTCCTCAACCCTTCCCTCACCACCTCCCCTTAAACCCATTTAGGGAGACTGAGGGTGGGGGCATTTTGGGGGTAGGTTCCCCTCCCCCCCTGCATTTCCTAAATTTATTTCCATTTTCAATTTGTAATCTGAAAATCGAAATTTAAAATTTGGAATCCGGTCATTTCAATCTATAGTTTGATCTTGTTGAAATATTCAATCTAAAAAGTAATCAAAATATTATTTATAAAATATATAATTTGTTTAAAGAATTCCAAAATAAATACTAATATTTCAAATTTAAAATTTACATTTTCAATCAATACTCTGTACTAAGTACTAACTAGTAACTACTAACTTAGGTTAATATTATAAAAAAAATTTGAATCGTTAAAACTTTATATATAAATTAAAATTATATATATATATATATATATATATATATGGAGGAAATGGGGAAATGGGTTTGAGGGAGGGTTCCCCCACCACCTCCCCCATTTATAAAATGGGGACCCATCCGCACTCTAATATTGCCACCACCTACGATAAACACTTAATTTTTTTTTTCTTACAGTAAAAAACACAAACTTTTGTTGACGGGAACACACCTCCAACTCCTATTGCAACCCACTCTTTTTCTCGCCCTTCTCTACCTCAACAATCCCTGAAAGCTCTCCATGTCCCCACTACCACTTGTCACTCTCTCCATGAACCAAATTGTTGTTTTTTTATTTACTCTTCGCTAATTTTTTGTTTTCAAATTACAGGATTTCTAACTACCCAAAACTTTTAATGGGGGTTTATCATTTTTTTTATTCAATACTAATTTTTGTTACTTTTTTTGTGGATTTAGGGCTTCAGTCTTCGATTTTCAATCCACCCAGCATCAAAACCTCTTATTTCATTCACCAATCACCATTATGCTGACGTAGATTTATCATGGTTCAACATTTAATTAAAAAAAGAGTTGTGTTAGTGGCACACCCCCTACTGATCTATTTATGTCCCACTTTTTAAAATTTTGATTTAATTAAATAAAATTAAATGCTTTTATTAATTTTTTTGATTTATTTCTAAAACTACCCATTTTACTTATTTTTCAAGCTTAATATATACCATAAATGATTTCTTTATCTCTGATATCTGTATCTGTACATCTCTCTCACCTCCATTGATTGATTTTTTTTCTTCTTATTTCTTTTATTTTTTAGTTTTTTTTTCTTCTTATTTCATGGTGGAAAGAAAAAAATAAAAAATAACATGGTATTTCAGCACAACGACAGCTTGATATCATTCTAAAGAAAAATTAAACTTCAAATTTATTTTCAGAGAATGAATTGTTTCCAGATGCTTACTATCATTGTCAGACAATTTTTGTTTTATGTTATTCTCAGATAATTCTTCCAGATGCTTGATATCGTTCTTAGACAATTCTTCTATATTCTTGACATCGTTTCCAAACTTTTCCATAATATTCTATGTGTGTAAGAAGCAGATTATAGGGTTTAAGAGTTTTTTTTTTTTGAAGAAACAGATTACTGACTTTTTTTTTTTTGGAAAAGGAATATGAGGTTTTAATAGATTTACTTTGTAGAAGATTTATTTCCTTAAATTGCATGTCTCTTTAAGTAATTTTGATAAAGGAAAAAAATATATTATATAATTAAAAAAGTGGGGCATAAATAGATCGGTAGGGGGTGTGCCAATAGCATCACTCTTAAAAAAAATGAATTTGAAACAAATTGATTTTAAAAAAAATTAGGTTTTTATGGAGTATTTTCCAAAAAGGAGTGTCAAAAGTAAAAAAAGGATAATTTTGGAAAAAAAAAATGGAGTGTTTTTAGAATTTTTTTTAAATTTAAGCTTTTAAAATGAAATGTATTTAGAAAAGGATTGTGAAAAGAACATTTTGAATGGTAAGTAGAAAATCTCTTTTATTAAAAAAATTATTTACAAAAATATCCCAATACATATTGACCAATATGGACAAATTATTTTAATTAAAAACTAAATTTAATATTATGTACACCCATTATTTACACTGATCACATCTTCAACTAAATTAAATTCTTTTTTTTAAAAGAAACAAATAAATGAATTATAAAAGCTTATGATAAACCCTAATTTTTTTTAACAAAAGAAATAAGAACATGCGTTGCATTGACAAGAAAAAATGGTAAGAAATCGTGATTGATTGGAAGCCGGCAACCGATTTGAGGCAAGTTCACTTCAAAAATAACATAATACAAGAAGCTCCAATTGATTTTTATCGTAAGCCTTCTCCAAATCAATCTTGATGGTCATCTGTGCACAATTTTTTTTTTTGTTGACAGAAACTTCTCCCTTTTTTGTGCAGGGGCTCATCTAACATTTAAACACTCAAATAGTGCTGTAAAAGGGGGCCGGCCTGGCCCACATCGGCACGGCCCCCAGGCCCGTTTTCCTAAATGGGGGCCCGGCACGGCCCTTCCGTGCCGTGCCGCGTGCCGTGCCGTGCCGGCCCGTGGGCCAATTTGGCGGGCCAAATGGGCCGGCCCACATTTTTTTTTAAAAAATTTTTTTTATATATTATTATTTTTGTATAATAAAAAAAATGTTTATAATAAATTAATAATAGATTATAGATACATTTTTTATTTTATTTAATGAATTAATTCAAAAAATAAATAAAGATAAAACATGAAAGAAAAAAAAAGTAGATAAAAATATGAAATGAAGAATTCTTTATTTATTTCGGACTTTCAGTATTACATATTTACATGATTGCCTCATTAAAAACCTTACCAAGAAAACCCAGTGGGATAAAAACTTGGTAAGGGAAAAAGAGTGCAATCGTATTACAAGTAAATGTACATGTACAACCTAGTTCTGGACCTGGTTACTGGCGGAACCCTCATCGACATATAAATTGGAGAAATTTTGAATAAATTGTTCATCTACCGTTTCATTTTGCATCCTCTTTCGAGCATGCTCCCAATCCCGAATGCATATTAATACTTCCACCATCTCTGGAGTCAAACAATTTCTTCTTGGTTCAATAATTCGTCCACTCGTGCTGAATGCCTGTTCTGAAGACACAGTGAACACGGGGATAACCAGTATGTCACGTGCTAAGTGTGACAAGACCGGATACCTGTAGCTATAGGTCTTCCACCATAACAACAGATCAAAATTCTCCGTGTTTTCGTCGGCATCAAACTGTGCTTCAAGGAACCTATTCAGTTCGGCACCAGAAGATGCAGCAGATCGTGTAGTTGAAGAAGAAGAACTTGCTGATTTGTCTTTTTTTCCGGCGTTTGAGAATGCTCCAACTTGTCGGCAACGGTTGTCTGTCCGGTTCTGGTGATGGTTCCGTGTGAATGCCGCCAAACCTGCGCTCATAAATACTAAAAACTTCGAACAACTTGTTTCGAATGTCAGTAATCTGTTCGGAATAATCTATTGACAATTTATTACCAGTAAACTCAAGCAAATATTCTAAACCAGCTAATTTAATTCTAGGATCTACTATAACACCTAAGGCATAAAAGAAAGGCATTTCAGACCAGTATTTTTTAAACTTGGTCTCCATGGCAACAACTGCATCGCCAAGCAAGTCATCTTCCCTATAAGTGTTTAACATGTCAGACATTTCCACAATCTGATGGATTGCCTGGGAAGATGTGGGGTAGTAGACCCCAGAAAGGGTTACAGTGGCATTGTAAAAAACCTGTAAAAATTCAACAAAAATCTTTGCCACATACCAATCGTCTGGTGTCAGTGATTGAGCAGGTGGACAGCCACTTTCGGCCAATTTCATGTTATAAAAACCCGAAATAGTTGTATCATATTCCAAACAATTTTTTATTAAGTAAGTAGAGTTCCACCTTACCGGCATATCAGTTTGGAATCGTCGGGGTCGTAGACCGTTTAATGTACAGTGTCTGCCAAATTCTTGAAATCTTGGATTAGAGCTACCGATCCAAGAAATGGCATCTCTGATGCGTTCTATACGATTGCTTACTTTCTTCAAACCAGACTGTACAACTAAATTTATGATATGACATGCACAACGCTGGTGGAAGAAATAACCCCCAGCTTGCGGGATGTTTCTTTCAGTAACAATGCAATAGACTTAGTATTTGCCGATGCATTATCTAATGTAATAGAGATGATGCGATGAGTTATGTCATAAGTTTCTAAAACAGAAAGAATGACAGCAAAAATATTGTCTGCGGTATGTGCAAAATCCATAGGACGAAAACCAAGAATTTTTTTTTGTATCCTACATTCAGAGTCTAAATAGTGTCCTGTGACACATAAATAGTCCTGTTTGGAACATGCGTTCCAAATATCGGAAGTTAATACAATTGAGACAGTTAGATGCTGTAATTCAGCCGTCAAGTCATCTCGTTGGGTTTTAAACATTTTTATCAAATCGTTCCTAGTGGTGGTTCTAGAAACAATTTGCATTTGGGGGCAAAATGCAGATGTTATAAATTCTTGAAAAAAAACACAGTCACCGAAATTAATAGGTTGATCAGTTTGTGCAATGTACCATGCCAAACATTCTCTAGCATGTGCGGCGTCGTAATGCCACGTCGTAACCGACCCGTCTAGGTGCCGTTGCAGTTGTGTCTGGGTTGTATTGGGTACATGTACGTGTTTGGGCATGCATTTTTGCATATGTCTTCTCAAATGACCGGTTCCACCCTTAGTAGTGGTATAGTTCTTAGGACAAAACTTACATTTGGCTCTGGGGCCGACCGTACCGTCTGGAAGTGTCATTTCTACTACGTCAAAACACTGTCATACGTCTGATGTTAACCTCTTAGATTTGGTACGTGATGTCGGTGTGGCGCCGGAACCAGAAGGTCCCGCTCCGGTTTCTGCCGGTCCGGAGAGATCAAAATCATCGTTCAGCATGTTTAGACCGTCTGCAAAATAAGGATGGGTGGGATCCATTTCCTAAAAAAAAAAAAGTTTCGGTCATTAAAATTAACTCATACACATACAATGATTATTTTACTAAAAATATATATTAAAATTAACTCCTACACATAAAATGATTAATTTACTAAAACAATATATTAAAATTAACTCCTACACATAAAAATGATTTTTTTTACTAAAACAATATATTAAAATTAACTCCTACACATAAAATGATTATTTTACTAAAACAATATATTAAAATTAACTCCTATACATAACATGATTAATTTACTAAAAAAATATATTAAAATTAACTCCTACACATAAAAATGATTTTTTTTACTAAAACAATATATTAAAATTAACTCCTACACATAAAATGATTATTTTACTAAAACAATATATTAAAATTAACTCCTATACATAACATGATTAATTTACTAAAAAAATATATTAAAATTAACTCCTACACATAAAAATGATTTTTTTTTTACTAAAACAATATATTAAAATTAACTCCTACACATAAAATGATTATTTTACTAAAACAATATATTAAAATTAACTCCTATACATAACATGATTAATTTACTAAAACAATATATTAAAATTAACTCCTACACATAAAAATGATTTTTTTTTACTAAAACAATATATTAAAATTAACTCCTACACATAAAATGATTATTTTACTAAAACAATATATTAAAATTAACTCCTATACATAACATGATTAATTTACTAAAACAATATATTAAAATTAACTCCTACACATAAAAATGATTTTTTTTTACTAAAACAATATATT
Source organism: Dipteronia sinensis (assembly GCA_033220585.1). Lineage (NCBI taxonomy): Eukaryota > Viridiplantae > Streptophyta > Magnoliopsida > Sapindales > Sapindaceae > Dipteronia > Dipteronia sinensis. Next base: position 83,746,056 of record CM065636.1, on the reverse strand, counting down.
AAAATTAACTCCTACACATAAAATGATTATTTTACTAAAACAATATATTAAAATTAACTCCTACACATAAAAATTATTAATTTACTAAAATAATATATTAAAATTAACTCCTACACATAAAATGATTATTTTACTAAAACAATATATTAAAATTAACTCCTACACATAAAAATTATTAATTTACTAAAACAAATATATTAAAATTAACTCTTACACATAAAATGATTTTTTTTAACTAAAACAATATATTAAAATGAACTCCTACACATAAAATGATTATGTTACAAACAAAATATATTAAAATTAACTACTACAAATAAAATGATTTTTTTACTAAAAAAATATATTAAAATTAACCCCTACACATAAAAATAATTTTTTTTACTAAAACAATATATTAAAATTAACTCCTACACATAAAATGATTAATTTACTACAAATAAAAATAAAAATTAACCTCTACACATAAAAATGATAAATTTACTAAATAAATAAAATTAATAACTGATATAAACATAAAATGATAAATTTACTAACTAAACAAACATATTAAATTTAAAATATAACACTTAAATAAAAATGTACCTTTGAAGTTTGAACTTTGGTGTCTTGGTGGAGAGATTAGAGAATAATAGTAAATTACTAATAAAATATTATAATAGTATATTAGTAGTGTAGAATAGTAGAGAGAGAGTAAGAATGAAATTAAGAATAATTGAAATTGTATAGAGAGTTTGAGAATGGAGAGATTGAGAGAATTAGAGAAAGTGAATGAAAAGTGGAATGTGTGGGAGTATTTATAGAAAAATTAGAAAAGTGGGTAAAAATATAAAACACAAGAGTTGAGGGGGCAAATTGTAATTTTTATTGTTTTTTTAAAAACATAACCGTTGGCTGACGTCATCCATGACGTCAGCCAACGGTTATTTTTTTTAAAAAAAACAATAAAAATATACTTAAATTTTAAAAAAAAATAAATAAATAATTCCGCGGGCCCAACGGTCGGCACGCCGTGCCGGCCCGGCGTGCCGACCGTTGGGCTTGGCACGCCGTGCCTGGAATCTTGACCCGGCACGGGCCAAGAATGGGGGCCGTGCCAGGCACGGCCCGCCATCCTTGGCAGGCCGGCCGGACCGGGCCCTCCAGGCCCGGCCCATATTTACAGCACTACACTCAAATAAATCATAAAAAGAAAGAAGCATATATAAACAAACAATAAATAAGACTGTTTATCAAAACTGATGGATTCAGTTCCTCTAAGTATTATGTTTTTTTTTTAATTGGGTGTGTTAATAATTTAAAAGAGTTTATATATAAAATGTATTAAAATGAATATATTCATTTCAATAAGGGTATTATTGACATTAGGATGAGTGTTTATAGTAATGGTTTAATTTTAAATTCTAGACATGGGTGTACTTATAAATATGAATGTGTAAATCATTTTTATAGGTGACAATATTCATAGATACACAAATTATGAATTAAATTCTCAAAAATAATAATAATTTCCTGCTCCCATCCAAGAAAATATTTTCTTGATTTCCTTTAATTTACTTTTGATTCCCGATAAATAAATATTTGGAAATGGTGTTTAAGAGAAATAATAATATCACTAATACATACCATAAATGGTGTAGATATGCATGTGAAATATTTCTCATGAGGAAATATAATATGACTGGATGCACTATTAATTTTAAAGACTCAAATCAGCTGTCCAAAAATGGTGTCCCAATTTGTGTCTAACCAACCAAATTGAGACATGTGTCTACATTAATTTTTTTTTTCAACTTCTTCCATAAATGTAAACACATGTCCCAATTTGGTTGGTTAGATATAAATTGGGACACCATTTTTGGACAACTGATTTCAGTAAGTAATGGCTATATTTTGTTTGATATCAGTGATCACAATAAATGCCCACATTCACTGTAATAATAATTGTTATTTGTTGTTGTAAATAAGATTGTGAATATCTGATCAGTGATGACAATATCAATCATTCTTTCATCTATCTCAAAGAATCAATAGTGAATAACTGAATATAGATCTCAAATCATTTCATGTTGTATTCAAATATTCAAATAGTATATATACTTTGATTGTTTCATTTTCTCAATTATATATCCATCACAAAAAAATCAAGAATCCATAATTCCATTGAAGATTGAAAGAGACCATATGTGTTCTCTCCATGTTCTTTTTCTGATCTCTCTACAATGGCTTCTTATTCTACCCTTGTCATCTCTAGGGTTGCAACTGCATATTCAAGATAAGCATGTAAAGATTTATTTATCAATAATGCTACTTTGTTCAAATTTGGTGTCCAAATCTAGTGCCCAAATGATGTGGTATCTTTGAAATCCATTCATTTAAATTGTATTAGATTTGTATGATTTAATTTAATGGATTACAGTGTTGCCACTTCATTTGGGTACCAAATTTGGACAAAGTAGCATTACTCTTTATTTATTGATTGCATGCAAATTTATAATTTTTTTTCATATGATGTTTAATTAATTTTGTTTTTGATTAATTTTCATGAATGATGTATATGATAATTATTAATGCAGGTGGTAATGGAGAATGGCATAGTTAATGTGACGATATCTAATCCACAGGGCATGGTCACTGGAATACGATTTAATGGCATCGACAACTTGCTTGAAGTTCGTAAAAAAGAATCCGATAGAGGGTATATAATACATATTATTTTCCTTATCACAAATGTCTTTGTAGGGTGTATTAATTAATTTGAAATTGTTTTCGGGTACACATTATTTTAGTGAAAATATATAGTTTTGCAAAAATCATTTGTATCTTTTAACTTAAAAACTATTTTCCCCAAAAAAATTTAATGCTTTTGATATTGCATCTATTATGTGTAATGCTTAGCGTGTATGCATATGCATGTGGGGTGCTTGAGTCAGTTAGAAGGTGAAGGCTTAGTCTAGTTCAGTTAGTGGTCAAAAGGCTGTTGCCGTTAGATAAGAACCCACTTAGTAGTAGCGGTATTAGTGGTAGCTGATTTCCCTATTTTCTTGTTTAGAGGTTTAGTTGTTAGCTTTGCAAGTTGTTATCAGAAGCTTATAAATTGGCTATGTAACATTCAAATAAAGATCACGAATTCACGATATTATGCAAACAAAATTCCTTCTATCTCTTTACATGATAATCACTGCAAAAGGGATTATCAGGCCTGATATATAATATAGAATTCTGTACATTTTTTAACACGACAACTTTTATATATATATATATATGATAGAAACTTTTTTCCTCGATGCGTACAGATAAATATATATCAGTGTCTTGACCATTAGATTCAATTGTTTTAATTCAGTTTATATGCATTTGTCAGTGTTTATTAATAATTTATTGTCCATATATAATATACTAATGTATTTTATATCAGGATATACAAAAAAGAAAAAGACGGTAAATATCGGATCGAATTAACATTTAAATTTATAAATACTTTAAAATAATGACGTACATTATTTTAGATTGTTTTATTCACCGACCAACATGTGCCCTAATTGAAAAGGCAATACTTTTTGGGGAAAAAAAACCCCTTTCAAACGTGTTTCAATTGCTTCATAAAATAGTTAAAAGTATTTTTGTATGAATTGTTTTCATTTTATTTAGAATGCAAAATGTATAAAAATATTAATTATCTTTGTGAAAATGTTGTAGTTATTGGGACCTGGTATGGAAGGGGGAAGGAAGTCAAGGAAAAAAAGGTCCATTGGACAGGTAATATATACACACGTACATACATATTAACTTTCTTTTTTCTTCAAATGAAAAATATGATTTGATCACAAAAGTCCATTCATATTTTCAACGGTTGAGATCATACCAATAGGTATATATATGGTGATGATGAATTTGATGATTTTGGTGACTTTAAAGGATTAAAACAACAAATATGACAGTAATTACACAAAATGAGGAGCAGGTGGAGCTCTCATTTACCAGGATGTGGGATTCCTCTCTGAAAGGAAAAGTTGTTCCCATGAAGTTTGACAAAAGGTTTTATATATAATATCATTTATTGATTTAATTAATTTGCTATTAATATAATCAATGAGAGTTTTAATTAATAATTAATTTATTTTTATTTTCAGATTTATAATGCGTAAAGGTTCATCAGGCTTGTATATCTATGCTATTTATGAGCGATTAGAGGGGTGGCCTGCCGTCGATGTTGGTAATATCAGGGTTGCCTTCAAGCTCAACAAAGACAAGTATATCAACTTCCCCAACTTTTTTATTTTTATCTTTTGTTTTTCCTTTAAAAGTAAAATTTGAAAATGGGGCGATAAAATTGAGTGAAAAAAACAAAGTTTACAAAACAATAATAATAATCACCGCTGCACTGATTATGACTAAATGATAAAAGTTTTCATTCAATCTCGTAATGTAAAATTGGAAAGGTTTCGCTATATGGCGGTAGCGGAGAATAGGAAGAGAGAGATGCCGCTACCTGACGACAGGTTAAGCAACAGGAGCCAAACGTTGGCATACCCAGAAGCTGTTTTGCTTGTGAATCCAATCGAGCCCCAGTTCAAAGGAGAGGTTGATGACAAGTACCAGTACACTTGTGACTCCAAAGATGCTATCCTCCATGGCTGGATCTCCACCTCTTCCTCTGACCCACCTACTGGTTTCTGGCAAATCACACCTTCCAACGAGTTTCGATCTGCTGGACCCACTAAACAATACATGACCTCACATGTCGGCCCCACTTCCCTCACTGTACGCACGCTCGCTTTTCTTCTTTTTAATTTTCTTTAATTAACAAATTGGTCTAATTTTACCATTAAAAATGAGATTCAAATAAACTATTTAAAATCGGTGTCCTTAACTAACTAAATTGGAATATGTGTTTATATTTAAAATTTATTTTTCAATTTCTTCCATAAATATATATACAAATCTCAATTTGGTTGGTTAGACACAATTTGAAACACCATTTTTTAACGGCTAATTTGAGTAATAAAAAAACACAAACAAATTGGTTTAAATAAATGGGGAAACTTTAATTTAGTCCCTTATGTTTAAGGAAACTTCACCATTTTATTAATCTTTCCGTGTTTTGCTCTTGAGGTCCCTAAATTATCCAAAATAACTCAATTTGATCCATCCGTTGGTCGGTCATTGTTGATTGCCCGTTAGTTTTTTTTTTTTGAATTATTACAATAATTCAGGGTTTGGGGATGGGGAGAGACTCGAACCCACAGACCTCCATTGTCCGTTAGTCAAACAAAACGATTCGATAATTTTGTTATAATTTGTTTTTTTGAAAAGAATTTTGTTATACTTTATTACCCTCAAGTCGTTAAGTTTAACTAACGATTGGTTCACGGATACCAAAATGGAAAGATGAGTAAAACGGTGACTTTTCCCGAAACATTGGAATCATATTTTTAAAAGTGATTATAGAATAATCTATTTCAGAATTTAATGAATATTTTAAAATATCATTATTATCAATATAAAATCAAGCTAAAATCATTTACATATCTTATTTCATCATAAAATTAAATATTCTCCATAAATATTGATTTGATTTATAAAATCTTTTAAAAATATTTTTATTGTTCTTATGAGTTTTTGTTCTAATTTAAATATTGTACTTAAATATTGATTTAGTATATATATAATTAATAAAAAAAATGAAGTAAAGTTCTAAAATAATGTTTATTTTAGTTATTGTCAGCACTTTTGTAATAAAATTAGCAAATATATGTATATACAATAGTTATAAAAGACAGCTGGTTATTCCTTCAGCACATCCAAAAGTGATTATAATAAAAGTTACAGCAATACCAAACTGGTCTGAAAACTAATTTGAAATTTCCCCTAATTAAATTAACTTTTTTTAAAGCCCTAATAAATTTAACTTTAAATAGTTAAAAAAAAAAATCTTTGATGATTACAATGTTATTCAACAGATAATGCATAGCACCCACTATGCGGGATCGGATTTGATTATGAATTTTGGTAGTGGAGAGCCATGGAAGAAAGTTTTTGGCCCAGTTTTTGTTTATGTTAATTCTCTGTCAAATGGAGGTGATGGTGATCCAAAACAGAAGCTCTGGGAGGACGCTAACAAACAGGTTTTCATTTTTTGATAAAATGAAGAAGCAAAGTTTTGATGTGAAAGGAATAACACAAAATTCCATTTTGTTTTCTTTAATTTAATCAGAAGGTGAAGGAAGTTCAGAGCTGGCCATACAGTTTCATAGCTTCAAAAGACTTTCCACCGTCCGATCAACGCGGCAGTATCAGCGGCAGATTAATGCTTCAGGATGGGTAACTTAATTTCAATTGCTTTTATCAGTAAAAATATATAAATAAATAATATCATTTCAAATTCAGTTTTGCTTGGGAATTATCGATTCCTTGCTTTTGTTTCAAATGTTTTTGAATCAAAGTTTTTAGTTCTGATAATTATGCTTATCTGTGTATGTTAATTAGTGATAAGAAAATCCCAGCAATCGGTGCTTATGTTGGAGTGGCACCACCAGGAGATGTTGGATCCTGGCAAACAGAATGCAAGGTATCTGTTTAATTTATCGGGTACAAACCCACCCTGGATGTAATTTTCACAAAGGATCTTTTGTCACGTACTCACATGTGACAATCGGTTTTGTAAAACTACAAAAGTGATCTCCCATGAGATATTGAAATAATGAATTCTTGTTATACAGTTATTATGTGACTGACTATTGACTAATGAATACTATATATATTTTTTAATATTAGAGTTATCAATTCTGGAGCAGAGCAAATGCAGATGGTTCCTTCTCAATCAACAATATACGAATCGGAAACTATAATCTTTATGCTTGGGTCCCTGGTTTCATTGGTGACTATAAATATGGTGTCCCAATTTGTGTCTAACCAACCAAATTGAGACATGTGTCTACATTAATTTTTTTTTTCAACTTCTTCCATAAATGTAAACACATGTCCCAATTTGGTTGGTTATATATAAATTGGGACACCATTTTTGGACAACTGATTTCAGTAAGTAATGGCTATATTTTGTTTGATATTAGTGATCACAATAAATGCCCACATTCACTGTAATAATAATTGTTATTTGTTGTTGTAAATAAGATTGTGAATATCTGATCAGTGATGACAATATCAATCATTCTTTCATCTATCTCAAAGAATCAATAGTGAATAACTGAATATAGATCTCAAATCATTTCATGTTGTATTCAAATATTCAAATAGTATATATACTTTGATTGTTTCATTTTCTCAATTATATATCCATCACAAAAAAATCAAGAATCCATAATTCCATTGAAGATTGAAAGAGACCATATGTGTTCTCTCCATGTTCTTTTTCTGATCTCTCTACAATGGCTTCTTATTCTACCCTTGTCATCTCTAGGGTTGCAACTGCATATTCAAGATAAGCATGTAAAGATTTATTTATCAATAATGCTACTTTGTTCAAATTTGGTGTCCAAATCTAGTGCCCAAATGATGTGGTATCTTTGAAATCCATTCATTTAAATTGTATTAGATTTGTATGATTTAATTTAATAGATTACAGTGTTGCCACTTCATTTGGGTACGAAATTTGGACAAAGTAGCATTACTCTTTATTTATTGATTGCATGCAAATTTATAATTTTTTTTCATATGATGTTTAATTAATTTTGTTTTTGATTAATTTTCATGAATGATGTATATGATAATTATTAATGCAGGTGGTAATGGAGAATGGCATAGTTAATGTGACGATATCTAATCCACAGGGCATGGTCACTGGAATACGATTTAATGGCATCGACAACTTGCTTGAAGTTCGTAAAAAAGAATCCGATAGAGGGTATATAATACATATTATTTTCCTTATCACAAATGTCTTTGTAGGGTGTATTAATTAATTTGAAATTGTTTTCGGGTACACATTATTTTAGTGAAAATATATAGTTTTGCAAAAATCATTTGTATCTTTTAACTTAAAAACTATTTTCCCCAAAAAAATTTAATGCTTTTGATATTGCATCTATTATGTGTAATGCTTAGCGTGTATGCATATGCATGTGGGGTGCTTGAGTCAGTTAGAAGGTGAAGGCTTAGTCTAGTTCAGTTAGTGGTCAAAAGGCTGTTGCCGTTAGATAAGAACCCACTTAGTAGTAGCGGTATTAGTGGTAGCTGATTTCCCTATTTTCTTGTTTAGAGGTTTAGTTGTTAGCTTTGCAAGTTGTTATCAGAAGCTTATAAATTGGCTATGTAACATTCAAATAAAGATCACGAATTCACGATATTATGCAAACAAAATTCCTTCTATCTCTTTACATGATAATCACTGCAAAAGGGATTATCAGGCCTGATATATAATATAGAATTCTGTACATTTTTTAACACGACAACTTTTATATATATATATATATGATAGAAACTTTTTTCCTCGATGCGTACAGATAAATATATATCAGTGTCTTGACCATTAGATTCAATTGTTTTAATTCAGTTTATATGCATTTGTCAGTGTTTATTAATAATTTATTGTCCATATATAATATACTAATGTATTTTATATCAGGATATACAAAAAAGAAAAAGACGGTAAATATCGGATCGAATTAACATTTAAATTTATAAATACTTTAAAATAATGACGTACATTATTTTAGATTGTTTTATTCACCGACCAACATGTGCCCTAATTGAAAAGGCAATACTTTTTGGGGAAAAAAAACCCCTTTCAAACGTGTTTCAATTGCTTCATAAAATAGTTAAAAGTATTTTTGTATGAATTGTTTTCATTTTATTTAGAATGCAAAATGTATAAAAATATTAATTATCTTTGTGAAAATGTTGTAGTTATTGGGACCTGGTATGGAAGGGGGAAGGAAGTCAAGGAAAAAAAGGTCCATTGGACAGGTAATATATACACACGTACATACATATTAACTTTCTTTTTTCTTCAAATGAAAAATATGATTTGATCACAAAAGTCCATTCATATTTTCAACGGTTGAGATCATACCAATAGGTATATATATGGTGATGATGAATTTGATGATTTTGGTGACTTTAAAGGATTAAAACAACAAATATGACAGTAATTACACAAAATGAGGAGCAGGTGGAGCTCTCATTTACCAGGATGTGGGATTCCTCTCTGAAAGGAAAAGTTGTTCCCATGAAGTTTGACAAAAGGTTTTATATATAATATCATTTATTGATTTAATTAATTTGCTATTAATATAATCAATGAGAGTTTTAATTAATAATTAATTTATTTTTATTTTCAGATTTATAATGCGTAAAGGTTCATCAGGCTTGTATATCTATGCTATTTATGAGCGATTAGAGGGGTGGCCTGCCGTCGATGTTGGTAATATCAGGGTTGCCTTCAAGCTCAACAAAGACAAGTATATCAACTTCCCCAACTTTTTTATTTTTATCTTTTGTTTTTCCTTTAAAAGTAAAATTTGAAAATGGGGCGATAAAATTGAGTGAAAAAAACAAAGTTTACAAAACAATAATAATAATCACCGCTGCACTGATTATGACTAAATGATAAAAGTTTTCATTCAATCTCGTAATGTAAAATTGGAAAGGTTTCGCTATATGGCGGTAGCGGAGAATAGGAAGAGAGAGATGCCGCTACCTGACGACAGGTTAAGCAACAGGAGCCAAACGTTGGCATACCCAGAAGCTGTTTTGCTTGTGAATCCAATCGAGCCCCAGTTCAAAGGAGAGGTTGATGACAAGTACCAGTACACTTGTGACTCCAAAGATGCTATCCTCCATGGCTGGATCTCCACCTCTTCCTCTGACCCACCTACTGGTTTCTGGCAAATCACACCTTCCAACGAGTTTCGATCTGCTGGACCCACTAAACAATACATGACCTCACATGTCGGCCCCACTTCCCTCACTGTACGCACGCTCGCTTTTCTTCTTTTTAATTTTCTTTAATTAACAAATTGGTCTAATTTTACCATTAAAAATGAGATTCAAATAAACTATTTAAAATTGGTGTCCTTAACTAACTAAATTGGAATATGTGTTTATATTTAAAATTTATTTTTCAATTTCTTCCATAAATGTATATACAAATCTCAATTTGGTTGGTTAGACACAATTTGAAACACCATTTTTTAACGGCTAATTTGAGTAATAAAAAAACACAAACAAATTGGTTTAAATAAATGGGGAAACTTTAATTTAGTCCCTTATGTTTAAGGAAACTTCACCATTTTATTAATCTTTCCGTGTTTTGCTCTTGAGGTCCCTAAATTATCCAAAATAACTCAATTTGATCCATCCGTTGGTCGGTCATTGTTGATTGCCCGTTAGTTTTTTTTTTTTTGAATTATTACAATAATTCAGGGTTTAGGGATGGGGAGAGACTCGAACCCACAGACCTCCATTGTCCGTTAGTCAAACAAAACGATTCGATAATTTTGTTATAATTTGTTTTTTTTGAAAAGAATTTTGTTATACTTTATTACCCCTCAAGTCGTTAAGTTTAACTAACGATTGGTTCACGGATACCAAAATGGAAAGATGAGTAAAACGGCGACTTTTCCCGAAACATTGGAATCATACTTTTTAAAATTGATTATAAAATAATCTATTTCAGAATTTAATGAATAGTTTAAAATATCATTATTATCAATATGAAATCAAACTAAAATCATTTATATATCTTATTTCATCATAAAATTAAATATTCTCCATAAATATTGATTTGATTTATAAAATCTTTTAAAAATCTTTTTTTTGTTCTTATGAGTTTTTGTTCTAATTTAAATATTGTACTTAAATATTGATTTAGTATATATATATATAATTAATAAAAAAATGAAGTAAAGTTCTAAAATAATGTCTATTTTAGTCATTGTCAGTGCTTTTGTAATAAAATTAGCAAACATATATATACAGTAGTTATAAAAGACAGTTGGTTTTTCCTTCAGCACATCCAACAGTGATTATAATAAAAGTTACAGCAATACCAAACTGGTCTGGAAACTAATTTGAAATTTCTCCTAATTAAATTAACTTTTTTTAAAGCCCTAATAAATTTAACTTTAAATAGTTTAAAAAAAAATCTTTGATGATTACAATGTTATTCAACAGATAATGCATAGCACCCACTATGCGGGATCGGATTTGATTATGAATTTTGGTAGTGGAGAGCCATGGAAGAAAGTTTTTGGCCCAGTTTTTGTTTATGTTAATTCTCTGTCAAATGGAGGTGATGGTGATCCAAAACAGAAGCTCTGGGAGGACGCTAACAAACAGGTTTTCATTTTTTGATAAAATGAAGAAGCAAAGTTTTGATGTGAAAGGAATAACACAAAATTCCATTTTGTTTTCTTTAATTTAATCAGAAGGTGAAGGAAGTTCAGAGCTGGCCATACAGTTTCATAGCTTCAAAAGACTTTCCACCGTCCGATCAACGCGGCAGTATCAGCGGCAGATTAATGCTTCAGGATGGGTAACTTAATTTCAGTTGCTTTTATCAGTAAAAATATATAAATAAATAATATCATTTCAAATTCAGTTTTGCTTGGGAATTATCGATTCCTTGCTTTTGTTTCAAATGTTTTTGAATCAAAGTTTTTAGTTCTGATAATTATGCTTATCTGTGTATGTTAATTAGTGATAAGAAAATCCCAGCAATCGGTGCTTATGTTGGAGTGGCACCACCAGGAGATGTTGGATCCTGGCAAACAGAATGCAAGGTATCTGTTTAATTTATCGGGTACAAACCCACCCTGGATGTAATTTTCACAAAGGATCTTTTGTCACGTACTCACATGTGACAATCGGTTTTGTAAAACTACAAAAGTGATCTCCCATGAGATATTGAAATAATGAATTCTTGTTATACAGTTATTATGTGACTGACTATTGTCTAATGAATACTATATATATTTTTTAATATTAGAGTTATCAATTCTGGAGCAGAGCAAATGCAGATGGTTCCTTCTCAATCAACAATATACGAATCGGAAACTATAATCTTTATGCTTGGGTCCCTGGTTTCATTGGTGACTATAAATATGGTGGTGCTATTAACATTACTCCAGGTCTTATTTTCTCACCATTTTTTTATTTCTAATGAAAATTTAAAGTTGTTTTTCTGTGCTAACAGCATTTTAATGTTGTTTTAACGAATATGCAAAGCAGGTTCTCATGCTAACATGGACAATCTTTTGTATGAACCACCGAGGGACGGTCCCACTTTATGGGAAATAGGCATCCCTGATCGTTCAGCAGCAGAATTTTATGTTCCTGATCCTAATCCAAAGTATATCAACAAATTATATGTCAATCATCCTGACAGGTCGGTGCTCATTATTCAGAATTTACAATACCAATTTTTTTTCCTGTAGATAATTTTCATATAATGTGATCCATTGTATGAAATGTTATGCTTTGCTTCTATTGATAGGTTTAGGCAGTATGGATTATGGGAAAGATATGCAGAGCTATATCCTGAAGGGGACATGGTTTACACAGTTGGTGTTAGCGACTATCGAAAAGATTGGTTTTTCGCTCAGGTCACCAGGTTTAATTCTTCCAAAACCGGCTTTGTAATCAGCTGTTTATATATTCATGTACATATGTTTACAGCTTTGTTTCAATTTTTCTGTTATTGATCTTGTCAATTGGATTTTCAGGCCAAATGCTAATAATTTGTCTGCTTATAAAACAAAAAAAAAATGTTGAATATTTCAGGAAGAAACCTGATAACACATATCAAGGGACCACATGGCAAGTTAAGTTCAAACTTAATAAGATAAACAAGAGTGGAATATATAAACTACGTTTGGCGCTGGCTACTGCGAATGTAGCTCAATTGCAGGTATATATATATATATATAGATCCTTTATGTTTCGTTATATGTAAAGATCATTTTGATCTCCATGTCTCTGTCACATTTGCATTTGCATTTGGATTTACAGTACTCAAAAACTTTATTTTATTTTTTTCTATAAAGGTTCGGGTAAATAATCCTTCGCAAGCATCTCCTCTCTTTTCTACTGGAGAAATTGGGCACGACAACACAATTGCTAGACATGGAATCCATGGGCTATACAGGCTCTTCAATGTGGCGGTGCAAGGCAGCTTGCTTGTGGAAGGTGATAATACCATTTTTCTCACACAAACAGAAAGTGTAAGCCCTTTCCAAGGGATCATGTATGACTATATCCGTTTAGAAGGTCCTCCATCTTCAGAATCCTGAAAAGAAACTTTGGTTTTAATTCTTGTTTCTGCTGTGTAGAGTCAATCTGATTGATTGGTGCGGTAAAACCCAAAACAAAGGCTATATATGTTCGTATTTTATTTCTAAGTAGATATCAATTTTCAGTAGTTGGGCATAATCTAACGATTGTAAAAAAAATAAGTTATTTTATCTTTCATTGAGCTGTTTACATAAATGAATAATTTTTTACTTAAAAAGCATAGAATCAACACTTTGATTATGTTTATACTTGATAATACTCTTTTTTTTTTCTTTATTCGATGCTATAATTATTAGTCTTACAACCCCACATCACATCAAATTTCAAACCTAAACCACCCAATTGTGCCCAACCCATTCTTGAGAGGAAAAGAGTGTAGTAGTAGTTTGACAGAATCTTAGCTAAATGATTTCTTCTTTGAATCTGCTTAAGGGTCATGCATTTTGTTACCTTGAAGAAGAAGACAAAGAAAAAAAGAAATGATCATGCATTAGTTGTTATAATGTGAAATTAATTATCAAACCACCACACCAAACCAATGACAAAGGTGATCAAGTTGGACATTTGTATGGGGAAGCCTAGCTAGTGTGGATTTGTTGTAATAGTCCACAAAACTCTGTAACTTTTCATTGGCTTATTATATGAAACATCTTGAGAAGACTTTAACAGGATGTCATCTTCAAAGGAGACTGCAGTGATCTTCAAACTAAGTTTGGCATATATCCACACACAAGCACCAATCTTTTTCATTCGCACAACTTTTCTGACTAATGTAACTTATACTTTATGCTTCAGTTATTGTATGATTATAAGAGAAAAAATAAATATTATTATGATGTGAATTTTTATCTTTTCTTCTAAATACAAATAAATGTATTAAAGACAAAAATCTAGAATATTAAAACGATAAATGATATGATTTTATTTGACGGATGTAATTAATTATGTGTATCCTCCTCATCAATACACCCCTCCTGATCTCTACTGGTTATTTTTCTTTAAGCTTTTGTCATTGATAGGATTCAAGCTGCTCACTTGAGAGTCATTTACTCAAACCTCAAACGCGATCATCTACCAGTTGAGCTACGTCCCTAGGCACTAACTTTCTAATTTGAAAGCAAAAGATTATTATCTCAAAACTCAACATCTCAATAGATTTTTACAGTAATCAGGTTTAAACACCTGTAACTCAACAATAACTGACCCACGTGCAACTCACATGTGCAACACCAATTGTTGGTAAGAGACTGGACAACCTTATAATTCCTAACTAACATCACACGTTACATGAGAAAAGATGAGACCCCAATTTGACTTGAATTTTTTTTTGCCAAAAAATGGGAATTTTTTCTACTTATTATTTATTAACATGGGTCTATGAGAAATTAATTAAAAGAGAGGTCGATGAAGAGATTTGGTGATGTGAAGACTTGGTCACTCATGCACCAAACAGTAGTGACGACAAAACAAAGTAAGAGATCACGAGAGGATCAAAAAGCTGATAAAAAAAAGGCTTTCTCTCTTCTTGAAGAAATCTAACCCAACAGCACACCAAGAATAAACATGACATCCTTGTAAAGCTTTATCACACCGGCCAGCTTCACATGCTCTCATACTTTGCGTGCCTAAATATTCTCCACAACCTCACGTCTGTCTCTCCACTGCAAATTAAAGATATAGGTAAGAGATCATCAACACACTTTTTAATTTCTTCTCTGAATTTTGAATTTTATATATATATATATATACAGTAACATCATCCTTCTCTTTGATTGATTTCCAGAAAACAATGACAAACAAGTTTCTCAAGATACATAGTAGTAATGGGCCTTCCTCTGTTTTTTTATGTTTTTTAGTTTTCTTTTTGTGTGTGTGTCATCTCTTGGTGTGCAATTGCAAATTCAAGATAAATATGTAAGTTGATTTTTTTTACATTAATGTTCTGTTCAATTTCCTGTTAAAAAAAGTTATATATGTTTGGAAAATGAGAAAAAAAAAATTTGAGTGCAGGTGGTGATGGAAAATGAGATGCTCCAAGTGACATTATCAAATCCAGATGGGATTGTCACCGGAATATGTTTTCACGGCGTTGAAAACTTACTTGAAGTTGGTAACGATGAATTTAACAGAGGGTAATTTCGTCATAAACCTTTTGACTTTATAGTTTTTTTTTTTTTTTCCTTTGCCTTTTCGTTTCTTTTTCAGTGTTTGTCCTGGTCTGTGTCTTTTTGTCTTCTTAATTCATTCATTCATTCATTTTGGTTGCATATAGATTACTTTTTAGGTGACCAATCTAATGACAAACACTTTTTTTTTTTTTGAAAGAATCTAATGACAAACTCTTGGTTGCATTGCATGTGAACCTTTTAAGACATTTCACTCTTAAAACCATTTACAGTTAATTTAATATTATTAATACTAATACTAGCCTATTCAAAAAAAAAAAATTAACTCAAAAATCATCCCAAATATGAGGTGAGTTGTTATCACCTTGTTATTCACCACGTCATCCCATATGACATTAATTTCATTATTTTTTTTCTTTGCTCTGTGGTTACAACAATTGTGTAGTTACTGGGACCTGGTTTGGAGCAAGGCAGGAAGTCCAGGTACAAAAGGCACACTTGACAGGTGCTTTTCTCTGTCCCCACCAGATAGGAATTATTATCAAGCAAATTTGATATGGATAAAATAAATTGATTGTAACTATTCAGGATTGAAGCCACAAATTTTACAGTGATAGAGGAAAATGAAGAGAAGGTGGAGCTCTCATTCACCAGGCTCTGGAATTCAACCTTGGAAGGCAAGCAGGTTCCTTTGAATATCGACAAAAGGTCTTGCATCTGCTCAACTACCTTATACATAGTTGTTGAAATCAATTCATTTTCAAAGCATTTTCAATTCATTTTCCAGGTTTATAATGCTTAGAGGTTCGTCAGGATTCTACACTTATGCCATTTTCGAACGCTTAGCTGAATGGCCTGCTTTCAACATTGACAATATCAGGATGGCTTTCAAGCTCAATAAAGACAAGTACATGACATAAACTTCTGTCACACATTTCTTTCTTTTTATTTTGGGACTAATTACAATAACAATAGCAATGTTTGATTGGATGCACAGGTTTCATTACATGGCGATAGACGATGACAGGCAAAGATTTATGCCACTACCAGATGATCGGTTACTCGGAAGAGGCCAAACCCTGGCCTATCCAGAGGCAGTTTTGCTTGTCAATCCTGTCGAGCCAGAGTTTAAAGGCGAGGTATGTACTTATATTTTTCCAGTCTTTTTTTTTTTGAATTATTATATAAATTCGGGGTTTTCTTTTGGGGAGAGGAAACTCGAACCCACAACCTCATAGTGTATATGTGAAGGGTATACCACCATACCAACCTGATCTCGTCACATTTTCCGTGGTCTTATTTAGGAATAAAGCCAGCTTTATCAAATTTGGAAGGTCAAGGAAGCCAATTTAAAAAATTGATAAAATTTTAATGGAAAAATGTAAATATAAAATATAAATAAACTTTAATTATTATTTTTTTTGGTCATGTGACTCATGTCTTAATTAGTTTCCTGATCCTATAATGAACTTTTGTTTGACAAATCAAATGAAATCAAATGAAAATCTTTGAAATGTACAGGTGGACGACAAGTACCAGTACTCGTGTAAGAGCGAAGATATTCGGGTCCACGGGTGGATATCCACGGACGACCCGCCGGTGGGGTTCTGGCAAATCACACCAAGTATTGAGTTCCGATCGGCTGGACCGCTCAAACAGTATCTAACCTCCCACGTCGGCCCCACAACTCTTGCGGTAATCAGTCTATTGCTGTTTTGTACAAGTTTATAGTGAAGACCAATTGTGATTTGTGATCCTCTGATATATTAATTTTTGATTAAATTGGTTTCATCAGCTTTTTCACAGTGTTCATTATTCAGGAGCGGATCTGATACTAAGATTTCAACAAGGTAAACCATGGAAGAAAGTTTTTGGCCCCATTTTTATTTACATTAACTCTCTGTTGGATGGAGATGACCCACTTTTGCTTTGGGAGGACGCTAAACAGCAGGTTAGACATATAAAGCCGAGGTTTCAAGTCCGGGATTCCTGCACTTTTTTTCACTGCAGGATCGACTCTGTAACGTTACTGAGTGACATTGTCATTGTGCAGGTCACTCTTACAGGGTCGTTCCTATATGAAAAATCGTACATAAATCTCCCACTTGATAATTATTAGCAAATAAATACCAAAAATTTTCCAACCTTTTACAGCATATAATATAAACTAGTAACTGTTCAATATAATCTGTGATTAGATGATGATGGAAGTTGAAAGCTGGCCTTACGATTTCCCGGCTTCAGAAGATTTTCCATCATTGGATCAACGCGGTTCTGTCAGTGGTAGATTACTAGTCCAAGACAGGTATTGCAAATTTTATTATTCTGGAGAAAGTATGATTTTTCAAGAATGTTAAACATTCAATCAAGATTTTAATTAATAAATTACACTTGTCTAGGTACGTTAGTAATGGTCAGTACATATCTGCAAATGCTGCTTATGTGGGCTTAGCGGCTCCGGGAGATGCAGGATCCTGGCAGAGAGAATGCAAGGTAGTCTCTGATTTCTTAACTGATTTAACATTCCAGGGCACGGAATTGGTTTTGTTGCTACTTGATTACTTCAACAAATTGTTGTGTAATATTCCTGACCAGGGTTATCAATTCTGGACTCGAGCGGATACAGATGGCTATTTCTCCATTTCAAACATCCGGACCGGCAATTACAGTCTATACGCATGGGTTCCAGGATTTATCGGAGATTATAGATATGATTTCAACATAACCATAACCGAAAGATGTGACATTGACATTGGTGATCTTGTGTATGAGCCCCCAAGACACGGTCCAACATTGTGGGAAATAGGCATTCCTGACCGTTCTGCTGCAGAGTTTTATGTTCCTGACCCAAATCCTGGATATATCAACAAACTATATGTCAATCATTCTGACAGGTTTTTTCTCATCAGTGTAATTTTCGAGAATTCACGAGTTTTATTGTTATCCAACCTCAAATTTTTATCATTTGTATTGGCAGGTTTAGGCAATATGGATTATGGGAAAGATATGCAGAGCTGTACCCAGAAGGCGATTTGGTCTACACAGTCAACCTTAATGACTATACTAAAGATTGGTTTTTTACACAAAATACAAGGTCAGATTCTTCCATTTTCTCTCTTGATCACCTATGCAATTATGTGTACAAGGTGTTTGGCATTGATAAATTTCATATATCAGACAACATTTCGGACAATGAACTAAAATCAGCCCTTCGTGTGTGTTTTCATTGCAGGAAAAAAGACAATAAAACATACGAAGGAACCACATGGCAAATCAAATTCGAACTCAAAAATGTAAACGAGAGTGCAATATACAAACTGCGACTGGCCCTAGCTACCGCTCATGTTTCAGAACTGCAAGTACGATTTTCCAACTCAAAAGGACTTCAAATTTCTTCATTTCCTTTGCATCATCAACATTTATATATAAATACTTTGTTTCGTGTATTTTCTCCTAAAGGTCCGGATTAATGATCCTTCGACGAAACTTGCGCTGTTCACAACTGGGGAAATTGGAAAGGAGAATACAATTGCAAGGCATGGAATCTATGGGTTGTATTGGTTGTTCAATGTGGAAGTGCCAGGAACTCTGTTTTTTGAAGGGAACAATACTATATATCTTACACAAACATTGAGCATTAGCCCTTTTCAAGGGGTCATGTATGACTATATTAGATTAGAAGCTCCCCCTCCTTGTGATTCTACCAAGAATAGTTTATTTTGTATTTCTTAGGAAAAATTAGTGCAAATTATACTACCATCAATCAGCATCTTCAATTGTTTATATATTCATCAAATTTAATAATATATCAATAAAATATTCTTGTATTAAGGATTTAAATCAGTGGGGTTTGGTTAAAGTAATGATAAATATAAAAAAAAATTAGTAAAAATAACACACACACACACAAAATTGATGTTCATTAGTAGTTGTCAATACAATCAAGTTATCCTCAATTTGGTAGAATTTACACTTATTTCCTTCCCTAAATCCCGGATTATTGTAATTTTTTTTTTAAATATACATTTTTAATTGATAGCATTGGCGGACTCGGCTATCTAATTTATTTTTAAAAAAAATATTTTATATTTAATTATATAAATAAATTTAATTTTTATATTTTTCTTTGTTTTCTTTTCAACTCAGTTATTTTTCTTTGTTCTTTCTCACCTAGTATCAGTTATTTTGATTTCAACATCTCAACCACCTATATGATCTTCATCCAACTGTTATAAATGCATTCAAATCTCAATCATTAGATTAAAAGCACATGAGTAGTTGAGATGTTGAAATCAAAATTTTAAATCACAAATCTAAGCTGATTTAGGTTGACCATTTTACAATACATGTTAACTTCTTTTTATATATTAAATTAACATAATTCTTTTGAAATTTTTTATTATGTATAACAATTTTATTTGACCTAAGGTTAAGTTATGAATCCTAAAATCCCAAACTCAATTTGTTGTATCTAAATTGTGCACCTATAATATGAATTAAAAAAAACCTCTCGAAAGGAAACACAAATATATTGTGTGATTCTTTAACTTTTTGTGGCATGTTTGTTTAGTAATCAATTATATTCTATGGTCAAATAGAAAGTGGAAGTTTTTATTTTTTATTTTCTTTTTATGATTTCTTACTATTTGATCACTGCTTAAAAGTAGCAAACTAGTTATATATATATATATATATATATATATATATATATATGTGTGTATTTTTTTTTTAAAATCTGAACTTATTTGGTAATTTTTCTTAATAAAGTTTTTGCCAAATCAGTTAAGATTCAAAAAAATTTATTTTTGAAAAGTTTTACCTTTATTCCAAAATTATAAAATAACGTAATCATAAATTCAATAACAAATCTATCACCAAGGTATGTGAGCCACTGATTAAACATAAGTGAATATTGTGATTAAGTCAAAATAATGAATCTGCACAATACATCTTAGCAGAGATGCTACTGCACCCCCCTTCCACACTTGGTAGTCAGGGGTTCAAGTCCCACCATGTGTATTTTACAAGTATATGTGGAGAGTTTCCTCCCGGTTGGTGGAAGTAATTATCCGGACCACACATGTATTGTTTAAACTTGACAGGTTCTAGCAGCCCTATTGTAATAAATGTAAATGTAATACTTCAAAAAAAAAAAGTAATGAATCTAACGGCTGATAGTTGAGAATATAAAATTATTATCTGAATTTATTATGTCAATGCCCACTTAAAAGAAAATTACTATATATGTATAAAAAAATTTATGGCTTTGTAGCTCATGTCACTCAAAACTCTGTTCTCACTCACGTTAGAGATACGAGAGAACAGAGAAGTTGCCCATCATCATACATGTCTTCTTTTCTTCTTCTCTTTTTTCTGGTCCAATGCTTGGGAGGACTCACACTGTGCTTCTCCGTCTCATCTCCAGCCGTCCATTTGCTTGTTGAAAAAAATCATGTAAATTACTTGTCATTTCTTTATTTTATATGATGTGCTCATGTTCATATCTCACTTGACAGGAAAATGCAGAAACTTCTGGTGTTAATTATTTGTTATCAAAAACTTTTTTCTTTTTTGTTGAAAGAAGCAGCTTGTTTTTGAGTAGTTTTTTTTTTTTTTTGAACTTGATTTGAAATGTCATGTGGTGTTTTAGGTGGTGATGGACAATGGCATACTCCAAGTCACTCTATCGAAACCAGACGGCATTGTTACTGGAATACGATACAAAGGAATCGATAACTTGCTCGAGTTCAATAATAAAGAAGAAGACAGAGGGTAATACTAAATCATTTTCTTTTCTCCTTTTCTTTTCTTTTTTGGAAGAAAAAACTTTGATGCATCCTAGTACTCATATCACCCTATGTATCTTGACTATTAAATCACATTTATTCCCAGACAAAATGAGGCTGATCCAATAGTTTGTCCCTCGGACCTACACCTTAAGGTTGTGGATTCAAATCTGTCCCTCTTATCCCAAATCCCTAATTATGTAATATTTCAAATATATATATATATATATATATATATATAAATATATATACATATAAAGTTTTTCTACTGTCAGTTCGTCCTGATATAAAATATATCAGGACGAAGAATATGAACCACAGATTATGGAGAAGTCTTGACAAGTGCATACACTTTGAGTCAAAGTATGTAAATCTAATGATCCACGTTCTTCGTCCCGATATATTTTATATCGGGACGAACTGACAATAGAAAAATTGTATATATATATATATATATATATATATCACATTTATTCCCACATAATGTGACCGTATGCAAGACAAATCTTCTCTATATAGTTTAAAGGTTAGCACGAAAATCTTTCCTTTGTTGTTATATATATATTTTTTTAAAGAGGAATAGAAACAGATTGAAATTGTACTATATTTATACAAATTAATCGGACTAATTAATTTTTACCGTATATGATTTCGATGCTGTTTTGAATTTTTCAATGCGAGTTAGAATATGAATTTGTGCATATACATTCAAATTTGGTTAGAAATATGTATTAAGCTTTCTATTTTTTTTTCTCTTTAATTTCCAAAATGCAGTTACTGGGATCATGATTGGAATTACGAAAATAGTCCCGGAGGTCATGATAGGTATATGTTCAGAACCTGCCTCTTCATAACTAATACATACCATGCAAAGAAAAAATTAGTATCATTAGTTCCAAATCAATATTCTTGTTAGAGCATCTCAAATGTTGTGCTAAATTATTGTACTAATACTATAATTTAGCACAGAGTTCAAAAAGCATACTCTAATGGACTGTCAAATGTTATGCCAAATTTGGCAAACAGAAATAAATACTCTTTTTTAATTACAAAAATATCATTATATATTTTTTAAATATTTAAAATAATTTAAATTTAATGTATATTAATGATATTTCATTAAAATCTATTTCATCTTCAACTATTCTATGAATACATTAATGGTATGTGTTGACTTTTATAATTTTAATTAATAAAACAATAAAAATTAACATTTTAAATAGAATTGTGCATTGAAGTACAATGCTAAATAGATGTGTCAAATATGGTATTTTACTCTTTTCGGCCAAATTTGGCATTGGCATTGACACATACATTGGAGATGGTCTTACATTCATGTGTTTACTAATCAGAAATCCTATTTGGAAAAGAGAATTGAGTTCCTGATTTTCAAATCAAGAATTAAGTTTTTGAATGAAAGGGAACTTGATTCTCCCACCTACCCTGGAAATCAAGTTCCCTTTTCCTAATTGAAAAGGGAAATTCATATCTTTTCACTAAAATATCCCAATTAATTTAAAAAAAAACTATAAACATAATTATATATATACTACGCAGTTCACTTTTTTTTATACTTCACAGTTCATTTTTAATATATAAATATATATATATATATATGCAAAGAATTTCAAGTCAGTACGCACTAATATAACTTTATCAATGTATTGAATGTGGACCATTAGATTTACATACGTTGACTCAAAGTGTATGCACTTGTCAAAACTTCTCCATAATCAGTGGTTCACATGCAATACACTGATATAAATGATATTAGTGCGCACTGAGAAGAAAATGACTGTAAATATATGAATTGTCAATTAAAAAAAATGATAAAAAAACTATACTTCAGCAAAAAACAAATCATGGAAAAAAAAAACTTTTTATTTATTTATTAGCTATACTCATACATCTCTCATGTGTATATGTATATACTTTATACAACTATTTTTTGTACGTAAAGGTAGTTTTGTAATCAACTTTGTATAAATCTGATTTCATTTCTAATTCTAAAAAGGTTCGTAAACATAGTAATGGAATTTGGTAACTTAATTTTGACTCCCTTCCATTCCCTTTCCGGTGACACTTGTTCTGATTCCCCTTATTCCCGATTAATAAATGCTACCTTAAGAAATAGAATCATTTTAAATTCCGATATCCTCAGATAGGGAATTTAATTCCTAATTTATAATTATAATGTTTATTAAACAAAATTATGAATTGACTATGCGGACTCCACACATGGGTCATGAATTAAGTTCATGTTTCCCTCCCACCTAAGAATTCCAATGAAACTTGATTCCCTTTTATTTTCATTCTGAATTAGTATACACACCTGGAGAGCAATACAAAAATTCTTTTTTTTTTTCTGCATATATTGTATGATTTGAGGCTAAAGTTGGAAGCCGAAATTGGATGGCATATATGCAGGATTATATCAACAAATTATAGTGTAATAGTGCAAACTGTAGAACAAGTTGAGCTCTCATTCACCAGGATGTGGTATCCCTCCTCCAAAAGCAGAGGCATTCCCTTGAATATCGACAAGAGGTACGTACTTGATGATCATCAAATTTTAATGTGATTTTGTTGATAGTATTGAAATGATCAAATATATATGATTCATGAATTGATTGACATTTGATGTTTCAGGTTCATGATGCTACGTGGTTCCTCTGGGTTTTACTCTTATGCCATTCACGAACACTTTAAAGGATGGCCTGCTTTAAATATTGCTAATGTCAGGATGGCGTTCAAGCTCTCTCAGGACAAGTATGTGAAGTTTTGTAATAGTCCTACAAGACTACGGATTACATTTCTTTTTGGCTTCCTAAATTTCGGATTATAGTACTAAATTTGAAAAATATGGTGCAAACAAAGACAATACTACAAACCTGTCTGTTGTCGGCAGGTTTTTCTTCCATTTTCAGATTTAAAAAAAAAAAACAGTATACTATTTTACTTGTGCAGGTTTCAGTACATGGCTATAGCGGATAACAAGCAAAGAGACATGCCCTCGGCAGAGGACCGGTTAAAAGGCCGAAAGCTGGCATATCCAGAGGCGGTTTTACTTGTCAATCCCCAAAAGGCCAAGTTTAAGGGAGAAGTAAGTACTTTCTTTACCTGTGTTTTATCAAGAAAGAAACCATTTGTGAATTAAATTGGAAATGAAGAAGAAATTTCAAAGTAGTAATTATTGATGAAAAATACCACCGCCCAATGTGGCTCAATGGTAAAAGCGCACTCATTCAATTTGGTAATAATCAGGTTCGAGTCGCCGTCAACTTGGAAAGAAAAAATATTGATGAAATGCTTGCAGGTGGATGACAAGTACCAATACTCAATGGAGAGCAGAGATATTAAGGTCCATGGATGGATTTCGAATGGCCCGGCTGCTGTTGGATTCTGGCAAATCACACCCAGCAGTGAGTCCACATCATTTGGACCCTTCAAACAATTACTAACATCTCACGTCGGCCCCACCAGCTTGACTGTAATAACTTGTTATTTTCAGGATATATTTTTCTTTAATCCATTAATATATATATATATATATATATATATGTATTGATCAATTAATGTAATATAAAATGGTATGATGATCAGACATTTCACAGCTCGCATTATGTGGGAAGGCATTTTGACATGAAAATTAAAAAGGATGAGGCATGGAAGAAAGTTTATGGCCCATTTTTCGTGTATGTCAATTCTTTACCAGGTCCAGGCAACAAGCACAGGCTATGGGAGGATGCCAAAAAACAGGTTTCACAACTTAATATATAGTCATCCGAAAAAATACATAATATTTACTTGTGATGGACAAGGACTAACTTGAGACTTTGATTCTCTGCAAGTACAATGTTGAAGTTAAAAGCTGGCCTTACAAGTTCCCAGCTTCAAAAGACTTTCCCCGGTCAGATCAACGTGGTAGTATCAGCGGTAGATTAATAGTCGTAGACAGGTTTAATTTCTTATTACTTGTTCTTAATTAATTGCAATAGAGTATCAGAATTATCTCTTTATTACCAGCTTCTTCAACCCATATTATTACTTGGTGATTAATTATTTTTATTCATGTCTAGGTATGTCAGTCGTATGGTCATATCTGCAAAAGGTGCTTATGTGGGATTGGCATACCCAGGATCTGATGGAACTTGGCAGACAGAATCCAAGGTAATAGTAATTTTCAGTTAAGCGTTCTTAGGCAAGAGTACTAGGATAGATGACCCCTACCGGGAAGTCCTGACGCATGTGATAGCCAAATTGGCTAGCAAAGCCTTATAGTTATTTTGGCTTTAACTCAGGTTACATATATAGTTCTTCTTTAACAGGGTTACCAGTTCTGGACAGTAACAGATGCAAATGGTTATTTCTGGATTAATAATGTACGCATGGGTAAATATAATCTTTACGCATTCGTCCCTGGTTTCATTGGAGATTACAGACATAATGTTGCTATTACCATAACCGCAGGTTTTTAATTCTCTCTTTTCTCTTCTAATACATGGAAATTTATAGTCTCTTTTACATTAGCAATTCTAGTATTAATACAGTAACAATGAAATTGATTAAACAGGTTCTGTAACTAAGATTGGCAAACTTGTATATAAGCCCCCGAGAGTTGGGCCCACATATTGGGAAATAGGTTACCCTGATCGCTCTGCCGCAGAATTTTATATTCCCAATCCTAATCTCAAGTACGTCAACAGACTATTTGTTAATCAGACTACTGAAAGGTTAGCTCTCGCTTTTGTGAATTTCTGATACATGAGCTTTATTTATGAGATCAAGAGTCAAATATTGATCAGTTTCTTACATTTTTCAGATTTCGACAGTACGGATTATGGGATAGATACTCGGAGATATATCCTACTAAAGATTTAGTTTTTACAGTTGGCGTCAGTGATTATCGAAAAGATTGGTATTTTTCCCATAACACCAGGTTTGTCTTTGTTCATTTTCATTTTCTTGATCAACCAACAATGCTCGCATACAATACGCTGAATCCGTGTGTGCTAGCTGGTAATGTCTCTCTCGCTAAGGAAAAATTCTGAACTGATTTAGATGTTTATGTTGCATAATTGCAGGCGAAAGAACAAATATGTAGGAACCACATGGGAAATAAAATTCAATTTGAACAATGCAAATAAGAATTCAAAATATAAACTGAGATTGGCACTGGCTTCTGCAACTGCTGCTGAATTGCAGGTTCGAGTAAACGATCCTTATTGGGCGAAAAGTCCTGTATTTTCAACCGGACTAATTGGGGACGAAAATGCAATTGCAAGACATGGAATTCAAGGGCTGTATAGGCTGTACAATGTTGATTTGCCTGGATCACTACTTGTAAAAGGGAATAATAGTATTTTTCTCACACAATCAAGAGGTGGTAACGGTTTTATTGGGGTCATGTATGACTATATTCGTTTGGAGGGTCCTCTAACTTGAACAATATCTCACAAGGAAATTATGGTTTGATTTGTTTTTTATTTTTTTATTTTTTTTTTGTAAAGGTTGATTTGCTTCTAGAAGATGTAATGGACATTATTGAAAAAAGTTTTGAGATAGTAATATTTTGAGGAAAACAAATGCTGTTAGTCTGTTACACATAATATCATATCATTTTCTGGTTGGCTAATGAATGCATCTCATTGGTTCAAGTCACGAGATGATTTTCTGGCTGGCTAATAAATGCATCTCAGTGTTAAAGTCATTCTTCGCATGGTGAATTAAATAAAATTTGGAAAATGAAGATTTGATGGTTGTAAAGTGGTGGTTAATTCTCTCAACTACATTCATTAACGGTATGAGCGGGTTCTTTACCTATAAATAACAATCCAAGTTTCTCCACAAATCATCTCAAGCTAATATGTTCTTCTCTTCTCCTATGTTCTTTCCTCTTGTTTGAGAGAAATGTTGTAGTTCTCTCCTAAAATATTAGAGAGAGATTATAATCGTATTTGATCTAATAAAATTCTTCTAGGCTTTGTCCGTGGATGTTTCCTTCACATTGAGGGTTTTACCACGTAAATCTTGTCTTGTTTGAGAGAAATGTTGTAGTTCTCTCCTAAAATATTAGAGAGAGATTATAATCGTATTTGATCTAATAAAATTCTTCTAGGCTTTGTCCGTGGATGTTTCCTTCACATTGAGGGTTTTACCACGTAAATCTTGTGTCTATTATTTTTATTTTTTATTGTTTCTCAAATTTTATTCTCAATTCGAATTTCCGCTGGGAATCGAAACACGTCAGTTTCATAATAGTGGTATCAGAGCCCTTGGTTATCAAGGTGTTATATTCTCTTGAAAAATCATAGTATGCTCTGTGGTTACAGCAGTGTCTGATCTTCCACATCAGAAAAGATTTGTTCTTGAGTTGTCAGAGCTCCGGATTGTACAGGTGCTGGAATTAGAAGTGGTGGTGTGGAAATACATGTCTAAGAAAGTTTTGTCTAAGGAGACTAGTAGTTAAGTGTGTCCGGTGTGACCCTCCACTCTTTCTTGGGAACTTTCTTGGTATATTATTCACGGATATCTGCACTATTCCATCATATGGTACTGGTCATGAGGCACTATTCATGTATACGATATTGTTCATGTAAACGGTACTATTCACGTATATGGTACTATTCATGGGCACAATTTATCAAATATCTTGTGTGAATTTCACAAAGATGAGAGCAAAATTCGAATTTGAGAAATTCAACAGGAGCCAACGGAGATCACTGATGATGGCGAGTGGAACAAGATTGATGGCAATGCAGTTGCCAATCTGCATCTAGCACTAGCCGATAGAGTATTATCAAGTGTGGTGGAGAAGAAAACAACAAAGGAGATATGGGATACTCTGACAATGTTATACGAGGCCAAATCATTACACCACAAGATCTTCTTGAAAATGAGAATCTACACTCTTCGAATGAAGGAATCCTCGGCCATTATCAACCATTGCAACACCCTAAATACATTATTTTCTCATCTCACCTTGTTGGGTCATAAAATAGAAGAAATGAACGAGCGGAACTTCTACTTCAAAGTCTGTAATCAACTTGATCAACAATATTCTTTCAAAATATCTACTATTCGCAGCTGCTGTTTTGGAAGAAGAAAGTAGACGTAAGAATAAGGAAGACAAGATGGCAAATTCACAGCAAGCAGAGGCTTTATCGATAACAAGAGGGAGATCAATGGAACGTGGCCCCAGTGGGAGTCACAATCATGGTAGATCAAAATCAAGAAGTAAGAAGAACATCTAGTGCTATTGTTGTGGCAAGAAAGGGCATGTCAAAAGTGAGTGTCGGCTAAACAAGAAGAATGGAGGCAACAAAGCTCCAGAGTAATCAAATTCTCAAGGATGTGTAGCAAGTACTTCGGACAATGGCGAAGTTCTATACAACGAGGCAATAACTCTTGTTGAAGGTAGAAAGCAGCTTGCTGACGTCTGGCTTTTAGACTCAGTGGCAACCTGGCACATAACATCTCGAAGAGAATGGTTTCACAAATATGAACCTATCTCAGGAGGGTCTGTATTTATGGGTAATGATCATACCTTGGAAATCGACGTGGTTTTCCACGTATATCTTTATCATATAGTGGAACTTTCTCTGTCGCCCTGACGGTCTGTGGTTTTTTAGCCGGTTTGAGTTTTCCATGTATATCTTGTGTTGTGATTAGTTTATTTTCTCTCATCTTATTTTTCTGCTATTGACGTTAATTGCTATGAGTTATTGATGAATATTAGACATATCCCTTCCGCGTTCATCGGTTCAAATTTCCAACAAAGAAGAACTGATGAATAAAACAAGAAAAAAAAATGGAGGTTTCTTATTTTTATTTTTAAAAAAACAAAACAAAACAAAAAACAAAATGAAAAACAAGATGAAGAACTGAAAAATGAAAGAAGAAAAAAATTGAGTTTATTTTTTAATTTAAAAAAAATGAAAAACAAGATGAAAAACATGTTTAACTTGTTTTCCATATTTTTTCAATTTTAACATTAGTTTTGTTTTTCATTTTGTTTTTATTTTTAAAACCAAAAATAAAAAGGGCTAACAAACCCTAAATTTGTTGATTTCATCTTCTAGCTTCTCTTAATACTGTTGGTACTGTTATTATTAGGGTCTTCAAAGAGAAAACCTTGTGGGTCCGGCTGGATTCCCATTGGTATCCCACTTTTGCTGTCTGATCATCAATCGAACCAAAAGACTTGGTTTTGCATTGCAATGAAAACTCCACAACACATGCATTTGCTCCATCATTGCACAGGTACTGCACGCTTTTTTTTCTTTCTGTTTTTTTGTACATTTTTTCTGCTAATATATAGATTTCGTATTTGAAAAAAAAAGTCAATTATGACTTATGAGAATTGATTTGTTTGTTTAAACTGGTCCGATTCTTCCATTTCAACTCCATGGTTTATTCACTGGATTCTTAACAAGATCCATTCAAAATAAAAAATAAATAAAAAATCCAATATGCGAGCCACCATTACATACAAGTTTTCTCTAACGTGCAAAGTCATCTCATTTCAACTACGGTTTAGATGATGTATTTTAGAAGAGTTTTTATATCTAGAAAAGCTAGCGAAACTATTTTGCAAGAATACTTTAAAATTTCTTCTAATTATAATATGACATTTGCTGGCTTAATTGAAGTAAATAATATATTTTATTTTTATGATAAAAATACATTTAATATGGTATACTAGAACTCTTCTGATTATATTTTCAGTGAAAATTCTATTAAAATATTAAAGCAATAAGAAAATTATTAAATAATAAATTGATAAAATTAATCTAAAAAAATATTAAAATAATAAACTGATAAAAATTAATTTAAATACAAAATTCCATTAAAATAATAAAGTTATAAAAATTAATCTAGAATTAAAAAAATCTATTAAAATAATAAAGTGATAAAAAATCAATCTGAAATAAAATATTCTAATAAAATAATAAAGAGATTAAATTTAATTTAAAATAAAAAATCCATTAAAATAATAAAGCAATTAAAATATATATTATATTATTATTACGGATAATAGTAATAAAATATAAAAGTATATATAATATTATATTTATATATATATATTATAATATATATATATATTACATAATAATAATATATATAATATAAATATTATTATATATTTTTTAATCTATATTAATACATAATATAATATATAATATATTATATATTATATATTAGTAATATTAATATTATTAATATTATACAGAATTTCATATAAATCCTATCTTTTTGGTGATTTGTTACCTTTATAAATGTCTTTCCATATTCATCACTTTAGTTCTTACTATTTTCAAAACTCATCACTTTAGTCCATTTGACCAAATATGTGAAAGTCAACTATTTTAAAACTTGTGAAAGTACATTTTTTCCCTTATTACTATTTAATTTAGCTAAAATGATTATATTAGCTTTAAATTAAAATAAAAAATAATAAAATTCTCAATAATAAAACCTTAAATAAATATATTACAAAAAAAATTTAAATAAATAATAATAATAAAATCCATTAATTATTTCTTTTCTTTTTTTATTTTTGTCATAATGGATATTTATTTAGCTAAAATGATTATCTTAGCTTTAAATTATTTTTTTTCATAATTGTTTTTTGTAATCTATTTATTTAAGATTTTATTATTAAGAATTTTATTGTTTTTCATTTTCATTTAAATCTAAGATAATTATTTTAACTAAATAAAAATCCATTATGAAAAAAATACAAAATAAGAAAAAATTGATGGATTTTTTAATTATTTATTTAAGATTTTTTGTAATATATTTATTTAAGATTTTATTATCGAGAATTTTGTTGTTTTTCATTTTAATTTACAGCTAAGAAAATCATTTTAGCTAAATTAAATAGTGATAAGGGTAAAAGTGTACTTTCATAGGTTTTAAAATAGTTGACTTTCACATAGTTGGTCAAATAGACTAAGTCACTAAAGTGATGAGTTTTGGAAAAAGTAAGGACTAAAGTGATGAATTTAAAAAAACATTTACAAAAATGACAAATCACTAAAAAGATAGGACTTATGTCAAATTCTACCTTAATATAAATATTATATATTATTATAATATTATAATATTATAATATATAATACATATATATATATATATATATATTATAATAGGTATATATAATATAGATAATATTATAATAACAAAATATAATATATTTTTTGGATAATAATAATAAAATATAAAATCATATTTATATATGTATTATATAATATACAAGTGCATACAGTGCGTTTCATGTGGACCATTGATTATAGAGAAGTTTTGACAAGTGCATATACTTTTGAGTCAAAATATATAAATCTAATGGTGCACATCCAACGCACTGATGAAGTTATATCAGTGCGTACTGACTTGAAAATTTATGTGTATATTATACATATAATATATAATATATAATATATATATATATAATCAGTCATTTTCTCCTCAGTGCACACTGATATAACTTATATCAGTGTGTTGCATTTGGACCACTGATTATGGAGAAATTTTGACAAGTGCATACACTTTGAGTCAAAATATGTAAATCTAATGGTCTACATCCAACGCACTGATGAAGTTATATCAGTGTAATAATATAATATATATAATAGTATAATATATATAATAATATATAATACCAATATATAATATATAATAATATAATAAATAATACATATATATATATATATTATATAATATATATTTACATATCATTATATATATTATAATAATAACATATTATTTTTGGAAAGTAAGGTATTTGGGGCATAGGAGGACATTTATGTAATACCAATTTTAGTTTAGAATTGGAATGAGCATTTCATTGGTTTTTGGATGGAAAGTTCATTCCACCAAAATGGTGGAATCAACATTTCAATGGAATTCTAATTCCATTACATTTTGACAAACCAAACATTAGGAATGGATTTCTTTCCATTCCATTCTAACAACCAAACATGGCATTAAATTTGTTGATTTCATCTTCTAACTTCTATTAATAATGTTGGTACTGTAACTATGAAAGAGAAAACCTTGTGGGTCTGGCTGGATTCCTATTGGTATCCCACTTTTGCTGTCTGATCATCAATCGAGCCAAAAGACTTGGTTTTGCATTGCAAATTACAATTTATTTTAACGGGTATTCTTTCAACCGAGTATGGATTTTTTAATTTAACAAATTTATTTTTTAAAAGTTAGAAAAAAATTTAGGTACAGGACTTTAGGTTTTTTTTTTAATTTGATAGATTTAAAAAATAATAATAATTAAAATGGGTACCCGACCTAGTAGCCAGGTATACCCAAACCTGTACACAACCGGCCAGGTACCCAGATATTTCTTACCCGGTCCCGGGTAAATAAAATCCGGGTATTACCCTAGTATTCTGGCCCGGGTACCCGGCCTTACCTGGTAAAATTGTCATTCCTAAAAAACCCCACAACACATGCATTTACTCCATCATTGCTCAGGTCCTGCAAGCTTCTTTTTCTTTTTCTTTTTTCTTTTTTTGTACATTTTTTCTACTAGTATATAGATTTCGTATTTGAAAAATATTAATTAATTATGACTTGAGAGAATTTATTTGTTTGTTTAAACCGGTCTGATTCTTCCATTTCAACTCCATGGTTTATTCACTGGATTAATTCTTAAACAGATCCATTCATAAATAAAAAATAAAAAATCCATTACACGAGACATCTCAACAAGTTTTCCCTAACGTGCAAAGTCATCTCATTTCGACTACAATTTAGACTATGTATTTTAGAAGAGTTTTTATATCTAGAAAAACTAATGAGACTGTTTTACAAGAACAATTTAGAATCTCTTCTAATTATAATATGACATTTGTGGGCTTAATTGAAGTAAATAATATATTTATATTTTTGTGATAAAAATACATTTAATATCTCTTTCTTATTATATTTTCAGAGAAAATTCTATTAAAATGTTAAAGCAATAAAAAAATTATAAAATAATAAATTGTTAAAGTAATAAGATCTAATATTGTTAGGTTTTGGCTTGTATTCTCAAGTGAACCTGATGTGAACCAAAAGAGACTCAACTGATGTGAAACTTCCTGGAGACGTCAGACGTGGGATAATGTTTGGAAGTTGAAGATAGTGTTTGAGAAGGTTTGAAGATTAAGAAGAACTGAAGAATCAGATTCCGGAAGGAACCACGATGCGGACAAAGCGCATGGACTGCGACATAGGGAGCAGTAGATTCCAGGAGATCGAGCGCGGTGCAAACCGCGGCATAGGCAAGAGATGTAGTCCGTGGTTTACTGAGTGGTCTGTTCTAGAAGTATTCCGCGGTGTAGGAAGCAGGGTGCACACCGCGACCCAAACCGCGGAGAAGGCGTATTTTGCTGAGATCGGGAATGTTTCGCTAAAAAGGAAAGGTTCTCTTTCTGAAATTATGCTTGAAGGAAAAGGATTACTCTTTGCTTGGAATAAGAAGACTTGTGTAAAAGGAAATAGTCTTTTGTGAAACAAGATAGTCTTGTACGTTTAGGAGTAGGATTTTCTTTCATCTTAAACTCCATGTAACTAATATAAATAGACTTTGTAATTAGGTTATTTTGTATTGAGTCAAAGAAACATCATGTAACATCAGAGAGTGGTGAGATCCGGGTGAGAAATCCAAGGGAATATCTGGGGAGGGATCGAAGGGAATATCTGGGGATCAAGTTAGAGATCTGTGGGTGATATCCAGGGGATACCTAAGGAATATTGGAGAGGTTCTTGGTGAGAGTCTCGTGAATGTTTGTGAGCTGAGAGTCATGATGTAAAGCTCGGTTTGTGAGCTTGGGGACTTGGTAAGGCTCAATGGTTTGAGGTTAAGGTGTGAGAGATAATCCTAGAGTATATGGTTGTAACAATTTATCATATAGTGGAACTTTCTATGTCGTCCTGACAGCCTGTGGTTTTTTACCCGAATTGGGTTTTCCACATATATCTTGTGTTGTGATTAGTTTATTTTCTCTCATCTTATTTTTCTGCTATTGACGTTAATTACTATGAGTTATGGATGAATATTAGGCATGTCGCTTCCGCGTTCATCGGTTCAAATTCCCAACAAAGAAGAACCGGCGAATAAAAGAAGAAAAAAATTGAGGTTTTTTATTTTTATTTAAAAAAAACAAAACGAAAAAAAAAATAAAATGAAAAACAAGATGAAGAACTGACGAATGAAAGAAGGAAAAAATTGAGTTGTTTTTAATTTAAAAACAAAAACAAAATTAAAAACAAGATGAAAAACATGTTTAACTTGTTTTCTATATTTTTTTTCAATTTTAACATTGGTTTTATTTTTCATTATATTTTTATTTTTTAAAACAAAAATAAAAAGGTTAACTAACGCGAATTGAAAATTATTTTTGGAAAATAAAAACAAAAACAACCCAAAACCTACTCAGACAGACCCTGAATTTGTTGATTTCATCTTCTAGCTTCTCTTAATACTGTTGGTATGTACTGTAATTATTAGGGTCTTCAAAGAGAAAACCTTGTGGGTCTGGCTGGATTCCCATTGGTATCCCATTGAGAGGCGGACTTAAGAGAAGACTTGACCGGGCTATAGCCGGGCAGCCCTCTAATTTTTTTTTTTTTTGTAATTCATTACATAAGGGTCCAATTACATAAATCTCCTTTAAGGTTTGATAATATTACAAAACTATGATATTTAATCTAAATTTAGTGAAATATAAATATTTTATTGTCCAATGTAAAAATGCACATGATATTATGGTTCTAACATTATAGAATTAAACCATTTGCAAATTTAAATATATTTTTTTAACTGCAAGTTTAAATAATTGTTTATGCATAAATTTTACAATGTATTTCATATTATTGAGTAGTCCATTATTGAATTGGTGTCATCTTATTATTAAAAAAATAAACAAATACTTTTATCAAGAATTATATAATTTTTGTTTATTTTTAATCAATGTCTCGCATGTCTTGTACTGGCGTTATTAAATCCGTGTGCATTTAGGAAGAAAATCATAAGATTTTTCTCCATAAAACACGTCGAATTTAATAAATTTAATATGAGTGTTTGTTAGTTGTTAATTAAACATTATAATATATTGACTAAATAAAAATAGATAAATAACTATTGATAGTTAAGGAGTTGACTTTATAATATTAGTGTCTACAAAGAAAAAAAATATGAGTGGTGCTATTGGCACACCCCCTACTGATCTATTTATATCCCACTTTTTAAAATTTTGATTTTATTAAATTTTTTTATTAAATTTTTTGGTTTATTTCCAAAACTACCCATTTTACTTATTTTTCAAACTTAATACATACCATATTATCTCTCTATCTCTGATTTTTGTATCTGTATACATCTATCTCACCTCCATTGATTGATTTATTTTTTTTCTTCTTATTTTTTTTTTAGCTTTTTTTTTCTTCATATTTCATGATGGAAAAGAAAAAAATAAAAATAACAGGGTACTTCAACACAACAACAGCTTGATATCATTCTAAAAAAAAATAAACTTCAAACTTATTTCCAGAGAATCAATTGTTTTCAGATGCTTACTATCATTGCCAGACAATTCTTGCTTTATGTCATTCTCAGACAATTTTTCAAGATGTTTGATATCGTTCTTAGGCAATTCTTCTATATTCTTGATAGCGTTCTCAAACTCTTTCATAATATTTAATATGTATGTAAGAAGTAGATTTTAGGGTTTAAGAGTTAAATTTTTTTTTTTTGAAGAAACGGATTACTAGGTTTTTTTTTTTTTTGGAAAAGGAATGTGAGATTTTAATAGATTTACTTTGTAGAATATTTTTTTCCTAAATTGTATGTCTCTTTAAGTAATTTTGATAAAGGAAAAAAAAAGAATATTATATAATTAAAAAAGTTGAGCATGAATAGATCAGTAGGGGTGTGCCAATAGCACCATTCAAAAATATTATATATATATATATAATTTAGTCCGGAAGGTAAATATTTCCTGAGTACGCCCCTGATCCCACTTTTGCTGCCTAATCATCAATCTAACCAAAATACTTGGTTTTGCGTTGCAATGAAAACCCCACAACACATGCATTTGCTCCATCGTTGCACAGGTACTGCACGCTTCTTTTTCTTTTTCCGTTTTTTTGTACATTTTTTCTGCTAATATATAGATTTCGTATTTGAAAAAAAAAATCAGTTATGACTTATGAGAATTTATTTGTTTGTTTAAACTGGTCTGATTCTTGCATTTCAACTCAATGGTTTATTCACTGGATTCTTAACAAGATCCATTCAAAAATAAAAAAATAAAAAATCCATTACACGAGCCACCATTATAAGTTTTCTCTAACGTGCAAAGTCATCTCATTTCAACTACGGTTTGGATGATGTATTTTAGAAGAGTTTTTATATCTAAAAAAACTAGCAAGACTGTTTTGCAAGAACACTTTAGAATTTCTTCTAATTATAATATGACATTTGTGGGCTTAATTGAAGTAAATAATATATTGTTATTTTTATGATAAAAATACATTTAATATGGTATACTAGAACTCTTTCGTATTATATTTTCAGAGAAAATTCTATTAAAATATTAAAGCAATAAAAAAATTATAAAATAATAAATTGATAAAATTAATCTGAAAAAAATATTAAAATAATAAACTGATAAAAATTAATTTAAATACAAAATTTCATTAAAATAATAAAGTTATAAAAATTAATCTAGAATTAAAAAAATCTAATAAAATAATAAAGGATAAAAAAATCAATCTGAAATAAAATATTCTAATAAAATAATAAAGAGATAAAATTTAATTTAAAATAAAATAATCCATTAAAATAATAAAGCAATTAAAATTAATTGAAATATTTTTGTACTAATATAATACATTAATAAAATTAATCTGAAATAAAATCTATTATTTATCTATTAAATAATAAAATCATTATATTGCAAAAATAAATAAAATGATTATAAGTAGAAAGTAAAAAAGAAAAAAAAAATGTAAGGTGGGATATTGGATGAAATTGTGTTTGTTATACATTGGAACAAGAGTAAAATGGGCATTTTGAAAATTTCATTAGAATAAGAGTTTTCGAAATTTAAAAGCTATTTTCTTTTGACAATCAAACACCTCTAAAGAATTTTGAGTTCTAAAAAACCAAAACCAACTTCCAAAAACTATGCTAAACATAGAATAATATTATCGCTTGAAGCATAAGCAAAATTTCTAATGACTTTTTACTTTTTGGATTTCTTGAACGTCAAATGTTCTAGTGATCGATGATGTCGCAAAAGTCAACTATGGAGCTTCCAGGAAAGTAGAGTTTTTTTGTTTTTGTTTTAATTTCATCACACAAACTTGATGATTTTGGAGGTGATGATGTGTATATAGTCACTATATATGCTGTTAATTCACATGGCGATCCTTGCACGGCTCTCCCATAAATTAATCAGCACCAATGCGCCGGCCATTGCACCAAATTAAACATTATTGCTAGTGGCGACTGAGTAAAGAATCCACTAAATGAAAAGTTCCAGATATAGAGAAGGCTTTGTTTCTAGTTCAAGTTAACGGCTGCAAATGAATTATTTCTTATAAATCGTGTTTTAATGTTTTATGAAACTCTCACATTATTTCTTCCATCTACCTAATAACATATACAGAAATTCACTGCTGGCCAGTACGTACCCAGATCCATCGTTGTATATCGAAGAAGAAGTTCCAGGAAACTGAACAATGTCAGCTCCGCAGGTGCAACTGCATGTTTATGATCATCATGTACGTACATACAATGCCTTCTGTTTATATTCCTTTTACTCCTTAATTGATGCTAGACATTGCAAAAGATTTATATGCTTGTTTGAGTAGAAAAAATGCATCTTATTTATATAATAATTATCAGGGCAAGATTCCGCACATTTTTTTATGTGGGATCCTGACTCAATAACAGTACAAAATATAATTTTACAAAGTTGAATCTGGAACGAAAAAAGTATAGTTTTCGTGTAGAAATTATAATTAGGTACGGTTTGCTTAGAGTGGCTATTTAAGTTGAAGTAATGTGCAGGTGATGATGGAAAATGGCAAACTCCAAGTGACAATATCAAAACCAGATGGACATGTCACTGGAATTAAAGCTTATGGCATTGATAATCTGCTTGAAGTTCGTGATAAGGAAAATAAGAGAGGGTACATTTTTTTTTCAATCTAATCATTTACCCTTCTCATTTTAATTTTATTTTTTTATTTTTTCTAAATTTGAGGTGATATAAGTAATTTGACCACAATTTCAATGTGATAATAGGTACTGGGACGTTGTCTGGAGCGAAACTGGGAGTCCTGGAACTACTGGAACTTTTGAACTGTACGTAGAATTATTGCCTTCATTGGTCTCATTATTGTTTGTTAAAACAGGCCAAGTTGACCTGGAATTTTGCACATACTGATCCCAATTCAGACCAATTCCTGTATTGGGTCAGGAAAAACCAACCAATACATATCTAAATGGGGTTAGGCCCATTGAAACTTAAGAAAATTTGGTCCAACTGACCTGAAACAGTCCATTAGACGCTTGTAATTGTGAATATGTATACATGGTAATTTCTGAAGAGAAAAACACATTACATACTTTGCAGGATTAAAGGAAGTAATTTCAATGTGATAGTAGAGAATGAGGAACAGGTGGAGATATCATTCACGAGACTCTGGGATGTCTCGCTCCAGGGCAAGCTTGCTCCTCTTAACTTAGACAAAAGGTTTTAGTAAATTAAATTTCAGCATACATACGTAAATATATAATCAGGTGTAGGATTCTGTATCTTTTTTTTATACGGTCATTCATATTGGGATCCAGCACAAAATATATATAGGATCCTTCACCTGATTAATATATTATATATATTGATAAATGAGGATATGTAACACTGTTGTCTGTTGATGGTTAATGGAGTTTTTCAGATACATAATGCTTCGCAACTCGTCCGGCTTCTACTCCTATGCCATTTACGAGCACTTGGAAGAATGGCCTGGTTTTAACCTTCCCCAGACCAGGATCGTTTTCAAGCTTAGAAAAGACAAGTACGCCGATCACTTTCTCTTTATTCAAATATTTACTTCATACTAGATTATGTTTATATATTCCAGAGACTAGCTAGTTAAAGCCTAAAGGGGATGGTTTATAAGTACAAGGGTTTTGGGCTGAGTATATACTCGATTCCTATATAAATACATACTACTATGTATAGAATAACTTTCAGGTGCGGGATCCCGCATATTTTTTCATACGGAATTCCATTCCACAATATTGTGGAATCTAATCCAGCCCAAAAAAAGTGTGGGATTCTCACGGTTGATAATTTTTGGCTATGTATAATGAGTAGCAACTTTAATCATGAACTAAAAAGTTATAGGCCTGCACTTTAATGAACAGGTTTCAGTACATGGTAGTAGCAGATAACAGGCAAAGACACATGCCACTGCCGGACGACCGGTTACCGAAAAGGTGCAAAGAGCTTGCTACTCCAGAAGCTGTCCTTCTTGTCAAACCTGTGGAGCCAGAGTTCAAAGGAGAAGTATTTATTATGCCTGCACCATCAC
Source organism: Dipteronia sinensis (assembly GCA_033220585.1). Taxonomy (NCBI): domain Eukaryota; kingdom Viridiplantae; phylum Streptophyta; class Magnoliopsida; order Sapindales; family Sapindaceae; genus Dipteronia; species Dipteronia sinensis. The sequence goes on along the minus strand of CM065636.1, from coordinate 83,706,284 downwards.
CAATTCAATCTTCAAAATTATATGATATCTGAAAGCATATTTGTATACAATTTAGCATATATGTGTACATTTTAAAAAATGTAGCGTGAGTTATATATGTTATGTGTTGTGTAGGTGGATGACAAGTACCAGTATTCATGTGAGAATAAAGATCTTCAGGTCCATGGATGGATATGCAATGATCCTGCAGTGGGGTTCTGGCAAATAACTCCCAGCTACGAGTTTCGATCCGGTGGACCTCTCAAACAGCAACTATCATCACATGTTGGTCCATTCACTCTAGCAGTAAGTAACTATTTGCCAATTACCAATAGTTGCAATCTCCAATTAATCTAAAAGATTGTTCTGATCATGAAAACAAAATGTTATACAATCAGATGTTTCTAAGCGCTCATTACGCGGGAGAAGATCTAGTACTGAAGCTGAAACAAGGCGAGCCATGGAAGAAAGTTTTCGGCCCCGTTTTCATCTATCTCAATTCTCTGTTGGATGACAATCATGATCCTCTCTGGCTATGGCAGGACGCAAAAGAACAGGTCTAAAAATACACCCAAACAACAATTTTGTTTTTTCTGTTTTGGCCTTTTACAATCATAGTTTATAATATATCAGATTGGAAATTTCAGATGCTGGTTGAAGTCCAAAGCTGGCCGTACAATTTCCCGGCTTCAGAAGATTTTCCAAAACAAAATCAACGCGGTGGTGTCTCCGGTAGATTACAAGTCTGTGACAGGTTGTTCTATATATATATACATATGTTTTCTCTACTCTTACACTAAGCGTTCTTGTAAAATTTTGATCAAAGTTTCAACTATTATGTTCTATAGGTATGTTAGTGATGAGAATATATCTGCAAACTGTGCTTATGTTGGATTAGCTCCCCAAGGGGAACCAGGATCATGGCAAAGAGAATGCAAGGTAATTTGTAATCCTAATCTTTCATTAACACACACTAATTTCCTGTTCTTGATGCAGATTTCATACTAATACTCCAATTTTATTTTCTGAATCTGATCAGGGCTATCAATTTTGGACGAAAACGGATGCCAACGGCTACTTTTCCGTCAATGACATACGTGCTGGTGACTATAATGTTTATGCATGGGTTCCTGGTTTCATAGGCGATTACTGCAATGACTCTGTCATTACCATAACTGAAGGTCTTGCTTTCCCAATAATTCATGAACTCCAAAATTCTCAGATTGTAAAATAAACTAATCGTCAACTTGGATAAAAAAAAAAAGCAGGTTGTGATATCGACTTGGGTGATCTTGTCTTTGAACCTCCAAGAGATGGACCGACGCTTTGGGAAATCGGCGTCCCTGATCGTTCTGCTGCAGAATTCTATGTTCCTAATGCAAATCCGAAATATATCAACACACTCTACGTTAACCATCCTGACAAGTTAGCTCTCCATCTTGCAAAATTGAGAAAATTATATATAGAGCTACTTATCATTACATTGATAAAAATCCAAATTCTCATTTTCTTCGGTGATCGATGCAGGTTTAGGCAATACGGATTATGGGAAAGATATGCAGAGTTGTATCCTGAAGAGGATTTAGTCTACACCATCGGCGTTAGTGACTACAGCAAAGATTGGTTCTTCGCTCATGTGACAAGGTTATTTGAAACATAAAAATAATTTTTGATCATTTGAAAACATTTTCTGATATATAATACCAAAAACTCTCTTGATTTATCGAAGCTTTATTTTGAATTTTGATTCAGGAAAGTAGATGATAACAAATACAATCCAACTACATGGCAAATCAAGTTCAATATTGATAATGTGGATCAGAGTGGAACCTATAAACTGCGATTAGCGCTGGCGACTGCCTATGTTTCAGAATTGCAGGTAAGGAGCCCGATTTGATCAATAGCTTTTTCAAAGCTACTCTTTTTCTAGTAAAATGTATTGCATTATATAATAATTCTCTAATCAGATCGGTCCTGAATTAAGAATCGATCTGACCAAAGGAGGAGTCTTGTATTAATATGTATAACAGTACAAATTAATGTGAATGTTTGTGGTAGGTCCGGGTAAATGATCCCAAAGCAGATCCTCCTCTGTATACAACTGGAGTAATCGGGCATGATAACACAATTTCGAGACATGGAATTCACGGGCTTTACAGGCTATACAGCGTGGATGTGGGAGGGGCTTGGCTTGTGACAGGGGATAATACTATTTTCTTGACACAAGCATTGAGCAGCAGCCCTTTACAGGGGATTATGTACGACTACATTCGCTTAGAAGGTCCCCCTTCTTCCAATTCCAACACTAATTAAGATTTACTAAAATGTTAACCTTAATTAGCTTTATACATTTATCCTCGTATTTTCATTTGGAAATGAGGAGATGATGAATGTCTACCTGGATAAGCAAAGAATGTTAAAAAGACTATTAGATTCCGTATATGTACATTCCACCTAAGAATATATATAATTGGTTATTTATATCACAAATAATGATGATGCTGTGAGAAAGAAATGTAACATGACTCGAAACTTGTTTTTCCTTTGTAGTTCCTTTAAAGTCCTAACAACTCGAGTTGTAATTTTTATCAATTTAATCTGTTGACGGTGATCTTTGGATTGGTAAAATTAATCACGCGTCACACAAGTTAATTGCAATTCGCGATTAAATAAGAAATCTAAAAGAACAAAGTAAGAAACAAGTAAGCAAGATTTTACGGGGAAAACCCTAACGGGAAAAAACCACGGTTGCTGACGACGGTGAGGAAAGAATCCACTATAAAAAGAATATTACAAACCCTTTCTCACTTGTTCTCTAATAATATCTCTCAGTTCGTGAACCCTTGTTGGGTGTTTTTAGGGTAAATTTATACATTCATAGAGCCCTAATTTTTGGAACACAAGTAAAAGAAAAGTGGCAGTGATTTAGGGGGTGTATTCAATTAGGATTTCAAATGACTTTTATGGAATTAAAAAGTTTGGGTGTATTCAATGTAGACTTTTAAAGACTCTATAAAAGTCATGGGGTATTCAATAAAGACTTTTATAGACTTTAAAAAAAATCTTTTAAAGCCATGTGGTATTCAATCAAGATTTTTTAACGGTCTATGAAAGTTAGGAGGTATTCAAAATATCAATGACTTTTAATGACTTTTAAATATCAATGACTTTTAATGACTTTTAGTTATAATAAATCTCACAATTTGTCTTTCATTCCTACCAAAGACTTTGAATGACTTTTTTTAATAATAAAATAAAAAGAATTTCACTTTAAAATAAAAACATAAAACTCTTTGAAAAACATTAATCATCAAACATATGTTATATTTTCAAATAAAAGAACACACATTCTAAACAAATTTTACAAATAAAATAAAATGAATAACTTTTAAAATGAATAAACATTATAAAAAAAAATACAAACATTAACGATCTATACCAAAAAAAAAATTAACTAAAAAATAATACAAAACAACTCTCCATAGGATATGCAATTAAGGACGAGATTTTTTTTTTTACCTCTATTTTCAAAACAACTAAACAACAACGAAACAAATCAAACGAACTTCATTTATGTTAATTAAAAATAATAAAAGATAAAAACCACGACTCAATCATGCCAATATGCTATAATCAAAGTCGCGTATGAGCGTGACTCTATGTAATTATGATCAATATCAAACCACCCACTTTTAGGCGTGAATCTTGTTCAACAACTATGTACTGTTTTTATGTTTTATCGTCAGTAATTTGAATTAATTTTGGGTAAATTTTTTATACCCATTAACATACTTTCGTAGAGATTTATAAACGTTAATATTATTGTCGATTTACTACATTTATTCTAAAAGTCAATTTATAATATTTTGGCTAATTATAAAATAAAATAAAATTTTGACTAATTATTAAAAAAATTAGATGCATAATATCTTTATGATGCAAAATATAATAAAATTACAAATAAAAAATTTAAAATCACATAAATAGGCAAGAATGTTTTTGTCAAGTTTAATTAACAATGATTTTTTTATTCTTTTTAAAAAATATATTTTTATTGATATGAAAAATCTATATAATTTTACTAAAACAAAGTATATATCATTTTTAAAAATCAATAAATGTATATAAATGTCTATGAAAGTCTCTGAAATTCATTTAAAATATAAGTCTCTGAAAGTCATTTGAAATGAAAGTCTATGAAAGTCATTTAAAATGAAAATCTATGAAAGTTTTTCATAATTCTGTAAAGTCTATAAAAGTCCATAAAAGTCTATGAAATCTGCAAAAGTCATCCACTTAAAAAAGTCATTAAAAGTCTTTTGAAATCCTAATTGAATACACCCTCCTTAATGAAGTACAAACAACTTTGACTTATAGGAGTCGTGCTGATTTTCTTTCTCGTCTTGCATCGTTTGTGTTTTAATCACATCAGGTCTTTTGCTTATTCTGGATCCTGATAGCTCTAAGGAAATATGTTTCCTTATCAGAGTATGTTTCATGAGACCTTATTTAAGGAAGACTCTTCTTTGCATGTTTTAGTCGTGATTTATTGAATTCAATGTTATCAGCATGTCGAGCATCTGATCGTATCTAGAAATTACCCAGGTGTCGCTTAGCCGACCATCTCTTCAACTCGATCAGATCTCTTTCACCCCTGACCAAGGATCTGCACCCGATCTGATAGCTAAACCCGACTAGTTAGGTTTATCCGACCATCTTGGGATTTCCCGATCAAATCTTTTTAACTTGATCAATCTAATTACTTTGGTCGGATGTTTTCCACCCGACCATCTTAGTAACTTTGATCAGCACTAAAGGGTTATTTTCTGGTCATCTTAAGTTGGCTTAACTTAGTCGACATTTGTTGACACGACACTTGTTGTCCCTGCGTAACACGATGTTATGCTGACGTGCCATCTTTTCAAATTGCACCAATAACATTACTCCTTTAAACATTCAAACTGAGCATCTCACTCAATGAAGATAACTCGCTCGGTGAGATATGTTTAACTCGGGAGCCTTTTGTCGTGTAGCTCATAAATACTTGTTAATGCTGGACAGCTGGCCTTTAATTTCAACCACAAACGTTTGATTTGCCTTGGTGATTTGACGTGAATGACGCAACTGACAGCGACGGTTCAAATTTCAAACGGCGTGTGATCTTCGGGATTCGCACACCAACCACCACTCTCGCATGACTTCATCTTCGCCTATATATATTTTCAAATCCCTTCATTTTCCCTCTCACGTAATTTCTTCTTTTAAACTACACAACTCTTCATCTTCTAAAATTTTTCTATGCTCCAACTCTCTCTCGAAGTTCTTCGTCTTTACCAAATCTTCATCATCGTCAGAGTTCTTATCTCGCCCATTTTAATCATCAGGTATGGATCCTTCTACATGTCATTGTTACGTTGAGTTATTGATACATTATATTGAAATATGCGATAAGAAAAATATTGCTAGGGTTGAATCTATTTTAGGGGGATTTTTTCAAGATTTCTCTCTCTCAGCTCATCCCGTAGCCCTTAATATCGATTACTCAGTGGCTCGCCCTAAATTTCAACCTTCTTTTTTTGAATCAAACATTGCTAACCCAACTGTTTCTTCTTTATATACATACCCAGATATGTCAAAGACAACCGAATCTGGTCGGGTAAGCAGGCTAAGCTCTAGGGATTCTTCTACAATTGACTTGAAGATCCCCTCTTAACTATTAAAAATGGAAGAAGTTCCAATAAAACGCCGAGCTTATTTATTGAAGTTCTCTGCTGAGCACCCCAGCGCCTGATGTTTAAAATCATGTTATAAAATACCCACTCGCAAGTGCACGAATCGTGAAGATTAGCACAGTGACAAGTAAGGATCGTTCCCACGAGGAAAAGTGATTTATTGATTGAAAACTAATTTTAATTAAAGTTAAATTAAAAGTAACCAAGAGATTGTTGATTGATTGATTAATCTAAACTAAATTAAATTAAACTAAAGAAAACAATTAAAAAGAATATGGTTGTGATCAATGGAGAGAAAGTACTAGGTCATCAATGATCCCCAATTATGAACACTCAATGTATAGAATTAATTTGTAAACAAGATTCAATCAATTCTAGGGTTCATTCTTTGTCTTTAATGTGACTATTACCTTATGGTCATGGGATGAGTCACCTGTTTCCAACCACTATTCACCTTTAGTCTATGGTGTGAATAGTGATCGGAAACCCTTTAAGCGTAAGAATTAAGAACCAAATTTTATACTTTGCTTGGCCTATACTAAAGATAAAATTCATTCATTCAAAAGAGCATTAATCAAGGTTAGGTTTGGTCTATACTCTAACCCTAATTCTCAGATAGTCTTAACCCTAAAATCATGTCAAATAATCATACACCCTTGGTCTATGGTGTGAATAAATATTAAAACTAATGAGGATTAAGCAGTTAAGAACAATGAATAAATCAAGAATTGAATTGATGAAATAATAATTAATCCAAACATGAGCATTCACAAGAGGTTCACATTGATTCCCTAGTTATGGAATTAGTTACACATCATAGAAAAAGAAAAGAAAATAGATTGAGTAGAGAAAACCAGAGATAATCATCAAAGAACTCCTTCAATTCTTCTTCGTCTTCTTCTACAATGGATGGATAGATGGGTCTTGAGGGGATATGTGGTGATGGAGTGACAGGGGATGGCCCCCTTGGTGGCTTGGGACCTCCCTTGGATTCTCTCTAGAAATTAGGGTTCAAAGGGGTTTAAATAGGCTTTAGATGTTAAGTCAAGTCCTTAAACAACAAGGAAATAATTCCCTTTTGGAACTCTACCTTTTTGGGATATTATATCTTTCATAAACCATCCAAATTGATTACTTGTTGAAGGAAGATAAGGATTAGGTATCAACTTGATTTCCAAGACTCACACGCATGTCTAAGAAGGTAATATTTCTCGTTCCGATAACTTGCAAAACAAATCCCGTTTCACGGATTTAATGATTGACTGATCTGCACAATAGGTACTCAAATGGGAATAGCTTCTTCTAGAAAATTAGGATTGAAAGGCCGTAAAATGGGTTAGAAACTAGACTTCTGGGGCTTCTGATCCATAGGTTACAGGACACACAGTTCAATCGGAGCTGAGAGATATGGCATTCGCAACATGGCTCATCTGCACTGATTCGGGAAACTGCTGTGACTACCGCTGTGACAATCCACAGCGGTATGACAGCATTTTGGAATGTGTTATTCTGCCATTTTTAGCGCTGTTGGTATCGTTGTCATAATTCACAGCGGTCTTAACAGCGCTTCAAGGAAAATTGCATATTAGTCCCTCAATTGATCAATAATTGCCATTTTCGTATAAAATTCTCCAAACACATCACTTTGATCCAAAAACCTGAAAATGCTCAAAACACAAATTAAAACCCCTAAATAACTCAAGAAACAAGAAATTGATTGGAGGAATGGTGATCAAATATATATATATATATAATGACTGATCAGCACCTTTGACTCAGAGGTGAATGTGGTTGATGTTCTAGAGCTGATGAAGTACAGCGAAAGGTTTGATCTCCCTCGATCGGGTTCTTGAGTGGCCAACGTGCAATCTAGAATCTCCCTTGGGGTGCAGTGTCCATTTATGGGGCAATGCTCACGTTAGGGGTCACGCTGCCCCTTCAACCCTTCATCGCCCGATTCCTAGCCGAAGCTGGGATCGCCACCGCCCAACTTTCACCAAACTGTTATCGGGTGTTGATGAGCTTGTGGCACCTGTGGAAATAAATTGGGGCCAGGTAACCCCCCCCCCCCTCAGACCCCACAAGAGATCCACAACTTCTATATCTTGGGTCGGTCAGACAATGAAGGTACTTTTTACTTTCAATCTGTCTCCATTAATCATTGGATTCCATAGGGATACAATCAGAGACCCACTCCCCCATCGATCAAGGATCATAAGGGTTTTATCTGGGGGTTCCCCACCTCCAACAAATACTGACTCAGATTCTGACGAGGGACAAGCCAGCCCTGAGAAGGTATCAGCCGATCTGCCCGCTCCTGTGCACAACCTATATGACCATGAGACGATTCATGTCGACAAAGTCTCTATCCAGCTGAGCCGCCCTTTGGCGCCCCTGCACAATGTTGTCTTGGCCTATATTGTAAGCGGTGTTAAGGCGAGCCCATCGGGAGCCACTGGTCAAGAGAAAATTGTTGCCATACCCTCGATGGCTACTCATGACACCTCTTCTGTTCTAGGTTCAGTCCAAACTAATCAACAGCCTCACGGCCCTGAAGTGATGCTACCTCCTACTGCAGTCATCACTCCTAGCTTAGAGGAAACGATAGTCGATCCCCTTGACATGCTAAAGTCCATGTCTGCAGGAAGGGGTTATGTTGGTGAAGGCTACCGGACTGACTTCCAGAATGCCAGTGATGTGGATCGAGTCCACGCTATTTACAATAACGGCATATATGTATGTACTTTTTACTCCCTTGTCAATTCTTTTCGTTTCAGGTTTTATCAGTCATAACTTGTTTCCTTTTTTAAGACCGTGGAGAAGATGACTAGGGTCATGATGGCTCAGAAAAAACAGGCTGCTGAAATCTCTCAGCTGAAGAAGGAGCTTGAGAAGAGAAAAAAGGCGATCAGCTCTGCCTCGGCAAGTGAATCAAAATTGAAAACATCTTTCGAAGCGAAGCTGAGACAGCGTGATGCGACTGAGGCAGTCCTGAGGAAGGCAGTGTCTACTGCTGAGACCCGAGCTAACAATGCCTCAGCCAGCCTGACAGAGCTTGCTGTGAAAAGCACCCAGCTTGAAATAAATCTGGTTAAGGCTGAGCAGCCGTGCGTAGAGCTTGAACAAAAGCTATCCCTGGCTGAACTGGTTGTTGATGGTCAGAAGGCAGAAGCTCGAACTGCCAAAGAGACTCTAGCTGCCTCCCAATAATCTATGTTTGAGGCCCAGTATGGATCTGAGGAGGCCGAACTTCGTTATTAAAGGCTGGCTAAAGATCTGAAACAGTAAAAGGTCAGCGTGGAGATGCTCTCTTAAGAGGCCAGACTAGCCCTTGAAGTTCATAGTGTTGATCGCTACAAGAGGTCTCCTGCATTTGAAGCAGTTATGCTGAGAGAACTGATGCGAGAGCTTTCCACTGCTCGAATGTTCTTCGAGGGTAAAGAGAGGTCTTCTGGAGAGGCTCGCCATAAATGAGACCAAACAATCGAAAAGCATAAGGTCGAGTCTCTCAATGCGATAAAGAACTAAAGGATGACATGGAGGGCTTACTGCAAGTCTATTGGGAAGGATCCCCATAAAATGCATCTAAAGCTCCCCTCCAAGTCTTCCTTGGTGACCTTTCATGCGGTCGAGGAAGGTGATGCAATATCCAAGGGTATTAATATTGGGCATTTGCTTGAGACCAATTATTCTCCTTTCATGGCTGAAGATTCTGAAGATGACATTTGCTGGCCATACTTTGGAGATCTGACCAAAGGCTATGAAGAGGAAAATAATCCCATTGGCGTCTCCGGACCCGGTGGCCCTTCAAGCATTCCTGGAGCCTGATCTCTCCTTCATCATAGTACATTTTTTATTATGCCACATATCTTGTAAATTTTCCTTGTAACAATGTATATATGATTAATTCATTCTTTAATGATACAAATCTTTAATTTACTTGTGTGGTCTTCTTTATTTTGATCAACCTTATTTGCTGATTATCACTTCTGATTTAATTAGTTATCTTGTTAACAAATTGTGACTGATCTGATCGACTATGTTTTCAACTGATCAAATTTGATTGATTACTAGTTATCTTACTTGATTGGTCGAACTTGGCTAAACTAATTATAAATCATCTTTTTGATTTGCCGAACTTGGCTTTGTCAGATTAGCTACTGACTAGGCCTTGGTTATCCCGATCGGTTATCTAATCAACTGATCGGGTATGGTTTGGCTTGTAGTTGCGCTATACGCTCGTTCAAGTAGTGTTCATATGATAGACAATATGCATGGTATCTAGTTTATAGACTCTTGTCTTTTATCTAGAAACTAAGTCACTGGGATGACTCCTAGTAGTCTGTTACTCAAGATTCGTTGTAATGAAGGTGTTCTCTATCTCATTAACTTCACTTGTCTTAGCCGAGTATCTGATTAACTGGCGTTCGAGCATGAGAATTTGATTACCTCATCCAAATTTCTACACATCCCATCAGGTATCTAACCACTTGAAGGCGCTCTACCAGTGCTTCTAATGCACCCAGTTAGTTTCGGTGAAAGTGCACTGTCTTTGCGACATATGCTTTCGTCCCCGTCACTGGGCCCCCCGAGAAACCGTTAGGGGTTCGACGAGACTTGCTTTTGTAAACGGAAGCAATATTAGAACATTTTTTCTTGAACTATGCTTCCTTTGAAGGGCTTTTATTAATATCTTTAAAAACAATAAGAAGAAACAGATGATTAGGTATAAATAAAATATGTATTTATTCTAGACTTAACAAAATATCTAAAATTTTTGAAAGAAAATAGAAAAAGAAAACCCCTTAAGGGTAGAATATCTTCAAGTATTGAGTGTTGCATAGCCGGGGTAACTCTCCTCCTTCTGGTCAGACAAGGAGATATACTTCATGCCCGGCTAATCCGACCACCTGATAAGGTCCTTCCCATTTATCTACCAGGTATCCGGTCGCCTTATCCCTTATGTTTGGGGATACCCTTCTAAGAACCAGATCTGCGAGTCGAAACTTTCTAATCCGGACGTACGAGTTGTAGTATCTCGCAACCCTTTGTTGGTACGCTGCATTTCTCACTCTCGCCACGTCCCTTTTTTCCTCCAACTCATCTAGGCTCTATTCTAGGGTCCTTATATTTGTATCGGGCTGATATAGTTGGACTCTGAGGAAGTGTGGGCTATCTCGACTGGAATGACAGCTTCAGTTCTGAATGCCAGGGAATAAGGTGTGTCTCTTGTCGATGTTTTTTGGGTTGTTCGGTATGTCCAGAGTACTTCATGCAACTTATCCGCCCAATTTCCTTTCTTGTCGTCGAGCTTGGCCTTTAAGGTGTGCTTAATGATCTTATTGACAGCTTCGGTTTGACCATTGTTCTGAGGATGAGCTGGTGTAGCATAATAATTTTTAATGTGGTACTTTTGGGACATTTCTCTGAAGTTATCACTATCGAATTGAGTCTCATTTTCGGTGACAATTGTATCTAGGATCCTGAACCGATAAATGATGTTCTTCTTTACGAAGCTGGTGGTATTAGCTTCAGTTTTATGTACCAATGCTTCCGCTTCTGCCCATTTTATGAAGTAGTCAACTGCCACAATAGCATGTTTTGCACCTCCTTTAGCTGTAGTTGGCATTGGCCGATCAAATTAATCCCCACATTGCTAATGGCCAGGGTGAGGTCAGATTCTTCAGGTTCTCGGGTAGCTGCTTAATGTCGTTTGCTATTCTTTGACAAATACTGCACTTCTCAGCCATCGATTTGGCATCCTAAAATAGGGTTGGCCAGTAGAAGCCCTGCCTAAGGGTTTTATGAGCTAAACTTTTTCCCCCAGCATGGTTTCCACATACACCTATGTGTATACTAGCCAGAATCTTATCTCCCTCAGCTTGACTGACACATCTCTGTAGGGCCTTTGAAAACCCCCTTCTGTAAAGCTCGCTACATACTATCGAATACCGGGTTGCCCTGTATCTAATACGTTTTGCTTCAACTGCATCTCCACGGAGCATGTCGTCCTCTAGGTACTGCCTAATCGAAGTGATCCAAGTGATCTGCCATTCCTCCACTGTTTCCACTGTTAGCTTTTCTTCTTCTTTAATACTGGGCTTCTTGAGATGAGCCACTGGAATCATTTTAGACCAGATACCAGTGGCTATCATTGCCAATCTATATAATACATCAGCTTTCTTGTTCTTCTCTCCCGGGATCTGAGTGATTCTGTAATTCTTGAATCTCCCGAGAAGTAACTTGGCTATCTCTGGGTAAGCCACCATACTAAGATCTTTTGCATGGTACTCATCTAGGACTTGGTTAACCACAACCTGCGAGTCACTGAATATCTTCACTTCCTCCGCTCCCAGTGTTGTGCATACCCTGAGTCTAGCCATCAACGCCTCATACTCGGCCATGTTGTTAGTAGCCTTGAAGTAAAATCGCAAGGCACATTCCAGCTGATCACCTTATGGGGTTGATACCACTATGCATGCCCCGCTGCCATGCATGTTTGACGACCCATCAACGTGTAGCCTCCAGCTGAAGACTTTCCTTTCTTTTTCTTCTAGTATCCTGATCACCTCACTGTTTGGCATAGTGAACTCAGCAATCAGATCTACCACTGCATAAGACTTTATTGTGGTCATTGGCAGTAAGTGATATCCAACTTATTCAGCTCAACTGCCCACTTTGTCAATCTTCCTGACACTTCTAGCTTGGATAGAATCTGCTTTAACGGACAATCCGTATAAACCTCAATCTTGTAAGCCTGGAAGTTTAGCTTTCTCGCGGCTGTCACTAATGCTAATGCCATTTGTTCAGCTGCTGAGTATTGATCGCTCACTTTTTGTGTTGTCATCAAATCACGAGTTCAAAAGATATTTATATTAAAAGTTATTACGCAATGTGCTCTAAACAAGCAAAAGACTAGTAAAGCAGTAAGTGAGGGTATCGTTCCGCAGAGATGTGTTTTATTAACCGTATCAAGTTTTAGTGTTTATAGAAAGCATATAAAGAGAAATGTGGATGAGGTGTGAATGGTGTGTGTGTACGGTGTTGTGTGTGTGTGTGCAAGGAAAATGAAAAAAATGAAAATATAGAAATAAACAAAAGAATATGGAGGGGTAAGAATGGTGATTAAGTGAGAAATAATAAAATGGTGAATTGGAGAGATGCATGAAAGTGGTCACACAAGGGTCTACAAGTTCACCATACATAAGTGTACACAAGTGGGTTGTTAGACATTAAGTTCATCCAATTTAAGTTAAGGGTTCGTTCTTGCCTCAATCAGATTTATACCTATTCACAGAGCTTACAGTTGAAAAGTGTGTTGAGAGCCTCTTAAACACAAAACCACAACAAACATATGTGAACCGATTCTACAAACCAATGCTAGATTGAGCCTCAATACTAACATGGTAATATAAAACGGCAACGTTAAGGTTAATGAATGTGGAAAGAGTAATTGTTCTTCCAACCATAACTTACCTAGAGCCCCTAGCGCAAGAAATAGCCGAATTCCTAATTATTGTAACTCCAACCACAACTCACCTAGAGCCCCTAGTGTGAGGAGTAGCCAAAGTCCAATTATTGTATCTCTAATCATAACTCACATAGAGCCTCTAGCATGAGAAATAACTAAAGACCAATGTAAAACAAAAACAATGAACCAAACCTCTTTAAATATGGCAATTAACAAGCTCATTCATTCTTACTAGCTAATTAGCCAAGACTATGCCCGGAATGGCCTTTCTAATGGCACAATCCTAACTCTAATTCACTCAAATCCATCCATACACATGCAAATTCGACCTTCCATCAACATACACACACTAATGGGACATTTGATTACAACTACTCCTACAATTACATTAATCTACTCATAATCTCATTCATGAACACATTAATTTCCAATCTTCATGCACAAGCATTTCAAGATAAGAGATATAATCAACAATAAAAAGAATGAATCAAAACACAAATTAGATATAAAAACAACCTCACATTATATTGAGCACAAATTAGGTTTACAAATATTCCCAAGTGGGGATTTACACATTTAAGAAAACAAGATATACAAGAGATGAGATAAAAGAGATAACCCAAGTGGAGAACCCCTCTAAATGTGCCAATCTCCTTTGATCCATGCTTGGCTCGAAATTGGTCCAAAGACCACTCATTTCCCTTGCAATCTACTCTCAAATGGATGGATGATGGGTAGAAGGTGAAATGGAGAGACATCCATGGTGGAAAACCTCCATGGATGCTCTTGAAAGCTCCTCTCTCTTTTGATTGATGAAGAAGAATGAAGAAGATGAAGTTTTGGGTTGTGTATATTCTAAAAAGAAGAGAGGAAAAGGTGTTTATATAATGTTGGGAGGTTATGGTATGAAATGGTAGTGAAGGGACAAAAATGCCCCTCAATTTTGGGCAAAAACTCGACCTTCAGGTCCCGATCGGTGGTCAAAACGGTGGCCATAGTGCCAGCCTAATTGACAGCCAAAATGTTGATGAAACTTACTGTCCTAATTCGGGTGTCCATTAGGCTGTTGGTTGATAGCTGAATGGCCCGTCGAATTACATTTCTGCTATGCGCACCAGTTACTCAAACGGCATAACTTCCTCCAGAAAGGTCGGAATCGCATAACTTCCCCCAGGATACAGGGGAGTGTAGTTTGTGTACGGCCTCTTATAGGTCATGTTGCTTTTCTGATCATCTTCTTTGCGGCCTTCCTTGCTTTTCCCAGAGTTATTCTTTTGGTCTCCTTTAGGATTTCCCTTCGGGCCATTATCTTTGGGCTTTTGACTTTCTCCTGATCGTCCGCCATGTATCAATTCCCCTTCATGGACTATTTGTTCTTCTTTAGCCATCGCATATCCTCCTACATCATCTACCAAATTAGCATAAGTGATCGGGTCCCTTTGTCTTAGGCTGAGTGATAATTGGCTATGCTGCAAGCTGTTGATGAATGCAGCTACCACATCATCATCATTATGGTCATGCACCTCCCAACCTCCTACGAGAATGGCGTAAGGTAGTCCTTCAACTTCTCGCCCTTTCTTTGTTTCAAAGTTGAAATGACGGATATCGACTTTCTACGTTGGATATTTCTCATGAATGGTCTGGTGAAGGCTTGTATCAGTTCCTCGAAGTTCCCGATCGATCCCGATCGATCTACCTGCAAGGCCAACAAACCATCTAGACCTCTAATCCCCTGGCGTTTGAGGGAACATCATGCATAGGAGTGCGTCATCATAATCATACTATGCCATTGCACTCTGGTATCTTCTAACATGCTCTTGGGGGTCGGTGTTGGCCTTGAATTGCTCCACATGCTGCATTCTGAATTTTTCCGAGAAACGGGTCTGTCTTATGGAGGTAGTGAATAGACTACCGAAATTACCGATCAGCAGGTTCCTATATCCTTGTCCCCGTTCCAGTGCTTCTATCCTCCTTAGCAAAACTTTTCCCTCTCTCTCTCTAGTTCGCCATGTTCATTGAACTTCTGGCGGATGATGAGACCATAGGGGTCTTTTGAAGTTCGTCATGTGATCTGGGTGTCTCGAATGTTATATTTGAGCACGAGGGTTGTCTTCTTGCGCCTTCAAGAGGGTTCCTCTCTGTCAGTTGAGGGTGATCGAGACCTCCTCATGTGTCCGTCGTACCTATCGCATCGATCATAACTTGTTTCCTTGCCATGACCTCTCGCGGCATCATCATACGGGCTACGCTCCTTTCTTCCCTGGCTGGCCTGGTCCCCATTCTTCATGTAATCCTGGTAATCTTGAAGATCGTCTCTATTTCGGGATCGCTCCCTCTTTTCATGGCGATTCGACATATCTCTACCAGATTTCTGCGGAGCATCAGGGGTTGGAACTACTACTTTAGACTTTATCTTTGGATCCCGAGCCACCACAGGTGTAGACAGTTGGAATGGTGAGGTCAAGTTAGCGGTGGCAGTTATATTGATTCTCTGTCTAGCGGCGTCTTCAATGACTCTCCGCAGGGACTCTTGAACCTGTCGGAAAGCATCCGGGGAGATACCAACGGCTGCATCGGTAGAGGTTGTGATATATTACGCAATGGAAGGCGGAATCCTGGAAGGCAAGTCTCCTCCTGCACCACTGGTGTTGGTTACACCAATGTCGTTGACACCAAGTAGGGATTGACTCCCATCTGTGCTACTCGCCATATGGTTGTTGCACAGGTTCTTTTATCAAACCGTCTCAAATAGCAAACACACAAGCAAGGAGGTTCGCCCCCTCCTTCTAGCGCCAATTGTTGACGGTGATTTTTGGATTGGTAAAATTAATCATGCGTCACACAAGTTAATTGCAATTCGCGATTAAATAAGAAATCTAAAAGAACAAAGTAAGAAACAAGCAAGTAAGATTTTACGTGGAAAACCCTAACGGGAAAAAACCACGGTTGCCGGAGACGACGAGGAAATAATCCACTATGAAAAGAATATTACAAACCCTTTCTCACTTGCTCTCTAATAATATCTCTCGGTTCGTGAATCCTTGTTGGGTGTTTTTAGGGTATATTTATACATTCATAGAGCCCTAATTCTTGGAATACAAGTAAAAGAAAGGTGGCAGTGATTTAATGAAGTACAAACAACTCTGACTTATGGGAGTCGTGCTGATTTTCTTTCCCGTCTTGCATCGTTTGTGTTTTAATCACATCAGGTCTTTTACGTATTCTGGATCCTGATAGCTCTAAGGAAATATGTTTCCTTATCAGAGTATGTTTCATGATACCTTATTTAAGGAAGACTCTTCTTTGCATGTTTTAGTCGTGATTTATTGAATTCAATGTTATCAGCATGTCGAGCATCTGATCGTATCTGGAAATTACCCATGTGTCGCTTAGCCTACCATCTCTTCAACTCGATCAGATCTCTTTCACCCCCGACCAAGGATCTGCACCCGATCTGATAGCTAAACCCGACTAGTTAGGTTTATCCGACCATCTTGGGATTTTCCGATCAAATCTTTTTAACTTGATCAATCTAATTACCTTGGTCGGATAATTTCCACCCAATCATTTTAGTAACTTTGATCAGTACTGTGAGGTTATTTTCTGGTCATCTTAAGTTTACTTAACTTAATCGACATTTGTTGACACGTCACTTGTTATCCCTGCGTAACACGATGTTTATGTTGACGTGCCATCTTTTCAAATTGAACCAATAACATAATCATTTAAAGGGGTATGAATTTGAAGAAAAATCTTCAATGCACCGGATCAATGGAGATGTAATATTTGTAGTTGTTTCTTTAATGCACCTATTCCACATTGAGTGGTGGTGCACACTAGATAACTAAGATGTAACATGTTGTTAATATGACATGTGCATTTTTTGCCATGCACCCGATCATAGATCATAAAATATACGACATATGACATGTAATTGTCAATGTGACATGCACACATTTTCTTATCTTTCATGTTACATATTCAATGACTGAATACACCATTCCCGGTATGCTCAAATCCAGGACATGGTCAGGCCAGATGGATGAGAGTCCTATACCAACAAACGATGTCAGGCGGTGGTGTACAAGATTTTCATTCACCAAATTTAGCTATGTACAATTTTAATAATTTAACACGTAGTATACGTTAACAACAGGAGTAAAATGGTTTTGGAGTAAAATGGTTGGGTGGGATATTGGAGGAAATTGTGTTTTGTTATTCATTGGAATAAGAGTAAAATGGGCATTTTGAAAATTTCATTAGAATAAGAGTTTTTGAAATTTAAAAGCTATTTTCTTTTGACAATCAAACACCTCTAAAGACTTTTGAGCTCTAAAAAACCAAAACCAACTTCCAAAAACTATGCTAAACATAGAATAATATTATCGCTTGAAGCATAAGCAAAATTTCTAATGACCTTTTACTGTTTGGATTTCTTGAACGTCAAATATTCTAGTGATCGATGATGTCGCAAAAGTCAACTATGGAGCTTCCAGGAAAGTAGAATTTTTTTGTTTTTGTTTTAATTTCATCACACAAACTTGATGATTTTGGAGGTGATGATGTGTATATAGTCACTATATATGCTGTTAATTCACATGGCGATCCTTGCACGGCTCTCCCATAAATTAATCAGCACCAATGCGCCGGCCATTGCACCAAATTAAACATTATTGCTAGTGGCGACTGAGTAAAGAATCCACAAAATGTAAAGTTCCAGATATAGAGAAGGCTTTGTTTCTAGTTCAAGTTAACGGCTGCAAATGAATTATTTCTTATAAATCGTGTTTTAATGTTTTATGAAACTCTCACATTATTTCTTCCATCTACCTAATAACATATACAGAAATTCACTGCTGGCCAGTACGTACCCAGATCCATCGTTGTATAACGAAGAAGAAGTTCCGGGAAACTGAACAATGTCAGCTCCGCCGGTGCAACTGCATGTTTATGATCATCATGTACGGACATACAATGCCTTCTATTTATATTCTTTTTTTTTTCTTCATTGATGCTAGACATTGCAAAAGATTTATATGCTTGTTTGAGTAGAAAAAAATGCATCTTATTTATATAATAATAATCAGGGCAAAATTCCGCACATTTTTTCGTGTGGGATCCTGACTCGGTAACATTACAAAATATAATGTTACAAAGTTGAATCTAGAACGAAAAAAGTATAGTTTTTGTGTATAAATTATAATTAGGCATGGTTTGCTTAGAGTGGCGATTTAAGTTGAAGTAATGTGCAGGTGATGATGGAAAATGGCAAACTCCAAGTGACAATATCAAAACCAGATGGACATGTCACTGGAATTAAAGCTTATGGCATTGATAATCTGCTTGAAGTTCGTAATAAGGAAAATAATAGAGGGTACTATTTTTCTTTTTTAATCTAATCATTTACCCTTCTTATTTTATTTTTTTATTTTCTAAATTTGAGGTGATATTAGTAAATTTGACCACAATTGCAATGTGATAATAGGTACTGGGACGTTGTCTGGAGCGAAACTGGGAGTCCTGGAACTACTGGAACTTTTGAACTGTAAGTAGAATTTGCCTTCACTGTTCTCATTATTTTTTGTTAAAACAGGCCAAGATGGCCTGGAATTTTGCACATACTGATCCCAATTCAGACCAATTCCTGTATTGGGTCAGGATCAAACCAACCAATACATATCTAAATGGGATTAGGCCCATTGGAACTTAATAAAATGGGGTCCAACTGACCTGAAACAGTCCATTAGACGCTTGTAATTGTGAATATATATACATGGTAATATCTGAACAGAAAAACAAATTACTTTGCAGGATCAAAGGAAGTAATTTCAATGTGATAGTAGAGAATGAGGAACAAGTGGAGATATCATTCACAAGACCCTGGGATGTCTCGCTACAGGGCAAGCTTGCTCCTCTTAACTTAGACAAAAGGTTTTAGTAAAAACTTCAGCATACATACATATATATATGATCAGGTGTAGGATTCTGTTCTTCTTCTTTTTTCTTTTTTTTTGTATGGTCATTCATATTGGGATCCCGCACAAAATATATATATATATATAGGATCCCGCACTTGATTAATATATTATATATATTGATAAATGAGGTTGAATTAATGGACCATATGTAACATTGTTGATGGTTAATGGAGTTTTTCAGATACATAATGCTTCGCAACTCGTCAGGCTTCTACTCCTATGCCATTTACGAGCACATGGAAGAATGGCCTGGTTTTAACCTTCCCCAGACCAGGATCGTTTTCAAGCTTAGAAAAGACAAGTACGCCAATCACTTTCTCTTTATTCAAATATTTACTTCATACTAGATTATGTTTATATATTGCAGAGACTAGCTAGTTAAAGCCTAAAGGGGATGGTTAACAAGTACAAGGGTTTTGGGCTGAGTATATACTCGATTCCTATATAAACACATACTACTATGTATAGAATAACTTTCAGGTGCGGGATCCCGTATATTTTTTCATACGGAATTCCATTCCACAATATTGTGGAATCTAATCCAGCACGAATAAAGTGTGGGATTCTCACACTTCATAATTTTCGGCTATGTATAATGAGTAGCAACTTTAATCATGAACTAAAAAGTTATAGGCCTGCACTTTAATGAACAGGTTTCAGTACATGGTAGTAGCAGATAACAGGCAAAGACACATGCCACTGCCGGACGACCGGTTACCGAAAAGGTGCAAAGAGCTTGCTACTCCAGAAGCTGTCCTTCTTGTCAAACCTGTGGAGCCAGAGTTCAAAGGAGAAGTATTTATTCTGCCTGCACCATCTCCAAATCAATCTTCAAAATTATATGATATCTGAAAGCATATTTGTGTACATTTTAGCATATATGTGTACATTTTAAAAAATTTAGCGTGAGTTATATATGTTATGTCTTGTTTAGGTGGATGACAAGTACCAGTATTCATGTGAAAATAAAGATCTTCAGGTCCATGGATGGATATGCAATGATCCTGCAGTGGGGTTCTGGCAAATAACTCCCAGCTACGAGTTTCGATCCGGTGGACCTCTCAAACAGCAACTATCATCACATGTTGGTCCAATCACTCTAGCAGTAAGTAACTATGCCAATAGTTGCAATCTCCAATTAATCCAAAAAAAAATAAAAGAAATTTGTTTTGATGAAAACAAAATGTTACAATCATCAGATGTTTCTAAGCGCTCATTACGCGGGAGAAGATCTAGTACTGAAGCTGAAACAAGGCGAGCCATGGAAGAAAGTTTTCGGCCCTGTATTCATCTATCTTAATTCTCTCTTGGATGACAATCATGATCCTCTCTGGCTATGGCAGGATGCAAAAGAACAGGTCTAAAAATACACCAAAACAACAATTTTGTTTTTTCTTTTTTGGCCTTATACAGTCATAGTTCATAATATATCAGATTGGAAATTTCAGATGCTGGTTGAAGTCCAAAGTTGGCCCTACAATTTCCCGGGTTCAGAAGATTTTCCGAAACAAAATCAACGCGGTGGTGTCTCCGGTAGATTACAAGTCTGTGACAGGTTGTTCTATATCTGTTTTCTCTACTCTTACACTATCCATTCTTGTAAATTTTTGATCAAAGTTTCAACTATTATGTTGTATAGGTATGTTAGTGATGAGAATATATCTGCAAACTGTGCTTATGTTGGATTAGCTCCCCAAGGAGAGCCAGGATCATGGCAAAGAGAATGCAAGGTAATTTGTAATCCTAATCTTTCATTAACACACACATTTCCTGTTCTTGATGCAGAGTTCATACTAATACTCCAATTTTATTTTCTGAATCTGATCAGGGCTATCAATTTTGGACGAAAACGGATGCCAACGGCTACTTTTCCGTCAATGACATACGTGCTGGTGACTATAATGTTTATGCATGGGTTCCTGGTTTCATCGGCGATTACTGCAATGACTCTGTCATTACCATAACTGAAGGTCTTGTTTTCCCAATAGTTCATGAACTCCAAATTCTCAGATTGTAAAATAAACTAATCGTCCAACTTGGATTAAAAAAAAAAGCAGGTTGTGATATCGACTTGGGTGATCTTGTCTTTGAACCTCCAAGAGATGGACCGACGCTTTGGGAAATCGGCGTCCCTGACCGTTCTGCTGCAGAATTCTATGTTCCTGATCCAAATCCGAAATATATCAACACACTCTACGTTAACCATCCTGACAAGTTAGCTCTCCATCTTGCAAAATTCAGAAAATTATCTATAGAGCTACTTATCATTACAGTGATAAAAATCCAAATTCTCATTTTCTTCGGTGATCGATGCAGGTTTAGGCAATACGGATTATGGGAAAGATATGCAGAGTTGTATCCTGAAGAGGATTTAGTCTACACCATCGGCGTTAGCGATTACAGCAAAGATTGGTTCTTCGCTCATGTGACAAGGTTATTTGAAACATAAAAATAATTTTTGATCAGTTGAAAACATTTTCTGATATATAATACCAAAAACACTCTTAATACTACCTGATTTATCGAAGTTTTATTTTGAATTTTGATTCAGGAAAGTAGATGATAACAAATACAAGCCAACTACATGGCAAATCAAGTTCAATATTGATAATGTGGATCAGAGTGGAACCTATAAACTGCGATTAGCGCTGGCAACTGCCTATGTTGCAGAATTACAGGTAAGGATCCCGATTAGATCAATAGCTTTTTCGAAGCTACTTCTTTTCTAGTAAAGTGTATTGTATTATATAATAATTCTCTAATCAGATCGGTCATGATTGTAATTATCCCGATTAGATCAATAGCTTTTTCGAAGCTACTTCTTTTCTAGTAAAGTGTATTGTATTATATAATAATTCTCTAATCAGATCGGTCATGAATTAAGAATCGATCTGACCAGAGAAAGACTGTTGTATTATATATGTACAAGTTAATGTGAATGTTTGTGTTGTAGGTCCGGGTAAATGATCCCAAAGCAGATCCTCCTCTGTATACAACTGGAGAAATCGGGCATGATAACACAATTTCGAGACATGGAATTCACGGGCTTTACAGGCTATACAGCGTGGATGTGGGAGGGGCTCGGCTTGTGACCGGGGATAATACTATTTTCTTGACACAAGCATTGAGCAGCAGCCCTTTACAGGGGATTATGTACGACTACATTCGCTTAGAAGGTCCCCCTTCTTCTACTTCCAACACTAAGATTTACTAAAATGTTAACCTTAATTAGCTTTATACATGTATCCTCGTATTTTCATTTGGAAATGAAGTAATGATGAATTTCTACCTGGATAAGCAAATAATGTTAAAAAGACTATTGGATTTCATATATGTACACCCCAGCTAAGAAATGTAACATGATTCCTGTAGTTCCTTTAAAGTCCTAACAACTCGAGAAAAGGGGTACGAATCCGAAGAAAATCTTCAATGCTCCGGATCAATGAAGATGTAATATATGTAGTTGTTTTCTTCAATGCACCTATTCACATTGTGTGGCCGTGCACACTAGATAACTAAGATGTAACATGTGCATTTTTTGTCATGCACCCGATCATAGATCATAAAAGATACGACAATTACTGTGACACGTACACATTTTCTTATCTTTCATGTTACATATTCAATGACTGAATACATCCTGTATGCTCAAATCCGGGACATGGTCGGGCCGGATGGATGAGCTTCCTATAGCAACAAGCCATGTCGGGAGGGGTGTACAAGATTTTCATTCACCAAATTTAGATATGTACAATTTTAATAATTTAACACGTAGTATATACGTTAACAACAGGAGTAAAATGGGATTGGATTGTCAATTTCCGTGTTAAAAAGGAAGCATAAACAGTGTAATTAAGAGATGATATTACATAGATTTATCGAGTCTTTTCTTGGCCTCCTCTGCCTCATCAACAGCTTCAACCTGCATCTTCGCAGTCAGCAGATCACATTCCGACGCTTCCTGCTCGTTCCTCGCTGTCACCATTTTTCCCTACACACCCAAACCACAAACACAAGACTTTTTTTTTTTTGTCATGCACTTCTACACAGTAAGTAAATTTAAGCTAATTATAAATATATTAATTAATTATCTTAATAGTTTCCATACCAGACCAGTGAAAAAAGCTTTGATGAAGCCAAAACCCTCCTTTAACGAAGCTGTGAAGAACAAGCAGTTTCTCTTCACGCCAGACATAGCCGACATATCTTGTTTCTTCCTGGTTGCGGTGGCGCTACTGGTGGTCAATTGCGGCGATGATCTTATCTGATCCTCCATTTTTTCGCTTCTCTTCTCTACTCTTCCTACAAAGCAACGCACGCTTCTCTAAAAGGTCTTCGGGGTTTAACACGTCTGTGTTGCTTCCTCCACGTGGCATCTCTTTGTCAGCCACATGTCAAATTTTAATTGGATTCAAATTCTCTGTTAAAAAATAGTGTCTTAATTTATGTATAACCAACTAAATTAGATCATGTGTACACTATCATTTATATTTAATTATTATAAAAAAAACATCAATATACCAATTTGATTAGTTAAACACATATCGACAAATGATTTGAATCCTTTTTATTTCGGTTTTATCACCGAATAATACTTCTTTATCTTTCTTTTATTTTTAATGTTAAAAAAGGAGAAAAACTTACGTGGGATTGTCTCACCGTACACAATCCAATAAATTCAAGACATATTAATGCACTTTGTATTTTAAACATAAATACTTTCATATGTAATTCAATTTTATTGGATCGGTCTCAGGTGAGACCGTCCCCCATAAGTTTTTCCCACTAAAGCATTTACTTATCTAGAGTAGACCGCGGTTCGGGTTTGGGTTCGGGTTCGGTTTCGGTTTCGGTTCGGTTCGGTTCGGTTCAGATTCCGGTTCCTGAGGAGTTGGAACCGAACCGGAACTGTCTCGGCTCCAGTTCCGGTTCGGTTCTCCGGTTTCAGGCGGTTCGGTTCCTCTTTTTTCTTTTCTTTTTTAATCTACTAACTAAAAAAATTAATAGACATGTAAATATGTAATGATGTGAAATTGTAATTTATAAATGAAGTTTATTAGATAAGCCGAAATTAAAATTAAATAAAAATATTAAAAAAAACTAAAAA
Organism: Dipteronia sinensis; assembly: GCA_033220585.1. NCBI lineage: Eukaryota > Viridiplantae > Streptophyta > Magnoliopsida > Sapindales > Sapindaceae > Dipteronia > Dipteronia sinensis. The sequence goes on along the minus strand of CM065636.1, from coordinate 83,682,017 downwards.
ACTAAATTAAAAGAAAATAAATATAAACAATTGAATAATTGATAGATGAGAGAGAATTGAAGAGTATTATAGAGAATTGGTGAGGAGAAATAAATGGGAGGGGGTATGTATAGGAAAAAAATGAGAAAACAAAAAAAACAAAAAAAATAATAAATTGGCTGGAACCGGCGGTTCCAGAACCGGAACCGAACCGCCGATTCCAGTCCGATTTTTTTTTAAGAACCGAACCGGAACCTTATGCCCACGGTTCTGGTTCCGGTTTTTTGCCACGGTTCTAGTTCGGTTCCACGGTTCGAACCGAACCGTGGTCATGTCTACACTTATCATGGTTTTAACAAAAAACAAGAAAAACAAATAACAAACAGTAAGGGCAAAATTGTCTACAAAAAAACTATTCATTACTGGGCCGTGCTTTGGGCCAGTTCTCCTCACCATGATGGACTGCACATACATTACCTCTTTTCACAGTTTCGCCGCGATTGTACCGGAGGGCATAATAGTCATTTCGGTTACTCCAAATCTATCGCGACTATATATACAACCATCTACAAAATCTAGGGTATAAAAAGCCCCAAATTCTCTCCGCCCAAAAATTTCTTCGCAGCAAACGTTAAAGCCAGAGAGACCCACCGTTTCAACCACCACCACAACAGCATCAACAATTCCATTTCACGTCGCCTCTAACTGTACCTTCAATTTCTCCATCCAATTAATTTCATTATAATTTAGTATCTCGAAACTCTATTTATCGCACCTAGTTCTCTGTTTGTTTTTACAATTTAGAATTTATGTGCGTGCCTGTGTATTTGTATTCGAATCGTGACATACTGCATCTGTGTATGTGTATTGATTGTAATTGGCAGATCACGTGAAGAATGGCGACGTTTGAGCTTTACAGGAGGTCCACGATCGGAATGTGCCTTACCGATACTCTCGACGAGATGGTTCAAAACGGTACGCTTACTCCGGAGCTCGCTATCCAGGTTCTTGTCCAGTTTGATAAGGTACGGTTATACAATTATAGTATTATCCATAAATAGGTCTCTGTTTGTTTGTTTATGTGTGTGTGGGTTTTTCTTTTTCTTTTTAATGAATTGTTTTGTGATTTTTTTTTTATAGTCTATGACGGAAGCACTGGAGACTCAAGTGAAGAGCAAAGTAACCATTAAGGTATTTTTTTTTTGAAACAAAATAGCTTTAGTTTTTTGATAATATGCTATTTAGGTATTTTTTCCTTTTCGTGTGAGGAATCTGAGGACTGAGGGTGTACTTTATAGTGATCATGTGTTGATACTTGATAGAGGATTTGTTCTTGGTGTTAGCAAATGAATTGTGGTCAATAGTATTTATTGGTACGGAGTCAGTTTTTTAGTGCTTGCAATCAGATGTTACCTTACCTGCAATGATGCAAGTTGTGCTCTATTTGTGGGGCTTTTTAATTGTTTTTTATTTTCATTTGGTTGAGCTTCAATGGGTTTTAAATTATTAATCCCATGGATTCAGATGGTGGTGCTATTTAAGCATGATAGTATGAGTTGACTCATCTACGTTAGTATTTAGTAGGACTTTACATACATGAATCTTTTTATAGTGATTCAACTGTGAATCATTTTAAATTATTGTTAACTTTGTTTTCAAATAGTTACATCTCAGTAGTTTTTAACTACTATTTTCAATTAAACTGTCCATCAGGGGCTCTACTTAGGTATGATACTGTATTTGGAAATTCAAGCTCTTAAGTTCTCGTTAGCTTTTGCCTTTAGAATTTTTTTTTTGGCATTAAATTATTTTATGATTGTGACCCTCTATATGTATGATTTTTAAGAGAAAAATTAGAAAATAAATAACAATCAATTATAGAAGATTGGGGTTGGACAGGCAGTTCTTAGATTCCATGTACTATTTTTCCTTTCCCTATGATATGTTGGCAAATAAATGGATCATTCAGAAGATTGACTTGTGGTTGTATGATGATTTTCATTCATTTTGGCGCAAATATCTGGTGTAAACAAACTAGTGGTTGTATGATAATTTTCATTCATTTTGGTGCAAATATCAGTGTAAACAAACTTGTGGTTGTATGATAATTTTCATTCATTTTGGTGCAAAATACCTAGTGAATTGTTTATGCTCTTCTTGATTAGCCCTCCTGGGCTTTCTAGACAGAGTGATGTGCGGTGTCCAGTTGATAATTGATAATTGATAATTTACTTAGTCCAGAAGATAGTTGGGCATATGAGGGATTGAAGGAATATATCAGTTATCATGATTCATGACTAAATGTTTGGTAAGGCCCAGTACATTGGTGCTGGGACTGGTAGAATGATACACCAAATTATAGCTGTTGATTTCTGATTTTAGAATGTTAGTGCGAAACATTTGTGTAATTCCATTTATGCCTAGTGTTGACACAAGATTATTGACATGAGATTTCGGGCATATTTGTTTAGATTTGGATACTCTTTATAAACTCCTTGCATGTAAGAAGACGAAATGATTTATTATAGATACGTTTCCACACTATTTTTTTGTTTGTTGCTTTAATCCTTTTTTCACTGATTCAACAAGCATCTATAACCAAGGGCGTAGCCATTAGTATGCTACCCCATGCTGCAGCCCATTCAAAAATTAAGGAAAAAATATATATAACTTACGAATCAGTTAAATTATTTATGAGTTTTATGAAATTATTTAATCTAATCAGTTCAATTATTTATGAGTTTTATGAAACAGGAAGTGATGAACCTAGGCGGTGAAGACCGCCTAGGCGAGTTTTTTTTTTTTAACGGAATACAACGTCAAAACGACGTCATTTTGGTAATAAAAAAACCTCCAAAACGATGTCGTTTAGGGATTACTTTAAAACCCCCAAAATGACGCCATTTAGGTTTTTTTTTTTCAAACGACATCATTTAGGGATTACTTTAAAAAAAAAAAAACAAATTTCTTTCTTTTTCTTCTTCTATGTTCTCCCACTCTCGCCTCCACCGGACCACCGGACAGTCACCGGCGAGGGATTACCTAGGCACTGGTCCACTGCCCGACTAGCGCCTAGCTCTTTTTAGAACACTGCTATTAAAGTTGTCATGTATTATCAAGTTTCACTTGAGAAAATGTTAAATACTTAGTTTACCCACCCCAATTAAGAATCCTGGTTATGCCACTCTAACCCACCAGTTTATAGAAGTCATGACCTAATTAGGTACAGCATTTATGCTATACATTCCAGTAAATTTTATTAGTTTGAACTGCATCTGTCGGATTTTTTTTTCTTAGTCAGGAAATTCCCTTGGCTGCTGTTGCTTCTGGATATGTCTGTTGTAATTATTTTTCCTGAAGTTCATGTTCTTGATCGAAATCTCTAATTGGAATGCTAAGTTCTTGCTCGAAATCTCTAATTAGAATGCTAAGTACCAAATATTTTTAATTTGTGTGACTCTGTCAAAGATCCATCCTGCTAAGATAGGAAAGAGTAGTTTTTCCATGCTATCTAATTCATTTTATGCATCTTATTATAGGACTTTCTAAATCTTGGAGCTTTTCAATTATATATTAGTTTCAAGTTGAACACCACCAACAGATAAGACGGCGTTAATAGCAATTTCTGAGTAGTGTTGACTTAGAACCCTCTTTTTAGCCATTTATGATTTGAGTAATGCTAAATTGCCCAAACTCATGCTCAAATGACGTGACATGTGAGTTGTCAACACCATATAATGAGATGATGTGGTGAGTGATGTATTAATTACAACTCTGCCACGAAGATAGGAAACTTAGGCTGGAAGATTATTAATATTGGATCCATATCATACTGTGGGCAAAAGCTCATACATTTTCTGTATCCTGCAGGGACATCTACACACCTACAGGTTCTGCGACAATGTTTGGACCTTCATCCTGCAAGATGCTTTGTTCAAGAGTGAGGAATGTCAGGAGACTGTGGGTCGGGTGAAAATAGTGGCATGTGACTCAAAGCTACTCTCACAATAAGATGTAGGAGATTGGTGTCTGCTGTAGTAGTGACAGGGAAGAATCTGGAACTTAGCCTCGTTTACTTGTAGAAGCTGGTAAATTATGAAAAGATTGAACATATAAAAGCCATCAACCTGTACAACTAAAGCTATTTGATGATACATTGAGGCTGCTACATGCATATTAGATGATTTTTCTTGGTTCTTCCTTTTAATTTCTTGATTAAGATGGAGATTAGCTAAAGAATTTGGTGACAAATCATGGAATACTATGTATTTATGGTATCTTTCGTATTTACTTGTGATGACACATTTAATGTTGCCCGAGCTTCAATGCGACTAGTGAAATTGTTCAGTGTTATATTATAGTGGCCGCTTACCTTTGTCCATTGTCAATAGCTTAGTGCCTTTCTGACTTTGAAATCTGACCTCATACTTGGTCCTTGGAATAATTTTATTTTTCAACTTATTTCATGGTAGTTCTTACTGTCCCTAGAAGCAACTTTTGAGGATGCTCTATGATGTAAATGTTGTTGATCATCTCTATGATGTAACAATTTAATATAATTTCAATTTTCACAGAAATAATGACATTTGTTTTTAGATGTTATATTATATATTTGTTTTTCAAGTATCATTACCATAAAACCCAAACAAACTATAGACAAGATGTTAACAAGGCAAGGCTTTTAAAAATCCTTGTTTCATCTAATACGGTAAGGATCTTGTGGGACTTTTTTTTTCTTCTCTTTTGAGTGAAATTCGACAGGTTCGGAATGCATCTTCCTAGTATGGTTCGGTTCGGATTGGATTATAACTCCCACCCGTTGGGCAGTTTTATGGGCAAAGCTGCCCAGTATGGTTCGGTTCGGATTATAACTCCCACCGTTGGGTAGTTGTATGGGCAAAGCGGGGACTCAAACCCATTCGCTTCATCTCTATCTAATTTTTTGTTTTTGAACTATTATATGAATTTAGGATTTTTTAAAGAAGGAAAAGACTTGGACCCACGACTTCAGAGCATAGGTATTAAGTATTTACTGTCGAACCAACTTTAACTCGAAATTTTCACCTCTATCAGTGAAGTGGAGGGGAAATACACGGTACATCGATAACTCATTATTATCGTATTATTCATCCGTTGATTTTTTACCAACAATGAGTTTGAACTTTGAAGTGAGAATCTTTCAATCTCATGATTCTTATGTGAGAATATGGAATCATTGAATTGATTGACCCAACATTCCAACAAAAATATTAACGGCACCGTTTACGCCCTTCCAGCTGGTCTTATTCGTACTCAATCGTCACTCGAACAATAAAACGCGCCAAATTCTTAAATGCAGTGAGCATATAGAAAAGCTGCGCATATACTAATTTGTTGTCAATTTTTGATTCTCTGAGATACTACTTATCGTCCGTCCATGGTGGTTCAAGATTCGGCACTTTATCGCTGTGAGAATCCACTCTCGCAAATGCGATCTTTTTGGGTCAATATCCGGAAAGAATCGAATTCCTCTTTATCATCTTTTCCTGGAATCAATTTTCGATTGACATTTCCAGTAAGAAAACCTACCTTTCTCTCTTTTCTTTTTCTTTCACTCACCTTTCTCAGTTTTATTTTACGATGAAATTGAAATAAATTCCACCGATTAATTGAGTGTCATTTTGTTACATTATGATTTTGAGGTTCTATCACTTCCATTATAATTTGTATAAATAATTGTATAACAATACAACTCAAATTACGAACCAAACCAACTCGAAAACTGATTTGACTGGGAAGTCATGTGGAGTTTTTAATTTGTGTGGACTGATGGAATCATATATTTAGAGTCATTTCTTGATGAGTATTGACAATGGTTCTCTGTCTTTGACAAAACAGATAGAATGGCAACCTCTAAAGACAAGCAGGTACCTAGAATCCACCATTTCGAGCTTGTGGAGGGGATGAAACTTCAGGTACTAGCTAAGAATTTGGTTCTTCTTGAAGAGTTTACTGTTTGTTTACTTTTGTTTTTTGATGTGTTATTGCCTTATTGGTATCCCTAGATTGATGTGTCTGGATCTTCGAATGGGCGTGATGTAAGAGTTGAATTTCAGCTTAAGAATTGTACACGGATTTGGATTCTTCACTGGGGTATTCTTTACCGTGGAAATGTGTAAACCAAGAACACTGACTATATTTCAATATTTTATTTTATTTTATTTTTATCATTGATTTATAAACTTTTGAGATTTGATATATCCTTATATAGGAACTGGTTCGTTCCTGCTGAACATCCGAAGCAAGGTTCATTGCAGACACCATTTACTAAGGTCTTTCTTCATTTCACGTTTCATTTTCTCTTAGTGCTGTTGGATATTATTGGTTTGCTTCAACTAACAAATTAAACATTTAAAATGACTTTATTAATTAAATTGTTTTAATTGTAGAGGGGAGAAACATATGTAGTCATTGTTGAGTTGCGAGACCCAAAGATACACGCCATTGAATTTGTTTTGAAGGATGGCAGTCATGACAGATGGTGTTGAGATGCTCTTTTCCTATCAACTTTGGCTTCTTTTTACTGAATCGTGTGATTGAGAAATTTTTTAATCTTCCCAAATATATTTTCCTTGCTTTCTAGGTTAAAGTTGAACCAGGGGAATTTTCGAATTGAGATACCTGAGACTGACACAAAAACTTGTCATCCACCCATACCAAAGGATCTAATAGATCGCAAGGCATATCTAATCTGGGAAAGCAAGGGCAAGCCACAAAGCTCGCCACAACAACAGCAGGTGTTTATGTGGTTATGTTCATTGTACTTGACTATATATTTCTATACCTTAGCTTCTAGATATAAGACTACTGTAAGTTATGTGTGTATTACTGTCAATATGAAGAATTTCTGCTCCTTTTAGGGTTTATTGGAGCATATGGTGCAAATGGCTACATTAAATTCTCAATTACTTTTGAATAGCCATTCTATTGTAGTATGTCTTTAACTTGGTATGTATCCAGAGCAGTTGCTTTATCAGGGGATTCATTCTATGTAGATGTTTTTTGCTGACCTCACATTTACCCACCATCTTTTCTATATGCTCTCCAAGGCATTTTGGCTTTTATTTTGACTAGGCATTTGATTTACTTAGGAAGCTGATGCTTGATAGAATGCAGTGGCCTGGAAATGTGTGAGTTGGTGATATTGTCAATGTTAATTTCTTTTATATAAAAGGACACTGTTAACTTGTGGATAAGTATCTATACATATTCAACTATCAATCTCATTATGAATTGTACATTGAGTTGACTGATCAATCAGAGCTTCTCATTAGAAACAGATCAATTGGAGCTGTGATACATTCTTAGAAAAATATTGGTTAATTTGGTGATTTTTTTGTTCTTCCTGTTATTTGTGTGCAGCAAGATTATAATGATGCTTTGAGAGAACTCCAAAGTCAGCTGTCAAATGGAATTTCCCTGAAAGAGTTACAAAGTAGTCATATAACTACTAGTACAACATCGGTGCCCAATAATAGAGAGAAATTACAATATGGAGTACCATCCTTTCATTGCAGGAGACATGATGTTCAAAAGTGGTTGCAAAAACGCTCAAAGGCACAAAGCAAATGCACCACCCTGCCATCATCAACATTGGTGGATCTTGTGGAGAATTTTGTGGGAGGAGATAATGTGATCTCACGGCAAAGTTATCTTATTGGAAACCATGAAATAGTGGTTAGTAATCTTCTGATTAGAAATTTGTGGTATGCTGAAAGAGATTAAGCATGTCTTTGTAATGGTTTTTGAAGTGATCAAAACAGCTTTCTGAAGCAAGAAACTCCTTTTCTAATGATTTTACTTTTTTTTTTATTGCACTTCAAAAAGTGCTTTTAATTCTTCTGAAGCTTATTTAGATGTCATAGGAGAAAATCAGATTGTAAACTTATTTAGAAGTTCATTCTCATCTTGCAATTAAAATCTTGAATGCTTTAAACGTCCCTTCTACCAAACTCCTATAATTGACGGCCACTTTTCTGTTTTCTCTAACAACTCTTCTTGTTCTTTATACAACCATATCAAACAAAGTCTAAATGTTTTAATATAAACGGCATCATTTTATGTTTCACCTAACTTTCACAAACTTGTGTGATATGTAAGTAGGCGCTTTAGCTGACTGCTACATGGTGTGAATTGTATTAGATTTGCAGGAAAGTGATGTGATTATATGCTGGTAATCATAATTTTCCAGATTATAATTATTAATGGATTAAAGTGAAGACTTTTTTCAATGTTGATTTATGATAGTTCTAGTTCTGATGCTAACATACTATTGCTGCCATCACCATTATGCTGAAGAAACAAGGTTTGTGGTATGGTTTTTTGTGTTTCTGAAAAGACCTTCTCCCCTCTTTGTGGAATTGATCCTTTTTACAAAATAAAATGTCTAGTGATTGGTATGAACTCTGTGACAATATGATGGAGATGTTCAATTTCCAAACGAACAGGATTCTGATATTACCCACATTTTTCAAATACAACATACTACAGACCTATACAGGCCACTTAATTGCTTTTATCGGCATTGAAAAACACTAGTCTTCTCTACTCATTGACAACTATTGAACCTTTAATATTTACAGGTCCTCACAAAACTCATTAGCAGTAACTATCACATATTGGTTGCTGTGAACATGAAAGGTGCTACAGTTCTTCACTGGGGTGTATCAGAGTTGTTGTCTGGGGAATGGTTGGTGAGTTTTTCTTTTCCCTAATTTTGTTGGATATGCATCATGAGGAACATAAGGAATTGACCATCAAAACTTGTTTAGCCATTGTTGGAATAGAAATTCAAACTTACTTCATACTCATGTTTGTTCACTCATTTCAGGCTCCTCCATCGGATATGTTACCCGAAAATTCAAAAATGGTTGCTGGAGCTTGTCAAACTTATTTTACAGATGTATCAAATGGAAAAGGATCCTTTCAGGTAAAATTAAGCAAAGTGAACTGTAAATGAAAGTCCCTGTCTATATCCTTTCTCTCTTTTCTTTTTCTGAATATTTATTATTACTATTCCTTCTACACTCACAAACACCCCCAAAAAAAAGGTTGTAGATATTAATTTGCAGAAGAGGAGTTTTATGGGTATTCAGTTTTTGATTTGGTGGGGCGGTTCTTGGATAAAAAACAATGGGGCAAACTTCATTGTAGTCCTGAACACTATGAATCCAAATGGAAAGGTAATTTTCATTCACTCTTCTCTAGTCGTTCCTTGTATTATGCACTTGCCAATGCACTTCAGAAATTAAAGTAATTTTACACGGGTTCCATTTGTTTATGCACAAATGCATGAATTTACGAACTACCTATAAAGTTTAGTAACTAAGTTTTTTTCCTTTTTTACATGAACCTAAGCATGAAATCTCATACCTTACCATAGCATTTATGGATTAACTCATATTGATGACCTTCCTTGGTTATCTTTTTTCATATAGAGTTATATTTTTCCTATCCATTACTACTTTTCGCTGTTGATTTTGTACCGTAAAACTAATGAAATGAGATATAAGTTTATTTTTTTCTTAAATAAAAATTCACTTTGTGCTTTCAATATCTGTACTCTGGGAAAGCTTATCTATGATGGATGAAACTCGCATACCCATTCCTGAAGGGTGTAAGTAGTATGCCTCCAATTTGTTGAATAATCATTAATTTCAAAAGTTAAAGCTAATATCACCATAAGTGTTTAGCCTGTTTTAATCTGTAGGTTTGCCACGGATCCAATGTAGAGGCTGTAGTTCCTTATGTTGTAATTTAATTAATAGTCAAGAGGTTTTTTAGGATCCAAATAGAGAACTTCTTGATTAAAAAATATTTGCTGCTATGTTGAATAACCATTAGTTTGAAAGGTTTAAACTTATAGGAAAAGGCCAACTATAGTATTTTAAATCTCACATGTATTGTATCTATAGATGGTCCTCAAAAACTATTCAATTGGACTATTTGACCACAAAAACCAAAAATCATTTGACATATATGACTCCAAAACTATTGTGTCAATATCGATATAGGATCATCCCAAGTGAAGAAATGCCTACGGCTAGCACTTTATGAAAAGAACTATACATTCCAAATTCTGTGCTAACCATTGTATCATTGTACCATAACTTCAACAAATGTTTTTTTTTTTTTTTCTAAATAAGCATGATCTTGCGCAAATTTATGTTTGCTAAGAAGATTAATTATGTAAGACATGCATTAATGTATTATTTCAAGCCTAATTCTAATATAATGATGTAATAATCCTGAAGTTACTGATTTTAGTGATAGGATGGATCGTATATGTAACTTTTCCTTTCATTCGTCCATGAATATGGAGTATTGTCAAAAGTAGGTCTATTTCTTTCCCTTTGAATACTCTAGAAGTGAGAAAGCGAAACCTAATCCCCAAGATTAACTTTTCTCTTCTGATGTAATAATCCTGAAGTTACTGATTTTGGTAATCTGATAAAATATATGCAGCTGAAGTATACTGAAGCTTTGTTACTTTTTCTTCTCTTCCAGTATTTAGTGAGGTTAACTTTTTCATGTTGTTCTATTAGATTTTATTGTCCCACTGATGTTACAGCGCTCTAGTATGTGTGCCTTGTATTGTGGAGTTGTAGATTAAATTATAGCAATGTTGATCATTAGAATTGAAGGACTTTGTATGCAGGTTAATGGGGATGAGACAGGAATTGTCAAATGGTTACTTGATGAAATATTTCGAAGAGAAAAAGATGCTGAGAGATCATTAATGCACAGGTGAGTTTAACTTATGAAACTAAGGAATTCATAAATAAGTTTAGGTATATTTGACTTGTGGGAGTAAATTCACTGTGGATCTTATGTTAGCATCTTTTTGATTATATATATATATATGGGAACAAAAACTGTAACAATAGAATGTTTGAGTTCATAGAATAAGCAAACAATATATGAGTCTTGCTTCCATTAAGTTGGATATTCTTGCTTATACGCTAAACTGACACAGGTTCAACATCGCCACAGAATTGACAGAGCGTTGTAAAGGTGAAGGGGAACTGGGACTTATTGGTATAATGGTCTGGTTGAGGTTCATGGCATGCAGGCATCTCACTTGGAACAAGAATTATAATGTGAAACCTCGGTATAAGTTTTATTTTTCTACAGTTTTAATCAAGAACAAGAATTATAATGTGAAACCTCGGTATAAGTTTTATTTTTCTACAGTTTTAATCAACAACTCTTTCTATATATTACCAAATTTTTAAGACTTCTGATGCATTTATAATTAAGCAACATAACATGATTGGAATTTTAGCTTTATTTAGTTAATTTATTAAACTCGTGAGGATTCAAAAGCAGTTACTCCTTGATTCGTGGGGAGTTCCAGCTTTTAGATCTTGTTAATTTCTCTTCTTCTTCCTTAATAAAAATTTTAATAAAAAAAAATGGGATTGATCCCTGTCCTCCTTTTCTCAAGGTTCAGTTATATAAGGCATGATATGATATAATGCATCTCCCTCCATTACATATTTGCAAAAAGGGACTTACCCAACAACTGGTCAGGGCAATTAATATCCTTGACTACTTGCAGATTGCTTCTTGAAATATAGTTACATGTAGATATTGGTGAATAGTATTTGCTTTCCTACTGGGAGTTGTGCAGAATATTCTATTTGTTTTGGAGACATTTTGCACCTAATTCCCCAATTTTTTTGTTTCCTCGAGGGAATTACAATAATATACAAGGCCAAATTGAATCCTAACTTTTGTGGCATGCAAGTTGAGAGGGGAAGCTCAGCATCTAGACTTGGAAAATATTCAAACAAAAGTAAAGATACTCGGTCAATCATGTAAATTTTATGCATCAATTTCCAAGATAAGAGGAAGAGATTGAGCCGTATTATGGGCTGTATTGTGCCAAATAATTGCTTTTGTCTACGGTCTTATGTCATACTTTTGTCAATCTTTTACTTATTTGTCTTTGACACATTTGAGTTTTTCCTATGTGATAAAGCTAAGGTTAGGCATTCCCATTATCTTTGACAAGAGAGCTGATATAGACACTTTATGACAATATGTTGATTTAGTTTGTACTTATACTGTAACTGCAGTGAAATTAGTGAAGCTCAAGATAAGTTTACGAATTTGCTGCAAAAAATATTTTTGAGCCAGCCAAATGATCGAGAAATTGTGAGACTGATGATGACATTTGTTGGTCGTGGAGGTCAAGGAGATGTTGGGCAGAGAATTCGTGATGAAATACTTGTGCTTCAGGTATTTAAGTTAACATCTTGCATAATCAGTTTTGAGTTGCATAACCTTTGCAAAATTAATTTGTTTCTCAATTTTCACCATCAGAGAAATCATGACTGCAAGACTGGCATGATGGAGGAGTGGCACCAAAAGTTGCACAATAACACTAGCCCAGATGACGTGATAATTTGTGAGGTATAATGATAAATGGAATTATGTCATATAAAGCACATCCAACAGCATTTGAACCAGAACCATTTACCCACCAGAATTCGAGTCAACAATTGACCCCTGGTTGCACATCTATCCAGTCATGAGATCAAATGGTCTCTAGTTGGATTAGAAATTAGTTTAATGTTATTCACATGTGAATTAGATAGTTCATATATATTATATTTACATAAATTAGTTAAATTTGAAACCTCTCAACTTTATATATAATTGTTAGTTATCTTTTGGTTGGAGGAGCACTGTCAGGCTAGTCTTTTTTTTTTTTTTTTGATAGGAAACAAAAAATATATTGCAAAAAAAAGAAATATTACAAAAGATCCCTATACATTGTCAGGCTAATCTTGTGACAGGTAACTGTAATCTGATGCTGATGACTTAATTTTATTAAGCTATTTGTTATTTCTTGTTCACATCGAGTCAATTAATACTGATTTGTAAAATGAATTTAAGCAAGTTGACCACAACTCAACATTGACCAGTCTGAGCTTGACAAAATTATTGAGAAACCAGAACATAGAATTATGTTTATCTGGCTAGAAAGGTGCAGGTCTCATAATCAAATACACATCCATCAATTTGTTCTTTTTTGTTGTTTGGTAACAGGCCCTCTTAAATTATGTGAAATGCGGTTTCAAAATTGATGCTTATTGGCACACGCTAAATACTAATGGTCTCACAAAACAAAAGCTTGCAAGTTATGACCGTCCAATTGTGTCGGAGCCCCATTTCAGGACTGATGCTAAAGAGGGTCTCACCTGTGACCTTGCAATGTACTTGAAGACGTTAAAGGTATTCAATACAATACATGCCACCAATTCTTTTGTGAAATTTTTTCCCATATCTCTACTGAAATTTGCTGATACTTGTTGATATTGACTTATATGGGATCCTCAAATCTGCATACTACATTTGCTAGTGCTAGTCTTGGTGCATAGAGTTACTGATATGGTGATGAGGTAGTGAAACTAATTTAAGGTCTTCTTTTCCTTGCTGAAATGTTTCAATCTTTTTGCTGCATATAAATGAAATAAAAAGAAAATTTTGAGAATAAAGATGAAATGTGTTGACTTTTAACATTAGTTTGTTCAATACCAGGGGATCCTTCCTAGTACTAGTGCATCATGTTATTGTTACTACTTTTTTTTTGTGATAAGAAACTAAAACTGTCATATAAAAAAGAAGATATAAAGGCGTATGCTCATAAATGAAAAATCTTTTTCTTAAACTATATAAATATCAATCATAACGTGTATAGAAACTTAAATGATCTCTGGCCCGAATTCAAAATTTGCCCACATTATTGTTACTACTGAGTATATAGTTTTTTATTATAGGAAACTACTGAGTATATAGTTTTTTTTTTATAGGAAACTACTGGGTATATAGTTTAGAATTCACAAATTGAAAATAGTTCAGATCTATGAATGATTAAGCTTGGAAATAGTCTGTGATTGATTGTTACTGCATTGGTGACTTTGTGCAACAGTAGAAGTTTACTTATCTATTTCCTGTTATAAAAAAAATATACGCTGATTGTAATGGATTATTTTCTAACTTGATGATTTCTCATATTTCTCCAATTTCTTTTGGATTTAACTTTTAATATTACTTGGTGGTTTGCATAGGACAGATTTGTCATTTCTTAAGTCAATTAAACTAAATAACTTTCCATTTTAGTGTTTTTCTGATCCTTCATTGTATTTTATTTCAAGCTTAATCTCTAAATTGGCAATTCTTTGCAAAATTACCTTTACTTCATTGCCATGCCACAGGCTGTTCACTCAGGTGCTGACCTTGAATCCGCAATTGAAACTTGTTTGAGCTCTTCCCTCAGGGTAATCACTCTATTCTTAATCAAGGCAATTTTTTGATAATTTGGCCTCCATTCTATTTCCCACCATTCTATTTCAAGTTGCTAATAATTGAAATCACATCATACCTTATCATGTTTCAGGGTCACAATTCAGTGACATTGGATTATGTTAGTGGTTTATCACTAAAATTACAGGTAATCATCCTTCTCTTTCATTTCAACTCTGTCCATGTGTAGAAAATTTATTTTTATTATTATTGATCCTTGGGGTTATATCTATGATTGTATGCATACAGAGGCATGTGAATGGGGAATAACTTATTTTATGCCATTGTCGTATGATAGGAGTGCCTGAAGTTCATCAAAGCGCACACTCATGATGAAAATATTGGTCCACTGATGGAGGTTATATTCTGTAGAGCGATTTTGAATTTCATTGTGTTCAAATTATGGGAACACATTTATATTGTTTGAAATTATTTCTGCAGAAGTTATTGGAATCTCGCATTGAGCTTCACCCAATTCTGTTCACAGCTCATGGAAGAGCAAAAGACTTACTCTTCCTTGATCTTGCTTTGGCTTCAGCTATTAGAACAACAATGGAGAGGGGGCTCAAAGATCTCAACTTCGCACACCCACCAGTAACTGATTTTTTATTAATAGTGCCCAGGAATATATCTGGATGAATCAAGTTCTAAAATGTTATGTTAAAGTAAAAACATTATTTGTGCTTCTTTTTGTTGTGATTTTGAAACAGGAAATCATGTTCTTCATTACCTTGGTGCTTGAAAATTTATGCCTGTCCATGGTCAACAATGAAGACCTCATCTACTGCACAAAGGTATACCCCTTGAGCCTCAGAGCTTCTAGCCTTTATAGTTGACATGACGTAGCAAATGGTTTGATCATTGTTGTTTTTCCATTTTTATGGTTATCAATTTTCAAGGTCTGTCATCTCTTGATCATAATGCTTCATGGAGTTTCTGATTTTGCTTTGTTTTGCTGCATTTAAGGATTGGTACCGTGTTTGTGAATCATACAAAACCAGTGATGGTCAGTGGGCATTGCAAGCGAAGGCTATTCTTGATCGATTGCAGCTTGTACTTGCTGAAAGGTCTCAGGATTATCAGAAAAGGATTCAGCCCAGTGTGCAATATCTTGGTAATTTGCTTGGTGTTGAGAAACATGCGGTATGTAATTATTAAACTTTGACAACTATACAGTTTTTTTGAGTTTTTCATTTCAAGTTTTTTTGAGAAGTTATTATGTTAAACAATTTGTTTTTATAATATCTCGGGTCTGTCACCAGATTGACTGTTTTACAGAGGAGTTAGTCAGGGGAGGTTTAGCAGCTGTTCTATCTAAGCTCATTAACCGTTTTGAACCAATTCTTCGTAAAGTTGCAAACTTGGGCTGGTAATTGCTGAATCCACCTAGTGCATGTTGAATGACCTGTGGACTTGTTATGAAATGTTTTATCTCAAATTTGAGATAATTGGATCCATTTCAGCATAGTAAATTGTTGTATAAATAGATTCTGAGTTACAAATATATTTTTTTTCTTTTTTTCTTCTCTTAGTAGGTATTGAACTTCAACAATGTGCTAAATTTTGCAGTTGGCAGGTTATCAGCCCAGTGGAAGTGTGTGGTTTTATAGCTTCTGTCAATGAGTTAATCACTTTTCAGAACAAAGTTTACAGAAAACCAACTGTCATTATTGCAAGTAGAGTAACTGGAGAAGAGGAGATTCCATACGGAGTTGTGGCTGTGCTGACATCAGACATGCCTGACGTACTATCTCATGTCTCTATCAGAGCAAGAAATGATAAGGCATGTTCCTTTGCCTCGTATTTTGCACTTTCTATTCCTGATTTCTATTTAATCAAATGCGAATGCTTTCACTATATATGAATTTTGAAAGCTGGCAGAAATGGTTAGCTTAAGAAAACCAACCCATGATGCTTGACAGAGATGTACACTGCAGGTATGTTTTGCCACATGCTTTGATCAGAATATTCTCAGAAATCTCAAGTTAAGGGAAGGAAAAGCTATATCAATACAATTAGAGTCCACGAATTTGATCATCAGGTAGGCCACTCAAAATACTATTCTACTGGTTATCCATTATGCTACTTACTATACAAATTTTATTCATTTGCAGTGACATAAGTAGCTCTGGCCTATCTCTTAATTCATTTATTCCTTCATCCATTAACCGAGGAGTCACCTTTAAAAGGAAGACATTCCGTGGTAAATATGTTGTTTCAGTTGAGGATTTCACTGCCGAGATGGTAAGCTTGTTATCGTTAACTTTTTATGTTGCTCATATGGAATAAGATATTTTTCAACCTACTTACCATATTATAGTATGAATGCTTGTAAGAAACAAAAAAATATGAAACCATTTATGGCATTTATGTTATTGATTCATTACTCTTATGAAAAAGGCTTCACTTTAAGTTCTATATGTAATTAATTATCATCTGCATCGCAAAAGAGATTATCTTAACCTTTGAATTTCAATCACTGTCAATCTGTCATCTCAGTGTAAATGCCTTCTAAAATTAACTGGCCTTATCAATTTATTGCTAAAAATCGGTGAAAGTAGGGCATTACACTGCTCTCTTGGTTCTTCCAACTTTAATTTGTTTTAGTAAATTTTTTGCATGTGGAATGGTTAGTTGAAAAGTTGAAAGAAAATGTTGGTCAATCAACAAGTTATTTCTGCAGTAATTAGAAACCATGAGTTCTTTGAGAAAGCCTGGAATAGTGAAACTGTATGTGATGACAATCATCTTCTATTACATAGGTTGGTGCAAAATCTTGCAATATTAAATTTTTAAGAGGAAGTGTCCCATCCTGGATTAAGATTCCTATGTCAGTAGCAATTCCATTTGGAGCATTTGAGACAGTTAAATCAGAAGCTGCTAATAAGGTACTGTTCACTTTTCCAGGGAGCCAATTACTCTCTGTAATTTTGCACTAATACAACTAAGTATGAATGTGCAGGACATAGCCAACAAGATTTCTCACTCATACAAACTTGTGCAAAGTGGTGACCTATCAAGACTCCAAGCAATAAAAGAAGCTGTTCTACAAATGAGTGCTCCGTCATCTTTGGTAAATTTTGATAATTTAATTTAATATGACTTTGTTTTTGCTTATCCAGTCTTATTTTGTTTTCTGGACTGCTTGTCTTCTTTTTGTACTTGTATCTTATTTCATGAATAAAATTTATCTGTTTCTATTAAAAAAAAAATAGTATTCTCTACTTATTAAACATGTCTTTCTACTATCATATGGTAGGTATTTATATTTCGAAAAAAAAAATAGAGAGAGAGAGAGAAACATTGTGATTTGTCCCTTCATGTTAGTGTTTTCAATGTTAGTTTTTGCAACACATCCTAAGATTAGTTATCAATCATAAGTTAACTGCAACTTGAGAGGTTAGATCACATTGTTGCTTTAAAGCATTGTTGCTTTAATTGAATAGATATTCTAGCTCTCTTTAAAGCAACAAGTATCTCTCCTTTAAATTCAGCTGTATAACTGAGTAAAGTTTGAAATTACAGGAAAATCTCATTTTCTTCTTGAAACTCGTATATCAGCCTGCTACCAAGAACTCATGTTCTATATTCTTACATGTGTTATTCCTGATCTTTTGGTAGACCTATGAGCTTAAGAGCAAAATGAGAAGTTCAGGCATGCCATGGCCTGGTGATGAAGGTGAGCAGAGATGGAATCTTGCATGGCGAGCTATAAAGAAGGTATTGGTGTTTGAAAATTCATGCCACATTTTGGCTGACCAAGAATGAATTGTATGCTTTGCACTTATCCATGAGGCTTTTCATTTTTTATTTTTTATTCAATCAACTTTCAATAGAACAATTGGTGTTAACAACTTCAGTATTGCAAACCTCTCGTTCAACACTTCCTACTTAGGATTTTGAGAAGGTACAGGCTTGTTTACTGAGTGACCACTGAGTTTATTGGTTTTATGATCCTAGAATTAAGGCATTGTGGCAGTATAGTAAACTACAAGCTCAACACTTCCTACTTTGCATTTTGAGAGGGTAAAGGCTTGTTTACTCTTGTTTACTGATTGAACGCTTGGTTTATTGATTTTCTTATCCTAGAATTAAGGCTGTGTGGCATTAGTGATTCAATTATCATTTTAAATTTCATCATAAGTGATCCATTTGTTAATAAGCAACCTTTGATATAGGTTTTTTTATTATTAATGTTAAAGTCAACTGTTAATCTAGTTGTCGATCAGCTACAATCAATGTGTCAATCAGTCATAGATTGATGTAGTTGGCTGGTTGATTGATTGAGTAATTATTGTGACCGATTCTCCTTCGTTTTCTCTTTTAGGCCTATCACTATAAATTGACGTATATTTGGCTGAATAATGAACAACTGAATTCTCTCCTCCCCTATCTTTTATGTGTTAACAATTAATATTTTTTAGATGAAATCATGTGAAAGTAATGATAGTGTGCCAACATATAAGTTGAGGAAAGGTTATAGCATATTTCTTTTCCTTCGAAGGATAAAAATGCGTAGAGAAGAATATATTCTTGATACGGGAAAAAAGTTGTGTATGGGGTTTCTTTAAAGTAAGAGCCGCTGAGAATATAGTGGCAATAACCAAACAGGAAAAGAGTGTATCAGCAATGAGTATTTGGGTGCCCCTCGACCACAAATTATAATTCAATTCTTGTTCTCTTAATTTGAAAATTTTGGATATTGTTGACCAAAACCAGTGTAATCTACCTTTTTAAGCATTATGTAGAGCTTCAATATTTGACATCACTCATCACGGGATGCCACTTCTCTTGGTAAGAAGAATCATAAGATGCTTTGACAGTTGAAAGCAGCGTACATGTTATTTGATACGCAAATTCTATCAAATCTTTTTGGTTAGCAACTTTGTAAGATTAGAGTGCATCTATGGATGCTAGCACAGCCTATACTGCTTGCGGTGACAATGATGCAATCTCATATTGATCAACCAGTGCCATTCTGAAAAGCCATTATATCTTCTCCATTCTTTGCAGGTTTGGGCTTCAAAATGGAATGAAAGAGCGTATATAAGTTGCAGGAAAGCTAACATAAATCATAATGATCTTTGCATGGCTGTACTGATTCAAGAAATTATTTGTGCGGATTATGCTTTTGTCATTCACACGAAAAATCCCTTATCAGGGGATGTCTCAGAGATCTATACAGAGGTAAATCTTCCCTCTTCTGGTCTAAATTAGTGGAGTGGCTTAGATTTTATATCTTTTCTTGGTGTAAAAACAGATTGTGAAGGGATTGGGAGAGACTTTGGTCGGTGCCTATCCTGGACGAGCTATGAGCTTCATTACCAAAAAGAACAATCTAAAATCTCCTATTGTAAGGCCAATTTCTCTTCAAATTATTTTTGTTTTCTAGTGTACCTAAAACAAACGTGCCATATCAATCTGAAATCGGCTTTCTTTTTTGCCAAATTTTCCACCTGACTAAATCCATACCCATCATGTACTGATTAAACTATATAAATTTCACTTCAGGTTACTGGTTATCCAAGCAAGCCTATTGGTTTGTATAGCAAGCCATCAATTATATTCAGATCAGACTCAAATGGAGAGGACCTTGAAAATTATGCCGGTGCTGGACTTTATGACAGGTCTGTTATGAAATTTCAATATTCTTTTTTGTGTGAAGTGTGAACATCAAAAATAATAACATTTATGTCATGGACCGAGACGATAAGCTTTAGAAACTATAAGTCATCTGTGGTTTGCATTTTTTTCAGAGAGATGGAAACTTCTAATTTCTTGTACCATACACCGCCCCCACCCCACATACAAAAAAATTGAACCTCTTCTTCTAGCGCAGGATATACAATCAACTAGGCAATTTCATGGAGACTTAGAAGAGCATAAAAGTCTATGTCATTGTTAGGCTCTCATTCAATTTATATTGGACATAGAATATCTTCAATGTGAAATGAATTCAAAAGTAACCGTTGCCATGCTATTGACTCATCACAGCTAGTGAAATTGGATTGTTTTCCATCTGGTACTCTGGAGCTATTGAAATGAAAAAGCAAAACTGTCTTAGGCATGTATGTTTCATTAGGCTACACAAACATATTAGCTTCATATGTGATTCTTCCAATGATGCTGATTGCTATCTAATAATGTGTCTCCTTACTCGCTGCAGTGTAGTAATGGATGAAGAGGAGAGAATCGTGCTGGACTACTCTGGCGACAGAATGATTGTCGATAAAGCATTCCAAATCTCACTGCTTTCAAGAATTGCCGAGGCAGGAAAAATCATAGAAAGCCTCTATGGTTCTCCCCAGGATATTGAAGGAGTAGTAAAAGATGGAGTCATATATGTGGTTCAGGCAAGGCCACAGATCTAGACTCAGTATGCACACCTTATGTTTCTAAATCAATAACTTTTCAGACAAACAAACCTAATTGTTTGAATAATCACCTGCTTTACTTGTAAAAAACAATTAATGGTCCGAGTAGGATTTCTTAAGCCATTAATGCTTCTTCTTTTTTAAATATTACAATAATTTGAGGTTTAGGGGAGAGGACGCGACTCAAACCCACAACCTTATGATGTAGGTGTGAGAGGTATACCACCAGATCAACCTCATCTTGTCAGCCATTATTGCTTTTAATTAAGCTTCTAATGATTGTCAATGATAAAAAAGAAAGGCAATAAAATAGTTTGAGACTTTGCATATTTTTGATGGAGTAAGTTAGCATGTTTATGTCCGTATAAAAGATTTCGAAGAAACAAATTGTTGTTATGTCGAAAATTAAAATTGTTCAAAATAGTTTCATTTTATTTTTGAGATTTTTTTTATTACAAAACTCTATTTGTTTCTTTGAAATCATCACTCTGAAAGTTCTTTTTATAAATATATTGTAACAAAATCTAATGTATTTTGTTAAAAGTTCTCCTCAAAAAAGTGTTAGGGCAAAAATTCAAAATAGCCCTCAAATTTGTGGAATATTTAAAATAGTAACTTCCAAAAATTTTATTTTTTTAACCATACAAATGGTTTTGGATAAAAATACGCTTGATGCTTAATAAACCACACCATCACAAAAAATGTAAAGAGAAAAACTCAAAGTGATCATTAATACCGATGGTGTATCCTTAATATATATGTTGTTGGAATCGTCTTAACGAAGAGAACAAAGTTTCATCCACACACTTATTAATGTTTAGAGAAAGAAAGAGAAGAGATAGGATAGAAAAACTTGGTGAAGGGAGGGAAGAAAGTTAAAACATAACCTATGGGTATTTTGGTCAAGTAAGTGGCTACTTGATAAAAGAATAATAGAAAAAAGCTCTGGAGGTTTGATAAAATTAAATTGTACACTAATTTGAGGGCAAAAAATGAAATTTGCTCACCCAAAAACTCTATCCGAAAAGAAGAGTTGCTTTGTGGACCCAATAGAAGTCCATTTCATCTGTAATATTTCTCAACACTAGAAGACTTTTTTGTTGCATAGAAAAAGAGTTATGGAGGTTTGATAAAATTAAATTGTACACTAATTTGAGGGCAAAAAATGAGATTTCCACATCCAAAAACTCTATCCGAAAAGAAGAGTTGCTTTGTAGACCCAAAAGAAGTCCATTTCATCTGTAATTTTTCTCAACACTAGAAGACTTTTTGTTGCATTTCTATGCAAATTATATCATCGAAACTTTTGTCTGGATGGGACTTTTTATCTCACACACTTTCAGTTAGTGGACCCCAATATTCAACCAATATGGTTTAATATAAAAATAAAATTATATATAGTTCTCTAGAAAGGTGCAGCATGGAATATTCCATAAATCCAATTGTTTTCACTTCTTCACCACGACACCACCTTCTAGCTCCTTATACTCGTTCTCACTAAAAATTCATTCATCTGCCGTGTTTGGCTATCTCAAAAAGTGCTTTTATAGCAAGCAAGACGAAGCCAGCTCCATCAATCAATCCGGGTCAATTTGAAAAATTGAACAAAATTTAATAATAAATGTAAATGATAAATTAAAAAATTAGGTGGAATTTAAATAAAATTTATATTAAAAAAAACATTTGTGGGCCTAGTTTTACATATCTTAATCTACAAAATGACCATTCACAGGAATTTTTTTTTAATTCAGATTTATTTTGGATTAACATTGTGCTTTTGAGCATGTTGACAAGAAACCATGGTGTTTTTTGCGTAAAAAAACATAAATATGGATTCGGTTGTAAACTTGCAATTGAGAAATTTATGTGAAAATTTCTTAAGATATTGTATCTTTTTGTTTATATATAAAATCAGTCAGTTACTAAAAAATTCAGAAAAGAAAATAGTTATTAAAAACATAATAGTTACTAATTAAAATGTTAATTTTTAATTTGAGCATAATATTAAAATTTTAAAAATATATAAATTTTAAATGTACATACTATTTTAAAGGGGTGCAAGTATCGCTACTGAAATATCAAACTAGTGACAAACTATGTTGAGTAATAAGTCCATCACATCTACGTATTGAGAGTGTGGGTTAACAAGCTATGTTGAGCCTCGTTGGGCTGGGCCAAATTAAATTAGGGCATGTGAAAACTTGTTGTGGGGCAGTACCAGAGACAATTTAGGACCTTTACACTTTGTTTGGTAAGCGAGAGAGAGATGGAGGGAGGGAGAGGGTAGGATGAGAGCTCCAATCCCTTGTTTGGTTAGAGAGAAAAAGAGGGGAGAGGAGAAGAGGAGGGAGTTCTCCTCCTTTTGGGCCCACAAAAAAGGATCCCTCTGATGATGGGAGGATGAGAGGGGGGAGGAAAAATTAGAGAGAAATGACAATAATGTCTTTCAATTTTTTATTAACCTCTAATTTATTAAAGGGCAATATAATAATTTTTTAAATTATATACGATCCATCCATTCAACCATCTTTTCAATACCAAACAACATGAAGGATATATGTTATCATCTTCATCCCTTCTACTCTCCCTCTCCCTTAATTCATCCATCATTCCTACTCTCTCTCCCTCCTACCAAACATAGTCTTAGGTATATTTGTATTTGGTAGAACCGTAGAAACAACTATGGACTAAAGGCTACTAAAGGCTATATAAATATATATATATATATATATATATATATATATATATATATATATATAAGGTATTTTATTTTTCAAAAAAGAAAAAGGAAAAATTCACTATGAATATTTTTTTTCTTCATCTAAATCAAACACATCTAAATCAAACACATCATCAATGAGCATAGTTTGGATATCGGTGATCTCCATTAAAGGACATCTGAACCCAATGTGTGCGGTAGTACAAAGAAGATTATTTGTTCTACATCGTTTCCATTTGATGATAAAAATTTACTGTATATAAAATAGTCTTATTGTTAAACAGTAAGACCGTCCAATCAAATTGTTCAATTTATATGAGATGAGAGTTTCTCATTATGATCCATAAATTATTTATTTACACTCTAATTTAATTTTGTTTTATTAATAATAATTTTAACATGAATTAAAATTACTAAACAAGACAAAAAAAAATATAAAGGCACTCCAAACTAATTAAATTATTTAAAAAAAATCCCTCTCCTAAATTATTGGATTAAAGACGAATTTACTAATCGGGAATGAGTTGAATCGGAATCAAGTTCTACCGGAAAAGCAATGGAAGAAAATTGGATTAAGTTACAAATTCAATTACTGTGTTTACTAACTTTTTTAGAATTATAAACGGAATCAAATTTATACAAAATTGATTACCAAAATACCCTTATGTACACAAAATAGCTGTATATATACATATACATATAAGAAATGTATGAGTATAGTTAATAAATAAATAAATAAATAAAAGTTTTTTTTTACAATTTGGTTTTTGCCACAGTATAGTTTTTTTCAGTTTTTTTTTATAATTCATTTCTATGTGTATATATATTAGTGAAGTACAAAAAAAAAAGTGAACTTTGTGTGTGTATAAATATATATATAGTAAAAATGAACAGTAAACTATGAAAAAAAGAGTGAACTGCGAAGTGTATATATATATATATATATATATATATGTATAGTTTTTTTTAAATAAATAAATAAAATTAAGTGAAGATATTTAGTAAAAAGATATGAATTCCTTTTTTTAACTAGGAAAAGAAACTCGATTCATATGGTGCGTGAGGGGACTCAAGTTCCCTTTCATTCAGGAAGTGTAGGGTCCATGAAACTTAATTCCCCACAAATTTAGTAAATACACGAATTTGAAAATCATGAACTTAATTCCCTTTCTCATATAGGATTTTTGATTAGTAAACACGTTGTAAGAGTAATGTTAGGCTTTCAAAAAAAAATTTAATTTCTTCTCAAATGATGTTGGCACGTGAATTAAACATCTTGCAAATTATAAGATTATGTGGTGAGTGAAGTAATGTTGAAACCTCACGTGCCAACGCTATTTAGGAAAAAAATTGGAAAGCATAACATTACTCTTAGATTAAATATTACGTATTAAACTCTCTATCCTAAATCTGTTATTACCATATTAAACTCTCTCTCCTAATTACTCCCTGTCTCCATTTTTCAAAAAAAAAATCATATTTCTATACTTTCTCGATCAATCTTTGATTAATAGTTAAATATATATATATATATATATACACATAATTTTTCAGGTCAGTACGCACTGATATAACTTCATCAATGCGTTGGATGTGGACTATTAGATTTACATATTTTGACTCAAAGTGTATGCACTTGTCAAAACTTCATCATAATCAGTGGTCCACATGCAACGCACTGATATAAGTTATATCAATGCGAACTGAGGATAAATGGACTATATATATTAAAAAGTCAATACAAATACCTAAGTTTTTCAAAAAAAAAATGCATGAAAACTTTATTTGTTGCAATTGGATTCGATTAAACTCATAATTTATAATACTAATTAAAGAATTAAAGTTCTCTAAGCAATCACATACCTACGAAAGTAACAAAAAATATTTTAATATTTCGAATTTTTTTTGTTGAAAGACAAGGTGCTTTTTTTTTAGTTTTCTTTTTAAATATACACATACATAGGTTCCTAAAAATTAAGTTTATGCGTATGTTTTTTTTCTTCATAACTGTTAGAGTACGTTTGGAAGAGCTTCTCAAGTAGATCTTTTTGCCGTAGATCTTTTAGAAATAGATCTTTTAGAGGTAGAGCTTTTAAATGAAAGTCATCGGTCGTTTGGTTGTCAATTAAAAAAGAGTTTTTTTAATGATAGAATTACCAAAATACTATAGCAAATATTCAATTATAGGGTTATATTGGAGATTTTAGTGTTATTAAAAAAACTCCAAAAGATCTACTTGGAAAAGCTTTGAATTTAGACTTCTCCAAGTAGACATAAAACAGTTTTTTTAATCATCCAAAAACTCTACTGAGTGACAACCAAACGATATAAAAAAAAATTGAAAAGAGTTTTTTTAATTAAAAAAGCTCTTTTAACCGGTAGACAAGCTCTTTTAACCGGTAGACAAGCTCTTCCAAACAGACATTCAGTCTTGCTGAGAAATAATGGAGATGAAAATTAAAGATATGTATTGGAGGATAGAGAGTTTAATATGGTAATTAAACATTTAGGGAAGAGTGTTTAACATGTAATAGTTAATCTAATGATTTATGAGAGATAATTTCTTTTTTTAATAATTTAATTCAAAAAAGATTAATCATCGGATGAATCCAAAGGCTAAAGGCTACGATGGTTCGTCCTAGCTTTTATTAAAATAAAATGAAGCGTCTTTATAAATTTATTTTTTAAAATGGAGTGTCTTTAAAATAGCAGTGCCAACAGATAAAAAGGATAATCTTTGAACAAAATGGAGTGTCTTTAAAATAGCAGTGCCAACAGATAAAAAAGATAATCTTTGAACAAAATGAAGTGTCTTTATAATTTTTTAAAATTTAAATTTTGTGAATGAAATGTCTTTAAAAAAGAAGTGTAAAAAAAATTGGATTGTCAAAAGAAACTTTCATATTAGAATTATAACATGGAATTTAAATGGTGCCGATATTGACACCCTTAAATATGATAAGCACACTCATATTTTAATAAAAAAAATTAATTACAAAAATATCTCAATAGGAATTTACCAATAAATACAAATTAGTTCATTTAAAAATAAGTCAAATACTATGTACACTCATTAATTACACACATATCTTCAACTATATCACTTAAAAAAAATTAAACCCTAATTAAACCTTAATTCTATTTGAAGTATCAAAATCTCTCATTACAAATTAATGAAAAGAGAATTTCCAGAAGACTCTCATCATATAGAGGTATATATTTCTTTATTTTATTTTATTTTGTTATAAACTCTATTAATAAAAAAATGAGAAGTAAATGTCATAAGCATACCTAGACTATTGAGAGTAGACATGTACCAAGTTTCGACATTAGAGAACCCCGGTGGCTTGATGTCGTTTTGGACTTGGACTATGAAATTTTTGGTGCCATTGCCAATTGCTAGACAAGAAAGAAACAAATTCAAAGAGAGAAAAATGGTGAAGTGAAGATGTATACTCTACTGCAAAAAATTGATCAAAAGAAAATATTTTTTGAGTTCATATAAAAAATACCATAAACTTGCCTTAAGTAAATACACAGCCATATGAAATTGGCCAACTGACCTCATTGAGACATTTGGAGATATCCTTCTATAGATCCATCGACAACGGTGAGTATCTTAAACTGCAACATAAATTGATTTCAAGTGAGATTTAATGAAAGCTGCACACATCGGAAATTTTAAACATATTTGTGTATCCAGGAGATCGAGGAGATCGACGATGGAATGAGGATGTGAAATCTGTTGTAATAGATATCAACAATTTGATAGAGTTGAGTTCTCACTGTTTTTATTCCCCTAAAGTAGAGCCTCTTGAAATTTAATGCCCCGTTCTGCACTTGTTTTTTAGTCCGTTTTTGTTTTTGTTTTTGTTTTCCAAAAATGATTTCGAATTCGTATTCGTTAACTGTTTTTCATTTTATTTTCAAAAAAAATAAAAAATAAAAAACAAAATCAGTGATAACAGTGAAATATTTAAAAAATACAAAATACTTATTTTTCGTTTTTATTTTTGTTTTTCAAAAAAATTTAACAATAAAATTATTTTTTTATTTTCTTTTTTCTCTTCACCACCATACATCATATTCTTTCTTCCTCAACTTCTCTCTTCCCGATCTGGTCCTCTTTTTCTTCAGCTCGCCGCCGCCGCTGATCAGCTTCCGCTGGCCGCTGCCGATCTGGTCTTCTTCTTCGTCGCCGCCGATCAGCTGGTCTTTTTCTTCGCTGCTGCCACCTATTTGGTCTTCTTCAGTTGGTCTTCAGCCGGTCTTCTTCCGATCTGCTGCTGCTTCTTCTTCTTCTTCTTCTTTCGATCTCCTCCTCCTCCTCACTTTCACAGACTTCAGGCAGATTCTGGTGGGCGATGTAGGTTCCGTTCGAAGGGTTTTCGATTTCGTGGATACGTGGGGGCTCGTCAATTACTCTGCCTCCACCAAGCCCTTGAAATGGGAGGACAAAGAAAACAAGTCTGCTGGTGGTTGTGGTTCTGCTGCTGAATCTTCTTCGATTACTAATAAGGAGAATTCGAAGACGTTGTGTAGTGGTTGCAAGTCTGTTTGTAGCATTGCTTGCTTCTATTGTGATCAGGTCTGTTTCTTCAATACAGGTTATGTGGTTTACTTTGCTTTAGCATCAAAACAGATGTCATAGATTTAGTGTAATATTTGATGTTAGTTTAATATATATAATTTGTGTTTACATTGATGTGGCTTGTTTGTGTACAAATTGATAGAAAGAAATGCTCTTTGTGTTCTTGAGATTATGTGTGAATTTTTTCGAGTATCTGATATATTTTTTTGATTATTTGTCAGTATGATTTGACCCTTGTGCGAGGTGTTATGTTCGTGGTAACCATCGGGTGGGTGTGAGTTCGTCGGAATTCAGGCAGGTGTTTGATAGGATTCTCGGCTGAGTGTTTTTGGGATTGATTTTGTTATCAATTGATGTTGATTTTAAGATAGTAACTTGTTGATCGATCAATTGAGAATAATATTATAATTAATTTATTTGCCTTAAAAAAAAGCAACATTTCAATCTGGGAAATTCATTTTCATTTGATGCTAAATTAAAAAAAAGTTTTGATTTTCTGGGTTTGTTTTTTATGAATGGATAATTGTGTTTGATTTTCTGGATTTGTGTTGATCGTATGAGTTTGATTTTTCAGGTTACATAATTATGGTTAATATTTTGATTTTATGGGTTGTTGGAAATTATCAGATCTCATCAAATTTGGAAATTCACATATTTTTTTAAATCTGGAAAATTTTCAACTTATTAAGAAAAAATATTACAAAAATATTTTTGATATTTTTCGGTTAATCTACCAGACGCGTTTTTTTACGTTTTTATTTTCAGAATACAACTTTCAGTATATTCTACCAGACGCGTTTTCGGATTTCGAAATTGAAACAAAAAACATTGTTTTCATTTTCATTTTTCTTTTCGAAAAACAGTCAACGAAAAACGCTTACATGACGGACCCTAAGAATTTAAGAATTCTCCGGATTGTGTTTTCGAGTCTAGAGAACTTAAGAATTTATCATTTATGAAATTCAGTGTGTTACTAACTTAAGAAGGTTTACAAATAAATTGTATTAAAATGAAAACATTCATTTAAATAAAGGTACTATTGGTATTAAGATTAGTATTTATAGTAATGTTTTAATTTTAAAATTTAGGTAATATATTTGTAAATATGAGTGTACTTATCATATTTATGGATGTCAATATCCGCACCCAATTTAAATATGATTGCATGGTCTCGCGACGTCTCGTACTCTCATGCAAGTTTTTCTTCCATTGTAGGGATGATACCTCCTATATTTAATTTTGTAACGCATATTTTTTGTTATAAAATATATGGGTGAAAAAACAATTGCAATTAATCCTAACATTTTTTAGTTGCACAAGATAGTCAAAGTGATAAAATAGATGATGGGTGCACCATATATAGTTATTAAAATATATAAATTTAAATTTTACCCACAATTACATACATGGCTGTTGACTTGAGAGAAAATGGGTTCCTATATAGTTGGGTAGGTTTTCATTAATCATTGGTCTTCAGCAAAAAAAAAAAAAAAAACATGGATTTGATATGTTATATAGTACTGAAATTAGCTAATTCTTTTTTCATTTCTTTTCATTTTGGGAGGAAATTTGAGATTGATATATCAAATTTAGAGATATTGTATATAGGAAATTAAATTTTACTTTAAAATAAAGTATTGACTCAAGACTCAAGAGCGTCTTTGGAAATGTTTATGAAAAGATTTCATTTTTTATTTCGTCCAACAATTATGAAACAAATAAAAAGTAATTTTTTTTGGATACCAATAAAAGGTAAAAAAAAAAATATTTATATACCAATAAAAAGTAATTTTAATTACTTAAAAAAACCAATGAATGGTAATTTTAATAAGGGAACTTAAAAATGCCTTTTTCATTAAAAACATGCTCAAATCTCACTCATCCCAGTATTTATAGGGGTTTAATTTATATATAATGTATTTTAGAAAAAAAAAACATTCATATAAATCTAAGGGTGCAGCTATTGACATTCATAAAACTTATTAGTACACATATGTCTAAAATTTAAAAAATAAATATTATTATAAGTACCCATCATAATGTCAATAATACCATCGTTTAAATAAATATATTCATTTTTATACATATTATTTATAAACACTATTAAATTATTATGATACCCAATTTATACAAAAAATCATATTATTTTTGGAATCAAATCCTCATTTAATGACTGTCCAATTTACTTTTAGAAATATCTCAAATGTATGACCCTTATAAAAGATAATATGTGGAACCGTATATGGGGTCAATAGATTTTCAATTTGAAATTCTCTTATTTATATAGCTATCTTAAAAAAAAAATTATTGATATTTACGGCTATCTTAAAAAAAACTTATTGATATCTACAGACTACAGCTATCGTTAAAAAACATATTTTGTTTATCAATAAAGTTTGTAACTATACATAAAAGAAAAACAAAAACAATATGATAATCATGTGATGATGAAAAAGTTTGATACTTGAAATAAAATTAGAGTTTAATTATGGTTTATCATAAGTTTTTTTTAAATGTAAGCTTTTATTTTTTAATAAAAAATTATAGTTGAAGATATGTGTGTAATTAATGAGTGTATATAGTATTTGATTTGTTTTTAATTAAGGTAATTTGTCATTATTGGTAAATTTCTATAGGAATATTTTTGTGATTAATTTTTTTTTAATAAAATATGGATGTACTAATAAGTTTTATGAGTGTGAATATCAGCACTCTAAATGTAATTCAAATTTATCGCTGAAAGATTAAGGGGTCGTTTGTTTTTTTTGTCTGAAGACTGAACAGTCCTGAATTTTTCTGAAGACTGAATAGGGACTGAAATCTGAACCTGAATGACATGTTTGTTTTTTTTCTTCTCACATCTGAATGTACTGTCAACATGTTTATTTTTTTTAAATAAAATTGTCTGAAAATACGTAATTTTTCATTTATATCTATACTAATTAAAAGAAGTAATTTAACATGCATAATTCTTTATAACATTTTATATGGTTTTTTTTTTTTGCAAACAAAGTTCAATTTAACAAATTAAAAAAATTAATCAAAGAATATAATTTTGCATATTTTGCAAACAAAGTTTAAGTTAAATTTATTGTCAAAAAAAAAAGTTAAAGTTAAAGTTCAAGTTCAAGTTCAATTTTTATGTTGTCCACGTTTCCGGCGAATATAATTCATGAAACCATTTTTGTTTTTTTTTGGTTTCCTGGATCATATGCACCGGAAACCAAATAAAAA
The DNA here is from genome assembly GCA_033220585.1 of Dipteronia sinensis. Lineage (NCBI taxonomy): Eukaryota > Viridiplantae > Streptophyta > Magnoliopsida > Sapindales > Sapindaceae > Dipteronia > Dipteronia sinensis. The sequence goes on along the minus strand of CM065636.1, from coordinate 83,650,768 downwards.
AAAGGTTATTGAATTTTTCATATACAATAATTTTATAACATCTTCAAGCCACGAAATCTACTCAATATGATAGACAAATTTATTGAGCTATATACGAATAGTTAGATAAAAATAAAAAAAGAATTGTTACCGGAATGTGGCAAGAGAGAATTTCAATTGTTCAATCTTTGAAAAATTTCATTATGAGAAGTAATTAGAGTTTTTTTTTTCTTTTCTAAAACCTGTTTAAATAAGAAATATGTTAAAAGAAATATGTTTATACCATATCAAATTAAGATAAATTTGGAAATATATCTTTTTTTAAAGGATAGACTTGGAAGAGAATATTTTAATTGTAATTCAGTGATTTAGAATTAAGTTAAAAGTCAGGATTTCTTACTTTTTATTTTAAGTTGTTTTTTGATATTTTTAAGTTGTTTGACCACTTATAAAAACAAACAAAACAACTTAATGAGTTCAATTCAGACCCATTAAGTTTTAAGTGAAAAAAACAAACGACCCCTAAGAACCAGTTTTTTTTTTTTTTTTTAAATTACCAAATAATTAACAACTCATGAACCTAAGACATAACATGTTTGAAAAGAAAGAAAAATATATAATTGTATATAAAAAAATTCATTTATATATTATTCTAATATTGTTTCAAGCATCCAATAAATTATTGTTTGTAAATTAGGGTTATGCGAAGGATTAACCAAAAAAAAAGTTTTTTTTCCCTCCTTTTCTTTTCTTTGAGGAAGAAAAAGACTTTTAATAAAACATAAAACTTTTAGTTGGGCAGCGGGGGAGGAGGTTCCTCAAGAAATCTCAGGTAAAGAAATAAATAAATTCTATAATATTAAAAAAAAGAAATCTTATGATTTGATTGATTATTTTATAAGAGTTTCTTTAAATAGAACTTTTATCGGTCGAACATAAAATTCAATACCGAGACTTTGTTATATAATCAAGAATGGGTTAAACATCTTTTTCGAAAGAAGAAGAAGTATCTAGTTTGATTGATTAAGACACTGAGTTTTATTTATTTATTATTATTTTTTTAAGTGTCATTTCAATGAAAAAAGAGCCATGAATTTATGGTCAATTACAGTACTACAAAATTTCACAATGCTTGTTAATGTTTTTCAAATCCATTCAAAATAAATTTATTGACGGATCCTAGTTTTATTGGACAATATTATGAACGGGTCAATCGATTAAAACTCGTACTTTAATAAGTCAGTTTTAGATTCACTTTTGAAAAATTGGTAAATCATTATAAACCGTTAATTCGTTATAAGTGGTTAATATAAATATCTTAAAAATATTTGTTAATTAAATTTATTAAAAAAAATCTCTTTATTGGCTTAAAAAATAAATTTATTTTGGCTTAAAAAAAGATTTGCAATTATAGAGACCATAAATAAATTTATAATAATCAATTTATGAAATTTCAAAAAAAATCATATTTGTAATTACTTTTAGGATACATATAAATAATTAATCTATAGAATTTTTAAAATTTAAAACTATAAAACCAAAAATTGATTATTAAAATTTAGTCTGAAATTCGATCCGAAAATAATCTGATTCCGATATAAAAAAATCATATTCCAATCCAAATCCGAAACCGAAACCAATCTAATTCTGAACCGAATATGAAATTTTAATCCACCATGACGAATCTGATCCGGTCCAAATTTCGGATTCAAAGACAATATTTTTTTTTTAAAAATCCGATCCAATTTTCTTCTGACAAAATATGAAAATAAAAAAATTACAAAAAATTAGAATCTGATCTGATTCACATCACTTCTTTTACATCAATGTGATAACCTTTGAATAAATTATAGTAATTCCCTATATATATATATATAAGTTGTATGATTACATATATAAGTTATATTTAAATGGTTTCATATTATATACTAGTTGTATTTATAATGTTTGAATTTGAATGTAACATGTAATCTATCTTCATCTACTTTTGTTCAATATTACAATTAATTAGTAATACACAACATCGTCTTATTAAAATATTCATCTAATTTATAGCCATAAAATTAGAAGGAAAAAAAACAAGAGAGAGGAGATGATGAGTAAACTAGAGGAACCGCCTCAATAAGACCACTTTATATGGCAAGTAAGACTATAAGAGTCCCCGCGCGTGTGTGTGCGCTCGTGTGTCAGTCGTCTCACTCACCCTAGTAGTCCCTATATAATAAACTCTCTACAATCTCCCAACAAAAACACCTCCAAATCAAATCAAAACCCCTCATTTTTACTTTATTTATTCAAATACTCTTTTTATTTTTAAAGCAAAAACAATACATTACAAATAACCCACCTCAACCCACACAACTCACAACCCCTCCTCTCTCTCAATTTTCTCTCCTCTTTACTTTGGGTTTCGCTTCTCTCTCTCTCTCTCTAAATCTCTCTCTCTCTCTCTCTCTCTCTCTCTCTCTCTCTGAAATCTCTAACAAAATCTCTGTAATTTTATTTACAGTTGATGCTTCTCAGGTCTACCCTTTTATCTCTTTATATCTAGACATGTATCTAGACGTGTATCTGTGTATCTGATCTAACTGTGTTTTGTTTGTTTTTATTTTCAATCTATTTGTTTTGGGTTGTTGGTTTATTTAAGTGGGTTTAGGGTTTTGATTTTTTTTTTTTTGATTTTGGATTTTTTCCTTTTTTGGGGTTTTCCGTGTTTTCTGATTTTGGTGTTTTTTTTGCACAGTAGTTGTTGAAAGAAAGCAGATAAAGTTGAGTTGAAATGAGATGACGACCGCAAGATCAACTTTGCCGGCGAGGCTGAGGCAGCTAATATCCGGCGAAAGCCCAATCGGTCCCTCTGTTAAACTCGACTCTGAGACTGTGAGTTAATTGTTTGTTTGTTTGTTTGTTTTCGTAATATTCAATGCTGCAATTTGAATTTGCTGTGTTCTCTGTTTTTGTTGATAAATATGAATACTGTTTGGTCAACCTGTAAATTAGGGTTTTGTCACCCCTATTATTTTCAATGGTCAGATTTGATTATAGAAAGGGGTTCCATTGGGTTACTTAGCAATTAGCACGTGCCTTAATTCTTCGTGTTCATTGTTGATTGTTGGGACTAATAGTTTTGAATATATATTAGTGCACTTGTTTATCTTTTTTTTTTCTCCAGGTTCATAACTGTTATTAGTCTGTTATAGGTTTAATATAAAGGGATGCCTTTTGTTCTTTCTCCCAGGTTACTTATAGCATTTTTCACACGGCATTAAGTTTCTCAGACTTCTTCTTGATTTTAGCATGGCCTTGCCTTTATGAATTTGAGTTATTTTCTAATAGTTATAATTGCTAATATGATGGTGACAAAATCTGTTTACTTGTGAACATTTAATACACTAGCTAGGAGCCTAGGAATTGCTTATAGAAGAAAACCTTTAATACTAATCAATGTAAGAGTCCGAGACTGTCATAAGATGCTTTAGTTATAATGGCCGATTAAAGACCTGAGTGCACAAACTTTGTCTTATCGCTTGTTGTGTATATAAAATATGTTGCTTTTGTTCATGTACCTGACTTTTGTACTTGATTGGATTATGCTTATACATGTGTATGCATGCAACAGTATACTATCACTCTGTCAGTTTGTGTTGGGTAAGTGCATTTTCCATAGTGCAATTTCCTTAAGCTCTTTTCACTCTTAATGTAACAAGAACCCTGGAGTATTTGGCCTTTCATGTGTCACATCAGGCCATAACCCTGTGTTTTCGGCCTGACAAGCATGCCTCTTATGGGTGGAATTCTGCATGTGGACCAATAGCTTGATGGTCATGGATGTTGGAATCCTGCCACTGATGCTAGTATTTCTAATGATATTATAATTTTGATGACATTGAATCACCCATTCTAAAATCTGGTGGATAAATAAATTCAGTATGCTTAATACAAGGGAATGTAAATCGAAAGGATAGGTGTTTGCCTAACTTCAATTTATCTGAATATTTTCACAAAATATTCATAGTAATTTGTTGACAACATTTCTAAGTTTTATGAGTTCACATTTGTTTCTTGGTTTATTCTTACACTTAATCATCCTTCTCAGCATCTCATATGCACAAGTGTTTGGTTAGATGGCTTTTTCAGATATTTCACTAAATTAAATACAGGATATAGTCTAATGACTGACAAAACCGTAGAGTAGGATTAAGCACATAGTGCACTATGTCGTTTTTGTTTATTGAATTTCATGGAAATATTGTTTGCATGCATTATACACCCACATGGGTAAATTTGTATGTTCTATGTCCGTTGCTAATGCTTTCTTTTATTTGTTATCCTGAAATAACACGCTCATATAATTCGAAGGAATGAGAACCTTTTTCCCCCCTTTATGTTGAAAAATTTGATTCTGTATCTTGACTTTCAGCCTCCAAAGATTAAAGCCTTTATCGACAAGGTGATCCAGAGTCCATTACAAGATATAGCAATACCTCTTTCTGGCTTTCGTTGGGAGTACAGTAAGGTGATAACCTGCTTCTTTTGCTGTGTCAAGTTACTTACCCCATTGGTTTTCTCTTACGTGCTTTTTCCTTTGACTTCAGGGAAATTTTCATCATTGGAGGCCATTGTTTCTGCATTTCGATACATATTTCAAGACATACTTAGCTTGCAGGAATGACCTTCTCTTGTCAGATAAAATTTTAGAAGATGATACTCCATTTCCGAAGCATGCCGTTCTTCAAATATTACGTGTTATGCAAACAGTTTTGGAAAATTGCCATAACAAGAGTTCATTTGATGGCTTAGAGGTATGTTGCAAATTTGACCCAAAAAATTATGTGTCTTATTGAAGGGGTCTAATGACAACTTATCTTTGGTTAGTTGAACTAGTTTGCTTTACGTGCTCTTAGCTATATGCTAGCACTCGCTATACATTCTTATATATTTTCATTTTTTTTTCTTCATGTTCAGCATTTCAAGCTCCTACTCACTTCTACAGATCCTGAGGTTCTTATAGCCACGTTAGAGACTCTTTCTGCACTTGTGAAAATAAATCCTTCTAAGTTACATGGGAATGGGAAATTGATCGGATGTGGCCCTGTAAACAGTTATCTCTTGTCTTTAGCTCAAGGGTGGGGGAGCAAGGAGGAAGGCTTGGGTTTATACTCGTGTGTTATGGCAAATGAAAGAACACAGGAGGATGGGCTGTGTTTGTTTCCATCTGATGTAGAAAATGATTGTGACAAGTCTCACTATCGAGTTGGTTCTACTCTCTATTTTGAATTGCACGGGATCAATGCCCAAACTTCTGAGGAAAACAGTTGCAGTGCAAGTTCTTCAAGTTCGAGAGTTATACACATTCAAGATCTTCATCTACGGAAGGAAGATGACCTATTATTGATGAAACAGTGCATTGAACAGTACAGCATACCTTCTGAGCTACGGTTCTCATTGCTGACAAGAATCCGTTATGCTCGTGCCTTCCGTTCTCCCAGAATATGCCGGCTGTACACCAGGATTTGCCTTCTTGCATTTACTGTGCTTGTTCAGTCCAGTGATGCTCATGATGAACTGACATCCTTTTTTGCTAATGAGCCAGAGTATACAAATGAGTTAATCAGGATTGTACGTTCAGACGAAACTATTCCTGGAACGGTTAGAACTCTTGCTATGCTTGCCTTGGGTGCTCAATTAGCTGCATATTCCTCATCTCATGAGCGGGCACGAATTTTGAGTGGATCAAGTTTAAGTTTTGCTGTTGGGAATCGAATGATTCTTCTTAATGTGCTCCAGAGGGCGGTTTTATCTCTGAAAAACTCCAATGATCCATCATCTCTTGCTTTTGTTGAGGCACTTCTTCAGTTCTATTTGCTTCACATTGTTTCTTCCTCTGCTTCAGGGAGTAATATAAGGGGGTCAGGAATGGTTCCCACATTTTTACCTCTTTTGGAGGACTCTGATCCTACTCATATGCATCTTGTTTACTTGGCTGTGAAAGCTCTACAAAAGCTCATGGATTACAGTAGTTCAGCTGTGTCACTGCTTAGAGAATTGGGGGGAGTAGAGCTGTTGGCACAGAGACTACAGATAGAAGTACGAAGAATTATTGGTTTGGGTGGGGAAAATGACAATTCAATGATTATCGGTGAGAACTCAAGATATAGCGATGATCACTTTTACTCACAGAAAAGGCTTATAAAGGTTCTTTTAAAGGCACTTGGGTCTGCTACATATGCTCCCACAAATTCTACCAGACCCCTAAATTCCCATGAAAGTTCTTTGCCTTGTACTTTGTCGCTAATATATGGGAATGTAGATAAATTTGGAGGTGACATTTATTACTCAGCTGTAACTGTTATGAGTGAAATTATTCACAAAGATCCGACTTGTCTTCCTGCATTACTTGAAATAGGTCTTCCTGATGCATTCTTATCTTCAGTAAAAACAGGAATACTCCCTTCTTCAAAAGCCATTACATGTGTTCCAAATGGACTTGGTGCCATCTGTCTTAATGCCAAAGGCTTAGAGGCAGTAAAAGAAACTTTAGCATTGCGGTTCCTTGTTGACATATTTACCAGCAAGAAATATGTCATTGCAATGAATGAAGCTGTTGTTCCTGTGGCAAATGCAGTGGAAGAGCTTTTGCGCCATGTATCTTCACTGAGAAGCACTGGTGTTGATATAATTATAGAAATTGTTGATAAAATTGCTTCCTTTGGGGACAGTAACTGTGCTGAGTCATCAGGGAAAGTCAATGCAATGGAAATGGATTTGGAAGACAGAGAAAATGAAGGACATTGCTGTTTGGTTAGTACAGTTGATTCTGCTACAGAAGGCATTAGTGATGATCAGTTCATTCAACTATGCATATTTCATTTGATGGTCCTGCTTCACAGAACAATGGAGAATACTGAAACATGTCGGTTATTTGTGGAGAAGTCAGGAATAGAAGCCTTATTGAAGCTTCTCTTACGGCCTAGTATTGCACAGTCATCTGAAGGACTGTCTATTGCGTTGCATAGCACCATGGTATTCAAAGGTTTTACTCAACATCACTCTGCTCCTCTGGCTCGGGCCTTCTGTTCTTCACTTAAGGAGCATTTGAAGAAAGTTTCGACGGGATTTGATGAAGTTTCAGGGTCCTTTTTACTGGATCCCAGGATAGTGCCGGATAGTCGTGTATTTTCGTCACTTTTCCTTGTTGAGTTTCTTTTGTTTCTTGCTGCCTCGAAAGACAATCGTTGGGTAACTGCACTGCTAACAGAATTTGGAAATGGTAGCAAAGATGTTCTGGCAGATATTGGACGTGTACATCGTGAAATTTTGTGGCAGATTGCACTTCTAGAAGATGCCAAGCTTGAGACTGAGGATGATGGTGCTGGTTCTGTCTCTGAATCACAACAATCTGAATTAAATACACCTGAATCTGAAGATCAAAGATTCAATTCCTTTAGACAGTTCCTTGACCCGTTATTGAGAAGGAGGACAACAGGATGGAGTATCGAGTCCCAGTTTTTTGATCTTATCAACCTTTACCGTGATCTTGGACGTACTACTGGCTTTCGACATAGACTTAGTACTGAAAATCCTTCAAACCTCTGGCTTGGTGCCAATCATTCATCTGATGCTGCTGGGTCTGGTAATAAAAAGGAATTTGACAAACAGAGATCATATTATACATCTTGCTGTGACATGGTGAGGTCACTTTCTTTTCACATTACCCATTTGTTTCAAGAGTTGGGAAAGGTAATGTTGCTTCCTTCTCGTCGGCGAGATGATACTGTGAGTGTGTCCCCATCTTCGAAATCAGTGGCTACTACTTTTGCCTCCATTACATTGGATCACATGAATTTCGGTGGTCATGTAAATCCTTCTAGCTCTGAGGCCTCCATATCAACTAAGTGTCGCTACTTTGGTAAGGTTGTCAATTTCATCGACGGCATTTTACTGGACAGGCCAGATTCTTGTAATCCAATTTTGCTGAATTGCTTATATGGCCATGGAGTTGTTCAATCAGTTTTGATGACATTTGAAGCAACCAGTCAATTGCTATTTGCAGTTAACAGGGTTCCCACATCTCCCATGGAGACTGATGATGGGAATATAAAACAGGAGGACAAGGAAGATGCAGATCATGCATGGATATATGGTCCCTTAGCAAGCTATGGTAAACTTATGGATCACATGGTGACATCATCTTATATTTTATCTCCGTTTACCAAACACTTGCTTGCTCAACCTTTGATAAATGGAGATATTCCTTTTCCACGGGATGCTGAAACTTTTGTGAAGGTGCTTCAGTCCATGGTGCTGAAGGCAGTACTTCCTGTTTGGACTCATCCACAGTTCACCGAGTGCAGTTATGATTTCATTACTACTATCATCTCTATCATTAGGCACATTTATTCTGGGGTTGAAGTAAAAAACGTCAATAACAACAGCAGTGCTCGTATCACTGGACCACCACCAAATGAAACGACTATTACAACAATTGTGGATATGGGTTTTTCCAGGTCTAGGGCAGAAGAAGCTCTGAGGCAAGTGGGATCAAATAGCGTAGAGTTGGCAATGGAGTGGTTGTTCTCACATCCAGAGGAAGCCCAAGAAGATGATGAACTTGCCCGTGCGCTTGCCATGTCCCTTGGTAACTCTGAATCAGAAGCAAAGGAAGATGTTGCTAGTATCGATAATCAGCAACTTGAACAAGAAGAGATGGTCCAACTTCCTCCCATTGAGGAGTTGTTATCAACATGTACAAAGCTTCTGCTGATGAAGGAACCTCTAGCATTTCCAGTCCGTGACTTGCTTGTGCTGATATGCTCCCAAAATGATGGTCAATATAGGTCTAGCGTAATCTCTTTTATACTTGACCAAGTGAAAGATTGTAGTTCGATCTCTGAGAACAGAAATAGTAGCATGCTATCTGCTCTTCTCCATGTTCTTGCTTTAATCCTTCATGAGGATGCAGGGGCACGTGAAGTTGCTTCCAAGGATGGTCTTGTAAAACTGGTGTCTGATCTACTTGTTCAATGGGATTCTGACTCAGTTGACAGGGAGAAGAACCAACTTCCAAAGTGGGTAACAACAGCTTTTCTTGCCCTCGATCGGCTATTGCAGGTCGATCAAAAATTAAATTCTGACATCGCAGAGCTGTTGAAGAAGGATGATGTTAGTAATCAGCAGTCTTCTATCAGTATTTCTGAGGACAAGCAAAACAAGTTACCGTCTACATTAGGATCTTCAAAGCATATAGATCTTCTTGAGCAGAAGAAACTTATTGAGATTTCCTGTCGATGTATCAAGAACCATCTTCCATCTGAAACAATGCATGCTGTTCTGCAGCTATGTTCCACTCTCACCAGAAGTCATCCTATTGCAGTTTGTTTCCTTGATGCTGGGGGTGTTAGTTCTCTGCTTTCTCTGCCAACAAGTAGCCTATTCCCTGGGTTTGACAATATTGCTGCTACTATTATCCGTCACGTCCTTGAAGATCCTCAAACTCTTCAGCAGGCAATGGAATCTGAGATAAAGCACACCCTTGTGGCTGCTGCTAACAGACATTCAAGTGGACACAGCAGGCATCCAAATGGACGGATAACTCCTCGCAATTTTCTTCTGAATTTAAGTTCTGCAATCTCAAGAGATCCAATGATTTTTATGCAAGCTGCTCGATCTGTGTGTCAAGTTGAGATGGTTGGTGATAGGCCTTACGTTGTCTTGCTGAAAGATCGTGACAAAGATAAGTTCAAAGAGAAAGAAAAAGAAAAGGAAAAGGCATCAGACAAAGACAAAACACAGATCAATGATGGGAGGGTAAGTCTCGGTGGTATGAACTCTACTGTTCCTGGGAGTGGACATGGGAGACTTCATGATTCAAATTCCAAGATTGTCAAAGGTCATCGAAAATCTCCTCAGAGCTTTATAAATGTGATTGAACTTCTTTTGGACTCAGTTACTGCTTTTGTGCCTCCAATGAAAGATGATGTGATGACTGATGTGACCGTTGATACACCATCATCAAGTGACATGGACATTGATATCACTGCTGTTAAGGGAAAAGGAAAAGCCATTGCTACCATGTCTGGAGAGAATGAAGTCAGTAGCCAGGATGCCTCTGCATCTCTTGCAAAGATTGTATTTATCTTGAAACTTTTGACAGAGATTTTATTGATGTACTCTTCATCTGTTCACATCTTACTTCGAAGAGATACCGAGGTTAATAGCTGCAAGAGTCCTAATGGTTTTTGCAGTGGAGGAATATTTCATCATATTCTTCACAAGTTTATTCCATGTTCTCGAAATTCAAAGAAGGAAAAGAAAGTAGATGGTGACTGGAGGCATAAACTAGCAAGCAGGGCTAACCAATTCCTGGTGGCATCGTGTGTCCGCTCTCCAGAGGCAAGGAAGAGGGTTTTTGCTGATATTAGTTGTATCTTCAATGACTTTGTTGATTCATGTAATGGTTTCAGGCCAGCAGGTGATGACATACAAACTTATATTGATCTGCTGAATGACATTCTGGCTGCTCGTTCGCCTACGGGTTCATGCATTTCAGCAGAAGCTGCTGCCACTTTTATAGATGTTGGTTTGGTTAGGTCGTTAACTCGAACTCTTGAAGTGTTGGATTTGGATCATGCCAACTCACCTAAAGTTGTTGTTGGACTCGTCAAAGCTCTGGAGCTGGTGACAAAAGAACACGTACATTCTTCTGATTCTAATGCATCAAAGGGGGAAAATTCAACTAAAACTCTTGGTCATGATCAATCTGAAGGAACCGATAATGTTGTAGACATATCCCAGTCCATGGAGGCAGCTCAATCCAATCCCGATTCTGTAGCTCCAATCCACGGTGAGTCCTTCAATACTGTCCAGAACTATGGTGGGTCTGAGGCTGTTACGGACGATATGGAACATGACCAGGATCTGGATGGGGGTTTTGCTCCAGCAGCTGAGGATGACTATATGCAGGAAACTTCTGAGGATATGAGGGGTCTGGAAAATGGCATTGAAACTGTTGGATTACGATTTGAAAATGTGCAGGAAAATCTTGATGAAGATGAAGATGAGGAGATGTCGGGTGATGATGCAGATGAAGTGGATGAAGATGAAGATGAGGAGGATGATGAGGAGCATAATGATCTTGAAGAGGATGAAGTCCATCACCTGCCTCATCCTGACACTGATCAAGATGATCATGAGATGGATGATGATGAGTTTGATGAGGAAGTATTGGAGGAAGATGACGATGATGATGATGATGACGAGGATGGAATTATTCTTAGATTGGAGGAGGGCATCAATGGAATAAATGTTTTTGATCATATTGAGGTTTTTGGCAGAGATCATAGCTTTCTCAATGAAACTCTTCATGTGATGCCAGTTGACGTTTTTGGTTCTAGGCGTCAAGCACGAACTACATCTATTTACAGTCTTTTAGGTAGGACCGGTGATGGTGCTGCTTCCTCACGGCATCCTCTGTTATTGGGACCTCCACATTCTGCTACTCCTAGACAATCAGGTAAGCTTACAAACCCCATCCTCTCTTACTTCAAACACATACAAAAGAATACAAGAAAATAAAAATAAGGCTTTTTTTTTTTTACTATCTATATTAAAAAAATTCACAGTTCTGATCATGTATCTACTGAATGTTTATCAATGTGCATTTACTATTTTTGAATTTGTCATACATCACTGACGGCTTACCCTTTTGTTTCCACTGTAGAGAATGCCCATGATATTATCTTTTCAGATAGGAATGGCGAGAGCACCTCATCACGTTTAGATACTATCTTCCGGTCTTTGAGGAGTGGACGTCATGGCCATCGTTTGAATTTGTGGATGGATGATAACCAGCAAAATGGTGGATCAAGTGGAGCTGTTGTTCCACAAGGCCTTGAAGAGATTCTTATTTCTCAGTTGAGGCGACCTTCCACTGAGAAACCTGATCAGAACACATCAACAGCTGAACCTCAAAGTAATGGTGAGGGTAGTCAGTCACTGGAGCCAGAAGCGGGTGCAAGGCCTGAAATTCCTGTGGAGACCAATGTAAACAATGAAAGCATTAGTGCCCCTCGTGTCTCTTCGGCTGCAATTGAAAGCACTGGCAATGTTGATGTAGGACCTGCAGCAAGCGATTCTCTACAGGGAACCGAGTCAAGTACACCACAATCTGTAGAAATGCAATTTGAACAGATTGATGCAGTTGTGCGGGATGTTGAAGCAGTGAGCCAAGAAAGTGGTGGAAGTGGGGCAACCTTAGGAGAAAGTCTCAGGAGCCTAGATGTTGAAATCGGAAGTGCTGATGGCCATGATGAAGGTGGAGAAAGGCAAGGTTCTGCTGATAGAGTGCATTTGAGTGATGTACAGGCTACTCGCACGAGAAGAACAAATGTATCTTTCGGAAACTCTACTCCTGTTGGTGGACGAGATGCATCCCTTCATAGTGTGATTGAAGTTTCAGAAAATTCTAGCCGAGAAGCAGATCATGATGGTCCAGCAGTGGATCAGCAGATAAACAGTGATGCGGGTTCTGGATCAATTGATCCTGCATTCTTGGAAGCTCTCCCTGAGGAGTTGCGTGCAGAAGTTCTTTCAGCTCAACAAGGTCAGGTGTCCCAGCCGGCAAATGCTGAACCACAAAATGCTGGAGATATCGATCCGGAATTCCTTGCAGCCCTTCCCCCAGACATCCGAGAAGAAGTTCTAGCACAGCAACGAGCACAAAGGGTAAACCAATCTCAGGAACTTGAAGGTCAACCTGTTGAAATGGACACAGTCTCCATAATTGCAACATTTTCTTCAGATTTGCGAGAAGAGGTATGATGTTCAGTTTAGTGTAATTTTATGGAATTGATGTCTAAACTTTTTTTTTTGTTCTTTGCCTACAGGTTCTCTTAACATCATCAGATGCTATTCTTGCTAATCTCACTCCTGCTCTTGTTGCGGAGGCAAACATGTTGCGTGAAAGATTTGCACATCGTTATCATAATCATGCCCTATTTGGTATGTACCCTAGGAGTCGTAGAGGTGAGTCTTCTAGGCGTGTTGAAGGTATTGGATCAAGCCTTGACAGAGCTGGGGGAAGTATTACCTCCCGCAGAAGTATTGCTGCTAAGGTAGTTGAAGCTGATGGAGCTCCTTTAGTTGATACAGAAGCTCTTCGAGCAATGATTCGATTACTTCGCATTGTTCAGGTATGCACTTGATAGACTATGTTCTCATTGAGTAAGCACCCCCTACGTTAAAGTTTAAGAATGGCCCAAACCCACCCTTGTGTCTGCCTTGATGCCATACAGTTTGGCTGGTGCCTGAGCCCGTGATCTAGCCAAGGCTGAGATCCACCATATAGGCCTGCGAGCCTGGCGGTTTGTGCTCAAGTATGAAAAAGAAAGTAAAAAATGACAAGGCAATCTAAGACCCTGCTATTCCCGCCCAATCTGAGTTGGGCAGTTCTGTCATGGGCCGGTCCTATGGTTGGGCAGCGCACAAAAAAGGTTTCGGCACAAACCTGCCCAACCCCCAAGCTTTATTGCGCCAAAGATAATATGGCCCTCTCCGCTCTGCCTGATTCCACCCCTATGATTGTTTCCTTTTAACGTGTTTATCTTTTACCTGTATGAAATATGAATAATCTTTTGTAAATTTAATTTTGCAGCCACTGTATAAAGGTTCATTGCAGAGACTTCTCTTGAATTTATGTGCTCATAGTAAAACTAGGACGTCTATGGTTAAAATCCTGATGGATATGCTGATGCTTGATACAAGAAAGCCAGTAGGTTATTTAAATGCAGTTGAGCCATCATATCGGCTTTATGCTTGCCAGAACAATGTGATGTACTCTCGTCCACAGCATCTCGATGGTAAAATCTCTAATGTAATCTCTCTTTAGTTTGCAAGTGTTAATTGCCAGTTATATCTGTTAGCAAGATAAAATGTAGACTGTGGCTGTATTAATTTTTTTTTCAGACAGACGTGTAGCATTGTTTTCCTGTCTCGCTCAGTACTGTTTTTAGAGCATAAGGTGTAAATAGGACTGGATTTTCTTATGTATGCTTTTGTATCCAGTTTAGTTTTTGAGGCAAATTCCATTTTTTGAGCATGGCATAATATTTGGAGGAACTTTATTTTGTGGCACCTTTGGCTGCACCAATAATAGTGGAATTGCCATCTTATATATTACCTTTTTTTTCCTCTACAGGAGTCCCTCCTTTGGTATCTCGCCGTATTTTAGAAACCCTGACTTACCTGGCTCGGAATCATCCCTCGGTTGCAAAGATTTTGCTTCAGTTTAGGCCGCCACTCCCTACCCTAAAGGAGCCAGAGAATACTGATCAGTCACGTGGCAAAGCTGTGATGGTTGATGATGAATGTGAAACAGATAGAAAGAAGCAGCAGGAAGGATATATATCAATCATGTTACTTTTGAGTCTCTTGAATCAACCCCTTTATTTAAGGAGTATAGCACATCTTGAGCAGGTGTGCTTCTGATGATATGAGGCATTTCGCTTTCTGGTATTTTAATATATAGTATCATTGGTTTTGCGCTCATATCTGGTTCTTTGTTTCAGCTGCTTAATCTGTTGGAGGTCATTATTGATAATGCTGAAAGCAATTTACCTGACAAATCTGGGGCATCTGCAACTGAACAAACAGTTGCTCACATTCCCACATCAGATGCTGGTGGGATGAACACCGAAAGTCATGGTGTCTCTTCTGGGCTTTCTGCTTCCCTGTCCAATGTTGTTGATCCTTCAAGACCTATGACTTCTGGCACAAATGATGAATGTGATACTCAAAATGTACTGCTTAACCTGCCACAAGCAGAACTTCGATTGCTGTGCTCATTGCTGGCACGAGAAGGGTATGATGGATCTTTATGTCTACAACTCTCTTCTCCCTTGTGTGTGCATACATGCGCATGTGTATACTAGTTGTCTTTTACAAATTAATTTACTTTTTATCTCTTATTTGACTTGCAATTACGTAGAACTTCTTTAGTTTTGTTGTCTGCTTTCCAGTTTTCCAAGTATACTAGTTCTAAAGTGTTCATTTCAAACTATGTCATCTTTTATGATTTAGTTTCTGTATTGATATTACTCGCACATTAATATTTGATAATTATATTTATTCGCACACTTTGTCTGACATGCATTTTCCTCTCAGTTTGTCAGATAATGCATATTCTCTAGTGGCAGAGGTAATGAATAAGTTGGTGATGATTGCTCCTACTCATTGTCAACTATTTATCACTGAGCTAGCAGAGGCAGTACAGAAGTTAACTAAATCTGGTATGGACGAGCTACATACGTTTGGAGAAGCGGTGAAAGCACTCCTCAGTACATCATCTTCTGATGGAGCTGCTATTTTAAGAGTTGTGCAGGCTCTAAGCTCTCTTGTTGCCTCCTTAATTGAGAAAGATAAGGATCAACAGATTCTCCCTGAAAAGGAGCAATCTGCTGCTCTTTCTCTTGTATGGGATATCAATTCGGCGTTGGAACCTTTATGGCTAGAGCTTAGTACTTGCATAAGCAAAATAGAGAGCTATTCAGATTCTTCTACTGATTTGTTTAGTACATCTAAAGCTGCCGCGGCCAAACCGTCTAGTGTCATGCCACCACTTCCCGCTGGTGCTCAGAACATCTTACCATATATAGAATCTTTCTTTGTGATGTGTGAGAAGTTGCATCCTGCACAACCAGGTTCTACTAATGATTTTGGTATCGCGGCAGTTTCCGAGGTCGAAGATGCCAGCACATCTGCGCAGCAGAAAACCTTGGGGCCAGTTTCAAAAATTGATGAAAAGCAGATTGCTTTTGTAAGGTTCTCAGAGAAGCACAGGAAGTTGCTAAATGCTTTCATCCGTCAAAATCCTGGCTTGCTAGAGAAGTCTTTCTCACTCATGCTGAAGGTGCCTCGCTTTGTCGATTTTGACAATAAACGTGCACATTTCAGATCTAAAATAAAGCATCAGCATGATCATCATCACAGTCCTTTAAGAATTTCTGTAAGAAGAGCTTACATTTTGGAAGATTCATATAACCAACTGCGCATGCGATCAACCCAAGATTTGAAGGGAAGGTTGACTGTTCACTTTCAAGGAGAGGAAGGTATTGATGCAGGTGGTCTTACCAGGGAATGGTATCAGTTGCTCTCTAGAGTTATTTTTGATAAGGGAGCCTTGCTTTTCACAACAGTGGGCAATGAATCAACATTCCAGCCCAACCCCAACTCTGTTTACCAAACAGAGCACCTTTCATACTTCAAGTTTGTTGGGCGAGTTGTGAGTATTTTTTGAGTTGATCTGATTAGAATGACGTAGTGATTTTATGTAATTCGGACTCATACCATAACTGTGTTAAAATTTTAGGTTGGGAAAGCGCTTTTCGATGGGCAACTGCTGGATGTCCATTTTACTCGATCCTTCTACAAGCATATCTTGGGGGTTAAAGTTACTTATCTCGACATTGAAGCTATCGATCCTGATTACTTCAAAAACCTGAAGTGGATGCTTGAGGTATACTGCATACCCACATTATGTCACACCCTTAAAGTTTCTGCTATTTTATTTTTTCCTTAGGGTTTACATTGTAACCTCTTTGCTTTTATTTTTCCATGCAGAATGATATAAGTGATGTTCCAGACCTCACTTTTAGCATTGATGCTGATGAGGAGAAGTTGATTTTATATGAGAGGACACAGGCAATGATATTTCTAATCCTTCCATAAACTGTCTTTTTTTGAACTCAATCTTTCCTTGAATGTTTTTCTTATTTTATTGCTGTCTTGAATATGATGCAGGTAACCGACTATGAACTGATTCCTGGTGGGCGAAATATTAAAGTTACTGAAGAGAATAAGCACCAGTATGTGGATTTAGTCGCTGAGCATCGTTTGACGACTGCTATTCGTCCACAAATAAATGCATTTTTGGAAGGATTCAACGAACTAATTGCAAGGGACTTGATATCTATTTTCAATGACAAGGAATTGGAATTATTGATTAGTGGACTTCCAGATATTGATTGTGAGTTTCCTTAATTATTCAATAATTTTTGGCCTTCCAGACATTCCCTAGTCACTTTTCATCTCCTAAAATTGTCTTTTGAACCATAAGAATCATGAGATTACAATTCTAAATTAATAACTGCATCAATGTCTTTCAGTGGATGACATGAGGGCAAATACGGAATATTCTGGATACAGTGCTGCATCTCCTGTCATACAGTGGTTTTGGGAGGTTGTTCAGGGGTTGAGCAAGGAGGACAAGGCGCGTCTCCTACAGTTTGTAACTGGCACTTCAAAGGTAATTTCTCCTTTTTCTCATTTTTAATTCACTATTTCAAACATTCTGTTCCTTAGTAATGGTTGATAATTGAATTTCTGAATAATGGAACTCTTTAGAATTGAAAATACCCATGCCTTGTTATTTTGTTTATTCTCTTCTGGCTTGTTGCTCAACTACTGAAATGAACATACCTACTTTGTCGATGACTTATTGTTTGAACATCGAAAGTGGCTTTCCAAGATTTTTTAAATTTAATCTAAATTTTGAATATGTGGTGGTCAACTACTTTCCTCTGCTGTGGTGAATGCTGACATGGAAGTGTATAAAAAATGTCTGTCCCTCATATCAGGTTAATGAAATCAGCTGCCAAATGATGTTGTACAGTTCTCTCAGGAATAGATTGTTTATCACGTAACGGTAGAAAATTACAAGTTATTATTAGTTTCTTAGAATAAGTTTTCTAAGTTTTAGTTATCTCATTCTCTTTAGGCTCAGAATAGCAAAGTAGCTATTGTTTTAGTTGGGTGCAAAATCTTTCTCAAAATACAACGAAAATTGTGAAAAATTATAAGCTTGCAAGTTCTCATATATTTTTTGGTCTGTTCCGACTCTTTTAGGTGCCATTGGAAGGTTTCAGTGCACTTCAAGGAATTTCTGGCTCACAAAAGTTCCAGATACACAAGGCTTATGGCAGTGCAGAGCATTTGCCTTCTGCTCATACTTGGTAATCTCTAATCTTCCGTTTTTATGTCTGATGGAACTGTCATTTTCTGACATGCATTCCAAAATTTTGTTATTTGGATTTTGATTTGTTAATTATTTAATAATGTTCCTGTAGAAGTATGTACTTATGTTAACTACTTGAATTTTGCAGTTTCAATCAATTAGATTTGCCAGAGTATCCTTCTAAGCAACATCTGGAGGAGAGACTGCTGCTTGCGATCCACGAAGGCAATGAAGGGTTTGGATTTGGTTAAAAACACAAAAGTTGCATCAGAGTAGTCATGTAGATAACATTATATATAAATGTTAAAAATGCTGTGATAGGGAGGAAATGGGTCACAAAAGGGTGGATGTCATCATTATGTTGAGTAAATGTTTATATACTGTACAGTCATATATTGGCTAATTGGAAATGCTTATGGCAGTTTTTAAATTTGCCAATCTGCCTGCCCTACATGTTTTTTTTTCTTGATTTTTTTTTCTTTCTTTGGTCATCTGGATATCTTTGTTCTTCTTAGATATATGTTGCTTTTGCTGTTGCTCCAAAACGGTTGGAATTTCAGCAAGCACATATCCATTACCATTCATGGTGCAGGCTAACTGCTTACATAGTTCTGAGGTAGATGAGATGCTTTTGTTATAAAAAATTTATCTCAAGAGAATGATTTGATTTGTTAGCCATTGCAGCTGGCTGCATTTTTTAGTTGACTGGGGTCCATCTTCTTTCCCTCTAGCTTTATATCAACTTTTAAGAATCTTGTAACACTTGGGAATTGGGATTATAGTTAATAATGGGTTGGTTGGTGGCTAGAATTTGATTTATTTTCATTTCTTATCCAACAGTTAACTAATCACCATCCTATTTTATAAATTGCATGTAAATATTATTTTGTTTATACTAATTTAAATTTGTATCTTCAACATTTCAACATAAATAAAATTTTAGTTATTAGTTAACGCCACTAGAATTGTAAGTTGTAACAGCTACCAACCTTAATACAAAAAATAATAAAAAGAAAAAAGAAAAAAAGAAAAAATTATAGGTATATGATCGTAGTTACTTTGCACCGAATGCAACACATAACCCTCTGTAAACTATGAGTTAGTAAAAAACACACAGCAATAATGCATGAGGAAATTGCATTTTGCTTTTTCACTTCCTGCTGAACTATCTTAACCATAGCTTCAACTTGTTGCTGCCCTCCTTACTCCCTAGAACTTGATCTCTATTAGTTTTATTGTTGGAGGATTCCCTTGGATTACAACTTACTGGTTTTGCACTTCTTGTGATCCTTGCAAATGCTTTGGACGGATTGCCATGTCTTGCCTTGTTCGATTCAGAAGATACCATTGACTTCTTCTCAAGGAAAGAAGTCGATAACAGGAAATTGTTCTCAGTTCCCTTGCTTTGGCTGTGTCTTTTTCTCCTTAACTCTCGGAGGGAATCTGTACCTTTGAGCAAGTCTGAAGACCCTATAATACGCATTGTTTGGTTACCTTCATGTGAGTTTAAGCACCTAAGACTTGGGGGATCCATGTCATGTATATTTTCCACTCTTGAGTTTCTTGGGTTAAGAGGTGTGCTTCTAAACTTTTCAGCAGAGCATAAAGCTCCTTGTTGTCTTGACTTTAGTTCAAGTTCTACTATCTGCCAAAAGATAAAGGTGAAAATGAGAAAATATGAATTGGCTTCAGTTTTAACTACTCACTTAAAGTATTAACTTGAATAAAATTTGTTGTCTAATTGAATCCCAAGTTGACTAAGCATGAGATTGGTTTCAAAGTGTGCTTAAACACTCGTGTACCGACAGCTAATCTCAATTTTAGCCTATGCCACATCCACAACCATTCTCATATATAGTTCACTAGAATTCAATTAGCCACCTAACAAAATTTTATTTATCTATCATTAGCCACCACCCCGGCCCTTTTCCTTTTGAATTGTGACTAAGTAGGGGATTCTGATTGCATTTTTGATGATTAATAAAGCTTGGTTATAAAATTAGAGCAAAGCATAGCAGCGATAGACTATTTCATTAAATTCAATTACCTTTTGCTGTAGCATCCCTGACTGAAACTCAAATTCTCGTGTTTTCTCTTTCAATGTGTTTTCAAGCTCCTTGACCTGCGTAACATATGAAAAGAAATTAATCTTAATTCAAGCTCCATTAGATCAGAAATCTTAACTTCATAATTTGTAGGACCTTTTGAAACTAAAAGTGATCTAAAATTAATAATGATCAATTACTAGGACCGTGGAAGGACTTGGCCCTACTACCATTGTAGAGAGGCCAACCTCTCTAACCAACAAAATAATATGGCACATCACTGCAGACAGTGCTGCTTCTTCCCCATATGATCACTTGTATTCCATAAAAGACATTTACTTTCTGGCAATACTGATCACAGGACCGCCTATCCCTTGGTTGTGGGCATTGTCAATACATGATATAAAAGTCCATCTATCCAAGTTATTAAGGTTAATTTGCAAACAAATTTATATGAAAAGTTATATAGAGAATCACATTCTTTGCAGATACCTTGTGTTGAGTCACAGACTCTGCTTGCTCGCGCTCCTTCAGCCTGTTCTCAAGCTCCTTCACCTTTGGAAGAAATAGAAGTAAATGTCGGATAATGGAACTTTATTAACTAAAAACAAAGATGTGTATTAATATCACTCATCTGAAAAGCAACCTTTCGCTGAAAGTTTGAACAGATTTCGTCCTTCCCCTTCATTCCTTCCGAATGTTGCAGTAACTGCTTCTCAAGTTGGCTCTCAAGTTCATTTACCTTTCCCTGTTGATTTTTGCAAAGCTGATCTTTGCCTTTAGCCTTACATTCTAAGTTCAGAACATTCTCTTCTAACCTCTGTAAAACATCATCTTTGGATCTCAATTCTTGCTTTGTTTTCTCAAGCTTCAAAAATGAAAAAAAAAAAGATAGAAAAATTAGAAAATGAATGACTGAATTCATTTGTCTCAACAATACAAGAGTACATTAACATAAAAAAAGACGGAAGAATTATAGTGTTAGATTCATTTGTCACAAGCTTACCATCAGCTTCAGCTTTTGAATCTCTCCCATATCAGTGTGTTTCTTTGCAGGCCCTAATTCAACCCCTCGAACCCTAGTTGCAAAATTTAATGAACTCAATGTCTCACCAACATCTTGTTCCGAAGGGCTAATTTGTAAAAACATCAGTGTCTTAGAATCACCACCTGCAGCACATTGACAAAGCCTTTATGTCGATGCTGAGAATTCTAATTTCAAAACAGATAAAAGCTGTCCATGCCATTGCATCATACTCGTTCCAGGAAAATAAACGAAAAGAAAAAGAAAAAGAAAAAGAAAAAAAAAGATACAAGGTTGTGTAAGAAGTGCATTTGAATTGTTTATTTGGAGCGTTAGAGTCGGTTCTTGCTTCCTTATGATACTTTGTGAATCTGTTTCATGCAACTAGTAAATTATTTCAAGATGTCAATGTCATTATCGTTTTTAAATGAACTAACAAAAAATGGCCACATCCAGTTCTAGTGTCCTAACACATCCTTTTATTGTTAAAGCATTAGCCCATTCAAACATGAAACTATTTTTAAGTTGATACTTACCCAAGGAATCTTGAAGCAAATGTGTGAGCTTCGAATTCCTGCAACAGCCCCCAAGGGACAAGTCAGAACAACAGAACTCTCAGGACTGGTCAGAATATGATAAAGATAGAAGCTACCTGTATGGAATGTGGCCACTTTTAGTTGCCAAAGAGGAAATCACATCCCCAAGAGCTGAAAGTGATCGGTTGATATTTTGAGCCTCCTTTAGTCGTTCCCCTTGAGCCTCGGTTTTTGCTAGCCTCTCACTGCCAGCCAAATCCACAAGCCATAGCTTGCTCTTAGTGCACTCACCATTTATTAGATTCTTTGCTTTAACCATTATACAAAGCATGCTGCACCAAAAAAAAAAATTACAAATACATAGCTAAGTAAAAATAAGAATCAAACACCAGGCTATTGTCATAATGCAAAACATGCAAACAAAAATGAGAAATAAAAAAGAAGATAAAATGTTTCTATAATAAGAGAACTTTTTACAGAGGAAAAAAGGCCATTCTCATACTAAATTTCAGCATAATAAAAATAAATTTTAGGTGAATACCAACCAGTGAGATCGACTACTATGTTCATTAACATTATTTGATCCAACAGCCCTTGCATTGCTTCCAGCCTGCAACACATCCCACACCCCCTTAATGTTCTCAACTTTAGCTTCGGTTATCCCTGGTACATGATGGACCCCTTCAGAAGCTTGCCTTATCTCCAACCTAAAATACAAAGGCAAACTGAGATCAAATTCATTTCCAAGGCTTATCACTAATTTTCAAGTAATTATATCAAAACATGATCATGATTTTACTTCTTTGATGTTGGTGAAGTGGCAAGCAAGTCCCTGATTTGTTCGTTGTAGACTTCAAGCACACTGACAAAGATGTTATATGTAAAAGTTTCTTTTCTTTCCTCAGCAGTTCTGAATAGCTGCTCCAAAGTTCTGTAATTAACTCCTCGGTTTTTTTCTGTACCCTCCATCGTGAAAGTTTTTCCTGACCCTGTTTGCCCATATGCAAATATGCAAACATTGTAGCCGTCTAACACTGAAATTACCATGGGTGAAGCATCCACAAACACCTCACCTGTGGCATCAAAAGGAAATATTACATAAGAATTTTTTTTTTCTCCTGACTAATTATGAGATGAATCTAATAAATTGTCACAAAGTATCCTTTCTAAATTTTGATCAATTTAAAGAATTTAGTGTAACTGGTGCATACCTTGATCATCTTTAGGTGTATAAACTCGATCAAATTTAAAAATTTTCTTTGTGGACCCACTTGCAAGTAACCCAAGCTCTCCATCCTTAGCTGCACTAAAATCTACAACAGTTGCACATCCAGCTGATACCTCTCCTTTACTTAAAGGGCGGCACCTACAAAACACCCGGATATTCCCTGAAATGTATAAAAAGTAACTTGAGCTGGATCGATCCACAACTGTGAGAATTTCAAAGAAAACATCAAGATTTATTTATGCATCAAAAATTGCCTTTTGCTTCTTGCACTTGGTTATACAGCTTCTTTCTCTTCTCCTGCTCCTCACTAAACTTCAGCTTAAGATGATCACACTGTGCAACTGAAATATGGATAAAGTTAGTAAAATCTCAAATATTTGACATAGTTTTAAGGGTTAATGCAACTCACCCAGTGCTTGAACAGCATATACCATTTTATTTAATTCAGGAATTGAATCAACACATTCATGAGCTTCACAGGAGAGCTGACACTGATCTTCTTTCATGGTCTGCAATTCATCAACAAACAACATAAAACAGTCTAATCCAAAATGATATTTCAACAATCCCTCATATTATGATACATAGCCAAAGAAAAATATATACCTTTATTTTCCTTCCTAATTCATCAATGGCAATACCCCACAGCCTCTTATCACGTTCATATTGACTAGAAAGATCTCTGAATTCCGCTGCTTGTTGTACTATAGCTTGATCTAATGAGAACTCAAGTGTGGTCAGAAGAAATTTAAATTATTACTACTAAAAATTCAAGATATATCTAAAATAAATCATAAAGGTGTTGTATTAATTAACAAAACCAACATATGAATATTCTAAAGTCTCACAACAGATCCAGATTAATCATGCCTTACCTAAACACAGTTTTTGGAAAGATCTATTGTCAAGATCCATTGTGACCCTCTCTAGATTCTCATTAGCAGCTGTTAGTGACATCCAAGCTTCATAGCATTCATCTGTCTTGAGCTGGCATTGAATTCTTAGCTCTTCTATCTTCTTTTCATACTTGGCCATAGATTTCATTCTAATAATCTTTTGCTGCACACATTAATTGTGAAACCATTGTAAACAATGATTCTAAATTCTCCAAGTTTTACCCTTAAATTTAAAACTTTATCCTACCTGAGTTGATGAAATTTCAACTTCAGTACCGCAATTGTTGCATGTGAGGAAGCCATGCTCCAATTGAGATTCTTTATAAATATACAAGACAAAACACAGAAGCAGTGAGATCAAATGTATCCCAGTAAGCATACCATATCAAAATCGACAAGAGAATATTATATACCTGGTAAATTTGTAGCATGCTTTATGCAAATCCCATTAATTATTGGGCTCCCACAAATTCCATCAAACCTTATCAATATTGTCTCATCCTTCCCCACCGAAACTTTCACATCCACCACCTGCAACGGCTTGTTAGCTCCAACTATGGAATAGATATCAACCTCAGATAGTACCTGCCATTTGTTTTTACCCAAAATATAAAATTTATCAAATAGAGCCCGAAAAAATGAACCAATCCAGTAATAACAACATGAATTTTTGCTTGCCTTCTCTTCCTGAATGAAGACATCAAAGACCCTCATCCCTTTAGGACCATTTGTGTTCACAATTTCCGCGAAATGAAGATCAACCAAATAGTCTCCTGGGGATAGGTTGCGGAACCGGTAACTGAAATTTCCAAACCTTGCAGATTGATAAATGGACAGCATGTCACCACCATCAATTATAGATTCATCTGTTCTCAAAACATCACCTCCTTCAAAACAACGATCAGACTCGACACAAACATTGAATTCTCCTTCTTTCTTTAGAGACCCACCTCCAGCATTTACAAACGTCAAAAGATCATCTGGTTCAATAAACAATAAATAAAAAATAAAAAATCAAAGGCCTTCTCAGCAACAAATTATTTCACTTCCTCCACTATCTCAAAAGTAAAATTCATTCAATTAACCTAACGGGAACTATTTCATATGTTCAAAAGTGAATTCATTCGACTCACATGGACATGACGCAACCGGAAAAAGAAAAAGAAAAAAAGATTCAAAAGAATCAAAATCTTGATATCTTTATTTGCTGGTTTCAAGTAAAGAAACCAAGAATTGAACAGAGACAAAACCTGTGAAGTCGGTGGTGAGGAATCCGGATTTAACGAGTCTGGAACCCGAAACGCAGAGCACCGAATCAACCGTATCGGCGTCGGAGTTGTCCATCACAGAATCTTGTTTTAATGGTTTTGAAATTTATGAATTGTTTTACGTTGTTGTGGAAAATATGAAGTGAATCGATTTGACATTACTATTGCAATGTTTATATATTCAATTCGAAATTCAAAATTGCGAACCCCGCTTCTTTTTCTTTTCTTTATTTTGACCGTTACTTAGGCTCCACTCTCCAGTTGGGCCATTTGGTTTCTTCTTTTCCTAATTTATTTCTCTCTTTTTATAAACCAAATAATAAATCAGTAATTATTGATCTCTACCAAAACAGCTCACTGTTTTGTTATTCTTTTTTCAAAATTTTGTGATTTCCTTTTCAGGTTTATTCCTCTTAACATTATGATTAATATTTAATAAGAGATTGAAAAATAATAATTAAATAACTAAAAAAAAAACGTAAATAGAAGACTAAAAGCGTGAAAGAAAGGATGAAAAGTGATCTGAAAAATACAGTTATTTTTAGAATTAAGAGAGGTGTGCAGAGAAGATGATGACTTTTGTATTTTTATTAGAAGGGTACTATTGGCATAGCCTCTGCTTATCTATTTATGTTCTACTTTTTAAAATTTTGATTTAATTAAATAAAATTAAATATTTTGGTTTATTTCTAAAACTATCAATTTTATTTATTATTCAAATTTAATACACACCATATATGATCTCTCTATCTCTATATATGTATACATCTCTTTCACCTCCATTGATTGATTTATTTTTTTCTTCTTATTTTTTTTAAGTTTTTTTTCTTCTTATTTCATGATGGAAAAGAAAAAAATAAAAAATAACAAGGTACTTCAACACAACGACAGCTTGATATTATTCTAAAGAAAAAAAAAACTTCAAATTTATTTCCAAAGACTGAATTGTTTCCAGATGCTTACTATCATTGTCAGACAATGCTTGCTTTATGTCATTCTCAGACGATTCTTCAAGATGTTTGATATTGTTCTTAACAATTCTTCCATATTTTTGATATCGTTCTCAAACTCTTCTATAATATTTTATATGTATGTAAGAAGCATATTTTAGGGTTTTAAGAGTTAATTTTTTTTTAAAGAAACAGATTACTGAGTTTTTTTATGGAAAAAGAATGTGAGATTTTAATATATTTATTTTGTAGAAAATTTCTTTCCTAAAATTATATGTTTTTTTAAGTAATTTTGATGAAAGAAAAAAAAGAATATTATATAATTAAAAAAGTGGGGCGTAAATAGATCGGTAGATGGTGTGCCAATAACACCACTATTTTATTATAAGTATCAAAATGGGTGTAAAGAGAGATTTTATGGGTAATAATAGTAATAAATTGAATAATAATACAAAATAATATTATATTATTTTGATATCACAAATAAATATGATATCAATTTAATTAAATAAAAATAAAATGTTATTCTAATAGAATAGCTCTAAAAATTTATTAATTTAAATGAAATATAAATAAGTTAATAAATATTCTTGAAATTGGTTAGATAAATAATAATTTATTTAATAAAAATATTAATTATTATTTTAAGAATTAATACAGCAAATATATATTTTTATTTTATAACATCACTTCTGATATATAAATATACCAATTATATTGCTCAACCAAATATTCAAATAAAAATCATATCCATATATATATTTTAATTAATGCTATAAATATGTTTTTTTATTAATATTAAAATAATTAAAGGATATAGATATCAATTCATTACAAAATAACTCGATATGTGATAGATTGTGCAATTACTAATTAGGTCATGAATTTTTTTTTTTTTAAATTCCAAGTTGTTTGCGACTTTTATAAAAGTGAATAAATTGGTCCTCATATTTTTTCCAAATATCAAATTAGTCCATCTCTTTTTAGAAGTGACCAAATTGATCATTCTACGGTTTAACGGTGTTAAATATAACAGTTGATTTTAATAATTTCAGTTAAAGTATATAAATACCCTTTATTTGTCATATTAGAATAAAGTTGTTTTGTCTTTTATGCATTAAATTCACCGTTATAAACAAAGTTATAATTCATTCCAAGTTTAGTTTTTTACCCTTTTTATATAATTTTTTTTGTTAATATTATACAAACAATGTTTTCAAATTTATTAAAAAAATCAAAACCCACAAATAAAATAAATAAAAATATACTTGTGTTAAAAAAAAACTATGTGATGCAGGAGATATTATTGAAGATTTTCTTGAAGATTTTAGATTTCAAAAATATTTCTATAGTTAATAGATATTATTTTATTTTTATTTATTATGTATCTAATTAGGTAGTTATTTATTTTACGATTTGATTTTATTATATCAAATCTTATTTTCTTATTAGATAGATTTTTAATGTTTTAAGGTTCTAGTATTTTTAATTTCCATTGTTATCTCAATTATCCATTTTATAAGGAAATTAATAATTCTATTACTTTACTAGTTATTTTAGGTTTGTTTTTAGGATTTTATTTTTCCTATTTAAAGATGATGTACCCTAACAGAGATTTCAGTTTTTGATGATTAATAAAAATTTGAGAGAGAGTATCTCTTTTTATCCATTTTCGGTACCTTTGCGAGGGTCAACGAATTTGAAGCCTATTATTCTGGTATCTGTGCGCAGATCAACAAATTAATAGTAGGGTTCGCTTCCGGTATTCGTGCGCGAATCAACGGATCCGAATCGGTTATCCATTCTGTCTATCGATTGTTGTTTGCATTGAGTATTCCGCTACATCATTATGTATGTGTCATTATTATATTATTTAGAAGCAAAATACAATTTTACCCTTATACAGTTAAAGTTGACTGACAGATCTTAGTTAGAGAGACTAATTTGACACTTGAGAAAAATGTAGGGACCGAATTGGTTACTTTTATAAAAATCGCAAACAACTTGGAATTTAACAAGAAAATCCAGAACCTAATCGGTAATTGCTCATAAAGATTAAAGATGGATTAGTTGTTTAATTAGAAAACTAGAATAAGTTTGTTTCCGTTTTTTCGATAGGATAACTTTCTTTCCTCAAGTTTTATTTATTCCTTTTAGAATAAGTTTATGTTCTTTTCCTATAAAAGTTACTCGTAAAATAAAATAAAAAAACGAAACAAGTAGAATAATTTTTCTTTTGTGTACTGATCAATTAAATATACAAGAGTTCTATCAATTAAATATAGATAGAGCATGGAAATGGATAACAACAATGTAACGGTTTAGGGTTTTCTTCGTCTTTCACACGAGGTAAGTTTTTTTTTTTGGGTTCGAAATTGCTCATATTTATATTGATTTTTGTAATCTAATTGATTTGGTTAGCTTTGTTTACAAACCTAACCGACCCTCGACATTGTTTTGGCTATTTTGTTGTTGGATTTACATAGTTTTGTATATATATATATATATATATATAGTTTCAGTGATGAATAAATAATGATAGCTAGCTATTTGGGTAATTGTTTACTGCTAAGGAGAAGGAATCTGCAAATCGTGATGCTATTTTCAGTTTCATCCATTTTATTTGTTTATTTTAGATATTGATTTGTTGAATTTTTCATAGTTAGAGATTGATAGGGAGATTTCTCCGTAAGCACAGATAATAGTATGGTATCTTGAACAATGTCTTAATGTAGAAATCATTAAATTAGATGCTGTATTATGCTATTGCTTATAGTAATTTTAGTGGCGGAATATGTAAGAATTTGATTCTAATCGTCCTGTGGTTGGTTTAATTTTAATTTAGTTTATCATAATATTTTTTAATCCTTTAAAGTGACTAATGGAGTGCCTGTGTTTATGCATGAGGTCTACAAAACCCCAGTCCTTATGTTTTGAGTCAATTTAATTGGAGGTGTTGAGTATGGTTGTTGGGTTCTGATTAAATAGATGATTTTGGAGTTTCTGGATTGGATTAATTGAATTAAGCATGATTGCAGATTGTATAAACTTCAAAGTCCCGAAATCGAATTGCTACATGATGAGACCTGCAGGGAGGGCAGATAGGAGGTCTCTAGTGAACATAGACAACCAGCCGGAGGAATTGAGTGCCAACAAGTTAGCAGCTAAAACGATGAAAAGAAAGCTCAAAGAAGCTGATAATTCAACTAAACAGCAAGAAGTTGGAAGCTCAATAAGGTAATTTTGCATCTTGTGATAGTTTTCTTTTTCCCCTTTACATAGATTTTTTAAGATAATATTTCTCCATTTGGAAATATGTTTGCTCAAATAAATGCCAACTCTTATATGTCTCTTTGCAGTTCCAAAAAATGTGCTTTATTGTTATTTTTTTATTTGTTGTCAGAAATTTTTAAGATAAAAGAAGAAAAAGATGATTTGTTCTTGATTCAGTATACACCTTTGACCGTTTGCTCTTCAATTTTTATTATCTTTTTATACCGCTAAGAATTTAAGTTGTAGAAGTTGTTGTCTTATTATTTTTTTAATTTCTCTTTAACTTCTTTTTTCAATTTTCTAGATATGTGGTTCTGAATCTATCTGTCCACAAACAGAAGGATGATAATGGTGATTTGCATCTAGCTCAGAAGATAATGCAGAACAAGCAAAATACTATATCTGGTCAGGCAGATGATGAATACGATTTTGAAGATTGTCCCAGTGGAAAGTCTTGGAAAAAGAGGAAATGATAACAAGGCTTCAGATTTCAGAAAAAGCTATGGCAGAGCGTATCTGCACTCAGCAGGAGCGATGCCTCTTTTGCTTTGAGAATCCAAACTGACCTAGACATCTTGTTGTGGCTATTGCAAATTTTACTTGATGTTGCCACAGTGGGGGCCTGTTGTGCCTGGTCATTGCTGCATCTTGCCCGTGGAGATAGGTAATCTTAATCTAGTGGCTTTTAATACATTGTTGCATTTTCATATGGGTTTGTTTTTCTCTCGCGGTTGCTCATTATTAAATTTCAACTCATAACTTGGAGGAAATTTCAATGTTTTATCAAGTGGATCATTTCTGAAATTTGATTAATCCCAGAACAATAATGTGAAACCGGTACATTTTTTAAACGATGAAATTCTAAATAATTTTTAACAAAATATGGAGTTTGCTTAGAAACTTCCGGAAACCAAATATTAGAATGACTTTATTTTTTTTGTAACAAAGGGAAGAATTTATTTCTTATCACATTAGTTGATTCTTGCATGAGGATTTCTATTTTAATGAATTTTTTTTTTGCCTTGGCAGCATGAGTCAGCCACAAGAACAGTTGGCCATAACATGTGGGATGAAATACGCAACTTCAAAAAATGTCTCATTATGATGTTTGCAAAACAGGAGAAGGAATTAGTTTTATCTAAACAGTGATGGGTGTGGCACAACAACAGCGTCATTGTTTGATTGAGTGCATTCATTTGCCCGCAAGTAATTGCAAAACAGGCTCCTCTCTATTTTAAGAAGGTTAGATTTCCTTGTTTATTTTCACTTTCTACAAGCTCTTTGCGGATCTATAAATACAAGTTTTCTAAAAGAAATTTCGTTTCAGGCAATCGATGAAGCTGAATAAGAGTGGAGCCAGTACAATGCCAAGAAACTCATTGACACAAGCATGAAAGGTTTGCGTGGTTCAATCCCGACGGACTTTCCATACTTTCATGTTGAATTTGGTTTAGATAAGGGTTATGTCCACGTGATTGATGATGAAAAACAGTTTAAAAGCAGTCTTGGCCTTGATGTCATAAGAGGCATGCTACAACTACCGGAGGAGGACATGCACCGACGTCGGAGACATGAGTCCGTGGCGGCACAAAAGCTGGCAGTGGCAAAATTTTTTCAAGAATGGGAACCATTTGACTGGACAAAACAACTCAACTGACTAGATAGTGATTTACACTTTTACGGCATTCAAAATTTTCTTTAAATGTAGCCTGGCCATTATTATTTGTGATCCCAGAACAGTTAGAGATTGATAGAGAGATTTGTCCAAAAGCACAGAGAATAGTATAGGAAATCACAGATTTAGCTAGGATGTTTAGGTTTTGTTGTATCGTGTTCTATACTGTCTTGAACAATGTCTTAATGTGGTAATCACATATTTAGATACTATATGCAATATGCTATTGCTTACCTCAGGAGATCTTTAATGTTTTATATATTTATTTTAAAATAAATTTTGCGTTATTATGTATTTTTTTAAATACCTAATGGGCGGTTTGGTCATTTCTCAGTTCTCGGTCAGTCAAGCATAAGTCCAAGGATTGTTTGTTTAAGGGATAATTACCCCGGTGGTCATCGAATTGATCACACACTATTAAAATGGCCACTAGATTGAAAAGTTGTTTTAAAATGGCCATTTTTAGTGAAAAGTGTGACACCAATGATCATTCTATTCAATTCCATCTAATTCTATCAAATTTCATCCAATGAGTGGCATTTTAGTAAATAAGGTGATGATATGAATTTATTTAAAATGTTTTTTTGGAAATCAATTTTTTCAATGAGTGGTATTTTGGTAAATACGGGGATGAAATTAATTTATTTTAAATGTTTTTTGTTAATCAATTTTTCCTTTTGTTTTTTGAAATGAATAATTATATTTAGTGTGTGTAAATATATATATATATATATATATATATAAATGTGTTTGAGTTATGCTATACCTATATACACAGTAAATTTAATTATTTATTTTAAAATATAAAAGAAATAATTTAGATTAATACACATATTTCTTTTTATTTTTTTTATATTTTTTAGATTTTATAGCTATAATCTTCTAAAAAAAAGAATATATATATATATATATATATATATATATACACACACACGTTATATATATATTTGGGATATGCTATACATATATAAACACACTAAATATAATTATTCGTTTAAAAAAAAATTGATTTCAAAAAAAAAAAATCTTAAATAAATTAATATCATCACATTATTTACCAAAATACCACTCATCGGATGAAATTGGATGGAATGGCCATCAGTGTCACACTTTTCGTCAAAAATGACCATTTTAAAACAACTTTCCAATCTAGTGGCCATTTTGATAATATGTCATCAATTCGATGTTTACCGGGATAATTATCCCTTTGTTTAATTATGATTAAAGTTGCCATTGCTTTGTGTCTAAGATTGTACGTTATGGTTAAAGTTGTCTGCTTTGGGTCTAATATTGTCTCGTACCGAAGTGTGCAATTTTCACTATAAAATAATTGGGTCGGATTAAATCAACATGAAATTTTAACTTAAATTCATAACTTCTTTATCTATCCATTAATTTGCTCCTAAATTAGGCTGTGTTTCACAGATTTGATTTACCAATTTTACCCATATCGTATGACTTAGCAGTTAGCACTTACATATTACAGATTCAGCAATCAGCGCCATAAGGTTCCAAGATTTTCAAGGGTATTTATGGAAAGTCATTGTTCCGTTTCTAACCGAAACTGCCGAATGTTGGTTTCTGTTATCGCGGACAGCACACCAAAACATGTTAGTCATAAAAGACATCGAGAGGAGAAAAAACACACTTGAGTTTTCAAGGAGAAAATGTGAAGTTGGATCAAATTAAAAGCTACTTTGGAGACCGGAGTTCTTGATTATTGTCTTTAAAGAAGATAAATTGAGATTAGATTGGATTAAATTAGGGTCGCTTTTGTAACTGGATCCATAATAATTATGGATGCCTATATCTCCTATTCTAATACAATATAAATATTTTACTTGGCAATTTTGCAATCTTGCAATTGGGAAATAACATCAAAGAAGACACAATAATAACAAGAACGGACACTTCAAGGACAACAGAAGCTGGCAATGGTTTATGTTCATCCATGCGCTTGAGTACTCATTGATTAGAATTTCCACTACTATAAGCAAACTGGGCAACCATCAAATCTAAAAGAGAGAATCATTACGTGGAGAGATTGGAGAGAAAGTAAACTAAAATGAAACTACAATGAACTAGTAGCTGATTTTATAGCTAAAACTGGGAAATATTAGATTTCCATTGTATACAGATAAAACAACCTAGAAGAAGGGGGAATAATCCTGGAGTCGAGTCTGCTTTCCGTATGCCATGAACTATCTAAAGAACAAAATCACCCTTTCTTCTTTCCTTAAATTAATACATATTCGTACATGGTTGTAGTTGCTGTTTGAATGGTATATACAATCCAGTAGGGAGGAGGAGTCTGTGGTTACCTTCTAGAATACAGCCTTCCTTCGGCATCATCCTTGATGATATTCCAAAGGGTATCAGGAAAATCAGTAGGCCATAATACTACATCACTTCCGGTGAGAATCATCTTCGACAAATGATCAGCTGCTCTATTAGTTTCACGAAAAGAATGAGAAACATGAGACGTTTCAAAACATTTTAGAAGTATCCAAATGCGCTTCAAGCAACTTTCAGCTTTTGCACTGAAAGACTGCTTTCTGTTTATGGTTTTCACAACACTCTCTGAATCTGACTCCACCCATATCACTTTGATCCCCAGGTTGGAGGCTAGAACAAGGCCCCTCCATACAGCCCATAGTTCAACTAAGAATGTATCATCACAATGAGCTTTAGAGACAAAGGCACATATTGGTTCACCCTTGTGATCGCGGAGCAAACCCCCAAAACCAGCATTATGCCGATCAACAGATCCATCAGTATTCAATTTTGTCCATCCACACTCTGGCTTTTTCCATCTACACCACATGATTGATCTGACAAAGCCATGCCATTTTGCAAGGTTGACCCTTGCTATTTGGTTGAGGCGCCCATGTAAAATCATCCCGTTATTGTTCTTGTTTGGCATTGATGAATACTTCTGCCTGGTCCTTGTCTCCAAAGCAAATGCTTTTAGTTCTTGTTCCCTGATCTTGTGCTTCTTCCCTTGGAGGTGATCCTCCAAGCATCTATTACTTGTTGTGTTTATTTGGCAAAGAGCGCAGCTCCACTCCCGAGCTTTCTTTACTCTGGTTGGCCAAGTACGATCCCTTCCTGAGTAGTCAGACCTACTTGTCTCCAAAGTTTCCTACCACGGGTAAAAAATGAGAAGAACCAAATCCCATCAGATACCCATAGCATCATTATTTTAAAAAGAAAAAGAAATTGACCTTCAGTCGTGAAAGCAGTAACTTTGCCTACTCATGGCTTGTCTAAGCAACTGTTCAGATTAAAAAAAAATGTTTCTTTAAATCATTTCCAATTTGTACCATTAAATTGCAGCATTTTATAATTTGTTAACAAGATCGACTTTTGTATCAGCATCCCTGAGAAGATTATGATCATCATGGAGTAGTTTATGATGTTCAACTAGGTATTGCTTTACCATTTCACCTTATGAGTGAGGCTTCAAGTATGGCTAATATAGGCAACTCTAGCAAATTATGCAGTTGGTTAACAATGAGGCGAAAAAGCTAACCTGACAAATGATGCGTTTTTCCAATTCTTTTGGTCCATTTTCAACATTATTCGTGTCAGCAGTCATGTTGGCAGCATTGGGGATGCAGGCTTCAAAACCCTGCTTCTTCGGGACGAACGAGATATTCCCCATTTGCAATTTGTCAACAAAGTAAGCCCTGATGACATGGTGGTAGAAGTATGAAGCACCGTGAAAGGGCAGCACAAGCAAGATGATAGCCATAGCCTTCAAATACGGCCAAGCTGGAATACTATCACAAAAACAGATCAAGCAAAAGGGGTTAATGAAATTTTCGGAGCAGAAGAATGAATCAAAGTACTCCATAGTCCATACACACATGCACATTACACTCATAATGCAGTTCAAGCTTAAGACTGTTTGGATACTAGAGAAGCCATGTTTCTAAATATCTTTCTGTTACCAATTCACACCAGTTCTTCAAGCTCCATTGATCAAGGACTTGACATTCACTACTCACTACTCACTAGCATGGATTAAATTAAATGCAAAACAAGAATACATAAAATTTGTGAGGAAAAGGAATAACATTAACTTATCCATACTTCAAACAGGTGTGAAATTTAGTACAGGCAGACAACGAAACATACATTCGAAGAAAAAAACAGAAGAAGCTCATAAAATCCATCATGAACTAACTAATATAAGCTAATTTGATATAAATAGAAACAAACTCAACAACTATATATGTCAAAGAGCCCACAAATACCATTTCAATAACTCTGCAAGCACCATCTCCAAAACTAGAATCAAAGCAAACAGAACCCAGCAAGTAAGACATTGCTGATTTCGCAAGTATGAATTACTCTCAATAGCCCGAACCGAAGCATACCTGTAAGCAAAACAAAACCAAAAAAAAGAAAAGAAAAAGAAACCACCCTTTAAACAGATTCTAAAATGCCCACTGAGTATAATATAAATAAATAAAATTTAAATTAGAAAAAGGAAGGAAACCACTCACAAGGGGTAAACCAAAGTAAAGGAAGGCCTGCAAATATGTGAAAACAAAGAAAAAGAAACATAGATCAAAAAATCATGTAACAGGAGAAGGAATCTATACAATAGATGAAGATTTTGACATACCTAGAGAGAAAATTCAAAAGCTTTACAAATACCCAGAAGAAGAAATCTCCCCAAGAACCCATTTCTCAAACTCCAACTTCTCCTCTTCTGTGCTTTTTATTTTTCACCTTTCCCTTTCTTTTAGTACTGCACATGCCATTAATTTCTCTTTTTCTATTTTTTACGGTTATATTTTGGCAAGTATTTCTCAGTTGGTGTTTTCATCAGCAGAGCAGATTCATTGCCATGTCCGCAAAGTTGCGGATTTGATGTCTCGTCTGAGAAATCGGGCTATGTCGTTTCAAAAGTAGAATTGACAACAAAATTTATTTAGAGATTACTTAGTATAGTAGTTGGTGAAAAGTCGTAATATGGACTTAAAAAGAAACAAATTCCTAGAAAAATTAAAAGACGGTTGACTATAAATATAGGCTTGTGAATTGTAGATTAGAGGTGGTTTAGTAACCCCAAAATTGGATAAAAACTTTTAGATTAGAATATAACAACTTAAAAAACCGTTGGATTTAGACAAAATGTATGGATGAAAATTGAAATCAGTACATTAAGCCAGGTTTCTAACAAAAACTTTAATATCTATTTTTTTCTTTTTCCTTAGATAGAAAGTAAAGTATTTGTAAGAAAACTACTGTTGATGTGATGTCTCCCTCTCCTCACAGTCTCTGGTATTGGAATATTAAGTGTTTTTTTTTCAAGTACGGAATTTTAAGTGATTTAAAATAAGCAGAAAGTATCTTATCTTCTATTTAAGGCATGATTTGAATGTCAAAAATGGAAGTTTAATTTAGGGTAATTTGTAGTCGTATTTGAACAATTTGTTTACCTAAAGAAAAAAAAAATCATGTTCAAAACAATAGGTACATTTTCTTCTCAACTAGTTGGTAGGTTGAGATCTTGGAACAAATGAAGTATTGATATGGAATTTGGATCAAATAATCACTGTACGATAATTATCAATTACAAACCATGATTAAATTTAAAGGATTTTAATGAGATTTTTTACATGTATAAGAAAGAAAAATAAAATATGAAATCTTAGAGCAAATGAGGTATATGATATGGAATTTGAACCAAATTTTCTTCTTAGGATGAATTGATTTATTTATAACAATTTAAAAGCTCAGTTCAGTCATGAGGAGGGAAAGACTATATATACAAAGTATAGTTATTATCAGGAGCTACATCCCACCCTAGCTTTTTGAGGAAAAAAAATTAATTTTTTTAGTAGTTCTAAATATATCCCGTTTAATTCTAATTATATCCCAGTCCAATTCCGATTTTGACTTAACTTATCATATTTTTCTTTATCTTAATAACAGCCCAATAACTTAAAAACCTGTATCAAACTCATTAAAACCAAATGTATTTCCTTGACTAAATGAAAGATCAAATTGAGAAATGTAAACCCTTTATTGACTCAAAAATCAAATTGAGAAATTTTAACCCTTTAACAACAAACCAAAAGTAGTAGATTTACCATATAAATTAATCTCCAAGAATTTCAATTTTATGAGTTTTCATAGCTTTTGGATTTGTAGAGGTATACAGACGTTGGTATGAGAAAACTGCAAGTTTTATTTTAATTTTAAAGTTTATGTTGTAAAATTAAGGGGTCGTTTGTTTTTTTCACTTAAGACTTAATGAGTCTGAATTGAACTCATTAAGTTATTTTGTTTATTTTTTTAAGTGGTCAAACAACTTAAAAATATCAAAAAACAACTTAAAATAAAAATTAAGAAATCCTGACTTTTAATTTAATTCCAAATCATTGGATTATGATTAAAATATTCTCTTCCAAATCTATCCTCCAAAAAAAAGATATATTTCCAAATTTATCTTAATTTGATATGGTATAAATTTTTTCTTTTAACATATTTCTTATTTACACAGGTAAAACCCTAATTACTTCTCATAATGAATTTTTTCTGAGATTGAACAATTGAATTTCTCTCCTGTCAAGTCCCGGTAAGAACTCTTTATTTTTTTTAATCTAACTATTCGAATAGTGCTCAATAAATTTGTCTATCATATTGAGTAGATTTCGTGGCTTGAAGATGTTATAGACTTATTGTATATGAAAAATTCAAGAATTTTTTTTTATTTGGTTTCCGGTGCATCTGATCCAGGAAACAAAAAAAAAAATAAAAATGGTTTCATGAATTATATTCACCGTAAGCGTGGACAACACAAAAAATTGAACTTGAACTGTAACTTTTTTTTACAATAAATTTAACTTAAACTTTGTTTGTAGAACATGCAAAATTATAATCTTTGATTAATTTTTTTTTGTTAAATTGAATTTTGTTTGCAAAAAAAAAATGTTATAAAGAATGATGCATATTAAATTACTTCTTTTAATTAGTATAGGTATAAATGTAAAATTACGTATTTTCATATAATTTTATTTTTAAAAAACAAACATGTTGACAGTACATTCAGATGTGAAAAAAAAAAACATGTCATTTAAGTTCAGATTTCAGTCTCTATTCAGTCTTCAGAAAAATTCAGGACTATTCAGTATTTAGACAAAAAAACAAACGACCCCTAAGTTTTATTTTCGGCTATAAAACTTGTCAAAAAGTATTTATGCAACAAGATGGATGCCGAGTGTTTTTTTAGAATTGTACGGTTGTTTATATTGAAAGAAAACTTGTTTTTACAATTGATTGAGATTCGGTAATAGATGCTTTTGCCTCCTTGAAGCCTCAGAAGTCAAAATTTAAGTAGGATCTTATTGTATTTACATTGTATGCATATTTCCTTTTTATTTTCTTGAGTTTTTTCATGCTTAGAATATGTAGACTCATTATGTCCCCTGACTAAGTATACTTTTTTATTTTAACAAATAAAAATTCTTTCGTATCGTTGAGATTCGCTATCAAAATGATTTTTTTTTATTATATAGTATAAATTTTTATATATATGAAATTGTACACAACCCATTTAGAAAAAAAATTCTGGTTTCGTCCTGGTTATTATGGATTTAATGGTAAAACATAATTTGTTATTTTACTTTTTAAATGTTTTTTTTTTAAAAAAAAAAGACATATGTTGCCATATTTCATGTTGACGGATGTCGGCAAAGCTCGTGAAAACTAAAGAGATTTGATTGGTATGTTGTGCAGTAAAGCATACAGTTGACGCATAGAGAGCAATTATAGAACAGTATAACCAAACTTCATATGGTTGTCGTATATGAAGAAAAAGATAGATGTTGATAAAACAAAACGTGTGGTTGTTTTGTTACATCAACATTGTCAAGTCTTTGTTTAGTCTCGTATGTATTTCCTTAGCTATTGAAAAAATAAAAATAAAAAAAGACTTGACAACAAGATGTTGTCCTTGTTAGGAAACAAATTGCCCATGAACGGTACTGACTTGAAATAGCATCCTTTGATTTCTAGATTGACTCACCAGAACTATTTATTCATTCAATGCTTTATTTAATACTCAACAATGAAAAAAATATTGGATATATAACTCATGTACCCAATGTCAGGCAGGAGCTAACAAAGCAGTGAAATTTGTAGCAGAAAAACCCTTGTGTGCTTGGCACATACATTCGTACATGCTTATTCATCATCATCATCATATTCATAAATCATAATACATAAACCATGCATCTCATGCGGTGACAAAAGCATTCCTACGTGAACTCAAATGTAAATTAAGTTGCTATTTTTTTTACTGCTATTTTTTTGTACTGCTTAAGTCTTAAGTATTAAATTAAATGGATTTTTTTTCGATTGATTTTCAATTTATATATTAAATTAAGTTAATAACATCTTAAATTAAAACGCTAAAATTTTGACTTTTCACTTTATTAAATAAGTCATATTTAATGTATTAATATGAATTTCCTAAAATAACCCCATATAATTAAATTATTAACAAAAATGCATTATTAGCAACAAAAAAAAAAAATCCCCAATTCCATCAAACTCTAACCCTAACCCTAACCTAAACATTGAATCTCAGAGAAGGAGGCGACAGCAGCTCCTCCATGAATTGTGAACGGAGGGCGGCAGACATCCTGGAGGAGGCCGCACCTCTTCCCATTCGTTTTAATGAAGGAGGCACCTCCAAATTCGACGATAGAGGCCACCGGCCTCCTTGGAAGAGGTCACCAGCCTCCGTTGTTGCTGCCGGAAGAGGCCAATAGGCCTCTTCTTGAGGAATCAGCGAGGAAGGAGGCCTCTTTCCTCGTCAGTTTTTTTAATAAAATATTAATTTCATTCTAAATATTTATTTTGAATAATATTATTAAATTATTATTTATTTAAAATAATATTAAAATTCATTGTAAATAATATTATTATTATTGAAATGAAAGTACTTAAAATCAAATGAAGGGTATATTAGTAAAATGAAAACCACTTAAATATTAAGTGAAAACATCCACACTAAAAAAACAAAAGAGAAAATAGCATTTTTTAACCAAAAAATTAAGGGGGTTTCTATTTTTACCCAGAATTAGTATTTTCATTGTTTTTAACAAACTTTCCACTGAAGAAGACCGATGCATTTAAATGATTTGGACCTAGACATGACGCCGGTTCCGGTTCCTCCGGTTCCATCGGTTCCGAACAGGAACCGACCCCTTTTTTTATTTTATTTTATTTTTATTTATTTATCATATTTCATTAAAAAATTAATCATATAAAAATGTAATTGGTAAATGTATTTTATTGTGTCACCCGTAAAATTAAATTAAATAAATAAATGACAAATTAAAAAAAAAAAACAAAACCAAAAAAAAAAAAAAATTAAAAAGGAGGAACCGGCCGGTTCGAACCGGAACCGAACCGCCGGTTCTGGTCCGGTTCTAACCGGCCGGTTTCGCTCTAAAGGGAACCGGAACTGGCCGGACCGGTTCCCGGTCCGGGTCTAGAACCGGAACCGGTTTTTCCGGTTCCTGTTCCGGTTTTTGGACGCCGGTTCCGGTTCGGTTCTCCGTTTCGAACCGAACCGGCGTCATGTCTATTTGGACCGATGAGTTTAAGAAGACTTGTGTGATTAATTGAAGAAGACTGATGTGTTTAATTTTTTTTTTTCCAGATTTCCTTTTTCATGATTTGGACCGGTGCATTTAAATGATGTGGACTGATGCGTTTAAGTGATGTGGACTGATGCGTTTAAATGATTTGGACCGATGAATTTAAATCATTTGGACCGGTGCGTTTAAGAAGACTTGTGTGTTTAATTGAAGAAAACTGATGTGTTTATTTTTTTTTTCTAGATTTCCTTCTTCATGATTTGGATTAGTGCGTTTAAGAAGACTGATACATTTAATTGAAGTGCGTTTAATTGTAGAAGACTGGTGTGAAGAAGACTGATGCGTTTAATTGAAGTGCGTTTAAATGATGTGGACTTGTGCGTTTAAATGATGTGGACTTGTGCGTTTAAATAATTTGGTTTGTTTAGATGATTTGGACTGATGCATTTAAATGATTTGGTCTGGTGCGTTTTAAGAAGACTGATGTGTTTAATTGAAGAAGACTGATGTGTTTCATTTTTAGACGATTTGGACTAGCGCGTAAAGCTGTCAAAACGTGCCAGCACGACCCCCTAAGGCCCGCCGCGTTAGCGTGTCGTGCCAGGCACGGTCCGTTAAGGAAATGGGTGGCACAGCATGGCCCCAAAGTGACAAGACCCACCTCGACTCCTCTCTTGAGTACGAGGGAGGTCCTGTGAGCAGCTCATTTTATTATATGAATACATGAATTTCTACTAAAAAGTTATAGAAAATACTTGCTTTTATACATAAGAATTTTTTTTTGTCACAATAACTGCATAACTGCTAAACTTTTATTGCATATCTTTTTTTTTAACTGCAGTATATACAAAATCGACCAGCAAAAAACTGACTGACCAACATATAAAACCGACCAGCCAAACTGACCAGCTGACATAAAACCGATCAGTCCAAAACCCAACCATTTATCTCAAAATATATACAATACATGAAATAATCAAAAAATGCATGATTCTTATACTTCATAATGTTATCGAGTGGCCCACCTCAAAACTGAAGAGTCCGCACAAACCGAGAATGAAAACTGTTATAAAAGTAAAATGGTGAGCGCTATCGCCCAATGAGTGAATGAAAACTTTTTAAAAACATTTAAGTTTTCTTCTAAACAACGTTTCTCAATATGCATCAAATAATACAGTCTAAATACCACTGCTAACAAAATTGAGTAGTTAAAGATAATATATCTACAATTGCATTTAATAAACTGATATATAAATCTTTATGATCAAAAACAGTATAATTTATAAAATCTCAATCTGCACCAAATTAGTACCCATGGATAATCTTCCATACGTACGCCGAATTACTTCCCGCATACGCAGAGCTGTGGATAACTTCTGTCATACACGTGCAGAGCGACCCTGACTCATTAACATCTGTCATAAACGTGCAGAGCGACTTATCTGACATACACATGTGTAGAACGGCCCCAAAAGCCAACAATAATAATAACTGGGAAGGGTACAGATATGATGCTTTCATGAAATCAATCATAATCTCCTCAACATTTAATAAAAGTAATAAGTCTAATATTTTTGATTTAATAATATAAGCGTATAAACATACTTTCAGTTCTCTCTATAATCACAATAATCATCAAAAGAACCAAACACTTAAAATGATTTCCAAGCAAACAATTTTAAAACACAAAACTGGAAAACGTTTGAGTTAAGAATAAAACTGAAAAAATTTTCACTCACTACTTAGACTTCAAGCTCTAATTCAGACCAAGTACGCTAGGTTCCACTGCTTCGTCTGTTTCTCCTAACAATTACACAAGAGTCCAATTAGAATCTGTGAAATCCAAGAAGAATGCAAGCCAAAGTTTGACAATATCAAAAGAAACTCCACTAACTTCTTTTCCCCTTTCTTTCTTCTCGTCTCTTCTCCTCTATTCGATTCTATTTCTTTCTGATATCCTTTTTCTCCTTTCTTTTTTTATATAAAAACACAGATGTGGATAAACATATCTAAAGTTGTCCAAGCACATAGCTGTCTGTCAACAAGACAGCCTAGAGAGGCTTACTCACCTGTTTTTTTTGTCCCATGTTTATCCTTTTTTTTTTGGACCCCTCAAATTTGGGCTTGAATGGTTTGGACCTTACACAAAGGGTCGTGCATGCGTGCCGTGCCGTGCTGTGTCGGCACGCCGGCCTGGCCTGGCGGGCCTTAACATGCTGAACCATTTTTTTTTAAAGTTTTTTTTTTATTTAAGAAAGTTTTAAATTTATTTGTTATAAACTTATAATATTATTTTTACGATTTAACATATGTTTTTTTTAATTGTAATTTGTTTATCTTATTTATTATTTTCATCTAAAAAAATAAAATGTAAAAAATGTATAGATTTATTTAATAAAATAATTTAAAGATTAAATAAAGATTAAAGATGTAAGAAAATAAAAAAATAGATGAAAATATGAAATGATGAATTATTTATTTATTTAATACAAAAGTGTGTAAGTGTAAGTCAGATAAAAAAAATATAGGTAAAGAAATGAATTTTATTTACTTATGTAGAATTCAGTATTACATGATTGCTTCATTAAAAACCTTATAAAGAAAAACCCAGTAGGATAAAAACTGGGTTCCAAAAAAAGAGTGCCATCGAATAACAAGTAGTTAAGTAAATGTATATATATAAGTAACAATTAAAAATTAAAAATTAAAAATAAAAAAAGTGCAATCAATAACTCTTCAGTCTTTAGTCTTCACTCCTAGTCCTGGACTTACGTATTGCCTGAATCCTCATCAACATATAAATTGGCGAAATTTGGAATAAGTTCTTGGTCTTCCATTTGATGTTGCATCCTCTTTTGAGCATGCTCCCAATCACGAAGGCATGTTAATACATCCACCATCTTAGGAGACAAAGAAGTACTTCTTGGTTCAATTATATGTCCACTTATGCTGAATGCATGTTCTGAAGAAATAACGGACACGAGGATTAGTATGTCACGTGCTAGGTGTGACAAGATCGGATATTTGTAGCTATAGTTCTTTCACCATAACAGCAGATCAAATTCCTTCGTGTTTCCGCTTGAATCTATCTGAGCCTCAAGGAATCTGTTGAGTTCGGCACCTCCAATTGCAGCAGCTCGTGGACCTTGGGATGAAGAAGAATAACTTGATGAGCCACCATTTTTCAGTGATTGAGAATGCTCCAACTTCTCTTCAATGGGAGTGTGCCCCGTTCTTCCGATGGTTGCGTGTTAATGCTGCCAAACCTGCACTTATAAATACTAAAAACTTCGAACAACTTGGTTCAAATGTCAGTAACCTGTGCGGAAAAATCTATGTCCAATTTAGAACAAATATAATCAAGAAAAGTTTCTAAACTAGATAATTTAACCCTGGGATCTAGTATAACACCTAAGGCATAAAGGAAAGGAATTTTAGACCAGTATTTTTTAAACTTGTTTTCCATGGCAACAACTGCAGTGTCTAAGATATCATCTTCTTTATACATGTTTAACATTTTAGACATTTTCATAATCTGATGGATTGCCAAAGAAGATGTGGGGAAATAGACCCTGGAAAGAGTTAAAGTGGAATAGTAAAAAACCTTTAAAAATTGAACAAAAGTCTTTGCCATATACCAATCGTCTGTTGTTAGTACTAGACAGCCAATTTCAGTCATTTTCATGTTATAAAAACCTGAAATAGTTGCAGCATAACCCAACCAATTTTACAGCATTAAGTAAGTAGAGTTCCATCTTACCGACATATCTGTTTGGAATCGTTGGGGTCATAGAGAGTTAGCTTGACAGTATCTGTTGAAATCTCGCAATCTTGGATTAGAGCTGCTAATCTAAGAAAGGGCATCTCTGATGCGATCTATACGATTGTCTACAACCTTCATACCACATTATACAACTAAATTAATGATATGACATGCACATCGTTGGTGGAAGAAATAACCCATATCTCGTGGGATATTGTTTTAAAAAAAAAAACAAGGTAATATATCTAGTATTTGCTGATGCATTATCTAATGTGATAGAAATGATACGTTAGGTTATTTCATAAGTTTGTAAAACAGAAACAATGACATTATAAACATTTTCTGCGGTATGTTGAAAATCCATAGGACGAAAACTAAGAATTCTTTTTTGTAACTTCCAATCACAGACTAAATAGTGTCATGTGACACATAAATAGTCCTGTTTAAATGTGCATTCCAAATATCAGAAGTTAGTACAATAGAAACATTTAGATGATGTAATTCAACCATCAAGTTATCTCGTTAGGTCTTAAAACATTTTAACAAATTGCTCATAGTGGTGTTTCTAGAAATAGCTTTAAATTGGGGATTGTATGCTTTTTAGATAAATTCTTCATAAAAAAACATTGTCACCGAAATTAATCGGTTGATTAGTTTGTGCAATGTAAAG
Organism: Dipteronia sinensis; assembly: GCA_033220585.1. Lineage (NCBI taxonomy): Eukaryota > Viridiplantae > Streptophyta > Magnoliopsida > Sapindales > Sapindaceae > Dipteronia > Dipteronia sinensis. The sequence continues at coordinate 83,605,828 of CM065636.1, read as the reverse complement.
TGCCATGCAATCTCTAGCATACGCGAAGTCGTAATTCCACCTCGTAATGGATCCGTCTGGGTTCCGTTGTAGTTGTGTCTGGGTTGTAGTGTCTATCTATCCGTGTTTAGCCATACATTTGTCCATATGCCTTTTCAAATGACCGGTTCCTGACCTAGAAGTGGCAAATAAGGCTTTATAAAACTTATAACAAGATTTTGATGTGACTTTACCGTCTGGGTTTGGTACTTCTACTTTGTCAAAACACTACCATACAACAGATATCAACTTTCTAGATTTGGAACGTGATGTCGGTGTAGAGGCGGAAGGTCCCGCTGTCGTTTGGGCGGTTCGGAAAGGTCATAATCATCGTTGTCCATGTTAAGACCGCCCGGAAAATAAGGATGATTATGATCAATTTCCTACAATACAAATATAATTAACCCATTAGTCATTCGTCAATAAATAACTAAACACAAAATCATAAATATACCTATATGCTAAATTACTAAGCACAAATATTAAAATTATTAATTAAGCAAAATATTTAAATAAATAACTTAACATAAAATCATAAATATACTAATATACTAAGCACAAATATTAAAATTAATAACTAAGCACAAATATTAAATATAAAGTAAAACACTAAAACCTAAGATTTTTTAAGGATAAATATTAAAATTTATAACAAAGCATAAAAATATAAACTCATAAATATACTAATATACTAAGCATTAATAATTAAACATTAAATATAAAGTAAAACCTACGAATAAATATTAACATTAAAAACTAAACATAAAATCATAAATATACATATAATAAGCATAAAGTCATAAATATTAAATTTTTTACTAAAACCTAAGCATAAATATTAAAATTAATAACTATGCATAAATATTAATTTTTTTATGATTTATGAAGCATAAAAATATAAATTTAAAAATTGAGCGTAAATATATAAATTGGGAATAAAAATAAAAATTAAAAACTAAACATAAATATATTAAGTATAAATATAAAATTTAAAAACTAAGCATAAAATTAAATAATAAAATTTAAAGAAAAATATTACCTGTGTATTTTGGTGCCTTGGTGGAGAGATTAGAGAATATTAGAATAATAGTTAGAGAATAGTAAATACTAAATAGAGATTAGAGAGTGTGATACTGTGATAGCATTAGTAGTGTAGAGAATAGAGAGAGAGAGTAAGAGTAGAGAGAGAGAGTAAGAATGAAATGGTGTAGAGAAATAGATATTAGAGAGTAATGGAGAGAAAGTGTATGAAAATTGGAATGAGTGGGGTATTTATAGAAAAAATTGAAATGTGGGTAAAAATATAAAATAGAAGAGATGAGTGGTGCTTTATGTAATTTTTTTTCAAATTTTTGATCACATAACCGTTGGCTGACTCAGCCAACGGTCAATTTTTTTATTAAAAAAATAATAAAAAAAATGTCCCAATGGTCGGCCCGCCGTGCCGAACGTTGGCTATGGCATGGCGACCTTGCGTGTCGTGCCGTGCCGGCACATTCGGCCCCCACACGGTATGTGCCTTCGTGCCTTGTTAGCCCATGCATGCTATAGTGGAGTGGCGTGCCGCGTCCTTGGCGGACCTTAACGGGCCGAGCACACCAGGCTCAACCCCAATTGACACCTTCACTGTTGCGTTTTAAAGAGACTGGTGCTTTTAATTGAAGAAGACTGACGTGTTTAATTTTTTGGACTATTGTGTTTTATAATACTGATACGTTTAATTGAAGAAGACTTATGTATTTAATTTCGGGATATTATCATCCCCCCTCAAATTTGAAATGTGGGTAAAAATATATGTTCTGGATATGTTTGAATTTTTTTTTGTTTTTTTATAAAGAGATAAAAACAAATTTGTTTTTATTTTTAATTTGTTTTTATAATTAAATAAAAAATAAAAAGAGATATCTCCACCGTCCATCTCAGAGATGAACGGTGGAGATCCATCTTTTTTTTTTTAATTTTTTGTTTTCTATTTTTTTAATATATCTTTTATTTAATAAATATTTTGGGGTTAAATGGTCATTTCCTAATTATAATAAGAATAAAACGGTCATTTGACCATGAGACTAACGGTCAATGCATTTATTGGACGGAAATTCTAACGGAAGGGGGAAGATTTACAATATTTTCATTTTAGGGGGGAAATCGGCCATTATGGGCAAACCCTGTCCTCAGCTTTCTAATATGGTAAATGTCAGGGGAAAAATGATAATATCCCTTTAATTTTTCCAAATATGGAATCTTCTTCTTCTTATTCGAAGTGATGCATTTAAATGATTTGGATCGGTACGTTTAAGAAGATTGGTACGTTTAATTGAAGAGACTGGTGTGTTTAATTTTTTCAAGATTTGAAATCTTCTTCTTTTGTTTTTGTTTTTAGATTGGAGGTCTAACCTTCATTAACCAAAAAAAAAGTTTAAAAGTTTTTTTTTAAAGTATTTTTATTTCAGAAATCATTAAGGGTATTTTTATCTCATAAGTGGAATGTTTGGTAAAAACAATCAAAACATTAATACTGGGTAAAAACAAAAAACTCCACTGATTATATGGTTAGTTTCAATTTTAACCCCTCTTAACGATTTAAACCTATTAAGTGTCCGTTTAGAAGAGTCTGTCTACCGGCTAAAAAAACTATTTTAATTAAAAAAACTTCTTTCAATTTTTTTTTGTATCGTTTGGTTGTCATTCAGTAGAGCTTTGGATGATTAAAAATGCTGTTTTACGTCTATTTGGATAAACCCAAATTTAAAGCTTTTCCAAGTAGATATTTTGGAGTTTTTTTTGGTAATCCTAAAATCTCCAATATAACCCTATAATTTAATATTTTCTAGAGTATTTTGGTAATTCTATCATTAAAAAAGCTTTTTTTATAATTAATAACCGAACGACCAACGACTTTCATTTAAAAGCTCTACCTCTAAAAGATCTATTTCTAAAAGATCTATTGCAAAAAGATCTACTTGAGAAGCTCTTCCGAACGTACTCTAAGTAATTGTGGCTTTTTAGATTTAAGTAAAAAAAACAAAAACAAACAGCCATAAGTTTGACTGCAACCTTTTAAGACCTCATATCATCAGAAACACAAATAGCCTTTAACAGAGCTAGCTACATATGCCAATTAGGAGACAAAGGAACAATGTTTCGCTCAAGCACCCAAGGCAGTTGCCCCATTGCTCCTGCTGCATTCTTGTAGCTTATCCATGTACAATTGGCATTTGCTTATGTCACTTCCATAGTTGTTCAGGCACTGCAAAATCAAAAAGGGACCCGGATAGTATATAGGTGGGATTTTAAAGACCTAGGTAACAAGAAAGACAAATACAAGCAACCACAACACCAAGAACTAATCGAGGCATAAATAATATGAAAAGCAGGAAGATATTCAAATATAGTGATGTTTAACTATAACATAAACCAAGGCAAACAACCAATTAGTAAAGAGGAAAAAATCATACATCTTGCAGAGCCTTGAATTGACCACCGCAAGCATTAGCATCTCCAAGACTGCTGGCCTTTTGTGCTGATCGATGCTGGTGCTGGTGCTGGTGCTACGGTAGGGGATGATGAAGCGACGGTCTCATGATGGATGACATGAGGACCCAACACAGCATCAACAGCCCTGTGAGCTACAGCACTGATTGCACCAAAGGCTAGTCTTGTTCATCCAAAAAAAAAAAAAACTACACTTAGCAGCAGGAACCAAATAAATAAATTCATCCATTATGAAAAGGAAAGACCAGAACTCACAATCCGCAACAACAGCGCCAACACCACCCATCATAGTTCCATTCCCACCTTGTGCAACTGCTGGAGGAGAATCACGAGAAACTAAAGAGCAACGGCTAGCAACCATCCCATTTAAACTTCAACGTTTAGTTGAAACAGAAGTAAATAACATTCAAAGAAGCATGGAACATTGCTATATATTATTTGTTTTGGCAATAGCACTTGCAAATTATTCAAAAAAGATTAGTGCACAGAACCAATCAATGTCATTAGTGACAATAACAAACACTCGACATAGACAAGAGTTACCTCTACCTCATATTAGTAGACAATGCACCTACACCTCAAACAACAAATCATAATTCCACCTAACAAAAAACAAATTTCACACAATTTAAAAACCAATGTAAATAAATATAAAGACTACTAGCCTCGATCAATAATTTTATTTTTCAAAGTAGAACACATTGATAAACACAAACATACAGTGTTACACAATAAAAAACTGTACCTGGTTGAGGAGGATTGCAGACTGGAGCATGAGCAGCATAGAGATGGCAACGTGGCCGATCGGGGTCGGGGAATGCTTTTCCATCCCCATCCCTGCCCCTCAAAACCATCCCCATCCCCGCATTAAGAGAAGCAGGGCCGGGGTCGGGGATTCCTCATCGGAGGTACCTTTCCCATACCTGCCCCATTCCCCGCCCCATTCCACGTCAAAGGCTCCATAAAACAACCAACTTCTAAAATTTAAAATCTAAACATACGTAAACATAGTCGGGAGATCAATAATATTTTTTTTAGCTAAAAAAAAACTATTTATATTTAAAAAATTAATATTAAATGATTTAAAAAATCTGAATATTATATTATATACATAAATGTATATAATCAATTTTTCTATTGTCAGGACGTCCTGACGATAAATATATCAGGACATTGAATATGAGCCACTCATTTTACATGCTTTGACTTGATGTGTATGCACTTGTCAAAGCTCCTCTATAAATGAGTGACCCACATTCAATGTCCTGATATATTTATTGTCAGGACGTCCTGATAATATAAAGACTGTGTATATAATATATATATATATATATATATATATATCGAGACGGAGTCGGGGCGGGGAGTGCTTCCCCTGTCCCTGCCCCGCTTCACTTTCGGGACAAGACTTTGTCCTCATCCCTGAATATTATCTCCATACCCGCCCCAATCGGGGAGGGGCCCCGCGAGGCCCCGACCGCATATGGAATACTGCCATCTCTAGAGCAGCAGAGCGTGTTACTCAATAAAATTGGTTTATTTTTATAAACCAATTTTTTTTTTATTTTCTTCAATGGCCACAAAAGGAATTCAACATCATAGTCACACTTTGTCTCTCATCCGTTGAGACTTTACTCATTTATATTCTCTAGGCCAATCAAAATCTACTCAATTGTCATCATCAATTCCTATTAAAATACGAATCATCTCAAGAAATGACAACGAAGAAGATCGAAACAATGTCTACTCTATTGGTGGTCTAAAAAAGTTACTATCCAATCGTTGAGAATAAGAGCAAATGAACACCCTTAAATTTACACCAAATAAATCGATAGATATTGAAGTCACACAATTTAAATCAAAATTTTAAACCTATATATAAAATATAGTTAATATGAATCTATGATTGTTATTTTACTGTTTACATGTTCTTCTAATTTATTTACTTTATTTAAATATTCAAAAGTGTTAATTTATACAATACATATATAATGTTCGCAACAAACGGAAATTGAGACAACAAGAAATTAATAGTGTAATGACCGTGAAAGACAGGATCTAGTTGCATAGAAGTTGAGACACGATTTGCATGGTCAGTCTGGACTGTGGATTCACATCTAAGCATAAAAGGGCCACCTCCATGCGGATTTCAGTTTGTTCTCAACTTCAAGCGAAGGTCGTGGAATTCGTCCATCTAACACTTCATTAAGTCCTATGTTCGTATTACATGCAGACGGAGTTGAAATAGAGAAAAGAAAATCTTTTGGATTATTTCCTTTGATCACTTCCAATGCTAACATTCCAAAGCTGTAAACGTCGCATTTTTCGGTTACCTTCATTGTATAAGCAAGCTCTGCAAAAATATGTGATCGTGTGACATAGTCAATTAATTATAAAGGAGTAACTTGTAAGGCTACAACAATGAATGAATTATATACCTGGTGCAATATAACCATAAGTGCCTGCAAGTTCAGTCAAATTGGATGAGTCTACTTTAAGAACCTTAGCAATGCCGAAGTCTGAAACATGGGCTTCATATTCCAAATCCAACAATACATTCTTGCTTGATATGTCTCGGTGAACAATTGGAAGGTAGCAATCATGGTGCATGTATGACAAGGCATCGGCGACACCTCTTATAACATTCACTCTTCTGCTCCAGTTCAATTCTGTTGCTGCTCCTTCATTGCTCAGGATTGTGGCCAAGCTACCCCTTTCAATGTACTCGTAAACTAGATACGAGTATCGAGTATGTGAACAAAAGCCATAAAATTTCACAATATTTCGATGCCGTATCTCTGACAGTGCTCTTATTTCACTTGTAAATTCTTTCGGATTCGTCGTCTCACTCCCACTGGCATGCAACGAGAGTAACTTTTTAACAGCTACAATATCCCCAGATGGCAACTCTGCTTTGTAAACACTTCTAGATGCACCTTTTCCGATGCAATAATCTGCATTAAAATTCATTGTTACCTGTATGATAGCTTCATGCATGATTCTTCCATCAAATGTCAGTATCGAAAATGTTTCTTGATTGTTTGCATTGTTTGGCTCTTCATGCGAGCCTTTCTTCATCCTTCGAAAAGTAATGAATATTCCAATCAGCCCAATTGAAAGAGCAACCGTTCCAAAAAGAAGGAACATGATTTTCCTTGCCTTTGTAAAGCCATGCCTGCGTGACACCGGAACATTGCAAGGTTGCAATCCGCTAACATTACCACACAATCTTTCATTCCCTAGTAATTCTTCTATTGAAGCATCTCGAAACGCTTTGTTGTTAGGAATTGGACCATGCAACTTATTATAAGAGATGTCCACAATTGACAAGCTATGCATATCTTCAAAATTTCTTGGAATTAAACCAGATAGGTTATTGTGTGACAGATTCAACATCTCCAAGCTCTTCAAATTGCAGATTTCAGATGGTATCTCACCTTTGAGCAAGTTATGACTCAAATCTAGCTCTGATAGTTGATTTAACTTCTCCAATCGAATTGGGATTTCTAGACTCAACCGATTGTAACTCAAATTCAAGTAATGCAATTTCAACAAGTTGTCTAGATTTTCAGGAATTGAGCTGCTCAATCTATTTGCAGAAAAGTCTAGGGACTCAAGCTCGGTGAGGAAGCCAAGCTCTCTGGGTATTGAACCAGAAAGTTTATTCCCTTTCAAAATCAGCCTGCTCAGAGAAGTCAACCTTCCAATATCTGTTGGAATGTCCCCAACTAATTGGTTGAAAGAAACGTCAATGCCTCCCAAATTAGCTGCGTTTCCAATCTCAGGACGTATGGTTCCATTAATATCATTCCCAGTCATTCTGAGATCGCGTAACTGTGGGCACTTTCCCCAATTTGAGGAGATTTGGCCATAAAATTTGTTATGGCTAATATCTATGAAATTCAGCTTTGGATAGATACCAAAATCTTCAAAAATGTTTCCAGTGAGTTGGTTTCCATCCAAACGAACCCTAAGCAAGCTTGTACAAAATTTCAAACTTGTAGGGATTGGGCCAGAAAAATGGTTGTTAGTTATCGTCAAATTTTCAAGTGATCTTCTTCGGCAAATATCATGGGGTAAAGAGCCAATGAAATTGTTTTCCCCTAGTGCGAGATAAATCAACTCCGTTAAATTTTCAAATATTGGAGGAAAGGAGCCAGAAAGGGTGTTGAAACTGAGGGACAAAAACTGTAATTTACTCAGTCCACCAAGTGAAGAAGGCACAGAACCAGAAAGATTGTTATCGTAGAGGTACAAAATTGTTAAGTTGCTCAAACTACCGATTGAAGGAGAAATAGAACCAGTAAAATGGTTTTTTTGCAACATCAGAGTGGTAACAGATGACAACTTTTCTATTTCTGAGGGAATAAAACCATAAAGGTTGTTACTGTTTAGGTATAAAGTTCTTAAGTTACTCATATTAACAATTGAAGGTGGAATGGAACCACTAAACAAATTGTTACTCAACTGAAAATCAATAAGAGACACCAACTTTCCTATTTCCTTGGGAATTGAGCCTGAAAGATTGTTTGAGTAGAGGTACAAAAATACTAAGTTGCTCAAATTACCAATTGAAGGATAAAAACCACTTAGTTGATTTTCACTCAAATCTAGATTGTAAAGAGAATGTATCTGACCTGTTTCTTCGGGAATCGATCCATTTAACTCATTCTCTTGAAGAAAAAGGACCTCCAGATTTATTAGATGACCAATTTTTGGTGGTATGTTCCCAAACAACTTGTTCATTGACAAATCAAGGAACTTGAGTTTGGTGAGGTTACTGATTTGAGGAGGAATGGTGCCAAAGAGTTCATTTTTTTTAAGATTAAGATCAAAAAGCTGAGGAAACAATGAGAAAGAGACACCAACTGAAGGAGGAAAAAAACCACTTTGTTGATTTTCACCCAAATTTAGAATGTGAAGAGAATGTAACTGACATATTTCTTCTGGAATCAAGCCGGTTAACTCATTCTCATAAAGATAAAGGACCTCCAAATTTATCAGATTGCCAATTTCTGGTGGTATATGATAACCCGCTATTCTGTCGTTAGGGAATTGCGGATCCCAAAAATATATATATATATAAAGTCCTACGCAATGTGTTCTATAGTTATGGAAACTAGTAAAGCGGCAAGCGAGGGTATCATTCCACAGGGAGGTGGGATTCATCGACCGTCTCTGCTTCTAGATATACAACACGCCGAGCGAACTCGTGTGTTGCGTATACAAAAAGAATATGCGGAAAGTAAATGTTAAACTAACTAACAAACTACGTAAATAAATATGTACAATGATAGGATGAAATGGAGAGATGTATGAAATGTGGATACGCTAGAGAAATGACTCAACCGTGACAATTCTCCTAATAAAGCACTAGACTCACCTAGTCCCTCAAAAGTGCAAGTATATCATAGACCCGTGTCCCCTTAATTGATCTCTAATCTCTCTCGAAATCTTAGAGATCACATCCACACATATGCATGAATTCATTAAGTACCATGGAACACACAAAAGAGCCATGTATGCCAGCCTAGTGATACTTTCACTTTCTGATCATATACACAGGTTATTTCGTTGGGCATGTAATGCGTAACCGCGTGGGCCATACTACAGCCAATAATTCATCCACGGGGCTAACCAAATACGGGATGGCAACCAAGTGAAAGCATTAAGAATACGAGATACCCATACAACACGTATGTTATATGCTCGTGTCCCCTTAATTAATCTCTATCCTCTCTCGAGTGCATAGAGATTGAATCCATGCAAAAACATGAATCCATTAAGGACTGCGGGACACATACACGAGCTCTACACGCCAGCCTAGTGATCTCTCAACTTACTGGTCAAATGTAGAGGATACCACGATGAGCATATTAATGCGAACCACACGATATATAACACACAGCCTAAATATCATTCACAAGGTGACTAACCGAATGAAAGCATTAAGCAATGAAATACCCCTATAACTACACGAGCACAAGAGGAATTCGGTTTATCTTTACTCTAGATACGGATTCGGTTTAGTCAACTCCCTAGGATGGCTAGACATGGAAAACAAGTTCACCAAACAACAATGTGCAATAAGTTGGTTGATTTACATTAAGACCATTCAATATAAATTAAGGGTCCATCCTCTTGACTTAGGAATCATCCCAAATCAATTCATCACCCAATCCTGCCAAGGATGGGCAAATGTGTCATAAAAAGACCTATTAAGCACAAGGATTGAACTAAGGCCAATTTAGCAACTAAATGCCTGAACTGAAACCTTTTCTACTCTTTGGGGCTAAAATCCTTAATACTTAAATTACTCAATACATGGTATTTTGGTCATCCATTAACATACAAACACTCATGGAAAGCTAAATTACACTACTCCTACATTAAATTACTCTACTCCTAATTCCAATCATGCATACACATCAATTTTGACCCTCCACACACATGGATTTCACAATAAGAGTTGAAATCATGAAATTATCAAAGAGTAAAACATAACCCACATAAATTTAAACACAAACATACATATATTGCAAATGTGAAGGTTTACAATATTCCCCAAATCTGGGTTACACATCAAAGAAGCAAGAAATACAAAGAAATGAGTAAAAAGGAGCAAACCTTTGAAGACAAACCCTCCAAATATGCTCCAAATCCTTCCTAGCTCAAAATTGGACTCCTAATTCCTTGCAAGCTGCTCTAAGATGGATGGAGGAAGGTAAAATGGTGTGGTGGAGGTGTGTGGTGAGCTCCCATGGAGGAAAATCCTCCATGGGAGCCAGTCTCTCTCTTATTTTTGGTGAAGAAGATGGAGGAGGAAGAAGATGAATAGAAGGGAGGGAAGGTTTCGGTTGAGAGGAGAGAAGAAGAGAAAGAAGAAAAGAAGTAATGTGTGGTGTAGGAAAAGTCAAAGTGGAAGGTGATTGGTTGGAGGTGGAGAGTGGGTTGGTTAGAATCATGAAAGATGAGAGAAAATAGGGTGTTTATAAAGTATGGAAGTTAGGGTATGAAATGGGGTGTTAAAGGACAAAAATGCCCCTCAAAAACGGGCTGGAAGTGAACATTCTGTCAACTTCTGCGGTACGGTCCGCGGTTGGTCCGCGGTACACCTGACAGCTTCGCGTACCGTTACGGAAACGGCCATAACTTCCTCCAGAAAACCCGGAATTGCAATCTGTAAAAAGCGCTGGAAATTAGACATCCGGGGCTTTCCGAAAATAGGTAGTGGATGATGTAGTTCGATCTGAAGAGGGAGATATGACCTTCAGAAGTTGAGTGTACTGCACAAGCAATTCCATTTTCAGCCCTTCTAACTCCAAAACTCTTCAATTTACCTCAACACCTTATTTTAAGGTATATAACCTACACAATGCTCACGAAACATATTATATACCAAAATATGCTCGAAATCAAAATCAAACGATAGAAAATGGGGATCTCAAATGGTGTATTTTACGATGTTATCAGTATATTCCCAGACAACTTATTCGTTGACAAATCAAGGTTCTTATTGAAGGAAAGAAATCACATGAGCTGGAAACCTGCATCATTTGTATTGTGATTCTAGGCATGATATTGGGATTATATGATTGAGAGTGATTTATGTAATTATCTGCCCGTTAGAAGATATTACCTAGAATAGCTTCTCTTCTCTTGTATAAATTAGTTGTAATTGTACAGTTTCAATACACATAACAGAATACATTTTATCTCAGCTTTTTCTCTTTGATTTCCACCATTTTAACATGGTATCAGAGCACCGATTCCGGTGACTCTTGAATCCTAATATCTTCCGCTACAAATACACATCTAGATAAGTACAAAAAAAAAAAATGACAGAAACTTCCATTAACGTTTCAGATCCACTCACTTTACATCATTCGGATCATCCGGGAATCGTACAAGTTTCCAAAGTTCTTGAGGGAGACAACTATGGGAAATGGAGTCGAGCCATGCGCATCAGTCTCAGTGCGAAGAACAAACTGGGATCCTTTGACGGATCCATCAAAGCTCCAGAATCTACTGATGCAAAATACTCCATTTGGCAGCGATGCAATCACATGGTGCTGTCATGGATTGTAAACGCAGTCCATCCGGGTATTAGCGGCAGCGTGATCTATTTCGACACGGCAGTTGATGTTTGGAATGACCTCAAAGATCGGTTCTCACAGGGAAACGACTCTAGAATCTATCAAATTCGACAAGAAATAGTCGAGCATCGACAGGGACAACAATCTGTCTCCGCTTACTACACCAAAATGAAAGCATTGTGGGATGAATTGGCTTCGTATCATGATCCTCTAAGCTGTAAATGTGGAGGATTAAAGATCCTCACTGATAGAGAGGAGAAAGAAAGAGTGATGCAGTTCCTAATGGGGCTAAACGAATCCTATGCTATCATCCGAGGGTCAATCTTGATGATGAATCCACTTCCAGACACTCGCAAGGCTCACACCTTGGTTCTTCAACAAGAGAGACAGATTGATGTAGCCTCCAGATGAGAAACCAGCACCAATCATCATGCAATGCAATTGAATCACCCACAATAGATCACACAAAATGTCCAGACAAACAGATCTCACATGACTCAGGAAAACAATGCTCCGAGAAGGCAACTCAAGTGCAGCTATTGTGATAGAGACGGCCATCTCGTTGATCGTTGTTTTTACTTGAATGGATTCCCAGTGGGCCACAAGTTCCACGGGAAGAATATAAAGCAGAAAGGGAAGGGGTCCAATGCTCACAACACTAGAACCAGTGGGATCGAGCAGGCTGATGCACCAACTGTAGAAGCAGCGACTTTTACCACTGAGGAATACAATCAAATCATGGCTCTCCTTCGTAAAGGAAATGGTAATGAACAGTTCTGTGCAAACACCACATGTACAATTACTTGCAATAACATTCAACATAATTACAATTCAAACTTATATTGGATTGTGGATAGTGGAGCCACAGATCATATATCCAAATTCTCACCAACACATAATAAATCCGACTCTCTTTGTGATTTTGTGGAGTTGCCCAACGGTGGTAAAGTGGAGATTAAATCCACTGGATCTATTAAATTGTCACCCTATTTAATGCTTGATGAAGTACTACATGTTCCTAAATTTCAAGTTAACTTGTTATCGGTTAGCAAACTCACTCGAGCATTGAGATGTAATGTGATATTTTATCCCGATTTTTGTGTGGTACAGGACGTGGTTACGAAGAAGACGATTGGCCTGGGCAAGCAATGTAATGGGTTGTACTACCTCACACCAAAACAGAATCCTCGTCTTGCCCACACGGTAAATCACACCTCCAATCTTTGGCATCAACGATTGGTACATCCTTCATCCGCACCTCTACAGGCACTGTCCAAAAATATACAAGAAATATTTTTTGATTCTCAGCATATCTGTGATGTTTGTCCTTTAGCTAAACAAACACGATTATCATTTTCTCGTAGTTCAATATCATCAGTTGCACCTTTTGATTTAATTCACTGTGATATTTGGGGCCCTCATAAAGTTAATTCACACTCAGGAGTGCGATATTTTTTAACTATTGTAGATGATTTTTCACGCTTCACATGGATTCACCTTATGAGTTTTAAATCCGAGACACAATCATTGTTAAAATATTTTTTTTCTTGGGTTAAAACTCAATTTGATTGTGAGATTAAAGCTCTTCGCGCAGATAATGGGAGTGAATTTACATCCATGAAATCTTTTTTTAATGACCATGGCACTTTGTTTGAACATTCTTGCTCTTACACGCCTCAACAAAATGGGGTTGTGGAGCGCAAACATCGTCACCTACTAAATGTAGGCCGTGCACTTCGTTTTCAAGCCAATTTACCTTTAAAATTTTGGGGAGAAAGTATACAAACAACATGTTATCTTATAAATCGCCTACCAACACCTCTTTTATCTCAAAAATCCCCATATGAGATTTTACACATTAAGTCACCCAACTACTCTCATATTAGAGTTTTCGGATGCCTTTGCTATGCAACTAATCTCACACCCTCACATAAATTTGATATCCGTGCTTGAAGGTGTATATTTGTTGGTTACCCACTTGGTCAAAAGGGTTATCATGTTTATGACTTAGCCACCAAGAAATTTTTTACTTCTCGCGATGTCATTTTCCACGAACATCTATTTCCTTTTTCAGCCTCACCACAAGAAAATCAATCAGATTCTCCAGTTTTACCAATACCCATTGATAGCAGTATGCCTTCATTTCTTCCAATTCACAACCAACACTAGACATTCAAAATAATTCCCAACAGGCCCCCCATTAGAAACCCACTCACCTAACTCAAATTCCCCTTTTCCAATAGAAGCCCACACACAACTAGCCCATAGCCCCCACATTAATCCAACCGACTACACATCATCCTCCACAATCAATTCACCAACAGAAATAATTCCCACTTCCTCTGCTCACATTCCAGATTCACAAGACACTCAACATACTCTTCGCCGTTCTAGCCGACCCACACAAGCTCCGAAATATCTTCAAGACTACAAAGTCAACCTCGCCAAATTGCTTGCTCCGGGATCATCTTCTTCTTCCATATCCGGCACAAGGTACCCCATCAATCAATTTATCTCATATTCACAATTTTCCCCTGCTCATAGAAAATTTGTACACAACATATCTCACTTGGTCGAACCAGTTTCTTATGAACAGGCTTGTCAAGATCCTAAGTGAGTTGAAGCTATGCAGGCGAAAATTCAGGCTCTTGAGGACAATAATACTTGGACCATGATCTCTCTTCCCTCCGGTCATCGACCCATTGGATGCAAATGGGTTTTCCGAATCAAGTACAATTCTGATGGCTCTATCGAACGTTACAAGGCCAGACTCGTCGCAAAAGGCTTCACCCAACGAGAAGGCATCGATTACACCGAGACATTTGCGCCGGTTGCCAAACTCATCACTGTTCGTTGCCTATTAGCCGTAGCCGCTGTTCGCAACTGGAATCTTCATCTAATGGATGTCCAAAATGCTTTTCTCCATGGTGATTTATTTGAAGAAGTCTATATGTCCCCACCTCTTGGCTATCGTCGACAGGGGGAGAATCTTGTATGTCGACTCAACAAATCCTTATACGGCCTCAAGCAAGCTTCTCGCAGTTGGTTCCAAAAATTTTCTTCTGCAATTAGTGATGATGGTTTCACACAGTCAAAGGCAGACTATTCTCTGTTCACTAAGATCCGAGGTAATTCCTTTATTGCCATATTGCTTTACGTTGACGACATGATTATCACAGGGAATGATGAAAAGATGATTAGTGACCTTAAAGGATTTTTGAGCAGTCATTTTCGAATTAAAGATCTAGGACACTTGAAATTCTTCCTTGGAGTTGAAGTTGCACGATCTAAAGCAGGTATCTCTATATGTCAACGAAAATACACTCTTGACATATTGGAAGAAGCTGGCTTACTTGGTGTGAAACCTGCGAAATTTCCAATGGAACAAAACTTGAAGCTAACTCCAACTGATGGGGATCTTCTCAAAGATCCAACTCATTACCGTAGGCTGATAGGAAAGTTAATTTACCTTACTATCACCAGGCCAGAGATCACATATTCTGTGTCAACACTCAGTCAATTTATGCAACAACCAAGAAAACCACATCTTGATGCAGCCCACCGCCTTCTCAGGTATATAAAGGGAGCTCCAGGCCAAGGTTTGTTCTTTCCGTCACATGGAAAATTGAGGTTGGTTAGCTATTGCGATGCGGATTGGGCTGGATGCCCAACTACTCGAAGGTCAGTCACGGGCTACTATGTGTTTCTTGGAAAAGCTCTTGTGTCATGGAAAAGCAAGAAACAATCCACAGTGTCCAGATCCTCTGCAGAAGCCGAATATAGGGCAATGGCAGCTGCCACTTGCGAACTCACTTGGCTCAGATACCTCTTGCAAGATCTGCATGTTGAACACCATGAACCGGCAAGATTATTTTGTGACAATCAAGCAGCCATCTACATTGCAGCAAACCCAGTATACCATGAACGGACAAAGCACATTGAATTGGATTGCCACACAGTGTGTGAGCGAATACGAAATGGAGAAATCGAAACAGCATATGTGCAAAGTGGACAACAAACCGCTGACATTCTCACAAAATCATTGGGACAAGTTGTTTTTCAATCACATCTTAGCAAGTTGGGAGTTCTTGATATTCACATACCAACTTGAGGGGGAGTATTGAAGGAAAGAAATCACATGAGCTGGAAACCTGCATCATTTGTATTGTGATTCTAGGCATGATATTGGGATTATATGATTGAGAGTGATTTATGTAATTATCTGCCCGTTAGAAGATATTACCTAGAATAGCTTCTCTTCTCTTGTATAAATTAGTTGTAATTGTACAGTTTCAATACACATAACAGAATACATTTTATCTCAGCTTTTTCTCTTTGATTTCCACCATTTTAACAGTTCTTGAGTTTGCAGAGGCTGCTGATTTGAGGTGGAATGGTACCAAAGAGTTCATTTTTGCTAAGATCAAGATAAGAAAGATGAGGAAACATTGAGAAAGAGAATTCATCAAGCTTACCTCTTAAACTTAAGCTGGTCAGGTTAACACCAATGACGGTTCCAGCATGGTTGCAAGAAATTCTGGACCACATACATAGGCTTGTTTTTGTTTTGTGGTGGGTAGAATTATTGGTGGAATTAGCAGGATAAAGGGTCCAGGAAGGCAAGAGAGAAGTGTTGTGATTTTGAAGGGTGGCTTTCCATTTGAGAAGAGCGTGAGCTTCTCCAGTAGAGTCAGAAGCAACATTAAGCGAAAAATGTAATATAACAAACAGGAGTAAGAAAACAAGTGAGAATACTCTGCTCAAGCTTAGCAATCCCATTGTGAAAGTGTTTTGAGTAGTGCAGATGATAATTTAGATTTGAATAAATAGGGTCAGGATCTTGCAATTTGCAATATCTCAATAATTCTCAAGGTTTGAAAAGTCTTCCCTATCTTTAACTCCTGGTTTGTTGTTTTCTTGAAAATTTCCATATAGAAAAATAATTCTGCAACTTATTTATGAGGACAGTGATGAACGGTCCCCAGATGACCAGACTATTCATGAATGTAACACTATTCCTTCATAAATGTATACGTGCTCTAATATGACACAATTCAACAATCTTTCAAGACTTGACTTATAAAGTCCAGGTCTTTGTCTTGTTGTATACTTTAGATTGTTATTCTGCCTTAGTGGCATGTGCCTGACTTGGGATTTTCCCTGCCATTGTCGGTATCAATGGTTCCCTAACGATCGGGTTTAGATTTTGAAACTTCAGATACATTAAAAGATACTAGCTGCACTCTTCAGATATCAGGCACTTTCAAAGAAACAGCAACATCAAAATAATTCTTACGATTACATTAAACTTAACCTGATGAAATTGAAAAATGGATTGCATCTCTTCATGAAAATATATAATAATATTTGTAATTAAATACATCAGAATTGTCTAAATATTAAAAATTCTTGTTAAGTATTTACAAGTAAAGACCATTTTAAATCTCTCATCAAATGTTTAGAGTAAATTGTTCTTTATTTAAGTATTATAAATTGGTTTTAATAACAGGTTTATTAAATAATAAAATTGAAGAGATTATGAAATTTTTCCAAAATTAAACAAAATATATTTCATTTCATTGATTATTCCAATTAAGATATAATCGAGTTATTGATTATTCCAATTAAGATATAATCGAGTTATATAATGTAGTAGCAAGAAATCTAATAGATAAGTGAGCTTTGCAGAGATTTCAATAACAATGAAGAGATTTTTTTCGTATAAAATATATTTTTCTTCTTTTTTTATTTCATAAAATAGTATAATCCTATGGATTTTCACAATCACCGACCATAAACGGAATTGTAGAAGTGCATGAAAATACTTGATTGAGTGTATTTTAAAAGGCATGTAATGCTTGTTCGTTTCAAGCAGCAAACTACTTTTAAACAACCATCCATGTTGACCGATTTCACAGCGGTGAAACTTGGTTGGAATCAATTCAATTAAACAAAGTTTTCGTATTTACTAATCCAAAGAAAAGAATAAGCATTTTTTTTGACAAAGAATGATGCATGTGTCGATCACTCTAACATGCATAAATCTTAGAAGTCAAAAAGCAATGTCAAATTGAATATTCTAAGATTTTGCAAATGTAATGCTTATTTATGCTATAATATCACACAACTCGACAATATTTCAAGACTCGACCAACCCGGTTCTTGTTGTCATATCATGTCATGATGTAGGACAATTGGCTTTGGACTTTGAAGAAGAGATGGATAGAAAATTATCCAAAAGAGGTGTTTCAATGAAACGGGCGTAACTTTTCGCTCGGTTGACAGATTTCCTATTATAATATGTTTTCGGAAAGGGTTTTCGAAGCTCCATAGCGGTGCAACCTGGGCTTTCCCGGTTGACGTCATTTACTCCCTCAACGGAGCTGTTTAAGATAGGTTATCGGGCATCCGAAGATTTTTATGTTTTTATTTGTTTTCCGTTTTTATTTTTTAGATGAGGATATTTTAGTCTTTTCTGTTTTTAGGGTTTTCAAAGCCTATTTAAGGCTTTTGTTATCAGTTTCGAGGTATTCAATAAATTTTACAATTTGGTTTCAGTTTCTTTTTTCTGATGGATTCCAGTTTATGTTCTGTTAGGGTTACGCTTGTGATCCTAGAACTTCCGTTCTGCGTCATGTCATCTATAATAATAGTCGTTCATATGTGAATGGATTTCTTTAATACTGTTTGTATATGAATACATGTGTTGTAGGGGCGTTATTATTAGTATATGACGCAGAACGGAAGTTCTAGGATCACAAGCGTAACCCTAACAGAACATAAACTGGAATCCACCAGAAAAAAGAAACTGAAACCAAATTGTAAAATTTATTGAATACCTCGAAACTGATAACAAAAGCCTTAAATAGGCTTTGAAAACCCTAAAAACAGAAAAGATTAAAATATCCTCATCTAAAAAATAAAAAACGGAAAACAAATAAAAACATAAAAATCTTCGGATGCCCGATAACCTATCTTAAATAGCTCCGTTGAGGGAGTAAATGATGTCAACTGGGAAAGCCCAGGTTGCACTGCTATGGAGCTTCGAAACCCCTTTCCGAAAACATATTATAATAGGAAATCTGTCAACCGAGCTAAAAGTTATGCCCGTTTCATTGAAACACCTATTTTGGACAATTTTCTATCCATCTCTTCTTCAAAGTCCAAAGCCAATTGTCCTACATCAGTCTCTCCTACCTGTGAAGAACTCGACCTCGAGTTATAATCTGGATAGAGCGGAACATCATCACAAAACTCATAAAGGTCAGCTACGTTGAAAGTTCGGGATATGTTCATATCAGTAGGCAAGTCGATCACATAGGCATTATTGTTGATCTTCTTGACCACCTTGTACGGTCCATACTTCCTTGGCTTCAACTTATTATAGGTACCAACCGGGAACCTCTCCTTCCGCAAAAACACCATAACCTGGTCTCCCTCAGCAAACAACTTCTCACGCCTTTTAACATCTGCTGCAGCCTTATACTTTGCATTCTTCTCCTCTAACCGTGCCTTCACTTCAGCCTGAACATCACGAACCTGCTCAGCCATAGCCTCAGCAGCAACACTCATACCAGTGACCTTGGGAAGCTTTGCCAGATCCAACGCGTGCTTAGGAGATTGTCGATACACTAAAGCGAATGGAGACTTACCCGTAGCAGTATGAACAGCATTGTTATATGCAAACTCAGCTTGTGCCAGAGCCACGTCCCACTGTTTTGGCTTATCCCCACAGATACTCCTAATTAAATTCCCCAGTGTTCGGTTTAGATTCTCTGTCTGTCCGTCAGTTTGTGGATGCGCAGTGCTACTGAACTTCAGAGTGGTATCCATCCGTCGCCACAATGTCACCCAAAAATGACTAAGAAACTTCGAGTCCCTATCAGATGTGATTGAATGGGGTACACCATGTAAACGAACTACCTCCCGAAAGAACAACTGAGCCACATGTGATGCATCAGATGTCTTCCGACAAGGAATAAAATGCCCCATTTTTGAGATCCTGTCAACCACAACAAACACGGAATCTACCCCACGCTGAGTTCGTGGAAGACCCAAGACGAAGTCCATTGCTAAATCCTCCCATATGGCATTCGGAACAGGTAGTGGCATGTACAATCCCGTATTTTGAGCCTGTCCTTTAGAAGTTTGACAGACGTAACACTTGCGAACATAGTTACCGACATCGCGTTTCAACTGCGGCCAGTAATAACGTTCGGACACCCCACTAATAGTTTTGTCACGTCCCAAGTGACCACCCAAACCACCACCATGCAACTCTCGAATCAGTTTCTCTCTCAGAGAGCTCCACGGGATACATAACTGATTGCCACAGAACAAATAGCCCTCGGTCATATGAAACTCCCCGTCAGTCTGTTTGAGAACACACTTTTCCCATATCTCTCCAAAGTCCTCATCATCAGGATACAATTCTTTCAGAAACTCAAACCCAATAATCTCTTGCTGCATAGTCACCAATAAGCTTGCACGCCGACTCAGCGCGTCAGCCACCTTATTTAACATTCCAGACTTGTGCTTCAAAACAAACAGAAACTTCTGCAAGTAAGTTGCCCACCGAGCATGCATATTACTTAAGCTTCTCTGACTGTTCAAGTACTTCAGAGCTTGATGATCAGTGTAAAGAATAAACTCGCGCTGAATTAGGTAATGCTCCCAATTCTTTAGAGCACGAATAATTGCATAGAATTCCTGATCATAGGTACTCCATTTTCGCCGCGCATCACTCAGCTTTTCACTAAAAAATGCCACTGGTTTCTTCTCTTGTGACAACACTGCTCCAATCCCGACTCCACTAGCGTCACATTCCACTTCAAATAACTTCTCAAAACTGGGTAGAGCAAGAACAGGAGTGGTGCATAGTTTTTCTTTGATGACTGCGAAGGCTGTTTCGGCTGCCTCACTCCACTGAAACTTTCCTTTTTTCAGACACTCTGTAATAGGGGCCACAATACTACTAAAATCCCTCACAAATCGACGGTAAAACGTCGCCAACCCATGAAAACTCCTCACCTCTCCAACTGTCTTCGGTGTAGGCCAATCACGAATGGCTCTAATCTTTTCTTCATCCACCAAAATTCCGTCCGAACTGACCACATATCCAAGGAATAGTAACCGCGCTGTCATCCAACTACATTTTTTAAAGTTGATAAACAATTTGTTGTTTAACAATACCTCTAACACAGCTCGCAGATGCTCCATGTGGTCTTCCTCACTACGGCTGTAAATCAATATATCGTCGAAATAAACGACTACATATTTTCCAATGAAAGGCCGCAACACATGGTTCATAAGCCGCATGAAAGTGCTCGGCGCATTGGATAGTCCGAAAGGCATCACCATCCACTCATACAGCCCATCCTTAGTTTTGAAAGCTGTCTTCCATTCATCCCCAGGTTTGACCCGAATCTGATGATACCCGCTCCTCAGGTCGATTTTGGAGAATAATTTCGACCCCTCCAACATATCTAGCATGTCATCCAATCTCGGAATGGGAAAGCTGTACCTGACAGTTATCTTGTTAATCGCACGACTATCCACGCACATCCTCCAACTGCCATCTTTCTTCGGAACAAGTAATGTGGGAACAGCACATGGACTCATGCTCTCTCGAATGAATCCCTTCTTCATTAACTCCTCCACTTTTTCCTGTAAAATCTGATTCTCCTTGGGACTCATCCGATAGTGTGGTAAATTCGGTAAGCTTGCTCCCGGAACTAAATCAATCTGGTGCTGAATATCTCTCAACGGTGGGAGGTCATCCGGTAAGTCTTCTGTCACCAAATCACTAAATTCAGTAAGCAGGGTCTGCACCTTCTCGGGCACTACAATTCTTTGCTCTTCTCTGCTTTCTGTCACCAAAGACCGCACCACTACAACATGTACCTCTTGTGCCTCCTTAATCTCAGCTTCTAAATCAGTTACAGACGCTATTAAAGTGACCAAAGACTGCTCATTTACCGTGGCTTTAGTTGAACTCCCTGCTGGATTCCGTTTCGGAACCATCGCAATTCTCCTGCCACCCCAATTGAAAACACAAACATTGTCACGTCCTCTGTAGGTTATGTCCACATCAAACTGCCAAGGACGTCCCAGTAAAACGTGACCAGCATCTATGTCGACTACATCACATGCCACATCTTCCCGGTAGTATTGCCCAATCGAAATAGGAACTTTGCACAACTCTGTCACATTCGCCTTGGGTCCCTTTTGAATCCACCCAATCGCATAAGGCTTGGGATGTTTCTCTGTACACAGATTCAGATGTTCTACCAATTTTCTGGAAACAAAATTCTCACAACTCCCGCTATCGACAATCACATCACAAACCTTTCCTTGCACACTGCAGCAAGTCTTGAAAATACTGTTTCGTTGCGTTAAACCCTCCAATTTTGTTGCACACATGACTCACTGAATCACACAGTTTACCGGCTCCCCTTGTTCCTCCGCAATTTCTGCACCTTCTAAGAACTCGTCCAAGTTTCCCTCATCTTTAAAATTCTGTTCTTCTTCTTCTTCAGCATCTACGAAATTCACCGGTTTTCGGGCTGGGCATTCATTCGAACGGTGGCTAGGTTGGCCGCACCTGTAACACTTCATACCGCCTGGTTTACTGTATGGATTTGGCGCTCCTCGTGAGGTTTCTTTTGTACCCATTGCTGCTGCAGTTGATCGTGTCCCGCCAAAATTGTTATTTGGCCCCAAAACCCTTTGATCTGCAGTATTTTTAGCCTGACCCTGTCCATCACTTGGTGAAAATCTACTCATGTTCGCGGCATTGTTGGATGACTCACCCATGTCCTTCTTGTAATGAGAAAAACGATTGGGTGGTTTTTCCATTAACTCCGCTTTCAAGGCCATGTTGTGCGCCTCATCTACTGTCCACACGACTTGCAACCCAATTTTATCTCGAATGGTCGACTTTAAACCCCCCAAATACCTCGAAACCTGCTGTCCTTCTGTCTCATTGAGGTTGTTACGAACTGAAAGTCTGGACCACTCCTCAGTATAATCCGCAACGGTTTTGTTACCCTGAACACAATTCTGATAACTCTGAAAAATAAATTGTTCATAGTCAGGAGGTAAAAACCTGCTCATCATAAGTTGTTTCATTCGCCTCCAGGATCGTATAGGAACTTTGCCTTGTCGCCGTCTATCCATCTGTAATTTCTCCCACCAAACAGCAGCCCCGCTTCTCAACTTGTACGCTACCAATTTGACTTGACGTTCTTCTGTTACCTCAGCAAACTCGAAGAATCTCTCAACCTCTGAAATCCAGTCCAAGAACTCTTCAATCTGCAACTTTCCATGGAACAATGGTATGTCTGCACGGATCCGATAACCAGGTTGATTTTGGTTCAATCGATGATCTCCTTGGTAACCCACGAAATCCTCTTCAGAATCGTTATCGCTCCATTCTTCGAACTGCTCGTGTCTCGCAGCCCTAGGTGGTCGTCTACCTACAGGGCGGCCAAGGGCAACTCCCTCGACTCCTTCTCTGTTGGCAGGGGCAGGGGCAGGGGCGTTGGGATTAGGCTGCTGGGCCATCAGTTGCTGCATCGTGGTCTCCAGCCTCGCCATCGATTGTCGTTGTTCGTCAATCGCTGCCCATAAATCGGCATCCCTTCGACCAGCGTCGTCAGGGTTAACTCTTCCGGCTTCGTTGTTGGCCATCGCACAAGGCAAATCCCTCTGCTCTGATACCAGTTGACGCAGAACGGAAGTTCTAGGATCACAAGCGTAACCCTAACAGAACATAAACTGGAATCCACCAGAAAAAAGAAACTGAAACCAAATTGTAAAATTTATTGAATACCTCGAAACTGATAACAAAAGCCTTAAATAGGCTTTGAAAACCCTAAAACAGAAAAGACTAAAATATCCTCATCTAAATAAAATAAAAACGGAAAACAAATAAAAACATAAAAACTTCGGATGCCCGATAACCTATCTTAAACAGCTCCTTTGAGGGAGTAAATGACGTCAACCGGGCAAGCCCAGGTTGTACCGCTATGGAGCTTCGAAAACCATTTCCGAAAACATATTATAATAGGAAATCTGTCAACCGAGCTAAAAGTTATGCCCGTTTCATTGAAACACCTCTTTTGGACAATTTTCTATCCATCTCTTCTTCAAAGTCCAAAGCCAATTGTCCTACATCAGTATAAACTTCTTATGAATTTAAAGTCATAACAATTCCGAGAGACAATACAGGAGAGCATTGAATCGACGGGGACAATAATACAATAGAATTGAAGCTTTAAATGTTTGATATTGAAAGCACACCTAACAAAACACATCTCCTTCTCTCCATGCATTGTACAAACCCATTATAATCATTGTACGGTTGGACGTGGACCTCAATAATCACAATTGAAGAAAAAAACAAAGAGGGATTTGGTTGTTGAGGTGAGATAGCAAGGTATCTTAGCTGCTAATCATTCCAGCTCTTCTAGTTCAAAGCTTTGAAAACAATTATTTTGCCCACATATTTTTTTTTGGGAGAATGAATAAACAAAGAAAGAAAGATTTGGTTGCTGTAATAGATTCTATATATTTAACGCGGGCCAAAAACTTAAATAGCACTTTTTTGGGTTTGTGTAAATAACACCACATTAATAAGTGTTGTTTTAATAGCACTAAAGATGGGATTTGGATAAAAATACCCTCTCTTCTATTCTTTTTTCTTATCAGTCCTTTTCTTTTTTCTTTTTCTTGTTATATTTTTATTTAGAAACCTCCATTGATGGAGCTCAGATCAATGGAGTTGTCGCTGCCGACCGGTGAGTTGACTGTCAAAACCACCGGAAAAACGTTCGTCCAGTGCCAATCGTTGTAACCGAAGTGTTTGTTTTCAATTTCGAGCTGTGTGGAGAGAGAAACGAAGACAAACCCGACCATGGTCGAACCTTCATCGTCAGATCTGTGACGATCCATCGTGAATCTGACGAAACCGATGGCGCCAACGAACTCGGCGTCTTCCGATCTTCCAGATCCGACTATCTCCGGAGTCAACGGGCGTTGTTGTCTGCTAGTCACTGTCACCATTGATGGAGGTCGAACAGACCTCCATCATGATGAAGAAGAAGACGCATGAATAAGTCTCGAAAAAGCATGAATTAAATCTCGAAAAATCATGAATAAGTCTCGAAACGCATGGATAAGTTTCGAAACACATGAATAAGTCTAGGGTATTCATAAATAAGTCTCGAAATTGAACAAATAAGTATTCATAAATTAAGTCTCGAATAACCGGAGTCAATCGGCGCCATTGTCGAATCGTCAATTTCACCACTAATGGAGTTCTGTTACCATCACGAGGAAGAAGAAATACCAATTTTTTTTTTTGTATTTCGCCCCAGTAAGTCTCGAATTTTCAAAATAAGTCTCGAATTTATCCCAATAAGTCTCGAAAACGCATAAGTCTTGAAAATTTGTGAGTAAGTCTTGGGTATTCATGAATTAAGTCTCGAGTAAGTCTAATAAGTCTCGGGTATTCATAAATAAGTCTCGAAATGGAACAAATAAGTCTCGAAATTTAAAAAAAAAATCTCAACTTCGGCTACTGTTCATCTTCTCTTATTTGACAAACTCAAACACAAACCCACCAATTCAAGATTCAAACAAACCCCCATTTAGATTCAACAAACTCACCATTCACATCAAATTGACAACAAATTCACAATAAAAACTAAATTGAAAACTCAAAAGCAATCAAAACGAAATTATATCTCAAAATTAACAAAATCTCATTTGAAAACTTAAGAAGATATGGTTTACTGGTTTAGTAATTAGTACAATCATTAAGTGAGAACAAAATAAAAGTAAGAGAGCTTGAGAGAGATGTGTTCGACTGAAATGAGAGAAAGAAATTCGTTGAAATGGGAAGAAGAAAGGGAGAGAGAAAGACATAAAATAAAAAAGTTAAAAAAATATATAATAAGTGGGGGTATTTTGGTCTCACCACTTATTTTGGTGCCATTAAAACAAGAATTATTAATCTAGTGATAGTTCTAAAAATTGAGATGGATTTAGTGCCATTTAGGCCCATTTCCTCTATCTAACGTTTTCTTTATAATGCATATATAGAACAATAATTTTCTTTCCCATAATATGTACCATTGCAGAGGATTGGAACCTTGATGACCAGCTCTTGGAGAGAGAGAGAGAGAGAGATAGAGAGAGTTGAAGGATAAGTTAACATCAAATATTAAAAAATTTATACTATTGGATAGGTAGGCCGTGTGTCAAACAACTTGTATTTCATAGTTGGCTCTCCATAATTGAACCACCAAATTTGGAGGTCGGCAATAAGTTTTAACACAGTACATTACCATTTCCTCGCCTTCTTCACCACATTTTAACACATTACCATTTTCTTGTCTTCTTTACCACGATTAGGCTTTTAACGTTTGATGTGCATGATTGAATTGAATTGAATTATGTTGGGACTGCATAATGATACTCGATTCTTCGACCTATGTATTTCATATATTGAAGTGTTTATTCGGTTTGGTTCAGTTTGATTCTAGAAACTAAAGATAACATGGGTAAATTTGGGGTGATTTCGATTCCATTCAAAAAATTTGCATTCGTATTTGGGTAAGTAAGATGCTTCCAATTCTGACCCACAAGTTAGGTTAGGTAAAATCATAAATTAATAGCTAAATGAAAATATTAATAATAACAAAGTGTCTTAAAGATTCTCAGAGCATGATAGATTTGTGTGAACTCTGCTTTGTACGCGTTTCTCATCAATGATGAGTTACAGTCCTAATTCAAACAGTACACATAATGTTTACAACAAAAGGAAATTGAGACAACAAAAGTAACGGTGAACACAGTATCTAGTTGCATAGAAGTTGAGGAACGATTTGCATGGTTGGTCTGGACTAGCTGTGGATTCACATCTAAGCATAAAAGGGCAACCTCCTTGACGGATTTCAGTTTGTTCTCAATTTCAAGCGAAGGAGGTGGAATTCTTCCATCTAACACTTCATTGAGTCCTATGTTCGTATAGACGAAGTTGAAATCGAAAAAAGAAAATCTTTTGGATGATATCCTTTGATCACTTCTAATGCTAACACTCCAAAGCTGTAAACGTCGCATTTTACGGTTACCTTCATTGTGTAAGCAAGCTCTGCAAAAATATGTGATCATGTGACATAGTCAATTAATTATAAAGGAGTAACTTGTAAGGCTACAATAATGAATGAATTATATACCTGGTGCAATATCACCATAAGTGCCTGCAAGTTACTTATATACTTGGATGAGTCTACTTTAAGAACCTTAGCAATGCCGAAGTCTGAAACATAGGCTTCATAATCCAAATCCAACAGTACATTCTTGCTTGATATGTTCCGATGAACAATTGGCGGATAGCAATCAAGGTGAATGATGCAGGAGATATTCTTGAAGATATTCTTGAAGATTTTAGATTTCAAAAATATTTCTATAGTTAATAGATGTTATTTTATTTCCATTTATTATGTATCTAATTAGGTAGTCAATTATTTTATGATTTGATTTTATTAAATCAAATCTTATTTCCTTATTAAATGAGTTTTTTTTAATGTTTTAGGATTTTAGTATTTTTAATTTCCATTGTTATCTCAATTATCCCTTTTATAGGGAAATTGATAATTTTATTGCTTTACTAGTTATTTTAGGTTTTTCTAGGATTTTTTTTTGTATGGGGAAATATGGAAGGTGAAGAGATAGTAGTTAGGAAAGTAATTGGTTATGATATGTGGATCGATGAGCCTAGCACAATGGTAGACTCGAAGGCTCTGATACCAACTGATGCAGCGGGAAATTCTACGCAAAACAACAATTGATAGATAGAACGGATAACCGATTCGTTTCCGGTATTCGTGCGTGAATCAACGGATCCAAATCGGTTATCCGTTCTATCTATCAATTGTTGTTTTGCGTAGAATTTCCCGCTGCATCAGTTAGTATCAGAGCCTTCGAGTCTACCGTTGTGCTAGGCTCATCGATCCACATATCATAACCAGTTACTTTCCTAACTACTATCTCTTCACCTTCCACATTTCCATATACAAAAAAAAAACCATGAAACCCCGAACACAATTAGCCTCCTGTCATCCAGTGTTTTTCGACGATACATATGTATCAGCGGAGGTTTTTATCGATTTTGATAAACCACCGATATATGATGAAGATGTGTTCGAGAAAGTACTATATGAGAACAATTCATATTTTGTGGATTGTTTTTACGAGTCACACGGTCCTCATCATAAAAATACTTCAGTTTATCTTTTGTTGCAGTATTTGATGATTCATGAATTTGCTTCCATCTATTGGAGCGGTTGGATGGAGATCTTGACAGGAATCGAAATATTTAAAGTTCATCGTATGTGATCTCGACTATTATCACTCAAAATTCTTGTGCAAGCTTGTGGGATGAAGGCAGTCAAAATTCGAGGCTGAATTTTCTCCAACACGGAGAGAATGATGCAGGAGATATTGTTGAAGATATTCTTGAAGATTTTAGATTTCAAAAATATTTCTATAGTTAATAGATGTTATTTTATTTCCATTTATTATGTATCTAATTAGGTAGTCAATTATTTTATGATTTGATTTTATTAAATCAAATCTTAGTTCCTTATTAAATGAGCTTTTAATGTTTTAGGATTCTAGTATTTTTAATTTCCATTGTTATCTCAATTATCCCTTTTATAGAGAAATTGATAATTTTATTGCTTTACTAGTTATTTTAGGTTTTTTAGGATTTTATTTTCCTATTTAAAGACAATGTACCCTAACAGGGATTTCAGTTTTTGATGATTAATAAAAGTTTGAGAGAGAACATCTCTTTTTTATCCATTTTCGGTACCTTTATGAGGGTCAACGAATTTGAAGCCTATTATTCTAGTATCCATGCACAGATCAACAAATTAATAGTAGGGTTCGTTTCCGGTATTCGTGCGCGAAGCAACGGATTTAAATCAGTTACACTTTCTTTCATTGATTGTTGTTTGCGTTGAATTTTCCGCTGTATCAGTGCATGCATGACAAGGCATCAGCCACACCTGTTATTACATTCACTCTCCTGCTCTAGTTCAGTTCACCTCTTATAGCAATATTTTTTCAATATAATATTTTTCTTCTTTTTTTATCTCATCACTATTGTTGTGTCCACAACAATCTAAAATAGTACGATCCTATGGATTTTCACAATCATTGACCATAAACGGAATTGTAGAAGTGCATGAAAATACGTGATTGAGTGTATTTTAAAAGGCCCGTAATGCTTGTTTGTTTCAAGCAGCAAACTACTTTTAAACAACCATCCATGTTGACAGATTTCACAACGGTGAAACTTGGTTGGAATCAATTCAATTAAACAAAGTTTTCGTATTTACTAATCCAAAGAAAAGAATAAGCATTTTTTTTACAAAGAATGATGCATGTGTCGATCACTCTAACATGCATAAATCTTAGAAGTCAAAAAGCAATGTCAGATTGAATATTCTAAGATTTTGCAAATGTAATGCTTATTTATGCTATAATATCACACAACTCGACAATCTTTCAAGACTCGACCAACCCCGTTCTTGTAGTCATATCATGTCATCTATAATAATAGTCGTTCATATGTGAATGGATTTCTATAATACTGTTTGTATATGAATACATGTGTTGTAGGGGCGTTATTATTAGTATAAAATTCTCATGAATTTAAAGTCATAACAATTCCGAGAGACAATACAAAGAGAGCATTGAATCGATGGGGACAGTAACAATCGAATTGAAGCTTTAAATGTTTGATATTGAAAGCACACCTAACAAAACACATCTCCTTCTCTCCGTGCATTGTACAAACCCATTATAATCATTGTACAGTTGAACGTGGACCTCAATAATCACAATTGAAGAAAAAAACAAAGAGGGATTTGGTTGTTAAGGTGAGATAACAAGGTATCTTAGTTGCTAATCTTTCCAGCTCTTCTAGTTCAAAGCTTTGAAAACAATTATTTTGCCCACATATTTTTTTTGGGAGAATGAATAAACAAAGACCGAAAGATTTGGTTGCTGTGATAGATTCTATATATCTATGGTTTTCTTTATAATGCATATATAGAACAATAATTTTCTTTCCCATAATATGTACCATTGCGGAGGATTGGAACCTTGATGACCAGTTCTTGGAGAGAGAGATAGGGAGAGTTGAAGGATAAGTTGACATCAAATATTAAAAAATTTATACTATTGGATAGGTAGGCCGTGTGTCAAACAACTTGTATTTGATTGTTGGCTCCATAATTGAACCACCAAATTTGGTCGGCAATAAATGTTAACACAGTACATTACCATTTCCTCATCTTCTTCACCACATTTTAACACATTACCATTTTCTCGTCTTCTTTACCACGATTAGGCTTTTAACGTTTGATGTGCATGATTGAATTGAATTGAATTATGTTGGGACTCTATAATGATACTTGATTCTTCGGCCAATGTATTTCATATATTGGAGTGTTTATTCGGTTTGGTTCAGTTCGATTCCGGAGACTAAAGAAATTTGGGTGATTTCGATTCCATTCAAAAAAATTGCATTTGTAGTTGGGTAAGATGCTTCCAATTTTGACCCGCAAGTTAGGTTAGGTAAAATCATAAATTAATAGCAAAATGAAAATATTAATAATAACAAAGCGTCTTAAAGATTCTCAGAGCATGATAGATTTGTGTGAACTCTGCTTTGTATGCGTTTCTCATTAATGATGAGTGACAGTCCAAATTCAAACAGTACACATAATGTTTACAACAAAAGGAAATTGAGACAAAAAAAGTAGATAATAGTGTAATGACCGTGAAACACTGGTAGACATGACACCGGTTTCGGTTTCGGTTTGGAACAGTCGGTTCCGGTTTCGGAGGAATTAGAACCGCAACCGGAACCTCTCTTAATTTCGGTTCCGGTTTCAGTTCCACGGTTCCTGTCCGGTTCCACTGATTCCACCGATTTGGAACCGGTTTTTTTATTTATTTTTATTTTTTAAAAACAACTCAAAATCCCAAATCCTTCATCAAACCCTACACCTGAAATACCCAATCAAACCTGCCTAAAATACCCAAAATCCCTACTTACCCACATCGCCATATGACCCAACCCTAAATTTCCAATATTTAATCAGTAATCACCTTCCTATTCACCCACATCGCCATATGACCCAACCTTAAATTTCCAATCCCTAATCAGTAATCACCTTCCAGTTCACACACACACACTTCCAATCCCTAATCAGTAATCACCTTCCAGTTCACACACACACCCTAAATTTCCAATCCCTAATCAGTAATCACCTTCCTATTCACCCACATCGCCATATGACCCAACCTTAAATTTCCAATCCCTAATCAGTAATCACCTTCCAGTTCACACACACACACTTCCAATCCCTAATCAGTAATCACCTTCCAGTTCACACACACACCGCCATATGACTCAACCTTAAATTTCCAATCCCTAATCAGTAATCACCTTCCAGTTCACACACACACACACACACACACACACACACACACACACACACACACACACACACACACACACACACACACACACACACACACACACACACACACACAACCGGTCAAAACTCAAAACTCAAACACACACACAACCACAAACACACACACAACCACAAACCCAAAACCGGTCAAAACTCAAAACTCAAACACACACACAACCACAAACACACACACAACCACAAACCCAAAATCCACCTCAACCTACACTCAATCACACATTCACATGCATCCAACAATTTATATTTGAAACACACACACACAACCGGTCAAAACTCAAAACTCAAACACACACACAACCACAAACCCAAAATCCACCTCAACCTACACTCAATCACACATTCACATGCATCCAACAATTTATATTTGAACTTGCAAACCTTGAAAGGCATCACACACACAACCGGTCAAAACTCAAAACTCAAACACACACACCACCACAAACCCAAAATCCACCTCAACCTACACTCAATCACACATTCACATGCATCCAACAATTTATATTTGAACTTGCAAACCTTGAAAGGCATCAGAGGGAAGAGATCGAAGAGAGAGAGAGAGAGAGAGAGAGAGAGAGAGAGAGAAAGAAGATATCAGAGATCGAACTTCGAAGACGATGAAGAGGAGGTCGGCGTACCGGCGAAGGGATCGGCCGTCGGTGATGGGAAGAAGAAGAAAGAGAGAGAGAGAAAGCTGATATGAGAAACTGGGAAATAAGAAAAAAAATGAGGTTGTGGCCTGTGGGTGGGAGAGAGAAAGAAAAAGTGGGCGTGGCCCACGTGGGTTTAAAATATATATATATATATATATATGTTGGAACCGCCGGTTCGAACCGGAACTGGAACCGTCAGTTCCAGTCCGGTTCTTTAAAATTTAGAACCGGAACCAGTTTTTTTGGTTCCGATTCCTGTTTTTTTCAGACGGTTCCGGTTCGGTTCGCCGGTTCGAACCGAACCGGCTTCATGTCTAAACACATGATCTAGTTGCATAGAAGTTGATACACGATTTTCATGGTTTGTCTGGACTGTGGATTCACATATAAGCATAAAAGGGACACCTATATGACGGATTTCAGTTTGTTCTCAACTTCAAGCAAATGTGGTGGAATTCGTCCATCTAACACTTCATTGAGTCCTGAGTCCTATGTTCGTATTGCTTGTAGATGAAGTTGAAATTGAAAAAAGAAAATATTCTTGATGATTTCCTTTGATCACTTCCAATGCTAACACTCAAAAGCTGTAAACGTCGCATTTTACAGTTACCTTCATTGTGTAAGCAAGCTCTACAAAAATATGTGATGCATACCGGAACGGAACTCACACGCGTTCAACAAACAAGGGTTTCTAATTTTCTGTAATCCCCCAGTATTGCAGAAAATAAGAGATAGGTTGAGTTTAAACTACTCAATAAGTTTTTATTTTATCAAATTCAGCCAACGTCAAACGATTACAACCAAATAAATAGAAAAGCTAAACCCTAAAACTCCTAAAAC
This sequence comes from Dipteronia sinensis, assembly GCA_033220585.1. NCBI lineage: Eukaryota > Viridiplantae > Streptophyta > Magnoliopsida > Sapindales > Sapindaceae > Dipteronia > Dipteronia sinensis. The sequence continues at coordinate 83,573,152 of CM065636.1, read as the reverse complement.
ATCTCCACTAACTCGGGAAACAATCCGGGATTAAAAGCCAAAATAAAATCTAATCAAAAAAAGAAAGAAAATCCCTAATTGCTACACACGTAACTTTAAGTGGCCGCAGAACAATCTAAACGACCTTTTTTGGACCTCTTCTAGGTCTGGTCACGAGAAACAAAGTTATGGTGATGACTGTAGAGAACTTCTTGAGCTTTCCGAAAACATATTATAATAGCAATTCTGAGTCCGTATGCGAAAGTTGTGACCTCGCAAAGTCTAGACCCGTTTTGGGTCCTCTAAGCGACCTAAATACGAGTTTGCAACCCGATCCGTATCATCCTCCCCAGGCTAAGAAGAACTCGACCACGAATTTGGCAGGTCTTCATCCTCGGACGATGTATCCCCTTGGAAAGGAAGCATGTGCTTTACATTAAACACATCCGCAGTGCGAATATGGCTAGGCAACTTGAGGCGATAAGCATTGGAATTAATTTTCTCCACAATCTCCACAGGACCAATCTTACGTGCGGAAAATTCATTGTATTCACTTATCGGGAAACAATCCTTAGTAAGGACAGCCCAAACAAAGTCACCCATCTCAAAATCAACAAGCCACCGCTTCCGATCCGCATCCCGTTTGAATTTGGCGGTAGAGTCTAGTATGTTCTGCCGAGTACGGTTATGGATGTCCTGCAGCTGGGTGACAAAGTCCTCTACCTTGCAATGAACCTTGGTGTTGCTCGGAAGAGTAGCTAGGCCAAGCGGACAACGCGGAAGAAACCCGTACACAATCTTAAACGGACTGAACTTGGTGCTGCGGTTAACCTCATGATTATGAGCAAATTTCGCCTGGCCAAGCTTCTTATCCTAAGATTTTAACTGATCACCCACCAAACTTCGTAGGAGATTACCCAAAGACCTCTTCACTACCTTCGTTTGTCCATCTGACTGAGGATGGTAAGCACTGCTAAAGTTCAGGTGAGTAATCACCATCTTCTAGAGACTTCGCCAAAAATGGCTCAGAAAACGAGTGTCTCTATCAGACACAATTGACTCCGGCAGCCCATGCAGCCGATAGATTTCTCGAAAGAACAGTTCAGCCACATTAACAACATCCATTGTTTTCTTGCACGAAATGAAATGGACCATTTTAGAAAACTTATCCACTACCACGAAAATGGAGTCAAATCCCCGATGTGTCCGCGGGAGTCCTAGAACAAAATCCATGCTGATGTCAGACCATGTTCGTGTTGGAACAGGAAGTGGCATGTATAAACTAGCATTTGTGGCTTTCTCTTTAGACACTTGACAGACCCGACACCGCTCAACAAACCGACAAACCTCCTTACGTATTGACGGCTAGAAGTAGGATGTTGCCACCAGGAAATAAGTCCGGTCTCTTCCCACATGTCCCTCTCCGTGCAGCTCTTGTATAATCTTAGCTCGGAGACGACACTCGGGTATGCACAACAAGGTGCCTTTAAAAAGAAGTTCATCTTGAAGAACAAAATCAACTTGTTTGTTGTCCTAAATTCTCTCCAACACAACACCAAAAAAAGGATTAGAGGAATACAAATTCTGAAAAGATTAGAAGCCCAATACATTGACGCACATGTCAACCATCAAATTTTTTCGACTGTTGAGGGCGTCGGCCACTCGGTTCAGTGTACTAGCCTTGTGCTTGATAACGAACATGAACTGTTGTAGGTACGCAGCCCACGATGCATGCCGAGATGAAACCTTGTCTTGGCTCCCCAAATGTTTGAGAGCATCATTATCAATGTACAAAACGAATTCCTGTAGAAACAGATAATGCTGCCAATGCCTCACTGCTTGAACTACTGCATAAAATTCCACGTCATAGGTGCTGTACCTTAATTTTGCCCCCGAAAGCTTCTCACTGAAAATGGCTACATGTTCAAAGTGAAATGTTCAAAGTCGAACAACCAAAGTCTAAAAAGCAAAAGGTTTCTCCTAACGATAACACATACCTATGGCATCTTAGACTGGGTCATATAAACCTAAATATGATTGAAAGACTGGTAAAGGAAGGTCCTTTACGAGAGCTAAAAGTTGGCACTCTTCCAGTTTGTGAATCTTGTTTGGAAGGTAAAATGACCAAACAACCATTTTCGGCAAAAGGTCAAAGAGCCAAAGAACCTCTTGAGTTGATACATTCTGATGTGTGCGGTCCCATTAATGTACAAGCAAGAGGATGTTATGAATATTTCATCACTTTCATTGACGATTATTCTAGGCATGGTTATATTTATTTAATGCAAAGGAAATCTGAAACTTTTGGAAAGTTTAAGGAATTCCAAGTCGAGGCTGAAAATCAATTAAATAGATCAATTAAAACTCTTCGATCAGATCGAGGAGGCGAATACCTTGATACTGAATTCTTGGATCATTTAATCAAACATGAGATTTTATCCCAAATTGCTGCACCTGGGACACCGAAACAAAACGGTGTTGTAGAAAGGAGAAATAGTACATTGCTTGATATGGTGAGATCCATGTTGAGTTACTCATCATTACCCATGTTGTTCTGGGGATATGCACTACAAACTTCAGTATACATACTTAATTTAGTTCCATCTAAGTCTATACCTAAGATACTCTTAGAGTTGTGGAATGATAGTGATGCGGATCGGGTTGCAAACTCGTATTTGGGTTGTTTAGAGAATCACCGGAACTCAAGGATAAATATGTAATTGAGAGGTCAACGGATTTGAACCTAGCTCAAATTACGAACTATTAATGGAGGATTGATCTATATGTAATGATTATATCAGTGGACTATTCGATTCATATTCGAGTAATTAATTCTATAATGACAAGAGTGCAGTTCCAGCTTTTTAGTGGAATAATTCTGGAATTAATAAATCAGATAATTGATTAAAGAGTTTAGTTAATTATTATAGATTTATTGGAGCTTGAAATTATCGGTCCATGTGTCCCCGTGCCATCTCCATAACACTGTATTGAACATTAAGGTATAAAGAGGCTGTAAGTTTCTCATATTTTGATTGGCTTATTTTGTTGACAAACCACATTGGGGATTAATTTTTGTAAGGGTATATTAGGCTTCATTGGGTGTGATCAAGCTTTAAGGACTTCATCTCTCTCAAGAGCACTTCAAAGGTATATCACTTGCTTAATTCTCTTTGAAGAGGTTTTAGTTGCACACACTCACATTCTATGCATTTGTATTGACATGCATGAATGGTTGCACACACACACACACACACACACACACACACACACTTCTTGCATTTTGGAGTTGATGGGCCGTACAGTAGGTTAGGCGACATGCAAGGCCACTTGTGCATGTCGCCTGACAAGTCGCCTTAGACTTAGTTTTTTTCCCACAGTGTGTTAGGCGACATGCAAGGCCACTTGAGCATGTCGCCTCCAATGTCGTCTTAGTCATGTATTTTTTTTCTCCAGTGTGTAAGGCGACTTGGGGATGTCGCCTTACATGTCGTCTCTGACATCTTGTTTTTTCCACAGTATGTAAGGCGACTTCATAGGCGACTTGGGGATGTCGCCTCACATGTCGCCTAAGGCAACATGTTTTCTCACAGTGTGTTAGGCGACTTCTAAGGCGACTTGCTCATGTCGCCTTGCATGTCGCCTTTTTCACCTGAACTGGGCATTTCGGGTATTTCATACCAGCTCGTTTTTTGGTCTCTATAAATACATCTTCTTCTCCACCATTTAGATCTAGAGCTCTGAAAATATATCCCTAAGTGAGAGAAAGTAAATCCAAGAGAGAGAGAGAGCTCCAAGAAATCCTTTTTACTCAACCAAACTCATACCCATGTGCATCTAAGCTTCATTCTTGCATTTATTCTTCATGGGTCTTCATGCTTTTCTTGACTAGGTAATCAAACAAGTCTTAGAACTTCCTTTTCATCTTTATGTTCTTGTTTACCTAGGGTTAGCAATTATTTGTTAATTAATTGCATGTTTATTTGGTTTAGCATGATTTGAGTATGTTTGTGATTATGTTTGTGATTATGTTTGTTGGTTGAGGTTGTATGTTCATTGATAGCTAGCATTTATGACGTTTTTACCCTTCTAGCTAAATCTTCATGCATTTGCATTTAGATATTGATATCTAGGATTTGCACTCATTGACATCTTTAAATCCTTAGATAAACATTTAGTGTTGCCTAGCATTAATTGCATGTTAGAATATTTTTACATATTCACATAAGTTGTTTAACCTCTTCATTGATTGTTAAGCTTTGTGACCAAGTGGATTAGTGCACTTGCTTATGGTCTAGAATCACTATTAAAGGCCCGTTGGGTAGAGTGAAAGAGTTAGTGGCCAAGTAGGTGTGACTTGAGGTCAACCTAGGTTGTAAACTTTCATTCAAGTAGTGGATTTGAGGATCGAATGTGGCTAGAAGGATAGCCCGTGAGTTTTGCCAAGTTGGAGGGTTTCTCACGTAAATCAATCATTGTGTTTTTATTGTTTTCCGCATATTTATATTGGATTGATTGATTGCTAATATGGGGTAGGACTATTAAAATTGATTAAGTCGAAAAGTTGGTAATAAATCAACTAAAACCTATTCACCCCCTCTTTAGGTTGTATTAGACACACTTTGTGTATTTTCAGAGGCTTAATGATTAATTTGACATTAATCACCTATACATAAAGTAGTTTATGCATTGTTTAATTAATTGTGAATTAATTAAATATTAACCGTTTTATTTAATTAGTTATGAATTAGTTAAATGTTATTTAAATAATATGATTATTTAAATATTTAATTGGATGACACGGTGTGGTGTGACATACTGTAATTTTTGAAAACTACACGGTGACAGTCATTGTGCAATTTCAAAAATAACAGTTTAAAATTATCTGTTAAATTATTTAGGTATTTGAATAATTAGATTATTTTAAATAAATAATTATTTAATAATTGGATTATTATTTATTTAAATTTTGAATTTAAATTAAGCAGATAAAGATGAAAAATACAAATGATATTTTCCCTTTGTTAGTTGAATTGATATTTATCTGTTATAATAATGATTAAATAATTGTTATTTAATTATTTTTATTAGGATAATTGAAATTGCTTTTTAAACATTCAAATAAATTGTTTATTTTAATGTTTAATTAATATTATAATTCAATAAGGTTTCAATGACTATGTGATACAATTTGACTATGAGACAAATAGCTCTCATTCTCTCGTATAGCAAGAAAGAGTTAAAAGATAAAAGTGTTTTTTGTTTTTTTGACTCTTCATCTATCACTTCACGTGTACACTACTTAAATAAATCAAGAAGTCTTCTTGGGTGGTTTTTTTTTTACAAGAAGACGAAATTTTTTTTTTATTCACAAAACAGTACATACAAAAAGAAACGAGAGACAGAGAAAATAAAAGAGAAATTTATTTTCAAAGTTCAAAGCCTCTAGGGAAATATTGTGAGAGTGTCTCTGACTAATTTGTATGGTTGTCTTATATGATGAGTACATAATTAGAATAGAAAATTCGAGAGTCATAATTATTCTGTTTAAATACCGAGACGCACACCCCTTCGTTCTTTGGTGTTAAAGATTCGGTGTGGAAGAACTTAGTTCGAGGGAATCAAGATGATTCTACGGTGGAAGAATTTGGTTCGAGAGAATCACGAAGATTTTACAAGGGTAACGATTTCTTCCTTACTATTTATAATTAAAATATTAGAATCTATATAATTACAACGATCCGACTAAAACGGTTTTGTTTTTTATAGAAAATTTTTAAAACCGGGCCCACCGCATTTCCGCTGTGGTGTGCCAGTTTTGTAATCATATCATGTCATCTATAATAATAGTCGTTCATATGTGAATGGATTTCTATGATACTGTTTGTATATGAATACATGTGTTGTAGGGGCGTTATTATTAGTATAAACTTCTCATGAATTTAAAGTCATAACAATTCCGTGAGACAATACAAAGAGAGCAATGAATCGATGGGGACAATAATACAATAGAATTGAATCTTTAAATGTTTGATATTGAAAGCACACCTAACAAAACACATCTCCTTAATTCTCTCCATGCATTGTACAAACCCATTATAATCATTGTACGGTTGGACGTGGACCTCAATAATCACAATTGAAGAAAAAAAAGAGAGGGGTATGGTTGTTAAGGTGAGATAACAAGGTATCTTAGTTGCTAATCATTCCAACTCTTCTAGTTCAAAGCTTTGAAAACAATTATTTTGCCCACAAATTTTTTTTTTGGGAGAATGAATAAACAAAGAAAGAAAGATTTGGCTGTTGTGATAGATTCTATATATCTAAGGTTTTCTTTATAATGCATATATAGAACAATAATTTTCTTTCCCATAATTTGTACCATTGGAGAGGATTGGAACCTTGATGACCAGCTCTTGGAGAGAGAGAGATAGAGAGAGTTGAAGGATAAGTTAAAATCAAATATTAAATCCTTCAGTCCGAGAGCTTCGAACTCCTTCGCGGACAATTTGGCCAAGTTATGTTCCAGTTAGGCTGAGATTTTATTCAGTGGGGAGATTTATGATTTGTGTTGCTCTAGGCGTGCCCTGTTTTGCTGTGTTTGGCTTTTGTTCTGTGCTGTTTCGTGTGCCCTGTTTTGCTGTGTTTCACTCACGTACCAAACATATTGAAATAGATGTTCATTTCAACCGTGAAAAGGTTGTTTTAGGGGTTATTGAGCCCAAATATGTTCCTTCCGAATTTCAGATTGGTGATGTACTTACAGAGGGTCTCTCAACTAACAGATTTCGATTTTTACGTTCCAAACTGAATCTTGTTCAATCACCTCATTTCAGTTTGAGGGGGAATGTGAAGGTAAGTGGTAAGAATCATGACCAGCCTGCTCAAGCTAATGTTGATAATCACAAAGGTTCAATTGGAGATTCAATTCCATCATTAATTAATTCAACACAATCTGGGAACACTGACTACCAGTCTCAGAGTCTTAATCATCAAGAAGCGTTAGATATTAATCATGATTACAAGCTCAGGTTGCTGAGAAGTAACGTCAGTTTAGGTAGTTAGACTCATTGGAGAGTTTGTTAGCCTTTGAGGCTAACAATGCTGTCAAATAGTGACTTGGCAGGTTAGTTAGAAATCTGTTTTATTATTCTCTTGATGATCAGAAAAGTTGTTATAACTTTATTGATGAGAGTATATAATCTCTCTTTGTATCAAATAGAAAAGAATCAGAAAAAGAAATAAAAATTTTGTCCGCCATTAATGACTACATAAGCTTGCTCTGTTTTTCATTCTTCTTCCTTTCTTCATATTTTTTCTTTCTCAGTGATTATCAGAAACAGAAATGGCCTTTAATAGAGCTAGCTACATATGCCAAGGAGACAAAGGAACAATGTTTCGCTCAAGCACCCAAGACAGCTGCCCCATTGCTCCTGCGGCATTCTTGTAGCATATCCATGTAGAATTGGCATTTGCTTATGTCACTTCCATAGTTGTTCAGGCACTGCAAAGACAAGAGAGAATCATCAAGAAGGGAATAAATAAAAACCCAAATGTGCTTCCCGTGTTTTCAGTTAAGCTCTCATGGCAAAAGTTGGGTGGGTTTGACTTCTTCTAACAGATGGATATAGGTGGGAACAAGAAAGACAAATACAAGCAACCACAGCACCAGGAACTAATCGAGGCTTAAATAATATGAAAAGTAGGAGGATATTCAAATATAGTGATGCTTAACTATAACGTAAACCAAAGCAAACAACCAATTAGTAAAGATGTAAAAATCATATATCTTGCAGGGCGTTGAATTGACCCCCACAAGCATTAGCACCTCAGAGACTGCTAGCGTTTTGTGCTGGTGCTGGTGCTGCCGAAGGGGATGATGAAGTGACAGACTGACAGTCTCATGATGGATGACAGCACTGATTGCACCAAAGGCTAGCCTGTTCATCCAAAATAAAAATAAAACTACACTTAGCAACAAGAACCAAATAAATAAACTCATCCATTATGAAAAGGAGAGACCAGAACTCACAATCCGCAACAACAGCGCCAACACCACCCATCATACTTCCATTTGCATCTTGTGCAACTGCTAGAGGAGAATCACGAGAAACTAAAGAGCAACAGCAACCATCCCATTTAAACGTCAACGTTTAGTTGAAACAGAAGTAAACAACATTCAAAGAAGCATGGAACAATGCTATATATTATTTGTTTTGGCAATATCACTTGCAAATTATCCGAAACAGATAAGTGCACAGAACCAAACAATGTCATCAGTGACAATAACAAACACTCGACATAGACAAAAGTTACCTCTACCTCATATTACTACACAATGCACCTACACCCCATACAACAAATCATGATTCCACCCAACAATACCAATTACACATTCCTCTATCTTAATAAAACAAATTTCACACAATTTAAAAACCAATGTAAATAAATATAAAGATTACTAGCCCTGATCAATAATTTTATTTTTCAAAGTAGAACTCATTGATCAAACACACACATACAAGTGTCACACAATAAAAAACTGTACCTGGTTGAGGAGGATTGCAGACTGGAGCATGAGCAGCAGAGCGAGGGCAAGGAGAAAACCTTCCTGAAAAAAAAGGTCGCATAATATGAGTTGCAGCTTCATGTTGATCATAAGACAATCAAATATTAAAACAAATGAGAATTATCGCCATATTAGCCAATCACACAAAATTCTAATTGTTCATGAATAAACAACGTTTACAATAAAACTCGAAAAGGCAACATTAATGAATATCAATTGAAGGTCAATGTTATTTAATTTCCCAAAGCATCACCGAGAAAAAACCTGTGAAAGAGACAGAATCGACGCATAAACAATTTCACGCCAAATCCTAAGAGTTTCTCAGTCCCGAATTATTATACTAAATTGGTTCTTAGTAAATTACATCACGATACACAGATAAAAAGTTTTCTATCACATGTCAAGTAAAAAAAAAAAAAGATCATTCTATTTCCTTACAAATAACATCAAGCAAACAAAAAATCAACGAACAAAACAGAGACAGAGAAATTAGCAGGTTAATCATGTATTTTGTTGATCTTCAAAGATGGACATGAAAATGAGAACAAAAACTGACCTTGTTGGTTGAGATTTGACCGACAAAGGATCCAGGGTTGTGAAATGTAGAAGCGGTACGCAACAGAGACAGAGAAATTAGCAGGTTAATCATGTATTTTGTACGAGTTGTTGAATTTGTACCAGGTCTTGCTTGAGCTTCAAGTTTTGGCTTCTTAGTTCTTACTTGATCTTAGGGGTGGGCGCAGTTCAGTTCGGTTCGGTTTTGGCCAAAACCATATTGAACCGTTATATTTTCGGTTTTTGAAAACTTGAATCGGTTTGAACCCTATTGGACCACAGAACCGAATTGAACCGAACACCTTTATCTCGGTTCGGTTCGGTTCGGTTCAATTCGGTTTTGGGCCTATTGGGCTGAGGTTTTTTTATATATTTTTTCAATTTTTGTATCCTTTAACAGTCATATTTTTGTATTTAGACCTTTTGCCTTTGGACAATTGATTATGTGCTATTTTTTTAACAACCCCTTACATTCAAAACACATCTAAATAGACCACATTACTATTTAACTAATCAAATTTAGTCCAATTCAATCATAAGTATATGCTCAATAGTTACCATTCTACCAAATTCATTACATACATTACATAGAATGATAGAAGTCCAAAATAAAATAAGATCATACATAAATAATCCAACATACAATCCATAATAATATTTTTTTTCTTGTATTTATAGTTCGGTTCGTCGGTTCGGTTCGGTTTTGGAAGGTCCAAAACCAAAACCGAACCATATTCTATGCGGTTCATTCGGTTTGAACCGAATTGAACCGAACTCAACCTTAAAACCGAACCAAACACCATATTTCGGTTCGGTTTGGGTCGATTCGGTTCGGTTCAATGAACCGTGCCCACCCCTACTTGATCTATTGCCCCGTGTTTGGTTGCTGTTTTTCGAATATTCTTTTTACTTTTATTATTATTTTTTGTCTATTCGTAATGGGTAAAATTTCAAAAGAGTCCTTAACTTAATTGAAAATTCAAAAACAGTTACTCTCAAATTTTTTTCTTTTTAATATCAGGGTTATGAAACACGGGGACAATATCCTCGGCTCCCTAGTCCATTTTTTTTCTTAGTTTTTCATGCAAAATGCATTCCTCACATGCAAGATTACTATAAAAAAGGGGTGTCGACGGAACCCATTTGTTTTGGAACACGGAGACATGGGTATGGGATACGGTATGTGTATTTTGGGGCACAATATCGAGGTATGGAATATGTGGACAATATCCTTGGAAATACGAACTCAATGAAGTCTTTAAGGGTAATTTGGACTTGTATTGACTATTTTTGATTTTGTAAAATCAAGTTTGGTTATAATCAATCTTTTTAAATCTTTGTCTATTTTTTATCTTTATAAACCAATTTTTTTTATTTTCTTCGGTGGCCACAAAAGGAATTCAACATCATAGTCACACTTTCTCTCTCATCTCTTGAGACTTTACTCATTTATATTCTCTAGGCCAATCAAAATCAACTCAATTGGCATAATCAATTCCTTTTAAATTACGAATATCTCAAGAAATGACAATGAAAAAGATTGAAGCAATGTTTACTCTATTGGTGGTCTAAAAAGGTTACTATCCAATCGTTGATATTTGAGAATAAGAGTTAATGAACACCATCCTTAAATGTAGACCAAATAAATTGATAGATATTGAAGTCATACAATTTAAATCAAATTTTTAAAGCTATCTATAAAATATAGTTATTATGGATCTATGATTGTTATTTTATTGTTTACACGCTCTTCTAATTTATTTATTTTATGTAAATACTCAAAAGTGTTAATTTAAACAGTACATATATAATGTTTAAAACAAAAGGAAATTGAGACAACAAGACATTAATAGTGTAATGACCGTGAAAAACAGGATCTAGTTGCATAGAAGTTGAGACACGATTTGCATGGTTGATCTGGACTATGGATTCACATCTACTCATAAAAGGGCCACCTCTATGACAGATTTTAGTTTGTTCTCAACTTCAAGCGAAGGTGGTGGAATTCGTCCATCTAACACTTCATTGAGTCCTATGTTCGTATTGCCTGCATGCGAAGTTGAAATCGAGAAAAGAAAATCTTTTGGATGATTTCCTTTGATCACTTCCAATGCTAACACTCCAAAACTGTAAACGTCGCATTTTTCGGTTACCTTCATTGTGTAAGCAAGCTCTGAAAAAATATGTGATCACATGACATAGTCAATTAATTATAAAAGAGTAACTTGTAAAGCAACAATAATTAATGAATTATATACCTGGTGCAATATAACCATAAGTGCATGCAAGTTCAGTCAAATTGGATGAGTGATCATACCGATTTATATACCTATATGAGGTCCCCATTTCCTAGTTTTTGTTCTCGTTTTCGAGCATATTTTGGTATATAATGTGTTTGTGAGCGTTTTGTAGGTACATGTTTCCTACGGGAGGTATTTGAGCTTAATTGAAGAGTTTTGGTGTTATTTGGGCTGATTTGGATGCCGTGCAGTACAACTAACTTTCTGGGACCATATCTCCCTCCTTAGATGGAACTACATTTCCCATAACCTATTTTCAGAAATCCCCGGATGTCTACTTTCCAACGGTTTTTACAGATTGCAATTCCGGGTTTTCTAGAGGAAGATATGGCCATTTCCGTAACGGTGCGCGAAGCTGGAAATTCTGCTCCAGAGGGTTAGGCGACTTGAGAGGCGACTTCACCCATGTAGCCTCACATGTCGCCTGTAGCACTGTCAAACTTGTTTTCCAGCCCGTTTTTGAGGGGCAAACTTGTCTTTTCACACCCAATTCTAGCCCTAACCTCCCAACACTATAAATACCCCATTTTCTCCTCTTTCTTTAGACATCTCTTCCCCTCTCTCAATCCCTTCTCTACCCCTTTCTTCCATCTTCTTCATCTCTTCCATCTTCTTCACCAAAGGAGTGATTCAAGCTTCCATGGAGGTTTTTCCTCTATGGGAGCTCACCATACACCTCCACCACACCATTTTACACCTTCTCCATCCATCTTAGAGTAGATTATAAGGAAATAGGAGTGGTTCTTGGACCAATTCCGAGCTAGGAAAGCTAGGAGCTTCTTTGGAGGGTTTGTCTTCAAATGTTGTCTCCTTTTCACTCATTCCTTATATTTCTTGTTTTCTTTGATGTGTAACCCGAATTTGGGAATATTGTAAACCTTTCATATGTGCTATATATGTATTTTTGTTCATGAATTCGTTTGGGTTTTGTTTTTGCTCTTTGATTTATGTGTTTTAAGCTCTTATTATGATATGTATATATGTGGATGGTTAGAAATCAATATGTGTCCATGAATGGGTTTATGAGTAGATGTAATTTAGAATATGAATTTAGTTGCCAATGATTGTTGATTGATTGGTGGATGACTTGAAATGCCATGTATTGATTGATTTGAGTGCTTAGGGATTTTAGCCCCAAAGAGTAAAAAAGGCTAGTTCAGGCATTTAGTTGCTCAATCGGTCTTGGTTCATATCCTTGTGTTTAATGAGTCTTTTTAAGACACAATTGCCCATCCTTGGCCGGAATGGGTGATGAATTGATTCAGGAAAAATTCCCAAATCAAGAGGATGAGCCCTTAATTCATTTGAATGTTCTTAATGTTTAACAATTGCATTGATGCATATTAGTGTTAGGTGAACTTGTTTTCCATTCGTATTCATCCATCTTAGGGAGATTAGAGATATAAGGAGAGAGCTTTCTCTTTTATTGAGAGAGTTGTGCATTCATGAGATTGGAGACCACCGTTTTCGTCCAGTGGTTTGGATTATCGCGATTGACAACCGTGAGAACCCGGTGTTCGATTCCCGGTTCGGATGAGTTCTCCTCTCTATCTATTTTGTATTTCTCTTCTTGAATTTTTGTCTCTTCTTTGATGCGTACTTTCATTCATTAGGGAGTTGATGTAAACCTAGCATTGTTGCCTTTTTATTGAATGTGTTTGTTGATGGTTGAGTGGTCATTTGTAGTGCTTAATGCTTTTGAGTGGTTAGCCACTGCTTGAATGAACTTTGGTTGTTGTGTGAAGGACCAAAAGGTGAAGCATGCAACGTGCATTAGTAGTTTGGCCGCTACATGCAGGGTAAGGTAGAAATACGTGAGGCTTTTGCATATATAGTCGCTATGTGTGTCTCATAGTTCTTAATGAACTCGAGTGTAGTTCGGGTAACCATGTAGAAATAGGTTGCTGGTGCTCGTCGGTATAGCCCTTATTACTTGAAAGAGAATATTGGCGAGGATTAAGTGAGCACGACTTTCAACATTGACTATGCATATTTGTTTGAAATTGTGTGATTGTTATGGTGGAGTCATTTGCTTAGTGTAACCGTTTACATTCCTTATCACTCCATTTCATCCTATCATTGTACATATTGTTTATTTATGTAGTTTGTTAGGTTAGTTTAACATTTACTTTTCCACATTCTTTTGCATACGCAACACACGAGTCCACTCGGAGTGTTGTAATATTAGCTAGAACTAGATACGGTCGGTGAATCCCACCTCCCTGCGGAACGATCCTTGCTTGCCGCTGTGCTAGTCTCTGTGACTCGTACATTTGCGAGGCAGGACTTAATTGTTCAATCTTTCGATGGCACTTCAACGACGTGCCCGTCAATGAGTCTACTTTAAGAACCTTAGCAATGCCGAAGTCTGAAACATAGGCTTCGTATTCCAAATCCAACAATACATTCTTGCTTGATATGTCTCGATGAACAATTGGTGGGTAGCAATCATGGTGCATGTATGACAAGGCATCGGCCACACCTCTTATGACATTCACTCTCCTGCTCCAGTTCAATTCTGCTGCTGCTCTTTCGTTGCTCAGGATTGTGGCCAAGCTACCCCTTTCAATGTACTTGTAAACTAGATACAAGTATCGAGCATGTGAACAAAAGCCATAAAATTTCACAATGTTTCGATGTCGTATCTTTGACAGTGCTCTTATTTCACTTGCAAATTCTTTCGGATACGTCGTCTCACTCCCACGGACATGCAACGAGTGTAAATTTTTAACGGCTACAATATCCCCGGATGGCAACTCTGCTTTGTAAACACTTCCAGATGCACCTTTTCCGATGCAATAATCTGCATCAAAATTCATTGTTGCTTGTATGATAGCTTCATGCATGATTCTTCCATCAAATGTCAGTATCGAAAATGTTTCTTGATTGTTTGCATTGTTTGGTTTTTCATGCGAGCCTCTCTTCCTTATTCGAAAAGCAATGAATATTACAATCAGCCCAATTGAAAGAGCAAGCGTTCCAAAAAGAAGGAACATGATTTTCCTTGCCTTTGTAAACCCATGCCTGTGTGACACCAGAACATTGCAATGTTTTAGTCCGCTAACATTACCACACAATTCGTCATTCCCTTGTAATTCTTCTATCGAAGCATCTCAAAAAGCTTTGTTGTTAGGAATTGGACCATGCAACTCATTATAAGAGATGTCCGCAATTGACAAGCTATGCATATCTTCAAAATTTCTTGGAATTAAACCAGAGAGGTTATTGTGTGACAGATTCAACATCTCCAAGCTCTTCAAATTGCAGATTTCAGATGGTATCTCACCTCTGAGCAAGTTATGACTCAAATCTAGCACAGTTAGTTGATTTAACTTCTCCAACAGAATAGGGATTTCTAGACTCAACCGATTGCAACTCAAATTCAAGTAATGCAATTTCGACAAGTGGTCTAGATTTTCAGGAATTGAGCTGCTCAATCTATTTGCAGACAAGTCTAGGTACTCAAGCTCGGTGAGGTTGCCAAGCTCTCTGGGTATTGAACCAGAAAGTTTATTCCCATTCAAAATCAGCCTGTTCAGAGAAGTCAACCTTCCGATATCTATTGGAATGGCCCCTACTAAATGGTTAAAAGAAAAGTCAATGCCTCCTAGAGTAGTTGCGTTTCCGATCTCAGGAGGTATGTTTCCACTAATATCATTCCCAGCAATTCTTAGATCGTGTAATTGTGGGAACTTTCTCCAATTTGATGTGATTTTGCCATAAAATTTGTTGTGGCTGATATCTATGAAATTCAGATTTGGATATATACCCAAATCTTCAAAAATGTTTCCAGTGAGTTGGTTTCCATTAAAACGAACCCTAAGCAAGCTTGTACAATTTTTCAAGCTTCTAGGGATTGGGCCAGAAAAATGGTTGTCACTTATCGTCAACATTTGAAGTGATCCGCTTTGGCAAATATCATGGGGTAAAGAGCCAATGAAATTGTTATGGTAGAGTAACAAAAATTTTAAGTTTCTCAAACTACCAATTGAAGGAGGAATAGAACCAGTAAGATTGTTATTGTGGAGGTATAAAGTGTTTAAGTTACTCATATTAACAATTGAAGGTGGAATGGAACCAGTAAACCAATTATCATCCAACTGAAAATCAATAAGAGTCACCAACTTTCCTATTTCCTTGGGAATTGAGCCTGAAAGATTGTTTGTGTAGAGGTACAAATATTCTAAACCGCTCAAATTACCAATTGAAGGATAAAAACCACTTAGTTGATTTTCACTCAAATCTAGATTGTAAAGAGAATGTAACTGGCCTGTTTCTTCGGGAATCGAGCCATTTAACTCATTCTCACAAAGAGAAAGGAACCCTAGATTTATCAGATGACCAATTTCTGGTGGTACGTTCCCAAACAACTTGTTCATTGACAAATCAAGGTACATGAGTTTGGTGAGGTTACTAATCTGAGGAGGAATGGTGCCAAATAGTTCTATTTTTCTAAGAAAAAGAGTAGAAAGCTGAGGAAACAATGAGAAAGAGAATTCATCAAGCGTACCTCTTAAACTTAAGTTGTCCAAGTGAACACCAATGACGGTTCCAGCATGGTTGCAAGAAATTCCAGACCACAGACACGGGCTTGTTTTAGTTTTGTGGTGGGCAGAATTATTGGTGGAATTAGCAGGATAAAGGGTCCAGGAAGGCAAGAGAGAAGTGTTGTGATTTTGAAGGGTGGCTTTCCATTTGAGAAGAGCGTGAGCTTCTCCGGTAGAGTCAGAAGCAACATTAAGCGAAAAATGTAATATAACAAACAGGAGTGAGAAAACAAGTGAGAATACTCTGCTCAAGCTTAGCAATCCCATTGTGAAAGTGTTTTGAGTAGTGCAGATGATAATTTAGATTGTGAAAGTGTCTTTGTCTTGTTGTATACTTAAAAAAATTCTGCAACTTATTTATGAGGACAGTGATGAACGGTTCATGAATGTATATCCTAGATTGGTGCACATATGCTCTAAAAAGTCCAGGTCTTTGTCGTGTTGTATACTTTAGATTGTTATTCTTCCTTAGTGGCATGTGCTTGACTTGGAATTTTCCCTGCCATTGTCGGTATCAATGGTTCCCCAACGATCGGGGTTAGATTTTGAAAATTCAAAGAGGCATACTAGCTGCAGTACTCTTCATATATCAGGCACTTTCAAAGAAATAGCAACATTAAAATAATTCTTAAGATTACATTAAACTTAACCTGATGAAATTGAAAAATGGATTGCATCTCTTCGTCAAAATAGATAATAATATTTGTAATTAAATGATGTAGGACAGTTGACTTTGGACTTTGAAGAATAGATGGATAGAAAATTGTCCAAAAGAGGTGCTCCAAAGAACCGGGTATAACTTTTAGCTCGGTTGTCAGATTTCCTATTATAATATGTTTTCGGAAAGGGTTTTCAGAGCTCCATAGCAGGATATACCGAGCTAGCCCGGTTGACGTCATTTACTCCCTCAACGGAGCTGTTTAAGTTAGGTTGTCTGGCAACCGAAGATTTTTGTGTTTTTTTATTTGTTTTCCGTTTTTTTATTTAGATGAGGATATTTTAGTCTTTTGAAGGTTTTCTGAGCCTATTTAAGGCTTTTTGTTATCAGTTTCAAGTTATTCAATATATTTTACAATTTGGTTTCAATTCTTTTCTGGTGGATTCCAGTTTATGTTACTGTTAGGGTTACGCTGGTGATCCTAGAACTTCTGTTCTGCGTCACCAATTCACCATATGCTTCTTCCACTGAAATTTCTTAGTCATGACCAGTACAATATTATATTTGAGATTTATTAAAAAATTGAAAGTAAATGGTACTCAAGCATGATCAAACTCTCCTAGGTTGGTTGTGTTGCTGGTGTCCAGCTCAGCTGTTTTCTTTGTCGGGCCTCGGTGTTTTGCTGGTGTTCTGTTGTGCTTCTGGCTGAACTCTGTTTTTGTTTTGTGTTCTTATTCTGTTTTCTTGGTGTTTTGTGGGGCCGTTTAAACTTTAGCTTTCTCGTGGTCTGTTTTTTTCTTGTGCTTCTGTTGACCGGTTGTGTTTCCCTGTTTGCTGGCCTTTGCTGTCAGTTCCGTTTGGCCTCCTTTTGGCCTGTTTTAATGAAGTGTGCTGTTCAAAAAAACTTATCTAAAAAAACCAAAATAAAAAGCATGAAATGAAATCGTCCATACTTTCATTAATCTTCCTATTGGATCTTGGAAAAGTTGCGATTGGGAATCCCAATCCTCATTTAGGCCATAAAGTTAAATTATTTGTGTTAGAAGTCCATGAATTCCATCAGCATAAATATTTACTTAGTAATTAGGATGATATATATATATATATATATATATATATATATATTGAAGAGAATATATTCCGTAAAAAAAAGGATAAAATATCAAATATTTGAAACATTTGTCAAGAAACAAGTTGGTTTAAGAATATCATATATCGATTGTCAAACAAATTTTCTTGAAGTTAGGTTGCATGAAATGAGATCGATGGCACCATAGGTCTATAGTAATACAAAATGCAAGAAAGAAAACATACCTATTAAATTTACTAGGAATTGAGTGTAACTAATTTCAAGAAAGTTGAAGAACATTACTTTTAGGGGTAGAGTAGAATACATTGATATAATGGATATAATTTTAGAAATTGGAAAATTTTAGGAATTTATTCCTCTTTCAATAAAACAACAATTTAGGAATTTGTTTCCTATTTTAAAAAAGAAAAAAATTAGAAAATTTTAAAATAAATTATTAAAATATATTTGACCATAATTATAGAGCTATTTATTTTTTAATTTCCATATATTGAATACAAATATTTTTTAAATAAATTTCCTAAAACATTTTTTTAAGAAATTTTTTTATATTAACGGGTTATAACGAATTAATGGGTTTTTGAGGGTATGCCCAAAACCGACCCTTTATATTTTGTGTTTTAATGGGTTGACCCACCAATAACCAGATTCGATAAACTGGATCTACCAACCGCTATTTTCGAATAGGTTTGGGTCGCGTGAATTTTTGCTAGGTCTACTAAAAATTAGAAAAATAAATAAGAAAAATTATTTGTTTTCCGTTTTTTATTAAAAATTCTTGTTAGTATTTACATGTAAAGACCATTTTACATCAAATATTTAGAGTAAATTGTTCTTCATTTAAGTATTATAAGTTGGTTTTAATATCAGGTTTATTAAATACTAAAATTGAAGAGATTATGAAATTTTTCCAAAACAAAAGATATTCATTTCATTGATGATTCCAATTAAGAGACAATCGAGTTATTGTAGTAGCAAGCAATCTAATAGATAAGTGAGCTTTGCAGAGATTTCAATAACACTTATATTGGAGTACATAGTAAAAGTGGGGCGCTGCAGTAGAATGGGTCTGGAGAAGATTCACTGTAAAAGTGGAGTCACAATCAATCCAAATGGACGTCCAACAAAAATCGTGAGCATATTCAATTGCTTTAATAATGGCGCAATGCTCCAAAAGCATAATGAATATCCAAAGAACAAGAGAAACACCCTTTGACAAGGCCTTTTCAATTGCGGAAATACCCCCACTGCTTGGAGACTTGACCAGTTGACCGAGCTAGTTTCCCTCAACTTCTTCTTCAATGTGTGTGAGAATCAAGATGGCTCTCCTAGAAAACCTTCTGGAAGATTTTTGAGATAATCTCTATTGGAGTTTTGGATGAAATTCTAGGGACACGATTTACAAGTCATGTCTGTTTGTCACATAACAACTCAAAAGTTGTGTATTTTCATCGAAAAGTTGTTTATCTTCATTAAAGTTCGTTAGGGTTCAAATTTCTAATGCTAGAAATTAGAATACAAATAGTTGTATCCTGGGAAACAATCGATCACCTGCAGAACTTCAAGCATAAGAGAAGGAATGGAATATTGTTTTAGGACATTACAATTTGCAAACCTCTATCTACTCATTGATCAAGTCAGTATTTCGGTTTTACTGTATTTGTTTGTTGTTATTCAATTTGAAGTATCTATTTAATTGAGATAATAAGTTTATTGCAGTATTTTTTTTCTTTGGTAAGTTAAAATATTGCTGTATACATATTTTCATAATATATATATATATATATTTATTTATTTATTTCATCACATATTTCAGTTTGTTCTCAACTTCAAGCGAAGGTGGTGGAATTCGTCCATCTAACACTTCAATGAGTCCTATGTTCGTATTGCCTGCAGACGAAGTTGAAGTCGAAAAAAGAAAATCTTTTGGATGATTTCCTTTGATCACTTCCGATGCTAACACTCCAAGGCTGTAAACGTCACATTTTACGGTTACCTTCATTGTCTAAGCAAGCTTTGCAAAAATATGTGATCATGTGACATAGTCAATTAATTATAAAGGAGTAGCTTGTAAGGCTACAATAATGAGTGAATTATATACCTGATGCAATATAACCATAAGTGCCTACAAGTTCAGTCAAATTGGATGAGTCTACTTTAAGAACCTTAGCAATGCTGAAGTCTGAAACATAGGCTTTATATTCCAAATCCAACAATACATTCTTGCTTGATATGTCCCGATGAACAATTGGCGGGTAGCAATCATGGTGCATGTATGACAAGGCATCAGCCACACTTCTTATAACATTCACTCTCTTGCTCCAGTTCAATTCACCTCTTATAGCAATATTTTTTTCTTCATAAAAGGCATGTAATGCTTGTTTGTTACAAGCAGCATGTTAGTAACTTGTACGCGAAAGCAATATACTGCAACTAAAGTAGAGACTTGAGAAAATGCAATTTTACGTGGTAAAACCCTCAATTTGATCTGAGGGAAACATCCACGGGCAAAGACTGAAGGACTTTATTAGACCAAAAAGATTACAACCTCTCTCTCTAATATTTTAGGAGAAAACTACAACCTTTACAAGGAAAGAACAAAAGATAGAAGACGAAAGCTATTGCTTGGGATGATTTTGGAGTGAAAAACTCCCACCTATATATAGTTGGAGTGGATGACAATTTCATAATTTAATTAAGAGAAATGTGTGGCTCACATTTCTTCTTTTCCACCATCAACTCTCAACCACAATTTCCATACCTACCAAATGAATGGTTAGCAATAATTCAAGCATTTTAGGCCTTGATGGGCCTTAACTGGTTTGGGCTTGAAAATGGCTTCACTATTTCTTCAGTCTCCCACTTGAAGTCATCTTTCTAAGTTGTCAGATTTCTTCTTGGTCCATCATTCCCTCTAATCTTTGCACAAATTCCTGCTGCTTACATTTCTGCTAGACCATAGGAGGATCTACACCATATGAACTTGTCAGTATTGATAGGCTTGGTCATTACATCTGCTACATTCTCCATGGTATGTATCTTTTGCATATCCACACTACCGTCTTCCATTACTTCCCGAACAAAATGATATTGAACTCTTATGTGCTTAGTTCTGGAATGGAAAGCTGGATTTCTTGCGATGTGCAAGGCACTCTGACTGTCACAAAACAAAATAATCTTCTCTTGTTTATGCCCGAGTTCCTTCATTAGCCTTTTAATCCAAATTGCTTCCTTACAAGCTTGTGTAGCTGCCATGTATTCTGCCTCAGTTGTAGATAGAGCCACAACTGTTTGTAATTTGGAAATCCAGCTCACAGCTCCTCCTGCAATTGTAAACACATAGCCGGTAGTAGATTTCCTTTTATCGAGATCTCCAGCAAAATCTGAATCCACATAACCCCTGACAGTCAATTCCAATCCTCCGTAACATAATGCAACATCTGAGGTTCCTCTGATGTATATCAGAATCCTCTTCACAGCATTCCAATGCTCTATACCAGGGTTCGCCATGTGTCGACTAACCGCTCCCACTGTTTGTGCAATGTTTGGTCTTGTACCTATCATAGCGAACATCAAACTTCCCACCGCTGATGCATATGGCACTCGAGACATCTCCTTCCTCTCTGCTTCATTGCTTGGACTCATACTTGAGGATAATTTGAAGTTAACAGGAAGTGGGGTAGAAATTGGCATACTATCTTGCATGTTGAAGCGTTACAAGATTTTCTTCAAAAAATTCTTTTGACAAAGCCAAATCTTCCTGTTACTTCTGTCTCGGTGAATTTGCATCCCTAGAATCTTATTTGCTGGTCCCAAATCCTTCATATCAAACTCTCTAGCCAACTGTGCCTTTAATTCTTGGACTTGATCTTTGTTGGGGCCTGCTACCAACATATCGTCCACGTACAATAACAGGATAATGAACTCATTATCTTCTTCAAACCTTTTGTAATACGCACAATGGTCTGAACTAAGTCTATTGTACCCAAAGCTCATGATATAGGAATCAAATCTCTTGTACCAACACCTCGGCGCCTGTTTGAGACCGTACAGAGATTTGTTCAACCTATAAACCAAGTTCTCTTTGCCTGATTCGACAAAACCTTCTGGTTGAAGCATATAAATCTCTTCTTCAAGTTCTCCATGAAGAAAAACTGTTTTCACATCTAGCTGCTCTAGATGTAGGTCAAATGTAGCACACATCGCCAAAACTACTCTGACTGTCGTGAGTCTAACAACAGGTGAAAATATTTCATTGAAGTCAATACCCTCTTTCTGAGCATATCCTTTTACCACCAATCTTGCACGATACCGCTCTACCTGGTCATTACCATCTCGTTTGATCTTATAGACCCACTTGTTTCCGATGGCCTTCCTTCCTTGTGGTAGCTTAACAAGATTCCATGTCTTATTCTTATGTAAGGCTTCAATCTCCTCCTATATTGCTGTCATCCAGAGGGATACATCCGAACTTTTAGTAGCTTCATGGAAAGTTGATGGCTCTCCATCCTCTGTTAAAAGACAGTATGCTATATTGCTCTCAGTATCATAATCTAAGTGCCAACTCGATGGTCTTCTCTCACGAGATGACCGATGAATTTCAGAAGCCTCAGGCACGACTGGTTCTTCTTTTTCGTGCTCTGGTGCTATTTCAGAAGAATTTGAATCTTCAAGATCCTAAATATTTTTCACCTGAACTTTTACAGTCTCTGGATTTTTCTTCGAAGTGCTATCATCTCATTTCTCTTGCAGTTTGCCTTCTGCAAATATCACATCTCTGCTGATGACAACCTTGTGGGTAGTGGGATCCCACAAGCGATACCCCTTAACTCCATCAGCATACCCTAAGAATATACATTTTCTGGATTTTGGATCCAGCTTTGTTCTTTCTTGGGCATTGTACATTACGTACACAGGACTTCCAAATGTATGAAGGTGTGAATAGTCAATTGGTTTCCCTTTCCACATCTCCATCAGTGTCTTCAAATTAATTGTCGTTGAAGGTGATAGATTTATCACATAACAGGCGGTTCTGACTGCTTCTGCCCAAAATGTATTGGGTAGACCTGCTGTCCTCAACATTGCTCTCGTCTTGTCCAACAAGGTTCTGTTCATCCTCTCTGCCACACCGTTTTGTTGAGGGGTGTGCGGTACCGTGAGCTGTCTCTTAATGCCTTCTTGTTGGCAGAAAACATTAAAGTCCTCACTTGTAAATTCTCCTCCATTGTCCGTCGTCAAACACTTGATCTTCTTTTCAGATTCAAGTTCTATCCGCGCTTTGAAGGCTTTAAATACTCCAAACACATCTGACTTTCTCTTGATCGGGTATACCCAACATCTCCTGGAGTAATCATCAATAAAAGTCACCATGTACTTTGCTCCTCCTAGGGATATATCTAGTGATTCCCAGACATCAGAATGAATCAAGTCTAGAATGCATTTGCTCCTAGCAGTAGAACTGCTAAACTTCAATCTATGTTGCTTACATGTAACACAATGCTTACAAAATGGAAGATTTACTGTTTTGAGCCCAGGAAGCAAATTCTGATCAGAGAGAATCTTCAAACCTCGTTCCGACATATGGCCTAGTTTGCGATGCCACATTATCGTTGACTCTTCTCCATGGTTGGTTGATGCAACACATGAATCTGCTTCCTGAAATGTTTCTCCATTGAGCATGTATAGATTTAAAGTGATCTTTTCTGCCTTCATGACCACAAGCGCGCTTCTGACAATTTTCAAGATCCCATTTTCTATTTGGGTCTTGCATCCAAGATAATCTAATTGTCCTAAAGACAATAAATTCTTCTTTAGGCCCTTCACATGTCGTACCTCCTGAATGGTACGAATTGTCCCATCATGCATCTTTATCTTGATGGTGCAAATACCAGCGATTTCCAAGGCATGATCATTACCCATAAATACAGATCCTCTAGAGACAGGTTCATATTTGTGGAACCATTCTCTTCGAGAGGTCATATGCCAAGTGGCTGCTGAATCTAGAAGCCAGACATCAGCAAACCGTTTTCTGCCTTCAGCGACAATATTCCCCTCGCTATATAAGACTTCACCATCGTCTGAAGTGCTTGCTACACACCCTTGAGAATTTGATGATTCTGGAGCTCTGTTATTTCCACTCTTCTTCTTGTTATGCCAACACTCACTTTTGACATGCCCTTTCTTGCCACAACCGTAACATTTGATGCTCTTTCTACTTCTTGATTTTGACCTACCATGATTGTGACTCCCATTAGAGCCACGTTCCGTTGATCTCCCTCTCGTCATTGTCAAGGCCTCTGCTTGCTGCGAACTTGCTTGTCTGTCTTCCCTGTTATTACGTCGGCTCTCTTCTTCCAGAATAGCAGCTGCAATATCGTCGAAGACTAGATATTCCGAAAGGATGTTGTTCGTCAGGTTGATGATAAGTTGATCATACGAGTCAGGTAGACTTTGAAGTAGAAGCTCTGCACGTTCAACTGGATCTATTTCGTAACCCAACGTAATGAGTTTTGAAAATAGAGTATTCAGAGTGTTGATATGGTTGGTTACTGCTGTTGTTTCGGCCATCCGAAGAGTATACAATCTCTTTTTTAAGAAGATCTTGTTGTGTAGTGACTTGGCCTCATATAATTTTGTCATCAGTGAATTCTGATGGCCTTTGCTCAATTGCTACTAGGCAATTATCTTTTCTCAATACCGCCTTTATTTTCATTTTCCACAATGAGAAATTGCTCCCATTGAACTTTTCAATCTCAAACTTTGCAGCCATCTTGTTCATCACGATTTGTTTAACTACCACTGTTTCAGAGTGAATAGTACTGTACGTATATATGAACATTACCGTATATGTGAATAGTGCCATATACTAGAATAGTGACCGTAGTTATGAATAGTACCCAGGTAGGTTCCCAGTTAAGAGAGGTGATTCATAATGGACCACTTAAATACCAAGTCTTTCCTTAGCCAGAACCTTTCCTTCACATGCACTTTCCACACCACCACACTTATTTCCAGTAACCACAAATGCTACTAGAAGCTCTTAGTCAGTAAACTCAAGAACAATTCTTTTCTGATGTGGAAGATCAGACAATGCTGCAACCACATAGCATACTAAGAATTTCCTGTAGAATCTGACAACTTAGCAATTTGGAATACAACCAGATGGCTCTGATACCACTGTTAGTAACTTGTACGTGGAAGCTATAAACTGCAACTAAAGTAGAGACTTGAGAAAACGCAATTTTACGTGGTAAAACCCTCAATTTGACCTGAGGGAAACATCCACGGGCAAAGACTGAAGGACTTTATTAGACCAAAAAGATTACAACCTCTCTCTCTAATATTTTAGGAGAGAACTACAACCTTTACAAGGAAAGAACAAAAGATAGAAGAAGAAAGCTATTGCTTGGGATGATTTTGGAGTGAAAAACTCCCACCTATATATAGTTGGAGTGGATGGCAATTTCGTAATTTAATTAAGAGAAATGTGTGGCTCACATTTCTTCTTTTCCACCATCAACTCTCAACCACAATTTCCATACCTACCAAATGAATGGTTAACAATAATTCAAGCATTTTGAGTCTTGATGGGCCTTAACTGGTTTGGGCTTGAAAATGGCTTCACTATTTCTTCACAGCAAACTACTTTTAAACAACCATCCATGTTGACGGATTTCACAACGGTGAAACTTGGTTGGAATCAATTCAATTAAACAAAGTTTTTGTATTTACAAATCCAAAGAAAAGGATAAGCATTTTTTTTTGACAAAGAATGATGCATGTGTCGATCACTCTAACATGCATAAATCTTAGAAATCAAAAAGCAATGGCAAATTGAATATTCTAAGATTTTGAAAATGTAATTCTTATTTATGCTATAATATCACACAACTCGACAATCTTTCAAGACTCGACCAACACCGTTCTTGTAGTCATATCATGTCATCTATAATAGTAGTCTTTCATATGTGAATGGATTTCTATAATACTGTTTGTATATGAATACATGTGTTGTAGGGGCGTTATTATTAGTATAAACTTCTCATGAATTTAAAGTCATAACAATTCCGAGAGACAATACAAAGAGAGCATTGAATCGATGGGGACAATAATACAATAGAATTGAAGCTTTAAATGTTTGATATTGAAGCACACCTAACACAACACATCTTTAGTGTATTTTTTTTTCCTTCTCTCCATGCATTGTACAAACCCATTAGAATCATTGTACGGTTGGACGTGGACCTCAATAATCACAATTAAAGAAAAAAATAAAGAGGGATTTGGTTGTTAAGGTGAGATACCAAGGTATCTTAGTTGCTAATCATTCCAGTTCTTCTAGTTCAAAGCTTTGAAAACAACTATTTTGCCCACATTTTTTTTGGGAGAATGAATAAACAAAGAAAGAAAGATTTGGTTGTTGTGATAGATTCTCTATATCTAAGGTTTTGATGTAGGACAATTGGCTTTGGACTTTGAAGAAGAGATGGATAGGAAATTGTCCAAAAGAGGTGTTTCAAAGAAACATGCATAACTTTTCTCTCGGTTGTCAGATTTCCTATTATAATATGTTTTCGGAAAGGGTTTTCAGAGCTCCATAGCAAGTTCGGTTATCAGGCATCCGAAGATTTTCGTGTTTTTATTTGTTTTCCATTTTTTTATTTAGATGAGGATATTTTAGTCTTTTCTGTTTTAGGGTTTTCTGAGCCTATTTAAGGCTTTTGCTATCAGTTTCGAGGTATTCAATAAATTTTACAATTTGGTTTCAGTTTTTTTTTTCTGGTGGATTCCAGTTTATGTTCTGTTAGGGTTATGCTTGTGATCCTAGAACTTCCGTTCTGCGTCAGGTTTTCTTTATAATTAATGCATATATAGAACAATAATTTTCTTTCCCATAATATGTACCATTGCGGAGGATTGTAACCTTGATGACCAGCTCTTAGAGAGAGAGAGAGAGAGTTGAAGGATAAATTAAAATCAAATATTACCTTCAGTGTGAGAGCTTTGAACTCCTTCGCGGACAATATGGCCAAAGTTAGGTTCCAGTTCGGCTGAGATTTTATTCAGTGGGGAGATTTATGATTTGTGTTTGCAGGGCTGTTGTTTTTTGGTTTTGTGTTGTGTTGCTCTAGGCGTGCCCTGTTTTGCTGTGTTTGGCTTTTCTTCTGTGCGGTTTCCTGTGCTCTGTTCCTGGTGCTCTGCCAGGCAGGCTGGGTGTTCTTGTTTGTTGGTGCCTTTGGCTCTTAGTGGCCATAATAATATTTGGCTGTTAAAAAAACATCAAATATTAAAAATTTTATACTATGTCACA
The DNA here is from genome assembly GCA_033220585.1 of Dipteronia sinensis. Classification (NCBI taxonomy): domain Eukaryota; kingdom Viridiplantae; phylum Streptophyta; class Magnoliopsida; order Sapindales; family Sapindaceae; genus Dipteronia; species Dipteronia sinensis. The sequence goes on along the minus strand of CM065636.1, from coordinate 83,546,144 downwards.
ACTTGTATTTCATAGTTGGCTCAATAATTGAACCACCTAATTTGGAGGTCGGCAATAAATTTTAACACAGTACATTACCATTTCGACGTCTTCTTCACCACATTTTAACAAATTACCATTTTCTCGTCTTCTTTACCGCGATTAGGCTTTTAAGTTTTGATGTGCAAGATTGAATTGAATTGAATTATGTTGGGACTGTATAATGATACTCGATTCTTCGACCTATGTATTTCATATATTGGAGCGTATATTCGGTTTATTTTAGTTCGGTTCCGGACACTAAAGATAACATGGGTAAATTTGGGGTGATTTCGATTCCATTCAAAAAAATTTGCATTTGTAGTTGGGTAAGATACTTCCAATTTAGACCCACAAGTTAGGTTAGGTTAGGTAAAATCATAAATTAATAGCAAAATCAAAATGTTAATAAAAACAAAGTGTCTTAAAGATTCTCAGAGCATGATAGATTTGTGTGAATTCTGCTTTGTATGGGTTTCTCATTAATGATGAGTGACAGTCCAAATTCAAACAGTACATACATAATGTTTACAATAAAAGGAAATTAAGACAACAAAAGAAAATAATAGTGTAATGACTGTGCAAGACAAGATCTAGTTGCATAGACGTTGAGACACGATTTGCATGGTTGGTCTACACTGTGGATTCACATCTAAACATAAAAAGGCCACCTCCATGATGGAAGTCAGTTTGTTCTCAACTTCAAGCGAAGGTGGTGGAATACGTCCATCTAACACTTCATTGAGTCCTATTTTCGTATTGCCTACAGACGAAGTTGAAATCGAAAAAAGAAAATCTTTTGGATGATTTCCTTTGATCACTTCCATTGCTAACACTCCAAAACTGTAAACGTCGCATTTTTCGGTTACCTTCATTGTGTAAGCAATCTCTGCAAAAATATGTGATCTTGTGACATAGTCAATTAATTATAAAGGAGTAACTTGTAAGGCTACAGTAGGGAATTAATTATATACCTGGTGCAATATAACCGTAGGTGCCTACGAGTTCAGTCAAATTGGATGAGTCTACTTTAAGAACCTTAGCAATGCCGAAGTCTGAAACATAGGCTTCGTATTCCAAATCCAACAATACATTCTTGCTTGATATGTCTCGATGAACAATTGGTGGGTAGCAATCATGGTGCATGTATGACAAGGCATCGGCCACACCTCTTATAACATTCACTCTCCTGCTCCAGTTCAATTCTGCTGCTGCTCTTTCGTTGCTCAGGATTGTGGCCAAGCTACCCCTTTCAATGTACTTGTAAACTAGATACAAGTATCGAGCATGTGAACAAAAGCCATAAAATTTCACAATGTTTCGATGTCGTATCTCTGACAGTGCTCTTATTTCACTTGCAAATTCTTTCGGATACGTCGTCTCACTCCCACGGACATGCAACGAGTGTAACTTTTTAACGGCTACAATATCCCCGGATGGCAACTCTGCTTTGTAAACACTTCCAGATGCACCTTTTCCGATGCAATAATCTGCATCAAAATTCATTGTTGCTTGTATGATAGCTTCATGCATGATTCTTCCATCAAATGTCAGTATCAAAAATGTTTCTTGATTGTTTGCATTGTTTGGTTTTTCATGCGAGCCTCTCTTCCTCATTCGAAAAGCAATGAATATTACAATCAGCCCAATTGAAAGAGCAAGCGTTCCAAAAAGAAGGAACATGATTTTCCTTGCCTTTGTAAACCCATGCCTGTGTGACACCAGAACATTGCAATGTTTTAGTCCGCTAACATTACCACACAATCCGTCATTCCCTTGTAATTCTTCTATCGAAGCATCTCGAAAAGCTTTGGTGTTAGGAATTGGACCATGCAACTCATTATAAGAGATGTCCGCAATTGACAAGCTATGCATATCTTCAAAATTTCTTGGAATTAAACCAGAGAGGTTATTGTGTGACAGATTCAACATCTCCAAGCTCTTCAAATTGCAGATTTCAGATGGTATCTCACCTCTGAGCAAGTTATGACTCAAATCTAGCACAGTTAGTTGATTTAACTTCTCCAACAGAATAGGGATTTCTAGACTCAACCGATTGCAACTCAAATTCAAGTAATGCAATTTCGACAAGTGGTCTAGATTTTCAGGAATTGAGCTGCTCAATCTATTTGCAGACAAGTCTAGGTACTCAAGCTCGGTGAGGTTGCCAAGCTCTCTGGGTATTGAACCAGAAAGTTTATTCCCATTCAAAATCAGCCTGTTCAGAGAAGTCAACCTTCCGATATCTATTGGAATGGCCCCTACTAAATGGTTAAAAGAAAAGTCAATGCCTCCCAGAGTAGTTGTGTTTCCGATCTCAGGAGGTATGTTTCCACTAATATCATTCCCAGCAATTCTTAGATCGTGTAATTGTGGGAACTTTCTCCAATTTGATGTGATTTTGCCATAAAATTTGTTGTGGCTGATATCTATGAAATTCAGATTTGGATATATACCCAAATCTTCAAAAATGTTTCCAGTGAGTTGGTTTCCATTAAAACGAACCCTAAGCAAGCTTGTACAATTTTTCAAGCTTCTAGGGATTGGGCCAGAAAAATGGTTGTCACTTATCGTCAACATTTGAAGTGATCCGCTTTGGCAAATATCATAGGGTAAAGAGCCAATGAAATTGTTATGGTAGAGTAACAAAAATTTTAAGTTTCTCAAACTACCAATTGAAGGAGGAATAGAACCAGTAAGATTGTTATTGTGGAGGTATAAAGTGTTTAAGTTACTCATATTAACAATTGAAGGTGGAATGGAACCAGTAAACCAATTATCATCCAACTGAAAATCAATAAGAGTCACCAACTTTCCTATTTCCTTGGGAATTGAGCCTGAAAGATTGTTTGTGTAGAGGTACAAATATTCTAAACCGCTCAAATTACCAATTGAAGGATAAAAACCACTTAGTTGATTTTCACTCAAATCTAGATTGTAAAGAGAATGTAACTGGCCTGTTTCTTCGGGAATCGAGCCATTTAACTCATTCTCACAAAGAGAAAGGAACCCTAGATTTATCAGATGACCAATTTCTGGTGGTACGTTCCCAAACAACTTGTTCATTGACAAATCAAGGTACATGAGTTTGGTGAGGTTACTAATCTGAGGAGGAATGGTGCCAAATAGTTCGATTTTTGTAAGAAAAAGAGTAGAAAGCTGAGGAAACAATGAGAAAGAGAATTCATCAAGCGTACCTCTTAAACTTAAGTTGTCCAAGTGAACACCAATGACGGTTCCAGCATGGTTGCAAGAAATTCCAGACCACAGACACGGGCTTGTTTTAGTTTTGTGGTGGGCAGAATTATTGGTGGAATTAGCAGGATAAAGGGTCCAGGAAGGCAAGAGAGAAGTGTTGTGATTTTGAAGGGTGGCTTTCCATTTGAGAAGAGCGTGAGCTTCTCCGGTAGAGTCAGAAGCAACATTAAGCGAAAAATGTAATATAACAAACAGGAGTGAGAAAACAAGTGAGAATACTCTGCTCAAGCTTAGCAATCCCATTGTGAAAGTGTTTTGAGTAGTGCAGATGATAATTTAGATTGTGAAAGTGTCTTTGTCTTGTTGTATACTTAAAAAAATTCTGCAACTTATTTATGAGGACAGTGATGAACGGTTCATGAATGTATATCCTAGATTGGTGCACATATGCTCTAAAAAGTCCAGGTCTTTGTCGTGTTGTATACTTTAGATTGTTATTCTTCCTTAGTGGCATGTGCTTGACTTGGAATTTTCCCTGCCATTGTCGGTATCAATGGTTCCCCAACGATCGGGGTTAGATTTTGAAAATTCAAAGAGGCATACTAGCTGCAGTACTCTTCATATATCAGGCACTTTCAAAGAAATAGCAACATCAAAATAATTCTTAAGATTACATTAAACTTAACCTGATGAAATCGAAAAATGGATTGCATCTCTTCGTCAAAATATATAATAATATTTGTAATTAAATGATGTAGGATAGTTGGCTTTGGACTTTGAAGAAGAGATGGTACAAACCATTTATATAAATATTGGTGATAAATATTGAACAAACCATTTATACAAATGATTTATCATTCTTAATATCGGTGATATTTGTTAATATTGGTTTTGCTTTATCAATATTTATATATTGGTTTTGCTTTATCAATATTTATATATTGGTTTTGTGCTACCGGTGTTTCATATTTCATATTGTTTGATATCAATTATTTGATAAACAATACTACATTGGTGTGTGATATATCTTTGTTTGATATATTAGTTATAGTTATATAAATAAAAGTATACATACTGGTTATTTATATTTCAGAGGCTAAAACTATATTGATATGTTTATATATTATATTTGATATATATTAACATACTAGTTTTGATATATCAGTGCTTGATATATTGTTATATGTATATTTGTGATATATATTAGTGGTTCTAAAATATTTGATTTGGTCTGTGGAAGGTGACTGTCGAATCAACTCTGAACCCAAACGTGGCTCAAGAGACTCTGGTGGTCAACCCAATCTTGGGTCAGTTGACCGACCGATGGTTAACCCTTTTGTGGGTCAAATGAATACCCCGGTGGTAAATCATTTGTGTCTCCGGTTTCGGTTCTCATGAACCATATGGAGAAACCAAAGAAATTCAGCAGTCTGAATTTCAAGAGATGGTAACATAAGATGTTGCTCTACCTGACCACATTGAATCTTGCGAGATTCTTAACTGATGAGGCTCTTTTGGTCCAACAGTGGTGACAAGTTGGATATGTAAGTTTAAAATGGTGATTATTGTCAAAATCAATTCTTTTGAACTTCAAAATTGTAATTATCAATTTAATGATGATTACTTCTATTAATTCCGGATTAATAGGATTATTAAATTTTGAATTCAAAACAAAACCGATTTGACTCTAATATTACCAATTTTAATGAGAATTAATTTCAAATTAATTCAGTTGATTTCCTCATGATATTATGGTGGATAAATCAAACGTGAACACAAGTGTTCCACTTAAGACTCCTAGTGCTAATCCAATTGTCGGACTAGACACTTCAGCTATTAATTCAGTGTTTGTGGGAGATGTGCCTATTTGAGGCCAAGTGTGGCAACATCGACTCCGGCCATCAACTCATTCATGAGAAACATGGTAGAACCGGTAATGAGCCAGTATATGAGTCACATGAACTTTTAGTAGTGGTAGCAAAAGATGATGTTCTATGTAACCACATTGAATCTAGTCAGATTCTTGACTGGAGATACTCGTAAACCCAATAGTGGTTAAATGTGAGATGTTCAGGTATGGAATGCTTTGGATTTTCTGTGGAAAAAAAACATACTGAACGGGCAGTTAGACTCGCTGTATAGCGAAAATAGTCAAAGAACTGTGGGAGTCGTTAGACCGGACACACAAGACTGAGGATGTTGGATGCAAAAGGTTTGATGTGGGCTGGTTTCTTGATTACAAGATGGCGTACTCTAAGTGCTTCAAGTGATTATACATGAGATTCATGTCGAAGGGATGACCCCAAGTGAAACCTTTTAGGTGGCTGATATCACTAAGAAGCGAACAACAAAGCAAATGTGCTGAACAAGAAAAACATTCCTTGAAATGAAGAATGCAATGTTGATAAGTTCTGGATTGCCTTAGAACATGTGGGGTGAAGCTATATTGTCTAGCAATTACCTTTTAAATAAGGTAACCCGAAAGAAAGTAGAAAAGACCCCATATGAGCTATGGAAAGGAAGAAAACCTTCCTCTAAATTCTTACGAATGTGGGGGTGTCTTGCCAAAGTGGCTGTACCTACACCTAAGAAGGTGAAAATAGGTCTGAAAACTGTTGATTACATTTTCATTGGATATGAACATAACAGTAGTGCTTATCGATTTTGGTGTTTAAGTCTAACATCCCTGATATACACAAAAATATGATAATGGAATCTAGAATTGCATCGTTCTTTAAACATTTAATTCCATATAAATCCAATGATGAAGCAAGTTTGTCGAAACGAACACATGCTGATAGTTGTGAGGACCAAGAACAAGAAAATGAAGTCGAGGGTAAACCAAGACGTAGCAAAAGAGCTAGGACAGAAACATCTTTTGGTCCAGATTTTCTGACCTATTTGCTCGAAGGTGAACCTCGAACCTTCAAAGAAGCAGTAAGCTCTTCAGAAGGACTCTTACGGAAAGAAGCTATCAAGAGTGAAATTGATTCCATCTTTCAAAATCATACTTGGGAGTTAGTGGATCTTTCTCCGGGATGTAAACCACTAGGATCCAAATGGATTTTCAACAGAAAAATGAAAGCAGATGGATCAATTGACCAGTATAAGGCTAGAATTGTAATTAAAGGTTCAACGAGAAGGCCTAGATTACTTTGATACGTATTCTCCTGTGACGAGAATAACCTCCATTAGGATGATACTTGCAATCGCAGTTTTGCGAAATCCTGAAGTACATCAAATGGATGTGAAAACAGCTTTCTTGAATGGAGATCTAGATGAAGAGATCTATATGAAATAACCTGAGGGTTTTTCCACTCCAGGGCAAGGAAAGAAAGTCTGTAAACTGCAGAAGTCCTTATATGGTAAAGCAAGCACCAAAACAATGGCATGAGAAATTTGACAATGCTATGATGTCAAATGGTTTTAAAATCAATGAATGTGACAAATGTGTTTATGTCAAAGACATAGCAAATGACTATGTCATTGTGTGACTCTAAGTTGATGACATGCTTATTGTTGGTAGTGATGATAAAATGATCAAATCTACCAAGGATATGTTGAAATCAAGATTTGATATGAAAGATATGGGACCGGATGATGATGACTCGCTATGTATCGTTTTCAAATTGCGAATATCAAAAGATATCTATACTAAAGTTCCTACGCAATGTGCTATAAACTAGCAAAAGACTAGTAAAGCGATAAGCGAGGGTATCATTTCACAGGGAGGTGGTATCCGTCAATCGGATCGTGTTCTAATATTTGTTGAAAGCAATGTAAATAAGAATGCAGATGTGGTGAGAATGGTATGTGTGAGGTGTGTGCATAATGTGGTGTGAGTGCGAAGGAATGTAAATGAAAAGAATGCAAATAAAAATAAAGGAATATGAAAGGGTGAGAATGGTGATTAAAGTGACAAATAAAATGGTGGATATGAGAGATGAATGTTATGATCACACAAGGGCATAAGCTCACCATACATAAGTGCACTTATTGGTAACATTAAGCACATTCAATCCAAGTTAAGGGCTTGTTCACTCTATTGAGAGATTCGACACACAAATCACTCCTTAAAGGTCATGGTAGAGTAATTGTGCCTCTCGTCTCAACTAAGAGATTTAGAAACACTTCTCACTCCCCAAACTCCCTAAAGGTCATGGCTAGAGCAAGAGTGCCTATAATCCCTACCATTATGGACATGAACATAAAGCCAAAACTTATTCTAGCATGGTCATGCATAAAACAAGTTTCATCTATTCTTCAGAGCTAAGTGATTCAAGTCATACCCGGATTGGTCATCCTTTGAGGTACAACTGAAACCCACAAACACTCAAATCGATCCTAACATGACATTTCGACCTTCCAAAGACATACACACACAAATGGGATATTTAATTATAACTACTCCTACAATTAAGTTAATTTACTCCTAATCCCATCCATAAGCACATATCAATTTCCAATCATCCATACAAATGTCATTCACAACAAGAGATTATCAATGAATATCAAGAACAAATCACAACTGAAATGAATATAAAACAACAATACATATACTGAGCACAAATATAAGTTTACGATATTTCCCTAATGGGGATTACACATATGGAAAACATGAAATACAAATATGAGATAAAAGGAACCCAAACCCTTGAAGAATCCTCCAAGAGCTCCATCTCTTGCTTGGCTCAAAATTGGTCCAAAAACCATTCCTAATCTTTGCAATCAACTCTCAAATGTGGTAGGTGATGGGTAGAAATGGATATGAGAAGCTTTCTATGGAGGAAAACCTCCATGGAAGCTTGAATGCCTCTCTCTCTCTCTCTCTTAGGAAATGAAGAAGATAAAGTGGGGAGAGTTTTGGGGAAGAGAAGATCTCAAAGAATGAGGAGAAAGTGGTGTTTATATAGTTAGGGTAGGTTTGGGGACAAAATTTGGGCATGAAATGACCATTTTGGCCTTCCTGGGCTCCGAGGCGAGCTTCCGAGGCGAGTCAAATGGTCACTTCGCAAGGTCGCCTCGCCTGCTGTGATGTTTGGGCAGCGGTTGAGGCGAGTTAATGAGGCGAGTTAGGTTGGTCGCCTCGCACACTGGTATGGAATTTTCTACTTCGCGCACTAGTTACTCAAACAGCCATAACTTCCTTTATAAAGCCCGGAATTGTGATCTGCTAAATGTTCTGGAAATTAGACTTTCAGGGCTTTCCGAATATATAATGATCTCAATGTAAATCGATCTGAGAAGGATGTTATGTCCTCCGCAAGTTAGATATTCTGCACATGCCTTTACAATTTCAGCCCATTAGCTTTAGAAAACAGAGTTGACCTGTGTCTCTGTCTCTATATCGCATTATGGTTTGGCGATGGATCCACCACGTAACTTGCCATGGTTGACCACGAATCACGTCGCGATTTGGGTCGACAGCGAGGCCATGACAACTCTCAATACTTCCAATATATTCTCTTTTTGGCTCATTTTTGCCTCCCAAACTGATCTTACGCTCAACACCTTATTGTAGGGAATATGTACCTACACAAGACTCAACAAACACTTATATACAAAAATACACCTGAAAACGAGAACAAATGTTAGAAAATGGGGACCTCTAATGAGTACATTTATCGTCCGATCAGCTGATGTAATGTTATGGTTGAAGATCTCAAGGACATCGAACGGACTCATTCTCAGTCAGTCACAATACATAGACATGATTCTTGAGAAATTCAACAAAAATGATTCTGGAATTTCTAGAACACCAGTAGATACAAATCTACACCTATCCAAGAATATGGGTGAGAGCATTTCTCAGCTCGAATATTCTAGAGTGATAGGAAGTCTGATGTACTTAACAAGTTGTACAAAACCAGACATTGCTAATGCAGTCAGTAAATTAAGTAGATACACGAGTAATCCAAGAAATGATCTCTGGAAAGGAATAGTAAAAGTACTAAAGTACTAAAGTACTTACGATTCACTCTTAATTATAGACTGCATTATACAAGATATACAGTTGTCCTAGAAGGATACACTGATGCAAACTGGATATCTGATATGAAAGATTCAAAATGAACTAATGGGTACGCGTTCACACTAGGAGGTGCGGTTGTATCCTGGAAATCCTCCAAAAGACATGTATAACCAGATCCACCATGTAATATGAGTTTATTGCCTTACATAAATGTGGTGAGGAGGCAGAATGGCTATGCCAATTCTTAGAGGATGTTACAAGATGACCAAAGCCTATGCCAGCTGTTATAAGTAAAAATCATCATTAAGGAAACGTCATTACAGTAAGGGGCCACGTAAGCAAAGTCGAGAAAAGTCAAGGGTTAAAGGGCAGAGATTCCCAAGGGAATTTACTCGGCAAAGAGTAAAGCAACCCGACCACAGACGAGAAAACCAGCTCGGGCATGCTCGGGCATACTCGGCATACTCGGGATCAGACGACGAAGACAAGTACTTCATACACATATGGACAGAATCAGAAGCAAGTGACTCCACAATAAGCAACGATACGACTATCAGAGTTCAATTGAAAGGCAAATAGATTTCCCCCAGATAAAGGGCGAGGAATCCGACGTAGATTCGTACTCAACCAAAACAGGAAACAAGATAGATTCCATAAAGAGACAGACTTCAATTAAAACTAGGAAATCACACAAAATGCGGGTATCACAACACCAAACCCTAGCACAACCATAAACCCTAGCAAACAACATGTATAAATACCCCAGTAAGAAACATGATAGAGGCAGGTGTGAATTAGCAGAATAAGTCAGAGAGAAATACTTTGTAATTGAATTTTTGATAGTGGATTTGACTGTGTTGCTCAAGCAACAACCCGTGGATTTTTCTCCAGTTAAAAGGAGTTTTTACCATGTATTCGTATCTCTTGATTTATCGTTTTCTTGCGGTATTACACCTATCTGTTCTTATTTTCTCTTGGTACAAGTTCGTTGATAGTGACGACGAAAAATCACCATTAACAATTGGCGCTAGAAGGAGGGGGTGGATCAAACAAAACTTGTGACAATGGCTGGCGAAGGAGATGGTAGCGATTCCAGGTATAGTCAAGGATTGCCAATCAATGAATTGGATGATGATGCCACCCTTAACACTGCAGAGGTAACCTTGACAACGGCAGATCAGTCAACTGCCCTGGCTGGAATTCAGCGTTTTCCTCCAACCAACGAAGAGATTGGGCAACGATTCCGCGCTTCCTTGCAGCAACTTATATCTGACGCTGCAAGGCAAGGGGTTGATCTCTCCGCCACGGAAGGCTTGACGTCACCTCACAATCTTTCTACTCCAAACCAGCAAGCAACTAGGTTGCGCTCCACAGTGGTGATACCAACGCCTGATGCACCCATAAAGGCAAGCCGTGATCTGATTGACAGGCCGGTGATTTTTTCTGAAAGGCCAACCAGGGGAAGCGGAGAACGTAGAGAGGAGAATGACTCGGACAGAAGGTATGGTCATGACCAGACGGCAAGGGATAGAGACCGTCCACGGAGGCGTACTCATCGAAGAGATCGATCGTCATCCTCGGGAGAGAGTGAGCAGAATTATCATCACAAGAGCCAAAGGGGCACAGTTCGACTGCACGGTTTAAATCGGGATCAAAGAGAATCGAATCCGAAAGAGAGAGGCCAAAAACTGACTATAAGTCAGAATTTCAATGCTGTGGGGGAGCCGGAGGGAGACAGAGATATACTCATACAGAGTTTGACCCGGGAAGTGGAGAATAATCGCCGACAAATGGATGCGTTAGTCAGGTGATATGGGCGTAACGAGTTGTCAGATGATGAATCCGGGAGTCCTTTCACCAATAGGATCCTGAGGACGCCATTCCCGGAGAGGTTTAGAATGCCACATGTAGAGCAATTCAAAAAGGACACGGACCCTAAGGAACATGTCAGAAGATACAAGAGTGCCATGGCCCAGTATGTTTACAATGATGCCCTACTATGCTTAAATTTCCCTCAAACTCTTGGGGATCTGGGCTCTAGGTGGTTCGGCAGGTTACCAACGGCCAGCATAAGTAACTTCAGCGAGCTGAGTAAGGCTTTCTCAAGGCAGTTCCTCAGGAATGTGCACAGGAAGAAGTCGGTGGCTCACTTGTCTCAACTTAAGCAAGGAAAGGATGAATCACTCAAGAAATATTTGGGAAGGTTCGGTCAAGAAGTGTCTGAGATTGGAAGTGCAAACGACGAAGCTATAATTGCAGCGTTCATCAATAACCTCCAGAATGGTCAGCTGTCATTTGACCTGAGAAGAGCCCGTCTGACCAGTTACGCTGACATGATGGATATGGCTGGGGGCTATGCCTTGGCAGAGGAAGAAGAAATCACCACGGGAGGATACTTCGTGCATGGTGGACGCCCGGAAGGGTCTAAAGCCAAGGACCAAGCGAAGACGCCCGATGCGAAAGGTGATAAACAAAAGAATAAGACACGGGATAGTCGTTGGGCATATGATCCAAAGACGGATCAACCACGGCAGAAGTTCCAAGGCAGATATACAAACTATACCCCACTGAGGAAGGATCAAGAGGAAATTCTGGCAATCCTGGAGGAGAAGAACATGTCTAAAGAACCTCCTAGGCAGTCATCCTATGCCCGGAGGGACGTCACCAAGTATTGCAGGTTCCATAAGGAAAATGGACACGAAACTTCCAAGTGTTTTCAACTTAGGGATCACATAGAGACCCTCATTAGGGAAGGACATTTGAAAGATATCGTCCTGAAGAAAACCGACAAGGTAGATGGACAGAGAAATAACCGACAGGATGGTCGGGCAAGAAAACTTAGCCCCAAGAAAGCTGAGGATGAAGGAGCGATCAACACGATTTTTGGTGGACCATCAACGGGAAAAAGTAATAGGGAGAGGACCCAGGAAATTCGGGAAGCCATAGAGGCTAGAAGAGATCTAGGTGTCAATTCCATTGAACCCGACCCAAAAAAGATCAAGGGAGGCTGGGATTCCATCATATTCACAGAGGCTGACTCACATGGAGTAGATGTAAGACCAAACGATGCACTGGTAATCAGCGCACATATTGGCCATAGAGAGGTCCATCGGATTTTGATCGACAATGGAAGCTCAGCAGATATTTTGAGTGCAGAAGTTTATGACCAGCTGAGGCTGGAAAGGAAAGACCTGCAGCCTTTTCCTACGCCTCTCAGAGGATTTGGCGGGGTGGAGGTAAGGTCGCTCGGCACAGTAAAATTACCGGTGAAGGTCGGGAAGGCTCCTTGCCAAAAGACAGTGTTACTCGACTTTGTAGTCGTCGACACAGAAAATTGGCAGTACAACGCCCTATTGGGCCGACCGTTCTTGAATAAAGCTAAGGCGGTGACGGCGACTTATGCTTTAATGATGAAGTTCCCAACGGAGTTTGGAGTTGGAATGGTCAAAGGATCGCAAGAAATGGCTCGAAGGGCAAATTTGTCAGTATACAAGGACAGGGAAGTAAACCAGGTATATGATGTGACAACTAAGCTGATAACCGATGAGACTGAAGAATCAGAAGTACCGAAGGATTTTGAGTTGGATCCCAGAGAGGAGCCCGAAGCTAAGAAAGATGAGCCGACCGAAGAGGTGGCATTGGACCCAGAAGATCCAGGCAGGACGGTGAAAGTCGGGGCAAATTTGAGTGAATGTATAAAAGCCCGACTTGTCTCACTACTAAGGGATTACAAGGATGTTTTTGCTTGGAGCCACGAAGATATGCCCGGGATAGATCCAAAAGTGATATCACATTGCCTCTCCATCAATCCAGAGTTCCGCCCGGTAGTGCAAAAGAGACGGCTGTTCAATCCAGAGAGGAGTGTGGCCATTAAGGATGAAGTAGGCAAGTTGCTTTCTGCAGGATCGATAAGGGAAGTCAAATACCCAGAATAGGTGGCCAATGTGGTGCTGGTTAAGAAGAAAAATAATCAGTGGAGAATGTGTGTAGACTTCACCGATTTGAATAAGGCCTGCCCGAAAGATAGCTTCCCATTGCCGAGAATATACCAACTGGTGGATGCAACAGCTGGGCACGAATTGTTGAGCTTCATGGATGCTTACTCAGGATACAATCAGATCAGAATGAATAAAGCAGATGAAGAAAAGACAGCCTTCACCACAGATCAGGGTTTGTACTGCTATAAGGTGATGCTTTTCGGCTTGAAAAACGCTGGGGCAACCTACCAGAGATTGGTAAACAGGATCTTTGCCCGGTAAATCGGGAGGAACATGGAAGTTTATGTGGATGATATGTTGACCAAGAGTGTCACAGCGGAGAAGCATTCAGAAGACTTAAGGGAGACCTTCGAAGTGCTGAGGAGATATAAAATGAAGCTTAACCCGAGCAAGTGCGTGTTCGGAGTGCCATCAGGGAGATTTCTTGGTTTTCAGGTGCATCAAAGAGGGATTGAGGTGAACCCCGAGAAGATCAAAGCGTTGGAAGATATGGCTTCACCAAGGACGCTGAGGGATGTACAGAGGCTAACGGGATGTCTTGCGTCACTTAACCGATTCATAGCGAAGTCGACAGACAAATGCGCCCCATTCTTCAGGGCAATAAAGAAAGGAAAAGGCCTTGAATGGAGTGAAGAATGCGAAGCTGCTTTTCAGAAACTGAAAGAGTATTTAGGGCGAGCACCCATCCTCTCAAAGCCGGTGGTCGGGGAAACATTGTACTTGTACCTCTCAGTCACAGAGGTAGCGACAAGTTTGGTGTTGATTCGAATGGAGGAAGGAGTGCAAAAATCGGTATATTACACCAGCAAGGCATTGCTTCCAGCAGAAACTAGATACTCACCGGCCGAAAAGGTCGCACTCGCCCTGTTCGCGGCAGCCAGAAAACTAAGGCCGTACTTCCAAGCGCATGCAATAGAGGTGTACACCGACTGCCCGCTAAAACTCATCCTGTAAAAACCAGAACTGTCGGGAAGATTGACTAAATTGGCGGTTGAGCTGAGTGAATTCGACATCAAATATACCCCAAAAGCTGCAGTTAAGGGACAAGCAGTGTCCGATTTCATAGCAGAGTTCACCGAACCAGATATGAAAGTGCAAAGGATGATAGAAGCCGAACAAATGAGTAAGTTCCAATGGAAGTTGCATATGGATGGATCGTCAAATACTCATGGCAGTGGGGCATGAATAGTCATAACAACACCAGAAGGAGATGCTGTGGAATGCGCCATGAGATTCGACTTCAAAGCAACTAATAACCAAGCAGAGTATGAAGCTTTGTTGGCTGGTTTGAGAGTTTGCATAGCATTGGGGGCAGATGAGTTGGCGGTATACAGTGATTCCCAGGTTGTAGTTAACCAGGTGCTGGATGAATACCAGGCTAGGGAGGAGCATATGATAGCTTACTTAGACATTGCAAAGAGCTTGCTTAAAAAGTTTAAGGCGTACAGGATCCTTCAAATCCCTCGGGAGGAGAACGAAAAAGCAGATGCTTTGTCTAAATTAGCCTCAGCCACCATGAGTATTAGGTCGAAAGCAATACCAGTGGCGCACCTAACCAAACCAAGTACGGCAGAATCTGAAGAGGTCATGGTGTCAGAAATCCGGCTAGGTCCAAGTGATTGGACGACCCAGCTTAGAGAATATCTGGAGAGAAACATATTACCAGAGGATGCTGCGGAGGCAAAACGCGTCAAGTACAGGTCAACTCGGTACACGATTCTGAGGGGAGAACTATACAGAAGAGGGTTCTCAAAGGTGTTACAAAGATGTGTTGCCGGAGAAGAAACCTACAAGATTCTGAAAGATGTTCACAGTGGGGTGTGTGGAAACCACACTGGGGGTAAGAGCCTAGCACACAAGCACAGCGATTCGCGGAAAGTTGCAAGACATGTCAAAGGATAGCAAACGACATTCGGAAACCCCCGGAGTTACTCAGAAGCTTAACTTCCCCTTGGCCTTTTGCCATGTGGGGCCTCGACCTGATTGGTCCAATGCCCACAGGAACAAGGGGAGGAGCAAAGTACGCAATTGTGGTAGTAGACTACTTTACCAAGTGGGCAAAAGCAGAGGCATTGGTGCACATCACGGAGGAGAACACTACTAGCTTTGTCAAGAAGAACATCATATATAGGTTCGGAATCCGGAGCATCATTATAACGGATAACGGAACTCAGTTCGACAACAGCAAGTTCAGGGAAATGTGCGAGGAGTACAAGATTGCAAACTATTATGCGTCACCTGCACATCCTCAAACCAATGGCCAAACTGAAGCTGTGAACAAGGTGATCAAGCACACACTGAAAGCAAAGCTGGAATCAAAGAAAGGCAGTTGGGCAGACAAACTACCAGAGGTGTTATGGGCATACCGAACGACTGTCAGGTCATCCACAGGGGAGACCCCTTTTGCACTAGCATTCGGAACAGAGGCCGTAATCCCGACGAAAACAACCTTTACGTCACCCAGGGTGCAACTATATAGCCCCGAGCACAACGTCAACATGTTGCAGCAGAACTTAGACAAGCTTGAAGAAATCAGGGACGCAGCTCAAGTGAGAAACGCAGCGTACCAGTAAAGGGCTGCAAGGTACTATAATTCCCATGTTCGTGTGCGTAGATTCCAGCTCGGAGATTTGGTGCTAAGAAGGGTATCCCCGAACACTAAGGACAAGTCAGCAGGATCTCTCGCCGACAAATGGGAAGGCCCATATATCATCAAGGGAGTTGCAGGGCATGGAGCCTACCTGATAGCTCACCCAGAAGGCAGCTTAGTACCCCGACCATGCAACGCTCAGTATCTCAAGATTTTCTACCCCTGACAAACTCACTCATGTTTAACGTTATTTTAGCTTTGCTTTAACTTATAGTCAAGTTAAGAGGTTTCTAATTCTTATTGTTATCTAATAAATTCCGTTTGCTAATAAAGAAGTTATTCATTGAAGACGATGAAATCCACGATAAAGAATGTTCAAATAAAGCACAAACAACAGTGGCCACTTCGTCCAAGAACAAGCAGACTAAATTTAGTCACCTACAAACCGGTCCGAGCAAATCTCGTTCAAAAATAATCATGCGCTACGAGGCCGCGGGAGAGCGGACAAGTAGTTCTTGAAGGGCTGAGAAGCTGGAATAGCGCACCTGCCTGGTTTAAGCAGTGCAAACGCACTTCTTAACCAAAAGGCAAAATCGAGGCACCAGGATAACTGGAAAACTGCTCGGAGGGCCGCCAGGAAGACTGGTGAGATGCGCAGTCGTGTTGGCTGGTCAACATGACCACCAACGATTCGACGAAACCTTGCACAGACAAAACCGGGAGACGTCCAAGGTGACTTGTGTAAGGACCTTGACGTATGGTTGTGGTGAGCCTCGACGAAACGTTAGGGTAAAACGATCTTCACAAGATCGGAGAAATTAATTGCCAGTTAAATAAGATACTCGGCTTAAAAAAGTTGTCAGTTAAATAAGATACTCGACTTAATAAACGAGTTGCCAGTTGAATAAGATACTCGGTTAACTTTGGTGGTCGCCAAGCACTTGGTTGAAATTAAGAGTCCCAAAAAATTCTTAAGATCTACGAGCCGAGTATAGGTGACCGAACAAATTATGCTTCATTTGTTTTTCTTTTGTTTATACGTTTATCATGCAGGGAACTGGACAGACAGAATAGTAAATAGATTTCTTATATATGAGCGAAAGAATATACAACGGTTGTTACAAAAAAGGAAAATTAATCAAGAAGATGCCGGCAGTTGAGAACTACTTCCACCAATGCTCGGGTCCGGTTCCATCACGTACTCGTTCAGGAGACTATCATCAGAAGGCCAGACAATCACATCTTCCAGGGCGTCGTCATCTATCCAAGCGCTATAATCCACCCCGGGAACGGGCCCAACGTCCGAAGCCTCACCGTCGATCCCCACTTTCCCACAAGCGTGGAAAGTTGAGAAGGAATCAGTAGTGGGAACTTCCAGGTGCATGAGGTGTGGCTCTTTTCCCTTACTTCTGCAATATGCTCACCACGTCTTTATCTGGAGCCGGAGGGATTCCAGAGATGCATCCACATGCTTTCGGACCGAGAGGTTCCAGTTGGCCCTGGCCCGATCGGTTGCTCTGTTCTTCTTCTTGAAAAACTCTCCGGTCGAGACCATTCCCCTCTGAAATTCCCGGAGAAGTAAAGCATCATAGGCTGGAGATCTTTTGAAGCGATCGACCCCCTGAATTTCTAACTCCAGCCTAGCTTCCTTCGACAGGGACTTGATCGTCAAGGCTTGACATTCCAAGTCCTGAATCCGGCGCTCGTAGGAGGACTTGGCGTCTTCAGCTGTCTGCTCGACCTGGAGTAGAGCCTCTTGAGTAGATAACAACTGGTTTTTTAAAGTTTGAGCCTCTTCAGAAGCGAAAGATGCCTTTTGTTCAGCCTCGAGTTGACGCGCCAAGCACTGGTCCAGAAGCACCTGACCCGACCTGGCCCCTTCCTGACAAGCCAGTTCGGCCCGAGCACGGCGATCTTCACTCTCCTTCAACTGAGCTTCAAGCCTCCTTATTTTCTCCGTCTGACCATCACTAGTCTGGCAGACTTCAGTCATCTCGGCTACCATCTGCAACGGGCCGATAACAAGTGACAAAAATGAAGTAAGCAATAAAGGAGATAAATATGAAAGTCTCAAGAGTTACTCACATAAGAAGCGCTGTTGAAGAAATGGCAGAGCCGATCAGATAACGAACCGACCCTGAGATCGCTCCAACGATCCTCCCCTATATATGCTTGGCCCGAAGCCATAGCCTTCAACATGGCCTCGGGGGTAGGTACGCCAGACTGGGTTGAAGGGTCAGGGCTGCCAAGATTAGCCTCGAGGAACCTAACAGTAGGTACTGCCTGAGGGGAACTAAGGGGGATGCCAGGCTCGTCCCTCATCTGATCTCGTGGAGGAGAGTTCTCTATTGATCTCTCATTCTTAGCAGCCTCTGCTACCCCCTCCTCATCCGAGGATGACTCGACGAAAGCAACCACTCGAGGAATCTTGGGGGCCGGACGACCAGGGGAGAACGAGGCTTTTCTTTTTTCGGGTTGCCTCCCACGAGTATTCAGTTCCGCTGTGGGGTCCTCAAAATCTGGATCGGAACGCCCCATTTCAGCACCACTTCCAGACGGCGCAGTGTCCAGTTCGGCAGAAATCAGAATCTCTGGAACTGTCACGTCCGGATGCTCTCTGGCAATTTCCGCATCAGGGGAAGTGGTATTCGGCTCGACTACAGCAGGCCGCGGAGATCTAGTTCCGCAGGAGAAGGCAGTTGGCTCGGAAGACTCCCCAACCTTCTCCTTCCCCTTTGTCGAATGACCTGTTTGATTGCCTTCATCAGTTGCGTGAGCGGCCAATTCTTGATCCTGAGTTTCCTCAGGCATGTAATCCGGCACGTCGTCTGCACCCCCCTCGGGAATGTCTTCGGAAGAATTCCCATCAGAGTCACCTTGAGGAGGGGCTATCCCCGCATCCTGTTGACGTTTAACTTCCCTCCGGCTCGCCTCCACAATACCTTTCATTCGGCGGGCTTGGGCATCGCACACTACATCTATGTCGTACACTAAAAAAAATAAAATAAAATAAAATAAATAAAATTTTTTAGGAAGCTGAAAGCCAGACAGATAAAGCAACTAAAAAGCAAGGAAGAAATAAAGAACTTACAGCGACGCCGGCGTGCAGAAAGTTGAGGGAAGAGGCGAGCTGTTATCATCTTCTTTTCATCGAAGAGGTAAGGTCTACCCCTCTTTTCCACGGGACGGAAGGCCGCCCGAGTCATAGTTTTGAGCTCTTCATCCGTAAAAGACGAAGTTATGTGGTTCCACTGGGGTGTGCAGAAGTACCGAGGCACCCGGCGAGTCATCTCGGAACCCTCGATGTCAAAAGAAATTGACCGTCCCCAGTCTCCACCCAAGAAGAACCAACTATTCTTCCAGAACTTGTTTGAGGTGGGGAAGCCCCAAACAAACCCTTTCATCTTTTCATCAGCGGTCGGCATCACCATGTTCTTGACGATCACGTCCTTGGGGACCCAACTCTCGGGCTGAGTTGAAAGCAGGAAGTAAATCCCAGTCTTTCCTAGAGGCCTCAAAGAATAGAAGTGACCAATTTCCCGAGGGGTTGGGGGTGGTCGTCCCATCCTATGCCACATGTGCCACATGCACATCAAGATCCGATAGCTATTCGGAGTTAGTTGAGCGGGAGCGAGCTGAGCTTCGGCCAAAAACCACGTAATGAAGGGTTGCAGCGGAAGCGTCACCCCGCAAGAAAGCATCGCCCCATAAATCGCCACTTGACCGGGCGGAGGGTTCCACGCAGCCCTACCGTTAGCAGGGTTTAATGAGATGGTGTCGCAGTCCAAATCAAAACGGTTCATATATTTAATGACTTCTTCGGGGCCGACCACATTTGGCTCAATGTCGTAAGCGCAAACTCTCTCGGGAGAAAAGACGATACGAGCCTCCCTGTGCTCGTCCTCAATATCTTTATCGACCACCCTTTGGGGCCCGACTCGAATTTCCCGAACAAAGGAACCTTTGTTGATGTCGCGATTGCTTTGTTTCTTCCCCATTCTTTTCCACGGCCGAGAATTATCACAAGCCTCAGAAGCAGAACTGGAATCGGTTTCAGGCTGATAGGATTCAGGCTGTGACGAACTGGAAGAAGCTGGTGAAACTTCACGACACAGTCCAGATAAGTTGAGTCCGGAGACGTCAGCGTCTATAAATCGGGGCTGATCGGGAATTGGATCACCAAGAAACCTGTGGACAGCCGCAACAGTACAAGTATCACCTTGTTCAATGGCAATCATAGCAACAGTAAAAAGACGATGTCTAGCAGAGGGATCCATGAGAACTAACCTTGAAGGATTGAAGAAACGAGAGGTACGGCAGGATCTTCGAAAAGGTCGAGAAAAGGTTTGGAAACCGAGAGAAGTAAATCTTCGCAGGACAAGATTACAAGCAGGGAAACAATGGCAGAAATCTGAGAAACAATGGCAGAAGTCTGGAAAACGGTGGCTGAAATCTGGGAAGTAATGGTAAAAACTTGAATAGGGGTTTTCCCCTTTGAAGCAATACTCCTATATATAAGCATGCCACCGGTCCCAAGACACGAAACCTTAGAAAGGGTAAGTGAGGAGAAGCGGGAAAGATTGGGATAAGAATCATGACGTGAGCTGTACGGGCACGAACAGAAGGGTCGAGTCTCATAAATGCCACGTACCACGGCCAAACAAAAGAAGATAGATGGCAGTAAAGAGAGGCACCGAGCCGTCGAAGAGACAGTCGGTCACCATCAAAAGATCTTCAAATAAGAAAAGAATCAAACGCGTGCAGGCGTAATTAAGACACGTCATTAACGTTTCGAAGCGAACGAGGAATTTGAAATCCGACATTGATGAAGAAGACGATAAACGAGAAAAAGTCATGAAAAGTTAAATATTTATCCCGAGTAAGCATGATGCATTCGGTTCAAATATTTAAGGGGGTATTGTTATAAGTAAAAATCATCATTAAGGAAACGTCATTACAGTAAGGGGCCACGTAAGCAAAGTCGAGAAAAGTCAAGGGTTAAAGGGCAGAGATTCCCAAGGGAATTTGCTAGGCAAAGAGTAAAGCAACCCGACCACAGACGAGAAAACCGGCTCGGGCATGCTCGGGCATACTCGGCATACTCGAGATCAGACGACGAAGACAAGTACTTCATAAACATATGGACAGAATCAGAAGCAAGCGACTCCACAATAAGCAACGATACGACTATCAGAGTTCAATTGAAAGGCAAATAGATTTCCCCCAGATAAAGGGCGAGGAATCCGACGTAGATTCGTACTCAACCAAAACAGGAAACAAGATAGATTCCATAAAGAGACAAACTTCAATTAAAACTAGGAAATCACACAAAATGCGGGTATCACAACACCAAACCCTAGCACAACCATAAACCCTAGCAAACAACATGTATAAATACCCCTGTAAGAAACATGATGGAGGCAGGTGTGAATTAGCAGAATAAGTCAGAGAGAAATACTTTGTAATTGAATTTTTGATAGTGAATTTGACTGTGTTGCTCAAGCAACAACCCGTGGATTTTTCTCCAGTTAAAAGGAGTTTTTACCACGTATTCGTATCTCTTGATTTATCGTTTTCTTGCGGTATTACACCTATCTGTTCTTATTTTCGCTTGGTACAAGTTCGTTGATAGTGACGACGAAAAATCACCATCAACACCAGCGATTTGCATCCAATATGATAGTCAATCGGCAATAAGAATAGCACATAGCAACATGTATAATAGGAAGTCTAGACATAGATGTCGATGACATAATACCATTAGACAGCTACTCTCAACTGGGGTTATCTCCATTGACTATGTAAAGTCAAAAGATAACATTGCGGATCCGCTAACCAAATGGTTAAATAGAGAACTAGTTGAGACATCATCGAGAGGAATGTGACTAAAGCCCATGAAATAAAAAGTCGAGACAATGGAAACCCAACCTAGTTGACTGGAGATCCCAAGATCTAGGTTTAATGGGACAACCAAGTTGTAAGACTTAGTTGTATCACTATGGGGGTTACCCTCCAGTCAATTCCTATAATGAAATAGTGATACCCCTAGGGAAAAGGCTAAACCATATTTTTAATGATTCTTATGCGTCAGAATTCCAAGCTATGAAAATCTGAGCAGAGTAATACGGGTTACTCTTCATTAAGAAATCACCTATGTGAGAGAGAAGTGGGGTCGCTTCTAAAATAGAATAGTAAAGGGCTATATTCTCCAAAGATTGTCACAAAACCAGACGCATGTTCATGGCCAAAAGGAACATAACAATGAGAACCAAATCGGGTCTGGAAGATGCCTGTGTGAGGTACGCTATCATTTACATAAAACGGTAGAACAGTTCAAGGATACCATATCTACTGATCAACCAGTAAAGTAAGCATATCTTTACGAGGGAAGGTTTAAAGGGTAACACCTACCTATCCTATGTAGGTTTCGACCGTTTGAACTTACCAATGTCATCTCTCATGTCTCCTAGGTCAATTTCATTCATGTGAGGGATTGTTGGAAATTTTGTGATTAAACAAGTGATTGGAGAGAATTACTTGAGTATGATCGGTTCCATAAAAAAAAGATCAATGTATATTCGAATTCTCCTCCATTAGAGCATCGAAGTGGTATACTCAAACTCACAAATTGATTAATGGGTGAATGAGAAATTGAGTCTCAAAGTGTGCCCATTGTGTAGGGAAAATGAGCATCCCACATTGGTTGGGTAAAACACTTATAGGTAGTATATAAGTGAATGTGTGATAGTTACTTATCAACATGTGTAGCATAAAGGCTTTCTCTCGGGGGGGGTGGTGGGCAAATCATGGACCCCGAACCTTCAGATTGGATAACTTGTGTGTGTGCGCGACCTGCGTACACGAATGCAGCTTCGATTGGACTGTCATAGTATAAACGACCTTTTGCTACTACTTAGAATTTAATTTTTCCTAAGTCAATGTTTATATTGATATGGAAAGAAATAATTCAATTTAATTTTCCCTAAATAAAAACGTGTAATGATAAGGAAAATCTATTTGGATTCTAGATATTTATTTGATCACTAAGTAAATAGAATCAGTCATTAATTAGAAATAAATCTATTGGAGATTGATTGTTTAATTAATATACTTTCATTAAAACGTAATTATCGAATTTTTCCAAATAATCCTCTTGACTTCGGTTTTAAATAAACCCTAGTATATTCTTCTGATACACATACATATAAATCATGACATTAAGAAGTTGATTGCTCTCATTGTTTTTCTTTTCTTTTCTTCTTCAGTTTTTGGTAAGTTCGGACTTGATTTGAGTTCGCTGAGAGTGTTTGTGCCCTGCACGATCACTGTTAAATCGTTGTATCCTGGGAGACAATCGCTATACATATACGGTGTTATACGGTAAAATTGTTTTAAGGACATCGTATGAAACACATGCCTCGATTTCTGAAACTGGTTTTCTAACGTGTTATTTTGTTGATTTTCACTTTCTATTTTCTTACAGGATTCGAACCATATTGTTTTTGAAATAATACAAACAACACACAAAACATCAACAATCCTTCCAAATTAAAACACTACTACCTCCTCATGATCCCTGTTTTGCCAACATATCAGCAAAGGAATTCGTAGTTCTTGGGCGAAACACTACGCAAGCCTGACCAAGACTTACAAGATGGCTCATTATGTCAAAAATAGATTGACAGCAGGACAACCTGCCGAAACCAGTACCATTGATCCATGCAACCAACACTGACGAATCACTCACAAACGTGATATTCTTACGCACTAAATCAGGTCTGTTGACACATAATTCACACGCTTTAGCTAAAACAAGGATCTCGGCCGTAACAATATCTTGAATCCCCACGTTGTCAGAAAATAAGCACAACACACTTCCCCTATGATCTCTTAGCACACCACCAATACGAGCCTGATCAACCTGGACCTCCTCTTGCCGAACCGTTAACATTGAAATAGAGTGAATCTGTAGGAGGAGGCATCCACTTACCAACCTGAGACCTTTTGGCTTTGTTGGCCTCTACACACCCTTCCTTAATATTCAGAAGCAAAGTTGTTACTGAGTCCGAACAACCTCCACTCAAATTCTTGAACCACCAGACCACTCTAAAACGCACCATCTCCTCCGCTTTAATGAGATTCGCCTCCCCACCTTTGAAGACCTTGTCGTTTCTCACTTCCTAAACTGACCAAACCACAGCAAAGAAAAGAGATGTCCAAACTCTAGCAGACCTTTTCTTCGGGCAAAGAACCATCCATCCTCTCCACCACTCTAACAACGTGGATGAAGGACATCAAGTTATTTCCCACCACGACATGCACCTGTGCCAAAAATTCCATGACCATTTACAATACAAAAAAAGATCATCTATTGTCTCCATGTTGGTCTCACAAAGAAGACAATCTATGTTCTAAAACATTGACGAACCGAAATTTCTTAGCACTGTTCATCGTGCTGCAAGGGACATTCTGTAGAGCATCTGGCTATGTATCATGCTTCATCTTTGAGGCCACATTTTCAACATAAACAAATAAATCAAACCTATTAAAGAAGGCACTAAATTCAACAAAGAAATGGACGGCCTTCAAGCAATATCAACAATGATCAAATGTAGCATCCAGTATTTTGTTCACAATAAGCATAATTTTGCCTTCAAAATGCCAATGATCACATCTAGCATTCAGCATTTCATTCACAACCAGCAGAATTTTACCTTGAAAGAAGTCCACTGTGATCAAATCTAGTATTAAGTTGGTTATATTTCTAGTTTCTATTATTAGTATATAGGTGTGGACATTGACACTTATACAACTTATTAGTACATCTATTTTTATAAGTACACATATGTCTAAAATTTAAAAAAATAAATATGACTGTAAGCACTCATCCTAACGCCAATAGTACCCCCATTGAAATAAATATATTCATTTTAATACATATTATTTATAAACACTCTTAAATTATTATCATACCTAATTTTAGGGGTGGGCGCGGTTCAGTTCGGTTCGGTTTTGGCCAAAACCGTATTGAACCGTTATATTTCGATTTTTGAAAACTTGAATCGGTTTGAACCGTATTGGACCACAAAACCGAATTGAACCGAACACCTTTATCTCGGTTCGGTTCGGTTCGGTTCAGTTCAATTCGGTTTTAGGCCTATTGGGCCTATTGGTCTTTGAGGTTTTTTTATATATTTTTTCAATTTTTGTATCCTTTAACAGCCCTATTTTTGTATTTAGACATTTGGTCTTTGGGCTATTTTTTTTTAACAATCCCTTATGAAAATACAGCTCTTAGCGTGTGTCTACAACCTAGAGGGGGGGGGGGGGGGGGGGGGGGGGTGAATGGGTTGTTAATCGATTATTCATAACTTTTCGATTAGTCAATATTAATAATATAACCCAACATAAACAAACATACAAAATCAAGTGTAAAGTGCGGAATAATAAATAACATTTGATTTTTACGTGGAAACCCTTCAACAAGGGAAAAACCACGGGCTATCCTTCTAGCCACAAACGATCACAGAAATCCACTATATGAATAAAAGATTACACCCTCAAGTGATACTCGGACTCTCACTCTAGACAACCTCAGGCTATGGACACTACCACTCGCCACTCTTGGTTCAATCCCTAGTGATATCCCCTGATACACTACTCTTGGCGTGAGCACCTCCTACTCTACCCGCAGGCCTTTTACAATGGATTCCCGACACAATGCTTGCCAACCACACCCTTGGTTGCAAGGCTTCTCTTGCTTGTGCAACTACCACCCGTAGCCACAAGACTTAACTCAATGAATAGATCAATGTGTCTATGTGATCATGTAAATGATGCTCAATGCAAATTATGCTAGACAACACAAATTGCTCAACTAGGAGTTTGTAGAAACAAATCCAAGTTGTCAAATGTCTAAATGCAAGGCATAAAGACTTAGCTAGATGTTATCAATAACAACAATCCTAGCTATCACAAACAATCACAATGAATCAACAAATATGCTCACAATGTATTCAACATAAACTTAGCATATATTCATGTGATTGAGACAAGACATTTAATCATTCACTAAATGCAAGTCTTAGACAAAAGTCTATCACAAACAAACTCAATTAGTTGTGTAGAGATTTTCCAACAACTTAATTGTCAACAAACAACCTTGAATATTCAAGAGAGCTTAACTAGATTGATAAACACAAATCTATCAATCTAATTATCAATTAATCTCTTAAGAATAATCAAGTCTTAGCTATTTAGGAAAACAACACCTAATCATGCAAGCTATCAAAATAAAACACACATAAATATTCATTAACATTAACTAGTTGATTAAAACTCAATCTATCAACTTAGTTATCAATTAATCATACATGAATATTTATAACCTAGCTTTTTAGGTAGAGAAACAACCTAATCAAATAAGCTATCACAAACAAAACCCAAACATGTCATCATTCAACAATAATATGCATTCAAAAACGATTTCTACAAATTATATGCAACAAAAACGAACTCTTGGACTTAAAGAACAATAATCAAAGATTAAAGGTTTGTTCTTACTTACCAAGTCATGAATGATGAAGACCCATGCATGATTGATGCTTTGGATGCATGAGTTTTGGGTTTGGAGAGTTAATGAAGCTTAAAGGAAGCTTTCTCTCTCTAGACTCTCTCTATCTCTCTCTAGGGTTTCTGCAATTTCAAAGAGCTTAATGAAGAAGAAGAGATAAAGATGTATATATAGTGGGAAGAAATGAGCTGACGTGAAAAGACCAAAATGCTCTGTTTTTGGTGTCAGGCGACATGAGAGGTTACATGGAAGTCGCCTAAGAGGCTACATGGAAGTCGCCTAACATGTCGCCTAACGTTTTGGAGAAGAAAAACATGTCTGAGGCGACATTGGAGGCAACATGCACAAGTGGCCTTGCATGTCGCCTAACACACTGGACAACACTCCAACTCCAGAAACAAGCGACCCAAAACATGATCAAACGATATCGAAACCTTTCGTATGATATACCATTGGAAAGGTATGGAAGTCTACTTTCTACTCCAATTTACAGAATGAGTTTTTGATATCTGTAGAAAGAGTTATGGTCATTTAAGTAACCAAATGTCAAAACCAGATAACAACAGAGATGCTCTGTTTCAGTGGTCTCTTTGGAGACTTCAAAACCAACCCAAACGGTCATAAAATATTACGAATAATATACCGTTAGAAAGGTATGGAAGTCTAATTTCTACTCCAATTAACAAAATAAGATTTGGATAAACGTAGAAATATTTATGGTCAAAAGAGTGACCAAAGGTCAGAATTGGTCAATAACAAAATTCCCACAACCATGGTATAAAACCATGTAACCAGATAACAATCCAAAAGAGCACAAATAAAGCCTCTCTATGGTCACAAATTGCTCTAAGACTCAAGCACACCAATGTGCAAGCGCGGACATAACACAAGCACACCATCGTGCGAGTGAGAACGTTTCCAAACACACACGGAAAACGTAGAAAAAAAACAACCACACGTAAGAACAAACAAAGACGTGATCGTGTGAGTTGTAAAAAGGATGCATACATATAAATAATAAAGAACACAAATGCAAGATGAACAATGCATGCATGAAGTGTGTGTGTGCACCTAAACTCTTCAAGAGATAAAGTCAAGTGAGTATACCTTTTGCTCTTGAAGTCATGGAGATGCTTGGAAGCTTGCCAACACGTACCTAAGCTACCCATTACACAATCATCCCAAATGTGGTATGTCATGAAATAAGCCAATCACAAAATAAAGGTTCTTACACCTTACATTCAAAACACATCTAAATAGACCACATTACTGTTTAACTAATCAAATTTAGTCCAATTCAATCATAAGCACTTGCTCAATAGTTACCATTCTACCAAATTCAGTTCATACATTACATAGAATAATAGAAGTCCAAAATAAAATAAGATCATACATAAATAATCCAACATACAATCCATAATAAAAGTTGTATTTTTTTTTGTATTTATAGTTCGGTTCATCGGTCCGGTTCAGTTTTAGAAGGTCCAAAACCGAAACCGAACCATATTCTATGCGGTTCATTCAGTTAGAACCAAATTGAACCGAATTCAACTTTAAAACCGAACCAAACACCATATTTCAGTTCGGTTTGGGTCGGGTCGGTTCGGTTTAATGAACCGTGCCCACCCCTACCTAATTTATAAAAAAAATCATATTATTTTTGTAATAAAATCCTCTTTTAATGATGATCCAATTTACTTTTGGAAATATTTCGAATGTAGGAGCCTTATAAAAGGGAATATGTGGAACCATATATGGGGTCAAGAGAGATTTTCAATATGGAATTGTCTTATTTATATAGCTATCTTAAAAAAAACTTGTTGATATCTACGACTATTTAAAAAAAACATGTTGATATCTACATATATCGTTAATATATATATATATATATATATATATATATTTAGAAATTTTCACATAAGTGCGCACTGATGGAATTATATAAAGATATTGAATATTAGCCACTCATTTTATATACTTTGACTTGATATGTATGCACCTGTCAAAGCACTTTTATAAATGAGTAACTCATATTCAATAACCTTATATAATTACATCAGTGCGCACTGATAGAAAAATGACTGTATAAATAAATAAATATATATATATAGTTTCAGAAATTTTCAAGTCAATAAGCACTGATATAACTTCATAAGTGCGTTGGATGTGGACCATTAGATTTACATAATTTGACTCAAAGTGTACGCACTTGTCAAAATTTCTCCATAATCAGTCGTCCACATGCAACGCATTGATATAAGTTATATCAGTGCGTATTGAGGAGAAAAAGACTGTATATAGTTCATAATTATATATAAAAGAAAGACAAAAACAATATAATAATCATATGATGATGAGAAAGTTTGATACTTGAAATAAAATTATAGTTTAATTATAGTTGATCATAAAAATTAGGGTTTATCATATGTTAGGGTTTATCATAAGTTTTTTTTTAATTAAGAAATATAGTTGAAGATATGTGTGCAATTAATGAGTGTATATATTATTTGGTTTATTTTTAATTAAAGTCCTTATTGGTAAATTATTATTGGAATATGTTTATAATTAAATTTTTAATAAAATATGGATGTACTAATAAGTTTTATGGGTGTTAATGTTGACACCCTTAGTATATGTTTTAACAATTAGCTAGTTTTGCTATATGTCTTCTATGGAATTAATTGAAATACTTATAGTGACAGGGTAAAAGTAACAAATCGTTAGTGATATTTTTTTTATCATAATATTGAATTTACGACAATTTTTTCACTTATAAGAATTTTTTTTTATCACTGTGGATCAATTTTATTGTAGTGTCTATTTCCATATAAATAACATCAAGCAAACAAAAAATCAACGAACAAAACAATTAAACAGGTAACATGCGCCATTTATGTTGATCTTCAAAGATGGATTTAAAAAAAAAGATCTAATTGAAAATGAGAACAAAAACTCACCTCCGGAGCTAAGGCGAGGCATTGTTGGTTGAGATTTGATAGACAAAGGATTCTAGATTGTGAAATGTGGTAGCGGTACGCAACAGAGACAGAGAAATTAGCAGGTCAATCAAGTATTTTGTATGAGGTGTTGAATTTGTACCAGGTCTTGCTTGACCTTCAAGTTTTGGCTTCTCACTTGATCTATCGCCACGTAATTGGAGGCTGTTTCTCGAATATTCTTTTTATTTTATTTTTTTGTCTATTCTTAATGGATAAAATTTCAAAAGAGTCCTTAACTTAATGGAAAATTCAAAAATAGTTACTCAATTTTTTTTTCTTTTTAGTATCAGGGGTATGAAACACGTACGGGGACAATATACAAGATTACTATAAAAGGGGCATCGATAGAACCCATTTGTTTTGGAACATGAAGACATGGGTATGGAACTCGGCATGTGTATTTTGGGGCACAATATCGAGGTACAGAACATGGGGACAATATCCTTGGAAATATGAACTCAATGAAGTCTTTAAGGGTAATTTGGACCTGTATTGACTATTTTTGATTTTGTAAAATCAAGTTTGGTTATAATCATTCCTTTCTAATGTTTTGATATTTTTTATTTTTATAAACCAAATTTTGCTATTTTCTACGATTGCCACAAAAGGAATTCAACATCTTAGTCGCACTTTCTCTCTCATCTTTTGAGACTTTACTCACTTATATTCTCTAGACCAAGCAAAATCAACTCAATTGCCATCATCAATTCCTTTTTAAATACAAATTAATCATCTCAAGCACCGACAATAAACAAGATCGAAACAATGTTTGTTCTGTTGGTGGTCGAAATTGTTACTATTAATCTAATGGTTGAGAAGAGGAGTAAATGAACACCCTTAGATTTAGACCAAATAAATCGATAAATATTGAAGGGGGTGAATTCATAAAGAGCCAAAAAGTTTATCAGTTTATTGTTTTTAACCACAAAATTTATTTTTATTGTTTTCGTCAGTTTTTACCACTTATGGACAAAAAAGTCCTTAAGTTTGATATTCAAAAAAAAAAAAAAAAATTAAAAAGTTAAAGTAGAGTTGGTCGTGAAAACGACATATCAAACTTTTTAGGGTTACAGTAAAAAAACGAGAAAGAGAGAGAGAGGAAGAGAAGAGAAGTCGTCGCTGCCGCTCGCCCTCGCTGCCGCTCGCCGTCGCTGCCGCTCGCCTTCGCTGCCGTTCGCCGTCGCTGCCGCTCGCCTTCACAGCCGCTCGCCGTCTCTGCCGCTCGCCTTCGCAGCCGCTCGCCGTCTCTGCCGCTCGCCTTCGCAGCCGCTCGCCTTCGCAGCCGCTCGCCGTCGCTTCCGCTCGCCTTCGCAACCGCTCGCACGTCGCTGCCGCTAGCCTTCGCAGCCGCTCGCACATCTGTCACCGTCGCTGCTGCTCACCGTCGATTCGAATAGTTCTTGCCGTCGCTGCGTCGCCATCGCTGTCAGTCGCCGTCGATCGCCACCAGTCGCACCTCTCTCCCAGTCGGTCGATCGCCTCTGTCTGGAGTCCGAATCTGAAGGTTTATTGTTTAACTGACACTTATTTTTTTAATTTCAAATTATGTTAACTTACTTGATTGCTTCTCTGGTTGTAATTATTTATTGATTTATTGATTATCTTTTCTGTCTTCAAATGGTTTCTGGGTTTGTTTGTATTTAGGTTTTTTTTTTATTGGATTGCTTGTCAATAAATTTTAAAATGTCGAAAGTCACTTTGCTTGTTCATCACTGGAAAGTGGAAACTCATTTATTTTTCCATCTATTTATCTTTCACCCGAACCTCATGGGTGTCAGTGTAATTTCCCCCCTTTTGAAATTTCAACTTAGAGAGCTGACAGAATTTAATCCTGTAATTTGTTTGTACTAACATGTAACTTATTTATACTAGCATGTAACTTGTTTGGACTGGCATGTAACTTGTATTCAATTAACTTGTTTATACTATCATGTAATTTGTTTATACTGGCATGTAACTTGTTTGTACTGGCATGCAACTTGTTTGTACTGGCATGTAACTTTTTTTATACTGGCATGTAACTTTTTTTAATACACACTAATGCATTTATTTATTTGATTTTGTAGATGGAGAACATAAATTATGCCGATTTTCTCATTAAACGGAGGAGTTCGTGGATAAAAAAATCCACCACCAACTTATACTGCAATTTAAATGGTCTCCCTGATATTGTAAAGGTTCTCCAAAAAGTTGGAGAACTACAAGAGTTGCGGAAGACCTGTTTTGGGCACCTACTCGGTTTTCCTAAAGAGTTGACTTTTTCTGCCGGCGTACTTCATAACTTGCTATTGAGGCAGATACATGTACCCGGTGTAACCGGAGCAAATGAGTTGCATTTTTTTGTTGGTGGTAAACTGGCGAAATTCTCACAAAGGGAGTTTTGTTTGGTTACGGGGCTAAAATTTGGGGTGATGTCGGACATATTCTTGAAACCGTATGCTGCCACTAAAGATGGGATCCATGTGAGGTATTTTGCGAATAATGAGAATATACGACTTACAGACGTATGGGCAAGGTTTATGGCTGGGGGATTTGATCAACCAAAGGATGGTCTGAAGATGGCCCTAGTATTGATCGCGAACAACGTGTTGTTCGGTCAAGATCTTAGGAGGAAAGCCACATTATGGCTTTTTCAAATGGTGGAGGATTTAGAAGCCTTCAGTTCTTTTCCATGGGGGAGTTATGTGTATATGATGACAATCCACTACCTACGACAAGGATTTCGGTCCGCAAATGCACCATTGAAGCACATCGCGCACTATAACTTGTACGGTTTCCCTTGGGCATTAGAGGTGAGATTTCAAATATTATATTAATGCATTTCTCCATAACTTGATTTTTTTGTACAAATATTTGAAGTTTGTTAAAATTTTAGATATGGGCAATGGAAGCTTTCGGATCGTTGATTGATTTGGTGGGGAAAAACTTAGGCCACAGACATCCTCGTTTGAAGAATTGGAGAATATTTAAGAGGCCTCACGATTTCTTTGGGAAATTTGCAAAGTATGAAAAAGAAGTGGCAGATGGAAAGGTTCGTTTTTTGTTTCCCAGTAATTTGTTATAACTGGCATGTAACTTCAATTTGTCCTGACATGTAACTTGATTTTGGCCTGGCATGTAACTTTAATTTAGGCTGGCATGTAACTTCAAATTGAACTAGCATGTAACTTGCATCATGTAACAATACTGGAATTTATTTTGGAACTTGTGTGTCAACTGTGAAATATGTTCTAACTGGCATGTAACTTGAATTTGCACTGTCATGTAACTTGAATTTGCACTGGCATGTAACATGTGGCATGTAACATCACTGGAATTTGTTTTGGAACTTGTGTGTCAACTGTGAAATATGTTCTAACTGGCATGTAACTTGATTTTAGTCTGGCATGTAACTTGAATTTAGCCTGGCATGTAACTTGCATCATGTAACAATACTGTAATTTATTTTGGAACTTGTGTGTCAACTGTGAAATATGTTCTAACTGGCATGTAACTTGAATTTGCACTGTCATGTAACTTGAATTTGCACTGGCATGTAACATGTGGCATGTAACATCACTGGAATTTGTTTTGGAACTTGTGTGTCAACTGTGAAATATGTTCTAACTGGCATGTAACTTGATTTTAGTCTGGCATGTAACTTGAATTTAGCCTGGCATGTAACTTGCATCATGTAACAATACTGTAATTTATTTTGGAACTTGTGTGTCAACTGTGAAATATGTTCTAACTGGCATGTAACTTGAATTTGCACTGTCATATAACTTGAATTTGCACTGGCATGTAACTTGTGGCATGTAACAATACTGGAATTTATTTTGGAACTTGTGTGTCAACTGTTAAATATGTTCTCACTGGCATGTAACTTGAATTTAGCCTGGCATGTAACTTGAATTTAGCCTGGCATGTAACTTGCATCATGTAACAATACTGGAATTTATTTTGGAACTTGTGTGTCAACTGTGAAATATGTTCTAACTGGCATGTAACTTGAATTTGCACTGTCATGTAACTTGAATTTGCACTGGCATGTAACTTGTGGCATGTAATAATACTGGAATTTATTTTGGAACTTGTGTGTCAACTGTTAAATATGTTCTCACTGGC
Organism: Dipteronia sinensis; assembly: GCA_033220585.1. Taxonomy (NCBI): domain Eukaryota; kingdom Viridiplantae; phylum Streptophyta; class Magnoliopsida; order Sapindales; family Sapindaceae; genus Dipteronia; species Dipteronia sinensis. The sequence continues at coordinate 83,512,690 of CM065636.1, read as the reverse complement.
ATGTAACTTGAATTTAGCCTGGCATGTAACTTGCATCATGTAACAATACTGGAATTTATTTTGGAACTTGTGTGTCAACTGTGAAATATGTTCTAACTGGCATGTAACTTGAATTTGCACTGTCATGTAACTTGAATTTGCACTGGCATGTAACTTGTGGCATGTAACAATACTGGAATTTATTTTGGAACTTGTGTGTCAACTGTTAAATATGTTCTCACTGGCATGTAACTTGAATTTAGCCTGGCATGTAACTTGCATCATGTAACAATACTGGAATTTATTTTGGAACTTGTGTGTCAACTGTGAAATATGTTCTAACTGGCATGTAACTTGAATTTGCACTGTCATGTAACTTGAATTTGCACTGGCATGTAACTTGTGGCATGTAACAATACTGGAATTTATTTTGGAACTTGTGTGTCAACTGTTAAATATGTTCTCACTGGCATGTAACTTGAATTTAGCCTGGCATGTAACTTGAATTTAGCCTGGCATGTAACTTGCATCATGTAACAATACTGGAATTTATTTTGGAACTTGTGTGTCAACTGTGAAATATGTTCTAACTGGCATGTAACTTGAATTTGCACTGTCATGTAACTTGAATTTGCACTGTCATGTAACTTGAATTTGCACTGGCATGTAACTTGTGGCATGTAACAATACTGGAATTTATTTTGGAACTTGTGTGTCAACTGTTAAATATGTTCTCACTGGCATGTAACTTGAATTTAGCCTGGCATGTAACTTGAATTTAGCCTGGCATGTAACTTGCATCATGTAACAATACTGGAATTTATTTTGGAACTTGTGTGTCAACTGTGAAATATGTTCTAACTGGCATGTAACTTGAAATTGGTCTGGCATGTAACTTCAATTTGGCCTGGCATGTAACTTGATTTTGGCCTGTCATGTAATTAATTTCATTTTTGTTTATATCAATACTTCAAATAATGATGACACTTTTGTTAATTGTACAGCATGTTGTGTTGGAGGAATTACATCCAACCGACGATGAAAAGACACAGCCTTACTTGGTTGGTGTTGACACAGATTTGTCAGAGGGTCCACAGTTTATAGCACTCAATGTTGAATTAGACGATGGTGAGACACAGCCTAACGATGATGTTGATGATGATGGTAATGAAGATGGTAATGATAGTGGTAATGATGGAAGTCAGTCACGACCTCAACAAAACAAGCAAAAACCGGTGAAGAGGAAGGTGTCACCTCATAAACAAAAAATGCCAGCAAGGACCAAAAGGCAACGTACATCTCCAGGCATGTCACCGGTAAGTCAATACCTGACCGATGGTAATTGTGCTAAGATAAATACCTACCAATATTAATTGTTTGTTTCTTTCAAAACTTTAGGTGGGTGATGACTCGACAGACTCTTCTCGAATAATGAGGGAAGTAATAAGTGCAATGTCAGATCAATTTGAAGACATTGTGAAGGAGATTAAGAAGGAGATTTCGGCAATGGAGGATCGCCTAAACGCACGCCTTACCCGTGTGGAGGCAAGTTTGGCTCAACTTGTTAATCAACATCGTCAGGTAACTAATTATGACATTGTTTTAACGGTCATGTAACTTCGTTATGTAGTAGCCATTTTTTGTAACTTGGTCATGACATTGAACTTTTTTGTGCCACAGAGTACCCCTGAAGTGCAAGAGGACTATGTGGGGGGTCCTAATGTTGGTGGGGAGGGTACCGTTGGAAAGGGGGTTGGTGAGGGGGATGCTAACCGTACTGAGGCGTTTGATGGGGGTAATGGTACTGTTGGAAAGAGGGTTGGTGAGGGTGATGCTACTCTTACTAAGGCGCTTGATGGGGGTGATGGTACTGTCGGAAAGGGGGTTAGTAGGGGTGATAATGACCAAGGTGGACCTGATAGTACCCTTGGTGGGGGTGATGGTACCTTTACTGAGGGGATTGTTGGGGGTGATGATACCCTTAGTGAGGGCCTTCAGATTGTGGTCCATAACATTTTGCTTCAGGAGGGAATAGTGGTGCAGTCCCATCCCCCATCTGAGGACGACTCAACTATGGTAGACTACCTCGCTGTAAAGAATGAGCGTGAGCAGCGTTTGAAGATTACATCTCGCTACATGAATTCACCCTACATTGACCCTTTCCAAGCGCCTGACAAGGAAAAACAAAAGTTAAAGACAGACTATTCACGTTTTAAAAGAAGCAGAAAAGATGCAGCGTAAGTCTCTGTATACATTAACCTTTTTCATACAATCATTTTGGTTTATAATAACTTGTAAGTTAAAAATGTTTACTGTTCAACACAGGTTGAACGTCGGTACAGACTACTATGCAACAAAACAATTCTTTGTGGAGATGGAATCTCCAACATGTTGGTTGTCTAATGAGGTTAGTGATTTCAAGATATATAATTCTGTAACATCATTGACATTTCTGTGAAGAACTTACTTCCATACAAAATTATTGAAAAGTACTAATTTTTATTAATATATATCTTCATGTAGCATATCGACGCGTATATGAGCTTGTTATGTAAGCAAAGACGGTTGAAACCTGATATTTACAAATCAGACGTTGCAGTGCTATGCTCGGACTTCTTTGTAAGGACTTTATAATAATTATTTTTTTCCTATATTCCGTTGACAAAAATTTATACATATAGTAAGAAAATATGTTTATTTTGTAGGCAAAGTTGTGCGAGGAATGGAAGAAATTCCAACCGTATGAGGATGCACCTTTGACAGGTGAATTCGATGCACCGTCGTATAAATGTCCAACAGATTGGTTGTTGTATGCATCGGGTGACAAGCCTGGATGGGGAACATGTTGGTCATCTGTTCGATATGTAAGTACTGTTTCACATGTTATATAAACAAATACATTGAACAGCACTCATTTTTTTAATCCTGTCTTGCAGTTGTTGGTCCCATGTGCGGTTGGGGATCCAGATGGACATTGGATCTTATGTGTAGTTGATTTGGAGAAACGAACTGTTTGCATTTATGATTCATTACACCGTCAGAAGAAGATTCCCACTCGTAGGAAGCAAATCACCCCACTTCTGCGTTTCATTCCAGTCATTCTACAGGAGTCCGGGTATTATCAGCAAAAAGGCATACAACCCAATGCGTCAATGTTTACTGTTCAACAATCAATTCCGAAAAAGTTACCAGCACAAATGGACAATGATAGTTGTGGCATTTTCATATGTCGATACACAGACATGTTGATGCGTCATAAAAGTTTTTGGGGATGGGGAACCAAGAATGTCCCCGGATTTAGGGAGGAAATGGCACTAGAGATATTTGCAAATAGTGTAGCATCAGATTGATAACTTTGTTGGTACATCATCATTGTTTTTGATGTTCTTGAAATGTATGGAGTTGTTTACATTGTTAACTGCATAAGTTCTTGAAATGTATGAAGTTTACTGTGAAAATCAATAGTAACCGGCATGTAACTTGTAACTTGCAGCATGTAACTTCAAAATGCACTAGCATGTAACTTGCAGCATGTAACTTGCAGCATGTAAAAATACTGGAATTTGTTTTCAGTTTTTTAAAATACTGGCATGTAACTTCAATTTAGCCTGGCATGTAACTTCACTTTGGCCTAGCATGTAACTTCAAAATACACTAGCATGTAACTTCAAAATACACTAGCATGTAACTTCAAAATGCACTAGCATGTAACTTGCAGCATGTAAAAATACTGGAATTTGTTTTCAGTTTTTTAAAATACTGGCATGTAACTTCAATTTAGCCTGGCATGTAACTTCACTTTGGCCTAGCATGTAACTTCAAAATACACTAGCATGTAACTTCAAAATGCACTGGCATGTAACTTGCAGCATGTAAAAATACTGGAATTTGTTTTCAGTTTTTTAAAAATACTGGCATGTAACTTCAGTCTTTAAAAATACTTGAATCTTACTTCATAAAATCTAAAATACAAAATATAAGAATTACAACATCATTGCTAATACCTACGTCGTACCACCAACGTCCGATGTCAATGGACATTTATGTGAATTGTGGCCTTCTTCTCCACATTTCCTACACCTGTACGGTCTACGTGGTCGCTTCGATGTTGAAGATGTTACAGATGTTGCAGATGGACATGGTTGAGGAGCCTGACATGGTTGAGGATTCTTACAATTCTGTCGGTTGTGACCAGATTTTTTACAAATTGTGCAATTTCTGGTCTTTCCATTTCCATGCTCCCCGGTAGATTTAAATCTTTTCTTTTTTGGCCTTCCTGCTTGTGCACGAAAAGGAGGCGGATGAACAACCTTTGATCGCATATCTTGAGGAATATTCCATTCACTAGGATGCCCAACCGGGAAGATGTTCCCGGAATATGCTTCAAGCCAACTAGTAGTTTTGTAGCAATCCCCACAAAAATCTGGAAAAGGCTTCTTTGCATACCTACAAAATTATAGATTATGAGTAATTATGCTAAGGTGCAATGGGACAAAAGGATAATAACCTTATTGCGGCTAATGCATGGCGACATGGCAATTTATCAACTTGAAATTTCGTACAGCTACAAGTCTTTTCAGAAAGGTTCACCAAACCATCTTTATTTCCATCCTTCACATTGAAGTTAACCGAATCAATTGGACGAACCGTGTACTTTTCTGAATCTTTATTTCTTTCTTTTATTAATTCAGTGGCCCATGGAGTCAATTGTGTCCGGGTTTTTTCAGCCTTTGTACGGCGCTTATAAAACCATTTCTGGAGCATCTCTCTAATAAACTCAACCATGGTTGTTATTGGCATTTGGCAAGCATGTACCAAACATGAGTTCATTGACTCGGCAATGCTTGAGGTCATCAACCGATAACGCCTAACAGGAGAGTAAGCACGAGACCACCTTTCGGGCCCAACATTCATTAAATCTTCGAATGCTACCCTATTAACCTTCATCATCTCCAACATCACTTCCTTGAAATCAGCTTTCCGGTAAGCCTTCCATGCTTGTTTGAAAAGAAGACTCACATCTTTCCTTTTGTAATCATTTTTTATGTTTTGAGCCATGTGAAACACACAATATCCATGCGGTACATTAGGGTACACTTTCTCCATTGCAGCCTTGATTCCGAGGTGGCGGTCGGAAATGATCATGCAATCCTTAGGACTACCAATAGCATTTTTAAGCTCATTTAAGAACCAAGTCCATGACATTTCATCTTCAACGTCGCCAAACCCATATGCCAAAGGAAAAACCTGGTTGTTTGGATCCAAACATATAGCTACAAACATAATACCAGAAAATTTACCCTTCAAATGAGTACCATCAATGGCAATAACTGGCCGAATCACGGTATGAAATCCATGAAGTGATGCGGCATGGGCAATGAACAAATATTCAAACTGATTTGCAACATTTGTCTTCATTGTAGTAATAGTCCCTGGATTTACTTCTTTCAATCGATGACAGTAAGCAGGCAACAGTTTGAATGATTCTTCGGGAGGACCAAAAACAGAAGCCTCTGCATGATCCTTTGCCCTCCAAGCCTTTGTATACAACAAATGAAGTCCATGATCCACTTGCATTTCTACCATTATGTCTTTGGGTTTTAGAGAGTGGCCGTGTACTTGCAACTTTGGTGCTAATAGTTCGCCGACAGTCCAAGAATTTGCTTGTCGAAGACGTGCGTGGAAACCATCTATATTGCAAGTATGATCCTTCAGGAACATTCGAACCACCCAATATTCTCCTTTTTGCATCTTAAATGCACGTAATTGGAATTCACACTCGCCATCCTTACATCCGGCCTCATAACGTGTCTTGCTAGATCTTCTAATCCGGACTTCAAATTGCTCCTTCAAAGCATACATATGCAACGTTCGCTTCAGATCTTTCTTGCATTGAAATATTTTACCCTTGTATAACCGGCCATCATCTGAAATCGATTCCTCCGTGCTAATGGGTTCGAACGAATACCTTTCGGATCCTGGAATAATCCAAGCTCGTGGGGAAGCATTTTCACAACTTTGATCAACACCGTCACCCAATCCATCCTCTCGAAAGGAATCACCACTAAATGTAGCAAAACCCGATGGACCAGCACATCCATATCCTCCAACACTCCCAGCACCAGAACCCACACTATGATTGCAATCTTCATCTCCATGACTACCTCTGTCAATGTCGGGTATCGAGCTATCATCCCTATTATCGGTGTCTGATGACTCACTGTTCTCTTCATCATCAATGGTTTCATCATTACATACAATTGGGTCTAACATTGGAATGGACCCATATGCTGCCAGTTGCCGAAGAAACCCGCCATACACGGGTTGTGGAGTAGGTAGGTTACATTGTTGAAGAAACGTTGAATGTACTAGGTTGTCATCTTCCTCTAATATAGTACCATTCTGCACACACTGTGATGCTACCTTCTTCGAAACGGTAACATAAACCTCAGGTAATAGCTTATCTTCATCCATCATACATGACACGTCTTTGTCATTCTCAATTCTCGGACGGGCAGTACTAGTAGTCGTAAAGGCCAACGAGCATAATTCTAGGGTAGACCTATGAGCGTCAACTTTAGCAACGTCTTCAACCAACTTCACCAAGTCATCATAAGTCAAACCGATAGGAACATGGACCCACTTTGTCATACCACCCTCGTAACAATTGGCCGCCCAACTTCCACCGTGATGGATGACCAATTTCTTTGCACCCATATTCCTGCATGTCAAGTATTTACATGAAACATTTAAACTGGCTGGGAACTGACATGTAACATGGGTACAAAAAATTACAAATACACTATCATGTAACTTTAAAATAAAATGGCATGTAACTTTAAATACACTATCATGTAACTTAGAAATACACTATCATGTAACTTACAAATACACTATCATGTAACTTAGAAATACACTATCATATAACTTAGAAATACACTAGCATGTAACTTACAAATACACTAGCATGTAACATGGGAACAAAATATCACAGTAGTAGGTTTCGCTCTAAACTTAGAAATACACTATCATGTAACTTAGAAATACACTATCATGTAACTTACAAATACACTATCATGTAACTTAGAAATACACTATCATGTAACTTAGAAATACACTAGCATGTAACTTACAAATACACTAGCATGTAACCTGGGAACAAAATATCACAGTAGTAGGTTTCGCTCTAAACTTACAAATACACTATCATGTAACTTAGAAATACACTATCATGTAACTTACAAATACACTATCATGTAACTTAGAAATACACTATCATGTAACTTAGAAATACACCAGCATGTAACTTACAAATACACTAGCATGTAACCTGGGAACAAAATATCACAGTAGTAGGTTTCGCTCTAAACTTACAAATACACTAGCATGTAACTTACAAATACACTATCATGTAACTTACAAATACACTACACTATCATGTAACTTACAAATACACTATCATGTAACTTACAAATACACTACACTATCATGTAACTTACAAATACACTATCATGTAACTTACAAATACACTAGCATGTAACTTTAACATAAACTAGCATGTAACTTGGGAACAAAATATCACAGCCACTGGTTTCACTCTAAATTGAAACCGATCTCTTTAACTTCATATCAAACATAATGATCCTTGTAAAAAAAATGGGTAAGAGATACATACCGTTGAAAAACGTTGTTTGGCTTCGGATGGTGGTGTCTTTGCCCAGAAATTTCAGATTCGGATGGTGGTGTTTTTGCCCAGAAATGTCAGCTTCGAATGGTGGTTTTGCCCAGAAATTTCAGCTTCAGATGGTGGTGTTTTTGCCCAGAAATTTCAGCTTCGAATGGTGGTGTTTTTGCTCAGAAATGTCAGCTTCGAATGGTGGTGTTTTTGCCCAGAAATTTCAGCTACGAATGGTGGTGTCTTTGCCCAGAATTTTCAGCTTCTTGCCCACAAAATTTCAGCTTCAGATTTCGTGAGAGAGAGGGAGAGTGAGCTAAAAATTTCGTGAGAGAAAGAGAGAGATATCTGAAAATTTTAGTGAGAGAGAGGGAAGGTGAGCTAAAAATTTCGTGAGAAAGAGGGAGAGAGAGTGTATGTTTTGGGTGGAAAACAAATTGGAGGGATTTGAAAATAAGAGAACTTATTTTTGGGGGGAAATATTGAAGGAAGTAAAGACAAAATAAGGCTATATTTGGAAGTTCAAGCATAAAAATGATAAATATAATCAAAAATATATATTTGGCTAAAAACAATAAACTCATATATTTTATGAGTATTTCTTGCAATTTCCTCATATTGAAGTCATATAATTTAAATCAAATTTTAAATTAATATAGCCTACCCATATATAAAATATAGTTATTATGTATCTATGTTTGTTATTTTACTGTTTAAATGTTCTAATTTATCTATTTTATTTTGATAAAACCTGAAATATGTATGACGTACATCGGCAAAATTGAACAAGCTTATTGAAACCAAAGTGATGTGATTGGCGCGCACTATGGAGCAAAAAAAAAGGAAGTTGAAATGTTAAGGTCAATTATTAAATACTATAACCAAATTTATTGGAAGTATTCGAATTCATATATTTGTCTTATATAAAGAAACAATAATGGTACTGTGTTTAAATATTGTGTCCAAATGATATAATATTATTATGATCTATTTATTTAAATTATATTAAATAAAAAGATGTACTTAGACAAAACAATATCAACAACCTAAAAAAAAACCTAAGATATTATGTTAGCAGAAATTTTCAAGTCAGTATACACTGATATAATTTCATCAGTGCGTTGGATGTTGATCATTAGATGTACATACTTTGACTCAAAGTATATGTATTTATCGAAACTTCTCCATAATCAGTGGTTCACATACAACACACTGATATAAATTATATAAGTGTGCACTGAGGAGAAAATGACTGATTACGTTATATTAATTTTGAAAGAATTTTTATGAGAAATATATTGAGGTTGAATAGATTTATTAAGGTTTTTATTTGGAAAAAAAGTGTCATATAATTAATCTCTCTTAATGAGGGGAAAATATAATGAGGTTGCTTTTGACATTTTGAAGTTTTAAAAATTCTTAGAAAAACTCAAAAAGAGATTCTTAAAAAACCCTAAAATCTGAGTTTTTTAAACTTTATTTTTTATTGGATATAACAACATATATTTAAATCCAATCAAATACTTCATTTAATTAAAAATATTATGAATATATTTTTCCTCAAAAATTATGGGGATAGAGATTAAAATAACAAAACAATAAAGAGAATAGTTTTTTGGATTAAAAGCTCTTCAAAACTAATCCATACTCAAGACTTTGTTTATTTTCAACATGTATTTCCTAACTATTAAAAAAAGACACTAGCATATTCATTGAATCATTGGGTTGAATTGGCTATATATCAAATATGTTTTTAGTACTGACTCATAAAAAGAAATAAATAAGATAGTCACGATGAAGGAGGCATAATGAGGAGAGAGAAAGTGAGTGAGAGAAGCTCTCATCTTTTAGGATCTGGAAAAAGATGGGACTTTGGAAAAGTTGACCAGGGAGATAGAAAGAATGGTAGGACAGATTTTAGAGACAAGTTGTTCTTAATTTTTATAGACAATTTAAGCCCAAAGGTGGATGTGCCCAGTTTGTGGGGAGTGTTCAAGGTGTTTGGTAGAGTGAGAGATGTTTTCCTCTCTACTCAGAAAAGATCAAAACAGGGCTGCTTTGCCTTCATCCGGTTTGGCTCAAAGGAAGAGGCAATAAGAGTGGCGAAAAGGGTCGATGGCATGCATGTATATGGATGGCCTATTAGTGCGAAGATTGCGGATTCAGACTGGAAGAACCGGAGTAACTTTGAACCGAGGTGGAAGCAAGTGAGCTCATGATCAGACGGGATGAGTAGTGGAGGAAGTAGAGGCAGCTTTCCAGATGGAGAACGTAGGATGGATCGGTCTTTTGTCGAAGCTTTGAAAGGGCCTCAAGTAAGTTCGAAGGAAATGAGAGTTGACTCAAAGGAGATGAGTTTCTCTGTGTCTTGGGATAGAAATCAAAGCACCGATAAATGGTTATCCAGGTGGGCCATTGGCGTCTTGAAAGATTTCTCATCTGTATCCAGTGTTAATAGAAGGCTTAGTAATAGGAACTTCACAATCTCATCCTCGTATCTGGGTGACAAAAATGTGTTAAGGTGTTTCGACTCGGAGATTGAGAAGGAAGGATTTATTAAAAACCGGTTCTTTTGGGAAGATTGCTTTACTTCTATGTCGAGATGGTCGGAATCATGGTTGCCTAAAAGGAAGCTAGTGTGGGTGAATGTTTTTGGAGTACCTGTGAGTTGTTGGGAAGAGGCATTCTTTTTTATGCTTGGAGATCATATTGGAGCCACTTTACGTTTGGATGAAGATACGGCCACAAGGAAAAGGCTGGATAGGGGCAGATTTCTAGCCTTGATACCTCCTGATTGGAAGGGTGGGTGCAACTTTAATGTATCTTTAAAGTAGAAAACTTTCATGGTGCAGTTGGAGGTTGATCCATCACCAGTATCCCACTCTTGGCTGTATACGTCGTTACTGGGTTTAACGGGAACTCCACGATCGTCTTTGCCCTCCACACCGGAATCTAATTGTCGGCCAGCTGCTCCAGTAGAAGCATTTAATGACGCTATAGGAGAAGATGATAGTAGGATGTCCTATAGCCCTGAGCTACGCAAAAAAGGTGGTGAAAAGTTTGAAAATGTTGTTTCGAAAGTCTTTTCCAAACCGAAATCTATGTAACAAGTGGGGGTGTTAGGAGGGAAAGGTGACGTGGACAAAGGCAAAAATACTTGGGTTCGAAAATCAAAGGTAATAAGCCTACCTTTGTTCTATGTAAACACCAAGCTATCTATAGGAAAAAAGAGGGATCAGGACTCTATGACAGCCAGAGAAGTTGACAGCTCCTCTACTTCGGACAGTGGTAGTAGCAGGGGCATGCTTTTGAACAATCAATTGTTGAAAGGGGAGTGTTCTAAAAACGGCTAAAATATTGGGCTACAGAAATTTGGGCTGCATCCAAAAGATTGGAATTCTATTCAGACGCGGAGGATGGAGAAATCTCCAAATCAATGGCAGAGGACATTAGATTGGGCTATGGTTTTGTTGCTCCATGGTTTTGTTGCTCCAAAAGCGATTACAGGGATTACGGTGGACCTCACATTGGGTCGGGACTCAAGAGATATGGATCAGAGGAAGGATTCTCCAGTATCCAATGCTTTTGTACATGCTCAAATCACTGCAGCTGAGAACCAATATGATAACCACCCCCAGACTCTTGACACCTTTGAGCTTCAAAACATATCAGCATGTATTCAAACAGACAGCCACATGCAGCAAATCCTAGTTTTGAATGGGTTGGGAAAGAAAAACAGAGGAGGGATGAGACAAAACTCCTATAGTTGCCACAGAATGGGTCGGGACTCAGGAAACCAGGATCACAGGCTGTCTCCTCCAATTCTCAGAGACGTTGAACTTGCTCAAAACACTTCAGATGGGAACCAAAACTTAAACAACAAACAATCCCCTATAAAACCAAATACTGAGGCCACCTGTGAAGAGTATCAAGACACCTCGATAGGGAGTCAAACAGAAAGCATCACGCAGCAATTCTTAGTTCCGAATTATGCTGTCAACGGTGAAGTCAGACATCCCCACGTCTCCACACCAGCTAAGAAGTCGATCAAAAATATAGGAGGGAAGAGACAAAACTTCTCTAAATGCCATAGTATGATAACAAGAAAGGCCAAAGCGGGAGAGATGAGGATCGATCAAGAAGTGGTGAGAGCAGATGAGGAAGGCACCAGGAAAACATGGAATTTAGTGGAGGAGATAGCCACAGTTATTGATCAAGGTGTAGCCATAGGAGTTTTCAACAATTCTAAGAATGGCGAGGAACCTTTTACAGAGGAAAATGGGGGGCTATGGAACTTAGATGACGAAGTAACGAAAATTATTGAAACCGGCAAAGCACTCAGATTCGATTTTAATGGAAGTGAGGAGGAAGTTTCAGTTATTATTACAAGACGGGAAGTCGAAGACGAAGAGAGGTGTAAAAATCAAGAGGCAATTTAGTTTTTGCTGTCATGTTTACGGTGAAGGTTTCTTCTCTATCTATGTTAGCTTTGTCTTGGAATATTAGGGGATTGGGTAGGGTTGAGAAGAGAAGGTTTGTGAGAGACTTGGTGACCAAACACAAACCAGTTATCATGTTCATCCAAGAGACCAAACTGAGTTTGTACGATAATAAGGTTTATAGTTCTATTGGTGGCCATTGGCTGAATAGAGGCCTAGGCGTGGAATCTGAAGGTGCAGCATGAGGTCTTTTATCCCTATGGAATGACGAGCTCTTCATTGCAAAAGCATGTATCAAGAATAGCCGATGCATCATAATTGCCGGCGAGCTAGTTAAGGGTGCACGAGAGGTAGCCTTTTGTAATGTTTACGCTTCTAACCTTGAAAATGAGAGAACGGAGCTATGGGAATTTATTATTGAAGCGCAAGCCTCATTTACAATGCCTTGGTATATAGGCGGAGACTTTAATACAGTTCTAAGCGAAGCGGCGAGGAAGGGAGGAGTTAGCCACAAGGTTTCAATGCGGAATTTTAACTCATTTTTGCTTCAAGCAAAAGTGGTTGATATTCCCATACATGGATGCACTTTCAAGTGGTCTAACAATAGAGATTCAGTGTCTTGGGCTCGTTTGGATAGATTTCTAATTTCGCCCTCGATCCTCTCTTGGTTCCCTCATTTAATTCAAAAAGGTTTTCCATGGAGTGTCTCCGATTATAATGCGATATCAATTGGTGAACCACTAGGGGACTGGGGCCCGTGTCCCTTTCTGTTTTATGATAAGTGGTTGGAGGACAGTGAGTTGATGAAACTCGTCAGTGACGAGTGGAAAAAGCATAAGGCAGTTGGTTCGTATGGGTTTGTTCTATCCTCTAAGATCAAATTCTCGAAAAGCATCATTAAGAGAACTGTTCTTTCTAAAAAAAGCGTCCCCTCGACCAAAGCTTGTGAAGACCGTCTTGAGGAGTTGGAAAAAAAGGCTATTTGTGATGGTTGGTCCGAAAGCAAAAGAAAAGAGCGGGTCATCATTCTCTCGGATTTGGGGAAAGGAATTCGTAGGGAAGAATAAAGTTGGAGGCAAATGGCTTAAGGAGGGTGATAGGAATACTAGATTTTTCCATTGTATGGCTAACAGAAGGAGGAGGAATAATTACATTAGTGACATTCTTGTGGATGGTGTAAGATTTACAGAGCCTAGTTTGGTAAAAGAAAAAAGTGTGTGACTTTTTCAAAGATCACTTTAAGAAGGATCACTGGAATCCTCCAAGAATAAATGGGTTGAACCTTAAACATCTCACGGAGGAAGAAAATGCTTCGCTTGAGAAACATTTTTCAGAAAAAGAAGTGTGGGAGGCGGTCTGTAACTGTGATGGGAATAAGGCCCCAGGCCCAGACAGGTTAAATCTTAATTTTGTCAAAGCACATTGGGCGGTGATTAAGGAGGATTTCATGAGATTTATCCACGGCTTTTACCATGATGGCTCGATAGTCAAAGATTTGAATAAAACATTTATTGCTCTAATTCCTAAATGTGGAAAGCCAGAATCTCTAAAAGACTATAGGCCAATCAGTTTGGTGGGGTCCATGTACAAGGTACTAGCTAAGGTTTTGGCTAATCTTTTAAAGCAAGTCATGAATTCGATTATTGGTGAGTTTCAAATGGCTTTTGTGAAGGATCGTCAAATTCTCGATACCTTCGTTATCTCGGAAGAGATTATTCACATGTGGAAAAAGGATAACATTGGTGGTTTGCTTATTAAATTAGATTTCGAGAAAGCTTATGATAGTGTGGATCGTGGTTTCTTGGATTCCATGATGAGTGATATGGGTTTTGGTGTGAGATGGAGACATTGGATGTTAAGTTGCATTTCTACCCCGGAGCTTTCAGTTTTGGTCAATGGTAGTCCCACTGCCCAATTTGGTGTGGAAAGAGGGCTCCGTCAAGGTGACCCCCTTACCCCTTTTCTCTTCAACATTGTTACGGAAGGGTTGAGTTATTTATTTCAAAAAGCCTTCCTTTTGGGTTTGGTTAAAGGCGCGACATTTGGGGAGGAGGTGCATATTTCTCACCTCCAATTTGTAGATGATACGATCCTTTTTTCTCAAGCCTAGAATGGATTATCTTTGCAATGCTAGAAGAATTCTTAGATGTTTCGAAATGGCAGCAGGGTTGAGAATAAACTTCCACAAATCTTGCGTTTGTTAAGGTGGGCAAAAGCAGCATTACGGAAGACGGTTGGGCAAAGGCTTTGAAATGCAAGAAAGCTTCCTTGCCAATCACCTACCTAGGCTTACCCCTTGGAGCTAGACCAAGCTCAAAAACTTTTTGGTTCCCTTTAATTAACCGCATTGAAAAAAGATTAGCTCCTTGGAAAATGAAATTTTTGAATAAAGGAGGTCGGCTTATTTTGATCAAGGCGGTCTTGGCGAGCATTCCTTCCTATTATATGTCCGTTTTCAAAATCCCAATTAGGGTGGCAAATGACTTTGAGTAGCTTCAAAGATCCTTTTTTTTTGGGGATGGTGTTGCTAAGAGGAAAATTCATGCTGTTATTGGAATACTTTGTGCAATAGTAAGAAACACGGGGGTTTGGGTATTGGCAAAATGTTGGTAAAAAATAAAAGTTTGTTAGCTAAATAGGTTTGGAGATTTGACACCGAAGACAAAGCCCTTTGGAGAAGAGTGATTAGTGTTAGGTATGGGATCCTTGGTAATGAATTATTGTGGGACTGGAAAGGGAATAGTTCCGCTTCAACTTTTGTAAAGGCTGTGGCTAGCCTTTTTGTGGAAGGTTCCACCTCCAAGAGAGTTCTACAGGATAGTCTGAAAGTGGTAATTGGTGATGGCAACAAAACTAATTTCTGGGACATGTCAGGAGGAGACTCGACCAAGCTCAAAGTTGCATGTCCTAGAATATTTGCTTTAGCTGTTAGGAAACATGGTGTGGTTCAAGATTTTGGGAATTGGCAAGGTAATAGGTGGGTGTGGAAGGTTGACCTGCGCCGTCCTCCGTTTGACTGGGAAAAGGGTCAATGGCGTGTGTTTACGAGTATTCTTGATGCTGTCATCATTAGGAGAATGATCCCGGACTCCCTGGCTTGGACCTACAGTCAGGACGGTAAGTTCTCTGTAGGTTCCTTCCGTTTCTGCTTAGAAGATCAAAATGTTGAAAACCATGTGGATCATAAGTTTATTTGGCAAGGATGTTGTCCCCAAAGATTCAGATCTTTATGTGGCAAATTCTAAGAGGCCGTATAATGGTCCGTCATGTGTTGCATAACTTCGGTATAGTTGCAGACTTCTCTCAGGTGTGCGTGTTTTGTAATAGTGAGACATATATGATTGACCATCTCTTCCTTCTCTGCCCGTGGTCTTGGAAGCTTTGGAATGTTTGTATGGATTGGTGGGGGGTAGTAAGCTGTATCAATAATTCCATGAAGGCTTGGCTCCTTGGTTGGGCAGAACTCTGTTCTTCTGTCAAGTCCAGGCGTGCATGGGATTCTTTGTTTTTTGCCCTCTCTTCGACTATTTGGGAAGCTAGGAACATGAAGATCTTCAGGGGTGCGGCCACCTCTGTCATTCAAGCTTCTGACTTGGTGAGATTCAGGGTTGCATGGTGGTTCAAACACCATGGGCATGGTTCGAAACTCTCCATTTCCACCATGCACTTAAATATAAAGAACAGCTGCACTGATGTTAATCCTAGGAAAAGTCGAACGGAGGAAGCATGGACACCTCATTTAGGCTTTGGTTTGAAGTTTAACGTGGACGGCTCATCGAGAGGAAATCCAGGCAGCGCAGGAATAGGAGGAGTGATTAGAGACAATACTGGTAAGGTCTTGGGCTTGTTTTCAGAACACGTGGGGACCCTTGACTCCATTTCTGTAGAAATTTTAGCGATTCATAGGGAGGTTACTTTATGTGCAGAGACGAGAAGTTTAGTTGGCAAGGAGATTGATATTGTTAGTGATTCCAAAGTGGCGGTCGGGTGGATTAATGCGAATGGTGTGGGCAACCTGAGACACGTTGAGCTCATCTATGACATTCGTAACCTTCTGCTTCATCTTCGCAATACACGAGTTATTCACAATTCAAGAGCTAGCAATTCTTTCGCTGATAGTTTAGCAAAAAAATGGTCAGCTATGGAAGGGGATTGTCTGATCTGGGAGGTTCATTAATATCTTATTCTCTGTTTCCTTTGCTTTCTAGGTTTGCTGCCCTGTTTTGTAGGCAGTTGTGCGTTCTCTGCTTGTGGTTCTGTTGTTTAGTACTGTTTGTTTTTAAGTAGCTTCGTGCTCTATTTTCCTGTCTTTGAGAAGCTCTTGTACTTGTGTACCTTGCCTTTTGGGTTAATAACAATTGCAGTTCAAAAAAAGAAAAAAAGAAAGAAATAAACAAGTTATTTGACCTAGCTTGTTTGGAAAAAAAACTGGCTCATATGATCGAAATTATTCATACCCAAGGTAGAGAACTTGGCACGGACATCATATATGATCGAAATTATTTTATAGTGTTAATCAGCTAGGAATTAATTATTATAACCCATCTCATAAACCGACAAAAACAATTTCTACTTGGAATCAATTGTATATATTAAGTTCTACTGCAAACTTTGAAGTCCTCATATCATTAACACAAATGACTTCTATTAAACCTACATATATCTAATTTCTCCTGTAGCATTCTTGTAGCATATCGAAATTATCTAATGACTTCTATTCTCCTACATATATCTAAAGCTCGGACACTGTTTCAAAAAGCTCGGACAGTTTGAAAAATCTCGGACACTGTTTCAAAAAGCTCGGAAACTGTTTTAAAAAGCTCGGCCACATTTTAAAATAGCTCGGGAACAGTTTCAAAAAGCTCGGGCATTTTAAAAAAGCTCGGACTCATTTCTAAAACGCTCGGATACCCAGAAAAAGCTCGGAACCAGTTTGAAAAAGCTCAAAAACTCAGAAAAAGCTCGAAAAACGTTTTACAAAGCTCGAAAAAAGCTCGAAAAAGCTCGAAAAAAGCTCGGAATCACCTTGAAAAAGCTCGGGAACCCAGATCTTCAATAGATTCACAAACTCTAACCTAACCCACAACCATTCTCAGATCAACAAACAAACCTAATCTACAAGTTTAATCAACAACCAACATCAAACATGAACTTATTAAAAACAAAATCAACAACATAATCTGACTCAACTTACCACAGTCGATTGAAGATGCTCTCATCTGAACACCCGAAAAAACACTGTTGTCCTACCGCCGGTTACTTCGACGTCTTTTTCAGATGGAAAACCACTGATCTTCCAACGCCAGTTCTTTTTCCAAAAGATGTTTTCTCTCTCTGGTTTTTCTCACTAGGTTTGAAAAAGACAAAAACTCACTTGGAAGGGGTATTTTTGTCTAGACACCTATATTGGTGTCTTTTAAACATGAATTAGTAATGTGGTGATATTTGCACAACACCCACCCCAAATAGTGCTATTTATTTTTTAACCCCTTCTAAAACATGATTTGTAGTATCTTTAGAACTGTTTTTTGTTCTCTTTCATAATTTTACTGAAGATTAAAATTGTTATTAACTAAAACATTTAAAATGAAGTGTAAAAAAGTATTTGATAAATTACAAATAGCAAAACCAATAACTTCATTGTTCATGACAACATTTCCATTTGTGGACAAAAATGCCTTCGACAATAGACACAAAAGAGAGAAAGTAGATATGGGGATAGGGAGAGAAAGGTAGAGAGAGATAGAAAAAGAGAGAAAGTTTGAACTGAGAAAAGGAACGTTACAAAGAAAATTGGGAGAGAGAGAGAGAGAGAGTTGAAAGTTAGAGAAAGAATGGGAAGAGATAGAGAGAGAGAGTTGTCAGCAGTGTTCTAGTAATCGACCTAGGCGACCGATTAATCGCTCCAATTCCTCTAGGCGGCTGGAAACCGAGGCGAAAAGGCCAAAATCGGCCAAATTCTGCGGTTTCCGACTAATCGTTCACGGCGGCGACTAATCGGCTAGGTGGCGACTAATCGGCAAGTCGGCTAGGCGGCTGTCAACGGCTTTGACAGAAACCGAAGTTGTACGGATGACGAGAACCGTCGTGGTTGAAGCGATCTCAGGCAAGAAGACGTGAAGATGGTGAGGACAAAACAGAGACCGAAGCCTGGACTTGAAGGGATCTCAGGCAAGACAGAGAACACAAACGAAGTTGAAAACGAAGAGAGAGTGGTGGAGTTTGAGCTGGGGTTTCAAGGTCAGCTTGTGCGGGTGATAAGCACGACTGAAAGAGAACTGGTTGGATTCGTTGGTGAGGCGGACCACAGAAGAATCTAGACGGGATTCGTTGATGAGGATGATTGGTGCCATTGGTGATGGTGCCGAAGGAATTGTAGAGAAAGTCGAAGGCAAAAGAGGGAATAAAGAACAAGAACAAGAACAAGAAGATGTGGGTGATGAACAAAACCACGACGGTTCTCGTCATTCGTATAAATTCGGGTTTTTGTCGACGGAAGAGCCGGCGGCAGTAAGGAGACAGAAATATCAATTAAATGGGTGTTAAATAATTAAATAAATGATTTGTACAAGACAATTACGTGTAGTGGTGACCACTTTTACTTGTTTGACTCACTGTATCATCTACACGTACCACCAGTCGAAATCCCCTGTTATCAACTTCAAGTCTTCAACTACTGTATTATTTATTGTTTATTTGAATTATTTAGAAATTATTATCATGATCCCTTGTTAAAGAGCAAAACACTGATACTTTCTGATGATACTAAAGTATGACATATTTTTTTACATGTCATTTGTAAAAGCTGATGATGCTTTAGATTTGGTCTTTTAAAATTTCTATTTTATGTATGTTATATAGTTGTTTAGGGTTTGTAAATTGTGAATTAGGATTTTAATTGTGAATTTGGATTGGTTTATGATTGGATTTTGATTAATAATTTGGCATTTGTGGATTTGGAAAGAATTTTCTTTGGATTTGTCTTTTAATAATTGGAATTTGTTTGTAATTGTGTTTTCCGATTAATCCTCGATTAATCGCCGACTAATCGGCCTAGGCGCTAGGCGCTGGGTCTCCCCCCGACTAGCGCCTAGTGGTTACTAGAACACTGGTTGTAAGTTAGAAAGAGAGTCACTGAGAAAATTTGAAGAGAGAGAAAGGTAGAAGTTAAAAGAAAAAGTTTATGAGAGAATTGGAACATAGAAAAATCATTGGTGATGAAACTCGATTTCTATTTCCAACAATTTAACCTGTTGAGTTTTACAAAATGGAATTTAACACGCTAGAATGTACAAAATTGAATTTTACAATCTCAAATGTAAATTTTCTAGAAATTAAAACTAACAAATTCATCTGTTCACTTCTCTATCTTCTAACTTTCCCTCTTCCAATTCTCTCATTAACTTTCTAAATTTTATAGTTCTTTCGTTTACTTGGGGCCTCTCGAGGGTCCTCTAAATAAAGTTTGCCGGTCAAAAAAAATCTCTCATTAACTTTCTCCTTTTAACTTCTAACTTTTTCTCTCTTCCAACTTTGTGTAACTTTCTCTCTATAAATATTGTAGAGAGAGATCCGGAAAAAGAGAGTAGAGAGAAACTTGATGGAAAGGAGTGGGAGAGATAAAGTAAAAACATAAAAGTAGTTGGGATGAATAAATTTAAAATTTCTCAAAATTTAAAGTCTAAAAATCGAAATTTCCTCTAATATTTGGAGGACGTAGAAGTTTTCCTTTTTGAAATAGGACATATAAGTTCGACATAATATGTGAAGAAGTATAACATATAAAAGAATGCAGTTGTGTTTGTGTATACAAGAAAAAAAACAAAGAGAGCTTAAAAAAAAACTTTAAAACCGTAGCACTAAACGTGCGCACAACTAAGGATTCCAATGACAGGTCGTTTGTATTGTATCTTAACTTAAATTAAAACCGTGTCGTGTCAACCTCCTTATTTTACTTGTTTCTTTTTATTTAATTTATAAGACAACATGAAAACTCAAATATTGTAATTGTATACAACATACTATATAGAGCAATTAAGCTAGTTAAAGACTTCAAAAATTAATAAAATTATTCACATGTCCCATGCATAGTGGTGGTTTTAGACACTCCCTTTGCTCTAACTTAAAACATTAGAGAAACGGTTGTATAAGCAAGCATTAGGTTTTTTGTCTTAAAATGTGCAAAACTAGATCAAGATTAGCATAAATTGAAATTGGGGCATCTGAATTTCGGCAACAGGAAATACAGTCACCAAATGGTACACGAATGATATTGTATTGAAATTGGGGCATCTTAATCTGATGATGCGGACCGATTGGCAAGCTCTTATTTGGGTCGTTTAGAGTACCCAAAATGGGGTTGACTTTATTGGCTCATAACTTTCACATAGGACTCCAAATGACTATTATAATATGTTTTCAGAAAGCTCAGGGCGTATTCTAAGTTTTATCACGGAAACTTTGTTTCTCGTGATCAGACCCAAAAGGGGTTTAAAAAGTGTCGTTTAGTTTGTTATCCAGAGACTTTTAGTTTCTTACGAAACAATTAAGGATTTTATTTTCTTTTTTCGTTTAGCTTTTAATCCGGGATTGTTTCTCGATATAGTGGAAGTGTTTTAGGAGTCATAGAGATTAGTTTCTCTATTTATTTGGTTGTAATCGCTTGGCGTTATTTAGATTGAATAAAATTAAAAACTTTTTTAGTAGTTTAAACTCAATTTATCTCTTAAGGATTATAGAAAATTAGAAACCCTTGTGTGTTGAACTCATGTGATTTCCGTTCCCCGTCTGCATCAGAATGTCAAAAATAGAAGTTGAATTTAGGGTAATTTGTAGTCGTATTTGAACAATTTGCTTACCTAAAAAAAATCATGTTCAAAACAATAGGTGAATGTTCTTCTCAACTTGGTTGGTAGGTTGTGATCTAGGAACAAAGGAGTATATGATATAGAATTTGGATCAAATAATCACCGTATGATAATTATCAAGTACAAACCATGATAAAATTTAAAGGATTTTAATGAGATTTTTTGTATGTATGATTAGAAAAATGAAATATACTAAATTATTAATAGAAAAAAAAATTCAAAAAATTTCATGTTTAGGAACTAGTTTTTCTTCATTTTTTTAAGTTAAAACATTTTTAAAATAGGAAAACATAGGAAAAATGGAAAGAAAAATAGTTCTTTGATCCGAAAAATTTCAAAATTTTTCCCTAAGCACCATCTCATTGATGTTAACATCCATAAAAATCTTAATTAAATTCAGACTAAGGGTTATGCGTACAAAATTTATATAGAGATATAAAAGAACTTACATAGAAGTCACAAAAAAATTACTCACACACATTCTGATACTCTGCGTAAGGATCGGATAGCAGAGAAGATTACAGCGAATATTGAGTGCAAAAAATTGCATTAGATAATTGTCTATCCCTATGTATACATGAACAAATTGATTCTGCTCCCACTTTTGTTAACAAAATTTATTTTTTCTTTTTGTTTTACTTCTCTGATTCATTAATTTGACTCCATATAAACAGCAATTTACCGAAACTTTCCGATCATTCAATGCTTTAATACTCAAATATGAACAAATATTGGATCTATATTCATATCCAATGTTAGGCAAAGAACTAGCGAAGCAGTGAACTATCCCTTATATGTACCTAGCAGTTAACACAGACATCAAAATTATTTCGTAGTGTTAATCTGACAGGACTCGCCCCAGTCCCTCTCTTGGATTCGAGGGGAAATCCTGTATTCTACTCGAATGCTTGAATACTTTAGTTCGAGGTTCTCAAAAGTACTAAAAAGTAGACAATCATTTATGGGGTAGCAAAGGATTTCATCAGCAATTCCCTTATTAAACAAAACTCTGCACCCATAAATATAAACTTATTCTGCACCAAAAACTGGCTTGGAAAAATAGGCAGGGATTTCTTCCTTCTCCACAGCACCACAACAACTACTTTGCACATCATTTATTAATCAAGAAAGGTATATAAAACACAATACTAGAGAGTTCAACAAGCAGCTTATAACAATATTATATATACACAAAAACTTCACTTATCACACATCCAAAATGAAGTGCCGTAGAAAGTGATCATACATAACATGAAACAGACCACAAACATAACAGTTGCATTATACACACACACACAAGCATCTCTATATGTCTCGAACTATCATATATGAAATGCGAAATGTTACTACTACTTCGTGTCATCGAGTGGCCCATCTCAAATTCCAGAGAATTTGCACGAACTTGGTAGTTACCTGAGAAAATAATTTTGAAAACAAAGGGGTGAGCTAATACCCAGTGAGTGGAATGGATTGTTTATAAAAAAAAAAAAAATAGTGATAGCTTAACTGTTAAGAACTCATTATCAATACAACCAGAATTTAGATTGCAACATATCAGTACTTCACAGCTAATAAACATAGTTAACAACACAAACATTAAATTCTACACCAAGACTAGTACCAATGGATTATTCTCACATACATGGCGAAGTATATCGATGCACACGCAGAGTAAGGACAGTTTTCTCACATACACGGTGAACATCATGCACACGTGCAGAGCATTTGTTCTCACATACGTACGCAGAGTAGCCCCAAAGGCCAATGATTTAACATTCTGGAATATGTACTAATCTGGTGTTACAAACATCAACAATAAACTCTTTCACAGCTGCAATCTTAACTAAGTAACAGCTTTTGCATTAATAAATTGCAACTCATGAAATCAAAGACAACATATCTAAAAACTCAACTAGTCATAATTGTCAAAATAACAGTATAAAGACTTTAAAAGTAGGGAAATAATCCACTCACACTTTGTTTTAAACTCTAATTGGGACTAAAAACGCTTGGATCCTCTGCAACCTCTGCTTCCCCTATCAAGATGCACAAAACCCACTTTAGAACTCATGAAATCAAACAAAGCAGTAAGAAATTGGATCCAAATAGATGCCAAATCTGAAAATACAGCTTTTATTTCCTTATCATGTCTTCTTTTCTTACTTTGTCTTCTTCTTCTTTCTTTCTTTGTTTCTTTGCTCCCAAAATTTCCCTTTCCTTTGTGTCTCACGTTCTCTTTGGTTTTGATATCATCTATTTTTTTTATTATTATCAAGGAAAATATCTTAAGACAAACATGATGCCGTCCAAGTACACCTGTCTGTCAACCCGACACCATACAAGCTTACTCACCTGATACCTTTTTCTTTTCACAAAATTTCTTTTTTTTTTTTTGGACCCTTTCTTTGTGCCTCTAATTGGGTCAAAAGGTTTGGACCTTACATATTCAACTATGAATTAATTATTATAAACCATGTATTACAAACTGCAAACTTTTAAGACCTCACATCATCAAAAACACAAATGAGTTTTTAACAAATCTGCATATATATGCCAAGGAGATGACGGAACTACCTTTCGCTCAAGCACCCAAGGCAGCTCTAATTTCTCTTGCAGCTTTCGTGTAGCTTATCCATGCACAATTGGCATTTGATTTTGTCACTTGCATAGTTGTCCAGGTACTACAAAGACGAGAGAAAAACATCAAAAAGGAAATAAAACACTAGTAAACCTTAACTGAAAATCTTAACAACATCATTACATTCATATCATACACCTTCTTGCCTTTTCAAGATTTTTAGTTTTTGATAAGTAACAACAGAAATTACATGTCTGAAAATGGAACTCTCACTATAAGAGTAAAAATACAAAGGAAATGAGTAAAATCAGATCATCCAGAGAACAAAAGAACCACACAAAGATCATAAAAATGCACAGATCGAAATGGATAATATATATATAGGTGGTCTTTTAAGCTCATAGATAACAAGGAAGACGAATACAAGCAAGCAACCACAACACTAGGAACTAATCAAAGTATAAATAATATAAAAAGTTTGAAGATCTTCAGATATAATGATGTTTAACTATAAACATAAACCAAGGAAAAAACCACCAATTACTACGGATAGGAAAAAATTCATACATCTTTCGGGCGCTCTAAACAAACTTTAATACTTCGAGGACCCAACACACCATCAACAACCTTGAGAGCTACAGCAAAGCCTAAACCAAGGAACAGTCCTGTTCACCCAAAAAAAAAAAAAAAAAACTCCACTTAGCAGCAGGAACCAAATAAATAAAATCATCCATTATGAGAAGGAGAGACCAGAACTCACCACTCTTAAATCTAATCCAGCCTGGTGAGGGAGGGCCTGAGCAACCAATTACACAAAATTCCAATTATTCATGAGAATTACTAATCACCCAGTTTAAACAAATGAGAATTACACAAAATTCCAATTATTCAAAGAATAAACAACAGTTTCAATAAAACTCAAAAGGAACCATTTTATGAATATCATTACAAGTTCAATGTTACCAGAATCCACGCATAAACAATTTCAAGCCGAATCCTAAGAATTTCTCAGTCCCGGATTATTCTACTAAATCAGTACTTAGTAAATTACTTCAAAAAAATCTAATAAATAAAACAAGCAACGAAACAATTTTATATTATCAAGTAAAAGTTCCTGTCTATTTCCATATACCGTTGGTAGAATAGAAGCTAGAACAGAAATAACATCAAACAAACAGAAATCAATGCACAAAACAATTAAACACGTAACATGCGCCATTATTTCTGTTGATCTTCAAATATGGTTAAATAAATAAAATATAACGAATTAAAAAAAAACGAAAATGAGAACAAATACTCACCAAATTCAGAACCATAACCGGACATTGTTGAGATTTGATAGTCAAAGGGAAACGCAAAGAGCCTGAACGCTAAAAATAACAGCGATTCGGGTGTGTGAAATAGATCTGAAATCTTTCTACTAGTTTTTTATTTTTACTGGTCTCTTTCTTATCTACTGTCACCATTTGGAAGCAAGTTGTTGTGTTGTTTGCTTGAGCTGCAAGTTTTCCCTTGTGACTTGATCTATCGCCACTTAACTGGACGTTATGGGCTCAGATTAGGGGCACATTTAAAAATAGTCCCTCCCGGATTTTGTTTTTGATGGACTTGGTTTCAAGTCACATTGTTAGACCACTTGGACCTATAATCATATTTGATATAGGTGTATGGTATGTACAGATATCTATTCTCATTAATCGGGAGAAAACTCTCAATATATGCTTATAAAATAAGTATAGTAAGATTCGAATCTCTCATCATCAATATAGAAGGAAGGTGCATTACCATCTCTACTGAGAGATGATGATACACATTAATATCAATTTCTTAAAAAACTAATTAAGAGGAAAAAAAAACTATAATATATATTTTTCATCAATAGAACAAGTTATACAAATACACTCTCATTACTCATACGTTTTATTGTATTCCATAGTATAAAACAAGTGTACAAATCGAATGCGGTCAGCGAAAGAATATTACAAAAAAAAAAATCAAGCAAAAACAATAACTATTTAGAACTATAATTATCAATCGATATTGTTATATTTTATCATGCTACTAAAGATTTAGAATTTTAGAAATAAAAAGGGTAAATAAAAAATAATGATAATAACACTGCTTATTGAGCTCACTTAAGAAAAATAGTTTATATACGAGATGAGGTTGGTGCTGTAGTAAAACTTCTCACACCTGCATCATAAAGCTGTTGGTTCGAATCCTTTCATCCTTAAAAAAAAAACCTATTTATGTAAAAGTCTGATATTAAAAATAAAAAATAAAAAAATAAAAATGAAAACCTCATATGGATCATTGGATGATTTGGATCAATGATATTAATCTGAAAATATCTTTAAAACAATTGAGATTAGTTTTCATATTTCTAAAAACCAAACGCTACCCCATGTGGCTGTTCCAGTTTTTTTTTTAAAAAAAAAAAACTAAAATTGACCGTTGGATTTCATCAAAATGCAATCCATCGGTGAAAAACAATCCATTCACCAACACAATACCACACTATAGTCTGACCCATTTAACTGCACAGTGGACACGTCACCACCACCACCTGTTCCACAGAATTTCTCCCTCCCTCTCGAATCCCGGTTGACTTGCGTTGCTCTCAAAAATAGGAATGGCATACCCTGGTACGACGTCGTTTCAAGCCATCGCCTCCCATCCTCCTCCACCACCGTTTCTTGGTCAAAAAGTCAATGGAACCTCCAAATCCCACTCTCTCGCCTCGATGTTCTTCCACAGACTCCCTCCTCTCCTCCGCCTCCCTTCTTCCATCATCACCACCAATCCTAATCTCACCTGTAGAAACACCAACATTCCACGCAACTCTCCCGTTAAACCTAATCTCACCGTCTGCGCGGCGTCGTCGTCAACCACCACCACACCGCCGCCACCACAATCTAACCCTCAAATCATCGTAATCAACTCCGCAATCACCGTCACATTAGCAATCGCCAATCGCGTGCTCTACAAGCTCGCTCTCGTTCCTATGAAACAATACCCTTTCTTCTTAGCTCAATTCACCACTTTCGGGTAACCATTACCACTTTTACAATGTAAAACTGTTTTTTTCATTTTATTTGAGTGTTTAATTGAGCTAATCACAATCTTAAATGGTGCCGTGAAACATAAGGTACGTCGTGATTTATTTTTCAATACTAATTGCGCGGTACCGGATGGGAATTGTAACCAATGAAATGATTCGTCTTCCGAAATCGCGGTTCATGGCCATTGGTTTTCTAGAGGCTCTTGGGCTCGCTAGTGGAATGGCTTCTGCAGGTACAATTGTTGATTAATAATTATGTATACAATTTACATTGTGTTGTTTTATTTGGAATGCTATGTTACTTTTAATAAAATCCAAGTCTGATTAATTTTCTGTTTGTTTCATGCCTCTGTATTGAATAATGTTATCTATATTCTACAGCTATGCTTCCTGGACCGTCTATACCCATATTGAATCAGGTATGAAGAATGGAAAAAGCGATGGATGATAGGAATTTTAGTCTCAAGTTTCAAAGTATGTGTATAAGAGGACTGGTTTTTGAAATGATACATGAGACTATAATTTTTATGGAGTAATTGATTGATTTTGTTATTTGTAGAAAAAGTGTATGATTTGTGTGTGGCTGTAGAGGTTGTTCTTGACTACCTTTGTCGCTTAGCATGTGTTCGGTGTATGGGAACATGAGCAGATTTTTTTGAATCTCACTTCCTTAGAATTCTATGAACATTGCATATTTGCTACCCAATTGCTGCTAAAATCGATCCTTATAAATGAAATAGCTAGGAAATGCATATGTGAGAATGTATGTCGCGGTTAAGATTAAATGTTGGTAATTTAAATCATGCTTTCCCCACTTGGTCCACTCGTGTATTTGAAAATACATCATTTTCTTGAAATTGCTTTCTCAGCGGCACTTCTTCATTTTTCTTATTTTTTATTGTCTTTTTGTTTTTGTAGACATTTTTGGTGTGGCAGCTGGCTCTTTCTGCCTTTCTCTTGAGGAGAAAATACTCTCTGAACCAAATTGCTGGCTGCTTACTTGTAGCTACTGGTGTAGTCGTGGCCGTTGCAAGGTATGTCTATATTTGAAAATTTCAATTTCATATGGTTCCTTTTGCTAACATGAATACATGATCAATGATCATAAATTATTTTGATATGGTCAGCTTTAAAGTAAGATAATGCATCTAAATATTAATGGTGTGTGTGATTTTTGATGATTAATGATCAAACATCTAAGCAAAGTCAGAAAAGTTAGACAAACCATACTAAGTATACTTCGTCTTTGAAAGTTCTCCAAGAAGCCCAAAATTGTGCGGGGATTTAGTTGTATGAATTGGCTTTCTCTAGTTTTCCCTCCTTTGGACTAGCAATTTTAGTGGTTAAAACTATAGTTTTTATCTTGCCCACCAAAGTGATCAAGTTTGCAGTCTTAGGCATTCGGCCTCCACATATCAAAAGCGACTCCACTATTTCTTCTTCTTTTTACCTTTGGCATCCATTCTCCAGTGAAATTTCTTCTGCTTAATCTTCATTCTGTGGTTGTTTCCTTTTGCTTTTCAAAAAAAATTTCTCTTTCCTGTAGTCTGTAGTTGGTGAGTGTCCATAGAACACCTTTTTTTTTCTAATTAATCTTTCTTTAGGAAAAAATATCGCTACCCAGTCTTCTGATTTCATTGTAGGATTGGAGATAATAGTTGTTTGAAATGAAAAGGTTTCAAGGTCAGAGTTTCACTGAGCTGTAATTGTAAGTGCATAGACTTTATCATCCTCTTAATTGTTCTAACAATCAGGTGTTCTTGCTGTGTGCATGGCTTGTTCATGGCTAGTTGGTAGAGTACCTTTAATGGTGATGAACGCATATAATTTTTATAGAAAGGAAAGGGAAATTTAATTTCAGTACTCTTTATTATGTCCATTACCGAAAGGTACTTGGATACTATATCTCGTTTGTAAAAGAGAAAAAAATTGCTGGAATGTTAGGTTTTCATGACCTTGTCTTTAAATCTGAAATTAGAGAAAGTGAATTTTAATTGTCGTGGATTTCAGAATCCTTGTGCACATTTATTTCCTCGTCATGTGCGAGTGAAGACCCCTGATAATTATTTGTGCATTCTGCAATTGCAGTGG
This sequence comes from Dipteronia sinensis, assembly GCA_033220585.1. Lineage (NCBI taxonomy): Eukaryota > Viridiplantae > Streptophyta > Magnoliopsida > Sapindales > Sapindaceae > Dipteronia > Dipteronia sinensis. The sequence continues at coordinate 83,484,000 of CM065636.1, read as the reverse complement.
ATCTAATGCCGGTCAGATGCTATCTGGTGTTGAGTTCATATGGCCAACAATAATGATAGCATCATGTGCTTTTCAAGCTGGTGCATCTATAATCAAGGTTACAATGATGATCTGTAATTTTGGTTTTAAGCATCTGTGTAAGCAAAATAAACAACTTAAATCTTTCTTTGTAAACAGGAATTTATATTTGTTGATGCCACAAAGCGCCTGAAGGTATGTGGTTATCAAGCTATTTGTTCATTTGTATTATTTGAAATTCTAAGTCTTAAGCCTCTTTACATGCAGGGGAAGTCAGTTGACATATTTGTTGTCAATTCTTTTGGATCGGGATTTCAGGTAAGTCTTATATGTCTTGCTGTAAATGTTTGTTGTTGGTCTTTTTGGAATAAGGTTTGTGCTGTTTAGTTAAATCGATACTTTGTTACTGTCCAAAAATTTAAACTATGTAGAATAGAGTTCACTCCATCTCTATGATTGGGTCCTGTGCTGTTTCTTATTCTATATCCAATATTCCTTTCTTTGCGATTAAATGAGTTTATTTTATCACATTTTAACCATCTGATGCGTGCTTGGAAATATTAATGCTGGATGTTAGACAGATTTTATTGTTGATTCTAACATTTCTGGTAACTTGTAGGCACTATTTGTACTTCTCCTTTTGCCTTTCCTGTCAAATTTGAAAGGGATACCGTTTGCCCAGCTTCCTTTGTACCTAAAAGGTGGTGCTGGTTGCTTTCTAAAAATGGGAGCCAATACGCTAGGCAAGCTCTAGCTCTTATATTTTAGCTAATATATCACCAGATATCTTATCATGTTTTCTTCTTTATTGTATTTTCATAAGATATCTGAAATTCGGAGGTGATAACCTATGACATACAGCCTATTGAGTAGACTATGATTGGCATGCTATGAGAGGAATTACTCATTTAATTCCTCTTAAATAATCAGGATGTGTGATCCCCATCCCCATTGTCTGGCTCAATTCTTAAAATAATTGCAGAATGAATTTCTGAAAAAAAAAAAAAAAATCAGGTGTTTTACCATCTTTGCGTATAAATTTGTCGGATCCTGTACTGATAATTCTTGACAGTATCTAGATGCTGCTCAGTCAAAGAATCATACCGTTGTGTAACTTCAAGACTTGGATAATCATCATTAGCTTTTCACTTGTTGTATAGTGCATATATCTTACTTCTTGAGGAAGAAGCACTTCTTTGATTTAACGTTTTTTGAACTCCAGCATGTAAATTAGGGAAATTTTATGGGTTACCATACCTGTTGAAGTCATTTGTACAATGTAAAAGAAGCATAAACTCTTTTTGGGGAATCTGTATCAATTACGACTTAAAAAGTGGGAACCATAAATCAAATTTACTCTCTGATGCATATCATATCAATTCAACACTTGATCATACTATGAAACTAACTAAAGCTAAACGTAGATATCATATCTGGAAACAATTTGGATTAGTTTTTCATTCCCTGTAACAGATTTGATGCATTTATGAAGGTTGTCCTGCTTATCACTTTAATGTCACTTGCTTCAGGTTGTGATGGAGCTCCATTGCTTCCGTTACTGTATGTAACTACCAATTTGGCTTTCAACATATCGTTACTTCGGTTAATGAAAATTTCCTCAGCAGTTGTTGCTTCCCTGGTTGTGACGTTATCAGGTGCTCCTTCTCTCCGATACAATTTTTCCTTACATACCTATGTGGATGCATATGCATTGAATTACTTACTGCCTTCGTACAAGCTTTGGGCTAATGGATGATTTCTATTAAATTGCAGTGCCACTTTCGATTTATGTCCTATCCCTTCCACTACCATTCATTCCTGAGGGTTCAAGCTTGAGCCCCTTTTTTCTATTCGGCAGTTTGATTCTTGTGTTGGGTCTCTTACTATATAACTTACCCAAGCCTGCAAAGCAAAGTTCCTAAATTGCAAAAGATTATTGTTTATTGTATATAAATTCATTACGTTCTCTTATGAAAATATTTATTCACTTCTGTTTAGGTTTCATTCCCGATAAGAAAAAATGGATAAATTTCATTGGATTCAGGCCATCACTTCGAAATTGCAAAGAAAAATGGGTAATTTATAGGTAAGAATTAAATAATAATATTGAGTTGGAATAAGAAAGGTGGAAATTGTGATAAATGTGAAATGGAGGTGTGTTGTATCATGTCACTATTTTAATTGAAAAATTTATATTTAAAAGATATCTATAATTATAAATTATCAAAATCGTCCTTTAACTAATAGTAAGAAATTGGGCAGCCGACACCATATTATTATTATAATAAACATAAAGAGAATGATGAGAAATCACAAGGCAATTAAAGAAATTAAACATTTTATTAAATTGAAAACTTTTAGTAAATAACAACCAACACCAGAGACCACCGACTTATTATTTCTTCATGTCTGATACTCTGATGACTATATTATAAAACCTTATAATTTACAACTTTGAACAAAGGCGGCAAGTAGAAGATGAGATGAAAATCATGAAATTGACCATGCACTATGCACCAACAGTGCCACACCACCATTTACATGATTGTACAACCCTGAGAATTGTCTTCACTGAAGTAGTATTCACTGTTACGACTTCCATAGTAGGGTCTATATCCGCCGCTGCCCCAATTTTCATACACTGGCCTTCCACAATACCCATCACAATATCTTACTGGTCCCCCACCACGCCACTCTGAGCATTCAGTGCAATAAAATCCAATCGGTACTGGCCCAGGTGGGTAAACCAGTGCCGGTGGTACTGGCCCAGGTGGGTAAACCAGTGACGGTGCCGGTGCCGTTGGTTTTGGTACGTCAACAAAAGTAACGACTTTAGTAGGCTTCTCTGCCGGTTTGGTAGGATCAGCTGGTTTGGGAGGATCTGCTTTAGTTTTGGGAGGATCTATTTTAGGCTTGTCTGCTGGTTTGGGAGGATCTGGTTTAGGCTTGTCTGCCGGTTTGGGAGGAACAGCTGGTTTAAGCTTGGGAGGATCAGCTGGTTTAGGCTTTTCAGGTGGTTTGAGAATCTCTATACTCTTGATGGTTCCTCTACCTTTGTAACATATCTCGTCCCTGATCTTCTCCGGACTGCAACACACCACTTTGATCATCACTGTGTTGTTCTTCTCATCATACACCTGGTCTTGTATTTCTTTTGTTTTGTTCACAGAAACACCAAACACCTTCACATCTTAATTCACTCCATTTCCAATACATCCTTATAACAAAATATTAAAAAAAAAAAAAAACAGAGAGACTTACGAGGGAATTTACAAAGGATTCTCTTCACTTTGTTGTAGCACTTAGAGCACTCAAGGTCAACCTTCAGCAACATTATTGTAACCTTCTTTGTCTGTAAAAAAGCATGCCATTGAAGATACATAAAAGAGAAGAAAACAAAACAAAACAAAAAAGAAAGTAGGATTCTCAAACCTTTTCTGCCATGACTATGTCTTTAGAGATCATATGAGATCTACAACCTCCAAAAGTGAGACGGATAATCAAAGGAAAAAAAAGAGCAATAGAAGCAGACAAGTACAGCTAGAAGGAGAGACATTAACAAGAAGACTAGAAAGAGTCCAGTAAATTTGTTGCAATGCTTAAAAAGATGTTGCTACAGGCACCTGGATAATTAAATAATTGGATTCAAAATGGCTATCCAAAAAGAGAGTTTCAACAACGGTGTCTAACCAATAAATTGGGATATGTGTAGGGTCGGTCTTGAGATTTTTGGGCCCAAGACGAATTACAACATATGAGATCCATGAAGCCCTCGATGTCTTGATACTTTATGTATATTTAGTAGATTTTTTTTCTTTAATAAATACTTGTAAATATCAAAATAACAAATAAAAAGTTACCAAAAATAAAATTTTTATAACTTCATCAAAGAATGTATCATTTAAACTCACCGACATTTATTGACTTTGTAATAGAATGATAATTGGGTTAATAATTTGTGGGTCTTTCTTAAAAAATATATATAAATGTCCGTTGGCCTATTTTGAACTCAATGGATTTGTTGGTTTTGAGCCTCTTTTAAACTCATGCATGGGCTATTAGTTAAATTCATATATGGATTACATATGAAATCAATTTTTTTTTCAACTTTGGGGACCCCAACAGATCGGGGGCCCTAGACGGCCGTCTCACTGGGCTCCCCCTAGGGCCGAGCCTAGATATGTCTGTATTTGTATAAGTAGAGTCTATGAGTCCAATAAATTTGTTGCAATGCTTAAAAAAAACGTTGCCACATGCCACCTGGATAATTAAATAATTGGACTCAAAATGGCTATTCAAAAAGAGATTTGTGTCTAACCAATAAATTAGGATATGTGTCTATATTTATATAAGAAGTTGAAAAAGAATAATTAAATGTAGATACATGTTCTAATTTGATTGGTTAGACATATCTTCAACTATATCTCTTTATTAAAAAATAAAAACTAAACCTTAATTAAACCTGAGTTTTTCTCTAATGGGCACACATTAGGTATATTTAAAGCATATTAATACACGTTACAATAATTTTGCTACGTAAGTAATATAATTTCAATCATAATAATATACATGATAAAATGTGATGTTATATATTAATATGTTATAGATATGTCTATGGTTAAGGAAAAAGAATTAAATTAAATACTATCAATTAAAAAAAAGTGAAAAGTAATTAGAAAAAAAAAAGGATAGCTGTATATATTGTTGTTTATTCAACAGTACTACTTACTAACAAATTTCATTAACTGAAAAGAAAATTTTGAGTGATGGAGTGACGAGATGTGAAAAAAAAAATAATTGAGTGATGAGATGAGAAAATTTTGCACGCTACGCCACGAGATCTCCGTACAAAACTCCAAAATTAGATAATATTTTTTTCAGAGAAAACAACAAAGTGATATTGAGAAATATTAATTGACAGTGATATTGAGAGTTATTAATTGGGGAGAGAGAAAATCGAAGAGTGTGAGAGTGAAAGAGAGGGAGAAATTGAGATTGACATATGTGTGACTCCGTGTGAGAGAAAAAGAGAGGGAGAATTTGGGATCATATGTATAATATATATTGATGTGACATCGTCTTTCAAGAGGTGTGAATCAATTGACATACTCTTAACTCGTTTTTTCTTCATGGGTGTCTTTGATACATCGGATAGGATTTGATTATTTTTAAGAGATGGAATTGAATTGAATTGAATTGGATTGGATTAATTATATTGATTCCTGTGTAATATGGAGTTAAACTAAAAATTATACTATAGTAGAACCCCTATAAATTAATATCCTCTCTAACCCCTATAAATTAATCTCCTATAAATTAATATCCTCTCTAAATTAATAAAAAATCTCGGCCTCGACTCGGGCCAGTGTAAAAAATTAATAAACCACTCTATCGTAATAATTAATAATTTCTTTTTGAAACCTAATGTAAAGTTTCGGTCTCAACTGTCGCATAAATTAATAATTTCATAAAAGTACACAATATATTACATATTATCCAAAAACTAGAAAAATATTTCAAAATACTAGTTCACACTAGGCTAACATGTTTGATATTTTGACTTTATCCTTCATCATTTGAATTGTCCTCAATAAGCTATTGACATCACATTCTTGTTTTCAATTAAATTTAGCATTTCAACAGCCTTACTTGTAGAGATTTGAGTGGATTAGTGAGTCATATTTCATCTGGGCATGACCCCATATTTTCCCATGTTTTTCGCTTTTTTTCCAGCTTTAACCCTATATTTAATTTATTTCTCGTATTTCGCAGGGTATCATTTAGTTTTGAGCTCCCGGTATGTTTTTATCAGATTAAGGAGCGAAACGAAGCAAAGTTGTTGTATATGTGTGAAGGCCTGATTTTGGACTACCAGAAGAAGAGGCGACATGGGAGGCGACTTCCCCATGTCGCCTACGATGCCGCCTCTCACACTGTCTGTTTTGAAGAATTGCTCCAGAAGAAGTGGCGACATAGGAGGCGACTTCCCCATGTCGCCTAGAAGGTTGCCAGATCCACTGTGAGGAAATGGTCGAGGAGAGGCGACATGGGAGGCGACTTCCCCATGTCGCTTGTGATGTCGCCTATTACACTAGGAAATTGATCCAGAAAATGCGGCGACATGGGAGGCGACTTCCCCATATCGCCAGATGCACTGTGGGTTTGTCCAGGAGAAGTGGCGACATGGGAGGCGACTTGCCCATGTCGCCTCACATGTCGCCTTTTGGCCGATGAAGGGTTTTTGGACCCTTTTGGCCCTCAATTATTGGTTTTCCTATATAATTCCCTCTTCTTTGTCTCTTAAAATCATCTTCTTTCCAGCACAAAAACAAGAAACCCTTCCCATAACATTCCAAGAACACATTTCACCTTCCATAAACATAAACTACTACATCAAACTTTTAATCCATCATCCAAACCTCATTTTCCACCATCAATACCTATTCTTGGAATATTATAGGGGAGCATCAAGAGGGAGATCAAAGCAAGCAATCACTTCAAGTCAACCAAGGAGGAGTTCTTCACTATAGTTTACTCTAAACTTTTCCCTCCTTATTTATTGTATTGTATTTGAGATGGTTTGCTTGATAGATATATATTTTGTAGCCATTGATTATAATATGAACTAACTTCATCTTGGCTAAAGCCTAGATGAAACCTTATCCATGATTCATCAATGAAGACCATCACATTAATTCCATTGCATCGTGGATAAGTATGTGTATTTCTTATGCTTAATGTTTCTAAGTGCTTAGCTACCACTTAGATGATGTTTTGGTGGTTGTGTGAAGGACCGAGGGTGAAGCACACCACGTGCTCGATGAAATGCCCGATACAAGTCTAGTAAGATAGAAATATGCGATGCTAGCTTGTAGGATTCTATTGTATGCCATAGCTCTTAATGAATTTGTATATAGATCGGATAACCATGTAGAAATAGGTTGTTGGTGCATATAAATGTTGACTTTATTCACTTGTCAAAGGTTAGAGACAATTTCCGGGCATACGAATCTATATATACACTTGCATAATTTACCGAAATGATGTGTCTGAGTTGATGAGAATTGGAAAGGTGGATTCGAAGCCTTAGCCTCATTCTCATACGGTATACAAACCTCGCGATCAACTTTGTTGCTTGCTTGTTTTAGTTTCTATTTATTGCTTAGTGATTATTGTGCAGTTAAGTTTAATTCGAATTCTTGAAACATCAATGATTTGTTTGTCTGAATAGCGATCTAATCAATCAATTGTGATATTCAATTCCTCATTCTCTGTGGGAACGAATCCTATTTAATATTGTACTACACCACGGCCTCGTATTATTACGAGCGCGTATTTTGGTGCGGTCAATTTTTGTCGCCGCTGCCGGGGAGTGAGCGTATATTGATATCACTACTAGTTGGTTTATTGCTAATTTAGACCTTTTACTTTGTGTATTGTTTTCTCTTGACTATAAGCGGTTGCTCTTGTATGCACCAACGTACAAGGAGTAACAGTCCACAGGACTTGCAATTTGATCCGGATATTGAAGGAACCGCAAGGAGGAATCACCGGAATCAAAGACAAGTTAGAGCTATGGAAAATCCAAATCAAGCACCACCACTAGTTCAAGTACCAAATCAAGAACAAGATGGTGTTGTCGAGGTAGATTGGGAGGACTCTGCATGATTATTTTATGCCTAGGGTGGATCAGACCATATCCGCCATTAGAAGACCAACAGCAACAGCAAACAGCTTTGAAATTAAGCCGGCACTGATTTCGATGATTGCTGCTACGGTTCAGTTGTAGGGTTACCCCAGGAAGATCCAAACTCCCATCTTCAGAGCTTCAATGAGATATGTGATACTTTCCAGTATAATGGAGTTTCAGAAAACTTCATCAAGCTAAAGTTGTTTCCTTTCTCCCTGAAGGATAGGGCGAAGGCATGGTTACAGTCATTACCGTCAGATTCTCTTGCGACCTTCGACCAAGTGGCTCAGCAGTTCTTAAACAAGTATTTTCCACCAGGGAAAGCTGCACGTCTTCGAAATGAAATCACCAATTTTACCCAGTTCGAAAATGAGAATCTCTACAACGCTTGAGAGAGATTCAAGGAACTCATTCGAAAATGTTCACACAATGGACTGGCAAAGTGGCAAGTATTACAATCTTTCTACCAAGGAATGTTGAAATCAACAAGAAACTTGGTAGATGCAGCAGCGGGAGGCTCATTACTGAAGAAAACCACGGATGCGGCTTTTGAGCTAGTGGAAGAAATGGCCATCGACAACAGCTATTAGGGTAGTGAGAGACAAATTCTGAAAAAGGGTCCCGGAGTACTTAAAGTGGGGGAGATGGCAAGTATGAAGGCTCAAATTGAAGTGATCACCAAGCAAGTACACAAGATGAATGTTGGAACTAGTCAAGCTAGTGTTGCTAGTTGTGAGTTATGCATGGGTCCGCATTTGAGTTCAGATTGTCAAGACGGGAATCCATTTGCTTTGGAGTCTTCGGATCAAGTAGCTTATGTCAACTACAATAGGAATTTCAACAATCAACAAACTACCAAAACCCGTAAAACAACCCATTCTCCAATACATACAATCCAGAATGGAGGAACCATCCAAACTTTTCTTGGAAAGAGAACCAACCCCAACAAAGACAACCCCCCGGTTTCAAAAATCAACAGCAACCTCAAGCATACAACCGAAAAAATCCCGGTTTTCAGAACCAAAATGCCAACAACCAAGTGGAACGGAAACGGCTCTAGAAGATCTGCTCTCCAAATACCTTGTGAAGATAGATAACCGCATGGATACTCAAGATGTAACATTGAGGAAGCTTGATTCAAAAATGGATCAAATAGCTCAACATAGCCAAGCCGCCATTCAAAACCTTGAGGTCCAAGTTGGCCAGTTAGCGAGGGGTGTCCAAGAAAGACAACAAGGGACCTTGCTTAGTGATACCATCATAAACCCAAAAGAACAATGCAAGGCAATTTCGTTGAGAAGTGGGAAGAAAGTTGAACTACCGGAGAACTTTGGCAAGACTAAGGAAGTTGAAATCGATAATGGTGAGATTGGGACCGAGGAAGAAGAAAAGGAAGAAGAGGCCGAGAAAGAGAAGATTAAAGAAGACATTATTGTTGAGAAGAAGAATGATAGGGAGTTACTGACACCGCTCGTAGTAAAAGCATATGTGCCACCAATTCCCTACCCACAAAGACTTAGGAAGCACAATGACTCTCATCAATTTGCAAAGTTTTTGGAAGTCTTCAAAAAGTTGCATATCAACATTCCCTTTGTCGAGGCATTAGCTCAAATGCCCAAATATGTAAAGTTCTTGAAGGAGCTCTTGGCAAACAAAAAGAAACTCGAAGACTTCGAGATGGTGCCACTTAATGAAGAATGTAGTGCCATCCTCCAAAACAAGCTCCCACCAAAGTTGCAAGATCTAGGTAAATTTACAATTCCATGCTCTATTGGTGACAGGGAGTTTGGGAAAGTTTTAATTGACTCGGGTGCTAGCATAAACCTCATGCCGTACTCGGTATTTGAGAGGTTGGGTGTAGGGAAAGTTAAGCCAAGTAATATAACTTTGCAATTGGCCGACCGATCTGTGAAGTACCCAAGAGGAGTAATGGAGGATGTGCTAGTAAAGATGGAGAATCTCTACTTTCCAGTTGATTTTATGGTGCTTGAGATGGAAGAAGATCAAGAGGTGCCTTTGCTCATGGGAAGGCCATTTTTGAAGACCGCAGGTGCTTTGATCGATGTCAAAGATGAGAAAATGACTTTTGGAGTGGGGGACGAAAGGGTGGTCTTCGATATGTCCAAAGCTATGAAAAGACCAATGGTGTCCGAAGGGTGTTCTAGAGTTAACGTGATTGACTCTCTAGTGGAAGAATTTATGATGAGAGAGAGTCCCAAGGAATCACTAGAGGCATGCATAACGCATGGTGTGATGGATGAAGATGATAGCTCGGAAGTTGAAGAATATGCCAAGCAACTCAATTCCTTACCAACAAGGAATGCTTATGGAAGAGTACACTTTGAAGAAATTGGGTTGGGAAAGCTCAAACTCCCTCCATCTATTGAGAATCCACCGGAATTGAAACTTAAACAACTACCATCACACTTGAGGTATGCTTTCTTGGGCGAATCGTTGTCTTTGTCGGTGATCATATCGGCGTCATTGTCCAAACTAGAAGAGGAAAAGCTGCTAAGGATCTTAAGAGATCACAAACGGGCAATCGGATGGTCAATTTCAGACATAATAGGTATTAGTCCAACACTTTGTATGCACAAAATTTTAATGGAGGATGACTACAAGCCTTCAATAGAGCATCAAAGGAGATTGAATCTCAACATGAAGAAGGTTGTGAGAGCAGAGGTATTGAAGTTGCTAGATGCTGGAATCATTTACCCCATATCGAATAGTCCTTGGATTAGTCTGCTGCAAGTTGTACCAAAGAAGGGAGGGATCACGGTGGTCCCTAATGCGAACAATGAGTTGATTCCTACAAGAACCGTCACAGGGTGGCGAGTGTGCATCGACTACAGGAAACTAAATAATGCAATAAGAAAATATCATTTCCCACTGTCTTTTATTGATCAAATGCTTGAGAGGCTAGCAAGGCATGAATATTACTGTTTTCTAGATAGCTATTCGGGGTACAACCAGATTCAAATAGATCCTGAAGACCAGGAAAAGACGACATTCACTTGCCCCTATGGTACTTTTGCTTATCAGAGAATGTCGTTTGGGTTATGTAATGCACCGGCCACTTTTCAGCGGTGTATGATGGCAATCTTTTCTGATATGGTTGAACAATTCATTGAAGTCTTTATGGATGATATCTCAGTGTTTGGATCCTCTTTTGATCATTGTTTGAAGAGTTTGGGGTTAGTTCTCAAGAGGTGTGAAGAGATGAACCTAGTGCTCAATTGGGAGAAATGCCACTTTATGGTGAAGGAGGGCATCGTGCTTGGACACCGCATCTCCAATCAAGGAATATAGGTGGATAAAGCTAAGGTGGAAGTGATTGAGAAGCTACCTCCACCTATTTCAGTTAGAGGCATTCGAAGCTTTCTAGGCCATGCCGGATTCTACCGGCACTTTATCAAGGATTTCTCCAAGATCACCAAACCCCTTTGTGCCTTGTTGATGAAGGAAACACCTTTTAAGTTTAATAAGCAATGTCTTCAAGCCTTTGAAACTTTGAAAAAGGAATTGACGTCCTCGCATATCATGACAGCTTCGGATTGGGAGAGCCCCTTTGAATTGATGTGTGATGCGAGTGACTTCGCTGTGGGGGATGTTTTGGGACCAAAAAAGGAGAAACGACTCCATGTGATCTACTATGCGAGCCAAACTCTAAATGAGGCCCAGGTGAACTATGCCACAACAGAAAAGGAACTATTAGCTATTGTTTTCGCTTTTGACAAGTTTCGATCTTACCTTGTGGGTTCAAATGTGGTAGTTTACACAGATCATGCGGCGATTAAGCATTTGATGGCAAAGAAGGATTCTAAGTCACGGTTGCTTAGATGGGTGCTTTTGCTCCAAGAATTCGATTTGGAGATTCGAGATAAAAAGGGATCAAAAAACTTGGTGGCAGACCATTTGTCTAGATTAAAGAGGGAAGAAGAACTTGAAGTCACAAATCCGATCAATGAGTATTTTTCGGATGAGCAGCTGCTGGTAGTGCAAGAGTTGATTGTTCCGTGGTTTACCGATTTTGTGAACTTCCTAACAAGCGAAGTCATGCGGGTGAGGTTGAACTTCCATCAAAAGAGGAAATTCCTCTATGATGTCAAGTCGTACTTTTGGGATGAACCACTTCTTTTCCGGGTTTGTAGTGATGAAGTAGTAAGAAGATGTGTCCCCGAGGAAGAGATGAGGGACATCCTCATGCACTGCCATTCGAAAGAATGTGGAGGGCATTTTGAGGCAAATCGGACTGCTAGGAAGGTGCTTCAATCGGGGTTCTTTTGGCCAACACTTTTCAGAGATTCGAGGAGTTTTGTGGTAGCATGTGATAGGTGCCAAAGAACCGGGAACATTGGAAAGCGGGATGAGATGCCCATGGTTAACAAAATGGAGATAGAGTTATTTGACGTGTGGGGCATTAATTTCATGGGCCCGTTCCCAAGCTCTTTCGGAAATCAGTACATCTTGGTGGCAGTTGACTACGTGTCAAAATGGGTGGAAGCTATTGCTTCTCCAACAAATGATAGTAAGGTAGTCAAAAAGTTCTTGATGAAGAACATTTTCTCCAGATTTGGCACACCAAAGGCGATAATTAGTGACAGGGGGTCACATTTTTGTAATAAGCTTTTTCAAGCTTTGTTAAAGAAATATGGTGTCAGGCATAAAATTACTACACCATACCAACCCCAAGCCAATGGCCAAGCGGAAGTCTCCAACCGGGAGCTGAAAAACATTTTAGAGAAGACGGTTGGAAGCAGGAGAAAAGACTGGTCCTCGAAGCTTGATAACGCTTTATGGGCCTACAGAACAGCTTACAAGACACTGATCGACATGTCACCTTTTCGCCTTATGTATGGGAAGGCATGCCACCTTCCGGTGGAGTTAGAGCATAGAGCATATTGGGCAGTGAAAGCCTTGAATTATGACTTTCGAGCAGCTGGAGAGAAAAGACTGCTGCAAATTAATGAGTTGGATGAGTTTCGGATGGATGCGTATGAAAACTCCAGATTTACAAGGGAAGAACCAAGAGATGGCCTGATAAGCTCATAGTAAAGAAAGACATCCAAGTTGGACAGCTGGTGCTCTTTTTCAATTCTCGACTCCGGTTGTTTCCTGGAAAGCTAAAGAGTAGGTGGCGAGACCTTTTAAAGTGACAGAAGTTTTCCTATATGGAACAGTCGAAATTGAAAATGAAACCAAAGTACGCTTCAAGGTAAATGGCCAGAGGTTGAAGATCTATTGGGATAGGGCGTGTGACGAGCCCACTACCAAGGTTCACTTCGTGGAATCTCACTAGATCGAGAGGGAGGTACCACAATTTTGATTGTAAATAGTGTATTTCGGTTTGTATAATTGAACTTTCATTTTGATGTTTTCCAATTCTAGATTTGGGGCTTTTGATATTATTTTGCATGATTTTGATGTTTGCAGGTATGGAAAGCAAGTTTTGGAATTTTTGAACCAGGTATGAAAAATCATGGCAGTATGTTAGGCGATATGGGAGGCGACTTCCCCATGTCGCCTGCAATGTCACCTATGCCTAGTTGAATTCTTGGCAGAAGACTAGGAGACATGGGAGGCAACTTCCTTATGTCGCATACAATGTCGCCTCTACCTGGTTGAATTCTGGGCAGAATGTTAGGCGACATGGGAGGCGACTTGCCCATATCGCCTATCATGTCGCCTCAAGGTATGTTCACTTATCCAAACAGCACCGTTTCATGAGAGGCGACTTCCAATTCAGGCGACATGATGTCGCCTATGATGTCGCATTTGCTGGAAATTCTGGTTATAAACGAATTAGTGAGCCCATTTGCCCTAAATCACTTCAAAAACTCAGTTTTTTTTGTTCTCAAGTGTGGAATCAAGTGTGGGTCTTCAATCAAGGTAATTCTAATCCGTAATCTCCATTTTGCACCCATAATTGAAGCTTGAAGTTGACTTGTTTCTCTTAATCTCATTTTAGTTCTTTGGAGAAGTTTTAAAGTAATTTTGTCGATTTTTAGGTGTGATTTTTGTTGGATTTGGTTATACTTGTTCAATATTTCAGTTTAAAGAAGTAGTTTAAGGGTGTGGCTTTGTGTTTGATTGAATTTTCGGAGGTTTGTAGTGTTAATCTTGCTTTGGCCGAAATTTTTGGGGGTGATTTTTGATGTTGGCTGAATTTTATATTGTTTGTGGTATTGTGGCCGAATTTTTGGGAAGTTTTTGTAGTTGTTTATGGGCAACATTTTGATGTTAAGATGGAAGTAGTGCTTGCTTATGCTTTATTACTATCTCCCTTCTATTTTGCATAACCTAAATTTTTGATTACAACTAGGTGTGCGGAATTGTTTGTGCCTAGTTTAGGTTTGCTTTTGGACCAAATTTTGTGAAAGTTTTATTGTCGTTCCCCTTTGCTTTAAGCATTCGTTGTCCGAAATTTTCAATTGTACAAACATTGGGGACAATGTTTGATTTAAGCTTGGGGGTACGGTTCGCTTACTGTCATTGAACTGTGTATAGTTGTTTTTAAATTGAATTTTGTAGATAAAATTTTTGAAAATTTCTACTATCGGGGCCAAAATTGTTGAGCATTTAATTTTGGTTTTTGAGATGCTTTCGGGCTGTGTTGTGGTATTAACTGTAGCATGCCTTTGCTTTCTTGAGTCCAGGATGGGGTGGTATTGGGTAAAGCTGCACCACATGGCTTGCACACACCTTACCAGACCCTGCGTATCTTGGCTGAAAAGGGTAGCGCGCCTGAGATGTTTAGATCATTAGTGGAGGCTACCCGTGTGAGTTTCAGAGCCAAAAGTGCGTTCATAGAGAGTGATTTTTATAGTTGACTCCTGTACTCATAATGTAGATATTAGGATTTTAAAAGGGCCTCATTTCACTATATTGAGCATTAAAGAACAGTCTTTTAAAATGCCCTCGTGTTTCCCTTGTTTGTGTGTTGGACTCATTCCTTTATAGATGATGTAGGCAATGCGTGTAGTCACTAAAATGACCCAAACACGTCCCTTAAACTTGTGTGTGAATGCATTAATGTCCAAAATAAATTGACTCACACACTAAGCTAAATCACCATATCAACCCATGTTACTTCAACACCACATTTAACTCAAACACTTGGTCACCCCAAAGCAATGATCATGGCTAAAATACATGAAGAATGAACAAAAATTGAAGCCCAAGAAGATTGTGCCGAAATGGTTGCAAGTAGCGTGTACTGAGGCTCGTTTTGTATTTTTGTACTAAAGATGTAGGCTGCACCAAAGTTATATGTGCCAAATTATAAATGTATAAAAGCCTTCATAGTTCATTGTTGAAATTGTTGCCCAAATGTAAGCAACTACAAATTGTACAAGTGTTTAATAATTGTTTTAAAATGCCTAGACGCTAAATGAGGGATTACAAGTGTACCAACTAGAAGAATCTAGCATGATCATTAGCCAGCCCATAATTTTGTATCCACCCGGTCTCTCCATCACCTCATTATCCAAAACCGTGCGCTTAAAAAGAAGTCCTAATTGATCCTTAGGAGGAGTCTAACTTGTAAACAAGGGTGTTCTTAATGTTTGATTCCATTCTTGAGATCCGTTTGCGTGAAATCATGAGCGTTCTTAAAAATTTTCCATATGCGTGTAATTTTTGTACATAAGCTTCATCCCGCATATGTTTGGTGAGTGAGCC
Organism: Dipteronia sinensis; assembly: GCA_033220585.1. Classification (NCBI taxonomy): domain Eukaryota; kingdom Viridiplantae; phylum Streptophyta; class Magnoliopsida; order Sapindales; family Sapindaceae; genus Dipteronia; species Dipteronia sinensis. Next base: position 83,468,612 of record CM065636.1, on the reverse strand, counting down.
TAGGTTCTGAGTGATAAAATGAGAGAAATCTTGTGAGGTTTAGAGTCAAGGCGAAATGCTATCACATGACTCTTGTGTTCGATACTTTCGAAGCCAAGTTCGCTATGTTGTCTGGAATTGCAATCCTTAGTGTTGTAGCATCTTGGCCTCTATATCTCTAGCTTTCACTCGATGGCCTTAGAATGCACATGTCTATGCCTTAGTTCACCCAACATCGCATCTCATTCTTTTGTTGGCTCGGCAGAATTTTAATTTTGGCTTAAGCTTGCGTTGTGACCTCAATTGTAACTAAATTTCTTAGGCCCATCGCAGTTTATTTTAATTTTGGTTTTGCTCGGGACGAGCAAAATCTAAGTTTGGGGGTATTTCATATGTCATATTTCATCTGGGCATGACTGTTGGGGTTTTTGCCCTAAAGCTTGTAATTTGTAAATATAATTTGAATATAAACAAAAGAAGTAGTATATTCATTCATATTGTGTCATACTTTATATAACATGTGCACTTAACATCCAAAATTACCGGATGTAATTTCGAACTGAGTATATGAGTGTCATATATAGATGGATTCAGTTTGAAACGAGCAATCAAAAGAGTCCGTAAATAGCAAATAAAGTTGGGTACTTTATTTGTGGTTAATCTACAGCTGCGGTCCATTTCGTAGTGTACGGTGATCTTATCATGGATCATTCATATGTAGATATGAGAATGGAGGCACCTTGTATGATGTGATCATATAGGACTGGGCCATGATCTATATGAATCTCTCACTAAGATCCGTTTAACGATGAGATTCATATATATCAACTAATGATGGCTATATGTGGGTGATCTTAATCCTGAGTGTCTTATCGACTCCTTCAGGTTAGATCGTGGTCTTTGATATACCATGGGTGAGGTCGGAGTTGCATTCCCGATCAATATACTCCGTATGTTGGGATCACGGTTTGGCTTGTGGCTGGGAAGGTTTGTACACAATAGTGGAATCCACTCATTCTTGTGAGAAGTAGATGGTAGTTCCCTTAAGGGTTGATTCGGGGCTTGAACAATATGAGCGCTCTCCTAATTCCGTAAGGAATGTAGGATTTATTGTTCATTAGAGAATCAATGGTACTTAATGGAAAGATATGATTAGAGGGGTATAACGGACATTATGACCCAGCTCTAATTATGAATTACTTGTGGAGGATTATACCATATGTAATAGCTATATCGATGGACACCGAGAGTTATTTGGTTTGTGTAAAAACGTCTACAGTTAAGAGAGTGCAGCTTCGGGTTTTTAGTGGAATAACACCGAAGTTAATAATCATGAAATATTAATTAAAGAGTTTAATTAATAATTTCTAAGGATTATTGGAGCTCAAAATACTGTGGGTCCATAAGGTCCCTTTACTAGCTCGATCGATTTAGGTAACAAGGGTCACGATTAATTAATTGGATTGTCCAATTAATTGTGTTACGAAAGTGACACGTATTTATTCGGGAGTTAATTGAATAATAGGATTATTTAATTAATGAATAATGGTGATTAAATAAATTAAATAATAAGATTATTTAACTATGTTATTAATCACTAAATGGAGGGTGTTAGTTGATATTTGATTTTGAATAAAATAAGATAATATGATTATTTTATTTTATTAAATTAAATATTTGAATTTGAATTTAAAATGTTTGAATTCAAAAATAAATATTTAATTAATTTTAAAAGGATATGAGATATTTTTTTTTGAAAAGTTTTAAAAATCAAATTAGATTTTCGGTTGGTTGTTTTTTGAATATATATGTGATATATATTTAATTAAAAAAAAGAGCAATAACCGAATGATCACAAAAGACACAGCAAAAGAAAAATTGAAAATAGAAGAGAAATAGTGATCGTGATCACAAAACACACAGCAAACAAAAAGAAAAAAAAAATAGGGTGTGGTGAGAACACAAGTGCTGCACTTCTATTTGTGTGTGTGTTCTTCTCTTCTTCCTCCATACAGGTCCTGAATATCGTGACGCGCCCACACGCTGTTACCAGTTCCGGGAGATAGCGAGGAAGATCACGTGGTTCAAATCAGGAGCAGTTCGTATTAAAGTGAAGGAGCCTCCTACGTAGGTATGAAAATGTTTCATCACTTTATTATTTCATTTGATTATTACTGTACAAATGGGTTAGTTTAATGATTGCATAAAAAATTTTAAAACCTTCCGCTGCGCGAATCTGTAACCCTAGGTTCCAACAATGACCCCATATTTTCCCATGTTTTTCGCTTTTTTTCCGAGCTTTAACCCTATATTTAATTTATTTCTCGTATTTCGTAGGGTGTCATTTAGTTTTGAGCTCCTGGTATGTTTTTATCCGATTAAGGAGCGAAACGAAGCAAAGTTGTTGTATATGTGTGAAGGCCTGATTTTGGACTACCAGAAGAAGAGGCGACATGGGAGGCGACTTCCCCATGTCGCCTACGATGTCGCCTCTCACACTGTCTGTTTTGAAGAATTGCTCCAGAAGAAGTGGCGACATGGGAGGCGACTTCCCCATGTCGCCTAGAAGGTCGCCAGATGCACTGTGAGGAATTGGTCGAGGAGAGGCGACTTCCCCATGTCGCCTGTGATGTCGTCAGATGCACTGTGGGTTTGTCCAGGAGAAGTGGCGATATGGGAGGCGACTTGCCCATGTCGCCTCACATGTCGCCTTTTGGCCGAAAAAGGGTTTTTGGACCCTTTTGCCCCTCAATTATTGGTTTTCCAATATAATTCCCTCTTCTTTGTCTCTTAAAATCATCTTCTTCCCAACTCAAAAATAAAAAACCCTTCCCATAACATTCCAAGAACACATTTCACCTTCCATAAACACAAACTACTACATCAAACCTTTAATCCATCATCCAAACCTCATTTTCCACCATCAATATCTATTCTTGGAATATTATAGGGGAGCATCAAGAGGGAGATCAAAGCAAGCAATCACTTCAAGTCAACCAAGGAGGAGTTCTTCACTATAGTTTACTCTAAACTTTTCCCTCCTTATTTATTGTATTGTATTTGAGATGGTTTGCTTGATAGATATATATTTTGTAGCCATTGATTGTAATATGAACTAACTTCATCTTGGCTAAAGCCTAGATGAAACCTTATCCATGATTCATCAATGAAGACCATCACATTAATTCAATTGCATCGTGTTATGTATGTGTATTTCTTATGCTTAATGCTTCTAGGTGCTTAGCTACCACTTAGATGATGTTTTGGTGGTGTTGTGAAGGACCGAAAGGTGAAGCACACCAAGTGCTCGATGAAATGCCCGATACAAGTCTAGTAAGATAGAAATATGTGATGCTAGCTTGTAGGATTCTATTGTATGCCATAGCTCTCGAATTTGTATGTAGATCGGATAACCATGTAGAAATAGGTTGTTAGTGCATATAAATGTTGTCTTTATTCACTTGACAGAGGTTAGAGACAATTTCTGTTGGAACCTAGGGTTACAGATTGTGCAGCGGAAGGTTTTAAAATTTTTTATGCAATCATTAAACTAACCCATTTGTACAGTAATAATCAAATGCGATAATAAAATGAAGGAACTTTTCATACCTACGTAGGAGGCTCCTTCACTTTGATACGAACTGCTCCTGATTTGAAGACTAGAAGAGTGTAAGAGTCCAGTAAATTTGTTGAAATGCTTAAAAAGACGTGGCATGTGGATAATTAAATAATTGGATTCAAAAGGGCTATCAAAAAGAGTTTTTAATTTGTCACTAACCAATAAATTAGGAAATGTGTCTACATTTATTTAAGAAATTAAAAAAAATAGTTAAATATAAACATATATCCCAATTTAATTGGTTAAACATATATTCAACTATATCTCTTTATTTAAAAGAAAAAATTAAACCCTAATTAAACCTGAGTTTTTCTCGCATGGGCATACATTATAGATATATTTATAACATATTAATACATTTCACAATAATTTTACCATGTAAGCAACATAACTTCAATCATAATAATACACATGGCAAAATATGGTGATATATATTAGTATGTTATAGATATGTTTATAATATATGTTCATGAGAGAAAAATTAAATTAAATCCTATCAAGAAAAAAAAAGATAGATGTATATATTGTTGTGTATTCAGAAGATCAACAGTGATATGAGAATATAAAATTTGTTGTAATAAATATCAGTAATTTGATAGAGTTGAGTTCTCCCTTCAGAAGTACACGAGATTTCTTTTTTAGGGGATGGGCTAAAATAAAAATATATGTATATAAAAAAAATTAATAATAGTAAAACTTCAACAGTATTAGAGCATCTCCAATGCTATTATGTATTTTTGAGTTTCTAAATAGTGACACATCAGCATTTCTATTCAAAATGGGCCCATTTTTGAAAATTTTGTAGAGAAATGCATATTCACATCTCCAATACAATTATCTAAAATCAAATATGTATCTATTTTTTGACCAATCATAATAAAACAATTATTACATTATCTCTCATCTTTAATTTTACAATTAAAGGAGTTTTGATATTATTGGTGGAAATAGTTAGAAATCCTAGTCAGCATTTCGAGAGTTTCTAGAATTAGAAACTCAACTCCATATTCTCTAACTTTTTTTTGCCACATCATCTCTATATTCAACTTAGATAATTGCAATGGAGAGAGTTTTTTTTTTTTTTTTGGTGAGGGGGAAGGCTAAGTAGCCCGAAAACGAAAAGAGACTAAGAACTAGGAATCATCCTAGCAACAGCATCACCTTTGCAGTCATCCTCCAAAATACTAGAAATCTGGGTGGGAGGTTCTTCAAAGACAGTAAGTTTCAAATCCAAGGCATGGCCAAGATTGGCAAGGAAATCAGCAACTCTGTTGCTTTCCCTGTAATTGTGGTGTAGATTACAGCTCCACTCATTCTCCAAAATAGATTTACACGCACGGATGATATTGAAGAGAGGGTGATTCAGCGGAATGATGTTACTTAAAAGAAGGACAGCAGTTTGAGAGTCAGACTCCACCATCACTTTTCTAAATCCAGCATTCCAAGCCAACTTAAGGTCTTCAAAAATGCCCCACAATTCGGCTTCAATCACAATACATGAGCATTTGTTCAAAGCAAACCCAATCAACCACCTCTTATTACTGTCCCTGATCACGCCTCCAGCAGAGATCGAACTTGTATCAGGAATCGAGATGCCATCAACATTGAGCTTGAGCCAATCAAGAGGAGGGGGTGTCCAGCAAATAAGGTAACTTTTCATGCCAACAACTTTGTCCATATCAGTATTAGCAGCCAGCCATTCATCCGCATAATTCCAAATAATCTTACCAGGGCAACGAGGGAGTTGGAAAACTGAATCAAACACCCTGTCACACCTCCATTTCCAAATGAACCAAAGGGTCACCGCAAAAAAGAGATAGCCAGGAATTCTGCCCAGGCACAACTTACTGCACATCAGATTAGTAAACAACCACTCATGCCAATCAACCTTAAAAGAAGTATTCATGGTAACCCCTTTGCAAATAACTTCCCAGATCCCACGAGAAACATTGCATCCTCTAAACACATGCTCTAAATCCTCACAACCTTCCTTGCATCTAACACGGGTGGAATCCAGAGTAAAGCCCCTAATAGCTCTATTAACATTAGTTAGAAGTTTGCCATGAAGAAGGATCCATATAAAATAAAGAACTCTTGGAGGTAACTTGAGCTTCCAAATGAATTTCCATTTCCAAGAATCAGCTTCAGAATTATTGAAGTGAGTTTTATATGCACTATTCACAGAAAAGTCACCAGTCTTGGAGAGGCCACAAATGACAGTATCCTCAGCATCATGGATGCTACCAATGTGAATACTAAAAATGCGATGCACAATATGCCAAGGCAGAATAGAAGACAATTTCCGCAGATTCCACTCATTAGCTGTTAAGTAATCACTAACCTTTTCATTACTTTGATTATCAAAGAGAGGACAGGAAGCATGTCTTAGAAGTTTACCCAATTCCAGGATCCAAATATCTGTCCAGAAACTGATTCGGCAACCATCTCCCACCCTCCAATGCACCCCTTCGAAGAGAAGTTTAGCCCCGTAGGAGAGACCTCTCCAAGTACTGGAGCAGTTCATATCCTTCAAACTATCATAGACAGTCATATGACCCCCTCTAAGGTACTTATCTTTGAGCAAATTTCCCCACAAACCAGTAACTTTTTGAGACAAACGCCAGCCAGCTTTGGCCAGCAAGGCTTGGTTCATCATATTCATCTTTTTAGTGCCTAATCCTCCTAACTGCTTAGGCAAACACACCGTGTCCCAATTCACAAGATGGATTTTCTTTGTATCACTGGTATTACCCCACAGGAAATCTCTATTAATTTTTTCAAGATTATTACAAACCTCAGAGGGAAGCTTGGTAGATTGCATCACATAGATTAGGAGGGCAGAGGTCACAGATTTAATAAGTCCCCGTAAAAGAGAAAGAAACACTCTTCCAATTAGCCAACTTGCTTTGGGTTTTCTCAATGATCTTCTTGTACGTCTCCTTTGTGATACGGCCATGGATGAGAGGGACACCAAGGTAATTACCCAAATTTTTGGAAATGGGAGACCCACAGACAGCCGCCAAAACTTTAGCATTGTTGCAGCTCACATTCTTAGAGCAGTAGATTCTTGACTTAGCAAAACTGACTTGCTGGCATGAGAGGTCACAAAAACTATCAAGGCAACCCCTCATAAGTTCCGTTTGTTGAACCGAAGCTTGACCAAAGAGAATTAAGTCATCCGTAAAGAAAAGATGAGATATTTCAGGTCCTGTTCTAGAGATCTTCACCGGCTTCCAGGCTCCCTCAAGAAGTTTCTATTTAATGATGTGAGACAACTTCTCTATACATAACACAAATATGTAGAGAGATCAAGGATCTCCCTGTCTAATCCCACATTTAGGGTGAAAACTATCATACATTTCACCATTTAGGACCACCCTATATTGCACAGTTGAGATACAGGTCATGATGAGATTGTTAAGGGTACCTGTAATGCCAACTTCCTCCAATACTTGATTGATGAAACCCCATTGCAACCTATCATAAGCCTTAGCTAAATCAATCTTCCAAGCAATGTACCCCATTTTCCCTCTCACATTCTTAAACTTATGAAGAACTTCTTGTGCAACAACAATATTATCTTGAATTTGTCTACCCGGCACAAAAGCCACTTGATTAGGGCTCACAAGGCCAGGAAGAAGAACTCTTAACCTTTGCACAAGGATTTTACTAACAGCTTTATAAGTAGTATTGCATAGGCTGATTGGTCTAAATTGAGCCATATTCGTGGGATTAGGTACTTTAGGAATTAGAGAAATAAGGGTGTGGTTTAACTCATTGGACATACATCCCTTTCTAAAGCAATCAGAGACCAAATTAATCAGCTCATTCTTACAGGTGTTCCAATATTTCTGAAAGAATATAGCTGGGAAACCATCAGGCCCAAGAGCTTTGATCCCACATATATTGAATATACTTTGCTTAACTTCTTGTTCACTAACAGGAGCAATCAAGCTAGAAATATCACTCATACCCAACTTGGAGAAAAAACATTGGTAGTAGAGAGTACATACCAGTACTATGTTTCTCCATAAATAGCTTTTGAAAATACTGCACAGCTTCTGCCTTCATATCTTCAATATCCCCAATCCAATTACCATCATCTTTCTTGAAACCCTCAATCTTATTTCTTCTTCTTCTAATAACAGTAGAAAGATGGAAGAACTTGGTGTTCCTGTCGCCTTCCTTGAGCCAACAATTTCTGGATTTTTGTTGACAGAAAACTTCCTCTTGTTCAAGAATAACCTTGTACTCCTTTAAAAGAGCCTCCTCAAGGCGAGACAAATACTGTGAAGGTCTGTTACTCAGGCAAATTTGGATCCCCTAGATCCTAGCAATTATCCTTCTCTTATTATGGAACAGATTACCAAAGTTTTCCTTATTCCAATTCTTAAGAATCCCAGAGAGTTTGTGAATTTTATTAACAATGTTAACATCCTGAGATCTCCAACTATTGTGAATTAACTCACCAAAGTCCTTGTGTTTAAGCCACATAGCTTCAAACTTGAAAGGTTTGCAGTATCTATTCGGGTGATGGTTACTCTGAAGCTGAATAAGTACAGGGCAATGATCTGACAAAATTCTAGGGAGGTGTCTCACAAATGCCTCTGTAAAATGTAGTCTCCAGTCCATTGAACATAAGGCTCTATCAAGTCTTTCCCAAATCTCCTCACCAATACCCATCTTCATCATCCAAGTAAATTTTGAGCCAATAAAACCCAAATCCACCAACTCATTTCTCTCAATCCAGTTACTAAAACCACTATTAGGATGACTAAATCTACCCCCTCTCTTCTCAGAACTACTAACAATTTCGTTGAAATCTCCAGCCACAAGCCAAGGTAAAGCGAAACAACTTCGAATAGCATCAAGATAGCTCCAAAGAAATCTCCTAGTGGTAACACAGGGATTCGCATATACTACTGTGAGGATCCAAAGAGTGCTATTAACCTCCACCAACGCTGTAACACTATGTCTAGAGCTAGCACCCACCTGAAGCTTAACCTTATTCTCATTCCAAAGAAGCCAAATGCCCCATGAGAAGCCTTCAGCTTCAACTACAAAACTATTCGAAAAGCCTAGTTTATTGATGACACGCAAAGCCTTGGAGCCACTAATTCTAGGTTCTAAAACTGCCAGTATCTCAAAATGAAAAATCCCACACAAGTCAGCAATGTTCCTAGAGAACATCTGCTTTCCAGCTCCTCTCACGTTCCACACACAAATCATGGAAATGAAGAAAGAAAAATCTCTACTCAAAGATCACTGCCATAGCTTCTCCTAATTCGGAGGCCACCACTTCAAAATTGTTGATCAAATGCGAATTAGATACACTTACTCTGATTCAAGCAATCCCTTACCTCTTTATGCATACTGGTATTGGCTTCAAAATCAGTGACTTCTGAATGGAGTTGTCTTAACACATTACTACTGTCCAGGTCTTCCACTGCTATATCTTGGGAGGCTGACTTTGGAGAATGACTAATATTTTTATTGCCAGTGATACCCTTACAAGAAATAGCATTCCCTCGACTCTCAGCCATTCGGCCAATTTTAGTCACCAACTTACCTCCGTTTGTAGGAGTTTTCTTGCTACCATGTGGAGGAACCTTGGTAGCCTTCTTACCCTAGAAATTTTTCTGGTTAGTTATCTCAATAAGGACAACTTTGCCTTTGTACTGACGACCTCCAGCAGTTTTGTTGTTACCAGCAGCCTCACCTTCTTCCATCATCATGTCTAATTCTTCATTTAAGACATCAAACCTGGAGCCACTCGGTTTATTCGTGTTAGAAGAAATGTCCATGTCAAAATTCTTGTCCGTAGAACCATTTTTCTGTAGGTAATTCTTGCCTAGATTAGGGGCAACATATTGAAATTCCTGTTGCCAGAAGGCTTCCCACTAAACCCATTTTTCTCAACAGCACCAGAGTGCCCACTACCAAACTTCCCATTCATTCCCTTTTAATTTTTGTTTCCCTGCCTACCATAAGACACCAAGAGCCAAGGACTATAGGTAGGAGCTTCCTTCTCAACATTAGCGTCACTCTGACAATTAGTATCAGTGTCTTCATGGATCGGATCCACCAATCCCTCTTTGCAACTATCCTTACTGTGCATATATCTTCCACATTTGAAGCAGACTAATCCCTGACTTTCATATTCAACTCTAATGGATCTATCCTCAATATTGAGAGTACCTAAAAGAGGTTTAGAAATATCAATTTCAACACAGATGCAAGCAAATCTACCTCGAGCTTGAATCTCAGTTACAGGATCCACTTTACACATCTTTCCTAGCATTCCACCAATGCTCCATAACAGCTCAGCATCCATCCACTCCATCGACAGTTTAGCCAGTCTCACCCAGATAGGCATGCTCTGAATGGTGTCTTCACCAGGAACGAAATTCTGCTTCCATCTCTGCACCACCAGGTACTGGTTCGCGATGACCCAGGGGCCACTAGTGAGAACATAATCCAGATCTTCTTTCATCTGGAAACGGGCAACAAAGTATCCCTCCCCAAGGTCAGTAAGCTGTCATTGCCCTATGAGAGTCCATTTCTGCGATAATTTTGTGATCATAAAAGTCAGGGTATGGGCACGACCCATATTCTTCAAAATCAGAACATTCGCCCAAGGCTTATACAATCGTTCCTTTAATTTAGGTGAAAGCTTCATCATCGGGCCATTAGGACCATCAGAAATCAGAACATCATCTTGTTCAATTTTGAGCCTCTCCTTGCTAGCCCCAAAACCAGACCAAGAGCTAGGACTGGCCATGTTCATATGCTTGGATTTGAAACTAGTCGTGGTTGCTTTCCTATCACTATCGATTGCAACATCGTTGCGACCAAGCACATCAGAATCAGCTCTAGCCCGTTTGGCGGTGCCACTACTCTCCATATTCCTATTCAAATTGATGTTCATGCTGCTATCAAGGGGTTGCTGAGATGAAAAAACAATGGTATCACTCGGATTCTCCATGCTCATGCAATTATTATTATTATTATTATCAAATGACAACAGCTACTTTAACATAAATTGCTTGCGTATCCAATATGCTATTATTATTATTATTATTATTATTATTACCAAATGACAACAGCTACTTTAACATTTTTTTACTGTTGACGAGGTCAACTATTAACAAAAATATGGGTACTTCAAAAAAGGTCTACAACTCCAACTGTCCAAGTCATCCGGTCCAAGTTGCTTGTATCATGTCATGCACGTCATTGACAATTCATTGGGTTTTTTAAAAAATTAAAATAAAATAAAAAATGTGATAAAATTTCTTTGGTTGGCGCGTCCATAATATTACATCCAAATTGGACTTTACTGTTGAGATTAATACAATATGTCAATATCAGAAAATTTAAAATATTGGTCTAAATATAATGATTTAATAATGTAATAATATGGAGAATCCAAATTCAACGAGCTGGAAATGATATGTGAATGGACCACACCACATCTCTCCCTCCTATGCAGATTGCAGACTTTTTTTAACATACTATACGGTGGCCGTGTTTCCTCCGGTTCTCATTACTCATGCATGATACCGACTTATTATATATATATATATATATTTTTTTTTTTTTTTTTCTTACAGTAACTTCAAGCGTGACTAGTTCAAAGTTAACACTTCACACAGTTACCAGTAATTCCCAGAATTTTTCAAAACACGTGATTGTAATATGTGTTGTCTTTCTCTTCAAGTGACAACATCGAGCACCAATCCAAGTTGGAGTCCGGGGGTAGTACAAATGTATTGTCAGGTCTAATTACATACTTATGGACTTTTTACTAAATATTATACAATCATTTTTTAACGTTAGTTGACTTTCATTAACACTAACTGTTGATCAGATTTTTAATATTAAAAGTTCAAAATATCATTAATTATTTTTTTATACTTTATTTTGTTCACCTTAAAACAAAATAAATTATATAAAAATATAAATAAAAAACTTTTAATTATATATTTTTCAAACAAATTTTAAAAGATAAAAATATGTAAAATAAAAAATTTAGAATTTTTAAAAAATTAGATAAAGGAATAAAGGAAAATTTTTAAGAAAAAAAATGGAAAACAGATCGTAAATACGTCATTGTTAGGACTTGGAGTAACAATCATGTAAAACAAAACTAGATTTTAAGTTTTTGACATTAAAATACAATCATTATTGATGATTGAAAATTGAATATAATTGTAGAATCCCATTTATTGCTAAAAATCTTGTGGCTTGAATGGAATCCTATTTTTTTTTTGAAAGAAAATGGAATATAATTGTGGTTTGTTGGTTTATGAATCATCAATAATAATTGTATTTTAATGTTATAAACGTGAAAAGAAAAAAAAATTGTTTCCAGGTTCCGATTGTCATTCAATTTTCAGTAAAATTCAATTATATTCTTAAAGTCAATATAACTCAATAGATTGAAACGGATCCAATGAATCATCACCGGTATTTAGAAGTTCCATCATATAAACAACGTTTATAGCCTACTTTCCCTCGTATACTTCTTCAACTATCAAATATTAAATTCAGCTATTTTAACGAAGACAAAGTTATATTTTGCTCAATAAATGATCTTGTGCTAATCTATAAAGTTCACGTCGGTACTAAGGTCATCTCCAACCCTACACCAAACCAAACGGCATCTTCATTTTGCAGCCAAAATTCCCCTCCAACCCAGCTCTATCTTCTGCGGCAATTTTGTGCAAGTGAACAGTGTCACGCAATATTTGATGCGACACTATTCATTTAGCGCAACATTTCTATTTTTTTTAATTGTAAATTGGGTTTTGATTGGTTGAAGATTAGTATTTATTGATAAGTAATAATAAAAAAAAGGAAAGAAAGAGAATATTCTTTTTAACGTAAAATTTGGTGCTATGAATTTGAGATGGAATAGTAGAATAGTGTGAAAGTTATACTATTTTGATGCAAAAGTTGCACCAAAAACACTATTTGGATTGAAGATGGCCTAAAGAGAAAAAACTGAGTTTATAATTTCTTAAAACTAATCATTCAAGCCACATGATGATTTTTAATATTTTTTTTATAAAAACATTTCCAAAACACGAGCACGACCTTACAAGTTACAATTTGCATATCAAACCAAACCAACTTCATTTTCTGGTCCAGCATAGTGAATATGACAAAAGTGTCTAGCCCTTATCATTATTGATGATTGAAAATTGAATATAATTGTGGAATCCCATTTATTGCTAAAAATCTTATAGCTTGAATGGAATCCTTTTTTTTTTGAAAGGAAATGGAATCATATTGATGATTGAAAATTGAATATAATTGTTATTTGTTGGTTTATGAATCATCAATAATGATTATATTTTAATGTTATAATCGTAAAAAAAAAAAAATTGTTTCCGGGTTCCAGTCGTCATTCAATTTTCAATAAAATCCAATCATATCTTTAAATTCAATATAACTCAATATCATCACCCGTATTTAGAAGTTCCATCATATAAACAAGGTTTATAGCCTACTTTCCCTCGTATGCTTCTTCAACTATCAAATATTAAATCCAGCTATTTTAACAAAGACAAAATTTTATTTTGCGCAATAAATGATCTTGTGCTAATCTAGAAAGTTCACGTCGGTACTAAGGCCATCTCCAACCCTACACCAAACCAAGAGGCATCTTCATTTTGCAGCTAAAATTCTCCTCCAACCTAGCTCTATCTTCTGCAGTAATTCTGTGCAAGTGAACAGTGTCATGCAATATTTGGTGCGATACTGTTCATTTAGCGCAACATTTTCTATTTTTTTTACTGTAAATTAGGTTTTGATTGGTTGAAGATTAATATTTGTTGATGAATAATAATAGAATATTCTTTTTAACATAAAATTTGATGCTATAAATTTGAGATGGAATAGTAGAATAGTGTGAAAGTGACACTATTTTAATGCAAAAATTGCACCAAAAACACTATTTGGATTGAAGATGGCCTAAAGAGAAAAAACTGAGTTTATAATTTCTTAAAACTAATCATTCAAGCCACTAGATGATATTTAATATTTTTTTTATAAAAACATTTCAAAAACACGAGCACGACCTTACAAGTTACAATTTGCATATCAAATCAAACCAACTTCATTTTCTGGTCCAGCATAGTGAATATGATAAAAGTGTCTAGCCCTTATCATATGACAATTCGGCCGACTATGTTACTTACATAATTTCGCATACATGTTGGAAGTTGCAATAGTTAAAACTTAAAAACAATAAATAAATAAATTAGAAGTTGGAAACTTCATTAACCGACTAAGAGCATCTCCAATGCTATTATGTATTTTTTGAGTTTCTAAATAGTGTCACCTCAGCATTTCTATTCAAAATGGGCCCACTTTTAAAAATTTTGTAGAGAAATGCATATTCACATATCCAATGCAATTATCTAAAATCAAATATGTATCTATTTTTTAACCAATCATAATAAAACAATTATTACATTCTCTCCCCTATTTTATTTTACAATTAAATGAGCTTCAATATTATTGGTGAAAATAGTTAGAAATCCTAGTCAGCATTTCTAGGAAAGTTTCTAGAATTAGAAACTCAACTCCATATTCTCTAACTTTTTTTTTTGCCACATCATCTCCATATTCAACATAGATAATTGCACTAGAGAGGGTTTTTCTAACTTCTTTAGTATCTATCCTATGTGGCACTCCATTTTCTCCAAATACATAATAGCATTGGAGATACTCTAATAGAGATTAAAGTTGTACGCTAGTAAAGCAATTGATTTTGAACTGCGGTATATTTGACTTCTCATTTCAATCATCGCAGCATAGGCTAACATGTTATTGACCCTCCTTCGTCCTTGAGGGCTTATAAATAAGGAGCCCAAACTCCTCTTCATTGCATCAATCTCCTTTTTTATTTGTGTGAGTAAATATCTAGAGAGCTAAAACCTAGAGAAGAAAAAAAAAATGGGTTCCATAGCGTTGAATGAAAAGTGTCATGCAGTTTGCATACCTTACCCAGCTCAAGGCCACATAAATCCCATGCTCAAAGTAGCCAAACTCCTCCAAAACAAAGGCTTTCATATCACCTTTGTTAACACAGAGTTCAACCACAAATGTCTCCTTAAATCCAGAGGCCCCAAAGCTCTCGACGGCCTCCCTACCTTTCGATTCGAAACCATTCCCGATGGCCTTCCTCCAACGGATGTTGATGCCACCCAAGACATCCCATCCCTTTGTGTTTCCACTAGAAAACATGGCTTGGCTCCATTTAAACAGCTTCTCAATAAGCTTAATGACTCCTCCGACGTCCCGCCGGTAACTTGCATAGTTTCAGACGGGGTCATGAGCTTTACTCTTGAAGCCGCCGAAGAGTTGGTTGTCCCTGAAGTTCTTCTCTGGACCACCAGTGCATGTGGCTTCTTGGCACATTGCCACTTTCACCAACTTATCGAAAAGGGTTATTACACCTCTCAAAGGTATTTTTTTTTTCTTTCTAAAGTTTTCTTGTTTTTGATAGCGACTCGAATTGAGATATAAGTATCT
Organism: Dipteronia sinensis; assembly: GCA_033220585.1. Lineage (NCBI taxonomy): Eukaryota > Viridiplantae > Streptophyta > Magnoliopsida > Sapindales > Sapindaceae > Dipteronia > Dipteronia sinensis. The sequence continues at coordinate 83,453,470 of CM065636.1, read as the reverse complement.
ACTTATCATACGTTTGATGATATTAATTGTTTTTTTTTTTTTAATTTGCAGATGAAAGCTGCTTCACAAATGGGTACTTGGAAACCGTTATAGATTGGATACCGGGCCTGAAAGATATACGATTGAGAGATATTCCAAGCTTTGTGAGGACCACTGATCCGGATTGTCCTATGCTAGACTTTATTATACACGAAACTACAAGAGCAAGAAAGGCCTCTGCAATTATCTTGAACAAGTTTGATGACTTAGAGCATGAAATGTTAGGTGCATTTAAGTTACTATTGCCACCTGTGTACCCCATCGGTCCCCTTCATCTCCGTATCAATCAACTTCCCGATAATGATTTGAAGCAGATCGGGTCAAATTTATGGAAAGAAGAAACAGAGTGTGTTGAATGGTTAAACACAAAAGAACCCGACTCGGTTGTTTATGTCAATTTTGGTATCATCACAGTTATGACAGCTAATCAAATGATTGAGTTCGCTTGGGGACTTGCAAAAGTTAACCAAAATGGTATTTTCCGTTAGCATCTGCTAAGAGACAGTTAGTTTGACTGTGTTTGATTTATGAAAAGACTAAAATGACCTTTAAAATAAATAACTACTTAAAATAAAGATGTTAAAAAATAAGAATGAAAAATGAAAAATATATAAAAGGGGCACTAAACAGTTGATTGAGACAACCTTGGCTTTGAAGTCGGCGACTGGATCTCCTCCATAGGATGGAGATCGTTGCGATCTCCTGCTCGAGGAGAAGATCGTTGGGAGACATGGGAGAGAGAGAAACAGAATGAGCCATCTTTTGTTTAATCTTTTTTTTTCAAAGATTATTTAGTTTATTCTATTGGGTTTAAATATTAATCTTGAAGAAAATCCAGAAATTTTGCATTATTGCATTTTGTTGATTAAATAATCCACAAGTTGGGTTTATTTGTTAAGTTGATATTTTTTAAGAAATTCAGAGGACACCTCTTCCGATTTCATTGATGATGCTTAAACTTTTTCTTTTTTCCTTTTTTCCTGTTTTTCTGGACGTTTTGGCTTTTGTTAATTTATTGATGGATTTGAGACTGATAGGTTCTATTAGATTCAATTAATTAATTAGTTAATTAATTATTTTTTTAAGAATCAATTCATAACTTTCATTGATTTGATTTTATATTGTGGGCGCTTTAAAAAAAAATCACGAGGAAAATTTTAATTAAGTTTTTATATATAATTTATTTAGTTCATATTATTTAAAATAATATATATACCGTATATATATTTGCTTTATTTTTATTTTTAATTATTATTTTTCAATATTTTTTATTCATTAATTATTTTAATAGAATTAAACCAATTTACCCTTTAGCTGTTAAGTTGACTAATAGAAGTTTGACTATAGGGACTGATTTAGTTCTTCCTAGAAAGTTAGGGACTAAGTTGGTTAAAAATAAAAAGTCACAAACTACTTGGAATTAAGAAAAAAGTCTAGAACCAATTTGGTAATCGTCCAAATTTTTATTATGGTCAAGAAATTTTTTTATAGTAAATCTAATAAAAAAGTACTCTTAAATCAAAAGTAAAACTGTCCCAATTTCCAACTAAAGCCATATCTAGGGGTGGGCAAAAAACCAATAAATCGAACCGAATCGATCCAATCGATTTTTTTTTTCGGTTTTCTTATGTTGACCAGTTCGGATCGGTTAATTTTTTAAAAAACCGATTGGTTGGGTTTTTTTTCCTGTTCGTTATCCCAAACCGGAAAACCGAACCAAGATCCAATATATATAAAAAAAAACCTTAGTTTTAATGTTCAATAGTCCATGAAACTATAAAACTATGAAAGAGTGTCAAGTCATATTTTTTTTCTTAGTTTTTTTTTATGAATATTATTTTAAACTAGTATTTTCAATTTATTCAAACTCATAATTTAATTTGGCCCAAGGCCCAAAAAGATTAAAATATGAAATTATGTGTAATAATTAAAACCCAAAAATATGATCCAATTGGCCCAAAACCGAAAAAACCGAACCGAACCGGTCAAATTTAATCTGTTTTTGATCGGTTCATAATTGTTAAGTTGATTGGATCGGTTCACTTTTTTCAAAACCGAACATTATCGGTTCACTCCAAAAGTGAACCGATCCATTAAACGCCCAACCCTAGCCATATCTATAGACAAATCTCATAGATATACAGAAATATTACTGTAATTTAAATTATGGCTATTAAAATTTATATTATTTGCAATTACTAAGGGGTCGTTTGTTTTTTTGTCTGAACACTGAACAGTCCTGAATTTTTCTGAAGACTGAATAGGGATTGAAATCTGAATGACATGTTTGTTTTTTTTTCCTCACATCTGAATGTGCTGTTAACATGTTTGTTTTTTAAAAATAAAACTGTCTGAAAATAAGTAATTGTACATTTATACCCATATTAATTAAAAGATGTAATTTAACATGCACCATTCTTTATAACATTTTGTATGGTTTTTTTTTTTTTGCAAACAAAGTTTAATTTAACAAAATAAAAAGTTAAATAAATAATATAAATTTGCATGTTCTGTAAACAAAGTTTAAGTTAAATTTATTGTCAAAAAAAAGTTCAAATTTAAGTTCAATTTTATACGTTGTCCATGTTTCCGGTGAATATAATTCATGAAACCTTCTTTGTTTTTTTTTTGTTTCCTGGATCATATGCACCGGAAACCAAATAAAAAAAAGGTTCTTGAATTTTTATATACAATAATTATATAATATTTTCAAGCCACGAAATCTACTTAATATAATAGACAACTTTATTGAGCACTATACGAATAGTTAGATAAAAATAAATAAATAAAGAGTTCTTACCGGGATTTGGCAGGAGAGAAATTCAATTGTTCAATCTTTGAAAAATTTCATTATGAAAAGTATTTAGGTTTTTTTTTCTTTTCTAAAACATGTTTAAAATAAGAAATATATTAAAAGAAATTTTTTTATACCATATTAAATTAATATAAATTTGGAAATATATCTTTTTTTGGAGGATAGACTCGGAAGAGAATATTTTAATTGTAATCCAGTGATTTGGAATTAAGTTAAAAGTCAGGATTTCTTACTTTTTGTTTTAAGTTGTTTTTTGATATTTTTAAGTTGTTTGACCACTTAAAAAAACAAACAAAACAACTTAATGAGTTCAATTCAGACTCATTAAGTCTTAAGTGAAAAAAAACAAACAACCCCTAAGTTTGTAAGTTTCCAATTTATTTTATTTACAATTCATCTTATTTCCAATTTATTTTATTTTCAATTTATTTAATTTACAATTAGTTCATTACTAAGTTCTCAATTTCATTTATTTACAATTTATTTTATTTGCAATTACTAAGTTTCCAAATTACAATTTATTTTATTTGCAATTTATCTTATTTCCAATTTATTTTATTTGCAATTTATTTTATTTACAAATTGCAATTACTAACTACTAAGTTTCTAATTTTCTCCAAATTTATTTCCAACCATTTAATAATTTATTTTTATTAATTTTTTAACATTTTTTGTTCAATAAATATTACAATTCAATTTTTAAAATGGCAAATGGAAGTGGTGACGGTCTCAGACATTCCATTTCTATGAAAGGTAAGGGTCGTATGACCAAGATTATCGGTCATGACGACCATGCCTATCACAAGTATTTACAACATCAAGTTTATGCCGAAGACCTAGGCCTAAACTTTCCTCAATCCCATACCTCTCTAAGAATTTCTGAACCCGATCCCAATGTCACCCCCATTTGACAAGTCAGTCAGAAAACATGCCTGATCTTGGCCATGATGCCGATAGGGCCGATGGGCTTGATGATCCCAACCCCTCTCCAGATTTTGATTTTGATCCACGTATAGAGGAAAAGTTACCGAAGCAGGTCAAATCTAATCTCTTCATACTCCATATGAAGAAAGTTACACAAGAAGATGGAAACACTATAGTCATTTGCAATTACTGTAAAAAAAAGTATTTAAATGGCATAAATCTGGAGGATATGACACATATCGGAAGCATATAACAAATGCACATCCAAACGCACATGCCAGATCGAGTTCACAAGCTCAAATTTCCAGGTACACTACCCCTAACCAACAATTATTTAAATATAGTGATGCGAAAAATAGAGAAGAATTAGCTAGAATGCTTGCAGTAGAACACTTATCATTTAGTTTTGGTGAAAATGTTGGTTTTAATAAATATTGTCAACGAGCATTAAATCATGCTGCATGTCGTGTTCCTAGAACTACGCTCACAGAAACACTTGAAAAGATTTATGAAAAAGAAAAGGAAATGTTGACAAATATTTTTGAACAATATAATGGTCGTGTTTCCGTATGTGCCGACATATGGAGTGACCATTGGCGAATGCATTCATACATATGTGTCACTTGCCATTATATGGATAATGCATGGACTATCCAAAAAAGAATTCTTGCATTTAGAGTTTTTGATGATAAACACACTGCTGCTAATATTTTTAGACAGCTTAGAATAATTTTTGCAGAGTATAAAATTGATAACAAAATTTTTACAATTGGTTTTAATAATGCTTCTAACAATGCCGATGTTATTCCTGCTTTAATTGAATTATGCAAACCTTATCTTGGTGGTAAATTTTTTCATCAAAGATCTGCATGCCATGTTTTCAATTTATGTGTTCAAAAATGGTTAAAAACCCTTGAACAATCTATTCAACCTATTAAAGATGCCCTCTATTTTTTGTGGAAACATCCTAATATAATGAAAGCAGGGGCAGCATATTGTAAACAAAATGGTAGGCGTGTCATTAGATTTCCTCGTGATGTTCCAACACGTTGGAATTCTACTTATAAATTGCTTGCTTGAAGTTATGAATATAGGGATTTATTAGTTACTTTTATTCAATATCATGTTAATCGTATTAATCTTTATCAAAGTCATTGGGATGTTTGTAGCAATGTTTGTGGTTTGTTAAAAGTTTTTTATACTGATACTAACAATTTATCTAATATTTATTATCCTACAACTAATTTATTTATTATTGAGAGTCTTAATATTGCTGGTGCATTCGCTCATTGTGAATCCGACTTACAATTACATGAGTCTGTTACTGCTATGAAGGAAAAATTGTTAGAATATTATAAGGAGTTTCCAAATATTTATTTGATTGCCATGTGTTTTGATCCACGTTGTAGACTAGAAAGTTTGCCTGATTATCTATCTGATTATTATGAACAAGGTTTAAAAATACATTATGATGTTGATATGTGTTGTGCTAGGGTTAAGAAATTATTGTATGAATTATATGATGAATATCTTAGAGTTTATGGTCCATCATTAAACATAGATGTTCCACAAACTCAAAATGTATTTCGTTCCTCATTATCCTTGGATTTATTAATTTAGGGTATAATCTTTTATCCAAAAAAACCAAAAAATTACGAGGTTCTTCTTCATCAAGCTCCACCACATATTTCGAGCTTGAATCTTATCTAAGTACCTTTTTTGAGTTCATAGAAGACACTGAAGTTAAACAATTTGATATCCTACACTGGTGGAATGAGCATGAAAGGTACTTTCCAATCTTGGCTATGATAGCCAAAAATATCCTTTCAACACTAGTTTCTACAGTGGTGGTGGAACAATAGTTCAGTGCCAGTGGGAATATTTTAGACCCAACACGTTCCCTTATGAGTCCGAAATCACTTTAGATGCAAGCTTGTGTCGAAGATTGGTCGAAGGCAAAATATCGACAACAAGAAATCAATCATGAGGAACAGTACGATTTCTTTAAAGATGACGAACCGACTAAGAGCCGAACTAATGATCAAGGTAATGATTAGTCTCCACTCTCCACGCCATCCCCAAAGTCCAACCTGCAATAAAAGGTAAGAGAACTACGTGGCATTTGATTCCTCTAAACCTTTAAGAGGATACGTAGGCAACTTAATTGTGGTAAAAATTAAGTGCAAGGCCAATTTTACATTTTTTAGATTTATTTTAATTTTTAATTTTTAATTTATCATTTATTTATTTTATTTTATTTCGCTGGTAAATAACCCAATAAAATATATTTTCAAATTACAATTTTACACAGCTAATGTAATAATGTTGTTATGATATAAGATTAAAAAAAAAAACCGAAACCGTCGGAATCGAACCGGAACCAGAGGAACCGAAATCGGACCAACCCGAAACCGGAACTGACGTCAAGTCTACCTGCAAAGCAAAGTTCCTAAATTGCAAAATATTATTGTTTATTGTATATAAATTCATTACGTTCTCTTATGAAAATATTTATTCACTTCTGTTTAGGTTTCATTCCCGATAAGAAAAAATGGATAAATTTCATTGGTTTCAGGCCATCACTTCGATATTGCAAAGAAAAATGGGTAATTTATAGGTAAGAATTAAATAATAATATTGAGTTGGAATAATTTATAGGTAAGAATTAAATAATAATATTGGGTTGGAATAAGAAAGGTGGAAATTGTGATAAAAGTCAAATGAAGGTGTGTTATATCATGTCACTATTTTAATTTAAAAAATTATATTTAAAAGATATCTATAATTATAAATTATCAAAATTGTCCTTTAACTAATAGTAAGAAATTGGGCAGCCGACACCATATTATTATTATAATAAACATAAAGAGAATGATGAGAAATCACAAGGGAATTAAAGAAATTAAACATTTTATTAAATTGAAAACTTTTAGTAACATAACAACCAACACCAGAGACCACCGACTTATTATTTCTTCATGTCCGATACTCTGATGACTATATTATAAAACCTCTATAATTTACAACTTTGAATAAAGGAGGCAAGTAGAAGATGATGAGATGAAATTGACCATGCACGATGCACCCACAGTGCCACACCACCATTTACATGATTTTACAACCCTGAGAATTGCCTTCACTGAAATAGTAATCACTGTTACGACTTCCATAGTAGGGTCTATATCCGCCGCCACCCCAATTTTCATACACTGGCCTTCCACAATACCCATCACAATATCCTACTGGTCCCCCACCACGCCACTCTGAGCATTCGGTGCAATAAAATCCAATCGGTACTGGCCCAGGTGGGTAAACCAGTGCCGGTGGTACTGGCCCAGGTGGGTAAACTAGTGCCGGTGCTGGTGCCGTTGGTTTTGGTACGTCAACAAAAGTGACGACTTTAGTAGGCTTCTCTGCCGGTTTGGGAGGATCAGCTGGTTTAGGCTTCTCTGCTGGTTTGGGAGGATCAGCTGGTTTAAGCTTGGGAGGATCAGCTGGTTTAAGCTTGGGAGGATCAGCTGGTTTAGGCTTTTCAGGTGGTTTGAGAATCTCTATACTCTTGATGGTTCCTCTACCTTTGTAACATATCTCGTCCCTGATCTTCTCCGGACTGCAACACACCACTTTGATCATCACTGTGTTATTCTTCTCATCATACACCTGGTCTTGTATTTCTTTTGTTTTGTTCACAGAAACACCAAACACCTCCACATCTTAATTCACTCCATTTCCAATACATCCTTATAAGAAACGTTAAACAAAATAACAATAAAAATAAAACAGAGAGACTTACGAGGGAATTTACAAAGGATTCTCTTCACTTTGTTGTAGCACTTAGAGCACTCAAGGTCAACCTTCAGTAACATTATTGTAACCTTCTTTGTCTGTAAAAAAGCATGCCATTAAAGATACATAAAAGAGAAGAAAACAAAACAAAACAAAGAAGAAAGTAGGATTCTCAAACCTTTTCTGCCATGACTGTGTCTTTAGAGATCATATGAGATCTACAACCTCCAAAAGTGAGACGGATAATCAGAGGAGAAAAGAGAGCAAGAGAAGCAGACAAGTACAGCTAGAAGGAGAGACATTAATAAGAAGACTAGAAGAGTCTAAGAGTCCAGTAAATTTGTTGCAATGCTTAAAAACACGTGGCCCGTGGATAATTAAATAATTGGATTCAAAAGGCCTATACAAAAAAGAGTGTTTTAATTTGTCAATGATCATTTAATTAGGATATGTGTCTACATTTATATAAGAAATTAAAAAAAATAGTTAAATATAAAAATATATCCCAATTTGATTGGTTAAACATATCTTCAACTATATCTTTTTATTTAAAAGAAAAAATTAAGCCCTAATTAAACCTGAGTTTTTCTCTTATGGGCATACATTATAAACATATTTATAATATACTAATACATTTCACAATAATTTTAACATGTAAGCAACATAACTTCAATCATAATAATGCATATGGCAAATATGGTGATGTATATTAGTATGTTATAGATATGTTTATAATATATGTTCATGACAAAAAAATTAAATTAAATCCTATCAAGAAACAAAAAGTGAAAAGTAATTTTTTTTTTAAAGATAGCTTTATATTTTGTTGTGTGTTCAGAAGATCAACAATTATATGAGAATATAAAATTTGTTGTAATAAATATCAGTAATTTGATAGAATTGAGTTCTTCCTTCAGGAGTACACGAGATTTCTTTTTTAAGGGATGGGCTAAAATAAAAATATATGTATATAAAAAAAATTAATAATAGTAAAACTTCAACAGTATTACTTACTAACAAATTTCAGTAACTGAAAAAAAAAATTGAGTGATAGGGTGACAAGATGAGAAAATTTCGCACTCTACGCCACGAGATCTCCATACAAAACTCCAAATTTATATAATATTTTTTTCCAGAGAAAACAACAAAGTGATATTGAGAATTATTAATTGGGGAGAGAGAAAATCGAATAGTGTGAGAGTGAAAGAGAGGGAGAATACTCAACTAATCAAAGGTAATTTCAATTTGGAAGATACTAATCTTATCCTCCAAATCCCTATTGTCGGGGGTATTAGAGAGGACAATACTCTTTGGCATTTCAATGAAAATGGTCAGTATTCGGTCAAGAGCGGCTACTGGCTGGGTCGTCGCTTAGGCAATATGATAGAGCCTTCTAATATCAGTCCTCGGTCTTCCTGGTGGAATACGTTTTGGAGGGTCAAGATTCCTATGAAGGTGAAGATGTTTATCTGGAAGGCTTGTCAGGATTGGATCCCAACCAAAATCGACATAGGTCGGCGAGGTGTGCCAACAAATGGGGTGTGTGAGGCCTGTAAATGCTCTGCAGAAGACACCTTGCACACTCTCTGGTACTGCAGTAAGCTAAATTGTATTCGTGCTGAATGGTGCGATAATATGACTATGAGAGGTCAGCATACAAACTTCTGTGATTTTTTTAGGTTGATCTTTTCTGTATTGTGGTTTGGAGAATTTGGTTTTGCCGTAATTCTATGCTGCATGAAGCAAAGAAACATAATATGTCTGAGGTGGTCAACTGGAGCACTCATTTCCTTCAAGAGTTTCAGTCCAGCAGACCTCAGCTTCAGAGGGATGTGGATTGTAGCAACGGGTCTACTTGCAGATGGATCCCTCCTGAACCTGATGCCTATAAGGCCAATTGTGATGTTATGCTTGATCATGGAAATGGGATGACTGGGATAGGGGTGATTATCAGAAACTCTAGTTGGCTGGTTCTTGCCTTTTGTTCCTTGGTCTCAGAGGGTCCTCTAAATGCTAAAGTCGCCAAGCTTATGGCCTATGTTGCACGGACACGGACACGGACACGTCGATACGACCCGGTACGATACGGAGACACGGTAAATCTTCAAAAATTAGGACACGGACACGGCAGGACACGGCAATTAAAATAATATGTTTTTATATTTCAAAAATAATAATATATAAAAAGATGATTCAATAAAACACAAGCAACAAGTTTCTAGAATTCAATGACATTAAAAACAAACACATTGTCACATATTACATATTCCAAAATCCAAATGAAATATAAAAAAAGCTTTTAAACATTGTCTTCCTCTTTTCTTCTCTTCTCTCCTCTCTTATCTTTGTTTTAGTGTTTTTCCAATTATTTCAAACAGTGGTAGGCTGATGATAGTAGAAGTTATAAAACCCTAAAATTATAATTTTGAATAATTTGGATTTGACCACTAATATTTTTAAAATTCATAATTTGACCCCTTTTTATCAAAAAATAATTGCAAAATTGCCTCTGCCGTGTCTTGACCGTGTCGTGATCGTGTCCCGCCATGTCCCCCTCGTTGACCGCCGAAAAAGTCAATGGACACGCTTTTTGCTGTGTCGGACACGTGTCTGGCTGTGTCCGACGTGTGTCCGACACGCACCCCAGCATTTTTTTGGAGTGTCTGTGCTTCATTGCTTATGGCTACTCTCAGATGTCTCCAGTTTGGGATGGAATGTGGTTTAACTTTGAGCAATATAGAGATTGCTGAGGCCAATGTAGTCAAGTGGCTTCATCAAGATTGCTATTTGGCTTCTGATTTTGGTTTGATTATCTCTGACATTCTGGATTTAAGAGATAAAATGGGAGGGGTGACCTTCTCCTGCACTCCAAAGGTAGCCAATATAGTGGCCAACAAACTTGCTCTTCATGCGCTAAAGTTTCGCACCGACAGCTATTAGATGGAGGATTATCCCCTCTGCCTTCGGAAGGAAGTGGAGGCTGATATGCCTGACTAGTTTGGTTTTCTTCTTTGGTTTTTCCCTTTCTTTGTTTTGGGTTTTTCTCTGTTTTGTTGTTGTTCGATTTCTATCAAAAAAACAAGATAAATGTGTGACCCCATGTGAGAGAGCAATTGGGATCATATATATATATATATATATATATATATATATATAATAGATATTGATGTGACATAGTTTTTCAAGAGGCATAAACCAATCTGACATACCCTTAACTCTTCTACTACTTTAAGAGTATGTTTTGTTGCATGGGATATGATTGGATTATAGTAAAATTCCTATAAAATAATATTGTTGAGGTCAGAAAAAATTATTATTTTAGAGGGATTATTTATTTATCGATAAATAAATAATTTATTAATTTATCGATAAATTAATATTTATTAATTTAAAAAGGAATTTTATGTTTTTACTACTTTTTTAAGTTTTATGTTTTTACTTGTATATGTATTAATGTATTATACATATTTTCGATCCGGATACATAAGTACATAGAAGTTAATAAGTACTTACATATTAAAGGTTATCGAATGTTTGACAATGTTGAACTATTTTTTTTGCATCCTAATACAACATCAAAGATTCAACCATGCGATGCTGGAATTATTCGAGCACTAAAATTTCATTATCGACGTCGTTTCTACTCTAGCATCTTGGAGGGCTACAAGGTAGGAGCAACAAATCTCGAAAAAATTAACATATTGAATGCTATGAAATTTATTAATGCGGCTTCGAACATGGATACGAAGACAACAACCATTGTAAATTGTTTTCGACATTGTAAGATCCATTCAGATGAAGATATGCCAATGATATGGCTTCTGAACCACAAGTTGGTAAAGATGAAGGCATCGCTGGATTATGTGAAGTCGTTTCTAGTCTACACTATAGAAATGTGATGGATGTTGATCACCTTTTGAATTATCCTAGTGAAAATGATATAGTGATGGAATCGCCGGCCTACTGATGAATAAATTATTCAAGGTGTAATAAATACGTCTACCGATGATCATGATCCAGATGACAACAGTATTTTTACCAAGCATTTCTCCAAAATAGGTCTTTCAAGCAATAGTAACATTAAATAATTTCTTACTACAAAATGAAAAAAAATATCAATATGGTGTATGATTTGTAAAACATTAAAGATCAGATTGAGTTCGGTTTCAGTACAAAGAAAAGACAAACAACTTTAGATGCATATTTTAAGAATGATTTGAATTGAGAAAATAGAAGTTGTTAAGTTTTTTTTTTTCAAACGAAGTTGTTAAGTTAAATATGTATTATGAATTTTTATGTGCTTTCTTTTTTATGTATTTAATAAATTATTAATTTATATATTCGTTGGGACCTAAAGGACTTCAAAAAAAATATTATCTTATGTGTTTAGCGGGGTTATTAATTTAGTACACAGCCCGAGTCAGGACCGAAAGATTTTATTATTTAAGCTGGATTATTAATTTATCGCACACTCATTTATCGAGATTTTACTGTCTTTTTAAGAGATGAGATTTGATTGGATTGGATTGGATTAATTATAGTGATTCCCGTATTTTGGTGCAATATGGAATTGGACTAAAAATAATACTATCATGTGTTTGATATGTAATGGGGTCGGATAAAAATCGTATAATAATAAATTGTATGTCATAAAATAAATGAAAAATAATATAAAGAACTATGAAGAATAATGAAGAACATATGAAGAGAAAATAAAGCAAAGTGAGTGTGAGATAAGAGAGAAACGAGAGATTAGAAAAATGAGGAGAAGATTTTACTCTTGTATTAATTTGAGACCTTCAGCTTTTGTAACCTTTGTGATCAGCTCTTTACATAGAAAGTGAAACGTATATATACAGGCAAAAGGCAAAGTGGGAGGCGGTGGGAGAGTGGGAAGATATTTTGTGTTTTATACAAGTGGCAAAAGCCACATATATTATAACACTCCCTCTTGGATTTATACCATTTATATTTTAATTTTTTAGGAAAAACTCATTCGAATAAAATCTGAGAAAAATGTATAAAATGATTTTTCTGGATCTAGTGGGGTTGGACGTTTGTAAAACTATCTCATTAAAAACCTTATCAGGAAACTTCAGTGGGATAAAACATGATCGAAGGAAAAAAAGAGTATAGTGCACATATGTCCATTCAAAACTTTGCTCATCATGATTGTCTCATTAAAAACCTTGTCAGAAAACTCAGTGGGATAAAACTTGATCGAAGGGGAAAAGAGTACATTGCAAATATTTTCATAGCTAATGTTTTCTTCAAAACTTTACTCATATTTATACTTTACTAGGGAAAACCCAGTGGGATAAAACCTGAGCAAAGATATTCATTAATCTGTCGGATCAAAGTAATATTTATGATGATCTTCATGGATCAAATGATTTTTGGGTGTGCTTAGAGAATTGCCTCATTAAAACCTTATCAGGAAAACCCAATGGGATGAAAACCTGATTGAAAGAAAAAATAGTACAATGCACATATGCCCCAAAATGATTAATATATTTTATCTGATATGCCCCCCCTGATGGGACGCTCCCCCTGATAAAATTTCTTTTGAAGCAATCTTATAGATTGCTAAAACTAACGGATACAAATGTTTATTTCATGAAATGAAATAACGTCATAAATTATTAGAAGGAGTATAAGCAAAGAATTGCTTTATGGAGCAATATCCATATGGAATATTTTCATAATTTTTTCAACATATTATGATTGATGGACAAGCATTCCATTTGATCTATGTTCGATCTTCAGGTCGAGACAATATTTTCTTTCACATTTCTTTATGAAGACACATGAGTATATAATATAATCATTATATCATTATCTTATCAGATATTAACTGAGACGGTTATACCACATCCGTTCATATTGTTTTTAATCCATATAACATACAAATACAGATTACGAGATCTCGATTTACATGCTTCTAGCATTTTAAATCCTTCAGAATTTATAAATATCTGTATTAAGTGAATCATACAGATAAATGATTACTATGTCTAGAAGACGCATTTCAAGCCTTTCAAAAACAACCAAATTAATCAAAAATTTGGAACGTGATTGTATTCATCAATAGTGAATACCAAGTTTCTATAAAAACCTTGTACTATGAGTCGTACCTCATATCTCACAATCTCATATTTCTTATTACTTTTCCGTATAAATACTCATTAGTATCCAACTAGTTTAACATCTCCAGGTGTTTGGAGTACTATTGGTCTAAATAATTTATATCTGGCTTATGAAGTCAATTCTTCTTGAATTGCTTCTTTCATCTAAGCCAATAATGCATTTTGTCTACAATCATTGATATTATGAATATCATAATTATCATTTATAATTTTAGTAACGCTATTGTGTATAAAAATACATCATCAATGATTGTTTCCTTGTGATTCCATATTTCTCTCATATAATTTATAGAATTTTTCTCAACTTCTATATTCTTGTATCTCTGTTGAGATTACTTCCATTTTCAATGGATTTAGTCATTTCATAGACTTGTATGAGTTATAGAATTTCTCTCAATTTCTATATTCTTGTATCTCTGTTGAGATTTCATCCATTTCAATGGATTTAGTCATTTCATAGACTTGTGTCTCTTTAGATATATCAGACTCTTATAGAGTGATTTAGAGAAAGTGAATTTATTTATAACTCGATTTTTGTTTACTTTTGGGATCCCGATAACAATACCTTTCAAAAAAAAGTCATAAGCTTATGATATGCATCAGATGATTTATTTGTTACCTTTCACTCTGATCATTCTTTAAGTACAATCACCCGGCCAGAGTTTATGAAATGGAAACTTGTAAAATCTTGTTACCTTTAATATATCAGGTAACAGATTAATAATTATCTGATGATCAATTATCTTTCGTATTTAAGAAATATGAAGATTAAAATGAGACATATTTATATATAGAGAACTGAACCGGTATCTCTATTTTGCATAAGAGTAACTTTTAATCTACTCATCTTCTGGAGAAACTTTCCATTTGGAAATTAATCAATATAATAATATACAGATTGTGCGTATAAACTATCAGAAGTTTAAATGATGTGATAGCAAATTAATCAAAATCAATATTAATCTTAGAATAATATGGACGTGTTATTTTAGATCATGCCAAAGATGCAACGAGGAGATATACAAAACAATCAAATATCTTAAAAAGTGTGTAAGCAACTATATAGAATTTAGTAACTGTCTTGAAATAATAAACTTCTCGCAATTACCTAGAGACATTTGATAAGTGATTCCCCTGATCCATTTTGTTTATAAGTATATATGAAAACTAGTTGTTGAACATCAATCCCAGCTGCTTAGCAATATTCATCAAATATCTTGTAAGTTCAATCAAGTAACTATGCCTAAAAAATTAATAATCAATGCAAGTAATATGGAGATGTTTGATAACAAACAAACAAGTGATCATCTCATAGATGCATCAATTAGAACCATATAATAATGAAAGGGATCATTTGATGGATGAATATGTCTACATATATCCCCTTGAATTCTTTGTAAGAATGATGAGGATTCAAAACCAATTTTTAGAATAAGATGGTTTTACTGTTAGTTTCCCCTGTGAACATGCAGTATATAAGTTCTCATTGGATAAATAATTTTCTGGTTCTTTAATGGATATCCATGAGAATTTTCAATGATTATACGCATCATTGTAGATCATGGGTGACCGATACGATCACGCCAAAGTACAAACATTTTTAGATCGTGGAACTTTTGATTCATAACTGCATAAACATCTACACTCTTTATAATGGTGTAATATAATCCAGATGATAAATCACGTAGCTTTTCTATAATGAGTTTCTGACTTAAATCATGAGAAGTAATGCATATATATTAAACATTCTCATTATTCATAGTTTCAATATATCCATTTCTCCGTATATCTTTGAAACTAAACAGATTCCTTTATATTATATTTGAATGATATAAAGTATCATCGATACACAATTTAGTACCATCTGTTCGTTGGATCTGATCTGGTATTAACTTTATATATCTTTAAACTAAGCATATTTCTTTCTGCTTGAATAAAATCAAGTATCATTGATATATAATTTAGTATTATTTGATAACAATATCATAACTCTTCCAAAGCTTTCTATCAGATCCGTCGGACCTAATACAATATTAACATTTGCTCTGTGCAAAGTCAAATTCATAAATTTATCTGACTCCGCAGAACTGTATGAATCGTTGCACTCTCGGCAAGCATATATATATCCCTTCTGGAAATTTTATAGACATTATGTGTAATGCCATTTTATATCTCATCTGAAATGATAATAATTTTTCTTTTTAATAGATTTATTCTATTAACCTTTTCTCTTTTAATTTCCCTTTTTTTTCAATTATTCCATCCATATAGGTATATATTATGGCATGGATCCATGATTTCAATTTTACAATAAATATATGGAATATCAATAAGTCTAACAAGAGAGAGAATAGTACAAACTTGGATACTTTGTTCGAGGTGTATATCTCTCTACAGAAACTTTCGATCAACAATCCAACCAATAGATTGTAGAACCATGGGTGAAGAACGTTCTGACCAAATTTCAACCCGATCGGACCACAGATCAAAGAGATATCACTCATTGATGAAACCTGAGCAATAATGGAATTTCCTCCCATGTTTTTCTGTCCAGCCCTGTTCGGTACTGCAGAACTCACCACAGGGAATTCCGATTGACAATCCCACTGTACATAATTAAGAACTACAAGAGTAGAACGTGCTAACTAAATTTCAACCCAAACTGATCTCAGACGAATGAGATATCCATGTTTGTTCAAGATTGTATAGTGATGTTCTTCACACAATTTCTGCACACACACACACCTCTTTTTCTTCTCTCTTTTCTAGTATGTATGAAATGGATAAATTATATTCAATTTCATTATACATGATATTAGGATCTTAAATTATTTTATGATATTCACAGCATCATGTTGGATGTATATGAAAATGATAAAATATTATTTCCAATTTCATTATACATTAAGATCTTTAACATTTTTACGATACTCACAACATTCTGTTCGATGTGTATGAAATGGATAAATTATTTCCAACTTCATTATACATGATATTAGAATCTTAAATCCTTTTATGATATTCACATCATCCTGTTGGATGTGTATGAAATAGATAAAATATTATTTCCAATTTCATTATACGTTAGGATCTTAAATCATTTTTATGATACTCACAACATCCTGCTGGATGTGTATGAAATGGATAAAATATTATTTCCAATTTCATTAATCGTTAGGATTTTAAATCATTTTTAAATCATTTTTATGATACTCACAACATCCTGCTGGATGTGTATAAAATGGATAAAATATTATTTTCAATTTTGTTATTCATTAGGATTTTAAATCCCTTTTTATGATACCCACAGCATCCTGTTGGATGTGTAGATCATTCTCTCAAAGAAATGATATGTAAACATATCACTTCATATATATATAAGATAACTTCAGATTCTAAATGGGTTTGAAAACCATAGGTTCCAAATAATAAAGTATGGCGTTCATGTATATAACACTGGATCCACAACTCCAGGTTCTCATCGGTTTTCAAAACCGTGCCAACTTAAATATAAAAATTTCAGGAACTTTAAGTTCTGGTTAGTTGGTCTAGTCGATCTCATATATTGCGTATAAATAAATAATACGAATATACAATTTATCTGGAGACACGGCATAAGCCAGCCCCAAGACACAACATAAACCAGTCTCATATATTCCATAAAAATAAATGTTGAATATTTAAACAATTTTTTTGAAGACACATCATAAGCCATTCCGGAGACACAGCATAAGCCAGTCTCATATATTGTATAAAAATAAATGTTGAATATTTAAACAATTTATTTAAAGACACAGCATAAGCCAGTCCCGAGAAACAGCATAAGTCAGTCTCATATATTGTATAAAAATAAATGCTGAATATTTAAACAATTTATTTGAAGACACATTATAAGCCAGTCTCGAGACACAACATAAGTCAGTCTCATATATTGCATAAAAATAAATGGTAAATATTTAAACAATTCATTTGAAGACACAGCATAAGCCAGTGTGGAGACACAGCATAAGTCAGTCCTGAGACACAACATAAGTCAGTCTCATATATTGCATAAAAACAAATGATGTATAAATAAATAAATCTAGAACTACATATATAGGTTCCGTTGACGGCATAAGTCATCTTGTTATACAGAACTATATATATATATATATATATATATATATATCCAGAATGCTGAGATGTTAGTAAATCACCCATCAGGGGATCCTCTCTGCTTACATACAATCGTGTTGATAACGTGTTATAAAATAAATGAAAAATAATATAAAGAACTATGAAGAATAATGAAGAACATATGAAGAGAAAAGAAAGCAAAGTGAGTGTTAGATAAGAGAGAAACGAGAGATTAGAAAAATGAGGAGAAGATTTACTCTTGTATTAATTTGAGAGCTTCAGCTTTTGTAACTTTTGTGATCAGCTCATTACATAGAAAGAGAAATATATATATATATATATATATATATATATATATAGGCAAAAGGCAAAGTGGGAGGCGGTGGGAGAGTGGTAATGATATTTTATGTTTTATACAAGTGGCATAAGCCACACATGTTATAACATTGTAAAAATAATAAGTTATTGAAATAAAAATCAGATGAAAGATTGGATCTTTCCTTCTCTCATCCCATCTCTTTCTCTCCTTTCTCTAGATCTTTCCCTTCTCTCTCCCCCCAGCTGCTTTCCTTTCTCTGGAACTTTCCATTCTCTGTCCTCCATCGCTTTCTCTTCTTTCCCTCTTCGTTTGTTACCACGGTTTTTCTTGTTTTTTTTAATTGATCCCATCTCGGCCGCCGAGTTCCTTTTCTTTCTCTTCCATCTTCTTCTTCTTCATATCTCTCATCATGGGGTATTGGCTATTGTGGTGATTAGGTTTCTTTTTGAGTTTAGGTTGGGGGTGGTCGCCGACGATGAGATCAGGTGATGAGGTGGTTGGGTGCTTCCGGTTGTTGGGGATGATGGTTGGATTTAAGTGTTAATTATTTTTGGATTTACTTTTAATTTGATTTTGTTATAAAAAAAAAGTAAAAAGAAAAAAAAATTGTGGTTACTTTGATTTTGGTTTTAGTATGACTTTTTTTTTTCAATTACTTAGAATCTAGAGTTGATTGAAGTTACATGTGGGGAGTTGGGTAGATTCGGTTTCGTTTTTTTTTTCCGGTGGGGTGTCAGTTTCTGGGTTTCTATTTCTTGTTGGTGGTGGTGGTCTATTGGAGCTGGTGTAGGAGTTGAGTTGGGTTGGGTGATGACTAGTGTGGTGGTATGTATTCATCTGAAATTGAAGAAGAAGAGCAATCGAATTGGAGGGGATAAAATAATCCCGTTGATTTGGAGGGGATTATTTTATCCTCCTCTGATGGGATAAAAATGACAATGGACTAAAAATAGTCTAGATTGCCAAGCATCACCAAACACGGGATTAGATAAAAAATTGTCTAATCCTAGTCCAATCCTAGCCAACAAACACACCCTAAAACTATGAATCTATGAGAATCAGATTGCCTAGTTATTAATTAAATAATATTAACTTTATTTTTTATTTTATTTTTTCAAAAGGCTCCCTCCCTCTCTCCCATCCATCCTCTGTCTGTTTGTATTTCCTTAAAGTTGAGTCAGGGGAAAGTTAGGATTTTAGCCTTTGAGGGACCAAGTCAGAAACTGATAATAAAGGTAACGTAAGAAAAATATATTAATATACCAAAATATAATGTGGTTTAGTATAATAATAATAATAATAATAATAATAGAGTAATGAGAGGTTTCCTAAAATTTTTCCTAAATTCCTTTTTAAATTGTGTTGGCAAGTGAGGTGTTAAAATCTTATAAATCATAAGATTATGTGGTGAGTGATGTGATATTGACACCTAACGTGTTAACACTATTTGGAAAAAAAATTGGGAAGCCTAGCATTACACATAATAATAATAATAATAATAATAACGACACTAATTTTGAGAATCAAAATGGAACTTTTCTCTATTTTGTATCTCAAAATCATCTATTATCAAATTTATTTAATTTTTTTACGATTTCCATTTAAATATACATACTCAAAGAATTTGTGAAAAAAAAATGATATTTTATCTTGTTACATAGATGAAATATCTCTTTCAATAATTCCTAATTAAAAATATATAATTCATATAAAATATTTAAAATATCATTGTGCCATTAATATATTTAATTGTTCTAGTGGGTACCTAATAAAAATAAAAATACATAAATTTCATGTATATTTACGATGGTAATTACGAGAAGAGTTTATTTCCTTTTGGTTTTAATTTCTTATAAATTTTAAAATCTTTGATTTTTGTAGACCTTTGGATTAAAATCCAATGATTGAAAATTAAGCCAGTAAGTTAGTATGTAACTATACAATAACTGTGTAGTAATTGAACCCATATATAGACTACATTAGGAAATAATATATGGAATCATAAGATATTAAAATACCAAAAGTGATTGATTTTGTCTTGAGAAAATCAATATGGAAGAAATTTATATTATTAATAAAATGGAGAGACCGGGTTACAATTATCATATTCATCAAACAATATCATAATAAGGATATAATGTAAAGACCGTTGAACTCTCATTGGTCGAGGGCCATGGCCCCTATGTTCCCCCCTTTGCCTTGGCCTCAGAGTAGAGCTTCTCGAACTGTTCCTTCAAAACAGCATAGAATGGAATTCTCGGCACTTAACTGAGTTCAAATTTGTGATTGGTCATGATGTCAAGAGCATCACTTCTCTTGTCTCAAACTTTGCGGAATATGATCATTATTAACATGGACGATGCTTAAGTTTTGTAAATGCTGAGAAGATATCTGATGCAGTTGTTAATGGTAAGAAACTTATTACAACTTTATTGTGTTTTCGAGTCCGGAAAACTTAAGAATTTATCATTTGTGAAATTGAGTGTGTTAATAACTTAAAAGGCTTTATAAATAAATTGTATTAAAATGAAAAAAAAATCATTTAAAATAGGGTGCTATTGATATTAAGATGAGTTCTTATAGTAACTATTTAATTTTAAATTTTAGGTATGAGTGTGCTTATCATATTTATGAGTGACAATATCCGCACCCTTAACTTATAGGATTGACTCATGATTTTCTGGTCTAACTCTTGAATTTGTAATAATTTAATAAAAATAAAAAAAAAATTGACATGTTCCAAGGATAATAA
Organism: Dipteronia sinensis; assembly: GCA_033220585.1. Lineage (NCBI taxonomy): Eukaryota > Viridiplantae > Streptophyta > Magnoliopsida > Sapindales > Sapindaceae > Dipteronia > Dipteronia sinensis. The sequence goes on along the minus strand of CM065636.1, from coordinate 83,432,573 downwards.
ATTTCTAATTATATCAGTTTGATTCTTGTATTGGGTCTCTTACTGTACAACTTACCCAAGCCTGAAAAGCAAAGCTCCTAAATCGCAAAAGATTATGGTTATTGTATATAAATTCATTACATTCTCTTATGAAAATGTTTATTCACTTCTGTTTAGGGTTTCATTCCAGATTTCCAGATAAGAAAAAACGGAAAATTTTCATTGGATTTAAGTCATCACTTTGATATGGAGGTATGACAGGACAGATGTGCAAAGAAAAAGCGGATTAATTTCTTTGCATTCGGGCCATCGCTTTGAAAATGAGCGACAAAAATACTGAAACAGCTGGTAATTAAATCAACGTCTGGGACAAATGTCAAATTAAAATTCTCTCAATTATATAAACATAAATTTTAGTATTTGCCAACACCATCAAAAATTGGATCAAGTTAAAACAACAACTGTGTAGCTCCATCCAGCAAGTTAAAGGCGAGTGCCGAGTCGCAAAATGCATGTTACAGGACATCCAAATTTCAGAATACTTGCCCAATCAGACAACTCAAACCCAAGGCTTCCCTGCAGCTAAATTCCATTTGCTCCATACATCTAAAGATTTGATTTTCTTTCTTCATTACCTCTGCAAGTGGGAGAAAAACGTCAATACTTGAGAGTTAAACAAATCGAGGGCATAGTTACCCTTGCATGATATACCAAGAAAAGATAAAATCCAATTGAAGTAAATTATATGAAACCCCTCAAGGTTTTCATGATTCACACAACGTCAACTTTTATGGAGAGGACAGATTACATATGTATAAACACCAGATCTAATCTGTGCAGTGTTGAATAAATCATGCTTTGCCAGGTTGATTTAGCAAGTTAACCATATAGCTTTTTTATTCAATGCAGCCAATAAGTTCCATAAATTCAGAACAGGATTGAAATGCTAGCAAATACAGAAAATAGAGGTTATTGTGCAAGACGATGCCAGTGTTAACCATCTTATATCAAATCACCAATTAAATAACTGGAGATCTTTTGTCATGTTGAAACCTTAAAATGGGGCTTGCTGTCAAGCTACAAAAGTTTTGGTGTTTCTTGTAATTTGAAAGATCTCATGGGGTTCTAATCCGCTCAAACACTGAAGAAAATGATGCACAAACAAATACACTGGATTACTACAAGGGCAATATATGTATTGGCTTTCCTAAGGCCGTTCATGGCTTCATGTGCCTACAAGGCTACAACAGCCACCAAAGAACACAAGAAGATGTGGCTATTAATTTATAGAATGAAACAATAAGCCATATTTCTGATAGATTATATTTGTATAACCACCAAATCCTATATGTACTGATAAAGCTGCTTCAGAAAACTTGATCAGTCACAAGAAAGTAAACCTCATACGAACTAGCAGGAACATGTAGCTACTTCGAAGGTGCGACACAGATATTAAAATTTAAATAGAGGAATAAATAAATAGACTGATGATGACCAGTCCATATGACATACCTTCTACATCTTAAATTTTCCCCTTCTGCTGCTACCATTACCGAGGCTGGTTGGTCGCTCGGAGTTCTCCTCTATAGGTAAACTTTTGACTTCGTTGTAGAAACTGTCAGTCAGACCAAGCAACCTGATACAAACCACAAAACAGTCATGGCAAAATAATTACAGATCTGCAGATGAAAAAAAAAAAAGACTCAAAGAACACGGATGCAGCAAGTGGTTGGCTCAGCCATGCTATGTGTATTGAATTAATCTTTATGGACACATAGTGTCCGGCCAAACTCTAATTCCTGAACTAATCTCAATCTAAAACCATTCATCTCTTTTTGATTCTGCATACCCGTTTCTGGACTTTTCAAGTGTTTCATCTTCTTTTTCTCCATCTTTGGAAGAGCCGCACAAGTGAAAAGGTCCTCTTCTTGCCGTGCACACTGTTCCATCTTTTCCCTATATCTATTAAGCTCTCTGCTCTCAGTTCCAACAATTTCTCTGACCTGTAATTCCACCATCAACAATGAAAGATCAGCTGAACCTACAAACAAGTGGTTTAAGCATAGCAACACCATCTAAAAAACATAAAAATTTACAGCTGACCTCTTTGTGTCTTCCTTCCAGATTATCCATCAACTCCGGCATATAAGTACTCTGCCTAACTTGTCGTAACTTCTCTATCTCCTTTCGCAAAACATTTTTCTCTTTTCTTGAAATCTTATCTTCGTCCATGGAAGTAGGCGCAAATTTGGGGGGTTTATAAACACCAGCACCATCCTACAATACAAAGACATGGACTTAGAAAACAAATGCTTTCCAATCAACCAATAAAGTAACCACTGATACTCTTTTCTACATAAAAAAGTCACCTCAGCTGACTATCTGTTTTGCTAACAAGCATGTCTGGATTAGGACGATAGCTAAGAAGATCCCCAGTCTCTTGGGACACTTTTCATTTCTTTTCTTTTGGTTTTAGTTCCTCGGTTGCTCTCTCAGTAACACTTGCACTTGTAAGCTTCTGAATTTGGTACTGGAGTTTTTTTATCAATTGGACGAATCTGTATAATAAAAAGACATTAATAATCTCGCCCAAGTCACCAATCAGGAAAAGAAACAGGAAAAGACTCATACCTTTTCTAAAAATAATCTAACTTCTACAAGGCTTCGAACAACAGGATGTCCCTCAATAGATAAAGCGTTGGCCTTGCGAAGCAAATAATATACAATAGACTGGCAATAATATATATTAAGAGCAACAAATGTTTTGCTTCGAGATAGCTAAACCCATCTGCTGTTGGATAATTATCCTCTTTGACCCATATCAAGAATATTGCACAAATCACAAAGGATTACCTTTCAATTAATTATTGAAATACAAATGACATGTCCTATCCAGAGCTTAAATTCAAATCGATAGCAAATTCCTACCTTGGTTATTAAAGCTTGCACTTTACTCCTCACTGCATCTAGACCTTCTTTCATGTCCTTCAACACCGCCGGCAATTGCGGTGCTTCTCTAAAACAAATAATAAAAAAGCACATACTATGGATAAGCTAAAGCAAACAAATCTCAACCGAAATCCCAATAAAACACTAGAACTAATAACGCAACAACTAAATTGAACATGAAATTTTTTCATCAAAATGTAAATAAGAATATCACATACTTACTTTGTTACTGTTTCATCATGGCCTGAATGATTAGTAGTCTCCTCCATTATCACCAAACTAGAAAATTATCACATATACTGGAAAATTGTCACATATACTGGAAAATTATCACATATAGAAATAAGACCAGATTCAAAAACAAAGTACGCGATAAGGTTAAAAAAAAATCGTACAGGAAAGAGCTGACAAGCTGAAAGAAGCTAGGGTTTTGGGAGAGCTCAGAGATACGAAAGCATTGCTCAAGCAAGAATCTGCAGGTTGGGTTAAATTAGGGCTTCTCATTCTAATAGGGGATTAGCAATTTAGTTCCTAACGTTTGTCGAAACATAATTTCTTCAAACATGTTTGTCTTTTTAGCACCCGTGGTCTCTTGCTTTTCTTAAATATATCAGTACCTATGTAGGTAAGCTATTAGTCAAATTTATGACTCGTTTGTTTTTTTGTCTGAAAACTGAATAATTCTGAATTGTTCTGAAGACCGAATAGGGACTGAAATCTAAATTTGAATGACATATTTTTTTTTTCCTCACATCTAAATGTATTATCAACATGTTTGTTTTTTAAAAGTAAAATTGTCTGAAACTAAGTAATTTTACATTTATACTCACGTTAAACAATTATACATATAATATGGAATAAAAACAATCCAATAATAATAATAATTATATATGGAAAACTCACACAAAACACTCTAAAAAAATTATATATATATATATATATATATATATATACACATCACTCTAATATCATAATAAAGTGTTGATATTAAACACCAATATGAAAAGTGATTAGGGTTCTTTTTTATTTTTAAAACTATTTAAAATAAGCAATATAATAAAATAAAGATTTTTGTACCATATATAATTATAATGAAATTGGAAATATTTTATATGTAGAGGATAGTATCGGAAGAAAAGATTTTGGATTGCATTTAATGCAATTCAGTGATTTGCAATTAAGTGAAAAATCATGATTTTTTACTTTTTATTTTAAGTTGTTTTTTTGTATTTTTAAGTTGTTTGACCATTTATAAAAACAAACAAAACAACTTAATAATTATGATTCAGACTCATTAAGTTTAAGTGGAAAAAACAAACGACCCCTTAAAGTTACAGGGTTATTTTTGTCTTTCAACAATAAAAATGTCACATGTCAATAAGATTAATAGAGTTTCCTTTTCAATTTTTCTCTCATGAGCATAAACTTTGAGCATATCTTGAGTATACTAATACGCACCACCACGTTTTTGTCATATATATTATTATTATTGATGTTATGTTACTGACAATCTGACATGACAAAAGCGTGGTGGTGTTTATTAGTATACTCAAGATATGTTCACAGTTGTTTGCTCATAAGAGAAAAAATAGTTTCTCTTTATTTTTTATTTTTCCTTTTTAAGCTTCGTTTTAAAGAACTTTATTTTACAGTTTTAAAATTAAAATAATTCTAAAGACATTTCCTATCGTTTAAAAATTGTATTTTATTTGTGTTTTAGAATGATATTTCCTCCTTATTTATGAACTTGTTGTCTAATGGGTTCCAGTTTCTTAAAAACCTATATTTGAATAGAGTGGTGTTATTGGCACACTCCCTACCGATCTATCTTTTTTTCCTTTATCAAAATTACTTAAAGAGACATACAATTTAGGAAATAAATTTTCTATAAAGTAAATCTATTAAAATCTTACATTCCTTTAAAAAAAACACACAGTAATCTGTTTCTTCAAAAAAAAACCTTAAACCTTAAAATCTGCATATTACATATATATAAAATATTATAGAATAGTTTGAGAACAATATCAAGAATATGAAAGAATTGTCTAAGAACAATATCAAACATCTTGAAGAATTGTCTGAGAATGACATAAAGCAAAAATTGTCTAACAATGATAGTAAGTATCTGGAAACAATTCATTCTCTGAATATAAGCTTGAAGTTTATTTTTTCTTTAGAATAATATCAAGTTGTTGTTGTGTTGAAGTACCCTGTTATTTTTTATTTTTTTTCTTTTTCCATCATGAAATAAGAAGAAAAAAAAACTAAGATAAAAAAAATTAGAAGAAAAAAAATAAATCAATCAATGAATATAGATACAGAGATCAGAGACAGAGAGATCATATATAGTATGTATTAAGTTTGAAAAATAAGTAAAATGGGTAGTTTTGGAAATAAACCAAAAAATTTAATAAAAACATTTAATTTTATTTAATTAAATCAAAATTTTTAAAAATGAGGCATGAATAGATCAGTAGGTAGTGTGACAATAGCAACACTCATTCGAATAACTTCTTAACTTTATTTTTGCTTGATTAACACTTTGTTTATGTTACAAGTGTGAATGATGAAAATATGACACGTCGTCAATTGTAATAAAATTAAAAAATAATAATAGGTAATATTAAAATAAAAAGGAGTCATTTTTTAAATTTAATTTTTTTAAATAGAATATCTTTAGAATGCACTAGGATCCTCTGCTGTAACTCTGTTGAGTCTTTTAAGATCTGATGACATATGACTTTAGCAAAAATTGAAAGGTCCAGATTTAATTATTATCTTATTCTTATTTAAAACAATTTAAACGATATTGTTTCATTCTTTCTCTTTCACTTTTCAAAAACTAGGAAGTCTAAATTCAAACTTTTTGGCTTTCCTTTATACCACAAACTTCTTTTATTTTTAGAAAATCTCAATTGGCTGTGTATATTTCTAGGGTTTCAATGTTTTGGTTGTAAATAGGGAGCACTTGCTGTCAAATAATCAAGAGACCAAACTTTGGGTTTTGTTCTGAAAAACCCAAAATCTCTTGTTTCACTTAAAACAAAAAATCAAATCAAGAAACTAGATGTTTGGGTGTTGTTTTAAACGCAACTTCATTGAATTCTGAGTATTGTTGACAAATAATCGAAAGCCTAAGCCACGACATTTTATTTTCCCAACCTCACTAAATGACTTTTGAATTCAAATTAAAAACATAAAAAGGTTGGTAAGTGGAGGAGCTAGGTAGTGTGGGTACTGGTTGTGATAAAAGGCAAGTCACGATCTACCGTGATTTGAATTACAGTAGTGGACTTTCGTCGAGCACCTTATCGCAATTGCAAGTTTGTGGGTTAAGCTCATTGTTGTCTACCAAATGAGAAGTTGGGGTTTTTAGAAATCTAAGGAGTTTGAGGTTTCTGGAGATGAAAAAAGTTTAAAGTTGGGAAGAAAACGAAGAATTTTTTGAGTTTGAACTGGGATTTCTAGAAATTGAAAGAAAAACTGGGAGTGCAACACACTGTTTAAAGCTAGTTCACATGAAAAAGGAAAAGTTAAATCGATCTTGACCACATGTTTTTGTTAAAGCATGTGAATTAGGGAAAATTTTATGGGTTACCATACCTGTTGAAGTCATTTGTACAATGTAAAAGAAGCAAGAAGCAACCTTTTTCAGTTTTGTCAAAGTAAAGAAGAGACTCTTAAACTCTCTTTTTGTGGAATATGTATCAATTACGACTTAGAAAGTGGTAACCATAAATCAAATTTACTATCTGATGCATATCATATAAATTAAACACTTGATCACACTATGAAACGAAGTAGATATCATATCTGGAAACAATTTGGATTAGTTTTTCATTTCCTATAACAGATTTGATGCATTTATGAAGGTTGTTCTGCTTATCACTTTAATGTCACTTGCTTCAGGTTGTGATGGAGCTCCATTGCTTCCGTTACTGTATGTAACTACCAATTTGGCTTTCAACATATCGATTTGGAATAAGAAATTGGGTAGCCGCCACCATATTATTATTATAATAAACATTATGAGAATGAATATGATGAGAAATCACTAGGCAATTAAAGAGATTAAACATTTTATTAAATTGTAAATTTTTAACAACCAACGCCAGAGACCACCAACTTACTATTTCTTCATGTCTGATGACTATATTATAAAACCTCTATAATTTACAACTTTGAACAAAGGCGGCAAGTAGAAGATGATGAGATGAAATTGACCATGCACGATGCACCCACAGTGCCACACCACCATTTACATGATTGCACAACCCTGTGAATTTTCTTCACTGAAGTAGTAATCACTGTTACGACTTCCATAGTAGGGTCTATATCCGCCGCCGCCCCAGTTTTCATACACTGGCCTTCCACAATACCCATCACAATATCTTACTGGTCCCCCACCACGCCACTCTGAGCATTCAGTGCAATAAGATCCAATCGGTACTGGCCCAGGTGGGTAAACCAGTGCCGGTGGTACTGGCGCAGGTGGGTAAACCAGTGCCGGTGGTACTGGCGCAGGTGGGTAAACCAGTGCCGGTGCCGGTGCCGGTGCCGTTTGTTTTGGTACGTCAACAAAAGTGACGACTTTAGTAGGCTTCTCTGCCGGTTTGGGAGGATCAGCTGGTTTAGGCTTTTCAGGTGGTTTGAGAATTTCTATACTCTTGATGGTTCCTCTACCTTTGTAACATATCTCGTCCCTGATCTTCTCCGGACTCCAACACACCACTTTGATCATCACTGTGTTGTTCTTCTCATCATACACCTGGTCTTGTATTTCTTTTGTTTTGTTCACAGAAACACCAAACACCTCCAAATCTTAATTCACTCCATTTCCAATATATTTAAAAAAAAAAAAACCAGAGAGACTTACGAGGGAATTTATAAAGGGTTCTCTTCACTTTGTTGTAGCACTTAGAGCACTCAAGGTCAACCTTCAGCAACATTATCGTAACCTTCTGTGTCCGTAAAAAAAGCATGCCATTGAAGATACATAAAAGAGAAGAAAACAAAACAAAACAAAACAAAGAAGAAAGTAGGATTCTCAAACCTTTTCTGCCATGACTGTGTCTTTAGAGATCATATGAGATCTACAACCGCCAAAAGTGAAACGGATAATCAAAGGAAAAAAGAGAGCAAGAGAAGTAGACAAGTACTAACTAGAAGAAGAGACATTAACAAGAAGACTAGAAGAGTCTAAGAGTCTAGTAGATTTGTTGCAAAGCTTAAAAAGACGTGGCAACAGGCCACCTGGATAATTAATCAATTGGATTCAATATGGCTAACCAAATATACTTTATCGATTTGTATCTAATCAATAAATTTAGATATATATCTATATTTATATAAGAAAATAAAAAAAAATAATTAAATATTAACATGTGTCCTAATTTTAGTTGGTTAAACATATCTTTTTATTAAAAAAAAAATTGAACCCTAATTAAATCAAGTTTTTCTCTTATAGACACATATTATAGGTATATTTATAATATATTAATACACATTAAAATAATTTTATCATATAAATAATACAACTTCAATCATAATAATAGATATGATAATATGTATTAATATACTATAAATATGTCATATCTATAAAAAAAAAATTAAATTAAATTTTATCGATAAATAAAAAACAAGAAGTAATTAAAAAAATAGCCGTATATATTGTTGTGTATTCAAAAGATCAGTAGTGGTAAGAGAATCTGAAACCATGTAATAAATATCAGGAATTTAATAGAGTTGAGTTTGCTGTTTTCAAAAGTACAACTGAGATTTTTTTGATGGGATGGTCTAAAAAAAAATTATATATATATATAAATGAATAATAATAAAACTTCAACGGTATTATTGGACTAACAAATTTTATTAATTGAAAAAAAAAATTGAGTGATGGAGCGACGAGATGAGAAAATTTCGCACTCTACGCTCTGAGATCACCCTAAAAAACTCCAAATTCACATAATATTTTTTCGAAGGAAACAATAAAGTGATATTGAGAATTATTAATTGGTGAGAGCGAAAGAGAGGGAGAAATTGAGATTGATATGTGTGACTCCGTGTGAGAGAGAGAGAGGGAGAAATTGGGATCATATATATATATATATATAATAGATATTGATGTGACATCGTCTTTGACTGCTCTAAAACTATGAATATATGAGAATCAGATTGTCTGGTTATTAATTAAATAATATTAATTTTATTTTATTTTTTTATTTTACAAAAGGTTCCCTCTCCGGGCTCTCTCCCATCCGTCCCTTGTCTGTTTGTATTTCTGTGAAGTAAAGTTAGTGACGAAGTTAGGATTTTAACTTTTGAAAGACCTTGATAGAAAGTAAAATTAAAAATTATGTAAGAAAAATATATTAATATATCAAAATATAATGTTGTTTAGTTTTTAAGATAATAATAATAACAATAACAATGACACAAAATTTGAGAATCAAAATGAAACTATTTTCTATTGTTTATTTCAAAAATCATCTATAATCAAATTTATTTAAATTTCTTTACGATTTCCATTTAAATATATATAATCAGAGAATTTGTGAAAAAATAATATTTTATCTTGTTACATAGATGAAATATCTCTTTCAATAATTCCTAATTAAAATTATATAATTCATATAAAATATTGAAAATATCATTGTACCATTAATATATTTAATTGTTCTAATGGGTACATAATAAAAATACATTTCATGTATATTTACGAGGATAAGTATGAGAATATTTTATTACCTTTTAGTTTTAATTTCTTATAAATTTTAAAATCTCTTATTTTTATAGACCTTTGGATTAAAATCCAATGATTGAAAATTAACCCTTTAAGTTAGTCCGTAACTACACAATAACTTTTTAGTAGTTGAACCAATATATAGACTACATTAAGAAATAATGTTTGGAATTATAAGAAATTAAAATACTAAAAGTGATTGATTTTGTCTTGACAAACAAAATATGGAAGAAAATTATATTATTAATAAAATGGAGGGACCGAGTTGCAATTATCATATTCATTAAATAATATCATAATAAGGATAGAATGTAAAGACGGTTGAACTCTCATTGGCCGGGGGCCATGGCCCCTATGGGCCTCCCTTTGCCTTTGCCTCCGAGTAGAGTTTCTCGAATTGTTCCTTCAAAAAACCATAGTATGGAATTCTCGGCGTTTAATTGAGTTCAAATGTGTGATTGACCATGATATCATGAGAATCATCATTTCTCGTGTCTCAAACTTTGTGGAATGTGATAATTATCAACATGGACGATGCTTTAGTTTTGTAAATGCAGAGAAGATATCTGATGCAGTTGTTGATGACAAGAAACTTATTACGACTGTACTGTGTTTTTGAGCCCGGAAAACTTAAGAATTTATCATTTATGAAATTGGGTGGTTTAATAACTTAAGAGAGTTTATAAATAAATTGTATTAAAATGAATACATTCATTTAAATAATGGTACTACTGATATTAAGATGAGTGCTTATAGTAACTATTTAATTTTAAATTTTAAGCATGGGTGTACTTATCATATTTATGGATGACAATATCCGCATTCTTAAATTATATTATCGACTCATGATTTTATGGTCTAACTCTCGAATTTGTAATAATTTAATAAAAATTAAAAAAAATTAAACAAAATTGACATGTTCCAAGGATAATAATTTTCAAATTATATCAGTTTGAGTCTTGTGGTGGGTCTCTTATTGTACAACTTAGCCAAGCCTGCAAAGCAAAGTTCCTAAATCGCAAAAGATTATGGTTACAGTATATAAATTCATTACATTCTCTTATGAAAATGTTTATTCACTTCAGTTTAGGGTTTCATTCCAGATATGAAAAAATGGATTCAACTATTCCAGTCATCACGTTGATTTGTACGTATGACAGGACAGATGCAACTGTTTGCAAAGAAAAAGCAGATTAATTTCTTTGGATTCTGGCCATCGCTTTGAAAATGAGCAACAAGAATACTGAAACTGCTGGTAATTAAATCAACGACTGGGACAAATGTCAAATTAACATTCTCTCAATTATATAAACATAAATTTTAGTATTTGCCAACACCATCAAAAATTGGATCAAGTTAAAACAACAACTGTGTAGCTCCATCCAGCAAGTTAAAGGCGAGTGCCGAGTCGCAAAATGCATGTTACAGGACATCCAAATTTCAGAATACTTGCCCAATCAGACAACTCAAACCCAAGGCTTCCCTGCAGCTAAATTCCATTTGCTCCATACATCCAAAGATTTGATTTTCTTTCTTCATTACCTCTGCGAGTGGGAGAAAAACGTCAATACTTGAGAGTTAAACAAATCGAGGGCATAGTTACCCTTGCATGATATACCAAGAAAAGATAAAATCCAATTGAAGTAAATTATAGGAAACCCCTTAAGTTTTTCATGATTCACACAACGTCAACTTTTATGGAGAGGACAGATTACATATGTATAAACACCAGATCTAATCTGTGCAGTGTTGAATAAATCATGCTTTGCCAGGTTGATTTAGCAAGTTAACCATATAGCTTTTTTATTCAATGCAGCCAATAAGTTCCATAAATTCAGAACAGGATTGAAATGCTAGCAAATACAGAAAATAGAGGTTATTGTGCAAGACGATGCCAGTGTTAACCATCTTATATCAAATCACCAATTAAATAACTGGAGATCTTTTGTCATGTTGAAACCTTAAAATGGGGCTTGCTGTCAAGCTACAAAAGTTTTGGTGTTTCTTGTAATTTGAAAGATCTCATGGGGTTCTAATCCGCTCAAACACTGAAGAAATGATACACAAACAAATACACTGCATTACTACAAGGGCAATATATGTATTGGCTTTCCCAAGGCCCTTCATGTGCCTACAAGGCTACAACAGCCACCAAAGAACACTAGAAGATGTGGCTATTAATTTGTAGAATGAAACAATAAGCCAAATTTCTGATAGATTATATTTGTATAACCACCAAATCCTATATGTACTGACAAAGCTGCTTCAGAAAACTTTACCAGTCACAAGAAAGTAAACCTCATACGAACTAGCAGGAACATGTAGCTACTTCGAAGGTGCGGCACAGATATTAAAATTTAAATAGAGGAATAAATGAATAGACTGATGATGACCAGTCCATATGACATACCTTCTGCTTCATAAATTTTCCCCTTCTGCTGCTACCACTACCGAGGCTAGTTGGTCGCTCAGGGTTCTCCTCTATAGGTAAACTTTTGACTTCGTTGTAGAAACTGTCAGTCAGACCAAGCAACCTGATACAAACCACAAAACAGTCATGGCAAAATAATTACAGATCTGCAGATGAAAAAAAAAGACTCAAAGAACACGGGTGCAGCAAGTGGTTGGCTCAGCCATGCTATGTGTATTGAATTAATCTTTACGGACACACAGTGTCCAGCCAAACTCTAATTCCTGAACTAATCTCAATCTAAAACCATTAATCTCTTTTTGATTCTGCATACCCGTTTCTGGACTTTTTCAAGTGTTTCATCTTCTTTTTCTCCATCTTTGTAAGAGGCGCACGAGTGAAAAGGTCCTCTTCTTGCCGTGCACGCTGTTCCATCTTTTCCCTATATCTATTAAGCTCTCTACTCTCAGTTCCAACAATTTCTCTGATCTGTATTTCCACCATCAACAACGAAAGATCAGCTGAACCTACAAACAAGTGGTTTAAGCATAGCAACACCATCTAAAAAAAATAAAAATTTACAGCTGACCTCTTCAGGTCTTCCTTCCAGATTATCCATCAACTCGCGCATATAAGTACTCTGCCTAACTTGTCGTAACATCTCTATCTCCTTTCGCAAATCATTTTTCTCTTTTCTTGAAATCTTATCTTCGTCCATGGAAGTAGGCGCAAATTTGGGGGGTTTATAAACACCAGCACCATCCTGCAATACAAAGACATGAGCTTAGAAAACAAATGCTTTCCAATCAACCAATAAAGTAGCCACTGATACTCTTTTCTACATAAAAAAGTCACCTCAGCTGACATATTTTTGCTAACAAGCATGTCCGGGTTAGGACGATATCTAAGAAGATCCCCAGTCTCTTGGGACACTTTTGATTTCTTTTCTTTTGGTTTCAGTTCCTCGGTTGCTCTCTCAGTAACACTTGCACTTGTAAGCTTCTGAATTTGGTATTGGAGTTTTTTATCAATTGGACGAATCTGCATAATAATAATAATAAAAAAAAAGACATTAATAATCTCACCCAAGTCACCAATCAGGAAAAGAAACAGAAACAGACTCATACCTTTTCTAAAAATAATCTAACTTCTACAAGGCTTCGAACAACAGGATGTCCCTCAATAGATAAACCGTTGGCCTTGCGGAGCAAATAATACACAATAGACTGGCAATAGTTTAAGAGCAGTAAATGTTTTGCTTCGAGATAGCTAAACCCATCTGCTGTTGGATAATTATTTTCTTTGACCTATATCAAGAATATTGCACAAATCACAAAGGATTACCTTTCAATTAATTATTGAAATACAAATGCCATGTCCTATCCAGAGCTTAAATTTGAAATCGATAGCAAATTCCTACCTTGGTTATTAAAGCTTGCACTTTACTCCTCACTGCATCTAGACCTTCTTTCATGTCCTTCAACACCGCCGCCAATTGTGTTGCTTCTCTAAAACAAATAATAAAAAAGCACATACAATGGATAAGCTAAAGCAAACAAATCTCACCCGAAATCCCGATAAAACACTAGAACTAATAACACAACAACTAAATTGAATATGAAAACTTTTCATCAAAATGTAAATAAGAATATCACAGACTTACTTCGTTACTGTTTCATCATGGCCTGAATGATTAGTTGTCTCCTCCATTATCACCAAACTGGAAAATTATCACATATACTGGAAAATTATCACATATAGAAATAAGACCAGATTCAAAAACAAAGTAGGCGTTAAGTTAAAAAAAAAATCGTACAGGAAAGAGCTGACAAGCCGAAAGAAGCTAGGGTTTTGGGAGAGCTCAGAGATACGAAAGCATTGCTCAAGCAAGAATCTGCAGGGTTGGGTTAAATTAGGGCTTCGTTTTTTTAATAGGGGATTAGCAATATAGTCCTTGACTTTTGTCGAAACATCAATTTCTTTAAACACATTTTTTTTAGCACCTGTGATCTATTGCTTTTCATAAATATATCAAGTTGGTACCTTTAGGGTGCGTTTGGCACCTGGATGGGAGAGGACAAGACAGAACGGGACGGGACAATTGTTCTATATTGTGTTTGGTATATCTGGGACAGAACTGTTAATTGTGCTGTTATGTGTTTGGTATGGCTGGGACAGAACAGGACAAGGGGTTCAAATGACCAGAGTGCTCATCTTGTCCTGTCTAATGTTTGTTATTATCACATAATAGTGGCAAATGGGACAAAACAAGTCAAGATTTATTTGATTTTATTAAATAAATATATTTATAAATCATATTTAACAAAAATAATAGCATTTGATTGAAAAAAAAAAATCAAACATAACATTTTAAACCAGATAATTCATATTAAATCTAATAACATAATAACATTGATGTGAACTTGAAAGAAGAGGCACATTAGAGGTGTATAAGAAAAACATTTTGATATACATGTCACACACACACAAGAAAGCAAATCCAAGGCACACCTAGAAAAATTTAGCCCAGAAACAGCAAAAACACCAATTAAAACTTACTAAAGATTCTATCTTTTTTATGTTGTCTCAAAAAAGAAAGAAAAGAGAAAGCAAGTTCATCATAAAATTTGAGAAGGCTAAGAATTTAGAGGTATATACAAGATGTTTTGGGTCATACATATATACATGCTCTGCAAGCTTTGACAAGTTAATTGCAGTGATTGATTGAATATACTGTGTAGAATTTATAAAATATTGTATTAAACTAATTATGAATTCAATGTAATTTAGACAGATATAACATCCACATATAGATAATAAAATCGATCTGGCCAAAAATACATCCCAGGATTTTGTTTTGAATCCATCAAGGTTGAAAACTGCAGTACTGTTGTTCCTCAATCCTATTCATTTTTCTTGTGAGGAAGTTGAGAATTTGTTATCACAAAGTTGACTCTGTTTTTCTCAGCAACACAAGCACGAAATCATAAATTTGTTTCACAAACTCTAAAAATTCATGTGAGAGTCTCTTATTTGTTTCTAAACAGTGATACAAAGTTATAAAATCAATCTAAAATCTCTTCGAAATCTCTTCAAAGTTCTAAAATCTAAATCTAAAATCTCTTCAAAATCTAAAATCTCTTCAAAGTTCCAACAATTTAAAATCTTCAAACATCAATTTAAATTCTCCTACCTTGTTTTGAAGAGACCGTCACTGGAGCTGCTGTTGATGCGATGCCGGCGGTGAGTTCACGCGACCACGACGACGAGAGAGCTGCGGCTGGTGGATGTGTGAGAGAGAGAGATGAGCGGCTGGTGGATGTGAGAGAGAGGATGATATATCAGACTTCAATATTAGGTTTATATTTATATCTGGTATTTTTGTAAATTTTGAAAGCTTTGAAAGCAAAAATGTATTTTCATGACTTGTCCCAGTCTGGCCAAAGGTCTAAGGTGGGACAAGTTTTTATGGTTTTTGTCGCATGTTGTCCCGTCCCGTCCCATACTAATGGCGCGCCAAACGCGGGACAACAAAAAGTTGTTATGTCAAGTCTCGTCTCGTCCCGTCCCGTCCCGTTCCGTCATACGTACCAATCGCACCCTTATAGGTAAGCCGTTAGTCAAACTTAACGTTCCAGAGTTATTTTTGTCTTTAAACAATAAACATGCCACGTGTCAATAAGATTAACAGAATTTCTCTTTCAATTTTTCACTCATAAGCATAAACTTTGAACATATTTTGAGCATACTAATACACACCACCACACTTTTACCATGTTAGCAAAAGTGTGGTAATGTGTATTAGTATGTTTAAGATATGCTCACAATTGTATACTCATGAGAGAAAAATTAGGGTATGTCCTGTAAGCGTTTTTCAGTGACTATTTTTCGAAAATAAAAATGAAAATGAAAACAGTGTTTTTTTTTTGTTTTTCGAATTCTGAAAACGTGTCTGGTAGCATATACGGGAAACTGTATCCTGAAATTGAAAACAGTAAAAACGCGTCTGGTAGCTTCACTGAAAGCTGAATTCTGAAAATGAAAACAATAAAAACATGTCTGGTAGAATAACTGAAAAATATCAAAAATTATAATTTTTCTTATATTTTTTCTATTGTAATTTTTAATTTGAATAAAAGGGAGTTAATAATTCATCCCAAATAATTATCAAATAACTCATAATTTAAAAATTGTTGTAAAAATAAAGAGAAAAATATAATGATGAATCAGAGAAGAAAATTGATTCACCGAATACATACATATATACATATACATATATATATATATATATATATATATAATTTGAATAAAAGTGAGTCACCAGAACATTACACATGAAATTCAGTAAACTGGAGTTAAGTTAACAAAATCTGGAGTTAAACGTGCTACCAGTGAACTCATATCTCCACATTTAGCAAAATACCAACAAGACTAGTTCCTACAAACTGATTAACACTAACTTCACTCTTTATAATCAATGCATGATATCTTCTTCCCAGTTCAAGACATTTTTCATTGCTACAAAATTTTAAAACACCAATCACAAAACGCCTATCTAGTAAACTCCCTGAAGAATAACATGTAGGGGCATCATTAGTACACACATCGTCTCTGCAATAATCATGAGAAGTACCATTACCTGTAAAATAACTATTTTTAACCACACCCTTTTCAACATCAATCACATATCCAGCGTAGTTAATTGAGATCAATTGTTGAAACACCAATTCGTTTAGGACTTCTATCGAACAATGTATATACAACTTTTGAAGGAATAGGTTCACTAGCCATAGATGTCATTGGGAGGTTGAAATTTTTAAGCTTGAATGGGTCTTTTACACTGGAAGTGGAAGGAAATGAAATTGAAAAGCTGGTATTCAAACAAAGTTCAGTAAAATTTCAAGGAAAGGAAATTTTTAACTTCGCTGGATGACTAATAAATGGACTCGGTGAAGAAGAAGAAGAATAAGAAGAAGGAGAAGAAGAAGAAGAATAAGCAGCGGATCGGTGAAGAAGAAGAAGAAGCCGATCGGCGGTGAAGAAGAAGAAGAAGAAGTCGATCATCGGTGAAGAAGAAGAAGAAGAAGCCGATTGGCGGCGAAGAGGAGAAGAAGAAGAAGAAGAAGAAGAAGAAAAAGCATCGGTGAAGAAGAAGAAGAAGAAGAAAAGGAGTCTGGAAGAAGATGAAGAAGAATAGTGACGGGAAGATAGAGAAAAGTAAGAAAAAAATGATTTTTTTTATAAAAAAAATAAGTGAAAAAACAAAACAAAAAAACAAAAACGAAAAACGAAAAATAACTTTCAAATGTTTTTCAAATTTTTCACTTTTAACACTAATTGTGTTTTTTAATTTTTTTTTGTTTTTCGAAAATAAAATGAAAAACGGTTAAACGAACGCGAATTCGAAATCATTTTTGGAAAACAAAAACGAAAACAAAAAAAAAACAGCCGCAGGACGGGACCTAAGTTTCTCTTTATAATTTAATTTTTTTCTTTTTATGATTCTTTTTTAAAGACACTTTGTTTTAAAGTTTTAAAATTAAAATAATTCTAAAAACACTTCCTATTGTTCAAAAATTATATTTTATTTATGTTTTAGAATGATATATCCTCCTTATTTATGAACTCGTTATCTAATGGGTTCCGGTTTCTTAAAAACCTATATTTGAACAACTTGTTTACTTTACCTGCTTGATTAACATTTTGTTTATGTTACAACTGTGAAGGATGAAAATATGACAGGTCGTCAGTTGTGATAAAATTAAAAAATAATAATGGGTAATATTAAAATAAAAAGGAATGTTTTTATAAATTTAATTTTTTTTTAAATGAGATGTCTTTAGAATGGACAAGGATCCTCTGTTGTATCTCTGTTGAGTTTTTTAAGATCTGATGATATCTGGCTTTAGCAAAATTGAACGGTCCATATTTAATTAGTATTTTATTTCTATTTAAAACAATTTAAACGATATTGTTTCACTCTTTCTCTCTCACTTTGCAAAAACCCGAAGTCTAAATTCAAACTTTTGTGTTTTCCTTTATACCACAAACTTCTTTTATTTTTAGAAAATCTCAATTGGCTATGTATATTTCTAGGCTTTCGGACTCGTTTGACACACCGTATTAGATTATATTTGACTTTATTATCATTAATACAAATATGTATTTAGTGATGCACTGTATTATATCGTATTGAATTATTCATATTGACTATTTTATTATATTATAAAAATATAATTTTAAAAAAATAGTTAATAATTAATTTTAAATATTCATACCATGAATAAATTAATAAATATTTATTTTAATTGAAACAAAAAATTTAAATAAATAATATTTTTATAAATAAAATAAATATTTCCTATATAATTTTGAAATTATAAAAAATATTATCAACATAACACGTATTTCATCAATATTCCATATTTGTTGAAAAAAAAAAGAAAAAAAAATGTTTTTTTCTAATACAATACAACATAATACCACCAAATATAATGTATTAGCTAATATGATGTTTGTTGTATTAGATAATTAAAATTTACTAAAACAATACAATACTTGTATTGTTTTAATACATTGTTTTAATACATTTTAAATGGCTAGTCCAATACAATACATGCAAACAAACATGACCTTCAATGTTTTGGTTGTACACGGGGAGCACTTGCTGTCTAATAATCAAGAGACCAAACTTTGGTGTTGTTCTGAAAAGCCCAAAATCTTTTATTTCACTTAAAACAAAAAAATCAAATCCAGAAAACCAAGAAATCAGATGTTTTGGTGTTGTTTTAAACACAGCTTCATTGAATTCTGAGTGTTGTTGGCAAATAATCGAGAGCCTAAGCCTTGACATTTTTTTCCCAACCTCACATTTGACTTCCAATTTCAAATTAAAAACCTAAAAAGGTTGGTCAATGGAGGAGCTGGGCAGTGTGGGTATTGGTGGTGATAAAAGGCGAGACACGATCTACCGTGATTTGAGTTATAGTAATGGACTTTCTTCGAACACCTTATCGCAATTGCAAGTTTGTGGGTTAAACTCATTGTTATCTACCAAATGAGAAAGGTTTGAGTAAATCTAAGGAGTTTGAGGTTTCTCGAGATGAAAAAAGTTTGAAGTTGGGAAGAAAACGAAGAATTTTTTGAGTTTGAACTGGGATTTCTAGAAATTGAAAGAGAAACTGGGAGTGCAACACACTATTTAAAGCTAGTTCACATGAAAAAGGAAAAGTTAAATCTTGACCACATATTTTTTGTTAAAGCCAGGTGTCACCTGATCCCTTTAGAATATTAGTGTTAAAAGATAAAATGGATAATTTTGAAATAAAAGAAAGTGTATTTAAGGATCCGTCCTGTAAGCGTTTTTCGTTGATTGTTTTTCGAAAAGAAAAATGAAAATGAAAATATTTTTTTTTGTTTCAATTTCGAAATCCAAAAACGTGTCTGGTAGCCTATGATAAAAGCTGGATTCTGAAAACAAACATGAAAAAAACGTGTCTGGTAGGCTAACCGAAAAATATCAAAAACATTTAATTTTCCTATTATTTTTTTCATAGAATCAAAGGTATTATGTTAAAAAAAATATCACAGCATCAAAATCACACACAAATCAAAACCACAACATCAAAACCCATCACAAAATCACAGCATCAAAAACCCATCACAAATCAAAACCTAAGAAAAAATTATGTTCAGCTGAAGAAGAAGAAGATCGGCAGCGAAGAAGAAGCCGATCGGCGGTGAAGAAGAAGAAGTTGATCGACGGTGAAGAAGAAGAAGAAAAAACTGATCGGCGGTGAAGAAGAAGAGCAGGGCCGATCGGCGGCGAAGAGGAGAAGAAGAAGAATAGCAGGGCCGATCGGCGGTGAAGAGGAGAAGAAGAAGAAGAAGCAGCAGATCGGTGAAAAAGAAAAAGAAGCCAATCAGCGGTGAAGAAGAAGAAGAAGAAGCCGATCGGCAGCGAAGAAGAAGAGCAGGGCCGATTGGCGGCGAAGAAGAAGAGCAGGGCCGATCGGCGGCGAAGAAGAAGAAAAAGCCGATCGGCGGCCTGGAAAAAGATGAAGAAGAATAGTGACGGGAAGATGGAGAAAAGTAAGAAAAAAAAAAGTGATTTTTTTTTATAAAAAAAAGAGTGAAAAAACAAAAAAACAAAAACAAAAACAACTTTCAAATGTTTTTCAAATTTTTCACTTTTAACACTAATTGTGTTTTTCAATTTTTTTTTGTTTTTCGAAAATAAAATGAAAAACGGTTAAACAACGCGAATTCGAAATAGTTTTTGGAAAACAAAAACGAAAAAAAAATAGCTGCAGGACGGCGCCTAAAATTTCTTTAAAATTAAAATTTTAGAATTGAGCTTCTTTAGAAAAGAAGTGTAAAAAAAAATTAAATTGTAAGGAGAAACTCTCTTAAAGATTGAAAACGTTTTTTTACTTGTCATACTAGCTTTTTTAAATTAAAAAGACATTTTTCAAAAACAAAAGTGTCGTTTGATTGTCACTCAGTAGAACTTTCGGATGATTAAAAAGTTGTTTTACGTCTACAGGAAGAAGCTCAAATTTAGTGAACGTATGAAAAAGGTTTTCTACTGGTTAAAAGAGTTTTTTTAATTAAAAAAACGATTAAAAAAAACTGTATCGTGTGGTTGTCACTCAGTAGAGCTTTTGGATGATTAAAAAAATTTTGTTTTACGTCTACTGGAAGAAGCTCAAATTTAAAGTTTTTCCAAGTAGACATTTTTGATATTTTTAATAACAGTAAAATGTCTAATATAACATTATCGGTGTATTGAATTAGGATTTCAAAAGATTTTTAAAAACTTTTTTAAGTGGATGACTTTTGTATATTTTATGGACTTTTATAGACTTTGAAGAATTATGAAAAACTTTCATAAACTTTAATTTCAAAAGACTTTAATTTCAAAAGACTTTCATAGACTTTCAAATATATTATATATTTTGTTTTAGAAAAATTATATATATATATATATATATTTGTCATGTCAATAAAATATTTTTTTTTCAAGAGAATAAAAAACAAAACCATCGTTAATTAAACTTGACGAACGCATTCATACATATATTTTTTCCATCATGAAGACAATTATGCACCCTTTTTTTCAATAATTAGTTAAAATTTTATTTGTTTTTTTAATAATTAGTCAAGGCATTATAAATTTTCTTTTAGAATAAATGTAGCAAATTGACAATAATATTAATGTTTATATGTCTCTATAAAAGTATGTCAATGAGTATAAAAAATATACATGAAATTAATTCAAGTTACTAAGGGGCCGTTTGGTATGCAGTCATCTTTACATGGGAATGAGAATCTCATAGCATTCTCATGTTTGGTAGGAGGTTTGAGTTTTTGGTTTCCCGGGAAAGTGAATCCCATGGGAATCAGATTACCCTCCAAGGGGGTAATCTGAAACCCTTCCCAACATGTGGGTTTCAGATTACCCTACATCAGATTCCCACCGTGAGACCCACATTTAATTAAAAAATAATAATTGGTATTTTAAAAACAATTAGTCCAATTTTTTTTCACATTTTCTTACACTTTCTCACTACTTAAACACTAAATTTTCAGATTTCAAAACCTAAGTTCATCAACTAAACCATGCCCAACTTCATCTTCATCAAAACACCATCATCAACACCAAAAGAAAAAAATTACAGAAAATAGCAAAAACAAGATTTGGGTGATGTCGAGCTTCGATCATGTGGAGGAGACGACGGGCTTCGATGAAGACGACGATGAGCTTCGATGAAGACGACGAGGAGCTACGACGACGACGACGAGGTACCCGGTCGGAGGAGACAACGACGACGACATCGACTTACCTGGTCGGAGGCAACGATAACGAAGATCGAGATCTGGAGAGAAAGACCAAGAGAGAGAGAGAAAAATGGAAAGAAAGAGATGAAATTTGGATTCTGGATAGAAAGAAAGAGAAAGTGAAATGAAATATAAATATTGTTTTTGGACGAAGAACGTACAATGGTCTTTGAGTTTTTATTTTTATTTTTTAGTTTATAATAAATTAATTAATTAAAAAAAAAACAAATTCTCATGTACAACCAAACAATTTTACTTGATATTCTCAGGAATCCTACATAATACTCCCATACCTAGGGGTGGGCACGGTTCGGTTCGGTTCGGTTTTGGGCAAAACCGAACTAAACCGAAAATATTTCGGTTTACCTAAAATTGAACCGGTTTAAACGGAATAAGAAATGGTAACCGAACTGAACCGAACTGATTTTAATCGGTTCGGTTCGGTTCGGTTCATTTTGGTTTTGGGCCTAATGGGCCTTATGGGCTTGATGAGTTTAATGAGTCTTTTTAATATGTTTTTAAATTTGATGGGTTGTTGGATTCTAATTTTGGGCCAAAGTTTCATAAATTTTATAGTCCAAGCCCAAAAAAACCCAAACCAAACATAACTAATAAATAATAATATTTAATGAAAGAAAAGAAGTAGGTTAGGGTTTTTTTTTACTTATATAGACGGTTTAATCGGTTCAAACCGGTTTTTTGGAAACCAAACCGGTTTGAACCGAAAACTTTTCGGTTTTCAACTTTTTAAACTGGTTTAAACCGAATTCATTATATGAACCGAACCGAACACCCTTTTTTTGGTTCGGTTCGATTCGGTTCGGTTCGGTTTCGAACTTAGTGCCCACCCCTACCCATACCCAACTAAACACATGTATAGAAGTTTCCCATGAATCACATTCTTGTGTTTAACTTTCTCAGGAATCACATTATTTTGATTACCCCATACCAAATTGCCCCTAAGATAAAACATAAAAATCGAACATAATTGTTGAACAAAACCCATGCCTAAAAGTAGGTTGTTTGATATTAATCAAAATTACATGGAGCCAAGCTCATACACGACTTTAATTATAGCATATTTACATGATTGAATAATGGTTTTTTTCTTTTATTATTTTTAATTAACATATATGAAGTTCGTTTGATTTGTTTCGATATTGTTTAGTTGTTTTGAAAATAGAGATAAAAAAAAAATTAAAATCTCTCCTCCTTAATTGTATAGCCAACGAAGAGTTATTTTATATATTTTTTAATTAATTTTTTTTGTTATACATCATTATTGTTTGTACGTTTTTTTAATGATAATGTTTATTAATTTTAAAAGTTATTCGTTTTATTTTATTTGTGAAATTTGTCGAGTGTGCTTTTATTTGAAAACAGAACATACGTTTGGTGGTTGATGTTTTTCAAAGAGTTTTATGTTTTTATTCTAAGTGAAATTATTTCTATTAAAAAAAATGAAAAAAAGTCAGTTAAAATCTTTGGTAAGAATGAAAGGCAAAAGATGTGATTTGATATAACTTAAAATCATTAAAAGTCATTTACATTTTAAAGTCATTAAAAGTCATTGATATTTTGAATACCTTCTAATTTTGATAGACTTTTAAAAAGTCTTTGTTGAATATCTCATACTCTTAAAGACTTTTTAAAAGTTTGATTGAATAATACCCCGTGACTTTTAATAATTTTTTTAAAGTTTATAAAAGTCTGTATTTGATACCCCATAACTTTTATAAAGTCTATATTAAATGCACTCAAACTTATAAATTCCATAAAAGTCTTTTGAAATCTCAATTAAATACATCATTCTTAATTTAACAAAGGTTTAATTGCATAAACATCCCCTAAGTTTAGATGAAATTGCACTCATATGTAACCTTTCCGTTTATTGCACAAACCTTCCCTGCAAAGCGTTGACCAAAAGTTGACCAAAATGGAATGACTAATTTACCCTTACACGAAATTATCAATTATGGTCCCTCTATTTTCTATAATAGCAGGTCAACCACTTAAAACCTTTGACATTTAATTAAAAAAATAAACTGCCTTCAACAAGTATTGAACCTCCAACCTGTAGTTAGAAACAATATGCTTTAACCACCTGAGCTACTCAAACACATTGATAGAATTATGTTGATTTATATATATATATATATGTAAATATATGTATATATATAGTTATATAATTATATTTTAAAGCTTAGTTGACAAAATAATTTAAATCTATTTCTTTCCAAAATTTTAACATATTTAAAATAATTATTTTCCTTTTGTAAAGAGCCTATTTTTTTTTCATTTTAATAAATCTATTTTTTTATATTATTATTTAATATGAGTTTATTTTAAATATATATTATATGTATGAGTTCATTTTAAATTATATAAATAGATTTAAATTATTTTAAACAAGTATTTTAACTATATATATATATATACATTTAAAATAAACTCATATATACAAGAAACATATTTAAATTATTTTAATTAATTTAAGCAACAGATATAGACAATTGAAAAAAATATTTATCAATTTAAAAAACATATTATTATATAATATTTAGATGAGGAAGGTACGATCTCTCCTATCTTTTTTAATAAAAAATGATAAATATTTTATAAATAAATAATAATAATTTTGTCCATTGAGCATCAAATTAATATAATAAATTAAGCCTTAAAATAATTTAAATTTATTTATATATTTTAAATAAATTCATATTTAATTATAATATATAAAAAAATTGATTTATGAAAAAGAAAAAGAAAATAAAAAGACAAAAGAAAAATAATTTTTTTTAATCTGTTAAAAATTTGGAAAGAAATAGATTTAAATTATTTTGTCAACTAAGCTTTAAAATATAATTATATAACTATATACATATACATATATTTACATATATATATATATATATATATATATATATATATACACACACACACATGTACATGTATACATTATATAACTAGATATATATATTTAAATCAACACAATTCTATCAATGTGTTTGAGTAGCTCAGGTGGTTAAGGCATATAGTTTCTAATTATAAATTGGAGGTTCAATACTTGTTGAAGTCAGCTTATTTTTTAATTAAATGTCAAAGGTTTTAAGTGGTTGACCTGCTATTATAGAAAATAGAGGGACCAGAATTGATAATTTCGTGTAAGGGTAAATTGGTCATTCCATGTTAGTCAACTTTTGGTCAACTTTTTACAGGGGATGTTTGTGCAATAAACGGAGAGGTTACAAATGAGTGCAATTTCATCTAAAATTAAGGGATGTATGTGCAATTAAGCATAAAATCCAAAATCCAAAGTCCAAACACGGCCCCGTTGACAAATTTCCTCGGGTCCCACTCCCGAGGACACAAGAGGGACAACACATGCACACTTACCAAGAACTCTCCCTGCACCCTCACCGCACCGGATGCAAACTCTCACTGGTCATCATCATCATCAATCAAAAAAAAAAAAAAATACAACACCTCTCTGTCTCTCTCTCTCTCTCTCTCTCTCTCTCTCTCTCATCAGCACCTTTCGGATCCGATCTTCTCTCATTGTTAAGACATTGTCTCCGATTGCTACGCCTTGATGACTCAGTCTCATTGGCTCACAAAACACCCACTCAATTCTCACAAGACTCTGTTCTTTGTTTCTCTAGGGTTTTATTTGATCTGTTTTTCTTCTTACAGTTATCATTATTGTTTTTTGAAAATGAAATGAAGAATTTCTATGCCTTCTTTTTTGAATATTATTATTTGGAATTCGATTATAATTTGATTCGACGATTTAAGTTTTTGGAGATTAGCAAACTCTCCAGTGAAAATGGCAGCTTCACCTGTCAAGTTCCTTTTTGGATTCTTGATGGTTTCCATCATATTGTGGATGCTCTTCATGTAAGCAATTCAATTTCGCTTTATATGCATTTTTTTTCAATGATTTTAGATAACATAAGTGCTTGTATGTTGTAGTAATGCAATTTGCTTGTCTATCAATCAACAATGGACCTTGCATTTGCTTTGACTTATAAAAGGAAGCTGTTTGGTTACATTTTAGATGTTACTGTTAAGTAATTTTAGAACAAAGTACCAATTGAAGGCAAAAGTAAACCCAAAAAAAATAAAAAAAAATGAAAATGACGTAGTGAGCAGTCAAGTTTGCAATTGCAAAATAAGGAGTAAGGGTGTCAAGGAAGAAAAGAACATATTGTCAAAATGAAATGTCAGTAACCTATTCCAGATGTAGCGTTGGAGACCAAACATGCCATAACTTGAATGAGGAGCGTTGATGGCTGTTGCGGCAATTTTTGCTACTTTGATTTTTGTGCCAGATTTCTTGTTGTTAATGTATTGATTGAGTACCTTACAGCTTGGTTGAGCTCAGTGTGATGCGATTTATGTATGTTTGCCTATGTTTTGTCAATTTTTTAACATAAGTATTTCTTCAAACTGATAGAAGTTTTGGTTTTTTATTTTTTATTTTTATTCTATTATTTATAATAAAATAAAGTTGGGGACTTAGTTTATAGTTATTTTGCCACCAGTATCTGGGTGGGTTTGTGAATTTATGTCAGCATTTTACTGTATCTTGAATGATAGTTTGTGTTACTGGGCATTCATTTATCAAAAAAAGTTTAGTTTTATACATTTAACGTAGTAGAATGTTTTTTTTTCTGACTTCTCTGTCATCTTGCCTCATAATGGGTTCTATTGAGTTTGTACTCTCCTGGTGGATTGCTTGTTGATCCTGCTGTACTTATTTATACTGTAAATAAGATCTCTAATGTTTCTTAATGAGAAAAGGGTCCCATTGAGATGGTTCTCAATATGCAATGAAGATCACATTATGTAGGAGACAAGGCTGAAAAAATTTGTGGGTTGAAGGTTTAGAGAGAATGCTGTTGTCAAGGATTATGTTATATTAAGTAGTGATAAATGGAGACGGATTCATGTAAGAATTTCCAATGAATTAAACCCTGAGGATTAAGGCCTTGTTGCATTGTGTTGTGTGGTAAAAGTTTTATCAATATAACTATATTTCATAAACACACGTTCATTTATAATTCTGTGCCTGCTTATGTTCTTCTTGCTACTGCATGGTTGCTTACCATTAATTGTTAACCGAGTGTGCTCTTCTGTATAATGTTATTTGATACCTATGCTGTTTCCTATAAAAAAGATAAATTAATAAAAGGTTGCACCGTTATCTACGTATTATTAGAGATAAAGTGTTTTATTGTTATTGTCTCCATATGATCTTCTGTTTTTGCATTCTTGAAATGATTTGGGTCTATTTTTATTGAAATTCATTTTGCATCTTTTTCCCTCAGATTTGCGTCTAGGTTGCTAGCTTGGATTTTAAGCCGGGTAGTTGGAGCATCTGTCGGATTTCGATTCGGCGGTTGGAAATGTTTAAAGGATGTTGTGGTGAAGTTCAAAAAGGTTTTTCTATTGCCTTTGTCACTTGTTTTGTTTAATTTTTGAGTTGAGTTAATTATTGATGCACATATCCTTAACTTTGAATCACTAATAGGAGAACGATTGCATGGTTATATAGCTATTTGGTAAGATGGCATTGTAAAATTATCACCCGTAAAGTAGGGGATGTGGAGAAAATATTTTGGATCAAATCACAACGATAATGGTATGGTTTTTGTGTAGTTTTTTTTTTTTTTTTTGATAGGAAAGAGTAAACTTTATTAAAAAAGAAGAGAGTACAAAAGTGAACTAGAAGTCCACCCAACACAACAAGCTAAACAAAAATAAAAATTACAATGAACTCAATCAAAAAACAACAGCCTTCCAATCCAACATGATGGAAAATAGGAATTGTCTCTAAAATCTTCAGAGATGGATGCCCATAGAGAAGCTAAATAATAAGCTTTATCCCACAAAAAATTGTCCTCCGCTTTAGCTTCCTTAAAAATCCTTCTATTCCTCTCTAACCAAATAACCCATAAAATAGCAAAAATTCCACAATACCAAAGAGTCATAGCTTTCTTTCCTCCTCCAAAAGCTTTAAAATCTTCCAATAATAAAGAACCCACCGACCAAGGAGCAAACCATTTTAATCCCCCCACTGAAAACAACTTACTCTATAACCTTATGGCCACCAGACAATGGAGAAAAAGATGATTCAAATTTTCTTCAGTATTATGACACATAACACACCATGAGGGGAGAAGACAAATATTAGGGTATCTCTTCTGAATAATATCACGAGTATTAACTTTGCCATTAGCTATCAACCATCCCAAAAATTTGATCTTGTTAGGAACCTTTGACTTCCAAACTACATTAGCATGCTCAAACAATGGATAAGACTCAACATTCACCAAACACTCAAAGAAAGACTTATTCTTAGTCTTTTGCATGGGATGTCTCTTTCTGCTAATTTTGACTATCAATCTCATCAAGTGGAAGATATATTGTAGAAATTCACATTGAGAATGATATGGTCATATGGATTTTGCATAGTTCATTTCTAGTCCTTTGCATGGGATGTCTCTTTGTGCTAATTTGACTATCAATCACTGTAGTTAATGTACACGATTTGTTAGTTGGTGTTTCATGTGTTATATATGGAATCAATTGGTGATTGTTTTATCTATTGCATTTGTTAGGGAACCCACCTGTGATGCTAGAAAAGATGAGAATGATTCCCACATTGAAAACATAAAAAACAAGAGAAGGGTATATATACCAATGGATTCCACAACCCAAAAGGCTAGTCTTTTGGGTTGTGAGGCTATCCACCAATTATATATATATATATATATACTACTTCTCATAAACATAAAAAATACCACAATTATGAAAAATTTAACAGCATTTATGTTATGTGATATGATCCTACTTTGATTAGGGCTTTGGTTTTCTTTTGGTGTTCCTCATATCCTATGACTGCAATGTCATTTGGTATATAAAATCCCTGGTTCCGTAGATAATTTGCCTTGGAATTTCTTTTTTGTTGCATTTCCCTCAGGGCTTTTAAAACAAAACAGGATGTCCCTAGTGTATGTGTATAATTAAGCGATTTCTTTTTGTTTCATTTCTTGGACAATGTACTTAGATGGGTGACGAAAGTTCATGTAGAGACTTGAGGAATATAAATGTACTTTCATTCTCATTATCAGCTCTTTCTTAATGAAAATTGGGGGTGAAGATGCTGGCCTTCCTTTTTATTTTATTTTATTTAAATTCTGTAATTAGAGAATATTATGTTCAAAAGTGTAAAGGTAATAACTAATGTGAATTAGTTGCAGTACTTATTGTTCTATTGCTTTTTTTTTTTGGATAAGAAAAAGGTTTTTTTTTTTTAACATCATAAAATTAGTTCTGAAAGGTGAACTGGGCATCTGGGAGTCCCCTTAAAAGCGTAACAGAGAGGCTAGTACAAGCTACAAAAGGAATCATAAGAACATAAGATTATATAACAATTGTCAATAATGTCCCAATCTTGTTAAACGTAAAAATGCAAGTATCTTTCTAGCCATTAGTAATTGATGCCCATAGAGAGGCTAAAAAGTGAGCCTCCTTTGTGTGCTTTCATGAAATGAGGCAGATGTGTATACAACCAAGAAGAAAAGAGAATTAGTGTTAGATTTAGATGTGTGCCATTTCTTTTCTGATACTAGATAAGTGCGACCATGGGTAATGTGGATATGACTTTAACTATTTGCAGGGTGCTGTTGAATCTGTATCTGTTGGTGAAATTAAACTCAGCTTACGTCAGTCCTTGGTCAAACTCGGGGTTGGTTTTATTTCCAAGGATCCGAAGCTGCAAGTGTTAATATGTGATTTAGAAATTGTAATGAGACAATCAAGTAAAAGGTCACAGAAAGCTAAACCTCGAAAACCCCGCACTTCAGGCTCTTCAAGCAGGGGAAAATGGACGGTTGTAGCCAACATTGCAAGATTTTTATCCATTTCTGTGACGGATATGGTTGTAAAGGTAAGTTGTGTTTGAATCTTTCTCTTTCCCATTTTTCTTTAAACATAATATTTCTTATTCAGTTTCGATATAGATTTTAATATTATCGCATCATCTTCTTTATGCTGTTTTATGTTCAATGAACTATCATCTTTACATGGTCACTGGACCAGTGAAGTTATTTGGATTTAAATAAATGGGTCCGAAGGTCCAAGTTCTTCATGATAGGTTGATATGGGTGACAGAGACAGAGTTTGTTGCTTGTAACACTTCACAGCTCAACTGGGATTTAGTGAGCTAAATTATCTCATATAAGTGCTTCTTAAATTATCAATCAGAAAACAAGCAATGACTTGTGAGTTTTTTCATTAAATCTACTTAATTTCATGTGTTCATTTGAAGCTCGTAGCTGAATACATGTTGGTGTAATGTCACTGTGTTAAACATATTTGTTGGAGGTTAAGCTGCTGTGGGCATGTGATGTCATGTATATCAACAAGTACGCATCTCTTGAAGTAGTTATTTTAATTGAGATTGAATAAATAAATAAATAAATTAAGGTAGAATACGTAAATAAACAAATTAAGGTTCTTATAATAATGAATAAATAAATATATTGAAGTTGAAAATTTCAATGCTTATTCACTTGTAAATTTACACATGCTTTTTCAGTTCTTCTTGCAATTACTTATTATTTCAAAGGTTTTGCTCTAGTCAGTATAACTGTTTTTTGAAACATTGCAGACTCCCAAAGCTACTGTTGAAGTTAAGGAACTTACAGTGGATATATCTAAAGATGGTGGATCAAAGTCAGACCTTCTTGTTAAGCTTCACATATTACCTATTCTTTTACACATAGGTGAACCACGTGTCAGTTGTGACCAATCATCCAACTTAAACACTGGAGGATACAGTTCTGCTAGTCAAGCAGAGCTTATCATGATGGAAAAGTCTTCTGCTCCTTTTAGCTGCGAAGAATTTTCTCTCTCATGTGAATTTGGCCATGATAGGTATTTTTTTTTATTTCAGTGGTAACTTTAACTTACATAGAATTGTGTGGTGCTTCATGGTTCCCTCTCCATCCTTTCTCTTTCTTCAGCATCTCCACTTATTGAGTTGTGCTTGTTCTTGTAGCTTAGATGATGATTCACTTGGTTTTTTAACCAATTGTTTTGTAATCATCTCCTTTGGATGTAGGGAAGCAGGTGTGATGATTCAGAATTTGGATATTACCTTGGGAGAGGTCATTGTGAGCCTGAATGAGGAGTTGCTTTCAAAAAACAAGAACTCGTCAGATGGTTTTGCTCACACAAATCAAGTGGTGGGGTCAACTATTGATTCTGTGGGTACTAAAAAGCCTCAAAAAAAGCAAGCAGAACTTGCAAAGTATACTTCCATATTTCCAGAAAAGGTTAGTCAGCTTTATGATGCTATGTAGGTTGCTTCATGCTCATTTGCCTCCATCCTTTTCTTCTCAAAAGCAAAAACTTTAGTATTAAAGAAAAAATTGGACACAGACGATGAACTAGCAGTCCGCAAAAGACGTCTCTTATCAATAAACAACTCAACATGTACAATTGATGACCAGCAAATCCTGAAGAGACTTGAAAGCCAAATGGAAGTAAAATAAAAAAAGGATCCGTTAGTTGAATTTTGTCTCTAATGTTTGTTGGAATTTGGATGTCACATCATTTATTTTCCACTTGGGTTTGATTATAAAATTATACACATGCTATATGCTTCGATTATTAGAATTCAAACGATTATTAGTGGGGATAGTAGTTTAACTTTACCTCAGATACAATGAAAATAATTGTAGTGATTTGTACTTCTTTTTTGACTGGATAGGAGGAAAAATCAATTAAGAAATAGGAACACACAACATTAGTTTTTATGCCCATTACATCATTCTCAATGTATATTGAAGATTTGTTGTTTGTATTTAATTGATTCATCCCTGATTGTGAAAAGTTTTTGCACTGGCCTAAATGCTAACTAACATTAAGTTTTATTTTTTTAATTAGGTTAGCTTCAATTTGCCAAAACTGGATGTGAGGTTTGTGCACCGCGAGCTTGGTCTTGTTGCGGATAATAACATCATGGGCATCCAATTGAAAAGCAGCAAATCACGATCTACAGAAGATGTGGGGGAGAGTACACGCCTTGATGTTCTATTGGAATTTAGTGAGATACATGTATGACTGTGACTGTTTATGTTGTTAAAGTTCTTTCTTTGTTACAAATTTCACATAATGTTTCAGCTTGTCCACATGTGAAAGTAATTTCTTATTTATATTTCAGCTTCTTAGAGAAGCTGGCACTTCTGTCTTGGAGATAATGAAAGTTGATGTTATCTCTTTTGTCTACATTCCAGTAGAGGTAAGTCTTGTTCTGTCAAGTCATGGCAGATTAGTGTCTTTCTCATTACTTCCCTTTTCTCTCTGTGTGTGCTAGAACAGGTA
This sequence comes from Dipteronia sinensis, assembly GCA_033220585.1. Classification (NCBI taxonomy): domain Eukaryota; kingdom Viridiplantae; phylum Streptophyta; class Magnoliopsida; order Sapindales; family Sapindaceae; genus Dipteronia; species Dipteronia sinensis. The sequence continues at coordinate 83,400,258 of CM065636.1, read as the reverse complement.
AGAATTGCACATTTATAATATTGCTTATGTTTTGTAGCATCATGCCTATGTCAGAGTTATTATGCTGTATCTGTTATTACTTTCTACATATTCCTTTGTGTTGATTCAGTCTGCATTGCATTAAAGGATTGATACTTATCATAATTTATAAGTGGCAACTTGAAAATTCTGTCTTGACCTAGTAAACTGGAAAGTGACATAGATGAATGTCTTTGACTATTGAGATGTTTGATGTGCATTATTCCTCTTCAAGTGGTTAAATCTAGGTTGGTAGAAAGCCTTTCACTTGCAAATTTGTTTGATTAGGGTTACGACTCTTGGAAGTTACCACGGCTTCTGAAAATCAAGCTGGGTGGTCAAGTCACCTCTCCCAGCTCCCCTTTGTGCAATTTTTCCCCCTAATTTCTTAATTCCTGCTTCTGCCTAGGGTGAGTGATAAGTAGAGGTTATTGATTCTTTTAAAAGGTGGAGAAGATGGATATAACTGCCATTTCATTGAGATGGGACTGTTGTGTTTAACCATAATATTTTCTTAACTGGCGATATGCCAAATTGCCAATAATGCTATAGGGGAAAAAGCCAAGGTTTTGTGGAAGTTTGTTGTCCTAGCCCTGATAGGGGTCATTTGGCAAGAAAGGAATAAGATAATTTTTGAAGGGAAGACGGGATAATTCTGATAGTTTATGGAAGAAGTTCAGGATACTTCTCTTTTTTGATAAGAAACAAAAAAGTTTATTCAAAGAGAAAATAAGGCAAGTACAAAAGTGAACCAGTAGGTGACCAAGATACTTCCCTTTTCTTCATTCAGCTTAGTTGGGAGGGTGCTGTGAGATAATATATTTTTTGTTATTTATTTATTTATTTTTTTTGGGGGGGGGGGGGGGGGGGGGGGGGGGGGGGGTGGTGTTATTCGTGATAGCTCTTGGTTTTGGGGTCAAGCTTTTTGTTTGTATAGTCCTTTTGTACAGTGGTTTGGTTTGGTTTATTTTTTTATTTTTTTGTGTAGCTGGTGGACTGATTGTTCACCTCGATTTTATTTGTGCTAATAATTTTGTTTTTTGATTTGTTTGATATAACATAAACACTTACATATACCAACAGTTCTTTTATTTGCTTATATTTTATTAAAAGCTGTTATTTTCATTTGAGTCCCGTTACAAGTTACTGTGTTCTCATATTTCAAGAGATTTTCTCTGCATCCTCATTTCTAAATGCATATGGACCTGTTAATCTCTTATTTGAATTCACGTGAATCACGTTAATGTGTTAGTGTCTTTTAGTTAAATTTTTTTTTTTCCTGGATGCCTGTGTCTTTCAGCCAACCTTGCCTATTAGGGTTGAAACTGATGTTAAGCTGGGAGGAACTCAGTGCAACATAATAATGAGTAGATTGACGCCATGGTTGCGCCTTCATTTGTCAAAAAAGAAAAAGATGGTTCTTCGAGATGAAACTTCTACTCATGAAAAGCCACAATCTACTGAATCCAAAGCTTTCATGTGGACATGCACTGTAGCAGCTCCTGAGATGACTATTGTGCTTTATAGTATCAGTGGTTTGCCGCTGTATCATGTAAGTGTTGCGCTTGCTAATTTATCATCACTACGTTATTTTGTGTTTACAAGAAAGTGGTTAAATCTCCTAGCATATTTAATGGAACATGAAATTCTCAATCTGCATCATGGTTACAAAGAAGTGGTGGAGCCCTTATATCTAAATATTGTGTTGCACTAATGCTCCATCGTTGCAAGATCTTATATACGCTCAGGGTATAATATTCAAGTAATTGTTTTTTGTTGAATGTGATGGCTAAGGGAAGGGAATAATTTTCTTCAACACTATAACTTGGTTAATTAGGTCTCCAGTAGTTAAGGATCAATGCTCTCATACCAACCTTGGAGGAGGATGAATTCTTTTGTGGGTGTGCATGGGTTTAGGTGAGGTGGTTGTTTAAAATGAAAGATGAAAGGTCATAATGTACATTATATTTGGGGTTGTGGGCAGAATATAAGGGGTGGATTATTCAATTTTTAACCAGTAGTATAGCTCAGAGACGGGTCCAGTTAACTGGCATAATTCAACTTAAAAGTAGATTCTATTTGAGAAAAAAAAAACTAAAACTCCTATGGTTAAGAACCATAATTTGTGAATTGATACTTAGAACTAATTGCTTCCATCAGAAGATGCCACTCATGCAAATTTACAAACAAGTTTGGGAGCATAGATAGGACAAGGAGCATGTTACCATTGAGGAGGAAAAAGTTGAAAAATAATGTATTTTATTTGTGTACACTATCTTCAGTCCCCTCTTTTGTGAATTATCCTTTGTATATTTCTGACTCTTAACACTGATTTATGAAGTCGTCATCCATATCATATGCCTTTACGTTTTTTGTCTGATTTATGAACTAAGGTTATGAGTACTGCATTTATTTTTTGATTATCTGTTTTAGGGCTGCTCCCAATCATCACATGTGTTTGCAAATAACATTTCAAGTACGGGAACTTCAGTACACATGGAACTCGGTGAACTGAATTTGCACATGGCAGATGAATATCAAGAATCCCTGAAAGAAAGCCTCTTTGGTGTGGAGTCAAATTCAGGTTCCTTAATGCATGTAGCAAAACTTAGTCTGGATTGGGGCAAAAAGGACGTGGAATCATCTGAAGAAGATGGTCTTAAGTCTAAATTGGTTCTCTCTGTTGATGTGACGGGTATGGGTGTCTATTTCACTTTCAAGCATGTTGAGTCACTTATAGTAACTGCTTTGTCTTTCAAAGCTCTCTTGAAAAGTCTCTCTCCAAGTAAAAGAACAACACAGAGTCGTGGAGGGCATGTATCCAAATCGTCTGGGAAAGGGACTCGACTTTTGAAATTTAATCTTGAAAGGTGTACTGTAACTCTTTGTAGTGACACAGTCTTGGACAACACTGATGTTGCTGATCCCAAACGTGTAAATTATGGATCACAGGGTGGTCGATTTGTAATTAGCGTCTCAGCTGATGGCACAGATCGTACTGCAAACATCATGTCCACAGTGTCTGACGATTCCAAAAAGTTGAGGTACTCTGTTTCTCTTGACATCTTCCATTTTAGTTTATGTGTGAACAAGGAAAAGCAGTCGACGCAGATGGAAATTGAAAGAGCCAAATCTTCATATCTGGAACATTTGGAGAATCATAGGCCTGGTACAAAAGTGTTATTGTTTGATGTGCAGAATGCAAAATTTGTACGGCGTTCTGGTGGTCTTAAGGAGATCTCTGTCTGCTCTCTTTTCAGTGCGACTGATATTACAGTCCATTGGGAACCTGATGTGCATCTAGCACTATTTGAACTTGTCCTGCAGTTGAAGTTACTGGTACACAATCAGAAGCTTCAGGGACTTGGTGAAACTATGGAACAGGTCTCTGGTGTAATAGAGCCTGAGCAGAAGAAAGAACCCTCTATGGAAACAGGCCATATTGACAAGAACAAGAAGAAGGAATCTATATTTGCTGTTGATGTGGAAATGCTGAGTATATCTGCTGAGGTTGGAGATGGAGTTCATGTAGCGTTGCAGGTTCAGTCAATTTTCTCTGAGAATGCGCGTATAGGAGTACTTCTTGAGGGACTTATTCTTTGTTTTGATGGCTGTAGACTATTCAAAAGTAGCCGGATGCAAATTTCTTGTATTCCTAGTGTTTCAAATTGTTCACCTGATGGAAAAGTGCCAGCAATCACCACCTGGGATTGGGTAATTCAAGGACTTGATGTTCATATTTGCATGCCATACAAGTTGCAGTTGCGTGCCATCGATGATGCTGTTGAGGACATGTTGCGCGGATTGAAGCTCATAAGTGCTGCCAAAAAAAAACTTATATTATCTGTGAAGAATGACAGCTCAAAAACAAAAAAGCCTAGTTCTATGAAGTTTGGTTGTGTGAAGTTCGGTATACGCAAGCTAACTGTTGATATTGAGGAAGAACCAATGCAGGGTTGGCTTGATGAACACTATCAGTTGATGAAGAATGAAGCTTGTGAGTTAGCTGTCAGGTTAAAATTTCTTGATGAATTGATTTCAAAAGCCAAACAATGTCCTAAATCTGCTGAAGTGAATGATTCTCCTCATGAAAGAAAAGTTTGCTATAATGGAGTTGAGGTTGATATAAATGACCCTTCTGCTATTCAAAAAGTGCAAGAAGATATTTATAAACAGTCATTTCGTTCCTATTACAAGGCATGTCAAAATCTAAAACCAGCAGAAGGTTCAGGTGCCTATAGAGAAGGGTTTCAAGCTGGTTTTAAGCCTAGTGTTTCCAGAACTTCTCTTCTTTCCTTATCTGCTACAGAGTTAGATTTAAGCTTGACAAGAATTGATGGTGGAGATGATGGGATGATAGAGCTTCTAAAGAAGCTGGATCCTGTTTGTCGTGAAAATAATATACCATTTAATCGGCTCTATGGAAGTAATATTCTGTTGCATACAGGGACATTAGTTGCTCAGATAAGAGATTACACACTACCTCTTCTTTCTGCAACTTCTGGTAAATGTGAAGGTCGACTTGTGCTAGCACAACAGGTGAGGTTCAAAGCTGCCTTCACCTCTTTTTTCCCCTCCCCTGTGCTGAGACTCTTTTTCTTTTTTCTCTGTGATGTATGCTTGTTCACATTATTTTGATGCATCATTTATATAAGATCTTAACCCTCAAAGAAAATGAAGTTTAACCAATCCAGTAGTTATGTTAAATCAGTTATACTCATCAAGAAGAAATTCCATGTCCTGAAACTTGAAGGTTACTTTTAGAGTTTGCATTTAAAATTTCTTCAAGACTGATATATTGTTTATTTCATTACATTGATGTAAGCGCCCTTCTTTATTTAAACAAAGGTGATTCCACATTTGGTTTTGTACCATCCATATAAATTTAGTACAAGATAAGCAATTTGAGGATGATACTTTAATATAAATCCAGGTTTAACATTACCAAAAGATTTTCACTGTCTTCGGCCTGGAAACAATACTGCAAGATTGGATTGAAACATTAAAAGTTTCCTCAAATAAGTACATATTGATGCTTCAGTGGTTATGTATCATATATAATTCTATGTTTTGAAGTGACTAGATTCTTATGGTGGTAAGAATTTATACTATATTCTTATTGACCGCCACAATAATTGAGATTCAGTTCTCTCGACTAAGAAAGACTAAGTAAAGGCAGACTACAAGGTGATGATAGTAGACTTTCCTGGGGACATTCTTTGGACTTGTTAAGTAGTTGAGCACATCTCTTTGCCTTCTTTTCTTGCATTTCAGGGATAAGGACTATTCAAGTTTGATATTGTGGCACTTTTTGGTAAGAATAGGGCGTTTCTGATAGTGGTTGCTTTTAGGAGTCTAGTCATGTAATTGGTTATAAGGGACTGCGGCAAGCTACCTACCATAGGGATGGCATCTCCTGAAACACATTGTGATATGTTTTATGTTTTCGTCTCAGCACTTGCTCTTGTATGCTGAAGCTGTCATTTGAGAACATCACGTTGGTATGGGAGGAAGTAGTGTTGTAACTTGTAAGGACCTGGCTCCATGGATGAGAAAAAGTGGAACTAAGGGAATGCCCAAGCTGAGCTGCTAGGCTTAGGCCAGACAAGAGGAACTATATCAACTAAGGATTATAGAGGAATGAGTGAATTTAATGTGACCTATATACTTAACATGAAGAAAAATATATTTTGAATTCATGTTATCTGAGGACTCTTGAGATAGGCTGGGAGGTATTGAGGGACAGAGGGAAAAAGAGGTTTATGGTTACAGGACAACCCTAGGGTTTGTCGAGTACCTATGTTTGAGAGATGGCAGGATATAAATAACAGTGCTAACAGGTTTATCCATATTTTAATTTCAACAGTTTCATTAAATATTATTTATGAACTTATTGAAGGATAAAAAGATTATCTTTCCATAATTGAACCTTAAAATAATCTTCTTTGAAACTAAATTTGCATTGTTTCATTTTCATTTGTATCTTGGCTTTGCTGTTTGGGTTGCTCACTCCTGTAATGTCAACTTTTGGGCATAGTATATATTTTTCTCATGATAGTAATTGTTCTTTGCTGGAATTAGGCGACATGCTTTCAGCCCCAAGTTTACCAAGATGTCTTCATTGGGAGATGGAGAAAGGTGCGGATGCTTCGTTCGGCAAGTGGCACAACTCCACCAATGAAAACATACACTGATTTGCCTTTATTCTTTCAGAAAGGAGAAGTGTCCTTCGGAGTGGGATTTGAACCTGCCTTTGCTGATGTGAGCTATGCGTTTACTGTAGCTCTTCGTAGGGCTAATTTAAGTCTTAGGAATCCAGTTCCACTAATTATGCCACCAAAGAAAGAAAAGAGCTTACCATGGTGGGATGATATGAGAAATTACATTCATGGAAATAACTCAATACACTTTTCTGAAAGTAGATGGAATATTCTTGCTACCACTGATCCTTATGAAAAGGTAGACAAACTTCAGATTACATCAGGTTCGATTGAGATCCAGCAGTCCGATGGTCGTATTTATGCTTCTGCTGAGGATTTTAAGATTTTTCTGAGCAGCTTAGAGAGTTTGGTTAAGAGTCGAAACTTAAAGCTGCCCACTGGCATATCTGGTGCTTCAGGCATATCTGGTGCTTCAGGCATATCTGGTGCTTTCCTTGAAGCCCCAGTCTTTACTGTTGAAGTTACTATGGATTGGGGATGTGATTCTGGCAATCCGTTGAATCATTTTTTATTTGCTTTTCCTGTCGAAGGAAAATCTCGAGAAATAGTTTTTGATCCCTTCAGATCTACTTCTCTGTCCTTCCGGTGGAACTTTTCTCTTAGGCCCCCGCTTCGTGCATCTGAGAAAATTCCCCATTCTGCTTCTGCAGGAGATAGCACCAATGTAGATGGAACTGTTTATGGTCCACCTTATAAGTCTGAGAATGTTTCAGTAGTTTCACCAATGGTGAATCTTGGTTCTCATGATTTAGCATGGTTGACCAAAATCTGGAACTTGAATTATCTTCCTCCACATAAACTGCGTACCTTCTCTAGGTGGCCTCGTTTTGGGGTTCCTAGAATTACCAGATCTGGTAATTTGGCATTAGACAAGGTGATGACAGAGTTTATGCTCCGCGTAGATGTTACACCTACTTGTATAAAGCATATGCCATTAGATGATAATGATCCAGCCAAAGGACTGACCTTTAATATGTCAAAGCTGAAGTTTGAAATGTGTTTTAGTCGGGGCAAGCAAAACTATACTTTCGAATGCAAGCGTGATCTTCTTGATCTGGTTTACCAGGGTATTGACCTCCACGTGCCTAAGGTTTTTATTAATAAAGAAGATTGCACTAGTATAGCAAAAGTAGTTCAGATGACTAGGAAAAGTTCTAAATCTGCGTCGATGGATAGAGTTCCCAGTGAAAAACGTAAGGATATGAATGCTTGCACAGAAAAGAATCGTGATGATGGGTTTCTATTATCGTCAGACTACTTTACGATCAGAAGGCAAGCCCCAAAGGCCGACCCTGCAAGGTTACTGGCATGGCAAGAAGCTGGAAGAAGAAATCTTGAGATGACTTATGTGAGGTCAGAGTTTGAGAATGGGAGTGAGAGTGATGAGCACACACGATCTGACCCAAGTGATGATGATGGATACAATGTGGTGATAGCTGACAATTGCCAGCGTGTTTTTGTTTATGGACTCAAGCTTCTGTGGACTATAGAGAACAGAGATGCTGTTTGGTCTTTCGTTGGTGGACTATTCAAAGCATTTGAACCTTCGAAGCCTTCTCCGTCTCGGCAGTATGCACAGAGAAAATTACTTGAGGAGAAACAGATACAGGGTGAAACTGAAATTCTTAAAGATGATATTTCTAAATCCCTGGCTGCAGTTTCCCCTTCTCATCATGGGGAGGCTTTAGGACAGACTTCATCTCCATCACCATCAGTTAAAATGGAAAATCCACCGTCTGCTATGGTTGGTATGTCCTGATAAAACCATCATAAGTGTAACTTGAAGTATCGGTTTGTATAATTGTTCACAAATGTCTATCACAAGTTATGCCAGCATATTTTAGGCTAGATTTTATCATCATGACATTTAATTGTCCATAAGCATGATTTTGTCTATTACGAATGATTTCAGCTGAGATGCACCTGTTTTGCTTTATTACCAGCAAAAAATGAAAACATCAATGATGGTGAGGAGGACGGGACTCGTCATTTCATGGTCAATGTTATTGAGCCGCAATTCAATCTTCACTCAGAAGATGCCAATGTAAGTTCAGATGGATACTTTATCACTGAATCTAACTTTCCTGTAAGTCCCCTTTATTTGTAGGCCTTGTTTCTGTCTTGAAGGCTCTCATTGATAGGAAATAAGAACTTTATTCAAAGATGAAAAAAGTACATAAGTGAACCGGTAGTCCACCCAAAACAATAACCATGTGAATTTCCTTAAATTGTTTGATTTCTTTATTTTTTTATATTTAATTTAGCTTAATTTAAGTTTTTTGATGTCTTTTTTTAGAAAAGAAAAAGAACATAAAGATGAAAATTAAATCATACCACTTCTAGTTTTTCTTTTATTGTATTTTAACTATTTATTTTTAATTATTACACGAACTTAATTTTTTTGGAAAAAAAAACACGATAAACAGTTCTCAAATTTTTACCACGTCAACCCTGACACAATTTGAATCAGACAGTTGTAGAGCAAAAATGAGTAGAAACGCCACTTTGGTATTTTCTGCTTTTAGGCTTTAAAGGTGGAAAAGGAGAATCTGTTTTCCATGTATAGTTTTAAAGAAGCTTACAGGAGACATTTTGCCTATTTTTTGTAGTTTGAAAACAGTAAATGGAAATGCAAAATGTAATGAATGCCCCAATGATCTTTTTGCATATTAAGTTTTGGGTAAACAATAACTTGCCTTGATTTAAAAGGTTGATTGTTTGTACATCAATTTTGTAACACTGCTGTATTTTTTGAAAATAAGCCCAATTAAATCTTCCCCAAAGAAAACAAAGATGGTGTTATCACTTGTCATACTGTTTATTACCAATTTCTGATTGAATTTTTATTGTGCTCAACTTGTAATTTGTCAATCATTTTGTTTGGACACTAGCTGGTCCTGGTTTTAAGGACCAATAAAACTTAGTCACTGATGCTGGTACTACTTGTTATCAGGCTGCATGACCATTTATTTGGAAATGGTTTTTCCATGAGACTTCTCTTACTGCATGTCTATCAATTTTAAAGTCTCTTTTAAGTTTCACCGAAATGTTTTCTAACTAATGTGCCATTGCATACCCAAATTCTTATGAACCAGAACTGATAAACTTAATTTTATTTGTTGAAATGTGATTGAACAAACTGAAGCTGAATGCTTTCAAGTGTTTGTAAACTTTGTTGTTTAGCAGTTGTTTTTAAGAAGTGGTACTCATAATTTATATAACATTTCATGCATACCAGGGTAGATTTCTGCTTGCTGCTGTCAGCGGGCGTGTTTTAGCTCGATCATTTCATTCAGTCCTTCGTGTTGGTTATGATATGATTAACCAAGCACTTGGCACGGAAAATGTTCAGATTCCTGAATCTGGACCTGAAATGACATGGAAACGCACGGAGCTCTCTGTGATGTTGGAGCATGTTCAAGCTCATGTTGCACCGACCGATGTTGATCCTGGGGCTGGATTGCAATGGCTTCCTAAAATACGTAGAAGCTCTCCAAAAGTAAAGCGCACAGGTGCTCTACTTGAAAGAGTATTTATGCCTTGTGATATGTATTTTCGATACACAAGGCATAAAGGGGGGACTTCAGACTTGAAGGTAATACAAGCATTTGCTACATATTTGTATCTCGTTCAATAGTTTAATAGATGTTTGTACCCATTCGCATTCACAGATGTTCACACACTAGAAACCCACCTATAATATATATACATGCAACTTCATGTTTAGTTTACACATTAGTGGTCAAACTTCACACATCCCGTCACAAATTTAGTGTTAAACTTCACACATTTACATTGTGTGACTGTTTGGATTTGTTAAAATCATGACACCTTGACATGTTAATTTTCATACATGCATGCGTGGATACATGCATACATACACATATACACATACACACATGCACGTGCACCCATACTTGAAACTAATTGCTTATGATTTGTTCTGTTATAGGTGAAGCCCTTAAAAGAGCTCACGTTCAATTCCCATAATATAACGGCAACAATGACGTCTCGCCAGTTCCAGGTTATGCTTGATGTGTTGACAAATCTTCTCTTTGCTCGGCTTCCCAAGTACGGATATGCATTTTTCATTTACCTATTTTTCTGTTCTTCCTGTATAATGTTCTTGTATTGTTCTTAGTTGGAATTTTAAATTGTAGTTGCTCATTGAACAATTCACTCCATATGTTTCTGCTTTTGCCTTATTAATGTTAGAGTTGGTAGTTCCTATATCTGCTGAAATGTGACAAGGATACTTTTCCTCCCACCTGGCTTCACTTATTAAACATCATTCTTATGTTGTATATTAGGGATAGAAGACTTTAGGTTGATCTAAATTATGTCTGAAATTCTTCAATAAACATTGGCTAAATACCAGATTATGTTTTCTGTCAGAGAATGATTATCATCCCAGCGGATAATTTCTTTCTTTATTTTGTTCTCTATGTATTAGTTAGTGACATGGACATTGTCAGATTCGATATAGCACGCAGAAATGCATACCTGTCATTTGGACTCGGTTACTTTTTAGTCTTCAAAGTACTTAAATTAAATATGTGATATTGTGGTATTTGGTGCAAAATACTTTTAATGTAGACCTCGAAAAAGCAGTCTCTCGTTTGCTGCTGAAGATGATGAAGATGTTGAAGAGGAGGCAGATGAGGTGGTTCCTGCTGGTGTTGAAGAAGTAGAACTGGCAAGAATTGAACTAGAACAAAAGGAGCGGGAGCAGAGATTGATTCTTAATGACATTAGGAAAATTTCCCTTTATGATGATACTTCAGGGGACCTATATCCAGAAAAGGAAGGCGATTTGTGGATAGTAATTGGTGGGAGATCGACATTGGTAAGGAATATACCTTTTGAGCAATCTCTCCATTTGCTATTTACAATATTTCTTGATGATAAATGACTATCTATCGATAGAAATATCACTGTTTTCTGTATTTAAATATATCACATAAATTATAATGCTCTTGATATCAGAGCCCCCAAACTATTAAAACTTAAGGGTTGAGGGGTGACTCACATGATAAAAAAGGAAATTGAAGCTTAATATTTTGTTTTGGATTCTACCTCGATGCTTTCTATTACCACAGTACGATGTGATGAGGGAGGAAGTGAATTAAATAATTAACTATAACAGGAAATAATAAATTCTAGGATTTTACTATTTCAATAGTTCTATATATCTTTGAGCAATTTCAGTCTCCTTTTATGTTGAGATTTTTAGGGATTTTATTTGTTTAATTTAGGAAATACTTGATTAAGTTTGTTTTACTTGCTTCATCAATTTAGATTTAGTCGCTTATAAGTAGGTATCCCTATGTTATTTGTCTATGGAGTTTTGAATTATGAATAAGAACTGAGATTTCTGTTTCCTTATCTTCTGTTTCTTCTATTCTTCTCCCCTATCTTTCTCTCCTGATCCCTATTCTTTTGAATTTTCCACCATTTCCTCTGAATTCCTCCCCTTTCTGTCTAATTTCTATCTCTACCAAGGCCAATTTCTTCTTTTATTTTTTTATCTTTCTTCCCATCCAACTTCAATATTATACAATATATTTTGCAAACTGTGAAGTTGTTTCTGCATCCGTTGCTGTTGTTTGGGATTGTTAAATGAGACCATCCAGTTTCTATGTTGCATATCAAATACATTTTTTGTTATGCTCAGTTTCACTGACAGTTTTAGTCTGCTATGTTAGAGAGCTTGCTTGCTTTCTGAAATCTCATTGCATGAGGCAGGGGCAATATAAACTGCATGCTGCAGACTTTTTTTTCTTTCAAGTAATGATGGAATGGAGAAACAAATTCTCTGTAGAACCTTCTCTACCTGAACAAATTCGTTATTGACAACCGTTTAGTCACGACTTAAATATGGCTCTTTGGCATGATTTTGATGTAGTGGATTTCCTCATAATTCGATATAGTGCACTTGTGGCATACCTAGGGTACTTTTCTTCAATTCCCTCCCACAATGGAATTCCACTAGTTATTGGGATCTGATCTAGATTTCTTTCTCAGTTTGTGCGAACATCGACCTAGAATATATATCAGTCAGCTGATCGATTATGATTTTCTTTTTATTTGGTGGGGAGTGTTCTGTGTGAGTCTCGTTTGTTCGTTTCTTTTCTTGCATGGTCTGGTAGAATAACTTGGTCAGGTTCTTTGGTCTCTTATTCCAATTCTTCAGTTGGACGAATTCACCTGCAACAGCTTGTTGGCTTTGGCTCTGTTAATCAGTTGCTGTGGATTCTGACCCAATCTACACTTTCATGTTGCTGTACAGTTAATACCCAAGATGACGTTCTGATGTATATCTGGGAAATTATTCGTGGATTATTCATTAAGCCATCTTTTCCTTATGGAGCTTTGAGCAGCATAAAATTTTAAATATTTTTTCAGAAATTCTGACATTAAAATTTGGGGCTATATAATCCTTACATACTGCATATTATCGTATAATGATTTATGAAGACAAGTTACTTCCTGTAGTACTCATCTTCGTACTATTTACTTCCAAGGGGAGAGAAAAAAGCTACATAATTGCATTTTAATGTATTTATAAGTTTTCTACGAAATTTTGATGCAGTCAGCAATGTTTTCCATGAAATTTGAAGGGTCTGTTAGTTGAATTAGTAACTTGCTGATTACTGTGTTAAAAATTGGTGTAGAATTCTTTGGTGTATGTTCTGGCTCCTTCATAATCTCACTCGTTTTACACAGATTTCTTGGAATTTGTAACATTAACAGTTTATTTCCTCTTATCTGGCTTCTTCTTAATATTTGTTTGCTCTTATTTGTTTTGTTTATACCGGTACATGTGTATATGTTAACTTTGACGTGGATTTATGTTATGTTTTGAGCATCTTTCTAGTTGTATATGTTGATATATCTACATATTGTGTGTATTAGTTATACATTCTTATTACTAGATTATGAATGGCGTAAGCTTTGACTCTCAGGTAAAAGGACTGAAGGGAGAGCTTATAAATGCACAAAAAGCTAGGAAGGCAGCATCTGCATCATTAAGGTTGTCTCTGCAGAAAGCTGCTCAGATACGATTGATGGAAAAGGAGAAGAACAAGAGTCCATCCTGCGCTATGCGAATATCTTTGCAAATTAACAAAGTCGTTTGGAGCATGCTTGTAGATGGGAAATCCTTTGCTGAGGCTGAGATAAATGACTTGGTGAGTGGTCTGAAGATGATAATCCTGATGAGTATTTTATTTTGTTTATTGTTCTCATTTTATACTCCTACATTTTCCTTGAATTGGCAAGTGACATTTATGGTCAATGAGTAGCTGTTGGTTAAGTTTTGGCTTTTCTTTACATTTCCATTTTGGCATGATTTTTTTCCTATTTCAGCTTCTTGAAAACTAGTCTTAATTAATTCTACTGGTTATGATGCTTTAACCACGTCCTGCTAACATATTGTTTTGTTTATGTGACTGATACAGTTATATGTTTCTTGGTTATCTCACAGATTTATGATTTTGACCGGGACTACAAAGATGTAGGTGTTGCTCAGTTTACAACAAAGTACATTGTTGTAAGAAACTGCCTGCCTAATGTCAAGTCTGACATGCTCGTATCACCATGGAACCCACCACCTGAATGGGGAAAGTATGACTGTTTTCCTTGTCAGTTACTTGTTTTTACTGGTTTTTAGAGGTGCCCACACCCCCAACCCCTCCAACCATTTATAAATTGTTAGACCCAAAAGCTTAAGCTAATAGGATAAAGCCCATATTTAAGCACTTTTACACACCCCTCACTTGCAAAACCAATGAGCTTGCCACGTGGCTCGGCCCAACACAAACACAGCTAATTCATATAACAAATAACAAATTCAAATATAATTATGTGGGGGGACTCAAATCCAAGACTCTAGTATAACCTTGCTCTGATATCATATTAAAATTTCTATTGTTAAATTTTCATACTTGGTTATATTTTTTATGTTTATGAGAATGATATATGGATTGGCGGATAGCCTTACAACCCAAAAGGCTAGCCTATCAAGTTGTAGCATACATTGATATGTATACTTCCCTTGCCTTTTATGTTTTCAATGTGGAATTCGATCCCATCTACTCTAGCTGCTTCACATGTGTTATATCTAACACTCCCCCTCACGTGAACCCGGTCTGGCTTTGATTGCCCGCCCCCCCACCCTTTTTTTTTGTTTTAGTTTCTGTTTGGCAGAGCTCAGCGCAAGCCCATATGATGTGTGTCAGAGGCCCTGATACCATGTCATTAACCGTTAGAGCCAAAAGCTTAAGCTAATAGGATATGACCCAACAATAGTATTTAAGCACCCACATTGATTTTTTTTTAACAAATCTTAAATATCTTTTCCATTTTCTTGTGCTATGGTGGTTATGGTTGTCATTAAATTCATGTTGAGTCGAAGCAAGCTTGAGCAGGTGCAGGCATGTTGAACATTGATTTCATCTTTTGCTAAGCTTGAATTTTCCTTTTTTTTTTTTATAATAGGAAACATAAAACCTTATTTAAAGATGAAGAAAATAAGTAATAAAGTGAACCAGAAAACAACAAACTAAACAATATATATATATATATATATATATATATATATATATATATATATATATATAAGGAATTCAATCAAAAACAACCTCCCAATCCAACATGATGAAAAATAGAGAATTGCTAAATAATAAAAGTTATCCCATAAAAGAGTTGTCCTCCTCTTTAGCTTCCTCAAATACTCTTTTATACCCTAACCAAATAACCCACAAAACAACTAAAATTCTACAATATGAAAGGACCATAGCTTTCTTTCCTCCCCCAAAAGCTTTAAGATCATCCAAAAAGAACGAGACCACAGATCATTGAGCATCCTGCTTCAAATCCACCACCAAAAACAACTTACTCCATAAATTTAAAGCCAACACACCAAGAGGGAAAAAGACAAGAATTAGGATATCTCTTCTGAATACTAAGGGTCAGGGAGATGTTTCATATTAACTTAAAATTTTGACTTAAGTATTGTGACTTCAACATCTATTTACTAAATTGCTTTTGATCCAATGGTGGGAAAAACACATGAATTAAAAGTAGATTGCAACCATTGGATTGGGAGCAAATAGATGGATAAATGTTCAACTCACAAATTAAGTCACAATTTTAAGTTGATATAGCCTAACCCTTTAATCAAATATAATCTCATTTTTTACTTTTGAGAAATTTATGACTGTTGGTTCAAAAGGAAAATGATTCCTTTTATCAAGTATTAAAACTTAAAGGATAAAAGATAAGCCATACTGTAATACTGGACTGAAGTAATCCTTTAAATCATATAAATGGCCTGGAGCTTGCTTCCTAGTGGACAATAGTCTTATCTTTCTGTTTTAGCTTTCTGATGTCTTCTGGATATATTCTTTTAAAACTAAAATAAATGTATGTATATGCAGAAAAGTCATGCTTCGTGTCGATGCAAGGCAGGGAGCTCCAAAGGATGGAAACTCTCCTCTTGAGCTTTTCCAGGTATTTGTTGTGCTTTTATTATTTAAATGACTGTTAGAGGCATTATCCATCAGTGCTGTTTTGATGGATGGAAATGGGTATGCATTATAAACATTATTATTTAACAATGCTACGTCTTCAGTTGATGTACAGCATCATGCGGAAAATTATTACTAGTAACAGTTCAACCATTTTAAGTTAATTTTACCTTCTGCTAAGTATCTCTTTGAAAATAAAGCAGTTTCACATCTTCATTGGATGTCAGTTTGATCTTGAATTTGGGTGAATTACTTGTCATTCAGTTAACATTATTATTGAACAGTGCTATGTCTTCAGTTGATGTACAGAATCATGCAGAAAATTATTACTAGTAACAGTTCAACCATTTTAAGCTGATTTTACCTTCTGCTAAGTATCTCTTTGAAAATAAGCAGTTTCACATCTTCATTGGATGTCAGTTTAATCTTTAATTTGGGTGAATTACTTGTCATTTAGTTAACATGAATCTTTTGTTGATGCTATAGGTAGAAATTTATCCCTTGAAGATCCATTTGACAGAGACAATGTACAGAATGATGTGGGGATATTTCTTCCCAGAAGAAGAACAAGATTCACAACGGCGACAGGTAGTTGGTGGTGCCAATAATTTCAAATCTATGAACAAAGTTTTCTTTGTAAGCCAGGACCAAAATTGTAGGGTGCGAAGATGATTGATCTTCTACATTATTGACATGCAGGAAGTTTGGAAGGTTTCAACTACGCTTGGCGGCAAACGTGGTGGTAAGAAAGGCTTGTCACTGCATGAAGCTTCTGGATCAAGCTATCACTCGACCAAAGATTCTGAGGGATCATCCAAACATAGTTCCTCTGCTGGGCCATCTACCACTAATGCCAGTCAGCTTTCTGATTCTCCACAAGTGAGTTTCTAGAGTTTCTTCTACCATGTGGCTCGTGTTGACAAAGATTTTCTGGATCTCAGTATTTTCTTTGGATTAGAGTATCTTTGTGTCCTAACAATCCATTTTTATCAAGTTTATTCTAAACCAATGCACTATGTGCAGGCTTCAAAATTGAAGAACTCAAAGGCAAATGTTGCCCACGGTTCAGGCCCAGAGTTGAGAAGAACATCCTCGTTTGACAGAACTTGGGAAGAGACTGTGGCAGAATCTGTTGCTGATGAACTTGTCCTACAGCTTCACTCTTCTACTGGGCCACTTGGGTCTCTTGAGCAACAAGATGAAATTTCTAAAACCAAATTAAAAGAGTCGAAGGCTGTAAAGCCTGGTCGGGCATCTCATGAAGATAAAAAGGTTGGAAAAGTTCAAGAGGAGAAAAGATCTAGGCCTCGAAAGATGAGGGAATTTCACAATATCAAGATAAGTCAGGTTAGTTCAGCTCATGTCCAATTATGTTGTATCATATTTTTCAATTACAGTGGCTGGTATTATTATTTAAGAAAATGTTACTATTCTGGTGTAGGTTGAGCTACTGGTTACTTATGAAGGATCAAGATTTGTTGTAAATGATCTTAAGTTGCTGATGGATACATTTCATCGTGTTGAGTTTACTGGGACTTGGAGGAGACTCTTCTCACGAGTTAAAAAGCATATTATTTGGGGAGTACTAAAATCTGTGACTGGAATGCAGGTAAAGAGTAATTTTTAATATAATTCTACTAATCACAGTAGAAAACTTCATTTTTAAGGAATTTGGGATCATTTTCCATTGGTTGGAAGTTTTTTGACTCGTTCCTACCAAGGCAAATTGGGAGAATGAAATTTTCTTAATTTGGTGTCATGGTATCACATTCATACAATGTTTAGGTAATCTAGTTGCGTAGTTGGTAAACTCCCTTGACATAACATTCAACCAAGGAAAGGGCATGAGTGATCGCACTCTTTTGTTTCTGCGTAGACATTGCACTTAAACAAGAAGAAACAAGGAAATATAGGGTTCTGTAAAGCTCTAACTTACGATTATTATAATAATCTGCTAATGTTGATGATGATAATTTATAGTTTATCTACACATGAAAATTCTTGTGCGTTCTCATTGATTGTGTCTGGATTAGAAGGATGTGGAATCTCTGGAAATATTAAACTCTCAAAGCTTACAATAACATTGACCATTGCTGTATTAAACGAACTTCATATTCTCTCATATTTTGTAGGGTAAGAAGTTTAAAGACAAAGCACATACTAGTGGAACTGGAATTCCTGTCAATGACCTTAATTTGAGTGACAATGAGCAAGGTCCAACAGGAAAAGATGATCAGCAGCCTATAACCTTTCTCAAGCGGCCGGCTGATGGAGCGGGCGATGGGTTTGTAACTTCCATCAGGGGCCTGTTCAATACTCAACGTCGCAAAGCCACGGCATTTGTCCTGCGGACTATGAGGGGTGAAGCTGAGAATGATTACCATGGGGAATGGAGTGAAAGTGATGCGGAATTCTCTCCCTTTGCTAGGCAGCTCACCATAACAAAAGCTAAGAGGCTTATCAGGCGGCACACAAAGAAATTCCGGACAAGAGGTCAGCAAGGTTTGATGGATTTCTTTTTTTCTTTTTATTTAGTGATTATCACTTTTGTTTGTATGTATATGTGTATACAAGTGTTTAATGTTATGTTAAGCCCATGGTCTGCTCACATTTATCATCCGTTACAAGAAACAGCTTGTGTGGAGCTTTTTCCCCATTTTGCTGCTTAATTGGTGTATATTCTTAAAAAATCAGAGATTTTCTCTTTGAGAATGACCCATCTTCTTTTATCAGGTTCTTCCTCCCAACAGAGAGACTCGCTTCCATCATCTCCGAGGGAAACCACTCCATTCGAAAGTGACTCCTCCAGTGGATCATCGCCTTACGAGGATTTTCATGAGTAGAAACTTTTATAGACAACCATTTTTGTTCTGAAAGCGTTTAGTTGAGCAGTTGAGCACACAGCAGGGGGTGGGTGCATGATGGTGCAAACTCCTTGGGGGATCGGTTATTCCATTGGCTCATGTGTTGCATTGGATGAAAACTCAAGAAAGTCCAAGATGTTGTCTGAGTTATTATCAAATAGAAAGTGTGGTAAGGGACAATAAGCATGTAGAAGAAGAAGAAGAAGACGCATATGCTTTAGCCCTCAGTCCATGAGCCCTCTTCTTTCAGCCGATGAAGGAGCGAATAGCTTCTACTTCAAACAATTTAGTTGTAAAGTTTTGTAGAAAATACAAGCTCTGGACGTTATATTGGAGCTACAAGGTCTCATAATTTTGTACAGACATTCAAAGTATATTGAAAAATATAATAAATGCAAAATTGCTTCTTTCTCACAAATTGATTCTCCCCAATGCTCAAATCTCACTTCGCTAGCTTTGATTGGCTATCAAGGTACGAAGAAAACAATATTCACAAGCAAATTGTTCCCTGCTCATTTGAATGTACCATTGAAGATTACTTATCTGGCTTTAATGCAATAATATTTTTAACGCACTACTTCCTTTTACGCATGTGAATTTTTTCTGTCAAAATTTTGTTCTATACTTGGTTATTTACAAATGTTCATGCTACAGCGAGCTTTTGTATTTTATTTCCGACCTCGTCTCTTTTGATCTGAATTTGTTTCATCCTAAAGTGACGATTTCAACTCATGATGGCATCAATTAAGGATGTTCAGAAGATGCATTAACGAAGATGCATAGTTAATGACGATGATATACAAAGCACAAACATACCAATCACTCAGTTTGGTAGACCTTGTGCCGGAAAACACAACAAAAATATACCACAACAATTTGACACAACTTGATAGCGATTTCCCCATTATGATTTTCGTTGAATAGCCCAAACAAGATGCTTGTCTAAAATTGAAAAATAAGCAAATATTCAACATCAATAATTTAAATGAACTAATCAAATAAAGTCATGGTTGCCAAACACAGCTTCATTTAAAGATCAAAGGCACATTTATCTGCTGCTAATTTTAACATAAGAAAAAGATTAAAGGGCTGGAGTCAATTGCACTCTCAATCAGACCTGGCAAATAAATCACATACTATAGACTGGTAAAGGCACTCAAGGGCATCATAACTTATCACAAATTGTACACAAACTGATTCCAGCACTTATATTAACAAAGCAAAGCATCGCCGGATTATCTAATGTCAGCTGGAAGCAGCAATTCATCTTCTATGGTCAACAGATCTATCGTTGTACTTATGATTCAATGTCATGGCTGTTTTAGTTATAACAACTCAGTGACTCACACTTTGCTACTTTCACTTCCTCAGTGGCATCAGTAGCGTTGACCTGTAAGTAGCATGCGGATGCGGGATGTGAGAGAAACTAAAATGAAGTAGTCCATCTAGAACCCCGATCTCCTGACATTATGCAAATTGTAACCTTCTAATCAAAGTTTGAAGGAATGTCAATATCTGTATCTGAAGGATTAGCAAGCTCAACCAAAGGTTCCTGCAGATCCCAAAACTAATAACATGAGAAATTATATATCAATTCTAAGAGCCTTATCATTGGGATATTGTTCAATATATTTGGACCACATATGTTGGACACAAGATTCTATAGACATAGCCATGTTAAAAAGTGAGCATGCATAAAAAGCGTGCAGTCTTAATCAACTGTTTGTATAGATGTTTCACCTGCTCATCGTCATCGGCTGAGGAATGGACCATTCCCATTGGCATAGTATTAGTCAGATCTTCAGTAGTTTCATGCATATCCTACAACATGCAGTAAGGAAAGTTAACTAAATTTAGCAGAATCGAAAAAAATAATTTCCAAATTGTGAGGACTGCACAGCCATTCTTGAGGTCAATTCCCTCAATATGTTCATGAAAAGACGAAAACCAATTATTATATCTTAATTTCTACTCATGACCTGATGCCAAGTAAATTGTCTGCCAGACATCTCCACTAGTACTAATAAAATAAAATTTTAATATAGCACACCTTCAAATCTAATGAATTCTTGAGGGTATAAAGATAATCTGCAGATTGACACACTTGGGAGGATCCACCATATATTTGACTGAATAATGATAAATGAGCAAGAACCCTGTGATTCCTCTGCTGCATATTCATGAATACTATTTCCAAGAGTAGTTTTAAAATTGATCTTTAGACTAAACAAATGAGGCTGACATTAAGTGCTATGTATCAACTTTGATAACGTCATACCAAATGCATTGTCATTTTTACTTGAGGACTTCCATTCTATATTTATTGACATTTGAACCAAATAAACACCATAGGGTGTATTCCTCAATTTTCTGCATTACTGGTGCCTCTCAATCTGACCCAAATCTCCAATAGAAAAATAATTTACTTGGCCATAAAAGAATATATCAATCCGCCGACCATTCTTTTATAGTTACAACAATATGCCTAGCCCAAGCAGACTGGTACACTCTATGACAGATTTAAAATAGTGTTCAAGATCAAATTGCCAGTAAAAGCATTATTTAGTCCTACTGTTTTCATAACATCGGCTAAAAGCAACAGCGCAAAGCTTATATATGACACCAACTTGACATAGAAAGCACATGTTAAGCTAATGCTGGAAGTAGCACATACTTCTTCATCTGGGTCCACAGGAGGATTACAAGATCCTTCATTAATAGCCTTGGAATGATCTTCGGGAATTCCCTGCATACACCATAGAACAACTTAGAAGGACGAAACAAGCCCGCCTAATCACCCAATCGAATTATAAAGGGTGAGAAGATAGTACATGCACATCCTGATTGCCAGAGAATTCTCCTTCCATAATTGAAGGCTTGACATCCATTGGGGTTTCCTGCACACCCCATTAATGTCAGTAAATAATATTTATATCATTTGTACCAAAAAGCAACAAAAAGGACAATGATACTATTATTTGAGAAAATCTTAAACTTATGTATCAGTCATCGGAGCACAAGATCCCTCATCCCAAATATGACTCAACAATCAAAACCTAAGCCATATAAGGGCATAGTGATGAGAAGATTAAGGCCACCCAATTATAAGGACACACAAAAATTAGTCTCCTAAAGACAGCTCAAAGTAAATCTAAGCTCACGTCGTAGAGTGATCCTAACATTTAATTATGGTCTCATTTACAAAATTAAAGGAAAAATAATATTCTATATCTTAATTTAGATACTTACAGGTTCCATTTGGTCCATGGAAATATTCCTTCCTCCCTTACTGAGATCTCTCAGCGTTCCCTGCATGTTTAATAAACCGGTGAAGGAAATGGCTTTAAAAAGTAAACAGACAAAGATTGAGACATGAAATGTTAGCAACAAGAAGGTTAATTTGTTAGCAACAAGAAGGTTAATTTGGAAGTATGCTTACGTAACAATAATGTTTCATTAGGAACTCCGAATATCACCCAAAAGAAGAGAAAAACATATATAGAACGGATATAAATTGAACAAACGCAAAAACATTTTCTTGTTGAAACAAAGATAAAAATTAAAATACGGAGAAAAATGAAAGGGACTAGTAGCAAATAATTCAGAAAGCTATACAGGATACTGGAACTGCCACAATTAAAAGAACCACTATGGATATTAGGTGTCCCTTTTAAGTGAGATTTCTTACGATTTTGACAAAAAAGAAACTCGGACTATCCTTCCGCTTTTCCAATGCAAGGAAAAAAGGGGAAACAGACTAGATACAAATTAGATTTATTAGATAATTATAACAACTCACACCCAGATATAAGATTGATTAGAGCAATTGATCATGTGGTTGAATGCAACACACAACTGTTTAGCTTCCCCTTTAGACTTGAGAGTCAAGACACATTGAAGATCCAACTTTTATCAAAAATTCTGTCCTCATTACGCCTCAGGATGTAAATGGAACTTGAGAAACATTATGCTTATGCTAATACTATATAGCCAGGGAAGCTGCTTTATAAACTGCAACTGACCCGACTTCTATAATTATTTCTCCAATGATATAGGTAAAACGTTAAATATCTAACAAGTAACAACTGTAAAGGGACACCAATTCAAGATGATCTTGCGAGATGAGGAAAAACTGAAATTTGGTCAAATACTCCCCTATCAGAAGAACAGTGTATCAGATAGTCCTTTTTTGTGTATGCGTAGAAAGAAGATAAAAAGAGGGGAAACAAAACCCAATTAGTATTAAACTACATGAACACTTCCTGAGTATTGCAAACAAGGCATAACAGAAATAAAAATCAATGCACATGCCTAGTCATGGAATATAATAATAGGAGAATATAATAACTTTAATCACTACATGCATGTCATTAGATTGAAACAAAAATATCATTTAACAAATCAAAAGCCAGACTGAACCTTATTGGCCCACATAAGCCCACACGCATTACACAGAGTCCTTGGACCAGCCGGTCCACGACGCATTGCTGGAGTATTATTTTCACCAACGCCACAATGTTGGCATCTACGCAATCTAGAGAGCATTAACAGAACTATAATTAAGGACTATGTCATCACAAAAACCTCATGAAAACAATCCATCATGATAATATATCCAAATGCCAAAATCTATGATGCCAGAGAACACTTGGAACTCACACAGTTTCTGGACGAGCAGTGCCATCTTGAAGGCTACTCTGTGAAGAATCCCACCGTGAGCCACCTGAACTTTCTTTTAAAGATGCAAACTGCCCATTCTTACGATGCATCCTACAGGATAAAAAGACAAAAGAATCCTATCTTCTCATCCTTCACATTGTAACAGCAACAGAAGAATAAAAGCACAGGGATATCCATGAATAATTAATTGATTCCATAAACTCCCTTTAGAATAGAAGTTTAGTCTGAAAGTAATGAAAAAAATGGATTACCAGCAGAGTGACCATGATTCAGTGAATGCAACAAAAAACAAACTTACCACATTCTGTAAATTTTATAGATAATATTTTCTTATCTAGAGATAAATATTTAGTTGCAGTCCTCATGTAGAATGACTAAACCAAGAAAAAGGGCATTGCTGGAATATTCAGCAAAAAGACTACAAAACCTGATAACCAGCATGTTAAGAATTTCACCATTAAAGAGTAAAGACACAAAGGCACAAATCATTCAAAAATCAAGACATGAAAATGATTATTTATTTGCCACAGAGAAGCTCCTATGAGGGACCATAAAAAATATAATTGGACTTATTCTGAAACAGACTAGAAAATCCTCAAAATTCCCCCGTTTAGGAGCCATCCCTGAAGACTTGCAATATGAGAAGAATGTAATAATTATTAAAAGGTAGTATTATAATAAATCTATCCTAAACTTCAAAAAAAAAAAGTTTAAATTTTGATCTACACAGCCACGAAAAAGGAGGCAACATTTTGGAAACCATAATATTTATTACAGTTACAAGTATTTAAATGTAAATTACCAAAAAGTAATTAAACAACAGTCAATAGTCAAAGCCGTTAAACACTGCATCTCTAAAATTAATCTTTCATATAGTACTTCAGAAGATCCCTTTTAAAAAAGGTTCAGGCAGTTTGAAATGAAGAGTGCACCACAAACATAGGTAAACTTAAGCAAGTACATAACAGTATACATAACCTCTTTTCACTAATCTAGAGAATGAAAGAAAGAAATTACCTAATTATAATCTTTCAAAATATTTGATCATTAAATATCCAATAATAGTAATAACCATGACTATCTCAAATTGTTAAATTTAAGAGCACCAATTAGGAATTTTTGAACAAAAGGCTTACCTCTGCGCAACCTCTTTCCGAACACTGTAACGAATTTTCTTGTCAAAACATCTTTCCTTCCGTTTTTCTCGGAACCTAACGAGGGAGGCTATCCGTCGTGAAAGATTTGAGCGCTTTGGGTTGTCCCCTACACCCTACAAAATATGTCAGGTTAAAAAAAGCCAAAGATGCAATTTATCTCCATAATTTCAATAGTTGCATGCATTACCCTGTTACTTTGATCATAAGGTACTTCAATTGTAGGTACACCGGTAGGAATATCGCGTCCTCCCAAAAGCAAGAGCACTGCTTGCACCTATTGTTAGAATTTAAAATCATGAAATCTTCAAATCATCCTCCAAAGCAGCAAGCCCTTCTAAAGAGTAACTGTATTAAAGTAGTTCACAACAAACTGGACCATTTGTTTTAACAATTATAAGAAGGAAAACATGTATTAATCAATGAAAAGATATGATTTACAGAGAACTGACAAACTAGAGTGGTTGGGAACTAAAGAATAAAGAGCAAGACCAACAAGACAATCAAAATGATAGAGCTAAAATTGAATTTAATGGAGACAATCCAACTATTTGTAGTATATTATCCGTAGCCAATGACATGCCATGAAAGCATGGACTCCCGTTTTACAAAAAAAAAAAGGGAGTATAAAAGTATTTGCCCAACATCCATGCTTCCAGTTAGGTAAATGAGCATCTACTAAAATGCCATATAGGCATGGAACCAAAATAAATAGCTCGGAAAGCAACATTCAGTAAAAGAAAGTAAGCCACATGGTTCGTTAATTGATGAATTTCTACGCAGTTTGTACGAACTTCAGTACAAGAGACAAATGGATATATCGTTACTAATACAACAAGAAATGAATATACTAAAAGTTAAAACCTTTAAATTGAATAAAAATAAAATGAGAACTCCTCATCAAAATCAAGCAAAAAATGTTATAATTAACAATCACTACAATGGCCAGTTATCCCCAAAACTCAATAATAGCATCAAATCTCACAGCAAAATGAACTCTAATAACTAGAATTCAAAGAACCATTTCCAAAACCCAAAACCCAAAACCCTGCTAGAAAAACATTATAGTTCAGCTTACTAAAACTGCAGATCCTCTATGAATTCATTAACAACCATAAATATGGAAATATATATATATATATATATATGTATATTCAAATTTACCCAAAGATGTGTGTACACAAAACTCAAACTCAAATCAATTTCTCTTCTATTATTCAATTAGACTTCAAATTCAACTAGAATTGTTGAAAATAAAATAATAAAATAACCCAGACAAATGGCAAGGAAACTTCAATTGCAAACAAACGCTCAGAAAACCTTAAAAAAAAAAAGAAGAAAAAAAAAACCTTGCTTTCTATAATCAACAAGTTGAACAAAAAATTGAAACTTACAAACCAAAATCACCAATTCTTAGTCATCAAATAGCAACAATTGCTAACTACTCCCAGGAATATATCTAGTGATAAACAAAAAGTGTACCTTTTCAGGAGTGACAGCAGGAAAGACATAAACTTCGCCTTCAAACGAGAGCGTTAACTCACTCGTCCTGGAAGCCGCCGCTGCAGCCACAACAACGCCATGCTCCGCCACGTTAACCACCGAACTGTTATTATTATTGTTGTTGCCGTTATCATTATTCATAATATTCATGGAATTGAGGTTTCCTTCTTCCAAGTCGTCCATTCCATCACCGTCCTCGTAATCTCCGTCTTCATCCTCGATCTGTATCGCTACTCGCGCGTGGTCATCAAACGGCCGCGCCTGCAGTGGCTGAGGATTCGCCGCCGCCATGCCAAAACCTAACTCCTCCGCGATTGTCAATTCACCTGTTTGTTTTCATTGAAGAGATGTCATCATCATTCCTTTTCCTTTTTAATTTCTCTTCAACTTTGCTTGAACAAAAAAGGACTAAAAAAAACCCTAACTCTGGAAATTCAATTGTTTTTTTTTTTTTTCTTTTGAGAGCTTGAAGAAGCTTCGAAAATGGAAATATAGATATAGATTATAGAGAGACAAAAAGCTAGAAAACAGAAGGAAAAAATAATAATTTATCTTTTAAAATATAAAATTAAAATTAAAAAAAAAAACAGAAGTACCCTAAATATAGCTAAGATTTGCAAGAGAGTGAGCTCGTGTTTCCTTGGCGAGGCCCAAATTGGAATTATTAATTTTAATTTAAATATTTATTTTTGGAATTGAAAGAGAATATGTCGACTTGTCGAGGATTACTATTTCTATTTCTATATAAGAAACGGGAGAGAGATGTGATTGGGTGCTTTAGGGAGCAGGGTATTGAAAAGTGAGATGGGGTCCACGTGGAGGTCGATTGTTTGGTTCACATGGGAAGTGTCGTGATTAATGATGGATAGGTTGCTGGGTGTGGGGCCCTTTATAGTAGAAGGTTGTTTCTCATTTGATGGAGATGGAGATGATCTAACGGCTGGTTTTAAATTGGGTACAGGCGTGCGGTGTGGATGATTACGAGGATTTTATTTTCATTTTTATTTTTATTATTCTATAAAGGGATGTTGTGATATGGATAATGAAACTGTACTTGAAATGGAGTCCACCACATTGCCCATAATAATTTTGTTTATTCATTCTACATTAGGTTTGGTTTGTTCAATAGATAAATTTATGAAAAAAATAAAACACAAATAATTATCAAAATGTTTATCCATGATAATTTTTTTTTGTTGGGTTTAGGGATGACCCGTTGAAACCAACAACTACAAGCATGACAATGAATACAACTCCCAAGAAAAAAAATTATAAATTAGTTGTGGTATTGCTTGAGATATGAGGTTTAGAATCCTTTTGAAAAGTGCATAATTAAAGTGATCAACTTGTTAAAGATTCTCATATATTGATTGATCATTTTATACTAATTAAACATATTAGAATGTACATAATGTGACAATTTCAAATCAATTATTTAGTATTTACCTAACAACTGCCCATACACATTCCAAGCCATGAATATCCACTTAGATTAATTTATATGTTTAGTATATAATAGGTAAACGATTGATATTAGAGATATTAATATATACTCTTAATACTAATATAGTGCATCCCCTTCAACACAAGTGGTGGGGGATGAGTTCCCATGTGTAGGGATTTATAAATAATTTTACGCTATAACTCTTCCATTGGATCCCACATAGAATAATAGGTAATCCGTCAACACACCAAAATCGTATTATTTTCAAATGTTTTGAGAAATGAAGTTAAGATGTGCATAGTCAAATTCCAGATTGGGTTTCAACTTTCAACTTTCAATTCACGTTAGATTTTCAGTTGATTCGTGTAAAACGACGAGGGAATAAACAAAAGTCAGCAACAAAAAAAAAAAAAAAAGAAGAGAGAAGTCAAGAGAAGAGTGTGTGGTCAAAAGGTGAGAGAATAATCGAGCATGATATGTAAACATTCCCCAAGTAGGTCCAAGTAGGTTTGTCAGAGTGGGCAGTGAATCGTCAAGTATTTGGTGTGTAAAAGTGGAAGATGTTACCAACTTTCTGGCGGTATTTTAATCTTGGAAGATAGCTGTCCAAGTTCCCATGTAGCCCACTTTTAGGCAACTTAATAGGAGACAGACTTCAAATTCTGCAACATTTTACTACAAGTGCAGGCGTGCAGCAAATATTTGTATAAAATAATACGTCAACAAGTCACAACCAACATCGAAAACAACAAACAAATAAACAAGTACACAAGCAGAGTGCAAGTGTTCTCATTACAGGAAACGGCACAACAGCTGTATTCTTCTCTCTTTTGATGAAAATAACAAGATTAAATGTTTTAGATGGATTACAACAGAGTTTTGACATTCAAGAATTACTACACCTAGTATGTCTTTTTTTTTTTTTTGGGGACCAAATCTCGTTTCTTTTATTCCAGAAGAAATGTAGAGAAAAAGGATTGGATTTCTTGCGATCGGGAAATGGAGAGATTGGCATTCAAAATTACCAATATATATCTATGGAAGCTTAATGGGATACATCATACATCCGAAGGAAGTTCCTCTTCAGGTGATTGTAATTAATGCGAGCTACCACTAATTAAAAAAAAAAAAAGACGGAGCCTCATATATTGATGAAGGGAAGGGACTATAATATCTGTACATATAACACAAGCTAAAAGAAATTACTAGGATACCTTCTACTTGAATCGTAGTCAAACCCACTGTAACCATTTTATTGTAAGAAGATTTAATGCTGGGATATTAATGCCGAGTTATCCTCATTTGAGAATGGAACTATTTCGTTGCCTGTATGGACGGTAGTTCCACAGTCTGACTCATTTGCTTCACTTTCACCCTATATCACGGAAAAACAGCCATAAAAACCACAGGAAGGAATAAAAAGGAAGATATATAGCCGAAGCAACGAGTTCCGATACTTGTAACCGACATACCTGCTCTACTGGAGTAAGAGAATGTTCCTGGGTTTTCTTGGAAAGATCTCTCAGAGTACCCTGCAGAGTTGCCTTGTTAAAGATGTGACACATAAAACTTATCCAGAGGAGAATTCATAGATGCACATTAAAGAATCAAACCAAATTGAATATTTCCTGCTAATAAGATAACGGAAGAATTAATCAATGAAGGTGACAAATGTAAATGTTAAGTGAATACATTAATTATTGGCAAGAAGTCCTCTCTCTCAAACAAAAACAGCATAAAGTGAACTGTTGTGAATATGATGAACAAACTTATAATTTGAAAATTACAAACTTTTAAGTTACCACAACATACAACCACATAGCCATCTCAAAATCACAATGATAACCACAATTACAGCATGTCACAATGTTGTTGAGTTCCAATTATTCATTAAACTACAATGCATACAACTGACTACAACCTTATCTAACTGCTAAAGGACATTTGAAAAAGATTCAATTTCGATAGCCAAACTCTCAAATTCTAACAGGTAAGAAATCCGTGCAGAATACCAAAAAAAAAAAGGCTCAGGAAGAGAAATTCCTAGTGGATTTTCTTTTCCTTCGCAAACAGTGGAAATTTTAAAGATATAAGCAAGTGACAAAACTATGAAAATCAACAAAAAGAAAATTTTCTCAATGACTAATAGGCTACTCATAGTACTACTTAAATGTCTAAAGCGCTTAGCTCAACCCAATCAGCAACCTACCATCCTATCAATCTCGACAACAAGTATACAGAATGAAGATATTATGGCTAAGAATGTGGCACTGCACACTTACCTCACAACAACAATCTATTCCAACAAACAATCTTTGACATAGCAAGAAGTGAAAAAATAACCGAAAGTTATTTAATTGACATGCAAAATCAAACTAAAGGAATAAAAACCTGAATAAAGGTAATATAAAGTAATTGTTAAATGACCACTTGCCTAAAAACTTAGACTTGTAGGTGAAGACACAGACTATAGTATCGTGTTAAGAGAACCCAAATGTGAAGCTAGAGAAATGGGAATGAATCTCACATTGAAAACATAAAAAGCAATGAATGGTATATACCAACGGACGAAACAACCCAATAAACTAGATATTCAGGTTGTAAGGCTGTCCACCAATATATATATACCACTTCTCATAAACATAAAAAAATACACCAAGCAAGCAAATTTAACATGGTATCAAAACCTAATTCTGATATCATGTAAGATAATAAAAAGAGGAATTTATTATATTGGGCTGCATATTACAAATACACAAGGAGCCTATTTATAGGCTTATTAGCCTAGATATATATGGTAACATAAGTTATGAAAAACTTAAATGATAACAGATCAAACATAATAAAATAAGAATGGAAGCATAAATTCTGCATAATAATTTCGAGATTCTTTAACAGTTTATAAGTACCAAGCCCTACCATGTACAAGGCTAATGGGCTTGTCATGTAACCAAGCCAAAACGCATGGATAAAAAAAAGGGATTAATTGCATAGTGGGATTCAAACACAAACACTCCTAATAAACTCTCTCAGATAGTGATACCATGTTATGAACTAATAGACCAACGATTAAGATTGTAAGCACTTAAATATCATTATTTTCCCTTTTACCGAAAAATAAACTTTTAGATGTAGTGGTTACTTAATAGCTGTTATGTTTTAGCGACAACTTTGATAAAACATACAGCAAATGCACCAGAGGTCCAGAACTAGGATAGTAACAGCAAATCTGAAACCATAATATCAAGAAAGAAAGCCAAACACACATGCATATATAAGAAAACAAAGATAAGTACCATAAAACATTACAGAAACTTACCCTATTTGCCCAAAAAAGGCCACAGGCATTGCAGAGAGACCTTGGGCCAGATGGACCACGCCGCATCATTGGAGTGGATTTTGAACTAATACCACAATGTGTACACCTAGTCAAGCATGTGGAAAATAAAAATGGTCAAAATTTTGATGTTAAAATTCATTTGATGGTAAGAAGAAAAAGAAACATTCAGTAAGAATAATGTAAATCTCAAAGTAGCAAAATAATAAGAAAACAAAGTATTGGGAAAACAAGGTCAGGTCCATCAGCTCCTATTAGAAGGAATGGAGTCATTGAAAACAATTAACATTAGAGATGGTGATAAACTCACAAGGTATCAGATGGACTTTCCTCTTGTCCTGACTCTTGGGCAGAACTCCAACTAAAACCCCCACCTTCGGACTTCTTAGCAGAAGTAAATTGACCTTTATTACGCTGCATCCTGAGAAAACCCGTATAAATGTCAGATATTGAAAAAAAAAATGCTTCATCACTCTTGTAAATGGCAATGACATCAATCAGCTTATATTTAAATATTTAATAATACAAAATCAACAACAAAGGCAGTTCATCAAATCATGCATGCTTCTACAGTGCAATTGACAGGTAAAAATGAAAGAAAAATATGTACGCACAATTTTATTATGGATGCAAAAACAACCTATCAAGCAAGGATACAATCTTCTAGTGCATATAAAATGAATCACAAAATGGCATCAAATATGCATCGATAACTGTCCACACTCCTCCATTCCTCCTCTCAAATTCCTTTTTAATGATACCAATAACATAGAAACAAACCCTAGAATATAGCTGACATGCAATTAGGTTATTTCAAATGGAAATAACGTATTCACCCCATTGAATAAACAATCCTAAGCAATCAATTGATTCTTCATAATGTTTGATAGAATGTATCATATTAGACTGCCCTCATAGAGCAAGAAGTCGAACAAGGTCTTGATTTTGTCAGACAATTACTGACCACTATGCATAATGATTTGAAAATCCCTACTTATGATTGTCAAAAGCCACATGAATCACATCCTCTATTTTAAGATCAGTAGATTTGTGTAATATCAGGTGATATATGGACTAAAAAAATGTTCTAGAAGTATCAATTTGGTATTGCATTCTTGACAACATAATAATTTTTGTTCCGACAGATCAAAATCATCTAACTTCCAATGTTTCAATAAGGCATGTATTCTTTGTAAAATAAAACAATTAAAGTACTGAAGATCACATATTAAATGCAACGAAACATCATGTAGTAGCTAAGGTGCCAACTTCAAAGGGGAATGTGCTCATATCAAATAAAGACACTAAAAAGGTCAAGTCGAATTAAACCAACATGTCAATTGATTTTTAGATGAACTACAGATATCTTAGCTCTAAGTTTGAGCCATCTTTCTGGAACAGTATCTCAATAATACTTCACCGCAGACAATGTGGTTTAAAATGCAAAAATGTACAGAAATTCAGAGATAATTCCACAAGTCCTATATCAAAACTCCTTGAAATGATTGTATTATTGAATACTAGGGGATCTCCCCAACAGACACTGCATTCTGCCATCTGCCATCTACTAGTTCACAACCACATGTGTCACTAACTAAAGGTGTGCATCTAACATGGGAGCAAAGTGTGAACATACAGAGCTTAAATTCCTGGGTGTCAGATGACAGATATCTTAGCTCTAAGTTTGAGCCATCTTTCTGGAACAGTATCTCAATAATACTTCACCACGGACAATGTGGTTGAAAATGCAAAAATGTACAGAAATTCGAAGATAATTCCACAAGTCCTATATCAAAACTCCTCAAAATGATTGTATTATTGAATACTACGGGATCTCCGCAACAGACACTGCATTCTGCCATCTGCCATCTGCCATCTACTAGTCCACAACCACAGGTGTATAAAGATGTGCATCTAACATGGGAGCAAAGTGTGAACATACAGAGCTTAAATTCCTGGGTGTCAGATGACACAAGTAGTCTTGCTGACATATCCCATTAGCCAAGGAGGGAGCAAGTATCCATATTGTACAATAACTACTGACTAAGATATCCAGATTGAACCAAAACTCCATAAGAAACTAGTAAGCATGTTAATTGAACCATAGAAAACTAGTAATCATGTGCCAGCAAATTGAACACCGTTAACCATTAGTGTCTTCTCATCAACTGTTTGCATTTTTTTTAAACAGCAATTGCTTTTGGAAGACATATCAATTTAAGGAATACACAATTACAAATCACAACACCTGAGAGCAACTTCTTGGCGGACACTATATCTGACTTTCTTATCAAAGCACCGCTCTTTCCTCTTCTGACGGAATCTATCCAATGAAGCTGCCCTTTGTGGTTGGGTACACCTTCCAGGAAAGTCCGGTACACCCTACAGATGCAATGAAAAAATAAACAAAAAATAAAATGAGATAAGGCAAACATTAACATAAATTTTAATGGTTAAGGAAAAGAATACCCTCTGATTCTGAGCAATCACTTCCATTCCTTGCGGGCCTGTAGATAATTCGCATCCTCCCAACAATAGCAACACTGCTTGAACCTGTAGATATATGTTAACCAAACGAGTAATGTATTAACCAAAATCTTCCAATTCACACAAGAAAATAAATCTTTTCGGCTCCCCCAGAACATTGAGCAAATGAAACCAAAGCTGGAATTTTAAGTAAAATTGGCAAGCATATCCAGTTCATGTAAGCACCAATCAAAGTCCCAAAACATCTAATCTTCGTAACTGCAACATAACAATCTATCTCCAAACCCTAATTCACACATTCAAAAACTAAAAAAAAAAAGGAAGAAAAAAAAGGGGGCAATTTCCATACCTTATCAGGAGTGACAGCATCAAAGACATAGACCTGTCCACGAAAGGAGAGCGTGAGCTGGCTTGAATTAGACAGCTCGGAGCCAGTGGGAACGTAGACGGAATCGGCAGCGACATCCTCGACTCCGACGCCGTTTTCCATAGCGGCGTGAGGGTCGTAACCGAGGTGGTGGTGGTCATCAGCGCCGACGGAGACGTCATCATCGTCGCCGGCGCCAGGGGACATTTGAGCGGGGACGTTCATTGGCTGAGAGTGGCCGTACATTGCTGGTTTGGGATCAAACCGAAGGAATTACGAAGCATTAGCGAACAACAGAGAACAAATTGGGAGTTTTCCGCGAAACCCTAACCCTAAAATCTGAAAAAGAGAGATACAGAGAGATGTGTGGAGAGAGAGTGAGAGTGAAAAAATAAAAATAAAAATAAAAATAAAAATAAAAATTAGAGAGGGAGAATTTAAGTTTGTATCGAAGAGAAGTGTGTGTGAGGGTGTGTTTGTGAATTTGTGTTGTGTTTTGGGTTTGTTTGGGTTTGGGAGTTTATGTGTGCGAGAGAGACCAGAGAGTGAAGGACAGCTCAGGACAGACGTTATGGGGGGGAGGAAAATGACCCTTGATGTTACATATATTTACGATTTATACCCTCACCGGCCACCCATTGACCCAAATCCAGATATGATGCTTCTTCCTACATCACGTTCTCTTTTAGGAAAGGAGTGATTTAGTAATAGTCCCTATGGTTTCATGAAATATCGATTTATTTTCGTTGTTTCAAATTGGATCAAAATAGTCCCTACTGTTTTAAAGTTTAATCGCGTGCTAGATTAGTACCTGATTTTCGAAAAATCACCAAAAAAGTTCCTACCAATTAGTAACGGTATGAAAGGGTGGCAATAGACGTGTGCCAGATTAGTACTTGATTTTCGAAAGATCACCAAAAAAGTTCTTAACGATTAGTAACGGATATGAAAAGGGTGGCAATAGACGTGAACCAAATAAGTACCTGATTTTCAAAAAATCACCAAAAAAGTTCTTAACGGTTAGTAACGATATGAAACGGTGGCTCTATTTGCAACCCATAAAATATCTTGTCACACCCGTTCACTTTCTACATCCATATTAAAAACTTAAAATTAATTTTTTACTTTGTATATCATTCACAACACTTAAATTATCCACGAATAGCAATATACCATTAGTAACTTTAAACACTCATTTTTCAAATTTTCACATCCAGCGAAACTTGTAGAGCCGAATGAATCGTGTTTAAAACAACAAATCGAAATCCTTTTTTGATTTAACGATCATTGTTTGTTCCCTCTTTCAACCCAACCAAACCATCAAACTCAAATACTTTAACCCTGATGTAAAGTTTTAGATGAAATGCCCAAAAGATGGATTTTCATACGGAATATAACACTAAAATCAATTTTTTTTTCCTAATCAAACTGAGTATCAAACATTTAGCCACTATAAAAGTATGAAACAAAGAGAAAACGACTCATTTTCTTAAAAAAAAAAAGTTTATTTTTCAAAAACAAAAAAACAATAATAGAAATTGAAACAAATGTTTAGAGTCCGAAAATTGAATGACACTTTTTGGGGTGTGTTTTTCAACACTGTCTCTGTTTTAATAACTTATGTTTAAAAGACACATATTATAGTGAACGGACAAAAATGCCCATATAGTCATTTTTCACCATTTTGATTTTTTTCCTTTCAAAATCCTCCATCAATGGAGGTGGAACTGACAAATCGACGAACACACGTATACCAACCAGTCAACAAACACACGTACACCGACTACGACCAAACACAATATAGACTTTTGATTTTTCTGAAAAAATGAAGTATGTAACTTTTTCTGAAGACAAAGGGTTTCGAATTGAGGATTCGGTGTTGGAGAAGATGAACAGAACAGAAACAGAGGAACATAGAACAACAACCCAGAAGTCTCGAAAAGCAATCACAAAGTCTCGGAATAAAGTCTTGGAACACAAACACTCGGACAACATACAAAAGTCTTGGAAGGTTTATGAAACGTCTCGGACATCATACAAAACTCTCGGACAATATGTAAAAGTCTCAGAAAAGCATTCAAAAGTCTCAAATAAAAGTCTCAGATAAAAGTATCGGGTAAAAGTCTCGGGTAAAAGTCTTGGACAGTATACAAAAGTTTCTGATAGTATTCAAAAGTTTCGGACAACATACAAAAATCTCGGAAGGTTTATGAAAAATGTCTCAGGTAGAAGTTTCGGACAGTATACAAAAGTTTCTGATAGTATTCAAAAGTCTCGGACTGCATACAAAAATCTCAGAAGGTTTATGAAAAATCTCGGACAGCATACAAAAGTCTCGGAAACTAAGTTATTGTTCATCATCTTCCTCACTCAAAAATCTCAACTCATAACAACTTTAATAATGGAAGATTCAAAACCAAAACCCAATTTGGGTTTTAAATTGAACAAAAGTCTCTGGGGGCGCTGCCCCTTACCCCCGCTAGCTCAACGGAGAGCTCGACCCCCGAATAAGTCAGTGTAGCACCACTAAACTAATCCAATGAAGATGCATCGATAATGCTATGAAATTGGTTTTGTTTGAGTTGAGAATAACTATACAGAGACACGTAAGGGAAAAGTTAAAGTAAAAAAAATAATTAAAAAAAAAAAAGTAAAGTAAAGACATTTTTGAAAATCACTTACTTTTGTGTCTTTTAATCATTAGTTATTAAACTGGTGTCACTTGTACAACACAAACTCAAAAAAGTGCCATAAACCCCTATTTCCGCCAAATGTTTATACATGTACTCATAATCCATCGGAACAAAGAAGTTCGTCTACTCTTTGATTACAGGTGAAAATTATATATTTCTTTTTATTGTGATACCAATTTTGATTTTGTATATATTATTAGAATTTATGATAAATTGAGTATACAAACTTATAGGTGTAGAAAATAAATTTGAATTTTTAATCATACAATTATGTCCTTCAAATGACTTGACTTTGAGTCTGATGCCAACCTTGCCAGGTAAAGGAATCAAGGAAACGTAGAGATTGGAAAAGGAAAATGATGGTAATGGATAGAACTGGAAAGGGACTTATTAGTTATTACTACCCCACAAAGTTGGTCACAATTAGGACAACCTTAATCAAACTGTGACTTTATATCCAAAGCAAGTACCCACACATCTCATACATATACATACATACACGTGGATACATATAAATATCTATGACAAGAATGCCTATCGATAATGTCTCAGGTAGAGGTGTCCACGGTTTGGTTAAACCGGCGGTTAAAAACTGAAACCGAAATTGAAAAACCGAAACCGAAACCGGCGGTTACAAAATCAGTTGGAAACTGGTTGAAGCCGGTTCGGTTTCGGTTTAGCCTTTGGAAAAACCGTCCAAAACCGCCCAAAACCGGCGGTTTAACCGCCGGTTTACATATAAAAAATAAATAAAAAAACCGTCTAATACCGTCCAAAACCGCCAAACCGGGGGTTAAAAACCGAACCAAAACCGAAATTTTTCGGTTCGGTTTCGGTTCGAACTGTCCACGGAACCGAAACCGGCCTGAACCGGAACCGTGGACAGCACTAGTCTCAGGGCATATCAAATAAACAAAAAGA
Organism: Dipteronia sinensis; assembly: GCA_033220585.1. Taxonomy (NCBI): domain Eukaryota; kingdom Viridiplantae; phylum Streptophyta; class Magnoliopsida; order Sapindales; family Sapindaceae; genus Dipteronia; species Dipteronia sinensis. The sequence goes on along the minus strand of CM065636.1, from coordinate 83,363,039 downwards.
GAAAGGTATAATAACAAAGCTGATTAACAACTGAAGCTGCATGTCAAAATTATGATACACTTTCTCATAATCTCTCACTCTTCTCAGTTAAGCTTAAGACTAGTAAACATACGTAGTTTGCTGGCTAGCTCATACGGGTTTCAATATCCCCTTTGATTAAACCTTAAAAAATAAAAATAAAAACAAAAATAAAAACTCTTCGTTGACTAGTAGTCGGTAACTTAAAAAATGCTAACAAAAAAGACATTCGAAAAGATAAGAGCGGGAAAACAAAGAAGAAAGAAAACTGCCATTTACTTAAGAAGAGGCATAAATGCCCATCTATACAAAGTTTTGATGGTTAACAATTATATTTGCTATTTTACTGGGAGAAAAAGAAGATTACAAAACAAGATCTGAGATGACGCTATGCTTAATACACAACATTTCTAATCTAACTTTATAAGAATACAATGTACATGTATGTGTCGATTCCTGATTCCTAACTCGCATTAGAATTTGTTTTAAGGTAGTGTTTGCCCACTCTATAATGTTAATTAGAAAAAATTGCACCTTGCAAATTATTCAAGCTCTGCGTATATTGCAATTTGAAGTCTCCACCGCCAATCTGTCCAAGTAACGCTGACAGAAGCAAAGAGAAATGTGTGGAGTCCAAACAGAAAAGCATTTCTCAGGTCTGAACATGAATAACATGATGCCCAATTAGAGAATCTGGGGTCTGAACATCTTGTGTGAAAGTGATAGCTGGATAATCTGCCTCTTTAGGAGAAATTCCTGTTGGAGTAGGAAACAAGAAAGAAACAAATAAGTAATCTGAGAGATACCAACACGACTACCGTCAAACATGTAACAATCATACAAAATTAAATAAATGGACTACAGGGGAAGAGAGTAATGCTTAATATTTGCTGCTATATTAATAAATTAAAATTCATAGTCATTTTCATGTACAGCATCTGGCATGTACAGAAGGACAAGTTGCCCTTATTGGACCAGCAGCCGATTTTCGTAATGCTCAGATTCATATCAATTATCAGGTGTAGGTAGATATGATTATACAAGCAGTAATGATTATTTATGCTAACAAACATTAATAAGGCACAAAACGCCCTGCTATTAAATGCTTAATAACATTACTAAGGCCCAGAGAAGTCAAGACATGTCTTTTCAAGGAAAGAGCATCTAGACTAATAGCCGGGTATGTTAAAAGTGGTAAGGGGAGAGTCTGATTTAGCTATTAACAAATCTGCTCTCCATGTTACATCCAACGACAACTTGTGTTTTTCAAGAAATACTTTCCTGCCATTAAGGATAACCATTCTATGTATGTACCCTTGTTATGCACTGCAAGCAAAACAGCCCAAAAATTTAAAATGCCAGCAGAATACCTGAGATTAACGTCACTGATTGGTTATGGTCATTAAAGCTCCTCTTCTGAATTGTGGATCTATCCTGTTACAGAAGCTTTGGATTTGACATTCCGAGGAAGGTTAGCTTTACGGAGTTGAGGAATTTCTATAGAATAAACAAGAAGGGATCCATCTTTGGTTCCAGCTATAAAGCATTCTTCTGGGGTCACGACTAGAGATGTTATTATCTTTCCAACTCCACTATACCTTTTCACAACCTCAAGCGTATTCATAGACCGTACAGTTATTTGTCCTTGGTCTCCTGCACAAACTAAAAACTCACCACAAGCACTGAGTTCAACACAATTAAGGCGGCCGTTGGACTCTGAAGCAGCCAGATGTTTACCATTAATGGAAAATAGGTTCAGACTGAGATCATCATCAGCATAGAACACAATTCGTCCATGACGAGAGGCAACAAGCTTTGACAATGAACTGCCAGATGGATGTCGTAAAGATCTTACATATCTTCCTTCCCGCAGGGTATGAAATACACAAGTTCCATCTTTTGACCCACTAATGACTATATCAAGTTCTACACTAACGTATATGCATGTAATTACATCATCATGCCCACAGAGAATACGAAAGGGGGCTTCCACAATGACATAATCTTTACGAGGTAGTTCTGTCTGTGTGTTTCGAACTCTCTTTTCCGGGGATTTGGTACGAAGAACTTCCCACACCATGACAGTGGTATCATAACTTCCAGTTGCAAGTATACTTCCGTCAGCAGTCACTGCAGCAAAATTGTTGGTCTTCAATGACAGAAGAATACTTGATGAAATATTCAAGTGAAAATAAAACACCCTTCTTTTACAAATAAGAAATACCTGCAACACAGCTGACCACATCTTTGTGCTGCCGTATGCTTTGCACCATTCTTCCATCATTCAGAGATATTACTTGAAAACTATTTTCCCAGTTGCCACACGAGATCAAGAAATTCTCAGATGGAGTTTGCATTGTTGTAAAGCATTGTGCTCCAAGTTCGAAATTTTCAGCCAAAGGACTTCCAATATTGCGTGGAGAAAGAACATCAGAACCAACTCCAAAGAAAGGATCCTGCAACAGCTTGCTAGTTCAATGAAAAGTTCACCAGAACATACTTTATTATAATGTAAAGTAAAACACAATGATACAAACCAGTGAGTGATGTAGGATGAGAAGAGAAGATTGATAATAAGAGAAATAAACTTAGTAGAGATAAGAATTAGAATAAAAAAAGAGAGATTTAGCAGACAGTGGGGAGAATTCAAAAGAATAAGGTTTGGGCGAGAAAAAAAGAGAGGAAAACTGAAGAAATAATAGAGATAGGAGAACTCAAGTCTTAAAATGTCACTTTTATTGATTCCTCAACATCAAAACTATAATAAACAATAACTATAAGAGAAAATCTTCAATGAATATTGGTGCATGCACCTGACTACAAAAATCATGCCATGTGACTTAAAAACACATTTGATTGGTTATCCATGCCACATGAGATGATATTATTGGATAGGGTGTATCCACCAAGGTGTATTGAAGAATTTCTCCAACTAAACCTATTCAAATAAGAAACTAATCTACTTAAACAAGAAAATAAATAAAAATAACTTAAATAAGTAAATTCCCATGAAAATCCTAAAAATCTAAAAGATAACAGGAAATTACCAAATTAAACCTTGACCCAATGAATTAATAAAATCCAAAAATATGTTATTTCGTATGCCACGTTGATTGCAATATAGGAATGATTGAGTCATTGAACACATACTTTGTAAGAAAGGCAAAAATATACCTGGGATGCAGAGAAGGTGAAATTCCCACCAGATTGCAGTTGGGTTGTCAACCACATCTTTACAGACAAGGTGAGTTCCTGGTTCACAAGGACAATGTTCGAATCCAACACCCCAATATACACAACAGCAGACGGTTGATAATTTGTATTAGAAATGATGGAGGTCAAAGTAATGGAACCCGGAGCAAAGTGCAAAGGATGAGCGATTGGAATTGGTGGCCCTCTTCTTGGGTGTTTCTTACGAAAAATCTGGATTGGTGTCTGACCAAAATTAGCAATTTGGTCTTCTATTGCTGATCTCTGCAGCTCATCTTCCATGGTATCCATATCAACTGCACCTTCATAAGTTAAGTAATAGAAGATATTTGCAGCCTGTAATCCGATTTTAGTTCCAAATAACTCAGAAAGTTGGAAGTAAACAAACACAATTAGCAGTAACTAAAAAAGAATGTACTCAAATTATCAATCATCCATGTATACCTCAACTGCTGGTTTTCCACGCTGCTTGTAACCAAACACCAGATCGATCCAGTGGTGAAGATTTGAGCTAACATACTCACTTTCAAGGGCTTCCCGGTTGTTATTTATAAATATTTCAGGTGAGCCCTACACAAATAACTGGGAATTAAGTCCTCATGGAAGCAAAATTTGATATACAAGCTAGAATTCCTTCTATCTTCACACCAATTACAAGGCGTTACTTCAATTACACCACAATTATCATAATCTTCCTCTCAAATAATTATACCATAATTATCATAATCTTCCTCTAGTCCTCTCAAATAAATCCAATAGCCATATTGTTCTTGTGATTACAAAGGTGATAAATTCGTCTTTTTCTAATTTTTTCTATTTTTTTAACATTGTTTTTTAATGATAGGACTTAAAACAATATATTAGTATACTACAAAGGTAATTACTCGTACACTAAACTCCAATACACTTAAAAATGGACCAAAAGAAATGGAGTAAACAACTAAGAAGATCGTTTATTGATGCATTATTGATTCTGAAATGCTTAGAGGAAATTCACATACCTTGGCCCATGGTGGGAGACAAACATCTCCTATAGGTTCTCCATCCTGTTTCACTCCCAAATGATACGAATTTGAATTAACAAGAAACTCTGGCGTGTAAAAGAACTCAGGAATTAACTCCTTCACATCACTTGTATTAGAAAGGCAATTTCGATATGTGCCCTCAATGCTTTGGAAAAGACGATCTGCATGGTCGATTTTACCACCCTGATCAACAGCAATAGCTTAGTCAAGCTTAGATGATATACTAGAATGAAAAACCAAAAATAATAATAGATCAAGATATCTTGAATAGAAAAGGAGGTAATGAATTATAAGGCTGGTTTGAACTAAGCCTTTGTTAGAATAAGAATATCTTGCAATAAATGACCAGCATATCCTTTTCACAGTTATCAAATATGTACCATACTGCTTGTCTTCATATACACCAATTTCTTTTGTTGTATAAAGCTAGCTAATTGCACATGTATTACACTATATCATGTACCACAAGACACAGTCAGAACACTAAAAATGTAAAATATATTTGCACTAAACTGAGGGTGCAGATTATGTTTAGCATACTGTGTCATATTGTAATTAAAATGTCATGACAGGAGTACCTGCAAATTACGGTGAAGAGATGTGAATGGCTCCAATCTAAGAAGGTAATAAAGCACAATCCCCATGCTTGAGTAATGAGACCCATAGTAAAAACTGCAATAAAAATAATCCAAGCCTCATTAGAATACTCTTAACCAAGAACCACTACAAAATTCAAAACTGAGCAGAAGATTACCTGGGTATATCAGGATCACAAAAACTACGATATCTGTCTTCAAACACCTGCATAGGTGAAGCAGAATGCTAAGATATTTGCCAAGAACTGATCCAATGAACTCTAGTTCATAATGCCGTTTGATAAACCAAAGACAATCAACTAACCTCGAACCGTTTTGAATCCAATGCTCCAACAGGTTTGGATAGATCCCGAAAGGTTGATGACTTGTTAAAATCAAGAACCTCAGAGGAATAATCAGCCAAAACCCAAGGAAAGACAGGATACTGCGTTAAATCATTATAAGATCTTCCGGCAAGTGTGTTGAGAATCATTAAATATTCAAAATTTGTTATATCTCTTCTCCTCCAACTCTCTCTGGCTGTTTCTGCCATTTCTAGGGCTACACGTCTATCAACAAACGAAATAGCTCCACTCTTGTCCCTACTACTTCCTTTTGGGTACAAGAATTCATTTCTGGTAGTAACTATCAAATTTCCAACTTCTTTTGCATCCTTCTGTGAAGCGAAGTTCAAAAATAATGGAGCAACTGAATCACAGGAGAAAACCTCAATTGCAGTGTACCTAAGCAAATACCGAGTCCAGTGGACAGCTCTTATCTATAATCAGCAAAACAGTGAGATGAATCAGAATTTATGAAATAGATACAAAAATTAGCGATATAGAGTTCTTCTCACCTTGCCAACATTCCATCTTCGATGGCGCTTAACATGTTTTAATTGTTTCTGATGCAAGTTTTCTGACTCTGCATTATCAGCAGGAAGTGACTTCTCGGAACTTAAATCAAAATATTCAGGCCATTTAAGAAACTTCTGCCTTTGGTCAGGCTTATTTGGATCCAAATTGCTAGAACCATGGAAGTTCTTGAAAACAGATTCCCCTCCTGTACCTTCAACCAAAAACTCACCAAAAAAATGCAAAACATTTTTCATGACTGCCAAACGTCCAGCCAATTTTCTCTTTGGCGTCACTAGAACACATTGAATTGTTAAAAGAACCTGAAACAGCAAGCCACATTCAATTAGAGTTGTACATTACTTTAGTTGCACTCTCTCAGATTAATTAGGTTACACTTACCTCACTAGTTTCCACCTCTGGTGAAGAGGAAGAAGAATCTTTTCTGTCAACATCCTTTGCATCACTGCTGCCTTTAATTTGCTCCATGCTCTGACTGTCTGGAGGATCCTCAGAAATGGAAGCCTTCTGCCCACATGGTTCATTGTCAACCTCACTGAGTTCTGAGCTCCCTTCATCAGTTATTCGCCTTATTCCTTTTAGAAGAAACTGCTTCATTTGCTCAGGGATATGTCCCACAAAACTGGATTTGTTTTCGTTGGCAGGAAGAGTGGCCTCATCATTTGGAGCAGTAGATGGTGGATGACATAATTTTTCGTCAAAATGATAATTCTGTCGCAACTTTGGTCTACGCCGCCACGCATCTTCTGTCTTGTCAAGTTTCCAATGGATCACTGAACTATTTGGAAAAGGATTGGCAGACCATGGACCCCTCTCATCAATCAAAGCACGAAACATGTGTATCCATTTTTCCTGTTAGAAATTATTATTGCAGCTTATGAATGAAAAATTCAACGGAGTTTCAAGAAGAAAAAAATACAAGACTGCAGCAGGAAATAGAAAATAGAATGTCTTGTAACACAGAAACAGGAAAACATACAGCAACATTTTGCTGTTCCTCTTCATGAGTAAGCTGGAATGCAGCTCTCCTGCTCTCATCTGAAGCAAGGATGATGTTCAAGCCACTTTGTAACTCATCTTCAAAAACCTTTGTGTTATTAATTTCTATGGATGAACTTTCATTCATCCTAGCATGGAGCTCACTCAACTGCCTGGTGCGGTCAGATTTTGATGTCTTTATATATTTTGCCTCATCAGCAACCTGAAAAAGAGAAACTAGACTCTTGAATAGTAGATAACAAGTGAAGAAGAAAGAAAAGAATCCTCTACGCACAAGCCAATGGACATTATGTTCTACTAGATGCCAAAACTGGGTTTCAGTGACCAATATATCATGTTATAGTTATCTAAAATATGCTAGACCGTTTGGCAAAAACAAGGGCAGTGATCCATGCGATGTGAATGTGAAATCTTCATTAGTTTTATAACTGTTGTATATATATTTTATGTGAAGGGTTTCAATACATGTGGCTGCGGATGATGATGGAGAATAACGGGTTAGCAAGGTTTAGTTCTGTAAGATTTCCACACACTGAAAGAGAGTCATTCAAATTGGAAAGGGGCATCAGGTTAGGCCTTTTTGTATAATTTGTGAACCATTTCAATGGGCTGACAGGTCTTCTTTTTAAATTTATTTGGCCTCAGTTTTTGTTAATAAGATAGATCAGAAGCTTCATGTACGCTTTTTGTATAGACTTCAATACATCAAACAATTTATTTTTTTTTCCAATTTAGTTGGATGGCTAGTCCACTCTTGTACTTGTTAGGTAACTACTAGACTGAAAACTTAAGTTTGTAGGTACAAACACAAAAGATAATATTTAAGCACTCTAATACAAATGTGCAAGAACAATAGGTTTGTCACGAGAAACTAGTCAAAATACAAACAATTATTAAAATACAGAACAAACATGAATAACAAATACAACCATGTGAGAAGACCCAAACTGAGAAAGTCCTGGAAACAATAGCTTTGATGACATGTTAGATAACCACTAGACTAAAAAACTTAAGCTTATAAGCAAGGGTAGTATTTAAGCTCTTTTTAAAACTAACTTTGATACCATGTTAAGCAACTACTAGACTCAAAAAATTAAGCTAGGTATTTAAGCATTTTGGAAGTTCTCTTTCTCATCAATAAATTTCTGTGTTCCAATATATATTTATATATATATATTTTTTTTAAAGTCCACTAAGACTACATCCAGATGACCCCTAGTAAGACCCAGACTTTGGCTGGACCTACACTCGGTAAAGCCTTTTTAGGTAAGATTCACAATCATAACAGTAGGAAATCTATTAATTATTTCTTTATACTCTGGATTGATTTTTCAATCTGAGCCACCAATTTGTTAGTTCCTGATTTGGAGTAGGTAAGAACATAAATGAATATGAACAATGCCACCAAATTAAAATTCGAAGCATACCACAGCCAGAACTCGATCCTTCTGAATTAGATTTTGAATGGAGCCTGTTTCTTTTGAGTTGCTGCCAGAGTCAGAGGTGTCATCCCTTCCCATGATGCTAATGACTAGTATCGATTTCCCACAGTTGACTGTTTCTCGAATCAACTGTGCTATGACATGAAATCTAGAGCCATCGTCTAAAGTTCCATACTGAGATCTTACAGCAAGCAAAGCCCTGACAAAGTATCATCTAGAGGTCAGATATATACGGCAAATGCCAAAAAAATAAAAGATATATATATATTATCAAGTGCAGGATCCCGCGCAAATATTTCATGTGGTTTCACCGATTCCAAGCAGTTGGAATCAATAAAACTACACAATCCCACATTAGAGAGTTACTATATATATAATAATTCTCTAGTCAGGGCTTGAAGTTTTTGGTCAAGTCCTAAGGATTATCACATGTGATAATCCGAGTAATTTGATAATCTTTAGGACCTGACAAAATCTGCCGGACCAAACCTAACTAGAAAAGGACCCATATATATATATATATATATATATAAAGAGGTGTCAATTGGGGTCGGGCCTGGCGTGTCCTGCCACGCCAAGGAGACAGGTCGTGCCTGGGCTAGCATGGCACGATGCACGTGCCATGCGGGGCCGAGGGTGCTGGCCGACATGGATGGCCAGCTAGAATTTTTTTTTTAAATCTAACCGCTTGATTATATATATATATATATATATATAAATATATATATTTTAACAAATTCGTAATAATAAATAAGATAAACAAATTACAATTAAAAATACATATGTTAAATCGTAAAAATAATATTATAAAAAATAAATTTAATACTTTCTTAAATTTAAAAAAAAAAAGTAAAAAAAAATGAAGTGGGCCGGCCTATCGTGCCTGGCAAGGCACGGTTCCTTCGCGTGCCGTCACAGCACGGCACGCTAAGGCGGTCGGGCCTAAGGGGGCCGAGCCTTAGGGGGCCGTGCCGGCACGTATAGTCACTTTTTAATGTGGGATCCCGCACTTGATAATAATAATTATATATATATATATATATATCCTAAATTAATGCAAACAGACCAAGCTGTATAACATCAATATGTTCAGATACCATCCAAATGTGTAAAGAAATAGTACCCTATAAAAAGTTGCAATCTGCCCTTGCTTTGCTCATCGTCTGCAGCCAGAAGAGAAGGCAAAAGTGGAATAACCTGTTGGACACATCGTGAAGCTCTCTGTAGAGAAGCTTGGCAAAGATATAAGATTACAAGTCTGAACACAATTCTGGGGAACCTCTCTCCTCTTAGAAGCATAGCTTTATCAACGTTTTTGGTTGGTTTTCCACCCAATGCACTGCCAATCCCTCCTGCTACAACTACTGCAGCCATTTCAGCAGCCGGAATGTTCAGTGATTCTACTAAGCCACGTGCTCTTTGACCAAACGATGGAGCTACCAATGATGATGATTTGGGTAACATCTTGCTTGGTCCCTTTCCATTCATCTCACTAATAATAATCCACAAATTATCATATATATCCCACCATTTTTCATCAACTATGACATCTTCACTTGTGATCGACTGCTTGCAAGCCCTCGAATTCCTACACAAAATGATTCATGTAATTATTTATCAAAGAACAATTAGCTTGGTATAGCGGAGGAGGGAAGAGGTGAAGTTCAACTTCAAGTAGCTTAATCAATCCATATTTAAATAAAAACCAAAAAGTATTAAAATTATCTGCAAATAAAATAAAAATAAATAAAATGCAATGAAAAACAAAAGACAAAAAGCAAAACCTTCTACAGTTACTGAGGAAACAACCATACCTTTCACTAGAGACGATTTAAATTATAAATTCTAAAGAACCAACATGTATTTTACGCAGATAAGTAAATGGAAAGACAGTATAATAAATGACATCAATCTTGTTAACAACTTAGGAAATAACAAATGAAAATCAAGTTGGCAGTACCTAGACATTTGGCCATCAAGTTCTCCCAGCAAATCATCGGGCGATGCAGAACCATAATCTTTGTGACTGTCTAATTCCAAGGAATCCAGAGAAAAATCAGAGAGATTTGCTGGAAACTGCAAGAAAGACAAATAATAAACAAACAGTTCACCTCAGCAGCTGTGAGAGTCATGTAATCATGAAATTACAAGCCAGCTAATTTTATTTGATATATAGTGCTGAGTTCATGGTCACAGCTGCCAGGATTATATAAGTGGAATACAAACTGCTTCTGCATGAACCTAACACCACCATGAGCAAGACACATTGACAAAGACAACTCATAAGATGAAAGTGCACCAGTGTCTACCAAACAATTCCAACCTATATCTCAAGCTGCTCGATTTAGTTCATGACTATACACATGGAAAAGGCATCTTAAAGGTACAATATCAAAACGATACTACACAAAGATGAATGTAAAGACAAAGTAATAGAAAGAAATGAAATATATCATAACTAAAGGCTTTTCATATTCATCAACAACATGTAACATAATTTAATTAAAATAATCAAATCCACTCGAGATTGCAATTCAATTTTCACAATTTTGTATCTGTAAATAAGCCAATGGTGACATAATTTCACCGGATGACTGTTTCAGGTTTATTACAACTTCCAAACTTGTACAAAGTGGCCTGCAATCTATGTAGTTATTGTACGCTAGGAATATCAAAAAATATAGTGAGTATCTATGGCAAATAGATATGTAAGATTTATCTTTTTCAATATCTAGGGCTAATCATAATTTTTATTTTTATTTTGGATAGGAAACTAGAATGATTTCATTAATGAAAGAAAAAACAAAGGTGAACAAGATGGAGAATTAAAATAAAGTTCCCCTTATGAGTTGGAATGTAATTTTTATAAGATTGCTATAGGCTAGCACTGTTTTCTGTAATAGATATTTTCTTTGAGTTATTGTTTGAGTTCATCGTTTTTAGGAAAATCCCATTACTCGACCACAACATAAGCTTGTATCGCATTTAAACAATGAATGACCCGGTCAAAATACTAAGGTGAGTTGGATACCGGAAGTTTATGATCCATTTCGGAGATGAGCATCTCATCGACAAGTCGTAGAAGATATAACATATTGTCCCGACATGGTTGTGAGATAAAAATATTCTCCACAGATGACAAGTCTACCAGCCTCCGAATCAAGTCCTCATATATATCACGAAGAAAGTATTTGTATGAGATGCCTTCCTGCAAGTGGAAAATGACAAGGTACCTTGGATATAAAAAAAATTAATAACAGTAAATAAATTTGACAACAGTTATAGAAAAGCAGAATTTCAACATACTTGCTCATGGTGCATGAGTAGAAAATTAACAGTCTCCTCTAACTGTTGCCAGCCTCCTTTTACAGAATATATATAGTGACAAAGAACAACACAGAATAGACTCCTTACATAACTTTGCTCATTCATCTCACTGTCACCTCGATTTCGTGACTCAGGTTTATAACTCTTCAAGACATCAAGCTTTCCAGAAGCAGTTAACCAGGCATTCCACCCATATTCCTATTTACAACATTTGACAAGTTAGACAGTAGTTCAAAAAGAATACACACACGCATTCTTTAGTAAGGATCATCCTGATTTCACAAAATCCAGACCTTCTTGAACAAAGATGTAAAGCTCTTGATTAAAATTTCCAGTCTTGAAGGGTGTGAATAATTTCAAATAACTGATTAAGACTATAAAAGCTTTGATCAAAGATGGTCTTGACTACTAAATGACTTTATATATATACTAATATACTATCAACAATTTATAGTGTTCATACCATGAGAGATTCAATATTTAAAGGATTTGAATCAAGAAGATCAAGTAGATTGCCAATTATTTGCATTCTTTCAGATGCATCCTCGCAGCCGGACAAGAACCTAAAAATGATAACTAAAATTTGAGGAAGTAAAAAGTGGGAATTATTTCCTTTGCTTTTCTGCTTGTCCTCCAGGTTATGTTTCTGCAACACCTGTAAACATTAATGTTAGATAGAGGTACCTCAAAGACAAAAGTTCATACTAAATTCCTCTTTTGCATATGATAGCTAGAAAGCTGACACGGCTTAATTAACTGAAATGGAAAAACAAAATAAAAACTCATATTTCATTGGCTACCTGTTTAGGGCTAGCACCACCAAGAAGAACATCAAACAAGGTGGCACACAAATTATCTGTTTGTGGAAATCTAAACAACCTATCAGATATAGCTGAGAATATAGGCGGCATCCTTAAATTGGTTTTCTTATGGCTTTCTGTAAGAGATTTGGATCTTCCAACAGCAAGATTGAAAAATCTTGGTCCCTTCTTCTCAGATGGTATTCCAACCAAAAGTCTTCCTAGAAACTGCAAGCCGAGCAATCTAATAGGTTCGTGTTCCCTGTTAAAGATTGAAAAATCCAATACCTTCGTTAAAAAACTTAAAACCCATTCTAACTAGGAGCCTATTCATACCACTGGTTATCATTGTGCATTAGTGACAAAGTCACGTACTGACCCAAATAGTCATACCTTTGAAGAAGATTGACAAAAATGTGACAGCCACCAATCAGATTGACTTGTTCAAGTAAGGAAGCAAGAAGTACTTTTTGAGAAATAGCACGGATAACCATATGTAAAACATCTTCAATGCATGTCATATCTTGATTGGTTTCAAAGAAAGCTAGAAGAGCTTTTATATCTGCTGTTGTAACGTTCTGCCTGCACATTCCCCAAGAAATTTGAATAAGGAAAACGAAAAAGAATCATCAAAAAGACAGAAGTGACAAATTAAATGTTTAAGAACACTAACCTGAGGCTCATTTCACCAAGACTTAACAAGAGAAGACGGATTTTACGTATTTCTTCTCTACTAGGCCTCTCCCCAATAACTTGTTTAGTAATGGGATGCAGAAGAGGCTTGCTCCCAATAGCAAATCGTGATTTTGCATTATCCCAGTAAAACTGACGTATTATATCAATCACACGCGGAAGCCTACAGAGATTCCTTAACAACCTTGGATCATTATCAAATTGCTGAATGAGAAACATGTACAGTTCCCGTTGCACCTTGTAGACTGTATAGAGCCAGATACGAGGATTGAGAAAAATGCTAGAAATAGCATCTTTCACAAGCACCTCTGCTAAGCCTGAAGAGGAAACAATAAACATCAGATATAATTAATACATGTTTTTAAACTAAGTGTAAAAGACTGTCACAAGACTGGGAAAAAAAGAAATGCAAAACAATCAAGGCCAAAGTATTGTTATACATAATACAACCCAAACATAGCTGAAAAATCAAAACAAATAATGTGGCACATGATTTTTCATTACCATGTAAATCACGGGATGATGTAATGAATGATAAGAGAAAGACAAATCACTTGCCATATCACTTCAGTTGATTTCTAGATTATATTTTTGAGTTGTGTAGCATTATTGATCAATCCCATGCATATTAACATTGCCACTTCAATTAAGTATGAAAAACAAGTTCATGATATGTACCACAGTTTGCAATGACATTAAACAGATGTTTCAATGCTGACAGTGTTTCCAAATTGAGTTGTTGTGGTGGAACTGATTGAAACAAAAATCCCAGAATAGAAAATCCGGAAAGAAGATGCATTTGTTGCTGATTTGATAAATTCTCATCTAAGACGGATGCTATAAGCTCAATTACTTCAGCTGTAAGACGCTCTCTTGTGATAGGAATAAGCAATGTATGATCAAACAGACCACTTTCTTCATTATCATACTTATCAGACTGGGCAATTAGCGGGAAAAATACAGATACACCCCCAACACAGTAGATTATCTGTTGAAGTAAGCGTCGAGAACATAACTGCGTGCCAACCATTACAGTTGCTTCAAATGAATTCTTGTCCAATGCAAGATCCACAATTGGTGAGACATTAAACAATTTCCTACCACTACTAGCCTGAAAAGGGAAACAAACTTCTAAGAACTCAGCCGGTAAACAAGTCAAATTTAATAACAACAATCTTTTTCAAAGGAGAAAGAAAGAACCTGAGCATTGAGTCCAAAGATAATTTTAGATGCGAGGCCATCTTTAGCATCAAGGATTCCACTAGGCAATGGGTTGTCATAGAAGGATGCAGCTTCATTATCAAGGAATGAATACATATAGCTTGGTCCTAGAGAATGGATGCCCTGGACTTGCTCAGAAGAAATGGCATCACTGAACAAATAAACAGGACCGATCTGACCAAAAAATGGAACTGAATCTTGCACACAATCAAAAGCAATATCTCCTTCACTTTGTAGCATTTTGAATTTTGTGCCAATTGAGGAGTTTGTCAACAGTTCATTCACTTTTGCATATCTAGGCCATGAAAAGATTTAAGTCATTGGAAAATCCATTTGATTCAATCAAAAATTATTCAGACAGATTTTTCTAACACAACAAAGTGCAATTCAAAGAAAGACATGCAATCGTACAGCACCTGCATCTTTCAGATGATATAAGGACACCATCAACGTAACACCTCAACAAGCTACCCCCAGAAAATGCTCTTCCGATGCTATGTGTTATACAAAGAAAATGCCATTTCCTTCTGCCTAGATTAACAGGAAGCTGAACACACTGTCGCTTCAGATTGACCGACTGCAAAGGACATGGAAAAAGGTATCAATAATTGCATGACAAAAGCAACAATTTTTGACAGCATAAAGTTAAAAAAAAAAACATGGAAGAAGCTAGAGTGCAACTAGTTAAAATATTTAATAGAAATTAACATTTTGAAATGGGTTAATATTATGTTTATTTTTTCAAGGTGAGTTGGCTTTGCTTTGGTCAGTCCTTTTTTTTTTTAGTACAGAGTTTTGTTTGAGTTGACATTTTTTTGGCAAAGTTATTTCTGCGTGGTTTCCATTTTTGGAATATATTATTATTATTATTATTATTTAAGCCCACTAGAACAGACCCGCTCTAATACTGTGTTAGATTTAATGGATTAATATTATTGGATCGATGTAAACCAGAAAAAGCTAACTTAAATGGTGCAAACCCAAATTTTTATATTAATTCTTCTTATGACTTATTTTTAAACATGGGATTTTGTTTTCTGAAGTGGTTTCCAACAGCATTTCATTACTTTCCTTAATTTGCATGATACCATGCAACACATACCAATTAGAATATGAATGAAACACTGCAAGGTATTTCCCAAGGACAAACTTGTTTGTTACCTCATAAATAAGCTTGTCTTTTGCAAGTACCGCCAGGCATCCTTTCCCATTTTCAGTGAGAAAACTGAAAAGTCCCATTGCTCCACTTCGGGGGAAGTTTTCCACCCTCAGCCAACAAGAAAATGAAAAACCCTTATTGAGAGGCCACTGCAGAGGCGTCTTAATTATGATCCCCTGCAAGAATTTGAGAAATAATATATATAGCGTTAGCACAACTCCCAATGGAAAGTAAAAGTAAAGTAGGCATTCCAACAAAAATTACTAGAACTATCATAAATACAATATAAAGGATTCCAGTATATTCATTTTGTCAATTTTCCTTCTTCATGCAGAACTTGCATCAATATCAATCAAGAAAATTAAAATAATAATTCAATGAAACTAAATAAATTACAAAGGACAGCAACACAAAGTTCCTTTGTTTCACTGATCACTGTCATCCTATAGCTTACAGGCTGTGCTTCTTTAGAGATAGGTATTTGGTACCCAAAAAAAAGTCTTCACGGAATTTTGATGTATCAACGAACAGTGTCTACCACAGATCTTAAGAGATTATAGAGGTCACAACAGCGTCACACTAATTAATTTATATGCCTTGCTCAAAATACAAAATGGAAAAGCCAGGTCGATTTATTCATATAATTCATGAATAGCACCTTGACAGCCAAAATTCCATAAATTGATTTATCAGGTACCAGCAATCACCATCTTTGAAAATAAAAGAAACGGACATCTCTCTCTCCTTGCTGTCGAAGACACGACCACAGAGGCAACAGTACGAAAGATAATATTTAACTCTCCCCCCACCCTGACTAAATAATAGTAATAATAATAAAAGAAACAGTAAATAAAATATCTTTATAGCAGCAAAAGTATAATTATGCAAACTACACTACATAGGAACAAGTACTTGAATCCAAAGAGAGAATAATCTGGGAACACAGGAGGCATGTGCCTCAACATGTCAAGTGCTTTGTGTCCTTTTGTTTGTGTATGTTTCTTGTTTTTATTATAATAAAATAAGGGTGGAATTGTTGTTCAGCAAGCACATGTCCCAGAAAGACCAATATGTTATAGATAACATATAAAAATTACCAATAAAAATAACATAGCATACATTATACTATATTTTCCTGAGCAGAACCGAGAAAAAAAATATATAACAGAATTCAATTTCAATCCCCTCTAACTACCAAATATCGATATTACTTGAATTTCTTTCAACTCACCCTTGTACCTTAACAAGCTCAAAGCTTGCGTACAACATTGATATGGAATATTTTCATAGCAAAAAGTAATTGATCTTTAAAACTTCTTCCCAGCACACTAATGGACTTACAGAATCATTCCCATTGAGATCAAAAAAGGCAGTCGGTCCCTTCTCATTCAGCATTGATAAAACAGTGGACAACAATAGTGAGCAGTATTGCTGTCTAGTTCCTACTTTCTCGCTTCGGAGAAGAGCAAATATTTTGCGGATATCCTTCCCAGATATGCTATGCCCACCAATGGACTGAATCAATTGAGCAATTTGCAAAATGACACTATCATTATCTTCTTGTGAAAACCAATCAAGAAGAAAATGAAGCATTCCGGCTTTAACACATGAAGCACGATTCGAGATAGAATCCCTAAGCAATTGCTGAATCACATTAAGCCCATAATGCTGCAACGAGTCACTGCTCTGCCCAATCACAAAATAGCAAGTAATGATATAAAGTGACACTCTTACATGAAAACAAAAATCATATAATGCCTCACACATTTTCACAAATAAGTAAGTGTAAACTTCCAAATTTGAGAAAATATGAGATCAAGGAGAAGAAACAGTCCTGGGAAAATGAACTACCAACCTTCTGTAGAACACTCAGATAGAGTATGATCACATCTTCATTCTGAGTCAAACAGAGAAAGTAAATATATATGAGAAGCAAGCCCCATGAACTCAATCACATAGCCAAGGATTACTGACTACTTTGCATGAATGAAAAAAATATAGAGAAGAAAAAGAAAAGGGACAACTAGCTAATCATAGTGTATTATTAGATAGATTAAAACTTGAAATTGAAATCATAGTGCATTATTAGATACAACAAAACTTGAAATTAATACATTCAAATTTTCAGCAGCAGACTAAGTCACCTGTATAAGAGGGTTTCCTTTGATGTCAAACTTTCCATCAACAAGCATATCAAGCAGTGCATTTAAAAGTCCTACACTTGGATACCATTGGCAAAAGTCCAACAGTAAACTTTGAAGTGTCTGGTAACCCGTGCCAACAAGAGTTCTAAAAGCAGCCTGCAATAATAAATTAGCGAATTAAAAAGTGCAATGGCTAAACATCAACATTATGAATTAAAATGATAAGGAAAATAGAAAAATTTACCGAATCACCATACAAGATTTACAATGGTTGCATGCACTAAAGCAAGATATCAACTTAATGATATATAGCTAGATTGGGTACAAATACTTTGTGAGATCCTTAACCAAGACTGATAAACAAACATCCGTAATGGAAGAAAGCTTAAATCACTATAAACACTAAGATAACCTAAAACAGGACAGGTCATTGAAGGGTCGAAACTCAACTCAAGAAATCCACAATCCCAACCAGCCAGGTTGGTTTAATAAGTCCTCTTCAACATCTTCATTTCATAAATCTATAACTCAGGCAAGAAAAAGTACCAAATAGCAGATCTAACAATATTATTCTTTACTATTCCACTCTATTATATAAAAAATTATTTCATTAGGAATAAAATTCTGAAGACCGTAATTTATTTTTTATTTTATCACCATAAATTAGTTGCTAATTTTCTTCAAATAATGGGAAAGAATAAAAATTAGACGATATTCCGAAAAAAAAAAAATCAACTAGTTATTTGTGCTTGAATGCTTGATGAGAATAAACAGATAACCTAAACAATCAACCATTCCAGAAACAATGACAAAAGGTAAAAATAACACAGAGAGTTTACCTTAGATGTATCATTACAAGCAAGCAGACAGGTAAGTGTTTGAAGGACACTTAAAACCAATTTTTCTCCATTCGCCTCATCGAGATTACCATTTAGCAAGGAGACGATATGCAAAAAACACTCTCCATCACAAAACAAAGCCTGATAATACTGAAGGAACCAACATTCAGTTAGACATCAGAACAAAAAAAACAAGGAGCCAAGTTGCTAACACACATGCACACATTTTTTATTTTTTTAATCATCTAAGACTAAGATATAAATCGTTGCATGAATATACCAATCGGTCAGTGGATATCAATTCTCTTATTCCAACCAATAGCTCAATAGACAGTTCCACGGAACTTTTTTCCCAATCCTTTACTCGAGTAAACATTTCTAGATACTTCGAACATAATTGTAACTTTGCTCTTCGATCTTCCTCAGACACCGGTAAAATCTAAAACCATGGAAAAAGAACTTGTTTTGTCACAAAAACAGCTAACCAATCAAAATGATTATAAAAAGGATACTAGAAAAAGGAAATACCTTCATGAGGTCAAAAATATACTTGAACACTTTATTTCTCAAGCTTTCCTCCCAAAATAAATCAAACAAGCAATCAATACATGTGGAACTATGCAAAACCAGACTTCTTGCATCATCTGCTATAGACCAAAACTCCATAAAGAGCTCCATGCATGTTTCCATGCATCGATGCCAGTTCTGGGCTGTCTCACATGAATCAGACATCTGATAATCGTGATTAGAAGCACTTATATTCTCAGACCTTCTAGCTTCTTGGGATTGAATGCAAGCAACTTTAAGCACCCGGGGAACAGCATCTAGTGTTTTAAAGGAAGCAATAGTTTTCTCAGCTGAAAGCTGTAATATGTGATGAAGACTCTTTGCAAGAACATTAGCAATCTCAGGATTACAAGCAGATTGTTCAAGGGCATCAAGTAAAACAGAAGACTCAGGCTGCAAATAAAAGAGGAGAAAATAAATAAGCAAAGATTCTTGAAAAGAGTGATGCAGACTTAACTTTGAGAACAAGAAGGCCAAGCCAATACAATGAGCTGAAGAAAAGCTATGAGAAATCGGTTCGAAAAAAACAGTGAACAGAAAGTTCGACATACCCTCTGGCACTTGGAGTGCATTATTGAACACACTTTATACCTATAGCCATGCACACACATGCACACACATACCCACACTGTTACATAAATATATTCAAGAATACCACCTCAAATGTTTGTAATTAAAGGTGATACGTACATCTGGTTTTGAACTTCAAGATGCACCTGTTATCATTCTGAATAATTCAAATATCCCAAATTCTGATCATAAAAATTTGATTAATTATATATAGTAATGTCCTTGGGAGTTGGGTTCCCCTTTTTTGCCAAATAATAGGAGTTACCGGTTCCGACTTTCATCCAAAACCCCCTTGCAGTTGGTTGACTTCCATTAAAATATAGTAAGGCTTTCAATAACTTACATTTTAAAATAAAAAATGAAAATCATTTTGAAAGCCATGTAGGAGGTGACTGAATTCTTCAGAGATAGATGACTACAACACTAGGCATACCCTATTGGTTTTAAATTTTGACACCTAAAATTCCGAAAATCTTCATTAACCTCCACTAAATAATGTGAAAGACCTTCCCTAAATTTTCACTGAATTTATCAAAAACCATTAAAGGAGAATTCTCTGCCTGTTTTCTAAACCAAGCGGATCCGGCTATAATTTGACAAAACCTCAGTGGAGATGAATAAAATTTATCAATGTAACTTGACTATAGTCAGGTAAAAAAACAGTCATGATGAAAATATTCCTAATTATTTTGATAGTGCAACCAATATTGTAAGACACTGAAAATTTGGAATTGGGAATATACAAACCAAATTAGTCAATGCTGCAGCATATTTGTTGCATATAGCTGATATGTAATAGGTAAGAAAATATAAATATCGCTATTATATGTGTAGAACACGGGCAAGTAAGATATTTCATTGACAAATGATGTTAGATCACAAGTCAATCAACCTAACCATATACCTGATACAATTGCTGTCAGTTATCCAGACTTCCCTAAAAAACTCAAATAACAAAGAATGCCTTTCTCTTCAAGGAGAAAATGACATCAACATATTTTACATTTTTATCTCACCTAAATGATCACCTTATAACCATAGCAGACTAAACATTTGTGTTCATCCCACTTTAGAGGTTAGTGACAATTATTATTACAAGGATTGACTTGCTAAGACACCATGGATTCATTTTGAAGACCATAACCCACATCCATACCCTACCAATATAAATGAAACATGAAAAGCTCAATGAAGAGTGGATGTCTAACAAAAGATATTATCCAGGGAACGAAAGAAAAGCCTACCAAGTTATGAACACTCCCAATAGAAGTTGCAGCAAATTCTACAAACGAAATTGCATCCGTCTGAAGAATTTCAACCCCACTAGATTTAATGTGACTGTTAGTGATATTGGAGAGAGAATAAGCCTCATTGTATGAGCAACAGTCTTCAGAAATTTCTTCTAAAGCTGGTCCAAAATAGAAAAAATTCTCAGAAAAGATAAGGTCCCATATCCCCTCTTCCCTGAATATTTCAAGTGATATAGGTGATGAAACAAGAACTCTCCTAAATGCATTAAGAACACAAAGCTGCATGATATTGATAAACACCCTGCAGTAAATGAAATTGAAAATAAAAATGAAAATTAGAGAGATGACAAACCAATGAAAGCAAGAAGACAAAATAAACAACCTGCAGGATTCTACTGAAAGGCACTAGATTCCTCAATAGAAATATAGCACACATTTACCTTAAATGGCTTGGCAGCTCATTTTCATTTGAACAAGCCTTGATGCATGGGAACACTGTAAGAAGAACTCTCATTACCCATCTAATTGAAAGTTCACCATACACAGAAGAAACTGGTGTGGCAATTCGACTGGTGGTTACTTGGCCATGATGAGGTTTGGCATCTTCTGGAACTAGGAAAGAACAAAGGACTCTGCTTAAATTGACAACATAATCACTCCAAAGCTCGGAATATGAAGCATTCTCTGAAACTGGAACAGACAACTCTGTTAAACGCTTTTTTACATTCTTCAAGTCCAAACCAGACATCTGAAAATCGTCTTGGACAGCCAAATCCTTACTCTGCTGCTTGTACTCTTGGAGCATATAAGCAGGTGAACAAAAACTATTGGCAAATTTATGAACTCTTCCATTTTCACATAGAAACTGCAAGTTGTTCAAATTCCCAAATCTGAATACTAGTTAAGGGCATTAATTGTAGCACATCACTGACAACACAGATGATAAGCTTACGCCAAAGCTTCAGATGTCCCCTCTCTTTACAACTGATAGATTAGTTAGGATTAATTTTCTCAATACTGCTATAAGCCAATCAAATTACCAGAGGTCCCCCACATCAAACTTAGAGCATTAAAACCGGAAAGCAATGCGTGCAAGTACAGACGAAGGCACCAAAACACAAGATTGCTACTTTGGGGTGGGAGGATCTCAAAATCTAGGACTTTAATTTTGAACAGATCAAAAAATTATATATCTTAAACATTAATTATTATAATCTTTTTTCAAAATTTTGAAAAGCCATGTCCCCTTAGGTCTCCACATAGATATGCCCCTGCATGCAAGCATCTGTAATTTTAAGAGGCAGTTGCATAATCCTAATTTGCATTATATAAAATTCACAAGTTTCATTCAAGCAATGAATTCTGTTAAAACTTTTCCAGGGTTTGTAGGTTTCTTAAATTCGAAAAAATGCAATATGAAGGATACACAGCTTCTCTAAGAACTTCCAGAGAAAGAACATGGAGCTGCAAAATCTGCAGCAAGGGATTCTCACCTCTGCATAATATTAAATTAATAAATTAGAACAGGCAAGAGAAATAGTTCTACAAAAAGGAATCAACATTTCAACTTTGAATAGAAGCATGAATCTATAAATGAATCATAAGATGCAAGTTTAACAAGAAATACCCATTTATGTCAATATGAGTGCCATTTTTCAAAAGTAGAACATTGATTGATGGAAGTCCAAGTCCATCCAAAAGAACTTCAAGACCTCCTATGCTTTTAAAATGGCTTTGACCCCTTGGATTCTCAGATAATGCCAAACAAAGGGTTCTCAAAGTTAAGTACTGAAGTGATATATCTGTCCACTGTTCTTTCATACTCAACCTTCTGATAACACGCAAGAGCTCTGCAATATAGAAGTGTTTGAGCACAGTGTGTGACAAGAATTAAGAAAAAAAAAACGTGAATGAATAAAAAATGAATGCAAGATAATACATTGTTTACAAGATGTGACACTTAAGTTTTAAGAAACACTGCATACAAGATGCCATCAATCATATTTAAACCCAGTGAGGTAATCCCTAAGATATAAAACCAAGCCTCACGGGGGCTAGAATGCTTCAGCAGCATTGTATCTGAGGAGCTTCAATCAGATTCAACTTCAATTTTAAAATTCAAGTCATTATCCGATGGGAAATGCACATCAAGCAAAAAACAGGACAAAACAAAGGACAAAGGTTATGGATACAAGATAAAGATAGCAACTAAATATCCTGAACAATGCTTCATATTCCAATCTCCATATTTCAATTGTCAAGAAAAAGCTTGCCATGTCTCAATCAAAAAGCAATAGTAATAAAGCAAATTTAATAAGCTCAAATGTCAAATGAAACAAATATTGATCAAATTTGAATAATAATTTACAAGTGATTATTGGCATGCAAAGTTAATGAGAAAACAATCAGATATGTTTGATGCAGCTTATCTGTACCGATTAACAAGTCGACATGAAAAAGGAAACCAAAATTGCCTACCTTACCTACTAACCAATTAAGGCCACCAGCTTCCATCACTGATACAACTGCTTTGTCATGCCAATTTAGACTTGTTTCAGAAAAAGGAACCTTCAAACTACTAGAAGGATCACTTGGAGAAGCACCAATTCTTGGGACAGAAAACTCTATAGTATTACTGTACAACTGAGCCTTATCATTTACATTTGAATTTAAATCAATAAAGCTACATATTATTGATACCACATATACAAGTATTCGCTGCAAGAGTCCAGTCTTCTCTACTGTAAAATTAGAAGGACTTTCATCGCCAGTAAGTACACCAGCGATCGTTTTCAGCTGTATAACAACACCTGAAATAACAAACATGAGAATGAAAAATTGGAGAATGCATCTATAGATTCCTGGCCCCATTATATCAGTAAAACTGGAACAAAAATAACAAAGTTATCAAATCAGAAGGCAGGGAAAATCCTTCATAATTAGCAAAAGTTATATCTGTTGATTCCAAACTTGACATGAAGCCTAGTAGATATAATAATGATAAATAAATAGTTTGGCATTTAAATCTCCCAAAAATCATAAACCTGAGAAGTAATTTGAGATACTATATTTTTTTTTTATAGGAAACAAAAATTTATTGCAAAAAAATTAAAGAAACAAAAGAGCCATATACAAGGAACATAGGTTGTAGCAACACAGCCCTAAACGAGAGAGAACAAGAAGTCCACCTATGCTAACCAAAACCACCTAGGGTAACAAAGCGGGTCCTCAAGACAAAAACATGGCCTACAAAACAAAAGGGAGCTCAAAGCGGAACAAATTAACCCACAACACCTTCCTAATTAAAGTGAATTAAGAAAAAAAGAGACCCTAAATTCATTAGACGCAGAATCCCATAAGGAAGCAAAGTACCGAACCCGATCCCACAAGCCACCAATATTATCCTCGATCTTCCTATCAAAAATTCTATTAAGTCTTTCTTCCCAAATAGTAAGGCTAAGACAGTGCACTTCCAAGGAATTTTTCTTGCTTTCCCCTAGCAAAGGCATTTATATGAAATAATTATGTAAAGTATTTGGATTTCTTTTTTTGGAAAATTGGCAAAATTAACCTAAAAACTAAGGTTACTTTTAATTTTACCCAATAACTAGTAGAGGTGTTTTTTTTTTACCCATACCTAAACCATGAAGAGAAAAACACCCTTAAGTTTGGCCAAGTCATAGCCTGCCCGAATCGTGGCCAAGTCATAGCCTGACCAAATTGTAGCCAGATTCTGGCCAAGTCTAGGCCAGGTCCTGCCAAGTTATGGCCAAGTAAAACTAAACTGTGAGCTGAGTCTTTCAACCAAAAAAAAAGACGGGCATTTTTGTCCTCATGGATCAAGTATGGGTAAGGAAAAAAAAAAACTCCCATTAATTGTTAGGTAAAAATAAAAAGGGTTATAATTTTTTGGTTATTTTTGCCAATTTCCCTATGTTTTTTTTCTGGGATAAGAAACACAAACAAATTTTATTAAATATCAACATTGTGTTACAATGATTGTGAATTAGCAGTCCACTAACAAATACATTACCAAAAAGAAAGCTTGGCATCAGATATCAAAGTAGAAAAAGTACATCCAAAAATTAATCACAAGTGAAATTAAATTTTTCCGAAGCAATGCAAATTAATAAGAGTCCTTTTGACATGCGCCTAAGAGCACACGTTAAAAACCTAAAAAACAATAAATAATTTTTTGAAAGAATACATATAAGTTTTTATTGATAACTCATTAACATAACTCGATTAAGAGAACCAAAAAGTGTCGACATCTCTTAAAAAGAGATGATAAATGAATCCCACCTTTCATTAATGCTGTAAGCTTCTGAATGCCACCATAGTATCCAAAAACTCTGCAATTATGCATTGAACGAGTAACAATTTTCAGAGCATCCAAGACAGGGAAAGCTTCAGAAGTGATATTCATGCTTGTGAACACCTCTGGTAAGTCCATCATAGGGCGCACCACGTTGGTGTTTACTGCATTAACATTGAAAAAAAAAAAGATATAAGATGGCAGATGAATTATTAACAGAACTTAAAGGTTAGCATCAAACAGTAAGGAAACTGTGGAAAGATGAATGAAAGGGCTTATAACCATAAATGGCTAAAGCCCAAAACTGATGCACCTCGTTTAATGTAAGTTAAAACACATTAGAGAGACATTTGTTAAATTTAGAACAAAATTAATTTCCGATAACTCAAGAAAACAAATTTAAAGAAGCAATCGACTGAAATGCTAGTAAAAAGTTAGAAAAGCTCAATACTGTCATTTGGGCCATTACCTATGAATTTAAGCTTTTGGGTGTAACAATTATCTAATATGGTAGGCAATTTTGCCTAGAAGTCTTGGGTTCAAATCTCTCGACATGCACATCTATTATCTATATATATATATTTATTTTGCATTTGATATCTAAATTTTCATATGAATTTCATCTTTATCCACGTGTCAAGCTTGTCAAACTTGCATGTGATGGGTATGTTAAAAAAATAATAATATTATTGTTGGGCCTTTATTTGTAAAAATAAGCTTTTGGATTTATCCCTTACCTAATGTAAAAAATTGATTAGAACTTAAAGCACTAGAAATTTTCGTTTCCAACCAACCAATGTAACTAAATATGTTGATGTAGTAAACAGCCTATTATTCTCTCCAAGGGGCAAAAGGTTTGGCCCGCAGTAATACATCTCTTATTTTTGTTCAAAGAAAAAAGGAAATAAAGAAAGAGAGAAGGTTTGACTCATCTTTCTATCCCTTAGGTGGTGAGGGAGGGAAAGATGCAGTAAGTCTACGTTGGAAAATTTAGACTAATAACTAAACATAAACATATTTATGGTCCCCAGGATACAATTGAGGAAAAGAATAGGTCACACTTTCAAAAATACTACTTCGAAATAACAAAAGTTGCAAAATGAAAGAGAATACATTGGGGAAGTTGCAAACAAGTTTGTTTTAGTAATTTAGAATTTTCTTTTGTAGAGTCCATATACGATATCCAACATAGAATTAACTTAAATTGTTTCAAAATTCAAGCTCAATATATAAAAAAAAAAAAAAAAAAAACAAATCCCCTCAAGATTTAACCTCTCAAGACTTTTTTTGCACAATAACAAGAGACCTTACCAGTTAAACTAGCTAATACCCACAAAGTCAATATCAATTATTTTAGGACGTCTGGTTTTATTTTGAGCTAAGGGTGTTTCCGTATTAATTGGCACTAATTCACTCATTCTTTTCCTAAATAAACCTAATTAATCTACAGCCTCCATATCATATTACAACGAACTGAAAGCCTAGAGTTCTATTTAAAAACAAAAAAAACAAAAAAAACAAAAAAAAAACAGAAAACAAAAACAAGAAACAAAACAAAACAAAAAGGTCAAAGAAGTGTCAAGTATTAACCAAAAAGTCAGGTGATAGAAGGTAAATCAACTTTGATACCCAAATGAAAAGGTCAGGATTTGTGATATAGAGTTAAAGAAGTAATGCACTTTATTTAATCTTCTTAGTGACAATTGTCAGTTTGTCAAGGTCCTTACACTCCATTACCATACATATGAATTAGTAAACAGTCTACAATACCTTAAGTAAAGTCACACTGCTCACAAAAATTCCAAAATATCAGAAATCAGAAGCAACATAATTTGCTCTGGTTTCTGAACACAAAGTAGAAACATCAAAATTTCATAAAAAAGGGGAATGACAAAGTTTTTAACTCTTAGGAATCTAAGATATTTATTTGTTAGAAGAGATTGTACAGCACGAAATTGATCTCCCAGGTTCTTATACAACTTAAATTGATAAATACTAGAGAATCTCTTATCAGAACTCAGAAGTGATCGAAAAGAAGACCCAATATGTTCAACTACCTTACGGGTCATTGACATCTCACCACAAAAGAAAAGTCCTTAGCAATTAGCACTATTGAACAACTTCCAGCAGAGGCCAACAAAGGTGTAAGATAAAAAGAAATATTTACCATCGCAGAGAGTTACCCTTAAGCACCTTATCAACAAAATAATCTAAATGATTCAGCTGAACAAAAGACAAAATTTCAACTTACTCTCAGAGACAGAAATGGTCAATTGAGTGACCTCTTCAGTTAACATCAGAATAATTTCAGCTGGATGTCCAGCAAAGCAGCCAACAACAATATCATCAAATTGTAACAGATACTCTGCAGGTTGGGCAGTGACTGAAGAAGCTTCTGGAAACTGACCACCATTAACTGGTTCCCAGTTCTTGAATACACTAAGAAATTGCTTGATGAAAACATTAAACAGCTTCTTCTTTTCCACCTACAATAAGTGAATTAAAAAGAAAATGTTTGCATTAGTAACATAACAATAACGCATAACAACAAACGAAAAAAGTAATTACCACATTGACTAATTAATGATTTTTTTTAGAACAAAATAAAAGGAAACAACTATATTAAAGAGAGGGAAAAAAAAATACAAAAAGAGAGAACATTGTCCTCAGGGAAGAAAAACAAGAGAGATTATTAGGACTGAACCTTACTTTCGAAGTTAAAGTCAGTCAACCATACCCCAACCAAAACCTGAGCTTTATAAGCTAACAGTTCTGGGCATAGCCGGCAAACCAGATTTGGAGGCGTAAACAGCAAGAAATTAATATAGAGAAGCCAAGTTGCAAAAACTTAATATTTGAGAGGTTAAATTGTAAAGTATGTCTATAAAAACCCAAAAGAATTTGTGTAGAAATGAACAATGAAACAACAAAAAGAGGAGTCTTTCTTTTATTTATGAGGGATCTAAAAGAAGGAGAAGAGTGGGGAAATAAGGGCATTCAACAATCATATATTTATATTACTTAAATAAATATAAATTTAAAATATCACAACTAACCAATACACCCTCCATATGAAACATATAGCCCACTTTTATCCACCTTGACAAGAAAAGTTCAACCTCCAAATATAGTAACCCCCTGTATAAAGTGCCGGTTTGAAAAGAAAACCCAAACAACATTTATTGGGAAGAAAACCCTGAGCTGAAGTAAAACACAATGAAAGGTGCCTAAGGCAAGAAAATGTGTCAATGCATTCATCCTAGCTGGATGGATTAATGTCCTAATATGTCAAAACATATTTTGCAACTGCTCTCTGCTCTTTGTTAAGAAAAAAAAGTAACAAGGGTACAAATGTCAAATAATTATTTTCAGATATTTTTGTACTAAAAAAAATAAACAAGTTAACACTTATACTCAGACATCGAAAAAAAAATGTTATTAAGATTTCAACTTTCAAACTCTACTCAGTTTTTAGTCAATTCCTGACCATAACTATTCAATCCTAATTCCTAGGACAAAAATAAATGAATGTCCCTAAAAAAATAGACAACCTTCAAACTGTCTTTTTATTTTTTTGAAGTACCTTCAAATGTCTTTTAATGTAGAAGAAATTGTGAATTATGAAAATTTGGCCTACCTTATCCGTGGTGTCGTCATATCTCTTCCAAAGTGCATTCAAAACCCCTTCATCACCTTCTTCACTGCAAGCGAGTAAAAGCATTAAAGATTATATAAGGTGAAGAGGTGAACATGACTTGCAGTCATCAAGATGGAAGTTATTGAAAAAACCTAAAATGCAGCTCGAAATATTGGTGTAACAAAACTCATGTCATCTTGTGATAAGAAATAAAAAAAAAAAAAAAACTATCCATAAACGAGTACAAAAGAGTGGGCCAACTGTCTAACAACAAAAAAAAAACAATGAAGAGACTAAGACAAGCTACTAAAACCCTAAGATCATCATATATGAAGTAAAGCAATGGTCTCACCAGATAAATCATACATTTAAATAAAACATTCGGAGTTTTAATAATTAGCAAACACATGAAAAAACAAAAACATATCATAAATGAAATGAAAAATCACTTCTAATTTTAAAAAGCCATGCCATTTCTTTCTACATCTAGATCCCTATATACAATATGATTAAGGAATTTGTGGATTTGAGCACCGTCTGTGAGATCTCCATCCACCCATTAAGACCTTCAGACTTCAAGGCTGAAGCCTTCAGAAGAATTTAATCAAAATCTTCACAAAGTGAACTTTGTCAAAAGAGTTAAAACAAAAGAAGATGGACTTGGTGAAGCCAGCAAATAACCCTTCCAACCATTCTTAATAACAAGGTGGTAAAAAATATTCATTGAAGCTCGTACTAGAATTTCTACAGTTCAAAGTTGCAATCTTTGTACTCTAACAATGTAGCGTTGCATTAAACAGAATCTTCTGTGGTCAGAATCCTAATGCATACATTCAAACATACTTCCCTATGAAGTCTTTCTAAATTCCCCATCAATGCATAACAGTACAATCTCATTACAAATAGCTTAGTCTGAGATGATCTTAATCCAACACACCCTCTCCAAAACTACAAATTTTAACCAACTTCTCATATTAATTAAGCCACAGCATCCAACTACCAATATGTACTTCCAGCGCAGTCACAATATCCAACAAAGATCAAGTTTTTAAGAAATCAGAAACAGTTGCATTCTTTTTGTCAGCAAGAAGAAGCATTTCACAGAAAGAGAATATCTCAGCAAACTTACTCACACCAAACATCATACCAAAAACTTTTCTACCATCTCCATTCTCCACTATTAACATCAATCCTCTACAAAACTTCCAAAACCCCTCTGCACCCCTTTAGAAAAAAACCACAGACATCATCACCAATACTATCCCTATACACGAAGATATCTTCCGTAACTCCCCCAATCTATTAACGTTAGAAGCAAGTTACTTCTCAAAAGATAGTTACTGAATTACTAAAAGAAAATTAAATTTAATCATGTGCAAATATACAATTTAATCTACTTCTAAGCACCCCCTCAGTACTTGAACGCATCATTACCACTCCATGCCTTTAGTATCTTGGAACTCATAAAACTACCTTGCATCACTAAACTACTGGAAATTACACTAGCTTTCACTTTGCTGCTTCATTTACCACCTAGTATGGAACCAGAACACTAGAACATATGTATGTCAAGTATCTGATTCCTACGCTTTCTATGGGATGTGGCTTTCCTTGTGATAGGAACCAAGACATGACGAGGTTGTACAACTTAACACAACTTATTTGCATTAACAGGAATTTGATATAAGGGAAAGAAAATGACACTAGAAATCACTACATAACATGGAATGAGATTACATAAGATTTATTATAAAATCTAAAGCTACTTCCATACATCAACTGAACTCCAATATCTCTGCAACAGCAAAGAAATTATGAGTATTTTTGTCAAACACTTCACAAACTCTAGTATAAGTAATAAACATCATGAAGTACAAACAAACAAACAAGTGAGTGGAGATTTTTTTTAAGCAGGGGCAAGTACCTGAAGCGGACATTTGGAGAAGGAGGAGAGAACCTCTCAGGTTGTAAACCCGAAGTGGACTCTCCAATTGAGCCACCAGATGTCCGTCGAATGAGGTCAGCAACACCCTTGACGAGGTTCATACTTCCCACGAAGATTTATCAAACTAGGAAGACTTCGCAATTCGATAACTAAGATAGGAATGCCTATTCCCGTCCATCACTCAAGATTTTTCTGTTTCTAAAACATGTAAACAACAGTCAACACAATAATTGAGAT
The DNA here is from genome assembly GCA_033220585.1 of Dipteronia sinensis. NCBI lineage: Eukaryota > Viridiplantae > Streptophyta > Magnoliopsida > Sapindales > Sapindaceae > Dipteronia > Dipteronia sinensis. The sequence continues at coordinate 83,332,191 of CM065636.1, read as the reverse complement.
TATTGAGTCACATACAACAACAAATATTCAATCTTAGTCTGTCAGCACAAAATATCAATAGAAAAGTAACTCAATATACAATTATTTGAATGAGAACATACATTTTACTGACATTCATAAACCTGAAAAGAGATTTATGACCTCAACTTTAGCTTCCTTGATACAAAATTCTCTCGAAAGATCACGTATCAACAACTTCCAAGCGATCAAACGAAATCCAAAACGAACACTATCTAACAGTCAAACATTGACAAAACGCACCGTTTTAAGCGCGATTAAACGATCAAGGATTGAGAAATCTTGAAAATCAAGATTACGTAGAACAGGCTCAATATCGATAGCTTGAGCTCTTTTGAACAAGAATTATTGCAAGTTATATTGAAGATAACAGAATCTGAGAATGGAAATTGCACGTACCTGATCAGATCACGTGACGGTCGCACCAATAGTCGATAGACCTTAAATGTAGAGTTGTAGTTTTGTTGACGTGAGATCTCGTAATCGAAATATCTTTTTTCTTGAATAGCTTCTTTAATGACTTCAGTGAGAAATAAAATGACAGGTGATACTATGATAGTGCGCGATTGGACAGAAGACGAGGAAGAAGATGAAGAAACTATTTTTCGATATTTGATCCTCATACTTGTCTTATTTTCGATTTTGCCCCTGGTGCTACAGTTAATAATGTCGGTGACGCGGAATTTTTTTTTTTTTCATTGAAATTTTATTTTTAGCTGTCAAAGTGAAAATAAAAGGGTAAATTACACTAACATATAACACGATACCGTATACCATTTAATTTTTTTTTAGAGAACACGTCATTCAATTGGGACCAATGATTCTACCACGAGGGTGTGGTAGGCTTATAAACAGTGTTTAATTTTAGTACTTAAATGAACTCACATGCATGATGTTCATAGGTGTTAGTCTCTATTGTAACTATAAATAAATACTCATAGTTGTATCTATTATTCAATGAATGAAAATGACGCAAATGAATTTATTCAATTTAATGAAACATAACTGTAGCACCATTTTTCATTATCTCATTAATTATGAGGTTCCCTTACGAAATTTACCCAAATCAATATAGGAAATACATTGTAACATCTAACGTCTAATAAATCATCATAACATGTGGATAACATATAACACAATATCGATAGACAATAGTGTAAACCTTATTTATATTGAAACCAACCTCCTCCGGGTGACATGAACATTTCATATCAAGTATTATGATTATGTTCGAACCAGATGTATTGAATCAGGATTGAAGTTCGAAATCACTTTTGATGTTTTGTTTAATAACAATGGTCGATTGAGTTATATCCAAAGGTTTTTTTTTCATTTTTTCATATGTGTATTCCGGAGAGGGGTACACATACCTCATCTCATTTGCTTCTGACATATTTGATTTTATCTTCGATAGAGTGTATTGCACGAGTAATATTATTTACAAAAGATTCGCGTGCACATAAGGCGTTTGATCTGAAAGGACATTTGGATTTTTCAAATGCAAAAATCAATGTGTCACGCTATTTTAGGGATACGCAATGCAAGTTAAAATATATAGGCTAATTCAAATTCATTTACAATTGTAGGTTGTACAACAAATATACTCATTACCTCAATCAATTAATGTCCTGAAATTTAACTTTAAACATTGACAAACAGGAATAGACGATTAAATCTCCTACACAATGCGAATTGTGTCAGAATATCATTATGTTCCCAACGCAATATTTGAGAATAATTATCGATAGTACACTTAAACCATTCCTGTAACTGTTCATATGGTCTACTAAGCTAGTAACATCACAAATTACAATAAAGTGTATTTTGAGTACTATTGACAACATTATGAAAATTATTCAAAATAATCCGACTTTGATTTGGAAATTGAAATGTCTTCCTTCATTTTCTTATAAATTGTTTACTTTAATTTGTAAAAAATACATGTTAAAGATGTACATATGCATCTAATCTAGTGCACTAGATGCCAGTTTGTTTCCTATTTGTGCATTCATTAGCTATAATATATAATGCATCCTTTGAGTACTATTGCAAGTTTATAAGGAAGTGCAAAAGTTCAATCGATTTGATTAAGATTCAAACATTAAAAACTTTATTATTCTCCATATCGTGCATAATATGTAATAGACCCCCCACGGTCAAAAACAGTCATTTCTATTTAAATATTTGATTACTATTATCAATTCCACCACAACTTTATATATATATATATATATATATATTCATAACCCTGCAAACGTCTTCACAGTAACCATGCACAATTTACGGCATTGTTTTTCACAATGGATAAGAATGGTGAAGGCGATACAACAGTGAGTCATGAACGGATTTACGCCTTTCTCAACGGCATTTTAGAAGTATTCAGTGAATTAGAGTCCGCAAGAGATCAAATTTTTGCCCATTTAAACACCGACATGGTTTTGTTACATACAAAGTTCATCTAGGTCATTAATGTCGCACAAAGAATAATCTCATAGTTTGAGAGGGAGATCGGTCGTTATGTATCACCATCTTATCTTCCTCGGTAGGTAATTATGTCTAGAAAAAAAAACTATAAGTTTTTTTTTCCATTTTTCATTGCACCATTTCTTTTGGTTATCTACTTGAAGATGATAAACTTTACCTTAACAATCATAACGTTTGAAAATTTCCTCTAGTGAATTCAGCTAATATATAATATATTCAAATAATCATGAGCATCTGTTTTTGTTTATGTTGCAAGTTGGTTTACGATGTTTTTACTATTCGAACATTGAAACGATAATTTGACATTGTGTTATGTTTTTTAGGATTGTTGAATTTGTTCCAGTGGTTTACAAATGAAATGTCGTTGTAGTATATTGTTTTCGTAACTTCGGTTAACAAAGCAGTGATTGATAATAGGTTGAACTTCAACTGGATCATATTAAACATATCTATGTCACTTTGTCTGAAATAATTTAAAAAACAAGTGTATAAAATTAACGTATTTCACAATCTGCAAACAACTTCTCATAAACGTCCATTCAAAAATTTACAACTTACAAACTAATAGTATTCGAATTTGGAGGCTTCGTTGCTTTCCTATAGGCTTCCACTCGACTAATTTCTCATTCATCAAGTTGACGTGCGAGGTTCTATTCTTCTTCAAACGTCAATCTCGATTGTTCAGCGTTACTGTCTTATATCATTGGTGTCTTCTACTACTCGAATTGTTTGACATAACTTGTGCCTGCAAGCGAAAGATTAAATTCTTTCCTTTTCAGACTTCGGTAGAAAGGATTTGAAAGATAACTTTGTACAGAAAGAGCCTATAAGAATTCTATCTGGCATTGCTACTAGATACTTATTGTCACTATTTTTCTTAATGACCTGGACCATATTTGAAAATGCTTAAGCTCTCAATATCCTTAAGTCAAGTATTGGTCTCCATTGTCATGGATAGAAAATGTCGTAGGATGGTCGTCTTGAATAAAATAGACATAATGATAGGGCGGTAATATTCGGACCTAGGTAGCCGTATATTGTACCCATTCAGGGGGACAAGAGTAGAACTTGATCTGTAGATAAATCTCTGCATCCATAGTCAAGTTGTTGTATGAGTTTATGATGACATGTGGAAGACCAGTCATATCATGCGACCCATGTGTTTCAAGTGTCTTTACGAATCCATTTTGTACCAGCCAAACCTTATCTTATTGTGGATGTTGAGCGGTAACATCTACTAAATATTGTTCTCGCATATATCTGTGGGCTAGCTTCAGAGTTCCATACGTATGCTGAATATTTCCCAAACATTTTGTTCAAAAACTTCGTTCCTACTAATACGGCAAGGTGAATTATATTTGTCATGTAAATTACGCAATCATGTAATGAATGTTGCGATAGTTACAAACTTACTGTCAATTTCAATATTTATTATTTATCATAGACTTCTCATAATATTAATTTTGCTTGTGTGGATGCAATTTAAGTATAATATAATGGAAAATTATAACTATTACTTTTGTTGTTCTTATATTGAGAAATTATATCCAATTTTTGTTTTAAATTACTTCAAACAAACATACTTGTACTTGGTTCAAAATTGTTGCCTAAAATACGTCTCAAATATGTGTAAGTTGATTTGTAATTTTTATATTAATAGTTACAAGTCACTTATAATGTCATTTTCAATGAATTTTTTAACAATAATTTGGGGGTAAGCATGTGTTTGTAGTTGTTTAAATAATGAGTAATGTTACTTTATCCAAATTTGATGGTCAAATCTGGTGCCCAAGTGATGTGGCAACACTCCAATCCATTCATTTAAATCATGCAAATCTAATCTAATTTAAATCAATAGACTGAAGTGTTGCCACATCATTTAGACATCAAATTTGGACAAAATAGCATTACTCTTAAATAATATATTCATAATTTTGTACTTAAAGAGGTGTTTAACATTTAATTTGAAAAGTGGTTATCAAATAATGAATACAACTAAATTTAGCTTTATAAAAGGTCGAATTATCTAACAATCACTTTAAATTATTTATCAAGCATTGTTTTAATATCAACTTATAAAAATATATGTTTAGTAACGATAAATAAAGCATGCTTAAAGTAAAACACATGTTTCTCTATAACCTTTTTATTAAGATTCTCGACTTGCAAACGCACTCCAAAGTTAAGCAGATTGTAACTGCTCTAATCTCCATTTACTCAGCATTGTAGTGAATAAGTGATAAGAGATTTTTACGGGTTTAATACCCTAATTTAAAAAGGGCTGAAAAATTATATAGCACTTTTTGGGGAGTGATTTGTGCAATTAGCACCGCTTTAATAACTCTAGTTTAAATAGCACCAAAGATGGAATTTGGACAAAAATACCCACCACTCTTCCATCCATTTCTCTTACTAGTCCTTTGCTTCTTCTTTTTTTTCAAAACCTTTATAGATGAGCTCCATAAATGGAGTTGTCGCCACCGACAGTTGAGTTGACCGAAAAGACACGGGAAAAATGTTTGTCGGGTGCCAGCCGTTGCAACGGAAGTGTTCGTTTTCAGTTTCGAGCTATGTGGAGAGAGAAACGAAGCCAAACCCGAACCGTTGTTGAACCTTTATCATTAGATATGTACAATCCTTCGTGAATTCGATGAAACCGATAGCACCTACGAACTCGGTGTCGTCCGATCTTCTAGATCCGACTATCGCCGGAGTCAACCGACGCCGTCGTCGGCTCGTCACTTTCACCATTGATGGAGGTCGAATATACCTCCATCACGATGAAGAAGAAGACCAAAAATAAAAAATAAAAATTTTATTTTGCCCCCATCAAGTCTCGAATTTATAAAAATACCCTATAAGTCTTGAATTTTTAAAATAAGTCTCGAATTTTCCACAATAAGTCTCGAATTTGTAAAATAAGTCTCAAATTTAATCCAATAAGTCTCAAATTTGTCCTAATAAGTCTCAAATTAGTAAAATAAGTATTGATTTGCGAGAAAAAAAATACAAAGGAAAAAACGAAGTGCGGGTAATGGATCTACTCTTTAAACCTAGGTAGACTTCAATTGTGAAAAGATATGGCTTAATTATCTTTATAAATCATTTGGTGAAAATGAATTAAATGAAAAAAAAAATCTGAGAGATAAGAGTTTCTATGAATTGTGAAAAGAGAAGAAAATAAAAATGAAAAGTTAAAGTTAAAGAATAAATTGGGGTATTTTGGTCTCACCACCTATTTTGGTGCTAATAAAACAAGAGTTATTAAAGTGGTGATAGTTTCACTTTTAAAAGTTAAAAAAGTGCTATTTAGACTCATTTCCTCATTTGAGAAATGGTCTTTTATGTGTCTAATGTGTACCCGCATAAGAACCTATAATCTGCCCGTAAATAATGCAGGTTTAAAAATACAGGTCTTAGTATGTGTGATCCAGTTATGTACTTGCACCGTATGCGTGCAGGTAAGGGTAGGGTTTAGAGAACCTTTCCATTTTACCAACTCTAATTATATCTAACTTAGAAATCAAACATAAATTCGATGCTTGAAGATGTGCTACTATTTTTTTATTAATTTTTTTTTTACATTACAAAAAATAACAATTTTATTAATAACAAAATAAAATATTAAAAAGGACAACATAGATTATTGGACCTTAGCTCATAACCCTTAACCCTTGTCCAAGTAAGTCTAAAGGTACGATATATTTAAAAAAAAACCTGGAATTCATAAAATAAAGCAGAGTAACAACATCAAACTAGCAAATCTGCCAAGACCACCTTCTCCACAGACGGAGGGTATGTCTCAAGGAAAAAACGGTCTTCGGAAGAAAATGAAAGTTTAGCTATGTTATGCGTGACCATGTTCGCGGATCTATGAATAAAATACATAACAATCTCATGGCAATAAATGATATGAATAATGCCCGAGATAATGGTTTCAATATCAGCAAGAGAAGGCATACCAAAATTAACAAGATCAACAACATCTTTAGCATCCGACTCAACCACTGTAGGGATCAACCCACTTGGGGGGGGGGGGGAAGGGAGGGAAACATGCATCCAGGCTCTGAGTAGTGGAACCCTGCGTTTGTACAAACCCTCAACTAGTCAACTCTATTTAGAATTATGGATCACACTCATACGAGTCTCACCGGCCTTCACAACATCTTCCACACCAGCAATATGCAATTCAACTAAAAAATTAGCAGCCTAAGCCACAATATCCTCCTCGCATCTAACACCCGCTTGGTGGACCAATTGGTTCCTTCGCCACCAACAACGCCATAAAATCACACACAATAACTCCAACTCCTCTTTAACAAAGATTTTAGAGCAGCAAAGAAAAAAATCAAGAGCCGGAGTTGTATATTTCCAAGTAAAAGTTTGCAAGAAGGAACAAGAAGAACAAACCTCTCTTAACTTCGAGCAACCCCAAATGGCATGAATAGTAAACTCTGGCACTCTCCTACAAATCGGATAACAATGCTCAACCGGCATCCCTCTTTTGGCAAGGTTAACAACGGTCGGGATCCAGTTCAAGCAAGCGTTCCAAATGAAGGTTTTCACCTTACTAGGGATCTTTAACCCCCGCAACAGTGTCCACCACTCCACCACCAGTCTAAGCTTATGGTCCCCGACGACCCTTCATAAACCTCAATATCTCTACCGACTTTGTAGCCGCTACGAACCAAATAGGATCTAGAGTTCTCAAAGTGCCAAATTAGTTTGTTGTCAAGCCTAGAAGAACTGATTGGCAGACTAAAAATAGCCTATGTGTCATCTTGGATGAATGAAGACCGAATCAAGGGAACGTTCCAGCAACCCGACGGCAAGATGAGAGCATTCACAATCACATGTTCACCAAAAATCTGGGGTGACACAACAGGAAAAGTCCAAGGATGCGGAATCCAACGGTCATTGTAGATCGAAACAGTATACCCCCGGGCAACCATCACCTTGTACTAGCCCGTAAGATCCCACGACCCCAAAGGAAGTTGTTCCAAACCATCGATCCAGAGCTACATTTTCCAATATTCATAAAGGAAGTGACATTATAGTATCGATTTTTCAGGACCCTAGCAGCTAATTACAAAGGACACGCTACCAATCTCCATCACTGTTTCACTAACATAACATGATTAAACATTTCAAGATCCCTAAAACCCAACCTTCAACTTTTTTTATCAGCGCAGAGTTTAACCCAAGACCCCCAATGTATTTTCAGTACCTCATTAGAAACCCCCCCCACCATAAGTGGGTGCATAACCTGTGAATATTAGAGATAAAACTATTAGGGAGTCTGAAGAGACCCATGCCATAGGTAGGAATATCTTGAATTACTGTCTTAACAAAAACTTCCTATTCTCCTGCAGAGAATAATTTCGAGTTACACCTATTTATCTTATCCCAAACCTGATCTATAATGTTGGAAAAGAGATTCCTCTTTTACCTACTGGTAAAGCAGGGGAGGCCCAGGTACCTCCCATGGCAGTCCACTAGCTTAACACCCACAATAAAGGCTAAACGAAACCCTACAGTTCTACTAACAGATTTGCTAACACAAAGCGACGACTTGGCAAAATTGATAACTTTGCCTGAAGACATAGCATAGTCATCCATGAATCATTTTATAGTGAAATAGTCCCCCTCTGACACCGTAGATAAGAGACGGCTGTCATCTGTAAAAAGAAGTAGGAAATATTAGGCCTTCATTTGTTGCACTAGAAACCAGAAATAGTATGGTTAGCAACTGCCTTGTGTAACAAGCTAGATAACACTTCAACACAAATAAGGAAAAGATACGGAGAGAGGGGATCACCATGTCTCAACGCCTTGGATGGCTTTACAAAGTCACAAATTTTCTTATTCACATTAAACGAAAATGACACAGAAGAGATGCACCACCATATTTTGTTCATCCAGTTTTTCGAAAACCCCATTTTTGCCATCGTTTTCATTAAGAAACCTCACTCGACCCGGTCATAGGCCTCTGACATGTCGAGTTTCAACACCATAGAGCCTTCTTTCTTTTTCCTTCTCTTAAGCGCATGCATACATTTGAAACAGATGATAGCGCTGTCGGATATGAGACGACCTGGGATAAAAGCACTATGGATTTCCCCAATTACCTCACCCAAGACACCGTGAAATATATTCGTCAGAGCATTCGTGACGATTTTGTAAGTTACGTTACAGAGGTTGATGGGGCGGTAATCAGCCAATTTGTCAGCTTGCTGAGTTTTTGGGATAAGAGTGATTATATTACTGTTTACCGCTTCCAGTGAGTCCCCATCTTTGAGACAACGAAGGCACGCCTTCGTAATACTATCACCCACTATTTCCCAATAATTTTATCAGAAAAGGGCCGGAAACCTATCAATACTTGGAGCTTTCGTCGGAGCCTTCGTCGGAGCCATGTCGAAGACTGCCGATCTAACTTCAACAGCTATAAAAGTTCTATCGAGACTCATTCTGCTCCTCTCTGAGAGACTAGTTCGAACTGACATAGTGACTTTCTCAATCAGATCATCAGAGGGCAAAGAAGAACTAAAAGGGCAACATAAATATTTCGTCATCACAGTAACAATTTCAGACTTGTCAGAGCGCCAAATCCCCTCCTCATCAGTCAAACCTCGAATAGGATTTCGAGCACGCCTCACAAAAGCCTTCCGATGAAAGAACCTGGTGTTTTCATCACCCCCTTTCAGCCACTCCGTCCTGGAACGTTGTTTCCAATAAAACTCGTCAATCTCCTGCAAACAGTCAAGATTGTTCTCAAGGTTCCTAATCGTAAACCAAGAACTGAGATAGATATTAACAGTAGCATTAGAAAGATCTCTTTGATAGTTGAAAATATCCTTTTTTTGATTCCACCTCTTTTAGCACTCCAAACCGAAAGCTGGCTCACACAACCCCCAATCTTACAAACCACATCACACATTCTGCACAGAAGACTAGGAGTACCCCAATTAGCCTTGACCAGATTATTGCAAGCTTCTTCCTTAACCCAACAAGCTTCGAAAAGAAATCTTCTAACTAGACGGCCAACTTGATTGGCAAAGGAATCGTCGCGGCTCAAAATGTCCAACAGTAACACTCTCTGATCAAAACCCCAAAAACCCAAATGCGCCACCTTTGAGAACTGAAAAGATGTTTCCACTTGAGACACAAAACCCCACGGTCAAGTCTCTTCTGAATGTGCCCACTATCCCTCTTATTTGACTAAGTGAATGGAGGTCCGGAAAAACCAAGTCTTCAAACCTACAATCGTTAAGAACTTCACGAAAATTATCCATCAGACTTTGATGTTTCTCCAACCCTCCCTCTTTCTTCGACTCAATTAAGGTTTCATTAAAGTCACCTATGTAAAGCCATGTTAAATCCGAGAGCCCGTGGAGTCGCCTGAGCAGCGTCCATGAGTGATGGCGTTAAGCTGCCACCGGATGCCCATAAAAGCCAGTAAAGCGCCACACAACACCCCCATGAGACTCAATTTTCACATCAATGTGATACTTAGTGTAGGAAAGTAAATCCACTACCAGGTTGGTAGTCTAGAAAATCCACAAACCCCTACTCTTTCTTTCACAATCAACAAACAATTTGCCCACAAAGCCAAGCTTCACCCGAATCAATTCCACAACAACACGGTTAACCTTGGTTTCCATTAAAAACATAACTTCTGGGTTGTGGTTCTGCTTTAACCTAAGCAGCGTACATAACGAACGGCCACTACCCAAGACCCCGAGCGTTACAGATAATGGTTTTCATTGCGTCCAACAGGCTAGTAGAGACCGACTCGCTGATATCTCTGTTTCATCAAGACTTTGAACCTGAACCTGAACTCGTACATCACTCTCCCCACATGTAACACTTTCTGGCTTCAGAATACTGGGACACGAGATAGTCTGAAGCCTTGATTCCTCATGAAGACTGTAATCAATTGTAGTGTAGCCGTCCCCCAAAAGCTTGGATACCGGCGTTGACCTTCCCCACTCCATCGACTTTAGCCACCTTAGAAAGTTTATTCTCTCGGCGTCCCTTTGATAAAAAAATCACAATTAGGTTGTTTGCCTAGAATTTTCCCCAAATCAACTATATCACCTATCTGACTCTTTTTATGCTCAACCCACCTTCAAGCACCCGGTCCACGTTTGAGCACCCTAGTCTCAACAAGGTGACAAGGACTCGGGTTAGGCGGTCCACCACTGAGACTTGGACTAATAGACTCATTTGGGCTTGGACCGAAACAACTCTCCCGCCCCACCTGCATCTCATGTGAATGAAACACATCATTTCGGCCGTGGGCCATATTACACTTAGCAATACTAGTACAATGTTTGAGCCCAATTAGCCCAGCACATTCCCACCCACTAACAAACGCAGGCCCCTTCCCATCCTCCTTTCCTTCCTTCCTATTATTATCCACCTGTACAGGATCATGAGACCCCATCATATCAGAGTCGCAAATGGTGATCTCAGGACTGGTCTGAAGATATGATATTATGCTTGGAGTAAACTATTATAGTAATGCTCCAAGATCATTTGTAGACAAAGCATCGAAGATAACTAAAATAAAACTACAAATATTAGTGGTTCATTAATTATTATTTTTGTTTTTAATGATCATCTGTATCGTATCTTCTTTATTTTTCAATGAATAAATTCGACTAATGTGATGTCTCGATCTAGTCTTTTTGGTGGTCGACGACAAGGAGGCCCATTAAAAAGCATTCACTAAACAATCACAACTCTTTTTGTCTTTCTTATTTTCTTATATAATTAAAAAGCTGGTCTGGGGTTTTTGTGGAGATATTTCATCTAATTAAAAAAATTCAAAACCATGATCAATGAATTTAATCAAATGATTATTTAATCAAATTATTCATTATTGATCACACTCTATATGTTGATAATCCATAGGCATTTTAAAATAAACACTTGATTGATCTATACTTGGAAGCAAATACTTTTAATGGACTTACCATCACTTTTGTATCGTTGGAGTAATCAAATTCAAGCCCGTCTATATACATGGAATGGGAGACCTGATCTTGTTCAAATTCTTTCAAATGCCAAAAGCATAAAAGTTGATCATTTTTTGCAATACAATGAATTTTGTTTATCTTTAAGTATGGTATAATTAATTAGATATTTAAGTCATTTGTGTGTACTAATCGGTTTAAACTAGTTCAACCGGTAAGGTTCCATGTTGTTGTGCAAGCTGTTTTGAAGTCTAAACTCGCTTGCATAAATACGGGTAATATATGTTTCAATCTATTAGATTTATCGTATATCCACTATTAGCAAAATGATTGTACACTTTCTCTTTCATATTTGTGAGATAAGTTAAAAATAGCAGTGCGGGAAGACCTTTCCTCTATATAATGGAAGTTGTTGAGTTTCATATCGAGTTGTGCCCATTAAATCACAGTGTTGAAATGCTACATCTCTCCTATCTGTTTATCTTGTCTAGTATATGTAGACTCCTAACTAAGTTAAAATATAAATAGGATTTCATTGATTAATATTTTTGTCAACATTTTTTTACGGTATCTATTTATCCACTTATCTAAACCGTATATTTTTTAAAAAACTTTTGTTATTGGTAGGATTCAAGCCGCTGATTTGAGATTCATTTGTCCAAACTCCAAACTCGTTCATTTATCAGGTAAGCTACACCACCGGAGAGTCAACAACTTATTATTAAGAACAATTTTGACATATTTCAAATAGCTTTTAATGAATTTTAAACCCAATTAAATGTTCTTTTAGGAATAAATTAAAATGTTGTGATGATTTGCCGTAACAATTTGGATTACCATGACATATTAACAAATATATTTGCCTTACCTTATTGAGATCACATGGAAACCAACACACAATTAGTTGTGAAATATAAGAAAAGCATACTCTTTTTGGAAACTTGTGACTGAGAATATCACACACATCACAGTCATATCTACCTAAAACTCCTAGTGCAACTTTCAATTACAATAATATTTGCACTATATCCGGTATTAATATTCCTTTATTATTTAATAATCTATTTAATTTAATATGTATATATAATCCTAATTAATAATTAATTTGAGTGAACCTAGTCACCAGCTACTTCCTACTTCTAACACTCATTATTACAAACAATCCTTTGCCATTTGCAATTTCTATATAAACAAATTAGGGACTATGACAATGATAGATTAAAATAGAGTAAATAAAAGACTATTTTATAAAATAAATAGGTGAAAGTTGAAATAGCAACAAATTGGTGTACCCAAATCTCAACCCCCAAACTAATGGGAACAAAAACATTTTTTTTTTATCTATTACATTTAACTCGAAATTTAGGAGAAGATTATATGACTTGAATCCACAATCTCAATAATGTATACCTGAGAAACATATCATTGGTTTAATCTCGTATTATCCAAAGATCACAATATTCTTAACAACCCGTTTAATTCAAATGGTATGCATTCCGCTCTACATATTTGTGATGGAGTTCAAATCTCACATAATGTATTTATTAGACATTTCCCTTGTGCTATGAGAGTTAATATGTAGGTCTTGCATGTAGCGTCTAGCTTTCAATATCCGTATATGCTGAAAAAATGGTTTTTCTTATGATATATGTGGACCGTGAAATATTAATATGATGGTGATCAGGTGATTTCTGATTAATGTTACATGGCATGTGATATCTTGGCATTGTAAGGCTATATATAGTAAGTTATTTATATGAAATATTATATACTCGTGATGATTGATAAAATAATGGAAAAATATTATATACTCGTGATGATTTATAAAATAATGGTTGAGCTTGCCAGTGTAGCCGTGTAAGGCTAGCTGAAACCGTGCAACTTTTGCATGTAGTCCTTAAAAACGATGAAATTACGATTTAGTTTTCTGTTGTGCAAACATAATATTGATATATTTTTACGTGATTGCGCATTTCTCCTTTCAAATCTACGATAAGGGTTAAAATTCTATATTTATTCATTAAACCATAATTAATTGTTGCATTATGGATAGTTCTTCTATTTTGTCAAACCTCAATGGCGGAGGTAGGGGACGGCCTATGGCGCCCAAAATTTCATCAGGTAGGACAAATTCCTCATTCAATTGATGTATAATATATATATATATAAGAAATTATCAAGTACAATTTTCTGTACCAAAAATTTGTCTAGATTCCGTATGTGATAATCGGGTAGGTGTAACGAGAGAAATGGAAGTTCACGTGGAAGAGAAGAGGGGTGACAAAGAGTCAACAAAATGTGGTTAGGGCCGTCCACATTAATTGTGCCTTTGGTTGGAGGCCTAATATGGAATACGAAGCTCTCCCTATTTTTAGGTTTGATATCATGAACATGAATGATAAATATGATATGTGTAATCAATCATATATATATATATACAATAATTTTCATATAAGTGTGTACTGATAAAATTATATAAGGATATTGAATATGAATCACTTATTTTATATATTTTAACTTGGTATACATACGCTTGTCAAAACTCTTTTATAAATGAGTGGCTCACATTCAATGTCCTTATATAATTCTATCAATGCGCATCGATAGAAAAATGAATATATATATATATATATATATTTATATATAAAAGCAATTGAAATTGAATGAATACAGAGGATGGGAACGAGAACCAGTTTAGTTATATATATGTATTGACTTATTAAATGATGTTGAAAGGTAAAGCGATTTCACCGGTATTCTAAATTAAAATAGCACCCATGAATCATGAATTGATAGCTAAGCTTTCACCGGTATTCTAAATTAAAATAGCACCCATGAATCATGAATTGATAGCTAGGCTTTCACCGGTATACGTGATATAACATAACACTGCTTATCTATTTCATGTTTGGATTCTAATTTCTAACAAAGATTTGTATATCAAATTTTACCCATTTTGAATTTTTGATACATCTGAAAGACAGTATATATTTGTCCTTATCCACTCGATTAACAAAAATTTAAGTTAAAATCTAAAGACAGTTTAGTATTATTGTAACTTTTATAATAATTCTGGAGTTTTTTTTAAGTATTTCATTTACAACTATTACAATAGAGCTGTCGGGATCTGCCAAGATGATATAATTCATATGCCAGCCGGATAACTATTCTCACTAACTAGAAGAAAATTCCTCACACATACTTGTAAATTAATGTGTATGGTGAGACTCGAGGGGTTTTACGACTTGACCAATCTCATATTATCCGATCAGTTGTGAAGTTAATTAGCAAATATTTTGTTAATTTTATTTTAAAAATATTGCATAACTCAAAACAAACTAGTATATATATATATATATATATATTTTTTTTTTTAATAAATTATCTCATGTAACATAATTAAATATTGGATATATATATATATATTTTTTAGCAATGTGCCTATATATTATTAAGAGAAATTTAAAATAAAAAAAAATGTTATTAAAGAAAATCCAAATTCGAATTATCCAAATCTCGTTCGAATGCCACCATTACTCCTCCCAGATTTAAAAGAGCTTGCACATACCACCATTTCCATTGGGTTCGTAAAAGCTGTGGAGGTCTCTTATGGCCTCCCAAATATTGAATGTTGTTTTTTGTAATGTTTATTTGATTTGACAAGGTACTACAAGACGAAAATACTTTTGACCAATAGAGTTAACTAATTGAAATTTGATTGGAGGATGAAAATGACACCATTTAAAAAAATAAATAAATCAAAGACCAGTTTAGTTATTATTGTAAAAATCGTATATTACTCGGAAGAAAAAATTTAAAGACTTATTTGGTAATTGCTGTTTTTATAGGTCAATTATCGATGGAAAATGTTAAGAGCATCTCCGATGTAAATATGTATTTTTGAGTTTTTAATTAGTGTCACATCAGTATTTCTATTTACTATAGGCATACTTTTGAATTTTTTTTAGAGAAATATATATTCACATCTCTAATGCAATTATCTAAAGTCAAATATGTATGTATTTTATAACCAATCATAATAAAACAATTATTACATTATCTCTCCTCTTTTATTTTACCATTAAATGAGCTTTAATATTATTGGTGAAAATAGTTAGAAATCCTAGTCAGCATTTTTAGGAGAGTTTCTATAATTAGAAACTCAACTCCATATTCTCTAACTTTTTTTTTACCACATCATCTCCATATTCAACTTAGATAATTGCATTGGAGACAATTTTTCTAACTTTTTTAGTATCTATCCTATGTGGCACTCCATTTTCTCCAAATATATAATAGCATTGGAGATGCTCTAAGAATATAAAAGTTATTATATATAAAAATTCAATATCTATATTTATTATATTTATTATATTTATTATATTGTTATAATAAATATAATAATTGAGTTTCTCATATAAGAAACTTCGATATTGTTAATATGGGTGGAACACAAGTTAAAAATATCCATAACTTATTTCATTATATAACTATTCTATTTTTATCAATATGAAATGACAATAATACCCTAAGACTGTTATCAGTTATCACTAATGATAATCCATCTGAAGATAAGGGTCCCATAGTAGAACAAACCTACATTCACCATAGGCCTGTAACACCGTCATAGTTCAGCTAAATTAAAATAATAATCATAATAAATTGGTGAAGAGTCAAATTCAAATCTAACTACTTAAATTGTACAAAGAAATGTAATAAATTATTTACTTTTATTATATTGGAGAGGAGTCAAGTCGTCAAGAATCTGAAACCCAATTAGAGATCCCACATGCCTAGGTCAGAGCATGGTCCAATTAAATACGGGCCCTGTCTAATGCTTTTTGTACGATATTTGCTGACTCTAATCTCAATTAGTCAATAATCTAATTACCTTTGCCACCAAATACTAGGCCATTAGCCTCTCTAATCAAATTAAAGTATCTGCCATGTGTCATGTACTCAGCCCCTTCTTTGTTATTTTATTTTGACAAATGAATATAATAGTCTACACCTCACCTAACTATAATGAATGAGTCTTTTTAATTAAAATCGTATATTTAATTGGATTGTTTTTTTTAAAGGGTACATTTAATTGTATTGAAATTTCAAATCGGAATTAAATTAATTATTTACATCAACTCTTAACAAAGTGGTTATACGGTTTTCCATTCGACCCCCATATTTGTTAATTAAAATACTAAAGTGTGTGGAGATTTCTCCCAATATTGATAGTTAAATTCCAAAGTTTGCCGGTAGAGGTTGAATCCTAGAAGACTTTTGGGTGATTGGTGTCAAATCTCAAAATTTCTTTTGTGAAAACCGTTAAAAATGACCACATCAAACATAAAAAATTCTATTTTAACCATATACGAAACTTTAATTGTTAATAACCATATTATGAAAAAAAATTCAGTGTATATCCATAAATTACCAAAATACCCCCAAATTAATATTTCTATTTTCTTTTGTTTATTTTTCTCACTGTCTTTGAAAATACTACTCTAAGCGTGTGTCTACAACCTAGAGGGGGGGGGGGGGGGGGGGGGGGGGGGGGGGGGTGAATAGGTTTTAATCAAGTTAATTACCAATTTTTCTTGATTAGTCAATATTAAAAATTCACTTCATAAACAAACATATAAAATCAAGTGTAAAGTGCGGAATAATAAATAACACTTGATTTTTACGTGGAAACCCTTAAACAAAGGGAAAAACCACGGGCTATCCTTCTAGCCACACACGATCCTCAAATCCACTATTGTAATGATGTTTACAACCTATATTGACCTCTAGTCACACCATTCTCGGTCACTAACCCACCATTACTACCCAACGGGCCTTTATAGTGAATCATTGATCACTTTGCTTGCCAACTACACCTTGTAGTCACAAGACTTAACTCTCAAGATGAGATTAACAACCTAAGTGAATATATGAATACTCAAAATGTAAATAATTTTAGGCAACACTAAATGCTTATCTAGGGATTAAATATGACACTAAGTACAAATCCTAGATATCAATGTCTATATGAATGCTCATAAAGACCTAACTAGATATAGATGTGCAAGTCTAAACTCTAGTCATCAAACAAAGCCATATCAACATATGTTGTCATTAATCATGGTAAGGACAATAAATGCAATTAACAAATGCAATCAATGAGTCCTAATTAGCTAGAGGGCAAATATGTCCTAAACATTAGCTATCACAATACAAACCCAATCATACAAAGGAACTCATAAATAGATGCATTAAATAGAGTCCTAGCATTTAATCAACTAATAAATGCAATAAAAACACAATCTTGGAAAGTATGAACAAATGATAAATATGGGGTTTTTGTTCAACTTACCAAGTCAACTAATGATGAAGACCCATGCCTTAAAGATGCTTAGAAATGCATGAAGGTGATGGGTTTTGGGTTTTGAAGAGTCAAGTAACAAAGCTTGAAGCTTTCTCTCTCTCATAAAAATGGGTTCATGAAGCTCTAAAACGAGTTGGGGAAGAAGAGAACATATATATAGAAACCCTAGATAAAACTGCGTCGTTTTGGGCTTGGAAAACAAAATCCCGTCAATACCGCTTGCTGGACCGCGGCTCGGGTAAGTGCCCAGACCGCGGTACACGCAGCAGTGTGCCTACTGGACAACATCGCGGTTGGGGACCGCTTTGCATGCAAAGCACAGGCCGCGGTCTAGGCAGCAGGGGCCTATTGAAGTATACCGCGGTATGGACCGCCGCGCATACAAGTGCACAGACCGCGGTCTTTAAAGCATGCACCTTCTAGAACCAACCGCTGTTGGGACCGCGATGAAGGCAGGTGCCCAGCAAGCGACTTGCACCGCGGTAAAGAGGAAAATCCTCTTTTCCAGGCAGACTCAACACACTAATCTAATATGCAAAAATGTGCAAGTGTGGAGTGTGATGAATGGCATACAATGCATCATCCAATTATATGTAAACAAGAATATAATGCATGCAAGTGAATGTGTGCAACTAAAATCTCTTCAAAAGAGTTAAGGACAAGTGAACTACCTCTCTTGAAGCTCTTTGGGATAATCGGAAGCATGTCTTCGAGAACCTATGCTACCCGTTACATAAACATCCCCAATGTGATTTGTCATGAAACAAGTCAATCACAAAAGTGAGGTTCTTACAGTCTTCTTCTTGTTTCTCTGTTCTTCTTCATCATCGTATTTGTTCTTCATCACCATCTTGCAAATCGAACACCAATGGCCGCACCATTGTTGTTCCTGCAAATCGACTAACCAGAGAATGGTTTGATCTCATAAACTCGTTGAAGATTTCACGAAGTGAATAAAGAAAAACTTTTCAGATTTGCTCTAAATCGGTAAATATCATTCATTTGTTCATTAATTGAGTTGCAAACAGTTACTTTAATATGATTTTAGTTTTAAAGCATCAGTTATGTGTGTTTTTGTGAAGAATCGATTTCAATTAAGTTTCCAGTTTTTTTTAGAAGATTTTAAGTTTCATGGGTTCGAAAACTTGAAATCTTCTATTAAAACTTGAAATCTATTATAAAAACTCAGAATGTTGACACAACTTGAACTCTTCTATAAAACTCGAAATGTTGACAAAACTTGAAATCTTCTATAAAAACTTGAAATGTTGACGAAAAACTTGAAATGTTGAAACTCGTTTGGTTCGTGATCGACATTTCAAGTTTCAAGATTTCAAGTTTCAAGATTTCAAGTTTTTATAGAAGATTTCAAGTTTTATCAATATTTCAAGTTTTATCAATATTTCAAGTTTTTATAGAATATTTCAAGTTTTGTCAACATTTCGAGTTTTTATAGTAGATTTCAAGTTTTAACAGAAGATTTTAAGTTTTCGAACCTGTGAAATTTGAAATCTTCTGGAAAAAACTTGAAACTTTATTTAATTCGATTCTTCAAAAAAACACACAAAAAAACACACAAAAATGATCCAATAAAGCTAAAACAGTGTTAAAGTAATTGTTTGCAACTCAATTAATGACAAATGAACGATATTTACACAACTTAAACCGATTTAGAGCAAAGTAGAACAACGATCGGAATTCGATCATGAAGAACGAATAGGGAAGCAAGAAGAACCATCGGAATTTGATTTGCAGGAACAACGATCAGAATTTGATCATGAAAGAGAGAGTTAGCGAACTAAGCGAATATTTTGACAGCATAGGAAGGAGAAAAGAGAGAGAGGAGAGGGGAGAGACAGTGTGTGTTTTGGGATGATTTTTATATGAGGACATTTAAGTAATTTCTTAAAAATATGGTTATTAACAATTAAGCTTTCGTATATGGTTAAAAACGAAATTCTAATATTTTGGATGGCTAGTTTTGGTTTTCTCCCATTTATTTTTATATATTTAGATCAAATTAAAGTTAATTATGTTTAATCACAGCATATTGGGTATATTTGATGCACTTTTCATCGAATTATGTCATATGACATGGGTGATCAGCCATATTTGATCACATCATATTCTCTAATTTGAATGGAGAATGTCAATTATAAAATTTTACAACTATCTGGCTAGTATTTGGCTTAGTAGTTAGACTCTTATACACATGAACTTGTGAGTTCAAGTTGTATTCATTTTGTCTAAACACAAGTAGTTAGACTCTCATTTTTATTCATGTCATTGCAATTATTTTACACTACTTGTGTTTAGTTTTTATTGATACATACTTTTGTTTTGGTGTTTCAATCATCCAAGTTATCAACATGAAGATTATAGCATTTTATTTGTTGAAGTCGAAGTATGCTTAGATGAATTTTGCAACTTGAATTTGTTAGTTAAATTTTTTTATATCTTTTATTTGTTATTAATCTTTTTTTTTCATAGTTATTCATTGTAATAAGATAAACTTTATTGAATAAATTTTTTGTACTACTTTTATGTAATATTATTTTTTTTGTTTCTTGAAGTTCTTTTGTGTAATTTTGTTACAGAATATTTATTTGTATTATATTTTTTTTATAATTTATTGAATTTGATAAAATTAATTGAATTTAATAAAATTAATTGAATTATATATTCATATAAACAATTATAAAAATTAATTTTTTTAATAAACTTTTCAAGTTAATGATTATGATGGATACAAACCGTCAAGATTTAATGACTAAAAAACCGTCATAAATTAAAACCATTATGAAATCACTTTTCCTTTCACATTTCTAACATGAGTTCGAGTATCAAATTTATTCATTACAATTATAAAATATGAGGAAACTAATTTCTTTCGTTGTGAGTTATATTATGGACCGTATTTATATTGACTGATTGGTCTATTGTCCAATTTTTTTACACTCATCTCTCTTATCGCCAAAAGAAATGTGACATTGTCAACTTATGATTAAAGGCTGATTAATTACAAACTTGAGATTTGTATTATTGTATACAACTGATAATTAGCAAAAAAGAAAACGGTTGTTGGTTCCTTGACATACCTAGAAACAAAATTAATTATATTAACTTATCAAAAATCTTATCAACTTCAACCTTATATAGTATATAGATAGAACCTTAACTATAAGTTTAAGCTTGTAGGTTATACAATTACTAACATGATATAGATCGAGATAGAAGCTCTTTAGATTCGAATCTCCCTATTCATGCACCCGTACTATGTAGCAGAGGACATTCAACGTGTGTCCGATATTCATCATCTATTTTCACGATACACGTAAGTAAGTGTATTAACGTATCATAAATATGATAAACTTATGTCTTAATGTAGTATGGACAGAACATTTAACATGTGTCCAACATTCGCCATATGTCTTCACGTTAGACATGACGCCGGTTTCGATTTAGGTTTTGTTCCGGTTCCACCGGTTCGGTTCCTTTATTTATTTATTTTTTTAATCTTATTTCAAAGAAACATTAACCATGTAAAAATGTAATTGATAAATGTATTTTATCGGGTCACCCGCAAAATAAAATAAAATAAAATAAATAAATGATAAATTAAAAAATGAAATTAAAATAAAACAAAAAATGTAAAATTGACCTTACACTTAATTTTTACCACAATTAAGTTGCCTACGTATCTTCTTAAGGGTTTAGAGGAATCAAATGCCACGTAGCTCTCTTACCTTTTATTGCATGTTTGGAGATGGCGATTGGCGTGGAGTCGTAGACTAATCGTTGCCATGATCATCCGTTCGACTTTCAACCGGTTGATCATCTTTAAAGAAATCGTATGGTTCCTCTTGATCGATTTCTTGTTGTCTATATTGAGTCTTCGTCCAATCTGTGACACAAGCTTGCATCTGAAGTGATTTCGGACTAATAAAGGAATGTCTTGGGTCTAGAATATTCCCACCGGTGCTGAACTATTGTTCCACCGCCACCGTAGAAATTGATGTTGAAAGGATTTGTTTGGCTATCATAGTCAAGATTGGAATGTACCTTTCATGCTCATTCCACCAGTGTAGGATATCAACTTTTTTAACTTCAGTGTCTTCTATGAACTCAAAAGAGGTACTTAGATAATATTCAAGCTCGGAATATGTGGTGGAGCTTGATGAAGAAGAACCTCGTAATTTTTTGGTTTTTTTTATTATAAAAGATTATACTCTAAACTAAAAAATCCAGAGGATGATGAGGAATAAGATACATTTTGAGTTTGTGGAACATCTATGTTTAGTGATAGATTATAAAATCTAAGATATTCTTCATGTAAATCATACAATAATGTCTTAACCCTAGCACAACACATATCAACATCATAATTTATTTTTAAACCTTGTTCACAATAAACAGAAAGATAATCAGGCAAACTTTATAATCTACAACGTGGATCAAAACACAAGGCAATTAAATAAATATTTGGAAACTTTTTATAATATTCTAACCATTTTTCCTTCATATCAGTAATAGACTCATGTAATTGTGAGTCAGATTCACAATGAGCAAAGTCACTAGCAATATTAAGACTCTCAATACTAAATAAATTAGTTGCAGGATAATAAACACCAGATAAATTGTTAGTAGCAGTATAAAAAACTTTTAACAAACCACAAACATTGCTACAAACATCCCAATGACTTTGATAAAGATTAATGTGACTAACATGATATTGAATAAAAGTAACTAATAAATCCCTATATTCATAATTTATAGCAAGCAATTTATAAGTAGAATTCCAACGTGTTGGAATACCACGAGGAAATATAATGGCACACCTACCATTTTGTTTACAATATATTGCCCATGCTTTCATTACAGAAGAATGTTTCCACAAAAAATAGAGGGCATCTTAATAGGTTGAATAAACTGTTCAAGAGTTTTTAATCCTTTTTGAACACAGAAGCTGAAAACATGACATGCACATCTTTGATGAAAAAATTTACCACAAATATAGGGTTTGCATAATTCAATTAAAGCAGGAATAGCAGCGGTATTGTTAGAAGTATTATCAAAACCAATTGCAAAAAATTTGTTATCAATTTTATACTCTGTAAAAATAATTCTAAGCTGTCTGAAAATATTAGCAGCAGTGTGTTTATCATCAAAAACTGTGAATGCAATAATTCTTTTTTGGATAGTCCATGCATTATCCATATAATGGCAAGTGACACATATGTATGAATGCATTGCCAATGACCACTCCATATGTCGGTACATACGGAAACACGACCATTATATCTTTCAAAATTTTTTTTCAAAATTTTCTTTTCTTTTTCATAAATGTTTTCAAGTGTTTTTGTGAGCGTGGTTCTAGGAACACGACATGCAGCCGGATTTAATGCTCGTTGACAATAATTATTAAAATCAACATTTTCACTAAAATTAAATGATAAGTGTTTTACTGCAACCATTCTAGCTAATTCTTCTATATTTTTTGCATCACTATATTTAAGTAATTGTTGGTTAGAGGTAGCGTACCTAGAAATTTGAGCTTGTGAACTGGATCTGGCCTGTGCTTCTAGATGTGCGTTCGTTATATACTTCCGATATGTGTCATAACCTCCAGATTTGTGCCATTTAAATGTTTTTTTTGTAGTAATTGTAAATCACTATAGTGCTTCACTTTCTTCATATGGAGTACGAAGAGATCAGATTTGACCTGCTTCGGTAACTTTTCTTCCATATGTGGATCAAAATCAAAATCTGGAGGGGGGTTGGGATTAGGGCCATCATGGCCAAGATCAGACATATTTTCTGATTGGCTTGTCAAGTGAGGAGTGGCATTGGGAACGAGTTCAGAAATTCTTAGAGAGAAATGAGATTGAGGAAAGTTTAGGCCTAGGTCTTCAGCATAGACTTGGTGTTGTAGATACTCGTGATAGGCTCGGTCATTATGACCGAAATTATCCGTTATACAACCCTTACCTTTCATCGAAATGGAACATTTGAGACCGTCACCACTTCCACTTGCCATTTTAAAATTTGAATTGTAAAATTCCCTAAACAAAAAATGTTAAAAAATTAATAAAAATAAATGTTTAAATTGTTGGAAATCAATTTGGAAGAAAATTCGAAACTTAGTAGTTAGTAATTGCAATTTGAAAATAAAATAAATTGCAAATAAAATAAATTGGAATTTGGAAACTTAGTAATTGCAAATAAAATAAATGAATTTGAAAACTTAGTAATTGACTAATTGCAAATTAAAATAAATTGGAAATAAGATAAATTGTAAATAAAATAAATTAGAAACTTAGTAATTGTAAATAAAATAAATTGGAAACTTACTAACTTAGTAATTGCAAATAATATAAATTGGAAACTTGGAGACTTGGAGAATTGAACTTGGAGACTTGGAGAATTGAAAATTGAGAGAGAATTGAGAAATGAGAATTAGAGAGAATTGAGGAAACTGGGGTGGGAGAAAATGAATGGAGGGGGTAGATATTTATAGAAATGAAAAAGAAAAAAAAGTAAAAAAAAGAAGAAGAAGTAGTGAACCGTTGGGCCCAACGGTCGGCTGACGTCAGCTAACCGTTGGGCCCTCCAACGGTCCGGTTTTATATATAAAAAATTTTGTTTTTTAAAAAAAGTTAGAACCTGCCGGTTCTGGTCCGGTTCGAACCGACCGGTTCCGTAACAAAAAAAACCAGAACCGGAACCGAAACCAAATTCGGGACCGACTGGTACCGGTTCCCGATCCTATTTTGGAACTGGAATCGAAAAAACCGATTTCGGATTCTATTTTTTGATGCTATTTCCGGTTCGGTTCACCGGTTCGAATCGAACCGACATCATACCTACTTCACGTTATATGTAGGGGCAAAGGCAAAGGGGGGCCCATAGGGGCCATGGCCCCCAACCAATCAAAAATTCAAGAAATATTAATTATATACATATTATGATATTATAATATGTAATGGTATTTTTAACTTGGCCCCCTTATTTTATTGACAAATTAATTTCTTCCATATTTAGTTATTTATTTTGCTGAGATAAAATCAATCCATTTTAGTATTTTAATTTTTTATGATTTCATACATTATTTCCTAATCTAATATAATATAGGTTCAACAACTACACATTTACTATATAGTTACAAGACTAATTTTCAATCATTGGATTTCAATCAAAAGGTCTATAAAAATTAAAGATTTGAAAATTTAAAAGAAATTAAAACTAAAAGAAAATAACCTCATCTCGTAATTATCCATGAAATTATACATAAACTATATAGTAGCTAACATAGTTTGTTTATTTGTAGGTTTTTTGATTTGACCTTAAAGATTATTTTTATGAACTTTCAAGATTTTAGGTTTGAGATTATAAATTAATAAATATTTTATTTTTATTTTTCAAGCTTGTGTTATTATATATCTATTTTTTGTTAGGTTGTTGCTATAATTTTGATAAATTTATTTTACTCATTTGTTATTTAAATTTGTTCACAAATATTTATAAGTTAATTTGGTTTGACATGAATATTATAAAGTAAATTATAAGTATATAAATATTTTTTTTTAAATACATTAACGATACAATGATATTTCCTCACAAATTCTTTGATTAAGGAATTATTAAAAGAGATATTTCATCTCTGCAACAAGATAAAAGATTATTTTCTTTCAAATTCTTTGATTATGTATATTTAAATGAAATTGCAAAGAAATTTAAATAAATTTAATTATAGATGATTTTTTAGAAACAAAATAGAGTCAAGTTCCATTTTGATTCTCAAAGTTAGCGTGATTATTATTATTATTATTTTATATCATTATCTTAAAGACTAAACTATTACATTCTGGTAGAGGCGCCCACGGTTCGGTTAAATCGTGGGTATCAAACCGAAACCGAAACCGACCACCAAAAACCAAAACCGAAACCGAAACCGTAACCGAAACCACTGGTTTCGGTCAGGGGTGTCTCAAAACCTCCCAAAACCGACTGTTTGGGGCTGTTTATATATTAAAAAAAAATTCTTAACCAATAGAATAGTGCCACGTGGACACAAAATTGGAAAAAACCGCTTAAAATCGAAACCGAAATCGAAACCGCCCAAAACCGAAACCGAAACCGCCCTAAACCGGCGGTGTATATATTAAAAAAAAATTCAAACCAATAGAAAAGTGCCACGAGGACACACAAATTTAAAAAAAAAAACCGAAACTGAAATCGCCCAAAACCGAAACCGAAACCGAACCGCCTAACTGACGATTCGAAACCGAAAACCAAACCGGTTTTTTCGGTTCGGTTACGGTTTGGGTGGCAACGAAACCGAAACCGGCGGTTTCGAAACCGAAACCGCCTCGAAACCGAACCGTGGCCACCATTACATTCTGGTATATTAATATATATTTTTTTGGATGACCTTTAATATTAGTTTCTATCTTAACCCCCTAAAACTAAAATCCTGACTTAACCACTGGTTATATGCGAATAAACATAATTATTGTATCATAAATCTAATCGACCTTTATTTTAAATACTACTATCGAACCGTCCTATTATAATTATCGTAATTTATAATACTTAAAAAAAAATACTACAATTGAACCGATCGCTGAAATTAATATTATATATAATCGGCTTTCATTTCAAGAAAGTGGGTGAAATTTTATGCGTTTTAATGTTAAAAAAAAATAGGGTAAATTGCACTAAACGCCTTGAGGTTTGAGCAAGTTGCACTTATATGGATAAGTTTCTTTATTATACACTAACATCCCTAAAACTTAAATTTGACTTTAAAAATACCTAAAATGCCACTGGTTATATTATTTTATACTTTATTTTTTTTACCTTTTAAACAAACACTTTATAAACTTTAATAAAATAAAAAAATTAAATAAAAGATACGATTCGTCAAATAAATAAATAGTTTTTAAAAAATATATAAATAAATAATTAAAAAAAAATAAATAGTTTAAACAAAATTAAATAAATAAATAATTTAAAAAATAAATAAATAAATTAATAGTTTAAAAAATAAATAAATATATAGTTTTAAAAGTAAAATAAATAAATAGTTAAAAAAAATAAATAAATAGTTTTAAATATAAATAAATAAATTAAAAATATTAAATTTTTTAAGGATATCCATTAATAGAGACAAGAAAAACTCTAAATATCCAAACTTTTACGGTAAAGATGATGGTGAGAGAAATTTCAAGGTTCCCAACACTCCTTGGATATTTAGAGCTTATCTTATCTCTATTAATGGATATTCTTAAAAAAAAAGTTAATGTTTTTAATTTTTTCATTTATTTTTAAAGTATTTATTTATTTATTTTAAAGTATTTATTTATTTAATGAATCATATCTTTTATTTAATTTTTTTATTTTATTAAAGTTTATAAAGTGTTTGTTTAAAATGTTTAAAAAATAAAGTACAAAATAATATAACTAGGGATATTTTAGGTATTTTTAAAGTCAAATTTAAGTCTTTGGGGTGTTAGTGTATAATAAAGAAACTTATCCACCTAAGTGCAACCTGTCCAAACTCTAAGGGGTTCAGTGTAATTTTCCCAAAAAATAATGGTTTGCTTTCAGCTGTCTCTTTTGTAGAAAGCAGCTGCTGCAGATCTATTCTATATCTTGTCTTTAAATAGAAATACGTATTTCTTTATTTCTAACATCAGAAAATGTATTGGGCACGCTTTATTTGTCTCCCAAAACCACTCACTTTATACCCTAAATGGGATGATTATTTTATGTCCAAATCCACCAATCAATAACTAAACTTATGTGCTCCCACTAGTAGGGTCACTTATCTACACTATCATTGGACCAAACCAATATCTCTCTATTTTCTTTTTAATAAACTCATCATTATAAAATTCAAATTTCATTTAAGGATACTGCTAATTAATCTTAATGATGTTTTATTTTTTTTTAAATAATAAATTTGGGTCAAGGACAATTATTTTCTCTTTCTATCGTTGTAAAGCGCAAACAGTATATAGACCTTCCCTAATAATTCATGTGATGTCCACTTCCCTTCATAATTGTGGTTGTGTTTTTGGATTTATCTTTATACCAATCATTTTATAAATATACATAATTTTATTTTATATTGTATAAATAGATTTTCATAACACATGATTTGTGATCTTGATAAATTTCAACATACCGCTAACCGGATCGTAAAGAGTACATGATTTTAGTACATAGATTTAAAAAACATAAACCAGTCAACACTTTGTTATAAACAATAGACTAATCGAGAAAGTTATGGATTTCGATAAAATGAGTCACCATTGCTTGCTTAGTCAATACTTAAAATACACTTTCGTTGTTAACAATGAGACTTGTATACTGATTCATGTTAATTTATTTTGCTATTTTCAATTAACTTTTTAAATTGTACATTTGTTTATAAAACTTCACAATTTCACATTTTACAAAATAGTCGACCTTTCCTCACATGAATTATTTTTTAATTAAGTATTATGAATTTCCTCATTAATTCACAAGTGTGAAAAGGTTTGTTTTTGTATTGTGAAAATAAATATTTGGATCACATAAAACTATATTATTTGTTCAAATATAAGATCATCTCAAATGTAAAAATGGTTTATATATTAATAATTGTTAATATGACAACAATATAAAGAGATTTGCTTTCTATGTGACATAAATATAGACTGGATAGACAATCAATTTAAAATTTAGTCTACAATACTTATGTTTAAAACACATTTTGTTTAATGACGAGTTCAATTTTATTTCTATTTTCTTTTTTATTTTATTTCCTTACCAAAAATAGATGAAAAATTAATGTCAATCTTAAATGTTTGCTGAGTCAACCTAAAAAAAGCTGTGCAATTGACCGTCTGAAAGTAAACGGTTATGTTGATAATGTCTAATATTTTTTTGCTACATCATCTTGATTTGAATGTACACGGTTGCATTGGAGATACAATTATTAACAGAACATCTATTTATCCTATGTGACACTTTTTTTTTCCATAAACCACGTTTGCATCAGAGATGCTCTAATACACGACACTTCATTCCCCGAACAAGATCTCTTGTTGTCATGCAAGAGGCTCACTAAACGACTAATTAGGACTAATTTAAAAACAGAGGGAGAGACTCAAACCCATAATTTTTTGGTGTAGGTATAAGAGACATTCCATTAAATCAATCTTATATTGTCATTAATTAACTAAACCAATTGATTCGAACAAATTGGGGAAAAAAAGTACAAAAATAGAATAAGATAATGCTTCTTAATGTCTCAACTCAATAATATACCAAGTACCAACTCAATAATGTACGTACTCAGTGTATAATTAAAATAATAGACACCAAATCCAATTTTTAGATCATGTCCCATTTTATATATCACCAATTACCCTTGGTGGAGGGAAACCATAAAGAAGTAATAAAATTTTTCTA
Source organism: Dipteronia sinensis (assembly GCA_033220585.1). Classification (NCBI taxonomy): domain Eukaryota; kingdom Viridiplantae; phylum Streptophyta; class Magnoliopsida; order Sapindales; family Sapindaceae; genus Dipteronia; species Dipteronia sinensis. The sequence continues at coordinate 83,302,884 of CM065636.1, read as the reverse complement.
GGACAAATCACAATAGCAAGGTCAAAAAATGATAACAAATTGCCTTGTTTCTATCTCTTCAATATTCCAACAGTCAAACAAACAACCTACAGATAAACCAATCCAAACACACATCCCTCTGACAGGAAATTATAATCCCGAACAAGGATAAATTAGGCAGATCAACTTTTTTTCTTTTAAAAAAAGGCAACAGCGTCACGCACTCCTAGTGAGGTTTACGGTTTACCCAAAGACCTCTCTGCTCAGACAATCCCAACGCTGCCGATAATATCTTCAATGCTGTTCTTATAATACATCCGATAACGGGAGATATGATATAAAAAATTTTAATACACCGAATTTTCTATTTATTGGTGTACTAATTCATGCCAGTGAAGATATTGATAATTTTTGACAAAAACATTTATCTTAGGACTTTAGATCTTTTTGTAATTTGTTATATTTTTAAGGGCAATTATCAATTGGGTCATGAATTTTATTTAAAATTTCAAGTTGTTTGCGACTCTTATAAAAGTGACCAAATTGGTAAATACATTTTTTCCAAGTGCCAAATTAGCCTCTCTAACTAAGTTCTTTTCGTCAACTTTAACTGTGTAGGGGGTAAAATTGTATTTATTCCTAAACAATATAATATTGATTCATGCACCGTTTTTTTAACACATGTATATTTTTGTTTACTGTATTTGTGTGTTTTGATTTTTAAATAATTTTGAAAACATCATTTGTATAATATTAACAAAAAAAACAATATTATATAAAAGTGATAAAAAGACTAAATTGAAAATGAACGGTATCTTTGTTTAAAAAAATAAAAGTATAATAAACATTGTCTTATTAAAATATTTTTGAAAATTTTTAAAGAATTTTAATTAAAAAAGGTACAAATGGTGTTTCATTAATTATTAATATTTTTAGATTTTATTGTAATTATAATGGAGAATTTAATACACAGAGATAAAATAACTTTATTATAATATGACAAATAAAGGGTATTTTCGTACTTTAACTAAAATTATTAAAGTCAACTGTTATATTTAACACTATTAATTCATTAGAGGGGCTAATTTGGTCACTTCTAAAAAGAGAGATGCTAATTTGACACTTGAAAAAAATGTAAGAACCAATTTAGTGACTTTTATAAATGTCGTAAATAACTTGAAATTTTAAAAAAGTCCAAGACCTAATTGATAATTATCCTATTTTTAATGACCAGATACGTCACGCAAGAGTATGTACGGGAGATTTTCTACTCTACGTTCTACACTCCAGCACAGATGAGAAACAGTGTCAAAGTATCAATTTTAACAACCATCACATGCGGTTTTTTTATAAAATGCCCGACACAAAAGGACTGGTCTAGCCCTTAATATCGAATTAAAACTGAGGGTTTTTTCGTCCTTTCACTATCGCTGTTTCCCGATGAGGATATATCCCCATGTCCCACCAATTGTATATAAGTATATAACTCTAATTTTATAATCCAATCGGCTCTTCAAAACCTGCGGTTCCAAATCTTTCTAAAGTACGCCCCAGTGCGCACTGCGCACCTCTGCCACATAGGCTTACGTGTCCAACGACTTTTGTACTAAATTTTACGTGTGCTCTCTATACAAAAGGTGCGCATTCACGCACTGTGCGTCTGTTAGCTTCTCCCGTATTTTATTTTCTTATTTTTCAATTTCCCACCGATTCATCTTCTTAAAATACTCCCTCAAAACTCGAACACATCTCCCATTTGCTCTCTCTCTCACTCTGCAAATCCACTTTTTTTCTCTCTCTGCTTCTTCAGTGAAAAACTCTTATCCAATCTCGCAGTTGCTTACGTACTTCATCGGTATACACACGCACCTCGCTGAATTAATTATTTGAGAAGCTAGCTTTTCTCGAGGTTTTATTTGAAAATGTGGAGTTGAAGAGTTCCATCATCAAGTGTGCTGCGAAGCGAGTATGAAGTTCGAAGATTTCAGTTTTCGTTTTATTAATATTATTATTATTAGTATTAGTATCAGTATCATTTAAGATACAATTTCAAGTTTGGATCAAAAAGACGTTATTGGAAGTCGTTTTTGATTTCGTTTCTCGACCAAGCTCGATCGTCTTCGTCGTCATAGTTTATTCTTCTTCTTCTTCTTCTTCTTCGTTTTATTTTTATTTTTTTATAAAGGTTTGTAGTGTCGTGATCATCAGGTGATTGTTGTTTTGGTGTAAGATGATGACCTGAACTTGAGAGAGTTAATTACCGTTGGAGTGAGTCGGTACGTGCGTGCAAGTTGAGTGTGTGAGGCTCGTGAAAAAGTGAGAGAAAAAAAGGAAAAAAAAAAGAGAAAAAAAAATGCCGCATAGAACGACTTACTTCTTCCCCAGGCAATTTCCGGATCGTGGATTCGATGCATCTTCTTCGTCTAATAAGCAATTATTAGAGCTTCACGAGAAGAACAGTGTGAAAGAAACTTTGAACATTGAAAACGACCGAAAGTACTCATCGTCCACTACCACCAAGAACTATAAAAGTTCAGCTTTATCAGATATCCTCACGAGTAGCGACGAAAAGTTCCAAATCAAAAAGCAGCAATTTAATGCTTTTTGTGACTGGTTGACGGAAAAAAAAAGTGAGCGATCTAGTCATCACGTGAAGGCCAGGTCATCAGCCAGTGACGAAGATCGTGAGCTCTTGCTCCCACCTCCTGATCCGGTACCCGTACCCGTACCCGCACCAGTACTGGTAACTGAGCCGGTCATTAACGACCGGAATCTTGATCCTCAGGTATCATTGCCGAGGCTATCTAGTGGGAGTAGCTATGCCGGGAGCTTGTTCTCCGGGACCACTTTGGATGGAAATAATTTGTTTTCTGGGACTACTTTGGATGGCAATTTTTCGAGTGATGTCGTCAAGGACACATCGGCACAGTTGTCGACGACGAGACGGGAGGTGGAGGGAGAGGAGGAGACTAAGGAAAGCTTGGCTCAGAAGACGAATGAGAGTTACATGTTGCAGCTCACATTAGCTAGGAGACTTACTTTGCAAGCAAGTCTTGTTGACGGGCCTCTAGCCTTACAGGATTGCGGTGGACTGGAGGTTGCTGATGCCGAAACTGTATCTTACCGTCTCTGGGTATGCTCTTTCTCAGTCGTATTAGATAAAACGACGTTATTTTGATAGACATCTAAATATATATATACACAATGCATGTTTTTCAGGTTAGTGGTTGCTTGTCTTACAGTGATAAGATATCGGATGGGTTTTATAACATTTTGGGGATGAATCCGTATCTCTGGTTGATGTGCAATGATTTGGAGGAAGGAAGGCGGCTTCCATCTTTGATGTCGCTTAAAGATATTGAACCTACTGAAACATCAATGGAGGTGGTTCTTATTGACAGACAAGGTGATTCACGCTTGAAGGAGCTTGAAGACAAAGCTCAGGAATTGTATTGCGCTTCTGAAAATACCTTGGTGTTGGTGGAGAAACTTGGCCAACTTGTTGCCATTTGTATGGGGTAGGTTTTGAATGTCCTTGTTTCATTATTACTTGAATATTTTGTGCTTTTCCACCACTTACTTTGTTTAATTCTCAGAGGAACTTTTCCGGTGGAGCAAGGCGATCTCCACAAGCGATGGAAAGTGGTTAGCAAGAGATTGAGAAAATTCCGGAAGTGCATTGTGCTCCCTATAGGAAGCCTATCTATGGGACTTTGCAGGCACCGTGCAATTCTATTCAAGGTAACGAAAACAAAATTCGTTCAACTCTTTTTCAATTATAGTCTATCTTCTACGAGCCTATTTATTCATTTTGTTTCTGATTTAAGTGTTGTTGGTTCTGGAAAACTATAGTTGTGCTGAGGTTGAATGGCTCATCTAGATATATAATTGACAAAAGTATTTTTTATGCGTTTGGCTGAACTTTAAATTAATCAATTCATTATCATCATTATAGGAATAATTCGAACCTGGAAGTCATTGTGAAATTTACACTTCAGTTATAAGGCAGAAGGGTTTATTGTATTGGCATGGAAACTGGCAAGTACATTGATAGAGTGTGTTTCTGGTTTGTTAATTGATAAAAGAAAAAAATTTAGAGGCTATGTACTATTTAATTTTGTCACCCTTGCACACTTAGATCTTTGCAAGAAATTTTTGGCACTTGTAAAGACTAGTTGGCTTGGATGAACTAGCACTCTGTACCAAGGAACAACCCAATTGCATTTTTTTATAGGGTTAGATAAGATTTTCTGGATTCATCAACAACTGTCATTAGATGCATACTCGTGTCTAGTAGTTAGTGGCTTTTAACTTTTGCCAATAAAAACCCATTAGGTTGATTTTATTTACGCAACATATATTGCATGTGTGCGTATGGTTTTTATGGAGGTGTTTACAGTCATTCACATTTTTATATGAGTTCAAGATGATGATTTTTGGCATTGGTTGTTTTTAAGTCTAGATCTGTTATCTTTAGTGTTCTTGAAATTAAGGATAGCGCATCTGTTCAACATGTGAATATTTATCTTTTTCCTTTAACCTAATGGCTAGTTTCAAAATTTGATATCCTGCTGGCAGTGAATCAATTATTTAGAAATTCAGGTTTCTCGAATTCACATGTCCAAATAGTATAAGACTATTGAAAGCATAAATGAAGCTGTTAACGGGGGGATTGGTATCACATGTCAATGCAACTGAATTGGAAGCATAGAGTGGCAACCACATTTTATTCAAGCTGAGTATGACTTGTCTTTTGAGTTGTAAGGCTATTCAACACTCATTCTCATTAACACATAAACATACAAATAACAAAATCTAACAGTGTCTATTAAGATTTCTATCCTCTGGAGGTGAAATTTGCCATGTTGAATTGAATATTCATGTGACAATTTATAATTTTTATGGGTTGTTTACAAGATATAAGGAATATCATGATTCTTTGTTTGTTCCGTATAAAACATGTTTGTTTTGTTGAAACAGGGTGTTGAATGTAACTTAAACTTTATTTATGGGATGAGAATTTTTTTTACTGCATAGACTGTTATATTGATCATTATATAATAAATAACGAGCAATCTCACGAAGAAAGAGTTACATGCTCATGTAAGTGAGTTGAGAAGGTTCTGTAACGACTTTGATTGTGCTGATATTCTATCAAATATAATTTAGACGAGAACTTAACATTCCAAGTTTATTGTGAAGTACTTTAACTCACTTATTGGCAATGTATTATGTAAAGAATTAAGTGCATACAAATTTCTCTTTCTCAGCAGTAGACGTGCATGTGCATATGTGTAAGAAAGATCTGATCATCCATAAAATGGAGATATAAGGAGTTCTATGATTTGAAAAAACAAACGTGATCATTTTTTTAGAATTGTTCAGTAACTGGTTATGTGTTTTACCTGTGCAGAAATTGGCAGATTATATAGGTTTGCCATGTCGGATAGCTCGTGGTTGCAAGTATTGTGAAGCAGACCACAGGTCATCTTGCCTTGTCAAAATTGAAGATGATAGACAATCCTTAAGGTTGAATACTTAAATGGTTCTTATATATATTCCTGCCTAACTGATTTTGTTTGTCTGTTAATTTATTGTGATGTTGGGTTCATTTCTCATAATCACTAACAAGTCTCTATGACATATCTCAATCCATGATCTGTTTAAAACCTCATGTTGTTGCTAGTACGCTTACAGGTTTGTTAACGTTATAATCATCGAGAATTAATAAAAAAAGACATAATCAGATAACCAACTAGAAATTTGATAAAGATAAAATCAATGTTTGTATCTTAATTTTATCATGTTTGGGTAGTAAATCTTTTTCATATTATGTTTATTGTCCTAGCATGATAGAAATTGAATCACATGATATCCAGCAAACACCTAAAATGGTTGCTAAATCCTAACACAAGTTGACACTGGAAAAAAAGAAAGAAAAGAAAAGAAAAGAAAAGAAAAAACTGTTTAACAAGTGTCATGAGAATTGAGTAAGTTCTTCAGGGTTGTTGGATGTGGCACTGAATTGTAAACCATACCACAGAAAGATGTTTTTTGGTTTAAATCCTAAAACCAAATTAATGAGAAGTAAGATATTAAAAAGGAAACAGAGACTTTTTCCTTTATACTGTTTTTTCTTGTGTTAAGTATGGAATATTATGATGTTACAGCAGTTCTATTATATGAAAACATAAAATGTAAAATTTACTATGTTAAATAAAACTGAAACCCTAAATAACCAAATGAAATCATGGTGGACTATCGATCCTGTTTATGGTTTCATAGATTCTAGAATTATATGAAGGTCTCAAATATTCTGTGACTTTGTACTCTTTATCTTTTTTTATTTTTTATTTTTTTATTTTTTTGTTTCTTATTTATTTATGTATGCTTTTTCTCACCAGGGAATATGTAGTTGATCTGGTAGGGGAACCAGGAAATGTCCATGGTCCACATTCGTCAATCAATGGAGGATTAGCTTCTTCAATTCCTTCACCATTTCAAATTTCCCATCTTAAAGAATTCCAGCAACCATATACGGATAATGCATCAATTACAGACTCAATGCACTCTACTACTTTCCCCGAAAATCTTCTGTATTCAGGTATGCAACATTTTGTATACATTGAAAGTTTTTTTTTTCCTGATGGTCCATGCATTAATTATGAAAAAAAGGGTTGAATGAACTGGGCTGGAGGGAATCATCAGAGTTATGACAGTCTCTGAGATGTTTGCATTCAGATAATTCATAATTTAGTCCAGGGAACAGAAGATGTTTACATTTTTTTTTGGGATACTAGTGGTGAATAGCAAACATGCAAACTGATGATTCTTATAATTCCTGCTTCTATTGTATGACATATGGAGTTACTGTGGTTTATGATGGAGATTGTTCACCTCTTCTATGTGATGGCATCCTCATGTAAAATTGACAAACATGCTTGAAGTTCTCAGATGGCTTTGAATCTCTTTATTGTTTTTATCTACGAATTTGTTGAGTCACAGGAGTTCCCTTCCAAATTATGACAACCCTGCTTATGTGAGTCTAAAACTGGGGTTCTATCTCTTGCAGGCAGCGAGGAAGAAAATCAACAGATGAAGGATACTGATATATTTGAAAATCCCAAGAGTTCTATCTATGCTCCAGTTGATCAACATAGTCTTGAAGAGGAATTGTCTCTGGCGGCTTTGAAACTGGAAGGGAAATCTGATACTTTGGATGTTGCTGAAGGCTCACTGATCCACGAATATTCTAGAGTTGGTGATGAAAATGTTGTTATTCAAAACACTTGCCAAAAGGAGATTGTTGGCTCTGGAGGTTCAGTTAAAAAAAAGGTTGGCAAACCACCTAAAGGAAACTTGTCCTCCCAGCTTGAGGAGGAAGAGAGTAAGCTTGTGAAACGAGGAAAATTTCCAGCTGCAACTAATCAGAGATATTTGAATCTTGAACCTTCTCTTGCAATGGACTGGCTTGAGATTTCATGGGATGAGTTGCATATCAAGGAGCGTGTTGGTGCTGGTACTTCCTCATTTTTACCCATTGCTTATGACTTGCTTTTTTGGAGGATACAAATCTTACTCATGTTTTGAGAAGCAATCGAGCACAGCATTACTATCTTTTTTTTCTTTCTCGCAGGCTCATTTGGGACAGTGCATCGTGCAGAATGGCATGGATCGGTTAGTATTTTTGTACCTTTTGACTTGATTTCTTATGTCCAAATCTGTAGAGGATCACTGAATTTGTGTTTTTGTTGCGGAATGCAATTACTATTCTGCTTTTATGATTATTTGGTACTGACTGAGGATATTAGCTTGTTGATTTTCTATATTGCGTTATCTATTACTAGTTACTGCAAATGATAGAGTCAGTATCATTTTTCGAATCCATTTGGTGCCTCGGCCTAGAAATGCTCTAGGAGTTTTAATCAATCAGTTGAAACTTTGTTAAATCTGTAAACTGTTGAGAATCTCTTGCATTCTCTATTCAAACATGCAGGATTAAATTGGTGAATAAGTGTGAACTGCTGTGTTTATAAGGTTTTTTTGTTTTTTTCTTGTTTTCTATAAAAAAAAAAAATCCTGATATTGACAAACATGATTTTGTGGCAGAGGAGGTAATCCTAATAATCATAGATTAAAATTGAAAATTTGGACTGTTATTTCCACAGTTATGTCGCTTAACCTTTTACCAGGGTAATCAGTGTTCAATTCTAGATCTACAAGGTAGGTAGTTGACTAGTTACTTTGAATAATAACAGTCATAATCTGGTCCAATTGAGGATGAATATGGCATATGGATCTCAGGGATTTCCTTGCAAGATTTCAATGTATTAATTGTTCAGAATTGAATTATGACTGGAATATCAAAATTCATGATATGTAACCTATAAATGGGGAGGGTATCTACTATCTGTATTTTGTATGTAGTTTTTCTGTTTTTTGCAATTAGCATAATAACCAAGGTGTCTATGTGGATGTATGAAAAATACTATGAAACACAAACATCTCGATTCTTTCCATGTGAAATCTCCACGATGCACAATGTCGTGAAATTAATAATTTAATTTATGGATGTTTTCTTGTTGCACTGCTTTCTTGACTTCATAGTATATTTAAACCTCTCATAATGCAGGACGTTGCAGTAAAGGTTTTAACAGTTCAAGATTTTCAGGATGACCAGTTGAAGGAGTTTTTAAGAGAGGTATGTACTTTTAAACCTAGGTGAAGAGAGTTGTCTAAGGTACCTAGTCATTGTCATCATCATTCATCACATCATGCAAGCTTTGTCTACTGTCTAGGTTTGTGTGCGTGTCTGTGTCCGCTATCCCATTATATCTGCATATCTTGTTCAGTTTTCGTTTCTTCTTCCCTTTTTGTGGTGATCTGTTTATATGCTTCATTTCTCTCTTCTCTCTCTCTCTCTCTCTTTTTCTTTCTCTCTCTATCCATCTTGTTTCTTACATCCTATTTCACTGTTTGGCTCTTTTGGACCGGAATTGTATTATTTAGAGGGTTGAATTTTGATGGACGTCAAAAGGAAAACTGTTGGTATTTTTCTCGCAATGCTTACATATCTCCGGTCGCTTGGTAGCTTGGGATTCTTGCTATCTATAGTCTGCAATGTAATTTACTCAAGTTTGGATTAATATGATTGAAACATCAAATGCCATTTGTAAAGCAGTCAATCCATAGTCTATGTGTCTGATAATCTTTTGTATTAAGTTAATAAAACGTGCAATATGTATTTACACACAGGCATGTAAACACATATCTCCAGTGGCTTGGGCTTCTTGCTTTCTATAGTCATGCAATGTAATTTACTCAAAGTTCGGATTAATACGATTGAAACATCAAATGCCATTTGTAAAGCAGTCAATCCATAGTCTATATATCTGATAATCTTATGTATTAAGTTAATAAAATGTGCAATATGTCTTTACACACATGCTTGTAAATTTGATGTTATGAAAAACATTGCTTGTCAATAGTTCATTTGATTTCGAGTGACTTTCTCCATAATGTGATTCTCTATGGCTATAGCTTGAGTGGTATTTTACATTTTTTTTAGGTCGCGATAATGAAACGTGTCCGCCATCCAAATGTGGTTCTTTTCATGGGTGCAGTTACAAAACGTCCTCATCTATCAATTGTGACAGAGTATCTGCCAAGGTAAATAATCTACGTGCTTTGCATGGTAATTGATTCAATATTATCTGTGACCAAACTGTCGAAGATTCTTGGTTTGTGGAGCAGGGGTAGTCTATACCGTCTTATACACAGGCCAGCTTCTGGGGAACTGGTGGATCAAAGGAGGCGGTTACGCATGGCATTAGATGTGGTCTGTAATAGTAGTTATCATTGTTTACTCATAATTTATCTGCTCATAATGTTCTGTGAGGAAATATTAATTTTGGGTGTTGGAAACAGGCCAAGGGGATCAATTATCTTCATAATCTATGCCCGCCTATACTTCATTGGGACCTTAAATCTCCAAATTTGTTGGTGGATAAAAATTGGACAGTGAAGGTATGATTATCTTCTTCTTTTTTCCTTCTAAATTTCTGCAAGATTTTGCCTGCTGGCTTTTCAGATATATGATGTTTTCATAAATTTTATGTTTTTTAGGTGTGTGATTTTGGGTTGTCAAGATTTAAAGCGAGTACATTCATATCATCGAAATCTGTTGCTGGGACTGTGAGTCTCTCTCTTTCTCCCTATGAATATTAACTGATGATTGAATGTGTTTGAGAGGGGCAGGTATCTAATCCACTTGTGAGAAGGATTAATATTTGCCTTCACTATTTAATCCTCCTTGATAACAATCCCTTACAACAAGTACATATTGTGGTGTTAGTTGCAGTGGTTCGAATGTATGAAATATCTTGATATCAAGTATTTCGGTTTCATAACCCCAGAGTGAGGGGTAATGACTGCTATTTTGGCGTTGGTTACTTGCAGTATAGATATCTAACAAGTAAATGGCCTTCTCTTTGGGACACAGGTACTTGATTAATCATTTGCTGTGAATAGGTCCTTGGCAGCTATTCCAAAGGTCTCAAAGCAATTTGACTTTGACCAATATACTGAGTACTGACACTTTAGCTAGAAGATACTGCAAGTTTTTCCTAGACGAAGTTCATTACTGGTCTTTTCTGTTATTTAAGTGGTCAGATCATTAAATGTTTAATGAAAACAAGCTTGCTTTTGGAACCAATTATAAGGATGACTTATATTCGGAGTGAAAACAAGAGGTTAAAGGGTTTGCTGTTAACGATAAAATTTCATTTTATCTAGCTCATAAAATAAAAAACTTGGAACTGGGAAGGGTATTTTTCACTTGTCTGAAATGAACACACCCCAATACTTGGCTCGAGTTATCTTGTGAAGGGAGACAATCTCAATTTATCACTATTCAACCTTTGCTATTTCTTTTTCAATGATTGTGAATGTTTTTTCCATTGTCCACTCTTGGGTAGGCTCATTTCCTGTACTCCTTGGAAAGTCAGATATTTTTCCATCAATATCTTGCAGGTTGAAATTTTCCTTTGCAGCACATCAATCAGCATGTAACTCTGTTGCTTTTACTTTCAGCCTGAGTGGATGGCTCCTGAATTTCTTCGTGGAGAGCCTTCAAATGAGAAGTCCGATGTTTACAGTTTTGGAGTGATACTTTGGGAGCTTGTGACAATGCAACAACCTTGGAACGGACTTAGTCCAGCCCAGGTATGATAAAAATGATTATTAATAATCTGTATCTCAATGCCTTTGAATTAAGCTTCTCTTTGTACTTCCTCTCATTAGCCATTTCATACTGTCATTTTTTAGTCAAAAGTTCTTATTTTCTCAATGTACAATATTACTTGGTGGACAATGAGATAATGTATGTCCCAGCTTTTTTGTTTCTCATTTTTTTTGGTTATCATGACACATTTAATGCACAAATTTGCAGGTAGTTGGAGCCGTTGCTTTCCAAAATAGAAAACTTACTATCCCACCGAATACCTCACCAGTATTGGTTTCTATCATGGAATCTTGCTGGGCTGAGTAAGTGAACTTAAGTTCTATAGTCATTATTTTTTAGATAAATTTCATCTTCTAGATTTGAATTTTGAATTTTTATTTTTGAAACCTCCCCTAAGATTCTGGAGCTATAAACCTCTCTTAAAAACTGTAAAAGACCTCCTTTGAAGTTCACAGTTAGTTATCAGGAAACATTTTACATAAGACTGCATGACATTGTCTTTGTACTTGGAGTATGTGGAGTTCTGATAGAGTTACTTATTATCAATTGGCAGCGATCCGGCTCAGCGCCCATCTTTCGCGAATATAGTAGAGTCGCTAAAGAAGTTGCTCAAGTCTCCAGCCCAGTTGATACAAATGGGTGGACAATAAAAAACTCAGATGAGTTGGGAAATTTAAATAACCCAAAATAGCTGCAAACCCTTAGTAGGTTTATATGTTATACTAACCAGGCAAGTGTAGATGTGATAATTAATAATTATCTCACACAAATTGGGAAGGCAGCGGAACCTTTATAGCTGGAAAGCCTGTAAGTTAAAAATGCAGAGTGTTTTCTGTGTTTGTACAGGTTTTTATTATTTGGGGGCAACCTTCACTATCCGAAATATTTAGAAATTCGGATTCGGAATTTACTTTGATGATATAATATATGTATTAGACGACCACTACTGATGTTCCATAATTCCATTATCTCTGTGGGACGTAATCAGTATTATTATATATTTATATCCCTTCATCAAGTTGTTACTTCTTAGGCTGTTAAAATAAAAAATAAATTGGGTCAAAAATGCAAATAATCTACATAGAAAAAGAGGAACCACTTCTGTTCTCTTTGTGGGCTGTTTTCTTATATTATTTATATGGGTGACACTAAAACAATTTAAATTTACGACTTAAAATTTTAACTTCAACATTTCAACCACCTGTGTGCTTTTAATCCAAGAGTTATAAATGTATTTAAATCTCAACCATTGGATTAAAATCACATAAATGGTTGAGATTTTTAAGTCTAAAATATAAGTTAATTTAGCTTAACCCTATTTATATTTATATTGTTGCTCATTTAGTCTATTAGTCATTTTCGTGTGCTCTTCGGTCTTAACTCTTAGGGGTCGTTTGTTTTTTTCACTTAAAACTTAATGAGTCTGAATTGAACTCATTCAGTTGTTTTGTTTGTTTTTTTTAAGTGGTCAAACAACTTAAAAATATCAAAAAACAACTTAAAATAAAAAGTAATAAATTTTGACTTTTAATTTAATTCCAAATCACTGGATTACAATTAAAATATTTTCTTCCAAATCTATCCTCTAAAAAAAGATTTATTTCCAAATTTATCTTATAAAAAATTTTCTTTTAACATAATGAAAATTTCTTTTCTAAAACCTGTTTAATTTATCTTAATTAAACATGTTTTAGAAAAGAAAAAAAAACCCTAATTACTTCTCATAATGAAATTTTTCAAAAATTGAACAATTTAATTTCTCTCTTGCCAAATCCCGGTAAGAATTTTTTTTTATCTAACTATTTGTATAGTGCTCAATAAATTTGTCTCTCATATAGAGTAGATTTTGTAGCTTGAAGATGTTATAGAATTATTGTATATGAAAAATTCAAGAACCTTTTTTTTTATTTGGTTTACGGTGCATCTAATCCAGGAAACAAAAAAAAAATGGTTTCATGAATTATATTCACCAGAAACTTGGACAACAAAAAAATTGAACTTGAACTTGAACTTTTTTTTGACAATAAATTTAACTTAAACTTTATTTGCAGAATATGGAAAATCATATTATTTGATTAATTTTTTTATTTTGTTAAATTGAACTTTGTTTGTAAAAAAAAAAACATACAAAATGCTATAAAGAATGGTGAATGTTAAATTACTTCTTTTAATTAGTATAGGTATAAATATAAAATTAGGTATTTTCAGACAATTTTATTTCTAAAAAACAAATATGTTGACAGTACATTCAGATGTGAGAAAAAAAAAACATATCATTCAGGTTCAGATTTCAGTCCCTATTCAGTCTTCAGAAAAATTCAGAACTGTTCAGTCTTCAGACAAAAAAACAAACGACCCCTTACTCCCCTCTAGCATCTTCCTGTGCCTGTCTCTCTGTTGGGTTTTGATTTAAAGAATTTTGTTGTCATTTGACATTTAGAAACTGATAAATGAATACTTTTTTTTAATTTAAATTTATCGGAGCCATTGCATTGTAATTTCTAATAAATGTTTAATTCATTTTTAGTGTTATATTTATCTGAAAAATTTAACTTATTTGCTGATAACTATGAAGTTCTAAATGTGCTTTTTACTTACATTGTATATAGAAAAGGTTCAAATATGAAAAATCAAATTATTAATTTAACTAAAAACCGATAAATTATAAAAATAAAAGGGATTTTTCTAGCAAAAATGGCCTATTTTTGGGGGCCAATTGCAAATGTGCCCTGGAATCAAAATAAATGGTAAAACTACCGTATCTTTTTCAAAAGGGCAAATTGTACTGAATCCTTTGAGGTTTGAGTAAGTTACACTAAAATGAAAAAATTTCTTTATTATACACTAACACCCTTAAGACTTAAATTTGACTTTTAAAATACCTAAAATGCCTCTAGTTATATTATTTTATACTTTATTTTTTTTACCTTTTAACCAAAAACTTTATAAACTTTAATAAAAATAAAAAACTAAATTAAAGTATGATTCATTAAATAAATAAACTGTTTAAAAAAAATTAAATAAATAGATAGTTTTAAAAAATTAAATAAATAAATGGTTTAAAAAAATTAAATAAATAAATGGTTTTAAAAAATTAAATAAATAAATAGTTAAAAAAAATTAAGTAAATAAATAATTAAAAAATTAAATAAAAAGTATTAAAAAATCAAATGAATAAATCGTTTTAAATAAATAAATAGTTTAAAAAATAAATGAAAAAAATTAAAAACATTAATTTTTTAAGAATATCCATTAATAGGGACAAGATAAGCTCTAAATATCCAAGGAGTGTTGGGAACCTTGAAGCTTCTCTCACCATCATCTTTACGTAAAAGTTTGGATATTTAGAGTTTTTCTTGTCCCTATTAATGGATATCCTTAAAAAATTTAATGTTTTTGATTTTTTTGATTTATTTATTTACATTTTAAAATTATTTATTTATTTTTTAAAACTATTTATTTTTTAAAATTATTTATTTATTTTATTTTTAAAAACTATTTATTTATTTATTTATTTTTAAAATTATTTATTTAATTTTTTAAAACTATTTATTTATTTAATGAATCATATTTTTTATTGAGTTTTTTATTTTTATTAAAGTTTATAAAGTTTTTGGTTAAAAGGTAAAAAAAATAAAGTATAAAATAATATAATTAGGGGAGTTTTAGGTATTTTAAAAGTCAAATTTAAGTTTTGAGGGTGTTAGTGTATAATAAATAAATTTTTCCATTTAAGTGTAACTTGCCCAAACCTCAAGGGGTTCAGTGCAATTTACCCTTTTCAAAATGCCACCAGTCATAACTACACCACATTAATTAACTTTATTTATTACTTTTACCAACCATTTACTAACTAACTTATCAAACAAAAGAATTAAACACTATCTAACCCTTTTTTTACCCTATAACGCTTTGTACTCCAAACTTTTCCTTTTCGATTTTAGGTTTTAAAAACATTAGATAATAATATTATATAAAGTAGTTTGAAGATTAGTATTATATTTAAAACTAAAACCCACAATAATTCAGATTTGCAGTGGCAAAACTTTAGGGTTGGATTCATGATGGGGTGGGATCGGGATGGGTGGGCAGAAGGTTTGGGAGGTTAGTGCAATAGAGAGTGAAAACGTTTTTTCAGTTTTTTTATAATTAAAGGGTATTGAGGTCATTTTGGGATATTTTTAAAATTGATTTTGATTTTAGGTCAGATTGCAATTGCCCTCTAAAACAGGGCAATTTTACTAAAAACCCAAAATAAAACTGAAAATATTAAAATATCACGGCGGCGCAGGCCTGAGGGTGAGACAATGGAAATTTCGCTTCGAATTACATAGATGATAAGACCATACCAGTATACCACTCTAATTAGGTGAGAGAAAAGGCCAAAGGGTGATTGATTATCTGTTTAGTCAATTAATGATTAATCCCACCCCCTCCTATCACTGTTCCACAACAACAAACTCTTATCTCTTTCTCTCTCTTTTATAAAAATCCGATCAAAATCAAAAACCCAAAATTCACCAATCCACCACCGGAAAAAATGTGGACCGATATTCTTCTACAAGCTGGTTTGATACTGGTAACAGTGTTCATGTTCTTAGCTATGCACGACATCCCTAAGAAACTCTTAAACAAGTTGCGTTACCGGAACCGAGCCGATCTCCAAGCCAAGCGCCACTTCGTCATCGGCGCTCAGTACTTAGCTCAAGCCAGATCTTCCAAGTCCCGATCCTCCTCCGCCTCTCTAGCTAAGCAAGCCGAATCCGAGGCCGACAAAGCCGTCTCTCTCGACCCCAAGGACGCCGCCGCTCACATCTTGAAATCAATTGCTCTCGATATCCAGGGTTTCAAGACCTCCGCTCTCGACTCGCTCGACATAGCGCTCTCGAATCCTGCCGTCAAGACCCTGTCCGAGATAGAGAAAGGCGATGCGCTGTTCAAGAGAGCGGAGCTGAAGATGTCGATGAGTCGGCGTGGGAGAGTCGACTCGGCGATCGAGGATCTGAGTGATGCTGTGAAGATGAGTCCTGAGAATGCGAAGGCGTTTCGTTTGCTTGGGGAGTGTTACGAGATTAAGAAGATGGGTGAAGAAGCGAAGATGGCTTTTGAAGCGGCTTTGAAGGTCGACTCTAATTCGGCCTCCGCTAAAGCCGCCCTCTATCGTATCGGGTCGTCGAAGTAGCCAAAACAGGTTGGAGATTTCTAATGATTGTGAAATTGAACGAATTCGTGAAGGAGAAGCTGGTTGAGCTTTCCAGTTTGATGATTAAATGTTAAAACAATTTGCAACAGCAGAATGGTGTTTCGTGAGCAGATAAATGATATAAATTCCAGTTATGGGTTATTTGTCATTGTTTCATTGTTGTGACTTGTGAGCAAATTACCAAAAACAAATATTGAATTTGAATTCCAAGTTTCCAACATAGCAATTAACAAGTGATGCTGTTTATCCCCTCAAATTCCTTTGGAAAGTGTCTTGTATGTTAGTCAAAAAGTTACTATAAAATCACGAACAAAGAAAATGGTTCGCGAGATCATGTCCAAAGCAAATAGTAACATGTCAAATGGTCAAAATGGTAAATGGATGTTGGTTCTTATTTTCAGACCTATTAAGTGAACGGATTGTTTTTTAATTGAACATAATTTGACGCAATTCATTATCAAATTAACATGATTCGATTGTGAAATTTAGAAAGTTTAGGTTGCATTGCATATTTGAAATTTAGAAATTTAGAAAGTTTAGGTTGCATTATCATATTTACAATGAACTAATTAAGTTATAGAGAAAATAACACTGGACACTATTAATTGGTGGGTGAAGTCTCCAAAAGGTCATTCACTGTTTTAATTGTTCTAAAATCACCATTTTGACAAAACATTGTTCATTGACAATCATTCTGTCAAAATTTAACAGAAAGATACCATTATCTGTGACATGACACTCATAAAGAATTTTATAAACAATATTTTATACCTTTTGATTATTTAATTATATATATAAAGTAATGATTTGATTAATTTTTTTTATATATTATATGATTATTTAATTATATATAAAGTAATGATTTGATTACTTTTTTATTTTTTATATTAAATGAATTATTATCGTTAATCATTACTTCCATCCCTAAATTATCTTTCTCTCAAGTTGCTATTATTTTAAAAGTATGGGTAACGATTTCATTCCTTACGTCCTTTAAATTAAATATTAGAATCAATATGGTTACAACGATCCACTGAAACGGTTTTGTTTTTATAGAAAAATTAATCCAGACCCACCCTTCCGTTGTGCCCATTTGTTTTCAAAACCTACATGTTTGAGCCTTTTTGATGATTTTACAATATTGCTTCTTCTTGTTATATTGTTTTGACATCTATTCTAATAAGTTGAGATAAACAAACGGGTTTCAAACAATTAATGACCAAAGTGGTAACAATTGATACTTTCTTTCTATGAAATGACTAATTTGAACCATTTTGAAAAATTAATGGTCATTTAGGGACCGCCTCACCAAATCAGTGGCTGTAGCAATCGCTGACCCTAAGTTATATTTTGATTCTATCGATGAAAATGTTCCAATAAACAAGAGCTGCATCATTGACAATCCACCTTATTATTACCTACACTTGAATCTTGAACCTTGATCATCAATGGAAATTCTCAGTTTAAACTAGGGAGGATTTTGAGAAATTTCTATATTTTTGTATTTTGGCTCAATAAAGAGCAAGGGTATTAATTACAATATATATATATATATATATATATATATATATATATGATGGCAACTTGGTGCCATAGCAGGTACACAAAAAAATAGAGAAGCCACGTGTAAGCTATACAGAGGAATAAATGGATAATATAAGTATTTGATCATGTGACCAATAATTTGCTGATAATGGTTAAACGACAAAATACAAAGAAGCTGTGATAGATGACATGTCATTTAGGGTCTCTTCTTAACATCCCCTCTCAAACTTGAGTGTGGTAAGATCTAGTAGTAACACCAAGTTTGTCTCGAAGGAACTCAAAATGAGTTTGAGAGATAGGCTTGGTCAGACAATCATCTATTTGGTCTTGTGATGGAACATATCGAACTTGTAGTGCTTGGAAAGAACTTTGTCCCTGATGAAGTGGACGTCTATTTCAACATGCTTTGTTCGAGCATGATAAGCTTGATTGGTTGATAGAGCTTCTGCCCCTAGATTGTCACACCATGTTACAAGAGTTCTATGAAGAGGGAATGACATTTCTTGAAGTAGTGAATGTAACCAGGTAATCTCACAGGCTGCATTGGCCAAGGCACTATATTCAAATTCCGTATTTGAACGAGACACAACATTTTGCTTCTTAGATGAACAGGAAACCAGTGTCTCTCCTAGGAACACACAATACCATGCAAGTGATTTTCTATCATCACGATTATAGCCCCAATCAACATCATAAAATCCAATCAACTATAGTTTTATACCCCTTGATATGAAGACCTAATTCTCGAGTGCCTTTCAGATATCTAAGTACTCTCTTCACCCCTTGCCAGTGAACATTAGTTGGTCGTTGTAGAAATTGACTCAATCTGTTAACTATGTAGGAAATATTAGGCCTGGTGTTGGTTAAGTATTGTAAAGCTCCTAGGGCACTTCTGTAGACTATAGGATTTATTATTGGTTCCCCTTCATCTAACCTGTAGTGTTTTCCAACTGATGCGAGTGTTGGACATGGTCTAGTGTACTTCATATTGTTCTTCTTTAATAGATCATCAATGTACCTAGTATGAGTCAAATACATGCCTGTCTCATTTCTTTGAAATTATATTCCAAGAAAGTGATGTAAAACACCAATATCTTTCAAAGCAAACAATTTGTTTAGATTGTCAATGAACTTTTGTATAGATGGTGAGTTGTTCCCTGTCACGATCATGTTATCTACATAGATCAATACTGGTATCACCTGCATGCTGTCTTTGGAAAAGAAGATTGATGTATCACATTTTAAGTTCTTGAAACCCCAATCAACTAGTGTCATTCTCAGTTTTTCGTACCATGCTCTTGGAGCTTGTTTTAGCCCATATAGAGCCTTGTGAAGTCTGCACACATGCTTAGGTCTGCTTGGATAAAAAAAACCCTCGAGTTGTTCTATAACAACCGCTTCTTGCAAATCTCCATTGAGAAATGCATTATCGACATCCAGTTGCCTCACACAACAATTCTTAGATATTGCAATTGAAAGAACAACCCTGATTTTTGAAGCGTTTACCACAGTTTTCGAGTTAATGAGGAGTTGAATCCAAGCATGTCATGCTTGCCGTGAATGTTGAGCGCGTCAAACAAGTCAAGTATATTGAGCATGTCGAACTTGACGAGTGATTCGAGCTTGTCGAACATGTCGAGTACATCGAATATATCGAATGTGTCGAATAAGTTGAATGAGTCGAATAAATCGAACGTGTCGAATATGTCGAGTGTATTGAGGTAGGCTAGACGTATTTATGTCATTGTGAGGACCATTGAGTTGATAAAGATGATGTCG
Organism: Dipteronia sinensis; assembly: GCA_033220585.1. NCBI lineage: Eukaryota > Viridiplantae > Streptophyta > Magnoliopsida > Sapindales > Sapindaceae > Dipteronia > Dipteronia sinensis. The sequence continues at coordinate 83,283,136 of CM065636.1, read as the reverse complement.
ACTTGAGATGTTGAGGTCATCACGAGATGATTAAAAACCAATGTGGAGTAGGTCGAATTGCAAATCGACAACCGTATGAGGTGATTGCTAAGTGGGAGGAGCTGGAGGTTACGAGCGATGAAAAGAGTGAAGACTGTGAGTAGGGTGCTAGTTTCGATACTAACCCTAGCGACTCAGAGCTTTGTCAGGTTAAATTTGCTCAGCTCTAAAGGCATTAACTGTAAGCCCTAGAGTCGCGCAGCGGAAGAAAATTTAAATTTTTTAAAAAAAAGTATATTTAAGCGACTATAAAACCGTGTATGATGTATAAGAATAAATAAAAAGTAGAATTCGAAATCATACCTCAAGGCTAACTCTTTCGTTCTTTAATTCGTGAATTTGCTTTCCAATTTGTACCACTGGATCTTCCTTGCCATCTTCCAAGTTCCGACAACTGCGTGTGGGCACGTCACAGGCTTCAGGAGGTTGTATGGAGGTAGTAGAAACAACACAAAACAACTCTTGCTCTGTGTATATGGAATTCGGCCACACTTGAATAATAAAGAACAAATAAAAACCATTTTTTTATTCTTTTGTTTGGCCGCACACCTCACTTGTTTCTTCCTTTTTGTTTTCTTGATTCACAATCAATTCCTTTTTTTTGTTTCAATAATAATATATCTTTATATATTTTAAAATAAGATACTAATCCTTTTCCAAATATATCTCTATATATTTAAAATAAGATTATAATCCTTTTTCGAATATATCTCTATATATTTAAAATAAGATAATTAGTATTTTAGTGACCAAGTTAGTATAGGATTCTAAATCCTACATAACCTTAGTTCACTAAGACTTGAACACTTGATTTAGTTAGGAATTAAAATAATCTTATTATTTTATCCTTTGTCCCAGTCATGGTTCGAACCTGTAACCTCTAATTAATAATTAATTAATAATTCTTAATTATTAATTAAATAATCTAATTATTTAATTAATTTAACTATTAATATATTAATTAAATAATATAATTATTTAATTAATTTAATTATTAATATATTAATTAAATAATCTCAATTAATTCTCTGAATAAATATGTGTCACATTCGTAACACAATTAATATGACAATCCAATTAATTAACCGTGACCCTTGTTACCCTTAACGTTTCAGGCTAGAAAGGGGACCTAATGGACCCACAGTCTTAAGCTCCAATAATCCTTAAAAAAATTAATTAAACTATTAAATTAATATTTGATGATTATTAACCTCGGAGTTACTCCACTAAAAACCGGAGGTTGCACTCTCGTAACTATAGATGTTATTACACAAACTAAAATTCAGTGTCTATCGATATAGCTATTACATATGGTATGATCCTCCACAAGTAGTTCATAATTAGAGATGGGCCATAAAGTCCGTTATACCCCTCTAATTATATCTTTTCCATTAAGTACCATTGATTCTTTAATGAACAATTATATCATTCATTCCTTTACGGAAGAATGAGTGCACTCTTAATTATTCAATCCCCGAATCAACCTTTAAGGGAACTACTTCTCTATTTCTCGCAAGAAGGAGTAGATTCCACTATTATGCATAGATCTACCCAGCCACAAGCCAACCCACGCTTCCAAGATATAGAGATATTGACCAAGAATGCTACTCCGATCTCACCCATAGTAAATCAAAAACCACGATCTAATATGAAGGAGTCAGTAAGACACTCAGGATTAAGATCACCCATATACAACCATTATTTGTCGATATATATGAATCTCCCCATTTAACGGATATTGGTGAAAGATTTATATAGATCGTGACCCAGTCCTATATGATCACATCATATAAGGTGCCTCTATTCTCATATCACCATATGAGTAATCTAGAATAAGACCACCGTACTTTACGGAATGGACCGCAGCTATAGATTAATCTCAAATAAAGCACACAACTTTATTTTCTCTATACGAACTCTTTAGATTGCACGTCTCAAACAGAATTCCTCTGTATATGACACTCATATACTCAGTTTGAGATTACATCCGGCAATCTTGGATGTTAAGCACACATGATATAAAAGTATGAGACATATAAATTGAATGAAAAGATTACTTCTTTTATTTATAATTTATCATCATTTACAAAATATAAACTTTAGGGAAAAAACCCCAATATTAACGAGGTGGAGGATATTAGTAAGCCGTATCGGATCACTGATTGCATGTCGAATGGAATTTTACAAGGATCGACATGGATCATTTATAAGTCCATTGATAAATTTAAGTCAAATGGAAACTTTTATAGTAGAAGCTGAGTCTTTATAGACTAGAATTAATTCTAATATTGTTATGAAGTGTGGGTCGACATGGACCATTATTTTATTGCCAACATATATTACAGAGTTATAATGATATACGGGTCGACATGGACCAATAATGATTATATCTTCATTTCTCCTTGTTTGCCTGTCAATAATGCTAGGATCTAGAATGGAAGAGTTAGACACTAAAACATGAGAATTAAGCTAATTGGTAGTGGAAATTATGGTCTCAATTTGAGGTTTTTTGGTGTTGAGAAAACCAGAACTAAAAGGAAACTCTTGTTCGTTGAACACAACATGTCTGGATGTGTACAATTTTCCAGTGGAGGTGAGACATTTGAATCCTTTATAAGAATCACTATAACCTAAAAAGGCATATTTGGTTGAGTGGAATTGAAATTTATTTGTTTGGTATAGTCTTTGGCAGGGAAAACAAGCACATCCAAAGGTTTTAAGAGATTTGTAGTTAGGTTGTCTACTAGTGAGTTTCTCTAGGGGTGTAAGGCCTTATAAAACATGTGTGGGTAATCTGTTGATGAGGTAAGTAGCTGTTTGAAAGGATTCCTAACAGAATCTTGTTGGCATATGAGCTTGTGCTAACATAGTTATGCCAGTTTCAGTGATGTGTCTGTGTTTTCTTTCTGCTATACCATTTTTAGCTGGGGTATGAGGGCAAAAATGTCTTAATTTTACCCTATGTTGCTTAGCAAAGTCACCAAAAAATCTGTATTCAACAAAAGAACCAAGAGCATTACATGGGTTAGTCAGTGAGTTTCCTCCATTTGAGCCTCTAGAACCGGCTTGAACTGTGACTTTGCTTTCGTTTCCTTTCGAACTTTTAGAAAAAGCATTTTGCTTGCTTGTCGTAGGCTGTGGTGTGCTTTGGTCTCCAACCTGAGACTTGTCGCCGGCGTCAGCCATCACAAGCTCTGATGCCAAGTTTAAACTAAAAAAGATTTTTGGAAATTTCTATCTTTTGTATTTTGGCTCAATAAAGAGTAAGGGTATTAATTACAATATATATGATGGCAACTTGGTGCCCTAGCAGGTACACAAAAAATAGAAGAATAAAGGGAAAATATCAGTATTGGATCATGTGACCAATAATTTGTTGATAATGGCTAAACGACAAAATACAATGAAGTTGTGATAGACGATATGTCAATTAGAGTCTCTTGTTAACATTCTCTAATCAGAGGAACCATGCATATGTGTCAATCGTAGAAAACATGTGATGTATCTCAATTCTCATTTACATTTCTCATAATCAAATTAAAGGTGGAAGGTCTGTCAAGACCTGTTTAGATTGATCATTATATTCATAACTTGAATATATATATATATATATATATATATATATATTATATGTATATATTCTTAGGACGAGATATATCTACTTCCATAACGTCGAAGAGAAAAATTTAACACATGTTTACAAAATGTGAATGTAGGCTTCAAACTTCCTGTTATTGGTATAATTTGGAGAGATAACACGTCAGCATAAACATCGTATTACATGGGGACAACCAGTGACGTGTCAACAAATGTCAACTAAATTGAACCAACCTAAAATGATTAGAAAGTAACCCTACAATACTGATCAGAGTTGCTTAGATGGTCGGGTTGGGAATACCCGACAAAGGTAATTAGATTGATCGGGTTATCAAAACAACGATCGGGGGAAACCTGAATGATCGGGTATAATTACTTGATCAGGTGAAGATCCCGGGTCGGGGGGTAAAAAAGATCTGATCGGGTTTGTAAGACGGTCGGCTAAGCGACACGAGGACAATGTCTAGATACGTTCAGATGCTTAGCATGTTGATAACATTATTACGACTCAAACACTTAAAGAAGAATCCTCCTCAAATAAGGTTGCAAGAAGCGTACTCTGATAAGGAAACAGATTTCCTTAAGAGTTATCAGAACTCAAAACAGGCAAAGTTCTGATGCGATTGAAACGACTCCAACAAGTCAGAGTTTTATTAAATCACTACCATCTTTCTTTTACTTGTACTAAAAGAATTAGGGTTCTATACATGTATAAATAGACCTTAAAAATACCCAACAAGGGTTCACGAATCATTAGATATTCAACAGAGCAAGTAAGGTTGAGTGTGTAATCATATTATTCATAGTGAATTCTTCTCTTCGCCGTCATTGGCAACCGTGGATGTTTCCCTGCTTTGGGGGTTTACCACGTAAAACTTGCTTGCACATTTTCTTTTATTTCTTTCGATTCATCATACAGCTACAAACTTTGCATACTTTATGTGACGCGTGATTGACTTTACACAATCCAAAAATCACTGTCAACAATTTACGCTAGAAAAAGGGGGTGAACCTCCGAAAACTTGTGAAGCAGTAACATGGCAGATAATAGGGATGGAAGCCGCCCCCAATGAAACTGGTACTCCTCGTGATACCAACGATGCTGGTATAGTAAACATCGGAGGGGACCCGTCGTCCAGAACTCCACCTTCCATCAGACAAGACGTAACCACCTTCGAAAATACCCTTCCCAGCATCTCCCCAGATACCTTCCGGGAAGTTCAGGAATCTCTGTGGAGAGTCATCGAGGATGCCGCTAAACAGGGAATCAATATAACCGCTAAACAGGGAATCAATATAACCGCTACTGTAAATTTGACCTCACCATTCCAGTTATTTACACCAACGTTGGCACGTGACCCTAGGATACGATTTGAGATAGTAGTCCCAACTCCCGACGCTCTGCAGAAAACTGGTAAGAATAAGGTGAATCGCCACGAAAAGAAGGAGCGATCTTAAAGGGTGATGATCGTCAAGATTACCAGGATCACAGGAGGAATGGAGACCAAGCTAGCCAGAAAGAAGGCAGCACAGTCCGTATGACGATGTTACAAGAGATCATGGACGGGAAGAGAGTTATGACCGGGGCAATAGGTATGATGGCCATATGAGAGGATCTCGTTCACCTTCAACGGACAGAGAAGAGCCACCAAGGAGGCATAAAGAAATAACTCCCGCTCATAGATATAATGTTCGAGACACCCAAGTTACAGGGCGAGCTTTAAAAAACCCTTATGGTCTCATCATCAGGTAAAACCAGAAGGAGAACGAGAAGTTCTGCTAATGAGGATAGAAGCGCTGGAATAGAGACAAGGATGAGGGAACCTGTTGATCGGTAATTCTGACAATCCATTCAATACACTCATAAGATATGCCCGTTTCTCGAAAAAATTCTGAATGCCTCATGTGGAACAATTTAAGGCCAACACCGACCCTCAGAAGCACGTCAGAAGGTATCAAAATGCAATGGCTCAGTATGTTCCCTCAGACACTAGGGGATCAGAGGTCTAGATGGTTCGGTGGAATTGCAAGCGGATCGGTCGGGAACTTCAAGGAATTGATACAGGCCTTCACTAGGCAGTTCATGGGAAATATCGAACGAAGGAAGTCGATATCCATTCTCTCGACCCTGAAGCAAAGAAAGGATGAGAAGTTAAGAGACTACCTTACTCGGTTTTTGCAAGAAGTCTCAGAAGTGCAGAACCCTAATAACGATGCGATTGTGGCTGCATTTGTCAACAGCCTGCAACACAGCCAATTGTCACTCAGTATAAGACAGAAGTGACCAATCACTTATGCTAATCTGGTGGACGATGTGGGAGGATATGCGATGGCAGAAGAAGAGCAAATAACCCATGGAGGGGGAGTATATACATGGTGTTCGACCAAGTGAGAATCAAAAACCCAAAGATAATGGCTCTAAGGGAAACCCTAAAGGTGACCAAAAGAATAACTCTGGGAAGGGCAAGGAAGACCTCAAAGAAGATAACCAAAAGGGTAACAAGACCTATAAGAGGCAATACTCAAATTATACTCCTCTGACACAGAAACAAGAAGAAGTTCTGAATGTAATCGAGGGCAAGAACTTATATAAGAAGCCTCCAAAGCAATCTAGTTTTGTTCGGAGAGACACCTCAAAGTATTGCCGTTTCCACCGAGAGAATGACCATGAAAGCTTTAAATGTTACCAGTTAAGGGATTACATTGAAAAGTTAATTAGAGAAGGGCACCTAAAAGATGTGGTTCTTAAAGGAAATGATGATTGGCAGAACGATCCCACAAAGCCCGATCAGAATAGAATGGGTAGTCCAAAGGAAATTTCAGATGCCAGAGCTATCAACACCATTTTTAGGGGGCTGTGTACGGGAAGGAGTAGCAGGGAGAGAGTGTCAGAAGTTTTTGAAGCCATAGATGGCCAGAGAAACTTCAAGGTGAACTCGGTGGATCCCGATCAGAAAAAGCTCAAGCAAGGGTGAGATCCGATCATTTTCTCCGAAGCTGACTCTTGCAGATTGGAGGTTAAGCCAAATGATGCGATCGTTGTGATAGCTCATATCGGACATCGAGAAGTAAGAAGAATACTGATTGATAATAGGAGCTCGGAGGATATCCTGAGCGCCGGGGTGTTCGATCAGTTAAGGCTTTATAGGAAGGATTTGTAACCACTGGCGATCTCTGGGGACGGTCAAACTTCCGGTCGAGGTAGGAAGTTTTCCATGCCAAAAAACAATACTGCTTGACTTTGTAGTTGTTGACACCAAGAATTGGCCATACAATACCTTGTTAGGCAGACTATTCTTGAACAAAACAAAGGCGGTTATGACAACCTATGCCCTGACCGTCAAGTTCCCGACTGAAGCTGGGGTTGGAGTATTGAAGGGATCCCAAGAATGGGCAAGGAAAGCCAATCTAGCGGTTTACAGAGAAAAAGCTGACCCAGACATAATGTAGATAGAATCCACCGAGCAAAAGAAATAATCAGAAGAAGATGAGAGCGAGGAAAAGGCGGAAACGCCCACTTGATTCGACCTGGACCCAAGGGAGTCACCTCCAGAAGATGGGAAAGATTAGGAAGGGGAGCCGACCATTGAGGTCGTTATAGACGATAAGAATCCTGAACAAACAGTAAAATTGGGAACACATCTGACCAAACTTGTACATGATCGACTAGTCAATCTATTGAAAGAATACAATGACGTATTTGCTTGGAAACATAAAGACATGCATGGAATCGATGCCAAAATAATATTCCACGCCCTGATTGTTAACCCCGAGTAGAAACCGGTAATATAGAAAAGGTGAAGGTTCAACCCTGAGAGAAGCCAAGCTATTAAAGAAGATGTTCACAAGTTATTGGCAGCATGATCAATCAGGGAAGTTCAGTATCCCGAGTGGGTTGCCAATATGGTACTCGTCAAGAAAAAGAATGGGCAGTGGAGAATGTGTGTGGATTTCATAGATCTGAACAAAGCATGCTCGAAAGATAGTTTCTCTCTGCCCCGAATAGATCAGTTGGTTGATGCAACTGCGGGGCATGAGTTGTTGAGTTTCATGGACGCATATTCAAGCTATAACCAGATCAGGATATTTGGCCCAAATGAAGAAAAGACCGCTTTCATAACTGATCAAGGGCTTTATTGCTACAAGGTAATGCCTTTTGGTCTAAAAAACACCGGGACAACTTACCAAAGATTGGTAAATAAGATGTTCACCCGACAGATCAACAGAAACATTGAAGTTTATATAGACGACATGTTGACTAAAAGTGTCACGGCCGTCCAACATGCAACCGACCTCCATGAAACATTTGGAATGTTTAGATGATATGGGATGAAGCTCAACCCGAACAAATGTGTGTTTGGGGTGCCATCGGGAAAATTCCTTGGATTTTAAGTGCACCAAAGGGGTATCGAAGCGAACCCTAAAAAAATAAAAGCACTAGAAAAGATGAGGTCCCCGGTCACCCTGAAATATATCCAAAGGTTGACATGTTGCTTAGCCTCATTAACCGATTCATTAGTAAGTCAAGTGATAGATGTTTACCCTTATTCAAAGCAATAAGGAAAGGCAATGGAGTAGAATGGAACGAGGAGTGTGAACAGGCGTTCCCGAAGATCAAAGAATACATGGGCAAGACTCTTATCCTATCGAAGCCTCTCAAAAGAGAGACATTGTATCTATACCTGTCAGTTACGGCTGTAGCTACAGGATTAGTATTAGTCAGACTGGACAAAGGAGCGCAGAAACCAGTGTATTACACCAGTAAGGCCTTGCTGCCAGCAGAAACAAGATACTCGGCAGCTGAGCAGATGGCACTAGCATTGGTGACAGCTGTAAGAAAGCTAAGACCCTATTTCCAAGCCAACATGATAGAGGTATATACAGATTGTCCATTAAAGCAGATTTTATCCAAGCTAGAAATGTCAGGAAGATTGACAAAGTGGGCGGTTGAGCTAAGTGAGTTTGATATCACTTATTTGCCAAGGGCTGCAATAAAGGGTCAGGCAGTAGCATATCTGATTGCCGAGTTCACTGAGCCAAATAGTGAGGTGATCAGGATACTGTAAGAAAAAGAAATGAAGATCTTTGGTTGGAAGCTACACGTTGATGGATCATCAAACTCGCACGGCAGCGGGGCTGGCATAGTAGTATCACCCCAGAAGGCGATCATGTGGAGTGTGCTTTGCGATTTGATTTCAAAGCCACCAATAACATGGCCAAATACGAGGCGTTGTTAGCTGGACTTAGAGTATGCACAACACTTGGGGCAGACAAAGTAGAAATATTGTGTGATTCGCAGGTTGTAGTTAACCAGGTTTTGGAAGAATACCAAGAAAAAGATTTAATATGATGGCGTACCTAGAGATAGCCTGAAGACTTCTCGGGAGATTCAAGGACTATAGAATCACTCAGATCCCGAAAGAGAAAAATGAGAAAGCTGACACATTATCAAGACTGGCATTGGCAACCGCTGGTATCTGGTCTAAAATGATTCCGGTGGCTCATCTCAAGAAGCCCAACATTAAATAAGAAGAAACAATAGCAGTGGAAATAGTAGAAGAAAGGCCGATCACTTGGATCACCCTGATCAGGCAATACCTAGAAGATGGCACGCTCCCTGAAGACACAGCTGAAGCAAAACGCATCAGATACAGAGCAGCCAGGTATTCGATAGTAAGCTGGGAGCTCTACAGAAGGGGGTTTTCTAAGACACTGTAGAGATGTGTCAGTCAAGATGAGGGAGGCAAGATTCTGAATAGTCTACATAGAGGCATATGTGGAAACCATTCTGGGGGAAAAAGTTTGGCCCATAAAACCCTCAAGCAAGGCTTATATTGGCCAACTCTTTTTCAAGACGCCAAATTGGTGGTTGAGAAATGCGGTACCTGTCAAAGAATAGCAAACGACATCAAACAGCCACCCGAGTACTTGAAGAACCTGACTTCACCATGGCTATTCGCAATATGGGGATTAGATCTGATCGGCCCAATACCGACAGTAACTAAAAGAGGTGCAAAGCAAACCATTGTGGCAGTGGGCTATTTCACAAAGTGGGCTGAGGCAGAAGCACTGGTACATATAACCGAAACTAACACCACCAGCTTCGTAAAGAAAAACATCATTTATTGGTTCAGGATCCCAGACACAATTATCACTGATAATGAGATTTAATTCGATAGTGATAACTTCATAGAAATGTGCCTAAAGTACCACATTAAAAACTATTATGCTACGACGGCTCATCCTCAGACCAATGGCCAAACTGAAAATGTCAACAAGATCATCAAGCATACCTTGAAAGCCAAGCTCGATGGCAAAAAAGGAAACTGGGCAGATAAATTGTATGAAGTATTCTGGGCTTACCGAACAACTCAAAGAACATCTACCCGGGAGACACCTTATTCCCTAGCATTCGGGACTGAACCCGTCATTCCAGTTGAAATAACCCACTTTTCCTCTAAAGTCCAGCTATATCAGCAGGATACCGATGTAAAGATCCTAGAACATAATCTAGATGAGTTGAAAGAAAAAAAGGGATACAGCGAGGGTGAGGAATGCATCTTACCAGCAAAGAGTCGCGAGGTATTACAACTCGCATGTCCGAGAAAGAAAATTCCAACTTGAAGATCTGGTTCTTAGAAGGGTATCCCCAAATACTAGGGATAAGGTGGCCGGGTCACTAGCGGATAAATAGAAAGGACCTTATCAAGTGGTCGGACTAGCTGGGCATGTAGCATATCGCCTTGTCCGACCAGAAGGAGAAGAATTGCCTAGGCCATGCAATGCTCAGTACTTGAAGATATTCTACCCCTAAGGGGTTTTTCCTTTCTATTGTTTACCAGGATTTTTAGATATTCTATTAAGTCTAGAGTAGTTACAGATTAATCCTTATTCTCTAATCATTTGTCGCTTTTTATAGTTTTGGTTGAAAATATCACTAAAAACCCTTCGAGGGGAGCATAGTTCAAGAAAAAATGTTCTAACATCGTTTATCTTTACAAAAGAAAGTCTCGTGAACCCCGAACAGATTCTCGAGGGGCCCAGTGATGGGGCAGAAAACGTATGTTGCAAAGACACCGCACTTTCACCGAAACTAACCGGGTGCATTAAAAGCACTGATATAGCGCATTCAGGTGATTAGATATCTGATGGGATGCGCTGAAAGTTGGATGAGGTAATCAAACTCTCACACTTGAATGCCAGCCAACCAGAAACTTGGCTAAGATAAGCTAAGTTAGTGAGATAAGAAAACCCTCATTGCAACGAATCTTCAGCAACAGACTACAGGGAGACGTCCTAGTGACTTAGTTGCCAGATAAAAGACAAAAGTCTATAAATTAGATACCATGCAAATTCTCCGTTAGATAAACACTACTTGAACGAACATGCAATGCAAATACAAGCCAAACCAGATCCGGTCGGTTGATCAGATAATCGATAGAAATAACAAAAGGCTAGACAATATATAAACTGACCGAACTAAAGTTCAGTTGATCAAAAAGATGATTGGTTGGGTCGAAAATGAGCAGTGGAAAAGATAATTGAGTGAGTCAGAAATGATTAAAAATTAGTTTAGCTGAGATCGTTTAGCCAAGAAAGATAGTTGACCAGGCTAATAGCCAATCGAATTTGGTCAGTGAAAGACTTAATCAATCAAGATTAGTCAGGATCAGTTAATAAGATAAACGATCAAATCAGAAGTGACAATCACCAAATGAGGTTGATTAACAAAAAGAAAAAAAAAACCAGGCGAAGAAATATATGAATATCCTTATCATTAAAGAGTGAATCAGTCATACAGTGTTACAGGAAAAATTCACGAGATGTGTGGTATAATGTATAGTGAAGGAGGAAGAATCAGGCTGTAGAAATTCTTGAGGGGCCGCTAGGTCCGGAGGTGCTAGGGAGTTTGTCTTCTTTTTCATAGCCCTTAGTCAGATCTCCAAAATCTGGCCAGCTGATGTCATCTTCTCTGTCTCCAGCCATGAAAGGAGAATAGTCGGCCTCAGGCAAATGTCCAATATCAATGCCCTTAGATATTGAACCACCCTCCTCGGCCACATGAAAGGTAATCAGGGAGGACTTGGAGGGGAGCTCTAGGTGCATGCTATGAGGCTCATTTCCGATAGATTTGTAATAAACCCTCCATCGTATCCTATGGTTCTTTATTGCATAGAGAGACTCAGCCTTATGCTTTTCGATCGTTCGATCCCATTTGCGGCGAGCCTCTCCAGTAGATCTCTCTTTACCCCCAAAAAACATTTGAGCAGTAGAGAACCCACGTTCCAATTCTCTCAGCATAACTGCCTCGAAAGCAGGAGACCTTTTGTAACGATCAACGCTTTAAACCTCAATGACTAGTCTGGCCTCTTGAGAGAGCACCTCCATGCTGATCTTTTGTTGCTTCAGATCTTCGACCAGCCTTTCGTAACGAAGTTTGGCCTCCTCAGACCCCTGTTGGGCTTAATTCATAGCTTGTTGGGAGGCGGCCATAACTTTTTTGGCAGCTCGAGCTTCTTCCTCCTGATTAGCTGCAACTTGTTCAGCCAGAATTAACTTTTGTTCCAGCTCAGCACTCTGCTGTTCAACTCTGACCAGATTTGCTTCAAGCTGGGTACTTTTTGCAGTGAGTTCTGTCAGGCTGGTCGAGGTATTGTCAGCTTTAGTTTCAGCAGCAGCAACATACCTTCTCAAAGTTGCCTCAGTTGAGTCGCGCTACTTCAGTTTCTCTTCGAAAGATGCTTTCAACTTTGATTCACTTGCTGAGGCTGAATTGACCGCTTTCTTTCTCTTCTCAAGCTCCTTCTTCAGCTGAGAGATTTCAGCAGCCTCTTTCTTCTGAGCCATCATGGCTCTAGTCATCTCCTCTACGGCCTTGAAAAAGAGAAAGAAAACAGATTAGATTTATATATAAACTTGGAGTGTAAAGAATGAGCAAGAGGATGAAAAATACATACATAAATACCGTTATTATAAATAGCATGTACTTTTTCCGTGTCACTAGCATTCCTAAAGTCAATCCAGTAGCCCTCACCAATATAGCCTTTTCCATCAGACATGGATTTCAGCATGTCGATGGGATCGGGCAATGTCTCCTCCGAGCCAGGAATGCCGGCCACAGTAGGAAATATTGTCATCCCTGGACCATGAGGTGGTTGGTCAGTCGGGACTGAACGCTGGACCAGAACGATTTCAGGAGCAGCCATCGGGGGTATGACGGTAGTTTGCTCCTGAATTTGTTCCTGATTAGTGGCTCCCGATGGGTCTGCTTCAGCACCATTTACGATAGGAGCCAAGACAACATTGGGTAAAGGCGTAGAAGGACGATTCAGCCGTAAAGAGACTTTGTCAACATGATGTGTCTCATGATCAGATAAGTTATCTTGAGAAGCAGGCGGGTTGGTAGATACCTTTTCGGGCTGGTTTGCCCTTCGTCAGAATCCGAGTCAGTGAAAACTATCTGACGTTTAATGAAAAATTGCATTCGGGCCTTGCCAACTTGATGAGCTGGAGATCCAGAATGGCCTTGGTCAACTGGGTGGACGGTTTACAGAAAGACTTGTTCGGCTAAAGATGAGGGTTGAGCATGATGAGAGCCGACTTCAGCAGTAGCCCGATCATCCATTCTGGATTGATCAGGTGGAAAAATGGCAGATGGAATTGAAGAATGATCATTTCCCTTCTTCGATTGGTGCTCCCTACGAATCAAGTCATTCAGCATATCTTGATCTTCATCATCGTCTCCAAAAATGACTGGTCTGACTCCAGTCTTTAGCTAGCTCATATTTCTTTTTTCCTCAAGCAACATCGGTAGCAGATTAGTCTGCAACAGTTTTGATCACTTTACTGGCCAGTGATCTCCCAGAAGGTCTGGTCAGGTGCCGACCAGCTGTTTCTTTAGTAAGTTTCCTTTTTAAACCTCTGAGAGACATTTTTTGCTCACTGCGATCAGAAGATTTCTTCTCGCTTTCCCGATCAGAAACTTTAGAAGACGTATTGGGGTCACGCTCGTAAGAATGTTCGACCATGACCTGCTAGGGAAGAGCAATTCCCTGAGCCAGTTGGGTAGCAGCTTCAGCTCGGCTGACCTTATCAAGATTTTTAATTTTTTCAGCTTGTTCCCTCGCCACGATGTCCACCTCATACACTGAACAAAAAAAGGAGAAGAAGAAAAATAAGCATCATAATGAATGGAACAAAGTTTAGAAAATTCGAGGTTCAGCAAAAAGTAAGGCGTACTTACAATGCTTGAGTCGATTCGAGATTGGAGGAAACATGCCCAATTCAAAAAGGTCTTTCTCGAAGTAAAGAATGCGCCGATCTCTGGCCTCCCACGTTGTCTGAGCAGCTCTGACAATGTTCTTGGCCTGATCCTCCGTTAGTGTTGCAGGAGTCCTGTTTCACAGCTCAGGACTACATAAGTGCCTAGGAACTATATTTCTAGCTAGCGCCTACCGAGGATTGGCGACCATAGTCTCACCCCATTCACCTTGAATGAAGAACCAGCTGTTCTTCCAATACTTGTTGGAGGAGGGGAAGCCCCAAATAAATCCCTTGTGATCTTTATTGGATGGAGGTGTGGGTCGTTTGTTATACTCTTCAGGAATCCAATGGCTGATCGAACTAGATTAAAGGTAAAAGGTACCTCTATTGTCTGACCGACCCAAAGTATAAAAATTACTAATCTCTTGTGGGGTCGGGGGGTATTTGGCACCTATTTGCTTCCACATGTGCCATAAACTCATAAGGACTCGATATGAGTTCGGTGAAAGTTGAGCAGAAGCGATATCGTCCTCGGTCAGGAATCAGGCAATGAAAGGCTGAAGGGGTAGTGTGATCCCAAACGTAAGCATTGTCCTATAAATGACCACTGCACCTCAAGGGGGGGGGGGGGGGGGGGGGGGGGGGGGTTCCAGAATGCACGCTGGTCATTCAGGAAGAGTTCAGCCGATCGGGGGAGATCAAACCTTTCGTTATATTTCACTAATTCTGGTTCGTCTACCGCGTTTATTTCCGAATCAAAAGCGCTGGGATGTTCTCCAGAGAACTTCAGAAGAAAAGCCCTTCACACCCTGGTAACATCTCCCATCTTCAATAGTTGAGAGGGAATCTTCAAGTCGATAACAGAAGAGTACTTGGAGCTTGGCTTGTTTCCCCTACCAGATTAGGTTGTCTTCGACATATCTGGGCATGTGTTGGGAGAAGAAGCATCTGGGTTAGCAATGTTTGATTCAAAAGAAGAAGGTTGAAATTCAGGAAGAGCCACTGAATAATTAACGTTAAGGGGTACAAGATGAACTGGGCGAGAAGAAAAATCTTGAAAAAATCCCCCTAATATAGATTCAATCCAAGCAATATTCTCTTTATCACCTATTTCAATGTAGTGAATCAACAATTCAACATAACGATGACTAGTAACAGGATCCATACATGATGTTAAAAGTAAGTGGGATAAGAACTCTGACGACGGTGAAGACTTAGTTGAAACGAAGAACTCTGAGAAGATCGTTGGGGAAGAAACGAAAATTGGAAGATGAAGAGTTTAAAATAAACGATTGCGTGAAAGGGAAAATGAAAGAGTTTGAAAGTATTTATAAGTGGTGATGACATCATATGAGAGTGGTGGTTGATATGCTCATCCCGGAGATCACGGGCCTTTTGAAATTTAAAACGCCGCTGGTTGAGTCATTTATGTCAAATCGTCTGAGCAAATCAACTGTTTGTGGCTGAAATTAAAAGCTAGCTGTTCACCATTAGTGAGCATTTATGAGCTACACGACAAAAGGCTCCCGAGTTAAACGTATCTCACCGAGCGAATCGTTGTCATTAAGCCAATGCTCAGTTTGAATGTTTAAGGGGGTATTGTTATTGGTATAATCTGGAGAGATAACACGTCAGCATAAACATCGTGTTACATGGGGACAACCAGTGACGTGTCAACAAATGTCAACTAAATTGAACCAACCTAAAATGATCAGAAAATAACCATACAATACTGATCAGAGTTACTTAGATGGTCAGGTTGAGAATACCCAACCAAGGTAATTAGATTGATCGGGTTATCAAAACAACGATCGGGGGAAACCGGAATGATCGGGTATAATTACTTGATCAGGTGGAGATCCCTGGTCGGGGGTAAAAGAGATCTGATCGGGTTTGTAAGACGGTCGGCTAAGTGACACGTGGACAATGTTTAGATATGTTCAGATGCTTAGCATGTTGATAACATTATTACGAATAAAACACGTAAAGAAGAATCCTCCTCAAATAAGGTTGTAAGAAGCGTACTCTGATAAGGAAACAGATTTCCTTAAGAATTATTAGAACTCAAAACATGTAATTAGATTGATCGGGTTATCAAAACAACGATCGGGGGAAACCTGAATGATCGGGTATAATTACTTGATCAGGTGAAGATCCCTGGTCGGGGGTAAAAGAGATCTGATCGGGTTTGTAAGACGGTCGGCTAAGCGACTCGTGGACAATGTTTAGATACGTTCAGATGCTTAGCATGTTGATAACATTATTACGAATAAAACACGTAAAAAAGAATCCTCCTCAAATAAGGTTGCAAGAAGCGTACTCTGATAAGGAAACAAATTTCCTTAAGAGTTATCAGAACTCAAAACAGGCAAAGTCCTGATGCGATTGAAACGACTCCAACAAGTCAGAGTTTTATTAAATCAGTGCCACTTTTCTTTTACTTGTACTAAAAAAATTAGGGTTCTATACATGTATAAATAGACCCTAAAAATACCCAGCAATGGTTCACGAATCATTAGATATTCAAGTGAGCAAGTAAGGTTGAGTGTGTAATTATATTATTCATAGTGAATTCTTCTCCTCGCAGTCACTGGCAACTGTGGATATTTCCCCGCTTTGGGGTTTTACCACGTCAAACTTGCTTGCACAACTTTTATTTCTTTTGATTCATCATACAGCTGCAAACTTTGCATACTTTATGTGATGCGTGAGACTTTACGCAATCCAAAAATCACCGTCAACACTTCTCATCACAAAAGTGGAAAAAAGAGATGCACACTAGTTGTTTAGAGGAGAATGCCCATAGATTTAATTTTATTATGACAAAAAACAAAGAAAAGTATTTGAGAAGAAAATAATAATTAAAAGTCCCATTAATGCCGTTTTAATATTGTACCAAGAGCATATACTTGGAGAGTCTCGAGTCTCGATCGACCAAGAGAAAGTTGCATTTTGCTATCTCGTCAATAGAAACCGCAAGTTCAAAGAAATTTGTAAAGACCTCAAATGTGCTCAAAATTGTTTTTAAAGAACGGGTCTGGTGGCGAGTGAGGTATTAATCCACATAGATTGAATGGTAGTGATGATCAAATTAAACTTCTAATACTAGCAATGCTTAATAAGTAAAATGTAAATGGTGTGTTTGATAAGATTAACACTAAGATGCAAACTACGATTAAATCTAAAACTAGCATTAAACTAAGATAGTGAGAATGCGAAGTGATAAGGTATGATAAAAGATATGAGAGTCAATGCAATTCATACATGAATAATGGGCAGTCCGACAAATCTATTAAAAACTGATTCGATCCATTTAGTGCCAATCTACCTATACGTGTGGTTTGAAAGGCCACTTGACCTTCACCTACAACCCAATTGTTTTCATTAAGCTTAGGTAGATTACTTAGCCGGGATGCCTTGGATTGGAGTGCTTGCAATCCATCCTTTCCATTCAAGAGAGCTTGTTTAAGACACCTTAATGTGCATATGGTTAAAAACTCAATTTAATTAACATTTAACATGGGATAAGAGTTGGAGTGCCTACTTAACCAAAGAAGATATCATAATTTAACATCTAACTTGAATTGAGAGTTGAAGTGCCTACTCAATCCAAGAAAAACACTAAATGCATTAAAAGCTCACACTTAACCTCTAAATGGATTAAGAGTTGGAGTGCCTACTTAATCCAAGAAGAATATCAATTATAAGTTCTAGAATTCAAATAAGCTCAACATCAAACATGAATTAAGAGTTTGAGTGCCTACTTAATTCAAGAAGATATTAAACACAATAAAACACAATGAATAGAACTAAATAAGATCAAATACTCAAAATATGGTGGAAAGCCCACAATCCATGAATTATTACATCAACTCCCACATAAGCTACTCATAGTTTTAATACAAAGGAAAAGTAAGGAAACAAGAGTCAGGAAGAACCCATTGGAGTGCTAAGATTCCTCTTTCTTCAAGTCCTCTCCTCCTCCCAAGTTTGCAAATCTGAAGCTTCTTGAGAGGGTAATTGTTTCTTGGTGAAATTGAGGTTGAATGGGTGATGTAGAGATTGATTTGGTGAAGGAAAATGGATATGAAATGGTGTATAATGGTTTGGATTTGTGGGAGATGATTCTTGGATCTAATGGAGGTAAGGAATGAGGGAAAATAGTGCTCTTGGCTTGTCAGGCCGTGTGGGTGAAATCAAAACAGTACATATTTATATGATTGCCGAAAATAAGTCCGAAAATACTGTTGTAAGCGAATCTGGTGCAGTTTGTGGGCCGATGTTCGTGGGTATGGACCAGCGTAGTAGACCCGAGCAGTAGATTTAGGCATTCTGCCTCTCGGTCCGCTGTGGGTGCGCGGGAACTGCGCTATTGAGGACCCGCGCACTGGGCACTTTTGGAAAATGTCTGGTTCTTGATCCGCGGGTCACTTGACTAGTGTGGACCAACTCACTACCAGCGATTTGGGCAGTCTTGGTCTTCTTGGGGGAGTTGTGGCTCTCAGGTCGTGTGTCATTGCGTTGATATGCCTTGAAGTCTTCTGAAGCAACTTCACTGATGAAAGTGCACGGGTAAGGTCACCCGCGCAGTACCTATGACCTGGCACTTGGAATTCTTCTGAGTCTTGGTCCTAGACATGACGCCGGTTCGGTTCGAACTGGTGAACCGAACCGGAACCGCCAGTGAAAAATCGAAACCGGAACCCATTTTTTCGGTTCTGGTTCTCATTTTTAAGGAACCGCCAGGTTCGAATCGAACCGAACCGGAACCGGCGGTTCGGTTCCGGTTTGAACCGTGCGGTTCCAACATTTTATTTTTATTTTTAAATTGGTTGTAAGAGGAATTTATTTATTTTATTTTATTTTACGGGTGACCCAATAAAATGCATTTATAAATTACAATTTTACATAGTTAAATTTTTTATGAAATAAGATTAAAAAAAAGAAAAGAACCGAACCGGTAGAACCGTCGGAACCGGAACCGGCAGAACCGGAACCGGAACCGGAATCGGAACCGGAACCGGTGGAACTGGAACCGGAACCGGTGGAACTGAAACCAGAACCGGTGGAACTGGAACCGAAACCGAATCGAAACCGGAACCGGAACCGGAACCGGCGTCATGTCTATTTGGTCCGCGAGTGCCTTACTAACTTGCGCGGGTATAGACCCGCTAAGGGGACCAGCCAACTAGGCTCCCTTCCTTGAATTTTGTTTTGTTTTGCACCCGAAAATTCCGATATGAGTCTCTAACACCTGAAACACATTGAATGCCTACATTGACTAGAAAAGAGTCATTGGACACAAAATCATACTCGGAAACGAGCCAAAGGTAGTGGATTTGAGGGCCAAAATATGACACAATTTTGGTACGATCACCAAGGAAGTTTCCCTCTATTGAGTTCGCTCTTGCTTAAAAAAAAAATATATATATATATATATATATTACACTATTACATAAATTCGAGGTTTTTTAGGGAATGGAGGACTCGATCTTGCAATCTCGTAGTGTATGTGTGAGAGGTTTACCACCGGACCAACCTCATCTTGTCAATCCGCTCCAACACTTATTTCAAAAGTTTTGAATCAAAGATAGGTACATTCACTCGTTTTCTCAAAAAAAAAAAACAATATCTTCTTTTAATTTAATACTAGATAAATTATTAATATCTTTTATGCAATAAATTTGTTAGATTAATAATTTTACTTAAATTATAAGATAATATATTTATAAAATTATTTTATAAGAATCTATTATCTCTTTCTCATTTAATAAATTAATAATTTGTTAAAGAGTATAAAGCGGCATTCTTTTTCTTCTTTTAAAAATATGAATCTACTGTTTATATATATATATATATATATATATTCTTAAAATTAAGTATATTGGAATCTCATCTCTATTTTTTTCATAAAAGTTTCAAGATTGAATTATTATAACAAGTATTATTTATTGTCATGGATGCTTTGAGTTCATTCTTACATTTAACAAACTCCAAAATTGTTTTATCATCATAAATTAAGTTCGGTAAATAATTGAATGGCCTTACATTATTGTAAGAGAGATACAATTAGGCCCAGTTAATCTGAAAATAACAATCTTTTTTTTTTTTTGAAATACAACTCTCACAATCGGGGGTTGTTTCCACAAACAGGAAGAAAACTCCTCATACATACTTATAAAATGCTCATAGTAAAACTCGAACCCTTGACCACTAGGTGTGAAAGGGAGATGATGTGCATCTTAAAATAACTATCTTTAATAGATTATTGTAAGAGAGATATAATTAAACCATACATTAAGGTCACTAACTATGTATTACAGATCTATTAAAGTAATCATTTTTTTTTTTGAATTCGCATCAACAAAAATTAACTTTTGAAATTTTCTTCATTCTTTCCACCATTATGCATAAAAGAGGTTGGATATTTAAATGATAATATTGATTCATATATCAGTATAGATTCATATATCAGTATAGAAGCTAAATACACCTTGATATTGTTCACAAGAACATTCTCATCTTGAAGAATAATAAACTGAAACTCACCTTCTTGCGATTTAAAAAAAGAAAACCATATTGACTCTCCTTTATATAATTACACCCCAAAACTCAACAAATTCTAGAAAATTACTTGAAGCCAATGCCATTGTTATGACACATATAAACTGCACTTAATCAAACTACTTCTTCCCATAAGTTGGACACGAGGACAATAAAATGCTTTCTTTGGTAATTAAAGACTATTTATCAAGTTTATTTGTAAATTTCATTTTATTTTTAAGTACAAATTTAAGATTTATAGAAGAATGATATGACTTCAAATCCAAGACCTCAATGTGTGAATGTGTAGAACTGGAGAAAAGGCTCTGAAGACTCATTTTTACGTACAACACATCCACTTCTCCACCTTCGGAATTTTAACTTTGGAGCTATCAATACAACGTTCAGCTATATCCAAAAGGCTATTTATATCAATACAACGTTCAGAATGATATGACTTCAAATCCAAGACCCCCCTCTCTTTGATATAAAGAGGCTATTTATAGAGTTTATGTGTGTCTTGTGTGTACGTACACCGTACGCATTATCATGTGTTATGTCATCCGAGTGTGCACATTTTGGTCTAACAGTTGTCCCTCAAGTTCTCAACTCTGGAGTCTTTTGTTATGGAGTAGGGGACTTGACTAGTTGTATATTATATCGGGTAATTTAATACGGTCGCTTCGTTTATCAAAGTCTTATTATAGCCTCAGTGTGCTTATTCGAAAGGTGTCCCTTCTGAGGTCCCTTTCGGAGGTAGTTTGGTTCCGTAGAACTTTTGAAAAATAAAAGTCTCAATTAAGCCCCACCGTCGATTTTATTATCATTATTTATTATTCGTTGAACTTTTCGATTCGAGGTTTATCTCCACGTTTTGTAATCACCTCTGATGATGAAATTAATATCAATTTTAATTTGATTTGAATTTGTTCCAAGTTTAACGGCTCAGTTGTTGTTTATCGTTTCTTTTATTATCAAGCATTGTTGATTTGTAGTCCGATTGGCGTTATGGATTTACCGGTAGTCGATATTTTCAGATTTTGACGTTATAACATATTGAGTCTAATCTTTTCATAAATAATGTGGCATCGTATGTTATAATGGATAAAGTCGATGAAAGGATATCTCCAATCGTCGAATTCCCACTTCGTCAACCGTTATTCGAACCGGCAAGAGCAGGTTCAACCAGTGCCGCTAAAGGAAAGGAAAGAATCTCAATCTTATGACAAATCCGGTCCGATGGCTGTTCTCCACTAACCACAAGGATATAGGGACTCTCGTTCCCTGGTCAAAGACTTGGTTGGATGCGGGATCTACTCCACGAGGAGCGGTACGGACGTAGATGATATCATCACGACCTCTCTTTTCGTACCGCTAGGGATGCTTAACGCCACTTCGCCAACTGGCGTTACCTGCGCTTTCGTGTCTCTCAGTGTGGTCAGCACTGGGTGTTTCCGAGCAGCGAGGCTTACACCCATTCGCATTAGTTCATCCAAAGTTCCTTACCCTTATGCACGAATCTTATCCTTCATCGGTTCAAAGCTCAGAGGCGCCCATGAAGCCTTATATCTCGATTCAAAGGAAGCAGCTTTCAGAGCCACTTGGGACGTATATGTGCTCCATTTCTTGGAGTATTATTTTTTTGTATTATGGGTGCATGTATCGGATGTGGTGACCTTGCAAAGACTCAATTGCTCCATTTCAGAGTCTTGTTTTTCAGTGCTCCGTTCGGAGTCTTATTTTTGCACCTTGGTGCAGTCTCGGGGTCTTGACCCTACAAAAACTTTATTGCTCCGTTTCAGAGTCTTATTCTTCAGTGCTCCATTCGGAGTCTTATTTTTGCACCTTGGTGCAGTCTCGGGGTCTTAACCCTGCAAAGACTTTATTGCTCCGTTTCAGAGTCTTATTCTTCAGTGCTCCATTCAGAGTCTTATTCTTCAGTGCTCCATTCAGAGTCTTATTTTGGTACCATGGTGCAGTCTCGGGGTCTTGACCCTGCAAAGACTTTATTGCTCCGTTCAGAGTCTTATTTTCGCACCTTGGTGCAGTCTCGGGGTCTTGACCCTACAAAGACTTTATTGCTCCGTTTTAGAGTCTTATTCTTCAGTGCTCCATTCGGAGTCTTATTTTGGCACCTTGGTGCAGTCTCGGGGTCTTGACCCTGCAAAGACTTTATTGCTCCATTAGGAGTCTTATTTTCGCACCTTGGTGCGGTCTCGGGGTCTTGACCCTACAAAGACTTTATTGCTCTGTTTGGAGTCTTATTTTCGTACCTTGGTGCAGTCTCGGGGTCTTGACCCTACAAAGACTTTATTGCTCCGTTTCAGAGTCTTATTCTTCAGTGCTCCATTCGGAGTCTTATTTTGGCACCTTGGTGCAGTTGGGGTCTTGACCCTGTAAAGACTTTATTGCTCCGTTAGGAGTCTTATTTTCGCACCTTGGTGCAGTCTCGGGGTCTTGACCTTGCAAAGACTTTATTGCTCCGTTTCAGAGTCTTATTCTTCAGTGCTCCATTCAGAGTCTTATTTTGGCACCTTGGTGCAGTCTCGCGGTCTTGACCCTGCAAAGACTTTATTGCTCCGTTTTGGAGTCTTAGTCTTAGGTTCCATGACGCTTCCAGGGAATCTGCCCCTCTGATTCTTCAGTTATGTGACTCTTCCAGTGAATCTGCCCTTCTGATTCTTCAGTTCTGTGACGCTTCCGGGGATCCTACCCCTCTGATTCTTCAGTTCTGTGACGCTTCCGGGGACCCTACCCCTCTGATTCTTCAATTCTGTGACGCTTCTGGGGACCCTGCCCCTCTGGTTCTTCAATTCACATTCTTCAATTCTGTGATGCTTCTAGGGACCCTGGCCCTCTGGTTCTTCAATTCTGTGACGCTTTCGGGGACTCTGGCCCTCTGATTCTTCAACTCTGTAGAACTTCTGGGGACCTTGTCCCTCTGATTTCTCAGTTCCGTAGAACTTCTGGGGACCTTGTCCTTCTGATTTTCCAGTTCCGTAGAACTTCTAGGGACTTTGTCCCTCTGATTTCTCAGTTCCGTAGAACTTCTAGGGACTTTGTTCCTTTGATTTCTCAGTTCCGTAGAACTTCTGGGGACCTTGTCCCTCTGATTTCTCAGTTCCGTAGACCTTCTGGGGACCGTGTCCCTCTGATTTTCCAGTTCCGTAGAACTTCTGGGGACCTTGTCCCTCTGATTTTCCAGTTCCGTAGAACTTCTGGGGACCTTGTCCCTCTGATTTCTCAGTTCCATAAAACTTCTGGGGACTTTGTCCCTCTGATTTTCCAGTTCCGTAGAACTTCTGGGGACCTTGTCCCTCTGATTTCTCAGTTCCGTAGAACTTCTGGGGACTTTGTCCTTCCGATTTTCCAGTTCCGTAGAACTTCTGGGGACTTTGTCCCTCTGATTTCTCAGTTCCGTAGAACTTCTGGGGACTTTTTCCCTCTGATTTTCCAGTTCCGTAGAACTTCTGGGGACTTTGTCCCTCTGATTTCTCAGTTTCGTAGAACTTCTGGGGACCTTGTCCCTCTGATTTTCCAGTTTCGTAAAACTTCTGGGGACTTTGTCCCTCTGATTTTTCAATTCCGTAGAACTTCTGGGGACTTTTTCCCTCTGATTTTCCAGTTCCGTAGAACTTCTGGGGACTTTGTCCCTCTGACTTCTCAGTTTCGTAGAACTTCTGGGGACCTTGTCCCTTTGATTTTCCAGTTTCATAAAACTTCTGGGGACTTTGTCCCTCTGATTTTCCAGTTCCGTAGAACTTCTAGGGACCTTGTCCATCTGATTTCTCAGTTCCGTAGAACTTCTGGGGACTTTGTCCCTCTGATTTTCCAGTTTCGTAGAACTTCTGGGGACCTTGTCCCTCTGATTTCTCAGTTCCGTAGAACTTCTGGGGACCTTATCCCTCTGATTTCTCAGTTTCGTAGAACTTCTGGGGACTTTGTTCCTTTGATTTTCCAGTTCCGTAGAACTTCTGGGGACCTTGTCCCTCTGATTTCTCAGTTCCGTAGAATTTCTGGGGACTTTATCCCTCTGATTTTCTAGTTCCGTAGAACTTCTGGGGACTTTGTCCCTCTGATTTTCCAGTTCCGTAGAACTTCTGGGGACCTTGTCCCTCTGATTTCTCAGTTCCGTAGAACTTCTGGGGACCTTGTCCCTCTGATTTTCCAGTTCCGTAGAACTTCTGGGGACTTTGTCCCTCTGATTTTCCAGTTCCGTAGAACTTCTGGGGACCTTGTCCCTCTGATTTCTCAGTTCCGTAGAACTTCTGGGGACTTTGTCCCTCTGATTTTCCAGTTCCGTAGAACTTCTGGGGACTTTGTCCCTCTGATTTCTCAGTTTCGTAGAACTTCTGGGGACTTTGTCCCTCTGATTTATCAGTTCCGTAGAACTTCTGGGGACTTTGTCCCTCTAATTTTCCAGTTCCGTAGAACTTCTGGGGACTTTGTCCCTCTGATTTCTCAGTTCCGTAGAACTTCTGGGGACTTTGTCCAGTTGAATCTTATATATGTAAAATATTAAAAATATATATTCAATAACAGAGGAAAATAGTAGATGATACCTTTTCTGATTTTTGGCTGACATTGGCCAAGAAGATAAAGTTGTAGATCGGAGGATTCCGGTCTAGATGGTGTTGGTGGTGTCGGCTCACTCTCCGGTTGACCGGACGGCGGTCGTTCTTCAAACTTCGGCGGTGGTTTTGACTGCTTTCCGGTTGTCATCGGTCGCCAGCCATGAAGGGAAAGTTGTAGATCGGAGGATTCCGGTCCAGATGGTTGTGGTGGTGTCGGTTCACTCTTCGGTTGACCGGACGGCGGCCGTTCTTCGAACTTCGGCAGCGGTTTTGACTGCTTTCCGGTTGTCATCGGTCGCCAGCCATGAAGGCAGGAGGATTCCGGTCCAGATGGTGGTGGTGGTGTCGTCTCACTCTCCGGTTGACCGGACGGCGGCCGTTCTTCGAACTTCGGCGGCCGTTTTGACTGCTTTGCGGTTGTCATCAGTCGCCAGCCATAAAGGAAAAGTTGTAGATCAGAGGATTCCGGTCCAGATGGTAGTAGTGGTGTCAGCTCACTCTCCGATTGACCGGACGACTGTTCTTCAAGCTTTGCCGGTCGGTTTGACATCTTTCCGGCGATCCGCCGGTGGCTGTCTGGGCTTCTCTTCCTCGGCTCTTTCTTGAGTTGTTACATGTTCACTAAGGTTCCTCGAAGTCAAGTTCTGGAAGCCCCTCCTTCTAGCGCCTACTGTTGTACGTAAAAATGAGTCTTTAGAGTCTTTTCTCCAGTTCAAGACCCCCCTCTCTTTGATATAAAGAGGCTATTTATAGAGTTTATGTGTGTCTTGTGTGTACGTATACCGTACTCATTATCATGTGTTATGTCATCCGAGTGTGCACATTTTGGTCTAACAGGATGCATCCACCGCCTGAGGTCATGGAGTTCAATGTTGACGGAGAGGCTAGGGGATCTACTGGCCAGTCAGGTATTGGTGGGGTTCTTCGGGACCATACAGGTAGAGTTCTATGCATCTTTTCAAAATTTATTGGCAACACAGATGCCATCACTGCTGAAATGCAAGCTATAGCTACATCATGCGACATTAGTGCGTTTAAACCTGAGCTGGAGGGCAAAAGGATCGTGTTTGTCAGCGACTCCCAGACGGCAGTGTCCTGGATTAATAGCAGCGGCTTCAGCAATGTGGAGCATTCGAAGACCAATTATAATATTCTTTGTCTCCTGTGCAAATTGGGACAGGCTAGTGTCGAATTTAATCCTAAGGATACCAATTTTTCAGCAGATCGTCTGGCGAAACAAGGGGCGGAGGGTGGAGGGGATGTTATGCGATGGAGTCTGTCTTGAGGTTTGTTTAGTGGTTGGCCTGGTGGTGTCTTTCGGGTTTCTTTTTGTTTTCTGTTTTTGGGCTCTTTTTGTCCCCTGTTGGGTGTTGCTGGTTTTTCGATGGTTGGCTGTTGGTGAGCATTATTGCTCAGCTTGTGTTTTCGGGCCCGGCTTCCTCTGTCAGCAGCCCTGTTTTTGGCTGTTTTCTCTCTTTGTGATTAATAAATTCTGCTTTTCAAAATAATAATAATAATAATAATAATTTCTAAATTCTCAAGAGGTTAGAATAAAAACTTTTAAAACATTAATTTTTTCTGAATTTTTCTATTAAAACACGTATAATTTTGAACATCTAAATCAGTAAAAAAAAATACTAATTCCTAAATTCTCAAGGGATTTGAATAAAAACTTATAAAACATTCATTTTAACATGATCCGGACATTTTGTCAAAAAAAAAAAAACATGATCTGAACATCACATTGAGAACGTATGTACCGTTACATAAATTTTTTTTAATCAAACATGTTAACTCTTGTAGTCCTGTATGAACATTTCAATCACACACATATTCCATATGCTCATGTCATATATAATACCTTAGCATTAATAACATTATAATGATTCTCCAACCTTATTTCACCATACTGTCACGGCCCGCTTAATTCCAAGCCTAGGAGCCCAAAAAGCCCACCATCATGCCAAAGTTCCTGGAAGACTATAGAGACTTTTACTTGGTTCTACATGCTCCTACTTCTGGATGTCCCTAGTAGCCCTTGAAGATTTTAGAGATCTCCATACACTTCTAGCATGATCTGCAAAGAATTCTAGATAATTCTTGTACATACTTGTAGGAGAATCTAGATACATGTAGATGATTGTATAGAGAATTCTAGATATATAGAATACTCTAGATATGAATAAAATATTCTGGATACTTAATCTCCATATTTGGATCAAATTGATCTAGACCGTCCATTAAGAAAGTGAACATCTATAATAGATAGCTACTCTAATTTATAAATCATCCAAGCAATTTGTATTCAAAGCATCGTAAAGCATTCTTGTTAGCAATACAACCTCTTTGTTTCCATCCAAGCTCTTCTACTCCCTTTCTGTAGTCTCTCTTGTGTGATTGAGAGTGAAAAGCAAGGCTTATTTAGCAATATTAGCCCATAAGTTGTCTAAGTACCACACATATATTTAGTATACATAAATTCTGAAATTATAATATGTAGACAATAAATTATGATATTGTTAGTATAAATTAATTAATAAATACCTTCCCTATTTTATTGTCAATGAAATTAGGAGATAAAATAAATCTATTTTCTTTCCTTAATTTTAATTTCCAATGCAAAAAAAAGGAAGAAAAAAATTAAATTAAAAATACTTATCAGTCTATCCCAATTTCAAATTGGGAATGAAATTCATCCCATCTCTATCTTCATTCTCATCCCATCTCTATTTGAGGGGATGGGGATTTAGAGATTTGAGGGTTTCGGAGGAAATGTCCACCCTGCTTTGAGACCGGCCAAAGAAGTTTCCTTCTCAACCAATCACCTTCAATTCAAGCAAAGACAATTCATATATTAAAAAAACTATTTTAAGTTTTGCCAAATGACTAAAAAATATTTCAAAATAGCTTCTAACATTAAAAAAACATTTTTGATCATTTCAAAAGCCATATCAAACATACACTAAGTCAAAGCAATTGAAAATAATGGTCCACATGCAATACACTGATATATATTTATCAGTGTGCACCGAGAAGAAAAGTTTTTTGTATATATAATGCAGGCCTCTTGACTTTTATGTGATTATGTATATATTTTTTGTTTTTTTATATATATAAAAAAAAAAACAGTATATGGGTCTTTAGACTTATGCTTGGTTAAGTGATATATGGGCTTTTTTTTTTTAATGAAACAAACTATTACGTGAGTCTTCAGACTTATTTAAAAACTGAATACAAAAAGTTTATTTTCAACTTGAAATTTGGGGCCCTTGGAAAACTGAGGCCCTAGGCGGTCGCCTTGTGTGCTTAGTGCCCTCCGTGACACAGTCCCATGTGATGATAATAAACTTTGTGTATTCGGTTTTTAAAGATTTGGTTGTCAAACTATAATTATTAATCTTTTTTATACAAGTGCACATGTGATGATTTTCTTACATATGCTACTTAATTTGGTGTGTAAACTCATATGCCACATTATTTGTGTAAATATTTTAGATAACCTAGTAATATTCAATCATGATTCTTGATGGTTCTATTATCTAAAGCTGAGAAAAATAATGATACATCCATCCTTGAACTTCATTAACTAATTAAGAAACTAGCTAGTTAGTATTTTGGTTAAAAGATATTAAATATTTTATTAAAAATATTGCAAAATAAATAAATAATGATAAATTAGCTGTATTTATAATTATTTTAACATGCTACAATTCTATTGGCTGGTCTCAATACACAATTAGCTGTATTTATAATTATTTTAACATGCTACAATTCTATTGGCTGGTCTCAATACACACAAGATTTTCTCTTGTTTGAGTTATATTTAATCGAAAAAATAATTAAGTTATAATTTTGATTCTAGAGAGTAATGATCCAATAAACAAGAGCTTCAAGCATAAAATACATTTATTACCTATACTTATATATGGAAACTCTAGCTCTGATAAGAGAAACCAACAATATGATCTAAACTAAATTTATGCCCTCATACCTGTGGAGGGTAGAAAATATGTGATGGGATCTCAATTCACGCCTACGTTTATTAGTAGGCAATATTTAAGTATGTGTGGTTTATATATTTACTCTCTTCTATCCATATAATATCGAAGAGAAACCTATGTGCACATTTATAGGATGTGAATGATAGAAATCAAACCCCCACAACTTGAGTTAAAGAAGAGATGCAAGACCTTTTCAATTTTATATCGACAAAAAAACAAAGAAATGTATTTGAGAGGAAAAAGATCTACAGAGATTAAGACGGTTTGAATATTTACAACCATGACCTATCAAGGAAAATATATTTCTGTTAGGGATTTGAACCGATGATCGCGGAAGCGTCATGCCTAATATACGCCCATAACTCATAGCAATTAATAACGTTAATAGCAGAAAAATAAGATGAGAGAAAATAAACCAATCACAACACAAGATATACGTGAAAAACCCAAATCGGGTAAAAAAACCACGAGCCGTCAGGATGACAGAGAAAATTCCACTATATGATAAATTGTTACAACCATACACTCAAGGATTCTCTCTCACACCTCAACCCCAAACCACGCTCACAAGATCCTCACCAAGAACCCCCCAATATCCCCTAGGTCTCCCCTGAATATCACCCACGGATCTCTAACTTGATCCACTGATATTCCCTTTGATCCCTCCCCGGATATTCCCTTGGGTCTCTCACCCTGATCTCACCACTCTCTGATGTTACATGGTGTCTCTTGACTCTATTCAAAATAACCTAATTACAATGTCTATTTATACTAGCTATAGGAAGTTTAAGATAAAAGGAAATCCTACTCCTAAACATACAAGAATTACTTGTTCCACATAAATGCTATTTCCTATTTATGACAAGTCTTCTTGTAAGTAGAAATCTTTTCCTTCAAGCATAAGACTTTCCTATTCTTTATGAAGACAAACTCTTTTTCCTTTTCCAATAAGCACAAGAACTTTCCAGAAGAAAACCTTTCCTTTTTCGCGCAACATTCCTGATTTAGGCAAAATCCGATATTACCGCGGTCTAGGTCGCGGTGTGCACCCCGCTCCCTACACCGTGGAAAAGCCACTGAAGTTCACCGCTCAGAATACCGCGGTTGGTGCCTTTGCCTCCGCCGCGGTCTACACCGTGCTATACATACTGGAATTGACCGCTCCATATGCCGCTATCCATGCGCTTGACCGCATCGCGGTCCACGCCGCAGTTTCTTTCAGAATCTGTTTCTTCAGTTCTTCTTCGGTCTTCAAGCTCCCTCAAACACCAACTCTAACTTCCAAACGTATCCCACGTCTTCAAGAAGTTCCAACATCAGTTTAGTCTCGTTTGGTTCACATTGGGTTCAATTGAGAATACGAGCCAAAACCTAACAATTTCGGCAGTAGGTTTCAAACTTCCCATCACCCATCACAAACGTGGAAAGTGAATGTTTACTGCTTGATGAGTTTAGACTTTAGAGGAGAATGCCCAAATCACAATGGATATAATTTTATATCGATTGAAGAAATAAAAGTATTTGAAAATAATTAAAAGTCCCATTAATATGCCGTGTAAATTGTTCCAAAACATAGACTTAGAGAGTCTTCCCATCACCCTGTCAGGAAGTTTCCCTTCCCTCCCACTATCAATTC
Source organism: Dipteronia sinensis (assembly GCA_033220585.1). Taxonomy (NCBI): domain Eukaryota; kingdom Viridiplantae; phylum Streptophyta; class Magnoliopsida; order Sapindales; family Sapindaceae; genus Dipteronia; species Dipteronia sinensis. The sequence goes on along the minus strand of CM065636.1, from coordinate 83,252,483 downwards.
AAGCGTTTTGACTTTTGAAGCAAGACTCACCGACTCCGTATATTCACTCGTTTACAATCTTTTATATAACACCACACCACTCAATAAAAGCTACAAAACTCAAGTAAATCTCTCTACCATTTTGCCAAAAGACAAGTCTGCTCGCAACTGCAAGTTGTAATTATAATGGCATCAAAATCAAACAATAACACTAACAAGGCCATTATAATTATATTTATGCATGCCCTTTTGGCTCTGTTCGTGAGTGTTGTTGTCAGCTATGGATTATTTCACGAGTATTTGAAGGAAGAAAATCAATCTCACTTGTTCAAACACGATTTTGGTGAGTTAATTAGGGTTCAAAAAATAAATAGCACTTTTTGGAGGTGGTATTTCAACATTGTCACTATTTTAATAACATATGTTTAAAAGACACCTATTATGGTGAACGGACAAAAATACCCCCAATAGTTGTTTCACATCAGATTTCTTTCATTCACTTTTAGTAGGCAATATTTAAGTGTATGTGGTTTATATATTTACTCTCAAAACATGATATGTCTATACTTATAATATCGAAGAGAAAACTATATGCATATTTATAGGATGTGAATGACAGAAATCGAACCCCCCACAACTTGAGTTACAGAAGAGATGCAAGACCTTTTCAATTTTATATCGACAAAAAAACAAAGAAATGTATTTGAGAAGAAAAAGATCTACAGAGATTAAGACGGTTTGAATATTTACAACCATGAACTATCAAGGAAAACATATTTCGGCAGTAGGTTTCAAACTTCCCATCACCCATCACAAACGTGGAAAGTGAATGTTACTGCTTGATGAGTTTAGACTTTAGAGGAGAATGCCCAAATCACAATGGATATAATTTTATATCGATTGAAGAAAGAAAAATATTTGAAAATAATTAAAAGTCCCATTAATATGCCGTTTAAATTGCTCCAAAAACATAGACTTAGTCTTGAGACCGACCAACAGGAAGTTTCCCTTCCCTCCCACTATCAATTCAAGCGTTTTGACTTTTGAAGCAAGACTCACCGACTCCGTATATTCACTCGTTTACAATCTTTTATATAACACCACACCACTCAATAAAAGCTACAAAACTCAAGTAAATCTCTCTACCATTTTGCCAAAAGACAAGTCTGCTCGCAACTGCAAGTTGTAATTATAATGGCATCAAAATCAAACAATAACACTAACAAGGCCATTTTAATTATATTTATGCATGCCCTTTTGGCTCTTTTCGTGAGTGTTGTTGTCAGCTATGGATTATTTCACAAGTATTTGAAGGAAGAAAATCAATCTCACTTGTTCAAACACGATTTCGGTGAGTTAATTATATATATATATATATATATATATATCATTGGCAGTTATCAAGTCAGGTATACCTGATGATATTATCACGTGGTTTCACTAATTCTCGTTACTTTATCGAGAATTAGTGAAACCCCACGATAAGGCAGTCAAGTATACCTAACCTAATGATATATATATATATATATATATATCATTTTCTAGTTCATGATCTCAATAAAAATGTTAAAGAGATGATTAATATAACTGCCATATTGTTATATAGGGTTCAAAAATTTTATAGCACTCTTTAAAGATTGAGTTTTAAGACTGTCACTAATTTAATAACTTAAGTTTTAATAGCAACTTAATTGTGTGTCTAACAAAAATACTCTTAAAACACACTTAAAAAAATAAGTCTCATAGTTATTTGTGTTTCCGAGACTTATTTTAGTGTTTTCGAGACTTATTTTGTATTTCTGAGTCCTGTTTTCTACATTCTGAGACTTTTTAAGTAGTTTCCAAGACTTTTCAGATAATTTGCTAGACTTTTCAGGTAGTTTCCAAGACTTTTTAGATAATTTGCTAGACTTTTCAGGTAGTTTCCAAGACTTTTTGGATAGTTTCTGAGACTTATTAGGTATATTTTAATTTCCGATACTTGTTAGGCAAAAATGAAATTTTCTATTATTTTTTGGTCATCTTCTTCATTGGGACCTCTATTTCGACCTCCAATGGAGGCTAATTTCGACCTACAATGGAGATCGAACTGACCTCCTATGGCGATCTTTCATCTCCATTGATGGATCCGAGGACCTCTATTTGTCCTCCAACAATGGAGGTTTTTGATAAAAAAAAAAACTAAGAAACTAAAAATGGCACAAATGTAATAAAAGAAAAGGATAACGGTACTTTAATCCATTGATGTTATTTAAACTTAACTTATTAATTTAGTGATACTCTCAAAATTCAACATAAAAATAGTGACATTTCTTACCATTTCCACTTGTTATATATATCTGAACTATGTTATATGTGCAGTTCAATATTCATATGCTGTTGTGACAACAAGTGTACGTGATGGATTCATCAGTTTGACAATGAAGTTCCTCCATTTCTTTGTTGCAAAATCTTTACAGTCGAGAGTTTTATTAGCATTGCGGTCTGCATCTTCCATACCATCCTGGCTTTTTTGGGTGGCATTTACTCGATCCGTTTTATCAATGTCCCATGATTCATGTAATGTTGTTGGATCAACACTTTCAGTTAGGGCTAGTTTATAGATCTTCGGGCTTTGGTTACAGAGGAATATAAACTTTATAAATAAAGTAGGAGGATTGAGATTCCGTTGTTGTCAATTTTATATGTATAATGTTATAATTATCTACATTCCCAATATGCCTACGATGTACAACCGAGCAGACTGTTAGCCGGTGTGTATCATCTTACGAGAATATAATATGGGGTAGATAGAAGCATAAAAATATTTGTTCTAAGGAATAATCCTTAAATTTCGTTTGTTTTTTGGGTTCAGAAAAAATTCGAATTTTCAAGAACGAGAATCTTATGATATATTGAGAATCTTTTATGATAATCATCCAAACACAAGTACTCCAAATATAATTAGCAATCTCACATTTAATTCCAATTAAATTATAAGATAATAAGTTTATAAAATTATTTTATAAGATTCTATAATCTTATAAGCAAGTTAAGCCCACATGAGCTCAAGCTAAGGAAAGTTGACAAGTTCACAAATCACAACGTACTCCGCAAGCCACAGCTTTTTAACACCATTATTTGTTTGAGGTTGACCCCATGCTCCCCAGAACTCCAATATATATCTATAACTCTATATATTTTGTATAGGGCAAATTACACTGAACCCCTTAAGGTTTGGACAAGTTACACTTAGATGGATAAGTTTCTTTATTATACACTAACACCCCCAAAATTTAAATTTGACTTTAAAAATACCTAAAACGCCCCTAGTTATATTATTTTACACTTTATTTTTTTTTTTACCTTTTAATCAAACACTTTATAAACTTTAATAAAATAAAATAATTAAATAAAAGATATGATTCATTAAATAAATAAATAGTTTAAAAAAAATAAATAAATAAATACTTTAAAAAATAAATAAATAGTTTTAAAAATTAAATAAATAAATAGTATTAAAAAATTAAATATATAAATATTTTTTTAAAAATTAAGTAAAGAAATAATTTAAAACATTAAATAAAAAATCGTTTTTAAAAAAATCAAATAAATAAATAGTTTTAAATAAATAAATAGTTTAAAAAATGAGTGAAAAAATTAAAAAAAAATTAATTTTTTTAAGAATATCTATTAATAGGGACAATATAAGCTCTAAATATCTAAGGAGTGTTGGGAACCTTGAAGCTTCTCTTACCATCACCTTTACAGTAAAAGTTTAGATATTTAGAGTTTTTCTTGTCCATATTAATGAATATCCTTAAAAAATTTAATGTTTTTAAGTTTTTCACTTATTTATTTATATTTTAAATTTATTTATTTATTTTTTAAAACTAATTATTTATTTTATTTTTTAAAACTATTTATTTATTTTATTTTTAAAAACTATTCATTTATTTATCTATTTTAAAATTGTTTATTTATTCAAAATATTTATTTATTTAATTAATTAAAAAAAACTATTTATTTATTTAATGAATCATATCTTTTATTTAATTTTTTTATTTTATTAAAGTTTATAATGTGTTTGATTAAAAGGTAAAAAAAATAAAGTGTAAAATAATATAACTAAGGGCATTTTAGGTATTTTTAAAGTCAAATTTAAATTTTGGGGGTGTTAGTGTATAATAAAGAAACTTATCCATCTAAGTGTAACTTGTCCAAACCTTAAGGAGTTCAGTGTAATTAGCCCAAATTTTAATTTTAAAGGTCTATTTTGTACACCCAAAAATGCCCTCCAAATTGAATCTAAGTGGAAGCCATATTAATTGGAAGCAAATCTCAACATTTTAATCATTTTAATCATTTTAACATTTTTAAAAATAAAAAGTTAACTATTTTACTTTAAATAACCTCGAACGTTGTCAAACCTGCTCTTCTCATTGTCCTTTAAATAAACTTGACAAGATAAAATTTCCGACCGATAATTTGTGAATTGTATATACACACCTTCATGAATTGAAATTATTTGATAGATATTATGGAAACTAAAACTGTTATATATATAGCCCCTTTCTTATTAGTGTGCAGTAATGGAATTATATAAAGATATTAAATGTGAACTACTCATTTATAAAATAGTTTTCACATGTGCATATATATAAAGTCAAAGTATGTAAAACGAGTTACTCACATTCAATGTCCTTATATAATTCCATCAGTGCGCATTTATGTGAAAATTTTCGTGTATATATATATATGTATATATATATATATATATATATATATATATATAAGACTACCATTGGATTGAATGATTTTTGATTTCTTTTCATTGAGATAGATGTTTGTTACAGTAGAAAAGATGAAATTAAGTAGGTGTTAATTTGTCCTTAAAAAAGGAATAATTATGTTTACGGGTAAAAGGGTAGTGGTATTAATTCCAATGATAAATTGGCTTCTTTGGATGATGTTGTTAGTAAGAAGACCTATAGTAATAGCATTAGGGTCTTTGGCTCTAATGATGGATCTAGCGGGGGAGTGGCGGTGTCCGGTGATCAAGTGGTTTATATAAATTTTGAAAATGGTCAAGGTATGTTAAGGTCCGGTATGAGTCCGGTAGAGGGTGATTTGGGTGGTCCGGCTATTGATCTTTATGTTGATCTTGGAGATTTGAATCCTCTTTTTCGGAAGGGAAAGACGGGGGAGATTGTTGTTTCTTCGACTCCTATCAAAACAAGACCTGAAAAAAATGACTTTTTTCTTTCAAGGATACATCGAATGAAGACTCGAAGTGGGGTTCGTGGTTATAATTTCAGTGGTGTTGATGAAGAGTTGGCAGAACGAATTGCTAGAGGGAAAAAGACTTAGACTCAAATTGCAGCTGAGCGTTTTCTGGTAGGCTTTTTGGTTTCGTAGGGGCCTTGAGTTAAAGTGTATTCTGTTTTGCGAACAGCTTTTTTGTTACTCTACTTGTTCTAGCTGTTGTTGCTATCTGTTTGTTTCTTGGGTGCATGGGGTTCTTGGTTGTGCAGCTTGTACTGTTTGTTTTTGGGTTGGTCTCTAGGCTTGTAGCCTTATCTTTGTAGTTGGTCCTTTTTTCTAATAAAATCTTTGCTGTTCAAAAAAAAGAAAATTATTTTAATAAAAGAAAAGAGCCTATCTACTACAATTGTACAAATAATTTATCCGGGTGGCAATAACTACGCCTTTTATCTTATCTACAAAAAATTCTGTAATCAGTATTTCATAAACAAAAACAAAAGCCATTGATCGACATTGCTAGTAAATTAAACATGGATCAGAGACTATATGTGGCTGCTTGCAAATGAGATGTTGAAGCTTTGCTGGAACTACTGAGAGAAGATCCTCTAATCTTGTTCACAGCTACTCTTTCAACTTCAGACACTCCACTACATATAGCAGCATTGCTTGGCCACAATGAGTTTGCTAAACTTGCAATGACTCATAACCCAAAATTATCCACATAATTCAATCTTCATGGATACGGTCCAATTCACTTGGCCTCGTTAAAAGGGCACTTGCAGATTGTGAAGGACCTACTTAATATTGACAAGGAACTGTGTGTTTTGATGGATATTTGTGAGGGCAGGACCGCTCTTCACTGTGCAGCAATCAAAGGAAGAATAGATGTTATTCGTCATTTGCTATCATGTCGTCCGGAGTCAGCCAAAGAGCTTACCTATAAAGGTGAGACTATGCTTCACCTTGTTGTGAAAAATAGTCAAGGAGTACAGATTATGACACCATTGATTTCAATTCTTGGTGAGCTTAATCTTGTGGAAGACCATATCAACTGTGTTGATGAGGATGGAAACACTGTCTTGCACCTTGTGTTAGGTTCTGGCTTGTATTCTCAAGTGAACCCAATGTGAACCAAACGAGACTCAACTGATGTTGGAACTTCCTGGAGACGTGAGATACGTTTGGAAGTTAGAGTTGGTGTTTGAAGAAGCTTGAAGACCGAAGAAGAACTGAAGAAACGGATTCTGGAAGAAACCGCGGCGTGGACCGCAATGCGGACAAGCGCATGGATCGCGGCACAGGGGGCGGTCAATTCCAGTATGTATAGTGCGGTGTAGACCGCGGCGGAGGAAAAGGCACCAACCTCGGTATTCTGAGCGGTGGACTTCAGTGGTTTTTCCACGGTGTAGGGAGCGGGGTGCACACCGCGACCTAGATCGCGGTAATAGCGGATTTTGTCCAGATTGCGCGAAAAAGGAAAGGTTTTCTTCTGGAAAGTTCTTATGCTTATTGGAAAAGGAAAAAAAGTGTCTTCATGAAGAATAGGAAAGTCTTATGCTTGAAGGAAAAAGATTTCTACTTACAAGAAGACTTGTCATAAATAGAAAATAGTATTTATGTGGAACAAGTAATTCTTGTATGTTTATGAGTAGGATTTCCTATTATCTTAAACTCCATATAGCTAGTATAAATAGACCTTGTAATTAGGTTATTTTGTGTGGAGTCAAAAGAAACACCATGTAACATCAGAGAGCGGTGAGATCCTGGAGAGAGACCCAAGGGAATATCCGGGGAAGGATCCAAGGGAATATCAGTGGATCAAGTAAGAGATCCGTGGGTGATATTCAGGGGAGACCTAGGGGATATTGGGGGTTCTTGGTGAGGATCTTGTGAGCGTGGTTTGGGGTTAAGGTGTGAGAGAGAATCCTGGAGTATATGATTGTAACAATTTATCATATAGTGGAACTTTTTCTGTCGTCCTGACGGCCCGTGGTTTTTTACCCAATTTGGGTTTTCCACGTATATCTTGTGTTGTGATTGGTTTATTTTCTCTCATCTTATTTTTCTGCTATTGTCGTTATTAATTGCTATGAGTTATGTGCGTATATTAGGCATGACGCTTCCGCGATCATCGGTTCAAATCCCTAACAATTGGTATCAGAGCATCATGGTTTGGCGATGGCATTTTTTTTTTCAAGTCTTTACGGGAGATCGTATGGAGGACTTGGTGGTATTGGGATGATGATGATGGTTGCCTAATTTTGGTTTAGCAATGGAGAGACGTCTTGAAAGCGGTGTCGAACTCTGTACGGTTTGATGAAAAGAAGAATATAGATGGAGGAGAATTTTGGCTTGTGGTGGCAGGTACAAGTCATGGAGGTCCAATCTGGGTTACACAAGGCGATTGAAAAAAAACTCCTGAATGCAATAATAATAAAAAAAAAGGAAGGAGGAGGAACGCTTGAAGTCTCTAGTGTGGTGTGGGGCTTATCCGGCAAAGCACTCCCGGTTCTAGTAGCAAGTCTTTCACCAAGTATGTGATGCAAGGACAAAAGGTCTTTCACAGGGTTGGGTGATTTAAGGACATGTTTATCCTTTTGGCAGTTTTCCCCACTGGCTATGGAAGAGGATATGTTGCTGCTAGTGGTCCATAATTGTGCACAAGGCATTAGTCAGAAGGTGATGCAAGGTGTATGGTGGACAAAGATGTCGATGGCTGATGAACTCCCTGGTAATCTGACGTGAGGAGTTGCACCACAATTTCAGCAGGTTATTTTCGACATGGTGCCGGAACAACAAACACAAAAAATAGAAAGAAAAAAAAATCTAAGGATGGTTCGTTCCTAAGTGGTTATACCTTGTGGTGGGGTATGGTGATTCTCGGTATGGAGAATTGTGGTTGTGGACAAAGGACTTGAGAATTCAAGCCAAATGGGAGAATTGTTAGGTTTTGGCTCATATTCTCAAATGAACCCAATGTGAACCAAACGAGACTCAACTGATGTTGGAACTTCCTGGAGACGTGGAATACGTTTGGAAGTTAGAGTTGGTGTTTGAGGGAGCTTGAAGACCGAAGAAGAACTGAAGAAACGGATTCTGGAAGAAACTGCGGCGTGGACTGCAATGCGGACAAGCGCATGGATCGCGGCATAGGGGGCGGTCAATTCCAGTATGTATAGTGCGGTGTAGACCGCGGCGGAAGCAAAGGCACCAACCGCGGTATTCTGAGCGATGTACTTCAGTGGTTTTTTCGCGGTGTAGGGAGCGGGGTGCACACCGCGACCTAGACCGCTGTAATAACGGATTTTGTCCAGATTGCGCGAAAAAGGAAAGGTTTTCTTCTGGAAAGTTCTTATGCTTATTGGAAAAGGAAAAAGAGTTTATCTTCATGAAGAATAGGAATGTCTTATGCTTGAAGGAAAAAGATTTCTACTTACAAGAAGACTTGTCATAAATAGGAAATAGTATTTATGTGGAACAAGTAATTCTTGTATGTTTAGGAGTAGGATTTCCTATTATCTTAAACTCCCTATAGCTAGTATAAATAGACCTTGTAATTAGGTTATTTTGTGTGGAGTCAAAAGAAACACCATGTAACATCAGAGAGTGGTGAGATCCGGGAGAGAGAAACAAGGGAATATCCGGGGAAGGATCCAAGGGAATATCAGTGGATCAAGTAAGAGATCCGTGAGTGATATTCAGGGGAGACCTAAGGGATATTGGGGGTTCTTGGTGAGGATCTTGTGAGCGTGGTTTGGGGTTAAGGTGTGAGAGAGAATCCTGGAGTATATGATTGTAACAATTTATCATATAGTGGAACTTTCTCTGTCGTCCTGATGGCCCGTGGTTTTTTACCCGATTTGGGTTTTCCACGTATATCTTGTGTTGTGATTGGTTTATTTTCTCTCATATTATATTTCTGCTATTAACGTTATTAATTGCTATGAGTTATGGGCGTATATTAGGCATGACGCTTCCGCGATCATCGGTTCAAATCCCTAACATCTTGCAATTTCTAGGAACCAATACCAGGTAAGGCTGATATCTCTCTCCCTGTTTTTGTTGAAGTGAAAATAAATAAATAAATAAAAGGGTAATATTGCTAGATTGATCACCTCATATCTCAATTTAGAAGGTGTTAATGGGGAAGTGTATACATATCGATCAAAGGGGAAGCTATGAAGGGCCTTGGAGAGGTCAGACCCTTCTGGCCTCTTGAAAAACTTCCCTTTAATCATCATAATTTGCTTAAATTTTATTAATTTTTTTTAATTAAATTTCAATTTTAAACATGACTAAATTGGAAATTCTGACTTCAACTCTGACATCAATGATAATTTATCTCATTTTCCATATGTATCAACTCACCAATTATCATATCAATTGTTGGGATAGAGATGAAATACAAAGGTACGGTATCAAGTATGATTTAAAAAAAAATAATTCAAAATTCAAAAACCCCGGCCTGCAACTTGATATTTAGATATTGTACTAGATGATTTAATTTACTACTCAATATGCATTAGTGGTAAGAGTACTCATTCAGTCTGACAATATCTTAAGTTCGAATCGACACCATCTCTAGTGATATATATATATATATATATATATATATATATATATACACAGTCATTTTCTACTCAGTGCGCACTGATATAAAATACATCAGTGCATTGCATGTGGACCATAGATTATGGATAAGTACTGACAAGTGCATACAGACTGGGTCAAAGCAATCGAATCTAATGGTCTACATGCAACGCACTGATAAATATTTATTAGTGCGCACTGAGTTGAAAATTTTCATATATATATATATATATATATATATATATATAAAGAGAGAAATTTTCAAGTTAGTACTCACTGATATAATTTCATCAGTACGTTGGATAAAAACCATTAGATTTACATACTTTAACTCAAAGTGTATACACTTGTCAAAACTTCTCCATAACCAGTGGTTCGCATGCAACGTACTGATATAAATTATATCAGTGCGCACTGATGAGAAAATGACTGCATATATATATATATATATAGAGAGAGAGAGAGAAATTTTCAAGTCAGTACACACTGATATAACATCATCAGTGCGTTGGATGTGGACCATCAGATTTACATATTCTGACTCAAAGTATATGCACTTATCAAAACTTCTCTATAATCGCACTGAGAAGAAAAAGAATATATATATATATATATATATATATATATATATAAATTATCAGGTGAGGGATTTCCCGAACGGAATCGTAGATTACTGCCGGTATAAAATTTTCGTATATATATTGCACATGGTTTAGTATAAAACCATTACCATCGACAACTTGTATTTAGATATCTTAAAAAGGAAAACAAACATGTCGTTAGTTCTTAAATATTGTATCCATTTATATATATATATATATATATATATATAAAACTTAAATTTAGACACATTAATATTTAAGACAAAATTAAAATCAAACACTAGTTTTTATTTATTTTTATTCTTAAAATATAGATGAATTTTTATTATGTTTAGTGAACTTTGTATAAGCAGTAGAATAATTAGTTCTTAATTAACTTCAAATGTGTGTAGTCAGAATTTGTTGGTTATTTTTTTCTCAATCATAGACTTACTAGCGTACGTGCATAAAAATTCATGTAGTCGTCTAAAAGACTAAAACTAGATTTGCTTCCCGTCTTCCGTATATCCTATATATTTCTCAATCCGATTATCTTGTACAGATGATAAAGGTGTTGTTAAGAGATACAAATGTCAACGTTAACGCTGTAAATGCCGTTGGATATAACGCATCGGCAATTTCAGAGATGAATAATATTATTGCTTCATCATCAGAATTTGATAATTCTAACAATCAAGGTATGAGTGTGATCAGCGTACTACTAATGGTAGAAACGAAGAACAGATTGTAGTTGTTAATTCTCATGGTGATGAATGATGATGACTCACCACCAGCTGATACAACTGCACCGGTTGATCATGATGATGATGACAACCTATATTCTTCTTCCATGGACTTGATAAAAAAAATGGAGTAATTGTTGTGTGTTCATTGTTTGCAACATTTTGTCTGGAGGCTATACTCAACCTTCCTGGTGGCATTGATAGGGAGCAACTGCAATCGAGCAGGCCGATTAATATCACAGACGTTGGACAAAAAAATAATAAGAATGCACCTGATCAACTTGATAAATTCCAATCCTTCCTCATCTCTGATGTTATGTGTTTCTTGGTATCGGTGGTGACAATTTTTATGGTAACCCTTTCGTCTTTTTATCACTCTTCCTGGTTACAATTAAACTCAATGATGATAGGTGCTGTTATGTACTCAGCAGCAGTACTTTATCAAAATGTGTTACTTTTGGCAACAAGCTTTAGTTCTTATCCTAAATGGAGGCACTGGATTGGGTGTTGTATATCGACTCCAATGGTTTTGGTTTTGGTAAATGGTAGGCCAACCGCTCAATTCGGAGTTCAAAAGGGCCTACGACAAGGTGATCCTTTATCCCCTTTTTTGTTTAACATCGTAGTAGAAGGTCTGAATTGCTTACTTCTGAAGGCCCGGCGGTTGAACATGATACAAGGAATGAGCTACGGAGAGGAAGGAGTCCACATCACTCATCTCCAGTTTGCAGATGACACAATACTTTTTCTCAAGCCCCAAATGGATTACCTTCTCAACACAAAATGGATCCTGAGGTGTTTTGAGACGGCATCGGGGTTAAGGATTAATTTTCACAAGACTTGTCTTCTGAAAGTGGGTAAAAATTCGGTTGATACTAGGAGTTGGGCGAGGGTGTTTAAGTGCAAAAGAGAAACGCTGCCTATTACTTATTTAGGCTTTTCTCTTGGCGGTAGACTATGTGCAAAAATATTCTGGAAGAATGTTGTTCAGTGGATTGAGAAACGCTTAGTGCCTTGGAAAAAGAGATTCTTGAGTAAAGGTGGAAGGTTGGTCTTGGTTAAATCAGTGATATCTAGCATACCATCTTACTTCATGTCGGTTTTTAAGATCCCATCCGGTGTGGCTAGTACCATTGAGAGCCTTCAAAGGAATTTCTTTTGGGGGGATGGTGATGCAAAGAGAAAGCTACATGCGGTGGACTGGGCTAGTGTGTGTAAAAGCAAAAGAAATGGTGGGTTAGGCATTGGGAGGATCTTAGACAAAAACAAAGGCTTATTGGCTAAATGGGTGTTGAGGTTTGGGAAGGAGACTGAGTCCCTTTGGAAGAAGGTTATTTGTGCAAAGTATAGGATTTCAGCTTATTCTCTTGTTTGGGATTGGAAGGCCCTTGCTGCCGGGTCTTTCTTCGTGAAGTCTGTGGGAAGTCTATTTGTAGAAGGGACTTCTTCGGCCAACATTATTCGAAAGGGGCTGAAAGTAATCATTGGCAATGGTGGCAGGGCTCAGTTATGGAGTGACATCGAATGGAATTCGATTCAGCTCAAGCGGGCTTTTCCGAGAATTTTCGCCTTGGCAAGGGATAAAGTCGGCCTAGTAAAGGATTTTGGGAGGTGGCTTAATTCTAAGTGGGTGTCGGAAGTCCAGTTTAGAAGACCTCCATTCGATTGGGAAAATAACCAATGGTTGTCTTTCTTAGAAGAGCTTACAAATGTTAAGATCCGAAGAGCTGTATCAGACGATAAAGTCTGTTCGTTCAATCCTAAAGGCAGTTTTTCGGTAAGTTCGTTTCGAAGATGCTTGGAGGAGGATCAGTTGGAGGGTGGTGTTTTGGATGATTTGAATTGGCATGGTTTTTGTCCTTCTAAATTTGAGATTTTTGTTTGGCAATTGTTAAGAGGAAGAGTCATGGTGGCTGAGGTTGTGCAGCATTTCGGGATTAGAATTGATGCTGGTATTCATTGCCCCTTTTGCAATGGCTCCACAGAATCCATTGATCACCTTTTTCTCCATTGTGCTTGGACGAGGAGCTTTGGTGCGCGGCTATGGGATGGTGGGATGTCAGTTTTTGTGCAACTGAGAAGTTAAAAGATTGGTCTTTGAACTTGCCTGGTTTATGCCCAGCTGTTAATGTTGGTAGAGCTTGGGCCACTTTGTTTTTTGCAGTTGTCTGGTCGACGTGGGAGGCTCGTAATCAAAAGATTTTCAAAGATGCTCCAGCTGACCTTGGTTATAACATTGATTTGGTTAGATTTCGGGTGGCATGGTGGTTTAAAAACCATGGTATAGGATTGAAGATGCCTCTAATTACCATCACATCGAACTTGAAGGAAAGCTGTATTGATTCATTTCCTACAAAGCTTCCTAAGAGGGAAGTGTGGTCTCCTTCTGCCTGTGGAGTGCTGAAGTTCAATGTCGACGGTTCGGCTAGAGGTTCTCCGGCTCACGCGGGCATCAGGGGAGTTTTGAGAGACTCAATTGGTAGTGTTTTGTGCATCTTTTCCTTGTCCATTGGAACCCAGGATTCTAATACTACTGAACTCTTAGCAATCCACAAAGCTGTTTGTTTGTGTCATTCAAAAGAGTTTATAAAAGGGAGGAAGGTGGAGATTGTCAGTGACTCCACTGTGGTTGTGAACTGGGTTAATGCAGGGGATTTCGGCAGCGTGAAGCACATAGATTGCATTTATGATATTAGAGAGAAAATGGCCTCTCTTGGCAGTCTCACGGTTCGGCATAATGCTAGAAGCACAAACACTCTAGCTGATTGTCTGACCAAGTTTGGTTCCAAAAGCAGAGGGGATTTTCCGTTTTGGACAGCAGACTAATTTGTTTTCTTAGAGAACATTGTGTTCGGGCAGGAAGGAGGTTCTATCGAAGTTGTGATCAACTCGGCTTAGGCTGCTAATGCACATGACTTCATCATCAAGTTACCGGAAGAATATGAATCTCAAGTTGGCCAATTTGGTTTTCAAAGTCTGGTGGTCAAAAACAGAGAATAGCAATAGAACTGTTCTCTTTTTGCTGTTTGTGGCCTCTGTTTTGTTTTCTTTCTGGGTTGGGGCTCTGATGCCTTCTGCTGGCTTGGGCGCGTGTCTCTTTTCTGCTTTTAGGAGCATCGGGTGAAGGGGCTGTGTGTGTTGGTGCCTGACCTGTTGCTGTTCTGGTGCTCTCGTGGAGGGATCTTTTTCCTGGTGGGTGTTTCTGTTTGTCTTTTGCCGTCTGTGCTGTTGCAGGGAGGTGTTGTCTGGTTTGTTTTCTTTCCGTTCTCTTTGTTGTTGTTTGGCTTCCGGCCTGGTGTGTGGTTGGTTCAGGCCGTTTCGGCCCTGTCTTGTGGTGTCCTTTCTAGCCTTCAGGCTGATGAATATAAATTTCTGCTGTTTCAAAAAAAAAAAAGTCACCAGTTAGCTGATGTTGCTATCAAGAAAGGAGTCTTGTGGTTTCCCGCAACAATGGGAACTCTTATCATCTTCAAATTATTGTTTACCAAGAAATTATGGAGCAAAAGCAGAGACTTAATCATGTCTTGCTCTTTCGTTAGGTCATATGGCAGGCTCAATTAAAAACTTCTGATGATAAAGTAATTAATCAGTTATGTTGTTGTTGTTGTTGAGGCTTATAATATGTTGATATGTACTACAACTCTACAAGTCTTCTTGTAGTTGAGGCTTATGATATGTACAATGTACTACAACTCTACAAGTCTTCTTGTTCCTCTTCTTATACTTGGTTGCTATAATTAATATTTTTATTCGAGTGCATGCACGTGTGATTTTCTTCAATATATATGCAACTTAATTTGGTGATGGTTCCATTAGCTAAAGGAGAGAGAGAGAGAGATCAGAGAATAATGATATACATTGAGATCATATCCTTGAACTTCACTAACTCACTACAAGAAAAAAAGGGCTATTGAGACGATTTTTTTTTCGTCCAAATAACCCAAAATTCATCTCTATTTACCTATTGGGACGAATAAAATTCATCCCAAAATCCGTCGCTTTAGGTGGGTCGCAATAGCTTCTTTAGGACGAAAATTAAAATTTATCCTTAAAGACTACCTATAGGGACGATTTTTATTCGTCCCATTTGATAATATATAGGGACGAAATATTTCGTCCCCTTTGACCACCTGTAAGGACAAAATTGTATTTCGTCCCTTTAAATAAAATTTCGTCCCTACAGAATATCTATAGGGACAAATTTTGAAAAAAAAATGTTTTAGAACCTACTATCCAGCGAGACCCGCTGGCCACACCTACAGTTTCACATTAAATGTTTGGTTCTCAGCTAGAGTTGAACTCGTGACCAACACCAACACTTAAGCAAAGCTTATCCGAAGGTTCGAATTTATCAATAATAGCATACTATTTATATATAAACCCTATATGTTATTAACTTTTTATTGTAAATTAATTTCAATAATTTAAATTTTATGTTTCTATAATAAACAAATTGATATTTAAAAACGTTTATTGTAGCATTTAATTAAACTATATATTTTTTTAAATATTACAAGAACTATCTACTCCTATAATGGGAGATAACTGTTTCCCACAACCCGGGAAGAAAACTCCCCACACATGCTTGTAAAATGGGGTTAGTGGGATTTGAACCTCTCACCACTTATGTGGAAGGGAGGTGTACTGACACCTCTATTAAGAAGTGATGTGCAATTAAACTATTTTTTAAAAACATATATTGTCAGATCAAATGGTCTATCGTTAATTGTACATAGAAATATATATATATATATATATATATATATATATATATATAATTTTTCTTAATTTTTTGAATTAATATAAAAGTGAAGCAAATTTAATTATTAATATGTCTCTTAGGAAAAACTTAAAAAAATAATGATAAAGAAAAAAGAAAAATTAAATCCCGATAAATCATTATCAGCAACAAATATTATGTTTGTCTTAATAAGTCCCCAAGTCTATAATTTCTTTCTTTTTTCAAAAACAAATGTCAAACTTTTTAGGGACGAATAATTTTCGTCACAATAGGATTTCTATTGGGACGAATGATTTATTTCGTCCCAATAAACATTCTATTGAGAAAAATTATTTTCGTCCCAATAGATAATCTTTCGGAACAAATATTTTTCGTCTCTAAAGGTCTTGTCGGGTTTGTCCTTTTTAGGGATGGATAATTTGTTTCGTCCCAATAGATGTTCTATTGGGACGAATTTTTTCGTCCCTAAAGGTTTCTTTAGGTTTGAAATTTTTAGAGATGAATATGTTATTGCGTCCCAATAGACGTTCTATTGGGACGAATAAAATTCGTCCCAACAAAATTTCATTCATATGGCTGTATTTTCTTGTAGTGACTAAAAGGAATTACGGTAGTTACAGTAAAATCACGATAAATGAATGTTCGATAAATTAATAACCTCGCTTAAATAATAAAATCTTCCAGTCCCGACTTGGGCCAATAGACTAAAATAATAACCTCGCTAAATGCATAAGATAATAATTTTTTAAAAAATCCTTTAAGGCCCAACGAATATATAAATTAATAATTGGTTAATTATACAGAAAAAATAGCACATAAAAATTCAAATATATATTAATGAACTTTTTGCTTCTAACTTATCTTTTCTCAATTCAGCTCATCTCAAAAAATGCATCTAAAGTCATTTGTATTTTCTCTATACTTAAACTGAACTAAACATTATCCTTAATCTTTTGCAATGCATACACAACATTTGATTTTTTTTTTCATTTTGTAGTAAGTAGTTATTTAAGGTTACTACTGCTTGAAAGACTTCTTTTGAAGAAACCTTTGGTAAAATACAATTGACATCTAGATCATGATAATAATCGGTAGATGTATTTATTACCCCTTAAATAGTATACAATTTCATCACCGTGTCATTTTCATTAGGATAATTCAAAAAGTGTTCAACATCCAACAAATTTTAAAGTTTGACATCATTCATTGTTTATTATTATTATTGTATGTATGTATGTTTATTATCATCCATTGTAGCAAAATGTGCTCAACATCAAACAAATTTCAAAGTCATACATGTATCTTGATAAAAATAATACAATAATAAGAGCATTCTATTGTACATCAGTACTTGTTTACATATGATTACATGTAATCATGTTAAAACAAGGTAAAATTTTAATGTGATTGTATCATTTTTGACACGGTAACAATGAGAGAACTCTTTTTAAATTAATAGATATTTATTTATCAATAAATTAATAAATTATTTATTTATCAATAAATAAATAACCTCTTTAAAATAATAATTATCTCCGGTCCCAACAGTATTATTTTATAGAGGTTTTAATGTAGTTAATATTTTGATCAAATGATATTCTATAATCTGTTTAGGCAATTTTCTCAAAATCCCGTTGTATCATTCTTCTAGGTCGGACACTCGAAAGCAATAGGCAAGTCAAATCCTTTTTGAATGCAATTGGTCCGCATAGATTTGTCTTCAACTTGTCTCTCACATGCCCTCTAGTTTCATTTCTTTCCAGACTTTCTTTGACCGTGGCTTACTTGGGCTTTGATGTGGGCTTCGCCCTGTGTGAGATTTGGACTTTTTTTTTTGACTTTATTTAGGTTTTAATCTTCAAATCTTCAAATAATTAAAATAAGTCTATAAGTTATTAATTATTTTTCAAGTTCCATCATATTTCACCTAAATCATAAAAATAACTTTAATTAAACTAAAATAATTAAATCAATTAGATAACAAATCCAAATTAAGAAATATAAATATGATATAAAATAGGCATAGAGTAGTTTTATAGTATATACTTCTCATCTTAGGATGCCGATGTGGTCACCTAGGATGGGGTCACCTAAGAAAATGATTTATGTGTTAGGGATTTGAACCGATGATCGCGGAAGCGTCATACTTAATATACGCCCATAACTCATAGCAATTAATAACGTTAATAGCAGAAATATAATATGAGAGAAAATAAACCAATCACAACACAAGATATACGTGGACAACCCAACTCGGGTAAAAAAACCACGGGCCGTCAGGACGACAGAGAAAGTTCCACTATATGATAAATTGTTACAACCATATACTCCAGGATTCTCTCTCACACCTTAACCCCAAACCATTCTCACAATGCTCACAAGATCCTCACCAACAACCCTCAATATCCTCTAGGTCTCCCCTGAATATCACCCACGGATCTCTTATTTGATCCACTTATATTCCCTTGGATCCTTCCCCAGATATTCCCTTCGGTCTCTCTCCCGGATCTCACCACTCTCTGATGTTACATGGTGTTTCTTGACTCCACACCAAATAAACTAATTACAAGGTCTATTTATACTAGCTATAGGGAGTTTAATATAAAATGAAATCCTACTCCTAAACATACAAGAATTATTTGTTCCACATAAATACTATTTCCTATTTATGACAAGTCTTCTTGTAAGTAGAAATCTTTTCCTTCAAGCATAAGACTTTCCTATTCTTCATGAAGACAAACTCTTTTTCCTTTTCCAATAAGCACAAGAACTTTCCAGAAGAAAACCTTTCCTTTTTCACGCAACATTCATGATCTGGGCAAAATCCGCTATTACCGCGGTCTAGGTCACGGTGTGCACCCCGCTCCCTACACCACGGAAAAGCCACTGAAGTCCACCGCTTAGAATACCGCGGTTGGTGTCTTTGCCTCCGCCGCGGTCTACACTGCGCTATACATACTGGAATTGACCGCTCCTTATGCCGCGATCCATGCGCTTGTCCGCATCGCGGTCCACGCCGCGGTTTCTTCCAGAATCCGTTTCTTCAGTTCTTCTTCGGTCTTCAAGCTCCCTCAAACACCAACTCTAACTTCCAAACGTATCTCACGTCTCCAGGAAGTTCCAACATCAATTGAGTCTCGTTTGGTTCACATTGGGTTCACTTGAGAATACGAGCCAAAGCCTAACATTATGCACTCAAATAATATATATCAAATACATCCTCCTATAGAATTTTAAGTTTAAATTTCTATTTTGTACACCTAAAATATCCCAAAAAATGCCGTCCAAATTGAATCTGAGTGGAAACCTTATTAATTGGAAGCAAATCATTCAGTCAATGTAAAATTCATACTAAAACTAGATTTGCTTCGGGTCTTCCATTCTATATATTTCTCAATATATACGATGTTGTGACTAATTAATTAATAATCATGTACAGATAATAAAGGTGTTGTTGAGAGATACAAATGTGAACGTAAACGCTGTAAATGCTGATGGATACAATGCATCAGCCATTTCAGAGATGAATAATAATGCTTCAGCATCAGAATTTGATAATAAGAACATTATCGGGGTGGCAAGGAATGATTTCAGGGATGGTCTAATCTCAATTTTTATAGATAACCTGAGTCCTAGTGTTGCTTCGATGGGTCTGTGGAGGTTTTCCAAGTCTTTTGGGAAGGTTAGGGATGTTTACCTTCCCTCGAAAAAGAGCTTGCGAGGGAGTCGCTTTGGTTTTATCCGTTTCGAGTCGGCGGAGGAAGCGACCAACGTTGCAAAGAAAGTGAATGGGATGGTTGTCGACAGTCATCCGGTGAGCGCCAAAGTGGCGTTGTATGGGTGGAATAGGCGTAGATCAGCAGTTTTGAGGTTCAAACTAGTGCTGGCAATTTGGGTTGGGCTTCCGTGGGCTGCCCGGTCCGGCCTGTTCTTTTCTCGGGCATGGACCGGCCCAGCCCGCTAGCGAAACGGGCCAGGGCCAAGCCTGTTTCGCTGGCCGTCCGGGCCGGACCCTATTTGAAAAAATACCGGGTTGGGCCTGGTAAGGCCCGCAAAGCCCGTGGCCCAAACAAAATTTTGAATTTTTTTAAAAAAATTTGAATTGAGGGGTGGCTTTTGTAATTAGCAAACTAATTAAGCGTTGTATGAAATGAATAATATTATATTTCATATTAAAATTATTATATTAATTACTCAAAATTATTACAATGTATAAAAAATAATATTGTATTAAAAAAAATTCGAAGCCCGACGGGCCTTTAACGGGCTGGCCTGGCCTAAGCCTGGCCAGGCCTGTCCCTACACAGGCCTTGGACCCAGGCAGGGCCCCTTTTTTTGTAAAGGCTGGCCTAGCCCAGCCCGTTTTCCATGACGGTCCGGGCTGGCCTGACCCGTTTAACAGACGGGCCTAATGGGCCGGGCCGGCCAAAATTGCCACCACTAGTTCAAACTAAAGCTGAGAATGATTTCAGAGGTGGTCGAAGTTTTGCCAAAGTGGTGGCTGGAAATCAGATGATAGATGAGGAAGTGCCTGCCATAGAATGGAAGCATCGGAACAGTGATCATAACTGGCTCAACAAGTGTGCAGCATGAGTTCTTAGTAAGTTCTCAGGGGTCTCTAGTGTCAACATCCGTCTTTTTAATATAGGTTTGAAGTTCTCTTCTTCTTATGTTGGTGATAAATGCATTTTATGGTGTTTCGATTCGGTGAGTGAGAAAGAAGATTTTATCAAGAGTCAGTTTTTATGGGACGATTGTTTTTCATCCATGGTTAATTGGTCTGATGTTTTGATCCCTTAGTCAAGAGCTGTTTGGATTCTATGCTCTGGATCCCTTTGCATTTATGGAACCATGATTTTTTTAAGAAGTTAGGATGGACTATTGGTGAACCTCTCTTTGTTGAAGAAGACATGGTTCTAAGGAATCGGTTGGATAGAGGGAGAATTCTTGTCCTAATTCCGGGCCATAAATCTGTCCCTTGTGATGTAGAAAGGCTCGTTTTTGGTTAAGCTGAAAGAAGATTAGATGGAGTTGGATTTTTCATGGATAGAGAAGTTCTTAGATCTGCAGAAGAGGCAAGAAGGCGTGGTTTTGGTATGGAAGTCAGAAATGGATCACATAGTGCGTGAGTCCAATTTTCAAATTATTTTGAAAAAAGATGAGTTGGGATTAATTGATGCCGATCAAGGTGAGATGTTTTCTCAAAAAGATAGTGGGAAAGTTGAGGATAACAATAAAAATGGGGCTATAATATGGTGCTTGGAAAAGAGTGATCTAGTTAATTTGAAAATAGATGAGGTGGGAATTGGAAAAGACAAAGGAATAGGACAAAGTATGGGGGACAATCGAAAGCAAAGAATAGCTAGTGGGGGGGGGTTAGTCCCAATGCTAGAGTCAACGAAAAAAAAAGAGTTGTTAATATTGTGGAGAGGAGTGGGAAGTGTGATCTGGGTGCATTTAATTCGATTGATAGAGTAATAGGGTCTTGTGATGGGATTAATGATATATTAGAGCGAAATCAACGCATGGGATACAACAAAAAGATAAATAAAGTGACTGGGGAATGAGGTACCTATGGTGGGGTCACTGAAAAAATAGAGCAGAGGGAGAAGAGGGGTTCAGTGGGGAGTTTTAATTTGGACTCTTGTGATTGTGATTCAATTTATGGGGCAATGGGGTCTTGTATTGGTCAAGGTGGTAGAAGGGATATATTTGATAATTACAGGTTGGCTCATTCAGAGAGTGTTGAGGGTATTTTGGACAATAGACGAAGTGTTAAGGTCTTTGGTTCGAAAGATGGGTCGTGTGGGGGTGTGAGTGTTTCTGGTAACCAAATGGTGTATATTAATTTTGAAGAAGACAAAGATTTGAAGGGGGTTAATTTTGGTGGTCCAGCTATTGATCTTTTTGTTCATCTTAGAGGTTTGGAACCATTTGTTCGGAAAGATAAAGTGGATGGTGTGGATGGCATCATTGCTGAGGAAATTTTGTCTAGAGACGAGGAGCTGAGTCGGTTTAAGGGTGCGATCTCTCCTAGACAGTTGAAGAAAAAGAAATGTAAGAGGAGTTGCGTATCTTCTAAAACTATTGGCATGAAGAATAGGAAATCTTTAAGAGCAACGATTAAGAATTGGCAGTGATTTGGTTACTTGTTGTTACTTTGGTTTTGGTTCAGAAGAGTTGTTGTGTAGTCTCGTTTTCTTTTGTGGGCTGCTTTTTGGGTCTCTTTGTTGGGGTTTGGCTTGTTTTGTTTTCTTTTATGTGCTTTTGAGAGTCCTGATGCATGCTGTGGTTGGGTGTTTTGTGTGCCTTTGATGGCTTTCGTCTTTGTAGTGTGTTGTGGCATTTGTAGCTTGGCCTTTTTAATAAACTCTTGCCGTTCAAAAAAAAAAGCCCAAAGCCTGCAGAGAGGTGGCTCTAGCGATCAAGCTCATGGTGTACTGATCACTACTACTAATGCCAATAGTCGTAGAAACAAAGAACAAATTGTAGACGTTGTTAATTCTGATCATGATGGTCAGGTGCAATTGTAAGTGCACCGGTTGATGATGATGATGACAATGAGCAATATTTACCGGCGGACTCGATACAAAATGGAATACTTGTTTTGTGTTCATTGTTCGCAACATTTTGTCTAGAGGCTATACTCAACCTGTTAGGATTATGCTCAATAGCAAGAGTGTAATATTGTAATTGACAATCTTTTCATATTAATAAAGTGTTTTCTGATTCTTACAAATACTTATAGCATTTATTATTATAATTGTCAAGGTAAATAATCATAAGGTCAAAAGACTATGAGATATGAATAATTGTTCATACATCCGGATATGTGTGAGGTAGACACAGTTCTTTAGTTAGTCTTGAATAACGTTCACAACTTAAGTTAAATGTTGAGCACCTCTATCTTGATAAAGTTGTAGAATTCTTTTACTAGCATTTGAGTGGGATCAAATGAGTTATGATGAGTCTAAAATCATCGAAAGGTTTTCGAGTAAAAGAATCTAGTGCACTGGGTGCATTGAACTGGATCACAATGAAATACTTTATCTAGAATCGTCACTAGATATAAGTCTTTTCATTATTAGGACAATCGGAGAGTCGATCTTAATCCTGAGATAAATGATGGACTTATGGTTGCAAGTGTTATCATTTGAGCTATCAATGAGTACGATTATATAGCATAGTCTGTTCTCGATAGTTTGGTGGTATTCATTTGTTAATCGATAGAGGACTTCATTTATAGATATGGACATCGTGACTCCATTTATTAAATGAGAGTATAATATCATCATATGGATGTTTTGAGGTATTGGATATTAAATCTCAACGTTGAGTTTTCAATAATGATTACTGAAGACATGGCTTCTGGACAAGTCAAAATATCCAAGTTCAAAATGTGGTCATATGAGGAAATATGGTAACTTGGAGAGCTATAGGCGGTCTATGAGCTATTGGCGATTATTGATATTATTCACGAGGATACACCATCTCCTATAAGATTGTCTAGGGTATGAATGAGAAACATCTCCTTATTCTATCTTTATTTAAGAGTTCAATTTTAGCTCTTTAGTGGAATGAGTTAAAATTAATAGATCGGACCTAAATGAATCATTTGTTGATTGTGATTAGGTTATATCTATTGAAGCTTAAATTTAGATAGCCCGCTAAGATCCACAATCCACACGTACTTGCATAGATCACTTGATATATTCTACCGGACCAATTTATGGGTCCATCTAGAATTGCATTTAATATATTAAGAATATAATATGTCTATTATTTATTTAATGGGCTGCTCTATTATATTAATATATTAAAAGGAGACATGTGGGCTTGTTGCTTTTAGTAAGAATAAGTCTGGTTCACATGTGAGCTTTTATTTAAAGTCTAATGGATTAAATAAAATAAGAAAAATAATATTAGGCCCATATATATATATGGTGTGGGCCACAAGGCTAATAAAATAGTCCAAGATATTATTTTATTATTTTAGTGATAGGAGTCCTAATGTGGTAAAGATTAAGTCCACATACACTCCATACCACACAAAGAATTCGGCCACCCTAGTCTTATAAGGGTTAAGATTCTTAAATTGATAGGAATAAGGGAAAAATACAATTCCTTTTCAAGTAAGGAAATTGGCCAACCCTAGATTTCATACACAAAGAATTCGGCCAACTCTATTTTGAGAAGGAGAAATTTCGGTCACCTTATAAATATAAGGTGATAAATTTCGGCCACCAAGAAGCTTGAGTGAGAGAGATTTTTGTTTGCTTTGAAAAATAAAAATCTTACTCAATACACATAGAATTTCGGCCAAGAGAGAAAAAGAAAAATAAGTTATCATTCGATAGTGCACTTGCAAGCCTTTAACATCAAAAGGTTTTGTGCACACTTTCGATTTAGGGTTACGCTAGTTCCAATCATATCGATTGTGAATTCAAAAGTAACCGGAACTATTTTTCTAGGCTCTTGGTGTTTTGGGATTGAAGATCAGGATCAGAAGTTCCATACATCCATTCTCAGGTAAGCAATTCAAAGAAAAAAGGGAGACCACGCTCCTAGGTGATTCGCGTACGTGCTAGGATTGAAGATCTTGCGGATTACCATCGACGTAAGTCAATTGGATCAGGCGACAAGAGGTATTTAACTCTAATCGTATATTTATGTTTAATTAATTAAAGAGTTAAGGTTCAAATCTTTAGAAAAATTTTAAACTATACGAAAATCTACTTTTCGCCTTCTGCTGCGGTTTTATTTAATTTTTCCCTACAATTGGTATCAGAGCCCTGGTTGTACCCTTTAATTAATTAACGTATATATACGTGAATCTATTTCTTTTTATTGTGATTATACATGTTTTAGAAAGAGATGACACTCTAGGTATTCGCATATATAATTACATGTTGAATGTATGGATTTATATATGTTGTTATAAAGTGAATTGTTATTGCTCAATTTTGGTCCTAGATTTTCCATGTAATTTTTGTTTCGGAATTGTAACAAGAAGGGTGGCCTATTATCGTCACAAGTTCCTTCTTGATAGTTGCTTAATTTTTTTTTTATGTTGTATAAAATACTGCAGTGGTTAATAAAAAAAATTACTGCAGTATTTTATTGTATAAAATAAGTTGTAATATATTCAAGATTCGAAGACTCGAAGATTTGAAGAAATTGGAGCATCCGGAACCTGTCTTGGCACCCGCGCGCACCGAGACAACAAGCGCGCACGCAACCAAGCGTGCAGCTGAGCTTGTTGCGGTGCAGCAGCGCGCGACCCATGCATAGGCTGGCCGTGTGGCAGCTCATGCCCTTGCATGGGCTAGGCGTGCGCATGGGCTGCTGTGGTGATCTTTGGGCGCGCGAGTTTCGTGCGCGAGATGGTCGCTTGAAGTCATGTCCGCCAAGAAAGGAGTTTTTGTATTCCGTACAATTGTAATTTACATGCTTTTCTAGGATGGACCAAAATTGTGGCTATTTATTTTTTATGTATAAATATTACAATATTTGTTATTGTATGATAACATGTCATATAGAATAGGAGTGCCACTCATATATCTCTTTTGGTATGAACATGCATTGAATGATTTAGGTATCTAATTGGCATCTAGATAACTTGGTAAAATCATTCTTTGGAATTTAATCACACGCCTTAAATAATTGAGTGGGAGAAGGTGTGTTAGAACGCCTATGGCCTCCAAGGTTAGTTGAGTTTTATTATTTTTGGTAATCCCCCCAAGGGGCGTCCATAAATGGAATTTAACAAAATACTTCCTTGCAAGGATAGACTAGACAATTGACTTAAACGAAATCTACTCCCCAAGGAGGGATTCTCGTGAGAGAAAATTGAGGGTCGATATCTTGGTAACACACTCAATGTAATTTTATTAATATCCTCCCAAGAGTTCTTGTTAATAAAATTGCAAGGCTAAAATTGAAAACGCTGGTTGTTATGTTAACAATTAGGTGGGACCTAGTCCAACTAGTAAATAGTACGAACTCCCAAAAGAGGCGTAAGATTTATGGGTGTTGGATCACCGTTGAATTTTTACGATTGAATTATTTATTTAATTCAAGATAAATATTTAAAAGTGCTTTATCATGATTATTTACTTATATATGTTTTTGTTTTAATCAGAAATCATGACCCCATCACTTATGAACATCCTGTAAGATAACACCTTAACTGGAGATAATTATGTCACATGGAAAAGGAAAATTGGGTTGTTGCTGCAAAGTGAAAAACATAAATTTGTTCTGACTACTCCTAAACCACCTCTTCCTAATAATGAATCTAGTGTGATGCAAAGAGATGAGTATGAGCAGTGGAAGACTTCTGATGATATGGCAAAATGTTATATTATGGCCACTATCTCCGGCGTGTTGCAACAGCAACATGAAGGAATGGAGTCCGCTGCTGATATAATGATGTCTTTAGAGGAAATGTTTGCTATGAGGTCTAGGACGACTAAGAGAGAGGCAGTGATTGCTTTTATGAATCTTAGGATGAAACCTGGACAATCTGTGAAAGATCACATGATGAAAGTCATAGCACATCTCAATATTGCTGAACTAAATTGTGCTGAGATTAATGGTGAGACCAAAATTGATATGTTAGTTAACTCACTGTCAGATTCCTTTGATCAGTTCAAGTTGGACTACACCTTGAACAAAAAATAATACACCTTGCAGGGCCTGATGCAAGATGTTCAAAGCGCTGAAAAGATCCTTGTGAAAAACAAAGGTCAAGAGATTCATTTGGTTGGTAAAGTTGCTACTGTTAAGACCCGTAAGAAGGTCAAGAAATAACATAAGAAAAAGCAACTTGGGCCTACCAAGAAGGAAACCAAGAAAGTAACCAAGATCAAAAGGAAATGCTTCCTTTGTGGTGAAAAAGGACATTAGAAAAGAGATTGCCCAAAGTCCCAGAATAAGAAGGAAGAAGGTAATATTAATTATCTTGAAACATGTTTTCTGGCAGATTCTATTGATTCTTGGATCATAGACTCTGGAACCACTAATCATGTTTGTTATTCCTTGCAGGGGTTCTAAGAAAGGAGAAGGCTGAATGAAGATGAAGTCAATTTGCGCTTGGGCAACGAAACGTTAGTGTCTGCAAGTGCAGTGGGAGATATTAGAGTTATTTTAGATTCTACTAGGCATTTAGATTTAATAGATGTTTATTATGTACCTCAATTCAAGAGGAATTTAATTTCAGTTTCTTGTTTAAATAAATTTGGATATTCGGTTACTTTTAATAAAGCTTTTATTATTAGTAAGAATGACAAAATTGTTTGCAAAGGTACATTGGAAAATGGTCTATTCTTTTTGCATAGAAATATCTCTCACTCGTTAGACACAGAAATAACGGAACCTAATCATAAAAGAGTAAAATTATTAAAAGATGAAACCTACCTTTAGCATTTACGCCTAGGTCACATTAACCTTAATAGGATTAAAAGATTGGTATGTGACGGACCTTTAAGTGACTTAAAGGTTGATGATCTACCAACTTATGAATCTTGTTTGGAAGGTAAAATGACCAAAAGGCCGTTCAATACCAAAGGTTCAAGAGCCACTGAATGTTTAGGACTAATACACACTGATGTATGTGGTCCTATGAGCATTCAAGCTAGAGGTGGATATGAGTACTTCATCACCTTCACAGATGATTACTCAAGATTTGGTTATGTGTATCTCATGAGACATAAGTCGGATGCTTTTGACATGTTCAAAGCATTCAAAGCTGAAGTAGAAAATCAGCTTGAGAAACATATAAAAATCTTAAGATCTGATCGTGGTGGAGAATATCTATCTGGAGAGTTTCAGCAATATCTTATTGATAATGGGATAGTTTCTCAGTTTTCTGCATCAGGTACACCTCAACAAAATGGGGTAGCAGAAAGGAGAAATAGAACTCTTTTAGAGATGGTTAGGTCAATGTTGAGTTATTCAACACTTCATATTTCTTTTTTGGGATATGCTCTACAAATAGCAATATACATTCTAAACGATGTACCATCTAAATCTGTCCCTAAAACCCCACATGAATTGTGGACTGGGCGAAAACCTAGTTTACAACACATGAGGATATTTGGTTGTCCTGTACATGTGTTGAAAGGAAAGACAGAAAAGATGGAGTCCAGTTCAGAAACATGTATATTTGTGGGGTATCCAAAAGAAACTAAAGGATATTATTTCTATAGTCCTAATGATCTAAAAGTATTTGTTTCAACACATGCTTCATTTCTAGAAAAGGACTATATGAATAATTTTGTGCCCAAAAGTAGAATTGTCCTTAATGAAATGTTAGGAGATACAATTCCACAAGAGGTTTCACAACCTAGCCCAATTATAAGTTCCACTCAAACACAAAATCAAAAACCTACCATTCCTCATCGTAGTGGGAGGGTTATAACACAACCCGAAAGATACATCGGTCTAGGAGAATCTGTGGAGAATCTCCCGGACGGCGATGATCCCTTCACGTTCAAGGAAGCAATGGAGGATGTTGATTGTCGTCATTGGCAAAAGGCAATGCAATCTAAGATTGAATCGATGTTCAATAACAAAGTCTGGTCCCTTGTAGACTTGCCTAAAAGGATAAAACCCATTGGGTGTAAGTGGGTATACAAGAGGAAAAGAGGTATGGATGGTAAGGTGGAAACCTTTAAAGCTAGACTGGTAGCTAAAGGTTATACACAGAAAGAAGGTATCGATTACGAAGAAACCTTCCCTCCTTTGGCCATGCTTAAATCCATTAGGATACTCTTATCCATTGTAGCATCTCTAGACCTAGAGATTTGGCAAATGGACGTCAAGACAGCTTTCCTTAATGGAAGTCTTGACGAGAGCATCTACATGATGCAACCAGAATGATTTATTGAAAAGGGCCAAGAGGAAAGAGTATGCAAATTGCAAAAGTCCATATATGGACTGAAGCAAGCATCCAGATCTTGGAACATAAGGTTCGATCAAGCTGTGAAAGGTTTTGGATTTATTCTAAACCCTAACGAACCTTGTGTATACAAAAAGATTAATGGCGACAAGTTGGTTTTCCTCATTCTTTATGTTGATGATATACTACTCGATGGAAACGATGTAGGTGTATTGACATCAGTAAAAGAATGGTTAGCAAAACAATTTGATATGAAGGACTTAGGAGAAGCAAGTTATATTCTTGGTATCCAAGTAATAAGGGATAGAAAGAATAGAACGATTGCATTATCCCAAGCTTCATACATTGATAAAATCTTGTCTAGATTTTCCATGCAAGATTCCAAGAAAGGTATGTTACCTTTTAGACATGGAATCAAACTTTCTAAGGAACAGGTTCCTAAGAATGAGCATGGAGAGCAATTCATGAGTAGAGTTCCATATGCCTCGGCAGTTGGAAGTCTCATGTATGCAATGCTCTGTACTAGACCAGATATTTGTTTTGATGTTGGCATAGTTAGAAGGTTTCAATTGAAACCTGGTCCTGATCATTGGACGGCAGTCAAGCATATTTTCAAGTATCTTAAAAGAACTAGAGATTATATGCTTGTATACTCTGGAGGGGATTTAATTCCCATTGGGTATACAGATTCTGACTCTAGAAAATCCACATCAGGATCTGTGTTTACCATTGGAGGAGGAGCAGTCATATAGAGGAGTATCAAGCAATCTTGTATTGCTGATTCCACCATGGAAGCTGAGTATGTTGCTGTATGCGAAGCTGCAAAAGAGGTTGTTTGGCTCCGCCAATTCTTGATTGACTTGGAAGTGGTTCCTAATGCGAATAAGAAAATCACTATACACTGTGACAACAGTGGAGCAGTGGCTAATTCGAGAGAACCAAAAAGTCATAAGAGAGGTAAACACATAGAAAGGAAATATCACCTTTTAAGAGAAATTGTTCATAGGGGAGACGTGACGATCACCAAAATCGCTTCAGCAGAAAATCTAGCCGATCCTTTCACAAAGGCTCTACCTCAGAAGAGTTTTGATGAGCACCTAGAGAATATGGGAATGAGAGATATGACACACTTGCTATAGCGCAAGTGGGAGATTGTTAGGATTATGCTCAATAGCAAGAGTATAATATTGTAATTGACAATCTTTTCATATTCATAAAGTGTTTTCTGATTCTTACAAATACTTATAGCATTTATTATTATAATTGTCAAGGTAAATAATCATAAGGTCAAAAGACTATGAGATATGAATAATTGTTCATACATCCGGATATGTGTGAGGTAGACACAGTTCTTTAGTTAGTCTTGAATAACGTTCACAACTTAAGTTAAAGGTTGGGCACCTCTATCTTGATAAAGTTGTAGAATTCTTTTACTAGCATTTGAGTGGGATCAAATGAGTTATGATGAGTCTAAAATCATCGAAAGGTTTTCGAGTAAAAGAATCTAGTGCATTGGGTGCATTGAACTGGATCACAATGAAATACTTTATCTAGAACCGTCACTAGATATAAGTCTTTTCATTATTAGGACAATCGGAGAGTCGATCTTAATCCTGAGATAAATGATGGATTTATGGTTGCAAGTGTTATCATTTGAGCTATCAATGAGTACGATTATATAGCATAGTCTATCCTCGATAGTTTGGTGGTATTCATTTATTAATCGATAGAGGACTTCATTTATAGATATGGACATCGTGGCTCCATTTATTAAATGAGAGTATAATATCATCATATGGATGTTTTGAGGTATTGGATATTAAATCTCAACGTTGAGTTTTCAATAATGATTATTGAAGACATGGCTTCTGGATAAGTCAAAATATCCAAGTACAAAATGTGGTCATATGAGGAAATATGGTAACTTGGAGAGCTATAGGCGGTCTATGAGCTCTTGGCGATTATTGATATTATTCACGAGGATATACCATCTCCTATAAGATTGTCTAGGGTATGAATGAGAAACATCTCCTTATTATATCTTTATTTAAGAGTTCAATTTTAGCTCTTTAGTGGAATGAGTTAAAATTAATAAATCGGACCTAAGTGAATCATTTGTTGATTGTGATTAGGTTATGTCTATTGAAGCTTAAATTTAGATAGCCCGCCAAGATCCACAATCAACACGTACTTGCATGGATCACTTGATATATTCTACCGGACCAATTTATGGGTCCATCTAGAATTGCATTTAATATATTAAGAATATAATATGTCTATTATTTATTTAATGGGCTGCTCTATTATATTAATATATTAAAAGGAGACATGTGGGCTTGTTGCTTTTAGTAAGAATAAGTCTGGTTCACATGTGAGCTTTTATTTAAAGTCTAATGGATTAAATAAAATAAGAAAAATAATATTAGGCCCATAAATATATGGTGTGGGCGGCAAGGCTAATAAAATAGCCCAAGATATTATTTTATTTTATTGTTTTGATTAAATGGAAATTAATTAATTAATAGTTTAAATCAAAATTTTTTCTTGATCAGTAAATAAAATACTATGTGTTGGATTAGGGTTAGAATTCTTGTAAGTGATAGGAGTCCTAATGTGGTAAGGATTAAGTCCACATACACTCCATACCACACAAAGAATTCTGCCACCCTAGTCCTATAAGGGTTAGGATTCTTAAATTGATAGGAATAAGGGAAAAACACAATTCCTTTTCAAGTAAGGAAATTGGCCAACCCTAGATTTCCTACACAAAGAATTCGGCCAACCCTATTTTGAGAAGGAGAAATTTCGGTCACCTTATAAATATAAGGTGATAAATTTCGGCCACCAAGAAGCTTGAGTGAGAGATTTTTGTTTGCTTTGAAAAATAAAAATCTTACTCAATACACATAGAATTTCGGCCAAGAGAGAAAAAGAAAAATAAGTTCTCATTCGATAGTGCACTTGCAAGCCTTTAACATCAAAAGGTTTTGTGCACACTTTCGATTTAGGGTTACGCGAGTTCCAATCATATCGATTGTGAATTCAAAAGTAACCGGAACTATTTTTCTAGGCTCTTGGTGTTTTGGGATTGAAGATCAGGATCAGAAGTTCCATACATCCATTCTTAGGTAAGCAATTCAAAGAAAAAAGGGAGACCACGCTCCTAGGTGATTCACGTACATGCTAGGATTGAAGATCTTGCAGATTACCATCGACGTAAGTCAATTGGATCACGCGACAAGAGGTAGTTAACATCAAAAGGTTTTGTGCACACTTTCGATTTAGGGTTACGCGAGTTCCAATCAAATCGATTGTGAATTCAAAAGTAACCGGAACTATTTTTCTAGGCTATTGGTGTATTTGGATTGAAGATCAGGATCAGAAGTTCCATATATCCATTCTCAGGTAAGCAATTCAAAGAAAAAAGGGAGACAACGCTCCTAGGTGATTCACGTACGTGCTAGGATTGAAGATCTTGCAGATTACCATCGACGTAAGTCAATTGGATCACGCGATAAGAGGTATTTAATTCTAACCGTATATTGTGTTTAATTAATTAAAGGGTTAATGTTCAAATCTTTAGAAAAATTTTAAACTATACGAAAATCTACTTTTCGCCTTCCGCTGCGGTTTTAGTTAATTTTTCCCTACACAACCTTCCTGGTGGTATTGATAGGGAGCAACTGCAATCGAATCCAATGAATATCACAGCCGATCAACTTCATAAATTCCGTTCATTCCTCATCTCTGATGTCTCGTGTTTCTACATATATATCGATGATGACAATTTTTGTGGTAATTCTTTCGCCTTATATTCGCTCTTACTGGTTACCTTTAAACTCATTTATTGTATGGGTTGTTATGGTTTCGGCAGTATTACTTTTTCAAAATGTGTTAGTTTTGGCAAAAAATGACCATTTAGCTGATGTTGCTATCAAGCAAGGAAGCTTGAAGTTTGTCACAGCAATAGTACTTCTTATCATCTTAAGATTATTGATTTCCAAGAAATTCCGGACTGTTATAGGAAAGGCACGTAGCAAAATGAGAGACTCAATCACTTAATTATATGTCTTGCGCTTTTCTCCTCGGTGTGTATTGATATAAAATACATCAGTGCATTATATGTGGGCCATAGATTATGGATAAGCATTGACAAGTGCATACAGACTAGGTCAAAGTAATTGATTCTAATGGTTCATATGCAACGCACTGATAAATATTTATCAATGCGTACTGAGGTGAAAACTATCCTATATATATAAAATACTTCTTCAATTAGAAAGGTCTTAATTTTATAATTTCAGGACGTTCAACCACAGCCACACATTCACAGTGGGCCTATAACCCTATATTAACAAATACCCACACCCAATATGAATTTGTGGATATGGTTAGACACCTAATATATATATATATATATATATATATATATTTATATACACACACAACCGTCTCTCTTAAAACTTGTGATGTATAAAGTAATTAATCAGTTATATATTGTTGTTGAAACTTATGATATGTACAAGTCCTCTTGTTCCTCTTCTTATGTACTGTGATTTATTTGGTTGTCAAACTATTATTAATCTTTTTTTATTCAAGTGTACATATGATGATTTTCTTACATATGCAACTTAATTGGGTGTAAATCATATTAACAACTCATATGACACGTTATTTAGATAAATATTTTGGATAGCCTAACATTATTTAATCTTGATTCTTGATGGTTCTATTATATAAAGCCGAGATAGAATAACGGTACATCCATCCTTGAACTTCATTAACTAATTAAGAAACTAGCTAGTTAATAATTTAATCAAAAGATATTCTATATTTAAAAAAATATTAAATATTTTATTAAAATTATTGAAAAAATAATAATAATGATAAATGAGTTGTATTTATAATTATTTTAACATGTTTCGATTCTATTGGACGGTCCCATGCACACAAGATTTTCTCTTGTTTGAGTTATATTTAGTTGAAAAAAAAATTAAGTTATAATTTTGATTCTAGAGAGTAATGATCCAATAAACAAGAGCTTCAAGCATAAAACACCTTTATTACATGTACTTGATCATCAGTGGAAACTCTAGCTCTAATAAGAGGAACCAATAAGATTATCTAAACTAGATTTATGCCTCATACCTGTCAACAGTAGAAAATATGTGATGGGATCTCAATTCACACCTATATTTATTAGTAGGCAATATTTACACATGCGCGGTTCAAATCATGATATATCTACTCTTATAATATCGAAGAGAAAACTATCTAAACATCTTTCTAGAATGAGAATGATGGAACTCGAACCCCACAACTTGAGTTAAAAAAGAGATGCATGCAATACCCTTTTTTTTTTGAAACGGTAAACTTTATTGAATCGCAAGCAAAACAAACAACAAATAACAAGAGACATCCCTCAGACCCGAACCACACTATGAGCGCACAAGGAAGCCAGGAGGAAAAGCACTAAACAGCCAAAAACCATAAAAGACTCGACCACCAGGCCGGACAACAAATCCACAGCAAAAGGTGGACCACAAAACAGAGCGAGAGGCAGAGGCACATTCCTCAATCATCCAACCCCCAATGAATGAAGTCCCCATCCTGACTGGACCCCCTTTTTGCCAAGTTGTCAGCAAAAAAATTCGAGGCTCTCGAGCTAAATGACACCACCAAACCACCATGATTCTTTATGAAATCCCGAACATCGTATATTATCTTGATGTGAGTTAGGCTCCCGAAACCTTCATCATTAATCCAAGAAACCGCCGTCTTAGAGTCACTAACTATCTCGATGTCCTGACATTTCAACTACGGATTCGAAACACAAAGGGAGCATGCCTTTTCTATTGCCATCAACTCAATTGTGTTAGAGTCAAAAGAACCAATGGAAATTGAGAAAGGCACCAGACTCTTCCAGTTGAATCTCTGAACACCCTGACAATACCCGCCGGTCTATGCTGGCCTCTTGTCAAACCATCGACATTGAACTTCAGAGCCTCAATCCCCGGACGAGTCCATTGCTCTACCTTAGTTTTCGTCACCTTAGCTGGGTCCTTGCAAAATTCACTTATATTTTGAAGAAGGAAGGTGATTGAGCCAGAAGAACCAACATTGTGATATTTAAACCACCAAGCAACTCGAAGACAGATTGAGTCTCTTGCTAGAGAGAATTTAGGTTCCACATTTCTAAACACTTTTTGATTTCTAAGCTCCCAGATGGACCATGTCACTGGAAAGAACAAGATGCTCCAGACCTACTGCTTCCCGTCGACAGACAGAAAGAGTTCCATCCATCCATCAATTGCACGATGGACTTAGTGGCGCAACTGTAGACTTTCCACCAACCCATGCAAGTTGCCTAAAGTGACCATGCCCATCTGCACTGCAAGAACAGGTGATTGACGGTCTCATCATCTTCATTGCACATCGGACATACAATACACGTATTCGGAATTAGGCCTTGGCTTTAAAGCACTTTACGAACCAACATTCTTCCTTTCAAGACCTGCCAACCGAAGATTTCTACCTTCGGAGGGCAAAAACCTTTTAAGAAGAAGTTTGCAAGGTCCTTTTTCTCGGCCACCCTTTCTTTAAAGGCTTTACGAAAAGATCCAGAGGAAAAAATCCCTTCCGGACTAAATGACTAAGCCAACGAATCCGACGTGCCTCGCCGAAGCTTAGAGTTCTGTATGGTAGCACCAAAACACATCCACTAGTCTTGTTCCCATCCAAACACAGACCTTCGTAGGGGGACGTCCCATACCCATGATGTACCTATCTAGTTGCCAAACTCATTGATGGTTCATTCCTTATTAAGAGACAAAGCAAAAATTCTAGGATATGATTCTTTCAGCGCAACCGAATCCACCCAATTGTCATCCAAAAACTTAGCTTTGTCTCCCTTGCCGATAACCACCCTCAAACCATCTGTCATTATCCTAGCTGATCTAGTTCCAGGTGTAAAAAGACTGGCAACAGCCTTACCAAAATGTGACGCCATTCTGGAGGCATCTCTTTTCCAGAATAAGTCATTCCCTTCCAACCCATAACTAGCCATGATGACTTTTTTCCACAACGTATTATCTTCCCTTCCAAACCTCCAAACCCATTAAGCCAACATTGCCTTATTCTTGACCTCAACTCTCCCAAAGCCAAGTCCTCCGTTCTTTTTACTTCGACACACTGTTTCCCAATTAATTGCATGCACTTTCCTCTTCTCTACCCCATCACCCCAAAGAAAGCTTCGTTGCAGCTTCTCAATCCTTTGAGCAATCCCTACCGGTATCTTAAATATTGACATGAAGTAAGTTGGGATACTTGAAATCACTGTCTTGATTAGGGTCAATCTTCCGCCTTTCGAAAGAAATTTCCGTTTCCATGGTGCCAACCTTTTATCAATCCTTTCAATGACTGGTGTCCACATGGCTTTAGAGCTAGGCCACGAACCTAGAGGTAGGCCTAGGTAGGAAATCGGAAGAGTTTCAGCCTTACACTTCAGAACTGAGGCCCAACACTTTTCCATTGCTCCCTATTGTCTAATCTCACAATACAAGATTTGGAGAAGTTAATTTTCTGCCATGAGACTAACTCAAAGCAGCGTAAAATTCTTTTTGTGTTCATAACGAAATCTAACTTGGGTTTAATAAAGACAATTGTGTCATCTGCAAACTGAAGGTGAGTGAGGTGAGTCCTCCTGTTGCCGAAATCTTCACCCTGAAGCATATCGATCTCAGATGCCTTATGGAACATTCGGCTGAGCCCTTCCACCACGATATTGAATAAAAAAAAGGGATAACGGATCTCCTTGTCTCAAACCCCTTTCCATTCCAAACTGAGTTGTATGGCTTCCATTTACCAAAACTGACAAAAGAGGAGTGGAGATACACTCTCTGATCCATCCCCTCCATCTCTCACCAAACCCCATATTTTCCATTGAGGCATCCAAAAAACCGTGTTCGACATTATCATACGCCTTCTCGAAATCCAGTTTAACAACTACGTTGCCCTCCTTTTCTCTTTTCCACATGTTGATAATCTCCTCCGAAATGATGAAGCTGTCCATAATTTGGCGCCCTCCCACGAAGGCCATCTGAGACTCGCTAATTACCTTATGCATCACCCTTTTGATTCGGTTAGCTAACACTTTGGAAAGGATTTTATACATTGATCCAACTAGATTGGTCTAAAATCACCCATAGTCATCGGCTTCTTCACTTTCAGGATGAGAACTAAGAATGTGGTATTCAGATCATTTACAATGGCTTCATTCTTGTAAAATTCATTGATGAAATTCTTGAAATCATCCCTAATCACCTCCCAACGGCTCTTAACAAAATTTAGGTTCAACCTGTCGGGACCCGGAGCTTTATTGCCATCGCACCCATTTACAGCCCCTCAAACTTCTTCCATGGAAAATTCGGCCTCCAAACTTTGTCCTCAACTTAAAGCTTATTGAACCCCATATTTTCCAATTTTGGCCGCTGCCATGAAACACTTTGAAAGAGAGTTTTGAAATAGTTAAATATCCCTCCTCTAACCTATTGTGGCTCGGACAAAAGACACCCATCAAAGAGAAGCTCTCTGATAAAATTAATTCTTCTTCTTCCATTAGCTACTATGTGAAAGAATTTCGAATTACTGTCTCCCTCCTTCAACCATTTTACTCTAGAATTTTGCCTTCATTGTTGCTCCTCCCTTCTTAAACCCTTCCAAGCTTCCGACAAAAGGGACGATTGTTCCCTTCTTAGGCTTTCGGTCCATCCTGCTGCTTTTACCTTGCCATCAATGTCAGCTAAATGTGCTTCAATGTCTTTCAAAGAGAACGATTTTTTTTTGTTGCACACCAGCCACCTCTTCACTCTCTTCTTGCTTTCCTTGTTTTTGGCCCATAGGGTGGCGGCCTTAGACCCACCCCAATCGCACTCTCTTCATCCATCCATCGCATCCTTCATCATGTTTTTATCCTCCAACCACACATTAATGAACCGAAAAGGGCTAGGACCCCAATCCTGTATTAGCTCTTTTAACAGAATTGGATTATGATCTGAAAGACTTCTTGGCAATCTTTTATGACATAAGTTCATAAAGCACAGCGAAAGACTCAGAGAGATGAGAAACCAGTTGAGTCTTGACCATGCAGCCTAACGGGCACGTCGTTGAAGTGCCATCAAAAGATTGAACATT
The DNA here is from genome assembly GCA_033220585.1 of Dipteronia sinensis. NCBI lineage: Eukaryota > Viridiplantae > Streptophyta > Magnoliopsida > Sapindales > Sapindaceae > Dipteronia > Dipteronia sinensis. The sequence continues at coordinate 83,214,512 of CM065636.1, read as the reverse complement.
TAAGTTCGGCCTCGCAAGCGTGCGAGTCACAGAGACTAGCACAGCGGCAAGCAAGGATCGTTCCGCAGGGAGGTGGGATTCACCGACTGTATCTAGTTCTAGCTAATATTACAACACTCCGAGCGGACTCGTGTGTTGCGTATGCAAAAGAATGTAGAAAATTAAATGCTAAACTAACCTAACAAACTACATAAACAAATATGTACAAGGATAGGATGGAATGGAGTGATATGGAATGTAAATGGTTACACTAAGTAAATGACTCCACTATAGCAATCACACATTTTCATACAAACATGGATAGTCAATGTTGAATGCTGTGCTCACTTAATCCTTGCCGATTGTCCTCACTCCAGCAACAATCGACTATACCGATATGCACCAGCAACCTATTGTTACATGGTTGCCCGAACTGCACTCGAGTTCATTAAGAACTATGAGACACATAACGACAATACATGCAAAACCGCGCGCAGGCTCTACATATAGTGGCCAACCTACTAGTGCACGTTGAGTGCTTCTCCTCTCGGTCCTTCACACAACAACCTAAGTTCATTCAAGTGGTGGCTAACCACTCAAAAGCGTTAAGCACTTCAAATGGCCACTCAACCATCAACAAACACATTCAACAAAAAAGACAACAATGCTAGGTTTACATCAAATCCCTAATGAATGAAAGTACACATCAAAGAAGAGATAAAAATACAAGGAAAGAAATACAAAATAGATAGAAAGGAGACCCCTCATCCGTAACCGGGAATCGAACACCGGGTCTTCTCGGGTGTCAATCCGAGATGTCCTCACCACTGGACTACTACGGCGTTCTCCAAGCTCATGAATGCACAACCCTCTCAATCAAAGAGAAAGCTCTCTCCTTATTTCTCTAAACTCCCTAAGATGGATGGATATGAATGGAAATAAGCTTACCAACAACTATATGCACTAAAGTTGATTGTTAAACATTAAGAGCATTCAATTAAAGAATTTAAGAACAATCAATACATTTATTACACAAGTGTAGGTTTACAATATCCCCAAATTCGTGATACACAATTAAGAAAACAAGAAATACAAAGAGAATGAGTAAATGAAATACAACCCTTGAAGAAAACTCCTCCAAGAGCTCATTTCCATGCTTGGCTCGTTTTTGGTCAAAGACTTCTCCTATCTCCTTGCAATCTACTCTTAATTGGGTGGATGAAGTGTATAAAAGGGTGGTGGAGGTGTATGGTGAGCTCCCACGGAGGAAAAACCTCCATGGGAGCTTGAATCACTCCTTTGGTGAAGAAGATGGAAGAGATGAAGAAGATGGAAGAAAAGGGTAGAGAAGGGATTGAGAGAAGGGAAGAGATTGTCTGAAGAAAGAGGAGAAAAGGGGGTATCTATAGTGTTAGGAGGTTAGGGCAAGAATTGGGTGTGAAAAGATAAGTTTACCCCTCACAAACGGGCTGGAAAACGAGTTTGACAGTGCTTTAGGCGACATGTGAGGCGACATGGGTGAAGTCGCCTCTCAAGTCGCCTAACCCTCTGGAGCAGAATTTCCAGCTTCACGCACCATTACGGAAATGACCATATCTTCCTCTAGAAAACCCGAAATTGTAATCTGTAAAAACCGTTGGAAAGTAGACATTCGGGGCTTTCCGAAAATATGTAATAGGAAACATAGTTCCATCTGAGGAGGGAGATATGGTCCCCGAAAGTTAGTTGTACTGCACGGTATCCAAATCAGCCCAAATAACACCAAAACTCTTCAATTAAGCTCAAATACCTCCCGTAGGGAACATGTACCTACAAAACGCTCACAAACACATTATATACCAAAATATGCTCGAAAACGAGAACAAAAGCTAGGAAATGGGGACCTCAAATAGGTATATAAATCGGTACGATCACAGCCTACTCCCTTGAGTTCGTTCAGGTGAAAGGCATACCCTGGAGAGGGAGGTCTATCACATTGGCCTTCAAGAGAAATGAGTTGAAATTTCTCATGGAAACCGTATTATACCTCGCCCCAACTCTTTCTACTGCATTAAGAACCACATTGAAATCTCCTCCTACAACCCACGGAATCGGAAAAGAGTTCACGGTTTGAGCAATAGTCCCACAAAATTTTGCTTTCACTTTCCACAGTTGCAGCATACACATTACAGAATCCAATAATTGTCTTAACAGCAATCACCTCTCTTATCAGAAAAATACACCGACTGTTTGTAACACAATCCGAAACATCAAACTTATCTTCATTCCATAAGGTTATTAACCCGCTCGAAAGTCCCGTAGCATCAACTCCTACGCCTTTACTCAAAACAGAACCACCTAAGGCACTAACCACTCTGTTATCAAAACTTTTCAATTTTGTCTCCTGTAAGAAGAGAATAGAAGGTATATACAGATCCACCAAGCTTCTAACCACCCTCATTTTCTCAACCTTGCATATTCCCCTAATATTCCAAGACAACACAATCATGGAAATGAGACACACCCCTTCTACAACAGCCAGACTCTAAGGCTGATGCCCAGCTTTGCGTCTCATCTCATCATCTTCCGGTTCTCTTTTCTTCAGTTCCTCCCTAATTGCCTTCTCCTTACCATTGAAATCTAATCCTAGGGCCGCCCTATGCCCCTATAAGAAATCCTAGCTACGCCATTACCACTGCCTCTTGATACTTGAATGATGCAATACACGTCTTCATGTAAACACAGTATCGGGAAAGCTGGAGGTGGTAAAGCCTTCTCCATCAAAAATTAAACTAGGGGGTGTGTGTGTGTATCCAATTGGGGTCAAAAAATAAATAACATTTTTGGAGGTGGCATGTCAACACTATCACTACTTTTAATAACTTATGTTTAAAAGGAACCTATTATGGTGAACGGACAAAAATACCCCAAATAGTTGTTCCACATTAGATTTCTTTTCATTGAGTTTACAGTGAAGTAGATAGAGAAGGTCTGGTTGAAACTCAGACAATCACTCAAACGGTGACAGAGTAGCTCTACGCATACACAATCGGGGGTCGAGCTCCCCGCCGATCTCGCAGTGAGTTTTTTTTTTCAATTTAATGCTTGGGCAGTTCATGAATAAGCTCGGAGCCTTCATGAAAAAGCTCGGAGCCTTATGCAAAAAGCTCGGAGCCTTATGCAAAAAGCTCGGAGCCTTCATGAAAAAGCTCGGGCAGTTCATAAAAAAGCTCGGAGACTTATTAAAAAGGCTCAGAGATTCAAAATTGACAAAACTAATATCCTTGAAAAAAGCTCGGACAACAATTTAAAATGCTCGGATAGTTTTACAAAAGGCTCGGACACATTGTTAAAAGTCTCGGAAACCTAGATCTTCATCGTCTTATACATAAATTTTTCATAAATTGATTATTGATTAGTGTTCGAGTTCAATGTTCGAAGTGTGGAGATGAAAGTCAGTGTTCGAAGTGTGGAGATGGAAGTAAAAACAGAATCAAAAATTGATTATTTACGGGGCAATTTTGGTAGTTCACCATAATAGGTGTCTTTTAAATATAACTTATTAAAGCAGTGACGTGGGTGCAACACACCTCCAAAAATGTGACATTTCTCACTATTTCCACATGTCCAATTTAATTATTTTATAATTTTATTAAAAGAAAGGGTATATTTGGTCATGGTGTGTGTGTTTCCAATTTAATTGTGTGTGTGTGTCCAATTTAATTATCTTATAATTTTATTAAAAGAAAGGGTATATTTGGTCATGGTGTGTATATGTCCAGTTTAACTATCTTATAATTTTATTAAAAGAAAGGGTATATTTAGTCATGTTTGGGGTGTGCCGACATGAGTGTGTGTGTCTAATTTAATTATCTTATAATTTTATTAAAAGAAAGGGTACATTTGGTCATGTTTGGGGGTGCCGACATGATTTCATCTTTTTTTTTTTAAAAAAAAAAAAAGAAAATTGATAGGATGTACATACTAAAAGGGGTGAATATATAAATTTTCTGTAATACAAATATCGGTGAATATATAAATTTTCTTTAATACAAATATCGTCACTCTTAATCTATGTACATATTTAGTGTGTTTAAAAAAAAACTTTTGACCCACTTTGATGTTGGGGCCAGGGCGGTGGCACCACAGGCCTGTCTAGGCCTGGCTAGCTTAACTTTTTGAAAAAAAAAATATTTTGTCTTAATAGTTCTAAATACACCCCATTTAATTCTAAATACATTCCAGTCCAATTCTGATCCTGACTTAACTTATTATATTTTTCGTTATCTTTACAACAGTCTAATAACTTAAAAATATACACCAAACTCATTAACGTTCATTGTATTTTTATAACCAAGTGAAAGATCAAATTATGAAATTTTAACCATTTACTAACTCAAAAATCAAATTGGAAATTTTAACCCCTAAAAAACAACAAAAAGCATTAGATTTACCATATAAACTAATCTCCAAGTCTTCAAGAATTTCAATTTTATAAATTTTCATTTCTTTTAGATTTGTGGGGGTATATAGACATCAGTAGGAGAAAACCGAAAGTTTTACTTTTATTTTTAAGTTTATATAGTAAATTTAATTGTAAAATTAAGTTTTATTTTTTGCTATGAAACTTGTCTAAACGTCTTTGTACAAACGTGGAAAATGAATGTTTACTACTTGATGAGTTTAGAGGAGAATGCACAATGGATTTAATATTTTTATTTTATATGAACAATACTTGGGTAGTATTATGGGAACTGACCGGTCAATATTCAAATATTGTTCATTTTATATCGACCGAAAACAAAGAAAAGTATTTGTGAAGAAAAAAATAATTAAAGTCCCATTAATATGCCTTTTAAATTGTACCAAAAACATAGACTTGGGAGAGTTTTGAGACCGACCAAGGAAGTTTCCCTTCCCTCCCACTATCAATTCAAGCGTTTTGACTATTGAAGCAACTCAGCAAGACTCACTGACTCAATATATTCACTCGTTTAAAATCTGTTATATAACACCACACCACTCAATAGACAATCTCTCTACCATTTTGCCTCAATAGACAAGTCTGCGCGCAACTGCAAGTTGTAATTATAATGGTATCAAAATCAAACAGTAACACTAACAAGGCCATTAGAATTATATTTAGGGTTAATAGCAGCTATGGCCCCTGAATTATCCGTGAAATCGCATGTTGTCCCTAACTTTTTTTTCTGACATTAAACTCCTTAAACTTTCATTTATTGGCAGACGTTGACAGAAATAGGACGGACGTTAAGGGAAAATTGCACTTACATATCCTGATTATATGCATAATTACATTAAAACTAGAAATATATAATAATAACACCTACACACCCGTTGACTAATGTCTAAAAAAAATAAAAATAAAAATATTAATAATATTAATACATTTTAAAAATTATATTATAAAACACTAATTATTAAATAAAAAACTAATTATTTAAAAATAACAAATTAATGAAAATAAAAATAAAATACTCTAAAAAATACAAGTGGAGGTCAAAACTTATTTTTTTTTTTTTGAAATACTCAAAGACTAACTTTTATTCCTTTTTTATTTTTAAAAATATTTAATGGATAATTGCATTAAAACTGGAAAAATATAATAATAACACTCACACACTCTTTGACCCGTTAACTAATGTCCAAAAAAAATATTAATAATATTAATACATTTTAAAAATTATAATACAATAAAAATAATAATCAAGAAAAATTAAATAAATAATATATGAACCCAGATTTCCAAATTCCAATTAAACAATTAAACTACTCATATTTCCAATTAAACAAAAATTAATTTAACAAAATATTTTAAATTATTATTAAATAAATGATATTGTGCTGAGGAGAGAGAAAGCTAATTATTTTAATGAAAGCAATGGTATCAATTATTTTTAGTCCATCAGAAAAAATAAAATATTATTATCTTAATATGTATCCTTTTTCAATCCAATCACAATGTGAAAAAATATATTTATTTTCTAAAACACATAAAAAAAACTGTATGTTGATTCTGGTGTTATCTTCTGAGTTTGATGGTATTGATGATGAATCCCAGTGTGGTGTTTTGGGTTTGGTGGTGTTGATGATGAATTTATGGATTTGTTGTGGTGGTGTTGATGATAGAAAAAATTTGGAGATTAGGTGAGAAAATGACAGAAAATTTTGTATTTAAAAAAATTTTAAGTAGTTTTTTAAATAAATTTAAATTTTGGGTTTGATGAGGATGAATTTGGACAATGATGATGGTTTTTTTTTAATTTAATTAAAGAAATTAGTCCATTGAATTTAATCTCTTTTTTCTTTTTTATTTAAGAGATCTAGATTTCCATATCTCATCAAAAAATTTAAATTTGTGTTTAAAATAAAAAAGGAATAAAAATGAGTCTTTGAGTATTTAAAAAAAAAAAGTTTTGATCTCCACTTGTATTTTTTTAGAGTATTTTATTTTTCTTTTTCTTTTCATTTTAGTTTTTTATTTTTTTAATAATTAGTTTTTGTAATATAATTTTTAAATTTTATTAATATTATTAATATTATTATTTTTATTTTTTTGGTCATTAGTCAAGGGTCAAAAGGTGTGAGGGTGTTGTTATTATATTTTTCCAGTTTTAATGCAATTATGCATATTATCAGGGTATGTAAGTGCAATTTTCCCTTGTCGTCCGTCCCCGTTCCGTCAGCCTCCGCCAATAAATGAAAGTTCAAAGGGCATAATACCAGGAAAAAAAAAGTTTAGGGGGCAACATACGATTTCACGTATAATTCAGGAGGCATTGGTGTTATTAACCCTTATATTTATGCATGCCATTTTTGCTCTGTTCGTGAGTGTTATTGTCAACTATAGGTTATTGCACAAGTATTTGATGGAAGAAAATCAATCTCACTTGTTCAAACACAATTTCAGTGAGTTAATTAGTATATATTATATCATCAGCAGTTATCAGGTCGTTATTGAGAATTAGTGAAACTGTACGATAAGGAAGTCAAGTATACCTAACCTAATAATTTCTATATATATATATCATTTTCTAGTTCATGATCTCTATACAAATGTTAAAGAGATGATTAATATAATTGACATATTGTTATATATGGTTCAGAAAGTTAATAGCACTCTTTAAAGATGGAATTTAAAGATTGAGTTTTTAGACTATCATCAACTTAATAACTTAAGTTTTAATAGCTATTTAAGTGTGGGTTTAACAAAAATACCCTTAAAACACACTAACAAAAATAAGTCTTGCACTTTTTTGTGTTTTCGAGTCTTATTTTTGTGTTTCTGATACTTATTTTGGTATTTTTGAGACTTATTTTGTATTTCTGAATCCTATTTCTAGATTTTGAGAATTTTCAAGTAGTTTATGAGACTTTTCAGGTAATTTGCTAGACTTTTCAAATAGTTTCCGATACTTTTTTTTGGTATATTTGCAATTTTCGAGACTTGTTGGGCAAAAATGAAATTTTCTATTTTTTGGTCATCTTTTTCATTAAGACCTCCATTAAGACCTCCAATGAAGGCTGATTTCAACTTACAATGGAGGTCAAACTGACCTCCAATGGTGGTCTTTCATCTCTATTGATGGAGGACCCAGAGGTTTTTGGAAAGGTCAAACTGACCTCCAATGGTGGTCTTTCATCTTTATTGATGGAGGACCCAGAGGTTTTTGGAAAAAAAAAACTAAAAAAGCTAAAAACACTAAAAATGGCACAAATGTAATAAAATGAGGGGATAATGTACTTTAGTCTATTAATGTCATTTAAACTTAATTTATTAAATTAATAATACTCTCAAAATTCAATATAAAAAGAGTGGCATTTTCCACGATTTCCACTTGATATATATATATATATATATATATATATATATATATATATATATATATGAATTATGTTATATGTACAGTTCAATATTCATATGGTGTTGTGACGACAGGTGTACTTGATGGATTCATCACTTTGACAACAAAGTTCCTCCATTTCTTTGTTGCAAAATCTTTACGGTCGAGAGTTTTATCAGCATTGCAGTCTGCATCTTCCATACCACCCTGGCTATTTTGGGTGGTATTTACTCCATCTGTTTCACCAATGTCCCATGATTCATGTAATGTTGTTGGATCAACACTTTCCGTTAGGGCTAATTCATAGATCTTTAGGCTTTGATTACCGAGGAATAGAAACTTTATAAATAAAGTAGGATGATTGACATTCCGTTACTGTCATATTATATGAATAATGTTATAATTATCTACGTTCCTAATGTGCCTATGAGGCTATATTGTACCACCGGACGGACTGTTAGCAGGTGTGTATCATCTTACGAGAATAGAGTATATGGTAGATCAGCCAGAAGAAGTATGCTTAAAAGTATTTGTTCCAAGAAATAATCCTTAATTTCTGTCTGTTTTCTGAGTTCAGAAAAATTGAATCTTCAAGAACGGGAATCTTATGACATGTTGAGAATCTTTTATGATAATCATCCAAACAAGTACTCCATTATAATTAGCAGTCTCACATTTAATTTCAATTAAATTATAAGATATTACAGTTATAAAGTTATTTTATAAGATTCTATAATCTCACATTCATTCTCACTCATTCTATAAATTAATAATTAGTTTTAAAAAATTATTTTAAATATGAATCTACTAGATGTTGTTTATACTGTCTTGAAATTCAATTGTCATCTCTATTTTCTTTTTTTCATAATGCATTAAAAGTTTCGGGATTAAATTATTATAACAAGAAATTATTTACTGTCATGGATGCTTTGAGTGTATTATTACATTGTTTTATCTTCATAAATTCTGTTCACTAAATAATTGAATGACCTTACATTATTGTAAGAGAGATATAATTTGACCTTACATTAACGTCAAATGCATCAACAATATTTTGTTAAGTAAATTAGCTTTCGAAATATTATTCATTTTTCCACTATAATGCATAAGAGAAGTTGGATAAAAAATTATATTGGTGCATTTAGTAGTACTACTGTATTTCAATTCAGTTAGAAGCTAAACATTCCTTCATATTGTTCACAAGAATGTTCTCTCTTTCGTAATTTTTTGTTTTTATATGGGTAGGAACTAGGAAGAACTTAAATAAGACCCGAATAATAAGCAAGTTAAGCCCACATGAGCTCAAGCTAAGGAGAGTTGACAAGTTCGCAAATCACAACTTTTTTAACAACATTATTTGTTCGCAAATCACAACGTGCTCCCCAAGACTCCAATATATATCTATAACTTTATTTATTTTGTATTATTTTTATTTTTCTAGTGACGAAATCTTCCGATAAACAAGAGATCAAACCACCAACTTGATCATCAATCATCAATGGAAAAGGAACCAACAATTTAATCAATGAATCTGAGGAGACTTGGCCAAAGCAGAGACTTTTGAGTCTCTGAGGAGACCGACCAGACTCCAGAGAAGGCTTGTCTCTCAATTCTCAATTCAAGCGTTTTGAAGCAAGACTTTAGTACATTCACTCGGATTACAATCTTGTATATATAACAACACTTCCAAAGCTCCTCCAAAAAAACACAAGCTCAGAGCTGCTACACTTCTGTCATCTGACAAACACAAACACAAAAAAAAAGTTGGGAAAACTTTGCCTAACGAGGAATCTGCGAGTTACAACAATGGCACCAAAATCAAACATTAACATGGCGACAGTTTACCAAGCCCTCTTGGCCCTGTTTATAACTGTTGTTCTTAGCTTCGGTCGACACGGCTTGCAAAAGTATTTGGAGGACGAGAATGAAGGTCACTTTAGAGAGAATTTCGGTGAGTTTTATTTTTCTCATCTCTTCCTACAATAGATACAAAATCAAGGTATTATTTTAGATAGATGGCACTAACATCTTGTTTATCTGAATGTGCAGTTCAATTATATACTGTTGTGACGAGAAATATTCGTGATGGAACCATCACTTTGACAATCAAGTTCCTCCATTTCTTAGTCTCGAAATCTTTACGGTTCAGATTTCTATCACCATTGCAGTCTGCGTCTTCTATACCATCCTTGCTATTTTGGGTGGCATTTACTCGATCGATTTCATCCATGTCTGATGATTCATGTAATGTTATTTCAAGACTTTCTGGAAACTGAAGTATGTAATCATGTAAACAACCACTCTGGCCATTTAGAGACTCATGGAATCATGTAACCACTCCAATTTATGCAATCATGTAACTCCAACAATAGTAACACATTTAATTCCTTCAATTTTCTTCTTGTTTTGATGACTCTAACATCAATATAACAACTTTCAAAAAATAACTGGTCCCAAATTAATAGATATTGTCAAAAAAAAAAAAAACATCAATATGACTCGAAGGTCATTGCCACAGATCAACTGCCTAGGTTTGTTTAAACAGCCCCTTAAAGCAAGAGAATGTAAGTGTGACTCGGTCTGAAGTGTTAACAGAGAGAGGAGAGCATGAGATTGGAATTTTAGCTTCTCACACATAACATTGCAACAGAATGCCCGTTACCCTCCAGATCTGAACCTAGATTCAGCATATTTCAAAGAACTTAAGCACCCAATTTGAAAACTTTGAAAAATTCTCACGTTTTGACCATAACAGGTAAAGCAGCAGACTAATAGGATAACACCTGCTATAGAAAGAATATATATATATATATATATCAATATTCGTCCAGTTTGGATTCGGTCTGTCTTAGGCCCCAAGTTATTATTATTATTATTCAAGATGTTGTTATTGTCTTGATTTATGTATTAATTGTGAAATGTCGACATTGGCTAGGCTTAGGCCCCAAGTTTGCTCACTTGACCTTCTTATAAGATATTTTATGAATAGGAATGTTTTTGAGTTTTGACATCTTAGTTTGTCAAGGTCAACTTTAATAACAATAAATATTAAAAAGATTAATGTCAAGGTCAACTTTATTTTAGATTATTTGTACAATGGCTAATTTTCCAAACTCAAATGTGTCAATCAAACATGTCATCATTTTTTTATTTATTATAAGTTTATAGTGCTCAAAGAGCAATAAAGAATTTCGACCCTACAAGTTTTTGTCCTAAAGAAAGATATAATACGTTGGCTATTCACTATAGAGTCGATTTTATGCTGAATTATCAATGATTTATTATTGAAAGTCATGAATCATCATCATTCTTACCATCATCCTTCATACTCGATATTTTAATTCATTAATACCACAGCTAATACAAGTATACACCCTGATGTTAAGTGAGTGCAAATTTGGTAGTTTAGTTAAAGAAATATTCTGAGTTTTTCTTATAATATTAATTAAAAATAACTTTTCTCTGCAAATAAACCTCATTTAATGATAAAAATACTATTTCTTTAATTCTATTATGTTGAATTTTTGTAACTACACATCACTTATACCTAGTGTTCGAAAATTATATAACACATTTTTTTTGAGGGTGCATTTTAATACTATCACCACTTTAACAACTTGAGTTTAAATGCCACGTATTATGGTGAACAGACAAAAATGCCCCCACGGTAACCTTCTTCAATATTTTGGGTTTTTTTTTCCAAAATCTTCCATCAATGGAGGTGAATTTCCATTGGAGGTCGAAATCGGCATCCAATGGAGGACAGGTCAATTAAGAAGAAGATGAAAAAAAAATGGAAACTTTTTTCAAGTAACTTCCAAGTTTTTCAGGTAATTTTCGAGATTTTCAAGTATTTTCGAGACTTTTCATGTATTTTTGAGACTTTTCAGGTAGTTTTCCGGACTTTTCAAATATTTCAGAGACTTTTGATTATTATTTAGACTTTCTGGGTAAAAATAAAATTTTCCCAGACTTTTGGTCATTTCCGAAACCTTCTGGTAATGTTCAGGACTTAATTTTCGAGATTTTCTGGGTAAAAATAAAATTTTTCGAGACTTTTCATTTTTAACAAGAAAATCTCAGAAAATTTTATTTGAACCCAGAGAGTCTCAAAATTTACCAAAAGTCTCAAAAAAATTATCCAGAAGTCTCGAAAATGCATGAAAAGTTTCAGAAATTACCTGAAAAGTCTCACGTTTTGACCCCAACAGATAAAGCAGTGATTGAGTATTTGTAGACTCTACAACCTGATAGCAAATTGATTTGGTGGAACATTAATGGTTAAATCTAACATAACTATCAAAAAGCAGAAAGTGGAAGTGAGAGCAAGGCCGAAATAAAGTGTAAGATTGATAAAGCCGGTTTATATTGTAACAAATCAATATATTGGTTCAAGCATGTCCGGTTGTGTAAGTATTACATTTTGAACAAAGTAAAAGGCTAACAACAGAAAATGGTACAAATCATTGTATTGGACTAGAAAGCAAAATGAAAAAAGAATATTAACTGGAAAAATAAACTGAGACATTAATGCAATCGTTCGCCATCCAGCCACTTAAGTGCATGCAGAATCTTAATTAGAAATGACTTGAACTTTTCATCACTAATTGCGTTCCCCACGATATCTAGTTGTGTCAAGTTCAAGTCCTTCAATATAAAATAAGCTTCCCAATAACTTTTCACATCAGTGTCGGCATTTATAATTTCACCAGGATTCCATTCACTTCCAGCTGAGTGAGATACAGGAGAAGAGCACAGATACCTCGTTGTGTCAATAGAGTGTGCACCAATCTCATTATGTGAAATATTTAACACTTTTAATGACTTTAGCGATCTTAGAGGTTCCAGTGCAGTAAAACTACAGAGTACATTGTTACTCAAATTTAAGCAAGAGAGAAGCTGCATAGCCTCCAATCCTGTCATAAAACCCCAAAACAAGACAATAAGTATCTTCCATTCAATAAAAAGAGGGACGGATGAAGGTTGTTGAGAACTTAGATGCATCAAAAAGCAGTCAAGAGCTTAGAGAACCAGGGAAATTTTGTATTTCCATATGTTTTATCATATAATTAAAATAACTCACACGAAAAACCCTTTATAGTTGTCAGATTGCTTGAACTAAGTAACCAGGCTTCACATAATTAACTCTTACCAAAATGATCAAATTCTAGATGCGAAACAATATATGCTTCAATGATATTCTAAACATGTAGCTGCACAATGACCTACAACAACATCGCGCAATACTCTTTTAGGTTGATTATGCTTTTAGACCAAACAAATGTAAGTTCACGGGTGAAACCTCAAAAAAGAAAACCGAATTCTGAATTCATGAGTAAAAATCAGGTATAGGTTCTTTAAATTTAGGTCAATGGACAACTTTGTCCCTAAGTTATGGAAAGTCAAATGAGAGGTAAACCATGTTACTAGAAAAGGGGAAAAAAGAAAAGTGAAGATAAAGAACAAATTCAGCAACACAAAAGAGATAAATTTGCAAAACAAAAGGTAAAGGAGATTAAATATTTGCAATCAGTGGAACACGTCTCAAATTATTAAAATAAACAACCTTTACAAAAGTAGTGAAAGTAGCTTACCTTCAATTGATTGAAGTTCATTGTGGCTGAGGTCTAGCATTTGAACCCACAATAATTTGTCAAAAGATCCTACCCGTGACAATGATAAATTATTCAGTCTTAGACAAATAGGATTTCCAATATGTGAGGAAGTCAAATTCCTATAGTGAAAGCAGTGATTCAGCAAAGACTCCTTGCTGGAAGTCACCTGCAGAATTAGGAAAACATAAGAATCTGTTCAATTTCACTTAAAATCTGTAACTAACACAATAGTATTATGGAAAATCCAGTTCAATGTTATGATCACAGGGGAACTCGGCAAATAGTAGCTGCAGAAGCAAACCGTGTGCATAACTGAATTTATTCGCCAAATTCAGATATCCAGTTAAATAGAAACTTTTCCAGAAACTTCTGTGAAACAAAATAAATATAAATATGACAGTTTATTATAAAATGATATTCTGTCCTTCTTTTTCTTTCCTTACGATTTACAGCTAATCCAACATTAAGAAACAAATAGATAGCCAATAAAATACAGTATTCCTTTATAGGAAGTAAAATATAATTTTTTTCCATTTCAATTTTAGTAACTCTTGAACCTATCATAAGAACTTCGTAATCTACCAAAGTGCAAAACCATACCCCTTACAACTAATGAAGATATTATGGTGAATCAAAGCACTCTATAGCCTTGGAACACACATAGGACCCATCTCAATTCCAAGTGAGGCCCACAAAAGAAATGGTTTAAAATCTGGACCTTAGGAATATAGTTTAATGTTTGGGTCCCAAGAATTCTCTACACAGAAGGTCTAAACATTTTGAAGAAAACCCACATGAAAATGAAGGGTCATTATCAATGTCAACAACAAAGATAAAAGAACTAGGCCTTTCTATACAGACAATACTGAAGAGGAGAAATTACCTGTTGCAATAAAACTAAGCTGTGCTCATCCTTGTAGTATTGAACATGAGAAGGTTCCAACTTCATTAAGTCACCATACAGCTCAAGAACTTCTTTGAAATGAGTTTTGTTAGATGGACAGATCATAGTGTCATGAGCCATCAACAGTCTAGCAAGTGTAAGCTTCCCAATTTTACTACAAAGATAAATTATAAAAGTATACACTGTGTCAACTATCAACAATATTGCTCATTAATATTTAGAATGAACTAGAAATTAATCAAGTTTACCAGTTTATTAGCGACAACAATTCGCGGAAGTGATCTATCTCCTTAGCTATTGCCTCTGTTCGCCACTCAGAAGCTGTTGTCTCATGGTTATTCTGGATACTCAATTGATCTAATGAAATAACTGGACTTGATTCCTGAGAATGTGCATCATAAATATGAAACTTTTCATCACTCCACAACATAACATCTCCGCCCAGCCTTTTAGCAGAACCATTTTCGACAGGCTGTACACAAACTCTGAATGCAAAGCGAGAATGGTTATAGTGAAAACCACTTGAAGATATAATGCCCTGGGAGTGGCCGAGGCTAACCTCCACTGGATATGCTTTAGGCTCTACATCGATAAAGTTTAATTGTGTAACCCAAACTTGGGCAGTCTGAGAATTATTTGCCGAAAGTGGTTTCCAAATAAGATCTTTAATTGTGTTAAGTTCACAATCAACTGACACTGTAGACGAGTTTACACCTTCAACAGCTTGATTAAAATAAAGAACAAGTGGAAATGTCCCTGAATCTGAATGAAAACTTGTAAATGGAGAAGAAGGGCAGCTATCTCCAAGTAACATAAGATCATAACCATGGGCAGGCCAAGAAGAAACTAGCAAGGGAGAATCAACTTTAACTGTTTGATCAAGAAGCCAAAGATGATAAAACCAACCACTTTGATCATCTGGGTCGGTAAAAAGAGCTTGGTGTACAAATTCATACTCCTCAGGTAAAACCTTCTCTTTCAATAGAAACCCGTCGGCCTTTTTCTTAAGCAAATTGGATAGAAGCACACTGCAAAAGTCCCCTTATTATGGGTTAAAACACTAAGAACTCTGTTCAGCTAAAATAAGACAAAATATAGTGAAGCATACATAACCAGGAATTGAAGGCTAGAGAATTCAAAGAATCATAAGTCTAATCTTAAAGAAATTCAAGAAATCGTAACTTAGCAGAATTAAACATAAAAATATGACTTTGCCATGATATTATGCATTTCTATCCTGTATGGCAAACATCTTAGTAGTCCTTCAGAAAATTTGGCCAGGTAAATACCCCCCATTTTGATAAATAAAACAATATCAGAATGCTTCAGCTAAGAAGTAAATAGCAGTTATACCTACGATTGTGCCAGGCAGAATAATTGCTAAAGTTGTTACATATCATATCCTCTGTATACTTCAACTCATCCTCTTCCGATCTATTCATCAATGGTGCCACAAATCTGGGAAAATTTACACAAGAACATAAGACGAACTAATTTGAATATGCAGAAATTAAAATAACATACAAAAAGCTACAGCAAGTTCTTTACCGCCTGTAATTCCATGCGTGAAAATTACGAGAATCGGCCTTCTGGAATTTATCCAAAAGCCGCAACTCAAGATTTACTGATGAATGTCCCTTGCTTAAAACCCATTTGCGATGATACCATGCTCCATATGACTTAAAATTTTGCCTCAAAGCATTCTCTGCCTGCACAGAACCGGACCTATTATAAATGTATCATCATTCCCACATAAAATTACCTCACAGATACTTTAAATTAAAAGCTACACTTTCTTTATAAAAAAAAAATAAGAAAAGAAAATATAAGGTACTAAATAATAATCAGACACTAAAATTTTACTTTTACATCTTCTGAGTTTCTATAGTAATTTAAGTTAATCAATTGGAGCCAAAAATTATGGAAAAACATAACCATGCCTTTTCTATTTCTCAACAAACAAATACGAAATCAAAAAAATAAAAATCGGATCTTTGAACAAGTAAAAAAGAAACGCACCACTGTAAGTTCTTCCTGGAAAATGGAATTGAGCGATTCGGGATTGGAATCGGAGTGAGTCAAGGACAAGTAGTGTTCAACAGCGAGCTTTCTATAGTTCCAAGCCGTGTACGATTCGGGATTGATCTCCAGAAGCTTCGCGCTGAGCTCCACAGCTTCCTTTGTGTAACTAAAGGATCCATAGACAAAACAATACAGATATCAACAAGAATAATTAAAAATCATTCAGTGACTGAGACTACTAGTGTTGGGAATTGGGATCGCGAGAATTGAAGAGAAAAGGAAGTAGAGAGAATTAATTACATGTTGTTTTGGTGATTGTGGAGAAACTGAGATTGGAGGGCGCGTAGCTTCTGGGCTTTGGCAGCTGAAGCTGCTTCGTCTTCTGGCTTGGAGGGTTTGCGAGGTCGACCGTGCATTGTCTTCTTCTTCTTGCTCTTGCTCGTATATTTTGGTTGAATCTCTAATAACCACGATTCTGTTGTCTCCTGCTCTCAAGTCTCATCTACACACACTAATTACAAGTAACATTATTACTGATTTGATTTACTGACACGGCCCCTAAACTTAGGCTTAAATACAGAAAATTACCACAAGTTATTAGCTTAACATTTTTTTTTTTTTTTTTTAAGATTAAATTTAAATATGATTTTTTATTAATCAAATCTTAGCAGCATCCTACTTGTTTGTTTGGGATTACATTTTTCTTCCGCTGCTCACTAGATTCCCCTTTTCTGACCAAATTTTGACGAAAATTTGTGACTCTCAATCTCCTTCCGTTCATTTACTTTCAATCCAATTGTGGAAAATAATAATATATGACAACCGTTGTATTTAATTGAAATAGATGAATCGATATTAAAATTATAATGTAGCCTAACCCAATTACATGAAGTGATTGTAGAGTATCAAGGAACATTATTAGCTTTTAACAGTAGTTTTTTTTATTTTTTTAAATAAAAACTCATTCATTCACAAGAAGGGCTGGTGTCCAGTCACAAGCTCTCCTTAAAAGAGGAGGAGGCCATGGTACTATTGCCACTTCGAGGAATAGCTTGACACTTACACACTCCTACTTCCTTAAAAAAGGCCCTAATATCCTTGATAATAAAATTAGCATCACTCAAGTCAGAATAAGAGGAATTCAGAGCAGGCATCAACTTCTTCAAGTTGGACGGTGAGAAGGTTCATGGCGAGCAAAAGACCATCTTGAAGGGCAAGGAATTCGCCAAGCTTCGCATCAAAGGTAACAGCAATAGATTTGGAAATAGCAACCACTACTTTGCCATTGCTATCAACATAAGAAACAACCCGGCGAACATGAGGCATCAGAATTCAATTTTAAGGTACCTGGAGAGGGAGCCAACCAAGCCTTGTTCTGCTTCTTGGTGTTCTGTTTTAGATAATGAGAATCACAGTAGTTGTAGTTTTTCATCTGGTTAGTGGTTAGTTGGTTACTCTGTAATACTGCTAAAATTTATCCAGCTTTTTGGAAAAAGTCTCAAAATTATTATATTATTATATGTACTAAATATTAACTTCAATTTCAAACAATGAAATTGAATTTAATTTTGATTTATTTATAAAAATACTATTGCAATTTATTTATAAAAATATCATTGAATATATAATTATTATATTAATATTATTATTATTATTATTATTAATTAATTAATATACATACTGAATAATTAAATAATTAATATTAATATTTACAAAAATATAATAAAACTCAACTTCAATTTCAAACAGTAAAATCGAAGTTTATTTTGATTTATTTATAAAAATGTCATTACGGTTTATTTACAAAAATGATATTGAATATATAATAATAATAATAATAATAATAATAATATATTAATATTAATATTAGTATTAATTAATATATATATACTAAATAATTAAATAATTAATATTAATATTTATAAAAATACCATTGAATATTATAAATTAGGCATGAAACCGGTTCCGGTCTGGTTCCGACGGTTCTTGTTCCTCTTTTTTTTTATTTTTTAATTTTTATTTAATCTTATTTCATAAAAAAATTAGATATGTAAAATTGTAATTTGTAAATGCATCTTATTAGGTCACCCACAAAATAAAATAAAGTAAATAAATGTATTTTATTGGTTCAATCAATTTTTTTAAAAAAAAATTTAAAATTGGAACTACCCGGTTCGAACCGGGCGATTCCTCCAAAATGAGAACCAAAACCGCCTCGATACCAATTCTGGTCCGGTTCCGAAACCGAAACAGGAAAAATCGGTTCCGATTTTCCTCCGACGATTCCGGTTCAGTTCACCGGTTCGAACCGAACCGGCGTCATATCTATTAGAAATTGAATTGTTCACATGAACAGTGAAATTGAATGAATTTCTACTTATCTACAAAAATATCATTGAACAGTAAAATTAAATAAATTTCTATTTATCTAAAACAAGATTTTCAATTTCAAACAGTGAAATTGAATTGAATTTTGACTTATTTACAAAAATGTCATTGCGGTTTATTTATAAAAATGTCATTGAATATATTATTATTATTATTATTATTATTATTGTATTAATATTAATATTAGTATTAATTAATATATATATATATATACTAAATAATTAAATAATTAATATTAATATTTACAAAAATACCATTGAATATTATAAATTAGGCATGAAGCCAGTTCCGGTCCGGTTCTGGCGGTTCTTGTTCCTCTTTTTTTTATTATTTAATCTTATTTCATAAAAAAAATTAGATATGTAAAATTGTAATTTGTAAATGCATCTTATTGGGTCACCCACAAAATAAAATAAAGTAAATAAATTATTTTATTGGTTCAATCATTTTTTTTAAAAGAAAAAATTAAAGTTCGAACCTAGCGGTTCCTTCAAAAAGAGAACCGGAACCAGAACCGCCTCGGTACCGGTTCCGATCCGGTTCCGAAACTGAAATAGAAAAAATCGGTTTTCATTCTGGTTTTCCTCCGGCGGTTCCGATTCGGTTCGACGATTCGAACTGAACCGGCGTCATGTCTATATAAATTGAACTGTTCACATGAATAGTAAAATTGAATGGATTTCTACTTATCTACAAAAATGTCATTGAATAGTAAAACTAAATATATTTCTATTTATCTACAAAAATGTTATTAAACAGTAAATTGAATAGATTTCTGTTTAGCTATTAAACCGTTCATTAAACTAAAACACAACTTTCAATTTTACTATTCATTGAATAAATTTCAGTTTATTTATAAAAATGTCATTGAATATTATAAATTGAACTGTTCACATGAATAATGAAATTGAATGGATTTCTACTTATCTACAAAAATGTCATTGAACAGTAAAATTAAATAGATTTCTATTTATATACAAAAATGTCATTAAATAGTAAATTGAATAGATTTCTGTTTAGCTATTGAAATGTTCATATGAACAGTCAAATTGAATTGATTTCAATTTATCTACAAAAATGTCATTGAATAGTAAAATTAAATAAATTCATATTTTCACATATTAGTATTCAATCATTTTAATTTCTTTTGCGTCATAATTTAAATAAATAAAATTTATTAAAATTGAATAATATTTCCGCAGCAAAGAACAAGCCATTTTACTACTTTCATCTAAAATATAAGCAGCAAATCAGTGAATTCTGGGATCATGAAAACTTTGATTTGTGAGAGATGACATAAGGTGGTCAAAATTTACTTTAACCAAATTTGACCGAGTAAATGACAAGCCAGACACCATTACTTGCTTATTCCGACTGCCTTTAAGTGGCAATGCAGTTAGAAAGCTTGATGTAGGTTGAACCGTGTCATGCAAGTCA
Organism: Dipteronia sinensis; assembly: GCA_033220585.1. Classification (NCBI taxonomy): domain Eukaryota; kingdom Viridiplantae; phylum Streptophyta; class Magnoliopsida; order Sapindales; family Sapindaceae; genus Dipteronia; species Dipteronia sinensis. Next base: position 83,194,323 of record CM065636.1, on the reverse strand, counting down.
CTGCAATCAAACAAAAGATATTACTTAACTAGTCATATGATAATGCTAGACTTCCTAAATTTTTTCCCAAATGGTGTTAGCATGTGACTTGTTAACATCACATCACTCATCATATAATCTCAGAATTTATAAGATATTAACACGTCACGTGCCAACACCATTTAGAAAAAAAAATTGGGAAGCCTAGTATTAATCTAAATCATTAACCACTAGAGAAAATATGAAGCTACATGATCACTTAATTTCAACTTTCAACAGGACCAGTATAACTACAATCGAGTCTTTAATACAGACATCAAAACTCACAATATCCACCAAGTCTACTATATGACATGTAATGTTTATAATGAAAGCATGATGCCAATGTTGTTTATAGCAATTCCTAAACAGGTCCACAGATAAATGTCAATAACCTCTCTCTCTCTCTCTCTAACCAACACTTGAACTGCAAAACCAACTTAAAAATTCATCCCACTACTTTCATACATCCTACACTTGGCTTGCACTTGCACTTGTTTGTAATATTTCTTGCGCAGCAATGGCACAAGACTGTGTGATTCAGGGCTACCATGGAAACCATCTCCCCGTTTCCAGTCGTCTCATTCATCTCCTTTCTCGAAGCAGTTATATCTCCATTGAAGATGGAAGATTTTCCCACATCAGGCTCCTTGTGGTTGCTTTGATTAGAATCTGTCACATTTGATCGTACATTTTGAGAATCACCAGCAATATGGCAAGTCAAAGTACCTTTCCGAGTAGTTATATCTCCATCAACTGGCTCAACATCAGATCACCCTTCTTGGCAGCTCCTAGTTGCTTCTGCAGAACTCTCTACTTGAACCCCATGTGCATTAGTTTGATACCCTTTTGATCCTTCTTGATGAGTTCCCGTAGTAATTACTGAGTTGCTAGAACCTTCAATTTGAGTATCATTTGTTTTGTCCTCAAACATTTTCCTTTTCAACATTTTCTTCATGAATCGAGCTTTTTTTGGCTTTGGTACAATACCAGTCTCCTCCGGCTTATTAGCCGACTCTGTTGCCCTTTTTTTGCATGGAATTACACTAAGCTGAGAGTTGCCAATTGGTTTACCAGACGATTCAGGTTCAGTCGTTTGAATAGCTAATAGAGCAGTTCTAGCAGCTTTGATCTCTGCTTCCTTTTTTGTTCTAGCTGCACCACCAGTATACCGAATTCCTCCAATCTCAACCGTACAAGTCAGTCTACCTGCTTCTTTACCAGTTGCTTCAACATTTTTGCACTGATAAATATGAATTGCATAATTCATCTTTTGTGCATATTCCTGAAGATTTTTGCATAAACCTGTTTCATACTAGAAACGGTAACCGATGACAAAAGTCAACTGTAAGATGATAAATATTAATGGCTTCATTGACACTGTGCAAATTATCAAAAATAACGAAAAATAGATAATCCTAAATAATGGCAACAAATCATGGAAAGAAAAAGAGTATGATACTCTTGAATTAAACTGCATTGGTAGCATTTTAACAATTGTATACTATATACGGTTAAAGCATATGATCAAATTAATGAGGCATTCAAAGCCATCCAACTCGCAGCAAAACACTCAAAAGAGAACAAGAAAAGCATTCTTCTGCACTCAGAGATCATAAATGCGGCCAAGTAACAAAGCAATTTAGAGCTAATAAAATTGTGAAGATGCACATTCACGTTTTATTTCAAATTTATCTTTTCCCCATGGGTAAATCTTATACATGGATACTAGATACAAGCAGGTACGGTTTCACAGGCACAGCAATAAAGCATAAGCCGACAACAGGGGAAGAACAAAGGGAAGAGAATTTACGAATTATATATATAAATATTAAATATATAGCAGCAAAAGTGCAAAATCTTATAGAACCACCAAGCAAAGCAGGGTCTACAATTGAAAAACAAAATAAAATTGAGCATATTATATGAGCTGTTTAAAATAGACATTTCCCTTAAAAACGATAAGCCGTTCAATAGGAGGCATCTCACAACTCACAGGTCACAACATACAAATACTAAACTATTGTACTCGTCAACAGAAGTACTTGTGCACCAACACTCATTGTGAACGAACTGCTGGAAGAAGCATTGCATTTTTTCTCAACCAAAGTTAACCATCAAGGATAAAATATGCTTGATGCAGTGTAAAACTACTAGAACGCAATTAGGGATGGTCATTTTCCCCCAGGGCCCCAAATCCCCGCTCCCCCATTCCCATTTGGGGGAAAAATTTTGGGGAAAATGGGGAAATGGTGGGGGAGGGGGGGGGGAGGTGGGGATGGGGAAGATTTTTATCCCCAAATTAAAATGGGGATGGCCACAAATTTTTGGAAATGGGAATGGGATGGGGGTAGGTGCCCCATCCCCATTTCCCTATTACCCCAAAATATTATAATATTATATATAATATATTAATATATATTTATTTTTATATTTTCAATATTTTTATTATTTCTATTTTACTAACTATATATACATCTTTATAACTTAAAACCTAACCCTAAATCATATGTAATTTTTAATATGCAATTTTTAATTATATGTAATTTATGCGTTTTTTTAATATGTAATTTTTACTGATACATGGAAAATGGGGGAATGAGGAAACGGGGGACCTTGGGGAAATGGGGAAAAACGGGGAAATGGGGATGGGGATGGGGGACCTACATCCATCCCCATTTCCCCATTGGCCATCCCTAAACGCAATATCAGAAAGTAAACCAAAATAGAAAATAGAAAAGGCAATTCAAGGTCAACAATAGTACAAACAAATGCAGCAATTAATCCGGATTCAATCAAAGATAGAAACAAACTTACAATAAGTTCTTCTTCAACTGCACCACATTTTGCCAACTCCACAAGAGAAACTTTGGCAGCTGAGTACTCTGCTGCCTTGCAATTAAGAAATCCAAGCAGAGATTTATATGTAATATCACTCATTGTCACTTGTGATCTAAACAAAGGCTCATGAGACGGGCCATATTTCGTAGTCTCATAGACAGGATTAGGAAGTCCCACTCTATGGGTGTATTCCTGTAATCGGATCTTGAACACATGGCAATTTGGAACACCTGAAATGCGACACATATGTAACCATCAATCACTAAAATACACTCACCTCGTTAAAAATTATAAGAAATAGTTCAAACCATATTCGGGTTGTGTCCAATGCACAAATTATCTGTATTAGCTATTTAGCTGACTCTATTGCCCTCTTTTTGCATGGAATTACACTAAATTGAGAGTTTCAAATTGGTTTACCAGATGATTCAGGTTCAGACTTTTTTATAGCTAATAGAGCAGTTCTAGCAGCTTTGATCCTTGCTTGCTTTTCGGTTCTAGCAGCACCACCAATATACTGAATTCCTCCAATCTCAACCGTACAACGAAAACGGGCTAGTCTACCTGCTTCATTACCTGTTGCTTCAACATTTTTGCACTGATAAATAGGAATTGCCTAATTCATCTTTTGTGCATAATCGCGAACTAGATTTTTGCATACAGCTTCCGTCTGGAAAAGGCAACCAATGACAAAAGTCAACCGCAAGATGATAAACACTAATGGCTTCATTACCACTGTGCAAATTATGAAGAAGAAAAAAAGTTAAAAAAGATATTCCTAAATAATGGGAACAAATCATGGAAAAAAAAAGAGTATGATACTCTTGAGTTAAACTGCATCGATAGCATTTTAACAATTGTATACTCTATACAGTTAAAGCATTTGATCAAATTAATGAGACATTCAAAGCCATCCAACTCGCGGCAAAACACTCAAAGAGAACAAGAAAAAGCATTCTTCTGCACTCAGAGATCATAAATGCAGCCAAACAAAGCAATTTATAGCTAATAAAATTCTGAAGATGCACATTCACGTTTCATTTTAAATAGATCTTTTCCACAGCTGGTAAATCTTATACATGGATACTAGATACATTCAGGTATTTCACAGGCACAGCAATAAAGCATAAACCGACAACAGGGGAAGAACAAAGGGAAGAGAATTTATAAATTATATATATATTAAATATATAGCAGCAAAAGTGCAAAATCTTATAGAACCACCAAGCAAACCAGTGTCTACGACTCTACGCTTGAAAAACAAAAAAAAATTGAGCATATCATACATGCTGTTTAAAATAGACATTTCCCTTAAAAGCAATAAGCCGTTCGATAGGAGGCATCTCACAACTCACAAGTCACGACATACAAATGCTACACTATTGTACTTGTCAACAGAAGCACTCGTGCCCCACCATTCATAGTGAACGAACTGCTGGAAGAAGCATTGCAATTTTTTCTCAACCAAAGCTAACCATCGAGGATAAAATATGCTTGATGCAGTGTAAAACTACTTGAACGCAATATCAGAAAGTAAACCAAAATATGAAATTGAAAAGGCAATTCAAGGTCAACAATAGTAAAAACAAATGCAGCAATTAATCCGGATTCAATCAAAGATAGAAACAAACTTACAATAAGTTCTTCTTCAACTGCACCACATTTTGCCAACTCCACAAAAGCAACTTCAGCAGCTGAGTACTCTGCTGCCTTGCGATTAAAAAATCCAAGCAAAGATTTATATGTAATACCATTCATTGTCACTTGTGATCTAAACAAAAGCTCATGAGCCGGGCCTCCTGTCGTAGTCTCGTACACAGGATTAGGAAGTCCCACTCTTTGGGTGTATTCCTGTAATCGGATCTTGAACACAAGGCAATTCAAAACACCTGAATTGCGACACATATGTGTACATCAATCACTAAAAATACACTCACCTCATTAAAAATTATAAGAAATAGTTCAAATCATATTCGGGTTGTGTCCTATGTACAAATTATCTGTATTTTTTTTTTCAGAGGTTTATACGAAATGGACAAAAAATGTAGTTAAAAGTATTGAAAAAATTCTGGGTATTCGACAAATATATATATATATATATATATATATATATATATATTAATCAATGAAATAATCCAAACCAAAATTGAAAGCCAATAATAAAGGAAAAAAAAATCTTTTTGTTCAATATAATCCAACAAAAAAGAACTCGTCAACATATGGATTAATTTATAGAAAATAATCCAACATCAATCATTCAAATTATTAATATCCCTCAAGTAAAATAAAAACAAAAAAGATGCTAATGAAACTATTAAAATATATTGAAAATGGAAAAAAGAAATCTAAAGCTAAATTAGAAAAGGTACCTGAGCCACCATGGTTGGTGGGCATATTGGTCGCTGAATCCATGAAGAAACGGCTAGAGAGAGTGAGAGTGACGAAGAAAGAAGACAGTAACTGAGGCTGGCGTTCTAATGAGTGAATTTCTTTTGCAAATATGTTTGAATGTTTGATGTTAATCCAACGGTGACTGTTGAGTAAAGTAGGTTCACAACCGGCAGTGCAATTTCCTTTCGCATATGATTTTAGAGGTTCGAATCCTACCGTATACATTTTACGAATATTTGTAGTAAGTTTACTTCCTATTAATGAGAATAGTTTTTCCTACGGCACATGAATCGTCTAACGCTATATATATTATTATATGGTTATTTCAGCAAATCTTCAAGTAAGGAACTAGGGATATTATTCTCACTTTATCAACATGAGATAGTTGTGTTAGGATATTATTCTTTTCCACCTGAACAACAGCTTATTTATAATATTAAAAAAAATACCACTCATTCGCTTTATCAACATCATATGTTATATCTTTTTTTTATCTTCTGGTTTTGAAAAACAAGTGAAGCTTAAAAGGTCTCGTCCTGTAGCTGTTTTTTTTTTTTCGTTTTTATTTTCTAAAAAAGATTTTAAATTCGCGTTCGTTTAACCGTTTTTCATTTTATTTTCGAAAAACAAAAAAAAATTGAAAAACACAATTAGTGTTAAAAGTGAAAATTTTGAAAAATATTTGAAAGTTGTTTTTCGTTTTTCGTTTTTCGTTTTTGTTTTTTTTTTCACTTATTTTTTTTTTATTAAAAAAATCATTTTTTCTTACTTTTCTCCATCTTCCCGTCACTATTCTTCTTCATCTTCTTCCAGACTCCTTTTCTTCTTCTTCGCCGCCGATTGGCTTCTTCTTCTTCTTCACCGATCTGCTTCTTCTTCTTCTTTTTCTTCTTCTTCACCTCTTCGCCGCCAATCGGCTTCTTCTTCTTCTTCTTCGCCGCGGATCGGCTTCTTCTTCTTCTTCTTCACCGCGGATCGGCTTCTTCTTCTTCTTCTTCGCCTCTGATCGGTTTTTTCTTCTTCTTCTTCTCCTTCTTCTTCTTCTTCTTCTTCACCGAGTCCACTTATTAGTCATCCAGCGAAGTTAAAAATTTTCTTTCCTTGAAATTTTACTAAACTTTGTTTGAATACCAGCTTTTCAATTTCCTTTCCTTTCACTTCCAGTGTAAAAGACTCATTCAAGCTTAAAAATTTCAGCCTCCCAATGACATCTATGGCTAGTGAACCTATTCCTTCAAAAGTTGTATATACACTGTTCGATAGAAGTCCTAAACGAATTGGTGTTTCAACAATTGATTCCAATTAACTACGCTAGATATGTGATTGATGTTGAAAAGGGTGTGGTTAAAAATGGTTATTTTACAGGTAATGGTATTTCTCATGATGATTGCAGTGACGATGTGTGTACTAATGATGCCACTACAAATTCTTCTTCAGGGAGTTTACTAGATAGGCGTTTTGTGATTGGTGTTTTAAAATTTGTAGCAATGAAAGATGTCTTGAACCGGGAAGAAGATATAATGCATTGATTATTAAGAGTGAAGTTAGTGTTAATCAGTTTATAGGACCTAGTCTTGTTGGTATGTTTGCTAAATGTGGAAATATGAGTTTACTGGTAGCACGTTTAACTCCAGATTTTGTTAACTTAACTCCGGTTTACTGAATTTCATGTGTAATGTTCTGGTGACTCACTTTTATTCAAATTTTATATATATATATATATATATATATATATATGTATATGTATATATGTATGTATTCGGTGAATCAATTTCCTTCTCTGATTCATTATTATATTTTTCTCTTTATTTTTACAACAATTTTTAAATTATGAGTTATTTGATAACTATTTGGGATGAATTATTGACTCCCTTTTATTCAAATTAAAAATTGCAATAGAAAAAATATAAGAAAAATTATAATTTTTGATATTTTTCAGTTATTCTACCAGAAGTGTTTTTACTGTTTTCATTTTTAGAATTCAGCTTTCAGTGAAGCTACCAGACGCGTTTTTACTGTTTTCAATTTCAGGATACAGTTTCCCGTATATGCTACCAGACGCGTTTTCAGAATTTGAAAAAAAAAACACTGTTTTCATTTTTATTTTTATTTTTGAAAAACAGTCACCGAAAAACGCTTACAGGACAGACTCTTATCCAGGACAGACCCTTATCCATGTGAATTTGTCTAATAGGAACATAAAATGCTCAGTCCAATCCAAAATCTGCAAGCTTTATCCATCAGTATGTTTTGCGATTTCAAGTCTCAATGAAAGAACCTATAAGAATGACAGTAGACAAAATACTGTTTAGAATCTAATGAAGGAATCCTGTGTTTAAGATGTTAAATTTTCAATCATAACCACCATAATTTCACTAAACCATAATGGTAATAATATACCACCGCTCTTATTATAGAAGGATCCTTTGCAAAATCTGAGTAGGAAGAATCCATGTATTTCTAGAAATCCATGTCTACATACTCATGAAATGCTTCTCTGTGTTAAAATGCTTGCATCCATCGCTTGAGTTATGGAATCCTGAAAGTCGTTACACCGTGATGCTCCCACACACCGCAAGTTTTCAAGTATCAGAAGTTGTATCTCTTCCGACCCCAAATTTTCATTTCACAAACTCTCATTAGTGTTGCCATATTATTTGGACATCAAATTTGGACACTAAATTTAGAAGTAACATTACCCAAAAATAATAGTCATTTAAGGATAGAATGGTATTTTCAATTTCACTCTTATTCAATTTTAAGTAAATGATCTTTAAATGAAATCAGGATCATTCATTCAATTGATCTCTAGAAATTATTATCTTAAAAAAAAAAAATTAAATAAAGATTCAATTTAAATATGTTTTTTTATTAATCAAACCTTAGCAGCATCGAAATTGGTTTGGTACCCAAAACTTAAAACCCGAAACGGTATGAAAATTATGTTTCGTGCTACTTGTTTGAGATTATATTCTTCTTCCGCTGCTCACTAGCATCGGAAATTCCAATGGACGAGGCTATTTCAACTTGAAATTTTTATTTAAATTTATAACTTTCAAATTTCAACCATTCATTTCCTCTCCATCCAAATTCCAATAATACAAAAGAGTAAATGATATATGACAACCCTTAGATTTAATGAAAATGGATAAATAGATGTTGAAGTGTCAATATAACATTATTAGCTGTGAACGGTAGTTGTTTTAGTTCATCTGAATAATGAAAAACACAGTAATTGTAGTTTTTCATCTGGTTAGTGGTTACTCTGTAATACACTAATACTGTTAAAATTTATCCAGTTTTTTTGAGAAAAAAAAAAAAAGAGGCTCACAATTCCATCTAAAATATAAGCAGCAAATCAATAAATTATGGGATCATTAAAACTTTAGGCTATGTTTGGTAGAAGGGAGAAAGAGTAGGAGGGATTAGTGGTGTAAAAGGGGGCCGACCCGGCCCACATCAGCACGGCCCCTGGCCCGTTTAGGAAAATGGGCCGTGCCTGGCACGGGCGCACGGCACGCCACTTTGGCGTGCCGTTCCTGGCACGGCCAGTTTTCCTAAATGGGGGCCCGGCACTGCCCTTCCGTGCCGTGCCACGTGCCGTGCCGGCACGTGGGCCAATTTGGCGGGCTAAATGGGCCGGCCCATATTTTAAAATAAAAAAAAATTATATATTATTATTTTAGTAAAATAAAAAAATATTTAAAATAAATTAATAATAGATTATAGATACATTTTTTATTTTATTTAATGAATTAATTCAAAGAATAAATAAAGATAAAACATGAAAGAAAATAAAAGTAGATAAAAATATGAAATGAAGAATTCTTTATTTATTTCGGACTTTCAGTATTACATATTCACATTATTGCCTCACTAAAAACCTTACCAAGAAAACCCAGTGGGATAAAAACTTGGTAAGGGAAAAAGAGTGCAATCGTATTACAAGTAAATGTACATATACAACCTAGTTCTGGACTTGGTTACTGCCGGAACCCTCATCGACATATAAATTGGAAAAATTTTGAATAAATTGTTCGTCTACCGTTTCATTTTGCATCCTCTTTCGAGCATGCTCCCAATCCCGAACGCATATTAATACCTCCACCATCTCTGGAGTCAAACAATTTCTTCTTGGTTCAATAATTCGTCCACTCGTGATGAATGTATGTTCTGAAGACACAGTGGAGACGTGTTAAGTGTGACAAGACCGAATACATGTAGCTATAGGTCTTCCACCATAACAACAGATCAAAATTCTCCGTGTTTTCGTCGGCATCAAACTGTGCTTCAAGGAACCGATTCAGTTCGGCACCAGAAGATGCAGCAGATCGTGTAGTTGAAGAAGAAGAACTTGCTGATTTGTCTTTTTTCCGGCGTTTGAGAATGCTTCAACTTGTCGGCAACGGTTGTGTGTCCAGTTCTGGTGATGGTTCCGTGTGAATGCCGCCAAACCTACGCTCATAAATACTAAAAACTTCGAACAACTTGTTTCGAATGTCAGTAATCTAGTCGGAATAATCTATTGACAATTTATTACCAATAAACTCAAGCAAATATTCTAAACCAGCTAATTTAATTCTAGGATCTACTATAACACCTAAGGCATAAAGGAAATGCATTTCAGACCAGTATTTTTTAAACTTGGTCTCCATGGCAACAACTGCATCGCCAAGCAAGTCATCTTCCCTATAAGTGTTTAACATGTCAGACATTTCCACAATCTGATGGATTGCCTGGGAAGATGTGGGGTAATAGACCCCAGAAAGAGTTACAGTGGCAATGTAAAAAACCTGTAAAAATTCAACAAAAATCTTTGCCACATACCAATCGTCTGGTGTCAGTGATTGAGCAGGTGGACAGCCACTTTCGGCCAATTTCATGTTATAAAAACCTGAAATAGTTGTATCATATTCCAAACAATTTTTCAGCATTAAGTAAGTAGAGTTTCACCTTACCGGCATATCAGTTTGGAATCGTCGGGGTCGTAGACCGTTTAATGTACAGTGTCTGCCAAATTCTTGAAATCTTGGATTAGAGCTACCGATCCAAGAAATGGCATCTCTGATGCGTTCTATATGATTGCTTACTTCCTTCAAACCAGACTGTACAACTAAATTTATGATATGACACGCACAACGCTGGTGGAAGAAATAACCCCCAGCTTGCGGGATGTTTCTTTCAGTAAACAATGCAATAGACTTAGTATTTGCTAATGCATTATCTAATGTGATAGAGAGGATGCGATGAGTTATGTCATAAGTTTCTAAAACAGAAAGAATGACAGCAAAAATATTGTCTGCGGTATGTGCAAAATCCATAGGACGAAAACCAAGAATTTTTTTTTTGTATCCTACATTCAGAGTCTAAATAGTGTCATGTGACACATAAATAGTTCTGTTTGGAACATGCGTTCCAAATATCGGAAGTTAATGCAATTGAGACAGTTAGATGCTGTAATTCAGCCGTCAAATCATCTCGTTGGGTTTTAAACATTTTTATCAAATCGTTCCTAGTGGTGGTTCTAGAAACAATTTGCATATGGGGGCAAAATGCAGATGTGATAAATTCTTGAAAAAAAAACACAGTCCCCGAAATTAATAGGTTGATCAGTTTGTACAATGTATCGTGCCAAACATTCTCTAGCATGCGCGGCGTCGTAATGCCACGTCGTAACCGACCCGTCTGAGTGTCGTTGCAGTTGTGTCTGGGTTGTAGTGGGTACATGTACGTGTTTGGGCATGCATTTTAGCATATGTCTTCTCAAATGACCGGTTCCACCCCTAGTAGTGGTATAGTTCTTATGACAAAACTTACATTTGGCTCTGGGGCGGACCGTACCGTCTGGGAGTATCATTTCTACTACGTCAAAACACTGTCATACGTCTGATGTTAACCTCTTAGATTTGGTACGTGATGTCGGTGTGGCGCCAAAACCAGAAGGTCCCGCTACGGTTTCTGCCGGTCCGGAGAGATCAAAATCATCGTTCAGCATGTTTATACCGTATGGAAAATAAGGATGGGTAGGATCCATTTCCTAGAAGAAAAAAAAGTTCAGGTCATTAAAATTAACTCATACACATACAATGATTATTTTACTAAAAATATATATTAAAATTAACTCCTACATATAAAAATGATTTTTTTACTAAAAAAATATATTAAAATTAACTCCTACACATAAAATGATTATTTTACTAAAAATATATATTAAAATTAACTCCTACACATAAAAATGATTATTTTACTAACAAAATATATTAAAATTAACTCCTACACATAAAATGATTATTATACTAAAAATATATATTAAAATTAACTCATACACATACAATGATTATTTTACTAACAAAATATATTAAAATTAACTCCTACACATAAAATGATTATTTTACTAAAACAATATATTAAAATTAACTCATACACATACAATGATTATTTTACTAACAAAATATATTAAAATTAACTCATATACATACAATGATTATTTTACTAAAAAAATATATTAAAATTAACTCCTACACATAAAAATGATTTTTTTACTAAAAAAATATATTAAAATTAACTCCTACACATAAAATGATTATTTTACTAAAAATATATATTAAAATTAACCCCTACACATAAAAATGATTATTTTACTAACAAAATATATTAAAATTAACTCATACACATAAAATGATTATTATACTAAAAATATATATTAAAATTAACTCCTACACATACAATGATTATTTTACTAACAAAATATATTAAAATTAACTCCTACACATAAAATGATTATTTTACTAAAAATATATATTAAAATTAACTCCTACACATACAATGATTATTTTACTAACAAAATATATTAAAATTAACTACTAAAAATAAATTGTTTAATTTACTAAAAATTAAAATTAAAATTAACCCCTACACATAAAAATGATAAATTTACTAAATAAATAAAATTAATAACCGATATAAACATAAAATGATAAATTTACTAACTAAACAAACATATTAAATTTAAAATATAACACTTAAATAAAAATGTACCTTTGAAGTTTGAACTTTGGTGTCTTGGTGGAGAGATTAGAGAATAATAGTTATATAATAGTAAATTACTAATAAAGTATTATAATAGTATATTAGTAGTGTAGAATAGTAGAGAGAGAGTAAGAATGAAATTAAGAATAATTGAAATTGTATAGAGAGTTTGAGAATGGAGAGATTGAGATAATTAGAGAAAGTGAATGAAAAGTGGAATGTGTGGGAGTATTTATAGAAAAATTAGAAAAGTGGGTAAAAATATAAAAGACAAGAGTTGAGGGGGCAAATTGCAATTTTTATAGTTTTTTTAAAAACATAACCGTTGGCTGACGTCAGCCAACGGTTATTTTTTTAAAAAAAATAACCCTTATATTTAAAATAAAAATAAAAAATAAAAAATAAAAAATAAATATTCCGCGTGCCGACCATTGGACCTGGCACGCTGTGCTGGCTTGCCGTGCCGGGCCGGCACGCCGTGCCTGGAACCCTGACCCGGCACGTGCCAAGAATAGGGGCCGTGCCAGGCACCGCCAGCCATCCTTGGTAGGCCGGCCGTGCCGGGCCCTCCAGGCCCGGTCCATATTTACACCACTAGGAGGGATGAATGAATTAAGGGGGAGAGAGAGTAGGAGACTAGGAGGGATAAACATGATAACATATATCATTCATATTGTTTGGTATTGAAAAAAGGGTTGAATGGATGGATTGGTATATAATTTATAAAATTACTATATTGCCCTTTAATAAATTGGAGGTTAATAAAAAAATAGAGAACATTATTGTAATTTCCCTCCAATTTTTCCTCCCCTCCCTCATCCTCCATAATTGGAGGGATTGGTTTTGGTGGACCCAAAAGGAGGAGAGCTCCCTCCTCTTCTCCTCTCCCCTCTCTTTTCTCTCCAACCAAAGAAGGGATTGGAGCTCTCCTCCCATCCCTCTCCCTCGTACCCTCTCCCTCCCTCCATCTTTCCCTCTTACCAAACAAAGCATTGATCTGTGAGAGATGACATATGCTGGTCAAATATACTTCAACCAAATTTGACTGATTGACTCATTTGAACCAAGTTAATGACAAGTTTGCCTTCAGAAACTGACACCAGTACTACTTGGTCAAATTTACTTTAACCAAATTTGACACAGAAGATTAAACAAAAACCAGAACAAACTTCAACAAAGGGAAGAGTTGTCTGAGAGATGACATAGAGTTGTCAAATTTAGTTATAACCAAATTTGACTGAATAAATGACAAGGCTGCCCTCACAACCTGACAGTCTGACACCAATACTTATTCTGACTGCCTTTAAGTGGCAATGCAATCAGAAAGCTTGATGTGGGCAGTGGGTTGAACCATGTCAAGCAAGCCACTGCAATCAAACAAAAGATATTGCTTAACTAGTCATAAGACTCCTAAACCACAAGAGAAAATCTAAAGTTTCATAATCACTTAATTTCACCTTTCAATAGGCCCAGTAAGCAGTATAACTATAATTGAGGCTTTAATGCAGACATCAAAACTCACAATATGACAATACCCACCAAGTCTCTACTATATGAGATGTAATGTTTATAATGAATCATGATGCCAATGATGTTTATATCAATTTCCTAAACAGGTCCACAGATAAATCTCATTAACCTATCTCTAACCAGCACTTGAACTGCAAAACAAACTTAAAAATTCATCCCCCTACTTTCATACATCGTACACTTGGCTTGCACTTGCACTTGTTTGTATTCTTTCTTGTGCAGCAATGGCACATGAAGACTCTGTGTGTCCAAGGGTTACCATGGAAGCCATCTCTCCGTTTCCAGTCGTCTCATTCATCTCCTTTGTCAGAACAGTTATATCTCCATTAGAGATGGAAGATTTTCCCACATCAGGCTCCTTATGGTTGCTTTGATAGGAATCCATAGCATTTGATTGCACATTTTGAGAATCGCCAGCAATATGGTGAGTCAAAGTACCTTTCTGAGTAGTTATATCTCCATCAATTGGCTCAACATCAGATCTCCCTTCTTGGCAGCTCCTAGTTGCTTCTGCAGAACCCTCTACTTGAACCCCATGTGCATTAGTTTGATCCCCTTTTAATCCTTCTTGATGAGTTCCTGTAGCAATTACTTTGTTTGTAGAACCTTCAATTTGAGTATGATTTGTTTTGTCCCCAAAGATTTTCTTCTTCGACATTTTCTTCATGAATCGAGCTTTCTTTGCCTTTGGTACACTTCCAGTCTCTTCTGGCTTATTAGCTGACTCTGTTGCCCTTTTTTTGCATGGAATTACACTAAGCTGAGAGTTGCCAATTGGATTACCAGACGATTCAGGTTCAGTCGTTTGAATAGCTAATAGAGCAGTTCTAGCAGCTTTGATCTCTGCTTCCTTTTTTGTTCTAGCTGCACCACCTGTATACCGAATTCCTCCAATCTCAACCGTACAACAAAAATGGGTCAGTCTACCTGCTCCATTACCTGTTGCTTCAACATTTTTGCACTGATATATAGGAATTGCGTAATTCATCTTTTGTGCATATTCCTGAACTAGATTTTTGCATAAACCTGTTTCATGCTGGAAAAGGCAACCGATGACAAAAGTCAACTGTAAGATGATAAACACTAATGGCTTCATTTACACTATGTGCAAATTATCAAAAAAAGGAAAAAAGATATTCCTAAATAATGGCAACAAATCATGGAAAGAGAGAGTATGGTACTCTTGAGTTAAACTACATCGGTAGCCTTTCAACAATTGTATACTATATACAATTGAAGCATTTGATCGAATTAATGAGGCATTCAGAGCCATCCAACTTGCAGCAAAACAAAGAGAACAAGAACAGCATTTTTTTTTCTGCACTCAGAGATCATAAATGCAGCCATATAACAAAGCATTTTGGAGCTAATAAATTTCTGAAGACGCACATTCATGTTTCATTTCAAATTTATCTTTTCCACAACCGGTAAATCTTATCCATGGATACAAGCAGGTATGGTTTCGCAGGCACAACAATAAAGCATAAGCTGACAACAGGGGAAGAACAAAGGCACAAAATCTTATAGAACCACCAAGCAAAGCAAGGTCTATGCTTGAAAACAAAATAAAATTGAGCATATCATACGTGTTGTTTAAAATAGACATTTCCCTTTAAAGTGATAATCCATTCAATAGGAGGCATCTCACGAGTCACAAAATACAAATACTACACTATTTGACTCGTCAACAGAAGTAATCGTGCACCATCAAAGGTAAAATATGCTTATGCAGAGTGTATAACTATTTGAACACAATGTATCAGAAAGTAAACCAAAATATGAAATTGAAAAGGCAATTCAAGGTCAACAATAGTACAAACAAATGCAGCAATTAATCCGGATTCACAATAAAAGATAGAACAAAACTTACAATAGGTTGAGAGACGTGTTCTTTAACTTCACCACATTTCGCTAACTCCACAAGAGCAACTTCGGCAGCTGACTGCTCTGCTGCCTTGCGATTAAAAAATCCAGGCAAAGATTTATATGTAGTATCATTCACAGTCACTTGTGATCTGAACAAAGGCGCATGAGACCGGCCTTCTTTTGTAGTCTCATAGACAGGTGTAGCAAGTCCCACTTTTTGGGTGTATTCCTGTAGTCGGCTCTTGAACACATAGCAATTCGAAACACCTGGAATGCGAACATCAATCACTAAAATACTCTCAAGTATCACCTCATTACAGGTTCAAACCATATTCAGGTTGCGTCCAATGTACAAATTATCATTATTTTTATTTATAATTTTTGCAGAGGTTTATACGAAATGGACAAAAATAAATCCACCATAACTGGATTGTGTATTAACTATGAATGTAGTTAAAACTATTACAAAAATACTGGGTATTCGACAAAAATAAAAATAACCAATGAAATAAAATCCAATCCAAAATTGAAAGCAATAATAAAGAAAAAGAAAAAACTCTTTCTTTTTGTTCAATATAAAAAAAATATCAACACTCAAATTCAATTTCGAGAAGAACTCGTCAACATATAGCTTTAGAACATCAACACTCACAATATCGCTCTCGTAGAAATGAAAGTATTAAAAATGAAAAAAAGAAAGGTAAAAAACTAGAATAGAAAAGGTACCTGTGCCGCCATCGTTGGTGGGCATATTGAAGAAAGTGGTGGAGAGAGTTAGAGTTGGAGAGAAGACAGGTAGGGACTGAGTTTCAATGGAATTTTACTCGAATCTCTCGCGTTCTTGTGAGTGAATTTCTTTTGCATATAAATATATGGGAGTTTTCACAAGCCACCGATCAGAACCGTCGGATGAAGAGTGCTTTGATTCATGATATTTTTGAGGTTAATCCAACGGGTAAAATTTAATAGTACGTTTTTAGTGGCTTTTTTTTTTGCTTGTCACGAGAATTGTTACTTACAAGTTACGAGTTACAATTCTACTCTATTTTAATATATATATATATATATATATATTATTTTTAAAATTTCTAAAAATACTACAACTTACTTTAAAATATTAATCCTTTGAATAGAAAAGGAAACGATAAGTTAACGAGAAAACAAAATAAAAAGAAACAATTTTTCTGAAAGGGAAATAAATAAATCTTTTTTATTTTATTTATGAAAATATTCTTCCAATATGATTACCCAACAGTAGCATAGCAATATCTTAAAAAAAAACAATAGCATAGCATTATAAATACAAATCTTATTTGTAGTAATGATTCAATCAAATTAATTGCACTGATTCAAGCCATGACCTCATAATAATACAAATAGAAATAATAATAAGTTGTTCATTGCTAAACAGGGCATAAAATTATAAGCATATACACCAAAAAAGCAATAAAAAAATAAAAATAAAGTAATATTATAAAATAGTTTTCCTTGATTGAGGATGGTGATTTAAGCAAATTAAGCAAACAATTGTCGATGAACAAACATAAATGAGAGCTGAACGAGGACGTCTTGGTTTTATAGACTTTAGATATATATCAATTCTGTATGTTTTCCCCATCCCCACACCCAATTTACCTCATTTAACTTATTTATCTAAATTCTAAATTATTAACTAAAATCTTGCCAAAAAAATTATTTATAAAAATAATAAATATATATCCCAATGCGCATGATATAATATATAAAGTAATTCCAAAAACTATTGAAAATCATCTTATAAATATAAATATCAAAACTAAACAAATAAATTCAATCATTTAAAACGTAAACAATGAACTAAATAATAAAATAAATAAATATTATATTTTAAGAGAAGCGGGGCGGGAATTATAAAACTCATCCCCGCCCCATACACATTACGAGTTTTATTACCTATCTCCATTCCTGCCACATCCTCATCAAATTGAAACTCATCATCACCCAATAAGTATGGGTCCCTGCAGGCCCCGTCCCTACAGTTTATTTTGTCATCCCTAGTAAATAGATATATATTATATAAACTTAGGGGGGTGTATTCAATTAGGATATTCAAAAACATTTAAAGACTTTATAAATCCTGATGTATTCAGTTCAGACATTTAAAGATTTTAAAAGAGTCTATATTAATCCAGTAGTATTCAATTCAGATTTATATGGACTTTTAAATAATCCTTCCAAATCCAGGTGTATTGAATTGGGATTT
Source organism: Dipteronia sinensis (assembly GCA_033220585.1). NCBI lineage: Eukaryota > Viridiplantae > Streptophyta > Magnoliopsida > Sapindales > Sapindaceae > Dipteronia > Dipteronia sinensis. The sequence goes on along the minus strand of CM065636.1, from coordinate 83,176,406 downwards.
TAAAAATGTCTACAAAAATCAAAGTGTATTCAATTGGGACTAGATTTTAAAGGATTTTCTTAGATCTTGGATTTTGGTGGACTTAATGGTGAGAGGTATAAGTATCAAAAGCCATAACAAATCCAGCTTTCTCCCCAAAGATTTTCATCAGACGACCTATCTCTCTACAAAAGACAAACAACCTTCCTCCATCTCTCTATAGAAGACGAACAACCTTCCTTCACAAGGTCACTTCGCCTTTGATTTTTCTTCACCAGGTCTAGTGAATAACCGGGCCAATCCCTCTCTTTTGTCTATTTTTTTTTCAACAATCACTGCAAGAAAAACGCGCATTTATGATGGTTAAAAACCGTCATAATGTTGCTTTTATGACTGTTTTAAAACGTTGTATTTCGCGGCATCATAAATGGGGGATGACGGTTTAAATAACCGTTATAAAGTTATGACTGTTGGAAACCATCACAAACCTATGACTGTTTAAAACCGTCATGAGCCTACGACGGTTATTAAACGTCATAAACCTATGACGGATTTCAACCATCATTAACTTTGCCTTTTTAAAAAAAAATTACAGATTTCAATACCTAGCATATTTTTTTACAGCAGTACCGTACATATTTTATAATTTATAATTTAATTATTATACAATATTTTCGAGAAAAAAAAATAAAATCAATTATAAAAATAAAATCCATAAATAACTTTCACAATCTTTTACACATAAATCCATGAAAATGTATATAGAGTCATACACAAAATATAGCAAATACATATAAATGAAATCCATGAATTGTTTTCACTTGAACATCCTCATAGTCACAAATTGGATCCATCGTTCGTTTACCTATTGGACAAACGGTTTGATGTGTTCAATCCACTCCAACCGCACTTCATCAATCTCTTCTTGAGTATACCTTTCTTTTCCATTGAACTGAAGAAAAAAAAAACATCAAATACTTTGAATTAACAATTATACTTGAAAGGAAAACAACACAAGGAATTATGATCTTACCTTCTCACTAAGTATATCGGGATTTTCAATTATTACTTTCATGAACCTCATCACATAATACCCACACTCAAAATTACTAGGTTGCTTAGGTGCCTATATCCACAAACATCATAATCACTTATAGTTAACAAAAATATATTATTAATAAGGAATTTTACATACATTGACAACTTCCCATTGCATCATCCTTGCACTTTGACTTCCCAAGTTAGCCTGATACTTTTGAATTGCACTACATAAAATTATTTTCATAACTTAATATATATTAATATATTTCTTTATGCTAAACAACCAAATAATAAAAATTTAGAATAACTTTAATTATATGATAGAAACTACACATATAGGGGTATAATTATGTTCAATGATGTCTCCACCTTATTGATAAGAGAATACAGATAACAAACAGTCAATGTTGCCTTGTCAATGGCTACTAGAACCCAATGAAATCTATTCATAAATTAGCACAAAAATACATATTATGTTAGTATTTGGATAGGTGCAATATGTTCAATAAAAACCCATATATAACATTCTTACCCGGGATTGTAAGGCATGAGAAGAATTTGATTTTGTCCGGATCCTTGCAAGGTTCAGCAATATAACATGTTCTCTGATTATTTCTTCCAGAATGATTTTTATATCCAGAAAAAGAGACTGAAACTGGATTAATGAAGCCAAATTCATGTGACAGAAAAATGTCTTTGAGTTTATTAAATAAATACTTACATGTAATAAAACATTCAATTTATTATATGCATTCAATAGACTTTTTAGTGTAATAAAAAAAACGATAACTAAAATAAAGTTACCTAACACACAGAAGAAGGTGGTTGCTCCTAGAACTTTCATCTCAATCAAGAACTGTATATCATTTGAACCAATGTAGCAATAACATGAATTAGCAAATATGCCATCTTCAAATGGTACACGAACATGCTCTCGACCCATTACTGCAAAGTTGTTTACCAATCTTTCAAAATCTTGTATACTCTTTGCATATTTGGATTCATGTTTTTCAAAAACCTAGCAAAAAGTGTATGCAATGTAAATTCCAAATATCGCAATAAAAAGTTTAAACAATAAACAAATAAAACCCACAAATACATAAATAGAACAAACTGTACATTAATCATTACAACACACTTACCACAATAATAGAATCATCCATAATAAGCTCCTTAGGCCAAAGAATGTGATAACCTATTGCATCTTTCAAATATAGAAGGCCTTCAACTTCATTAGGGATTGGCAACATTACATCTTCGTTGATTACAATATCAACAGAGACAAGACAAAGTAAACTTTTCATCTCTATGATAGTTCCAATAGCAACAATATTTTCCAATGACCCAATAGCCATTTTACATGGTTGACCCTAAAAATGATCAACTAATTAAAAATACATCATAAAATTAAAAAAATGTCTAATGTATGAAATACATACCTTTGATAATGCACATTTTTCTCCAAACAACGGATTCATTTTTTGAGAAGCCGCAAGCTTTTCCATAGCCAAAGAATCACCATCTTGTGCTTTCATTTGAGAAGACATCATTGGCGTCCTATTTGAACTTTGTGCCTCCACATGTGACTCAATGTGTGTTTTATCTGGAAGTGATCTTTGTACAAATGCATTCATCTTTTCCTCTAAATAAGTTATACGAGATTCAAGGACATTTTTCTCTTTATTCCACTGTGCTTGAGGGTTTAGGGTATGAAAATAATTTGATGGAGTGACAAATTTCCCCATTCCTCTAACTCGACCATCATGTTCTTTAGATCCCAAAGTAGAAGTCAAAATATCTTCATCCCCTCAAATGATAAAGTTCCTGACTCAGACTTTTTTCTCAAATCCTCCTACCATGATTCAACATCAACACACATGATTTAATTGTAAAGACTACAATAAAATAAAATTTCAACAAGTAAATTAAAATGATAAAAGTACGTAACTTACAATTTTTTCCACAATAGGTACTAAGTCTAGAGGAAAATTTTTATTTTCGTCTCTACGAGCCAAACACCAAAGTTCAGATCGGTCTATCACTTGATTTGGACCACGCTCCTTTTTCTATGAAGTCAAATGGCATGTAAAATCATTATAAGTAAGACTTCAAGTGACTTAGTCTGAATGCTGTTATATTGAAATCAATAATGAAAGCTAATGTAAAATCAAAATGGAGAAAGTCAAATATATAATTGATATTAAAATCTGTTGTATTGGAAATAGAAAAAAAGAATCAAATTTACCAATTTTTCCCGTAAGCCAACATATCCACCTCGGCTTAATCGATGATTATATTGATAACTGTCTCGCTGTTTTTTATTTTTCTCACGAATAGCCTACATGTTAAAATATATTATACATATTAACTAGAAGTAATAAATTAACAATAACTATAACAAATATTTGGTGATACTTACCATAAAGGTTGGCCCTAAAAAAATCTTAACAAAATTCTCCCATTCAGTTTTTGGGATGTGATCTAAACCTAAAGGTGGGTTTTTTAAATGTGAAAGATCATCTTTGTGAGGAAGTACATGTTTCACAAAAAGAATGCTCCTCCAAGTTCTAAACATAACTCCAACTGTTTGCATTAGTTTCTTTCTCATCCGCTTGTCTATTTCATAATTTCCCTGCAGCCAAATCTAAATGTATTAAGTAATTGTTAGTTTACTTAATCAACTAACCATTTCCCTTAGCCTATAAGTAATTGTTAAATAATATAATTAAAATATTATCAATCTACATCCAAATAAGTGTCATTACCTCAACATACTCCCACAAATCATTTGTAACTCGTTTTGATACCTTCCTCCAATCATTAAAGGTAAGAGGTATTATCTTACGTGCTAGCTTGCTAAGATCTTTAAATAGTGCATTTGCCCCTGGTCCATATGGTATCCCATCTATAGTGGATTCTACAACAATTTTACCATTTATTTTAGTCAACTCTTTTATTTTATTTTTTTGTTTATTGAGGGCGTGTCATCATCTATGGTAATAGTTCTGTATAAACAACATAAAAAACTAAATAAATATGCAGTTATAAAAGATGAAAGTAAACCAACAATTATAAGATATAACAACTAAACACCAACCTTATTATAATGTCTTATCACTTATCCAAATACCCTCACAATCTTGACGAACATAATTAATGTTATCCTCACTACTAGAATCAAATATTTCAACATCTGGTAAAACTTTGACAATGGGATCATGCACCATTATATTATCTACCTCATCATTAACTTCAAGGAACTTATAGTCTTTTTGAGGAGTGGAACACACAACCGACCATCTTGGATCAACTTAGCCGTGGACATAATAAACTTGTTTAGCTTGAGAAGCTAAAATAAAGGGATCGGATTTGTGCCATATTCGCTTAAGGTCCACTAAGGTGAGCCCATGCTCATCAATTCTAAGCCCACCTTTATTATCAACCCAATCATATTTAAACAACAAAGAACTAAACATGTAATAGTTGAGCTCCCATATCACTTTGATAACTCCATAAAAAGACATTTCTTCAAATGCAGGGTTATTATCCTTTGCACTTGCAACTTGCATTGTGCTTGCAACAACAATTACTCCATTATTTTGGGTAACCCGGTCACTATCACGATCATAGGTGTGGAACCGACAATTGTTAATATTATAACCATGATATTGTACTACATTGGGACGAGGTCCATGTGCAACCCACTTGAGAGTCGAAGACACGTTTTCTTGATTTTCTATTTCACTTGCAACCTATATAAATTATAAAAGTTTAGATATATATTTACTGAAATAGTACACTTTTGAAAAAAAATTAAAAATGTTATATCTATACCTTATCATGCAACCATTGTATAAATGTGTGATTATGTTCATCTTACAACCACTTTGACCGTCTAGATTGGCGAGGATATTTTAACGTCAACCATGTCATATGTTCACTAACCAAGTTAAACATAATGTAATATGAGTTAATATTATAAGTGCTTTCGAAAGAAAAAGAAAAAACTATGAAAAGAATGGAGAATAGAGAAGAACATACTTGATATATGGTTGAACTTCAGTTGTGTTGTATAACACATAAAGATGTGCTTGCAACAATTCACCACTATCAACTACAACATTTTGACCTCCCGATAAAGGCTTGCCAACTTGAATATTATTGTTATTTTCATATGGATTGTCAATTGTCGAAACATTAGAACAATATTCCATACAAAACTCAATTGCTTCTTAGACAATAAAACACTCGGCAATACATCCTTCTGGCCGATTTTGGTTACGCACATACCCTTTTAGAGTTTTCATAAATCTTTCAAATAGGTACATCCACCTAAGATATACTAGTCCACACAATCTAACTTCTCTAATAAGATGCACCGTCAAATGAACCATTATATCAAAAAATGAAGGCGGGAAATGTTTTTCCAATAAATATAAAGTTATGACAATATCACTTTGGATTTGGTTTAACTTTGAAACATCTACCACCTTACTGCATAAGGAATTGAAGAACAAGCAAAATCTAGTGATTGCATATCTTACATGATTTGGTAAAATTGATCGTATAGCCAATGGTAATAATTGTTGCATAAGAGCATGGCAATCATGAGACTTAAGACCTTGGAGCTTCAATTCCTCCAGATTGACTAGATTTCTGAAATTCTAGCAATATCCATCTGGTACCTTTAAATTTGCCAATGTCTTACAAAACATTGTTTTCTCTGCTCTACTTAGAGTGTAGCAAGCTGGTGGCAAGTATATACGAGATTTATCCATATCGGGAACAAGTTCTTTCCTCAATCCCATAGCTTTGAGATCCAAACGAGAGTTGACTTCATCTTTGTTTTTCCTGTGATATTTAGTAAAGTACCATATATACTCTCACATACATTTTTTTCAATATGCATAACATCCAGTAGGTGACGTATATGCAAATCTTTCCAGTACTCCAGATCAAAAAATATTGATTTTTTCTTCCAATATACATGAGGAGCTACAACATGTGCTTTACGCTTCCCATTTATCCTCATCTTCCCCCAAGTGTTGCAGATCCCACCAACTTGTTCTAGAATATCTGTTCCTTTCAACAGTTTTGGAGGCAAGTCATCCTCAGTATTTCCATCAAAAACCTTTTTTTGTGTTTCGAAAAGGGTGATTTAATGGAAGATAACGTCTATGACCCATATATATATTCTTTTTACCATGCTTCAATCTGCAAGTAAATGTCTTTTCCCCACAAATAGGACAAGCATGACCACCCTTTACAGGACAACCAGACAAATTTCCATATGCAGGAAAATCATTAATTGTCCATAGCAATACAGCACGCAAATTAAACTTTTCTTGCTTATGAGCATCATAAACTTCAACCCTAACCTCCCATAAAGTTTTCAAGTCCTCAATCAATGGTGTTAGGTACATATCAATGTCATTACCAGGTTGTTGTGGACCAGATATTAATAGGGACAACATCATGAATACACAACCATGGTGGAAGATTGTATGTTATCATTAGTACTGGCCAACAACTATAAGAGCTAATGAGAGATTTAAGTAGATTTATACCATCAGCTGAAATGGCCAACCTAAGATTTCTTGTTTCTGATGCAAAATCAGGCCACGTCTGATCAACCAGTTTCCTTGAAGGTGAATCAGCTGGATGACGAAGTTTTCCGTCGCATTCTCTTCCAGTAGCATGCCAAGTCAAGTCCCTAGCAATCTTAGAGGACTGAAACATTCGTTTAAACCTTGGAATATGAGGAAAATACCACAAAACCTTGGCAGGAACCCTTCGACTATTAATATTTGTTTGCCTCTGTTCTTTCCACCTGGATTCGTTACATATGGGACAGCTAGACAAATCTTTATAGTCATTTCTATAAAGTATGCAATCGTTTGGACATGCATGTATTTTTTCATATTCCAAACCTAACGCAGTCATTGTCTTCTTCGCCTCATACATGGACGAAGGCATTTCATTGCCATCTGGAAACATATCTGTTAAAGCACTTAGCAAGTTCAAAAAGTTATTATCCGACCACCCATATTTCCCTTTAAGATTATATAGTTTCATCAGTGCAGACAACTTGGTATATTTAGTACAACCAGGAAACAAGGGTTTTTCAGCATCTTCAAGTAAGCTCTGAAATGATTTAGGATCCTCTTTGCAAAATTCAAATGCATCATGAACCATTTCTACCATATTAGCATCCTCTTCATACCTAGGAGGTTCAACAAATGTAGTTTTCCCACTTGTTGAAGCTCTAGTAGGATATGACTCTCCATGGAAAATCCATTTTTGGTACCTTTGATCAATGCCTTTACTAAAAAGATGATATTTGATCTCAGTAGATGTTTGAAATTTTAAATTCAAACATCCTTGGCATGGACATAACACCCGTTTAGGATTAATGGTATGATCTAATGCAAATACAATGAATATATCAACTCCCTCTGCATACTCTTTTGACAATATATCATTTGTCATCCACGACTTATCCATTACGATTATATTAACTATAAATCCTGAAAGCATTAACAAGGAAAAAAAAGAGTATAGTAAGAATCTCATTCTCTTGTTTACTTTTTAGGCTCTAGCTAAATTCTTGCAATTTCAAATTTCTTCTTTAAAAATGTTTGATTGTTTTCATTATGTAGTTAGACAAGTAATCTTCCCAACTAATCATTAGAGTTCAATGTCAAACAAATATAAATATGTCTATCACTTAAACTTAAAAATCAAAACTCATAAAACAAAGAAATAAAAACAACAATAAATTGTTTAAGCATAATAATAATGATAACTATATAGAATGATAACTAAAGTTTTTGTGCTGTTCTTCCTGTAAGATTTGTAGATTAGGAAGAGTGAGGCCAATCTGATAGCAACTATCCATGCAATTGGTTTTGAGTCACTGAGTAGTAGTATATGAATGACCCCATGAGATATTATAAACGGAAGAGGCAAATTGTCAAAAATCATTTAGTTAAGAAGAAAAAACGCATGTACAATTATTTAGTTAAAAGCAAAGAGTCAAAAATCAAGCAAACAGCTCATCAATAATTGTGTTGAAGATTCTAGGCCCTTTACAGAGTGCTTTCCTCTGTTTTTCATATGTGCATTGTGGGGTATCTAAGTGTGGTTGGGGTTTCTTTTTATGTGTAGTCTGTTCTCAGTTTCTTATTTAATATAATCCACTTTGCTATTAAAAAAATGATTGTGTTGAAGATTAGACAGACAAAAAACAATTAGTACTCTAATTACCGAAGATTTAATTTTATTGTCATTTTGATTTTCTTTCTACAATTATACTGTGACATTTTGTACTTGACTCTTACTAGCAAGTTGGTGATGGTGGGGTTCTTCACGTGAGTTAAACCTTGTAGAAAATGACAGATTCTATGAGACAAAAAAATTCAAAAAAAGCAAATGGCATTCAATAAAATCTTGAACCCCACAGCAACCAAGGAAATAAAACAACAAAAAGGTAAAAGCACTATAAAATAATTGCAAAGTCTTTTGTTTACCTGTGTCAAAGCAACTGCATCTAAGAGCTCACACAATTTTTGAACTGAAATTGCTAGATTTGAGAGATGAGAGTTAGGGATCTGGATTTGAGAGATGAAAGTTAGGGTTCCTCCACTACACCTGTCAATCGCAATTTCACGACATTCAATCAGTAACTAGAATGAAAACCAAATAAACGAATCGAAGTTAAATCAACCAAAACTACAAGTTCAAAGTACCAGAATCAAAGTCTGAGAGAAGATGAAGTTTGATCGATTCAAAGAATTGAATGGATTTGAGAGATGAGAGTTAGGGTTCTTGAGAGATACATTTGGGGAAAATATCGAACAATGTTGATGGCTGTACGTCTGAAAATTAAGTAAGGTTATGGGGGTTATTTGACAATATATTTATATTTAAGTTATGATGGTTTTGAAAGCTCATAAGGTTATAATGGTTTTTAATAACCATCAGGAAGTAATGAGGGTTTTTAAAAACCATCATCAAAGCATGATGATTTATAAAAACCATCAGTCGTTGATGATGGTTTTTAAAAAACATCATCAACGCATGATGGTTGTTAGAACCGTCATGATTTTCCATCATTAATTAGCCTTTTTCTTGTAGTGAATTTTTCTTCTTCGATTGACAAATTGATTTTTGATTTCTTTTGTTTGTTTGAATAATTTGTTTTTTTTACGGACCTAATTGCATGTAAGAAAATCCTGCCATCGTCCACATCCTCCACGTAAGAAAATCGTCTACCTGAATCTTTGAGACCTTTTGTACATAATTTGTTACAACTAATGATGTAATCGATTTCATGTCAACAATATAAACCTTTATATATAAAAAATTAATTCATCCATATAAAGGTATAATTCGATGTGAGTTTACATGAATTATTGCATATACATGATGATATTGTTTAAGTTGTACATGATGATATTCGTACATGATGAATTATTACATGAAGACATTATTACATATACATGATGATGTAAATAATGATATTATTTAACATGATGTGAGTTTAACGATTTGATGTCAACTATATAAGTGATTTTGTTGAAATCCCCAGTTTAACAATAAATAATAAACTTATTTTAGGGGTTTTTTTTCCTACTAGTGAGAAATTGTATAATTGTCAACTTTTTTTTTTTAGTTTTCACATACCCCTTTAGAGACATTTGAATTGCATCTTGTTTTGAAGTTATTATAATTTATAATTTATAAATCTATGGATCAATTTCATATGCAATTCTCTAATGTCTATTATGCTTTAGTTATGCTTGTTATATTATACAAATGGTTTAGTCAGTTATTGTCTTAAATAGTTTGCATATATAGTGACATTACAAATTGGAAATGCATAAGAAGGGAATAGAAAAGGAAAGATCAGGACTGATTATAGCAATTGGTCACGGCATCCACAAGATGTGAATGGCATGCTTAGCAAGGCAATTGTAGAAAGCATGATACTTCCTGTACTTAATGAAAAACTTGGATGCCAAAAAACTCATAACAATTACATGAGTCAGTTAAAGTTCTTTAAGAGAGAATATCAAAAATATTCTCAGCTTATGCGTCATAGCTCTGGGTTTGGGTGTGATGCAACCACAAAGAAGTTCACCTCTCTTGAAGAAGTTTGGGAAGATTACTTTAAGGTTAGGTTTTTAACTTTTTTTTCAAATGTATTCTTTATGGTAAATTGAGTGCATACTAATTTTTAAACAATTTTTTTTCGTCTTTTTTAGAGTCCCACCCGACTCATAGAGAGAGGCCTTCGCAATAAAAATTGTGATGTCTACGAGGATTTGCAAATTGTAATTGGGAATGCAACCGCTACTGGGAAAAATTCATTAGGATTGGTGATGAAACTGATGCAAGAACTTTTGGTGTTGAAGATAGACATACTGCATTATATGACTTTGTATATGATGATGCCAATGAGGCCTTTATACCAAATGAGAATGAACCATCACACCAACCTCTACCAATTGGACAATCTTCTTCACATTTACCTTTTTTCGACCACTAGTTCAGAAGTTCACCCAGTTAGCACAAGCCAAAAGAAACGAACTAGAACAGACAATGAATGAAACAGTAGCTCATCTGAGACCAACAATAAAGCAAGGATTATGGAGAAAATTTCTCTTAGCATTGATTCCATTGTCGTTGACTTTCGGGGAGTACATAGCCTACTGGAGAAACGGGAAAAAGATAGAGAGAAAAATGAGATGGAGAAAAGGGAAAAGGAGAGACAAAACTGTATATGGAATGCTATCAAAGAGTCTCTAAATTTGGATGAACGTGCTTGTTACAAAGCAATTGCATTGCTTACTAATAAAACAAAAAATGAAGCATTTTTGAAAATGCCACCTAAGGAGCACTCAAACTAGATCACCTACAATTTGGAATGAGTGGTTATTTCGATCATGATACATCATGCTTTCTTGGAAATTTCTTTTGTTTATCAATATTTTGGTTTATTGCATTTGGTTAGTTAATTGGTATAATACATTTTTTGTTTTAACATGCAATATATTATTTTGGTATTGATTTTGATTTGTCAATTAGTATTATTTATGGTTCTTTATACTATGGGTACAGTTTTATGTATTCATATACTGGTATATATTGGTGTCATATCATATTTGATACGGTAACATTACATATTTTACATGAATTATTACTTGTACAAAGCAATCATGGAAAAATAGATGAATTGTGACAGGAAAGTATTAATGGATTGTTGTTAGTACTGCAGATTGTATTAATGGATCATTATAGGCTACATATCTGTATGATTTTAAAATTGTCCACATTGCCGGTTCTAACTTGTTTTAACAATGAACTTTTAATTGTTGGGGAATGCATGGACACACGTGTCATTTCAGTGTGGTCTATCCACCAAATTCATTGCAAGTCAATGCCCCATATTTATCTTGAACCATGAAAAAACATCTTGAAGCATTAATGATCATTTGATTGTATTAATGGAAATGTAGCCAATTTGATCAAAAACACAAAGATTGTTGTTAGTACTGTAAATTGTATTAATGGATCATATTGGTTGAGTGTAAAGATTGTATTATTGGGCTATATACTGTATAATTCGTCTATCTATAATAGAAGTTTGAGATAATAAATCCATGAAAGTCTGAGATAAATGTCTAAACAAATCCATAAAAGTCTAAGATAGATGTCTAAACAAATCCATAAAAGTCCATACGGATTTATAAAATCTGTAGAAATCCATGAAAATCTGTCACTTAATAAAATGTCTTTAAATGTCCACAAAAATCCTAATTGAATACCCCCTTTAATTTATTACATTAGTACTATTCACAAAACTTCTTTGCAATTTAGGCCCATTTCTTCATTTCAGTAATTGAGAATGAAGTTTTATTAGGCCTCCATATTAGTATTGGTTTGGGCCGATTGATTCGGTCTGTTTAGATATAACTCGCCTCTCAAGTCTCATCACTTCTCTCACCGTCTCCACTCTCTCGCCGTCGTTGACAAATCACTCCTTCCGTCGCCAGTCGCTGCTGGTCGCCGCCATCGACACCACCATCGGCGAAGCTTCCTCTTTGACAGGTAGTACTCTCTCTTTTCTTGGGTTGTTTTGTTTTGCATCTTTGTTTGTATTTTTCGTGTTGATTCCGTGTTGGGGTCTTGAAGATTTCGTGAATTGTTTTGGTTTCAGCTTCAACAGTAACTCGAGTTGGGTGTTCAGGTCAGTTCTTCAACAACAAGATTGGTTTCCAGGTAAGTTCTTATCTTTATTTGTGTTTATCATGTTTATCTTTATTTGTTATTGGTTTTAGGGTTGCAATATTCACATGATAGTATTTTTTTTATTGTACGTTCGTGGTCAATCATTTATTTAGTTGTTGATTTATGTGGTGCGTACAATTTAATAAATTAGTATTACATATACGATTTATTGGTTGTATTAGAGAAAGCGTCTTCTGTTTATTTGGTAGGGAGCAGATGCTACACATTGTATGATTTTTTTTTGTTATCTGTATAGACAGTCTTCGAATATCAGAGAATTCAACTGTGAGTGTGTCTACTAGATAACATGATTGGAATTATCATTTTCTTTACGGTTTTGCTTGTTAGAATCGAGGGTGGTTATTATCTATCAGGAGAACAATATATGCTTTTTCTTCAAGCAATGAATAGTGATAAACCGTAGTGTGGTTGACTTACATGAATTAGTTAGTATCTGCCCAAGTTCATATTTTTTGCTAATTTTTATTCTGCCTGCCACTCTACAAGTTTTAATATTGATTGGCCTGTTTTGTACACAAGTTTAGCAGTTCTGATAAGATCAAACATGCTTAAAACATCAAGTCTAATGAAATCAAGGTTAATATGGATTTTGCCCATGGGTATGTATGATTTGACATCTTATGATGAATTGCATTGTGACTTTGTTTAGATTCTTAGGTTAAATGGAAGAATCGGAGAAAAGAAGGGAAAGATTAAGAGCAATGCGTATGGAAGCTGCACAGGCTGAAGTCGGTAGTAATGCGGAGACTTTATCAGGGCCTAGTTCCCTTTCTAATCCACTGGTTTGGGACCCTGCAACTCAACCCGTACAGGAATCATATGCGACTCCAAGGTTCGATTTTTACACAGACCCTATGTCAGCTTTCTCTACTAACAAGAAGAGGGGACAGCATGATAACCAAATTACACAAGATTATCCTACACATCCGAAAGATTCTGCCTCTTCCACGGCAATGCCTTTATCATCTCTTCCAGGTAGCCTATTTTCTGTAGAATTGTTATTTACAGAAATATTGTACACATCTATTGAACTTCGTGTGTTTGGATTGAATTGATGATTAAAGAGATGATTAAAGACATGGTCTTCTTTTCTTATTGGAATTTGTCAGTCTATAAAATTGACAGGGCTGTAATCACTTAGTTGATCCATTGTCAGGCCTGAACTAAAAACCTTTGCAACTTCACAATGTCATGTTGTACATAGACTCATGTTTCTTTCTTTTGAACTTTCTTGTTTCAAAGCATGGCTTATATATTAACAAATTTTCTGGAGTCTTCAGTGGAAATTGAAGCGTGCTCTGTTAGTGTAGTAATTTGATATATATATATATATATATATATATATATATATATATATCGATTGTGTCTTGAGTGGTTCATACTTCATAGTCATAATCTAATGTTAATGAGTGATCTTTATCTGTTTTCTGTTAGTTAAATTTTTAGTTGATTTATCAGGACCAAGAAACCCCGAGACAACTCCCTATCCCGCTCATCAATTGCAAAACAGTTCTTCATTTGATCATAGAATGTATCAAGCACGAGGTCCATACAACAGCGCTGCTGCATATGGAAGCCCAAGAGGTATGGTGAGTCCTTTACCCCCACATCAAGGAACTCCAGAAGCTTGGATTGGATCCAGAACCACGACTAACTATTATAGCTCTTCACCCCGTAGCCATGGAAGCCCAAGAGGAATGGTCGGTGCTTTTCCTATCATGCATCAAGGAACTCCTGAAGCTTGGAATGGATTTGGAGGCACAGCTAGCTATAATTCTCCATCTAATGCGTCAGGAGGTGAGCATTTATACAGCCCTAACTTTGGACCAGTAAGGGGTCCTAATATTAATTATGGGCAAGGCAGGCCTTACTGGCGTGGCAACAGTCCAAACCCTGGTTCAGGACGTGGATTCAGTCCTGGTCCAAGTTCAGGAAGAGGTAGGGGCCACTGGCATGGTGCCAATATGAGCCCACGTTCGGGACATAGTGGCAGAGGGGGGCGAGGTTTTCATTCTCACGGCTCTGAACCAGAGCATTTCTACCAGAGGTCTATGGAGGAAAACCCATGGGAGCAATTGCAACCTATTATATGGAAGAGCAGAAGTTTGAAAAACCTCAGTTCTTCAAATTCTTGGCTTCCAAAATCAATTAGCATGAAAAAACCGAGAGTTTCAGAAGCTTCCAACCGGTCCAGTTCTCAGCCAAGCCTTGCAGAATATCTTGCTGCATCATTCAATGAAGCTGTCAATGATGCTCCAAATTCATGATAGTACCTCAGAGTTTTATGGAGTCGCTAGCTATACTTCTGCATAAAACAATGGATCGGAATACTTTTTCATGATAGCTTCTTTTATGCATCTTTTCTTAGATTACTATATACCTCAAGGCACCAAGAAGTTTTGTAAACTACCTTCAGAAAGGAAGAGATATATGTGATGGCATGTAATGATCTCTAGTGTTAAATTTAAGTCAATAGTAAACTGTTTTATTTGCTGGTACTTTTGGCTCGTCTTTTTCATTTTTTGTAATTACAAGTTGTTTCTTTCAAACTCTGAGAGACTGACGGTAAAGAATGAAGATTGATGCACATGAGAATTTTATCCATTTTCAATAACTCTGTTATATGTACCTTCTCAAATCCCAAAAGCTTGGTGTTACTACTTACTAGTATAATTTGTTATGGTGAACAACAGCAATACATGATGATCATGATGGTGAAAATTTGATAGAATTCCCATAGCCCTTGTAAATAACTTTTTACTTTTTATTATTTATTTTTTAAATTTGGAATATTAGTACTATCAATGTACTAACATTCATATATAAAGTAATATAAGCATCCATACGAAATATTTGACATGTTTTCTGAAGTCATTATAGAATCATAATCTCTACCCTGCCAATCTATAGAGATCTCAAAATGTGCAGGTTAATTTGTCATCTAAAACATTAACTTCAAGTCTTCAAGAAAACAAAATTTAAGGAGCTTCACATTTTACTTCCCATAAAGAACTAACCAACGACGATTCCATGTTTCAGAAAATCCTGTCTTGACTACTTCCTAAGGTTATAACTTGAAGGAAAATCAGCTATACTACGTTAATGCCACCACCTGGTGCACAATCCATTCTCAAGAGCTGGTTTTTGCTCATAACAGATCTCGTCCATGAAAGTGTGGATGAGCTGCCCTGCCAAGCTTGGTGGGTCATCAACGAAAGCATCAACGAAAACACTGACCACCCTTCTTTCATGCATTGTCGCCTTCAGGCTGAACCAAGTGAGAAACTTCACCCTAAAATATTCTTCTATGTGCCCTTCGCGCTCTAACCATTTGACTATTCTGACAGAATACTCATAATTACTCTCTTCCCTTCTCTTTTCACAACCCAAGCTTGGCACTTCGCCCATTCCATCAGATTTACCAGGTGTGGAAGGAGAAATTGATTTGGGGCTTAAACCTTTGTCTTTGTTCTTGTTGATGTCCACCAGGGATAGTGGAAGCTTTGGAGGGTGCTCACTGAAAGTTGATTTAATATTGCTAGAGTTGGTTGATTCCACCATGGAATGAATTTGAGCTGCTAAAGTGTTTTCTTTCTTTCTATCTATATTGAACGCTGTGACAAAGCTTCCACTTGATGCAGATGTGATCCATTTAGCTTCCCAAACACCAATAATTCCTGTGCTTTTGAACAAAGAAACCTTGCAGAAATACTCAGTTGAAGGATAAAGGTCAGTGATCAAGAATCTCTTCTGTGGCCTTGATACAATATAAGTGGGTTTGTCTGGATAATCCTTAACAGCAGACTTATGATGCCATAGCCTGCAGCCTGATACGTCTTTTAGTAGATTATCATCGTATTCTAGTACAATAGTGACTGAGTTTGGGGAGGATTCTTCAAATCGGATCTGGCAAGCTTCCAAAAAAAAACAAAAATAATAAGCAGCATTAAGTGGAAGGAAACTAAATTGTGAAGATTTCATCTTAAATTGTTATATTGCATATGGAAGACTCCAGAGTTACATAACAAACCAGTTATTATTCCAATGCCACATTTAAAGACACCCTAGATTAAACATCAAAATACTAAAAAGATTCAGAAACTTACATGCTGGCTCTTTATTTTCCACATGATCAACAACAAACATGGAATCAAATGCTTCCACTGCAGAAGAACACAACATCTGGACCTCAGCACCACAAGAGAGTCTGTTGACAATACCTCGTGCCATCTTCGTGCAAAACAGATTCAGAGGCCCCACTTCATTGGTCAGTATACATAAGGCAGTCTCCACTTTTTTCTGTAATTCTTTGTGTAGCTCAGTTCGTAAAAGAATCTTGTGAGCCAAAGAGACTCGTAGACACAGTACATCCACTCTTCTGGTCTCTTTGGCAACCAACAACTGTTTTCTCCAGGTTCTGTAAAATAACCATCTAGTTAGCCAATTATTACCCTCTTCTTCATTATGTTAACAGTTAGACTTATTTATTCCTGATGGCAGTAATTTGGACTGTTTCCAAGTCAATCCTAGTTGATTAAGCTAATTGCCACATAGAGAATTTCATGAGGCACTCATTCCTTAAAGTTGCCTACAACATTGAGAATTTCATGATTGTCACATAGAAGACAAGTACATAAGTTAAGGTACTTGCATGTTATTTTAGCTTATAGATTGGGCCAATAACCCAAATCCTTAACTCTAAGTTTACCACCTTGAAGTTGCTAAATGCCTGGCAATCAATGCCTGCATTGGATGCGACATTTGTTATCAAGCTGACTCTCATGCACACATATTTGTCACCCTTCTGATAAATGTCGAGGCAGGTCAAATGAATCTTGAATTACAAGATTCATGTTTACACGTTTATGTATGATATTTGTCACTGCCCAAAGATTCCCAATTTTTATGCTTCTATAGTATTCTATGATGAGTCTCAAATGAGACATGTCAAACTACCACTGGACAACAAATAAAGTTCTAGCAGCAATGGTCCTACTGTGCACTGTGCACATGCTAAATACAATTTGGGCTAATTAGGTTTGGCTCTATTTGCTTGAATTGCCAAACTGTATGCTATTGATTACTACAGAGTCTCTAGGCAATTGATGAATGAAAAGTTGATACACTTCTTATGAGTTGAAGACAAGCTTGTTACCTCATTAGACCATTAATTTTCCCGCAAGAAACACAGTAGAAACTGCCGTCCAACTTTGTAGAACGGTCGATCTTTGCAATGCCAGCTTTCTCATCCTTCAAAGCGCATTCCAAATGACATGACATACCACATATGTCATTCTCATTAGAAGAATCATAACCACAGGTTAGCCACAGACTAGGATCCTTGTTATCATCATACTGATGACAAATACAGCAAGAACATCTCTTGCAAAAAGGATCATCCAAACTTAAAGCAGCTTTGCATGCAACATTCTGACAGACTTGATATTTAAATTGTTTTTCCTTATTATTCTCCAGAGAAATCTCATTTAAGTCACTCAATAGTTGAGGTAAGGTTTCTTCCTGACGTTTCCTCTTAAAGCCACTCTGAGTTTTGGCTGAAGAAAAGGCAAAAGATTTATCAGGGTTACTCCTCTTGGAATTCTGAGCAACTAACTTTAGGAGGTGCTCTATCATCCGAAATTTAGTATAACCACTGTACTTTCTCTGCTTCCCCATCTCTGCGCAGATAATTTCTAGAAGCTCCCTGCGGCTAAATGAGCTAAGGATCTCTGGGGCATTTTTTGACCATTGAGCAATTTCATGAACCAATTCTCTTTTCTCAATCAAACTAAGTTGGCTACATTTTGCAGGGTCAAGTACAAATCCTGAAACAACAAATCAATTAATGAACTTGAACTTCAGATCCCTAAAAGCACATCTAGATAAAGTACAGAATAATTTGAAAAAAGTTTGTTCAATCAAGTCGTTAAAGTTTAATATATTTCTGAACTCTAAAATTCGATTAAGTCACAGATATAGCACACGACTGAAAAAACAAAATGGCATCCAGGACTCCATATACTTGTATTTGAATGAATAAGCCAAAACATAACAAAATTCTAGAAAACCACACCATGATCTTAAGTGACAGTAATTAATAATTCACATATTTCTTTCTATTTATGTATTCAATAAAGTTCAAGTCTTCTTGAAGTTTATTCAAGAGCTTAGTTAATTAAAAATGCATATTTCTGCTTATAGAGATTCATGGCCCAAACCTAATCCCAACAGTCGTAGAGGGTGACTATATGATTCTGTTCATCCAATTTATCTACTCAAAATCATATAATACTCCGAAAAACTATCTTCTATTAGTTCTTCCATCCATTCCCTATTGGTCATTCTCTAGTCATCTTAAAAGTTTTTATGAGCTCCTTGTAGATGCAGACTTGTGTCCAAAAAATGAAATCAGCATGGTTAAGATCTCCTTGAACATGACACACATATTTCACTGAATTTCTACTCATGTGTAATACACTTAAAACCAATACATGTAACTTGACAACATTCCAAACTGTTAAAACTCCATCACTTGTTCTTTATTATTTCTTCTCTCCTGAACAAGTGACACTTATAACTAGCAGATCATGTCTTGAATCAATATATCACCATTGATACCCATTTAATTTTTTTTTTTACTCACAAAATAGTAAGCACTATGAAAATTTCAAGAATGGTAATAAAAATGTGCCTGTGTATAGCATTAATCATACAGAGTTTAACAAAAATGTTTTGATGATTTAATGATATAAAGCATGTATAATGAACATGAAGAATCACAGAGCCATTAAATTTCATATCCTAAAAAAACTATAATACAGTTATTTAAATATACTAATAAATAAAACATGCCTAAAAAAGAACTCTATGGAACATACATTGCCATTTATGATTCCACACAGCAATAATGACCAAAATAAAAACACAACAATGCCTTCAAAAAGGAGACTGAGACAGGCAAAAAAAAAAGCAAACCCAGATGTGAAAAAGGGGTTAAAATGACAGACATTGTCAATAAGAAGACTAAAAAGTAGATAAAACAGCTCCATTAATAGTAAAAAAAGCGATTAAAGCGAGAACCCAGATCAAAAGAGAAAAAAGAAAACCAGACAAAAATGGGATATAAAACACAACAACAGAACCTGAGAACATTGAGTCCATCTCTGAAAACCCCTTCTCTGCTTCGTTCATGACACTCCAAAAACGCAACAAATTTAGCTTACTTTAAACAACACAATGTGATGAGTTCATGAAGCAGAAAAGAGAGAGAGAGAGAGAGAGAGAGAGAGAGGTAAAAGTGGTGAATATAGAAGAAATAAAAAGAGAATAATAATAATAATATATAAAAAAAAATGGTGACATAAATGATAATTAAGTGAGAGATTTGGTATGGGGTTGGGGTTGGGGGTGTGTGTGAAGGGCCACGCGCTTGGCGCTGCAATTGTGTGACAATCGAGGGTTTCAGTTTTATGTTTTTTTTATGAGTGGTGCTATTGGCACACCCCCTACTGATCTATTCATACCCCATTTTTTAAAATTTTGATTAAATTAAATTAAATTAAATGTTTTTATTAAATTTTTTGGTCTATTTCCAAAACTACCCATTTTACTTATTTTTGAAACTTAATACATACCATATATGATCTCTTTATCTCTGTATCTGTATACATCTCTCTCACCTCCATTCATTGATTTTTTTTTCTTTTTTTTTCTTTTTTTTTTTTAGTTTTTTTTTTTCTTCTTATTTCATGATGGAAAAGAAAAAATAACTGGGTACTTCAACACAACTTGATATCAATCTAAAGAAAAAGTAAACTTCAAACTTATTTCCAGAGAATGAATTGTTTCCAATGCACACTATCATTGTCAGACAATTCTTGTTTTATATCATTCTCAGACAATTCTTCAAGATGTTTGATATCGTTTTTAGACAATTCTTTCATATTCTTGATATTGTTTTCATACTCTTCCATAATAATTTATATTAATGTAAAAATTAGATTTTAGGGTTTAAGAGTTTTTTTTTTTTTTGAAGAAACATGTTACTGTGGTTTTTTTTTTTTTTTTGAAAAGGAATGTGAGATTTTAATAAATTTACCTTGTAGAAGATTTCTTTCCTAAATTGTATGTCTATTTAAGTAATTTTGATAAAGTAAAAAAAAGAATATTATATAATTAAAAAAGTGGGGCATGAATAGATCAGTAGGGGATGTGCCAATAGTACCACTCTTTTTTTATTTTAATCTAATGGGTACCGATATTATCTGTAAATACGATTTGCACATTTTTATTTTAATAAAAAAAATAATAATAAAAATATCTCAATACAAATTTATCAATAATCATAAATTACTTTAATTAAAAATAAATAAAGTACTATGTACATTTATCATATCTTCAACTATATCTATTTATTTATAAAAAAAATATTTACATATTTATATGAATATGATATAATATAGTAAAAAAAAAAAGAATTTTTATATAACTCTAATGATATAAAAGTATGTATTTCTTTACTTTAATGGTGGCCACGGTTCGGTTTCGGGGCGGTTTCGGTTTCGAAACCGCCGGTTTCGGTTCCGTGGCCACCCAAACCGTAACCGAACCGAGAAAACCGGTTTGGTTTTCGGTTTCGGTTTCGGTTTATATTTTTTTTTCAATTTTTGTGGCCACATGTCACTTTTCTATTGGTTAGATTTTTTTTTTAATATATAAACCGCCCAAAACCGTCCCAAACCGCCGGTTTTGGGCGGTTTGTGTTTCGGTTTTGGACGGTTTCGGTTTCGGTTTTGGACGGTTTCGGTTTCGGTTTTTGTTGTTTTTTTATTTTTTTGTCCACGTGGCACTTTTCTATTGGTTGATTTTTTTATATTTTTTTTATAAAAACCGCCTCAAACCGTCGGTTTTGGACGGTTTTGGGACATCCCTAACCGTAACCGACGGTTTCGGTTTTGGATGGTCTGTTTCGGTTTTGTACACACGGTTTAACCAAACCGTGGGCACCTCTGCTTTACTTGTTTATCTTTCTTTTATGTTTGATAAAGATATCAATAAATAAACAAAAAGTGAGACATAATTTATTTACTAAAAATAAGAATGATAGGCTTAGATTGATGTATTTAGGCGTTTTTGTTTTTGGTGAGAAAATTCATGTATGATGTTATTTGTTTTGACTACAAATGATGATTTATTAATCCGTACAAAGTTGGAACAAGGATCCAACATGCGTAAACATTTAGTAAAAAGATATGATTATATTTTTGACCTTTTAAGTATTTCATATTTGAACCCAAAAATAATATGTTTTTTTATCTGGTGTATTAATAATTTTGGAGGGTCTACAAATACGATATATTAAAATAAATATATTCATTAAAGAGTAATGTTATTTGGTTCACATTTGGTGTCGAAATGATGTGATATCAATGTAATCAATTCATTTGAATCATGTAAATCTAATACAATTTAAATGAACGAATTATAATAATGCCACATCATTTTGACACCAGATTTAGACATCAAATTTGGACAAAGTAACATTATTGTTCGTTAAAATAAGGGTATTATAGATATTTGAATGTCTGAATAGTAATGATTTAATTTTTAATTTTTAATTTTTATATATGGATCTACTTATAAAATAGGTATGTAAATTTTTATTTTTTTTTACCATATCTATCTATCCACCTATCTAGAATGGATATATTATTTTTTTGAAGCTTTTTGTCATTAGATTTAAACCACTGACTTGGGAGTCATTTATCCAGGTCTCAAACTTGTCCATCGACAAGCTGAGCTACGCCCTTGGGGTATGTAAATCATATTTATGAGTGGCAATATTGTTACGATTATTTAATTTAGGGATATTATTCATTTAGTCCCTATGCTTTTTTGAAATGTCTATTTTTCACTCACTTATCCATTTTTTACTGGATTTGGCCCTATGTTTTCCAAAACTAGGGGTGCACATTGGGGAAATGGGGTTGGATATAAGTCCCTCCATCCTCATCCCCACATATTCCCCCATTTGGGGGAAAATGAGGATGGGGAATTTTAGGGGGAGGTACCTCCATCCCCAATCCCAGTTCCTCATTTCCTTCGTATTCCTCTTTTCCCCATTTCCCCAATTTCCCGTTTGATTAAAAATTACAAATAATATTTTTTTTTGAAAAAAAACATTCCATTACAAATACAAGATAAATCTATCAGTACATTACAAATACAAAAAAAAAATCCATTACAAATAAGGTATTTCAATAATTCAAAGTTTAAAACTAAGGTATATTCATAAATAAATATATTTATAATGTTTTTGGAGAAATGAGGAAATGGGAATGGGGGGACCTTACCCCATACCCATCCCCATTTCAGTATATTTGTGGGGGAAACGGGGTTGGAGGAGGGTCTCTCTATCCCCATCCTCCTTTCAATTTGGGGATGATTTTCATCCCCATCCTCACCCATTTCCCCATTTCCCTCAAAAAAAATTCCCCATAAAGTTACGGGAGAATGGGGATCCGGGGGGTAATGTGCAACCCTATCCAAAACCACTCAAATTCTAACAGTCAACGGTCACCGAAAAAATGAAATGACATCTTTACCCTTAACCATTTAATTTATTTTTTAAAAATAAAATAAAATAAAATTTAAAGAAAAATAAAAACAAATTAAAAAATAAATAAATCTTTCAACAAAAAATAAAAAATAAAATCACCACCACTACTTATCAGTCATCATCATCATCATCTTCCATCATCAACTCAAACACCTAAACCCTAGCCACCACCACCACCAACTTCAATGAAACCCAGAACAAAAAATTGGAAAAAAAGGAAAAGAAACCCAAAACAAAAAGAAAAAAGAAAAAAAGAGAAAGAGTTGGGTCGATAGAGACCGACAGTGGAGACCGAAACCGAAGCAGATCGGAGGAGACCGGCGTTGGGTCGATGCAGATTGGAGGAGATATACGTTGGGTTAACGCGGATCGGAGGAGATCTAACTTCTCCATCTCCTCCGTGTCGGATCTCCTCAAAACGGAGGATATTGACACATCGTATCTCCTCCAAACGGAGGACATCGATGAACCGGAGGCAACCGCGTGAAAGGGTGGTGATGAAGTCCGACTAGAAAGGTTGGCGGTGGAGGCCGATTTGAAAGGGTGGCGGTGGAGTTGAAAATCACCATTTCCAGATTTTCATTTTTTGAAAGTGGTTGATTTTAGGAGTGGTTGTTGGGTTTGGGTTTGGGTTTGAGTTTGGGTTTGGTTGTGTATGACAGTGGGCAATGGTGGGTTGGATTTGATGGTGTAGATGGTTGGAGATGGTGATGATTTCTGGAAAAATGATGATGATGGCGTGTTTTATTGGGTGTTTTTCGTGGGGGTTCCTTTTTTTTTCATAAAAAATTCAATGATCAAAATAAAACTCAAATTTCAAACAATAAATCGAGACTAATATTTCAGTTAAGAAATTTGAAACTAAAATTTTCTAAAACCCAACATCATAATCTGGATCTCCAACAAATAAACATCTCACACTGAGAGACTAGAGAATATTTGGGGGGTGTTCTTTGTTGTGTTCTTGAGTTTGGATTTTAATTTTTTGTTTTATTCGGTGGAGATCCAACCATGGTGGATTGTATTTGAAGGTGTAGATGGTTGGAGATAGTGATGATTTCTAGAAAATTGATGATGCTGGTGTGTTTTGGTGGGTGTTTATCGTGGGTGTTCTCCGTGTTCTTGAGTTTGGGTGTTAAGTTTTAAATTTAATTATTATTATTTTTATTAGGTGGAGATCCAGATCCATCGTCCATTTGAATAAGATGGACGATGGAGATCCACATTTAAATTTAACTATTATTATATATGTATATCTATTTATTTTTGTGTTGATACGTGGCATATCATTGTTCAAAGATAAAAATACCCTTAGAACTGTTTAATCTGACTAACGGTTGATTCACAGAAAGACCAAAACAAGTGGTTTTGAAAAATATAGGGTCCAATTCAGTGAAAAATTAATAAATAAGTAAAAAATAGATATTTAAAAAAAATATAGGGACTAAATGAATAATATCCCTTTAATTTAATCTGTTTCTACTATGCTACGACCTACGAGCCTAATGAAATTTAATTTAAGGATTTTGAAATTTTGGTTACGATAAAAGCCGTATTATATTCCTAGTGTGTGTTCGCTTTGTGTTGTGCATCTCCATCTGCTCTCTCTTTCTCTCTCTCTCTCTATCATGGCCGTATCTTTTACGTGATCACAAGTGTGATTCAGTGATTTTTCAGGTCCCACTTTTAGAATCCAACGTACCAAATCCAAAACCATTCCTGATAGTCTGATACTTGTGTAAATGCTAATTAAAAATAAAAATAATATAGTCAACCCTGTCTAACTGGTAAAAACAGTTATTCATTTTGATGATATTTCAAATTTAAAATTTTTATTTAAATAATCAAATTTATGTTTTATATATATATATATATATATATATATATATCAATGAGGAGGTAGACATTTTCGAGTTAGATTGTTTCGGACTAAGAAAACGGTTTATCTCATGAGGAAACTTGCATTATCAATAAAAAAAAATTAATTTGATGATAATCTTTATTGATAATACATTGGAAAATGCATATAAACCATATTGAATTTCAATAGCTTAGCTAAGAAATATTTTTAGACTGGAATACGTTATTCTTTCAAAACAATATTTATATTAGAAAAAACTATTGCTACGTACATAATTTAAAAAGGAAAATTTTATTTTTATATGATGGACAATGAGTTACATTAATCTCATGTAGACAAATTGTTAAACAACGTTAAAAAATTGTTTGTTTATATTATTTTTCAACTTATTTTCCTGAATTATTTTATATAATTCTTCAACATCATAAACAATAACCTCGAATGTTGTTTTGGTGGATTTAATCTATAAACAAAAAATATGATAATTTACATGAATTTGTTTTTTTTTAATTACAATAATTCGAGATTGGGGATGAAGACGAACTCAAACCCACAAATTTATGGTGTAGGTGTGAGGGACAAATAACTCTACCAACCTCGTATTGTCTACATGAATTTGATCATATTTCAATGTTTTATTATTGTTTCCTTAACAAAACAAACAATCAAAGGTAATTTAATAATAATTTTTATTTTATTTATAATAAAAAAAAACTAGCCCGAGCTACAACTCGGCCTGGCCAATGGCTTCTCAGCCCATGTAATCAAACCAAAGCTTGAATCATATAAATATATATATATATATATATTATATTGCAAACTTCTACAGTAACCAATATATATTGCAAACTTCTACAGTAACCAATATAATTGATTTTTTAAAAATGAAAATAATTGCAAAATTTTATTATTGACAGAAAGTAGATATCTCAATAACTAATGCAAGACAATTAAATAAGGGCAAATTACACAAACCTACCTTGATTATATGTATAATA
The DNA here is from genome assembly GCA_033220585.1 of Dipteronia sinensis. Classification (NCBI taxonomy): domain Eukaryota; kingdom Viridiplantae; phylum Streptophyta; class Magnoliopsida; order Sapindales; family Sapindaceae; genus Dipteronia; species Dipteronia sinensis. The sequence continues at coordinate 83,150,596 of CM065636.1, read as the reverse complement.
GCACAAAACCCCATGAAAATTCATAATAACACTCACTACCCCTTGACCTGTTGACTATTGGTTGATTAACCGTTAATCAATATTAGTCCATAACTAATTAAGGGTAATTTGGCCTTTTGTAATATTCTTAAATAAATGAAAAAAAAATTAATACTAAGTTCTCTAATCAAACCTCACCACATCAGCCATAAAACTTATTATTAATTAACTATAATATTAATTAGAAATTATACAAATTTTAAATAAAAAAAAGACAATTTTTTTCTCTGCCCAGTGCCCAGAAGCCAGAAACCCACACAAACCCATCTCTCTCTCTCAATCTCATCGCCATCCTTTTCTCATCGCAATTTTCTTCTTCTTTTACCCATCTTCTTCTTCTTTTACCCATCTTCTTCTTCCTATATACCCATTTTCTTCTTCTCTAACATCACACAATCACCTACAAACACAATCAATAAATTTTTTTTTAAAGATTGGCGATCTTTATTGGATCTCCATTAATGGAGATCGTCAATTTCCATAGAGGAGGAGATGTGAACTAGATTCAACCCTTGAAAAAGAAGATCAATTGCTGGATTAATATGATGAACTTAATGGTTGATTGAAAATTTAAGTTTTTTTTCTCCCTCTGCAATTTTTAATTTTTATGTTTTGAATGTAAGCCTTTTGTTCATGATTATTTCCTATCATCATTTTGGTTGAAATTGAAGTTTTGACATGAATAAATTAGTGAAACAGAAATATGGATCTTTTTTTGTGTGTATGTTTTGTGGAAATTTTATTAGGTAGATGGGAGAAGACTCAAGATGTGAAGTAAATCTAAAGATCTGAAATCTCCATAGATGGAGAGCCGAATTTCTCCATGAATATCGGATATCTGATTTCCATGGACAGATTAATTTCTTTTCTTTTCATTTTTATTTTTTATTTTAATATAATTATGGCAAAAATAAAAAATTTATTTAATATAATATTTTAAAATTTCCAAATATAGATGAAGGGCAAAACTGACATTGCATAGTTTCCGTGATCGACTAACAATGGTCAATCGTTAGTCAATTGATCAAGGGATAGTGAGTGTTATTATGATTTTTTGTGGGGGTCTGTGTTATTATGTATATAATCAACGTAAGTTTGTGTAATTTGCCCATTAAATAATTAAAAAAAACTCACTCTAAAAATGAGAATATAAATTTTACAGTTTTTATTCGACCGAATTTCACATAAGTCCTATCTTTTTGATGATTTGTCACCTTTATAAATGTCTTTCCAAATTTATCACTTTAGTCCTTACTTTTTCCAAAACTCATCACTTTAGTCAATTTGACCAAATATGTAAAAGTCAACTATTTTAAAACCCATGAAAGTACACTTTTGTCATTATTACTATTTAATTTAGCTAAAATGATTATATTAGCTTTAAATTAAAATAAAAAATAAAAAAATTCTCAACAATAAATTCTTAAATAAATATATTACAAAAAAAATATTAAATAAATAATAATAATAACATCCATTAATTTTTTCTTTTTTTTGTATTTTGTCATAATGGATATTTATTTAGCTAAAATGATTATTTTAGCTTTAAATGATTTTTTATATAATATTTTTTGTGATTTATTTATTTAAGATTTTATTATTGAGAATTTTATTGTTTTTCAAAATCATTTAAAGCTAAGATAATTTTTTTAGCTAAATAAATATTCATTGTGAAAAAAAATACAGAATAAGAAAAAATTAATGGATTTATTATTATTATTTATTTAAGTTTTTTTTGTAATATATTTATTTAAGATTTTATTATTGAAAATTTCGTTATTTTTCGTTTTAATTTAAATCTAATATAATCATTTTAGTTAAATTAAATAGTAATAAGGGTAAAAGTGTACTTTCATGGGTTTTAAAATAGTTGACTTTCACATATTTTGTCAAATTGATTAAAGTGATGAGTTTTGAAAAAAATAAGGACTAAAATGATAAATTTGGAAAGACATTTATAAATGTGACAAATTATCAAAAAGATAGGACTTATGTAAAATTCTGCTGTTTTTATTGTATGACTTCCTCTTGCTTTGGAAATCAAACAAGGGAAACCATCTTTAGTTGGAATAAGAAATTAATATTTTAAAAGAATTTAAAATTTTAAAAATATATATGCACGGGTGAGTGGAGACACAACGTTATGCGATGGGGATTTTAAAATAAAATTAAATAAAAAAGAAGGATTTGCTGGGCGATTCTTCCTAAGACAAAAAAAAAAAAAGTGGCAGTATTTGTATAATTATAAAAATTTATGTACATCGATATTGTAAATACACCCCATTTTAAGAAAATCTAATTTTTAATCATAGTACATTTAATACGAAAAATACCATTTATCAAATTTCATTATATTGCATTTTTGTAGATAAAACTCACTCCGATGATTTTATATATATATATATATATATATTTAGAGTGGTGATATTGACACACATCATACTAATCTATTCATGCCTTATTTTTTTAATTATATAAATTTTTTTTTTTTTATTTTATCAAAATTACTTAAAGAGACATACAATTTAGGAAAGAAATCTTCTACAAACTAAATCAATTATTCATATTCATTTTCCAAAAAAAAAAAACTCAGTAATCTGTTTCTTCAAAAAAAAAAAATTCTTAAACCCTAAAATCTATTTTTTACATACATATAAAATATTATAGAAGAGTTTGAGAACGTTATCAAGAATATGGAAGAATTGTCTAAAAACGATATCAAACATCTTGAAGAATTTTCTGAGAATGACATAAAACGAGAATTGTCTGACAATGATAGTAAGCATCCGGAAACAATTCATTCTCTGGAAATAAGTTTGAATTTTATTTTTTCTTTAGAATGCTATCAAGCTGTCGTTGTGTTGAAATACCCTGTTATTTTTTATTTTTTCTTTTCCATCATGAAATAAGAAGGAAAAAAACTAAAAAAAAAGAAAAAAGAAAAAAGAAATAAATAAATCAATGGAGGTAAGAGAGATGTATACAGATATACAGATACAGAGATAGAGAGATCATATATGGTATGTATTAAGTTTGAAAAAATAAGTAAAATGGATAGTTTTGGAAATAAACCAAAAAATTTAATAAAAACATTTAATTTTATTTAATTAAATCAAAATTTTAAAAAGTTGGGTATGAATAGATCAGTATGGGTGTGCCAATAGTACCACTCATATATTTATGAAAAAGATATATATACGGTTTTTGAAAAGTATAAATATATTACTCCAAAAAATAATAATAAGAATAAAAATACATCAAAATCATCATTGTTTGTATTTTTTTTTTTTGACTGGGCTTCCTCTGTAATTTAATGACCAATGTTTTGGGCCTCACTCGAGTTGTTAGATGCCTCTGCAGAAAAGTTTTACTGATGAAAACAATTTACCATAGGGTTAGCCGGTTAGGTTTGATATTCTTTAAGGGGTATATTGGATTAGAATTTTAATATAACTTTGAAAAGTAAAAGTCGGATGTATTGGATTGAGACTTTTTAATAAGTTAAATAAGTCTGGTTGTATTCGATTATAACTTTTTAATTTTTTTTTAAAAAGTCTATAATATCATGTGGTATTGGATCCAGAATTTTAAAATGCAAGAAATTGTTTGGTGCTATTGAATTGAGATCAAGATAGGCTTTTTAGTGATAAATATAAATACCAAGATCCCAAAATTATCTTGCCCTTTCCCATCAGACTTTTCACGCTCTCAAAAATAATCTTCATCTTCCACAACTTTCATACCCCATCAGATCTCCATCCCAAATCTACCAAAATAAAGAAGAAATTTTTTTTTTTGTCCCAGATGTATTTATGGTGAAGCCATGCTTTCGGAAATCTCTTCACCAAAATATGAAACAAAAAAAAAAAATTAATCCACCAAAGAATATATTTTGTGTGTTTCATCGCCATGTCACACAGAATACGTGGATAAGCAATTTTTATCGTATTATCTGTGAGTTTCATTGCTTGTCCATGACGTACCTTTTGATTTTAATTTAAAAAAAAAATCCACCAAAAAATATATTTTCAGTTGTGAATTCTCCATTTTTTTAAGGTAAAATGATGTTAGGTTTTAATTTTTTTTTTAAATGGTGCTCAGTTGGGCTTTATTTTTTTTTTTAAAGGTGTAAATCCCTTTTAGGATTGTCAAGTAAAAATGCAGAGTTTCAGTTCAAAGAGTGGGTGGTGGACTAGTGGGGAAGATGGTGTAGGTGAGGAGGTGGAAGATGAAGAGAATGAGACTTGAAGGCAACAAGATTGTGATAGTTTTTTTTTTTTAATGTATAAAAGAAAAAGAAAATTTATGTGTGACCGACCACAATTATTGATACAATTTCTATAATCTATAAATAAAGTTTAAAAACTCTTTTAGAATCTTAAAAGTCTAGTACCTATAATCTTTATAGTCTTTAAAATTATACAAATCCATAAAAATCATAACACTTTAAAATCATTTTAAAATTGTCTATTAAAATTTCAATTTTTTTACACCCCTATAAATATGAACAGCGGGAAAAATCGGTAGAAGTATGCACCAACCTCCATATTTATTAGTTTTCAAAGACAGCAATTTTAGGCATACCAATTAACATAACTTTTATTATCCTTCTAATTGACCACAACCTACTTTAATAGTAATGCTACACCGGCAAAATCTATACCTAAATGATATGATATGTGATATGTCAATATAAAGTAAATCATAAAACAATATGATGAGAGCAATGTGTTAATTACAACTGGCAAATCATAATATTTGTACAATATATTTGAACAATCTAAGGTTACTCTAAACTTTAATTAGAACATCAAGTAGCTGCCGGTCAATTATCTCTCAGCCACTTAGAGAGGCAAGAAACAAAAAAAACAACCAACAATAACAACAGTTGACAGAAACTTATAGGATTTTAAGTCGAAGACTCGAAGCATCAATTCAACTTGATGAATTGGCCAATAACCACAAGGCAACCAAGTTGGATTTCAATCAATTGGCGAAGTCAGATACCACAATAGGGAAATCCAATGGAAAAGAGTAGTTATCATTCATCAATATACGATAATGATAATTACATCTAACAGAAACATGTCATTATGATGGACCACCTTGAATTAATATTATTGATAGATATAGATAAATACACGACGACTTTTATTATGTAAGATAGTTATTAATTATACCTAAATTTTGAAGGATTTTTAGGTATACAGTACAAAGACTTTATAGATAAATTTAGAAGGATTTTTAAATATACAGTACAACAACTTTTATTATGTAAGATAATTATTAATTAATGGGATTAATTATACCTAAATCTGGAAGGATTTGGATCAATGGTTTGGATTAATTTTTTCTTGTTGCAATGTAAAAATATAAAAATTAATAGAAATAATTCACATCATTGATTTGTTATATTAGATACGTACCAATAAATTATGAATGTGAGGACACAAAAGGTGAGGGGAGAACTCGGATCTATATTGGAACTTAACCCGATAAAAAGTAAGATGGAAATAAATCAATGCACAATATGATTTGATTGTAAAAGACTCTGGTTTAGTTTAGCAATATCTCAAATGATTTGATTGTAAAAGACCCTAGATTAATCTAGTAATATCTCAAATTCAAAGTTAGCAATACCAGAAAACATGTGCTTTGGAATTTTAGCATGATTTGAAAACAAACTTCCAACTACTCATTTGTTGCAAGCATCGACTATTTTCAAAACAGTCCATCTATGAAGAAGTACAGCTCCAACAATTTCCACATCTATACGGCACATATAATTAATAATTACCTTTTTTGGAAATAAATTAATAACTATATATATATAATAATTAATATTTTTTTTAAAAAATTATTATATAAGTTTAAGATTTTTCAGAGAATATAGAGGAGTCGAATCCATAACTATGAAATAGTAATCGTAAATACTTTGTCAACGATACTTAATGTGTGTATATGTTTTAACTAACAATTCCAGCCGCAATACGCTTTAGTTTTTAAAGATCAAAACTCCATAACTGAAAGTGGCAGGGACAGTATTTTGTAAATGCAAGAGGTTAGAAGTTAAATGATGCTATGAACCACCGACATAGTTGTAGATCTCAATAAACCTTGTAAGCATTTATTTTAAAACTTAAGATTATTAAGATCTCAACTTCAATCCAATTTATAATACCTACGTTTGGTTTCATTCAATTAATATATGAAAAGTAAAATTAATGTTTTTATACACATCAAATAAATTAAATTGCTACTTTGCCGGTTATGATTCAATCGACGATACGAGATTGGCCATAGGGGTAGAGCTAGAATATTTTGTCTGAATGAGACAGTACACTAAAATAAAAGATTTAGAGAGGCCAAAGTAAAAAAAAAAAAAAAAAAAAAAGTAAACTCTTGGTATCCATATGGATGAGTTTATTCATTTCCTCCCCCTTAACCCCTTTATTGTAATATTTAAGAACAATTTTTTTTTTTGAGATTCAAATGTTTAATTGTTTCCTTAAAAGAAGTAGTTTTATTCAACCTAAGAAAATAGCTTAAAAATTAATCGTCATAATACTCACCATAACTATATTAAACATGTGCATAGTAAAAGAAAATAAATCCTAACCACACATTATTAATAACATCAACGAATCACAACTCACAAGATCATGAAAAGTTTAACCAGAGCACAGAGGTCATGAACACACAGTATCTGAGTGAGAGTTTATTTATAGTCCTCACCAGCTCTCATTGTCTCAATAAAAATTAAAAAGGCATTGTATCTCTCACTCTCTGTCTCTGTTTTTACTCTGCAACCAATCACTACAATGGTTCTCTCATCAAACCCAGTTTCAGGCTTGAAGCTGTCATCAGTTGTTCCAGCGAAAGCCACAGGAAACAAAGACCACCAACTCTCAAACATGGACTTGGCTCTCAAGCTCCATTACATCAAAGCTGTTTATTTCTTCGACGCCAAGGCAGTTCAGGGACTCTGTATTTACGACCTCAAGGAACCCATGTTTAAGTTGCTGGAATTATACTACACAGCCTCCGGCAGGATCAGGCGGTCCGATGATGACGGTGGCCGGCCGTTCATCAAGTGCAACGACAGCGGCGTTCGGATTGTGGAAGCGTTTTGTGACATGACCGTCGATGAATGGTTGGCTGTGAAGGAGGATTCTCGTGATGATTGTCTTCTTTATAATCAAGTTCTTGGACCTGATCTTGCTTTCTCTCCTTTGGTTTATGTACAGGTAATTTATTTATTTATTTTTCAATTATTATAAGGACCTGTTAAGATAGATAATACATATATTGTATGGATAACTACGAAAATTCCTCACATATGTTTATAAAATACGTATGGTCCTGACCACTAGATGCGGAAGGGAGGTGCACTGTCATCTCTGCTAAGAGGTGATGTGCTTAATTAATTATTCTTGTTTTCTGAAAAATCTATGTTTTATAATTTTTCTAATGTTACTTATGTCTTGATTTATAAATAGATATCAACTAAAAAGTATAGCTTACTCTTTATAAATTGATTTTTTTTAGACAAACTTTATAAATTGATATTACTTTAAAAAAAAAATGATAAATGGATATATATTAAGGAAAATAAAATAAAAAATAAAACATGTAAAAAAAAGTATTTTACAAAAACTAAGATTAATTACTGATCAGTACTGCATGTTTAACATTTGATCATCATGTTATTCAGTATTAATTTCTTTATAAAAAATATTAATGAATCATATTACTATAAACTAATATAACTTTTCTCTCAAGTTCATATTAGAGAACTGTTATTCTAGACATAACTAAATTTGGGATTATGAACTTGAGAAGTTCTATAAACTAATAAAATTGGAATACGCTTCTCTAATCAGTAATTCCAAACGTAACTAAATTTGGGATTCTGAACTTGAGAAGCTCATGAAATTAATAAAATAGAAATACCTAACAATGGTTTGGTCACATGGATGATAGCTTGTAATAAATTTGATTGGGTGGAAAGTAAAGGACTTGCATTGAAATGATAGTTTCCTGCTTTCCTTGAAGGTATAAGTACCACAATATATATATATATATATATATATATATATATATAGATTTTGGAAATAAGTTTAATAAATACACAAGTGAAAAATTCGGTGGAAGTTTGCCAGTTGGATGATTGAATACAAAGTAATATAGTCTACTCCCACCGACCTTATTTTTTTATTTTTAAAATATAAATGAAATATTCACATACATAATAAAGAGAAAGAAACCAATAAACATTAATTATGTATTTTTCATTTATGTTTAGGTATCAACATATGGTGTAAAACTAAGACAAAAAATTGACAGTAGACAATCCTGACTCGGTCCATTTATAATATAATGAAATAATATAAGATATTTTAAATGGTATAGGAAAAATGAAATATATTTATGAGAAAATTTTCAGAATTTGTTGAATTCGGGAACTGTTTTTAAAATATTTAAGCAAAACAAATTTTAAAAGTGGGAAAATATAAGATAAATTTAGAAAAAATAGTTTTCGAATTCGAAAAACATTGAAAATTTTGATTAAATTTCATTAAATTTAATCATATTATGAATGGTCTGGACATAACATTTATGTAAGGGAATTTATATTTTAGAAGTCTCTTTTATATATATTTATATAAATTATCAAGTAAGGTACCCTAACTTTAATTTCGGTAATGATCTTGATGAAAGAATATCGTTTTTTTATAAATTTTGATCTGATTTTTTTTGTATGATAAATTTAATAAAATCCATCTATAAATAAAATTTGAGAATTTTTCAACTATTATAACTATTTATTCCGATTTTTTTAAATATAAATGGATCGTAAAATAGGAGAAATATAAGAAAATTCAAAAAACTAATTTTAGTGTGTGAAAAAATCTCAAAATTTTATTTATAAATAGATTTCATCAAGCTTATCATCCACAAAAAGATAAAAACATTCAGATAAAAATTGATAAAATTTAATGTGATTTCATAAAAGTCCTTACCGAAATTAAAATTAGGAATACCTCACTCGATAATCAAAAGTCAATGCTTGTCTTAATCTTACCGAATGCATCTACATTTTCTATCCATAAATAATACAAGTGTTATATGTCTTGGTTAGTTCACGTACTTCAAATCTGGAGGAATGTCTTTGGGCCTGAACTGGGCTCACGTGCTTGGAGATCCATTTTCAGCAACAACCTTCCTCAAAATGTGGGCCCAGATGATTTCGTCTCACGTGCCACTGTCACTGCCATCCATCTCTCTCCACGTGCCAAACCCAACCAACAACAACTGCAAATCCTCCGCCAATTCCTCTCCGGTAGTCAGAACACTCGACCCCGTTGGCGACGACTGGCGGATCCCCGGTGATTGTAGAATCGAATCTCACACTTTCCACGTCACCGCCAAACAACTCAACCTTATCAAATCAAAAATCCACAATCCGATCACAGCTGTTGATTTCTCTGACTTTGAAGTCGTCACGGCTTTAATTTGGAAATCGTTGTTAAAAATCAGGGACGATTCAGGCCTCCGAGCCGTGACGATCTGCAATTACAATTCTGGCGACAGAGAAAACAAAATTCCGACGAATGCAGTGATCATAAGCACGGTTGAAGCGGACTTCATTCCGAGAAAAAGCGAAGTGTCGGAATTGGCAGCGTTGATCGCCGATAAGAGAACGGAAGTGAATTCTCTAGTGGAAGATATGTTCGAAAAACACGGTTCAGATCCGAACGTTGTAGTGTACGGATCGAATTTGACGTTTGTAAATATGGAAGGAGCTGATGTTTATGGATTGAAATTGCGGGGAGAGAAACCGGTGTTTGTGAATTACGCTATTGGTGGGGTTGGTGATGAGGGAGTTGTTTTGGTCCTCCGTGGTCCGGAAGAGGACGGTGGATGTGGCCGGACGGTGACGGCGGTCCTGCCGAAAAAGCAACTCTCAGAGTTGAAGATTGAGCTCGAGGATGGTTGGGGTTTGGTTTGAAGATAGAGAAATTCAATAATGTACTCTCACTTGTGGAGAAAATCTGTCCTGCGTGCATATAGCCAATGGGTGCTTGCCACATGACATGCATCCATCTATTGATTAGGATGTATACATGTTTTTTCTCTTTCTGATATATATTACTGTAACTTTTAGAATAATCGGTTAAGTACCGGAATGATTTCATAATAAAGAAATAATTAAGATGACAGACGTTTAATAAACCAAAATCTTTTAACTGCCGTGAGATTTAAAAGTATTGTGGTCCTATTTGGTATTATTTTTAAAAAGTTAAAATCTGATTATTTAATAATCTTGACATAACAAAAATATATTTGGTAAAATTTTTAAAAATGATTATTTGATAATCTGAGATGATTTGGCAGCAGTTTTAAGAAGCAGGTAGGTTGGAGGTTATTTTTGCAAAGTGATTTTTTTAGGAAACATAACACAACAAACTAAATAATATAATCAACCAGAATACAGCTAGCCACCTGAGGTAGGAAATCTTCTAACCGGTATCTATCCTCATTAATAGCTAAGGCCAACTTCGTAATAGCATGGGCAGCTTGATTAGTTGTTCTTGGCTCAAACTGTACACCCAAAAACCTGCCTGACTGCAATCTAGCCCAAATGCCCTGAATAACCAAGCCAATGTCAGAGGAATTACAACACCCATAATTCACAAGATTAACCACACCCAAAGCGACAGACTCCACAACAATCGGAAAAAAACCCGAGTCTAATGCAAACTCCACACCACGCAAGAGGGCCGTTGCCTCTGCCACCAAAGGCGAGTAACCAGCATTCATCCTTAAAGCAGCCACCCTCATAACCTACCCACAACAGTCCCGAATAATTGTTCCCAATCCCACACAATTCCTTTTCACATCAAGAGCAACATTTATGTTAATTTTGTACATTCCAGTCGCTAGAGGCTTCCACTTGACAACCTTTTTGTCAGCCTTGGCATCCAAGTTGCCTCGCTCCTTATGAACCATCTGAAACTCACTCAAATAACCTTTAGCCCAAGCAACCACCGAATCACAGTCGTGCCTCTCATTCCCATGTACCACATGGTTTCGATTAAACCAGTTACGTCACAACACTACACAAAACACTTGAATATCCTCCACTTTCAGGCGACTGATACATCCTAGGATAAAATCATGGACCCCCCTCTCCTAATATCTTCCATAAACTCACAGTCCTTACGTAGTGGCTCTAAATGCTTGTAACCCTAAAGTGCATGAATGACAATCTTCGGCTCATAATTACAAACAGGGCATACATTCTACAGAGGGATATTTCTAGCCGACAAACTAACCTTAGTTGGAAGCCAATGATGACAAGCCCTCCAAATGAAGATTTTAATTTTTGTTGGGATCCTCATCGTCCAGATGTGGTTCCACCAACGCACCACCTCATTTGAACCCGACGAACACAACTCATTCAACCTTTCCAACATTATAGCCAAATTTTAAGGAATAGGTACCATCCGCAGTGAAGTGCAAGCGTAGTGACTATGAAAGAATCTCTGTCAGATTTAATTAATCTTTTTAAAAACTAAATTATCCTTATTGATTTAACATAAACACAATTATATCTCAAGTTTAATTTCATATAAATCAATTTTATTACAAGAATGTTCATCATTGATTGTCTCCGTTAACAATATAAACCGTCAATTATCATTGCCTTCCAGTCATTGCTGTTGATTGCTCTTCTGATCACTGTTACCAGTAACGCTTTTCTTGTAATTTATTTATCTTTATTGTATGTATTTTTCAAATTAGATTTGTTCTGAAATTTTAAAGACTTGAAGAAGAAAAAACTTAGAATAATATTAGGTTTCGGTTGAGGAATTTTTACTATAACTGCATGAATAAGCCTATGTTACTTTTTTACACTGAATAAAGAAACTTTTATAAGTAAAAATGTGACTCAGGTAGAAAGCCTGAATGATGGTCAAAATCAGACCTATTATATTGATCGGATACAGTTTACAAGTTTTACAGACTGATGGAACAAGTCCCGATTTGTATCTCTTTTCCTAAAAATTTGCCAAAAAGCCCCTTTTGTGTACAAGCAGTGGGATATATATATGCTTGGCTTCTGACACGGGCGACTTCGTGGCTACCTGCGATTGGCTGGAAGGTGATATGTGTTTCTGGCGTGTCAGATGTACATTGCAACAAGTATACCTTCCGATGCTTGAGGCGGATGGTCAGGTATCCGATACTTCGTTCGAGGGGCCTCAACCATAGTTGGTGGACGATCATTTTCGGAAGGCGTGGTACGGTGACTCCTCTGTTTCGGTATCCGTAGGGTACCGGAGAGGCCTAACAGTTCCCCCTCAAGCCTGTCGGTCTGGATTAGAAAGGATGGGAGCGATCCGGTGGCCGGATGTGGATCGCAGGCTTGATCACTGGGCCCTTTGGGCCTTTACAATTGAGTTGAGGCCCACTTGTTTCTCCCTGCGGGTAACCCCACGTGGCGAACAGTGGGAGGGGTTCGCTTAGCTGTCGTCTAGGGGAATGAACCGCCGCGTCGTTTCGTTTTTGCTTGAGGCCTATAAATAGGAGTCTAGAGGACCAGGCTCTTCATTAGCAAGTTTTCAAGCGATTAACGATACTTCGGGGGACGTTTCGAATACACATCTGTTGGGTAAGGTTATCCTCTGTAACTGATTTCCTTCCTCTTCACTCATTTTGTTTGCTTTTGAGCTGTTTATCTTATTCGCCTTCCGTACTCTGTATCATGGTTCGGAAGACCGGCCCCTCAAGGATCACTACCCCTTCGAGTTCATCAGAGTCATCCTCTGGGGATACATCGGAGGGTAGCAGCACCGCCAGCGCCTTCGAAGCGCCGCTGTCGAAGTTTCGGTTGACGCGTCGATATCGCGCATGGCGCCCGGGGTTTACGAAGCCGGTTACAACTCCGAAGAGTACTACCGGGACCGTATGGACCACACCCTGTTTTCTATAAATCAAGTTGAAAACAGGATAACCGAGGCGAATATTAAACAGATCAAGAAGAACTTCTCGATACCGGAGTCGGTGGACCTTAGGCTGCCTTCCCACGGTGAGCTGGCTAGCAACCCTGCAGGATGTCCGGTGGCATTTCATCCGGCTTTCTTAGAGATCGGCGTAAGATTACCCTTTCCTACTTACATTAGGAGGAAGCTAAGGGAAGTCGGGGTCGCTCCTGCGCAGTTGAACCCGAATGGGTGGAGGATCCTGATCGGAATGTTTGCTTTATGGAGAAGCAGGGATTTCCCTGCTCCCACCTTTACGGAGATTGGACACTGCTATAGCCTCTTCTCCCATAAATCGGGGGGAGATGGCTGGTGGGGCCTCGCTTGTTGTGACAAGCAAGAGGGCGAACCTCTGATCACCGGGCTACCGTCTTCCAATAAAGAATGGAAAAAGACCTGGTTTGTAGCGGACGAAGATTGGGGCAAAGGCGTTGAGCTCGGTGGAAAGCGACAGAGTGTTCGTTCGGTGTTCAATCTCCCAGGTGTTTGGGGGTTCCCTTGTACTTCAGCGGTATTTTCATTTTTTGTTCGGATTTCGGTGTTATTATCTGATTGTGTGGTTTTTGTTTGGCAGCTGCGTGGGAGCGGGTTCAACCGGAAGAACTTACGAGAAAGGAACGGATTCATATTAAGACGGCGTAGTCTGTTCCACCGGTAGGAAGGCACATTGACATCTTGCTCGACGACCGGAACTTACACGCATTAGGTTTCATCCCCGTGTTATCGGAGGAGAGGAAGGAGGCTGCGAAAAGCACTTTGGCAAAGAAGAGTAAGTATACTTCAGTGTTAACCGTTTTGAGGATTTGAGCGTTCCTGTTGTCTTACCTTCCGTTGTCCTGTGCAGGAAAATTAACTATCGGAGCAAGGAAAATGATGGCTGATCGTGGGCAGGATATGGAGTCGCGGAGAAAAAAGCGACGGATCCCCACGGGGCCGTCCTTGCTAAAGAAGACAGCATCATCTGACACGGAGCATATACCGAAGAGATCCCAGGTTGGTGGCACTTCGGCGTCTGCCATTACTATATCTGAGCCCGGGGCTCTTCCTCCGACCGGGATTCCTTTGGTGGCCACGGCCGAGGCACCGGGGAGAGGGCCCACGCTTTTAGTGGACGTGGAGTCCTATAAGGACACACTTCCCGAGCTCTATATGCGTGATCCGAGGATCTCTCCGAACTATTACGTGGATCCTCCGGCTCGTACGTATGACCCACGGGAGAGTCCGATAACTCCCGACACCGGCGTGCAATTTATGTGTTCGTACGGGAAGGATATGTTGAGGAGTCGGGAGACCAGCTATTTCGGGAAGATGTCGAATGCTGATCGGATACGCCAGTCTTAGGGCACTCTTTGGTAGGTAAATATTTTGATTTGGGGTCCCGAGAGCGGGTCAATCATTTCGGGTACTGATTATCTGTATTTCTTTATTTCGGTGGATAGGCCATTGGGAACCTCTTGGAGATGGAGAAAAGATATGAGGCCAAACGGGAGAAGTACGAGGAGCTAGTGGCGGCCAAGAACGAAGTTGACGATAAACTGCAGACGGCGCTAGGCATCAGCGAGTCTTTGAAAACCCAGGTGGGGAGGCTGTGTGCGGCATATCGGAGGGCGAAGGTAAGATACAGGGAGAATCATGCCAAACTCTGTGACAACCGCAACCTCGTAAGATCGGCCAATGAAACCATCAGAGGGTTAAAGGAGGGTCTCGGAGAAAACACGGTCGAGGTATTTCTGGCTTCCGATGAGTTCTATGCTTCTCAGTCAGAGACCTTCGACCGCGCGGTAGAAGAGTTGAAGGAGATGCTGCTGCGATCCTACCCGGGCTTTGACTTTACCGAATTCGAAAGGGAGGTGCAGAGGGCTATTGACTCTCGAGAGAGACCCAAACAAGACCCTGTGGAAGATATTTCTGCAGCTTTTGCTGAGGTACATCTTTCGGATGATGAGCCTATGGAGGTGTCGGATGACGACGAGCGGTTGGTCGATACGGCTGAAGGTCCGGTGGACAAGGGCAAAACGATGGTTAAAGATTGAACTCTTTTTCTTTTTTATTTATTTATTTATGTTATCTGGTTTCAGCAATGTAAGCCTCGGATGTGTGAGGAATTTTTGAGCTTTATACCCTGCTCTGTTATTCGACTTCAAAATTTTCTTTTGGAATGAATGAAACTTCTTTGGACTTTCTGCCCCATTTTATTGTTTGGTTTTAATGTTTCTAATCAATTCAAGTATCCTATCCCGGAGTGCGGGGTCTCTTATATTAATCAAGCCTCTGCTTAGGAGGTCTTTGTTGTTGTCGCACTCTTAGTGCTTATCTCGTGGTCTTAATCCTCGGAGATACATCTTGCATCAGCTTAGGAGGTCTTTGTTGTGCCTCCGTTTATGAGGTCTTTGTTGTTGCCCTCTTGGTGCTTATCTCGGGGTCTTGACCCTCGGAGATGCATCGTGCCTCCGCTGAGGAGGTCTTTGTTGTTGCACTCTTGGTGCTTATCTCGGGGTCTTGACCCTCGGAGATACATCGTGCCTCCGATTAAGAGGTCTTTGTTGTTGCACTCTTGGTGCTTATCTTGGGGTCTTGACCCTCGGAGATCATCGTGCCTCCGCTTAGGAGGTCTTTGTTGTTGCACTCTTGGTGCTTATCTCGGGGTCTTGACTCTCGGAGATCATCGTGCCTCCGTTTAGGAGGTCTTTATTGTTGCACTCTTAGTGCTTATCTCGGGGTCTTGACCCTCGGAGATACATCGTGCCTCCGCTTAGGAGGTCTTTGTTGTTGCACTCTTGGTGCTTATCTCGGGGTCTTGACCCTCGAAGATACATCGTGCCTTCGCTTAGGAGGTCTTTGTTGTTGTACTCTTGGTGCTTATCTCGGGGTCTTGACCCTCGGAGATCATCGTGCCTCCACTTAGGAGGTCTTTGTTGTTGCACTCTTGGTGCTTATCTCGGGGTCTTGACCCTCGGAGATCATCGTGCATCCGCTTAGGTGGTCTTTGTTATTGCACTCTTGGTGCTTATCTCGGGGTCGGGCAGAAGATCATCGTGCATCCGCTTAGGTGGTCTTTGTTGTTGCACTCTTGGTGCTTATCTCGGGGTCTTGACCCTCGGAGATCATCGTGCCTCAGCTTAGGAGGTCTTTGTTGTTGCACTCTTGGTGCTTATCTCGGGATCTTGACCCTCGGAGATACATCGTGCCTCCGCTTAAGAGGTCGTTGTTGTTGCACTCTTGGTGCTTATCTTGAGGTCTTGACCCTCGGAGATGCATCGTGCCTCCGCTGAGGAGGTCTTTGTTGTTGCACTCTTGGTGCTTATCTCGGGGTCTTGACCCTCGGAGATACATCGTGCCTCCGATTAAGAGGTCTTTGTTGTTGCACTCTTGGTGCTTATCTTGGGGTCTTGACCCTCGGAGATCATCGTGCCTCCGCTTAGGAGGTCTTTGTTGTTGCACTCTTGGTGCTTATCTCGGGGTCTTGACTCTCGGAGATCATCGTGCCTCCGTTTAGGAGGTCTTTATTGTTGCACTCTTAGTGCTTATCTCGGGGTCTTGACCCTCGGAGATACATCGTGCCTCCGCTTAGGAGGTCTTTGTTGTTGCACTCTTGGTGCTTATCTCGGGGTCTTGACCCTCGAAGATACATCGTGCCTTCGCTTAGGAGGTCTTTGTTGTTGTACTCTTGGTGCTTATCTCGGGGTCTTGACCCTCGGAGATCATCGTGCCTCCACTTAGGAGGTCTTTGTTGTTGCACTCTTGGTGCTTATCTCGGGGTCTTGACCCTCGGAGATCATCGTGCATCCGCTTAGGTGGTCTTTGTTATTGCACTCTTGGTGCTTATCTCGGGGTCGGGCAGAAGATCATCGTGCATCCGCTTAGGTGGTCTTTGTTGTTGCACTCTTGGTGCTTATCTCGGGGTCTTGACCCTCGGAGATCATCGTGCCTCAGCTTAGGAGGTCTTTGTTGTTGCACTCTTGGTGCTTATCTCGGGATCTTGACCCTCGGAGATACATCGTGCCTCCGCTTAAGAGGTCGTTGTTGTTGCACTCTTGGTGCTTATCTTGAGGTCTTGACCCTCGGAGATCATCGTGCCTCCGCTTAGGAGGTCTTTGTTGTTGCACTCTTGGTGCTTATCTCGGGATCTTGACCCTCGGAGATCATCGTGCCTCCGCTTAGGAGGTCTTTGTTGTTGCACTTTTGGTGCTTATCTCGGGGTCTTGACCCTCGGAGATCATCGTGCCTCCGCTTAGGAGGTCTTTGTTGTTGCACTCTTGGTGCTTATCTCGGGGTCTTGACCCTCGGAGATACATCGTGCCTCCGCTTAGTAGGTCTTTGTTGTTGCACTCTTAGTGCTTATCTCGGGATCTTGATCGTCGGAGATACATCGTGCCACCACTTAGGAGGTCTTTGTTGTTGTACTAGGGATTACACCCGACATAAGCTCTGTTCCTGTTACTAAGTGATACTAAGTGTTCAAAAACATTCTGATTCATATGCATATATATAATTCGTACCTATTGATAGTACCTCTTCAGGTGGTCCGCGTTCCAAGGGTTCTTCAGGGGGGTTCCGTCTTCTGTCTTGAGTTTATAGGCACCTTTCAGAGAGACGGAGTCTATGATGTATGGTCCTTCCCAGTTATCCCCGAAGCTGCCTGAGGCTGGTTTTCTAGTGCTGGGAATCACCTTTTTGAGGACCAGATCCCCCAGATTGAATCTTCTGATGCAGACCTTAGTATTGTAATATTTGGCGGCCTGTTGTTGACGGTGGGCAGCTCTTATTCTGGCTAAGTCCCTTCGTTCTTCCAGCTCATCCAAGCACTGGCGGAGTTCTTCTTCGTTGTCGCCAGGATTGTAGCAG
Organism: Dipteronia sinensis; assembly: GCA_033220585.1. NCBI lineage: Eukaryota > Viridiplantae > Streptophyta > Magnoliopsida > Sapindales > Sapindaceae > Dipteronia > Dipteronia sinensis. The sequence continues at coordinate 83,132,663 of CM065636.1, read as the reverse complement.
GAGACTCTGGGAGTCGGAACATTTGTTTCGGCCGGGATAGCTGCTTCCGACCCGAACGAGAGGGAATATGGGGTTTCTCCTGTAGTTGAATGTGGAGTAGTGCGTATTGCCCATAGAACCTCAGGGAGCTTGTCGACCCATGCCCCTTTCCTGAGCTGTAGTTTCCTTCTGAGTAGATTTTTGATAACCTTGTTAACTGCTTCGACCTGTCCGTTGCTCTGAGGATGTGATGGGGAGGCGAACCTTAGGTCGATATTATATTCCGAACATATCCGCCGGAGGTTGGCGTTATCAAACTGGGTTCCGTGATCGGCGACGATGGTATTTGGTACGCCGAACATGAAGATGATGGAATGCTTGATGAAATTGGTGGTGTTTGCTTCGGTAATATGCTGCAGAGCCTCCGCCTCCACCCACTTGGTGAAATAGTCGATTGCTACTACGGCAAATCTTTTGTTCGAAGCCCCTCTCTGAAGCGGGCCTATGATATCGACCCCAAATCGGGAGAATGGCCATGGAGATGTCATTGGTGTTAACGGCTCGGGATGGTAGTGTGAAATATGGGCTGTCCTCTGGCATCGATCACAAGATTTGGCATGCTCTTTGGAATCCTTGAAGAGAGTAGGCCAGTAGTACCCCTGTTTCATTATTCGGTGACCTAAGTTCTGTCCGGCCGAATGACTGCCGCAGGTTCCCCCATGTACTTCTTCCATGACGCGGTGCGTCTGCGGGGGTGCTATCCATCTGAGATATGGCAATGAGAACCCTCTGCGATATAGGCTACCGTTAATTATAAGGTAACGGGGAGCCTGTCTTCTGATCTTCTGCGACTCCATCCTGTCTGGAGGGAGAGATCCGTCCCGGAGGAAGTTCAGAAGGGGAGTCATCCAATTCTCCGTTACACTTTCCGTATCGGGAGTTAGGACGTTCGCATGATGTTCTTCATTAATGCTGGACTGCGGTAGGCGGAAGATCGTGACCGTTCGGGGTAATTTCATGTCAGTGGTTGAAGCAAGTTTGGCCAGTGCGTCTGCTTGTCCGTTGTAGTCTCGGGATATGCGGAAGAGATCGCATCTGGTGAATTTCGACATCAGGCACTTGACTTGCCTCAAATAGCTGATCATTTCGTTGTCCCTAGCCTGATAATCTTCATTCACTTGATTGACCACCAACTGTGAGTCGCTATATACCGTGACGTGCTCGGCTCCCATATTGAGAATAATCTTCAGTCCGGTGGCTAGAGCCTCATATTCCGCGATATTATTGGTGGCTTTGAAGTCAAAACGGAGGGCCATCTGGACGGTGCTCCCATCTGGGGTTTTAATGATTATTCCGGCTCCACTTCCGTGCCTGTTAGAGGACCCGTCCACAAACATCTCCCACCTCGGAGTCATCTCGTTCTGGAGGCTTAACATCTCTGATCCGGCGTATTCAGAGATGAAATCGGCCACCGCCTGACCTTTTACCGAGGTCCTGGGCTTGAACTGAATGTCAAATTGGCTGAGCTCCATAGCCCATTTAATCAGTCTTCCCGCCGTTTCCGGCTTCTGAAGGACTTGCCTCATTGGATGGTTAGTCAATACAACAATGGGGTGCGACTGAAAATATGGTCTGAGCTTCCTTGACGTGATGATGAGGCTGAAGGCCAGTTTCTCGATTTTCGGGTATCTTGTTTCAGAATCCGTCATGCTTCTGCTCGTGTAGTATACCGCTTTCTGAGTTGCTCCCTCTTGTTTGATCAGGACCGAGCTAACCGCGGCTCCAGACACTGCCAAGTAAAGGTATAGGGTTTCGCCAGGTGCGGGCTTGGCGAGCATCAGAGTATTTTACAAGTAAGCTTTCAGCTCTTTAAAGGCAATCTGACATTCGGGAGTCCAGCAGAAGTCCCCCTTTTTACGGAGGGCTTTGAAGAATGGGAGACACCGGTCCGTTAACTTCGATATGAAGCGGGAGAGGGCGACAACCATGCCTTTCAACCTCTGAATATCTTTGGTCTTTTTGGGGGGCTGGAGGTCTATCACTGCTCTGATCTTGTTGGGGTTCGCTTCAATTCCCCGTTGATGGACAACAAACCCGAGAAACGTTTCGGAGGACACTCCGAAGGCGCACTTCGAGGGGTTTAGTCTCATCTGATATGTCCTCAACAGTAGGAACGTCTGACGGAGGTTCTGGGTATGTTCGGCTGAAGTAACGGATTTAGTGAGCATGTCATCCACGTACACTTCCATCGTCTTCCCGATGATTTGGGTGAATATCCGATTCACGAGCCTTTGATATGTGGCTCCCGCGTTCTTCAGCAAGAATGGCATCATTCGGTAGCAATACACTCTGCGGTTGGTGATGAACGTGGTCTTCCTTTCATCTTGTTCGTTCATTCGGATTTGATTGTCATGAGTACACGTATATGAAGCTTAGAAGTTCGTGTCCGGACGTTGCATCAACAAGCTGGTCAATCACTGGTAGGGGAAAGCTGTCCTTCGGGCACGCTTTGTTCAAATCCGTGAAGTCAACACACATCCTCCACCTTCCATCATTCTTCTTTACTAGGACGACATTCGACAGCCACTCGTTGTAATCGAGGGTCCTGATGAATCCCGCGTTCAAGAGCTTCTCTACTTTGGAGGCTACCGCTTCATACCTCTCGGTGTTGAGCGACCTCCTTTTCTGAGAGATCGACTTGAAGGTGGGATCAACATTGAGGGAGTGTATGATAACCGATGGTTCAATGCCCGGCATATCCGTGTGACTCCATGCGAACATGTCAGAGAACTCTCGTTGGAGAAGTGTTATCTCTCCCCTAAGTCGAGGGGAGAGATTGGCACCAATGAAAACTGTCTTGTCGGGTTCGTCAGCACTCAGGATAACCTTTATCAGCTGCTCTGTCGGTTCTCCGGTTGGTCGGAATCCGATTTCTCATGGGTCCAGACTTATGATGTTCACTTCCTCTGTCAAGGAAAACTCCACCGCCTGTGCTTCTACTATATCTCTGAGTTGTTTACTTTTCGGCCTCCGGACTTTCCTACCCAACCTGTTGATGCCTAGGCTTGCTATCTGATTGCCGACTGTGAGTACCGGGTTAGATCCGATCTGGATACACCTCTTGTATTCTTCTTGGTCTGCTCTGGCCTCTCCCGGCCCATTATCGGTCGGGAACTTCATTCGTAGGGAGTATACACTCGTGACTGCTCTGAGGGCATAGAGGGTTGGTCTTCCGATCAGAATGTTGAAAGGGAACGGTATGTCGATCACTTGGAAACTTACCCATATCGTCCGAATTTATGGACGACTTCCGAACCTGACCGGGAGGTCGATTTGCCCGATTGGTGTCGTACGGTGTCCTCCTATCCCCCTGATGCAATACCTGGAAGCTTGCAACTGCGTGTGAGTATATCCGAGTTTATGCAATGGATCCCAATGGATGATGTCTAGAGACAACCCGTGATCGATGAGGGTTCTTTTTACTGTACGACCCCATATCTTCACTAAGATGACAAGAGCGTCGCAGTGCGGGTATCTGATTCCCTTTGAATCGGATGGTGCAAAGACAAGTGGGTCCCAGTCCCTAGGGGGATCCTCCGGGGCTGATGTCAAGCATACTGTAGCCGGTGTGTTTCTGTTCGAAGTAGATCCTTCAGCCAACGACTCGGTGATGATAAAATTAATTAGTTCATCGTCATCCGAGTTAGGATCGGGGTTTCGCAACCGGTTTCCTGGGCGAACGCCCCTTTTCGTTGACACAATATGTGAGCTGCTGGAGTTGATGCAATCTTGGAGCTTTCCTTCTTGGATCAGTTCCTCTATTTGTTCCTTTAGGTCGCGGCAGTTCTTGGTTTCATGCCCGCGATCCTTGTGGAACTTGCAGTAGACTTTTCGATTTCTATTCTCGGGGGCTGATTGCAGTGGTGCTGGCCACCTGAGTAGGTTTCCCCGAGATGCAATCTCGAACACTCTATCGACTGTGAATTTCAAAGGGGTATACCGGTCGAACTTACTTCTCGAGAACCGGGTACCTCGGCCCGTAGAGCCTACGTTCACATGCCTCGGGATTTGTGGCTCTTTCCCTTTGTCCTTACTTGTTCTGGGCCATCTCCTTGATGATCCACCCGGTTCGGAGGAGGTCGACGATATTTTGGACTAGTTTACGTCTTCGGCGGTGGCGTACTTCTCCGCCCGTTCCATGAGTTCTCGGTACGAGGAGGGCCCTTTTTTAGAGAGTGACCAACTCAGTCGTCCATGTTAGAGCCCCTGGGTGAAAGCCATAACTGCTCCAATTTCGTTGAAGTCTTGGACTTGCCTCGCCGCCTCATTAAATCTCTTCGTGTACTCCCTAATGGTTTCGGAGCCTGTTTGCTTGATGGAGTTCAAGTGGACCATGTGCCTACGTCTTCATCGGCTTGCGGCGAACCCGCTACGGAACTCTTGGGAGAGTTCGTGGAAGGATGATATGCTTTGTCTCTTCAGCCCACCGTACCACGTTCGCGCATCACCGGAGAGCTTCAAAGGGAAGACCCTGCATTTGATGGCATCGGTTGCCCCCTGCATGTTCATCCAGTCAAGGTAGGTGTCGAGGTGATCCTCGAGGTCCTCGGTGCTGGTGAAGCCGCACATATCCTTTCTTGGCAATCTGAAGTTCGCTGGGACTGCTGTGGTGGTGATCTCGTCAGTGAATGGGCTCTCCCGGTGGCTGTTACGTCCGCAGTTACCGAGGTGGATTTGATCTTGTATCTCCGCCAGCTGGTCTTGAAGGATACAGAAGGCTTCAGGGTCGGCCAAGGTGTTTCGTTCAGTGTCGAAGTTAAGCTGCTCCACTCTCTCACCTAGTTCCTGCCGGTGCCTTGTTCGTCGAGGCATTTCTTCCTAGACGTGGTCGTCGCGTTCCTCTCTGCTGCGGGTAGTCCCCACCACTCTTTGTGGCTGTTGTAGATTCATGTGTTCCCCCGGGTTTGGCTGGAATTGTGTGGTGTGCTGGTGGTAATTCCTCCTGATTCCCCCCGGAGGGTTTCCGATATTTCCTTCCTCCGCACGCGAGTTGACCTCTTCGGAGTCTCCTTGGTGTCCCTCACCGTCAACTACGTTGATCACCCTGGTAACGTTCTGTGCCAGCGTATCTAGACGGCTGGTAATCCCACGTATTACCGGATCGTCGGCCTGCGGGAAAAGTTGGTGAGTTTGCTGCGGGACGTACAACGGTGGAGGTCCTGCCGGGAAGTAGGGGTTATGGAACCCGGGAGGATAATACGATGGGTGTCCGTGGAATCCGGGCTGGAACCCTGACTGGTATCCTGGCTGATACCCTGGTTGGTGGTACCATGGCTGATACCCTGGTTGATACCCTGGAGGCACGTATTGCATCTGATACGGATAGTACCCGTAGCCAGAGTTCTTGGGCGTTGGCGGGATAGCTGGCCCCGGGTGCGTAGGGGATTGATAAGGGAGATGATGCGGTTCAGGCTGCTGTTCTTGCTGAGCCGCGTTTGGGTCGTGACCTCCTGGGGGTTGGAGTCCTAAGTAGAGGTTGGGGTTCTGACCCCCCTGGTTCGGATTCATTTATGATTTATGCTGCGAAGGTGCTGGACACACACCCCCCTCCTTCTAGCGCCAACTGTTATAAGTAAAAATGTGATTCAGGTAGAAAGCCCGAATGATGGTCAGAATCAGACCTATTATATTGATCGGATACAGTTTACAAGTTTTACAGACTGATGGAACAAGTCCCGATTTGTATCTCTTAATATCTCTTTTCCTAAAAATTTGCCAAAAAGCCCCTTTTGTGTACAAGTAGTGGGATATATATAGGCTTGGCTTCTGACACGGGCGACTTCGTGGCTACCTGCGATTGGCTGGAAGGTGACAGGTGTTTCTGACGTGTCAGATGTACGTTGCAACAAGTATACCTTCCGATGCTTGAGGCGTATGGTCAGGTATCCGATACTTCGTTCGAGGGGCCTCAGCCATAGTCGGTGGACGATCATTTTCGGAAGGCGTGGTACGGTGACTCCTCTGTTTCGGTATCCATAGGGTACCGGAGAGGCCTAACAGAAACTAAAAAAAAAATCCATGAATAATCCCATCTTATTGTGTTATACGACATAAAGAAACAAAACAAAAATGTATTGACTCTTTATTGCTAAAAATATGTATTAAAAGGAGATGAAAATGAGATGCACATCCTCTGTTATTATTATTTTTTGAAAATCACAGCCCCTGTAATTTTTCAAATTAGATTTTTTCTAAATTTTTAAAGACTAAAAAAATTCTAAGAATATCGTAAGGTTTTGGTTGAGAAATTTTTACTGGAACTGTATGAATAAGCCATGTTACTTTTTTATACGGTATAAAGAAACCAAAAATGAGTTAGTTTTGTAAGTTTTTTAAAAAGAGGTTAGTTGTTAACTTTAGATTCCCAAAAGTGTTAGTTTTCAATAAAACCAAAAAAAAAAAAATTCCATGAATAATCTCATCTTATTGTGTTATACGACATAAAAGAAAAAAAAATGTATTGACTCTTTATTGCTTATGCAGAATATTTATTAAAAAAAAACTGTATTAGAAGGAGATGAAAAGGAATGCACATCCTCGGTTATTATTATTTTTTGAAAGTCACATCCCCTGTTGCTTTGTTTTTTAAAACAAACTTTTTCCTAAGTTTTGACTGCATGTTTTGTAAATGGCACGTCATTTTTGTTGATGTTGATTATATACATGTAAACAATTTTAGTCTTTGTTGCTTGTTATTTTGTGATTGCAATCTCATCTAACTATATTTTAATTTTGCATTTGTTTTTTTTTATTATTTAAAAAAAACATATTTTCTTGTATTTAATTTTATATTTTAAATATTTGAATGAGATATTGGTTTGGTTTGAAAACCAAGTAAAATATAACAAAGTCTCATTTCATATATGTTTTAGCCATTATATAAAATCACAACAATTAATAGTAAAATTTATCAAACGCATGAATACTGTTTTTGAGTTCAGAGTAATTTCAATTACAACATTAACCAAACAGTTGCATAACTAACTTCACTGCAGATTATTTATTATATACAACTAAGTGTTTATTTTAAAAGCTACATCAATACCACACTAACCCACAATATCTATTTGGTAAGTTATGTTGTCAAAAAGTTGTGATTGTCTATAATAACCAAAATATAAATGATATTGAAGTACTTCCAATTCTGTATTTTATTCAAACCAATTCATTGTTTAACCAATATATTTTATTTTAACAATAAAATTAAATATCTAAATATTTTTATTATAAAATGAAGTAAATTTAAATATATTAAAAAAATTAAATTTACATCATTCACATAATATTAGTCGATAAATAATCTACGTATACAATTATACCTACATAAGAAGTAATTTATTTTCCATTATGTTCATGTTGCAATAACATCGATATAATTTGAAGAAACAGACGTGATGAATATTTTTAACTAATTAGTAATTCTGCAATTTTGTTTTCTATTTCATGCTACAAGTGTATTAGAATTGCGAATTTTGCTTTGGATATTGATTCAAGACAAAAACTGATGGTGTTGTTAATACTAATTTAGGTTTCATAAATACATTTACAGATAAGCTTTTTATAAAAGCTGGGTCTGGATCGTCTGGTTTTGTTTAAGTTGTTGGAAGCTTTGCTAGGAACTTGGTTATTAAAATTAGTGTGATCACATCTTCTAATTCAACGAGTTGTTTAGTAGAGATTAATTTTCATATTTGCGTTTGAATTTTAAGGCTTTTCTTAACACTTTCATGTTTCATATTTTATCCAATAAAATGTGAAATTATTCATAAATAACTTGTGGTAAGCTAAAGTTAAAGTGTTAAACACCGATGCTGATGTACTTAAGAGCTTGTTTGGTTGAGCTTTTGAAAAATCTCTATCAGTAAAAGATCTACTTGTAGTAGATCTATTAGAAATAGAATTTTAGAAAAAAAATTATAGTTGTTTGGTTGATGGACATTAAAAAAAAGATATTAGAAGAAGCATCTCCCCATGAGCTTTTGCCTAGTAGAGGTTTAACCTCTCAAAAGCCCAACCAAACGACTCTAAAAAAACTCAAATAGATGTTTGTAGGCCTTTTGAGGCAGTAGAAAACTCAACCAAATAAGCACTTAATGATTTGAACTATGTTGGAGTAGGCAATTTTTCTCTCATGAGCACACATTTTGAGCATATATTGAACCTACTAATAAATATTACTATACTTTTACCATATGTATTATTATGATTGAAGTTATGTTGGTGACATGACAAAAATGTGCTAATGTGTATTAGTATGCGCATGATATGCTCAAAGTTGTATGCTCGTGAGAGAAAATTTGCTAGAGTAGATATTGTAATTCGTGATTGTGAGAGAAGGATGGTGGCAACTCTTTCCAAACCGGTGGACTTGAGCTTCTTCCTTTTTTTCTTTCTTATTTTAAGTGAGATTTGAACCCGAGAACTCAAGTTTGTTGAGAGTTATGGTTACTACTAGGATATGCATACGACCACTGAAGAACTTAAGCTTACCGGTGCAATGGATGATAAAATGATTATTGATGATCTTAAGTCCTATGTATCAAACAGTACATTAATGTTAAGAATGTTATGAGGTTGGTTCAACGGTATACCCTTCACACCCACACCATAAGGTTGTAAGTTCGAGTCATTTCATTCTTCAAAACTCCGAATTTATGAAATACTTGTAAAAATAAAAGTTAAGAATGTTGATAAAAAAACAGAACTTTTATTTCTTATTATTAATTTATTACATAATTAATTTCGTCCTAGGACAAATCGTGTTGGGCTTCATCTTCTTCTGCCAATGTTGGGCATTAATGAGGCCCATCGGGCTACTGTTTGGATGACTGGTGTTAAATACTGGTTCGCTTTCAAGAAGTTTTTTATTTTTTTGTTAGGTTTATACTGTATAAATATAAATACAATCTCCCCGTATATTTGATTGTTGAGAAATCAAACATTTAATTCATAAATTATTAAAATTTTATTACGAACGTTAAATCTATCAAATTTGTTTTTGATTATGAAGATAGAATTCGGGAATATACTAACATTTCGTCTTGATTGAAGAAGAATCTTTTGAAAAGTACATTTATCTCATTTGCTAAAAGTTTATAGAATCTTCTAACCGATCGTGGCATCTTCTACTCCTGCATTTTTCTTCCTGACCACACAATTACTTTTACATTTACTCCCCTTTTCATTAGAATAATAAAAATAGATTTGAATCCTTTCTTTACGTTCGTAATCTATCGAACTAAATTTGTTTGTTTATTAGACATGTATCGATAGATTATGAAAATAACGACACTTAAAGATGAGGAGATAATTCAAATCCAGCTAAAATATACCTCTCAAGTCTCAACCTATGAAATTGGATAAACAATTTTAATTTCAAAATCAAGTAGAAATTGATTATAATACATGTTGGTTTTCAATTTTGGTTTAATTTTAGTGGCTTTTTCGATTATTCTTTATATAAATGTTTTATAAAATCTCTTAAAACAATATAAATTCATTTATATTTAATTCAATCACTTTTTTTTTATAAAAATAACTTTTTAATTATTTTTTTTGAAAAAACATTAAAAATTGAATGAAATAACGAAAATACTTTTATAATCGTTAAATTTGACCAAAATTTGACTTATAACAGAGAAAGAGAAAGTACGATATATGATTTTGGATTATACAAATTGACTTGCTATACTTATTGATAACGAACCCCCCGGAGACAAACCAATGGCAAGATCATCAGGAAGATTTACTGTAATTTACTTTTAAAAAAATTAAAAAATTACAATCCTCATTAATAAACGTGAAGGATGCTGACAAGCATGCAAGAGTCTAATAGCTGATTAAAAGTTAATAAAATTGATTAGATTTAATAAATGCTTTTACCATTGATCTAAATGAAGTGGAATTAATAAATCAATAATGTTATTTTTTTTTTATAAATTCGGTGTCTAAATGACATGACAATATTATAATCTATTCATTTAAATTGTATTAGATTATTTAATACAAATTAAATATATTGATTAAAGTGTTGTCACATCATCTGACACCAGATTTAAATATCGAATTTGGATAAATAGCATTACTCTTAATAAATGTATTATTATTATTTTTTTGAAACAGGGGTAAAACCCAAACTTTATTGAAAAGCATGGATAAAACAAGATTTCGAATAAAAGATGGGCAAACATGCAACCATATTTTGTCTTCTTAATAAGGAAATCCAGGCTTTTGTTTGTACAGTAGGCAGTAATAAAAGTGAAGATTTACCAGAAGAAAAAAAAATTACAGTCTACATTAATAATAGTGAAGGCAGTAGGTGACAACTGACAAGCATGCAAAGAGTAAAATAGGCAGGTAAAAGTTAATAAAGTTTGACACAAAGGACAAGAAGTCCTCCTTTTGACGAGATTTTTTCAACGAACCAAAGCTTTGCAATCGCCGTTAATTAAAAAAGAAAACAACATTTTCTTAAAAAGTAGCAAAACATTAATCACCTCCCAAAAAAAAAAAAAAATTTCCAATAAATAACGGCCTTAATTTTCTGGTCACCTATCACTGGCCCCCACACAATTCACAGCTCCTTGAGTCCTTTCTCTCTACCGCCTGTCTCTCGTTCTCTTCTCACCTGAAATCTGGGGAGAGAATCGATAGCTTTCTCTCTCTAGAATATCCAACCGAGCTCAAGCATTTCCGTCTTTATATATATTTTTATATTTCTAGACACAGAGAGAGGTTTGAAGCCGGAAATCGAAGATGGAGTCGGAGTCGGCCGTGTCGAGGATGGATTTGGTCAAATTGGTGGAATCTGTGCTTGGGATTTCACTGGGAGATTCGGTCACGGACACGGTTATTGTGATCGCCACGACGTCGTTTGCTGTCTTGATTGGATTGGTGTTCGTTCTGTGGAGGAAGTCATCGGATCGGAGTAAAGAATCGAAGCCGGTGGTGCCGCTCAAGCCGCTTTCGCTCCAGGACGAGGACGACGACGAGGCCGATGTTGGTTCCGACAAGAAAAAAGTCACCATATTTTACGGTACTCAGACCGGAACCGCCGAGGGGTTCGCTAAGGTATTTGCCTTAATTATTTGTTTATATATTTGTGTTTGATTAGTTTTATTTGGATATATATAGTATGTTAGGTTACTTTGAAAGACTTTGCATGTTTTTGCTACAAGTATTAAAATGAAGATTTGTATCGATTGATCGTAAAATATTAGTTGAAGAAGCACTTTGTAATTGTTAACGAAACATGAAACATGAAACATGAACTGCTGCTTTTACAACTTTATTGCATAGCTTGACGTTTATGTAGTCGGGTGTGCATATTGTTTTTTTCGATAGGAAACAAAAATTTATTGCAAAAATAGGAATGTAACAAAAGAGCCGAACATAGGTTGTTATACAAGAGTGATCAAGAAGATGACAATATCATTGCATATTGTTTGCAATGTTATACTGGTTTTGTGGTCCGACATTAGTGCATTTGTGCTGATTTTAGTTGCAAACTGTTGCCATGACATTATAGGGAGTGTACAACGGTAAAACTAGTTTTTTTGGTGAATTCTGATGTTGAGGGGTTACAGTGTTACACATGAAGGAACAGTTGTAATTTGTGTGTTTTTGACTAGTGAAAGAGCTAAAAAGTGTTGTCATTTTTTATTGTCATCTTCAATTGGAGAGCCTTTTTTTCCTTCCTTTTTTTTGTAGGCTTTGTCGGAAGAAATCAAGGCAAGATATGAGAAAGCAGCCGTCAAAGTTGTTGACCTGGTATGTTGGACAGGAAAGTGTTACATGACATTTCTTCATCGCATGACTAGAACTTACTCTTTGGTGTACATGTCATTTATCGTTTGGATTAGGATGATTATGCTCTGGATGATGATCAATATGGAGGCAAACTGAAGAAAGAGACTTTGGCATTTTTCATGGTGGCCACGTAAGATAGTTTTCTTACTTCTACTAGAATTTTTTTCTTCTTAATTTTGATATGTTATTTGTTTCTGGACGGATGGTGGATTCAATATTTCTGAGCTTCATTTGTAGTTATGGAGATGGAGAACCTACTGATAATGCTGCAAGATTCTATAAATGGTTTACTGAGTCTGAGGTTGGTAGTCCATTACAAACTTAAAGTTGGTATAAATTCAAAAGTCTCATTTGGCTAGCATTCCATTGTCTTCTTTGGTTGCTTATGTGTTGGGAATATTTGTTTCTATTTTTAGGGAAATGAAAGGGGAGTATGGCTTCAACAACTCACATATGGTGTTTTTGGACTGGGTAACCGTCAATATGAACATTTTAATAAGGTAAAACCAGAAAGATATACAATTTTGTTTATATCATATTGTAATGAATTATCTGATGGAACTCTTTTGGAAACAGATAGCAAATGTGATTGATGAACAACTTTGTGAACAAGGTATAAGTCAATTTTAATTTTCATAATTTTTTTTTTTATAGTGATAAGAGTATTCTTTCTGTTACTAGTGCAATTTAATATTATTGGTTACTATTTAAGAGAGTGATAGAATGTTTTCAAGCTTGTTATGCACTACAGAGCATACTATGATAATTTTCTGCTGTATATATTTGTGCTACTCTAACCGTATTTTCACCCTGTTTTTTTTCTCTCTCTCTCTCTCTCTCTCTCTCTCTCTCTCTCTCTCTCTCTCTCTTTTATTTGAATATTTTCATTGCTCATGCCTGGTTATATGTTTAAATTAAGCTACTTCTTCGTTGCATGTTTTGGTCAAGCATTTTTGTATTTTCCTAACTACATAAGTTTGGCCCACTTTTTGTAGGTTTTTATTAAATTGAAACAAATAATTTTACCATTGTTTCTTGATAATTTCTTAGATTCATAGGAAGAACTGCAGGTTGCATCCACTTACCTGATGAATACTGATTGCTATACGATCTGAACTGTTATTTTCATGTGCAGTGCTACATCTCAACTGATATGCTTACTGTGTACTTGAGGAATCAAATAACCAAATGTGCTAAAATGAATATTTACTTTGTTTGCAAGAACCGCATTCATGAAAGTAAATCATAAAGGAATAATCAACTTTTAAAAAATTAATATTGTGAGGCACACATGCATACATCTGTTCTTGTCTCATTTATATTATCAAGATTTATTGTGGAAATTATGGTGTATTATCATTAGTAGTTGATTTTATATTGGCATATTTATATGATGGTTACTGCAAATGTAGTGAGTGTGTAGATTGATGCTTTATGCTTAAGTCTTTGATGTGTGGTTTCTAATCATTTCAATGCTGTCAATTTGGCACAATTATTCTTCCAGGTTTTAGAATCCTTACATCAGCGACTTGGAAATGGGTGAAAATAATTCCATATTGACATCAGTTGGAATTTGTTCCATTCCAATTTGATGCGTTATAAGGCAGGGGAATCTTGCATGGTTCCAATGTCGCTGGATAAATGATAACCAAATAATAATTTTTTTGTTGTTTTAATATTTGGGCTGGCTACTGGACCCCAAAGTTGTGGTGTTTACTTGTCTCCTCTGGTTTTGTGGTTGTGCTTTCACTTGTGTTCCCTGGCATAGATGTGAGTTGTTCAGTGTGTACTTTTGGTTGTATTCTGCAGCTTCTGCTGATAGCATATATTCGTATATTCGTCCTTTTTTAGTAGGTGACTTATTTTGGTGCTAAGTGAATTGGTCTGCATGGCATGAGAGTGGCTGGAGATAGTAATTATTTTGTTTAGTTTTCTCAAGTTTTTCATCTTATTTGGATATAATTCATTTATGCACTTATTCTAGATTCTGTTTGTTTAAGCAGGTGGAAAGCGTCTAGTTCCAGTTGGTCTAGGTGATGATGATCAATGCATTGAGGATGATTTTACTGCTTGGTAGTCCTCTTAGGCACACACCCTTGCTTTTCATTTTCAAATTTATTTGGTTGCAACTTTTGTTTAAGCAATCTCTTCTCTTAACTTTGAAATATGATTAGTTTTCTGATGTATTAAATGTACTGATTTTATTTATTTATATTATTATATATATATGCACATATATATATAAATGTATTGAACTTTTTTCCTCCATCCTAGGAGAGAATTGTTGTGGCCTGAGCTAGATCAATTGCTTCGAGACGAAGATGATACAAATAGGGCATCCACCCCATACACAGCAGCTATTCCTGAATACCGTGTAGTGATTCATGACCCCACTGTTACATCTTCTGTGGATAAGTATTCAACTATGGCAAATGGGAATGCTTCTTTTGATATTCACCATCCATGCAGGTATGAAGAGACGTGTAACCATTAGTTCTGTCATATATTCATTGGTTACTGATACTGGTGTTTTGTTTGTGTGAAGAGTCAACGTGGCTTTCCAAAAAGAGCTTCACAAACCTGAATCCAACCGCTCTTGCATTCATCTGGAGTTTGATATATCAGGGACTGGTATTACGTAAGTTCATGACTGTTTTAATCCTATCATTAGGAGTTCGGATATAACTAGCTATTCATTGTTTATGTGTGAGAATAATCCAATAAATGAAAGAGAAGGCATTTTCTCCTGAATGTTTTTATAATCATTTGCTACACTTAAGTTTTATGAGCATGATAATCTCAGTTAACATTTTCATAAATGAAGTGGGAAGCTAAATTCATGTACGTAAAGTAATCCAAGTTACATGATGCTCAGTGATCCGTTTTCCTCAAACTATTCTAAATAATCATTTGATAACCATGAAGTCTGCTGGTTTTAATTGATTTACTATCACTTAAGTTTTCTCTCCTTGGTTCTCCTTCTGTAAGAATAATAAGACTGGTTTGGTCTTACTTAAGTGTAAATGATAAGCTATTAACTCGTTCGTTCTATTCAAATCTTTCTTCAGATATGAAACAGGAGATCATGTCGGTGTTTATGCAGAGAATTGTGATGAAACTGTTGAAGAAGCTGCAAAGTTGTTGGGTCAACCTTTAGATCTACTGTTTTCTGTTCACACTGACAATGAAGATGGCACTCCCCTTGGAAGTTCATTGCAGCCTCCTTTCCCTGGTCCATGCACACTTCAAACTGCATTGGCACGATATGCTGATCTCTTGAATCCTCCTCGTAAGGTGATCTATTTTGCACTTTGCTGGTCCATGCCCATCTTTCTTCTAGTTCTTGGTTCTATTATTTAAATAATCTTCTTTCCAATTTTTTTCTATTGTCAGGCTGCTTTGATTGCTTTGGCTGCTCATGCCAGTGAACCTAGTGAAGCAGAGAGACTCAAGTTTTTATCATCACCTCAGGGGAAGGTACAAATTGCTTGTGTTGTCTTTCACTTTGTTTATCTTGCTATTACTGGTTCAAATGATTTTTGTAGTTTAAATTGTTTGTTTGTCACGCCTTCCATTATCCAGGATGAGTACTCACAATGGGTTACAGCTAGTCAGAGAAGTCTTCTTGAGGTAATGTCTGAGTTCCCATCAGCGAAACCTCCCATTGGCGTGTTTTTTGCAGCAGTAGTCCCTCACTTGCAGCCTCGTTACTACTCTATATCGTCTTCACCTAGGTGATATACTTCTTCTGATTTGTATAGTTATGCCTATTTATTTCGTTTCTAGCACAATGGAGTTAATTCTTTTCTTTTACTCAGATTTGCGCCCAATAGGGTTCATGTAACATGTGCTTTAGTTTATGGTCCAAGTTCCACTGGTAGAATACATAAAGGGGTGTGTTCAACCTGGATGAAGGTATTGACTGAACTTTCAAAATTCATTATTCTTTTGCTTAGCCCTTCCTGCTTTGCATGACATGCACCATCATGTGACATATCTCATGCTCTAGTGGCATCTAACGAGAATCTGTTTGAAAAAAATGATAATCAGAATGCCGTTCCTCTTGAGAGAAGCCAGGACTGTAGCTGGGCTCCTGTTTTTATTAGATCATCTAATTTTAAGTTACCTGCCGATCCTTCTATTCCAATTGTCATGGTAGGACCTGGGACTGGATTTGCACCTTTCAGAGGATTTCTACAGGTTTGTGTTGTGATCACTTCTCTGGTATAAATTTTCCTTTGTTGTAATGTGAAATGAAAATAACGAGGATCGCTTCTTTGTTTAGGAGAGAATGGCCCTGAAAGAAGATGGTGCTCAACTTGGCCCTGCTCTTCTCTTCTTTGGGTGTAGAAATCGACGAATGGTTAGGATTTTCGCTATACGCATTTGTATTATCAATAATTTTCTGATTGTAATTATGCCATATGATTTATGTCTTTATATTCATTTATAGGATTTTATTTATGAGGACGAGCTCAATAATTTTGTGGAACAAGGTGTTATATCAGAACTCATTGTTGCGTTCTCACGGGAGGGATCACAGAAAGAATACGTCCAACATAAGATGATGGATAAAGTAAGTTTTAGTAGAAGCTAACAGAGGTGTCAGTTCAGCTCATGTCATTATGACAACAACATTCAGAATTTATTCAATTCTATTCCACTTGCAGGCAGCATATTTGTGGAGCCTAATTTCCAAGGGAGGATATCTTTATGTATGCGGTGATGCCAAGGGTATGGCAAGAGATGTTCATCGCACTTTGCACACCATTGTTCAGGAGCAGGTACGATTATCAATTTAATATCAAATCTTTCTGTTATTTCCTCATTTCACAGACACAATTTCATGTTTTTAAGCTGTCATGTTAGACTGTTTAACTTGAAAGGTTATTGGGTTATATCCATGATTGCCTGCTTTGGAAATTTTTGAGGAGATTGATGGTTTATGACAATGGGATTATTATGCAATTTTATTGTTTTTCCACAAATGATATATTATGCGCATCCTTGTATTAAAGGAAATCAAATTTCCAAATTTTCTGCGTAACATTTCAGGAAAGTGCGGACTCATCAAAGGCAGAGTCTGTAGTGAAGAAACTCCAGACAGATGGAAGGTATCTTAGAGATGTTTGGTGATAGTTGTCATCATTTTCTCTGTTTGTTAAATACCATACTCGCCAAATTCAGTGGTGGAGCTCAAGCTTCTTTGTTTGAGTACTGCAGTAGTGGCAACCCGATTCTGATAACGATGGATGAAAATGAAACTAGTTTCGTTAGAAAATCAAAAATTCGAATTATCATATGTTTATCAATTTTTTTGTACTTTTTTTTAATTTTTTTTTAGTTTTTATTTTTAATCTCTGAATAGAAGGATCCTTTGTTTTTAGACTTTGTTAGAGGATCTACTTAATAAAAAATGTACTTGTAAAAGATCTACTCTATAAGATTAAGAGAAAGGTCATTTCAAACACACCCTTAATGATCAAACTCAGAAGGATTTAGCTATCGGACATGAACAATTATTGCAGTATAGTTGTGAGAGAATTGTTTTCTTCTTGTGATAATATGGACTTATCGCCATCTAGAGAATTATCCGTTATTATCTCATAAATCAATGAGATCTCAATTGCGTATGCAAAGATGTTACAGTAGCTCTTGAAGAGGTATGTGTATTATAAAAATTGAGATTTTTTATACTGTTGTTTTGCATATTATGAAATGACGAGGGTTTTAAACCACAAATTGTTTATGAATGTCTATAAAATTATTGTACAAAATGCAGAGCTATATTCATTTGAAAATTTGAAATGCTTTAGACATGTAATATAGACGTCAGCGTTTTTTGTTAAAATGATTGTTCGTACGAAAATTAAGATAATAATATATAATTTATATCTCAAAAAAAGGGGTTTACCGTAGAAACATAGTCTTAATTATATGTAAATATTTTGTTGTATAAATAATATTTCTATAATAAGAATAATCCTTGAAGGATTTAAAATGCAAGAAACATATAATTCAAATTTACGTAATTTATGTTCAATAAAGTTACACCAATGTTTATATAGTTTAAAGTAATTCGGAAGAATATTGTACGGAGGTCTTATTGAACAAACCTCATAAGAATGGGTATATTAAAGTTTCTATATGCTTCATGTGTATTTATAAAGACATCGAAATCCAAATTTGCAATTGAAACAGTATATGTTGATGATATGAATTTAATTAGAACTCCTGAAAATATAAAATGAGAATTTGGAATGAAAGTTTTGGAGAAAACAATATATTGTCCGCTTGGAGGTCGAGCATAATAGAATACTTTTCCATTAATCAACTTATATTAAAAGATTTTGAAAAGATTCAATCACCTCAATGGTTATCCGGTCTTTAGATCTTAAGAAAGATCTATTCCGACCTAAAGATAATAATGAAATAAATTTAGGGGTGGGCAAAAAACCAAAAAACCAAAAAACCGAACTGAACCGGTGAAACGAACCTATCCAATCGGTTTTTTTTTCCGGTTTTCATATGTTGATCGGTTCGGTTCGGTTTATTTTTTTGAAAACCGATTGGATCGGTTTTTTTTTCCTGTTCGTTATCCCAAACCGGAAAACCGAACCGAGCTCCAACATATATAAAAAAAACCTTAGTTTTAATGTTTAATAGTTCATGAAACTATAAAACTATGAAAATGTGTCATATCATATTTTTTTTCTTAATTTTTTATGAATATAATTTTAAACTAGTATTTTCAATTTGTTCAAGCTCATAATTTAATTTGGTCCAAAGCCCAAAAGGATTAAAATGTGAAAATATGTGTAATAAATAAAGCCCAAGAATTTGGTCCAATTGGCCCAAAACCGAAAAAGCCGAACCTAACCGAACCAATCAAATTTAATCGGTTTTTGATCGGCTCATAATTGTTAAGTTGATCGGTTCGGTTCACTTTTTCAAAAACCGAACATTATCTGTTTTTTATCGGTTCACTCCAAAAGTGAACCGATCCATTAAACGCCCACCCCTAGAAATAATACTTGGTCCATAAGTATCGTATCTAATTGGTGCACAATGCACAAGATGTATTACCAACGTTCTTTTGCACTCAAAGAAAGTTGGTATATGGCACTAATATGTATCGACTTCGCAAACTACAAGATTCATAACATAGTTTCTTCACTTTGGACATATGTAGACTGTACTCTTTTTCCTTTAATCAGGTTTTGTCCCACTGAGTTTTCCTGACAAGATTTTTAATACTGCAATATTTAAGCACGTCCAAAATCTCTTTCATAAAGCTTAGAGGGTTTTATTAAAGTGGCATACAACCAATGGGGAGTGTTATGATAATATGGACTTATCAACATATAAATAATTATATGTTATTATCTTGTAATTTAAAAGATATCAATTGTAGAGATAATCCTCCATATGACTATATAGGCATATTATGTAATTATTTATGAAGAATTAATAAGATTGGCTGAAGTGTTTTCTTCTTCTATTCTCCGTCATACTTAGTAGACATGACAGCAGTTCGGTTCAAACCGTGGAAGCAAACGTAACCGTGGTAAAAAATCAGAACCGGAACCGTGAGCCTTAAGGTTCCGGTACAGGTTCTCGGTTCCAGTCCAATTTCTCTCAATTCTCCCTCAATTCTCTCTAATTCTTTCTCAACTCTCAATTATTCAATTGTTCAACTCCCAATTATTCAATTGTTTATATTTATTTTATTGCAATTTTGTTTAATCAATTCAAAATCATTTTCAACAAATTTTTGAAATTTATTTCCAAGAAAATTTTCAAATTTATTTACACCCATTAATTTTATAATTTTTTCAAGAGTTTTTTTACAATTCCATTTTTTAAATGGCAAGTGGAAGTGTAAGTGGAAATGGAGCTGGGGACGCTCCAATTCCTCCAAGGTGTTCCATTTCCAGGAATTCCAAGACTGGTAAGGGTCTTATGTCGAAGCCAGTGTCGGTCCAGCCGGACAATATCTGTTATGACGACGTTGCTTACCATAAGTTCTAGAAACGACAATCCTATCTTCAATCCCTAAACTATCCAGCCAATCAAAATCCCCTTTTAATAATTTATGAACCCGAAGCTAACCACCCAAGCGGCCCTAGCCCCAATGTCACAAGCCAATCAGAAAATATGTCTGATCACCCTCCAGATCCTGATTTTGAAGTACCACATACTGAAGAGATCTTAGAGAAAGCTGAGAAGCAGCCCAAATCTGATCTCTTCGTATACCACATGAAGAAAATTACGAAAGAGGATGGAACGATGGTAGCGGTTTGCAATTACTACCACAAAGAATTTAAGTGGAGTAAATCTGAAGGATACGGTACATGTTGAAAGCATATTATGACTCGGCATCCAGCCAAACATGCCAGATGGAGTAAACAAACTCAAATTTCTAGGTTCGCTACCCCTAACATTCAATTATTTAAATATAGTGATCAAACTAAAAGAGTGGAATTAGCTAGAATGGTAGCTGTAGAACATTTACCTCTTGGTTTTGGTGAAAATATTGGTGTTATTAATTATTATCATAGAGCATTAAATCCTGCTGCATGTCAAGTTCCGAAAACCACTCACACACGTACACTTTATGATATTTATAAAAGAGAACAAAAGATTTTGAATTTTTTTTTTAGAATTATATAGGTCGTGTTTCCGTATGTGCCGACATATGGACTAACCATTAGCGAACACATTCATACTTGAGTGTTACTTGTCATTTTATGGACAAAGCATGGACAATGCAAAAAAAAATTATTACATTTAGAGTTTTTGATGATGTACATACTGTTGATAATATTTATAAAAATATGAAAATTATTTTTGAAGAATATAAAATTGAAAGTAAAATTTTTTCAATTGGTTTTGATAATACATCCAACAATACGGTAGCTATTCCCGCTTTAATTGAATTCTGCAAACCTTATTTTAATAGTAAATTTTTTCATTAAAGATGTGCTTGCCATGTTTTAAATTTATGTGTTCAAAAATGTTTAGAAATTCTTCAAGCTTTTATTAAACTCATTAAAGATGCCCTATTTTATTTGTGGAACATCCTTCTGCGACGAAATTATGGGTAAGATTTTGTAAACAGGCAGGTAGGCGTTCCATTAGCTTTTCTCGTGATGTTCCAACTCGTTGGAATTCTACTTATAAATTGCTTTCTGAAAGTTATGATTATAGGGATTTATTAGTTTCTTTTATGCAATATAGTGTTAGTCAAATCAATCTTTATCCACACCATTAGGATGTTCGTATAAAAATTTGTAATTTGTTAAAAGTTTTTAATAGTGTTAATAACAATTTTTCTGGTATTTATTATCCTACTACTCAATTATTTATTATTAAGAGTTGTAATATTGTTGGTGCATTTTTCGAGTGTTCAACCGATATACAATTACAAGCATACATTGAAACTATGAAGAAAAAAAATGGCTAGACTATTACAAGGAGTTTCCAACTATTTATTTGCTTGTATTGTGTTTTGAGCCACATTGTAAATTAGAAAAACTGTCTGATTATTTAACTTTTTATTATGGTTGTTTAGAAATAGATATAGATATTCATAGTTATTGTTCTACAATTAAGACATTATTTTATGAGTTATATAATGAATATCATAGAGTTTATGGTCCATCACTGAACATTAGTGTTCCACAAACTCAAACTGTATCCAATACTCGATCCTCCCGATTTTTAGGGTTAGGGTCTCAACTGTTATCCCAAAAGACCAAAAAATTACGAGCTTCTTCTTCTTCATTAAGCTCGGTCTCATATTCCGAGATTGAAACTTATTACAATACCAGTTTTGAGTTTATGGGAGACGGTGATGTGGAACAATTTGATATCCTACATTGGTGGAGGGATCATGAAAAGCACTTCCTAATCTTGGCTATTATAGCCAAACAAATTCTTGCAACACCAGTTTCTACAATGGTTGTGGAACAAGAATTTAACGACGGAGGGAATATTTTGGACGCAAGACGTTCGCTTTTGAGTCCAGAATCAATTCAAATCCAAGTTTGTGTTGATGATTGGACCAAGACACAAAACAGACAATAAGAACTCGAACAAGAAGCACTCTACGATTTCTTCGAGGATGACCACACCACTGGATCAGAAGGCATCGATTAGTTACAGTCCCCAGTCCCAAATCCCGACTCACTTCACCGAACCGATAATAAAAGGTAAAAGAACTACGTGACATTTGATTCCTCTAAACCCCAATAGGATACGTAGGCAACTTAATTGTGGTACAAATTAAGTGCAATGCCGATTTAAATTTTTTAGACTTTAGTTCTATTTCAATTTAGTTTTTTAGTTTTTTTATATATCTATTTTATTTTAATTTCAGCTTATCTAATAAACTTCATTTACAAATTACAATTTCACATCATTACATATTTTACATGTGTATTAATTTTTTTAGTTAGTAGATTATATAAAAAAAAAAGGAGAACCGAACCGCCTGGAACGGGGGAACCGGAACCCGCTCCAGGTGGTTCTGGTTCCAGGTCCCCCTGGAACCGGAACCGAAACCGAAACCGAAACCGAACCACAATCATATCTACGACTTTGGGGTCGCTTGTTTTTTTGTCTAAAGAGTGAACAGTCATGAATTTTTCTGAAGACTGAATATGGACTGAAATCTGAACTTGAATGACATGTTTTTTTTTTCTCACATCTGAATATATTGTCAACACATTTGTTTTTTAAAAGTAAAATTATCTGAAACTAAGTAATTTTACATTTATGTCAATGCTAAACAATTATACATATAATGGAATAAAAACAATCTAAAAATAATAATTATATATGAACACATATGATCATGATCTTCTTCTTCGATTACAAATAAACTTCATTTTTATTAAACAAAAAGTTTTTTTTTTCAAAAAATTACTCTAAAAAAATAATATATAAATACATCACCATAATATCATAATAAAGTATTGATAATAAACACCAATATGAGAAGTGATTAGGGTTCTTTTTTATTTTTAAAGCTATTTAAAATAAGCAATATATTAAAATAAAGATGTATGTACCATATATAATTATGATGGAATTGGAAATATGTTATATATTGAGGATAGTATCAGAAGAAAAGATTTTGGATTGTATTTAATGCAATTCAGTGATTTGCAATTAAGAGAAAAGTCAGAATTTTTTACTTTTTATTTTAAGTTATTTTTTGGTATTTTTAAGTTATTTGACCACTTATAAAAACAAACAAAACAACTTAATAATTATGATTCATACCCATTAAGTTTTAAGTGAAAAAAACAAACGACCCCTTAGTGTTTTATTTTACGTTCTTGCTGTTAGGCTTTATTTTATAACATTCATTTTATTTATTTTTTTATAAAAATTTCAAATCTTTGATTTTTGTAGACCCTAATTGATATTCAATGACTACTAACTAACCTTGTAACTATATATAAATTGTACCATAGCTAAACCCTAAAAAGACCTTTGATTGATAACTTTTTTTTCATATTTACAATTCAACCCTGACCAAAAAGACTAAAATATTCATACAAATAATTCATTATTAAACATATTCCTATTATATGCCTAATTGAGTCCCACGTAAGTTTTGAGATTACTTATGAGACTCAATTAAGCAGATAACATTAACTCTATATTATCATTATGAATAAAAAAACAATTACCAAATATTTGACAATATAAAGTTGATCCAGTAGTTTACCTTTTACACCTATATCAAAAGGTCGTGAGTTCGGGTCTATCTTCTTCCTCGAATCATTGTAATATTTTTTTTTAAATTATCCAATATTTAAAAGATTGATAAATAATAAAAATGCAATGATATTTAGAAAAAAAAAAAAACATTGGTATTTTTAAGGACTCCTTAAAATATTTAAAATTATAATTTCTTATTGTAATATTTTCAAAAAATAAAATATTAAAATGAAATATATTTAAAAATAGAAAAAAAAAACTGATGGAGTTAACCTCCACCGCCATTGGCAATCCTTTTCGTCAGGAGGAGATCGATGGGTTTGAGGTAGGGATGTTTATGCAACTTGCCCTTATTTAAAAGAAAAACCTTAGACGATAATTGTTAAAATTATATTAGACTATTCGAATTATTTGATGTAGGAAACTTTGGAAGTATCTGTGGAGGGGCAAACAATTTCCAATATCCCGTAAAGCATAGTAATTTTCTCTAACTAACCCGTTTTGATTTTCAATTTTTCCCTTTTTAAACGGTATTTTTGGATTATAATAACTTTTAATAAAAATTTTCATTTTAAGTTAAATTTGTTTGTTTGGTTGACTTTGATTAGAAATTTGCTCTTTTATATCGAGCTATAACTCAAAATTGATTTTGTATTTTATATTTAAACAAGGATCTGAATAGTTATTATTATATTTTGATTTCATTTATGAAAAATTGTTCATTTGAAACAACGTTGAGTGATAGATCATATTTTTGACTTTGTCAACATTTTTTTTTGGCTCAAATGTAATTTTCAAATGATGTAATATATGATTTGTAACTACCATATAAATCATGAGATTATGTAACAGAGGAGATGCATATACTAAAAAAGTTGAACAAATTAATGTTATTCTATTTTTATTTATGTTTTTTTTTTGACAACTAGGTATTCTAATTTTGACAAAAGTAATGTGTGGTGGTGGTGAGGTGTCGCGGTGGTTACATTGAGAAATGAAATGGGCAAAATGGGAATAGGGTATGTTCTAGTAATACAGTGTTATAAAATTGCAGCAATTAATGCTTGACAACTAGACTCTTATTTGAATTTTCTAATCATAGCCCCAAATTTTGACTCCTCAATTATTAACACACTAATTCAAGAGAGGGAATCCAAAACTACTTCATTCTTGTCAATTTCTCCACAATCAAACAAAAACTTAAGCTAACTCTCACCGGTCACCGGTCACAACTCAAATGATAATAATAATAATAAAACACATTATAATAATATTGTGTGATATGCAATATAACTTGAAGTTGGCCAAGTGTTTGCCTGTTACATCATAACTGGATTGTGTGTTCTAATCTCTCTCCCCATTTATAAAATCCCGTGAATTATCTTTGATATCGTTATCGATTGTTGAAATAAATATCTATGCGATGCATGCAATAATCTCAATATATCTATTCATACCTCTAGCCCGTTTTGTGTCATATTTAAAATAATAATAATAATAATAAATAAACAAACAAAGAAAATAAATAAATAAATAAATAAATAAGAGGGGTAGTGTTGTCTTTGCATCCCTCTATTGGGATTTGGGAGTATTTGTTCAGCAGCTCTCCAACACTCTCGACGCCCAACCACCGCTCCACCGTCTCTCTCTCTCTCTCTCTCTCTCTCTCTCTCTCTCTCTTCTTGTGTTTTCAGGCACCGTGAACCCCACTCTCTCTGTCCACTGTACTAAACCCCCGGGAGGCGCGTGCCGTCCACGCTTTAAAACGGTCTGTCCCTCGCGCTCCTTGCTTGTACTCTCCCTCCCCCTCTCTATTTCTCTCTTTGTAAAACCCTAGAAAGGGTTTTGGACGCTCCTGAGTTTCCACCGTTTGTAGTATGTAATATCAGCAACAACGGCAACAATGGTTGAGAAGCCTAACAAGAGGCACAAGAAGGCCTTGATCAGCGAAGCTGACATTTATACTCTCTTGCAAAGGTTCTTCCTTTTATTAATATCAATCGTTATTGTTTTTTATTTTTTTGTGTGTGGGTGTTATTATATGTTTTGATTTTGATGTGGTGTTTTTTTTTTTTGTTTCCTTTTGTAGCAGATACACTGCAAAAACAGTGCTTGCATTGCTACAAGAAGTAGCACATTCTCAGGGGGTGAAGCTTGATTGGACTGCTTTAGTGAAGAACACTTCAACTGGGATTTCTAATGCCAGAGAGTACCAGATGCTATGGAGGCATTTAGCTTATCGTAACACCTTGCTCGATAAATTGGAAGATGAGGCTCAACCTCTGGTATATTTTTACAAGTCCCTCTTGTATTACATTTGTTTATAGCTAGCAAGTGCTATTTTTACAAAAAAAAATTTGCTTTTTGCTTTTTGCTTTTTGCTTCTTGCTTCTAGCGAAAGATACTTGGTAGATACTATCTAAATGGTGCTGTATTTGTATGCCAGAGGCATATAGCTAGGATAATTGTGTGAAAGGAGTGATACGGAAAATGTTATAGGCTTTTAGCTTTAGTTGTAGGAGTTTTACCATGTGAAAGGAAAGAGATTTCATGTCTATACAATTGTCTTCAATATGATTTCTCTGGATAGTGCTTAGCATGTGGTGTTTACAGCTGATATTAGCGAAATTTAGAAAGATGAGCGGTGCTGGGTACAGTGAGTGTACCATTCGCCACTTCCCAAATCGACATGTGTTCATTTGGGTAATTAAATTAGTAAATACAGAGGAGTGGGTTTTTATAAATGGAAATTTTGTAATATTATCTATAACACTTGTCACACATTCAGTGTGAGTGTGCGAGTGTTTCACTCGCGACTGACTCTAGCAAATTCCTAGAGAAAATGAAAAATTGTCGATTAAATGTGTATTTAGGCTTTGGTTGGCCGTAACTGGATATTATCGATATTATTGGTGCTGGCTGAGCTATATTGATCAACCTCATAACTGATACCTGTTCTAGATTGTCTTAGAAAGATTTTCGTTGTCCACTAAAATGGGCATTCTCAAACTTTAAATGTTTTGGGTTTGGTGATCAGATTAGATTCTCCGCTGACATTTAAAGTATCTTGTTACACATGGCATTAATGAAATTGAATGGTTAAAGATTTTTTTGCCTTTTTCTTTCTATCCAACTTTAAGTGTTTTGGGTTTGGTGATTGGATTTGGATTCTCCATTGAGCTTTAAGGTATCTTGTTACACATGGCATTAATGAAATTGAATGGTCAGGATTTTCTTAATTTTTTTTCCTTCCCAAATCCTCAGTAAATGACACCGTTTTGATGTTTTCACACCCACAACAGTCCTTTTCACTCCAGCTCCACTCCAAACTTCATGTCTTCTCAGCTATTTCAATGCATAAAGTCCGGCTACCAGCAGAGAAAAGGACAATAATTTCAGCCCCTGCTAAACTTGTTGCTTTCAGTATCCAAAATCTGAAAACTCAATTCTTACAACATTTTCCCTCTCTCGCGGGAGTTTTTATACCTAAACTTATTAAATCTGGGTTTAGAAAAACTAGAAGTGAGAACTTAAAGTAATGAAACCGGCACTTATTTCAAATTTTCTTGAGAACCCAACATATGGTGATTACAAAAGATTGTATTGAGAATCCAAAGTTTTAACTTGTAATGGCTACTCTTTTTTGTTTGACAAATAATTCAGGAAGAGTTTTAAGGATTTTTTCATCCAAAAAAGAAAAAGAAAAGAGAGTGAGAGATTTCAGCATTTTACCGGTGCACCCGGCCCAATATTCATAGTTTCATACTCTGATTGCTGGAGTTTGGGTTGAAGTACTTGCAAAAGCGTGAGGAATAAGGATGGAGTGCCATATAATTGTTAAGAGACCAAATCATCACCGTCTGTTAATGAATTTGGAAAAATAGAAACATAATATGGGAAATTTTTGTAAGGCCAGGTGTCACTAGATTCTCCAGAGCTTAGCACAAGCTCATATCAGCAGAGGATCCGGATCCATGGTGATTTTTACACCAAAGAATGCAAATCTTATTTTAGCTTTTAATAAAAATGACAATTATAGATGTCATTGAACTGAATGTGCTTGAATTGGCCTGTGTCACCTCTTTCTTATTAATTTTTTTTTTTTTTTTTCATGACTATAAATGTCTGACGGAAATGTGACCAAGCTATTTCACTGACTTGGCATATTTACTCATGTGATGAAAGATTAAATAGCTTGTAATGCTCTTAGATGCAAAGTTGTGTAAAACCTTTTGTTGTAGTAAGGTAAACTACAAGTCTACAACACCCATGTCTTGAACTTGTCCATATTGTTTGTGACTCCTATACATGTCAGCTAATGTATTTGTCTCTTATTGTTTCATTTTACAGGATGATGATAGCGACTTAGAGTACGAATTGGAACCTTTTCCAGATGTTAGTAATGAAGCCGCTTCTGAAGCTGCAGCATGTGTAAAAGTATGAATTTTTTTTCTTATAGAACATTTTTTTACTATTTGATTTTTGAATTCAATGCGACTCTTGTGTATGGAATACGCTCTACATGATTATGAATTGTGTTAAGTAGCATCTTTATTCCCACCTGTTACCTAATTGATGTTTGGTTTATGGAAATTCAGCAGCAAAGTTTTTTAATTTTGGCTGAAATATCAAGTATAAACTGTGTTGAGAGATTTGGGGTTCATGATACTGATAAAATTGTCTTGATTGAGACTGGGTAACATGATTTATGGTGTGCCTGTGCGGCTGTGCCATTCCACTAAGACTTTATCAGGGAAGGAAATGAGTTTTTACACCAAAAATGGGTTTTGTTGATGATTTTGACCACTGAATGGTCACATTTTTTTAGGTAGGTCGTAGCCTATCTAAATATGCTTTGAGTTTTCATTCATTTAAGTAAATTTATAGACCCTCGAACCTGGAATGTTTGAATTCCATCTGATTGTGTATACTCTGGTGGGCCCGTCATGTACTCGGTTTATGAGTGCTTAAATTCATTATTTATCTTAGGTCTTCATTCTTTTAGTCCAGTCAACTTATGTTATACGATGTTCTTTTTTTCTTCAGGTACTTATTGCATCTGGTTTACCGAGTGACTCCAGTCTCCCGAATAGCTCCACAGTTGAGGCTCCGTTGACTATAAATATACCTAATGGTCAATCATTTAGAGGTTCTTCAGAAAATTCACAACCTGCTTCCTTAATGCAAGGGATGAACATCACAGTTCCAGTATCTGTTCAGAAACTGCCTCTACCTTCATCAACATCTACTGAAGCATTGGATAATAATGGGTCAATAAGTGGCAACATGCCTCCTCGAAAGAAAAGAAAACCATGGACTGCTGAAGAGGATATGGAACTAATTGCTTCTGTGCAGAAAAGTGGTGAAGGGAATTGGGCAACTATCTTAAGAGGCGATTACAAGTGGGATAGAACTGCTTCACAACTGTCTCAGGTTATTTTTATCAACATCTTGTTAACATTGCATGGTTGTTCTCAGATTCTTTCTCTTTTTCTACTTCACTACTTCATGCATTCAAGACTCACTTCCCAGAAGCAAACACATAGGTGGTGTGAACAATATGATTGGTAAATGGAAGTTCTATTTTCTCTTTCCCTTCACCTGTAAGATAATCAACTTGATAGACATATGTAGTCATTGGTTCATATTTGTTATCACGGTGGCTTTTAACATAACCAAGCCCATTGGCTCTGTCTCTACAACGTTAATACCATTCTTTTTTCCAACACATAGGAAACATGGAATTTAGTTAAAGTATCAATTGGTAGTTGCTTTGTATGGTTCATGCTTCAAGGGGTGATCAAGAGATAACAGGGATGTCTCATTTGGTTACATGGGCTATAAAACAACCAAGCTGTACAGGGATGTCTCATTTGGTTACATGGGAACAACCAAGCTGTGGATACTTGCAATGATGCCTGCTAAATGGTTAAATACTGTTTACCTGTTCTGATAATTTATTAAAGCTATGCGGTTTGTAATATGTTTTTTCCTTTCTTTGTTTATTTTCTTTAATTTCATCACAAGATCTATTGAGAGATACAATGAAACAAAAAAGTTTAAGTCTAAAATGTTAAAAAAAAATAATATTCAGAATGCACTCTTTGGTGAAAGAGGAATGAAGATGGTTGTTTAGTGCTCATTGTCATGTCATTTATGTCTATAAGATAGGCGGGGTTGGGAAGGTGCTCCATAACAATAGAGATTGAGAAACAGTTTCCTTGTTAAGCTGTATTCTGCAGGGGAATTTAGTGGATGGAGTAGAATGATGTGAATTGATTCTTTTAAAAAACTCAATTATAATTTGGGCAGAGAAACACTTCACCATTAAAAATGTTAAAATGTTACAGTATTTTCATGGTTTACATCTTTTTGCCACATTGAACTTTCTTATGTGGCCATTGCTTTACTCTAATTCTCTACAATCTATTATTCTAATAGTTGTATTGTCTGATCTGATATTTAAAGGTGATATATGTGGCTTTGCTCCAACTATATGTAAATCGTTTTCCAAGGGAATAGGAAAAAAATTGCTGTCTTATATAAAAAAGATGCATCTTATATTTAGTATGGTGATTTGGTACAACTATCTCTTCCTTGTAGTAAACTGAAGGAGGCATTCACTTTTCCTATCTTTTGATTTTTGTTTTGTCATGAATGAATTTGCACTAGAACTAGATTGACACAAGGTAGAAATAATTGAAACTGCATTTTGTTTTGTGTCATAAGAATATAAGATCTCCCTCCAACTTCTTTCTATCCTTTTACAGTATTCAATTGTTGTGATCTTAGTAATGTCCTTTGTTAGTTTTGTTTCCTGAGAAAGCATCCTTAACTGATTAACTGTTTGTTAGTCAGTTCTTCTGCCTAGTTTCATTGTTGCTATACATAAATCAGTTATTTCACTGCTTTTTATTGTTGTTATACATAAATTTATGATTACAATGAGACCTTGAATTCTTGAATTTATTGCCTAATATTCACTGCTTATTCCTATAAAATTTTCAGTTGTAACTTTTATGGCAGTCAAGTTTCAGTTGATCTTAAGTGATATTTTTAGTTGGGATGACTGAATTATATGATAAAAGACAATGAGATATTTTAATGAGCTGAAACAGCCTTGGTCTGCCAACTTTCTATCCCAACTAAAATTTGATATAACAACTTAAAATTTGTGGCTAACCTCAGTTTGAATTTTTGACTTCATCGTACACCCATTCTTCATTTTCCCCCTTAATCAAAGGTTGTAAAAGGTAAATGGATGTCAGCTCACCAATTATCTCATTTGTGGACTGGAAAAAAATGAATGGTTATATGTTGAAGTCGTAAATTTATGTGTTTGTCTACAAGTTTTATTAGTTGCCAAGTTAAAGTGAAGATTTGATCTTTTAGTGAACTTTAAATCTTAACCTTAAGAGTTCTTTAAAAGACAAAATAATGCATTTCACTAACAGCTGTTGGATTGTATCCAACGGTTGAAATTTGATGTTCATGTGGAAAAAAATGTGTGAACATATACACCAGAAAATGACTATTTTATATATATATATATATATATATATATATATATAAACTTCTTTGGATTGTATGACCACTTTTAGTTAGACTTAAGTTTACATGTCACTAAGAAAATATCACCTTTTATGGAATTTGATTCATATTTTTAATTTCCATTGATGGTCAAGCAATTTGAACGTAATAACTGCTTTATAGCAGCCATCCGTTGTCATCTAGTCCGGTCAGGATGTCTGGGTTTCACCCAGTTTTCCCGGGTTCAAATCCCGGCAACGGAATATTTTCTTGTGTAGTAATGTCATGGTTAATATTTGCATTGAAATAGACTAGTTAAGGTATTTTCTGTTAACAATTAAAATGGGTGTATATGCACTGAAACTTGATTCAAATACAAGACATTTTTTGTGTGTGCATTGTTTTCTTGTTTAGTGTTCTACTTGAAAGTGCTTAAATATTGTTGGACCTCTTCCTATTGGCTTAAACTTTTTGGTCTACTAGTTACTAACATGTCAGTCCTTGCTGTACTAGAGAGTCATGGGTTTGAGTCCCCTCATGTGATTATATTTGAATTTGTTTTTTATTATTTGAATTTGTTGTGTGTTTGTGTTTGGGTTCGAGTCATGTGGCAAGCCTGTTGGTCTTGCACATGAAGGGGTGAGTAGTGCTTGAGTCTGTTGTTGGGCCATTTCCTAACAGTTTAAGCTTTTGAGTCTGTTGGTTACTAACACTACTAATACGACAATTATTCCAATATTCGCAGAGGTGGAGCATTCTGAGGAAGAAAAATGGCGGCATTTTGGGAGCCAATTCGACTGGGTCACACCTCTCTGAGGCGCAGCTGGCAGCTCGTCATGCAATGTCCCTTGCACTTGATATGCCAGTTAAAAATATTGCTGCATCTTCTACAAATAATAATGGTGATTTTCTTCTGTTTCTCATCCAAGCTAAAGATGTGAATTGACAAACTTTGATGATTGTTTTGTGGGACCTTTTGATTCGATAATGGGTGGTGGTTTTTTATGGAATCTATTGCGTCAATAATGGGTGGCTTCTATTTTTCTTCATAATGTGCTCAATCAACTTATCATCTGCCACATATATTTGCAAAAGTTGAATGATTTAATCTTTTTGATTCTGGAACAGTTGGGACAACTTCAAATTTTACAGGTGGCAACTCTATGCCTTCTACTTCAAATGCTGAAGCTTTGCCAGCCAGCAGTAGCTTTGTGCAAGCCCAGTCTCAGCCTCAACCAGGCTCCATTGGAACAAAGTCATCTCCGTTGGGATCACTGGGTTCTGCTGCAAAACCTCGGATAGCATCGAAGAAAATGCCTGCAAATTTCAGTTCGGAGTCGAGTTTAAGAGCTGCTGCAGTTGCTGCTGGGGCTCGAATTGTTACCCCATCAGATGCCGCATCACTTCTCAAGGTTGCTCAGGCAAAGAATGCAATCCATATCATGCCATCAGGTGTTTCTACAGTCAAATCTTCTATGTCTGGTAGTGCTCCTTCCCATTTGGAGGCTCATCCCAGTGTACGCTATATTCGAACTAGCATGGCTGCTGCACCACCCTCCACCAATCCAGCTGTCACATCTAGTGCCTTGCAGCCTAGTTTGGTAAAAGCTGCCTTGCCAAGAGTTCAGCAGAATACACCTTCTGAACCTACTAATGCTGTTATCCCTAGTCTAGCTGCTGAACTCCCATTAAAGCCAGACGTTAAGGTGGCGAACGAGATCAAAGTTTCTGATTTAAGCAGCGTCGCAGGAAATGAACCGAGTAAGAAAGTTCAAGAAGATAAACGGCCCTCGCCGAAACCAGAGTCACAACTAAAAAATCAAGTAGCTGTTGCTGAGAATCCAGATTCTTCTTTGAATATCGAAATGACTGATAGTGATCAAGTATGTAACATCCACAACCAAGCTGAAGGTGGTCAAAATGGAACTAATGATACGATCATGGGGTCTCCAGTCAAAGAAAGTAAAAATCAACCTGCAGTTGAAGAGAATGGTGAGCTTCAAAGCTCAAAGCCGGAACAGTCAGATTCACCAAACATGTTAATAGATGAATGCAGTGGGAACCCGGAGCAATTAAGCGAGATAAAGGCTAGCGAGGAGATGCAGGAATGAAGGAAAGAAAATAGTTGTTAAGATTCTTGTGCAAATTTATATGACCGTTTTGTCTAAATTTGAATTCATTCGTTTCAGTAAAAATTTGTGTAGTATAAGTTTAGCTGTTGAAGTAATCAGGGTAGTAAATGATTTATCTGCGTCTTTTTCAATGGTGTAATTTCTCTCCCGCTTCGGGTGCAATATATGGGAATCAAGTTGAGCCATGTTAATGTGTCTGGGTTTGTGCTGTGGAGAAAATTGGAGATGCATAGGAATCCATTCCAGTCTTTTCTGATTTTGAAAAACAGATTATTCAAGCAAAGAGACTGAAAAAAGTTCAACATAATACATTCTTTTAACTTCTGCACAAGTATCTAGTCTATCAGATTCCTTCTTCGGTGGTGTTCCAAGAAGTTAACATCAATGAGCAAAAAAAAAAAAAAATGCTATAGTGGGCGTCCAGTTAAACTACTGTACTGTTTCTGCAATGCTGGATTCATGCATGAGAATAGTGATGGCCTCTGTGTCTTCCTCTTTAACTTGACTCCAAATAGGAAAGACCGCAAAGGAATTCTAGTTCGAGTGGAAGTGCTTCTCGCTGTGGAGTTAGGCGTGAGCTCCTCTTCGAGCTTTGCCAGCGTCTTCTCCACTTCCATCCGAAGCTGTTTCACTTGTGTAAGTCCTGCTTCAAGTTCACCTGAAATCTTCCTGTTCTCTTGTTTCATGTTGATAACTTCACCTTGGAACTTTGCTGCTTGATAGTTACTGAGTTCTGTCTCTTCTGGTCTGATGCCTGTACTCGACACCCTCGATATCTCATCTTGAATGCTGCATAGAGATGAGTATCTACCATGCAATTCATCTTTCAACACTGCATTGTTTTCCAACCATAATGTCAGCTCAGTTTGTATCTCTCTCAAGTGTTTGTATATTGGCCGCGCCTCTGAGTTGGTAGATTGCTCCTTCTTGTTCCCTTCTTGCTTCATCTTCTTATCTCTCAGTTTCGTTAACTCCGCTTTCAAATCCTGTATTGCAGTTTGGAATTTCTGTATCTGATGAAAAGTGGTACTGAACCTCAACCAGAACTCCAGGTTTTCCTCTAGGAGTTCATCAATGTCTGAACGTATCTTATCTTCTATAGTTGGAACAACATGTGAACTTCTAATGACATGCTTTACTTTCAGCTGCTTGTCATCCCATTTCTGTGACTTCTTCGAGTCCGCTCTCTCTTTGAAATCAAATGTTTGTTCACTCATTCGGGTTGGCTGTTGATGAAAATCTACAGGCGAAAAATTAGACTCGGGGGAGACAGTTTCTTGAGTTATACTCTCTTGGCAAACTTCGAGATGCAATTCTGCCAAAGTATGTGTATCCATATTTTCATCCACGTGTGTCTGTGGAGATTGCAGTTTGTTACGTAAAGATTGAATCTCTGCGTCCCTGAAGGCAACAGCATTTTCCAATTCCCTTATCTGCAATGCCAATTCAATGAATCCATCGCGGTTTTTCTTCTCCACATCACCAAGCTTTCTCTTTACATCCTGATAGTTTCGAAGAACTGTAGTGTACTCCTCCAATATAATCTTGTCTCTATCCTCCAATCCATTTGCTAGCTGCCTCCAGTTTTGTGTGTCCTCTCCATCCTCCATCGCGAGGTCCTCCTGCTCGAACTCAAAGCTACTGCTTGCTGTTTCAGACATGTATTTCTTCTCATCTTTCTCCTCACGGACTGATTCTGGAGTGTTGTTCAGCCCAAAATCAACAAAGTTCTCTCCTTCAGCTTTCCCAGAATTCCTCTTCTCTTCCTTCTCCGATTCTTCCATGTCTTTGGAGATCATTGAACTGTCATCAGGATTCTGCTGGTCCTCTTCATGTTCATTGTCCTCCTTTTCGGCTTTGACTTTATTAAACAATCCTGCATTTTCAACTTCCTCTACTATCTCAGCACTATGTAATGTGTCACACAGATGATCAATATTACAATTTGCTTCAGTGATTTGTGTTTGGATATCCTTGTTTTGTTCTTCAATGCTTTGTTTGAGACTTCTTAATCTACGCAACTCTTCCTCCAACGCATTTAGCTTGTTTCTCATGCTTTCGACATTTGCAAGCAAAGATTCCTTCTCTTCTTCCAGGTTCCGAATCTTTTCGTGAAGGTGATCTGTTTCTGATATCAACCTCTTCACCAAAGCAGCTTGAGAAGACACTCCAGTTTCCAGTGTAACAACCTTTTCTACAATTTCATCAACTTTCTCAGCCAGTTGTGACACTGTGAGAGACTTGTTTGAACCAATACCAAGCTGCTTTTTGATCTTTTCGTGCAACATTTCCACATCTTGTGTCCCTCCTTGTTCCAATTCCTTGATCTCTGAGTCGAAGTTTTTCAATTCCGTAACTCCCTCCTGATCTCCATGTTTGAAAAGGAATTGATTCCTGAGGTTAGCAAACTTCTCGTGAGCTTCAATAATCTTTTTGTACTGTAATCTTGCATCCCCAACAGATTGCTCTTGTTGCTCTTGCAACTTAGCCAACGTACCTTGGCACGATTTTAGAGCTGTCGCTGCCATCAAAGTACGAGCCTCGTTGTCATCTATAACAGTACCAATACCAAATTCGTCTTGTAAGCTGCATACTTTGGCTTGCATTTCAGTTATCCTGTTTTCAATATCCCAATACTTGTTAAATCCATGTTCGTAGGAACTCTTCACAAACTCTTTTTCGGTCTGCAATGCCAAGATCCCTTTTTGAAGTGTATCCATTTGCTCAAGTGCCTCGTCTTTGCTCAGCCCCGAACTTGGTGGCAAAGCAGCTCTAGCTGAGCTAGCACTCCTCTTTAAATTCCCTTTCCTTGACATAACCATTGATGGGCTCCTGAAATCTTTCTTTGGCATCGCGGGGACTTTTGGTATACATTGATTCTTAGGCGTAATGAACTGGTTAGACGCTGATGTTATACGTTGATTCTCTTCGTCCTCAGCGTCTATTGCAAACTGAACTTGCTCTGGAAAGACAGTGGCAATGGTTCTGTTGGCACTTTGAAGATCTTTCGATAGATGATCATACCTTTCTGCTATTGCGCGGTATGACCTGTAAGAATCTTCGACAAAGTTTATGAGTTCTGGCCTCTTTTTATAGTACATTTCTGCTCTTTGAGCAAAGGAGTCTCCATCATCATCAATGATCTTCAACATTTCACCCACCTTTTCCTCCATATCTGTCACACCATTATATCATTAACATATGTCAACATTACTACTATTTAACTTGTTTAGATACTCAAAACATATATGATGATTCACATAAACTGAAAATTATGTTTATTTTTTGTTTCTTGTCTTGCAAGATTATAAATTTCTCATCATTTTTATCTATAAGTCGGACAGTAATCTAAAAGTTTTTGGGTCTAGCGATTACTAAACATCAATTCTTCGAGAAAAATGATATTGTTCATTAGACAAATAACAATCTTTTAATAAATAAAAAAAAATCAAAATCAAAATCAGAAACATATACCTTGGAGGTTCTGTTCAAGCCATTTAGATTGCTTTGTCCTGATGTGGCTTGCCCACCACCATGAATATGCATTGCTTGCTGCTCTCTGCAACATTATTATATGATCTATGATCTTTGTCTATAAAGAAAATCAAAAGACTTTGAATTCAACCCATTACAGAAAAAAAATAAAAAGCTATGATGAAGATGATCATGAGTACAATGTTGATGAACAAACAAAAGCTTGTGTGATCAGAATATGGAGGAGAGGATACTTCGCCCGGATTATGAGTTAGATCCATTGACAAGCTCAAATATATATAAACTCTCTTCAATGAGAGTGTCCACGTGGCAGGTCATTTCTCTTGCCAGCTTGTTAGTTCTAAAATAATAATAATGCAGGACATGTTCAGTTATGTTATGTTGCTCCACTGTTATGCATTTTTTACTCAATTTACCCAAATCTTATACACACCCTTTTACTATTATTAGATGCTCACGTACCCTCATAGTTGTTATTACTATAAAAACAGATTTGTGTTTCTTTTTTTTTCTTTAAGTATTACATTTACGACTACCATTAATATATATGCAATCCGGATAACCGAGAATACTCCCCACATATGCCTATAAAATATGTATATTGAGATTTGAATTCCTGACCGAAGAGAGATGCACTACCATCTCTGCTAAGAGGTGGTGATGTGCAATATATTTATGTTTCAATTACTGACTTCGTTCACATTTCAATGTCAAGTGGTTGCTTGTTGTCTTATTTATTTATTTTGTTTTCCATAATTGGTGGTTTTTAAGCAATGCTTATCTTCTCCATGCAACAACTTTTGGTTCTTCTCACAAATCTGTTCTGCCCTGTTTACATTTTTTAAAATTTCTTCTTCTTTTAATAAGTTTTGTGAAATTTAGGAAATATATATCTTATTTTATGGAATTCAATGTAAAATTAAATACATGGGCTCTACGCCCAAACTCTACACTCAGTCCAAGCGAACATAAGGCCATTCGAACGATACCACATAGGACTCGACCAACCTTGTTTACAGTTTAATTTAGAATTTATTCAATTTAATAGTTGATTTGAAATTATTTTTATTTATTGATAAATTGTCTAACTCGAGCATCGGAGTGTCTCCAACGAGACCCCCCCCCCCCCGCTTTGTTCTCTCTTCTTATTTTTTATAGGATCTCGTACCGCACAACCTACTAATTTTTACTATACCATTGTCAGTGTCCACCGACTTACGAAAATTTAACTGGAGATTTTTGGGCTTTTCATTTCTTACGGTTTTAATCTCTCATGGATTATCTAGTGTCCGCATATCATTAAGAGATCAATCTAGAAATAAAACTTAAACTTTCGAGATAGAATTGTAAAATGTTAAGATGTTCACACCATTTGAACTAAGAATCACATTTAAAAGATGGTCCAGTGTAGAGACAGTCATCCGACTCATCCTTATGAATGGACGGATCTTATAAAATGACTACCACGTTGAGTCTACTATCGGAGGAATAAATTTCAAGACTCAACTGTTGAATAAATTGAAACTTGAAAGAATAAATTTCAACAACTATTGAACCATTTTCAAGCTCAGCAACAATTAATGTATATCCATCCACACATGTCAATTACAATACAATCACCACCTGAATTTGGATAAACAAGTTGAATTACAAAGTTAATAATGAAATCTACATTCCAATCAATGTGTGAGTGAGGGACATAGTTTTTTGTCATTTAACATATTATATACATAAATATTTACAATTTTTTTACAATAAAAAGATGAAGCACAAAACAGCTTCCATATTTACAACAAAGAATTCAAAGCTAATGCATTCAGAGCCCCATTCTTTTCTTATTTTCATCTATTTCATAACTCCCAAGAACAAAGAACAGGAAGACATCAGGCACACATAAAATTCCTCCATGAAATCTTTGACAGAAGAAGCAAAACTTTAAGATACTTATCTGTTGAGAGCATCATCACTGCTTCAACTATTGCCATGTCGACTCATTTACTCGTATTAGCTTCGAACCAACATTAGGAAATCCTCTCCTATTATTCACAATAATATACCAAGGCCGGTTTAACCTCTTTTTCGTTTTCTTGTCTTTTTTTCTTTTTTTTTGTCAATTTTTTTGTCTTCTATTATACCTCTGTACATTATATTTATTTACAGCCGTGGAAGCAGCATAACCGTCTGTAATGTCAGCTGGTCTGGAGGGCAGAGAGCCATTGCTCCATATACTTCTTGCTCTCTGCAAATTGAAGTGAAATGCAGACAAAAAATCAGCATTGATCATACACTTCAAAAATTCAATGAAGAAAACATACTAAATTTTGCTTTTGCCGACCAATTCAATATATACAGTTATACACTACCAATAAATACCACTAAGAAAAGATATTAAAGCAAAACTCGAACAAAAAGCCCCGGAAGTATGGAATGGTAGCTTATTGTTTATTGGTCCACAATCCTTCCATTCAATGTAATAATACAATGCCCCTTGCTAGAAATAAGATTGCATTACAAGAATTCAGGGCTGGTGAAAAAACACAAGAAATGAAAAGTAAGATGTTGCAAAATTGATTTGGCAGGATTGGAACCAGTTAGCCATGTAAATTAGTTTTCCATATCTAAGAAAGCAATTTAATCAATTGTAAAGAATAATTGTGCAATAGAAATGAATATCGTCTCAGACATACATGCAGAGACCAAGACAAAACTAAATTAACAACTAAACAATAAGCAAAGAATATATCATTCCTTCTAACTACCTAACAAAAATAACAAGGGCAATAATAATGAATTGAACTCCTGTTGTTTCCTAAAATTTTTTTTACTAATCATATAACTTCAGCATATTGCACAGGAGACCTTTAAGCCCAAAATTTGAGAGGTAAAGGTACTGATTCACTAAAACAATTTTGGATGGAGAGGTAATATGTGCTTTCTTGGTGGAAAAAGAGAGACCGGTGTGTAACCAGTGAAGGTGAATAAGCATAATATTAACATTTTACAAGGGTACAGGACCTGTTCACTGGAGGAGGTAAACTTATACGAACATTTTTTTTTTCATTATAAGAAACAAAAGGAGATTTAAAAAAAAAAAAGATTAGGGTACACAAACAAACAACTGCTAAAGAGTACTCTTCGTTTAATATGCAAATGAACCTTATAGCATAGAGCTCATAATGCAGGAAAAAAAAAAGAAGCAAAATGGGATATCCCAAGATTCAAAAACACAGGGCCTTGGTCTACCTCAACTTTAACCTGCCAGTGTAAAACATTTCCATATCCATTTCTTAGGAAGTAGATGAACAGAAAAATCGCAAAAACATGTGAGGGCTCTCTCAACCAATTGCATTGTTTATACAACTGGCATGTGATAGTTTAAAACTAGACTAAGCTAAGAATCCGTATATAACAGAAAATTACAAACGTAATAGTTCTACTTGCTAGATCTTACATCCCTAATGTTAGAGTGATTAATTAGAATTTTCACACATCAAAAACAATCAGCAACATTCTTGACGACTCAAATATCAAGAACATCTACAGGAAAATCCCAGAATTCAAATCTTGATGTGTACAAAGGGAAGAAAAAACTCATTCTATAATAATCTGAAAATGAAAATATAATATTTCCTGGTTTATTGAAGTTCTAGAATCCGCATTTTACATTCGAGCAATCTATTGAACTATGAGCAATTCAAAGTAAAATAATTTTGGCATAAACAGAACAATAGCATGTAATATACTTAGAAATTAAAATGAAGAAGAAATGACTCTTACCAGCAGAGTAGTTATCAGGGATGTTCACAATGGCACCCAAAATACTGCTCTTTGTATTGCGAATCATATCATCTTGAACATGCCCATAGCAAGGAACCAGCACAGCAAAACTATTGTCTGCATCATCATCACTCTGAAATCCAGGTCCATGAGGCTCCAACCATCCAATTGAATAATCCGAATCATCAGACTCAGACCCCGAAACACATCCACCATCAGATGGCACAAGAACAACATCATATTCCCTATCGATTTTCCTCTGTTCCCGGCTTTGCCATTTTCTTCTGACCCTCCTAGATGAAGATGCCATATTACTGTTCTTAACTAAAGGAAACTTCAGATTATCGGATTCCCACAACCCTGAATCGGGTGAAGAATTTAAATTAGACCCATTTGAGATTTTAGGCTCCTGATGCTTTCCACTATTCAACCACCATGAGAGTTGTGTAAATGCCAAAGCCATATATATAATCGAACCGAAGACAATTGCTAAATTGGCTAGCCTGTTGCAGGAATCAGTGAAAACACAAAGTAAATAACAGAAACAAATCCAATCACAAAATCAATTAATGTTGACAAGTAAAATTCAATTTGACCCCTCATTTCATGTCAATCAGGCACCTTTTGAAACTAGAATCAACAGGGGAAAAAAAATCAAAACCTTATTGTTCTCTCGAACCAGAAAACCAGACAATCATCTCAGCAAACTCTAATTACTATTCTTTTGGCTAAACCAATGTAAGAATCTCAATTTTCTTGGGAAAAAAAAAAGAGAAGGCAGTTCAATTCAATTGATTTTCAAACAGTTTTCTAGGCAACCAAACAGTGAGTTTACCAGGTATAAGTAGAATCAAAACAGAATCAATCAGGTACATCAACTGTCAATACAATGAATCAAGACAACCAAAGAAAGAACCAAATGTGTCTAAATTAATCTAGGCTTGGTTGAGTAAAGTAAAACAATCCCAAAATGGAAGACACGGCTTTACCAAAATTAGATTTATCAAATTATAGTTACCAAAATCAAACAAATCTGTAAACACTTCATATACCCAGAAAAATAATAAAAATAAAAATCTAAACTTGAAATATGTGACTCGTTTATTCTACCCAAATCTCAAAACCCATAACCAAAACTAAATTTTCCCTTT
The DNA here is from genome assembly GCA_033220585.1 of Dipteronia sinensis. Taxonomy (NCBI): domain Eukaryota; kingdom Viridiplantae; phylum Streptophyta; class Magnoliopsida; order Sapindales; family Sapindaceae; genus Dipteronia; species Dipteronia sinensis. The sequence goes on along the minus strand of CM065636.1, from coordinate 83,090,998 downwards.
AAATACCAAACTAGATGAACATTTTTTTTCTTTTTTCATATATAATCATCCGAACATCAATTTAACGACACATTTAAACGAAAATAAAAATTCAAGCTTTTCCATTTTTTTTCTTCATTGCCAAAAAAAAAATGCTCCTTCGAACCCAATAACGATCTTTGAAAAAGTGAAAAGAGAAACAGAAACAGAAGGAAGAAAGATACAATTTTTATTTTTAGAAAAAGAATGCTTGCCTTGTAGCTTATACTTGGAATTTAAACGAAGATTCAAAGCATACCCAACAGAAATATCATCCAAAAAAACAATAAAAATATTAACTTTAACAAAGTACCTTAAATCCCAAACAAAAAATTAAGAACAAATCACTCGAATCCAATTCAACCCAGATTTTCTCTCTCTTTAGTCTTTGCTTTGAAGAATCAGTTTACAATTTTTATAAAACGGAGAGAGAGACAGAGTCAGAGAGAGTCTCCACGTAAATTTAAGCTAAGAGTGAAACAAAATAAAATAAATAAATAAATAAAGATATTATGTTTTTATCCTCTACGAGCGATCATATAGTTTTGAAGGAAGTCTTTTTTTACACGTCAGCATATTTGGGAGTATATTGGGATTTTTGAAAATATTGTAAGAATATATTTGTCTAGTGGTAGTTCAAAATGTTGATTAAGAATGCCAGGTCAGATAAGTTGTGCTGGGGTGGGTGGGTGGGTTTGGTGACGTGGCGTGAGGATTGACCATGGATTTGCGTGTGAGAGTTGTCCAAGTAACCTACACCCCCCCACTTGTTAAGAATTTACAAAATTAATTAGTTAATTAAATAATAATTTTGTCCAATGATTATTTTGTGTATGTTTCTTGATGCTTAATTTGTGGTATGCATTTTATATATATATATATATAAATAAAATAAAATCCGACAACGAAAAAGTTAGGGATGATATACTGATATCTAATTTTACAATATCAACTAAAATATATCCACAATTTTAAAATATCTATTATCATAAAATCTAGTAAAATACTAAGAAAAGATATACACAAATCGAACTAAAGAGAAGATATGCATTTGTTTGTTGTTGATCAATGTTTATTAATTGTTCACTCTATGTTTCTAATTATTACAAGTTATTTTCTTAAGAGTAAACAAGTTGTGTTGGTTACCCTAAATTGTATTTGATGAGTTGGCAATGATTATTGTCTCTTTCTTTTCTTCTTGATTACTATTTTAAGTTATACTAATCTTTGATTTAGGTCTTATAGCATCATGGGACTACCAACCAATCATGTAGCACCACAATAATCAAAGAGATTATGCAATCAAAATCGGGTAATACCCTAACTTATAAAATTATTAAGTAATACCAGACATGACTCATAATTAGTTTATTAATTGGTAAATGAACGAGTTTGAGACTCGAACAAATGACTCTTAGGTCATCGATTAGAATCATACCAATGACGAAAACTTTCAAAAAAATAATTGGGTCCGAAATAATAAATATTATCAACAACAAAAAATGCTTTTCTATATATACCATATGTGAATTTAAGATATTATCGGTTATTATCAACATATATTAGACGGTAACAATAATCTAATAAGTTGAAAAATACTGAAAATCAAAAGTTCAAAAGTGTATACATTCTATTAACAATTATTGTATAATTAACACATTAACATTATACAACGCTTGAAATGAATTGGTAGAGTTTGCCTCTAATTTTCACTAATTAGAAGAGGTGAGCAATCAATTCTATTGCTCTAAAATACAAAGACTCCAACCCAAATCATTGCTCATATCATTATGGTAATAGCAACTTTGATCCAATCTTGCCCTTACAAAACTAATGGCTGATTTTTGTTCTTCTTCCACAATTACAATTTACTAGGTAAGGACAATGCTTACTATGGTGGGGTCTCATACATGATACATCTATCTAAATAAATAAAATAAAATGTCATAAAAACTATCTAAATTTTTGTTGGTTCAATCATCATCAATCAGTAATCATTAATGAGAATGACCATAAAGGCCATATCAACCAACATTCACATGGCATATTTTTATGTGACAAAGATGAAAGAGCATGCCATTTTTATAAAAATAAAATGTCAACTTTATATAATATTTGTGGTTCTCTGGTGGATATACCAATTTATGGCCCAAAATAACAACAAACATGGTGATGGGACCCAATTCTCTCTATTTTCGGACTCAATTATTGTGATTCTGTTGAGACAGTTACATATCCACTTCCAAGTTCCATCTTATGGGAGTTTGGTGTTCAGTGTATTATGAGATTTATGTTAGGATTTATTTTTATTTTTTTTGGGATATCAAGATGGATTCATTAAGAACGAACCGGGTTTGTGTTCTCGAATCCTATAAATAGTAAAAAGCTTTTAAGAGAATAACTTATCTAGATATGTATATAGGTGGATAGAACCGATTTAATTCATTTCTAGTTGGTACTTTCCAATTTACTTACGGTCTGAGTGTCTTTTGTTATTATTATTGTTTTTTAAGTATTATATAAATTCAGGGTTTTTTTTAAGAGGGAGAGGATTCGAACCCACAACATCATCGTGTAGGTATGAATGTGTGATGAAATCTCACTTATGTTATGACTGTAAACAGTTTGGTTTACATTTATGGTTTCTGTTGTAGTATAAAATATTTAATATATATATTTCTATATAAAAGATTGAATTTCATCTTCATGTTTATTTATTAAATAGAGGGACAAAATTAAGTAAAAAAAAATGTGTTTCCAATACCATAAAATAGTTATACAATGACTACGTATTCACATTATTTATTCATCTAAAATAAATTTAATCATATTTGTGGTTTATTTAAAATTGAAATTTATTAAGATATTAATGGGGATGATACTCATTTTTTGAGAGCAATTCAGTGCTTCACGAGCATGAATACATAAAAACATGCAATCAAAATCATTTTATTTAACACCGTTTAATGTTTATTGGTTATAAAGAACGTTTATCCAGCATAGAAATAGTTGTTGCAACGCTTTTAACATCTCTAATAGGGGTTTAAATCCTACTTTAACTCATTAAATTGTAAATTATGGAGAGATCCTCCTATGTTGTAAGAGTTTCATTTCTGGGCGAGCCGTGTTTGTAACGAAGAAGAACAAGGAGAAGAATTAACACAAAAGATGGGGAGTTTTCCTTTTCCTTCAAAGAAAAGTGTTGTAGAATTGGAAGCTTTTTTAAAAAGAAAAGAAGCATAAGTGTTTAGCATTTGTAACTTGTAAGTTAAAAACGTGTGATAAATGTGCGTGATGGAGATTGGAGGAGGAAACCAAATGGCGTTTAAACTGTCTAAAAATGGAGTCAACAAATGGAGTCAACGATCTTATACAATTGCGTTTAAACTAATCCAATCCATTGGATTCAATCTAATCCAATGGATTGGACTGGATTTTATGGTGTAATTCTATCGGATTGGATTCAATTTTCTTATATACATTTGGATTGGATTGGATTGAATGATGGATTCCAATATGAAAATCCGTCATATTTAGGGTCTGTTTAGGATAACTTTTACTTTTAGCTTTTGACAGTAGAAGAAGAGAAGCAAAAGCTTAAACTTTTCAGTTACTGTTTGGAAGGTATATTCCAAAAGAGCTTTTGTATCAGGAAGAGCTTTTAAATCTGATTGGTTGAAACATTTTAAAATCTCCTTTAATTATGATATAATATTTTTACCCTTTAAAAAAGATGACCTTTTTACATTTCAAAAAAAAGAAATTATTTGTGGAACATATTAACATTTGTTTTAAAGGTTATATACTTATATGACATATGGACTATAATTTGAGTAAATATTATATGTAAAAAGAAAATTTCATACAAAAGTTATGATTTGAGATAATATAACATCTTTTATTAAATAATATTAAAATTTAAAAATAAACTAGACAAATGATATGTGATATCAGTAAAATGCTAAAATGTGTTTTATTAATTTATTAAATAATACTAATATTTTTTTTAACAAACAAAGAACACTAGTTCAATCTTCAACTCAATATTTTTCCTTATTACATTTTTTAAACAATAACAACAGCTTTGTTGGAACACAACAAGCATCTTGATTCTTCGTGAATCAATGTTATAATTACAAAATCCAATCTGGATTGGTGGACAGTGAATACAAACCAAAAATCAAATACAATTCACAAACCAAAAACAAATACAATCACAATCACAGAGTGATGGTATGATCGCCGACTCCGAAGAGTTTATTATTAACCTGAGAGAGTTGGTTGATGAGAGAGATGATGTGGGTGGGCATGGTAATCATGAGCTTGATTACCATCATCAACAAATTTTGACTATCTTCTTCATCGAATAGATTTCAAAATTTAATACTAATCACAAAGTTTTGAAATTTAATAGTCAAATTTTGACTCTTCTTTCACTATCTTCTTCATCTCCTCAACACCAGTAATCCTTCATTTGCTCCTCTCTCCTGACTCTGCTTCAATTTTCTTTCAAGCTCCTCAGTTTTCTTCCTCAGCTCTTCCTCCTCTTTCTTCTTATTATTAATACGAATCACAGCCAATGTTGGTGCCATTTCTGGTTTCTGATTTCTTTTTCTTACATTTTCTCACACCCCAAACACAATCCAATTTTCTTCGACAAAATTCCAGCAACAAAAACCAAAATCAATTCCACAAAAAACCACAACATCAATTCCATAAACCCAAATAAATTACGTTATTCCAACTCAATTGCAATAATCCAAGTCTTCTCCTTCAATCAAAACCACATCAATTTTTGTAAAAAATAATTAAAAAGAGAAATTCAATCGGTAAAAACTTGTTTGAATCTTTGAATCCTTCCGAAATTGGAGTTTTGAGAGCATGGAGAAGTAATTATCAGTGAAAATTTGTTTGAATCTTTCTAGAAACACATTGCCCAGGAAGGATTTGATAACATATTTGCTATATGGGAGATTAGAGAGACTAGGGTTCAAATGAAAAATTAGGGAAGAACATCAGATCATCGATGTGAAAAATTGGGGAAAGGATATGAGTCTGAAATTTGGTTTGTTATATATGAAAGAAAAGGATAAAATTGACAATATTGAAATTTCATTAAACTGTTCATTTTAGCTTCGCATGTTTTTCAAAAGTCATTCCTGGAGAAGCACTGATTGTGGTGCTTCTAATGGAAGAGCTTCTAAGCTCAAGAAGCCCTTTTCTTATTTTACTCAAACAGCTTTAAAAGTGGCTTTTGGCCTTCAAAAGAGCTTTTGAACCTCTCAAAAGCTTTCCCAAACAAGCCCTAAAGGCCCATATATACTAACACTTTTTTCTTTTATTTTTTGAATGAGTGATAATATTGGCAACCCTCCAAAACCGTATATACACCCCTTTCTTAGAGTGGTGTCATTGCTCTACTGGTCAATTTATGCCCTACTTTTTTAATTATATAATATTCATTTTTTTCCTTTATCAAAATTACTTAAAGAGACATACAATTTTGGAAATAAATCTTCTACAAAGTAAATCTATTAAAATCTCATATTCCTTTTCCAAAAAAAAAAAAAACCCAGTAATCTTCTTCAAAAAAAAAATTAAACTTTTAAACCCTAAAAATTGCTTCTTACATACATATAAAATATTATGGAAGAGTTTGGGAACGATATCAAGAATATGGAAGAATTGTGTAAGAATGATATCAAACATCTTGAAGAATTGTCTGAGAATGACATAAGACAAGAATTGTCTGACAATGATAGTAAGCATCTGGAAACAATTCATTCTCTAGAAATAAGTTTGAAGTTTATTTTTTCTTTAGAATGATATCACAATGTGTTAAAGTACCCTATTATTTTTTATTATTTCTTTTCTATCATGAAATAAGAAAAAAAAAACTAAAAAAAATAAATAAATCAATCAATGGAGCCATGGAGGTGAGAGAGGTGTATACTGATACAGAAATCATATATAGAGAGATCATATATGGTATGTATTAAATTTGAAAAATAAGTAAAATGGGTAGTTTTGGAAATAAACCAAAAAATTAATAAAAACATTTAATTTTATTTAATTAAATCAAAATTTTAAAAAGTGAGGCATGAATAGATTGGTATGGGGTGTGCCAATAGCACCACTCCTTTCGTAAGTACACCGTTAAAATATTTTAAAAATCTCTTCGTAAATAAACTCCATTTAATGGCAAAAATACCCTTTCTTTAATTTTATTATCTTATTATTTTGTAAGCGCATCCCACTATTTTGTTATATAATCATATTTATTTAAAATTATTATTTTATATCTTTTTATGCAAAAAAATTATTTCATTTTAAAAAAATAATTTCTAACTCCTGCAAAAACATTGGATGTCAATAAAAAATTGTTTGAAAACAATTTCTTTTCATTGCATTAAAACTTTTTTTTTAATTCTTTAATATTTTTTAAGCTCAAAATTCTCTAATTCCACCAAATTGACAAAAGTAACCGTAACACGTGCATGTGTTGCTTTAACTCTGTTAGTTTTTAATTTTTTAATAGTTGTTTTTGAAATTTAAAATTCATTAATAAAAAACAACAATTACATCAACCAAGAAGAAAGTTTATATATAAAAAGAGACTCTCAACACACAACAGTATATCTCAATTCTTCTGTTCTTAAAAAATAAAAAATAAAACAATTGTTCATAAGAAAGTTTATTGTTGCTATTGATTTTTGTTTCACTAAATTATAACAGTAAATTGTTTGTCAACTTAATCAATTTGTATTCCTTAAAATAAATTGAAATTAGTATTTAAAATAGAAGTTAGAGTTTGACAAAATAGGAAGATTTTTATTATCATATCAAATTATTAATAGGAAACTTCTTTTTCTTTTTTATAAAGGATTATTATAAAACCAATTAATAATTATTGGTGTGTATTTATAAACTATTTAGTCCTTTAAGTAATTTTACTCAAGGTAATATTGGATTTTCAAAAAAAAATACTAAATTGCGGTATACATACAGTTTTTGAGAGGTATAAATATCGCCATTCATTTTAAATTCCGGCAACAATTTAGGTCTATCAAGTCGGACGAGATAGGCCGTTGCAAGCATGACATGGGGGGTTTTCTACCCTGTATGAGTTTATAGATGAATATGAGAAATTATACAATTACTTGTGCTATGATGTAATTTTTTTAACGGTAGAATTTAATTAAACAATCTCTATTGACATCTTTTACAAAGATTTGTTTGAAAATCTACACTAAAACTATTTAAATCAGTATTTTTTTCATCTCAATGACACACCAAGAAAAATAAAATTTGGACATCCATACCTACTTTAGTAAGTTAGTGGCAAGGGGGATGAGTCTCACACGGTCACACTCCCTCCATTCGCATGTATACAATATTGATCTATATCGGATTTTCAACATGCCCTTATCCATTTGATGTCAATTTTTTTTAAATAAAAATAAAATTGAAATAAGCTATCTTTATTATTAAAATTTATATATTTTTACATTAAATATAGGCTTATTAGTACCAGTCCCCCTGAACTATATCCGAGTTTGCATTATCCCCCCATGAACTTTTTTTTAGGCGTTAAACCCCTGAAATCGTGGAAATTGGCAACCATTGACGGAATGGAGACGGAACTCTTATTCTTTTTGGTTTCTGTCATGGCAAATTGTACTAAGTTCCCCTGATTATATACATAATTGCATCAAACCGAAAACAATATAATAATATAACTCAATTACCCCTCTGACCAAATTTTAAAAATCAAATTATAAAAATAAAAATTTAAAATTTAAAATTTAAATAATGGTTAAATAATAATAACATTCTGAATTTTTTTGATAAAGAAAATTAAATAAATAGATAAATGAAAAAAATTAAATTGATTTAACAATTATTTAAATTACCTATTTTATTTAAATATCCCTAAATATAAAACCTAGATGAATTATCATTTAAATTATCTTTTTTATTTAAATATCCCTAAATATCACTTATTCATTTACAATAACAAGGAAATTAATAATGTCAAAAATAAATAATAATAATAATAACATAATAAAATAATAATAATGATAATAATAATCATAATATAAAAAATAATAATAGTAATAAAAAATAATAATAATATATGTAGATATTTAGATTGATCTCCGCCATCTATCTCAAATATTCACGGTTGTGACCAAATTACAATAATAATAATAATAATAATAATAATAATAATAATAATAATAATAATAACAATGACAATAATAATCATAATATAAAAAATAATAATAATAATATAAAAAATAATAATAAATTAAAACATTTGTTTTTTCAATTTTCTTGTAATTATTATTTTTTATTATTCTTATTATTATTATTATTATTTTGTAATTTGATCACCACCATGAATATATGAGATAGATGGTGGAGATCAATCTAAATATCTACCTATTTATTTATTTTTTTAAATTATTATTATTTTATATATTCTGATTATTATTATCATTACTATTATGTTATTATGTTATTATTATTATTATTAATATTTAATTTTTTATTTTTATTTTTGACATTATTAACACCCTTGTTTTTTTTTGAGACAACATATTTATTAATGCATGTATTTTTTTGAAAGTTTTCGCCATTGATATGATTCGAGCCGCTGACATGGGAGTTATTTGCCCAAGCCCCAAACTCGTCTACCTACCAGCTGAGTTACGCCCATGTTGTTATTGTAAATGAATAAGTGATATTTATGAATATTTAAAAGATAATTTAATGATAATTCGTCTAGGTTTTATATATAGGGATATTTAAATAAAAAAGATAGTTTAAATATTTGTTAAATCAATTTAATTTTTTCATTTCTCTATTTATTTAATTTTCTTTATCAAAAAATTCAGAATTTTATTATTATTTAACCATTATTTAAATTTTAAATTTTAAATTTTGATTTTTATAATTTGGTTAGAGGGGTATTTGAGTCATATTATTATATTGTTTCCGGATTGATGCAATTATGTATATAATCAAGGAATTTAGTGCAATTTGCCATGTCATAAACCAAACGGAATAAGAGTTCCATCCTCATTCCGTTAATGGTTGCCAATTTCCATGAGTTCAGGGGGCTTAACGCATAAAAAAAAGTTCATGGGGATAATGCAAACTTGGGTATAGTTCAGGAGAGACCAGTGCTAATAAGCCTTAAATATAAGTATATAACAGTACTAATATATATTTATAAATGCACATAACCTCTTAATAGAGTTGGCAGTGCACTTTCTTTCCACGTAAGTGGTGAGGGGTTTCCACAATATGTATTTTACAAGTATACGTGAAAAGTTTTCTTTCTGGTTGTGAGAGTAGTCATCTCTCGTTATCAGAGTAGATATCCGGACATCACATGTATTGTTTGATCCCAACAATTCTATTATAATAGTTCTCATAATACTTCAATATATATATATATAAAAACACACTCTTATAAATAATATTACTATAATCTAAATAATTAACTCAAATCTTATAAAGAGTATTACTATAATCCAAATAATTAACTCAAATGATACGTCAAGTTTGTCATAATTTGAATTGATTTGTAGGATATTTTTTCTCATTATTTGAATTGGTTTTTAGGATTTGTTTTTTTTGAGATGTCTATTATTGACGATTTGATGGCCCTTAACACAGTGGCTAACAACAGTGGACAGCACCAAAAACTGGCAACAAAAACCCTGTGGGGTGGAAACAGTCGACATCAATTCTCTTAGCCGTCACTACATGGACTCGTTGATGTCTGCTTCTTCTCGAACTCAACTCTTCTCTTCACCAGCAATTATCTTCTCCAACCAAGACACCACGCACAAACTAGAGTCCTCTCTCGCTTTCGTTTGTCTGCCAGGCAAGCCCAGACACAATAATTTGTTGTGTAGAATGAGTCAGGCCAAAGAGGCCAAGTTATGGGGTGGAAGATTTGAAGAGAGCGTGACTGCTGTTGTGGAGAAATTCACCGAGTCCATTTCCTACGACAAAGCTTTGTATAAGCATGATATTAGAGGGAGTAAAGCTCATGCCTCCATGCTCGCTAAACAGGTTGCTGCCTTTTTTGGTTTTTTTTTTTTAAAATTAAGTTTTTGAATATGGGTTGTTTGGTTTATTAGAAAATTTGGGAGAAGAGAATAAAAAATGAAGGAAAGTTTTTATTTTTATTTTTTTTTGGGTTCGGATTACAATGGGATTATTAATTTGGTAAAGCATTGTGTTAAATCATAACGATTGATTAAGTTGGTAAAGCATTGCTGCGATTTTTTGGGGTTTTTTTTAATTAAGTATTTGAAAATGGGTTGTTTGGTTTATGAGAAATTTGGGGGAAGAGAATGGAAAATGAAGGAAAGTTTCGATTTTTTTTTTTTTGGTGTGGGTTTGGATTGAAATGGGATTATTAATTTGGTAAAGCATTGCGTTAAATCATAATGATTGATTAAGTTGGAGTTTCCATTTTCTTTTCGGGGATCAAAGAAAACCACTAAATGTGAAGCTTTGATTTTCTTAGCATTCAAGCAGATAAATAACAACATGCATTTAAGTTTGTAGCCTTTATATTTTATTGTACAATCACATCCTTAGTATACGTAATAAACGATACAGGTTTCATGTAATTTATATGTTGCTTATAACATTTTGATTTCTTGAAACAAATTAGTTTTTTAATACATACATTTTCGTACTTTGTTGTAGGGAATGATCAGTACTAGTGATAGGGATAGTATTTTAGAAGGTCTTGATGAGATTGAAAGAAAAATTGAGGCTGGTGAGTTTGTGTGGAGAACTGACAGAGAGGATGTCCACATGAACATTGAAGCAGCTCTCACTGATATCATTGGTGAACCTGCAAAGAAGCTCCATACTGCTCGGAGCCGAAATGATCAAGTGTTGACGGATTTTCGCCTGTGGTGTCGTGATGCCATTGATACAATCCTGGAAAGTATTAAACGACTTCAGGTTGCATTGGTAAAGTTGGCTTTGAACAACCAGGATCTTATCGTACCTGGTTATACTCATTTGCAAAGAGCACAACCTGTCTTGTTGCAGCATCTTCTTTTGGCATATGTTGAGCAGGTTTGAATTGATATGTTTTGTTCCCTTTTATAAATTGTAATGGGATGTTCCTATATGTTTTTGGCTGAGCAAAGAAATGAGGCAATAGCGTTAAAATTTAGTGTTTGTGATGTGTCATGTGTGTAAGGTAAAATTTATCTTTTGTATTGCTGGAATCAGAACTTACAACTAAAGCATACCATTGTGATGATTTTTTGTGGGAAGAGGACTGTAAGATGGGAAACAGGCAGATATGTTAGCTAATGATGATTTATACAGCCAATACTATGATCAGCTAGGCATGATTATTGGTATCAGAGGATCAGTGTGATTGTAGAAAGTCTGATTGAGACTTCTTTTTTTCTATAACTATCATCTTCATACTGTTGAAGGAGATCGAGGCTTGTGTTGTAAATTCAGTATAAAGAGGTAGTATAAAAATGTGATTATTTCTATGCAAAGTGCAACCTATGTTATTAAATACTGGATATACAAAATCATTGGTTAGACAAATTTATAGAATTAACATAAATCTCCATAGGCACGTCTTTGCCAGGCACGAGGTGCTTTAAAGGCACACATCTCCCGTTAAATGTCAGCTCGCCTGCTGGTGTAATGGGCCCCAACCCTCAATCTTGGAGCCTCAGAGCACTTTTAAGAACTATGATGGCTTTCATGTTTAACTTAGGCACCTGTATTATAACACATGTTCTTTTATTTATGCATAAATCATTCTAGGTGTAATTATGAGTAAGCCAGACCTTTATTTATATTTATCAGTGGATGATGTTTCTGTTTTGACTTTTGACATTTATGCATCAGTTATCCAGTTATACTGGATACTCAGTGCTTTATCTGGTGATAGAAGATGTTAGTACTTAGTATAACCAAGGACACTTTTAATGGTCAAAGTAGCAGTCATAGTTTGCTTAAGGCCTTATGTTACATTTACAAAGCTGTTCTACTAATGTTGTAATCTAACCTCCAGAGAAGCTAATTCTGGCAATGATTTTTTCTTGTAGCTTGAACGTGATGCTGGTCGTTTACTAGATTGCAGGGTTAGGCTGAATTTCTGTCCTCTTGGTGCATGTGCATTGGCTGGCACTGGCTTGCCCATTGATCGGTTTATGACTGCAGAAATTTTGGAATTCACTGCTCCCATGAGGAACAGGTATGTGCTGAAACGTTCTGGAGTCACAAACTGCAGTTGTTAACTTAATGATTCTGTCCCCACCTCTGAAGTTGGGTCTGAGCAAGATAGTGTCGTATGTCCAATTTTGTTAACCACTTTGGTTGTCCAGTCTTTTAATGTCAATTTTTCATAACTTTCTCCCCTCCCACTTCGATATTTATCCTTTTTAAGTTGCAAATTAATTACGCGTTGTGATGGTTGGATAATGGTTTCCTTTTCATTTATAGAATCATTAGAAGTTACTTCAGTTAAACAGTTGGGATTTTAGCTCTGGAATCTTCTTTTGAGTTAAGTCGAGGAGTCACTTGATTCTAGAAATATTAGCATTACTCAAAAAATAAAGTAAACAAGTATGATTATTAATTTAGTCTGATCAAAGTCAATTTAATGGCCTTTGGCAATAGTGGATTGTGGTTCTTTTGCAAATGCATCTTTCAGCTCAACCTATATCTGTATACTTGAAATTTAACTTCCCTGGATTGATTATTTTGTTTTATTTTATAGTATTGATGCAGTTTCGGATCGAGATTTTGTCTTGGAATTTCTTGCCGCTAATTCGATCGCAGCTGTTCATCTTTCACGGCTTGGAGAAGAATGGGTATTGTGGGCTTCAGAGGAATTTGGATTTATTACACCAAGTGACTCTGTTTCTACTGGAAGTAGTATAATGCCTCAGAAGAAAAATCCAGATCCAATGGAACTTGTTCGTGGAAAGTCTGCAAGAGTCATTGGAGACCTGGTTACCCTTCTCACGCTCTGCAAAGGGCTTCCTCTTGCTTATAATCGTGATTTACAGGTAAATGTTTTATACATTCACTTATCACTTTTCCTGTTTTGTGGGTCGTGTTATGGTGAACCACATGTAGGTGGTCATATTGTCATAGCTGTTTCAGCTTTTATTCTCTAAAGTCTGGGGCTCATTATATCTTGGTTATCTTAACCATTGATGCTCGGGTGTTTAAGCCCTTATGCTAATCCCGTTCCGATAAACTCAGCAGTTTAGTTTCCTTTTCCTAAAATCTTCTTCCTCTTTTTGGTTTTGCTTAAGAAAGCTTTTCTGTTGAGGACAGGAAGACAAGGAACCTACATTTGACAGTGTTAAGACTATTGTTGGGATGCTTGAAGTGTCGGCAGAGTTTGCACAAAACATTACCTTCAACCAGGAGAGAATACAGAAGGCTTTGCCAGCTGGTCATCTTGATGCCACAACACTGGCTGACTATCTTGTGAAAAAGGCAAGTGATTATTGTTCTTCATCGTTATTCTTTCTACAACAGAAGGACCTATGAAGTTGTGTGCCAGAAGTGTGATTTATAGTTTACTTGCTTGTATTATGCATACTAATTCTTCCAATTTCTTGAGTTCTTCCCTTGGTATCACAAACATTGTGGCTTGACTGTTTTTTTTCCCTTTCCTGAAGCAAATACCTTTTAGAACTTCTCATGATATAGTGGGAAGGGCAGTTGCTTTGTGCGTATCTAAGAACTGTCAGCTTAAGGATCTGAGTCTTGACGAGATGAGAAGCCTAAATCCTGTGTTTGACGAGGATGTATACGATTATCTTGGGGTAGAAAATGCAGTCAAGAAATTCTCTTCATATGGTTCTACCGGGTCAGCATGTGTCGCTAGTCAGCTAGACTACTGGGTTAAGAAGCTTGGGATCGACAAAAGTAACCAATAGTTATGAATGGTGGCTGAGATGAGTTATTTGAGCTCAAGGATTTTGCTGGGGTATCAGAGAAGTTGGATCGGTGATGCGGTATGCAACAAAGATGCTAACTTTCCTGCTAGAGCGATACAACTACAGTGAGATTTGAACCATTGTGGATCACACTAACATCTTGAATGAGCAACTGGATGTGAAATACTGTTATTGAGAGCAGACATTAGGTTGTATTTTTATTGCTTTCCCATTGTTGGGTATGCCTTTCGTTTTAAATATCAAATGTTTATTACTGGAGTGCTTTGTCATCTGGAAGAAACCAACTACTGGAGTCGTGTGACTGTGTGAGTATGCAATTCTCTCCATTCCTTTCTCTGACTATATGTGTGCTTATTACGGGCAGATTGCCGGGTTTTCTTGAACAGCCTGAACGTCTGCCTGCAGAGTCACATGCATTTTTTTTTCAATATTTACAACATAAAATAGCTTGGAAGTCAATCCACATTCTCCAAAAATTGAATTGGAAGTTTCATTTAAGTATATAATACTCTTCTGAGAAAGAAGATATACAGCATTCTTGTCCAGAAATTTGAGAAAAAGTAAGCTTTGTCGTATACATTTTAAAAAGAAAAATGATAGGCTTCAGCTTAAGAGAGCTCAAACATAGCTGTCTTAATAATGTTTGTTTCTTTCTTGCCCATAATCCCATTCAACAGTCTATAGCCAGATTGGATTACAAAAATTTCATCTATTCCACCACATCGCTTACTCATCTTTTCGGAATCCTGGCAGTTGGTCCTCAGTAGGAGTTTCGTTACATTAAGCCTGCACTGCTACTTTCTTGCTTTCCCAGGGTGTTGGTGTTTTCGGACTGAGAGGAACAAGAATCTGCACTGTCTTGCCGAGTAGTTGGTTTCTTCCCTCTCTTTCTAAGTCCTGGTTTCAGAGAAATTGATTTGACCTGTGAGAATATACATTTTCTGTTAGCAAGCATATGTGATGCATCAGTAAGGAGATTTCTATGAAATTCAAACTATTGAAAGTTAATGTCACAAACATGGACTATCACAGCATTTAAGGCTTGCGGCAAAGGCTTACTTGACCAGCCCTATCTTATCCCCGCACCAAAAAGAGTAAAATGAATCTGCAGATGGGAATTAAGCATACCAGTACATTCCCAATGTCCCGCAATGGCTGCTTTTTTGTGCAACGGTCCTCTTTCATTTCATGAGGCTTCTCAATTAGGGTTTTTTGTAGCATTGCATCTTGAGAAACCAAATCACTTGATTGCAATGCATCATCCAACTTAATTGGAACTATTTCCCTATTTGTGCACTTGGAGACTGCACATCCGCAAGCAGTTCCACAGCTGCCCCCAGCAGCCCGGCATCCACATTTGGATGTCTTGCACAAAGATTTTTTGCTACAGGAGCAGCACACTCCTGATACAACTTTCCATGTCGCATCAATAAAGCCCTCTGAATCTTCCAATGCACTTGAATCTGCCCCTGACAAATTGGTATTGCTTCCAGCATTGCTCCCAGCAGAAACAGAAGATTGAACTAAATCTGCCTGGTCCTGATCATCAGTTGGCATAACCAAAAAAAGAAAGATATTAATTTGTGTAATTAATCAGTAAATTGTGTCAAATTTCTATGGGTCAGATTCAATGACTTCAAAATTTTACATGAATTATGACAAGTTCGAGACCATTAGATTGCTGCACTTTGAATTGCTGAGATTGTAACATATATCTAATGTGTAATAATTATGCATGTCAAAAATGTAATCTCAGCAATTGGAAGTGTTTGGATCCAATAGGCTAAAAATTGTGTTAGCACTCGATTCAGCCCCATGACAATCTCTGTTGCAGAAAAGCTCTATCTTGAAGAATTAGACAATAAGCAAATGCTCTAACCTGGAGCAATTTCTTCTGATTAATTTCCTCCATCTTTGGCTTTGCTATATGGCTAACTAAACTGCCCAGTCTCGCTACTTCTTCTTTAAGGTCTCTTAACTCAGAGTCCTTGACTGTCCAGCCAACTTCATCATCCTCCAACAGGCACCTTCAGAAAGCAGGGAAGAACAATTCTGAATTTAATTTTGAAGCATTGGTACATAAACTGTAAGGGAAAAGAGCAAAATAGTAAACGAAATTCAGCAAATCAATCTCACCTGGAATTTTCTTCTCTCAGCATCTCTGCCTCTAACTTGAGTTTTTCTATCACATCGGTCATCCTAATCATATCAATTTTCAGTTAAGAATGAACCGAGTATGACATATCTAAAATGAACCAAGCATGAAATTCTTAAAACCAAGTTCAAACTATTCAATATCTGATATACTGAAATAGCCAATCTGACACTGATTATTGAACTTTTGGCTGCATTGCATGCTAAACAAAATATTTAAAGTACAGTAATTATTCTATTTAGGAAAAAGGACAAGAAGACAAGAAGACTCACTCTTCCATTTGACATTCATACTCGGAACATACTTCTTGCACCCGTACTGTGACATCAAGCTCATGTTCAATGCTCTGCACCAATGCCATCCAAAAATAAATTTAAGATACAGAAAATATCAAAGCTACCTTATATATCAACGAAAGTACGAAACTTTATTTTTTATGAGTGGGTGAATACTGAATCCTGGATATTAATAAATAATAAAAATGTCCCCATAACAATAAAACTACAACTTCATTAAATTAATAAATTTGAAAAAAAAGAATAACTTCTTCATTTATTATTCATTACTAGAAAATATGATACAAAATATTATAAAGAAGTATTTTTATCTTTATTTCAAAACACTACAAAGTACAAATCTAGACAACCTGCAATGTAAAAGGTAAAACTGGTGCTTAAACTGCAAAATAGTCTCTGGATCTCAGATTATTACAGTCATTCAAAATTAAACCATACCAGCCAATGGGGTTTTCTACTAAAGGTTGAATTCTCGGGACGTGGATGGCAGCCATTAGTTGGCATTTTGAATACAGATTTACATTTTGATGAACTTGACTAACAAATAAGGACTTCCAGGATTCTTTTATTAGTACTATATACAATTGATGGAACTCACAAGATAAGCAACAATGAATTTGGGAAGAGTCCATCTCAACCAAAAGAGCAAACGGTACATTGATTGATTCATTCATTCAATTGTCGACAAACACATGACCAAACACTTCCAGCTTTGTTATACATACCTGGTATTTAGTATGAGGGCCCTTTTTAGTACCTACAAGATATAACAAAGAGAAGAGTCAACAACTAATAATTATGCAAAACTAACTCGAGCAGCATCAGGTGCTTTGTTCCAAACCAGCTTTTCTGCAAGCCAAAGCCTTCTTAGATTCTAACAGCGCTTTTAGTCGTTCTGTAGCCATGAAAGTTTCTTTGGCCTTTCGTTGCAAAACCTAAGAAAATCAACAAAAAACTGAAGATGATTATCTAAAAGTTACACTGAAATAAGAAATTAACAGATTGTTTAGATCCTGTACGTAAATATTTTAAGAAAAAGACCAAGAAGAAGATGAAATAAAAGCATGGTAATAGGAAGTTAACTTACAAACTTCTGCTTCTGGTTCAAAGCTAATAGTAAATGCATCTCAAACTCATTCCTCCTTTTCTCTTTCTTAAGCTGTGGGCAATGAAACAACATATTCCAAAGAAACTTAATACCTTGATTTAACAAAAGATTCCGACAGATACTCAGAATTATCTCAACATTACAATTCACTGTCCTACTGCAAAACTCCAAGCATAGAGTTTATAAGTTCTGCTAGATACTAAGACAAGCTGCATAACTCATCTTAGCGACAGCAAGGTTTGAACAATCAGATATGCATGGCAACAAATACATCTTATCAACAACCTCTACTATCATAAGTTGCCATTCTATATTAGGGTGTAAATGTTGAAAACTTGATATAGACACCAACTCTATAGAAAACCCATAAATTGGCATGTAATGACAGCTAGTTTATAGATACCTTACCTGAAGAATTTCCTTCTGCAGTGAAGATTCACGTACTCTGAACCGTACAGACTCTAGCTTCAGCTTGCACTGAAGTTGAACCTAAAAACATAAAGTTGCATCAATAGAAAATCAAACAAGATAAGTTCTGTAGTTTTGAGTTCGCATATTCCATAACCAGCAGAAGCTTACCTTTTGAGCCTTTAACCTCTGAATCTCATCCTGAAACTGTCTTGCTGCATCATCACTTTTAGGTTTTTGTGTTGAAAATTGAGATTTCACTTCTAGTTTCTTCTTCAAACCTAAAACCTGAAAAGGCAGCGTATAGTTATAAATTATGCACTATATCATAAAGATACCATTCTAACAAGAATCAGAACCCACCTGCACTTCAAGGGCCTTCATCTTTTGAAGATTTGCTTCCTTGAGCTTTTCAGTACCAGCAGCAGGAGTGGATGAAACATCGGCCAGTTTGTACCTCAGTTCCTCAATCTCCCTCTGCAGTTCACAAACAAGTGTAAGAAAACAATACATACATGATACAGTTTTCCATTTTAATTACACAAGAAGCACAATCCTGAAATGAAGCATAGACAACAGTAAACCGACACAATATTCTCCATAAATTCTTCCAACATGCAACATATAAGAAACCCAACAACTTCCCTTGAGTCAAATAGTTGTCTTAGGCACAGTTGAATGAAGTTCTCCGAGTTCTTCATATCTTTAATGAATATTAAAAACTTTATGGTTTCATAAATTTTCTCTTCTAACCAAAAAAACATAGTAACTAATGAGCTTTGGCTTTTTGAATCCCATGGAATAATCAAAAATCCAAACGCTTTGATTTCTACAATTTTCCTTAAAATTTTATAATCTAGTAATAGACTTAGATAATAATCAATAGTTCTTCAAAGCCATAATAAGACACTTTTGACTGTCAGATCTCACACTTTTATAGAATACAAAAATTAACTAAAAAACCACTTCGGTTCTAACACTTCCACATTAGCCAAATAGACTTGAATACTCTATAATCACATAACAATAACAATAACAATACAATCAGATCGCTTAGCTTGCATTTACTTAATTACTTTCCTACATTTTCTCGACAACCAAACAGCTTCATAAATAATAAAAATAAAAACAATAAGAGCGGGATTGCAACAAGTGAACCTTGAGAGTGTGGTTTTCGTGTTGGAGCTCAATAACTCTCTTCTCGCAATGTGCTGATGACTGTAACGATGGCGATGAATCGGAGACGTCTTTTTGCTTTGATCGACGATTCTGCTTCTTCATCTTGTCTCCCTGCAATCAATATATACGTTTCATTAACATAGATCGTTCTATAGATACAATGAAATTGATTATAATATCGTTGTTAATGAACAGAAAAAATTCGAAGAATGAAAATAAACCTAATCGGCGTTGTTGAACTTGGAGCTCTCCCTCTCTGCAAGTATATGTGTCACTCCTCGGCCCTCGCTAGTCGCTCTCGCTCCTCACTCTGTTTGGACAAATATTTTTTTTTGAATTATGTCTCCGCGCCTATCAGTCTATCAGGAGCTTTTGAGTATATTTATTTACTCTAATTATTGTATTCTATTTTATAGTAATACTTTCCAATTATTTCATACATATGATGCCACATTGCCACGTCAGGATTTTTAAATGTTTTTTTTTTTAATTTCCATTTGATCTTTCACTACCCTCACATTCTCTGATGACATTGCAATGAATGTGATTGGTTTCCACAACCATTTTATTGACAACCAATCACATGCTTTAAAAAGGTCAGGAAAAAAATCAGATTAACAGAAGATTCAAATCCGGGCAAGTTTGAATCTGAAATCATCAAAATAACGAGTCCAAAATTTGAAAAGTGGATATTTGGAAATGTTTTTATAATCCTAAAATTATGTTTATATAATAAATGTAGTATGTAGACATAGAAGAATAATATTTGGGTGCTGTCCAGGTAGCACTTTAGGTACTGACCCCACTAATTTGGGTGTAATATGTGGCCTTTTTGTAAAGAATACAAGGATATATGTGTAAAAAGTACAAGAAAAAAACCCACATATTATACCCCAATTGGTGAGATCAGTACCTTAGCTATTGATCGGTTAGCATCCAAGCATTGTTCGTCGTAGAAAATTTGAATCTGAACCGAAGCCATCTAAATAATGAGTCTAAAATTTGAAAATGTTTTTATAACAATATCTTTATATAATCAAAACTATTTATTAGCCTCCACTATATTAAATTAAATATTTAAAGTACTCTTATCGTGAATTCGTAATTAAATATAATAAAAAACGTTGTTCCAATCATTTATTTGAAAGTTGATTGAAAGTGTAATCCGATAGATAAAATATTCATAGTGCATTAAGTGAAGAGCTTTCAACAGATTAGTGAATTAGTATCAAGATTGTTGTGTGATGAGTTCATCCACATTACACAGAGAAACTAACCTTTTAGTCACAAAATCTAAGAGAGAAAAGCCGGCTATTTCATGAAATATTGTGCTCTGCAGTTATAGATAGTTGTTGTATGATAAGCAATTCTGCATAAAATTATCAAAGTTTTATCAATTTTTCCTTGCACTGCTCATTGGCTTTGAATCTTAGACACAAATCAAACTGGAAACTATTTGATTGAATGGGGTGATCGAATCAATAATAACACGCTCTTCAAAATACGGTTAACAACACAATACTCGGTTCCTTCTCAACAACTAGGCCTGTTCTTCAACTACTACTTGAACAGATCAGTTTCATCTACTACTCTACATTATCGACGATTTTGTTACCACCAATGTATTTCATGGTAATGTGTTCATCTCGATGAGGAACATAAACGATTGATTGACTATGAATTTAACGTCCACGATTCTCTTTCTCTTTTGTATTTCTTTTAGGCCGAGCAGGACTACTAGGAGCCAGTAGATTAGGCTCTTTATTAACTGATTCATCTGTTTGATCGACATTTCTCTCTCGCAACAGGTTGTCACCAGTTGATGCAGCAGCTGACCGCATAGCCCTTGGTAATTTCAAAGGAATGTCTGCCTCACTTGCACTGCTTTCCACCTTTATAGGGACGACGACTTCAGTATTTTCTGGTTGTGAGGGAGGTGGGGCAACGGGAACTAGCTGAATTACGGATTTCCTCCATTTCTTTCTCTGTATTGGCTTTGGTGCATTGGATTTAGCCTGTTTTCAGTTGTAAAACACATTCATTAAAGCAAGCAGAATGCAGTTTGGCAAAACATATCGAAATTCTAAAACATGGACTCTATTATTAGTTCAAAGTTCAATGCTTATCAGATACGGAAGGAAGGTGACATACCAATGTGTTCCCAATGTCAGATAGAGGTTTCCTCATTGATGCACAATCATCATTTGTTGCAGCAGGTTTGTCAACCAGTGCACTCTGAAGTAGCATTGCACCTTGAGAAGCAAGAATGTTATCTTTATCCGTTTCATCTGTTCCTGGACTACACAACTCATCCATCTTGAGAGTCGCAGCCTCTCTATTAGAGCACTTGTTAGATGAGCATCCACAAGATGTTCCACAAAGGCCCAAAGCAGCTCGGCATTGGCACTTTGTTGTTTTGCATGAGGAGCTTTTACTACATGTACAGCATAATGCCACTGTAACTTTTCGACTCATTGCAATGACTCCCTCACCAGAGGAGTCTAACTTCAATTTTTCCGACTCATCCAGATTGGGCTGATGAACTTCAACACGTGAATGTCCTCCAGTTTTAGAATTTCTTTTCTTAACCCTTCTTTTTTCTGTCCTTGCACAGTCATCATCTGCTGCTTCCATGTCTGAATTTACCCAGTCATCATCTGCTGCATCCATGTCTGAATGCTCTGATTCGGAAGTATCCATGTCCTCCATAAACATCATAGAGCTTCGGTGTCCCTAGAGTAACACATAGCAAGTAATCATAAGAAAACCAATCAAGAATCAGCTAATGGTCTTAGGAACCAGTACATGATTCAAGCTATCTATTCATGGAATTCCATGGTTATTATCACTTGTCTTGCCAACATAATGTGAGATAAACCTGGAGAGGAGTAGTTACTGTACCTGCTTGCGCAAATCATACTTACGGCCGGCACCATTCAGATCAGTATTATCAGCCTTCATTGACAATTTATGCAAGGCAGAAGTCTGTTACAAAGATAAACACAAATGCAATAGGAAATTAATGAAAAAATCACCACACAAATTGCTTGGAAACTGTACTGCCAACTACTACACAAGAAAAGAAAAAATCATCGCAAAAATTGCTGGGAAACCGTACAGCCAATCACTACACAAGAAAACGCATGCAATGTAACGAACAAGACACAATCACACCATTCTTCATGCATAAAAAATAAAGTTCAATGATCCAAAGACCTTATTTGGGTCCCTAAAATAACAAATTCTGCCATGACATTAACTTTTTATATCACTCCTCTCCTCTACAGTAATCATTTCTCATTAATCAGTTCATGAAACAACTAAAAATATCCAAGTCAAGAATTATTTCAAAAGAACTTGAGAATGCATGCCACGA
Source organism: Dipteronia sinensis (assembly GCA_033220585.1). Lineage (NCBI taxonomy): Eukaryota > Viridiplantae > Streptophyta > Magnoliopsida > Sapindales > Sapindaceae > Dipteronia > Dipteronia sinensis. The sequence continues at coordinate 83,068,470 of CM065636.1, read as the reverse complement.
ACAAGTCATCCACTTAATTAGGCTATCATAACTTGCAATGATTTGTGAATGTATATAAAAATTTTATGAAAATGTAGATAGGTCAGGAATTATTATATTGGTTAATCTAACTGGAAAAGAATAGAAATTTCCTCCAAAAGGAAATGTAGCTTAATTATTTGAAATTCGGTTAGATCAGTACATGACTGATATTAATCTTAATTCAACATCACAAACACTGTTTTATTATCCCAAATGCACCACTGCAGTAATAAGATAGAGGGCACGCAAAGGCATGGTAACAAAATCGAACAGACAACCAAATTCACTGACCTGCAACTTCAACTGGTGAATAAGTTCTGCCTTCTGCATTTCAAGGTGTCGAGCAAGACTGTTGAGTTTCACCACTTTCTCTTTTAGATCTCTTATTTCTGCATCCTTCTCTCTACACTCAACTTCTTTATCCCGTAAAAGGCACCTAAAACCAACAGGAATTGAACATATTCAGTCAAATTCACCATTACTTTAAAAAACCAAAAAAGCAATAACACCTATCGACTTATCTCTGATAAGATTAGATCTCAATAACGAAAACAAAATAACAAAAATTATAGTATTTCTCATGATTTAAATACCTGGAGGAGGATGCTAGATTGAAAAGATAATTCATTATATTTTTTGAATCGCCAAGGGACCGCACTTGGTTCCAACGTCCTCTGCCACTAAAAATGCGTTCACGCTCTTCAGCTTCTGACAGTTGTGATGCCATTGAAACCAAGGTGCTGGAAGAAGTAGAAAGCATGTTTTCAAGTGCATAGATTCTTGAATTTCTAGCACCAGGAGACAATGTTTCTGGGCAATCGCTGCATTGAATGATCAAAAGGTAAAAAAAAACTATCAGTACTCCCATCTAATATTATTAAGAAAAAGATTATACAACGTAGAATTCCCCATCTTCACCTTAGATTAGTTTGCCTTAGCGTCTCAGCTTCTTCCTTTAACTTTGCAACTTCATTGGCCATCCTAGCCCTCCTACAACACCAAAAAGTAAAATTTGAAATCAAACAATATTTACAAATACACTAATTGTTCCATTCAGATCATTTTATGTTAAGTGATTCCAATTGGTGCCAAGTTGAGAAATAAATTTGAAAGGCAAACCCCAATTGAATAAATTTAAACTGCTAAAGCAACTAGTAGCTTAACTTTGAATAAACATTTAAATGCTGTCATAGAGCATAAAGTCTAAAGGCATACCCACATTCTCAACCATGTGATTGGTGTGAATTCCTATGTAATTAAATAAAGAAAAGAGGACTCACTCTTCCATTTGACGCTCATACTCAGCACGTACTTCATGTACCCGTACCATGACTTCAAGCTCATGCTCAATTACCTGCATCAAAGCCTTCTCATAGGAAATAATTTACATTAGTAGAGTCTCACTTCCAAGGGCATTAGCAGCAAATCACTCATCAATGAGAACACGTAAAACAAGAAATTAAATGCTATTGTTGTATTTTAAATCTATGATTACCTGAATTCCAGGACCAGCTGCATATAAAAGAAATTTCGTCAATATATTATGATATCAGAAATAAAAACAAACTTCATAGTGCAATAAATCTCTTAACTGGAAGTGTCGCGTGAGGAACCCTTTCGAGATTCCAGCAGCTCTTTTAGCCTTTTTGTAGCCATAGAAGCCTCTTCTGTTTTTCTTTGCAAAACCTGAATTAAAAAAAATAGTGACTCAAGAACACACTCTTCAACTATGAAGGCAATAACATCCCAACTCCTAAGTGGGTATTAGTTTACCATCTTTTGCCTCTGATTTAGAGCTAATAGCTTATGCATCTCGTACTCATTTCTCCTTCCTTCCTTCTTAAGCTGATTAATAGGTAAAAACAAGGTTCCAACGAGACTCAGTATTCAGCAGAAATAATAGTCATGCAAAGCTAGTTGCTAGCTAATACAAAAATTGTGTTCAATTTAGTGCAAAATCTATTGATGAAGATCAACCTCAATTGCATGAATCATGGTACCTATAACGTTAATGTATCAAAACCATATATAAATTCATCTAAAATCAGTATATTTTCTACTGTCGTTGTGAGTTTTTAAAGCTGAAAACTACAAATCAGTACAATTTCTCCACTCCAAGTTAAATGCGGTCAACAGATCTGTTAGATGAACCTAGCATTTAAGCGACATCAACAATGTAGCACAATGCTTTATAGTTTAAAAGATGAAACAGACATTTACATGAACTAATTGAGGTATACAAACATTTGAGTGTGCTATAGGCAATAGGGTCAATGATCCAAACTCAAAGATGGTGCAGATACTTGATAAAATACCAACCACCAAGCACTTGTACCTTGAGTTGAATAATTTAGGTTTAGTAAGCTCATCACAACCCCTTTATTTTTTCGGGCATTAAGATAAAATATGCTTAAAATATACTTATATACCTCAGCAGTTACCAAAATTCTCTTTATTACCTGAAGAACTTCTTTTTCTCTCGATGCCTTCCATAACCTGAACTGCTCAGACTCCTGCTTAATCTTATGTTGCAGTTGAACCTAAAAGAAAATGCAATTACATTGATACTCAAAGTCAAAGCAAGAATTGTATTCCTATATCATATAAACAAATTCCTTTGATACAAAAGGTACCTTTTGAGACTTAATTCTTTGAATCTCATCCTGTAGCCTTTTTGCTGCCTCGTCACTTTTCTGTTTTTGTCTCAAGAGTTGAGCTTGAGCATCTTGTTTCTTTTTCAGTTCTGAAACCTGCAAACAGAATATGAATTTAGTGCATGCAACTAGAGTTGGAATGGCAAGGTAATTCAAGATATATACCTGTCCCTCAAGGAAATTCAGCTTTTGAAGATATTCTCCCTTTAGTTTTTGAGCACCGTCATCAGAAGTAGATGATATATTTGCAAGATTATGCCTCAGATCCTCAATTTCTTTCTGTCAAGTGACAACAGCAACAGAAATGGTTTAATGACATGACTTCTAATTTGCAACACCATTTAAGAGCTATAGATAGAGTATTGACCTGCAAAGCTTTTTTTTCATGTTCCAACTCCAAGACTTTCTTCTCGTAATGTTGCTTAAGAACTGAAGTATCAGCACCCGCAAAATGCTTCATTTCAGCCTTCAAGAGATACAAAAGAAAAAAGGAACATGAGGTACAGCAGCGAAAACAGAGAATGAGAGAACAAGTAACACATACAAGAAAAAAGCAAGCATGCTAGAATCACTTAAATTAAATTATTCTAAATTTAATTGTATAAACAGCTAGGCAAAGAAAGTCTACGCATTTACGCCAGTGACTCATGAGAACTCTATTGGCAGAATAATCTAGGTGATTTATGAGAAACTGAGAAATAATTTTATTTATCTATCCAAGGAGTTGTACGAACAGTTAGAAACTCGAGCAAACATTTACCTCCTTTTGTTCCAGCTTCTTGTCCAACTCTTTGAGTTCCCTGTCCAATTTTTCTTGAAGAGAAGAATGTTCCAGTTCCTTTTCTTCATCTTCAATGTCACCTGCATATGTTAAAAGCAATTAGAGCACAAATTTTGTATTGATGGCTCTCTAAATTAAATATGAAATGCCGATATCATTTATATAATGATATAATAGAGTGTTGGGCATCAAATTTCAAATAAAAGAGTACAATCCATACGTAGTAAATAAAAGGGCACCATTATTTGCATGGTTAAGATGCACATGCAATAACCAAAATAAGAATGCAGGATTTGATCTTTCATGAAACAGTCAACTACAATTATGAATTATCATCCCGACATGAGGTATAAAGGTAGACAATATATTGATCCTCAAAAGAAAAAAAGAAGCAATCCTTAAAGTGAATACCTGGAATGTCCACAGCTTTGGTATCACATTCAGATGAAAACTCATTTAAACAAGGGAATAAAACATTCTTTGACTGGAATCCATCGTCATCTGTATCAACACAATCAGAGGCTCGACTACGTTTCAAGTTGTGTGAATTCTTCACACGCAACAATTCCCCTTCCAACTCTTGAATCTTTGACACATAAGTTCTTAACAAATCTGAACCCTGAACAAATGAAATTGGTAAAATCATGTGCCGCTTAAGACTATTGTTCCTCAGGAATGTCACATAGGTAAATAATCAACTCACTGACCTCATTTGAAGTACATTCAATCTCATCCCATGATTTACCATTACGAGCAGATTCAATTTTCAACACCAATTTGTCTTTTTCAACCTAAATATTAAACATGTGTGACCCGTATGGCAAGGATTAGTTAGTGGCAGAAGACATTTTATACTGCTGAAACATATGGGGGAAAAAAGAACCTGTGCATCAAGAGCACGTTGTGTTAAATGCTCGCAAGTTACTCTGCGTTCTTGAAGCTCCCGTTGTAGCTCTGCATTGCTAGCTTCGAGTAAAGATACTTTGTGTTTAAGTATCTGAAAGAATAAAAGGTTTGTTAAACAACCAAGTCTAGAAATTTTAGAAGCAAAAGAAGAAAACTGTTAACACCAACATACCTGTAGTTCATCAAATGGTAAACTGGAATCGCCACGATAGAATAGAATTTCAGCTTGCAACCGCTCAATTTGGCTCCGCATTCTTTGCATTTGAGCCGCCATTGGATCACGATTAATCTAAAATCATGTAAAAGAAAATTAAAGGGTCATTATAAGATAACCATAACGATAAAAATAAAAATAAAAAGTATCAAAGTAAGAAAACATACAACTGCTTTATTTTGAATGTTGCGAGCACGATTTGCATACTTCAAAGTGTTTAAAGTCTCCTCAGCATTTGTGTCAGCAGGACTAACACAAGCTTCAAAATTAAAAAATCAAATCTGATTAACTAAAAAACATAAGGCTGGATGCAAGCTATACAATTTTTCAACGTGTAAAATAGCATACCTATCATCACAGTTTTGCTGTTTCCACCAAGAGAATCCTAAAAGTTCAAATATTAATCAGAATTCAAACATATTTATCAAGATAACATAACCAGCATCTGTGAAATTGAAACAAAAGGCAAAAACTTCATTTCAAAGTATGAAGGATAAATGAAATAATTTATATACCTGTAACAACCGTGTCAATTTGCTATCACGGTATGGAACATGACCTCCATCCTTCCGCTTCTTCTCATCTCCCAAAGCACTTATCACATTTCCAAGAGCTAGTAAGCCCTTATTGATATGAATGCCTAAATCATTAAAAATTTAGTTCACATTTCAAACAAAGATGATTCAATATAAGAAAATTGTGATTCTCTTGAACCCGAATATATCAAAAATCATAAACATCAAGAATACCTTCTTTGAAGCGCATGCCATCTGCACCTGTTCGTTTTGCACGTTCAGAACCAGCAAGGTCCACTAAATGAAGTTTTGCACATAAAATATCATCACCAGCTTCATCAATTGTTGCTCCGGTATGAGCAATTTTCTTTTGCTCCATGGTAATTGTAAATATGGCATGTGAGCGACTGTAAAGATGGGATAAGATTCAACTATAAAAGTTGATAATGTAAAGATGATCTTGAATATGGAAACAGGAGATACAAATAGGATTATGAAAACAATGGAATGTTTAAAACTCATGTAAACTTGACAAAAGAACTTCTAAGATTAAAAGAATAATAGCATATATCATAGACAATATCATATGCTTAAATAAGTTGGACACATGAAACCACAAAACTTGGATGTATAATAAATATCTATGCCAATAATCAAATGCATGACCAAAAAGCAATATAGCAATTGAAATATCCTTGCAAAAGAATATGTTTACTAAAACAGAATGCACATATATCAAGTGATGGATAACAATGCCTTACTGTACAGCAGTACATCTGAATTTAGATCTAAGACTTCAAAAAAAGTACCTTGACTGGCTATTCATATTAGTGCTCCCAGTAGCACGAGACAAAGAACCACGTGACAGATATGATGCCATCTCTTCCTTTGTCCTAACTTCTGCCTCAGTCACCCCAGCAAGTGTAATCCCTCCATTCACTGTTTCTCTGATTTGTATGGGGACCCTTGCAGGCACAGGCTTGGCCAAAAATGCCCCCTCACCTTTATTTAAACTAGATGAATTCATATCAAGAAGATCAAATACTTCTTCTTTGAATATCTGTCATTTCAGTAACAAATCGTGTTTTTTAGATACATAATAGTAATAAACGATGAACACAATATAATTATCAAAACCATAAATTTCAATGTATTACCTCAATAAATGAAACTCTAATTAAAAATTCTGTACATTCTTTCATTGAATCAATCTTTTTGAAAATACTCTCCATCGCTTTTGGTATGACCCCACTATTGCTTCCTTCACCGCTATAATTAGTCCCCATTGTATAAGTTTTTCCAGACCCCGTCTAATTTATGATATACAAATAAAATCAGTTAGCAATGCAAACACAAAATGAAAGATTTTAATTAATGTAAATTCTACCTGTCCATAAGCTAAAACTGTTGCATTGTATCCATGAAAGAGAGCTTCCACAAGAGGTGCCACACAATCATCATAAATAGTTGTAGAAGGCGATCCCATGTTACCATACACATTATCGTATGTGAATGCATGTGAACCTATCTGTACCTGTTTCATGTACATAATAACAATTTCAACATACAAATCGTTAACTCTATGTGAACCTAAAATAACACGGTCCATATACAAATTCAAGAAGCTACAAAAATACCTGAGGTTCACCGGGAACCACGGTGATGCAATCGGTGCAGCCAACCAACAGCTCAGGGGTGATGAGCGGCCGAATGTTGACAGCGACCCTCACATTCTGCGATGACTCCTTCACCTCGGAACACTCCATCTCCGATTTTTACGATCCGTGGTTGACGATGATAGACAAAGAAACCTAATTCAATCACGAAACCGAAATCGAAAAACCAATCAAGAATCAAAACAATCTGACCTAATTAATCTAAGGATTAAATGTATGAGCACATAAAATTAACAAAAAAAACGTCGTTTTATCTGAGAACAATACCTGAGAGAGAGAGACGGCGACGAGTGCTACTGATAAATTTGAATTTCGACAGACACAGACAGAGAGAGAAGAGGGACAATAGCGACTGCGTTTTTTGAAATATTTGAGGGATTGGGATTTTAATTGGATATAATTATATGAAAATGGAGAAACTTTGAATCTGAGAAAAGGCGCTCGGTCGAAATTCAAAATCTGGGGTACTGGTCACGTGAGTGGCATGTGAGTGGGAAACGGTAACATAGGAGTTTGTGTGTGATTCTCTGGACAGGGTAAAAGGGGACTAAATTGAGTAAAATTTAAAAAAAAAAATGGATTGGGTGGTTGGCCTTGAGGGGTGCCTATGGAAACTAAAAGTATATTTACTCCCATCCGTACACTGTAACTCTTATTTGTTGTACTTGTCTTTGTAGTTTGTATACATTTTGTGTTAATAGTTTTACTCAAATGTTTGTTTAAAAAAATTATGCTATAATCCATGTGTTGGTTACTGATTTATCGAAAATTATCCATTTGATTATTTGATCTCTAAAATTATAACATAGTTGTTAGAGAAGGGAGAGCTTGAACATGCAATATGTAATTTTTGTATGGGTTCAAAGGTCATGACAATTTGATACGATGAAACTCGAAAGTTCTTGCTTTGGAAGATGATCGGGATAGTAATAAGGTGAAGCCATTGCGTTTGAAGATGATCAAGATAATGTTAAGCCGACAATTAATTATGACCTTCTTAATTGACCACGGTCAAAATTATATATATACATTATATGTGGTGCGGTGACTCGAATATAAAATATTGTCAAATTGAATTAACATCGTTAACACCTAATGACATTGAGCAATATTCGATCAAAATTTCTTAAATACTTAATGAGACCACAATTGTGCTAATCTTAGTCGATATACGAAAATGAAGTATTCATAATGGGTAATGTTAACATGTGTCATAAGAGTACATGTAAACAATTATAAAAGGAAAATATTTATTGTACTTTTTGATTCAATCTATACAATAAATATGTTTGTGTAATAGATATTTTCTTTTTAAAGTAATTATACAATTGTTAACAGGAACATGTTAATATTACCTATTCATAATTTAACTTGTTATTCTTAAAAACCAAAAATTTGTTAATTATTGTCTCGTTTTCTTTGCTTGAGCAATGCCTATCACGATTGTGTTTTTGTTTTGTAGATAGTTTCAACATTTATTACTATCAATGGAGTCATTCATGAGACATGCATTTCCCAACTTATTTATTGGGATCTGTCAACATTAACAATTATATTTATGAACTAAAACAGTCGAGAAATATCTATTCCCAGATATTGGGGAGAGAAAACTCACCGTACGAACATACATATGAATTTTTAGCTAAGCATAAGAGTGATTTAATATCACACATACATTAGAAAGAACATACGTACAAGAAAAAAATTCCCAATTCTTGGAAATAATTAGATGCTTAAGGGAGAAAATGATACTTTATATTTTCCAAGTAATATATAAACTTGACGATTCTCTTAGTCATTGGTTTAATAAATAAATAACCGAAAACCTGTTTGTCATGATTATATATATATATATATATATATATATATATATATAAACTAGCACTTAACAGAAGTGGGGTATGTCAAGATGACTCAAGAATCAAGATTCATTGAGATTAAGCAATACATGAACGGTCTGTATATTTATTCGTATAATGGAGAAACATATATTCATATAAACGCCGAGAAGAAAACGTCTCATACACATACCATTGATTATGCATGGTGAAACTTGAACCTTCGACCTGCGAGTATATAAGTGGAAGAGCTCGTCACTTGAGTATTAATAGGAATTCTAATTAGAATAATGCTAAATATCCCATCTAAAATCCCAACTTTTTAACTCAACACATGTGACATGTAAAGTGTCAAATTATGAGTGAATACACATTAATGAGTATTTTATCTCACCTACCACATATATTTATTCATCATTTGACATTTTAAATGCCACTTGTGTTGGAATGTGTAGAGTTACAGGTATAATTATCAACACAAAGATCAAAGAAAAATTAAGTATAATATCTTATACGGCCCAACAAGGGTTGGCCACATATGAGACTATATAAATATAAATATATATATATATATATATATAGAGAGAGAGAGAGAGAGAGAGAGAGAGAGAGAGAGAGAGAGAGAGAGAGAGAGAGAGAGTAGTGTGGCCAGTATTTAACTCTTTTAAAATGGAACCCCGCCTGTTGATTTTCAACTCAATTACAACCGTTAACTAATTTCTTTTGATATTATGCTAATGCTCCCTTTTTGGCAACCATCATTGAATGTGTGCATGAAAAAGAGAAAAAGGTGAATAACGTTAGGCACATTAATGTTCACCAAGGTGTACAAATGAAGAGCAAAAGAAGATTTTTATATAAAAAGAGAGAAAGTAGCATGTTTTGTAAATGTTATTATGTGATCATGGGATCCATTAGTGTAGAAACTCGATCTTGTTTGGATTTGGATAGGTTGAGTAAATATAAGAGCATCTCCAATGCTATTATGCATTTGGAGAAAATGGAGTGCCACATGGGATAGATACTAAAGAAGTTAGAAAAACTCTCTCCAATGCATTATTTAAGTTGAATATGGAGATGATGTTGCAAAAAAAAAAGTTAGAGAATATGGAGTTGAGTTTCTAATATGAAAGTGTCAAATCCTAGTCAGCATTTCTAACTATTTCCACAAATAATATTAAAGCTCATTTAATTGTAAAATAAAAAAGGAGAGAGAATGTCATAATTGTTTTATTATGATTGGTCAAAAAATAGATACATATTTGATTTTAGATAATTGCATTGGAGATGTGAATATGCATTTCTCTACAAAATTTTCAAAAGTGGAACCATTTTGAATAGAAATGCCGATTTGACACTATTTAGAAACTCAAAAATGCATAATAGCATTAGAGATGCTCTAATTATTTTGTAAATATAATTATTCTTAAAATATATGTTGAAACCTCGTAAGGATATTCATTACTCAAGTTTCAACTTTAAATTTCGGCACATTAAATATATATTTCAAAATTGTTGTTTTTGAGAATGCAAGCATATTTCATATTGTTTGTTAAAGTTATTTTTTCTAAACGTCGATATTGTATACGTGATTCGAATTATATTTGAAAATAAGTAAAATAATTATTTGGATATAAAGGTGAATGGTTAGTTTTGAAAGAAGACAATCTAAATTTGATGGTAACAATTTTCATCCTTATTTTTTCAATTTATAGAATTCCAAAAAATAAATCAAATGCCTTTCGTTACTTGTTTTTAGGAAATGAATAATGCCAAAAGTATAAATTCTCTCATATTTAAAATACAAATATATAAATTTATAAATAATTACAATAATATAATTGTTTTAATACTAATTTTCCCAATTAACATTTAGACATCGTAAATAAAAAATAAACATATTATAAGACTTGAGATTCACTATTAATACTAACTTGAGTCAAATTTAAAATCTATTTAGTTATCAAATAAAAATACAAATATAACTCAAGTATTATCCAACTAAAACCGGTCGTTGACGAGACGAGGTTGGTCCGGTAGTAAAATCCCTTACACCTGTATCATAAAATTACGGGTTCAGGTCATTCTCTAAAAAAAACCCAATTTTATATAATAGTGTAATACTTAAAATAATAATAATAAAAACTCAAACCGGTTGTTGTTTTGATGATTTCCTCAAATCCTCATCCAATGAAAAGAACAGATAAATTGAATTCCACCGTGTTGGGGATTGTGACTTGCGATGCTTGCAAGAACGGATGTATTTGTGGTTTTGTGAATTGTGGTTGGAATTTGGAAATCCCCAGCAAGAAGAGAATCAACAGTTTTCAAAGTAATTGTCACGTGTTTATTCAACGAGACGCCAAGCATTTTAGCGTACCAAACACGTGTCTCTCCAACCCATTAATGGTCTAATGGATCGGATTGGGAGTTTGGGACCAGTTGGTGAGAATTGTCTTGATAATTTGATATGTAACTTTCGACACATGTTGAAGTTTTGTCCACAAAATTACAAAGCTACAATGGACCATTGAATTAGTTTTAGCTAAGAAGAAAATTATTCAATACTTGGGTGCATACAATAGGGACTAAGATCAAGTCATGTGATTTACATAATATATTTGATTCGGTAGTGAAATTGTACCTAAATAGCAGTCTTTTGAGCTGAACTTGTAACTTTAAACTTTATTATCAAGTTATTACCTTCGGGGGTATCCCATCCCCGGTTCCCTATTTCTCTGCTTCCTTGTTTGATCCTATACGACTAAAAATTAAATATTAAAAAAAATTCAACGGTTTATATTATACAATACAAATACAAATAAAATTAATTACAAATTCAAATAAAACTAATCATAATACGTAAGTTGATAACACTATAGACTCAAATTTTAGCTGTTAAAAAATAGTATCTCAATTTATGTCTAACCAATCAAATTGGTACACCATTTTTAGACAGTTGATTTGAGTCCATAATTCTAATTTGAGTATAAAAATAATAAAGTGTTTATATATATATATATATTTCGGGGAAATGAGGATGATTTTCATCCTCATCCCTCCCCATTTCCCATTTGAGGATGGATTTTTCCCTCAAATGGGGATGTGGACGTGGCGATTCGGGAAAAAATGTTCATCCTTAGTTGAAACCGACTAAAATATCTCATCTTTTCTATTTCCCGCACTACTTTTCTATTTCACTTCAACTTTTTTAATTCTCAGGTTCTTCCTCTAAAAATGTCATTTTTTTTTAGAAAAATGTATTTATTATTTGTTGTTAAACTCTATGAATATTGTCTTGACTCTTGAAATTGTATTTTGATTAATTTTGAAATCAGAGTTTTAGGATTGTTCAAAATTTGTATGGATTAAAACTGAAAACTTATTTATTAAAAGTAAATTAAAGTGCCAAATCTATTTTTATTGGCTTGGTCGAAAAAACATATCTGAAAAATAAAAAAATTTCCAAAAAGCACGTGACCAAGTTGAGAACTTGAGATACAATTATTGAGATCGAAACTTAGGGTGCGTTTGTAAAGCGGGACAGGACAGAACAAGGTGGGACAACTTGTCCTTATCCCGCGTTTGGTGCGATTTTAGGGTGGGACTGGATGGGACAGAATAGGACAAAAATCCCAAAAAACTGTCCCACCCTACACCCTCGGCCAAGTTGTCCATGGCCATGGGACAAGTCTGGAAAAGACTTCTTTGCCCTTGAAACTTTCAAAAAATTACATCTATATAAATTAAAATCCTAATTTTTTTTCTCTCCTCTCTCCTCTCTCCTCTCTCTCCTCTCTTCTCTCTTCTCTCCAACCCCAAACCGATCGATGTTCTTCTCTTTAAACCGCTGCAACGACGACGACGACCGGAAGCGACAACGACGACGACTACCGGAAGCGACGACGACGATGACGATCGGAAGCGACGACGACGACGCCTGCGATGACCAGAAGCGACGACGACGACCGGAAGCGCGACGACGACGACGACGACGACAGGAAGCACGATTGACGACGACCAGATCTATCTCTCTTCTTCTTCTTCTTTCTCGGCTTCGGGGTGGTTGATGGTGGTGGTGAGATTGATTGATGGTGGTGGTTGGCGGCACGATTGATTGATGGTGGTGGTGAGATTGGTGGTGGTGGTGGTGGTTGACAGTGTGTGGATGTGGGTTTGATAATGAATTGGTTTAATTTTGGGTTGATGATAATGAATGATTTCTGGAAAAAACAAATTAGGGTTGATGATAATGAATATTTCTGGAAAATCAGATGTTGATGATGATTGTTGTGTAATTTTTATTTTTTTTTTCAATTTTTTTTCCAGATTTTTGATGAAATACGATTTTTGATTGTTAGGTTTTTTTATTTGTTTTCAATTTTTTTTCCAGAAGTTTTGATTTGTTTTCAATTTTTTTTTCCAGAATTTTGGATGAAATCTGATTTTTTTATTGTTGGGTTTTTTGATTTGTTTTGTTTTTTGATTTGAAGATATCTGATTTTTCAGATTTTTTGATGGAATTTTCAGATTTAAGAACAAGAAAAAATGTTTCCAGATTAATTAAAATGTTTCCAGATTTAAGAACAAGAAAAAATGTTTCCAGATTAATTGAATGTTGGTGGAGACCAATCCCAGATTGGATCTCCACCGTTCATCAATCATTAATATCTGAAATAATTAATCAATCATGATGGTGATTGATGGACGGTGGAGATTCAATCTGGAAAATAATAAATATCTGAAAATTTATTAAGTTAATCCCAACCATCCATCTTAAATAATCTTCTAAAATTATTAATTAAAATATTTTTCAATAACAATAAGGGCACTATGGTCATTTAAACCTCTTGTCCCGTCCTGTCCCGTTCTGTTCCAGTCATACCAAACACATAACAGTACAGTCAACAGTTCTGTCCCAGGCATTTCAAACACAATATGGAACAACTGTCCAGTCCAGTCCTGTCCTGTCCTGTTCCGTCCCATCCCGTCCCCGTACCAAACGTACCCTTAAGGCTTATTAAATAAGTCTTGACTTTAACGAGTTCTGTATTGAATTTTATTTATTTATTTTCTATATATATTTTATCTCTCCTCGTTTTAATTTTAAGATCTATTTTCACTTAAAAAAACAAATCACGTCAATCATATGACTGTGATATTTTTTAAACAAAACAATATTTGGTGTTATTAAATCTTAAATTAATAACTCGGTATCAAACCCCAAAATGAATATAAAACAGTATTTATAAAAAAAATATTTATTGTTATCTCACCATCACCTTTTACTCATATACTATAATGAGCATCTCCTTAAACAAGAAACTTTTCATTATAAGATAAATATGTCGATATATGTTTGATTTCGGTAACTCCCGCTCGATTCTAATACAATTGTTGGGTGCCAAAATTTCTTTACTTATTATTATTATTTTATTTTTCGTAATACTAATTCCAATTCATAAATCATAATAATTGAAAAAAAAAGAAAAAGGAAATCAAATCTTATCAATAAAGTAAAAACCGAAAAGAAAATATCACAGCACCGCACCGGCCTAGGCCTGCACCGTGTCACTGCGTGAGGCGGAAATAAGAGTGCGAAATTACGCACATGGCTCACGTTAGCACCGTGGACCCATGACGCCGCGTAGAGGTTATACACAGTAAAAACTAAAAATTGTAAAATCCGCAGCCGCACGCGGGTCCACACAGAATAAAAGTTACCTACTACCACATCCAAAAATCTGGAAATAGATAGGACCACGTCGCCAACTTAGACTGAATCAACCCGCGGCGCATGTTAGCGCTCTTCCAGCCAATTTCAAGCGTCTCGGCAACCTCCACTCGCAAAATTCCACATTATTTTTTTCCATTCCAGAAAGAGAGAAAGAGAGAAGAAGATTGGGCAGTTCTTCTCTGTTTCGCTCCACACTCTACAGTTAAGTCACCACCGCTTTGTTCTTTCTTCTTCTTTCACATTTTCACATCATTTACATGTACAAATATTCTCTTATTTATTTTTAAAGTAAAATGTAACTATCGTTTTTGTTCCTCTTCTCTGCATGATTTTCTTGCAATGGATGTTGAAGTAGTAGTTTTTTTTTAAAAATATATATATATATATATATGTATGTATAGTTATGTTTAATTAATTTTGTCATTTAATTGTTTATGATGCATAATTATGATTTAAACTGTGGTTTATAATCATGGATCTTTTGTGTGTATCGGCTCTGGTTGAATTTTATTTTCCCTCTTTGTCCTGTACATTTTCTAAGTCAATTTCCCTCGTTTTTCTTTTCAGATTTTAGTTGATAACAAGCTATTAGAGAGATAACTGTAAAGTTTTGTGTTAGATCACTGTTTTATTGTTAGTACAATCAAACAAAATCAAATTAACTAAGTCGCGAATATAATTTAGCTGAAATGGTTTGAATTCTTGGTTTTAAAGGAATTGCAGTGAGAAATGGGAGCCCTCAAAGTCTCTATTTTGATGTTTTCTGACTTCTCTTTTTTGTTCTTTTTATGTTTTTCTTTTTTGTTTGAATGAATCTGATAGATAGCACATGTATTCTTGAAGCTGTGTGCTCTAACTGAAAATTTGTATGAATCATCTAAGTTAATAGCACAAAGTTTTGTTCTTTTTATTGATATATCAAAAAAGAAATTTGACAGGTTCCTACTTGTTCCATAATCTGAATCCTATTTGATATCTTCACAGATTTTACTTTAATATTCCTGGTTTCAAATCAAAGCAAAAACTAGATTGAAGTGCGTTATGATATTCTGCTGCTAGCGGTATCTGCATTCCCTTACAACAATGACTGGTGCCAGTTCTATTCAATTGTCTCAGGATGTAAAAATTTATAACAATCTTGGGCACAGAAATATTTATACTGTATGTATTTTTTTTTAATGTAAATATTCTGCTCTTGCATAATATATATATATTCTTTTCCCAAGTCTCCAGTGCTGAATTGTCTTTCATTTTTTTTCTTCCTGTTTTTCCTTCCTTTAACAGGGTGCAATAGGAAAAGATCGTTTGCATATGGTTCACAACAGTCTTTCATCACATGCTATGGTATGCTTTTTCATGAATAAAGAATTTTATCCATTTCATCAATTGCTCTTTTCTGTACATCTCATTTGTTTGAGTCATTGTCATCGAAATTAGTTATTGTTTCTGTGTCATGCTTTTTTCTCTCTAGTTTGACCTTCAGATATCTGCACTTCATTTTCTTTGTGCGAAGGTCTGCTGTTGTTTGGCTTATGATGCTTGCAAGCGCCTCTTTGTATGGGTGTGTATTATCAATTGATAGATTCTGAATCCTCTGATTTTTCTATTTGTTGTGTCTTCAGCGACATGATGCTTGGAGTCTTCATCTTTTAAGCGGTTTATCTGGGCCGTTGAATCCTGTATCTTCCAGGGGCAACGTTTTTGTCTGCCGATCAGTTTTAGTGCCAGGTGGAGGAAATGCATTGCCTGTTCTGAAATCTGCTGGTGTGGTCTTGAAAAGGTATAGCTATTTTCCTTTTTTGTACACTTGTTAGATTTTTTTCTTTTCACGGTTGCACTCAATATTGTAATAAGATATATTTTGAATCCTGGATCAATGACAAATCTCCCACATACGTTAGAGGTAAATTATTCAGTTTGCCTAACTAATTACACAAGTGCCTGCTTCTATATGGCTTAGGCCCCTGATCTTCCGGTGTAAGGACTAACAGTCGTGTTTCTTGGGGATTCTTGGTTACTTACTGTTTGCCTACTTAAATCCCATATTGAATTTATAATAACATATCCCTTGCCACCTGCATTCATTAATGTTTCGAAATCACAGTTGTTAAGTTGTGTCAAATGTGGTGATTTTGCTTTTCTTTTTCTGTTCTAGGCCTGATGTTGTACTATTTCTTCTAGAATTTTAGTGCCTTGGATTCTAAGGTTTATGCCTGATTTATTGTCTGTTTTGAAGAATGTGTTAAACTACTTATCAGCTAGTGGGAAAATGTTATTTTAATAACTCTAATCTTCATATAAGCTACCCCATCCCCATAATACCCTTTTTATTCTTTGGGAAGGACTTTAGTAACTGTTATCATATAGCCAATCAATTTTATACTTCATTTTTTCTTCTAACGATAGAGGTAACTCCTTTAATATATAACTGTTTGATCCTATAAAAAACAAAGACTTTATTCTTTCTCTCACTATATAAACACATGGAGGTGTATTTTTTAGAGAACCCATATGTGAAGCTAAAGAAGACGGGATGAATCCCACACTAAAAAGATAAAAAGCAAGAGAAGAGTATATATACTAATGAATGCCATAACCCAAAAGAATAGTCTATCGGGTTGTAAGGTTATTCACCAATATATATACCACTTCTCATAAACACAAAAAATGCAATAATTATACAAATTTAACAATATTATTACTTGAACACGTTTGCATGAGCACGAGCTCATACACATATATGCCGTTGCATATGTGTATATGTCTGTTGGTACATATATGTACATTTACACATGCATAAATCTTAGTTTTCTGTTTGTTTTAAAATCTCTATTAGGTGATGGTAGTCTTATTCCTTTTATTTTTCTTCACTGTGGCTTTATATATTTTGTCCTCCATACTAGTGATTATAATCGGAGATAAATTTTCCCTTTTACTTGTCAGGTCATATGATACCTTATGTGGAACAGGAAATCCCCTTGTATTTCGGTTGATACCAGCAGTTGGCATTATTGTTTTTGCTGCATGGGGTCTGGCACCACTCATGCGTCTGGGCAGGGTTATATTTTTCAATGTATTACTCTATTATCCTTCTGCAGTTCTGCTTCCCTTTCCGTTCTTGTTTTGCTGAATCATTTAATCGGCTGCTTCATTCTTCTATCACAATTTGTGCAGAAAACTGATAATAGTTGGAAGAAAAGTAGTACTCATTATGTTTTAACCTCTTATCTTCAACCGTTGCTGCTATGGACTGGAGCAACACTGATCTGCAGGTGTACTTCTGCATTGCGAAGAATTAGAGTTCCATGATATTTACTTTTCAAGGCATTGTATCATTACTGACTTTACAGTTTATTTCAGAGCATTAGAGCCAGTAGTTTTACCTTCAGAAGCAAGCCAGGCTGTCAAGCAACGTCTTTTGAATTTTTTTCGATCATTATCAACAATGCTGGCTTTTGCCTACTGTTTATCAAGGTGAATGTGATTGCTATGGAAGTTAGTTGGTGGTTACATTATTTATCTGTTAAATTGTAGTGTTGATAAAAAAATATTGTGATCGTTATTGATGGAATATGCAAAATTTTCAATGGAAATATTTAACAAGTTGCTGTATTGCAAGTCTTAAAATTAACACTGACCTAGTTATAGTGTTTTGATGAGTTAGAATTGACACCATTGTACGGCCACGACCTAAAGTTTGTCAGTCTGATGGGTTTTTATTAATTTAGTGTGCATTTTTAAGTTGTAAACATTTCCATTCGTTTCCTAGATATACTATTTATTCTTTTGTTTTCTTGCTGGCCTAAATTTACATGCTGGTGTTTCGTTGATTTCTCTAAACTTTTAATTGATCAGTTATTATTACAATATAAAACTCTAATCTCTTATTAATTGATTATTTACCTTTAATTCATTGGGGTTCAATTTATTGGTTGTCTAGTTAGTTTTAATGTCCAGCTTGGTGTAGTGGGATTGAACATTGAACAATGCTTTTAATAATCACCATATGTCTACTTTTGCAGCTTGATCCAACAGGCACGAAAATTCTTTATGGAGACAAAAGACTCTGATTCCAGTGATACTAGAAATGTAAGCTTCTACTACAACATGAAGCTTTCATCAATTGCTTATCATGTTTTTTTCCCTTCATACATCATAATTTTCTGCATAAATATGTATTCTATTATAAATCCTGTTAAGATGTTTATCTTATATATCTTTGTTTCCTATAAAAAAATGTATATCTTAGATGATGCTGCGCAAATTCATGGCCAGTGCTTGCACATTATTTCATTTTATTCTTTTCTGAAGTTTAACATTACTGCATGTGGACATCAGATAAAGGGCTTAGAAATTACGTTAGTGTGACAAATTTAGTAAGTTGGTTCTTTTCTTGTGGCTTGAAGGACTTAAAGTTGACCTTCTATCTGATAGTGTGCAACCAATAAAACTCATTTTAGAAAGTTCTTTATTGCCTTGGCAGATGGGCTTCGATTTTGCTGGGAAAGCTGTTTATTCTGCTGTATGGGTTGCTGCAGTATCATTGTTTATGGAGTTGCTTGGTTTTTCTACCCAAAAGTGGGTAACTGCTGGAGGTCTTGGTACTGTGTTGCTCACCCTTGCTGGTCGGGAGGTAAACCCAATTTTTTTTTTTTTTTTTTTTTTGTAGAATTTAGTTGAAAGTGTTGCAAGTTCTTGTCTATATCATGCTCTAGAATGCCTTTGAAACTACCTTCAGCATTTAGTAGAGTGAACTATCCTTGTCCTTTGTTGACTAGGGGATCTCTCATTTTCTTGATTTGATCTATTTGATGTATCAGATATTTACAAATTTCCTTTCAAGTGTAATGATCCATGCAACACGGCCATTTGTTCTGAATGAATGGATCCAAACAAAGATTGAAGGCTATGAAGTTTCTGGCACTGTTGAGGTTTGTGTTACTTTCTGCTGTCAACACCTAGGAATAGGATGTTCATTTAGGAAAGGCGAAGAAAGAAATGTATATCCTTCATTTGTTTGCCTCCGTCTTGACATAAATGGAAATTTATAGCTTTTATTTGGACCAAAGTTTCTGGATTTCCTTTTCCATAATTAATATCTTATATCGTTTCAGCATGTGGGGTGGTGGTCACCTACAATTATAAGAGGAGACGATCGTGAAGCAGTTCACATTCCAAACCACAAGTTCACTGTAAATGTGGTAAGGAATCTTAGCCAGAAGAGTCATTGGCGCATCAAGACCCACCTTGCCATCAGTCACTTGGATGTTCATAAAATAAATGTGAGAAGCATATTTAGTTTACTTTTATGGTGTGGAACTTTCTGTACAATAAAACTCAGATCATCCCTTTGCTCTCCGTAGAATATCGTAGCTGATATGCGCAAAGTTTTGGCTAAAAATCCTCAAGTAGAGCAGCAGAGATTGCACAGAAGGGTTTTCCTGGAACATATCAACCCAGAAAGCCAGGCTCTTATGGTAAAGCTTTCATCTTTTCAAGTTTACTTTTGGATTTAATTGATAATAACTCTACATTTCTGTTATCTGATGTTTAAAATTTCTATTCAATATTATGAAACTGTGGCCCCGTTTGGCGTACCATGTTTGGAGATGGATTGGATAAAAACACTGGATTTGTGTGAATCCAGTGTTTGGTGCATGGTAGGGACCGTTTACAACTTATCCCTGTAGTAACCACATAACCCACGTTTGTGGGTTATGAATGATTTTTTTTTTTTTTTTTAAATTTGATTTTAAAATAAACATTAAAAATATAATAATTTGTAAAACTTAATTCAAAAAAGATTAATAATGTTATTTTATTTAAAAATAATTAAAAATATGTTTTTCAAAATGTTTTTTTAATAATTTTTTTTATTAAAATAAATTTTAATATTTTTGTTTAATTCAAAAGTTAATCTAATCCAATCTTATCAAATTCATTTCAACAGATGTCAATATCATACCCAATCCAATCTCATTCAATCCAATCCAACACAATTCAATCTAATCCAATATGGCAAACCTAACGAGGCCTGTATGTAGCAAGATGACTCTTAGAAAGATTATCTCGTATATATATACATACATATATATATATATATATATATATATAATAAAGATGCTTGAAGATTATTCTTATGTGTGTTGTGAATTGTGTGGTATCAAATTCATTAACTTATTGGTGAATCGAGCTTCTGAAGCTCCATCGTGATTCCAAAACTTGCCATTCTGCCATTTCTCTGGTTTTTTTTTTTTTTATATGTTGTTTTTTTTTCTCATCTATGTAATTAGAAAATGAGAAATTTACCTAAGACTGTAGTGGCTGCTTTGTCATTTTTTTTCCCTTTTTCTTGCTAGTTGTAATGATCTGTTTTCTTTCCTTTTCAAATGTTAACATCTATGCATTGGTCCAATTGTAACAGATTCTGGTATCTTGCTTTGTGAAAACCTCGCATTTTGAAGAATACCTCTGTGTGAAGGTAAGCTATACTTTTCTACCCTACTATCCTATTGATATCAGTGATTCAGTGTTTATGGCAACATGATCAATATTTCGTTGGCGGGCAATCATTCTTTGCATGAAATTAATTGAATCCAAGATTGTTCCTGTGTCTTCCATCCCATTTACCCTATGACCAATTTATTGACAATATTGAAGAGTCAAGTTGATGCTTTGTGCAATGACAAGGTCATTATAAAGCAAAATCATACTGAATTCAAAAGTATGTAATTGTCCGGGATCGTGGAGAGAGTGTCAATGTCCGGGAATGGCTTTTGCCTGTTGGATCAATCCAACAGCCAAAAGCCAGTGTCAAGAGCATTTTAAAAAAAATTGCTCTCACACTGCCCGTTAGGCGACGACTAGACACATTCTCAATCATGTGTTCTCTCTTCTCTTGTCTCTTCCCCAAACATTCCATCTCCATTTCCTGAACATTTACACAGAAGCTCTCCTTCAAAATGTTTTATTTCCGGACATTAACACTCTCTACAGGATCCCTTACCTGAACATTTTTGTAAATATGAAATAATTTTACAAGTTTTAAAGATGGGTCTTCCATTCCTCTCTGCTCCCTGTGCTTGGTAGTTATATCCTCTTTATGTGGGTTGCCTCCGGGATTCATAAAGATGTAGGTCAGTTTGTGGGGGTTTGACTCTGTCTGCTACACTTGGAAGGGTTTTAAACAAAGCTCTTGGCTTGATGATAATTTGTTGTGGCAGTTCTTTTTGTGCATGACTAAATTATCTTGCAAGTGTGTTCAGCTCATTTAAAATTTTATCAATGCAATAAAACAGGAAGCAATACTCTTGGATCTTCTCAGAGTTATCAGCCATCATCGGGCCCGGCTGGCTACTCCCATTCGCACAGTACAGAAAATTTATAGTGAGGCTGACTTAGAGAACATACCTTATGCTGACACGATTTTTACTAGTTCTAGAGCAGCAGCTAACCGTCATTTTCTGCTCATTGAACCTTCCTATAAAATCAAAGGCGAGGATAAAGTTAAATCCACTGCTAGTCCGGTACAAAGTGTAGAAAAAGATACAAAGGTTGAAACAACCTCAACATCTGACTTCAAGGCAAATTCCAAGGATGGATCAATGCCTATTGCTGATTCAAAAGGAGATGAGGTATCACCATCATCTACCTCCAATCCCATCATGAAGTCTGAAAGTGGGAATTCAGTGCCAGATAATTTAGTTAAAAACACCAATGAAGAACAGCCAAATGAAACCACTGGAGACGCACAGAAAAAGGCAGGGAAGCTAAATACTGAAGACATAAATCGAGCGGTGATGTCTGAGAAGTCTCCTCTTTGTAACCCAGAATCGAACACTGAAAAAACTGATATTCCTTCTGTCATATCACAACAGGCAACAAAACAAGATGTTGAAAGGTCTGTTGCATCACAATCCATAACCAGGCCTCCCTTGGAAGAGAACATTGTTCTTGGTGTTGCTCTAGAGGGCTCAAAAAGGACACTTCCTATCGAGGAAGAAGAAATAGCAGCATCTTCTATGCCTGCAGAGCCTAAGGAATTGGCCAGTAGCCGTAATGGCAAGGAGAAGAAAGATGGTCAGCTGCCGGCAGTTCCTGGTGGCAGTTCTAGTGATTAGTAGGATATACAGAGGTGAAAATGCTGATACTGTAATTTATGTGTGCTGATATGCATGCAGCTGTGTTTTTAAAGCTGGCATGCTGCAGTATAGACATACATCAGTTGACTGTAAATAATTGTTGAATTGAAAATTTGTACTAATAGGTGTTATCTCTACTGTGATTGATGCTACGATTATTTCTAAATTACAAGTCACCAAATTATGGTCATGCGCCGAATTGTCTTCCATTCGTGACTTGTATCACAATATTTTTTGGATTAGAATTGTTACTTTATCTAAATTTGATAAAATCATACAAATCTAATATAATTTAAATGAACGGATTATAATGTTGCCATATTATTTGGACATCAAATTTGGACAAAGTAGTATTATTGTTCCAATTTTAGTTTATTAGTTCTCTAAGCATTAAGTTTAAAAACACTTTGTTATTGTTTTAAGGTGGTTTAAGTTCTAAAATAAAAATTAAAGTTGAATAAATGTTTTATTCCCACTCTTTCTTTTAAATGATATTAATAACCAAAAAAAAATCTGATTTTGATTAGAAATCCTACCTTTATTAAACTCATTGATTTAGGACTTGTTTTCTCTTTTACGATCGTAGGAAAAAAAAAATATGTAACCCTAAACTTACTCTTTGGTGAACGGCAAGAGTCAGAAAAAAAAAAACCTCTCATATTTTCAGTCAAGAACTGGTTTTCAAGCAAGAAGAATAAAGAGGTTTTCAAGGTATGTTTTTTTTTTTTTTCTTCCATTTTTATGTGTTTTCTCTATTACTTAAACGCTTAGTGTAATGAAAGTTATGGTTTTGATTGTGTAGTAACCCTAGTAACCCTAGAATCATATTAGAGTGATTATTGGTTCTTATTTTCCGATATCAATGTATTTAGTGTTGACCAGTGTCTATTCCGAAAATTTTAGTTAATTTAATTGTGATATTTTTGTGATTTGTCTTTTGAGATTTTGAACTAGGCTACCTAAGGGTTCCAAAGAAATTCGTTTCATTTCAAAATAATAAGTATTGTATTTTTTATGAATTTTTGAGTTTGAAACAGTATTGCAGAAAATATCGGTTTTTGTAAAATAGTTCGATTTTGAAAATGTTTTTCACTATATTATACACATTCAAAAATTGTAAAATTTGGTACAGATGTTTACCAACATGTTAAAGGGGTTTCTAAATTTATTTTACTATTTTTAGGGTTTTATTGAATTAGTTATGAATTTTCAAAACTAGATTCTACAATTTGTTTACTATTAGACAGGTTCCGGAATCCAAAAATATAAATACTTTAAAAAATATTTATTTGAACTATTTCACCATGAAACTTTTATTTTCGAGCCTCATATGTGTTATTTACGGTATGGTGAAGATTTTATGTCAATTTTTATATTTGTAGAATTTTTAAAAATTCAAATGGCGAGTGGTGTTCTGGCTGTCCGTTATCAGGCAAACCTGAATACTACTAACCTTAAATTATTTTAAGGTGGTTACTGATTTTATTAAAATCTGAAAAATTTAATAACAGTATCTGTGTTTGTGAAAGGTGTTTTTGCAAAAGTTTGGAATTTTCCAATATGTGTGTAATACATTAAAAAAAATCATATATTGGATATTGTTTGGTTTTCAAAACAACACTAGTTAGTTATAGTACTAGGATTTCGGTTTGTGAATCGATATGTCAAACCTTATTCCAGTCCTAGATTTGAATTAGACTCTGATATTTGATTATATGATTTTAGGTTAATGACTGAATTACTAGCTTTGTGGGCAATTGCTCTAAGAGGTAAGTATACTAACCCATTTTCAAAACTGGAATCATAATGTTATAATTATTTATACGAAATCTGTTTGTGTATGTTTTTGAAATATGTTTAAAATACTTTGAAGAGTGATAAGTAAACATTTTGAAATGTGAATAAATGGTACCATACGATATGTTTTGGCTAGGCTACTTTAATTTGTTGTTGCTAGTAGGCACCTTTGTGATTTTTGTGGAGCCCGATGTGATATGTGATTTGTTTTATGTGTGGTATATGGGAAGTGTCTCTAGAGTACTCTAGGGACTAATGAGTCTTCACATTCGTGTGTCGATGTATTAGTGCATGTGGGAGGACTCGTCGATGATCATAGAGAGTGTCTGGCTCTTATCTTCGAGCATGAGTGTTTTTTATTTTTTTTAAAAGAAATCCTCACTTGCACTTTCCCTGTATATATTTGTTGCCGACAGGTAACTTTGGCTCTGATATGTGATATGTGCTAAGTCTTACTATGCAATAATAGATAAAGGGAATCTAGAATTTGATAAGTATATGATTAGAATGATTTATGAACAATATAGCTTTCCATATTTTATGATATTTTTATATATGTATAAAAACATGTTTAGTATGCTTACTGAGTTTCCAAACTCGCTTAATACATTATGATTCTAGATTCTTAAGGTTGTGATTCGCACATAGCATGGATTGACATCCCAGCGGAGTTTAGTTATTGGTTCCCTAAGCGATATGCGTTTAATTATCTTTCAGACTATTGTTAATGTTTCTTTTAGATATGAATTTTGGGATTTTTTAATTGTATTTGGATTTATTGTTTTGGATTTTGTAAGATATTTGTTAGTAAGTAAGATCATGTCTTGACCTTCGGGTTTGGGGCGTGATATCTTTCTAAAAAGGTTCTTTCTTTTCGTTGAAATTGTCACGCTTCGACCCGAGAGTCAAGATATTATCTTACTTACTAACAAATATCTTACAAAATCCGAAATAATAATTCCAAATACAATTACTTAAACCCAAAATTCATATCTAAGAGAAACATTAACAATAGTCTGAAAGATCAGTAAACTCCATTCACCTAAGGAACCAAGAACTAAACTCCCCTGAGATATCAATCCATGTTATGCAAGAATCACAACCTTAAAAATTTGGAATCACAATGAACTAAGTGAGTTTGGAAATTCGCTAAGCATACTAAACATGTTTTATACTTATACGAAAGTAACACAAAATGTGAAAAGCCATAAATTTCAAAACTCAGTTCATAAATCATTCGAATCATATACTTATCGAATTTTGCTAAGTTCCCTTTATCCATTATTGGATAGTAGGACTTAGCACATATCACATATCGGAGCCAAAGTTACCCGTCGGCAACAAATGTATACAGGGAAAGTTCAAGTGAGGATTTTTTTGAATAAAAAATTCAAAACACTCATGCTCGAAGGTAAGAGCTAGACCCTCGCAGTGATCATCGACGAGTCCTCCCACATGCACTAATACATCGACACACGAATGTGAAGACTCATTAGTCCATAGAGTACTTTAGAGACACTTCTCATATACCATACATATAACAAATCACATATCACATAATAGGGCTCCACAAAAATCACAAAAGTGTCTACTAGCAACAACAAATTAAAGTAGCCTAGACAAAACATATTGTATGATACCATTTATTCACATTTCAAAATGCTTACTTATCACTCTTCAAAGTATTTTAAACATATTTCAAAAACATACACAAACAGATTTCGTATAAATAATTATAACATTATGATTCTAGTTTTGAAAATGAGTCTAGTATACTTACCTCTTAGCAATTAAAGTTAGAGCAATTGCCCACGAAGCTAATAATCCAATCCTTAACTTAAAATCATATAATCATACAAATATCAAGAGTCTAATTCATATCTAGAACATATCTAAGACTGGAATAAGGTCTGACATATCACTTCACAAACATAACCGTTACTATTTTGATAACCATATAGTGTCCAATGTAAGATTTTTAAATTATTGCGCACTTACTGTGAAATTCTGAAATTTTGCTAACACACTTTACACAAACACATCTATCTCTATAAAAAATTTCAAAATTTAATAAAATCCGTAAGTACCTTAAAATAATTTAAATTTCGTAGTATTCTGATCTGTTTGATATTGGACAGTCCCGAATACTAAGCACCATTTAAATTTTTTAAAATTCTACAAGTATCAAATTGAATTGAAATCTTCACCATAACGTAAATGCCATAGATGACATTCGAAAATAAAATTTTCAAGGTGAAATACATCAAATAAATATTTTTAAAGTATTTATACGAAATCTGTTCGACACTAGACATATTGTAGTACCAGGTTTTCGAAAAATCTTAACTAATTCAATATAAATTCAAAAAACCCTTTAACATGTTTGTATACATATGTACCAAATTTCACAATTTATTAATAAGTATAACCTAATAAAAATAATTTTCGAAATCCAACTATGTTACAAAAACTGATATTGTCAGCAACACTGTTTCAAACTCGAAAATTCATAAAAAATACAATATTTATGATTTTAAAACGAAACGAATTTATGTAGCAACATTAGACAGTGTAGTTAGAAATATCAAAAGCCAAATCACAAAAATATTACAGAAAATATATCTATATATTTCGAAATAGACACTGGTCAGCCCTAAATACATTGATAACATAAAATAGGAACCGAACTATCACTCTAATATTCTTCTAGGGTTATTACAAAATCAGAACCCTAATTTTGATTCCACTAAGCGTTTAAGTAGTAAAGAAAAACACATAAAAACGAAAAGAAACACACATTGAAACCTCTTTATTGTTTTTTTTTTCTTTTCTTTTTTTCTAATGAACGTAAAAGAGAATAAAACTCATAAATAAAAGGAGTTTAGAAAAGGTAGGATTCCTAATAAAAATCAGAATTCCTTTCTTTTATTATTATTATTAACATCATTTAAATGTAAGAGTTATAATAGGATTAAAACGCTTATTCGATTCTAATTTTTATTTTAAAACTTTAACCCTTTAAAACCATATAAATTACAAAAACAAAAAGTGTTTTTAAAACCTAAACATTTAGGGGAACAAACAAACTAAAATCAGAATTTTAGTCTTACAGAAATGATGTCCCAATTGATCTAAAACATTATGGTTAATAATAGAAAACAACAAATTTATCAATTGCCCATTCAAACATGCAAATGTTGCTGATGTCTCAACCCGACTATCTGGTGGGTTGAAGTTAGTAACTCACCTTGTCAGATAATAGAGACATGAAAAGCGATCAATGCCGTGAGATAAAAACCAATCACGGGAGAGATGCATGGTACAACATAAGACATATTAAAGCATTTCTCCGGATAATAATGTTCTTGATTCTTAAGTTGAGTGGTAATAGCTGTAAGTTTGAGTTAGAGAAAGTCTTAGCTATTACTGACTTTCAAACTAGCAAAACACAATGACAATACTTGGAACCTTTAAAATTCTTGTTTCCCTGACATAACCCAGTAAAACTTATTGTCTGCTTTTATATGAGCTACTTGAAATGATGGTTTTGTCTGCCTTCTAATGCATGACTGATCTATAAGTTGTTTAAAGTCATTTGTGTATTATTAAATCTACCCATACTGATTGGCAAATCCAAACGTTAAACTTGACAACTGTTGAACTAATCTTGCATTCAAATATATCAACAAAGAGATATCTGTGTGATAAAGAGAATGATATACTACAAAATTTTTGACAATATACGAACTAAGAAGAAACAGTAGAACTGCAGATTGCATTTATCAAAAGTCGAATTACAACCCATTGAACAACTTCAATTAAGCTTGACACATGCAATCGGGAGCAGGATATGTATATATGGATTGTTTTGGCTTTCTTAGCCTTATCAACCCTTGCCTATTTTTATGCCCATCGAGAACTGCTTGCTGAAACTTTGACCACTCCATGCTCTTGTTTAGGAAGACCTTGCCGAGCAGTGCCATATTTGGTCTTATTGTCTTCAAATTCAAGTAAGCTCGATGTCCAACCTGATGAGAGAATGACAATTTCATTTATAGAGTTTTATAATGTGATGGAAAGCTCTATTTCATATTTGCACCACAATTATAAAGGACTGCGACCTCAATTTTATAACTCATATTTTAAGGCTATCTTTAGTACTATACATATTCTTTCCCAGACAGGTCTGAATTGCTTGATGGATCGTACCACAAAAATGGTTTTACCCATAACACAGGTCTGACGATTCTAATAAAACGGATTATGTTGTGATCCAGAATAAGTAAAAGAATTTAAGGAAAAAAAAAAAAAAAAAAAACTTTACCAGAGCATTGTGCATGTTTCCTGGAGAAGCAGAGATGAATATGTCACTCTGCATGCTCACATAATAGTCAACTGCAGACAATAAAGAAGCCTTGCCTTCAACCATGGCCAATTCCTCCGCAGAGGCAATGCTCTTCTTATCTTCCAGTAATGGAAACAACTTTTGTAAAGTTATGATTCTAGCTTTTCCACCATAAACCTGAAATGAACATGGTTCTTCCAAATCTTAAACTCTTCATCATAACAAAGTTCTAATGTGACTGGGAAGGCATATAACAGATCACATGACCAAGCATAAGCAAATATACGGAACTTCTAATCTCAGTTGAGAAGGTAAAAGAAAACCTTGTGTGAAGCAAGATAGAGGCGAGTGCCATTGTTGAATCCCAAAGCCGCTAATAGCAGTCCAATCTCTTCTGGAGTCAACGGGCAACGGCCCTGATTCCTTAACTCCTCATCAGAAAATTGAGAGTTTAAGACCCTTCCCTGCCAAAGAACTTGCCGATATTTTGCTAGAGCCAGTTTCTCAGCTTTACCCCCACCAAAGTCGCAGGCCGAGTGAGCGGCCATATCCTATACAAGGTTAGGTTAGAGAGAACATATAGATTTACTCAAAAAGATTTAAAAAAAACAATAAAATGAACTCAAAATGATTTAAGTTACAGCCAATAATAAATAACCGAGAGGTTCTCATAACGAAAAAACACATGTCAAGATTATTTTACACTAACAGGGAAATTACAACACATGAAAAGATTCTATGGTTGATATTCGGTTTGGGCATGCATGTTGGATGGCTATCATTAACACTCCACCATTATTAAGTTTTATAACCTGAGACTGTAAAGAGTTATCACACAAACTTTAATATGCATCAAGTTGACCGATCGATTAGTATGTCATGATTTTTAGTGTTTACAGCCCATGAAAAGACATTTTAAATTCTCAAAAACAACCTAGGGACACTTTTTTCCATACATTGGGATAGACGAGAGTTATTCAAAACATAAAGAAAACATATGTATACATGTCAAATATCATTTCAATCACTTCGAAGATCAAGGTTCATACTTTATCAAAGCGAAGATGCAACACAACAAACTTTCCAGCTCCCACTCTATCAGTATCATCCATACTCTTGCGAAGGAATTCACTGTCTGAAGCTTGTAGCTTGTCAGGAGAATGGCGGAGGCGATGAACAATGGTATCCCCCAACGCCCTGATATGAGGAACAAAAACTAATGCTTGAAAGTTGACTTTACAACGTAGGCGTTGGATATCTGTTGGTAAGTTGTCAAAGGCCAAACGATGAGAGAACGGAGCAATCGCAGCAATTCCATAACTGCATAGATAAAACTATTACTTATCATGATAATTTTTTTTTTAAAAGAAAAAGTAGTAGACACAGTATAAATCTTAATAAAGCCTACCTGAACATGAGCATATATATAATATAGATCTAGACTGAAAATCATCTGGATATATTACAGAAGGAAAAACTCTTGCTTAAATACATATTGGAAGCTGTCTATCAAAGTCTAGAAACTAAATGCTAAACTGTAACGGTTTTTCAGAAAACTGGTGGTATTCATGGATAAACTATAGTGACTTGTTTGAACAACAAATTTTCACAGAACCATTGAGGCATGTTCCTAAACCAAAATCCAGCATAAAAGTTTTGCTTTTTTGTTATAAATGGGAGAAATGCAATGACATGCTAAGTTAAGATCTCAAGCAGCATGCATCTGTAAATCTCAAACAATTAAGGACTGAACATAGCTCACTCACCTCTGCAATACAGGCAGGACATTTTCCAGATACCAGTTAGCTGAAGCATGGACAGGTGCTGTTTTAATTCTAGTAGCTCGTATACCAGTAGCGTAATACTCCCGAGAGCTCCAAGAATATTCACTAGGCACCTCTTTAACTATAGAAATTTCATCGCGCAAGGTAAAAATAAAGTGATCCAAATCAAATATATCTGTGAAGGAGCTGCAGAAGCAAATATAACTTTTACATTAATGGCTCCTTTTAAGGAAGAAATATAGAAAGTAAGATGGATTAATAGCTTACTCATTGAGTACCTTGAATCTTGCCAAACTGGATTTACTTCAAGGTGTGGGATCACCAGGATTGCATTCAATATTTTGGCAACAGCAACTGCATCGCATATCTTCGTAGTAAGCAAAAAAAGGAAGTTAAGAACTCACACTCTTATTATAACGAAACTAGAATATCATTCAGATAAAAAGGTATAAACTATATATGGGAATGCAATTGCATGACTCTCCACAGAAAAAGTTCTTCTTCATAAACTAATTATTACCCCCATCCTTTGCTGATTTAATCCACCATCAAGAAATACTTGGATGTAACCTTGAGGGATCTTCGGCAAAGCTGCAAGAAGCACTTCCAAATTAATACAAAAACACTCCATATCATTACAGCATTGCTCAATAACTTAACACAGTTAATTTTTGGTCAATTGACCGCTGGATTAACTACTTTCCTAATATCATTACACTGATCAGAAACTCAAAACTATTTGATCCATCAACAAACATTTTCTTACACGAATGAAGCATCAATTTCAAGCACTTTCAAGAGAACAAACTCAACCAAAAAAAAAAAACCCTCTGATTAAATTTGAAATCTCTCTGTCATATCCAACAATGAATATTATTATAAAATGTAGATTCCACAAAAGTTATTAAAGAGTATGATATACAAAAATTAACAGCAATTAAGACTTACAAGGGGTCTTCGTAATCTGAACACAAGATTTCCATCCTTGGTTGGCCAATGGAGACCAGAGGTCATATTGTTGTTTAATTGACTGAAAATTTATAAAACCAAAAAAAAAAATTAAATCATAACATGCATCAAACAACTCTAAAAAAGAAAAACTTGACAATTGAAGTGATATAATATTAATAATAATAAAAAAATAAAAAAATCACCAAAAATGAACTACTTACAATTTGTCTATGTAGAGCACCCATTATAAGAGGCAAGTGCCTTGGTTTTGGAGCATTCCACTCCTACATTTGCAAAAACTCAATCACAAAACAAATCATTAACATATAAACATCATAAAACAAAAAAAAATTAAGAAAATTTGAAGAATCAAGAGCGAGCTGGAAATGAAATAGTTAGAAAACGTACAGAGAACAAAGAAGGAGAGGCACGGCCCAATGGGCCGAAGCGATTTGGGAAAAAGAAGGGTAAGAGAAGAAGAAAAAGAGCAGCAAAAGCCATTCTCTGATGATAATTGTAATGGAGATGATGGTTCATGGTTGTGATGCAAAATCTGTAACCCTAAATTCATCAGATTTGTCAGTCAATTGGAAGATTTATTAGATGTTGGAAGTTGGGAAAAATGGTAATGACAAAGTGAAGGTGACGATTGTACAAAAATGGAAGTAGGTGTCCTCCTTCCATTTCGCTTATCTTCTCACTCAACTTTCATGCTTCGTACGGAAGAAGCAACTGCAATAAGAGGAGAGCTTCCTCACTTGGAATTTCTGTGTCCGAATCTAACGGCCTAGATTTAATCATTTTAGATCTCTTGTCATTGTGATTAGAGTTTTTAATAGAAAGTTTTCATTGTTTTACATCTTGTATAGTTGTATTAAATAAGTATTTTTTATGTTAAATGCTACACTGGATTGTATTGGATTAAATAATATAATATATAATTTTTTAAATATTATTTTATAATAAAAGGTAAATTTCAGTATCGTTTGAGATAATATTAATATGAAATATCAAAATCAATCTTTGTAATCTCCACAATAATTCCAAAAGACCCTCATATCCACATTAATGAATTATGAATTCGAATTGAGTGCCCTTGCTCAACTACTAAATTTGTAATAATTTATAAACAAATATTATCTTCATTTTTGTTATTAATCATTGCTAATGTATATAAATTACAAGGAGTTTTTTTATTAACGAAATATCAATTTATATTATAAAAATCTGAGATCAACCAAAAAGTTCGACTTTGTTTCTTTATTTCATTTAAATTCCGCCCCAACTCCCAAATTTTTACGTCAAAAAAATTATAAAATAAATTTCTCAACATACAGTATATATATATTAAAAAAAATACTCATGAATCCAGTGACATTAATACTAGTCTACTAGTGCATTTAACAATTAGATCCTATGATCTGAATTTGCAAACCTGAACAAATTACAATCTAAAATTAGTCTCTCTTTTTTTTGGTGTTAAAAATAGCTAAACATTATACACAGAATACAAAAAAAAAAAATCAATTATAATTGTGAAAATATTTAAATGGCCTCAGAAAAGCAGTAAAAATAATTAATAAACCACAGAGTTGCAGAACTTTTTACTAATAGAGATTTGCAGTCTACACACACCATGGCACATCTAATTTTTTTCTTTGTTAGGCAGAACTTTACTGATTTTTAATTTAACTATGATAATATGACTACTGCATCTAAACAATTTTCCTAGTAGTAGCTCATCCTCGCACTAAACACAGTCAACAAACCCATGAACAATATTCACAGCATGGCATGACACATTGAATACCTCGTGAGATCCCAATTCACTGAATGTAAATCCATTCACACTCCTTACAATTGGCGATCCTTCGACTAGCTTTCCGTGAGTCCTTCCCCTTCGGAGGGAGGAGTGAGCCGTGGCCTCTTTGCAGCTTGCTGTTCATCATTCGTGTCTTCTACCGGTCTTTTTTCAGCTTGCTGTTCATCATTCGTGTCTACCAGACGATCATCGCAGATGACATAATTGTCACTTGTGACCTCCTTGTTGTCTCCCATTTCAGAGTCTTGATTCAAACTGATTTCTGCCATATCCATGCCTGGATGCAGCCCGTTTTCAATTAAATTAGGTTCTTGTAGTGATGTAGTCAGATTTTCTTGGAACAAGGTAAGGTTTATATTCTCATTGTCGACTTGCAATTTATCACCTTCTTCAGGACCTTCAGTAACATCATTATCACCTGTGAACTCCTTGTTTTCTCCCATTTCCGAGTCTTGATTCAAACTGATTTCTACCATATCAGTGCCTGTATGCAACCCGTTTTCAATTAAATTAGGTTCTGGTAGTGATGTAGTCAGATTTTTGTGGCATGAGGTAAGGTTTATATTCTCATTGTCGATGAGCAATTTATCACCTTCAGCACCTTCAGTAGCAAAATTTTCCAGCATCTCATTAGAGACAGAAGCCAGTCCTGTTAAACACAGTTTTTTGTCCCCTGATGGAGATCTTTGTTGATCTGTTCTCTCTTCAAGGCCCTGACTGTCATCCTCCACAAATGGGTCTGTTAAACACACAATATTGTCCGCTGATGGAGATCCTTGTGGAGTTGTTCTCTCTTTAAAACCCTGACTGTCATCCTCTGCAAGTGGGTCTGTTGAACACACAATATCGTCCGCTGATGGTGATCCTTGTTGAGTTGTTCTCTCTTTAAAACCCTGACTGTCATCCTCCACAGGTAGGTCTGTTAAACACACAGTATTGTCCACTGATGGAGATCTTGGTTGACTTCTCTCTTTAAGACCTTGACTGGCATTATCCTCTTGCATGTCGGTTAAACACGCCAGATTGTCCACTGAATGAGACCTTTGCTGAGTTGTTATATCTTTAAAACCTTGACCAGCCTCTGCAAATGGGTTGTGTTCTATTATCCCTACATCATCTGAGTCATCAGAGGTACAAAATGATGCTTCAGGAGATGAGTCAGCATTGCGCTCTCCTTGCATTGAGATTTCTGGGTTCCACGGAGCCTCAGTTACAAAACTTCTAGGAGAATATGAAATGGTACCAGCCTGAGGTGTGAGTTCACTTATTTGCGGGAAACCATTTTCTCCGGAAGGAAGATACACAAATCCCTCATCTGTTACTCCGTCTTCCTGCTGTGAAGTAGATGCAGTCAACTTCCAAGATGTTATCAAGCATCATTTCTATCTTCTTAACAATAGAGGTCCCATATAACTAACAGGTTGAAATACAAAGAGCAAAAAAGGAAACTAAATTTGCTCACAACACATTAAACTTATTTTTATTATGCATTGGCAAGAGTCCAAGAGACTGTTGGTTTAGTTCTTAGTTAGATTTAAATCAATATATTAAAAAACCTAATTAGTTAAGGTCATACTTTTGATTTAAATGTATCTGATATCTGAAAAGAATAAATCATTCCCACTAGAATGATAAAAGAATAGTTGATACCTCTCTCATTGATGTAGTACCATTGTGATCGTAATTAGACGATGGCTGGCCAAAAGATTGATACTGTGGAAGTAATGATCCTGTAGAAGCTCCTGATTCAAAAAACTCCCGCAGAACCAAGCCAGAATCATTAACACATGGCAAATTCCTCATAGAAGTTGCTGGTAATAGAGTGATTTCAATGCTCTGGCTAGCTTGGGAATTTATCTCATGCTGAGCTATCGAGGGACGGCAATTCTCCGATAGAAAGTCCACAGCCATTTCATTCTGATTGTTTTCTGGAAGTCTAGAGGATTGGTGTTCATTATCAAAAACAGTTGAATTGAGTTCCCCAGAACGATTTTCAATGAGCTCAAAAATCAACTTCTCAATAAGAGTACGTTTAAGAGAAGCCTCAGTAGGCAGAAACCAATCCCCATTCAGCTGGAAAAATACAGGTCATTATATTATGTATGGTCAAATATTTTAAAAAATAAAACAAATGAAAGAGCAGCTATGAGACAGACTGTAAAGTGAAAGGATCACTTACAAAGTTGGACGACTTGGTTAATCTAAATGGGCTGAAATTGACAGGAGCTTCAGCCAAAAAGAGCTCAAGATAGTGGAGCAAGAATAGACCACAATCAAATGAATTTTCCTGCTGTGGCAGCTGACATGGAACATCAATTAACTGTCAGGACAGCAAGTATACACACCCACCCAAAGAGGAGACAGAGACAGGCTAGAAAGTCAAGAAGCGTAATTAAATAAAAAATAAGTAAATATATGACAATAAAGATGCAGATGCAACATGTTATATCAACCTCTTTCACCTCTTTACTTCTCCACAATATCCAAGCGACAAGTGGTAGATTGTATGGCATGTTTCTGTATAATTCCATTCTAAAATGTAAAGAGAAAATGCAATACCTCAAGCTGCATAAAGCGCAAAGTCAAGAATTTTGAAGATAGATCGTCCGATGCATCTCTGTGTCTCACTTTCCACTCTTCCAACAGGTAACTGTTATTTCAACATGTGAACAAAATTAACATATTTTTGTTAAGATAGATGTAACATGATACATTGTAATCGATAAGTAAAATACAAATACATATTTCAAGAGCATGGAGAAAGAATAGTGATTTCTTTATGAAGCTTGAACAGTTTGGGAAACGAGTTCTCATTGATCAATAAGTGATATACCCTTCGAGAAACCAATAAATAACATAAAAATAAGAAGTCACAATTGAAAGGATGGGTAACGCTAGAGTAAAAAGTAGATTAACAGAACAGATGGCTCAAGAAGGGAAGGAGGCCTAATTGAATTACCCTCAAGGACAATCTGTCTGATATATAATGCTCACATCATAAATCATATATAACAATGAAAAAGAATTGCAAGAAAATATTTTCCAGAAGCAGTACAGGCAAAAATCTGAAAAGCTGCTGAAGTTTCACTGGAGTTTGGTAACAACTTTCTTTTAATTTTATATTTGATAACAAACAATCAGACTTTATAATGATAAATTGATAATACAATATCACATATGACGTGGACAAGCATTACACACGCACACACACAAACCTACACCAAAATCTCCCTAAACCTAAGAAAATGCATCTTTCTAATAAGATTGAATGAGGAAAAAAAAAGGTGTATATCTCTAAATTCATTATACACTTCGGCACAAATACACCAAAAAATAAACTCTAAACAATAGAACTTCAATCTTCTCCCAAGACTATCCTCAAAAACCCTCTTATTCCCTTTTTAGCAAATAATTCAAAGAAAAGCGTACATAATACACCTCCATAGACAAGCTAATCCCTCCACTAAACAACTTTCTACTATTGAACTGGTTAAAGCTGAATTTGCATTAAAAAAAACAGAACAAAAGGAGTAGAAATAGGATATAACAGTTAAAGGAACTACTATGTGCATATGAAAGAAAGCGTATTTTTCAAAACAATAAACTGCGATGTATTACAGTTTCAATATGAAAACATAATATGAACTACAAAACAGTGAGATACCTTTGAACGAGATTTTTGAGACCCGCATGAGTTCCTTTGATTGAATCCATATGCAAAATACATGGTACTTTCTCTGTTTTGTCCATGTCTTCATCTGAAAAGTGACGACAGTACATGAATAAGGGGGAGAGCTCCAGGAAACAAAAATCGTGTATTCAACAATTTACCTTTAAAAGCAGTCACTTCACCAGGATGGCATATGACTATTAAACTCCAGTGGAGACTATCATAAAAAGAACAAAATTTGCATATCAATTCAAAAGGATATAGATAGCCTCTTAAGGAAAACAAAAGTTTTATTGAACTTTATTCTTACTTGAAGTTTACGGGAATGAAAATGTAATCTTTCCCAAATATATCTACTTTCCTTGTCCACTTATGAACACGTAAAAACGCAGCCCTGCCATCAGAAATGCTGGACGGATCTTTGTCTAAATCAGCGAGCTTCCGAAAGAAGAAACTATTAAAGAAATGAATTCTATGCTTTTCCTCAGGTGGAATCTGATTCTTTAAATACCTGCCAATCAATTAAAATTTTTTAATTAATAAAAAAAGTCTCAATGTAGGAATAAAATTTATAATCAAACCAGAAGCATAAATTGCAAAAAGGTGTCAAGATGCTTCTTCTTTGTCAGTAGCTATACATCCAGGTTAAACTTGTAAGCTAGTAGACAAAAGAATATAAATAAATACAAAGACCACAAATGAAGCTTTATTGTGTTCAACGTTGATTCAAAAGACATAGTTCTATTTTCTTTCGAACAAAAAGGCATAAACTTAAATCCAACTTTAGAATGATATGGAAAAGGCTAGGTCCAATGAAAAGAACAAGCATAATAACTTACTTAATGTAAAAGTCAATAATTGTATCATTGATGAATGTCTCTGGTTGTAAGAGATCAACATCTCTCTTGCTAATAGAAACTGCATCTGAATCCCCTTTCGGATAGATAACATCTTCAAAGGGCTCATCAAAACTGTAACATCTCAAGTTTAAACATTTAATCGGTATATAACATACACACTGTATAGACAAACACCATAATAAATAAATAAATAAATTAATATGCATCAACGCTTTTGTTATCTTAACAAATATAATATCATTAATAGGTATCCATACCATCCATAATATAGCATAAAGCAAAACCAAGCCATAAAATTTCACACCAGACAAAATCTTTTATAAGCAGAAAAGAACAAAAACCAAGGCATACACACCCTATCCAACAGGAAAAAGAAAAAGAAAAAAAAATCATAAGTGCATATGATGCGGTGTTAGCTTTTTATATATTACAAGTTCTAGATCTATGTATGTGAGTGTCTTAATGGAAAGTGAATCAGCATCCACGCTCAACAAAAACTCCAATTAAGATTTTAACTGAGGCATATTCTACATGCACCCCAAGGAAGCCCAGCTTAAATTCATGTCCTCCCAAACATTAAAAACTCAATTTTATTAAAAAAGAAAAATAATTGGAAAATATGCAGGCAGCTTACTATCAACTAAAATAAAATAACGTTAACCAGTAGTATGGAATGGAAATTACAGAAATTAATTTTATTTCCCTTAAAGTAATCCTCATTCACTCATCCCTTGAGCTAAAACAAATCTATTTTCATCACATCGAAAACTTTTCCTGAATATGGACAATCACAAGAAGAAAGAAGTCCGACTAAAAATCAGATATCAGCACAATGATGGATCTCCACATATAAGATAGCAAGTGTCAATGAAGCATATAAGAACTACCATAAGAAGCTCAATCCAACACACTTGAGAGTTACATATCCACATGTATTTAAGGAGATGGGGAAACGGATAGCTTAACTCACTTGTGAAAATAATGCTTCTCTACAAATGAACTGTCTCCCTCCATTTCCACATCCTCACTACAAGCAAATGACAACTTAAATTTTAGAGCACAGCAAGAGTAGTTAAGTTTAAAAAAGAAAAGCATATAAATATATAATAACAGCTAAAACTTTCAACACACAACAGTTACAACTACAGCCAGCATTATGCTCAATAAATAGCTTAACTATGAAAGAGAAAGAAAAAAATATGGAACAGAGGCAAGAGGAGTCAAATTTTAGAAATAAAAACATCTGTTAACAAACTACAGAATTTTCAACACACAACAGTTAAAAATCTTGCCACTCTCCCCCTTGGGAAAAAGCACAAGTATGAAAGAAATTATAATCATGAACACTAATGGAAAACAAGAAAGATAGTAGACTACTGAATCATGGTTTGACTAACGAGGCATTACAATGAGAATGAGTAAAATACACAAACAGCACACTACAACTCATCACTAAATCTAAACGCAGACATACATGACCCATTTAACAAAATATATTAAGCAGTGACTAGCAACGAGCCAAACCTAGATATATGGTTAATGCGCAATAAGATTTGACATATCACAACCACCCAAACTCAAGAGTAAATAAACAATGAGAGCTTCACAGTTAGCTTAATCCAGTAAAAACTTTTATATAGAATATATAAGCATGTTATCAATGTTTTAAAATTCAAATAGAGGCGGTGCCTCAAGGCGCGCCTCACGGCCAAAAGTGCCTTGAGTCGGCCGCCTCTCCCTTAATCTTGCTCGGTCCCGCCTCAATGCCATGAGGCAGCCGCCTCATTGCGTTTTTGGCCTTGAGGCGGTGAGAGGCGCCTAGATGCGTTACCTGCACAGTTTAAAAAAATATATATATATTTTAAAAATCCCGATTATTTAAACCAAAATCCTAACTTCCTATGTAGAACAAAAAGTTGATACTTTCTGTCCAAATTGGAACCTCTACTCATCTATCCAAGATTCAAAGAACCAAGACTCCAAGCCACTCAACATCCTTTTTTTTGTCATGCATTTTTTTTTTGGGATCTTTATGTTAGTAATGTTGATTGTGGACTATTTATTAAATGTTATAGATGATTTTCTATTTTAGTATATATTTTTTAATTTGTCTGCATTATTTTTCATTTTCGAATTGAGGCGACCGCCTCACCTTGTGAGGACATAACCGCCTCGCGCAGCATCACGCATTTTAAAACATTGCATGATATTGATTTCTACACATTATTGTTTTCCTCTTTTTCCGACAATTATGAATCTATTTCACATTATAGTTGAAAATTTATCATATATGCTGCCCTGCATGCAGTTCATACAAACTAAAATAGACCAATGTGTAATTTACCTAGAACATAATTTATTATTTTAAGAATTTTTGGAAGTACTCATTTGAGTGGGATTTTGTTTTCTTATTTTACACTGACAAGGTTAATTATAGTTTTTTTATTTGAGTTAGATTAGGAATAGGTTTTGACCTCGATCAATAGACCTAGATTTTGTTTTGCTAGAGAGGCAAACTGGTGAATAACAAACACCATAATTCCCGTTCTTCCTTCTCCTATTTGGGAAAGATCACTGGGTTCTGGATTTGAACCAGCATAGACATATTGCCAGCAAATTTACAGTTCACCTGCACTTTCAGTTCTTCTTTCCTCTCTCTCGATTCTATCTTTTTAAACCTATGCTCTATTTTTCTTTATCTTTGTTCTTTTCAGCCTATTTCCCTCTAATTTTGTCCCTCTCCTTCTATTTCAATCTCTCACATACTTCAATTCTCAGCAAAAATTTAGTGGTGCTCGCATCCAAAAACCTCGCCTACAATAAATAGTGCATATAGAGTAAATGTTGTTTGTTTATGCTCACAACAATAAGCGAACAAGGAAGTTCAATGAAAAAATGGGAGGCCCAACTCTAGGAAAGGAGGGTTTTGCAGTGGGAGAGAGCTAGTTCCTAGTTCGTAGACTACTATTTCTTTATAATCTAAAGAAAGCAGGACTGAATGTGATCACAGTTTTTGACTCCATAAAGTTTTAACTTTTAACTGTATTAAAATATCTCTCTATTTGAACACACATACGGAGGAAGAAAACATACTGCATGGAATCGACAATATACTCTCAAAGCTCAACAATTAGGCAACTAAGACTTGTAGATTATGGCCATGCTTAATCAAGACAAATAAAAAGATTTTAGCATGCACCAACTAGCATCCGATAAGCCAAAATAAACTGATACCGAACTCCATTTTACAAATTACTAGATAAATTGCCACTGGGGGATGTATGGGTATTTAAGTACAACAATGTAGCAATGTTAAGCCCTGCATGAAACACCACAAAATATATAGTGCCCAATCTTCCTGGAACAAGGGACATCTGTTAATTCAGTGCAATTATATAAAGAGGCTTAATTATATACAAATCATGAAAAAGACGATTTGAAACTTACTCATGCTCAAAGTCCCAAAAGGCCTTGTATTTTTCATTTAAAGAGGTGATTTTATTTTGTTTCTCAGACCAGTTAGGCTCAAGAACTGCAAACTTCAACTCCTCAATGCCTGGAGGAATTTAGGAACACAAATAAGATAAGAAACAGAAGAGTTTAGGAGTTTGAACTTCCAAACAATTGTGAAGTCTAACTTCAACCTCATACAAAGATTTAATGATAAGATTAATCATTATAAATATAAACTTCAATCATCTGAAGTAGATAATTAAAACCCCGATAAGGACAATATATTATCATACGTATATACACACATATGCAGTAAGGTAGATATATAAATATATCACTGTAGAGAGAGAGACTCCAACAATTTCCATCAAGCTTTTATAAGATTTACTAGTGTTGCAAAACACGGGCTCGGCGGTCGCGTAGGCGCTAGGCGGACACCGACCGCACCGATTTTGCCCTAATCGGCCGGCCGCCTAGGCCGGCCGATTAATCAATGTGTTGAACCGTCTAGGCGACCTCAGCATCAAACACAGCCTATTCGTGGTTGACAGCCTAGGAAACCCTATTTTTTTAATGCAACCCCCAAAACGGCTTAGTTTTAAGGTTTTTTAAACCCCCAAAACTATGCCATTTTGGGGGTTTCATTAAAAGCGAAAAAAGTTCTCTCAACATTCGACCACGACCAGCGGCGGACCAGACCAGCGGAGGACCAGACCAGCCACTCATTCGTCCTCCGACTCCAACCAGGCAACCAGCCTTCTCATCCGCCGCCAGTTGTCCGGCCGTTGCATCTCTACCAGCAGCAGCCAGGGATATTCGTTAGGGTTTGAAAATTTTCAGGCCGCGACTAGGTGGCCTATGCGCTAGGCGGCGCGTCACCGCCCGACTAGTGCCTAGCGCATTCTATAACAGATTTACCGAGTTGGTGTGTCCATGTCTTACATCTGTATCGAGATGTCATAGAAAGAGCGGTGAGTGATTAATAAAACCTGAGGTGATGTCAAACAAAATAAAAAATCATTGGAAGATCAAAACAAGTTGCAATAACCTAGGGTCAATTACTTATACAATATGCGGTGCTCGTTTGGTTGAGCTTTCTACTGCCTCAAAAGGTCTACAAACGTCTATTCGAGTTTTTTTGAGTTGTTTGGTTTAACTTTGGAGATTGTCTATTTTAAATTGAGTAGAGGCTAGTAAAGTTTAAACCTCTACTAGACAAAAGCTCATGGGGAGGTGCTTCTTCAAATAAACCTTTTATT
The DNA here is from genome assembly GCA_033220585.1 of Dipteronia sinensis. Classification (NCBI taxonomy): domain Eukaryota; kingdom Viridiplantae; phylum Streptophyta; class Magnoliopsida; order Sapindales; family Sapindaceae; genus Dipteronia; species Dipteronia sinensis. Next base: position 83,026,046 of record CM065636.1, on the reverse strand, counting down.
TAAAAAAAGCCTAACAACCAAACAACTAATTGTTTTTTTCAAAAACTCTATTTCTAATAGATCTACTTATAGTAGATCTTTTACCAATTGAGGTTTTCCAAAAGCCCAACCAAACAAGCTCGCAATGCTACTCCATAGTCCATGCACTAAATTCATAAAAGTAAACTGACCTGCATTGCCACGTGCATGATCATCTTCTATTACTTTCTCTTGTAGTACACGAAGTTTAATGACAGCAGATCCAATCTACACACACTCCACATAAAAAAATTGTAAATATATAACCAGCACATGTAGCAAATCAACTGACTCATAGATGGGAAAACTTACCCTCTGAGACCTCTGACACTTGATATCAATAATATCATCAACTTGCCTTTCAAAACTAAAGGTTCCTCCTTTTCCATATGCATTTAAATCCTTGAATTTAATACCATCGCAAGAAAAAATTACCAGGGACACCGAACAACAATCACCCCTATACACAACATAATCAGGACATATGGCAACTGGCATATTTACGTCATCCTGCAATTGCATGAAAGAACGTACGATCAGAATTCAAAGGATCTTATAAGTTCTGACCCTATGTAACTTGTACAGGCTAATATTAATCTAATATGAATATCAATTATCAAAACTTTGAGTTCAAAGTTCGTTTGACTAAACTTCTTATTCAAGCAGGCAGCATGAAGCATCTTTAAATGAATAGAAACTGATCATAAAGAATAAAACAAAAATTTGAAATTCAAGACTATATGAGCATTGGTTGATTAACAGCAGAAAATAAATGTGAAATTACTATTGAAAGCATGAGATTGTCTATCCATTGCAGGTGAAAATGATAGAACTAAAAAATATAGGAATTGAGCACACCCAGATCGAGATCCAGTGAGAAATATAAATCAAATTTGCAACCCTTAACAGTCAAAACTGATCCGTGGTGTCTTTAATCTATTACAAACTTGAACAGTTTATCAAAGAGACAAGAACATTACCATTGCCAAATCGTCAACGCAGTTATCTGACACATGACCTCTCAAAGAAACTGAGATTTTGCAACAAAATAAGGTTAGTGCATTAAGGATCGATTTATATATATCCATGAACAAATTTAGGTCGTAAATAAGAATAGACAAGTTAGAAGATATACTGCCGTCCTCAAAAGTATCAGAAGCAGGACTGGTTGGAGAGCCCTCATTCATACTTTCATCAGCATCTGAATTCACATCAACTGGCTCATTCTGCACAAATTTAGAGTGATATAAACATAACCTTGATATTAATTTCTCTATTCAGAAAATATATTAGTAACATAGAAGCCAAAATACATTGGATGGAGAATTTGAAATGCCAATATTCAACTGGATTTTCCCAGGTATAGGTGCCTCAGGGAATGAATCTCTAGATGCGAGCTCTGACATGAAACTTCCACATCCAAAGTTATCTTTCTCGAAGTCAGGGAGTTGTTCACAACTTGTAGAATTTATTTGGGTAGCAAAATCTTCTCCTCCTGATGCCGGTGGGGCAAACATATTTCCATTGTCACAATTAGAATCACACTCAACTGCATCAACATTTACACAAAGCACATTTCCAATTCCTTGTTTCTGAACTGTGGTTCCTTGAGCGACTGGAAACATATTCAGAACAATTATTAGCGTAGTGATGACACTATGACAGTATAACCGCACAAGATCATTAACTGCTAAGCAGAATAGTTCTAACAAAACAAAATCAACTTTGATGGAGACAAACTATCTTTTCAGTAGAATTACTCAATCAAATGCTTATATCTATAAGTTTCTTCGCGCTTCAAGAGTAAACAAATTCAAAAGCTAACGACAGGAAAACTCTTCAACAGTCAATTGAAGCTAAGAAAAACCAAAATTCGCAAACGAATAAAACAACATAAACCAAATTTGCAATTCAACCGGTTAGACCCGAATTTAAACATATATAAACTATAATTTTGCTTCAAATACGCATTCTTATTTACTTTCGACAAATACCCCATAATTACCAAAACAGTAAAACACAAAAATCTAATTATTTTGACGGGCTATTTGATCAACCAAACAGAGGGGCGGCAACGTTGTTTAGAAAATATCGAAAACAATAATTCTCAGCTTTCTCGGCAACCAAACAGAAGAAAACGCACCGCATTGAATGAACTCGTACTCCAAAGCCGCGGAATCATCGATATTAGGGTTTTTGAATTTCGCCGAGTGTTTACTAGCTGCGACTTCAGCGAGCTCGTCTTCTTCGCCGAATTCGAAGACTTCGAGTCCGTTCTTCATCGCGGGAAAAAAGAAGAAAAAAAGAAGAAGAAGAAAAACCGGAGGGATCGAGTCAGCGACTCAGTGAGTCCAAAGAAATTTTACGATCGGTGATGTTTAATTGGTAGAAATTGGACTTTTACAGAATTAGAGAGAGAGAGAGAGAGAGAGAGAGAGAGAACCACAGGGAAAGAAGTTAAGTAGAAATTTATGATCGGGAGACGTCGTTGTTTCACGCTCGATTCCGGAGAGTGATCCACACGCTCTGTTTTTTAGTAGAGAAACTCGTTCTCATGCACGTCTTTAAATCTGAGCAAAGGGTTGTTTATTTACACACGCTTGATTCGGAGCGTGGATATTTTTGGTTTTGATAAAACAAATTACAAATTATAACTCTTTTCAGTCTTTCGGACATAGAAAATATGTATTAAATTTAGTCTACGGTGAATAATTTTAGGATTCCCACGTGTAAAGTGACAAATGAAATTATATATGTGATATAAAATTGTCCCGTCACAATTTCTTAAATATTAATCAAACCAGTTATGGATGACCAATACGGCAATATCAATGAAATCTCATATTTGAGTTGTCGTAAACGTAAATGGTATAAATGGTGTTTGGTGGGTTCTCAACGAACTATCGAAGAGCCCATTACAAGTTCTGAATGAACAATGTGGGTGTTCGACGGGAAACTCAAGGAAGTTATCGGTGTAAAACTTAAAAGAATTCTCAGTTGAAGATTAAAAAGTGCTCAACAAGAGATTTTCCCTCCTTAAAAAAAGTCTTGTCCCGATCAATGGTGTGTCACGTTCTTCTATAATAAGATTCATTTGTGATGGAGAATAGTTGATATACTTCTCTTTCATGCCCATCCTTCCGCGCAAGACAAAAGAAAGTCAGGGTATACTATCAGCGAGGTTGCCAACCACACTCTAACACCCAAACCAGTAGAAAATAATATATTGTCGTCATAATCTCTACAATTATAAGAGAATTGTAAGAGTAAGAAAGTATCTCTAAGAGAATAAAAGTCGCCTCATTTAGCCTTTTACCATAATAAGGCATAAAATTACGCTGTTGATGTCTCATGTTTGCCAAAATGACTTGGAGCAAATTATAATGGTTGATGTTATAAGGGTTACGAACAATTAAGATAATAGTTAGCAGTTACGAATCAGGATATTAAATGTGATAATTAATTATCATTGAACTAATAATTACTAATCAGCTAGTCTTGATTTTCACTATATCATGATACCGAATGAATTCTCTCCTATAAGTTTTTTATCCGAAGAGAACTTCTATTTAACAACATATTTAAACATAACATAAATCAAAATTTAAGTTGAGACTTTTAGCATTATTCTTCTACTTTAATTCTTAAATTGATAATGTTAATTTATCTCAAATTTCAACCTATATATCAACATATGATGTAGACATGGTTGATGAGACTCAAACCCTCCATAAGGTATAATTGGAATATTGGATGTATGCACAACTAAACTAAAAGAGAATGTGTGTTATCTATAGACAATTCAAACCCATAAATTCATTGATGTGACCACCCAAATGTGATTTTCTTACGGAGAATGTGTGTTTTTTTTTAATTTTAATTTATAACAGCGAAACATTTTTTAAAAATTATATTATCAAACAATTTATTAACTTAAAAGTGATTTTTTAATTGAATATCAAACAAACGAATTTAGATTTTCAGTTGAACTAATTTTTATCTTGATCTATATAGATCTGTTGACATGTATAATCAATTGTTGTAATTCATTTATTTTATTAATTTCACTTTTATCATTTTTAAATATATAATCTTATTCTCAAGTGTTTTAAATCAAGAAAAATATCAGCACAGCAGAAAATCTTGATTCCAAATAATATACAACTTTTTATTAAAAACACTCCTTGATAAAAAACTCTAATGGTAAAAAATATATTCCAAAAGCTTTGCTTGGAAAATTATCTCAATCACACCTTAAAACTGAATTAAAACATTACTTTTTCAACTAAAAAAATATTACTTCTATTTTACTTTTTTTCCTTAAATATTATTATGGTCATTTGAATTAAAAAATGGGGGAAAATACACAAACTTCCCATATATTTGATGTAATTGCACGCATATACAATTTTTACTCATAATTGCAGACATATTCCTTATCGTTTGACCACAGTTTTAGCATGAAATAATTATAATGCCCCTTGTTACCTATTTTCTATTTTATTTTAGGGTGGGTCTATTTTCACCCACAAAAAATCTTCCTACACCCATATTAAAAGGTTAAAATTGTTATTTTTACTCTCTACACCCTCTAAAATACTAAAACTATCCTTTAAATGCTATTTATAAGTTTAATCATAGTAAAATATCAAATCTTGTCCGTTAAAAAAAAAAACTGGTACAATGCTTAATTATATACATCATAATAACCAAAATAGCTGTGCACAAACTGTGTTGTTGCCAATAGAATGATGATCATAAACTTGAATGCGTAGAATGAAGGGTGTAATAACTAGATCTATTTGTGATTGTGGTATCAAATTGTATGACACTTAAGACATATTTGAATCAATTGAATCTGTCAATGTCCAGAAGAGAAGAGAACTACCGGTGTACTGTGTTTTATAATTCATTTTGTTTTGTTGAAAATTATTGTGTTTTGAATTTCAAACATTACTTAAAGAAGTATAAATTTATCCGACAAAAATATTTTCTTTTTTCTCAGTTTTTTGTGGAAAAAGACATTTTTCTTAGTTTTATTACGGTTTATGATTGATTAAGTGTTCAACTTATGGACGTAAGAAATATATTTAAATTTTAAATTATATAGTTTGTATTTTCAGTAATTATATATAAGGGTATTTCAATAATAAAAATATTTCATTCAAATATGGGTGTAAACAACATTTTCCCGAGCAAATCATTCTTCATCGCATAAGCCCATGACAAGTCATTTCCAGATGCTTCTTTCGGAAGAGCACGGGAAAAGCCTATGGAATCCGTTGTACTAAGGCCCGCAAGATCATCCAAGGGCTTCAAATCGGGACTCAAAAGTAAAGAAGGCTTAACTCAAGCAATCACTCAAGTCAAGAGAAGAAAGGATTTTCGCTTGCCGGATGCGTAAAAAGAAGAGGAAGCCGGGTCTTCTTTTTAGAAGTTTCCTAAGGAAGAATTGAATTCTACAACATCCGTAATATGATACACTAGATTTGAGAATCTTATTGTATTGGCATTTACCTGAAGTATAACAGAATTAAGCTTTATTACAATAGAGTAATCTTACAGCCCGCTTGACACGGGCATAAACCGGATAAAGTGCATAGTAACGAGGGCAGGCATTCGCTCTTCCATCTCCCCCCTAGGTATGTAAAAAACTTTTTTTTAGTTTCAGTGGAATGTGAATTTTATGAGGTTTGCTGTTACTCGTGAGCAAGTTCAAATATAATAAAAATGATTCTTCCATTTCCTGCGTTGAGTGAATAACAGAACATCACTTTCAAGAAACGATCAAGCGGAACTAAAAGGGAAAGATTTTGTATGTGTATATGTGGCAATAGAGCCACCCTTTATTTTATTATTTTAAAATTAATAAATTAAAAAGTAGAGATTTTTTTTATATATTCCCTTAATTCATTCTCTTCCAAATTATTTTAACCCTTTTTTTTTCATTTTCTCATTCAAACACCACATTAAATTTAATGTTTTCTCTGTCACCACCATTTTTAGAATCCAAACACAACAAATTTTACATTCTTCATCGATACATATTTCTTCAATCAAATTCCACTCACATAAGCTATAAATTAATTCCACACATAAAAAAAACACAAATCAATTCCAATAATCCAGATCTTCATAAATATATCTTTTTCTTCAATAAAAACCACGAATTAATTAAAAAAATCGGTCTAGAAAAAAAGTGGAATAGATATTCGGCACATGCCCAATCAAATGGAGGCACACTATGTCACATACATAGATGGCGGCGAATGCGATCCTCCATGGTTGGAGGTGTTCTCATCTCAGATAGGAGAAAATCTTCAATAGGACGGTCTCATATCCATTTGGTGAGACTGTCCAATGAGATTGCACCACATATATGTGGTGCAATCTCATTGGACAGTCTCACCAAATGGATATGAGACCGTCCTATTGAAGATTTTCTCCTCAGATAGAGCGATCCTCCACCAATTGGAAGCTATATATATATATATATATATATATATATATATATATAATTTTGTTTTTTAATAATTATTTTTTATTAGTATATATTGTCTAATGGTTGAAGGAAATTATCATATCTCCTCCATCCATTTTAAAATAAATAAATAATTAATATGATTTTGTCATATTAATAAACATAAGGACGTTTTAGTCCCTCACCTGTTAACTTTTAATCGTACGTGCACCATTAACGACGTGGATGTCTGAGCAATTATGGACAAAAAATGCATGTGTGCAAGTACATCAAATGTTCGGGATTTTGTGCAATTTAGTTAAAAAAAAATAGATTGATGTTTGTGTAATTAGGCCAAAAAAAAAAATAGATTGATCCATTTCAGTCTTTTGGCTCACAAATTGGTTGTTTTAAACGCAGTGGACTGCTGTATATAGTCGATCGACATTCAACCTGATGCATTTATCATTGTATTTAGGGTTAACTACTAACAAACCCTAATGTTGTTTCAAAATTGACAGTGCCATCTTTTCATTTTATCATATGAATAGTCCTACAACTAGTTAAAGAAGCAATTATTGTAAAAATCAATGAATAACCGATTATCATTATGAATTTTATCTTTGGACAAAAACAAGCAAGAGGTGGAATACCACAAAGAGAAAGTGTACCTAATAAAAAAACAGTTTTTGTAATTAGCACATGCATTCTTAACCCGCTCATAAGAGGCATATTCAGGCTTTTATCTGGAGCATATTCAATAAAAGCTTCCATTGAATGAATAATTAATCTGAATCTTATGTCAAAACTAACGATTGTCCAACTTTAAAAATGGGAAAATCACAATTACCCCTACCGATAAATGTGAGAAGAGAGAGAGATAGTGTGTGTTTAAAAATGAAAGGTCTATAATTGAAGTTTAGATCTAACAAAATTAAGAATATTAGAAGGAAGAAAAAGAAAAAAAAAACTCCACTGACGGTGAAGAATCCTCTACACTGATGGAGGCGAAAGATGAGAATTTGGATCCCCTTGAACACACAAACCAGGAGATATGCAATCTTTTTCAATGTGCAGATCTCCTCCACAGCTAGGAGGAGGAGACTAAAACTGAAGAGGATCCAGTGAGGTTTCTGAAGACCTCTAAAGTCCTCATCAAAATGAAGACACCACATCTATTGGATAATTCATTTATTAATATTTTTTAAAAAATAATATTTAATTTGTTTATTAGTTTTTTACTAATTTAAAATTTAAAGGTAATATAACAATAAGTGATGCTATTAACAATCCATTAAATTTTTTTTACACTCCATTAATTTTTTTTTTATATAACAAATTTATCCTAATTAAAATTACTAACAAGTACAAAGAAATTTTAAATACACTACAGAATAATTTTGCTAGAGTTTGATGTTGTTTTTTTATTATTATTTTTCTAATCTTATTGTGTTTCTCAAACCCTAAAACCTTTTTTCTTTGTCAATATCATTAAAATTTTATTTAATTCAGAAGTGGTAAGAATGATTTAAAATAAGAAACAAACAATTATTTTTAAAGTGACTTTTATAGATTTTTTGTTTACATATACAAACAACAAGAACAAAAAATTTGCAGATTTTTTTTTCCAAGTGTTGTTGACTCTTAAAATTTTTGACAAGACGATGAATAAATGACTTTCTCCCTCAAATCATGATCATGGATTGCAACAATTTCAGTATTCAATTAAAAATAATAATAATTTTGAAACAAATTGATTTTCATAAAAATTTAGATTTTTATGATGAATTATTTTAAAAAAATAGTATCAAAAGATAAAAAGGATAATTTTGAAAAAAAAAAGTATATTTAGAATTTTTTAAAACTTAAGTTTTTATAATGAAGTGTATTTAGAAAAAAAAATGAAAAGAAAATACTTAGATCATAAAAAGAAAATCTCTATAATAATAACAACAATAACACATGCAAGTTATGATTGGATATTAAAGGACCAAACTATATATCCTTCCACATTTAAATCATAACGGCAATCAACGATAATACTATATTTGGTAGGAGGGAGAGAGTGTAGAAGGGATGTATGAATTAATGGGGAGAGAGAGTATGATGGATGGAGAGGATAACATATATCTTTCATGTTGTTTGGTATTGAAAAGATGGTTGAATAGATGGATTGATATATAAGTTATAAATTTACTATATTGCCCTTATATAAATTAGAGGATAATAAAAAATTGGAAGGCATTATTGTCATTTCCCTCTAATTTTTCGTTCATTCTCTCATCCGCCCGTTGATGGGTGGATTGTTTTTTGTGGGCTAATGAGGAGAGCTCCCTCCTCTTCTCCTCCCCCATCTCTTATCTTTCCAACCAAACAATAGATTGAAGCTCTCATCACATCCCTCTCCCTCCCTCCATCTCTTCATCTTACCAAACAAAGTGTAATAGTCAAAGAAAATGAGGAATAATTCATATAATAAAATAGAAGGTTGCATATGCAAGCAATTTTAGCAAACAATCGGGTATGTTGCCACAATTTACCCTTGAATTTATTTGTGCAATTCTTTTTGTATGATTACGAGTCTATGATCTGTTAGCCAATTAGGATCATCAGTATGTCATTTACAAAGTTATTGAGGTTCAAACTAGTTTCGATTTACAAAACAAATACCAACGAAATTTTACTAGGAACCTATAATCGAGGTATGTGTTTCACACGGTGTCCTTAAGACAAATTCGTTGTCAACATCGTATGTGTTTGACGTTTGTCTCCCAGGATATAACGATTCACAATGGTTGTGTATTAACATCACCACCACATGGAACTCAAATTATAAGATCTGAACTTACCAAAGAACACACGCAAAGCCTAAAAACAAGAGCAAGAAGAATAGTACAACAACAGATAAACTAAGGTTGCAAAGCATAAATCTAATTTTAAGTGCTTATAATTTTCGTATCTTTGAAAGAGTGAGAAAGCACTCAATTTATAACAATTCATTATAGGGAGAATTCAATTGGAAATCAATAGAATTAATTTGGAAATAATTCTCATTACATGGCAATATAAAAAGTCAAAACGGTTTTAAATTCAAAATTTAATATTTTAATTATTCCGGAATTAATCAAAATCAATTACCATTAAATTGGTAATTACAATTTTAAAATTCAAAACTTAAATTCTGATAATTACAGAATTAATTTTGACATTAAATGACATTCCTTCTTTGATTTGGGAAAAATTGCACATGTAGACACATAGTAATATCATAATGAGTCACAGGTGCACACACACGATTTGTACTCATACTTGTAAGCAGAGCCGGTCTTGGGCCAGGGCTCTAGAAGCACCAGCCCAGGGCCCAACATTTTGAGGCCTTTGAGTTCATGTGATGATTTTAAAAAGGGCATGTGGTGAGTTCAATTATGCAAATACATGTGATAAAAGCTCAAATCTTAATAAAATCCACCAGAAAAAAAAATCTCGTTTTATAATATAAGACAAAAATACAACTACTTTTATAATTCATATTTTATTATTTTTATGTAATCATTACTTTTCTTCTTTATAATAGTTAATCATTTTTTTTCTTACCTCTCATCTCTCTCTCACTCTCAGACTCCCTCGGGTAATTTGTTGTAGTGTCTCTCATCTCAATCTCTCAATCTCACAATATCAGTCATCAGTATCAGACTCTCAGTTACTCACAATCTCACTACCCCAGCCCTAGGCAATTTCTGATTTCGTTTTTTTTTTTGTAATTTTTATTTTAATGTTCTATTGTTCTTAATCTTCAAAGCTTATTCATTCTTTTTCTGTTTTTATTTCAAAGTCCCTGATTTATTAATTATTGAGTTAGTTTAATATTTTAATTAAAAATATTTGTTGTTTGGTTTTTAGGAAATTTTCAAACCAATCTCAAAAGAATTTTTATAATGCTCCCTTCTGAGACCGGGTCAATTGTTCTAATCTTTGTCTTTTCTTTTTCTTTTTTCAAATCCAGATGGTTGTTTGTTTGGAAACATGTTGCTATTAAATAAAATAACAAACAAATAATAAATTAACAATAGTTAATAAAACACTGACAACTGTTAATTAAAATAACAAACTAACTAACAATCACAATGCTGAAAGTCTGGAACAAAACAATAAAACTTGACAAGCATTCAAGGCTTCAAGCAACTGGATTCAGCAAGTCCACCAATCTGGCAGTCACGCTATGCCTAATTGCCTATCCCCAAGATTGATTTTTTTGCTGGAAAATACAATATAAAACAATAGTTAACAAACAACTAAATAAAAAATGAATCTGTCACTGAAAATATCATAAAATAAACTGATCATTACAAATAAAAGTATGAAACGCAATTAGAATTTTTTTTTCATAGAGTTGTCTAAGAATTAATTCTCATATGACCGAGAATTAATTTAATTAAATATCATCAGTTCATCACAAATGTTATACTTAATAAGTATAAAATATTGATTTGGTTTTCACTTTTCAGATCTGTATATTCATTTTTCATTTCTTCCTTATATTTTGTTTCCAAATAAAAAATAAACACTAACGCTACAGCCTACTTTTGAGATTGGTTTGAAAATTTCCTAAATGTAGAGTCGAGTTGTTCACTTGAATCACAAAACCCTACTTCTCATTTGACATGTCAACTCAATGATCATGATGTGAATGATATCAATGATAATAAAATTTTGGACAATGAAATTGAAAATGATGAAAATCAACTCAATGATTATAATGTGTTTGACATGAATGATAATGAGAATTTGGGTGATGAAATAGAACAACCAACTCCCCATTTAGATATTTATGATCATAGAATTTGGGCAAACCTTGATAATAAAACGATTGATATATTAGTGGAAAAATGTCTTATTAGAGAACCCAATCTTATATTTCCTTTAGATGGTAAAGCTAGACATTTTTCATATTCATATTATAATAGAAAATAATAGAAAATTACTGAATGGAGAGATTTAAGATAGAAAATGGTTAGTGTATTCAAAGCATGTAGACAAAGTATATTGTTTTTGTTGTAAGTTGTTTAAGTCAATGTATATGAAGAGTCTTTTAGCATATGAAGGACTTAACGATTGGAAACATGTTAGTGAAAGGTTTAGAGAACATGAGAATAGTATTGAGCATATCATTAATATGAGCACTTGGATTGATTTACAAATAAGATTAAAAAAGAATGAAACAATTGATAAAAATGTACAAGGGCAAATTACGAAAGAGAAAAATCGTTGGAAAGATGTTCTTGTAAGAATTATTGTTGTTGTGAAATATCTTGCTAAACATAAGTTGGCTTTTCGTGGAACCAATGAGAGAATTTACGAAGATAATAATGGTAATTTTTTGGGTTTAATTGAAATGTTAGCAGAGTTTGATCCAGTGATGCAAGAGCATATTCGGCGCATTAATCATAATGAGATTCATTATCATTATCTTGGTCATAAAATTCAAAATGAGTTGATTTCTAGATTAGCCTCTAACATCAAAAGTGCAATCATCAAGAAAATCAAAGAGACAAAATATTTTTCTGTGATACTTGATTGTACTCCCGATATAAGTCACCAAGAACAAATGACTTTGATAATTAGATGTGTAGATATGTCCACTAATACCATAAAAGTAGAAGAATACTTTCTACAGTTTTCAAAAGTGGATGATACATCTGTGATTGGGCTTTTTAATGAATTACAAATTGTACTAAACTCTCTTGGTCTTGATATTATTGATGTGAGAGGACAAGGTTATGATAATGGATCTAACATGAAAGGGAAATACCAAGGTGTGCAAAAAAGATTACTTGAAATAAATCTTAGAGCGTTGTACATGTCATGTGCTTCTCATAGTCTTAATCTAATTGTGTGTGATATGGCTAACTCTTGTGTTAAAGCGGTATCTTTTTTCGGAGTTGTTCAACGAATATATTTATTGTTTCCAAGTCCTACAAAAAGATGGAAATTTTTTCAAGATTATGTCGATAGCTTAACTCTCAAAACATTGTCAACAACACGTTGGGAAAGTCGTATTAGTAGTATTAAAGCCATAAGATATCAAGCTCCCAAAATAAAAGAAGCTTTATTAGTATTATTTGAAAGTAGTGATGATGCCAAAACAAAGAGTGAAGCTGAAGGTTTAGTAAATACACTTGAAAATTTTGAGTTTTTAGTAGGCATGATTATTTGGCATGATATATTGTTTAATATAAACATGGTTAGCAAAATGTTGCAATCTAAAGATATGTGTATTGATGTTGCTATAGAACATTTGAAAGGGGTCATTTCCTTTTTTGAAAATGATAGAGAAAATGAGTTTACATTTGCCGTGATTTCTGCCAAAAGTATTGCATATGATATGGAAATTGAACTAATTTTTGTTAAAAAACGTCAAATTCGTAGAAAGAAACAATTTGATGAGAATGTACATGAGGATACAACGCAATCGGCTGAAGAATCTTTTAGAGTGAATTATTTTATTGTTGTAGTTGATATTGCTATTGCTTCCTTAAAAAGTAGATTTGAACAATTGCAAATATTTGAAGGTATTTTTGGGTTCTTGTTTGATTCAAAGAAGTTATTTTCTTTAGATGATATTAAATTGAAAGAATGTTGTGTAAATCTTGAATGTGCTCTAAAATATGATACATTTTTTGATGTTGATTCAAATGATTTATTTTCTGAATTGAGAGTGTGACAAATTGTTTTACCAAGAGAAAAAAAAAAGAATGCCATTGAAATCCTAGAGTTTGTAAAAGTTTCGGATTGTTAACGAAACGTATCAATTGCTTATAGAATATTATTGGCTATACCTGTAACTGTGGCATCCGTAGAAAGAAGTTTTTCTAAATTAAAAATGTTGAAATCTTATTTGCGGTCAACTATGTCACAAGAAAGGTTAAATGGGTTGGCAATCTTGTGTATTAAGAAGGAAATGTTGGAAAAGATTGAATTTAAAAATGTTATTAATGAATTTGCTTCTCAAAATGCTAGAAGAAGACATTTCACATTTCCAATGATGTTTTGATATTATTTACCTTGTTTTGATTTTTTTTTAATGAAATTATCATTTTCGGGTTAAATATATAAAAACATGTTATATATAGTATATATATTGAAAAAACTATGAATATACACATGGGGCCCATTTTTTATATGTTCGTCCCGAGCCCCAAAAATGTCAGGACCAGCTCTACTTGTAAGCTAGACAACAAGTAGAAACACACACATAGTAATATCATAATGAGCTAGACAACAAGTAGAAATACACACACACACACACACATACACACAATTAGGTCAGGAATCTTTCCTAACCTAATTTGGTTCTTATTATTATGTTCGTTTTGGCCATGAACATTGACTGGTTCTGTGAGTGTTGCTAAAGAATATAGTCATTCACTATTTTATTTTAGAAGCAGCCCCACATCTCACTCACATAGGTGATTTCTTAATTGAAAGTAACCAGCATTACTCTGCTCAGATTTCCGACGCATAAGAATAATTAAAAGCATAGCTGAACCTTTTCCTACGAGCATCAATGTTTCATTATAGGAATGGATAGGAGGATAACCTCCACAGTGATCAAACTAAGTCTTACAATTAGGTTGTCCCTTTGAACCTAGATCTTGGATCTCCAGTTAGCTAGGTTGGGTTTCCATTGTATCGACTTACTATTTCATAGGCTTTAGTCTCATTCCCCTCGATGATATCTCAATTGACTCTCTATTTAACCCTTTGGTTAGCGGATCCATAATGTTATCCTTTGACTTTACATAGTCAATAGGGATAACCTCAGTTGAGAGTAGTTGTCTAATGATATTATGTTTTCGAGATATATGTCTAGATTTACCATTATACATATTGCTATGTGCTCTTCCTATTGTTGATTGACTATCACAATGGATGTAAATAGCAGGCACATGCATTAGCCATTTTGAAATATCCTCTAAGAATTGGCGTAGCCGTTCAGCCTCCTCACCATATTTATCTAGAGCAATAAATTCAGTTTCCATTGTGGATTGTGCTATACATGTCTGTTTTGAGGATTTTTAGGATACAGCTGCATTTCCTAGTGTGAACACATACCCATTAGTAGACTTTAAATCTTTCATATTTGATATCCAATTTGCATCATTGTATCCTTCCAGAACATCAGAATATCTGATATAATACAACCCATAATTAAGAGTGAATCGTAAGTACCTTAGTACTTTTACTATTCCTTTCCAATGATCGGTTCCTAAATTACTTGTGTATCTATTTAGTTTGCTAACTGCATTAGCTATGTCCGGTCTTGTATAACTTGTTACGTACATCAGACTCCCTATCACTCTAGAATATTCTAATTGGATAAGTGTAAATTTATATCAATTAGTGTTTTGGCTACCCATAATCATTGTTGTTAAATATCTCAAGAATCTATCAACATAATGTGACATCAATAGGAAATCAACTGAATTAATTTGAAATTAATTCCCATTAAAATTGGCGACTTTAAAGTCAAATCGGTTTTGTTTTGAATTCAAAATTTAATATTTCAAATAATCTAGAATTAATATAAATAAATCACCATCAAATTGATAATTACAATTTTTAAAGTTCAAAACAATTGATTTTGACAATAATCACCATTTAATACTTGCACATCCCACTCGTCGCCACTGTTAGACTTAGGAACCTCATCAGTTGGGAATCTCACAAGATTCAATATGGTCAAGTAGAATATTTTTTGTTGCCACCTTTTGAAATTCAAACCATTGAATTTCTCTGGTTTCTCCATATGGTTCATAGGAACCGAACCCATAGCCACAAACGGATTCACCTTCGAGGTATTCACCTTCGAGGTATTCACTTGACCCATAAAAGGGTTACCATCAAGTTGACCATCTGACCCACACTCGGTTTACAGCATAATTTCCAATGGGATTTGTTTTGGTATTCATTATCACTAAAACCAAAACACACCCTTTAGAATCGTAGTTTGAATTACACACTTATATAATTTCAAACTTTGAAATATATTAATAACCAGTATACTGATATTTATATATATATATATATATATATATATATATATATATATATATATATAAAAGACATTGATATATCCAACACTGATTTATCAAACGGAGATATAATATATCAAACAATGATATAGCAGGGTTGTATATCAAACATTGTTGATATAACAATACAAGATGTTCATTTCAACACCGGTATGTAAAATATATAACAATATATCAAACTGATATAATATATATATATATATAACCTTAATACAATATATCCAATGTTCTAGCATTTTAAATATAATATATTTATATAAACAAGTGATTATGTTCATATAAGAATATATAAATATATAATATGTTTACCAAAGTAAACCAGATTAAATAACAAGTTCTATATCGAACAAAATGATATACAAAACTTCCTCAACCACTGATATCAACAAACGGTGAATCAGTATAGATATCAAACAATGATAACAAGAATTTATATCATATAATAATATAATATTGTTATGAACCACTAATATCACAACTGATATTAATAAACAACATGAATCACTGGTAACACAAACCAGTTTGTTAATATATAATCAAACACTGAAAATAAAATCCAACGTTTTTATATATCAACACCAGTATACACAAATATATCAAACAATGAAATATCAAATACTGATTTCATGTATCAAACACACACATAAATATCAAACACTTCAAGTTGTGGATACTGATATTTTATATCACTCATTCATGCTCTAATATATCAAAATTTGATATATTATTGTTATCAAACATTGATAACACCCAATGATATCAAAACACAGTGATATCAAAACCAGTGTGATAACACTGAAAGTATGATACAATTGTTATATAAAATCACCCATTTTTCGTATTGAATACAAGAACAGATATAAGCCAATGCTTAATCAAATCAATAATATATAAATATGCAATCTGATGACCGGTATGTATGTAAACCACACTAAACGCACAAAATCGAAGAACAAGAGCAAGAAGAATATTATAATAGCAGATAAACTAAGGTTGCAAAGCATAAATCTAATTTTAAGTGCCTATGATTTTCATATCTTTGACAGAATGAGAAAGCACTCAATTTATAAAAATTCATTATAGGGAGAATTTAATTGGAAATCAATTGAATTAATTTAGAAATAATTCTCATTAACATGACAATTTTAAAAGTCAAACCGGTTTTGAATTCAAAATTTAATATTTTAATTAATCTGGAATTAATCAAAATCAATTACCATTAAATTGGTAATTATAATTTTAAAATTCAAAATTTAAATTCTGATAATTGCAGAAATAATTTTGACATTAAATATACATACACACATGATCAAGCATTTATTTTCTCACCAATTTGGGACTCATTATTTTCCCAATTCAACGAGTGCACTTTGATTATCAATTTCTCAATCACCCATTCACCATTTTTCCAACATGATCAATCAATTCACACACCAATTTTTAAAACGAAATCCTATAAGAATGATTGAATGAATAAGAAGAGTAATATGAGATTAATAGTATATTCAAACTCAACTCTGCATAACTAC
Organism: Dipteronia sinensis; assembly: GCA_033220585.1. Lineage (NCBI taxonomy): Eukaryota > Viridiplantae > Streptophyta > Magnoliopsida > Sapindales > Sapindaceae > Dipteronia > Dipteronia sinensis. The sequence continues at coordinate 83,008,947 of CM065636.1, read as the reverse complement.
TAAAAAACAAAGCGTACGTGGTCTGGGAATTGTTTTTGGGTTGGAATAAATACAACCACACAATTGTATCATTCACCATGCTGATTCAGTAACACATCATGTAATAAATCACGTTCAAATATAAAGCTAATAAGCTAGCTGTGGGATCCCATATGGAAAAACGTGTAAAATTCCAACATTCATCTGATAATTTTTGTATGCATACAAATGCACCCTATAGCTACCAGAGTAATGTATGTGGAAAAATCATTATAAGAAAGTTTTTGCACCCTATTACAAATGCACCCTATAGTCATGAGTCATGACATATATATTTCTTAAGGTTACAAGACTTTGATCTTCTTAATTAAATAGGCAAATAAACCAATAAATTAGTCTAGAAACCGAAGTTCTTGCTCTTAAATATTATAAAGAGAAGAAAATAGGTTTTATCTTAAAAAATATATATATATATATATATATATATATCGGTCAACAGATATTAGCTATATAGCAGCAGAAAAGCAACACCAGTCAAGATGAGATTGATCAAGTGATGAAACCAGAACGGTTAATGTCTCACGCCTCTCACCTTCAAAGATGTGCTTTTTATTCATTGTGCTCCAGTTCAGCTTGAGAAGGGAAGCCTACAAAATAGTATAAGCAAGAACAAACTATTTCATATATAATGATGCAATCTAAACAGGTTCAAATTATGCATATATGATGCAATCTTAACCGTTGAAAATTCACTTAACATCTAAAAGAAAATATACAACTTGTTTCAAACAATTATTTACGTGAAAAATACAAGATGGCTGTGAATCGAACAAATATATATATATATATATATATATATGTATGTATGTTGTGTTGAGAATGAGAGATTTATTATAATAAGAAGCTGACCCTAATTTGAGAGAAGTATCAGAACTATCATCCTCAAGAGGAGGGCCACTGCTGCAGCTGCAGACGTTGGTGTTGGTGGTGGTGGTAGCGGATTCTGAAGACAATCCTTCTTCCTGGATACCGGTAACAGTATCTGACATCTCCATGAACACAACTCCTTTTCCCTTGCATAACATGTCCATCTGCATATACCAAAAATCTCACCCAGCTCCTCCATTTCTCAGAATTCATCAATTGAAAATTCAAATAAATTGAATAATATTCCTCCTAAAATAACTACTAACCCTCTGTTTGAGTTGCTTGTTCTCTTCCAAAAGCTGAGCTCCCTACATTGCCACCAAGTGGTAGAAATCAAATGAACTACTCAAGAATCTTTGAACATCTTGATGAAAAATCCAATGATTTTCAATATTTCTGAGAAGATTTTTTTTGTATAAATGATAATAATCAATTTTTCTCTCATGGGTAAATATTTTAGGCATACTTTGAGCATAATAATATATATTACCACATAACTTCAATCATACACATGGTAAAAGTGAGCTGATGTGTATTATTATACTCAAAGTATGCCTAAAATTTATGTCTATAAGAGAAACATTGTGAAAATAAATTAATTAGAGTGAAATACCATTCTTTTATTATTGTCAAAAAAATATTACAATTCTTATATTTGTTCTTGGCCTTACTATTAATTTTAGTATTTATAATATAACAAATTATAATTTATTGTGTATTTGTAAAACCTAACTATATACCTTACTTTAAATTCTCTCCGACCCAAAAACCTAAAAGAAATTGTATTTGAATTGGGCCTTTACAAATATTCAGATAATCAAATTATATTTGGATTGAGCCTTTACATTAGAAAGTAGTGGATAAAGTAAATTGTCAAATATAAAAATAAGGCCTAATATTTTAGGCAAATTGGCGGATTCGGCGGATTTCCAAACGGAAATCCAAGATCCGATCCAATCCAATGGATCGTATTGGATTGGATAGGATCTTGCACACCCCTAATAATAATAGTGAATTACAATTCTTATATTACTGTCAAATTTTATTTTACAATTCTTATATTCGTTCTTGTCCTTACTATTAATTTTAGTATCTATAATATAACAAATTATAATTTATTGTGTAATTGTAAAACCTAACTATATACCTTACTTTTAATTCTCTCCGACCCAAAAACCTAAAAACTAGCTAGTTTCACAAATATAAGAAGATAAAAAGTCACCAAGTCTGGCAAAATTTATTCATGGATACAAATATCCTAGGATCCATACCGTTTGGTCAATTTTTCTCTCATAGGCACACATTATGGACATATCTATAGCATACTAATATATATCACCATATTTTTACCATATGTATTATTATGATTGAAGTTATATTGCTTGCATGGCAAAAATGTAATGATGTATATTAGTATGCTATAAATATGCCTTTAATGTATGCTTATGAGAGAAAAATTGACCATTTGACGGGACGAGTTGAATACATGTTCTTATATTCTTGTTATTTTTCAGGGATGGGTATAGGTGTGGTCTATGAATACCCATCCCGATCTTATTTTTAATATATATATATTAAATATCTTCTTATTAATTTTGGTATTTTATAAACATAACAAATTATAATTTTATTGTGTAATAGTTAACTTAACTATATAAGTTACTTTTAATTCTTTCTTGCCCAAAAACTTAAAAAACTAGTTTACAAACATAAGAAGCCACAAAGTTTTATATATATTTATGTTATTTGAATTTTGATGGATGTACTTGTGTGCTTAAACTTCTATCTTAAGCTTCATGAGACAATATTTTGCGAATATATTTTCTGTTTAATTGTTTAATGTGAATTGTGGACATTTTTTATATATTTTCAAGATTTATTTCTCTTTATATATAATTAGAATGGACATGCACTATTATTGTGGATGTTTGTTACATTGTTTTCTCATATAAAATATAAAAACAATTCAATATATTCTGTCAGAGGATGATTATTCCTACATCAATCTGTGGACTCATCGTATCAACCCTACCTACCTACTTATAAAGGGATGGACTGATGGAGATTGGGGTATCTGTTACTAATTTGTTTCATTGACATCCCTACTAATTGGTTTGTTTTTTAATTCCTATTTTCAATTAACGGAATTTAATGATAACCATCAAATGATTTTTGTTTGTTTTTTCAAGAATGATGCTCGAAAGAAAGACGTTTTGACTTTTGAAACTCAAATTACCACTTGAACCGTAAATTTAAAGTAACTAAAAAGTTGTTTAAGTTGTTCAAGTCATATGAAGTCATACAGTTGAAATTCTCAGCATATTATTTATTTACGTACTTTTACAATAATGAATTTTTACGATGCATATTTTAAACATTTTTAATGTAATTTAATGAAATATATTGAATCTTGATTTGATTTTTATATGGATGATAAAAATAATGAAATATATTTATGGAAATTTTAAAAAAAAAATCGGAATCAAGAACTAATTTTTTCTGACTTTTTTGAAGATAAAACATTTAAAAATAGGAAAATATAAGAAAAAATAGTTCTCAAATTAAAAAATTTCCAAATTTTTACCAAATATGTATTTTAATTTTCTTAGGATACAAAAAATCTCATAGAAAAACATTCGATTACATGCAATTTCATCATTGGAAAAGTTCTACTTTTGCAATTCCATTATATGTTTGATGCAAATAACACTTGTATATTTATTGTTCAATATTATATATGAATAATGTGTCATTTGATTCATTTTATTCATTGAACAAATAAAATCAAGACTATCTAAGATACAAAAACACCTCACTACAACAGAAAAGGGAAGCCAAATGATGTCCTAAAGCCTGCAAGTTTTGGAGAATTTATATGTCAAAGATATGATATGAGTATATGCATATCCTTCATTTGCTTAACAATTGTCTATCAACTGTCTTATGAAAAATTCTTTGGGGTTATATGGAAGAGAAGCGACACAAATACACGACTCATTGATGACGTGGGTGTGAGAGGCATACCACTATCCCGAACTCATATTGTCAATAAAATTAATGTATTTGAAATGGGTAATTGTTATTGCATGCACTAAAGTTTCGATTCGAATTAGGGTTAGAGTTTTGAATTTTAAAAAAACGAAGGATAAAGATAATAGAGAGGATTAGTTTTTATTATGTGTGTCATGACTCATTATTCAAAAATCTACCAGAATTGGCTCAATACTGTAATTTGCTTTCAAATAAGAAAGAACTTAAATTGTTTACATATTTTTCTTCTAACCTTTCTTTCAAGTGAAGAGATCTCATTGATAATCCGTTGACCCTGAAAATAAAAATCAAGTTCCACATGTTAATTTATGAACCAAGGCATTCTTTGTACTTCACGAAAGAAAGTAACTTATGAAGAAATTAAAGCTGAAGTGGCCTCGTGGTAAGTGTTTCATACCCACACGTTAAAATAATTATAATAATAAATAACTTATCAAAACCTTTGTTTCGGTCACACGGGTAAGTCCAGACTCAAGCATTTTCTCAAGTTGCTGTAATTCCTCTATATTCAATCCTTGAAGATCCTCACCTCTCATCTGCCTGTCAATAAAACAATGGAATTTATGCAAACATATAATTAATTAATTACATGATCAAAATATATATACCTTAGTTGATGGCTCTTATCAGCAACTTCCTTATTCAATCTCATGTGGTTGCTATTTTCCAGCTAAAATAATGAAGAATAGTTTTGCCAATCAAAAAACTATAATTCTAATCTGTAAAGCCTCCCCATTTCACAATAAGGAAAAAAAAAAAACTATTATAAATAACTTACCTGCAGTTCAAGAGAAGGTTGGTTCAATTTGCCGAGATTACTGGAATGCAGATTATACTTTGAAATTATATCCTTCAAGCTTCACAATAAAAATAAAGTATGTACTAATTGTTAAACAGGTTTGCAAAAGAAAAAAAAATCATTACTGATAGTAGTTTTAATTTCTTCAACACATTAAACTGGTAAACTTATAGAGTTTTATAAGATAACAGGTAGAGTTCCTGCAAGCCCAGAATATTAGGTTTTTACACTGAAACAACATATCACAGGCATGAGCTGCCTATCGGTATCCTGTAAATGTACCCCTATAAATAAATAGAGAAAAGACTCAGATTTGCCTGAGTTTTTACTTCAATATGTTTATCATATCAGATTATCAATTGTCTGCCCTCTATAGTTAGGTTTTTTTTCTTTGACCTTGGAAGTGATAATATTTGGATAACTAATTAATCAAAAGCTATTTGCCTTTCATTTATTTTATTTTTAAAGCAAATTCTTGGGAAAATTTTATAAATGAATATGTTAACTTGTAACCTTAAGGCTAATTGTCTAGGTTGAGAATTACGGGTGCATTTACTAATTATGAATGAAATCAAAAGGAATCAACTTTCATTGAAAAGAGAATAAAAAAAAGAACCGAAATCACAAATAAAAAATTAAGTTCCCTTTTGTTCAGAAAATGGGTGCCCTAAAGTTCTAGGTATAGATAGAATTGACCTGAGAGTTTGTGCAATTTTGTTTTACTTGAATTCTCAATGAAAATAAATCTTTTCAACATATATTCTAAGGGTTCATGTGAAGAGAATCCTTATACTAAATAAAGAGAGGAACAAAAGAAAGGTTCAACCGAATCTAAAAGCAAAAAATCCTCAATAATATGAAGAAACCTGCTTTTGAATAAATTATCACAATAATATCAGATCAGTAATTTGGGTAAAAATGATAAGAAATCAAATTCAAATTACGGAAAAACTTGACTACATGCATGCCCATTAAAGTTTGATGATTTCTAACACGAACACTGAGAAATACTGTCAAATATCACTGGCCTTCTTCAAATATAGGGGAGTACCATAAATTGACTTTCCAGCATGTCCAGCATGTATGTATAACATTAACATAGATATAGTATAGTCAATTACAGACAATTTCAATTTATCATAATTCAACATAATTTTTAGTAAGAACAATTTCAATTTCAATTTATCATCAATAATTAAGCGGATAGTCTGATACAAAGCAATGATCAGAAAGCTCTAATTAAACAATTCAATGGCTGAAAGAACCAAGTAGTACTTTACTTAACTACTTATTCTTTCTGATTATATCAGACTCCTTTCACAACGAAATTCGATCAGGATGTGAACATATGCATCGATCCTTTATTGTATTTGTAGTAATCATGATAATTAGTTGTGGAACAAACTATTCATCTAAACAGATGTTTGAAACTATATTAATAATATAGACTAAGTTCGAGCTCAGCTTGTGTAGTCTCATGAATACGACTCTTGTAATTAATTAGCTCAGTATGATATAATGGTATATATTATGTAGTTAATTTTTTTTTTTGGGAAAAAAAGTAATTACATTTACATCTAACTCAAGACTAGGAGCACATCAATTCTTAGCACATGTGGTAGTATAATTTCCTTTCCACATTAATAGTGGAGAGTTTAAGTCTCATCATACTCATTTTACAAGCATTGATATCTCCCGTTATTGGAGCAGGCATTTAGGCCGCACATGTAGTGTTTGATTTTAAAAGGTCCTGACTAACCGTGGACTAATACTTCTTGCAATACTACAAAAACGTTAGGGATGTATTGGTTTTGGGAATACGCGCAATCAAATCAAACAAGTAAAGAAAAATAAGAGACACGAGATTTTACGTGGTTCAGCGTAAGCCTACAACCACGGAGTACACATGCACTCAACTTTCACTATGAAATCGGTGTTTACAATAGTGAAGCACTATCTCTCTCCCTACGGCTCTCAATATTCTTTTCTCTCTTGTGTATCACTCACGACACACCATTCAGCACACAACTGAGCACACAAAAGCTCTAGAGTTACAAGAGTATTTAATAATAAAACCCTAGTCTAAAACTAGTAGGAATCCATTCCTAAATAAAACAACAAAACACTCCTAAGTAGGCTAGAGAACCAATCCTTAATATAATAGGATTCAGGCTTCACAAACCCAACAAAAGTAAGACAAGACGAGGACACTACATTTAACTAATCTACAAAGGGATGTCAATGGAACGGATTGGGGATGGATACCCCAATATCCATTCCTGTATCCATTTGAGATATATATCTTCATCCCCGCATCCATCCCCTAATTATCTACATCATGAGATGATGTGACTCAACAACCTTTGATTACATTTATTAGATTGTTTGAGACTCTGATTTGAAACACAAAGTATTAGAGAAACTCAATCTTAACTCACTAGCTAATATATTAATCAAGCCAAAGTTGAACCAAACTGAAGTTCATTGCATATTTGGTTGACTCATGAGTTTGAGCTTGAACAGCATCTTATAAAAAATGTAAGAATGAATAAAGTCAAAGCCAAAGATTATATATAGATAGCAGTCATAGCACAACAACACTTGAGGCTAGCTCGAACAAATAAGTAACTTGGGTTTACCTAATTTTGCTTAATTAATTAGTTGACCTCATCACTGCAAGAGTGATAATTCAAACTCATTCACCCGCTAATTAATTAACTCCCAACATTCCCTTATAATCAGATGATCAACAAATTTTTGAATAATTGTTGTCTTTTGTTCCATGTGTTTTAATCTTCTATGATCATTTTCATAATCAATAATAGTACATTTTATTTATATCATGAACTATATCATGAACTCCTCTTTTTTTTTTTTGAAATACAACTACTGCGGGACCTGGTGAGATTAATTAGACTCTACAAACACGGACCAAAATACTACTTCCACTATCGGAGACAGGTTACATATGGACTACAACTTTCACAACCGGAGAGAGGGCTGCTCCCATAAACCGGGAGAAAACTCCCCACATGCTTGTAAAATGCGCATGATGGGATTCAAACCCCTGAACACTAGGTGTGGAAGGGAGATGCGTACAACCATCTCTATTAAGAGGTGATGTGCATATCATCAACTCTTATATGGCAAACTTTAACAACATTTTATCTAATTCTTAATATATATATATTTATATATTTATATATATTCATTTTCTCCTCAGTGAGCACTGATATAAAATACATTAGTGCATTGCATGTGGGTCATAGATTATGAATAAACATTGACAAGTGCATACAAACTGAATCAAAGCAATTGAATCTAATGGTCTACATGCAATGCATTGATATATATTTATTGGTACGCACTGAGGAGAAAAGTTTCCTATATATATGTGACCATTTGCCTTGATCATAACAGTATAATGGATATAAAATGTTGTCAATTGAACTCATTTTCATTCTTTCAATCATATTATATCATAAATTTATTGTACAAATGATAAGTACCAAAACAATAAAATTTCATCATCAGATCTATCGATTTAATGGTATATATGGATACCTATATGGTTTTATTATAATTTCTTATGTCTTGAAAATGATGAGTATGGTCATAATATGTTTTATAATTGATCCCTTACTCTGTGTATTTTAAATCTATTCATTTTCGTTCAAATTATTTAGATATGTAGCAATGTGTTAATAAGACTTGATAGAAAAACAGTTAATTTAATTACTATATATATATATATTACAACCCTATTAAATTAATCACAGGTAGTTATGAATTTCTCAACTAATTAACTGATGGATACAAATATTAGAATAATATATGTTAAGCTTATTGAACCTAGATAGCTGACGGCTGTTTTTATATGATAAAATAATGAGTTCTTAACTTGAGAATATAATGAAAATCTTTACGTACAGATTTCATGTGATTTCATTTTATTTTTTCACAGGAAAAAAAGTCATTAGTCTTCAGTCACTCACTCACATTGGAGAGTCTGGACCGGCCGTACAACAAATCTAAACACGCCATTAAATCCAGTCTAATCGATTGCTAATTAAATTCAGATTTAATCCACACATGGTACATACCCTCTTCAAAAAAAACCATGAAATCACAGTGTGTATCTGTATACGAGCTAGCTAGCTAGAGAGAGAGAGAGAGAAAAATCAAGAAATCGTTTGAAAGGTTGAAGAAAACTAGAAAAGTCAGACGATAATTAATTAAAAGGAAGGCGATGTATGTAAGTAGCAAGTGTAGGAACATCATATGTATATAAAAATGGCGATTCATGTGTATATATACCTGGAGCTGGAATACTCAAAGAGCTTTCCAGTAGCTGAGAAGATGATGAGAGCAACTTCAGCATCGCATAGAACAGAAAGCTCTTCGGCTTTCTTGAAAAGCCCTCGTCTTCTCTTCGAGAACGTCACTTGCCTCGCAGTAACGTTGTCTATCTTCTTGATCTTGATCTTCTCTCGAGCCATTGATGATTTTTTTTTCTTCCTAAAAGAAAGAAAGGAAAAAAAAAAATCAAACCCAGATTAGATTTTTTTTCTCTCTTACATATATATTCTATAATACATGTGCCTGGTAAGGGAATATATACAAACATGAAATGCCACGAAAAAGGTGTTAAAAAGAAGAGCTGGATGGATTTAATATTAAATTGAGAAGAAGAAGAAACCCTAGCTAGGTAAGTAGTGGAAGACCCAGTTCAGATCCAGGTGAAGAAACCCAGAAAAATTAACAAAAAAACCCACCAATCATATGCAATGAACATGCAGATGAGAGAATTTTGAAAAGATTGAGCACCTTCTTCTTGGAGTGCTGCTTCAAGAAAAGAGGGTCTGATCACACCACCCAAAAGCCACCAATTACATAAACCAACCAATTCTCTCAAGAAAACGAGAGAGAAAATATGGAAAAAGTAATATTAAAAACCAGGTGTGTGTTCAAGAAAGGAAAGGTTACCTTCCCTTTTATAGCCAAACAGTATCTTTTCTTTCTTCTTTTCATTATAATTTAGGGCAGTGTTAAGTTTTAACCGATGACACATTTTAACATCTATAAATTTACTGTTATAGAAAACTCAATAAATACACGGGTAGAGACAAAACAACAGTAAGGTTAATACTATCCTATAATTAATTATTATTTACTATAAATTCGAACACCAAACTGGTCAATAGCTGATTGGAAACCGTCGAAACCAACTACATATTTTGGTCATAATATTTACTTCAACAACATCGGAATGAAAAAAAAATCTACTCCTTTTGAAAGAGTTTATTCAAATATATCTTTTAGGAGTAAATTTTTTAAAGTAGACATTTTATGAGTAGAGCTTTTAATGGGAAGTTGTTAGTCGTTTGATTGTCAATTAGAAACAGTTTTTTTAATACTAGGATTACTAAAATATTCAAAAATTATTTTTAAATAATAAAGTTATATCATACATTTTAATTAAAAATCTCAAAAATTGACTTGGAAAAGCTTAAAATTTTAGCTTCTCCGAGTAAACATAAAACATCATTTTTAATTATCAAAAATCTCAATTGAGTGACAACCAAACATCACAAGAAAAAATTGAAAAGAGTTTTTTTAATTAAAACTTTTTTCAACAGTAGAAAAGTTCTTCCAAACAAACACTTAAAATGTATATACAATGAAAATCGAACATCCATCGCTAACGTAGAAAGGGACATACACTAGGAAATGCATACATAATTATCTTCATTTTCACTTTTACATTTTAATTTGGTGGGAGAATAAAGGGAGAGTCGATAGAGACCGGTGGTGATGAGTGATGAGACTATGGGAGAGATCTGAATTACCGAAAATAAAGACTTCGATTAAAGTTAATTAGTATTTATTTTAAGAAAAAGAGTTTTGAGAGAATAAAAAGAAAAACAAATTTTAATTTATGTGGACAATCGCTTTCCGTACAAAGAGAACAGTGGGTGCTCACCACATCCAAAGCAATAATGACTAGTTGTACCTCCTAGTCCCCAGGCCAGGCGCCACTCTTCCTCTCTCCATCTACCATAATGACTATATTGCCCTTTATGTAATGTCATACCCATCGGCTATTTACCCACTTACCACTGACCTCCAAATTTGTCTACTCTCCTCCATCTATCATATATTTTTAATTTATCCCTTCTATTCTTATTTTTAGGGTTACTTACACCAAAATATTCTGACTTTATCCTTCTAGACAAAATATCGTTAAGTATGAGAAACCGAAAGAAACAATCTTTATAGTTAAATTCAAATATTAGCAACAAAATAATAGTTCGGCCATTTTTTTTTCTAACAAATTAAATCTAATTATTTAAATAATAAATAAAAAATCGAAGAATGAGATCAAATAATTAGATATACTTTATCGAATGGACGAAGGAGATTTGATCCCCACCATTTAATTTTTATTTTTTTTTGACAAAAGAAGATCGCTTTGGTGGATTTTTTTTTATATGTTTTTGTTTTTGTTTCTAGGTTTGTGTTTTTCGATGGAAAGAGATATGGTTTTACGGGTCTTTTTTTTTATTAGAGATTGTTGGTGCATTTTGCGTAGAAATAAAGATATATCCTTCAATGAAGTTTTTTTGTTTCTCGATTTGTGTTTTGTGTCAGAACTATTAATGACTTGAAACTTACCCGGTTACCAACTCCAATTATAAAGCAACTATTTTAAATATTTCTTGTACAAATTGTTAACTATAGTTGTACAATTTCTCTTATAAATATATTGTCAGTCTCGATACTTGGGTAGCTGAGCTTTTACAATTTTCTATACACTCTATCTGGTTTTCTTAGAAAACCTTACTTGGTATCAGAGCTACTTCAAGGCTCACGCTACCATAACCTGACTCCGGTAAAATGTCGACAGAGACACTAAGCTCCGGCAAGTCGATAGTCTCGACTTCCTCTGTTTTAGCTTCAGTCTCAATTGGAAACAGCATTCTTGGTAATCCTCTTCATTCCTCTCTATCGCTTAAGCTTAATGACAATAATTTCATGCTCTATAGGTCTATGGTCCTTGTTATGCTACGTGGACAACGTCTCGATGCTTTTCTTTTGAGAACAAAAGCATGTCCACCATAGTTTATTACAACTTCAAATGGAGACAATACCGATTTCGATGCTCGGCAAGTATCAAATCCAGCCTATGAAGAATGGTATGCTAATTACCGGTCCATACTTGCTTGGATGTATGGCTCTATGCAAGCAACAGTAGCTTATGGAATAATTAAGCTCAAAACCTCCAGAGATGTTTGGAAAGCTCTAGATGAGCTATATGGAAATGCAAACAGATCCAGAGTAAATCAACTCAGAATCTCTCTTCAAACAACAAGAAAGAGTTCGATGAAGATGAATGAATACCTTTTCAAAATGAAACAACTATCGGACAATATGTCATTTGCAGGAGAACCAATCTCAACCAACCATTTAATATCTAGCATCACCGCTGGACTTGATGCAAAATATTTACTAGTGACCTGTCAAGTTAACTCAAGAGCCATATGGTCTTGGCAAGAGTTTCATGTTACCTTGATGACTTTTGAGAACACTCTTGAACAGTTGAGTCTGATTAGCAAAAATACTGACTTAACTCAAGTTGATGCTAAACTCACCATTGGTAAGCAAGGTGGTTATAATTGATTCAACAACAAAAATCAGGACCAAAACAAAACTCAGAGTCAAGTAAGAGGTCAATCCTATTCTGGAAATTATAGAGGTGGAGGAAGAACCAGAGGACGTGGTGGAAGGTCTAATAACTCAAAGCCTACATGTCAAGTATGTGGGAAATATGGGCATTCTGCAGCCTTTTGTTACTACAAGTATGATAATGGTTATATGAGAAGTTTGAACAGTCAAAACAATAGTGGAAATTCGACTGCATTTTTTGCCTCTCCAGACACAATTGCTGATCCGGCCTGGTATGTTAATAGTGGAGCTACCAATCACACCACATCAGACCTAAACAACTTGAATCAAAAGGCTGAATATCATGGTAAGAACTCTATAGCCGTTGGAAATGGTTCAAAATTAAAAATTGCTCATGTTGGTCACTCAACACTTCATCTAAACAACTCTCACACTGTTCTATTTCACCTTAAACACATTTTTCATGTTCCTCATATAACCAAAAGTCTGCTTAGTATTTCAAAATTGACTGCAGATAACAATGTGTTTGTTGAATTTTATTCTAATCATTGTTTTGTGAAGGATAAGGAAACCAAGGAGGTGGTACTGTAAGGAAACCTTAAAAGAGGAACTTCCTATTACCCCATCTCAAAGTCAAAGAGTCGACAATGTCATAACAAAAGCGAAGTCCAGTTTAATGTCAGTCAAAAACAAAGTCAATCCATTGTCTTCTCTTCTGAATTAATAAGAGATGTTTGGCATAGGAGACTTGGTCATCCATCAAATAAAGTTATGAGTAATGTTTTCAAGTCATGTAACTTGAAACTTAAGATCAATGAAAAATCAAAATTTTGTGATGTTTGTCAGTTTGGAAAGTCACATGCTTTACCTTTCAAAAATGCAGAAACACATACCAAGTTTTCTCTTGAATTGATCCACTCAAACATATGGGGACCAACCCCAATACACTCCGTATCTGGTTACCGTTTCTACATATGTTTTGTTGATGAATTCACTAGACTCTCATATATTTTTCCCTTAAAAAGCAAATAAGAGGCATTGAATTGTTTTATTTAGTTCAAAACACTTATGGAAGCCAAATTTGAGAAGAAAATCAAAAAGCTTGCAAGCTAATTGAGGTGGTGAGTTTAGATCATTTGTCCCTATTCTCAAACAATTTGGCATCATATCTAGACATCCTTGCCCACATAGACATCCTTGCCCACACACTAGTAAACAAAATGGTAGAGTGGAAAGGAAACACAGACATATAGTGGAGATGAGATTAGACCTTTTAGCATAAGCTTCAGTACCTCTAAAATACTGGTGGGAGGCCTTTAATACAACAGTTTACCTTATAAATAGATTACCTACACCTGTCTTGGTAAACATTTCACCATGGGAAAAAAGCCTACAATAGAAAACTAGATTACTCTATACTCAAATCATTTGGTTGTGCATGTTTTCCTTGCCTAAGACCTTACCAAAACAATACATTCCAATTTCACTCAACCAAATGTATTTTTCTGGGGTATAGTGATGTTCATAAAAGGGTACAAATGCATGAGTTCAAGTGGAAGTATCTATATGTCAAGGCATATTGTTTTTAACGAAGAAGAATTTCCCTGCAAAAATGGTTTTCTCAACACTAGAACACCAAATTCTTCATCATCAGATTATGTCAAAAATGTAGGGAAAAATCGGTTCAAAAACGCGACGGAAGCGTGAAATAGGGTTTGTATATTTTAAAAATTTTCCTTTAAAAGAAAGAACCTTAACCCTTGATTAATTAACATATAATAAAAGTATCGTATCTTTTTGACGTGACGATTGATATTGCGTCGATTTGAATCCGCTTGCTTCGAATTGAATCCGCAAGATCTTCCAATCCAATCACGAACGTGAATCACTTAGGAGTGTGGGCTCTCTTTCTTTGAATTGTAAACCTGAGGATGGAAACAAAAATCTTTTTCTTTTTTAGTCACAATAATCTTCCAAGAGAAAACCCAAGAACGTCCCGTCACTTGTGAATTATCAATCTATTTGATTGAAACTCGCGTGAACCCAATTTGATTTTGTACACAAAATCTTTTTTGATGTAAAGGATACTAGTGTACTATCGAAAACAAAAACGTTTCCCTTTTCTCTTCTCTTTGGCCGAATTCAATATACTCATTTCTTGAGTTTGGAGTTTTTTTTTAATTCAAAAGCAAGAGAATAAAAAATTCTTTCTTTAAAAAAAACTTTTTTTTTTCTAAAATTAATTCCAAATTTAATAATATATATAGGTATACAAATCATTTTCTAAAGAGGATTTACTTGGTGGTCAAGAATCCTATCTCTAGGTGAATTTATTTAGTGACAAAGAATCCTTTTTCAAAAAAGATTTCTTTTCCACACCAAGACTCATAATCCAACTCAAATAGTGTATTTATTTAATAACCAATTATTGAATATAATTAAATTATGACTAAATCAAAAACTTCCTAATAGAAATCAAATACTTCTTAATTTGACTAGATAAATAAATTCATATTGTTTATCTACTTATCAAATATAGTATTTGATACTTATCATATTACCAACAATAATATGACTCTAGGAGACCATCTCCTACTAGGAAAAAGATTTTGACTTTTAATTAAATAATTAAATAATTAAATAATTAATTAATTAATTAATTAATTAATTTCCATTTAATTAAATAATAAAATAAAAATAATATATAAGACTAATAAATAGTCCCTTGCCGCCCAAGCCAATATATAAGGGCCAATATTGTTTTTTCTATTTTATTAAATCCATTGGACCTTAATAAAAAGTCCACATGTGAACTAGATCCATTCTTACTAAAAGAAACAAGTCAACATGCATTAATACAATTCTAGATGGACCCATAAATTGGTCCGGTAGAATATATCAAGTGATCCATGCAAGTTCGTATGAATTGGGGATCTTGACGGGCTATCTAAATTTAAGCTCCAATAGACATAACCTAATCACAATCAACAAATGATTCATTTAGGTTCGATCTATTAATTTTAGTTCATTCCACTAAAGAACTAAAATTGAACTCTTAAATAAAGATAGAATAAGTTAATATTGCTCATTCTTACCCTAGACAATCTTAATGGAGATAGTGTATCCTCGTGAAGAATACCAGTAATCGCCATAAGCTCATAGACCGCCTATAGTTCTCCAAGTTACCATATTTACCCATATGACCACATTTTGAACTTGGATATTTTGACTTGTCCAGAAGCCATATTTCAATAGACACTATTAAAAACTTAACGTTAAGATTTAATATTCAATACCTCAAAACATCCATATGATGATATTCTACTCTCATTTATTAAATGGAGCCACGATATCCATATCTAAAAATGAAGGCCTCTATCGATTAACAAACGAATACCACCAAACTATCGAGGATAGACTATGCTATATAATCGTACTCATTGATAGCTCAAATGATAACACTTGTAACCATAAGTCCATCATTTATCTCAGGATTGAGATAGACTCTCCGATTGTCTTCAAGTGAAGACTTTTATCCATTAATGGTTCTGGATAAAGTATTTCACTATGATCATATTCAATGCACCCAGTGCACTAGATTCGTTTGCCCAAAGACACCACACTTTGATGATTTTAGACTCATCATAACACATTTGATCTCACTCAAATGCTAGCAAAAGAATCTACAACTTTAACAAGATAAATGCGCCTATCCTTTATCTTAAGTTGTGAATATTATTCAAGACTAACTAAAGAATTGTGTCTACCTCATACATATCCAGATGTACGAACAATTCTTCTTTTATCATAGTCTTTTGACCTTATGATTATTTACTTTTGACAATTATAATAATTAAACTATAAATGCTATAAGATTTGTTAAACTAGAAATTACTTTATTAATATGAAAAGATTGTCAAATACATTATTACAGTCTTGCTATTGAGCATAATCCTAACAATAAATTGGTCTAGTTCTCATATTTCACAAACAACTAATGTAAATAGACAGTCACAAGTCACCAGCTCTTCCGTGTCTCCAAACAAAAATTCTTTGTAACCACCAATAGGTACAAGCACTACAGATGGTTCAATTGCAGCAATATCTCCTCAATTACCTCATTTATCAAATAGTTCTTCTCCTAAACTAGCACCTCAAATTGAACCCATACCTTTTGACATTCCTAAACATGTAACACTAATTCATGATCAACCCATATAAAATGAACCACTAATACCACCATCCAAAGAACTAAACAAAGTAATCCTACTCCTACCCATCATATGCAAACTAGAAGTAAAAATGGCATATTCAAACCCAAAACCTACTCAGCAGAAGCCCAAAAACATCCCATTTCCAAAATTGAAAGACCAACAAAATCAGTAACAACAAAAGAGGCCATGCAGTTTGAAAATTGAAAAAGAGCTATGAATGAAGAATACACAGCTCTTGTGAACAATAAGACTTGGACTCTGGTTCCTTACTCATCGAATCACAATGTGGTTGGAAATAAATAGGTCTTCAGAACAAAATATAATTCGGATAGCTCTCTCCAAAGGTATAAAGCTAGACTGGTTGCAAAAGGGGTTTCATCAAACTCCATGAGTGGATTTTTCATAAACTTTTAGCCCTATTGTTAAGTGATCGACAATAAGAATCATCTTAGCTGTAGCTGCCTCAAAAGGCTGAGAGGTAAGACAACTTGTCATCAATAGTGCATTCCTAAATGGATATCTGCAGGAATCAGTCTATATGTAACAGCCAGAGGGTTATATCGACTTAACCAAACCCACTTATGTCAACAAACTAAGTAAGGCCATATATGGATTGAAGCAAGCTCTAAGAGCTTGGTATGAAAGACTCAAGACTTTTTTACTCAATTGGGGATTCAAAAATTCTAAGGCAGATTCTTCTCTATTCTTCATACACAATGGTGGTATTGTGATTTCTGTGTTGATTTATATTGATGATATATTGATTATAGGGAATGATGCTAAAGTGATAAACAAATTCATTGGTGAATTGAATAGACTTTTCTCATTAAAAGACATGGGGAAGCTTCACTACTTTCTTGGTGGGGAAGCTTTACTACTTTCTTGGTGTAGAAGTCATAGGAGACAAAATTGGGATGTACTTGACTCAAAGCAAGTTTATAGCAGATTCCTTAAATGAGTCGGAATGGAACACTTGAAACCATGTCCCACACCTACAGTAGCCGAAAAGTACCTTTATGCTCATGATGGCACAACAATGGACAACCCTACTCTATACAAAAGTGTCATAGGAGCCCTATAGTATTTAACACACACAAGACCAAATATTTCCTACATAGTCAACAAGCTCAGTCGGTTTCTCCAAAGTCCCACCATTACACATTGGCAAGCAACCAAATGAGTTTTGATGTATCTTAAAGAAACTATGAATTTTGTACTACATTTAAAACCAAGTAGCAATCTCAACTTGACAAATACTCTGATGTTGACTAGGCGTATTGTCTAGATGATCGAAAATCAATTGCAGCCTATTGTGTGTATATTGGAGATTCCTTGGCCTCCTGGTCATCCAAAAAGCAACATGTTGTTGCTAGGTCAAGCACTGAATCTGAATACAGAGCCATTTCTCATGTAGCAACTGAGAAAAGTTGGCTTCAAGCTCTGTTGAAAGAAATAAATTTTCTTCCAATGACTCGTCCAGTATCTTGGTTTGACAACATCTGTGCAATCTCTCTTACTGCCAACCACGTGTTCCATTCCAGAACAAAACATATTGAACTAGATGTTCATTTTGTTAGAGATAAAGTTCTCCAACACGAACTTGACATTTGATATGTTCCTTCTCATAACCAGTTAGCTGACACACTTACTAAAGCCATTTCTACTAGATTTCAAGAACTCAGAGGCAAAATTGGTGTGGCTTCATCACCCTCGCATTTGAGGGGGGTGTCTGAACTATTAATGATTTGTAACTTAACCAGTTACCAACTCCAGTTGTAAAGCAACTATTTTAAATATTTCTTATACAAATTGTTAAGTACAACTGTATAATTTCTCTTATAAATATATTGTCAGTCTCAGTACTTGGGTAGCTGAGCTTTTACAATTTTCTATACACTATCTCTAGTTTTCTTAGAAAACCATACTTTTGGGGATTGAAAGAAAACTAGGTTTGCAAAGTTTCTAGATTTATGAATTAAATGTATTATTCTTCATTGACAATATATAGTGTCTATTGAGGTGGAAGAGGTTGTTGAATGTTGAATGTTGATATGGGTTTGAGCAGTTTAGTGGTGGAGTTTTTGCTCTTTTTTTTAATCAATTTAATTGTTTTAATAAATAAATATATTTGGGATGATGTGGCATGGGCAAATACATCCTTCATAGATTTATCTAGTCAATCATTAAATTTAATGGTTTGACTTAATGTCATTGTGTGTTTGTGTTGAATTTTTGAAACTTGACGGTATTTTGACTAAAAAGATAAACTTGGAGCTCCTTCAGGCCCTGTTTGATGCGCATGATTGGCTTAGGATTGGACAATGTCAGTCTTTATCCTATGTTTGGTGATGTTTTACAACATGAGATTAGTAATCCTAAAACCAAATTAGTGTCATGATCACGGGACAAAATAAACTCACCTCTCCGATTGTCTTTAGTTATCCTAGGACTATTTTTACACATGGATCCTACTTATTTAATTCATCTCTCTTTTACATCACAATCCCACTCGATCCCCACTTATATATAAATTCAATTTATATATAATAAGTTTTAATTTATAAATTTTATTATCATAAAAATTATATCATTAGAAATGTCTCATCTAGATCTTTAAAATGATATTAATATTGAATATTTATTAATAATATTTTTATTTAATAATTTTTCATATATCAAAATTTACTTATTTTTTTAAGTATTACATAAATTCATGGTTTTACAAAATGCACTAATTTCATATACGTGAAACTAGTATTGTTTTAAAAATGCACTAGTTTCATATTAATAATTACATTTACTTATTCTTACCATGTTTATATTATTGGCATATTAATAATTATAAGTTAACAGTAAAATAAAGACGAAGCATAGTCACATTAAAACTTCTAAATGAAAAATACAATAACATAGACATATTAAAATAATAATAGCAAAAAGGGAAAAAAAACAAAAAACTTAAATAATAGCAACATAACAGCAATAACATAGGTATATTATTTTGGAACCTAGTATTGTTTTATAAATGCATTAGTTTCATACACGTGAAACTAATATTGTTTTACAAATGCATTAGTTTATAGTGAAACTAGTATGATTTTACAAATGCAATAATTTCATACATTTGAAAATTGAAACTAATATCTTTTAAATATTTTACTCAAAATAAGTTTGCATTTGGTTTCTTTAAAAGAAAATTGATTCATAAATCATTGTTGTCTGAGTTAAAAAGAATAGTACTCGAATATAATTGTAATTCATTTTCTTCATAATATAATATTTTACACATAAGTCCAATTAATTGAAAATTGTTAGACTGTAATAATTAGATAGAAAATTAAAATGTTATTAAAATAATATTTATTAAAATTTAGTTGAAGAATAAAATCATATAAAAATAATTTATTGAAGAAAGTAAAAATTAATAATGAAAATATAAATTATTCATCATATTATTTCATTACTATTTTTAATTCAATCTCAATTTATTCAAAACATAAGATTTGACTATTTTAGTTAAATCATATAAATATATATATATATATATATAGTAATACAAGAGGGTTTTTATTTTATTTTAGAAATATTACTATAATTTGAGTTTTTAGTGGAGGTGGGGGTGGGGGGACTCAAACCCACAACCTCATGGTATATATGTGTGAGAGGTTTAATCACTAGACCAACCTTATTTTGTTTGCGTCACGTGTATTGACTTTAATAATTTAGTGTAAAACACGTAAAACATAGGAAACTTTTTTACCATACGAAGATTTTGATTGTTTTTAACCACACCACTAATAAAATATCAAAAATGCCCTTTTTTTAAGAAATCAACTTTATGTAAAACTGACATTAACTCCTCTTATGAAATCAAACAATACATGTGCGGTCAAAATATCTACTTCTATAAAGAGAGATAACTATCCAATAAATCAGGAAGAAAATTCTGTACACATATTTATAAAATGTGCATCGTAAGATTTGAACCCTCACTATTTGGAAGGGAGGCACCCTCTTAAGAGTCATATGCGGAATGATGGAAATTTTATTGAAAAACAGAAAAAGAGGAATACAAAATTTTAGCATAATTAGTAGTTCATTAATTTCTCATTACTTGATGTGATATTTTGCACTGGAATCTTCCACACATTCGTTGCGTAAAGTTTCTTGTGAAAAGGTAATGTCACCTCAACCAAAATACCAGGTAATTTCTTTTCTTTAATTGGAAAAAAGGAAAAAAAAACATATTCAAGTCCCAATAATGCAAATAAAAAACATTTTACTGAAAGCCCCTAAAGTTTGACAATAGTACGGTTAGAGAGCAAATTTATATTTAATTATTACAACCTCCCCTACCAAATTTCCTATGTTTATTAAAATTTTAAAGTGAAGATGAAATACAATTAAAAAATATTATATAAAAAAAGCAATGAACACCCAAATATGGGAAATTTCCCAAACCTAGTTACAGCGGAGGATAATCACAAAATTTGGTATTTATTATTATTTTTAAAATAATCTTTTTTGTGGTTTTTTATCCTTAATTTATAATTGTATTTTTTGTTTGAAAAATCATAAATGCCTTTCCATCTTTTCTCATTAACGGATTGAGGTTAACGGTATGTGAGATTTGAGCAGATAAACTCAAACATGCTTTTCAATTGTCTTTATGTTAAACTTCAAGGGTGTCAGTGTATTTACCTCATTAACAAATTTATAAAATGGAAGAATTGAAAAAAGAAAAAAGAATTGACATAATAATTATATATTGGCCTTTATATATAGTCATTTTCCTATCCGTGCAGTCTGATGGAATTATATAAGGATATTGAATGTGAGCCAGTCATTTACAAAAGAGTTTTGACAAGTGCATACATACCAAGTCAAAGTATGTAAAACGAGTGTCTCACATTCAATGTCTTTATATAATTCCATCGGTGCGCACTAATGTGAAAATTTCCGTATATATATATATCGGGTGGAGTGTTGAAGTGAATTTAAAATTTAAAAACAATATGAGATTGACTAAATGGTAAGTCTTTTACACCTTCATCAATGATCATGAGGTCCTGGGTTTGAGTCATGTCCCTCTTCTCCAATCTCGAAATATTGTAATTGTAAAAAAAAAATATCGAAATTCAAAATTGTTAGGGGTCTAGCTAGTGGTTGAAATCAAGTAGTTTTGTGATGCATGTGCAAATGTAACATGAAGAGTAAGCAAGGAAACAACTTTAAAAACATCTACTTCATCAGGTGTGGAAGATCCTCTACATGAATATAATGTCAACCAAGGTATGATTAATGTTTCTTATTGTTCAAGGGTCCATATATGAATCTATATCTATAGCACTTCATATATGAACTGGTTCTAATGATTTTCTTCATGAAATTACTTGTCTTTGTGGTACACAGTGGTAGGATAGATATAATGACTTTGCATCATAGAAAGTGAGTGTAGGGGCTGGAATTTATCTTCAAATTTACATAAGAGAACAACACGTGGTAGGTACACGAAATTCTTGACTATATACTTTGTGTTTGATTGATTGTTGATTTATCAAGCATTATTATTAACGACAAACACGACTCAGATATCTTAGCTTCCATAAATACGAATAAAATTTCCAACATATCTTAGCTTCCATAAATACGAATAAAAATTCCAACATGTGCATGCACCTTTATAAATATAGTCGGAATTGAACGTCATTCATCAAGAGGAAGAGATACAAAACCAACTGTATGAGAAATAACATTCACCAATTCCTTCCAGGAACTACTTTTCTTATCAGAAAGCGAATATTTCTTTTTTGGTCCATTCTAATATAATTTGCTTTTTTTTTCTTTTAAACAGGGCTCTATGCAATCCTAATGTTTCGAATAAAATCTACAAACATCAAATTAAAGTTAAAACTAAATAAATTGAGGTTTGACGTACTAATGCATACATCAAACTATAATCTTTTCGTATTCATACAGTTAATTATGGACATTTTTTTAACTATTATAATATTTTAAGATTGAGCGAGGAAGACATGATCCTAACCCACAACCTCATAAACGTAGGTGTGAGAAGCGATATGGGCATTTTTTGTTACTTGAGGCTCTTCTTCCTGTTTGTCTATATCGCCATACAAGTTTTTCATTTGTTTTCTATGTTCTGTGGTCATTTTATGTGAAAAGCTTTGCTATCAAGTTCTAATTTTACAATCTTCCATCCTCACTTTACTGTTAATATGGGATGAAATTGGAATATTGGATTTGATTATGTGAGATAAAATCACAGATTTAGTGCATGAGGAAATGGTGATAAATGTCACTTTTTTGGAGGTGTGTTGCACCAACGTCACTGCTTTAATAAGTTATGTTTAAAAGGCACCTATTATGGTGAACTACCAAAATTGCCCTTAAATAATCAATTTTTTATTCTGTTTGTACTTCTATCTCCACGCTTCAAACAATGAACTCAGTAACTCCTCTCTCTCTCTCTACAATAAACTTGTCTGAAAATTGAGTTGGTAAAATTTATGTATAAGATGATGAAGATCTGGGTCCAAGACTTTTAACACTGTGTCTGAGCCTTTTGTAAAACTATCCGAGCCTTTTAAATTGTTGTCCGAGCTTTTTTCAAGGATATTAGTTTTGTCAATTTTGAATCTCCAAACATTTTTAATAAGTCTTCGAGCTTTTTCATAGCTTTTTCCGAGCTTTTTCTTAAACTGCCCGAGTTTTTTCATGAATTGCCCTTCCCGAGCTTTTTGGATATGGCTCCGAGCTTTTTCATAAAAGCTCCGAGCTTTTTCATAAAAGCTCCGAGCTTTTTCATTAAAGCTCCGAGCTTTTTCATGAACTGCCCGAGATTTTTCGTGAATTGCCCTGCCCGAGCTTTTTGCATAAGGCTCCGAGCTTTTTCATAAAGGCTCCGAGCTTTTTCATAAAAGCTCCGAGCTTTTTCATCCGAGCTTTTTCATGAACTGCCCGAGATTTTTCATGAATTGTTCTGCCCGAGCTTTTTCCGAGCGTTTTCATAAAAGCTCCGAGCTTTTTCATAAAAGCCCCGAACTTTTTCATAAAAGCCCCGAGCTTTTTAATCCGAGCGTTTTCATAGCGCCACTCTGTCACCGTTCAAGTGATTGCCTGAGTCTCAACCAGACTTTCTCTCTCTACTTCACAACTTTGTCACTGTAAACTGAATAAAAGAAAGCTGATGTGGAACAACAATTGGGGGTATTTTTGTCCGTTCACCATAATAGGTGCCTTTTAAACATAAGTTATTAAAGCAGTGACATTGTTGAAATACCACCTCCAAAAAGTGCTATTTATTTTTTGAGCCCTTTAGTGCATAATAGATGAACAGTTCGTATATTTGCTGATAAATATAAGTTTTAATTGAACAATATAATTTTGTGTCTTTAATTAAGTCTAAAATGAATGCATTTTTTTTAGTTGAATTAAATACATATTTAAACAATTTTTAAGTGATATAATGAAGGATTTGACAATATTAGACTAAAATAATGTAATAATTAATACGTAATTGTTTTTTTAAGAAACAATTAGGATTTCAATGGTTGCTTTCATTGAGAGTTGAACTCGATCAAGACCTCCCACTTACTAAACGAGGAATTAATACGCATTTTAAAAAAAACAATTAATTGATACATTAACAAATCATTTGTGTAATTAGTACTAAAAATTAAGGTTAAACTTGTTATATATATATATAGAGTCTTTCTACTGTCAGTTTGTCCTGATATAATATATATCAGGACGAAGAATGTGGACTACAGATTATAGAGAAGTTTTGACAAGTGCATACACTTTGAGTCCAAGTATGTAAATCTAATGGTCCACATTCTTCGTCCTGTTATGTTTTATATCATGATGAACTGACAATAGAAAAATTGTATATATATATATATATATATATTTCTTTTAGCACATTTTTTAACTATTATGATTAATTCGAGTTTAAATCGGAGAGAGAAACATGGGTTTGAATTCACAACCTAATTATAAAAGATTCAAAAATTTAAAAACACTCTTTAAAAAATGAGTTTTAAGACTATCATTAACTTGATAACTTAATTTTTAATATCACCTAAAGTAGGGATCTGACAAAAATATCTTAACACGCACTCATAAAAATAAGTCTCGTGTTTTTTTTTTGTTTCCAAGACTTATTTTGTATTTTCGAGACTTATTTTCTAATTTCTGAAACTTATTTTGTTGTTTCTGAGATTTATTAAGTAGTTTTCGATACTTATTATATATATTTGCAATTTCCAAAATTTATTGGACAAAAATGAATTTTTCTAAAAAAAATAGTCATCTTCTTAATTTCGACCTCCAATGAATGTCTTTCAATCTTCATTGATGAAGGATCTCCATTGGCCCTCCTTATCCTCCATCAATGAAGGTTTTTGAAAGAAAAAAAATCCTTAAAATGACACAAACATAATTAAAGTAGGATATTAAGGTATTGTAGTCCATTGATACCATTTAAATTTAATTTATTAAATCAGTAATATTTTCAAAATTCAATATAAAAAGAGTGATATTTTATACGATTTCCACGATTTTTATAAATGTTCGTGTCATTGAATTGGCTCCAATCTTATCTCTTTTAGCACTTTTTAATTTCATGACTTGTGGAATATGATTTAAGTGTGACCCACTGTCTTCGGGGGGATTCTCTTGGCAAACACGTTATCATAAGAATTGGAAAGCTATAGAAGCCATTCTTTCCACAACACAAATCTGAACTCTACTTTCTTCACAATTTATTTTGAATATTAACAATATATCTTTAAATATAAAGTTTAAGATATAAAATTTGATATGGTAACAAGTAACAACATTCGTCAGTTATAATTACAAAAGGAGAATTCATAATACAAATGTGCATGCAAAATATATTAAAACACGAACTAATTTTAATAGTTACAAATTATTTTCTTATTAAGAATGTTCGACATATCTCAATTTACCGTGAGGTGTCATTTTAATTTCATTAATGTTATGTATGTTATTGACAACTAAATTTAGACAAAGTTGAAAGGTCAAAAGCGCCACACAAGCGAGGTTGACCGGTCAATCTCGAGAAAAGCTTCTGTGGACAACTCTTTGTTTTGTATGGTTTTTGGTTAAAACTTAGAAGGGAGACTGGGATATCTTGGGTTGCTAACTTGCAGTTGCTTGGATGCCTTAGCAACTGCAATGACTAAACTTTGTCATGAGTGGCTACTTCCACGATCTAATTAGTGTCAATTCGGAGAGTTGAAATCTAGAGAGTTATAGTGGATTGCTTGTGATTCGAATACATTTATGAGAATTGCTCACTTATTTATAGAGGAAGAGGTTTGTCCGAGTATCCAACATAGACTTGAGCATTAGGTTAAGCACATCTCACATTTATTTGGAGAAAATTTTAAATGAGACGGTTTTATTGTCATTTGGTGAGATCGTCCAATGAGATTGTACCAAATTATAGTTTAATAATAAATATATATATATATATATATATTCTCGAGATAAATTGTACAAACTCCTTAAGACGGTCTCACCAGGTGGCAATGAAACCGTCCCATTGAAGATTTTCTCCTTTTATTGATTAGCTTTATGGCATGTGTTAAGTCGGTTGTATGCTACATTTAATCTATGTCATGCTAGGTAACTCTACCATTATGGGGTATAGCCGAGAATTAGGTGCAACACCTTTGGAAAATGGAAAAAAATAATTATAATACGAATTCACTGGGTAGAACTCATCATTAAACCAGCTTATAAAGATAGAGTGCCTAATGAGTTATATACCATTGACTAATCTCAAATTTAGTTATTGTGGGATCGTAACATTCCACCAAGCTTCTACAGTCGTCGTCCACGGCGGCCGATTATTCTCAGCTGGGTGACTTCGCAGATCCCACCTTCTCGGGTAACAGTCCTCCCCAGTTCACCATGTTCGCGATGAACCCGTTGCTAGATGTGGTGTAGGCTCTGATCCACTTGATACGAACTCACTGGGTAAAACTCATCTTTAAAAACCGACTTGTAAAAAGATGATGCCTAATGAATTATATACCAATGACTAATATTCTCATACTTAGTTAACGTGGAATCGTAACATAACTCGGTTAAGGGTTGAGGGCTTTTGTAGATGAAGGATGGTTGATCATGATGTGAAAAATAAGGGCCACCATGTTGGAAAGACGTGGGGCATGCGAAGCTGTTTAAGTAGAAAGACAGAGTCACGTGAAATTAACGTTAGAGTCAGACTTGGATGGAGGACCTTCCAAGGCCTAGGTTGGATTTGTTTCAAGCAACTTGGGCCCAGCTACATCAGTTTTAAAACAAACCTGTGGGCGGCCCATACCATGATCCATGATCCATGTCTCCCTTTGTGGGTCTATTTTATTTATTTATTTTATTATTATTTTTGATATCGAACATCCGCACTTCGTCCAGCCATCTATTCGTCTATCTTCTTCCAACTGCATGACTCACAATGATCTGTTTATTGGTGGATATGGAGTAGGGCAGATAAAAAATCCATCCCCTAATTATCAACTCTACTTACATATGTTGTTCGAAATTCACTTTATCTCATACGAAAAGACTAAAACACCCCTTTTCTTCAATAATGAAACTAGCTAATTAATTACCGCATATTTGGTTCGTCCAACAAAAACGAATATTGTTGAATTTTCATTTTTAACCCCCTGAATCCTGAAACCTATCTATCTCCACCAAAAATTTTAATTTTCACTCTTCCCCCGAACTCAAATCTGAATTAAAAAAAAAAAAAATGGATCCCAACAGAGCCGAAGCCGAACGCTTGCTAGGAGTCGCCGAGAAGCTTCTCAACCAACGCGATTTTCTCGGGTCAAAAGAGTTCGCGATCTTGGCCCAAGAATCGGAGCCTCTATTGGACGGCACAGATCAGATCTTGGCGGTGTCGGATGTGCTCCTAGCGGCGGAGAAGCGCGTAAACAACAACCACCAGCATGACTGGTACGCAATCCTCCAAATCGACCGCCGATCCGACGATCAGGATCTCATCAAGAAGCAGTACCGTAGACTGGCGCTGCTCCTCCATCCAGACAAGAACAAGTTCCCTCACGCCGATCAAGCCTTCACGCTCGTCGCCGAAGCTTGGTCTGTTTTGTCGGATTCGCGAAAGAAGTATCCGTACGACAACGAGCTGAGTATGTATACGAGGATCGATTTGACTAGTTCGGATCCCGTACAACAAGGTAAATTGCCGGTGAGAAGAAACGACAGGTCTGTTAATACAAGTAGTAGAGATAATTTAAGAGAAAATAATATTAATATTAATAATAACAGTGATCAACGGTCGAGATTGTCTACTTTCTGGACTGCTTGTCCGTACTGTTACATTTTATTTGAATACCCAAATGTTTATGAGAATTGTTGTTTGAAGTGTCAAAACTGTCATAGAGGGTTTCACGCGGCGGCTGTTCCCAATTTACCTCCGCGGGTTCCCGGAAAGGAAGCTTATTACTGTTGTTGGGGGGTGTTTCCGCTGGGATTCAAAGGCGGTGCTTTGGAGAATGTACCGGAGAATGTACCGAAGCCTGCATCTCTGTTTCCTAATTGGATGCCTCCAGTGTCTTCAAGTGGAAACACTGGTGGTGAAAGTGGTGGTGGTGGTGGTGGTGGTGTAGCCGTGGGACCGAAGGCCGGCAGTGGTGGTGGAGTTGGGAATGTTCAGGGACAGAGAGGGGAGCCTAGGAAGAGAGGAAGACCGAGGAAGTATCCAGTGCAGTCGTGATTGTTGTTATAAGGTGTTTATAAGCTCGATGAGTACTGCAATTTGACAAACCCGAACAGATTTTTTGGATCTTGTATTTGATATTATTAGGAGGATGAAGGGAGATTGTATTTTATGATGACAAGAGAAGGTTGAGGCTGCTCAGTTTGTGAAATTTGTAGGTACTATTGTTGTAGTTGTTTGATCTTGTTTTTTCTTTTGTAGAATTTAGGCTTTGTATTGTAACTAACTGCTTGATAGATGTAAACATTATGCTATTATGCAGCATTGTTAATTTACTAGCTTCTTGACTATTGATTTAAGCTTCTTTTCTACTGTTTGATTGAATGTATTGTTTGCCCACTTGAAGCTATTGTTTACCCACCTGAAGCATATACTTGTTGGATTTTATGTAGAGTTCATATGTTATCATCAATCTATGGTGTGATAGTTTAGTTGAATCCTGATAGTCTTCATTCCTTCTGCACATATTATTCTCGAAATGTTTGTGTTTAAATGTGGCCGTTGTTCTATCACCATTGATCGATAGGGATACTGCTTTTCATTATTAATATTATTATTATTTTTGCAAATTTTGGATTTGAAATGTTGAAGAAAACTGCCACCATTATTGATACCCATTGTATATGTTATTATTTTTAGACAGCTGAGTTTTATAATGTGTTATATAATTCAAACAGGAAGATAACAGCAATGGATGTGTTATCATGCCATAGTGGTATCTGCGTATTTCCTGGGATAACTGGTTCAAAATTTTCTGTGTGAATGTGGTCAAAAATGTACTGAATTAGTTAAGTTAAGATGTATGATGAAAAGCTTAAATTGTTTATGATTGGATTAACGATAAGTACCGGCTATTGTTGGTCTATAAGTAACAAGTTCATTTTTGATGTGTAGTTCTAGCATATCATGCTCTGTAAGTTTCCAACTGAGTAATGAGAAATTTGTTCTAATTTCAAGTAAACCAATGAAAGAATCCCATGTTGAGTTATTTGGTTTTGTTTGCAATCAATAATCAGTCTGTCAAGTCAATCACCTATTATGGGATGGATGAGCCTTTTTGCTCAACTACCCGGTTTGCCATTTGCGGGTGTAAGAAATTGAATGGAAATGGTAAGAAACTGAACTGGGGAAAGTGTCTGGAGCTACTAGATTCGGTGCGTCAACTTTACTATCTGCCTCTGAAATCTTTTGCAGGATTTCAAGGTTTGTAACCCAAAATGAAAAAGAAGTTCAATTTTTTTTTTTTTGAGATTAAAAAAAGAAGTTCAATTTGCCATTAATAGTTGGTACACATCAAGTTTCCAACTCACCTCGGTTGATGATGCATGTTGACAGGAAAATAGTATTTGCGTATATACTATCGTTATCCAATGCACAGCCTACAAGGTCATTTGCCTTTGCCAAATGAAGAAAGCACAGAAAAAAATGTGGCATATCAGTAGCGAGTATGGTCATCATTCGCTGTCTTGGCGACACATATTATAAGAATGCGATTACTGTTTACATATCATCTTTTATACAATTTCAGATAACTGTTTTCCACAAACCTCCTTTTTCTATAGATAAGATTTGTATCGTAAAGATATTGGGTAGTGAAGATTGGGATGTAGTATTCCAGGACTTCTTATGAACTTTATTACTTACTACCATCTGATCTCCTTTGCATTAAGAACAAGAAAAATAAAGACTGCGAACACGTTTTGGTACATCAGAAGATTAGTATATGGCTCGTGGTGGCAAGCTCAAACCCTCTCATTTCCTGAAACCAGTTAACGAAAACTAGAAAATCTCCTTAGTTCTTGTGGATGGCGGTTTAATCTCACTTTGAAGTTCCCGTAAGCATCGTGAGTTAGCTGGGTAACTGTGATAATGTGTTCTTGAGGGTGAACCAAGGGGTTAAAAATAAGAAACAAAAATGGCTGATGTATAACCTACATGTAATAATGTAATATAATTTGGTTATTGCGGCTTTACCATGACAAACACTATAACAATCCCAAATGCCTCAAAATGTGATGTAAGACAGCCTCACGGGAGTATATCTTGATGTGGCACTAGGTCCATCATCCATGTACTGCAAACAAATCAACGCCACTCGCCTGCAAGGAGTCAAACTAGCCCGCTACATCATTTGCATGGGATGATATCTTTTCACCGGAAATTCCCTCACCTGAGCATGCTAAGTGCTTCACAGATTCATAAACAACCCACACTCAACAACTATATTCACAGTTTTGCTCTTGAATTTTCACCCAAAATGTCTCATACTAGTTTGGAGAGAGTTTCTACATAGATTGCCTAGAAACCTTCTCTAATCAGATGATGCAGCATTCTACTACTACACCCACATCTAACTTTGCCTCTATGCCTCGGTATTATTGGATTTGGATCCTCTCCTCTACCACCATCAAGTATCTCCAATAGAATAGAATCCTGTTACATCCAAATCCACTCTACCAACTAAGATCCATTTGCAACATGTGACAGAACATCAAGGTTTCATCGCAACACGAGGCAGAATACTGTATGTACACAACTCAATGGTAGAAGGGCAGCAAATAATCCTAAAATATATCTGTGGCTATATTAAGTGCATATAGTGATCATTTTCCTACCTGATTGCTTCCTAAAAATGGAATCCTTGTAGTGTGGTGGTTAGTATATGTATATCTGATATTAAAAGATAGACAGCATTTTATATAACAATTTATAAGCGCCTGGATACAACAAAAAAGGAACTAAAATCAAACATTCGATAAATGGATTCTCTAAATATTACAAGAAACTTGTTAAGCCAGATATCAGAGAAGAAAATACGAAACACAAAACACAAAGCTATGATGGAATAACAGAGGAATTGGATAACCTAAGGCATTCGCTTTGGCATTTCCTAAGACAAATATCATTCCAATTTGGGACTTGATGTTGGTTAACACAAACAGTTCTAGCACAGGCATCAGCACAGGCATCAAGCTCAGAAACACCACAAACAGTGACACAAGTATCAACAGTCGGGTCTTTCGATAAGGCACCAACCTTCTTTAGCATCCTCTTCGACGTACAAACCCTCTCGCACACAAACACATCATCAGAGCTCTTCTCTCGCCCTCTCCCGCCCTTGAGCCTCTGCTCATCCGCTCTCCTCTTCTTCATCCGCAACGCTTGCCCCATTATTACAGCTGGTATCGCTGCGCCTAGTAGCGACCACCACGGATCCACCATTCCTGTTCAAAGCTCAAATTTTGATATCAAAAAACCTAGGACAGTACTATCCACATAATTTCACATTTTTTGAATTCAAAAACTAACTTTTTTTTTTGTTATATGAACATGTAAATGAAAAACCCAGATAAAGAAATCGAAATTGAATCACTTAAAAGCTTCCATTATGATCAATAAAGGAAAATTTAATCTCCAGAGCAACAATTGAACAGATGAGAGTACTTCCATTTAAACATAAAACTATAAAATATTAAAGAAAGAAAAGTAATTTTTTTTTCTCTTTGATGAATTTCTATACAGATTAAGCAAGATAAAAACTTGTAATAAATAGAAAGAAAAAAAAAATCTACCTGGAATTCTTGATCGAGAGACAGAGAACGTGAGGGTTTAATCTTGACGAATTAGAGGGGTTTTGGAGAAAGTTAGAATAGAAAGTAAAAGTACGCACCACGGCGCATTTTAGTAAAAAAAAATTATAGGAATTGACCCGTTTTGACCCTAGTTTGCCACAGCATGCCAAAATTAAAATATGATAGATTCTCCTTACCATCCATAAATTATCTATTTACATTTCAATTTAATTTTTTATTAATGACAATTTTAATCTAAATTAAAATTACCAAAAAAGAAAAAAAATTATAAAGACACTCTAAACTAATTAAATTATTATAAAAAAAAATTTCTCTCCTTAATCATTAAATTAAATATTATGTATTAAACATTCTCTCCTAAATCTTTTATTGCTATATTAAACACCCTCTTCTAATAACTCTCTCTATTTTTCAAAAAAAAAAAATCATATATACATACTTTATCGATCAATCTCTGATTAATAGTTAAAGAAAAAAAAAACTTATGAATATTTTTGGTTTTTTAATAACAGATTATATATATATATATATATATATATATAAATATATAGTCATTTTCTTCTCAGTGCCCACTGATATAGAATTAGGGATGGCAATGGGGCGGGTTCGGGGCGGGATGGCCTCCCCCGCAACCCACCCTATTTATTTTTTGAAAACTCATCCCCTCCTAAAACCCCACCATAGATGGAGTGGGGCGGGGCGGGGCGGGGCGGGGTACAACGGGGAGTGCTTTCCCCATCCCCACCCATTAACCTCATTTATAATTTTTTATATATTAAAATAACAAATATTTAACCATTGAATATGATATAAAATATAAAGTAATAAATAATTCAAAGAAACTATCAAAAAACATCTCATAAAATTCAATCATTTTCAAACATAAACATAAAGTATGAAGTCAAATATAAACATAAACATAAATTCAAAAACATTTTGTGAGGCTGAAGCTTAAACGGTGAACTTTGAGTTGTTTGGAGATTAGAGACTTAGAGTTACAATTAGCGGCTAAGGTGTTTTTAATAATATTTTGTTTTGTCACTTTATGTTAAATAACGGTGAGGAGATATAAAATTAGGGGTTAATGTATTTATATATTTCCTTTTTTAGATATATTTATTTCTTTGAAACTACATAGTTTAACTAAGTATAATTTTAGGCGGGGCAGGGCGGGTTGGGGAGTATAAAACCCATCTACACCTCATACCCATTGTGGGTTATACTCTATATCCCCATCACCGCCCCATCCCCATCCCAAAAGCGTTGGTCCCCGCACGGCCCCGTCCCCGTGGGAAATTTTGTCATCCCTATATAAAATATATCAATGCATTGTATGTGGGCTAGAGATTATGGATAAGCACCGACAAGTGCATATAAACTGGATCAAAGCATTTGAATCTAATGGTCCACATACAACAACACACTGATAAATATTTATATAATGAGGTGAAAATGTTCCTACATCAATATATATATTAAAAAGTCAATTTTCAAAAAAAAAAGTTTGTTATATAAAAACTTGATTTGTTTGAACATCTCTAATGCATAAGTGGCTTGTGAAAAAAAAAGATATCATGTATGATTAATAGATATTATATTAATAAATCTTTCTACAATGCTGTCGTACATATTCAATCTCAAGCTGATGTGGCAAAAAAAAATTAGACATTGTCAACATGACCGTCTACTTTCAGACGGTCTGTTGCACAATTATTTTTTCGGTTGACTCAACAAGTATTTAAAACTGACATTAATTTTTCATCTATTTTTGGTAAGGAAATAAAATAGAAAATAAAACAAGAAAAAAATGACACAACATTAAAAAAAATTGTGATTTAGATAGAAGCAACGAAAAATAAATTTTGAGTTGATTGCCTATCAAGTTTATTTTTATTCTACATAGGAAGCAAATCTCTTGACATTGTTATCAAATCAACGATTATTGATATGCAAGTCACTTTTGCATTGGAGATGCTCTTACAACTAGATTCGATTAAATTTTGAATTTCTAAAACTATTGAAAGAATTAAAGTTCTGTAGACAATCACATACCTATAAAAGTAACAAAAATATATATTCATATTTTGATTTTTTTTTAAAACAAGATATTTGTTTTTTGAGGTTTTTTTTAATATATACATATATACGGTTCCTAAAAGTCAAGTTTATTCATAAAAAAAAAATGCTTAACCATTGGTCTTGATTGAGAAAAAATAGAGATAGAAAATTAGAAATATGTATAAGAGGATAGAGAGTTTAATATAGTATTTAAAAATTCAGGAGAGAGTGATTAATATTTAATATTTAATCTAATGATTTAGAAAAAATAATTTTTTTCTTAATAATTTAATTCAAAAAGGATTACTGCTCAGAGGAATTTAAACACCTTAATGGTTAGTTCTAAATTTTATTAAAATAAAATGTTGTGTTTATAAATTTATTTTTTTAAAATGGACTACTGTTAAAATATGAGTGTTAAAAAATAAAAACAGATAATCCTAAAATAAAAAGAGGCGTCTTTAGAAATTTTTTTAATTTAAATTTCGATAATAGAATTTTTTTTTAAAAAGGTGTAAAAAGAAAAAGTCGGATCGTAAAAAGAAGCTCACTTAAAATAATTCATTTTTTTAACCAAAAAGAAAAAAAGAAGAAAAAAAGAAGAAGAAGCTGCTCAATGGGTTGCTAGTTTCGAGTCAGTCCGATTAGTCTCTTCCGATGCTTCTTCATCTTCACTGTGGTCGCATCTTCTCTGCTTGAATCGCAATTTGCCCTTTTTCTCTTTGCAAAAATGTAAGCGCACTACAACGTTTTTTTTTTCTTTTGTTATTTTCTTTTTGGACTTTTCGTTTTCATTGTTATGGTTCTTTGAAATGTCTGTACTGTTTAGTACTTTGGTTGCTGATAAAATGTTGGGAAAAATAGACAAGGAAATATGATTTTTGATTCTTCACACCCTTCAAATGATTACCTTGCTTTGGTTGAGAAATGGGTTTGACCCTGTAAAAATTTGAACTTTATTGTCCTGTATTTTTTTTTTCTATAAACCAAACCAAGTGTAAAGATGAAACCCATTTTTTTTGTTGTTGTTTTTTTTTTCTAGAAAGAAAAAAAAGTTAAATATATGATTATTGTTTGGCTCTGGTTTGGTTAATTTGGGGTTATATAATATGGTCATTGTTCACTCTGCGAGATGTTGATATATTGATATTAGATATGCTTTTTTTTTTTTTTCAGTTAAGTTTTGTTATTTGAGTAGTAATAGTGTGCTTTGACCATGACAAGAGGATCAACATTGACATTTTTTATGCTAATTGCAGTTTGTTCTAGTAGAGTAAATGCAGTAGATTTACCAGATAGTAGGGTTTTTATCATTAGTTTCTAGCTTGTGCTACACAAAAGTGCAAATTTTTTTATGCAAATCTTCTTGTAAAATTGGTGTCTTTTCAGAATAGTATATTTATGGACGTAAATCTAACCATGTTGTAAATATGTTGATTCTTCTTTAAAGAATGAAACTGTATTTTGGAGGTTGGGTTTCCAATTGTCTCTATTTAATCAACGGCAGATAGTATGCATGTATGTGTTTATATGCTTGCTTATGGCACCTGATCATTCAGGTCTCCAAGACAAACTATCAGAGCTAAACAAGTTGCAGGTGGCGAAAGCCATGATGGCGATGGAGGCGAAAAGAAAGTTAAAGCCAGGCAGTGGGAGGGGAATGTGGCGCTTGGTGATCTTATATGGGTCAAGCTTCGTGGTGGCTCATGGTGGCCTGCACAGGTATGCAAATCGTTTGCTGCTAATTTTATGGAGCATTTATCAGACTTTGATATGCTATTTTTTTGCACCACCAAATTGTATTCGATACTAAATTAGGTGCAAATATTAATTTGCAAGGTTTTTGATGAGAACACTGTTAGTAAAACCGGTAAACCTGGTTATAGACCTGCGCAAGCTGTCCTTGTCAGGCTGTACGGGAGCTATGAATAGTTAGTATTTTTCTTTTCCTTGATTCATTATTTCGGTTTTCCAGACACGTATACTTGTAAAGATGAACATGTTTTGTATATTCCTTGCAGTTTGTATGTAGATCCAATTAAATGCCATTCAAAGTTTGAGATGGTAAGTTTTGGTAGACAACTATCATTTTGATGCATCATTTTGTCTACTTTATAACAGATTTTAATATATTAACATTTAACAAGCTTTTAAATACTATTGATGGTACTTGATTTGTGTTCCCAGGTACTCAAGCAGAATAATGGTTGTTGTCGTGAAA
Source organism: Dipteronia sinensis (assembly GCA_033220585.1). Taxonomy (NCBI): domain Eukaryota; kingdom Viridiplantae; phylum Streptophyta; class Magnoliopsida; order Sapindales; family Sapindaceae; genus Dipteronia; species Dipteronia sinensis. Next base: position 82,972,622 of record CM065636.1, on the reverse strand, counting down.
TTTTTGAGAAATCTTTGGAGCAGGTAACCTTATTCTATTTCTATTCCAGCTATCCTTAAGAAGATTCTTAGTATGGCTTAGTTTTCCACTAAGTTAGCAAATAGTTTTAGTGCTTGTAATTTATGTGTTCTCCTGTGATCTGGATATGGCTACAGGAGCTTCTTCACTTGAAAACTGGAAGATCAAAACGGAAAGCAACAGCATCTGCAGGTTAGCTAGTTTTTCATACATCATGATTCTTAGTTACTTCCTTCCTTTTACTCCTTGTTCCTTAGGACTAGATATCGGGTGATAATGTGATATGAATCGGTTGGACTTCAATATTAATTGTACTTGTATGCCCCTTCTGCATTACCGGAAAGCATTAGTTAAAGTCTCAATGGCGATTAAATATGTTGAGTTACCCAAACCTTAGGCTTTAGCCTCAAGTGATAAGACCTGGGAAAGATTGGGATAGGGAGAAATGTATGTAACTCTCGGTTCTCCTAATGCTTTTAATGTACATTGGGAACATGAGATAGATAGTAATTTATTTTTCTAGGAATGGGTTGTCACTGTTGTATTGAGGATGTATTCTTGGTCTAACCCCCTTTAATGGCTCTATTTTATTTGGGTGGGAAAAGGTAACAATTTGTGGTAATATTTCTTGTCAATCTTCAAATGTTTTGGGGGTATGTGGGGATGGGGGAGTTCTTTTCATTTGCATTTACATTATCTGGTTGTCATATAGAAATCATTTTATCTGTTTCTTTAAAGTTTTGATGGAATTTGCTAGTCGTAATTTTTTTTTTAATCATATGAATGATAAAATGTACATGAAAATGTGACTCTATATTGTATCTATTATTTGCATATCTTTTGTTGACTTAATATTTCCTATAGAATCAATTACTTATAGTCACTGCTTATATTATCAGGAAAAGTAGTGAAACCAACATAAGCATAGTTACATGTCATTGAAAAACACAACAATCATTAGATATCATGCCTATTCTGTTCTGTCACTGCTGTATAGGTCAAAAGGTGCTAACATCGTGCGGTGTTTGTCTTTAACTCTTTACTATTGATCATGAAAAATGTTTTCTTGCTCGAGTAAAAGAACAGTTGGTTTGCTTTAGATCGTAAGTTGCATGTTCACTGGAAAAATTACACTAATAATGAAGTAAAATATTAATATATTTACTCACCTAGTTTTTTATCCTTAAGATTTGTGGTTGAGGGATGCTACACTCTCCTAACCTACTCTCTCAATCCACTCTCTCTTCTTATGTTGACACATGTCCAAGTTTTTGCTTTTTGACATAAAATTGAAGCATAATGAATGTATTGTTTTTTCAATTCAGACCAACCAACCTCTTCCCAAATTGCCCTTTTTTTTTACAAAATATAATTTATTAGACCTTTCATCTAATTATTTCCAAAAACCATTTTGACTTTTTTTTTTTTTTATAAAAAAAAAAACATTTCTTAGTTTTTTTTACTACAAGTTTAACTCTCTTTTTTTTACTCATAAATATCATTTATACTCCTTTAATATAAATATATATATATATATATTTAAAAAGTATAAATGATGTTCGAGAGTAAAATATATATAATATTATATATATAATATATATATTGCAATCATCTTTTCAATATTATAATAAATATTGAATGAAATAAGTGACAATATGAATTATATATATTTTAAAAGAGTATAAATGATGTTTTTGTTTTTAAAAAAAAAAACTTTTTCGTTTAAAACGTTTTTTTTTCTTAAAAAAATTGAAAGGATTTTTGAAAAAGATTAGACGAGAGATGACAAATTATATTTGGTAAGAAGATGAGGGTAATATGGGAAGGTAATGCTTGGTTTGAGTGGTAAATAAGATGAAAAAACAATTCATTTATTATGGCTCTAATTTTTATGGTAAAAAGCAAAAGGTTGACATGTGTCAACATAAGAGGAGAGAGTTGGTTGAAAGAGTGGGTTGGGAGAGTGTATTTAGCATCCCTCTTTGTGGGTTATGACAACTGACAAGTAGAAAATTTCAGCCTGTTCTCAATTAACAGGTCTGGCACTTCATGATATTTAAACTCACTTCACTCAGAAACAGTACGAATTATTCCTTACTATTACAAATACGTGACAAAGTTGGAAATCTCCCTCTGTTTTATCCTTTGCTCACATATACACGTAATAAAACACGGCTAGAGATAAATTTATCCCTTCAAGTACGGCAAGTGTAGACATGTAAACATAGCAATCTGGAGTGTTCCTCTGTTTACATTCTGAACACTGCCACATGTGACTCTTACTGCTAGCTGGAACATGAGCTTGTATCTTATACTTAGTGAACTCGAAAAGTTTGAAATTGTTTAAAGGAAGACACAGACATTTATTACTGATTAAAATTATTTTCTAAGCTAGATTGCATACATAAAAAACCCAAGTCAAATAAGCCAAATGCCAAGGAAGAAGAAAAGAGCAGAATCCATAGGCAAGATGGGGAGCAGAAAACAACGAAACCAAATAATACAAGTGATGAGGAAAGAAGTACAAGTAGCTGTATTGGTGAGGAGGACACAAAGAACAAAACCCCTAAGCAAAATGAGGTGCTAAAGAAAAACCAGCTTGATACCTCTTTACTCTCTTAGTATTCTCACTATTCTTTCCAATTTCTTCACTATCTCTTCCACACAAGTTGACTTATCATATTGATTATTGCTTTCAGGGAACAAGTTTATCTAAGAAGGCTCAGGAACTAAGTGCGCGGAGATTGAGAGTGATGCAAAGTCTCGGTCTGGTTGCACCTTCTGGGTCACCATTCGGGAAAGGTAAACAAATTTGCACTAGTATGTGATGATTGCAGTAAGTTTTCTCATCAACCCTCATAGCTTTGATCCGGTAAAAAATTCGCGGAATTTAAAGGCAATTTATTTATACAGTTTCAACCTCACTCATGTATGAAATCATTTGCACCTTCCATATGTATTCATTCTATTTTTGTTTGTCCAATGCAAGTTTGCATTGGTGGCATGAAGGATTTGTGCTGGGATGCCATTTTCAACCAAACTGTGCAAATGATTGGTATTCTTATCCGTTTGTTAAACTGGATTTTTTTCTGTAACTTGAATTGACAATATTTCACTAGAGCCATGTGCTACTACTGTACTCTCTCTCTCTCTCTCTCTCTCTCTAGGAATTCTAAGATTCAACATTTTTCATTCACTAGGAAACTGTTGGCTTGGTGGCTTTTTGATATTGGTAATTCACAGTTTGACAACGTTTTGTGTTTGGAAGTTTTTAGCGACATAATACACTACTTATATAGACACTAATTAAATATCGATGTGATCAGTTATGTGACGTGACACGTCATCGAAGATTATTGTGTAATTTGAATGTAGTAGTATGCCAGACTGCCACCCTTTTAAATTTTGTTTGGGCATATTGGGCTGATAATGGGCTCAGTCCAATAATTGTTATTTAAAAAGAGATCTTGACACATCAAGATTTAAGAGTGAATCGTGACCATTTGGTTCCATTTCGATATCACCTGGGCCCAAACGGTGATTTGGGCTCGGCCACAATGATAATTTTGTAGGGATTTAGACTTATATTATACTGTATTTGCTTATATTATTAATTATGAAAGAAAATAAAATTAACATCAGTTTTTTTTTTGACCTTAACAATTAAGAGTTAAAGATAATTTGCATAGGGCCAAGCTATATTAATTTAAAATTTTGATTTAAGTTGGTGACTTCAACATTCATTCATTCATTCATTTGTTTGCTATCCAATGGTGAATAATAGTAAATGAATTCAAAATAGATGAGAACTCTTAGATTACAAGAAAATAGATGGATGGATAAACAATGAGGTTGATCCGGTGGTTTGACACTCACACCTACACCATAAGATTGTGTGTATTATTGCAATATTAAAAAAAATAGATGGATGGATAGATGTCGATGTCACAAATTTAAATCAAAATTTTAAGTTTATGTATGTTAAATCATATGTAAATACATGTTTTTTTTTTTGAAATTCGACACCAATCAAGTCAAGGATTTTTTAGGATTTGACAAGATCAACCGCTATAAATATGGTTTGGAATATAACTCCCACTACATACTACATACTACAAGGGAGTCTTCCTACGCTTTACAATTAAAGTGCAAATAATTTACGATTAAAGTGCAAATAATGGACTCGAACTAGTGGCCTAGCCAAGATATTTTGTTAACTTGTTACCGTTGTCAAAAAAGATATGGAAATGTAAAGTTTTTTCCAAAATAAGTAAAAAGGACAAAAACAAAACGAATAACTTATAATTCACTAAATTAGAACCATACATAATTAAGATGGTAAGAAAACTGAGTTTTATTTAATGAGTTTTATGTGTTATGGGATTTTATATTTAAATGTAGGAAGTTTTAAGTCTATAATTAGTAATTAATTAAAGTTGAAATCAATATTTTATTATAGAATGAAGATGATTTTATAATTATTTTAAAAGCATTTATTTTTAAATAATAATATATTGTTTTTTTTGTCCTTAACTAAAACCCTATCGCATAAGTGAAGGGGAAGTGCAAAACGATTAACCACTTTATTAAGGTTGATTATGGAAAATAACTATTTTTAAACATTAATGCAATTTAAAACTATGTTTAAGTTTTAATTTTATCTATGCTTCTCTTTTAACCGGAAATATTTTATAGGTATGTTTCTCTAAAAACATTTCAATTATTTCACTAATATATATTAAAATGTTTCAATATGTATGTTTCGGCTATAGATTATTAATTTTTTTTAATATAAAAACAATAAATAATCAATGTTAACTGTTTGTATAACCATTAATTAGTACAGTAGAACTTATGTAAATTAATCTCCTATAAATTAATATCATCTCTAAATTAATAAAAAATTTCGGTCCCGACTCGGGCCAGTGTAAAATATGAAAAAACCTCTCTATCGCAATAATTAATAATTTCTTTTTAAAATCTAGTGTAAAGTTTCGGTTTCGACTGTCGCATAAATTAATAATTTCATAAAAGTACAAAATATATTACATATTATTCAATAACTAGAAAAATACATCAAGATACTAGTTTACACTAGGCCACCATATTTGATATTTTGACTTCATCCTTCATCCTTTAAATTGTCCTCAATAAGCTATTGTGATCACCTTCTTATTGTAATCAAATGGTTTCAATTAAATTTAGCATTTCAATAGCCTTACTTGTAGAGATTTAATGTACCTCACGACTATCGTCGTCGTCATCATCTATCTCAACCACATCATCATTATGCTGCCTTGTGATATCATTGACGATACCCTCTTCAGTTGGACGGTAACACACATCTTCTTCAAATTTGGTGGCAGATAGTACTCTCTGGTGTTCATGAGTTAGATGTGATTAGGTAGCTCTGTAAGTTGGGCAGTGCAATTGTCAAGGACAATCAAAACCTTTCGATTTGTCATGGGCAGTGCCATTGTGATTAGAAATCCTGACAAAAAAAATACTTTCTATGAAGAAGAAAACCGACTAAATGAGGAATCCCGAAAATGAACATTTCCTTAATAAGAAAACTGACTTCCACACATTTCCTAAGATAAAATAACACTTTACAAGGTAAGACTCTTCAAATTAATAACATTTCTAAATTAATACTCAAAAATGGGTCCCAAAAATATTAATTTAGAGGGGTTCTACTATAGTTAATTAGGCTTTGAGCCAGACGTTGGGATTTGTGCAACGCTTGATTTGATTGTCATTCAAATCACTATGAGTGACGATATTTGGACCATTTAAAAACTGTATATACACTCTAAATTAGTATGTTTTTAAAAATCCAATAATACACCCCAAATTGTTTGTTAGTACACCTACTAATAATTATTAATTAATTTCCTATTTAAATCTTTTGTAAATATTTTTCCTATTAATGGTTTGATATTCATATATATCATAAAAACTCTTTCCATTTTAATAAACCCTAGATTCTCTTTTAAATATATTTTTAATCTCTTTTAAGGAAATATAAATTTATTGCTAAGTTTGAAAAATGAATCAAAATCATAAAATAAATTTGGTTGTGAAAAATTAAGTTTTAAATTATTTTTTATTATTTTTTATTCAAAGAACAAAATCATTATGTATATAAACATACTTTTAAATTAACTATATTATCAATATTTTTTATTTCTTTCAAACACACTTTAGCCTCGTTTTTTTGAAATATTATTTAACATCTATCTAGTTTCATATCAATTGGGACAATATGCATATCTTGCAACCCTACAACTCTCTCCAATAAAAAGTGGTTTTCCAATAAAAAAAAAATCTTTAAATGCATTTTTAACAAAAATACATAACGAAAATGGAGTTTGATTTAAAAAAAAACGAGAAGAGAAAAGTAGGGAAGAGGAAGGAATGGTAAGAAAATTAAAGATAATAAGAAAATTAGAAATAATAATAAAGTTGATTAAATAATAAAATAATATTTATTGGTGGTGTATACTTACAAAAATACAATACAGTATAATTAAATAAAGGGTATTTTTAGCATTAAATGAGGTTTACTTAAAAATTAGAGATTTTTTTTTTTGAATTTGTTATGGGTATAATTACGAAAGGAGTGTAGATACAGTTTTTAAGAGGTGTCATTATTGCCACTCAATCACCATTGACCACGTGTTTTTAATGGTCTAATGGGTTAGGATCTCCTTTGGGCCCTTGATAGTTCAATTAGTTGGGTAATTCTGGGCCTGACAATAAGCAAGTAAACTACTTAAGTGACTTCTTTTCTACATCAGTAAAAAAGGCTATCCACAACGATTGGCTGAAGCTGAAGCTTCTTATTCCATGATTCCTAATCAATTCGAGTTCACAGGGCTTGGACACGCCTCCCAAAGCGAACGATTGGATTCTACCAAATCTAGTTCCATTACCTACAAATATATGTAGTATAAGCAATCACCCCCCCCCTGAACACCTCACATGCACAATTGCCACCAACTCTCCCAAATCTAGCCACCTTTCTCCAATAGATGCCGGATGTCCATTTTGCTGGCAGCTGATTCAATTTTTTTTGCATTTAAAATTTTATAAAATTTTCCGCAGATCCCCCACTGTTATACTAGTTAGGAGGACAACAACCTCTTCTTCTAGTTGAATGAAATGTTCAAAATTATGCCCCATCAACCGTGTTTTCATTGAAAAAATAAGATGTAAATTCGAACAGAAATCTTCCGACGGTCATTAAATTGAAAAAAAAAAAAGCATATGTAATTATGGGCATATCCGGTGGAAGCAACTGAGAATGGATACCTAACCTCTATAGACTTGTAGTGCAGTTGCAGTATGTATTGAGATGCCATAGACCATTATCATTTTTTCAGCTTTCAGGTACAGTACAGCTATAAAAATTCATTCCTGATATATTCAGCTTTCTTCGATCAGCTGTTCTAAATTTCAATGTAATAATGCTTTATCCCTTCACCCAAAAAAGCATGTTAGTGGAGAAAGGATTTATACCCATCAAGTACCATTTTTTTTAATCTATCTTTGGTGCTACTAACTGGGAAGTGTTAAACAGTAAAAAGACTGAAATTGTGATTTAGATCAGAACGGAACTCACACGCGTTCAACACATAAGGGTTTCTAATTTTATGTAATCCCGTATTATTTCAGAAAATAAGAGATAAATTTAGTTTAACCTACTCAATAAGTTTTTATTTTCATTCAATCTGAAAAACCTCAAAGCGATTACAACCTAGTGAATAGAGAAACGAATATCATTGACTCCTAAAACATCTCAACTAAATCGGGAAAGAATCCCGGATGATAAGAATATCAAATCTCCTAAGAAAATCAAAAGAATTCTAAAACATTAAAAACATATATAATAAGGAAATTGCATTTGATTTTATAAAATCAAATCATAAAATAATTAAAAACCTAATTACATATAAAATAAAAGGAAATAAAATATTTGTATCGAATCATGGTGATAATTGGAAACAATAAAAAAGAAAACAGTTGTCTTGGTGCGCATAGAATTTAACGGCCAAATTCGGACATGCTACAGCCCGTTATTAAAAATGAAGTCTTCATAACATTTGTAGGGCTCTTCTTGGGCTTTTCGGAAACATGATATAATACCGATTTTGTGCACGTTTGCCCTAAGAAAAGGCCCACGAAATTTGCTCATGTGTTGCCACATGTCATCTCGCCAATTGCCCTTTTGCCTTGGGTTGATCCGTATCATTCTCTCCGGGTTGGACAGAATTCGTCCTCGAATTCGAAGGTTCATCATCCCCTCACGATGATGACATGATGTCAATCCTTAGGAGTTGTATTCACTAGACACCACGTTCTCGCTACTCTCTGAGTCATCATCAGATATCTCTTCATCAAAAATAGGTGGCTTGTTGAAATCAACAATCACTGATTTCAACACATAATCATCATTGAAAAACAATGAATGATCGGATTCCTCCTCCGCCTCCTACGGATTCGGTCACCTTTGGTGAGCCACTAGCGCCGCCATTTGCTGCGTCAATGTCTCTACTTGCTGCCGAAGTTGAGCAATCACATCACGCTTGTAGGCTTCATCAATTGGGTTCACACGAGGGTTCGAGTTCGCACGCCTCTTTGGTGCATGATTACGAAACAGAACGAACCTGGCTCTGATGATGCAGACCGGAATGGAACACACGTTCAATACACAAGGGTTTCTAATTTTCTATAATCCCGCAATATTTCAAAAAAAAATAGATAAATTGAGTTTAAACTACTCAAGAAGTTTTTATTTTCATTCAATCTGAAAAACCTCAAAGCGATTACAACCTAATAAATAGATAAACAAATCCCATTGACTCCTAAAACACCTCAACTAAATCGGGAAAGAATCCCAGATGACAAAGATATCATCTCCTAAAAAAATCAAAAGAATTCTAAAACATTAAAAACCTATCTAATAAGGAAATTGGATTTGATTTAATAAAATCAAATCATAAAATAATTAAAAACCTTATTACATATAAAATAAAATAAAATAAAATATTCGTATCAAATCATGGCGATAATTGGAAACAATAAAAAAGGAAATAGTTGTCTTGGTTTGCATGGAACTTAAAGGCCAAATTCGGACATGCTGTAGCATGTTATTGAAGATGAAGTCTTCATAACATTTGTAGAGCTCATCTTGGGATTTCTGGCTTCTTTTTGATCTCGATCTGCTTTCGCTACCGGTGAAAGTGCTTGAAAGGGGCCGTGTTCCGTAAGAAAAGCCTAATCTGATGACTCAAGAAGGCTTCCTCATCGCTCTCATGGAGGTCGACGCTTTCGACTCCCCGGCAGACATAATATAATATTGATTTTGAGCTTGTTTGCCCTAAGAAAAGGCCCACAAAATTTGCTCCTGTGTAACCATATGTCATCTCGCCAATTGCCCTTTTGTCTTGGGCTGACCGTATCAAATTGAATGCTCCAACTTCCAAACCGCAATCCACATTGTTGAAGGTAAACTTTGAGATTTGCTGGTTGAAGAAGTAAAAACCATTGATTTGTATCTTCCTGCCATCTTGCCGCCAACTAAAATAGAATTGTTGGTTGTTTAAAAACATATATTAGTATCTTACCAAACATGTGCACAAAAAAGTAGAAATCAAAATCTTAGTATGAACCAACAATTCCACACTGTAAGTTCAAACAGGCTCTGCCTAGTCATTTGTAATTTAGTCAAAGTTTCTACTATTTACTAAACAAACCAAGACAAAATGTTACAAAACATAATTAACGAAAATTTAACAAGACTAATAAGAAAAATATGATAATAACTTCCAAAACTAATGGTTCCAAGTTAAAAAATAATAATAAAATCACAAGCTAACTAAGCAATTAACACTAAGCCCTCAATTTTTGTTAATTTCCGATTTGAAACATCTTATACTGAACATACAGAAAAGAATGACGAATGCCAGAGACTTGCATTCCTCTTTTTCGTTTCACATTGTTACATTACTATATTCAATTATCGGAGTAACAATGTTAGTCTAACACATCTTCTATTGAACACACTAACAAAATGACGAATGCCAGAGACTATTTGCATTCAACTTTTTCACCTCTAGTTTTCCTTCACCTCCCCTAGTTTTGCTTGAGTTTCCCTCCTTCACCTCCACCAGTTTTCCTTGCTTTTTCTTGTCCTTTCAAGCTATGGTAGGACAGACTTTAAACTAGTCTAGAGTGATTTTTTCCGCTAATCAAAAAACAATAAGCGATACAAATAAAGTATTGTTTTTCTTTTTGAATGCGATGTTCAACTGAACATGATAGAGTCAAACTATCATCCAACTGGATGGAAAAATCAATAAGGTCATCAGCCTTATACAACAGCTCAATCTTAAATGTATTATCTCTCTGCAGCTTGCCAATCTCAAGGTTATCATTTTTCCGCTGACCCTCAAGAATATTATGCCTTGTGTAACTGACAGATAGCACTCCACTGTTGAACTCCCCAGCTAGTGAAAAAGTTAGTTTGCGTTTAGCTTTCTTCAACCAATCCATTAACTTTTCCTACTCCTTGTCCAGTCTTGTTGTACTACAAGAGAAAACAAAAGTAAAATTTACTATCGAAAAGAAAAAAAGGAAAAAAAACATAGAGATAAGTTACTTACCAGATAACCGACGCATCCCACCTCAAAGGCGGATCACTGACATTCTTACTCTCCATAGGAATTATTCCATGCAGTGCAAATCCAGCACTACATTCAGCAATACTGAGACCATTTAACTCTTTGCGATCACCCTTTTTGCGATCTCTGGAGACTTCCTCTGGATTGAGAGTCAATCCTCTATCACTGGCATTCTCACGCTCTACAAGAGTCATTCAATGCAGTCTAAATCCAGCACTGCGTTCACTAAGACTGAGACCATTTAACTCTTTGCGATCACCCTTTTTGCAATCTCTTGAGGCTTCCTCTGGATTGAAAGTCAATCCTCCACCAAAGGCAACCTGAGAAGTACCACGTGCCAATGAATGGTTGATGTTTTGGTCCTTCAATGGCATGCCCGGATTATGCACAATAAAACTACTGATAACCGAGTCGCAGAACCAATCAAGAGAAATCTGCAATCAAATAAAAAATTCTCAATTTACCAAACAAACTTATCAAAATTGACTAAAAAGGGTACAAAATCTATACCTTTCTATCATCTACATCTACTAAGCACTATCCAACCCTTTTTATTTTGTATCTTCCTGCCATCTTACCGCCAACTAAAATAAAGTTAACAACATATCTTCGTATCTTACTAAACATGTGCACAAAAAAGTAGAAATCAAAATCTTAGCTTGAACCAACAATTGTCACTGTGAGTTCAAACATGCTCTACCTAATCATTTGTAATTTAGTCAATGTTTCTACTCTTTACTAAACAAAGAAAGGCAAAACGTTACAAACCATAATTAACGAAAATTTAACAAGACTAATAAGAAAAATATAATAATAACTTTCAAAACTAATGGTTCCAAGTTAAAAAAAAATCACAAGCTAACTAAGCAATTAACATTAAACCCTCAATTTTTGTTAATGTTCGATTTGAAACATCTTATACTGAACATACAACAAAGAATGACGGATGCCAGAGACTTGCATTCCTTTTTTTCGCTTCACATTGTTACATTTCTAAATTCAGTTATGTGAGGAACAATGTTAGTCTAAAACATCTTCTATTGAACACTCGAAAAAAATGACAAATTCTAGAGACTTCTTGCATTCCACTTTTTTACCTCTAGTTTTGCTTCACCTCCCCTAGTTTTGCTTGAGTTTCCCTCATTCACCGCCCCCAGTTTTCCTTGCTTTTTCTTCTTCTCTCAAGCTATAGTATGACAAACTTTTAAACCAGTCCAGATTGATTTTTTCCGTCAATCAAAGGAATAAGAGGTAGTACAAATAAAGTAATGTTTTTCTTTTTGAATGTGATGTTCAACTGAACATGATAGAGTCAAACTATCATCCAACTAGATGGAAAAATCAGTAAGGTCATCAGCCTTGTACATCAGCCCAATCTTAAATATATTATCTCTATGTGGCATGCCAATATCAAGGTTATCCTTTTTCTGCTGACCATCAAGAATATTTTGCATTGCGTAACTGGCAGATAGCACTCCACTGTTGAACTCCCCAGCTAGTGAAAAAGTTAGTTCGCGTTTAGCTTTCTTCAACCAATCCATCAGCTTTTCCTGCTCCTTGTCCAGTCCTGTTGTACTACAAGAGAAAACAAAAGTAAATTTTACTATCGAAAAGAAAAAAAAGGAAAAAAAAACATAGAGATTAAGTTACTTACCATATAACCGACGCATCCCACCTCAAAGGTGGATCACTAACATTTTTACTCTCCATAGGAATTATTCCATGCAGTGCAAATCCAGCACTGCATTCAGCAATACTGAGACCATTTAACTCTTTCCAATCACCCTTTTTGTGATCTCTGGAGGCTTCCTCTGGATTGAAAGTCAATCATCCACCACTGGCATTCTCACGCTCCACAAGAATTATTCAGTGCAATCCAAATCCAGCACTGCATTCACCAAGACTGAGACCATTTAACTCTTTGCGATCACCCTTTTTGCAATCTCTTGAGGCTTCCTCTGGATTGAAAGTCAATCCTCTACTTGCCAATGACAGGTTGATGTTTTGATCCTTCAATGGCATGCCCGAATTATGCGTAATAAAACTACCGATAACAGAGTCGCCGAATCAATCAAGAGAAATCCACAATCAAATCAAATCAAATATTCTCAATTTACCAAATTATAAAACTTATCAAAATTGACTAAAAATGGTACAAAATCTCTACCTTTCTCTCATCCACATCTAATAAGTACTGTCCAACCCTTTTTATTTTGTATCTTTCTGCCATCTTACCGCCAACTAAAATAAAGTTAACAACATATCTTCGTATCTTACTAAACATGTGCACAAAAAAGTAGAAATCAAAATCTTAGCTTGAACCAACAGTTGTCACTGTGAGTTCAAACATGCTCTACCCAATCATTTGTAATTTAGTCAATGTTTCTACTCTTTACTAAACAAAGAAAGGCAAAACGTTACAAACCATATTTAACGAAAATTTAACAAGACTAATAAGAAAAATATAATAATAGCTTTCAAAACTAATAGTTCCAAGTTAAAAAAAAAGCAAAATCACAAGCTAACTAAGCAATTAACATTAAACCCTCAATTTTTGTTAATGTTCGATTTGAAACATCTTATACTGAACATATAACAAAGAATGACGGATGCCAGAGACTTGCATTCCTCTTTTTCGCTTCACATTGTTACATTTCTAAATTCAATTATCTGAGTAACAATGTTAGTCTAAAACATCTTTTATTGAACACACTAAAATATGACGAATGCCAAAGACTACTTGCTTTTTCTTCTCCTCCCAAGCTATGGTAGGACAGACTTTTAAACCAGTCAAGACTGATTTTTTCCGCCAATCAAAGGAACAAGAGGCAGTACAAATAAAGTACTATTTTTCTCTTTGAATGCGATGTTCAACTGAACATGATAGAGTTAAAATATCATCCAACTGGATGGAAAAATCAGTAAGGTCATCAGCCTTGTCCAGTAGCTCAATCTTAAATGTATTATCTCTTTGCACTTTGCCAATCTCAAGGTTATCATTTTTCTGCTGACCCTTAAGAATATTATGTATTGTGTAACTTGCAATTAGCACTGCACTGTTGAACTCCCCAGCTAGTGAAAAAGTTAGTTCGCCTTTAGATTTCTTCAACCAATCCATTAGTTTTTCCTGTTCCTTATCTAGTCTTGTTGTACTACAAGAGGAAACAAATGTAAATTTACTATCAAAAAGAAAAAAGGAAAAAAAACATAGAGATTAAGTTACTTACCAGATAACCGACTCATCCCACCTCAAAGACGGAGCACTGACATTCTTACGCTCCACATGAATTATTCTGTGCAGTGCAAATCCAACACTGCATTCACCAAGACCGAGTCCATTTAACTCTTTACGATCACCCTTTTTGCAATCTCTAGAGGCTACCTCTGGATTGAAAGTCAATCTTCCACCACACAAACGGGACGGTAATTTACAAATATCTCATTGTGCTATAATTAAGTATTTTCAATTGTGTAGATATTGGACAATTATATTTGTTCCATAATATTTCAGCTTAATATTTCTATAACCCACCGAACATGAGTTATAGAAATATTATTGGAGGGACATTGATGTGGACCTGTCTGAAGGAACACAATGAAAGCCGAGTGGGGGTAACGAGGCTGAGTAACCCAACAAGAAGATGCGTATGTCGAGTACGAAAAATAACGGACAACGGAGAGTACGTGCCCGTGTAGATACAACTGACCGTACAAATTATGTTGTTTCGGATATATAAGGATCCAACAATGGATAAGGAACTTTCCCTTCAACGTCTGACCAGCCAGTTCATACACTTGACCATGGTGCAATACCCCTGCTTGATGATGCCATGCAAGAAGACTTATAAAAGGGGGAAGGTTCAAACTATGGGCGACATTCAGTTGCTCACACAACCGAAGAAGTAAACTGGAGAAGTAATATTGGATCAATGGTATTATTTCAGAAAAATCAATTTATTGCCGAATTAGTTTACAGATGTATTGTTTTGCAATGTGGAAAACATTTTAGTGTTTGACGTATAATATGTACATAAACAGTTGGTGGTACCTCGATAGTTTGTGGGACGAGAAGTACTGGAAAGAGTGCTTAATGCGGTGAACGCCATACCGAACGCGTATGTAGTATCATCAATGATGAGATGGTGCCTGAACGCATACGCAATATCGTTAATGAGGAGATGAGGCGGGAGATCGAGGGGCTACGCCGGATGCTGGGGGTTACAAGTACGTATATCCACACATGTGTAAACTTATGTATTTTATTTAAATTATGATAATAAATTGGGAAATGTAACACTGTGATACTGTCATCCCCAGGGGAAATATAGGGTATCCAAATTTAGGAGATCGGTCAGAGCGTGAGGAAAGTATGGAGCATGAGGAAGAGAAATTTTATGGTGATCAGGCTACCAATGATAAGGGAGGCGGTTATAATGTGGGCGATGATGATCAAAGGCAAGACGAACAAGATGGGAAGGATGCTGAAATATCACAGTAGACATGCCGCCGGTTCCGGTTCCTCCGGTTCTGGTCCGGTTCCGCCGGTTCCTCCGGTTCCGGTCCGGTTCCGCCGGTTCCGAACCGGAACCGGCCTATTTTTTTTTTATATCATATTTCATTAAAAATATTAGCCATGTAGAAATATGATTGGTAAATGTATTTTATTGGGTCACCCGTAAAATAAAGTTAAATAAATAAATGACAAATTAAAAAATAAAATAAAATAAAACAAAACCAAAAAAAATAAAATTGGCCTTGCACTTAATTTTTACCACAATTAAGTTGCCTACGTATCCTCTTAAGGGTTTAGAGGAATCAAAGGCCACGTAGTTCTCTTACCTTTTATTGTAGATTTGGACTTTGGAGTTTGGAGATGCGGATTTGGCGTGGAGTCGACGAGTCGTGGAGACGTGGACTAATCGTTGCCATGATCATCCGTTCGACTTTCAGCCGGTTGATCATCTTTAAAGAAATCGTATGGTTCCTCTTGATCGATTTCTTGTTGTCTATTTTGAGCCTTCGTCCAATCTTCAACACAAGCTTGTATCTGAAGTGATTTCGGACTCATAAGGGAACGTCTTGGGTCTAAAATATTCCCACCGGCACTGAACTGTTGTTCTACCGCCACCGTAGAAACTGGTGTTGAAAGGATTTGTTTGGCTATCATAGCCAAGATTGGAAAGTACCTTTCATGCTCTTTCCACCAGTGTAGGATATCAAATTTTTTATCTTCAGTGTCTTCTATGAACCCAAAAGAGGTACTTAGATAAGA
This sequence comes from Dipteronia sinensis, assembly GCA_033220585.1. Lineage (NCBI taxonomy): Eukaryota > Viridiplantae > Streptophyta > Magnoliopsida > Sapindales > Sapindaceae > Dipteronia > Dipteronia sinensis. The sequence continues at coordinate 82,956,647 of CM065636.1, read as the reverse complement.
TTCAAGCTCGGAATATGTGGTGGAGTTTGATGAAAAAGAACCTCGTAATTTTTTGGTTTTTTTTTATAAAAGATTATACCCTAAATTAACAAATGAAGAGGATGATGATGATGAACGAGATACATTTTGAGTTTGTGGAACATCTATGTTCAGTGATGGACCGTAAACTTTAATGTATTCATCATATAATTCATACAATAATGTCTTAACCCTAGCACAACACATATCAACATCATAATTTATTTTTAAACCTTGTTCATAATAAACAGAAAGATAATCAGGCAAACTTTCTAATCTACAACGTGGATCAAAACACAAGGCAATCAAATAAATATTTGGAAACTCCTTATAATATTCTAACCATTTATCCTTCATAGCAGTAACAGACTCATGTAATTCTGAGTCGGATTCACAATGAGCAAATGCACCAGCAATATTAAGACTCTCAATAATAAATAAATTAGTTGTAGGATAATAAACACCAGATAAATTGTTAGTAGCAGTATAAAAAACTTTTAACAAACCACAAACATTGCTACAAGCATCTCAATGACTTTGATAAAGATTAATGTGACTAACATGATATTGAATAAAAGTAACTAATAAATCCCTATATTCATAACTTCTAGCAAGCAATTTATAAGTAGAATTCCAACGTGTTGGAACATCATGAGGAAATCTAATGGCACGCTTACCATTTTGTTTACAATATGTTGCCCATGATTTCATTACAGAAGGATGTTTCCACAAAAAATAGAGGGCATCTTTAATAGGTTGAATAAACTGTTCATGAGTTTTTAATCCTTTTTGAACACATAAATTGAAAACATGGCATGCACATCTTTGATGAAAAAATTTACCACCAAGATAAGGTTTGCATAATTCAATTAAAGCAGGAATAGCAGCGGTATTGTTAGAAGCATTATCAAAACCAATTGCAAAAATTTTGTTCTCAATTTTATACTCTGTGAAAATAATTCTAAGATGTCTAAAAATATTAGCAGCAGTGTGTTTTTCATCAAAAACTCTAAATGCAAGAATTCTTTTTTGGATAGCCCATGCATTATCCATATAATGGCAAGTGACACCTATGTATGAATGCATTCGCCAATGATCACTCCATATGTCGGCACATACGGAAACACGACCATTATATTTTTCAAAATTTTTTTCCAACATTTTCTTTTCTTTTTCATAAATGTTTTCAAGTGCTTCTGTGAGCGTGGTTCTAGGAACACGACATGCAGCAGGATTTAATGCTCGTTGACAATAATTATTAAAACCAACTTTTTCACCAAAACTAAATGGTAAGTGTTCTACTGCAACCATTCTAGCTAATTCTTCTCTATTTTTTGCATCACTATATTTAAATAATTGTTGGTTAGGGGTAGCGTACCTGGGAATTTGAGATTGTGAACTCGATTTGGCCTGTGCATCTGGATGTGAGTTCGTTATATGCTTCCGATATGAGCCATATCCTCCAGATTTGTGCCATTTAAATACTTTTTTGCAGTAATTGCAAATTACTACTGTGCTTCCATCTTCATTCGTAACTTTCTTCATATGGAGTACGAATAGATCAGATTTGACCTGCTTCGGTAACTTTTCTTCCATCTGTGGATAAAAATCAAAATCTTGATGTGGGTTGGGATCAGGGTCATCATGCTCATCACCATCATGGCCAAGATCAGACATATTTTCTGATTGGCTTGTCAAAATGGGGGTGACATTGAGATCGGGTTCAGAAATTCTAAGAGAGGGATGAGAATGAGGAAAGTTTAGGCCTAAGTCTTCAGCATAGACTTGTTGTTGTAGATACTCGTGATAGGCACGGTCATCATGACCGAGATTATCCGTCATACGACCCTTACCTTTCATCGAAATGGAGCGTCTAGGAGCGTCACCACTTCCACTTGCCATTTTAAAAATTGAATTGTAAAATTCCTTGAACAAAAAATGTTAAAAAATTGATTTAAAAAATAATTAAATGGTTGGAAATAAATTTGGAAGAAAATTAGAAACTTAGTAGTTAGTAATTGCAATTTGCAAATAAAATATATTGTAAATAAAATAAATTGGATATAAAATAAATTGCAAATAAAATAAATTGGAATATATAGCAAATAAAATAAATTGTAAATAAATGATATTGGAAACTTAGTAATTGACTAATTGCAAATTAAATAAATTTGAAATAAGAAATATTGCAAATAAAATAAAATTAGAAACTAAGTAGTTGTAAATAAAATAAATTGGAAACTTACTAACTTAGTAATTGCAAATAATCTAAATTGGAAACTTGGAGACTTGGAGTTTGAGAATTGAGACTTGGAGAATTGAAAGTTTAGAGAGAATTGAGAATTAGAGAGAATTGAGGAAATTGGAGTGAGGAAAAATGAATGGAGGGGTATGGGTATTTATAGAAAAGAAAATTAAAAGAAAATTATAAAAAAAAAAAAAACATGAACCGTTGGAGGCCCAACGGCCTGCTGACGTCAGCGGACCGTTGGGCCTCCAACGGTTATTTAAAATATATATATATATATATATTTAAAAGAAGAACCGGGCGGTTCGAACCGGACCAGAACCGCCAGTTCTGGTCCGGTTCGAATCGCCCGGTTCTTCGTTGAAGCGAACCGGAATCGGAACCGGAATCGGGCCGAACCGGTTCCGGTCCGGTTCTGAGAACCGAAACCGGTTTTTTCGATTCCGGTTCTGGTTCTCTGACGGCGGTTCCGGTTCGGTTCTCCGGTTCGAATCGAACCGCCATCATGTCTATATCACAGGCCTTTGGATCATTGATACAATTGGTGTTGTAAGAGGATACATCGTCCTAAGATGGGCAAGGTCCAATATCGGGGAGGCAATCGTCTAAAGAAAGATATAGTTGTGAAGATGGGTAGGATGATAGGGGATGCGTTTATGGCAGGATCAATGATGATCAATGGCTATATGAAAAAAGATGTGCACGGTGATGACATATCAGACATTGATGAATCTAACCTTCCCTTAGTGTTATGTGAGGATTCATCGTCCATGGAACGGGCGGGTCAACTGGAGGTGGCAATAGCACCTTTTTTGGCTTTGCAATTAACTAATAATTCATTTGAGAAATTAGTTTTTCTAATGCCGTTAGACTTGTGGCACCGAGAAGCAGCTATATTGTTTTTGCCAAGACCAGCTCTTGTAGATCCATGAGTACCTGCAAGAGAGCAGCCATAAGTAACTCAATTGTCTTTGGCTTCATCACGTCTTTTTAGCAAACCAGTAGCATGTCTAATGTTGCTGGTACCACAAAATATAGAGTCAAGTCCAGTTTCGGATGAAGGTCAAATATATATATATAAATGGCCAGGATGAGGGCATACCCAAAGAAGATGAATCTTTGCTTCCGTTAGTGGTATGGGACGACCCTTCGTCGCACAATCATTCGTGTCCAGTAGAGATGAGACAATCAGGCCCTGAGGATGATTGTGGTGATGAAAGGGATGATGGTGAGGGAGCCATTTATGAGAGGGGTGATCACGATCGCCGGCAGGATGAAAACAAGGCGAAGGATGATGACATATCGGAGATTGATAAATCTTCGATGCCATTGTTGGTTTCCAAATAAGCAAACAAAAAATAATAAAAACCTTGCAAGTGCACAAATCGTAAACGATAGCACAACGGAAAAGCAAGGGTCGTTCCCACAAAGAATTAATTACCAACTAAAATAATGAGTTTATATATATAAGAAAAACAAAGACTCTAAACGCACACACACAAATGAGGTTTTTGATTTGATTATTAATCTAAAGAAAATTAAATAACAAGAAATAAAACGCAACAGAAATTTAATGAGGAAAAATATATGGAAAACACTAGCTGGGACCTTCTATCCCCCACTAAATAATCATCAAATCCATAAACAACTAATGAAGTTAAAGATGTCAAACATGATGAAGATATTCACGACAAGGTGATGGTATCTCACTCATGCCGTATGATTCTCTCTTAGTTGGCATGTAAGTTGCATGATGTCTACATAAATACTTATATTCCAAATTTAATCTAGCATGGTGTCTACTTAGATTTAATAATTGAAATTCATTAAGAACAAAGAGAATATGAATATTCCATGAACCTTAAAACATGTTATCTATCATAGGTAATTCATAAATCAATTTCCCTTAATTGGGTCTTATTCCAATTAATTGTTACAACCAATGATAGATCCGTATGATGTTCGACTTGTATCCTTGCAACATAGATTCTATAATAAAATAATTATGCTATAAGGTAATCAATCAAAGAAACATAATAATAGAATAACAATTTTTATGGAGAAATTAAAATCATCATGTTGAGAAAATAATACTTCATTAAACAAGACTAGACTATGGAATTGAATTCATGTTTAGGGCTTCAAGAGAGCCTTAATTAACAAAGAAATTAGCTAAACATAAACTAGAAAAATATATAAAAAAACATCAAATCTAAAGAAATGTAGAAGAAAATAATGTTGGTGGAGTCTTTAATCTTCAACTCTTTACTCTTGTAGAAAACTCTTGGTATTTATAGATGACATCTCCTTGTAGTTTTCCAATTTGTTTTGTTGTAGGAAACACACCAAGTAGGAAAGAAGAATTAAACAAGGAATGTGAATCATTTCCAAACTTGGATTTTCTCTTTGGATAATTGACTTCTAATTTGAGTTTAGAAAGTTTCCCAAACATGTCTTGATCTTTTAGAGTTATTAGGATTTGATTTGGGAAGCTTTGGGAACAATTTTGGATCAATTAGGAGTGGAAATCCGTCACAAATATGAAAAACCGCGGTCAGGGTTGCTCCATAGGTCACTAATGGTCCAAGCCGCAGTGATGCTCTGATGTTTTCCGCTACGTAGGCCGCTACGTATGTTGCTTGCACAAACCGCGGTCTAGCCCGTGGTAGACTTCTCCAGCTCTGATCTTCAGTTATTAAATCGATTATAACTTCCTCTAGAAAACTCGAATTGACGAACCGTAAAGTTTATCGAAAACTAAACTTCTGGGGTTTTCCGAAAACATGTAGATCTCAACTGGTTCGATCAGAGGAGGGAGATATGGTCTTCACAAGTTGAATGTGTTGCAGAAGCATTTCTCCAAACTTTCTCTAAAATCACATTTTTGTCTCCAAAGTCACTCCAAGAGCTACCTTCTACAAAACACATTAAAATATTCAATTTCACCCAAGAACATAACATAAAACATAGGAATTAGAGGTCTCAAATATTAATATTTATCGACCTAACAAATACCCCCAAACCTAACTTTTGCTAATTCTCGAGCAAAATCGAAACAAAAACAAAACTAAAAACATATTAATTTAAACTAGGCAATTTTCGTAGGGAAACATGATAGCATTGCGTGGATGCTACAAGCCTTTAAACCTCTAAGTGTCCCTAGTAGGAGGAGTGTTGTCTCCTGAGGGTTTACAACTATGCTACCCACAAACATATTTCTGCGAAGAACCAAATAATCAAGATGCAACTTCAATGTACCATTCAAAGCCAATGCATGCTAAAGTCACTGAATAAAGACTAAAATTAAGCGACGCATTTGAATGCAATGCTTAATTTAGTGAAAAGCCCATACTCAAGACACTCTAACTTCAAAAACGCGTCGTCAAACGCCATATATAAAATTCGCTTCGACTCTAATTCTCACAAGATGTCGCTCATATTTTCACACAGAGCCTAGGAAAATACACTCATCAAGTATATGTTAATGGATTTTTATGCATACGAAATTTCAAACCTTGAACGCATATGAATATATCATAGAAAAGATGCTTAATTTAATGCAAATGAACTCATGAACGGAATTAAGTATTAAGAACAAGATATATAGAACATATGTTTACCTTTACTCTCGAGCTAGCATACCAACATGAGTATAAAGTTGATAAAATCTAAAGTGTTTTTTTCTGTTTAAGAAGTACTGAAATTAATCCTATAAAAACTTTTTATTTTTTACAAAAAAAAATACTGAAATATTCCTTCGCACCGTTAAAGCTCTGATACAGCGTTGAAGCTGAATTGCTGTTTAATTATCCATCAATTGTTATTTTCCACCAGAATTTTGGTTATGTGCAATCAACGTCTACTGAAGTATTCAAGTCCTGTGTATTTAACGAGCCAATTGTCATTGATGCTGCACGCCTGCAACCTCTTGGTCCTGCTTCCATTTTTATGGTATGGTGTTATCTAATTGATTGCATTCTCAAATGCATGGTCAACTTGCACATATATTTTGATTGATTGCAAGAATTTGGATTTTTGTGTAGTAAGGGACCAAACGAATGCCAGGGACAGCTGTCACCAAATCTGTTGTGGCGAATGAACCTGGGGGTAGGAAGAGAGAAGAAATTTTTGTTGATATAATTGAGAAAATGAGCGTGAGATTCAGCTCAAGTGTGAGTTTTTGCACTAAAATTTCTGTAATGATTGTCATGTTAGTGTTACTGCATATGCACCATCTGAAAGCAAATCTATAAGAACGATTATCAGTATTTGAGTATGTAGTAGCAAGACAGGAACATTAGAGCTTGCTGTATTTATCTCTAAGCTTGATATTATGATTTTCATTTAGGCATCCTTTTTTGTATGCCAGCAATACCTGCTGTACTAATGATAAGTCAACTTTCTAAATAATGCATGGAAGAATTTAAGCTTTTTGCTTTCAGTTATCATTATTCACATATAGATAGTTTACTTCTTCAATGTAGAGATGAAGAAAGACCTTTTATGATTAATTTTTATTCTTTTACGGATGCCAAAAGCATGTATTTACCTTATGTAGCTTGTTTCTGGTGTGATTGCATTTACATTCAGACTTCTAGTGCACCTTCTTTGTTGGTTTTTGTGAATCCTAAATAAAGAGGGTGTATTCAATTATGATTTCAAAAGACTTTTAATGACTTTTTAAATGGATGATTTTTGCAGATTTCATAGACTTTTATAGACTTTACAGAATTATGAAAAACTTTCATAAATTTTCATTTTAAATGACTTTCATAGACTTTCATTTCAAATGACTTTCAGAGACTTTCATTTCAAATGACTTTCAGAGACTTTCATAGACATTTATATACATTTATTGATTTTTAAAAATGATATATACTTTGTTTTAGTAAAATTATATAGATTTCTCATATCAATAAAAATATATTTTTTAAAAGGAATAAAAAAAATCATTGTTAATTAAACTTGATAAAAACATTCTTGCCTATATATATATATATGTAATTTTAAATTTTTTATTTGTAATTTTATTATATTTTGCATCCTAAAAATATTATGCACCTAATTTTTTTAATAATTAGTCAAAATTTTATTTTATTTTATAATTACCAAAATATTATAAATTGACTTTTAGAATAAATGTAGTAAATCGACAATAATATTAACGTTTATAAGTCTCTACGAAAGTATGTCAATGGGTATAAAAAATTTACCAAAAATTAATTCCAATTACTGACGATAAAACATAAAAACCGCACATAGTTGTTGAACAAGATTCACGCTTAAAAGTGTGTGGTTTGATATTGATCATAATTACATAGAGTCACGCTCATACGCGACTTTGATTATAGCATATTGACATGATTGAGTAGTGGTTTTTATTTTTTATTATTTTTAATTAACATAAATGAAATTCGTTTGATTTGTTTCGTTGTTGTTTAGTTGTTTTGAAAATAGAGGTAAAAAAAAAAATCTCGTCCTTAAATGCATAGCCTATGGAGAGTTGTTTGATATTATTTTTTAGTTAATTTTTTTTTTGTATAGATCGTTAATGTTTGTATTTTTTTATAATGTTTATTCATTTTAAAAGTTATTTATTTTATTTTATTTGTAAAATTTGTTTAGAATGTGTGTTCTTTTATTTGATAATATAACATATATTTGATGATTAATGTTTTTCAAAGAGTTTTATGTTTTTCTTTTAAAGTGAAATTCTTTTTATTTTATTTTTAAAAAAAGTCATTCAAAGTCTTTGGTAGGAATGAAAGACAAATTGTGAGATTTGTTATAACTAAAAGTCATTGATATTTAAAAGTCATTAAAAGTCATTGATATTTTGAATACCTCATAACTTTCGTAGACTGTTAAAAAGTCTTGATCGAATACCACATGACTTTTAAAGATTTTTTTAAAGTCTATAAAAGTCATGGGGTATTTAAAAGTCCTTATTGAATACCCCATGACTTTTATAGAGTCTTTAAAAGTCTACATTGAATACACCCAAACTTTTTAATTCTATAAAAAGTCATTTGAAATCCTAATTGAATACACCACCTTCTAAGTGTTTTCTGTTTTGATGTCATTTCTCTGTTGGTTCCTTTGCTCGAGGTCATTGGTTAATTCGATGGCTGCTGAGTTATGGTTTCCCTGTAGTGTTGTATACCTAGTGCTTGATTCACCTAGTTAAACTTGCCTAGTTTGCACTATTTATTGTCATGGTACTGGATCTAAAACTTTCTTACTGTTTAATGGTTGCCAATCCATTCTTTTTTGTAATACATGTTGCACTTTCAAGTTGTTGATTGCATATATAAAAATTAGACAAATTGATTTGAGGTTTTAAGTTTGGGAAGCCATATCCATGTTGCCATGTGAGTGACTGTTTATATAATTTAGTTTTGATCAGTTTTACAGCTCTTTGTTGTGATTTTTACTATCAAAGTTTAATATTTTTGAAGTTTATTCTAAGTTGATTTTCTTTTAGTTCCACCATTCATGTTATTGTGGTCTACAAATAATTTATCTAGTAATTTAATTCAAAATCTCTCTCTCTCCCTCTCCCCAAGCCATTTTCAATCTTATGATGCACAGTATTGTGTGACAGATTACAGGAGTTCATCTGGGTCAGGGGCTGTGGTACTGGATGATTGTAATTTTCATGAATCAGTACGTCTTGATAGTTTTGATACGGACAGAACTCCATCTCTGGTGAGTCAAACTAAGATGATGTGTTTATCACTTTATCTTGATCATTTCATATAAATTGAAGAGATTTGTTTATTTATATCCTGTTGTTTAAATAAGTGCTTCATTTATGTTTGCGGATTCCACCTGATGGTGAATTTCCTGTCATGAACTATCGTATGACCCAGGAATTCAAGCCTCCTTTTCGTATCAATACTTTGATAGAAGAAGCAGGACCACTAAAGGTGATTAGTTGTTGATAAGGACTTTTCAGAACATAAATGTGATGCAAGTAAATGTTGTTGTACCATGATAGTGGATGACTTAACCATACATATTGATGGTCACTGTATTATATTTTATTCTTGATATGTAACTAACAGGGCATTCTCTTATAAGGTGGTAACTCACTTTGGAAAGTAAGGTGTTTCCTTTTTACAGTAAAAGATAAAATTGTCTTTTAGCAATTAAATATCTTTAAAAAGTAAGCATTTCACTTTATATAGTGAGATACCACCTTACATGAGAATAACTGTGTAACTAACTTTATTAAAAGATGGAATCATGAAGTCATGTTAAAGAACTCTGTCATTGGAAATTGCTTTGTTAATATCAGTTAAATGTCAATTAGCATTGTTATTGTGCATTTTTTAAACTATGCTTCTATTTTGTATGCTTTATTATTGTATAGGCTGAAGTGATAATTAAAGTGAGTGCCTAGTTCTCCTCAAGCATTACTGCAAACACAATTGTTGTAGAAATGCCACTGCCAAAATATACTACCAGCTACATTACCAAGCACTTTCTTATTTCATAAGGCGAATTGACAAGATTTGTTTTGCATGTCTGGAATTATTGATTAATTCACATATGTTTGGTAATATACTACCAAAATTTCTCTCTATGGTTTCTAATATCTTGTATAAGGTCTTAGCAAAAAAATAATTCTAAGCAAGCTTATTAGCATTATTCTTGGTACATCACTTTATGTAGCCGGCTTATATCTGTCCGGATTTGAATATTCGATAATTTCCATGAACCCTTTACTCTAATGCGTGTATGAAGAAAATAATAATTGAATAGTTCATTACATGAATTATCAGGAGATAATTTGAAATCTCATATAGTAAAAGGAATAATCACAATAAATCTCATCCTAAAGGGACAGCAGAGTTGATTACTCTTTGATGTGCTGTTCACCATTTCTGTGTTTTGAAAGTGTCAAACACAAGCTGATTATACAGGTTTCTCATAAATTGTGCCGTCTATCTCATTTATATTTATTTGTTTACGTGTCCACTGGTTTTAATTATTATTTCTACAGAGTGTGTTTTGGTTTGGAACCTGGAGCAGCTGGGCAAAGAACAGATTTCAAGGAAGCTACTAAGCGACTTGAATGGGGTTTAAAGAAGGCAATAATTTCTCAAAATTTCTCTCACTAATTTGCATATTTAATAATCATATTCGATCCAATAATGGTTGGACTTTACCTTTTTAATTGCAATTATCACGCATTATTCAAATATTTAAGTTACTGATAGACGTTATGCATAACAGATTGTTGGTGGATCTGGACATACGCTACGTGCAAAACTGACATTTTCACAAGAAACACATGGTACTAGCTATTGATGTTTTGCAACTATGTCTTCGGATGTTTTGATTATTTTCATTTCACCCCTATATATTTATGATGTTATAGATTTTACTCCTTTCTCTCTTCTGATAACCTTTACCTTTTCTTGCTATATCTTATTGTTTGATGCAAGAAACATCACAAAGGAATCTGGACCTGTTAACATGACTTTCACGATACCGATGTACAATGCTTCAAGGCTTCAGGTAAGACATTTTACCGAATAAAACTTCACTTTCTGGTGTCAAACTGGATATTGTGAAACTAAATCACCATAGTAATCTGTATACTAAACTAACTTATTGACAGTACACATAAACAGTAGAGCATAACCAGTTTCAAATATGGTTATTTGATGCAGGTGAAATACTTGCAGATAGCAAAGAAATCCAGTACCTACAATCCATATCGATGGGTGAGATATGTCACTCAGGCCAATTCCTATGTTGCTCGTATATGACAGTAGACTTTTCATCCTATCAAATCTTTTGACGTTTCTTGCTTTTATGGTGTTGTTGAAAATAAATCGCATACAAACAAATCTAATCACAAACAAATAATATGAAAACAATAAAAAGAAAAAAGACGATACCAAATATTTTACGTGGTTAAGCAATTTGTCTATGTTCATGGAGCGCACCGCACTCAATCCACTATTTTTAGAGTTGATTACAATCTCTGTCTCTTTTTCAGTCTCTCTACAATTGCTCTCTCTCTCTAGCAATTTTTCTCACACATCACACACTTATCTCATAGTACACATAATGGTAGTATTTATATGGGGGGTCAAAAAATAAATAGCACTATTTGGGACGGGTGTTGTGCAAATATCACTACATTACTAATGTATGTTTAAAAGGCACCAATATAGGTGTCCAGACAAAAATACCCCTTCCAAGTGAGTTTTTGTCGTTTTCAAACTTAGTGAGAAAAACGAGAGAGAGAAAACATCGGCTGAAAAAAGAACCGGTGTTGGAAGATCAGTGGTTTTCTGGCTGAAAAAGACGTCGAAGTAACCGGCGGTAGGACAACAGTGCTTTTTCGAGTGTTCAGACGAGAGCATCTTCAATCGATTGTGGTAAGTTGAGTTAGATTATGTTGTGGATTTTGTTTTTGATAAGTTCATGTTTGATGTTGGGTGTTGATTCAACTTGTAGATTAGGTTTGTTTGTTGATCTGAGAATGGTTGTGGGTTAGGTTAGGGTTTGTAAATCTGTTGAAGATCTGGATTCCCAAGCTTTTTCAAGGTGTTTCCTAGCTTTTTACGAGCTTTATAAAACATTTTCAGAGCTTTTTCTGGGTTTCCGAGCTTTTTAAAACATTTTCTGAGCTATTTCAAACTGTTCCGGAGCTTTTTCAAACTGGTCCCGAGCTTTTTCTAGGTCTTCGAGCTTTTTAAAACTGTGTCCGAGCTTTTTTAAACTGTGTTCGAGCTTTTTTAAAATGCCCGAGCTTTTTGAAACTGTTCCCGAGCTTTATTAAAATGCCCGAGCTTTTTCAAAATGTTTCCGAGTTTTTTCGCACTGTGTCCGAGCTTTTTTAAACAGTCCGAGCTTTTTCAAACAGTCCGAGATTTTTAAAACTGTTTCCGAGCTTATTGAAATTGAGTCCGAGCTTTTTCAACAGTCTGAGCTTTTTCAAACCGTGTCCGAGCTTTTTCAAAATGTTTCCGAGTTTTTTCGCACTGTGTCCGAGCTTTTTTAAACTGTCCGAGCTTTTTCAAACAGTGTCCGAGCTTTTTCAAACAGTGTCCGAGCTTTTTTAAACAGTCCGAACTTTTTAAAACTATTTCCGAGCTTATTGAAATTGAGTCCGAGCTTTTCAATAGTCCGAGCTTTTTCAAACTGTGTCCGAGCTTTCGAAAAATGAGTTCGAGCTTTTTCAAACTGTGTCTGAGCTTTTTCCAAAATGAGTCTGAGCTTTTTCAAACTGCTTCCTTGCTATTTTATATTATTATGTCCGAGCCTTTTACAGTTTACTGATGCATTGTTTCTGTGAAAATGCAGATTGAGAGTCAACTAAAGGATTTGCTTAAAACTCCAGAGTGGGAATGGTACAATGGAAAAATCACTCGGCATAACCATTTCAGCGACCTTCGAGATATCGACGTCGCACTGGACAGTGTACCAGAACAATTCAAGGTCGAAGACCGATTTCGGTATATGGAGTCTTGTTTTGTTCATTTCCTTCGGATGGATCGGGGGATGAAGTTTTCGGGTAGCATAGTCCATCGACTGCTATTGCGCGAGCTACATCACGATGGGCCGGAGGATGAGATGCGATTTATGTTAGGTCCTCGTTCGGTCCTCGTTCGGTCCGGTTCTCCAAGGTTGAATTCTATCTGATCATCGGATTGAAGTTTGGAGTGATTCCCGACACGACGATGTATGAGATGGTTCAGAACGGGATACACCAACGGTATTTCCGTGGTATAGCTGAGGATGATTATGAACAGCTGAGAGCTGTTCTACGGATCGGTATATTTGAGGAGCAGTACGATGCTGTGAAGCTGTGCCTCCTTTATATGCTAAACTGGATATTGATGGAGTTGGAGGAGAGAGAGAAAGTTCCATTATGGCAGATCCGGTTAGTCGAGGACTTGGACGCTTTTGATGCGTTCCCGTGGGATGCCCACGTGTATATGCAGTCCATTTTTGGATTCAAGCATGCCTTGGACGGTCGACGTGAGCGGTATGAGAGACGACAGCAGGAAAAGGGCGCCGACGTTCACACGGTGGAGACGTACAACATTTACGGTCTAGCTCATGCACTGTTGGTGAGAATTTAGAATTTGTATCGGTTTGAAAACCTGAATTTTTTTTACATGAGTTATGGAATAAATAATTGGATTCTGAATAACTTTTTTTTACATAGGTATTTGCGTATGAGGTTATCCCCGAGCTCAGAACCCGATTTGGGACTCGTAGGGAGATTGACTTGTCCCCCCGTATGCTGAAATGGGAGTTGAATAAGCAATCAAGGTCGAACAAGCTGGACAAGATTTTCATAGCCAGGGTAAGGATTTATTGTGTTAAAATGTTTACATATTAGGACGAATACAAATACAATGGTCTAACAACGATTTCAGATGTTTGCGAGGACTACACTGGTGCCGACGGCAGCTGAGAGGATTGCACGGTACTACGAGGGCATATACGAGGGAGGCAGTCTATATATGGCCGCCGATGGACACGACGGCTCGGTACCGGATCCCTTACATCATACGACTGCCGGACCCAGTCATACGGAGGGTACCGACCCGGAGTTTGGCGGTGGGAGTCCCCCCAGACACATGCCGGATACGGAGGGTTCGGACCTGGATTTTGTCGCTGGGAGTCCTCTTAGGCGCAGACAAGTTCGATTTGTGATGCCCGGTGGAGTACATTCACGAGAAGACGTTGGAGGGCATCGCTAGGTATGTCAAAAATGGTGTAATACATTATTTATGTTGAAACAAGTGTTCGGTTTTAGTATTGACAATAATGATTTTGTTTCAGGACCGTTTGGAACGTAAAATCCAAGATGTGATGGATGTAGTCGCTGCGTTACGGGAGGATCTCCGAAAGAGTGATCAGGAACGGGATAGGCAGCATAGGGAGGTGATGGACTTTCTTCGGGGGCGGCGGGGTTCAACATCACAGTCAAACAGGGATGGTCCACCCTCCCATGATCGAGACTCTCCGCACAGAGACAGAGACGGTTGGCGTAGTCATGACGGAGGGACAGACCCAGCCACCGGACCTACGACGTAGGGTAATGAACCTCAGATGCAGGGTCAAACAGCTGGAGATACAGTACGAGACCAGCAGATGCTAGTCCCTGGTGGCACAGATACATGAGTATTTAGGGAGACAGTTACCCAAGCGTTAGTAGAGTTTCTGCTGCTTATGGAGGTACAGCATGTGGATCCCCTTATTCATATCCAGGACCACACAGCGGACTCGTCCAGTCCACTGGGTCAGAGTCACTCCTCCCTTACAGTCCACACTCCTGACCTGACCAGGCGATCCATACAACGCACCCCTGCGGTCCATCCGACACCGCTATCCTCTACTCGATCCCGTCGCACCTCACCCCCTAATGACACTGCCGGTCTATCCCGACACAGCCCACCCCACAGGTCTATCTCATCCCATCGCAGCCATCGACGTGATCCACGGGGACAGAGTTCCTCATCCCAAAACCCCCTAGTGGTCCACGGTCAGCATAGGCAGCAGCGGATTCGCAAGCGAGGCTGGCAGTTGGTGAGCCCATACACTGACCTCTGTCGGCCGAAGAGGCCAAGGACATTGCCCATGTCATCAACACAACATTCAGACCCAATGATTTGGTAGACGCTGACCAGCTTGCGGCTTACCAAGCCTACAAGAGGAATGTGACGGGGGAATTCTAAGTATTATAATATTGTGAATTTATTTTGAAACACCTAAGTTAAATTACTTGGTTTTCTACATAATTGAAAATTACGCAGACGTGATGTGGATCTGATGACCCCTGTGCCTGTGACTTGGTTCCACCGGATTCAAACCAACTTTATGGAGTTGGAGGACACGGTACTTTCCTTACTTCGATTGTCTTTTAAGTTTGTTTAACTTATGGAAGAATACTAACAATGTATAATGTTTATATTGTCAGCATATGGACGCGTACCTGCATATTTTACGGAAGCGCCAGCGAGCATTCCCCACTGTCTACATTCAGAGGATGAACCTACTAGATTCTCAGTTCTATGTAAGTATTTCAAATATACTGTTTTCGCAGTTGCGTTGTTGTGTTTCATCATGTTTGTAACGTTTCGGTTCGTTATCTATTTTCAGTCAATGCTGGAGTTTCAGTGGCGGAGAATCATGCCTTGCGATGCTGTGGGCAAAGCCCCGAAAAATTGGTCTGTGTTGAAGTACAAGTGGTCCCCTGAAGATCCGCTGACTGTACGTGGATTGCTCCCGGTAGTGAACCGACCATGGCACGAGGTTGACACGGTGAGCGCAATACAGTTATGGTTTCAATGTGTTTAATTAATAATTTTTATTTTGACCATAACAATTTCTTGAACACTTGGTACAGGTTCTTATTCCGTGCAACATTGGTGGCCAGCATTGGCTCGTGGCCAGAGTCGACCTTACTGTCGGGAAGATCCACCTGCTAGACCCTTTCAGAAAGGAAGTCCCCCTGCAGATCAGGAAAGAGCAGGTCGCTCCATTGTGATGGTTTCTACCCTCGATGTTGCATCAGGTGGGGTTTCACGATGCCAGACCAACGGGCTAGGCGAAGTACGAAAAGCGGAATAGGCCCTTTGGGGTAAGCATGGTGTCTATAACACATGTGCCCCAACAGACTAGAGGGTATGACTATACAAACATCATTTAAACTTTAAGTTTGTTTTATTAAACTTCAATTGTAGCGGTTGTTAGAGTGCTGAGTCGCAGGGGTAACTGTGGTGCTCATACCTTGAGATTGATGGAGTACATACTGGCGAACAGGGAGACGTTCGACTGGTCAGAAGACGATATATGCACCATACGAGAGAAGATGGTTGTGGAGATTTTTTGTAACTCCAAGCCCAATTATATATTGTAGTTCTTGATGTACAAACAATTATAGTAATGAACTTTCAAATTTCAAATTTTTTGTTTAAAATTTCAAGTGTTTGCATTTACAAGTACAACACACGCATTTCATACAATAACAAAAGTAATAATTAACACCCCAATTTAATTCAACAATAAGTATGAACGGCTCGATTCACTCCACAGAAGATTCTTTGTGTGGGCACGTCTGTTTGTTATGTCCAACTTGGTGACATACGCTACACTTGCGACGGTATTGCCCGGGAACAATTCTGCTCGGACCTTCATTAATCAAGGGCAGATTAGAACACTTCCTGCTATTATGACCTGATTGTCCACATCTTCTACACGATTTGGTGGTTGTCCTCTCGGAAGACGAGGCATGTCGACCCTCCATCGGGCGACCTGATTGTATCTTGGTCTTTGGATTTAAAACCACCCGCTCAGCAATGTCGGATGGCACTACCCATGAAGAAGGATGGCCAACAGGTATAATATGAACTAAGTATGCATCAATAAGTGTCTGTCCTTGTAGTAGTCCGAACACAGCGATGTGAAATCCAAGTTCCTCTCCATGCTTAATATAGCGTATAACTGTATACTGTTAATGTACCTTGCCGCTGCGAGTGCATGAGAACACGAAAAATGGTCCATTTGGAATTTGTTGCATGTGCAAGTCTTCCGAGCTAAGTCAACAGTCCACTGCTTTCCAGACCGTTTGACAGAGAATACGTTCCAGTCCACTGGATTGACGGTCATATAACCGCACTTCTCGACCCGTTGTAGCATCACAAGATGTGATGCGTCAGCCAACTGATGACGCATGGACTGTGCATCTCGATGTCGATCGTGAAACCAACGTTGTAACATATTCCTAATGAACTCTGCCAATGTCAACATAGGGAATTGTCGAGCGAATTTAAGGCATGAGTTTATGCACTCTGCAACATTTGTTGTTATCTCCCTGAACTTTCGTTGAGGACAGTGTACACGAGACCATTTGTGTGGACTGGCAGCTTCAACATAATCGAAATCATTCTTGTGTAGGTTACGTAACTCACCCATGTACCAGTTATATTTGAATTCAGTGTAAGCTCTAGTTGCTTTGTCCATTATGGCGGCAACATCTTTTCTGTGAAATCGCTTCTTCACATTTTCAGCAAGGTGCCAACAACATATGGTATGGGAACACTTTAGAAATCCCTGCTTCAATGCTTGCATGTCGATCGGAAATAAAAACCAGATCATCTATATGACCAATGACACCCTTTAAGCAATCCAAAAACCATTCCCATGAAAGGTTGTTTTCGGAGTCGCCGTACCTAAAAGCAATTGGACACACCTGTTTGTTTTTATCTTGTGCAGTTGCAACAAACATTGTACCCTTGAATCTTTCCTTCAAATGGGTACCATCAACTGCAATAACATGACGCATGCACCTCCAGAAACCTCTAACTGAGGCCTCTAACGACATGAAAAAGTAAAGGAATTTACCGTCTTCAGCGCACTGTAAGTCAGTGATTGTGCCGGGATTTTGTTGTTCCAGCACGTAACCAAAAGACGGCAGTAGTTGGAAGGTTTCTTCATGTGTCCTATAGATCAGTGACAATGCATAATGCAAGGCTTGATGTGCCTTATTGTACATGATTTGGATGCCATACATTGTTTTCATATCAGCGATTATATCCTTAGGACGCATGAGACGACCATCTTGTTGTTGAAGTATAGGTGCAACCACTTCTCCAAATATAACTGCACTAGCTTGTCGGTGGCGACGGTGAATCTCCTCCAAGGGACAACTGTGTTCATTGACAAAACTTCTTACTTGGAAGTACGTCCCTTCATCTCTTCTCACCGCTCTTAATTTCCATGTACAATTATCAATCAAACAAACAAGATGTAAGGATGTCTTATTGGACCTTTTCACCTTCCATTCGAAGTTTCGCCGCATTGCAAAAAAACAAACTAGTCTCTTTAAATCCTTTTTAGTCGGAAAGAACTGACCTTTATAAATCATGCTTATAGGTTCATCTGCTACCAAGGTTGTACTTCTACCAATCCCAAACGAGTATGAATCTGCTCCGGGAATAACCCAAGTTGTGGTATTATCAGAATCATCTGCAGATACATTATGCCGGACCTCAGAAGTACCAGACATATCTGCTCCAGTGCAACTAACTCATTCTACACGTCTTCAACGTCTTTGAATTTGGACATGATCTTCATCAGTGTTCTCTACATGATCTACCAGATCAATATTTGCCTCATTATCCACCTCCTGGTTCGGCCCAAGGTTTGGTTCAGTGTTCTGCTCATTGTACATCTCATTATATTGCTCATTGTATCGTCCATCATTCATCTCAAATCGACAACCAAACACATCGTTGAATTGAGATTCACCAACATCTGCATGGTCGACCACTACCGGTTGGACATCACATATGTTTTCCCCACCTTCAGTGGCACTCCTTTGTGTGAACACTTGGTTGCTACCGCTAGCGGATCCAAATTGTTGGGTATTTTCAAGAGCAGGAATATCATTTCGTATCACATTTCTAGTTGCCCTCTCAATTAGACTAACACATACTTGAAGGATCACCCGATCTTCCCCTAGGATAAACTGAACATCATCGTCATTTCTTACAAATGTGCGACATGTAGCGTCAGGAACGATTGATATTGACTGTAGATCAACATTGTATTTGTTTACATCATACTTCATAACGGTATGCACGATCGACATCAATTCTTCGTAACTCATATTATTTGACACATACATTCCTTGGTTGTCGGATCCAACAAACCTCTGACTTCCGTCGGGTAACTGCTCTCATCGACCGTTGTAAGATATTACTATTCTCACCCGATTCATTCTCCTGTAACATTCATCACCACAAACCATTATGACAAACATAAAAGCTATGGAAAAGGCTCAGAGCCTTTTAAAATAGTTTCCGAGGTTTTTACTATGATCTCCGAGCTTTTAGTAAATGCTCCGAGCTTTTTTCCAAAGATTCCGAGGGTTTTCCCTTAAAAGCTATGGAAAAGGCTCAGAGCCTTTTAAAATAGTTTCCGAGGTTTTTACTATGATCTCCGAGCTTTTAGTAAATGCTCCGAGCTTTTTTCCAAAGATTCCGAGGGTTTTCCCTAAGGAGCCGAGCTTTTTTCCAAAGGCCCCGAGCTTTTTTCCAAAGGCTCCCAGCTTTTTTCCAAAGGCTCCCAGCTTTTTTCCAAAGGCTCGAACTTTTTTCCAAAGGCTCGAGCTTTTTTCCAAAGGCTCGAGCTTTTATCCAAAGGCTCCGAGCTTTTTCCCAAGGCTCCGAGCTTTTTTTCCAAAGGCTCCGAGCTTTTTTTCCAAAGGCTCAAGCTTTTCTAAAGACTCCGAGCTTTTTCCAAAGGGTCCGAGCATATTAAAACTGTGTCCGAGCTATTTATTAACAGCATCGGAGATTCAAATTTCACAAATTCAAATTTCACAAAACCAGCTTTATGTTTACAAAAGGAACGTTTTTTACAAATGAAGGATAAAAAAGTATTTCAGATATATATATTACCTTGTTGTGCTGAAGAACGTCAAGTAGTTTTGAAATTTATTGTAGAGAGAGAAAGAGAGGAGTTACTGTGTTCAGTGTTCCAAGTGTGGAGATGGAAGTACAGAGACAATCAAAAATTGATTATTTAAGGGCAATTTTGATAGTTCACCATAATATGTGCCTCTTAAACATAACTTATTAAACCGGTGACGTTGGTGCAATAAAGAGACAAAAATGTGACATTTCTCACAATTTCCACTTTATATGGGAGCACTAGGGTTGGTCAAATCCTAATTGGAGTCTATTTCTTTTTCTACGAAAATTTCTTGTTTCATAAAAAATCACCAGACCGCTGTTACTACTGATATTGAAGACACAACGCTCCTCGCAGCGTGTTCCTACCGGACTTTGAGCCGCTGTACCACCGCTTTCATCACTCACAGCGCTCTTCATTAATTGTTTGGCCGCTGTACTACCGTTGTCAAAGGGCACCGCTGTCCCTTTGTATGTGGCTTGAAGCACTTTGCTTCTTTGTTGACTTCGGTCTTTACACACTCCAACACACGGTGTCATTTTTGACTGCTTATTTTTACTGTAGTTAAATAATACCTTGAAGTTGTAATTTTCACTCAAATGGAACCAATCCTTTTAGCGATGCCTGTTACACTGACTAGTCTAGTTTGATTTCTATGCCTTGTTGAAATAAATCATTTAAAAGATTATCTTAAGGAGGTGTCCGATTTACGTCCACACAGTAATGCTGTGGTGAAGGGTCATCTGGTAGATAAACTAATGGTTGACATTGATAGAGATGAGCTAATTTTGGCAAGTCTATGAATCAACAAGTTTGATATTTTTTTTTAAGTTATAGATGTGTAGTTGAACTACAAACTAGCCTTCCCAACAACTCTGTAATGGTGTCATCTTCCGAGCTTGGCATCGCAGAACCATACCTCTATAAAAGACCTTCGAAAACCTTTACAACAAACCACAAACATGGCTTATAACCAGAACCCCCATTCTCTATCCTCTGCTGTTCTCTGCTTTGCTCCTTATTAGTGGCAATGAAGCCTTTTCCTCTCGCCGCCTTCTCGACACAAAACATCCTACAGTTCCCGAGCTTCCGAAGCCAGAACTGCCACATCTTCCAACTATCCCAACTTTGCCTCTTCCCAAGGTTGAACTTCCACCCTTGCCTAAGCCTGAGTTGCCAGCTTTGCCACACGCCCCCACACTTGCGAAACCTGAACTGCCTCCGTTGCCAAAACCTGAGTTGCCGAAAATGCCCAAATTGCCGCCACTGCCTCATCTCCCTGATCTGCTGCCAAAGCCCACATTGCCTACCATTCCATCCCTCCCCAAGGACTCGCCAATACCTGAGTTTTTTTCATTTCTAAAAAGAAAAAAATCAATTTTTTAAATTAGTTTTTTTTTTCTTTTTTCATTCTTAGCTGAGTTAATTATAATTTAATTTTCAATTTTTCCACACCTTCGATATCTGTCTTTCTAAAAAAACAAAGTGCACATAATTTAATTTGTTATTTTGATGGATTTTGGAGAAATATTTTATTTACATATTTACTTATTTCAAAAGAGACTATATTTTATTAAATGATTTTTACCTTTTTATAAAGTTTTTTCTTTTACAGTCTTTTTTTTTTAAATATTCTTTTTATAGTATTTTAGCCATTCAAATTCTGAAATGATGCATGTTATTAGCATTATTATCTGTCATGTTAGACAAAATGATGACCTTATAATTTAACTTCCTATAATGTATTTGTTTTTGTTGACAGCAATTCACACTTGGTTGATGCAGCGGAAGGTGTGTCAGATGAAACATCAAGTGGTCAAGGTTAGAGGTATTTGGGGAATGGGTTCATCCCCATCCCCCTTCCCCCCCCCCCCCACTTTCTCCATTTGGGGGAAATTGGGATGAGAATTTTGGGGGAGGTTTAAGAGATTCAATTAATACACAATCAACATGCATAGGCACAAAATTAATCCTAAAATAACCTAAACATATTTCTATATCATGATTAATCAAATCCTAAATACATGTTACTAAACCCATATCGATTCAAGAGAAAAGAGGAGATAATAGAAAGTGGAAGCGTACCTGAATCCATTGCCGGAGTTTGGTGAACGGGTTGTGTTCTTCTAAATTATCACGATTCTTGGAACACAAAAGTGTTCTCTGTTCTCTGTTGATGGGGATACAGAAAAACCAAAAGATCGTGTAATTTGGGGACCATAACCCTAAATATAATAAACATATTATTATATGTTTTGCTATTTCTAATTCGGCTCCTCATCAAATTAGAAATAACACTTTGGTATCTACACATTAACTCCATGACAATTATACCCTTAAGCCGAAAACTTTAAATCTTAATTAGATCACTTTTATTTTGGCTTAACCAAAAGATAGCAAACACATTTAATATTTACATGTGTGGCCCCATATGAGGAATTTTTTCCAACAATCTCCCACTGGGCCACATATGTAACTTTACAAATGTGTATGACTTTATGAGCTCCAAAATTTTGCTATCACAAATTTAGGGTATATCCGAACAATCTCGTCCATTGATTATGCCGATATAGGATCAAAGCGGTTTTCGTCACATTTAGCGCGACTAAACCCATCAATGGTCACGTATACCAACATAATCAAATGACATAGATCAATCATGGATGCGTAGCATATAAATTACATGCAATGTGATCTATACATGTCTATTTCCAACTGGTCCTACTTTATTCTTTAGTGAGATCAAAACTTAACACAATGTAATAGAGTGAAATGAACTGAATACTTTGTTTCTGATCAGAAAAATATCCAAATACATAAATGTATAAGTATGTCCTAAACCAAACATAAAGCACTAAAATACAACATGATACAAACTCCCACTATAATGTGATATCCTCACACAAAACAACACCCATATGAGCAGTGTGCTCATGAAAGACCTTGGGTGGAAATCCCTTTGTAAGCGGATCCGCTATCATGGAGTTTGTCCCAATGTGCTCTATGGATATCTGTCCACTCTGCACTCTCTCCTTCACAACTAGGAACTTAATGTCAATATACTTTGACTTAGAAGAGCTCCTGTTGTTATTAGAATATAGCACTGCTGACTTATTGTCACAATAAAGTTTGAGTGGTCTTTCAATACCCTCCAGAATGCGCAGCCCAGTGACAAAATTCCGCAGCCATATTCCATGGTTGGATGCCTCATAGCATGCTACAAACTCTGCTGCCATGGTGGAAGAAGCTATGAGTGTCTGTTTGGCACTCCTCCAAGAAATAGCTCCACCAGCCAATAGGTATATGTAGCCTGATGTGGATCTCCTACTATCTTGGCATCCAGCATAATCGGAGTCAGAATACCCTATGATCTCCAACTGATCCGATCTCCTATATGTGAGCATGTGATCTTTTGTTCTCTGTAAAGTCAATCCCTTCCTTTTGGGTAAAGCCTTTAGCTACAAGACGGGCCTTATACCTCTCCACATTACCTTTCGAATCCCTTTTGGTTTTAAATATCCATTTACAACCAATGGGCTTCGCACCTTCTGGTAATGGGACAAGTTCCCAAACCTTATTGTCTTGCATGGACTTATACTCCTCATTCATGGCATCAATCCTCTTTTGAGAGTTGGAACCCTGCATGGCTTGATGTAAGTTGATTGGATCATCTTCCATCATTCCAATGGCTTCCTCATGTTCCTGGAGAAATATGAAAAAATCGTCTGGAATAACATTTCTCCTTTCTCTAGTGCATCTCCTTAATGGCACTGGCTCTTGAGGTTGTTGAGTTTGTTCCTCAGGAACAATTACCTCATCTTGAATGGGGGTTGTTCAACATTATCTGGTTGAGGATCCGGATTCGCTTCTTGAGTTTGTTCCTCAGGAACAATTACCTCATCTTGAATAGGGGGTTGTTCAACATTGTC
The DNA here is from genome assembly GCA_033220585.1 of Dipteronia sinensis. Taxonomy (NCBI): domain Eukaryota; kingdom Viridiplantae; phylum Streptophyta; class Magnoliopsida; order Sapindales; family Sapindaceae; genus Dipteronia; species Dipteronia sinensis. The sequence continues at coordinate 82,932,998 of CM065636.1, read as the reverse complement.
TGGTTGAGGATCCGGATTCGCTTCTTGATCAATGACAGGTATAAAAACCTGTACATTGTCAAAAGCGATAGTAGGAATCGAAACCGATTCCTCCTCAAAGACAATGTCTCTTGCCTTATTTCTCCCCCCAAACTCAACATCCTCAAAAAATGTTGCAGTTCCCGTCTCAAAAATTGACCTAAGTGTGGGATCATAAAACTTATAGCCCCTAGATCGCTCAGAGTAGCCAATGAAGTAGCTGCTCACAGTTTTGGAGTCTAATTTCTTTTCATGTGGCCTGTAAGGCCTTGCCTCAACTGGACATCCCCAAACGTGAAAGTGTTTTAGACTAGGCTTTCTACCTGTCCAAAGTTCATAAGGTGTTTTTGCAGCTGCTTTAGTTGGCACTCGGTTCAGAATATAAGCTGTTGTTTTGAGTGCTTCTCCCTAGAGTGACTCTGGTAAGGTGGAATGACAAATCATACTCCTTACCATATCCTTAAGAGTCCGGTTTGGCCTTTCAGCTACACCATTCATGCTAGGTGATCCTGGCATGGTGTATTGTGGGACGATTCCACATTCCTCTAGGAATTTAGCAAACAGTCCTGGACGTTGTTCACCTGAACCGTCATATCTGCCATAGTATTCACCACCACGGTCAGACCTGACACTCTTTATTCTTTTATTAAGTTGGTTCTCAACTTCAGCTTTAAATGTTTTGAACACGTCCAAAGACTGTGATTTCTCATGAATGAGAAATAGGTACCCATAGCGTGAGTAATCGTCTATGAATGATATGAAATACTGTTGGCCATTCCAGGAAGCCGTAGGGAATGGTCCACAGATATCCGTGTGTATCAATTCTAAGACGTCTGTAGTTCTGTTGACACCTAATTTCTTTATTTTGGTCTGTTTTCCCTTGATGCAATCAATACAGACTTCAAAGTCTGTAAAGTCAAGGGAATCTAGAATCCCATCAGACACAATTCGCTCAACTCTAGTTTTAGAGATGTGACCTAAACGTTTGTGCCATAATGTGGCCGAATTTTCTTTATTTAGTTTGGGTTTAGCACCTCATGATTCCATATGCAAGGTTTCATTATAAGAAACGATTGTATCAAGCAAATATAAGTTGTCATATACACATAGAGAACCAGTTCCAACAAGATTTGAATTTATAAATAAACTGAATTGATTGTTTCCAAATGAACAATAATAACCAGATTTGTCCAATAAAGAAACAAAAACCAAATTCCGTCTAAAAGACGGTACAATAAAAGTATCCAATAAATCCAAATAACAACCAGTTCGTAATAACAACCTAAAATGTCCTATCGCCTCTACTTCTACCGACTTGCCATCGCCTACAAAGATGTGTCTTTCAGGATCACTTGGCTTTCGGTAGTTCAGGCAACCCTGCATAGAAACACTGATGTGAGTAGTTGCACCAGAATCTAACCACCACGTGTTTCTAGGTACTGAAGCTAAATTTACCTCAGAACAGACCAAAGTAAGGAACGTACCTTTCTTTGCACGCCATGCGTGATACTTGGTACAATCCTTCTTCACATGTCCAGGCTTGTTGCAAAAGAAACAACCCTCATTGTCTTTCTGTTGTTTCTTTTGAGCTGGACCCTTAGCAGCTTCAATATTCTTTCTCTTTTTGCCCTTATCCTTAGAGGTGCTAGCCAAATGAGCACTTTCGGTCCTGTCTTGCTTCAATCTCTCTTCTTCTTGCACACAGTAAGAAATGAGCTCATTAAGAGTCCATTTCTCCTTTTGACAGTTGTAACTGACCTTAAACTGACTGTATTGTGCAGGAAGTGATAACAATACTAAATGCACGAGCAATTCGTCAGACAGCTCGAGCTTCAGTGCCTTAAGCTTAGAAGCAATATGAGACATTTCCATAATATACTCCTTTATGTTCCCCTTGCCTTTATACTTTATAGAAATCAAGCTTTGCAAAAGCGTGCTTGTTTCTGCCTTATCGTTTTTCACAAAACGTTTTTCAATTTCGGCTAGGAACTCTTTGGCTTTGGTTATCTTTTCAGATACCGCACCCCTAAATGCCTCCGGAATGCCGCGCTTAATGATCATAAGACTCATGCGATTTGAGCGATCCCACTTCTCAAAGTTCTTCCTGTCATCAGGAGAACTTGCATCCGTAAGAGAAGCGGGCTGCTCAATCCGAAGTGCAATGTCCAGATCCATGCAGCCAAGAACAATAAGTACGTTCTCTTTCCAATCCTTAAAGTTGGTCCCATTAAGCATAGGTATGGAGTTAATATTAGCAGATATAGTAGAAACATTAGCTGTAAAGAGAACAAAACAAAAAACAAACAAACAAACATGCTCACATTAATAACCAAATACAATAATCAAAAAATTCAAATAATGGAAAATCTCATCTCAAGATACCTAGTACAACATTAATATCAAGTCTTCGGACAGTAATATTAAGTGTAAGTGGTAGTCTTGTTGTAATGATCAAACATTGACAATAATTCATGTCAAATAATAAATCTATCCATCTATCTTTGGATCGACTTATTATTCACATGTAAAACCTTATAATTGTCACATGTTTACCACCACAGGTGTGTGTGCAATTCGGCCAAGTATTAACCTTCCTTTGGGCCGGCTAATACCCGCATAAATTTACACACACACAAACATCCAACATCCAACATCCCTCATGAACAATCTATATAAGAGAGGTCACTTTGGCGACATCTTGTTTCAATTAGCTCATTTAGAATGTAAGACTACATTATTTAACCATAAAAGATATACCAAAAATATTTGAATTTGAGTGGATTCTTAAAATAAAAATTACAAAAACTGCCCCTTAATTTGTAAAATTATAGAAAAGGGCCCTCAAGTTTTGGAAATTATAAAGTGACCCAGTAACTTTCAATAATTATAAATCTGCCCCAAAACTTTTTGGTAATAACATAATGAACCAAAGTTTATTGAAATTACAAAATGTCCCAAAAAATTTCAAATAATTAAAATTTGGCCACAAAATATTTTCAAAATTGCAAACTGGCTTATTAAGTTTTGGAAATATAAATTGGCCCCATAATTTAGCAAAATCACATAATGGCTCAAAATAATTGCAAATCAGTCCCTCAAGAATATCAAATTCTCTAAAAGTGCCCAAACACAAAATCAGGTCTGTGAACCCTAGGTCCACGCCGCCGCTGCTTCAGACCGCTTCACGGTCACCAGAAGGCAACCACGAACGGAGGAGCGACCAGTCGATGACCCACAAGCGCGGATCGAAGCGACGAAGGCCGGCGGTCGAAGCCCAAATTGATCGAGCGAACCGGCGGCCGATCTTGGCTCGATCTGGACCAGATCGCGGTGGAAGACCGGCGATTGTCCTCGTCGCCGCAAAAGAGACGAGTTTTGGTGCGAAAGCCGGCAAAATAAATCCACCCAAATGAAGGTCAATGGGTCTGGAATGGCCGACGATCGTCCTTGACCCGAGAAAACTGGTGGATTTGGGTGTGAAAACCCATCAACCCAAGAGCAAACCAGATCAACGATTTGAATTTTTTTTTTTTTAATAATAAACTTAAGAAATCAAACCTCAAATCACGAATCCACACAAATCCATACAATCACAGTTGTGTATATGTTAGTTCATGACATGAGATCATTCAAATACAATATAACATGATATCGTAATACCTAAAAGAAAATTTCAGAAATTATTAAATCCTAAAATTCAAAACTCAAACCTCAACAAAAATTTCTCAAGAATCGAACATGGGTGGCTCTGATACCACTTGTAAGAGATTCGATTAACACACAATCAACATGCATAGGCACAAAATTAATCCGAAAATAACCTAAACATGTTTCTATATCATGATTAATCAAACCCTAAATACATGTTACTAAACCCATATCGATTCAAGAGAAAAGAGGAGATAATAGAAAGCGGAAGCGTACCTGAATCCATTGCCGGAGTTTGGTGAACGGGTTGTGTTCTTCCAAATTATCACGATTCTTGGGACACAAAAGTGTTCTCTGTTCTCTGTTGATGGGGATACAGAAAAACCAAAAGATCGTGTAATTTGGGGACCATAACCCTAAATATAATAAACATATTATTATATGTTTTGCTATTTCTAATTCGGCCCCTCATCAAATTAGAAATAACACTTTGGTATCTACACATTAACTCCATGACAATTATACCCTCAAGCCTAAAACTTTTAATCTTAATTAGATCACTTTAATTTAGGCTTAACCAAAAGATAGCAAACACATTTAATATTTACATGTGTGGCCCCATATGAGGAATTTTTTTCAACAGATGTATATCCATCCCCAACCCTAGTTCCTCGTTTTTCCTATTTTTCCCTATTTTTTCCGTTTTTCCATTTTTCCCCATTTTCTCATTTTTCCCGTTTCCCCATTCTCCTGTTTGATTAAAAATTAAAAATTTTAAAAAAAATTCCATTACAAATACAAACTAAAATCCATTACTGTATTACAAATACATAATAAAATCATAAAGTGAGCATTACAAATACATAATAAAATCATAAATTGTTACATAATAAATTTATTTATTTATTTATATATGTTTTTGGGGAAAATGGAGAAATGGGGATAGGGGGAGGTCACCCCATCCCCATCCCCATCCTCATTTCAATATATTTATTGGGGAAATTGGGATGGGGGTACCTCCCCCCATCCCTATCCTCATTTCAATTTGGGGATGAAAATCATCCCCATTTCAATTAGGAGATGAAAATCATCCCCATCCCCACCCCATTCCCTATTTTTCCCTAAAAAAATTTCTCAAATGGTAATAGGGACGTGGAAATTTAGGGATCTGGAAGAAAATGTGCATCTCTAGTCAAGGTTTGACCATCAGTGCAACGTTTGACCATCAGTGCAGCGTATAATACTAAAATAATCAAATTTAAAAACTCACATAGACTAGAATGTAAATAATTCGATCCTGACGGTAGAATCAAAATTGCTGCTCACGGTTATGATAAGCCAATACCAGTAGTAAAATACTGTATAGAACCTACAGTCAACGATCACAACAGGGAGAAAAACTTGGGTGCATCCAATGCACCACACTGGATTTTGATGGTGGTGCATCGTATGCAATTGCTGGATGACATGTGTTACTTTATTTAATTAATTATTTATTTTTTAAGAGTGGTGCTATTGACACACCCCTACTGATCTATTTATGCCCCACTTTTTAAAATTTTGATTTAATTAAATAAAATTAAATGTTTTTATTAAAAAAATTTGTTTATTTCCAAAACTACCCATTTTACTTATTTTTCAAACTTAATACATATCATATATGATCTCTTTATCTCTTATCTCTGTATCTGTATCTGTATATGTATACATCTCTCTCACCTCCATTGATTGATTTATTTTTTTTCTTCTTATTTCTTTATTTTTAGTTTTTTTTTCTTCTTATTTCGGAAACGAAAAAATAAAAAATAACAGGATACTTTAACACAACGATAACTTGATATCATTCTAAAGAAAAAATAAACTTCAAACTTATTTCCAAAGAATGAACTGTTTCCAGATGCTTACTATCATTAGACAATTCTTACTTTATGTCATTCTCAGATAATTCTTCAAGATGTTTGATATTGTTCTTAGACAATTCTTCAATTTTCTTGATATCGTTCTCAAACTCTTTCATTATATTTTAGATGTATGTAAGAAGCAGATTTTAGGGTTTAAGAGTTAAATTTTTTTTTTAAAGAAACATATTATTGAGTTTTTTTTTAAAAAAAACAAGGAATATGATATTTTAATAGATTTACTTTGTAGAAGATTTCTTTCCTAAATTGTATGTCTCTTAAAGTAATTTTGATAAAGGAAAAAAAAATATTATAATTAAAAAATAAGACATGAATAGATCGCTACGGGGCTAATAGATCGGTAGGGGGTGTGCCAGTAGGATTACTCATTTTTTAATCTATCAGACTTCTCTCTTCTAACTTTTTTTTTTCTTCCTCCACGTCACTCTCTCTTCATCTTCTCCATCTATTAAAGTATCAGACATTCTGACGTACACTCGTTTTTAAATGCCTCGCCGCCTGCCGCTGCCGCCCACCACCCACACCAGAAGGTGCGGGAAGTGATGATCTTACGATCTCTCAAAAGATCCGTCGCCAAACGAAATCGTTTTCTTGGTCAAACCGTCCTTCGAAGTTAGCATTCTCTCTCTTCATCTTCATTTACAGACCTAGAAATGAATGGTGGGTGAGTGTGTAAGTGAGAGACCGGTTGGAGAATTTTGTATTTTTTTTGTGTTGTTTCTGTTTAAAAATAGAATTAAGAGGAGGCAAATGATCTATGTAATTTTTGTATCAGAAGTTTCATTTTTGAGGCAATTAATTTCTTCAGCTCTTTTATCAGATGTTTCAAACTGATGTGTCAAGATGTTTCATTTGACCTGGTTGAATTAATTTTGAGGCAATAAATCAAGTATCAGATGTTTCATTTGTCAATTAATTATTTAATCAATTAATCAAGTATCCTACGGTGGGATGACAAGAACCGGACGACGATGGTGACCGGAACCCAGTAACCTGGCCGCCAGAAACCACCGGCCCCTCCCACCACCAAAATCAAACCAAAAATCCCAGTTACAAACACTAAAAATCCCAACCGAAATCGGCCCCAACCCCATCGAAATCCAAACAAATAGTCAAACCAAAAAAATCAACAAAATAAATACCAAACTCTTTTGATTTTTCAAATTTTTGAGGTGGCGATGGGAGATTGAGATTGAGTTGGAGATGGAGAACACAGAGAAAGAGAGAATCAGAGAAACATGAAGAGGAAGCGTAGAGAATTTTTTTTTTAAATATAATTAAAGTCAATGCCACATGTCACTTACTGAGTGGAACCAATGTACCACCTTCGGATTCTAACGTGGTGCATCGGTTGCATCCAAGTTTTTCTCTACAACAGAGGTAAATTTATAACTTATAACACAGTAAAATAACTATGTAATAGAATCATGAATTTCAATCCATTAACCTAAATAAATAAACATCATATAATGTCACTTCTGCCCTTATACTCATTGTCATCAACTTAATTACAAAGATATTTATCAGTACGTTAATAAGCATTTAGCAGCAGTAAAATGCAAGTTAACAGTGGTAAAATCATTAACACATATTTCAATTAATAATTATATAAATGACTAGTGGTATGACAGCTAGGAACACAAATCAAATTTGATTATTTTCATATTATAATTTAATGTTAGCTTGCAGAAAAATGAGATGGAGAAGAGATAAGATGAGGACAGTCAATTGGTAAAATCCTCACACCTACACAGTAAGGTTGTGGGATCGAGTCCTCCTCTGTTCCCAATAATATCCGAATTTATATAATATTTTAAAAAATAAATAAATAAATGGAGAAGCAGCTTATCCATCACAGCAACATGTAGTATTACTGTTAGAATGGCATGCCTTTAAAATGACCATCCAATTTGCTGCTTACTCAAAAAACCTTTGTCTTTTTACTCTGCCCTCTGCCCTCTGCCCTCGCATTTGGCTTCTCTGATGTCTGAAATCTGTGACCGGGAAGATTTAAACAGTACTACTGGCCGGGCGGGTCCACGGGTATGGTTGGACAGTCGAATCAAATAGTACACCAGACCTTTGCTGCCACTTACACTTACTCGGGTCTTCCATGCTTTTCTTTCAAAGTAAATAACGTATACAAAATTCATTGGATCATCCATTTTGTCCCACAAATTCAAACTTTGTGCATTTTCTTCTCCTTTTTTTATTAAAAAAGATACCGTTGGTCTCTGCTTTAACAATTTTTGTTTTGGTTGGAATTATTATTGAAATCTAATATAGTGAGATCGAATCTCTAACCACTAACGTAGAAGGCAGGGACGGAACTAGAGCTGTCCACTGTTCCGTGGAAAGCTCGAACCGTAACCATAACTGGAATTTTCGGTTGGATCGGTTTTGTAACCGCCGGTTTCGATTCCGTCCGGTTTTTTTTTCTCAAAAAAAGTGTCACATGACAACATCTAATTGGTTGATTAGTTTTGTTTTTTCTTTTTAATAAAACCGGCGGTTAAACCGCCGGTTTTAGACGGTTTTTGGAGAGGTTTAACCGTAACCGAACCGTCGGAACCCAGTTTCTAACAGGTTTTGTAACCGCCGATTTCGATTTTGGTTTCGATTTTTTAAATTCGGTTTCGATTTTTAACCGTCGGTTTAACCAAACCGTGGACACCTCTAGACGGAACAATTGGAGGGCTGCCTGGCTTATATATTAATAGTACGGTATATATTAACAGTGGAAGACTAGAAAAGTATTGGATATTTGGATATAGGGATAATAGGGACAAAGGGTAATGTGCAAAACTTTTTCAAAAAGTTTATTTCTTTAAAAAAAATTATAAACTTTATAAATTAATTTTTTTTCTTATTTAAAAAATTATAAATAATTACATAATAAAACTCTGAAAATGATTTCCATAAGTGAAACTTATTTCATTTACCTTTCTAAATTAAAATCAAAAGATATTAAAAGTTACACTATTTAAAATGTGTAATTTTATGATTGTTTTACATTTAATAATCTCTTGATTTTATTTCAATTGTATGATTATACAATTTAGATTCACTTCATTTTGTTCCAATTGTTTGATTACATGATTTAGATTTACATCATTTTGATCCAATTGTTAGATTAAACAATTTGATTTAGTCATTAATAGTAAATTTGAATAACTTGTAAAATCTATTTATAACATGATATCTATCTTTTAGCATTTTAACTATTTTTTTGTCAAAATGTAGTTAAATATAAATATTATTTTGTTGTTATTTAAAGTAAATCGTAAAAATACACATTATATTATCGTTTCCAACATTATATAATTAAGTTATTTGTAAGTTTAAATAATTGTTCATGTATATATTTTACGATGTATTTCATATTATTTAGTAGTCTAATATTGAATTGATATCATCTTATTTTTAAAGAATTAAACAAATATTTTCATCAAGAATATTCATATAAAAAGATTTTTATTCTTAATCAATGGCTCACATGTCTTGCAGGGATTTTATTATATTTAGTATGAGTGTTTGTGAGCCATTAATTTAGCATTATAAATTTATAATATATTTACTTAACAAAAGTAGATAAATTTAATATTGATAGCTAAGAAACTGACTTTACAATGTTAGTACATACCGAGGAAAAAAAAGCTATTTATATATAATTCAATCCCGACAACAAATATTTTCTGGATCCACCCTTGGTGGAAGGTAAAGAGGTGCGCTAAGATGTTATGATAAGAGCATAATATAATTGAATGAGAATAAATAAGGTGCCATTACACTAGCTTAATTAAACACTCATAATCAAGGTTTGCCAAAAAATTAACACAATCCTTTCTTATTATTAGTTCAACATTAGTCAATATTAGGTTGACATTGATTGCATATGATTATTTTTTTAACTGTTACAATATTTCTTAATTTTTTATCAAAAAAAAAAATTGGATTGAGATAAAGGGGAAAAACACCATAAAGAGATGAGGTATGTTCAATCCTGCAATTGATGGATATAACTTCAATCATATATATATATATATATATATATATATATATATACACTAAGATTAAAATTTACCATCTTAAAAAATTAGCTTAAAAAAAGCTTTCATTAAACCCATAGTCGATTATCGATAAGGATCTCATCTATGATGATGGAAAAGATGACGGATATCTCTATGTTAGAGGCTTCGATCTATAGTGACACATACTCCTTGTGTTGATGAGTTACAAGTTTTTATTGATAATATATATATATATATATATATATATATATATTGTTATTAATGCAATGAAATTGAGATAATATTTTTTTGAATGAATTGACACAAATACCCCAAACCGGTAACTAAAAGCACAGGGGAAATTTACATTATCTTTTACAAATCTTGCTTTAGCATGTTAATAATATGCCCAAACTCAAGGAAAGTTAGTGGGATTAGTTCCCCAACATAGACATGGTGCCGGTTCGAACCAAACCGAAATCGGACTATCTGAAACGGATTTTTCGGTTCTGGAACCGGAACCAGACCGTGAATCGAAAACTGGACGGTTCAATTTCCAATAAATAAAGAATCGCCGGTTCGAATCGGATTGGAACCGGTGGTTCCGATTCCTGTTCGAACCCCGGCGGTTCCAACATATATATATATATATATATATTATATTTTCACAACCTATTTCTCTCTCTCTTTCTTTCTTCTTAAATTCGGCTCCCTGACTCAGTGGCTCTCTCTGATCTCTCTCTCTTTGATCTATTCTTCATCCCGTCGCTGATCTATTCGCCGTTTACTGATATATTTTTTTTTCTGATTTGAATCTGGTTGAGGACAAGATTTGGTGTTGGTGTGGTGGTGATATGAGTGACGATGGTCGATTCACGATCACGGGTGGTGTCCATCGCCGACGAGATCATATGTGGGGTTGGATGAGTTAGTGAGTTTTTTGATTTGGGTGCTTTTGACTGGGTGGGTTTGGGTTGGGTGCTTTTGATTTAGGTGGGGTTGGATGAAGATGAAGTGATGAATGTGACTGGATTTGGGTGAGAGAGGGAGAGTGTGGAAAGAAAATCAAATGAAGATATTGTGATTTGGGTGGGTCAGTGAGTTTTCAGATTAGGGATTGGGAATTTAGGGTAATGGGTTAGGTCACGTTGGTCAGTGGGTGAGTACTGAGTAGTGATTAGTGAGTAGGTGTATTTACTGATCAGTGAGTTGTTTTATATATATATATATATATATATATATATATAAATAGAACCGAACCGTCGGAACCGGATCGGAACCAACGATTCTGAAACCGAAACTGTCGGTTCCGAACTAGAACCGGAACATGCATCATGTCTACCCCAACAACAACAAATAAAGATAAATAGGAAAGGAAGGTCAGATGGTTTAGGTATCTAAAGAGGGAGAAAATCTTCGGTGTGACGATTTCATTGACGTGGTAATGAAACCGTCAAATAGAAGTGTAGCTTTTTTAATTTTTAAAATATATTTTGTTGTTTTTAGTAAAAAGGTGATATGTATTTTTCAGTTAAGAAAATTACAAAGAGAATTTAGAATGAGAATGGATAGAGATTAGGGGAAAAGAGAACGATAAATACAGTGAAAGATTGATAAGGGGAATAAATTGTTTTATATTCTTCATATCTCCATTTAAACTAGAAAACACTAACAACTAATTAACCATTTACCCACTGCATCAATTTACCCGAAACAACAACTAATTATTAGAAAAATGCTAATGACGGAAACTAAAATAAAGATACTAATTACCCACTAACAAATTAACCACTAACAACACTAATTATCGATCTCTGCACACATCAAAATGCTGCACTTTTATTGGAGCTCTCCACCTGTGAATGAAACCGTCTGCGGAAGATTTTCTTCCGAAGAATGAATCAAATATGAGATAGAAAGGAGATGAAATAAGTAGGGGCCCACATGGGACAAAAAGGATGCTATTGTTGGCTAGAAAGTAGAAACCTGTTAAATACAAAAAAAATGACATGTCATCTTCATAGCACTACAAAATTACTAGGATTCTTTGTCCATGTCGCCGACTACTCCCAAGTCCCATCACAGATGTTGATCACACCTCTCACCTCTCCCTCCCTGGGTGGTCCACACTCCACCCTACACATTCACATGAATTTTTAATTTTACAGTTTACAAAATTTGTCTCATTTAGTCAAAAAGAAGCAATCTTATTATTAGTCAAAATATATAATTAGCATTTTGTAAAAAGCAGTTAAAAGTAACCGGAAAATGTCGAGGGGAGGTGGAGAGGTAATTAAGGCAGTAATGGATGGGATTGTGAAAGTGAAACAGAGAGGTTGTCGGCCTGTTTCTGTCACCTTTGATTCCTCTTTCAAAAGATAGAAGAAAAATAAAAGGCTGTTGGGCGCCGCCGTGAACGTGCCGCGTTTTTTGAAATGATTGTGCCACGTTTCGCATTTTCACACCACCAACACCCTTTCTCCCACTATATATTTTTTTTTTGGGTGGAAATCCCACTCCCCCACACCCCACACTTGTGCAACTCCATTAACCCCTCACTGCTCTTTGGACTACGGTATATATGTCTACTTTAATCGGTTAGCCGGAACCTATTAAAATCAAACATTAAATATATGATTCATATGAACTTTCGGTTATAACAAAGTTAAAAATTTCTTTATATAAATACTTATAAAATATAAACAGTGAAGTTCAAACCATTAAATTAGATAAATATTTGAATATATATCAAAATAAATTTATTTTAATTATTTTTTTAACGGTATTTATCTATCAACTTATTTATATAGGTATTTTTTTTTAAATTGCCATTGATAGAATCCGAATTATTAATTTGAAATTTATTTACCTAAATCTTAAACTCGTCCATCTAACAGCCGAACAACGATCCTAAGGTGTTTTAATTACACTTGGTAATAGAATTCAAACCATCAAATTAGATAAATATTAGATAATGTGTTTTGACCATTATTCTGTTTTTTACGCACACAATATTATTCCTCCCATCCTCTTAACTTTTTACCTTCATAATCCTCTGTCTCTCTCTCTCGTATAACGATATATATATATATATATATATATATATATATATATATATATTAACCTTTTTTAACTGTTAGCAGTGGTAAAAAAGTCACTCTCTCTTCTTCGTTGCTTGTTTCTGTAACTACAGTTCAACTTGTACACATAGAATCCTCTCTCTCTTTCTCTCTCTTCTCTCTTCTCTCTTCTTCTCTTCTATTCTATTCATTTCACACAATCTTCACTTTATTTTCGTACCACTTCGTCTCCGTATATGCTCCCTTAAACTACAACAACAACAACACACCATTCCTTTTCTTGTTTTTCGTTTTCGAGAAGAAGAAGAAGAAGAAGAAGAAGAAGAAGAAGAAGATGTTTCCTTTTCAAACCCACCATGGACTCGGGTCCTGGCCCAATCGTCAAAACGGGTTTGTTCCAGCAGAACCCAACTGGGCATCGTTGATCAACGGTGAAGATTCAATCACGAGTTCGGCATCAAAACTGGAGATCAAGAAATCAATGGAAGCATGCAAGAGTCACAAGGAAGCTGAGAGGAGACGCAGGCAGCGAATCAATGCCCACCTCTCCACTCTTCGTACTCTCCTTCCCAATACAACCAAGGTAACGTTTTTATCGTAGCAATTTTGTTATTTTTTGAGTTTAAATGGTGATTGATTTTTGTGTTCTTGCATTGGAAAAAAATAAATAGACGGACAAGGCTTCGTTGCTGGCGGAGGTGGTGCATCACGTGAAGGAGCTGAAAAGACAAGCTGCTGACGTAGCAACAAAAGGTGGGACCTCATGCAGCGGATCGGAGCCGGACTACTTGCCGTTTCCGGGAGAGTTTGATGAGTTGACTTTGGCTTATTGTGATCGTCAAGAGAGACTTGTAAAGGCCACTTTGTGTTGCGAGGACAGGCCGGGTCTGAACAAGGATGTGAACCGGGCTATTGGGTCGGTTGGGGCTAGGGCGGTTCGGGCTGAGATGATGACGGTTGGTGGGAGGACCAAGAGTGTTGTGGTGATGGAATGGGCCGGTGGAGATAAGGAGATGATGGGTGTATTGCAAAGTGCTTTGAAAGATGTCGTGGAGAACCGGGCTTCTGGTTCTGACTTGGGCCGGGCTGTATCGGGTAATAAGCGGGTTCGGGTTTGTGAATTGGTCAATGAAAGTGATGGTGAGTGATTATCTAGGTTTTATTTGAGTATAGTGTTTAATTGTGGTTTATTGATCGTTGTATATAGTAAGCTAAATTATATATTATATGAAGAAACTCTTTAATTGAAAATAGAAAATAGAGAAGAAATTGTTCATATTTGTTTTAAAAAATTAGTTGATTTGGTCCCATTATCAATGTGTTAGCAATAGCTAATGATCGGAAATTTAATTTTGATTTTTAGTGTTGGTTTTCCATTCTAAATCTAAAGAATGTGTTTAACTCTTAAAGATAGTGATAATTTGTCTATTTTGATTTAGTTTATGATCATATAATGTAGTTTTGAAGTAAATGTTATAATAACATAGTATTTTAGACCATTATTTAAAAAGAATCTAATTAAGTTAATTCAAACTCAATTATTTTTTAAAACAAAACGGAACTCAATTATTTGCTTTAGATCGGTGTGCATTCGTGAATCAAATTTGTCATACTTGTAATATACTATATATATTTTTTATATTAAAAAAGTAAAGAAAATAAATAAGATTATGGGAAGAAACAGAAGTGTAGCATAGGAATAACGGACCACATTAATTAGATTGAAGTAAACAGCCCAACAGGAGTCCGAAAATTACTCATGAGTGATGATAAGTCTGTGACCTGTTCCTCTCATCCATTTACAAGTTTACAGCTAACATCACTCGTCACTTTCATGTAGGCCACCCCACCCCAGCACTGCAGTCAACAGTCAGCACGCTATATCAAATTATACAAAAAAAAAAATTAAAAAAATTAAATAAAGAAATAAAGAAATGATCAGATGCACATCACATAAAAGACTGGATAAGCATTGCCCATCTGGCGTTTCGTGATTGGATAAACATGCTACAGCTATGTAATGTATGTATACACTCTTCGAACAAGAACCAGACACGAACAGTTTTGGTGTTGTGTCTAAAGTTAGTTGATTCCACGAAGGCGGGAAGAGAAAAATGGTCTGGCCAATCCGTAAGTACACACTGTTAAGTTAAATTATATCAGATCACAAACCCCAACAAGTCAAAGCATTTAATATGTTTTTGATCATCATTTCATTTCAGGATCAAAACTTGGTTCAATTATATCGTCTATGGCACCTATTATTAGAATTTCTTCCATAGTTTCTGGGGATTCTTTGCATTGTTCGCGTCTCTCTGCTATTGCTAATTCCTTTGCTGGTTTTCCTGCAAAATGGCCTGTTTCAGACACTGTGAGTCAGCTCACTTTTTTATCATGTTTTATTGCAACTTTTGTATTGAATTGATCTCAAGCTTTCTCATGTTTTATTTTTTATTTTATTATATTTTTTTAGACGAAATTGGGCAGAGTTTATGATACCCAACTCGGATCACTGCCTTCTTTGACGTAAGTTCACATATATCTATTTATATGATTTGTTTCTTCAGCTTTTTGATTGTGAATAAGAGCAAGAACGTACGATTGACCAAACTTATGAAAACATAACAAATTGGACAGTGCTAGCTGCTGATTAGATTCTTGATGTTTAGGTTTCATGGGGATAATTCTATCTTTAGAGTTCACTAATAGCACAGTAATACAAACATATTAAGTGGTACTTCAGAGCCAATTGAAAGTCAAAATTAGTAAGAAAAAAGATAATTTTATTCGAAAGAAATAACAATTTATGCTTCCATGAGGAGAGGCAATTTTACAAACACTTGTTCAACTTTCTAACTTTTTCTTCTAGCTAGAAGATGGTCAAGTTTGCACTCTTATTTGGATGATATATGCTGTTTTCTCCATTTGTAGGAGAAACCCAATTTTGAAATTGGAGGTTTCAAGCACTGCCATTGCAGTGACTCGGGATGGTTCAAGCTATGAAGAGCGAAACGTGCCCAAACCGAACTCTGGGCTGGACTTCTTTGAGGAGATGAGACAGAGGTTTCTAAGCTTTAAGAAGCACAAATATTTGTAAGTAGGCATCAGTATACAATAAGGTCTTTTTGTTAGTTTTGAGTTTCATTTATTTGGTAATTTGATGATTTATTTTACAGGAAAGAGTTGGAACATTTTCAAGCTCTTGCAGAAGTTCAATCACCTAAGGTCATCATTGATACACAAACTTGTCTTTAGGTTTCTTTTGTGTGGCTGATCATTCTCTGGAAAGATTTGCATTCTGGTATTTTAGTTGTGTTTAAATTGATAAGTTGGAGAACAGTTTATGGTGATTGCTTGTGTAGATTCAAGGGTTTGTCCCTCTAACGTTCTCGGACTCCAACCGGGTGAAACCTTTATGATCCGTAATGTTGCTAATCTTGTCCCCCCACTCGAGGTTTGGCTGTTTTGTCTTAACTCTTAACTTCAATGTTGTCAAAACGTTTATCTTTGGCCAAGCATGACAGTATTCCGTTGTTTTCAGAATGGACCATCGGAAACTAATGCCGCCCTTGAGTTTGCTGTGAACACACTTGAAGTAAGTTATACAGCTTCTGTTGAAACTCATGATTCCATACAGACAGACATTTTGTTATACTTGAGATTATAGACAAAAATGATCCCATTCATGTGATTATGTGTTGTGTTTTTATGTTGTAAAGAAAGCATTATATCAGTTTACTTCACAATTTGGTAAAATGCTTAATGTTTCTACTTTCTAGGTTGAGAATATATTAATCATTGGTCACAGTGGCTGTGGAGGAATTCAAACCCTCATGAGTATGCAAGATGATGAGAATTCAAGGTTTGGATATAAATACAGCTCATTTGTTTTCTTATATACCGCGGTTAATTGAAGTTCATTTCTGATTTCAGTTGCTTTACTGAAAAGTGGGTCGTTAACGCGAAAATTGCCAAGTTGAGAACAAAAGCTGAAGCAGCACACCTTAGCTTTGATCAACAATGCAGGCACTGTGAGAAGGTATGCTACGTCCCAATTCCATTTTTTTTGTTATCTTCTCAATGTTGACTGAAACCGTAAAATGGAATTATCATTTTCTTGAAGTAAAATTCACTGAACTCGTGACAGGAATCAATCAACCGTTCACTACTGAACTTGTTGACGTATCCATGGATAGAAGAGAAAGTGAGAAAAGAGTTACTATCACTTCATGGAGGATACTATGATCTTCTGAATTGTACATTTGAGAAGTGGACACTTGATTACGAGAAAATCGGTGTTGATGAAGAAGGGGGCAGATTCTCTGTAAAAGATCATTCATTTTGGTGCTGAATTGTTCTTCCTTTGTCATTCTCACAAAACTGGGCTGCAACCAGTATACAAATAATGTACATAGTGTAACTAATCTCTCTGTAAATAAAATCACTCAGCCAGAATTTCTTACAAGAAGTTAAAACAAGTTCAAATCCAGCCTAATGACTTGAACATTGATAAATGTATTATGTCAATTGTTGTATAAAGACATTCAGATTTAACCACACTTGTGATTTCAGGATGAGGTTTTTCAATTTGAATCGTTCATATAAGTACGTGTGAGAAACTTAAATTTATGAATCCATCTATTTGATCTCAATTTGATTGTATTCTACTCATATTTCATTTACTTTTTTCCATCACCCGATTGAAAGTAAACGAATAGATGAACGTTTAAGTTACGAATTTTTACACAAGTGTTTTTACCTTTGGATGATGATGATGGTCTAAATAATTTAGATGACCTTTATACATCTCAAACAAATGTTTCACTGTGGTTTGTATATACACAAATTTTTACAAAATAAAAAATAAAAAAAAATTGTATGTACACAAAGTTCACTTATTTCATAACGGATTATGTTAACGTTTAAACAACTATATAACCTTACATAGCTCGCTAAACATTTTTTTTCCTAAATTTTGATGTGTGCAATTTTGTTTATTGTACTATTACATAGCTAATTATGTAATTATACAGTCGCATATGGTGTATCCTTAGGGTACACATTAACAGAACCCATTCATAATTAATGGAGTATGGAATAACATTAACTTTTGGGGCCAAAGTATAATTAACAAAAGTTAAATGTACCCTCGCAAATAAAAGCAAAACCCTTGAAGAGAAATATACAAGTGAAGAGATCAGAATTCAGATCTTAGTTTAGTATTTGCAGAGGAACAATGATCTCGCAATTCTTTGTAATGTCTCAACGAGGCGACAACATCGTCTTCCGCGACTGTAAGTTCTCTCTCTCTCGATTCCCTATTCGCTCTCCTTTTATCGCTCTTATTTTCAACGATCCGATTAAAATGATTAGTTTGCGAAAATTCACGTAAATTGTTGCATAAAGAAGCTCCAAAGCTATCGAATTTTATACCTTAGTGAAGGCTCGAGACTTGACAGTTTCCAATTCTTGTAATCGCAGATCGAGGCGATGTACAGAAGGGAAGTGCTGAGATTTTTTTTCGTAAAGTGAAGTTCTGGAAAGAAGATGGACAAGAAGAGGCACCACCTGTCTTTGTAGGTATTTCTCTTTATAAATAAATGTATGGTAGTGTACTTCATATGTTGCTTAATAGTCTGATCTCTTGTATATTTGATCAATAACAGCTCTGTTAACTTCCATACCGGTGCGTTTCGGTTTTTGAATTGATAATGTACTTCATTTCAGCAACATTGCTGTTAAAGTTTCCTAGTCTAGATGTTGCAAATGTGTTGGTGTTTTGTAGTGATAATTTGTTCTTTGGGGTTTTTTGGGTTCTGGGTATTTAGTTTAGAATCCAATAGAATCATCTATATCAAATTTTGATGAGTAAATGGGTAAAATCTATGTTGTTTAGATAACTTTAGGATCCGTGCTTCATTGTAGATTGACAATTTTGGCTGAAGGTCTGATCAACCATGTTCTGCATTTTATAATTTGACATCAAGTTGGTATCTAGGTGGTATAATTTCCCTAGTTTTGTTCAACATCAAATTCATTTTATGTGTTACTTTCCTTTCTGCCTTGTTGATAATATGATCCGTGGAGCGTCTTATTTGATAATATATTCTGGTCATTGTGGTGATTTTTTTGTTTTAATTATTATTATTATTATTTTGATTGGTAGAATGCGGATGGTGTAAACTACTTCCATGTGAAAGTTGTTGGATTATTGTTTGTTGCCACCACAAGGGTTAATTTGTCACCGTCTCTTGTCTTGGAGCTTCTGCAAAGGATTGCTCGTGTCATCAAAGATTACCTTGGGGTTCTGAATGAAGATTCACTGCGGAAGAACTTTGTGCTTGTATACGAGTTGCTTGATGAAGTTATTGTAAGTTTAATGTTATACTGTTTATCTTTTTGGTGGTCTAATTCTTGGGCTTGGCTGCTCTTAACCCTTCTACTTTTGCTAGTTAGTAGTTAATCTGCCATACATTGGAACATTTAATATTGAGTCCTATTCCATATTAGTTCCGACTTATTGGTACTGCTTTTTCTCTTAGATATAGGGAATTCTTATATTTTTTTCTCGTCAGCATATCTAAATTTTACTTATACTGGGGTCAACTTACCATATGGAGAAATTTTCAATGGCTTTTATTAGGAAAAGATTCAATCAGGATTATTGCATCACAATGTAGCTTATACTAATCAACATGAGTATAAAGTTGATACAATCCAAAGTGTTTCTTTCTGTTTAAGAAGTACTGAAATTAATCCTATAGAAACTTTTTTTTTTCACAAAAAAATAAAAATACTGAAAATATTCCTTTACACTGTTAAAGCTCTGATACAGCGTTGAAGCTGAATTGTTGTTTAATTATCCATCAATTGTTATTTTCCACCAGGATTTTGGTTATGTGCAATCAACGTCTACTGAAGTATTGAAGTCCTATGTATTTAACGAGCCAATTGTCATTGATGCTACACGCCTGCAACCTCTTGGTCCTGCTTCCATTTTTATGGTATGGTGTTATCTAATTGATTGCATTCTCAAATGCATGGTCAACTTGCACATATAATTTGATTGATTGCAACAATTTGGATTTTTGTGTAGCAAGGGACCAAACGAATGCCAGGGACAGCTGTCACCAAATCTGTTGTGGCGAATGAGCCTGGGGGTAGGAAGAGAGAAGAAATTTTTGTTGATATAATTGAGAAAATCAGCGTGACATTCAGCTCAAGTGTGAGTTTTTGCATCTTCATCTGACTCAAATTTCTGTAATGATTGTCATGTTAGTGTTACAGCATATGCACCGTATTAAAGCAAATCTATAAGATAATTTACAATTGCAGTTAATTAAGAATGATTATCAGTATTTGAGTATTGTAGTAGCAAGACAGGAACATTACAGCTTGCTGTATTTATCTCTAAGCTTGATATTATGGTTTTCATTTAGGCAGCCTTTTTTGTTTGCCAGCAAAACCTGCTGTACTAATGATAAGTCAACTTTCTAAATAATGCATGGAAGAATTTAAGCCTTTTGCTTTCGGTTATCATTATTCACATATAGATATTTTACTTCTTCAATGTAGAGATGAAGAAAGACCTTTTATGATTAATTTTTATTCTTTTACAGATGTCAAAAGCATGTATTTACCTTAGAATTTAACCTAAGCAGGCAAAATTGGAGACTCTGTAGCTTGTTTCTGGTGTGATTGCATTTACATTCAGACTTCTAGTGCACCTTCTTTGTTGGTTTTTGTGAATCCTAAATAAGTGTTGTCTGTTTTGATGTCATTTCTCTGTTGGTTCCCTTGCTCGAGGTCAATGCTTATTTCGATGGCTGCTGAGTTTTGGTTTCCCTGTAGTGTTGTATACCTCAGTGCTTGATTCACCTAGTTAAACTTGCCTAGTTTACACTATTTATTGTCATTCAAATTTTATCATTTTGTATTTTCACTTTATGTATGCTAAATTATTATTATTGATGTTTAAACAGGGTTATATATTGACTTCTGAGATTGATGGCACTATTCAAATGAAGAGCTATCTTACTGGAAACCCTGAAATACGGATAGCGCTTAATGAAGACCTGGGTATAGGAAAAGGAGGGCGATCAATCTATGGTACTGATTCTAAAACTTTCTTAGTGTTTAATGATTTTCCAATCCATTGTACTTTTCTGTAATACATGTTGCACTTTAAAGTTGTTGATTGTATGAAAATTAGACAAATTAATTTGAGGTTTTAAGTTTGGGAATCCCTATCCGTGTTGCCATGTGAGTGACTGTTTATATAATTTAGTTTTGATCAGTTTTACAGCTCTTTGTTGTGATTTTTACTATCGAAGTTTTATGCTTTTGAAGTTTATTCTAAGTTGATATTCTTTTAGTTCCACCATTCATGTTATTGTGGTCTACAAATAATTTATCTAGTAATTTAATTCAAAATCTCTCTCTCTCCCTCTCCCCAAGCCATTTTCAATCTTATGATGCACAGTATTGTGTGACAGATTACAGGAGTTCATCTGGGTCAGGGGCTGTGGTACTGGATGATTGTAATTTTCATGAATCAGTACGTCTTGATAGTTTTGATACGGACAGAACTCTATCTCTGGTGAGTCAAACTAAGATGATGTGTTTATCATTTTTCTTGATCATTTCATATAAATTGAATAGATTTATTTATTTATATCCTGTTGTTTAAATAAGTGCTTCATTTATGTTTGCAGATTCCACCTGATGGTGAATTTCCTGTCATGAACTACCGTATGACCCAGGAATTCAAGCCTCCTTTTCGTATTAATACTTTGATTGAAGAAGCAGGACCACTAAAGGTGATTAGTTTTTGTTAAGGACATTTCAGAACATAAATGTGATGCAAGTAAATGTTTTTGTACCATGATAGTGGATGACTTAACCATACATATTGATTGTCGCTGTATTATATTTTATACATGATATGATAAGTAACTAACAGGGCCTTCTCTTATAAGGTGGCACCTCACTTTAGAAGGGAAGGTGTTTCCTTTTTACAGTAAAAGATAAAATTGTATACTATTTCAAAAAAAGAAAAAAAGAAGATGACACTGTATACACTAATAACAAAACAACGATTTTGTCTTTTAGCAAATTAAATTATTAAATATCTTTAAAAAGTAAGCATTTCACTTTATAAAGTGAGGTACCACCTTATAAGAGAATATCTGTGTAACTAACTTTATTAAAAGATGGAATCATGAAGTCATGTTAGAGAACTCATTTGAAATTGCTTGGATAATATCAGTTAAATGCCAATTACCATTGTTATTGTGCATTTTTTAAACTGTGCTTCTATTTTGTATGCTTTATTATTGTATAGGCTGAAGTGATAATTAAAGTGAGTGCCGAGTTCTCCTCAAGCATTACTGCAAACACAATTGTTGTAGAAATGCCACTGCCAAAATATACTACCAGGTACATTACCAAGCACTTTCTTATTTCATAAGGTGAATTGACAAGATTTGTTTTGCATGTCTGGAATTATTGATTAATTCACATATGTTCAGTAATAGTATTAAATTTCTCTTTATGGTTTCTAATATCTTATTTAAGGTCTTAGCAAAAAATAATTCTAAGCAAGCTTATTAGCATTATTCTTGGTACATCACTTTGTATAGCCAGCTTTTGCCTGTCCTGATTTGAATATTAGATAATTTCCTTGAACCCTTTACGCTTATGAAGAAAATAACAATTGAACAGTTCATTACATGAATTATCAGGAGATAATTTGAAATCTCATATAGTAAAAGGAACAATCACAATAAATCTCATCCTAAAGGGACAGCAGAGTTGGTTACTCTTTGATGTGCTGTTCACCATTTCTGAGTTTTGAAAATGTCAAACACAAGCTGATTATACAGGTTTCTCATAAATTGTGCCATCTATCTCATTTATATTTATTTGTTTATGTGTCCACTGGTTTTAATTATTATTTCTACAGAGTGAGTTTTGGTTTGGAACCTGGAGCAGCTGGGCAAAGAACAGATTTCAAGGAAGCTACTAAGAGACTTGAATGGGGTTTAAAGAAGGTAATAATTTCTCAAAATTTCTCTCACTAATTTGCATATTTAATAATCATATTTGATCCAATAATGGTTGGACTTTACCTTTTTAATTGCAATTATCACGCATTATTCAAATATTTAAGTTACTGATAAGCATAATGCATAAACAGATTGTTGGCGGATCTGAACATACGCTACGTGCAAAACTGACATTTTCACAAGAAACACATGGTACTAGCTATTGATGTTTTGCAACTATGTCTTCAGATGATTGATTAGTTTTCATTTCACCCTAAATTGTTTGATGCAGGAAACATCACGAAGGAATCTGGACCTGTTAACATGACTTTCACGATACCAATGTACAATGCTTCAAAGCTTCAGGTAAGACATTTTATCGACAACGCTAACTTTCTATAAAACACCACTTTCTGGTGTCAAACTCCGATTTTTTAACTCTCATTGGTGTTAAAAATCGAAGAAGCATGTGAAACTAAATCACCATAGTAATCGGTATACTAAACTAACTTATTGACAGTACACATACACACAGTAGAGCATAACCAGTTTCAAATATGGTTCTTTGATGCAGGTGAAATACTTGCAGATAGCAAAGAAATCCAGTACCTACAATCCATATCGATGGGTGAGATATGTCACTCAGGCCAATTCCTATGTTGCTCGTATATGACAATAGAATTTTCATCCAATCAAATCTTTTGATGTTTCTTGCTTTCATGGTGTCATTTTTGTCTGCTTGTTTTTACTGTAGTTAAATAATACCTTGAAGTTGTAATTTTCACTCAAATGGAACCAATCCTTGTACCAATGCCTGTTATACTGACTAGTCTAGTTTGTTTTATATGCCTTGATATCATCTTGTTGAAATAAATCATTTAAAAGATTATCTTCCAGAACGGTGTACGATTTACTTCCACAATGTAATGCTGTGGTGAAGGGTCATCTGGTAGATAAACTAATGGTTGACATTGATAGAGATTAGCTAATTTTGGTAAGTCTATGAATCAACAAGTTTGATATTTTTTTTTTCAAGTTATAGATGTGTAGTTGAACTACAAACTAGCCTTCCCAACAACTCTGTAATGGTGTTATCTTCCGAGCCTGGCATCCCAGAACCATACCTCTATAAAAGACCTTCGAAAACCTTTACAACAAACCACAAACATATCTCAAACATGGCTTATAAACAGAACTCATCCATTCTCTATCCTCTGCTGCTCACTGCTTTGCTGCTTATTAGTGGAAATGAAGCCCTAGCCTCTCGCCGCCTTCTCGACACAACCCATCCTACAGTTCCCGAGCTTCCGAAGCCAGAACTGCCGCATCTTCCAACTATCCCAACTTTGCCTCTTCCCAAGGTTGAACTTCCACCCTTGCCTAAGCCTGAGTTGCCAGCTTTGCCACACGCCCCCACACTTGCCAAACCTGAACTGCCTCCGTTGCCAAAACCTGAGTTGCCGAAAATGCCTGAATTGCCGGCACTGCCTCATCTCCTTGATCTGCCAAAGCCCACATTGCCTACCATTCCATCCCTCCCCAAGGACTTGCCAATCCCTTCGTTCTTTCCACCGCACTCAACTACTAGTCCTTGAGTTCCATGCACAAGCACTTCAACATTGGCTGTTTACCATAGACTGATTATTATTATTATTATACTTTGATTAAGAATAAACAGTTTGTAATATCTTTTTACTTTACTTTGCTTTGTTGCATTTTGCCATGTGTTTGCTCATAGTATTGGAATGAAATATATATTTATATATTTTTTGTTCTTATGTTGTGTTTGTTATTTGTACCAATTATATCTTCACAAAAGATTACTCAAGTCAGAATAATTAGATAAAATACCAATTTTGAATCTCAAATTTACATAAGACGGTGGGGTCATGAGTCATGACTCATAATTGCCAAAATGATAAAGATGGTAATAAGCAGGACTTGATTTCTGAAAACAACTTCAATGATAATGTAGAAAGTAGAAACGTGTGAAGAAAACAGCCGAAAAGCTTTTGTCATATTCCATTTACTTGTGAAGGGGCATGATTTAATTGATATATCACATCATCAAGACATTAACCTAAAATGTAAATGGAAATTCATGATTTAATTTAACAGTAGATCATGTGTCTCTTGGGTAAGGATTTATAACAAGGTTTTATGTAACTTGTTTGATTCAATATTTTACTATTAGTGTACACGTGATATAGCCAATGATGCGTCCATCCATCCACACGCAAGTTGATTTTTTTTTTTTTTTTTTTGTGTGTTTAGGTGTAGCCAATCAGGTGTGGCGTAAAAAAGAAATTTACTTGGTTTTGCTTTTCTAGTGAATGAATGAGTAAAAAGCAAGCATAGCTGCATATATATATATATAGGTTCCCTAGCATGACGCCTTTGTGAATTGTTGATTCCTCTCCCTCTTACTATTTTTTTTTTTTTTTATCTTTTTTCAACGTTTACAAACCTTACCATTTGTTTCCTATTTATACTTCCATACAAAGTAGCAGGAGTGTAGGACCATTTAAAAGTATATTTACATGTCATCATTTAGGCCATCTCCTATGTTCAATACTTCAATACCAAATTTACCTCAATTAGAAAATGATTTTACACCCAAAAAAAAAAATCGCTTATACGTTTCACATTAAAAGAGCATCTTTAATAATATTTTTTAAATATTTATTATAAAAGTTTAACTTTATTCGATGAATAAATAAAATAAATTATATATATATATATATATCAATATTGGTGTCATTTTAAAGATGTCAACGAGATTTTATTAATGATATAATTTTGAAAATATATATTATTTTAATTAAGTATACGAGAATTAAATTAAAAAATTTAAAATAAAAATAAAGTATTGATTTGATTGATGTGACTATTTAGGGTTAAATTAAGAATTTAAAAAAATTAGCACTCTAACATATTACTGTTCACTAAACACAAAATTTTACCTGAAAAGACTGATTTGTGCTATTTAAACGTTCGGTTGGAGGTGCTCTTAGCTCTCATATGCATATCCCTTCCCTATTTATAGAAGACGGTTCAAATCCTATTATATGTATTTTATAAATATATATGAGAAGTTTTTTCATCAATGTTATGGACTAGATATCTTCGACGTAGGAATAGATATTGAGGTGCTTTTGCAGTGAAAGATTACATTTCACCTTATGAATGCCAAAAACAAAATGTTATTTTAAAATCAATAATACATATAATATTTGAAAGAATAGTTTTATTAATATGAGATATTATAAATATCTACTCTCATGATAATCGAGAGATAATTCTCATGTATACTTGTAAAATGTAGATTGTGAGACATTTATTTCCATAACCGAGAGATATACGTATATATCTACTCACATAACTGAGACATGTATATGTGTGTGTGTATATATATATATATATATATATATATATATATATATATATATATATATATATAGTTTTTCTTTCCTCATGATGAACTGATTTTATTTATATCAATTCCACAACTATCAACTATTAGATTCGCATATTTCAGTTTAGTCAAAATCTTCTTAAACTTAATCAATGACTTATAAGTCTCGTCATAATCTTTAAAGTTTAGTTCAGTCTTGAAGAGAGAAAAACTAATATATATATATATATATATATATATATATATTAATCCCATTTTTGAGACATTCACTCTAAAACAATAATGAGAAAACCCCTATATATATTAGTCCCATTTTTGAGACATTCACTCTAAAACAATAATGAGAAAACCCCCTATATATATTTGTAAAACATTCACCGTGAAATAAAAAATGTACACCGCTTGTTATAGAAATGATGTAATCTATTATAACAATATACTTGAAATGAAAAGTTTTATCCCTTAGAACCGTAATGTAAGAGACATTAGATTTTAAAATATCGTATATAGTTACTATAAACTTCACCCATTCAGTTGATTGGTATACCTATAAAAAACCATCACAAATGAATCTATATATGTCTGTACGTTTTAGTATATCAATTTATAGGACATCTTGACCATATTAGATTTACCTAACTCACACCTACATCATTGAGATTATGGGTTCGAGTCGTATTCCGCTTTCCTCTCCCAAACCCTAAATCTCAAATTATAATTAATTGTTCAAAAAGAAAAAAAAATAGTGATATTTGTTTTTGTTGCCTTTTTCATGAAAAACCTTGGAGTGAACGTATGGTTTAAGTTAGAGCTTTGACTTGGTGTCAAAAAAAGAAAAAAGAAGAAGAAGAAGCTTTGTTTGTGATACCAAATTTCCATTTGAATGAAAAGAATTTCACTTTCGGCTTTAGTTACAAGTGTCAAGTTGTGTGTTTGGGCACCTAAACTAGCAATTATGCTTTGAACTCAATTTTACGCACACTACATTGATAACTCTTGAGATGATTCTATACTTGCCAATCAAGTCTTTCTATAAACTGCATGCTTTAATGCACACAAACTTTGTCCATCTCACTTTTACATGCTTTTTTTTAAAGAAAATTTTCACATGATATGACCCATCACAGTCTCACATTTTAGCAACTCAATTAAGATTTAGACCATGTTTAATTAGTAGTTTTTTTTAAAGGTGGATTAAGATTTAAGTGTATGTTGTGAAATTAATTGCAATGTTACGTGTAGGGATGGGTTGTGCAGTCAATCCTTTTCTTTGAATCCAATCAATGGCATGCTGAGATCTAGAGAGAGAGATGAGTGTGTTCAAAGCACCCTTTCATCTACCTTGCAAACCTGCATGTATACATGTCAGGGCGGAACTTTGAGTGGGAAGTTGAGGGACCAAATTACAAAAATTTGAAATTAATGGGATTAAATTGTAAATTTACATTTAAAAAAATTTATATATATATTTTTTAACTCTTAATTTTTTTTTTCTGGAAAATTAACTGAAAAAATCGATGTGAATGATGTGTCAAGTGATTTAGCACTTGTTTTGTTGGACTTTTTATTGTTTTAAAAGCTCTACAAACCTCTAATTGAGTTTTTTTTAGAGTTGCTCGGTTCAGATTTTGAGATTATTTATTTTATATTAAGCAGATATTAGTAGACTACTACGCAAAAGCTTTTAAGGGAGATTTCTAAATAGACATTTAAAAAAAAATACTAACAAAACAACTATAATTTTTTTATAAGCTTTAATTCTAATAGATCCACTACCAGATCTTTTACAACTAGAGTTTTTTTTCAAAAGCCTAACTAAACAAACTTTAAGGTATAATCATAGTTTGATGTGTTGAATGACAAGATAATGATAAATTGTTTGCAACGTTATTATAGTTGATTTTGAGGATAAATTTTTAGATTGTGTAGCATTAATCTTCTTCTATCGCCATTTCGCATATATCAATGAAATATTTAAAATCACTTCCTGAGTTTATTATAAACTTTACATATTTGCATATTAATTCAACTTTAATTTTAGAAATAACTCACATATGAAGAGGATGTGGGACTAAATTCATTGAAAGATATGAAAGAAAGAAATAGATATAAAAGCGGACTTTTGGGCACATCACCTCTTAGTAGATATAGTAGTGCACCTCCCTTCCACAGTGGTGGTGAGGGGTTCGAGTCCCACTGTAAGCATTTTATAAGGATAAGTGAGGAATTTTCTGTCTGTTTCTGGGAGTACTTATCAGGGACACACATGTATTTTTTGAGTACTTATTTGGGCCGCATATGTATTTTCTATTATTTTGGCTAGTCTAGACAATCTTGTTATAATAGTTGTAATTTGTAATACTAAAAAAAAAAGGACTTTTGAGTTGCAAAACTATTTAATAATATATAAAATTTAACCAAGATCAATGACATTTGCACTTTTTATTTTATTTTTTATTAAGCTAAACCTAATTTGTAAGTGTTTAGTCTACACGAATCTAATTTTGAGCTGCTCAAGATTATAATAAGGAGGACTATCCAAACTCAAATATTGTATAATCAATTTTTGTTAAATATTACATGATTACATAAATTCAGTGTTTTTTAGGGACGGGGGAGGATTTAAACCCACAATCTCATGTACATGTGTCAATGATTTTACTACCGGACCATCGTCATCTCTTCTTATATAATCAATTTTTGACTTTATTAAAGTAGTTAAGATTGACAAGATGAGGTTGATCTGATGGTAAAACCCCTCGCACATGAACCACGGGATTACGGGTTCGATTACCCCCTCAAAACAAAAACCACGAATTTATGTAATAGTGTAATACTTAACAATAATGTTACTTTACCCAAATTTAATATCCAAATGATGTGGCAACATTATAATTCATTCATTTAAATCATGCATTCATTTAAATTGTATTAGATTTGCATGATTTAAATGAATGAATTATAGTGAATTAAAGTGTTGCAACATCATTTGGACACTAAATTTAAACAAAGTAGCATTACCCATATTTAAAAAAAAAAACCAAGCTAAGATTAATATTAATTAAATGGCTTTAAGTTCTGAATATATATTTTTTCTAGAAGTTTACAGCAAATAAATATATCATGGACATCATTATCTTTGGCAGATATTGAAAATGAAATGTTGATTACATCACCATATGTTCCTAAATTGGAAAATTATCTTCTTAAAACATGATTTCACCTACTACTTTGAATTAGAAAATAGTTTTAGTTGACATTAACCTTTGAAAAAAATAAAATAAAAAAAATAAAATAATAGTTGGATATCCTGATTAATAGTAAAATACAATAAAGAAACTGTTATGCTTAATCTTTGTTTCTAATCAATTTTCTTCTTGATTGTGAAAGGAAAGGACTAAGGAGCGCAAGTGCATGTCTTATACTAAATGAAAAGAAACAGGATCGTGTGCCCACCATGTTTTTAACCATTTCTAATAAATTATGAATATTTTATTGGACAGATATCCTAATCTATACCAAATGTCACACTTTGAATGGATTGGCATTTTGATAGGGTTAAAAATATTGGCAATCTTGTTAAACAAATCCAAATGTGTTTTCTCGAAGCAATCTGGCAATCAATTTTATGTGGAGCTAGATTCATTAAAAAAACAATATATGAAAACGTACGTGCATGCTACTTGAATTGAACAAAAAAGTTCTTTTTTAATATATCATATCATATTTGTTAATATAATTAATAAATTAAACATAATCATATGTAACACGTTTTAAGTAAATAAGCACATAAAAATGTTTTTTGTCAAATGAATTAACTGTGTCTGCAAAGCTGTGCATGTACATACACATACATACTATATAGAGAGAGTAAGCTTATCGTCAAAGTAAGTGAGCAGAGAGATTTTGAAATTAGTAGAGAAAATTAAGAAGAAGGTACAGAGTAGATAGAGAGAAGAAAGCGAAAGCAGCCCATGATGAACAAAAAGATAATAGACAGACATCAATAAGAGATTTTAGAGAGAGAAAAAGACAGAGGGGGCATCCCCCATAACCCAAAAGAAAGACACATCAACTTGTCTTTCTCTCTCTAGAATATGGTTGGAATGAGTGAGTTTTTTTTTTCTCTCTCTCTCTCTTTCCCATTTGTGTGTCAACTTGAAGCCATCAAATTGACAAAGGCGGTGTGTAAAGTACAAGAGGGTAAGCTAACAAGAATTTGGATTTTCCACTCAACTTAATTTTTTTTTAGATTCAATTCGGTTGTCCAAAATTGATGTTTTAATTTATATATAACCAATCAAATTGGAATATATGTATACTATAGAAGAAGTTGAAAAAAAATAATCAAATGTAGATATATGTTCATGGTTGGTTAGAAACAAATTAGAAGCCGATTTTGAGCAGTTGATTTGAGTTTTTATCTTTTTTCTGATCTCATCTAATCTTATAATATATAATCATTGTAATGAATAGGTGATTAAAATATGATTAAATTTTATAAACACTTTATCAACATCCAATTATATATTTTAGAAAAATCAGATCAGTTGAAGATCCAAATCCGAGCATACATATTTGCCTCCCATCTCTCTAAAAAAAACACACTTTGTATCCATTCCAATGGACCCTACTCATTAGTCTTAACCAGCGGCGCCATTGGTCTTCTTCTTTACTTGCTCTCTAAGCTCACCCACCTCCAATCAATCTCTCTCTCTCTCTCTCCATAAATCTCCCAATCTCTATCTCTATCTCATTTATTATAAAACAAATCCAAACACAACATTTCAGTCCTCTCTCTCTATCTCTATCTCTATCTCTCTTCTTCTTCTTCTTCTTCTTCGTCTTCTTGCTAGGCCACCACCACAATCACCCCTTTCTCCATCTCTCTCTTATATCTATCTATCTCTCCATTTTTTTATATTATACACCGATATCCAAATATATTACCAGTTCACCAACCTATCATACAATTATATTATATATATATATATATATATTTTAAATTATTATTATTATTATAAAAAAGGAAAAAGAAAAAACAAGTACAAACATGAAAGGTGAATATGTAGAGCCCAAAAACATTACAAGCTCTCCCAATATGTTCTCGAAACTTCACCACCAACAGCAACAGCACCACCACCAACACCAGCAACATCACCAGCAACAGCAACAGCAGCACCTCCAGCAACAGCAACACCATCCTTTCTCTCACCACTTCCAGCTCTCTCGCGACTCTCAAACCTCCGAAGAAGACAACAACAGCCACAACTCTGCCGGCACCACCACAAACACTCCCTCCACCGCCGCCAAAGCACACGACCCCGGCAGCGGCGATGGAGCCTCCATCGAAGTGGTTCGCCGTCCCAGAGGCAGACCGCCGGGATCCAAAAACAAGCCGAAGCCGCCGGTTTTCATCACACGAGAGCCGGAGCCGGCGATGAGCCCGTATATTCTTGAAGTCCCAGGTGGGACCGACGTCGTTGAAGCCATTACCAACTTCTGCCGACGGAAGGGTGTTGGGATTTGCGTCCTTACTGGGTCCGGAACCGTTGCTAACGTCACTCTCCGACAGCCTTCCGCGACTCCCGGTGCTACTATAACTTTCCATGGCAGATTTGACATTCTCTCGATCTCCGCTACTTTCATGCCGCAAAACGCTGCGTGTCCTCCGGTACCAAACATATTTGCAATCTCTCTAGCGGGTCCACAGGGACAGATCGTAGGAGGGTCCGTGGTGGGTCCGCTGGTCGCTGCGGGAACTGTATTCGTGATCGCCGCCACGTTCAACAACCCATCTTATCACCGATTACCGGTGCAGGAAGAGCAAAGGAATTCTGCATCTGGTGGTGGCGGAGAAGGTCAGTCTCCTGTGGGGTCAAGTGGCGGAGGCGGTGGTGGAGGAGAGAGTGGGCAAGTGGGTGGTGGAGGAGATCAGTCGTGTGGGATGTCTATGTATAATAATTGTCATTTGCCCGGCGGCGGAGATGTGATATGGGCTCCGACAGCCAGACCACCACAACAACCACCGCCTTATTGATCCATCAATGAATCATCATCGTTTAGACTTGTGTTTCTCTTATTTGCTGGTTAGTGCGTTTGTTTACTAAGAAAACATCATCATCGATTGCCCTTTTTTTTGGTTCAAATTTTTAATTTTTAGAGCATGTTAATGTTAATGTTAATGTGAATTAATCAATCTATAGCAATAGCTAGTGCATGTTTATTGATTAATTAATGGTTTATTAGAGTAGCTACTAGCTATAGCGTTAGCAAGCACTGTTTTTAGTTTGAAATTTTGAATCGGAATCATTATCAATCAAAAGAACGAAAGAAGAGAATCTCTATGGATATATATCATATCATGATTACATTTCAATTTAATTGTATAATAATTTTTTCTTTATAGATTTTAGGGTTGTCATACTCCCAAGTTGAACAAGCAAACTTTAAATGGGGGGTGGTGGTCACTCATACG
Organism: Dipteronia sinensis; assembly: GCA_033220585.1. NCBI lineage: Eukaryota > Viridiplantae > Streptophyta > Magnoliopsida > Sapindales > Sapindaceae > Dipteronia > Dipteronia sinensis. Next base: position 82,900,384 of record CM065636.1, on the reverse strand, counting down.
TCAAAATCAATCTAAGTCTGTTTTTCTGTGTTCTTTTGAGTGGTGGTGTAATACCCAGTGGGTAAATGGGTAGGATTAGCTTTGAAGTTTGAAACTCATGAAAATATGTGTGTGGTGATGCCTGCTATGGGTGGCTGGGTCTTCTTCTTCTGCTGCTGCTGCTGCAGCAGCAGCAACAACTGTGCATCATGCAGATGCGGCAGTACTGCACACTATTGGGCCAACAAATATAAAGCTGTATTTGCTGTGTTGTGGTCTGTCACATCTTTTTAACTCTCCTTCACTCTCACGCCCTTCTTGAATAGGATAAAGCGTGTCACAGAAGAGAACGTGGTTAGGGTTATTGGGTTATGTTTTCCTCTGTTTTCTTTTCAGACCACCCCCAAACCACACTACAGCACTGCAGCAGAGAGAGATAAATCTCTGCTAAGTACTATTCTTATCTGATTATCCAATTCAAGCTGTACTTAGATTTGTCTCTTTCTTCGCATTCATGGGTCTTTTTATTTGATGGCCATAAACCGATAAACAACAAGACAATAATGACATATTGACATCCACTATTATATAATGTATATATATCGGAACTTTTTCTTATAGCCATCCATTATTTTAATACAATGACTACTTTGATGAAATTCTACGGAATTGAATGTATTAGGATGAATTTTTTTTATGCAATCTAAAAAAATTAAAACATAAATTTCGTATAAATTTAGAAATTTTTTGGATCAGAGAATTATTTTTTCTTATATTTCTTTATTTTTAAATTTTTTTTTTAAAGTCGAAACAAATTAGTTCTTGTATCCGAAAAATTTTCAATTTTTTTTCACAATTATATTTCAATGTTTTTGTTATTCATACAAAAAATCATATAAAGATTCATCAAAGGTGTTTAAACTTTGTATCTTAAAAAATCCTTATTAGAAAAGAAATATATATATTTATATATATTTTTGGAGTTGGGAAAAGGTGATACCGAAGGGTGTGCATAATACTTAACCAATAAAGTCTACTAGTAAAAAAGATAAGATAGGAAATCTAATTATACAACCCAAAATAGGGAAAAACCAAGTCAGTTAGAATGATAAAAGAAAAATATCATTACGAAGAAAATTGTTATAACTAAACAATTCCAATTTTCTTTCTCTAATCCCAAACCCCAGTTACAACCGTGTATTATCAGCCTTACCGAGTCCAAGTTTACATTCTAACTCTCAGTTCATAGCGTTCACCAGGTCCTTATCGAGTGCACCATCGAATATCCTATAGGTATTCCCTGAATATCACCCATGAATCTATCCCCAGATCCCAGATATTTCATGAAACCCTCCCCATATATTCCTTTAGACCTCCTCCCGGATCTCCCCAAGGTCTCACTCATTGGATTCACTCACTTTATGATATTCCCAAGGTGTCTCTACAAGTGTTATCAACTAAAGAATAAGTCTCATTATTTATAGGATCATTATTCTTGGTCTCTAAGGAATTAAACTCCCATAAGTAGTTAGAAACAACCTAACAAGTCTTTTTTAAACAAATATTCTTGAAACAACAACCTTCTATAACAAGAAAACCAACTCCCACGTTTTTTCTCATGTCTTTCAGGAGTCTCACACGCCAAACTGGACCCCAAAATAATGCTTCACGTGCCTTTACATGCTCCAACACCTCCAGCGTGTAGTAACTCGTAGGTGTTGCACATCAATCTTTCGACGGCTCATACAGGCGCATTTGGGGCTGGATTGCGTTGTTTTTACCATTGGCTTCATCTTGGACTCTTCTTTCTAACGCCACCCGAATCGCAATCATTCGATTTCATTTGGACTACTTTTGCATAAGTTGAAATCGTTTGGTTCACATTCGGAATTCAAGCCAAATCCTAATATTTGGTGCCCAAATGTTATGGACCTTTGATTTTTTATTTTTTATATTTGTATTAAAACTGTGTGAATGAAATGATTGGATTTTAGGGACGTCACCTCAATTTAGATACAAAATTTAGGTAAAGTAACATTATTCGTAGAATAATTGTCTAGTCGGGCTGGTTATGAAGTTTTTCGTACAGTCATAAGGATTATAACATATGATAATTCGAGTAATTTGATGTTAATGGATTATCACATGTGGTAATCATTGGAACCGTACGAAAAACTTCAAGACCGGACTTGACAATAAAAGTACTAGAGATGCACATCGGGGAAATAAGGATGGATATAGGTCCTCTCATCCCTATCTCCACTTCCTAGACCTTTACCACATCCTCACCTATTTCACCAAATGGGGAAAATGGAGATGAGGAATTTTGGGGGGAGGTATCTCCATCCCCAACCTAGTTCCTCATTTGTTCTTTTTTTCTCTATTTTTCCCCGTTTCTCCCATTCCGCTGTTTCCCCCTTTTTCCCGGTTGACTAAAAATTACAAATTAAAAAGAAAAAAAAAACATTCCATTACAAATACAAAATAAAATCCATTACAAAATAAAGTGTTTCAAATAATTCAAAGTTTCAAACTAAACCAACTTTACATATGAAGTAACACAAACATTAGATTTAGGTTTTAGGTTTTGAAGGTCAAAGAGTAAATGAGTTTATATAGTTAGGGTTTTCAAAGAATAAAAAAATTAATTTTTTTCAAATATATATAAGTATAATTATATTTATATATGTTTTGGAAAAAATGGGGAAATGAAGATGGAGGGAGTCTCCTCATACCCATTTCAATTTGGGGATGAAAATCATCCTTATCCCCACTCATTTCCCTATTTTCCCCAAATTTTTTTCCTCAAATGGGGATGGGGACGGGGGGATTTAGGGATCCAAGAGAAAATGTGCATCTCCAAGAAGGACTAAATATGCATCTCTAAGAATGACTATATATATATATATATATATATATATATATGTATATGTTAACTGAAAAATTGGAGAGGGATGAATTTCCAATTAACACTTTTGAACCGCGACCTTGGTAGGTCACAGTAAAACAGGAACCACCTGGTACCGGTAGATTCATTGTATGAACAAGAAAGTTTTGGCTAGAATGATAAAAAATGAGACATGATACGTAATAAATTTCTCATACATTCTATTGCAGGATTTATTAATGAATAACATGGAGTAATAGTGTAATACATAGCAATACAATGGTGGTTTAGGGGATTTTTGTTGACACAATATGCGATGGTGAATCCGTATTTGTTGATAAGTAGAGTTTGGTTTTTTCTAGGCGAAGGTGTTTGTATTTTTCTCGTTGAGATGTGGATACCCTCTCCTAAGAGAGCTTCGTCATATTCATAGGTTCCAATTCTTGCTGTTCATCCTTCATAATTCGGTCAATCAATTCAGTAATTATAGGAACACCGATTTGACGTTGATGGAGGATGTATTTAAGTTCGGGAATTGTCCCTTGAATCAAGTAAATACCTTCCATTTTGATAAGATTTGATGAAGTTGACTGTTTCCGTTAATGACGCTTGTGAATGGTAGGAGATCTCAATTTCTCCTTTTCTGCTACATGATACTACAGGCTTCGTTCCTTTGGACATGGTCTTGTTCTGGGTTGGCTCTTTGGTGTACCGGTCCCTCTTCCTGGGTGGTCTTTCTCTCGGCGTGTTGGAACTTTCCTGTTGTTGTTTCCTACACCGTATGGGTAGGAAATGCTTAGTGAACTGGTTTAGGATAGGTATCGCGGTATTGGGGTATTAGGAAACACAAATTGCGATACTGATGCTCTTTGACATCAGGGAACCGGTGTATTATGACATCGGGGCTCTCTCGACCGCGGTACCGGTATCTCTTGATACCGGGGAGTCGGGTTGACCCTGGTTCCGGTCTTGGTTCATACATGGTCACCATGGATGTGCCAATCCCGGTTCTATCATGTGTAGGTCCGATGCTCTCCTTATAGCGTCCTTCTACTCCAAACAGTTTTGGTAGGGAGGAAAAATTCTTTTTTGGACCCCTGCCTTTTTAGACGGTTAACTATATTTATATATAGTAACTTTCTAGTGAAGGATTTCTCACTTTAATTCCGGTCCACACCTTGATGAAATCACATTAATTTTGAATGAATTTGATATTGATTTTTTTTGTAGAAGATAAGTTTATTGAATTATACCTATAAGTAAAACTTGGGAATTTTTCAAAAACTAGAACTAGTTTTTTGAATTTTCCGATATATCTACCATTTTTCCGATGCCTTTATATTTAATAAACTCAGGATAAACAGTTCTAGTGTTTGAAAAATTCTCAAATTTTATTTATAGGTATATTTCAATGAACTTATCATTTACCAAAAAATTAATACAAATCGATGTGATTTCATTAAGGTATGGATCGAAATTAAAGTAAGAGATTCATCGCTTAAAAGTAACTATATATGTGTGTGTGTGTGGAGGAACTCTTCCCAGCTGTCTTCTCCATTTGTTTCTCTCACTCTCATTGTTTCTTCTTGTTCTCCCTCTCTCTAATACATAGACACTTATGTCTTTGTATGATTTTATATCCAAAGACTAAAGAGAGACATTTATGAGATGAATCATATCTTTTAAGTTGTAGGCGTTACATGAAAGTACAAATTAATAAAGGTGTCCATGAATGATTTTTTTTTTTTTTGAGCAGTGAGTGAGCAGAGAAAGAGGGTGTCCATGAATGAATTGTGTACACAAATATCTCACATGAAATTTTGAATGACTTCATTCTGTCTCTCTCTAGGGTCCACTACCACTACTAATTTATTGGTTCTGTATTTTTTTTGTGATATTTTAGTCTAGTTTTTTTATTGCTTTTTATTTGTCAAAGGAATTTCTATAATTCTCTCCAATCAATTATCAAACAATAAAATATATTTTTTTAATAGGAAAAGTATATTAGAAAGAAGGAACCAAACATTTCTTAGATTCTCTTGTTTCTAAACAAAGTATTTTACTTTTTTATCATATTAATTCGTGACATAGTTATATATACCGTTACTCAACTCGATAACATAATGATAAATGATTTTAAGTTTAATTCATTGAGCTCAATTTCAAAATCTATATATTGGTCAGTACTCACTACTCAGTAGTGTAAGTGCACAAATGTTACTAAGATGAGCTGACATTTCGACTGAAAATTAAGTACAATGATAAATAAAGTTTTATTTAAAAACTCATCTCAAACGTATTAAGTAATTTGTACTCGTTAGATCATTCATAGTTATATGTTCGTACGATTCACATTGAATCACTTGCCAAAAAAACAAATCAAGTGATTTGTAATCACACACAATGATGATTAATGATGCAGTGGGTGATTTGTAATCATTCACCACATAATCATATCATTTTATAATATAAATAGAAATTACAAATAACTTGATGCCAACAACTTTTAGTATGCATTGTAATTAAAAATCAAGAATTAAGTTCGTTTCCCTTGTAAAGATTTTGATTTGTAATCGTACCCTTAGGGTACACTTCTGGTTAAACTTCTTGTTAATTCAAGCTTTAGGGATAATTTTGGATCATTCTAGCTTCTGTTTACCGTTGCATTAAGAAGAATCAACTGTCTGATCGTATGCTTGATGAGCACAAGAAGCAGTCTTCAGAAATGGATATGTGAAATTGCAGAAATACAATGGCTTGTATCTTTTGAATTAATTGTTTCAAGTAACATCAATCATAAATACTTATATTATATAGAGATATGATCTTGATTTTTTATTTTTTTTGTAAGTATTCTATACATGGTATAGGATGAAGAAATCCCTTAGAAAGCTTGATATACAAAAACCAAACAATCAAAGTGGGATTTCTCAATTCTCATGCTGAAATGATAACTATGATCTCTTTTTTTTTTCACCTTTTTAGAAGTTTCTAGTCAATTCTTGGAGTTCTACATGGATTGCTTTAAGGGGGATTTTGGAGTTTTCTAGTCTCTGCTGGTTTGAGCTTTTTGGTTTCTTTTTACATATTTTTATTGTAATGTTTTACTTTAATAAATTTTCTCATTAGGTGTGGCTTTGCACCTAAATATTCTCAATCAAATGCAATATATATGCATCAAGACTTTACATGGAAGTCAAAAGGGGATTGGTAGATTTTGTCAGAGCTTCCTGCCATTTCCATTAATTTTATATGACTATGACAATAAAGCATGCACTTCAATGCAATCCAAACGCTTCTACTAAATTCAAACTTTGAATACACTTTCTTCTGGATTTCTCTTCACTTTTGGATTGATACAAAAGAGAAAAAACAAAGCATTTGAACTAGTATTGGATTTGGATTTGAATTTGATGAAGGAAGAAGCTATCATGAGACAAGTTCAAAATTTCTTGCCAAGTTGCATATGCTGGAGTTGACAACACACACATTCATGGGCCGCCCCATTTTCTTGACCATCACTCTCTGCCTTGAATTCACATGCACCACCCATTAATGATATTTCAATACGGCAATGTCAAAGGAGGACACAGATGGTATCGGTTCTACTAAATTAGTAGTCATGATATGATAAATATTATTGTTGTTGTTCAGTCACCACCCTAATATATATCTAGTTGTTGAAAATTGACTTAGTTCCCATTCTGTCGGGCGGTTTCGCAAAGCAAGATTTGTCTCTATGATACTGCCATGACCCATGCATGTGTAATTATAATCAAGCTAATTCAACCCACCTAAATTTTAATTGATTTTCAAAGATCATAATCAAGAATATATATGATCGCATTCGGTGACACATGTTTATTTGTATATGTAAGCACCCTTTATTCTTACGGCCACTTTATGTGGTCGCCGACAACTTACATTCATTAATTTTATTAAAATTTAGTCACATTCATTTTTTACTGTATGAAATAATTAAAAGAAATAAAAACATAAACTTAAGATAGAAGAACATAGAAAGAATAGTCCAAAAAAAAATAGATTCTTTTATTCCTCGATACTTTTGGTTTCTTTTTAAATGTTATGTATATAGGATTTGATATAGATCCTAAGTTATTAATTATAGACAAATGTAGAGGTCTATATTAAGGATTTGAATCTTTTATTATGTTGATCTTTTTCTTGACCTAAAACACTTGAAAATAATATTTTATTTTTAAAATAATAAAAGTAAAATAAATAAATTTCAACCATTAATTACACATGTCACTAGATCTATATAAATCAAAACAAAAATCAGCTCAGCAGATGATTTAAATTCTATATTAAAATGTGTTTTATCCACAAGTGATGATAGATTTTTATTAATAAAAAAATAAAACTAAAACAGTATTTATTAAATCTAATGGTGTCAATTGGACCTGGCCAGGCATTGTTAAGGCCCGTAAAGGCGGCCAGTCGTGTCAGACATAGGGATGGCAAAATGGGCTGGGTGTAGAGGGTCTGCCCTTACCCGCATGATATGGGCTGGGTTTAAACCCGGACCGCATCATTAAAAAGCCCATTTAAAGCCCTTTATTAAAAGCCCACTTGATTGCGGGTCGTTTGCGGGTTTTACCCAGGGTTAATTTTAAACCCGCAAAAAATCCTCACAGTCAGTCAGATTTCAATGTTTCAAGACATCGCCGTCGTTCGTCTACTTCAAAAATCAAAACACGTTCATTCGTTTCTACTGTCTCGAAGTCGTTCCGCCGACGATCCGCCATCGCTCCGACCTCGCTTCTGGTCGCCACCAGTCTCTTCCGGTCGCCACCAGTCTCTGAATCAGAGGTAAGTTTTCCTTCTTCTTTTTTTAATGATTGATACTATCGGCTAAATCATCTTAAATTGTAAAAAATTTAACTTCTTCAAAAACAATTCTGGGTTTGTCATAGGAATTGGAAATTTTCTGGGTTTGAAAATTTATCTTCTTTAAAATATTTTCTTTAAACTAATCCTTCTCTCTGCAATTCTTCTTCTTCTGAGATTTCTTGGTCAATCACTCTCTCTCTCTCTATCTCTCTAATCGAATTTAATTAATTAATTAATTATTATTTTGATTGTGGGTTCAGGGTTGTGATTATTGGTGGCAAAGGAAGCATAGAGTCTGTGGTGAAGGAAGCATAAACTCGTTGATGAACTGAAGGCCATTTTTAAAGTATGTTTTTTTTATTATATTTATCAATACAGATGTTTTTGAATCTCTTTAAAATGCATTAATTTTATTTATTTATTATTATTTGGTTAGATAATCTAGACAATTATTATTGTCTGTTTTATTATTATTTTTGATGTGTTTGCTCTGATTACTGAGTGCTCCAAAAAGATTCACGTTTGAACATCATGGTTTTGTGAAGCGTAGTATTTAAAATTTCACTTTATTTTGCTGTTGTTTGATCTTTTAGTTTATTGTATGTATTCTGAATTGTGTATATGTATGTCAGCCGTTTCCATTTAAATTGTGTATATCAGAACTATATCCAAAAGTTCAAATATGTGTTATATTTTATTGCATTACAAATAGAATGATTGTGTTATATAGATATATTCAAATATGTGTTGGGTTTGGTTTCTAATTGAATTGTTTAAATGAATTAGGTAGCAAAACTCAATGACTCAGACATGGCACGCCAGTGGGCCGTGTCTAGCACCGTATGAGAGCCCGTGTCGTACGGGGTCGAGATTACCGGCCCGACGTACCGACCGTTGGCCCACCAATTTGACCAATAATCTCTTTTTTTTTTTTTTAATCCAACATTCCAATTTCCAACCGTTGGTTGGCCACTTGACCAGTCAGCCAGTGCCAAGTGGCAACCAACATTATTTTTATTACTTTTATTTTATCTTTGTAAAAAAAATCTAACCATTGCCACCAACCATTACTGTTCGTGGCCCAATTTTTTTTTTTTAAAAGAAAATTACAATAACTATCCGTTTAAACTACTATTTTACATTTTTACCCACATTTTAATTTTTTCTATAAATGCCACCCATTCCAATTTCTATACACCTTCTAAAATCTACACTACCCTGTTTCATTCTCTCTCTCTCTCTAATCTCCACACTACTATCACACTCTCTAATCTCTTTAAATTATATTATTAAATAAATTTATCAATTTTTTTACATTTTATTTTATTAGGCTAAAATAATAAATAAGATAATCAAATTACGACAAATACATAAGTTGAATTGTTAAAATAATATTATAAGAAATAAATTTAACACTAAAATAAAAATAATAAAAACTTTAAAGAAAAAATTTGTATTGATGAGCCGGCCTATTAAGACCCTTCAGACTGGTATGTGGGAATACATGACACAACAACATACAGTGTCGGATTGGCATGGCCCGTTTAGCCAGCCAGGCTTTAACGGGCCGTGCCGGTATGAAATGACAACACTAATAAAATCGTTATTTTAATGAACAATTTTTCGTATATGAGCAAAACAAATGACGTTTTTATTAATGTTTTAGTTTGTTTGTGTTTCAAAAGAACACATGTAGGCAAAACTCATGTACATGATTAAAATATAGAGATATTTGATATAAAATAAAATTTAAAACAATTTTAAATTTGAACTGAAATAAAACATGTCTAATCGATTTCGAATTTCTTGTTTTGATTGGTCAGTTTGTAATTTCTATACCGTGTAGAGTGTAGTGCCTAAAATCAATGGGCTTAAAGTCCTTTCATAATTATAATCATGAAAAAGTAATCAGTTAAATAATCTGGATTAGGCCACTCTACTTGAATTGCACTTCGATTAGTATTATCTAAAATTGTGTTTATACAATATTCTTTGTCACTGTTGTACCAAGTTCTTGGCCGTCAAGCCAAATCACCATTTCATTAGATCAAGTTGAACCCACGTCGGTCTGAATCAACTGTGCGTGGGAAGTTTTGAATCATGAACTTCAACATCTATCTATGTAGCTTCGACTACCCGCTCGAGGCTAAATCACCTTCGCTCAATGTAAGAAAACATGAGATTAAGGCATCAAGGTTCAAAAAGACGAAAAGAACATCTTTTTATGGTGATATGCTTGATGTGCGGAGAGGATCCAGATCCCTCTCTTATTTCCCCATTGTCACTTCATCATTTAATGAAGCAATTAATTTTACATTAAATGGTATATGATAGTATAGCATTTAATGCTAACATTCCCATAATTAATATTGATTTACTTAATCAACTAATCCGTATACAGTAATGACAAAGATTTAACTTAGAAGGCATGAATGAGAAATTATATTGAGTGTGACTAGGTAGACATGAAGCCGGTCCCGGTTCCGGTTCGGAACCGGCGGTTTCGGTTCGGGTTCCGGAGAAATTGGAACCGGAACCGGCCTAGAGAGGTTCCGGTTCCGGTTCAGGTTCCACCGGTTCCGAATCGGAGCAAGCCCCTTTTTGTTTTGTTTTTTTTTTCTTAAATCATATTTCATAAAAAAATTAGTCATGTAAAAATGTAATTGATAAATGTATTTTATTGAGTCACCCGCAAAATAAAATTAAATAAATAAATGACAAATTAAAAAATAAAATAAAATAAAACAAAACCAAAAAATATAAAATTGGTCTTGCACTTAATTTTTACCACAATTAAGTTACCTATGTATCCTCTTAAGGGTTTAGAAGAATCAAAGGCCACGAAGTTCTCTTACCTTTTATTGTAGATTTGGACTTTGGAGATGGCGATTGGCGATTGGCGATTTGGCGTGGAGTCGTGGACTAATCGTTGCCATGATCATCTGTTCGACTTTCAGCCGGTTGATCATCTTTAAAGAAATCGTATGGTTCCTCTTGATCGATTTCTTGTTGTCTATATTGAGCCTTCATCCAATCTTCAACACAAGCTTGTATCTGAAGTGATTTCGGACTCATAAGGAAACGTTTTGGGTCTAAAATATTCCCACCGGCACTGAACTGTTGTTCTACAGCCACCGTAGAAACTGGTGTTGAAAGGATTTGTTTGGCTATCTTAGCCAAGATTGGAAAGTATCTTTCATACTCATTCCACCAGTGTAGGATATCAAATTTTTTATCTTCGGTGTCTTCTATGAACTCAAAAGAGGTACTTAGATAAGATTCAAGCTCGAAATATGTGGTGGAGCTTGATGAAGAAGAACCTCGTAATTTTTTGGTTTTTTTTTATAAAAGATTATACCCTAAATTAAAAAATCCAGAGGGATGATGATAATGAATGAGATACATTTTGAGTTTGTGGAACATTTATGTTCAGTGATGGACCTTAAACTCTAAGATATTTATCATATAATTCATACAATAATGTTTTAACCCTAGCACAAAACATATCAACATCATAATCTATTTTTAAACCTTGTTCATAATAAACAGAAAGATAACCAGGCAAACTTTCTAATCTACAATATGGATCAAAACACAAGGCAATCAAATAAATATTTAAAAACTCCTTATAATATTCTAACCATTTATCCTTCATAGCAGTAACAGACTCATGTAATTGTGAGTCGGATTCACAATGAGCAAATGCACCAGCAATATTAAGACTCTCAATAATAAATAAATTAGTTGTAGAATAATAAACACCAGATAAATTGTTAGTAGCAGTATAAAAAACTTTTAACAAACCACAAACATTGCTACAAACATCCCAATGACTTTGATAAAGATTAATGTGACTAACATGATATTGAATAAAAGTAACTAATAAATCCCTATATTCATAACTTCTAGTAAGCAATTTATAAGTAGAATTCCAACGTGTTGGAACATCACGAGGAAATCTAATGACACGTCTACCATTTTATTTACAATATGCTGCCCATGATTTCATTATAGAAGGATGTTTCCACAAAAAATAAAGGGCATCTTTAATAGGTTGAATAAACTGTTCAAGAGTTTTTAATCCTTTTTGAACACATAAATTGAAAACATGGCATGCACATCTTTGATGAAAAAATTTACCACCAAAATAAGGTTTGCATAATTCAATTAAAGCAGGAATAACAACGGTATTGTTAGAAGCATTATCAAAACCAATTGTAAAAATTTTGTTCTCAATTTTATACTCTGTAAAAATAATTCTAAGCTGTCTAAAAATATTAGCAGCAGTGTGTTTATCATCAAAAACTCTAAATGCAAGAATTCTTTTTTGGATAGCCCATGCATTATCCATATAATGGCAAGTGACACCTATGTATGAATGCATTCGCCAATGATCACTCCATATGTCTGCACATACTGAAACACGGCCATTATATTTTTCTAAAAAAAATTTCAACATTTTTTTTTCTTTTTCATAAATGTTTTCAAGTGCTTCTGTGAGCGTGGTTCTAGGAACACGATATGCAGCAGGATTTAATACTCGTTGACAATAATTATTAAAACCAACTTTTTCACAAAAACTAAATGATAAGTGTTCTACTGCAACCATTCTAGCTAATTCTTCTCTATTTTTTGTATCACTATATTTAAATAATTGTTGGTTAGGGGTAGTGTACCTGAGAATTTGAGCTTGTGAACTCGATTTGGCCTGTGCTTCTGGATGTGAGTTCGTTATATGCTTCTGATATGTGTCATATCCTCCAGATTTGTGTTATTTAAATACTTTTTTACAGTAATTGCAAATCACTAATGTGCTTCCATCTTCTTGCGTAACTTTCTTCATATGGAGTACGAAGAAATCAGATTTGACCTGCTTCGGTAACTTTTCTTCCATCTGTGGATCAAAATCAAAATCTTGATGTGGGTTAGGATCAGGGCCATCAGGCTCATCACCATCATGGCCAAGATTAGGCATATTTTCTGATTGTCTTGTCAAAAGGGGGGGGGGGGGGTGACATTGGGATCGGGTTCAGAAATTCTAAGAGAGGGATGAGAATGAGATTGAGGAAAGTTTAGGCCTAAGTCTTCAGCATATACTTGGTGTTGTAGATACTCGTGATAGGCACAGTCGTCATGACCGAGATTATCCGTCATACAACTCTTACCTTTCATCGAAATGGAACGTCTAGGAGCGTCACCACTTCCACTTGCCATTTTAAAAATTGAATTGTAAAATTCATTGAACAAAAAATGTTAAAAAATTGATTTCAAAAATGATTAAATTGTTGGAAATAAATTTGGAAGAAAAATAGAAACTTAGTAGTTAATAATTGCAATTTGTAAATAAAATAAATTACAAATAAAATAAACAAGATATAAGATAAATTGCAAATAAAATAAATTGGAATTTGGAAACTTAGTAATTGCAAATAAAATAAATTTCAAATAAAATAAATTGTAAATAAATGAAATTGGAAACTTAGTAATTGACTAATTACAAATTAAATAAATTGGAAATAAGAAATATTGCAAATAAAATAAATTAGAAACTTAATAATTGTAAATAAAATAAATTGGAAACTTTACTAACTTAGTAATTGCAAATAATATAAATTGGAAACTTGGAGACTTGGAGACTTGGAGTTGGAGAATTGGAGAATTGAAAGTTTAGAGAAAATTGAAAATTGAGAATTAGAGAGAATTGAGGAAATTGGGGTGAGGAAAAATGAATTGAGGGGTAGGTATTTATAGAAAAGGAAAAGAATATAAAATAAAAATAAATAAAAAAGTAAATAAGTGAACCGTTGGAGGCCCAATGGTCTGCTGACGTCAGCAGGCCGTTGGGCGCAACGGTTCGTTTTAAAAAAAATAAAAAAATAAAAAAGGAGGAACCGGCCGATTCCTCACTAAAACGAACCGGAACCGGGACCGACCGGACCGGTTCCCGTTCCGGTTCTTGAACCGGAACCAGTATTTCCTGTTCCGGTCCCGATTTTCTGACACCGGTTCCGGTTCGGTTCGTCGGTCCGAACCGAACCAGCGTCATGTCTATGACTAGGATGACTATTGGGGAAATGAGGATGGATATAGATCCACCATCCCCATTGTTGCTAAAGTTCAAAATTATGCAATTATTTTGACGAATTTTCACTAATGTTAAGTAATTGACAAGTATACTGTATTAATATTGAATAATCCTTGAATCATAACCTAATTATGAGTGATTTGAAAATACTTTTTTAAGGCCCATTTTGTGAATGCTTCCCAATCTGATTTTGGGACCAAAAGTGATTCTGGACTAGTGATAGGGTGTTTGATAAAATTTTGGGGAAATGCTTTTGGCCACTTTTAGGTTCCCCCAACTGAGTTTTTGAGAAGCTAAAAATTCATGCTTTTGAAAAACAGCTTCTTGGGAAATCAAAAATAAAACGCGTTACAGTGATAGAAGTTAATGAATTTTTACTTAACTTCCTATTTTAACCCTTGCCTTTCATAAAATTTTCCAAAATAACCAAACCTAATTCTGACATCCAGCAGCAACGATTCATTCCATACTTCCATCCTCATCTCATATACACCACATCTCTCTTTCTCTCTCTCTCTCTCTCTCTCTCTCTCTCTCTCTCTCTTTCTCTTCTCAAAAATTTGAAGAGACAATTTTACAACGGCCTCTGTAATCGGTTTCAAATTCGAACTATCCAAGATTTTTTCTAATTTTTGTTCTCTTTTTGTTATCTCATTGTGCAATGTGTTCCTTAGTTCCTTTTTTTGGTGTATTGTAATGTCTCTATATTTTTTTCTCCAAATAACACAGCAGTGTTTTGATTTGGTGTTTGGACAGCAGTGTTTTGTTAGTGTAATTTTTTTTTTCTCATTTGTGAATGTAAGTGTTCATGAGTTGTGTATTATTTTTCTTCTTTCTTTTTTGTGTTTTTTTTATGAGACTTGAGATCCGTTCTGGTTTTTCTTTCAAGGGTTTAAAAAAAATAATAACACTTTTCTGGTGTTTTGATGATCATGTAGCATCTTCAGTGATCTGGGCTGGGCTTTTATATTTGATTTACCTTATAAAAAATAGTTTTACTTTTTAATACTTTTTTAGAGCATAATTTGATTAGTTTTTGAATGCATGACTGTAGAATAAAGATAGCGGAGAATTGCCTAACCTTAAGTACGGGGTATTTGGTCTCGACAACAGGCAATACGAGCATTTCAACAAGTTCTGAGATGAAATTCATATTTGATGTATATGTTATGTACCTCTAGTTTCAAGTTGTTGATGCTGAATTTTACATTCTTAATGTGTGTTCATTTGTTTTGGTGATTCTAAACGGGTTACCATAGTGGTGGATAATATTCTCACCGATCAAGGTAATACTTTTATGCCTGTTATTCCCTTTTCAGTTAATTTTTCCAAGCAATTTGAGGATGTGCGGTTCATCTCATGTGCAGATGACATCTTAGATATTAATAATGTTTTATGTATTTATTTATTTTAAATGTTTGTGAATTTGAATGTTAAAAGTATGTATTGAGATTATCATCTCCAAAGTGTCTGACTGCGAACCGAAGTGTGGCTGACATGTGTGAATTGCCGGCATTTTACTGGGACTATGTTGAATGTGTTTTGAGTGTTTTTTTTTGTATCATTCATAGGAGCAATTTCACATTATCGTGGTTCCCTTTAACCTTTTCACCTTATTCTAGCAATGTCACTGCCTATTAGGCTCAGTTACTTTGTCATGGAAATAAACTAATTAGATATCTTGTCACATGAATACTACCCAACCTCCAATTTTGTAGAGCGATGTTCTGGTTTGAAACCATGTTTTAGGTTTTAACTTTCATAATCATGGTTTATTTTAACTTGATAGAAACACCAAATTGCAGGGCTACTGTATTGTTATTTACCGACTGTTTTAGAGTTTAATGAGTGCGAGCACTTAGCAATTATTTGCAATTTACTCTCGACTCCGTAACATAATTTGTTTTTTGGGATCTTTTGTTGTCCATTTCAATTGTGTAATCTCAAGATTCCTTGAAACATATTTTGCTATGTAGAAAAAAATTATTGAAGGAATTTAAAAGAGTTTTCTTGATATATTCGCAATATATGTAGCAATAGATGAAAAACATTATTAATGTGTTATAGTCACACAAAAATAAAACAAATTATTTTTTTTAATATGTTTACGGTTACACAAAAATATTATTTTATATTTATTTTATAACATGTTTATAGTCATATATAAATATTAATTGATATTTATTTTATAACATGTTTACTGTTACACCAAAATATTAGTTGATATTTATTTTATAACATGTTTATGGTAACGCCAAAATATTTGTTGATATTTTGTAACATGTTTGTGGTAACATAAAAATAAAACAAATTTTTTATTTTTAAAACATCTTCAATATTCATTTGTGTCCTTTATAGTAATTTTGCACTGTCACAACACTTTTTACTTTCAATTTACCAAAAATGTTTTGGGTTCTTACAACACTTTTAAAAAATCAGTTTACCAAACACTCGGTTGATTTTCTTCTTACGGCAGATCAAAAACAATTTCTCACTCAACACATCAATGCAGAATTGAGCCTTAGTCTATTTTTTCTGCTTACCAACCAAATGTCAAAGATTGAAAAGATATCCCTCTCATATAT
Source organism: Dipteronia sinensis (assembly GCA_033220585.1). Lineage (NCBI taxonomy): Eukaryota > Viridiplantae > Streptophyta > Magnoliopsida > Sapindales > Sapindaceae > Dipteronia > Dipteronia sinensis. The sequence continues at coordinate 82,883,994 of CM065636.1, read as the reverse complement.
GTATATTATATAGCGTTGATCAGGTACAATTATTCAAACAAAATTTTCATGTGGGCAAGAACTTGAAATGTTTTAAGTTTCGTAAGAAAAAATTCATTAAAAAAAAAAAAACTTATTCAAATATACACGCACGTGAAATTATTTTTATTATCATAAATATTTTAAAAGAATAATTTTGAATATGTGAAATCATATTTGTATTTGACATAGACACCTTTCATATATATATATATATATATATATATATTAATATTATTTTTATTAGATCAGATATATCTGACTATCTTATCATTAGACTTCATTAATTATCTCTGATTAAAAATGGTATAAATTTTTTTATACCTGGCCTGATAACACTTATAATATATATAAAATAAAGGTCTAAAATGATATATAATAAAAGCTAAAGACATTTGTGGTTAGGAATTAGGATGATGAAGCTTTTGAAAATGTCAAATGCAACAATGGCTTTAATAAGCCGAAATGAAGAGCAGAATAGCTGATGCTGCATGCGTTGACATGAATGCCTCATAAAAAAAAAAAATTAAGACATCAAACACTACATATTGTTTGTAGCTGCTTTCTTCGACATTTCCTTAACATAAGGGATTCTTTGCTGTCCGCCGGTTTTTTTTTTCTTTTGTTTCTTTTGTTAAGATTTCATTTCGAAAGTAAATTAAAGGAATGCAATTTGATCGGCTATGAATCTAGAGCAACTAATTAAACACCTTTGTCTCTTCTAAAGCTATATAAAGAGCCTTGGATGAGAAAAGCTTGTGCCGACCGGTGTGTTTGATCATTCATATTATATCACGTGAATGAAATTCTACGCGTGATTGTTGATGCATACCGTCATATCACCAGTCATATTATAAAGAAATTTAAAGCTTGATCACGGATGCATTATGCATATGCCTTCACATTACCTGCCATATTATACAAATACATGTATGTACATACATAGTTGTATATATATATACACACATATAACAAATTCCCAGCGCCACTTGGGTTTCAATTTTCAAAAGGAGAAGTGACAATATAATATGGGTCTACATGCGGGATGCAGAGACGCAAGTCAAAAAAGAAAAAAGAAGATTTCTGTATCTGATATCTGGACTGACCACAACATGAAAATGCAAGTACACAAGACAGCTATTGAGTATGGAATCCACGGTTGTCGTGGTGCTGACCTATTTAGCTGCCCACGTCCAAGTCCATCTCATCTGTCTTGCACTCCTGTTCAATCATTGCTTCCTACTTTTTTTATACGGAAGAGTTGATATCTATCGGGATCAAGAACTATATACGCTAGGTGGATATTACACTCACAGATCGAAAGATATTCACTCTTGAAAAAAAAAATCTCCTAATGTATGCATTCCGACAGATGATGATGAGACTTCATAGAACATGGAAGTTACATGCCTTGTGTTACTTACAGGAATATCAATTATCTCTACTTTACACTAAATAAATTCGGAGTGTTCGACTTCATCCATTAAAAAATACTTATAGTTATATTAGTTTAAAGAAATATTGATACATGCTAAATAATTTATAGTGTCATATACATCATCTATTTGTTCCTTTCAAAGTCAGTGATAGAGAGTTCAAGTCTCACTATTCATATTTTATAAGCGTATATAAAGATTAGATATCTAACGTTATGAAATTAAATATCTAAACCACATCTAGTATACTCTAATGTTTGGATTGTAGATCCCCATAAACCTCTAGGGTGTGTTTGGTACGGGGATGAGATATGACTGGACTGAACTGGACTGGATTGAACTGGACTGGATTGGACAATTATTCTGTATTGTGTTAAGAATGTCTGTGATAAAACTGTGGACTGTACTGTTATACGTTTAGTATGGCTGAGACGGGACTGGACAAGAGGTTCAAATGACCTGAATACCCCTATTAATTTGAGAGACTTTAAATATTAAAAAAAAAAAACTGGAAAACAAAATTCTAAATTCTAATTTTGATTTTCTTCAAACTGAGCACTTTTTTTAGATCACAAACTAACAATAAAAATTATAAAAATTAAATAAAGAAAAAAAGCCATCAAATTATCATGATAATCATCACCATCAATCAATCATCACCATCCATCAGCTTCTCTCACAGAAAACAAACGAGTGAGTGAGTGGTGAGAGGTTTGTTTGGTGAGTGAGTGAGTGAGCTCTGATCATTGGACCAACCGAGAAAATACAGTGATCATTCCATGATTTTTGGTTGTTGAAGATGACAACAGCTCCAAAGCTTCTAGCTGTGTTGATTCAAGTTCCAGTAATGGGGATGATAGCCAAATGAACCATGACCACAATGGCCAATTTGAAGTGGAGCCAAAACAAGATTTTGTTACATGATTTTTATTTTCTTTTTAGATTTTCGATCTCAATTTTATCTTTCAATCATCATCATCTTTTTTCACTCAATCAACAACAACTATATCTTCTTCTCCATTCTTAAACAAAAACACAAAAACTCAAAATCCCCACGAGATCTCCACCCACCAAACCAGAACCATCCACCGCCAAATTCAATCAAACCCAGCCACAACCTCACAAACCCCCCACAAACCTCGCAGCCGCCGACGGAATCCCAGAGGGTTTTGTATCCAGAATCCCAGATCGAAGACCGAAATGACGACGGATTGAAACCGTGGTCACTGGAAGATGGCGAGAACCAGACGACGACGGTCACTGGAAAATTACGAGAACCGGAAACGATTGTCATGGCATGTTGATGATAAACAATTTGATTTTTTGAAGACGCGAGAAAATGAAAAAAAAAACTAATAAAATCTGGATCCAGTTTGATTTTTTATGTGTGATTTTTTATTTGTGTTGATGATGGTGTTGATGATGAACGATTGTTAGTGTGATACTATGATGGAGATGTTGGATTTTGGGTGATATAGATGAAGTTGGATTTTGGAGAGAGGCATTCGACGATGAATGAATGAAGGAGAGAGAGATACGATTCAAGTGAGGATATGTTTGTGATTTTTGAAAATTTTAAAGGGTAAAAGAGTCATTTTCACACTTGTCCCATGAGAAATTGTCTTCACGTTGTCCCGTCCTGTACCATGTACCAAACGCACCCCTAAACAGTAGTTTTCCAAATAGTAAAAAGATCTTTAAAGTGAATGTTATAAATGGAATAAAGCATATGTTGCCAAAAGCATCATGAATACCCCATTTTGGTCTTTAAAGTGAATGTTATAAATGGAATAAAGCATATGTTGCCAAAAGCATCATGAATACCCCATTTTGGTAAAGTTTGCTTAAGTGGACAAGTAGTATAACCTAATGTTTGGATTGGAGAAATAATACAATTAATAATTAATCATCACTTATGTAAGAATAGGAATCAAAAGCACTATATCAATATGATTGAAAAAGACACCAATTGCAGCAACAGTAATAACCTGGGAAAGCAATATATTATTTAGACTAATATAATTCAACAAACAGTTTCCACAATAACAATAACAATATACATTATAGGCTATTTACAGATTAATACATCAATATAATTACAAAAGAAGTTGCAGCTGCAGCTGCAGAAACATGGATGATTCCATACTCAAGTTTTCATCATGAACCACTTAGCAGCAAGTGTGAGACCATTGAATAGCTGGTAATTAAACAAGTTACTGCAAAGTCCCGTACAACTTCACACTCGACACAAGACAACAGCACTGGTTATGCCTCCACCAAAGCACTCCAATTCCAAAACACACTGCAGATGTATCCGGTTGAACATAAAGCCAACTTAGCATCAAACTAATTAACAATTCGTAAAAAGGTTTTCTAAACCAACTGGTATTGTAATACTCCCTTGCATCCCCTCTCCGATTTTGCCTAAAGGCTCAAACATGTTCACGTTTTGGTTTGATCGAAAAAAGGGGAAAAAGACAGAAGAAAATAATCAACAACTGAACCATTGGCTCTAGTACTCTGATACTATGTTAATGTTAAATTTACAAAAGAAGAAAAAGGAAATGAAGAGAAAGGCTAACAAAAATAACCCATCTTCACTATTGTTAATTAATTGCTAATACATGTGCAAAATTTTCCAAAACATCTTCACTAATATATATTAACCTTAACCACACATTATAACTCATAGTGTTCAGTCCAGTCTTGTTGCATCCATTACGTCTGATTACAGAACATACTTGTCGTTGCATTAATTTGCAATAAAGACACTCCATACCTTTGCTCACAAAGTAATGGCTTAAGTTAGGGAATGAGTTATAAGACGAGCAACATAAACATATCATAGTCTTCAACTTCCAAAATACTAATTTTGGATAATAATCTTTCACCAAAATTCCAGCTGGAAGAACTAATGGAATACTTCAGGTTAAGATGCCACCAACTGTTAGCATGATACATACAAGGATCTTTCATTTGATTCTATGAGGACTAGAGGTGTTGTTCAGCCAACAAATTGTGAATGGATCAACTAATATTCTTAGATAATTTTGTGTTATTCAGAAATTAACAATGCTGTTGGTAGATTTGGTTTGAATTTTCAATTAGTTTTGAACTTTTGCACATTCTATTTTCTGAATAACACAATTTTCAAAGGGTGTTAGAAAACCATTCTGTACAACACTTGTAGTCGATAGAATCAAAAAGTTGAGATCAAGACTGAATCTCTGTTAGACCATAGTGAGCAAAAAGGACTTCGGACTTAAAAGAGCTAAAAGAGTACCGTATCCGTACAATAATGCAAATATGTAAACAAAAGCTCAAGTCTTATTTATTTAAGACTAATGTTTTAGTTTGTTTGTGTTTCAAAAGAACACATGTAGGCAAAACTCATGTATATGATTAAAATATAGAGATATTTGATATAAAATACTATTAAAAACAATTTTAAATTTGAGCTGAAATACAACATGTCTAATCGATTTCGAATTTCACATCTTAATTTTCCCAATTTTCTTGATTGGTCAATTTGTAATTTCTATACCGTGTACTCGTGTAGAGTAACCAAATTCCTAAACCAATGGGGCCAATTGGACTCGAAGGAATGCCTGAAATCAATAGGCTTAAAGTCCTTTCATCATTATAATCACGAAAAAGTAATCTGGATTAGACCACTCTACTTGAATTGCACATTTATTAGTATTATCTAAATTTGTGTTTATACAATATTTTTTTTGTCACTGTTGTACCAAGTTCTCGGCTGTCAAGCCAAATCACCGTTTCGTTAGATCAAGTTAAACCCACGACGGTCTGAATCAACTGTGCGTGGGAAGTTTTGAATAAGGAACTTCAACATCTATGTCTATAGCTTCGACTACATGCTAGAAGCTAAATCACCAAACGAGAGATTAAGGCATCGAGGTTCAAAGAGACGGAAAGAACATCTCTATGTGGTGATAAGCTTATGGATCATTTGTTTTTTCCACTTAAAATTTAATAGGTCTTAATCATAATTATTAAGTTGTTTTGTTTATTTTTTTGAGTGGTCAAACAACTTAAAAATACCAAAAAACAACTTAAAATAAAAAGTACAAAATCATGACTTTTCACTTAATTGTAAATCACTGAATTGCATTAAATGCGATTCAAAATATTTTCTTCCGATATTATCCCCCAATATATAACCTATTTTCAATTTCATCATAATTATATATGGTACAAAAAATTTTATTTTAATCTATTGCTTATTTTAAATAGCTTTAAAAATAAAAAAGAACCCTAATCACTTATCATATTGGTTTTTAATATCAGTACTTTATTATGATATTAGAGTGATGTATATATTATTTTTTAGAGTTTTTTGTGTGAATTTTCCTGCTGCCCATTTTATTTTTTGAAAAAAAAACATTTTCTTTTCTTAGTAAAAATGAAGTTTATTTGTAATCAAAGAAAAATATCATGATCATATGTGTTCATATATAATTATTATTATTGGATTGTTTTTATTCCATATTATATGTATAATTGTTTAACTTGGGTATAAATGTAAAATTATTTAGTTTCAGACAATTTTACTTTTAAAAAACAAACATGTTGACAATAATTTCAGATGTGAGGAAAAAAAAACATGTCATTCAAGTTCAGATTTCAGTCTCTATCCAGTCTTCAGAAATATTCAGGACTGTTCAGTTTTCAGACAAAAAAAAAAAAAACAAACGATTTCTTAATATATGGAGAGGATCTGGATCCCTCTCTCGCAGATAGGGGTGGGCACAGTTCGGTTCGGTTTTGGGCAAAACCGAATTGAACGGAAAATATTTTGATTTATCTAAAATTGAACCGGTTTAAACCGAATAAGAAATGGTAACCGAACTGAACTGATTTTAATCGGTTCGGTTCGGTTCATTTCGGTTTTGGACCTAATGGGCCTTTTTGGCTTGATGTGCTTAATGGGTCTTTTTGTAATATATTTTTAAATTTGATGGGTTGTTACCTTGTTGGATTTTAATTTTGGGCCAAAGTTTTATAAATTTTAATTGTCCAAACCCAAAAAACCCAAATCAATACTAACTAATAATATTTAAATTGAATAGACAATAAATTCAATTTTAAAAGACATTAGACATACAGTTCAATTTTCACGAGTTTCGTACTGATATGAGACATAATACATACATGACAATTTTCAAAGATAAAAACTCTAAATCACAAATCCAAACTCCAAAGATAAGTGTGTTAGGGTTTTTTTTTAGTTATATAAGTGGTTTAATCGGTTCAAACTGGTTTTTGAGAAACCAAATCGGTTTGAACCGAATATTTTTCAATTTTCAATTTTTTGAACCGAATTCATTCGATGAACCGAACCAAACACTCTCTTTTTGGTTCGGTTCAGTTTGATTCCGAACTTAGTGGCCACCCCTACTCGCAAGTAAGTGGTAAACATGTTGTTATTTCCCTATTGTCACTTTCTCATTTAATGCAGCAATTAATGTTACATTAAATGGTGATAGTATAACATTTAATGCTAAGCTAGATTGCTTATGTCACGCCCAATATGATTTCTCGTTCATACCTTCCAAATTAAATATTTGTCGTTACTAAGTAAATCAAAAGATTTACTTTGATATACAAATGAATGTTGATTTACTTAGTCACCTATCAAAGTCACCTATCGAAGTAAATCTTTTGATTTACGTAATAATGACCGAGATTAAATTTGGAAGGCATGGACGAGAAATCATATCAGACGTGACATAAGCAATCTAGCTTGGCATATCCATTGTTTGTTATAAAATAGATGAGTTTTCCGAAAAAAGGTAAGCACTCATATAGAACTGATTTGCTCATATAGAAATCATATTGCCAAACTTTGTTTCTCTCACTCTAGAACTGAATCACTGACTTGACTGTCAAAGTATAAACGCTGGTCACCCGGCCAACCGGTGCTCCTTATAGGTTTCCTTGTTTTAAAGTCATAGTTTTCCATCAAGAGCGACAACCCTATTTATTGCTAGGAGTTCTCGTGGTGACATAGAACGTCTTGGTGAAGCCTTCATTTCAACCGAACAGCGACTTTGTAATCCTTTATTCACTGAAACTAAGGCAAATTCTAACAGTGGATCTGGTTTTTGGCTTCATTATGGCTTTAGCGAAAAAACAAGCTTTATTATTGCTAACGAAGGCTATTTTGTTATGTATATTAATATGTAGTGTTCCGGGATCAGCAGGTAATGCGACTACTTCAAGTTCAAATCCAAGTCCAAGTCCAAGTCCAACCACTGCTAATTCAACTCTATCATCTGCATCCACATTAATGATGTCTACGCCGTCTCAGCAACTCTGTGTTTCATCTCACGATCATCATACCATAAAAGTCATGTTCAATTTGATCATTATTGATACTGCATTTATTTTAACAATTTTAGTTTTACGTTTGGGTGCTATTGTGTTCAGAAAATAATGCAAACAGTGGCGTAGGAAAGCTTAGGAGAATTTCATTTCTAGTCGAGTTTTTTTTTTTATTTTTTTTATTTTTTTTATTTTTTTTTTTAAGATTTCCTAAATCCTAGACGAGTGGTTAGAATAATTATTTATAACATTTATATGATTTTAATAAAATCATTCAATTGGAACAAAAAAATATATATTTTATTTCACTTATTTTTTCTACATGTCACTTTGATCGTTTAACTTTTCTCTTGACATGTCAAACATATATTTTGATAGTAAAATGCATTGGGGCTAAAGTTCAAAATTATGCAATTATTTGGACGATTTTTCACTAATGTTAAATAATTGACAAGTATTATGTAATCTGTATTAATATTGAAAAATCCATGAATCATAACCTAATTATGAGTGTCTGAATATACTTTTTAAGTCTATTTTTTCTGCTTACCAACCAAATGTCCAAGATAGAAAAGTTATCCCTCTCATATATGTATATTATATAGCGTTGATCAGGTACAATTGTTCAAACAAAATTTTCATGTGGGCAAGAACTTGAAATGTTTTAAGTTTCGAAAGAGAAAATTCAAAAAAAAAAAAAAAAACTTATTCAAATATACACGCACGTGAAATTATTTTTATTATCCTAAATTTTTTAAAAGAATAATTTTCAATATGCATGTGAATTCATATTTGTATTTGACATAACATTAAGTGGAGACCTTTAATATATCTATAATAAATACTAATAAAGGGACCTTTAAAAAAAAGAAATAAAATGATAATAAAAGCAAAAGCCATTAGGATTTTGAAGCTTTTGAAAATGTAAAATGCAACAATGGCTTTAATAAGCCGAAAAGAAGAGCAGATGCTGCATGCGTTCACATGAATGCCTCATAAAAAAAAAAAATTTAAGACAACAAACACTACATGTTGTCTGTAGCTGCTTTCTTCAACATTTCCTTAACACAAGGGATGCTTTGCTCGCTTTTTTGTTGTTGTTAAGATTTCATTTCGAAAGTAAAAGGAATGCAATTCGAATATTGCACAAGTAATTGAACACCTTTGTCTCTTCTAAACCTGTATATAACGTGCCTTGGATAAGAAAAGTTTGTGCCGACTAATGTGTTGATCACTCATATTATATATCATGTAGAAGAATTTTTAAATGTGGATGTATAATGCATATCCTGTCACTTTTAAACTTAACCAATCATATTATACAAATGCGTGGGTAGAAATTAAGATGAGAGCATATGTGTCTATTTATTCAAAAAGAAGTCGCATGACATATAATCTATAATTAAGTGAAAGAAATATATACATATTATATGACATATTTTGAGTGAACAAACATATATGTGTCGATTTTATCCAAACAATTGTCTTTTCTGTTATAGGACAGGTGGAAAACAAACCCGATTCTTGATTAACCTTTACTTGCTGTGTATTTTTATTCTTTGAACATATGTACATACATATTTGTATGTATAATGTATTATATATACATATAAGAAATTCCCAGAACCACTTGGGTTCAATTTTCAAAAGGAGAAATGACAATATATGGGTCAACATGCAGGATGCAGAGACAATAGGAGGGGGTGCACGTGGACGTGGTCAAAGGGAGAGATCATTAGAAAGTACACGTGTAAGGCCAATTATTGTACATGTGGATACATGTTCAAAGGTTAGTCGGTGATCTGTCTGTCTGATTTACAGGACAAGTCAAAAAAGAAGATAAAAATATCCTTATATGTATCTGATATCTGATATCTGGACTGACAACATCATGAAAATGCAAGTAGACAAGACAAGTATGGAGTATGGAATCAACGGGTGTCGTGGTATTGGCCTATTTGGCTGCCCACGTGGCCACGTCCAAGTCCATTTCATTTGTCTTGCATTCGTGTATTAGCATTGCTTCCTACTTTATTTTCTTTTCTTTTCGTTTTTTAAAGTCTGACACGGAAGAGTCGATATTTGTTGGGATCAAAAATTATATTCGTGGTTTAGAATACTCTCACAAATAGGAAGATATTCACCTCTTGTGAAAAAAAATTACCCCATACATGTCAATTATAGAACATGAAAGTTACGTGTCCAGTGTTACTTATTAGGACATCAATTATCTCCGCTTTACACTATACACATTCGGAAGGTTCATCCGTCAGGGTATTTTTGGTACATAGGACAGGATAAAGATTAATTTTTGTCCTATCTCCCATCTTTATTGGTATGACTAATTAATCCGTCAACAAACGACAGTTTTTCTCTAATAGTTATATAATTTGGATATATTTATAGAATATTAATACATATTTACCATATGTATTATTATAATTAAAATTATATTACTTCATGATAAAAATGTAATTATATATATATATATATATATATTATAAATATACCTATGAGATAAAAATTGAGATAAATGGTGGCTTTATAATTTTTAATTTTTTTTGTCTTTTCAATTTATTTTATTTTTTTATGTAATTTAAAATATAAATGTATTTTTAATAATTAATGAAATAGTTTATTTTTAATATTTTAAAAATAATAATTTCAATATTAACAAATAAAAATAAAAATTATTTTAAAAAAAATTGGTTTTAAATATTTAAATTATTTTTAAATGAACAATTTAAATATATTTTTTTCATACTTTAATTTAAATAATTTTTTTAACCAATTCAATTCTATGCAACCATTTTATCTAGATGAGAAGTGGCTATTTAGTTTCATTTTTTTTAATTCTTTTTTTTTAAAATTTAATTCTAAAATTTATATTGGTTTAATATATCTTATTATAATATTTAAAAATATTTTTTAAATATTAAATATTAAATAAATAATGTTATTTTCTTTAATAGTAATTTTAAATCTTTTATTTATTTTTTTAAAATTAAATATTTAATTTATCTAAAAATTATTTAATTTAATTTTATATTAATTAATTTCACAATGTATTAAATATATGATAAAATTATTTTTTTATCCAATTCCATACCACGTCAAACAAGAGACATGATTATTTTAATCCAATCTCATACTGCACCAAACACATCACATAACTAAATTTAGTCAAATCATATCTCATCCAATCCAATCCAATTCAATCCAATCATACGTAAATAATCATATCCTATTTGGAGCACCAAACGAACCCTTAGAAAATACTTTTAGCTATATTGGCTTAAAGAAATATTGATATATAATGTCATGCACATCACCTATTTGTACAAATGGTAATGCACCTTCCCTTTCGACGTTAGTGATGGAGAGTTCAAATTTTATTATTTATATTATTTAAACATGTGTGAGGGGCATATACATACCGTTATAAAAAATAAATATCTAGACAGTAAATAGTACAGCCTAATATTTGGATTGTAGATCTCGACAAACCTCTAAGCCGTAGTTTTCCTAATAGTGATTCTTAAAAAGATCTTTAAAGAGAATGTTATAAATGGAATAAAGCATATGTTGCCGAAAGCATCATGAATACCCTATTTTGGTAAAGTTTGCTTAAATAGACAAGTAGTGCACCCTAATGTTTAGATTGGAGAAAGAATAAGAATCAAAAGGAATAAGAATCAATATGATTGAAAAAGGCACCAGCTGCAGCAACAGCGATAGATGGGGAAAGCAATATATTATTTAGACGATTATAATACAGCAAATAGTTTCCATAAGTTAATAACAATAACAATATACATTATATAGGTTATTTACAGATTAATACATCAATACAATTACAAAAGCAGTAGCAGGTGCAGAAACATGGATGATTCCATACTCAAAATTTTCATCATGAACCACTCAGCGTCAACAGATAAAACAAGTGTGAGACCACTGAATAGCTGGTAAACAAGTTACTGCAAAGTCCACAACAACTCCACACTCGACACAAGACAGCAGCACTAGTCATGCCTCCACCAAAGCACTCCAAGTCCAAAGCACTGCAGATGTATCCAGTTGAATATAAAGCCAACTTAGCATCAAACTAATTAACAAGTCTCAAAAAGGCTTTCTAAACTAACTGGTATTGTAATACTCCCCTGCATCCCCTCTCCGATTTTGTCTAAAGGCTCAAACATGTTCCAGTTTTTGTTTTATCGAAAAAAGAGGGAAAAAAGACAGAAGAAATAATTAACAATTGAACCATTGGCTCTAGAGCTCTGATACTATGTTAAATTTACAGAAGAAAGAGACGAAAAGGAAGCGAATGGCTAACAAAAATAACTCATCTTCACTATTATTAATTAATTGCTAATACATGTGCAAAATTTACCAAAACATCGTCACTAATATATATTAACCTTAACACACAATAACTCATAGTGTTCAGTCTAGTCTTGTTGCATCCATTACATCTCATTACAGTACATCTCATTACAGAACATACTAGTTGTTGCATTAATTTGCAATAAAGAAACTCCATACATTTGTTCACAAAGTAATGGCTTAGGTTAGGGAATGAGTTATAAGATGGGCTACATGTCATAGTATTCAACTTCCAAAATATATTTGCCAATATACCAATTTTTATTCAAGATAAATGCATTGGATAAAAATCTTTCACCAAGATACCAGCTGGAAGAACTCATGACATACTTCAGGTTAAGAAGCCCCCAACTGTTAGCACGATACATACAAGGATCTGGTATTTGATTCTATGAGGACTAGAGGTGTTGTTCAGCCAACAGATGGTGAATGGATCTTAGATAATTGTGTTAATCAGAAAATAACACTTCTAGTCTGCTGTTGATAGATTTGGTTTGAATTTTCAATTAGTTTTGACCCTTTGCTCATTCTATTTTCTGAATAACACAATTTCAAAGAATATTAGAAAACCATTCATCATCTATTGACTGCACAACACTTCTACTCAGTAGAATCAAAAAATTGAGATCAAGTCTGAATATCTATTTAGACCATAGGGAGCAAAAACGATTTCGGACTTAATGAGCTAAAAGAGTACCATGTCCATACATGCAAAATACAAATAGGTAAAACAAAAGCTCAAGGCTTATTCAATATTAATTTTCTCACGACAAAGATAATGCTCGCGCAAAAGTTTTATTACAAAACTGAAAACTTTAAAGGAAAATTAACAACTAGAATTTTATAAAAGACAAGACAACATGAACTGCTGCAAGAATTCTCAAATAGAGTAGTGAGATGCATACCTATTTATGCTTAAGAGGGCGACTCCTTGCCCTTGACTACAATAACAGGGCATTGTGCATGGTTGGCGCAATAGTTGCTTACACTTCCCAAAAACATCCTGTTGACATACAATTATTAGTTTATTTTCATTTGCACGCAGTAAGACGACCGGTCCACTGTGTCTCGTATTTATAAATAAGGCACTCTCTACACAAGTAACACAATACATATCTTGGCTGTTACATCTTTTCAAATAAGGTAGTCTCTACTCAGTCCATTGCGTCACATTAAAAATTTGAAACAGTACATCATTAATGTAAATATGGAAGTTATTGAGCATATGTCATTATAATTGTGCAATGTTTTTAGTCTTTTGGCAAGGGTGCTTATTTTGAAATTTGAAGCATATCTATGTCCATATGTATGACAATGTTAACTCTACTAGATCCTTTAAAACTTCAGCGTTGACATTTTTGAGTGGACAGACCCACATGTTTCGTGCATTGATGCGTGTATGTATTACTTATTTACATTTCTAATGATAGCATGAGATGGAACTGCTAATTCTGAGACTACTTGCCTAACAATTTTAACCAGGCTAGCCACCAACAGCCTGATATCAATTAATCTAAAACGAATATGTAGTGATGATTATTTATCAATTAAAACTCTCCCCTGAAAAAAGGATCACCTCTTAATAGGGCCATAAGCATGAGACCCCACCACAAGTAAATCGGCAGGCAAATTCTCAGCCACTTCACAGATCTTCTCCTTTGGATCCCCAGTCACCACTTGAGTTTTGACATTCACCTAAGAAGAAATATTAAAGCTCCAATTAGTATAGGAAAAAACAAAGAACAAGCATGCATTTTCTTTTTGTATGTGTTTGAATATGTACATGCATACACTATTTTCGTGGCAAGGTTTTGAATACTAGCTAATCCTCGAATCCTGTAGACTAATACAGCACTAATTCGATCCAATACCCGTAGGCAACACAAACCAGGGCCCAGGCCATGCTAGCACTAAGAGATGAAAGCAAATCAACAGCAACCTCAGGGTTACTAGTAAGGCAGCACTTCCTATTACCTTTCTTCTTGTTGCATCTCAAAAACAAATTTTGTTAATTTTACTCTTTACTATGAATCTTTGTGGTATTGCCTTATTATTGCATTTCAATTCTGATTTTCTAAGAGGAAAAACTCAAAATAGATCTGAAAAACTCGAAACATGAAGAGTAATATTAGAACCGGTGAATATTTCCATAAGATTTCAAAAGGCAAAAATCTTTTGACAATACACAGTTTACACTTCATGTAAATAGTTTGCTATTAAAGTGGGTAACCAAACAGCTTTTCAGGTTTAAAATCCATATTTACATGCTAACCAAACAGTGCCTGGTACTTTTTTCTTTTTTTTTTTTCATGAAAGCATCCAAATTATATTATCAATCCAATCACAAGTCATTCCATATTTATAATCTTAAGAATTCCCTCAGGAAGAACACGTGTATATATATAGGAAACTTTTCACCTCAGTGCACAATGATAAATATATATCACTGTCTTGCATGTGGACCATTAGATTCAATTGCTTTGACCCAATCTGAATGCACTTGTCAATGCTTATCCATAATCAGAGCCGACCCTGCTCTTTAGTTTGAGAGGCAGCCGCCTCGGGCCCCTTTTTTAAAGGGCCAAATTTGCATGTATTTATATTAATTCAGTGGCCTAATATTTGATGGGTTTCAGGCTAAATTAGGCCCAGGACAAACAAATGTCCAATATGCTTTCTTGTTATCAATTATCAGATATTATTTATTGATCCAAATGTCCAATAGAGTTTCACACTTTCTTGTTTTTATCTCTAGCTACCAATTTTTTTTTATTAAAGCTAATATATTGTATTGGGTTTTGGGTAGATAAGTTTGGGCATGTTGTGAGTTGTTATAGTCCATAGAAAAAAGAATTGCAACTCGAAGGGTCCAATTCATTCTTTTAATTATATGTATAGAATATATTTAAAAAAATTGTGACTCTAAAGGACCAAATTCAGTTTTTTTAATTATATGTATAGAATGTATTAAAAAAATCGTGGGACCATTTTGTGACAACACCCTATACCTCATTTGACATGTCATAGGGCCAATTTTTCCATTTTTTTACATTTTCGTCCCGGGCCCCAAAAATGGTAGAGCCGGCCCCGTCCATAATCTATCAATGCGTACCGAAGAGAAATGGATTATATATATAAAATTAAAGTATTATTGGGGGCTGAATGGACTAATTAGGTAAGGCTTCAAAGATTGAAATTCGTGAAATTTCTCATTGTAATCTCAACATACAAAATACAATCAACAATAAAAATCAGTGATAAACCCTCACTAAAAACATGCAAGCAAAAACTAGAGACAAAATACTTGAGGATATTTCCATAACCATAAGATTTCAAAATTACGAAAATTTGCTTTCGGCAACACTCAGTTAATATTATTTTTCTTTAGAAGTGAACTTTTGCTATTGAATTCTGGAAACTAATTGCATTGTCTGCATCAAATAATATCTCTAGATGGTAACCAAACAGCAGCTTTTTTTTTTAATTAATTTTTTTAATCCTCTGAAAGCATCCAATTTCAAATTTGATTCAATCAAACGAAGAACATTCAACATACAAAATACAAATAACAAGCAATAAAAAGCAGCGATGAACGATGAATTGAAATCTCACATTGTTCTGGGAGCAAATCTCCAAAGCATGTTGGATGATGGCCTCAGTGATTCTCTTCTGGTGCGCTTCTATCGCCGCAGTAAACGCAGGCACCTCCAAGTCACCTAAAAATTCAATTTCATTTTATACTTAAATTCAACTGAAATCAAATGAATTGAGAGATGAGGTTTCGGAGAGTGGCTTAACTGGGGCCACCGAAGGGGATGGCACCGGGATTGAGGCCGACGGCGATGGTGGGTGGGGATTGTACGTGGAGGATGATGAAAAACCCAGGAGGTTCGGTGGATCGGAGCTTGAGGTTTTGGAGGGACCAAGTCAATGCGTCCATGCTCTGCTGACTGCCATCGACGGCCACGATCACGCTTCCTAAGTTACCAGTAGACATGATGATGGATCTTGATTTTCTCTGTTTGTTTGGTTGACTGAATCGAGACCTCTGGCGTGTACAAGTCCGTTAACAACTGAGACGACTTCTCAAGCGCGCCAATGGCCAATTTGTAATGCGTTTGCAGTGGAGATTGAGAGATTAGAGAGAGAGAGAGGATAGACAGTAGCTTTACCTGGCTTTAAAAATTAAAACCAATGGACTGCCGATGGATCACTGTGAAAACTGACATCGTAATCGATTTGTTGCACCGGCCCGGCCCGGCCCATTAAATCACATAAGACATTCACGTTGCGTTGCATAATATTAGGATTTAGGAACGAATTACTGATTAGGTACATCCTGAACCATTTTTGAAGCTGTGGTAGCCAAATCTGGCTTTGGGCTCATAGTCCAAGCCCAAATGCCACCTTCTACAAAAAATTCCAGGCTCGCTGGTTGACCAACTCTGGTGAAGATGAGATCGTGCTAACGGTCAACGGCTAAAGAGAGTCCCATTAGAATACAATACAAAAGGTATAGCATTCTAATGAAACATGTAGAAAAACATCCCTGCTCTTACTCCATAGACCATAGTTGACCTATAAAGAAAGTTGTTGCTACAGACATCACAACATACGAAATGCTGGTTGAAACTTCCAACAATTTGAGCAAGAAATTGCTTCCAACTTGTAAAAGTAGACACTCCATCACCAATCACCATTCACCAATCAAGAACTTGTGGACTAATTTGCAAAAGTGCTTTTCAATAAAAGAAAATAAAATATCGTTGTGACTTTCTTTCATTTGCCACACATTTACATAAGAATTACACAGAAAAATAAATGTATTTTGTATACTTCAACTTGACAAATTGTCGTGCACGCATTTACTTTAAGTATCCCATTTCTTAGTATATTACTAAATTCATATATATATATATATATATATATATATATATATTGAAGGGTATTAAAAATAATAGTGTGTCACCATCTTTAGATAAAATGTACCTTTTAACTGTCATAGTTTAATATATCTATCTTGTTTTGTTTAAATGTAACGTATAGCAATAGAGTTGATAGAAACAATGAAGATGGGTTGATTTAAAAATAATAATAATAACAATAACAATGCATATCACCTTTTAGTAGAGTTGGTAGTACACCTCCCTTACATATAAGTGATAAGGGGTTTAAATCGGATTGAAATCCCACAATATATATTTTACAAGTATGTGTGAAGAGTTTTTTTTCCAGATTGTGGGAGTAGATATCCGAAACGTACATGTATTGTTTGATCCCGACAATCCTATTTTCTTGAAATACTTCAAAAAAATAATAATAACAACAATGAAGAATGGTTAAAGTTAGTCGTATTAATAAAGTTTTCTTCTCATGTTATGGAAGTAGATATTCGAATGGACCGGGCTACACTGATTTCAATTTTTTTTAAATAATTTTAATACGGAAACAACTGCATGAACAAGTAACACATTAAAATATTTCCTCAACATGCATTGTGTCTTTTCGATATAACATAAATTACATGGTCATTCCATGTTTATTACATAACT
Organism: Dipteronia sinensis; assembly: GCA_033220585.1. Lineage (NCBI taxonomy): Eukaryota > Viridiplantae > Streptophyta > Magnoliopsida > Sapindales > Sapindaceae > Dipteronia > Dipteronia sinensis. The sequence goes on along the minus strand of CM065636.1, from coordinate 82,866,254 downwards.
TGGGGCCAAATTAATTTGGAGGGACCAATTATTGAAATATATCAATACGCAAGCATAGCATCAATTAATAATAATAACCAAAAACTGTACTTTCAATTTTCAAAGAATCAAAAGGTCCATGATAGTCTCACTTTTAGAACAAAATCACGTGTCATTGTGTCAATGCATGCCAATAGATAAAGTATCAATCTCTCTACAAATATATAATTGTATCAGACAGACCTTACTTGCAAAGCTTTATAGGCGTGACTATGGTGGCACCAAACTAATGTGATAAGTTAGGAAAATCATCTCATAGAGATCGAGCCGCTCAAAATTTCCAAAAATGGAAAGTATGTGTATGTGTGTATCACATATATATATATATATATATATATATATATATATATTATTGATAGCAAGTCTTTTCCAGCTTAGTAGGTGGTTTATTATTCGAGAATGAAAAATGAGAAATATAATTAGGAAAGGAAACCTGATTTATTAGATGAGAGGTCGAGAAGGGGGAATTAAATTCCCTAATTTGTTTTAGATTTTCAACCGATTTTAGTAAACAATGTAATCATAAATAAAAAATTAAGTTTCATTTCCCTCATTAGAATTTCTGATTAATAAACAAACCATTAGTGATGGGGTTTGAGTCTCACAATTAACATTTTACTATTATTAGTCTATCGGGTTGCACATAGACTCGCAGAGTGTTGGATATTGACATGTCTCAATAAACCCTAAAAACAATCTCATTGGTATGGTTATTGATATTTTGAAATTAGATATTCAGATCGCCAATTTAGTGTTTAATCTCAACTAATCTCTACAGATATCAAAATAATCTCATTGATATGGTTACAATGCAAAGTCCTAAGTTTAATTTTTCGAATATGTATCTAATGGATGCATACAAAAGCCATGATTCTGTAATTTATTATAAAACATCACGCGGCCGGTTACATTGCAAATTGCATCGTGTCACAATAAACGTGACAAGGGTTGTTGTTCCAACTCCAACTCAAATAAAAATTACACGTAAAATAAAGAAGAGAAGAAAAAAAAGATTTCTTTGGCTATGTTGTCAAACACATGCGTTTATATAGTCAACATTAGTCATTCACACCCCTTCGTTTCCGCTAATATTTCTTTGCCTTTTCTTGCAAGTTGTAGGAAAAAACAACCCGTGCAATTGCTTGATAGTGAATATATACAGTCGATATTTGGAAAAATGCATTGGTCTTTGACTCAGTGACTCGCCGCCCTATTTAACTTAATTATAAATTTATAATAATGGCCGACAACAACTATAACCCAGATTTCATAATCAGTTATATTTGTTTTACTTTCATAATAACATCTATCCAGATCAAAAACTTCGGTATGCTTTGGATATCTGCTTCCTTTTTATTGGAGAGAAAGTATCTATAGAGATCAAAAACCTCAGTATAGTCTGGATATTTATTTCCTTATTATTGGAGAGAAAATACCTTAATTACTAACGTGAAAGGTGAGGTGGTTATAACCGCTTCTACTATGAATCAACATAGCGATAATTGTATTTGTAATTGAGTTTATTGAATTCGATTAACAATGTCATGGTCATAAAGCCAACAATGGCATGGCTTCTTCAACCATTTAGACATTGTTTGGTTGGACTTTTGAAAAACCTCTATTGGTAGTAGATCTATTAGAAATAGAGTTTTTTTTTAAAAAAATTATAATTGTTTGGTTGATAGACATTAAAAAAAAAAGCTCTATTTGAATAAACACCTCCCCATGAGCTTTTGTCTAATAGAGGTTTAAACTCTACTAGTCTCTACTCAATTTAAAATAGATATTCTTAACCGTTCAACCAAACAACTTTAAAAAATTCAAATAGACGTTTATAGACCTTTTGAGACCGTAAAAAGCTCAACCAAACGAACACTTATTAACCAGAGAAAAGTAATTTTTTTCATAAAATTTTATATGAGATTACCATATGGTAAAACCGTCTAATGAGATTATACTATTCATCGTATGAACATAAAAATCAATTATAAAATTCTAATTAAACCGTCTAATGAGATTCCTATGTTAGACTTTCTAGTCAATAATTTCAACATGTGAAAAAGAAAAAATTAATTGGTACAGTATTAACAATCGACAAATATATATAGAAAATGGTGAGTGAGCCATCATCGTCAGCTTCTGCTCCCTCGACCAAATCAATCAATCATCAATCAATCTCCACCGTCGGATCCCACATCACGTCAAATTCCTCTCTCCTCTCAAAGTACCTCATCACATGCTCGGTGCTCCATCAGGCAACCGTCCAATTCAGTATCTTTCACAAAAATAACCCAAAATCAATTTTTTTTAAAATCGAAATAAAAACATACATCACCAATTATTATTATTTTTTTAGCAAATTAGTCGTACATATCCATTCCTATCCATTCCGCATCTATATTCAGCGATATGAGTCCTATTAAATATATTTTAAAAGTATATTAAGAATTTTTTTCTAATTTATTTTAAAAAGTAGATATTCAGACCTCATGTGACGACAGTTCTAATGTAACAATTGTAATACTAAAAAAAATTGAAATAAAAACTCAGAATAATAAAGGGTTTGAGTCCCATTATTTATATTTCATAAATATTTATGGAGAGTTTTTTTCTATTCGATGGAAGTAGTTATCTAGATAGAATATAAATTAGTGGAAAAAAAAATCTATAAAATATAATGAGGAGATAAACAGGAGGTTGTTCGGACCGGGTGGGACCCAAAACGGTTCGAATATTTGATGAGCAAAGAATTCACGCTTCTCGATGCCTTTGAAAATAAAATTCCTTTCCCTCTGTAATAAATTTTCATTCTTTTTTGTTTTTGATTTTCTAACGTTCGAAAATTAAAATAAAAAATAATAATAATAAAGAAAAGTTTCCATTTTTAATTTCCAAATTAGACAACTCAAATTTTATATTTTCTGCTTACTCTTTCTCTCCCAGAAAAACAAGCCCTAAATACTCGATCTGAAGTCTGACCACAGTTTTTTCCATTGTGGAAAAATTCACGGTCTCACATTCACACATTCGTCACCAAATTAGTTGGCTTTGGCGTTTCCAAAACCAGAAGCAAATACCGAGGTTTTTCTTTCATTGTCGATTCCAAGAATCACGACCGTAGATTCGACCAATAACGGCTCTGATCATCTCCGTGAGTTGCTGCATGCAGAGCCAGTAACAGTAGACAAGCACTAAATCTATGTGTTGTTCTGAGGTTAGGGTTGATGATTTTGCTGGATTGTGTGGTAATTGGTGCAGCATAAATGCATGTGCCTGGGGATCTAGGGTTTTCTAGCCTAGTGGCCCTTGTGGTCTCTTTTGTTTTCCCGGCGATCGCCTTAATTGTCCGCCGAAAATGGCGGAGGGCTGTTGCGAGGAAGGAGGAGATCAGAAGGCTGTTGCTTTTGGCCTCTGAAGAGGCCACTAGAGCCGAGCTCGAGGACTCTTACGGGTACGGCACCGTTTCCGTCTCGCAGTATTATCAGTGCGCCGTTTGTTTCTCTCCAACTACCACGCGCTGTGCCCAGTGCAAGGCGGTTCGCTACTGGTATGTTAATTTTATTTAAAATTGATTATTTTGTGCTAGATTTTCTTTTTTGCCCCTTTTTTCTTAAATAGTTTTTTTGTTCTTGTAGCTAGTATTATCTGCTGATCATTTAACATTTAAGTTCCCATACATATGGGGAACAGGGGAAGTTTTGGGTTTTGGGTTTTGAGTCTTTTTACTGGAAATTTGATTTATTTTTTTAAGTGTTGCTTCTAGCGCTTATATAATTTTTATGGTGGATTTTGTTAGGAACTAAATCAAGAGATTTAAGAAAAACAATTATGCGAGATTGGTTTGAACAGTGTTCGAGATAAATCTGATTCTTTTCTTCAGACTTTTTGACACTGCATTGCATATGCTATAGATGCGAAATAGCAAAAAAGAAAAATTGTAGCAATGTAGAAGGCTAGGAAGCGATGCAAAATACTAGTGTTGTGCAAGTGTGCTAAAAACACGGGCAGATTGGGATAAGTTTACTTCAATGAATACTATAAAATGATAAACTGAGATGTTTCCATTTTACTAACTCTTGGAATTCTATAGTATTGTATTTTGATGTTATGTATTTGTCTGTTTTAGTTCCGGTAAGTGTCAAATTATTCACTGGAGACAAGGCCATAAGGAAGAGTGCCGTCGTCCTAGCACTGCTCAGGGGATTAATGACGAGGGTACTAATTTTAGTCATAAGGGGGCTGAGCAAGATCAACCTGAAGCATATGATGCTAGATATAAGTTTGAAGTCAAGCAGCCTGAAAAACATATTGAAATATCTTCTGATGAGGAATCTGCATTGTCTGATAGCAGTAGCTCTAATGAAGTTACAGATCGGAAGGATGACAAGGTAAAAGTTGAGTTTCAAGCAGATGGAGGAGGAACAACTTCTAGGTATGAATCTTCGGAGTCATCATTCTCTGGATTTTCTACTTCTCATACTGGTAACGAATCATCTGATGATGTTTCTGTCTGTGAGAGCATTAGTTCAAGTGAGCCTGAGAAACTGGATGGGCCTATATCTGCTGATATTCCCCTTGAGACTGTTTCTAGTGTTAAGAATCTGGATCAGACAAAGCCAGTATCCCCAAAATTTGCAAGTTTAGTCAACTCTGTAGATCATTTCACTGAATTAAATAAATTGAATATGATTAAACCTGGTTTTAGTGGGGAGGGTCAGTGCACATTGACTAGTTCTTCTGGCTTGGGAGTTAGTTGCACTTATGAGGATTCAAATGCTGAAGCTCGTGCGGTGTCTTCTGGTTTCTGGGGGAAAAGTCTTGAGTCCAAAATTGATGCTTGTGATGATTCTACTTTGACCGATACCAATGCAGCTAGTAACAGCAAGTCATCTGATTCATTTAATATGTCTTCTTCATCTCCCTTGTCGACAAAACGTGCTGAGGTGACAAGTGTCGTATCAGATGATGCTCTTCCACTAGCTTCTGGGAGCAACAACTCTAGCAATGGAGTAGCTTTATCAGAAAAAACTAACATAGATGCTTCAGAGGTCATAAAATCCCCATCTTTGAATCACCAGCCATCTACTCAGACAGTAAATGGCACTGACAGTTCTTCACAGTCTTCACATGTGTCTAAGTCCAGAGAAGTTAAATCTTCAGCATCTTTCTCATCTTATGTTCCTCCACCTTCTAGTGCTAGAAGAGATTCTGTTGATACTGATGCTTCATCCATCAGTAGCTTCAGATCTGAAAAGTCAAATCATGTGATCAATGATTCTGGTGGTACTTCTCACCAATTAAATTCTAGAGAAGACAGATGCCCATCAGTCAGTGCTTCGGACCCACATTTATCTTATAGTGTCACAACTCATTCTGTTCCAAGTGTAAGATCTGGAAAAACGGATGATGTTCTGGCAAGTTCTGCCATGTTCACTCGGACAACAAATTCTTCAAATGGAAAAAATGGGATGAAAACATCTCTATGGAAAGCTGTTGATCAGTTTAGAGGATCGAAATGGTCAAAACAATGCACATTAGGGGTTGGGAGTGAGACTACTGGCAGATACAGTGACAAGGTTCTGATTCGATCCTTGTGCCTATACCATTTCATTTCAGTTGCAGTTAACTTTTATTCCGATTTAATCTGTTTTGTTGTGTTTTTTGCAGGGGATTTTCTCATACGAATTGTTTGTCAAGCTTTATAACTGGAACAAGGTAGAACTCAAGCCATGTGGCCTTATAAACTGTGGGAACAGGTAATTTAGAACAGTTCCTTTCTGTAGAAAAGTTGTTAAATTAACTGACACACCGTTTTTAGTAGTTCATGTATTTCTGGCACTTATTCATTTTGAAGCCATGTGGGATGTACTTCCAGAGTCACTTGTGCTGTTTAATTTAAATAAGTTGATGGTACATTGTCTTTTTTCTTACAAGAGTTCACTTTGCTGTTACTTGTCACATTGTAATCTATGTTCTAATTTTGTTATCCATTCATCATTCTTTGTAGAAATTATCTCATGCTTCTGTTAACGTACAATATCTTTGCTGCAGCTGTTATGCCAATGCTGTGCTTCAGTGCTTGACATTCACTCCTCCCCTGACTGCTTACTTTCTTCAGGGACTCCATTCCAAAGAATGTGCGTCATGGTCATAACCTATATATTGATTTTTAATTAATTGTTTTTAATTTTGTGTTTTTAAATATGATGTTTGACAACTTTGATTTGGTATAAAATTGTTATTTCTATATCAGGTGTAAAGAAAGAATGGTGTTTCACTTGTGAATTCGAAAATCTGATTTTGAAGGCAAAAGAAGGAAAATCCCCCCTTTCTCCCATTGGGATATTATCCCAACTACCACGTATTGGAAGTCAACTTGGTAACGGGAGTGAAGAAGATGCACATGAATTTTTAAGGTGAGCGGGTCTTTCATTTGTTGAGTCTATTACTGAATTAATAAGATCTTTTGGTCTTTCCTTTGTTCTTATGTTTTATGTTTCTAGAAAGAAAATGGTATGAAATTGATTTATGAATGAATGTGGCAGGTATGCTATTGATATGATGCAATCTGGTTGCATTAAGGAAGCTGGACTGAATGCTTCTGGCCCTTTGGAAGAAGAAACATCTATGATAGGCCTTACATTTGGAGGTTACCTTCGATCAAAGGTAGTATTCCTTAAAGACATCGTATTAACAGTTTTAAAGACCAAGCAATTCTTTGCTGCCTGTCTCATATAAATGGGAGTACATGTTGGAATATAAACGAGGCATGTTCTTCTTTATTGTTGTCTTCAGGTAAAATGCATGAAATGCCAAGGCAAATCTGAGCGGCAGGAAAGGATGATGGATCTTACTGTTGAGATAGAAGGGGATATAGGAAGTCTAGAGGAGGCACTTCGACGATTTACGAGCACCGAAATTCTAGATGGAGACAATAAGTACCGATGTGGCAGGTGAGGTTATTTTCTTTCAGAAAGCTCGTGGGAGGGCATCATTTGGTATTATCAACATTTACTCAGGACGAATGTGCATATTTCTGAGTGAGATAGTTATGGGTAGAATAAGATTGTGAGGTTATCGTTTAACCTGAAGGTTATTGTCAGTTTCATTTTAAAGAGTAAATTTTGTGGGTGGTAAGGTGGTACTATAGAGAAGTTTTCTCACACCAGTTCTATGCTTTGTTGAGATGAAAAAACACTACCTGAAACAAAAAGTTAATTGAATTTTTATCTTCCTTTTCGGTCTATTAATTCGCTAGACCAAGTGAAAAAACCAAGCACCGTTGTAAGAGTATTATTTCAGTCACTAATCGGAAGCTATCCCAGTTAATAATTTAGTAATGCCATTGTTGCTGAAAGTTTTAATATTAACATGCTTGACGTAGGCAATACTCTATTCTGTGAAGTGTTTGTTCTGTAATTCACAGTCAACTAAATTGTCTGGCTATGTTGTTTCCCTTTCTGAAAATGCTAGATTTCATAAAATTTCAAATTTTATGAAATTTTATAGACTAGGAGAAAATGTTCATATATTTTTCTGCAGCTGTTATTTAGATGGTTGAACATTAGCTAGAATACAAGTCCTGTTCCTAAAGTTCTTTTAGTCCAAGAAAATGTGTCCTAGTTTGATTTCCTGCATTACGGGACTTGATGTTTCTTAGACTTTGAAGTCTATATAAAAATTTGTAATTTTTCCTTGCAGAGTAAAATTTTGATCTGTTGACTAGAAGTTTGGTTGAGGCATGTTTGCTCAGAGTTTCCTGTTTATTTGCTCCTGTTCTCATCTTTTGTTTGCATATCTTTCTATCTATTTCAATTTTCTTAATAACTTTTAGGTATCTTTTCTATTAAATTGATGTTTTTGCCGGGAACTCCTATATGAACTGAAACCACTCCTGCAACCTAATAAATCAGACTTAAGTTTTAATCTTCATTGCATGCCTAGAGCCTACACTGAATCCCTTATACCAAGCCAATTATGTGCCACTATATCTTTTATCATCTTACCATTAGCTGCAGCAAGTCCATTGGGTTGTTGTCTAGAATTGCTCAATTGCAGTAAAGCAACCTACCACTTAATTGTAAGCTAATGTAGTCTTTAATGCCCAAATTCACACATTATTCATGGTGTATTAAATAATTATACTGCCAAAATTTTCATGGTAATTATACTGTTAAACCCATCTAATTATAAAGCAAAGTAATGTGCCAAGCTGTCCTAGGTCATTTTGATGAAAACTTTGTATGGTGTATCTGCATTTTACATGTATGCATTTGACAATGAGCAAACTTGATAAAATTTTGTGATGAAATTTCAATTGCTTGTCCAGATTTGTTCTTATTGATTATTGTTGAATGATAACACATGGACATAAATTATGTAAATGCTTATTTTTCAAGTTTTCCTGTCAAGCTTCTGGGTATCTGTGTGTTTGTGGTTCTTGGGTGAAGGATTTTTGTTTGGGTGGTATATTTTCCTCAAACTCTTAGAAATGCATTATGCCATCATCGTTTCCAACCTGGTTTTCAATGGTTTCTTAACATCTTTTTATCGAGTTTGCCTAATAATTTATTTCTTCCTTCTATTTTCTATTTTATTTTGGTGGGTTTTACATTCAATTTGCTTACTTTATTATTGTCATTTAATTAGATGCAAGACTTATGAGAAGGCCAAAAAGAAGTTGACTATAGTGGAGGCACCCAATGTCCTTACGATTGTGCTGAAACGATTTCAGGTAATTTTTTCTGTTAAGGATGATATTTTACTCTGTGCTGTTAGCAGATTCTAACTGCTTTCTTCCTCACGCTGGTGTTACAGTCTGGTAAATTTGGAAAGCTCAATAAACCAATTCGTTTCCCAGAAGTACTAGACTTGGCACCATATATGAGTGGGACAAGTGATAATCTGCCTATATACAGGCTTTATGGAGTGGTGGTCCACTTGGATGTTATGAATGCTGCATTTTCCGGTCATTATGTGTGCTATGTTAAAAGTACTCACAACAAGTGGTTCAGGATTGATGACAGCACGGTATGTTAGTCCCTTTTGCAACCTTTACTTCGGTTATTGCCGTTTTCCCAATGTGATGCTGTCATTTTCACTAGCTGGCTTTGGCTGATCTATATGCTTAAATTCTTAAGCTTCTATAGAACATTGTTCTTTCCTGACTTCTGTTTCCTAAAGTTTATACCGAATTGTTGATAGATAGTCTTTTGCCCTTGTCAGCTATTTTCATGCTAACTTAGCAGAGGACCTGATAAGTATTTATTCTGGGCAACACCAACAGTTTTATTGTATGGCCTTAAGCCCAAACACACACAAATTCATAGCAATCAAGATACCAAACACAAATATGATCATGTAAGGGGACTAAAACCTAGGACCCCTTAGAATCATTTTAGGTTCGCATTACACCTAAGAGCTTAAGCTTTATAAATGAGGGCCTAATCATTAGTATTTAAACATTGTACTGTAACAATCCTTCATGTGCAAGACTAAGGGGGTTGTCTAGTGGATCCTAACTACTTCTGTTCAACACAAATTATTGCCTAGGTAATGCCCCAGTGGATAGTATGGTATTAAGGTTCCACGTGTGAGAATTCTTAGCTCGTCAATGTGTTTGTCTCTGTGTGCGAGTGTTTTTTTATTTATTATTATTTAAATTTTTTGTTCCTCTCAAATTAGCCTGCCTTACGTTTTATTGTCCCCCTACTGAAAGCATTGTTTGACTATTCATAATCTTTTTAACTTTTGCATTGATCTTTGATTGGATAGGTAACAGCTGTGGAACTTGAAAAGGTGCTAACAAAAGGGGCGTATATGCTCCTTTATGCAAGGTGAAATATCTTGGAAGCTCTTTTGTTTGAATAAAGAATTAGGTTACTCTTATCTTAAAGTTGTGTGTTTGACTAATTTTGTCTTACAGGTGCTCACCGAGGGCGCCTAGAGTGATAAGGAACAGAATAACATCTGCTGATTCAAAAAATAAAACGATTCCCTCTGGAGTCAATGGAAAGTGTACTGCATTCAAGTTAAGATCACCTGCCCCACACTCTAGTGTCACTCAATTCTACCCCAGCTCAACTCCTCCTGATGGTGGTCCGGCCAGCATTGAATCGTTCTATTCAGGATTCCACCGACTGCAAAGAATCTTAGAAGACGACACATCGAGTGACAATTCTTCTCTGATTAGCAGCAACTCCGATGAAGGTTCCTGCAGTACTGATAGCACCAGAGATTCATCCAGCATGGATGACATTTCTGATTACATATTTGGTGATTCAGGGAGTGGATGGAACAGTCCTTGGAGAAATTCTTCCGATTCTGACACTACGTCACCTCTCTCTTCCTCTCCCATAAACTCTAGGCATGACGGTTTTCCTGGATCAAGTGGGAGCCAATCTAATTATGCAGAAGTGTCTAATAGCAGTAACAGGCAGGTGGATTCGGAGGGCAGGCAAGGTGATCCTTTTTTGCATTCTGACATGTCTAAACAGTGTAGAAAGTTAGCGAGTAATAGTAGTAGTAGGGAGACTGACTTGGAAAGATTAGGACGGGTTAGCTCTTCGAATAATGTAAAATCTAAGCGTAATTTTTAGAAAACGAACAAGGGGGAAAGTACAGGTTATTATCAAGAGTTAGGAGGGGGTAAATAAGAGTTTGGTAGAGAGGGTGAATGTAATGTGATGCAGTACTTGTTTAAAGAACCAGCGAGATCATCACCATTTTGTCAATGGGGTCTGTCTTTCCCTTTATACTAAATGTAATATATAAACAACATACATTTTTCATAGTGTACAGTGGGAAGAAATTTCCCATGAAATGAATCCAATCAAATGCTTGTTACATTTATAATGCAGTGAATAAAACAAATAAATATATAACTTGTTTATCTCTTTAGTATTTCCTGATAATTTGGTTGTTTGCATTTGATCAAACAGGCTGTGTTGGTTCTTGGTTCTAACACTAGGAAAGTATTATGGATTTTCTGTTATTTTAAGACTGTCGACACATCCATTTGAAAATTAAACAATTACCATAAGATAGTAAAATGAATCTATTTATTTGCACACAATGTATTTGTAAATGAAGGAAATTTTTTGATAGATATGTATGTATTTCTATCTTGCATTTTATTATCAGTAATGTTATACATACCATTTCCATTACAACACACTTGGCAGCTAAGGTATCACTTGGTGAGTAGATATATTAATTAGTACTTATTTCTCTTATCAATGTATTCATCAATCATTAATTAATGTATGTCCACTTACCAAATGACACATCAACTGTTAGGTGTGTTAGGGATAGAAATGATGGAATATTTAACATTATTGTTTTATTAATTAGTATTTGCTAAAAGGAATCCCAAGATAGTTTACTCTGATGGTGCCGGTGGGGTTACAGATAGATTAGAATTGGCTTTTGGTAACACCATGCTCCACATCACAAGCTGGCAACATGCATTCTCTCTGTATATATCATGTCATATATGGTGCAATTATAGAACAAGATGATCTCGTGAACTGGGTAGTGGGGAGTGGGGACTCACTCATCTAGTTCAATCATTGAGGAATTACGTCCAAAAACGTTGGCTTTATATACTTGTCTTTAATGTTTCTCTATTAGCCTTCTGTGCAAGCTTACATAATTTGTAGTGGGGATGAGAAAGTACTTTTTTACTTCATCAACACGTAATAATATGCACATTCCTTCTAAATTAAGCTCAAGGAGTGTCACCTCTCCTATTTTTGTGATTGACATTCCGGTCAATTCAAGTCTTACTGTATGTATTTATTATTAATTGCGGGGAGACCTCACGCATAGTGCTTGATCTAATAATATTTGTCTGACTCTTTTGTTAAGCTTTAGTTTTTCATACCAAATGATATTGACCAGACATATAGAGATGATATGGTAGATTGGTAGGCTATGGAAAATATCTTCAAAAAGATGAAATTAAGAAACACCAAGAGCTAATTTGAAAGGAACTGCAACTCTGCAAGTCGTACACAGAATAAAATATAATGGGTTTGTGACTTGTGAGTTGTGAGCCCGTGATCGACCAGATCTGGTGCCCAGCCCCCACGTAGGGACAAAATCTTGTAAGACTTCACGAGTTCTTCCAACACCCCTACATTACCAAAACTACCCTTCACTTTTCTAAATATCTACACTACTCATTTTTATACTTTTAACACTTTTAAAACCAGTGGCAATACTGTGGTTTTGAGCGTAATATGAGAGTAAATATTTGAAGTTTCAGCTTCGGAGAAAACGACATTCTTGTAGCATTTTTAGCTTCGCTGTCTACAATACCACAGTCCGGAGTCCAGACTCAGTTTGTCCTTTGTTTTGTTTTTTGTTTTCGTTACAGTCTTCTACTCTTCTTCTTTCTCTGCAACTTGAGACATTATTTCGTTTCCTATTTTCATTGGACCACGTGGATCCCAGCTATTTTGCACGATAAGATCCAATCCACTGCCCCTCCTCATCTTCTCACCAATAATTACAAGGCTATTTCTGTCATTTTGCATCGTTTGATTTCCTTTTATATAACGTGTAATTTCTCACTTCCCATGCGCGCACATACACAAACACTCGAAAGAGTTGAGACATGGACTTTCTTTTCACTACAATCTTTTTTGCTCTTCTCATCTCAACTAGCAAAGCAGTTGATCCATGTTCATCTGAATCCGACGGTTCAGATCTCTCCGTCATTCCCATCTACAGCAAATGCTTACCGTTCACTCCACCCAAGCCTGACTCATGGGTCGACACCATCATCAACTTGGCCTCAAAAGACCCGCAACGGGTCAAGTATTTGTCAACCCTTGTGGCCCAAAAGACCACCTCAGTCCCAATTGCTTCGGGCCAAAATGTCCTCAACATTGGCAACTACGTTCTCCGGGTCAAACTTGGTACTCCAGGTCAGCTTATGTTCATGGTTCTAGACACTAGCAATGATAATGCTTGGGTCCCATGCTCCGACTGCACCGGATGCTCCACTAAAACCTTCTTCACACCCAACACATCCACCACTTACGGGCCAATGGATTGCTCCATGCCCCAATGCACCCAGGTACGTGGACTCTCCTGCCCGACAACCGGTTCCTCCGCATGCCTTTTTAATCAATCCTACGGTGGAGATTCATCGCTCTCCGCTACCCTTATCAAAGATTCCCTACGATTAGCCAATGATATAATTCCAAACTTTACTTTTGGATGCATCAATACCGTCTCTGGCGGGTCAGTCCCACCTCAAGGCTTATTGGGTCTGGGCCGTGGATCCATGTCACTTTTATCTCAATCCGGGTCACTCTACTCGGGTGTGTTCTCATATTGCTTACCCAGTTTCAAATCCTACTACTTCTCAGGCTCCCTCAAACTTGGCCCGTTGGGTCAACCCAAATCAATCCGGACAACCCCACTTCTAAGTAACCCGCACCGCCCATCATTATACTACGTTAACTTAACTGGAATCAGTGTGGGTCGGGTCAAGATCCCTATTGCTCCAGAACTCCTAGCCTTTAACCCAATCACCGGAGCCGGGACAATAATCGATTCGGGTACGGTAATAACCCGATTTGTTGAACCCATTTACACAGCAATCCGGGATGAGTTCAGGAAACAAGTGAACGGACCATTTTCAAGTCTAGGTGCATTTGATACATGTTTTGCAGCAACAAACGAAGCCGTAGTTCCAGCGATAGCGTTACATTTTACGGGGTTGGACTTGACGTTGCCTATGGAGAATAGCTTGATACACAGCAGCGCTGGTTCGCTGACTTGCTTGTCAATGGCAGCAATGCCCAATAACGTGAACTCGGTGTTGAATGTTATAGCCAATTTGCAGCAGCAAAATCTTAGGATTATGTTCGATGTGGCCAATTCTCGCTTGGGAATTGCTCGTGAGCTTTGTAACTAGCTAGTTGTAGGCTTGTAGCTCTCTCTCTCTCTCTCTCACTGTCCCTGTCATGTCACATGTCCTTTTATGTTGTGTTTTGTGGTGTAAAATAGGCGGTCTAATTAATAAACAGGAAAAATCCTGTTGTTTTTCATATTGAATTAAATTATTTATCCAAAAAAAATTGTAATTTTGTATGGTTTGATTGTAAGAACAAATAGAGAACTTTATTTACTATTTTTATCAGAAGCATCTCTCTTTCTTTGTGTGCATATATGCTTCTCTTTATTTACTAATATAAACTGCTTATTGGAAATGGATTAAAATTCTCTACTGAACTGAATTTTTATACTAACCTCAAAGTTTTCATGTACAATCAATTGTACTCTCAATTTCTACTATGAAAGAATAGGAGGAAAAGTTTTTAGATAGAAATTTAATGATGTAAATTAGTATTTGCTTTTAATAATTCAAGAGGAATAATTAAAATAACCATATACCAAATTTGTATGTGAGTGAATAATGATTTTCTATAATAAAAAAAGGGTACAGATATTAACACCCATAAAATTTATTAGTACACCTATTTTTATAAATATAAAAAATAAATATTACTATAAGCTAGCATCAATCCTACTGCCAATAAACAATTGTACCCCTATTGAAATAAATATATTCATTTTAATACATATTATTTATAAACACTCTTAAATTATTATCACATCTAATTTACAAAAAAAAAATCATATTAATTTTGAAATCAAATCTCTTTTAATGATGATTCAATTTACTTTTGAAAATATATCGAATGTATGAGTTTTATAAAAGGGAATATGTGTAATCATATATGAGATTAAGAGTTTTTCAATCTGGAATTATCTTATTTATACGGTTATCTTAAAAAAAACTTATTAATATTTACGGTTATTTAAAAAAAAAATTGTTAATATCTACAGCTATCGTTAAATTTTTTTTATTGATAGAGCTCATAACTATACATAAAAAAAAGACAAAAACAATATGATAATTATATGATGATGAGAAAGTTTGATACTTGAAATAAAACTATAGTTTAATTAAGGTTTATCATAAAAATTAGGGTTTATCATAAGTTATTTTTTAAAAGGTAATTTTTTTTAATAAATAAATATAGTTGAAGATATGAGTGTAATTAATGAAGGTATAGAATATTTGATTTATTTTTAATTAAAGTAATTTGTCATTATTGGTAAATTTCTATTGGAATATTTCTATAATTAATTTTTTTAATAAAATATGGATGTACTAATTAGTTTTACAGGTGTCAATGTCGGTATCCTAAAAAAAACATATATAAATCTAAAAACTCTTACATAATAATAAAAGAGGTTTACCTACAAACAAACATATATATATATATATATATATATATATATATATATATATATATATGAAATGAAAGAAGCAAATGATATTGATCTTTCATAACAAAAAAAAAAAAAAAAAAAAACCACCCCTCCACAGTATCCACAACATCTCTTTATCAAGAAAACTAATTAAAAACATCATCATAACATCCCATAAAATCAAAACCAATAAAAACACAAATGCAATGAACAAATCAATACACATTTATATATACAACATAAAAAGTTATTTTAAAAATAATAATAATAAGAAAAGGACAGTTTAGAATTTTCTTGATATGTCTACCTCTCTCTCCTTTTTCCTCTCTCAATTAATTTTGTTTTTCTCTCACACTCACTCTCTCAATATATATCTCAAGAAATTAAATATAAAATCAGTGTAAATTAATCAACCCCACCATTGATGCACCGCAACACCCTCATCCCTCAACCTCCCATACAAAGCCAAACACTGCCAATAAGCCATTCTTTGTCCATTCCCTTTTGGCTTGCACTCCAAGAAAAGTTCATCAACCAACTCTATTGCTGTGCTCTTTGTCATTTCCTCCACTACCTCTGCCTCTGCCTTCATCACAACATATTCCTCCTCCTTAACATTGTTTCTCAGCCAATTCGACATCCCTATCTCTGCCACTTGCGGCACTTCCTTCCCCGAAGACTCCTCGGTCACTGTCTCGATCTTGTATATCTCAAAATCACGATTCCTTGTCGGGTAATTCTTCGCGAACCATCCTGTGCCACTGCCTGGCAAACCCACGTCGATGAACACGCGACGAGGGTAGCTCTCAAGAGAATCCCCCATTAAATCAGGTAGATACTTAGTTTTCTTCAAGTATTTGCTTGATCTTCTTGAGCTTGCTCGTGGTGGTTCAAGTAGAACATCTTCTAGTTTATTCAATACAGCTTTCTTCGCTTCTTTTGAATTCAAAAGTCTCCTATGCGTGCCGGAGTAAATGGGTTCAGCGTTGTTGGTTTTTCTCATCGCCAAAACGGTCACGTCGAATTGTCTGAGATAGACTATTTTGTAGTTCAAAGGCTTATCGAATGAAGAGGAAGGATTTTCATTCGTCTGAATAACAACAACCCCACCTGGTTTGAGTGTCCTTTCGATGAAATATGCGGTGGCAGAGTAGCTGTGAGTGAAAATGAAGTCAAATGAATCCTTAGACATAGCGTTTTGACGATCCAAATCGTTAGCAGAGACGAGTTCCATCTCGTTGCAGCTTAAAATTTGAGAACTGTAAACGGCATTTTCACCGCCATTGCTTACAACAAAGAGTGCTCTGTCCCCTGTTTTGAGAATGCCTTCATTTTTCAAATCACGAAAAAGCAGAGGCAAGTGCTCGAAGTTGATCATGGGATCATAATGATCAGTCCCAAGTTCACGATCATTGACGTCAATTAAAGATCCACCAAAACTGGATCCTAACAAAGGGAAAGAAAGAATGAACAATCCAAGAAACAAGGATTGGCAAAGAATCTTCAAAATCCTTGAATCAGGAATCCTGACTATCAAATATCTATTGCTTAGCAAACCCAGATAGCTACGCTTGTTGTAGCACTTATTGATGTGTCGTTTGGATTTGAAACCTTCAACAATCTGGATTGCCATTCCAAGGAAATTATTAATCATGAAGAAATTGAGTTATTGTGGTTTACTCTTGTATGAGAAGATGAGCTAGCGATGCAAGAATACTGGGGTCAGATTAGAATCGAAAAAGAGAGCAAAAGATTTGGCAGAAAAAGAGAAGAGGGAGGCTTAGGGGTGGTAAGTACAAAACCTAGCGAGTGCAAAACCTGGCTGCGGTATGGTTTCCACCCACGAGAGCTACGCGTGTACTTTGTGCTCTAAACCAGAGTAACATCAACTGTCTCATCCGCTGCACCTCCATTTCCTTTTTTTATGCCCCAGATCGATGGTGTTTGTGTCTTTCCTTTGAATTTCTATATTTTAGCGACACATGATTTTGGTCTCTAAAATTGTATCTATTACCATCGATCAAAACATCATGGAGGGAGGGTGACCCAGCAGAGAGAGATGTGTTCTCTTCTCTATTGCTTTCGATTCCTAAATTCGCAGAAGGGTTTCTTCTGTTTTTTTTTTTTTTTTTATGGGATGGGGTGATTTTCAATGTGGGTTTGAGATGGTGAATATATGGGAGAATACAAGAGAGTGGATTGGATAAAATTGTGAGTTGTTTTTGGTTAAATTTGGTTGTTGGTTGTACGAGAAATGAGTTTAGCCATTGCTGTCTACGAGAAAGGAGTTTAATTCTCCTTCTAAATCGCTCTTCTTTTGTTGTTGTAACCTACGCGGTACCTAGTTTTAGGTCATTTGCTGACTGTAATTTGGATATGCATACATATGTTAGTCGATCAATTTTCTTTCATGCATGGGCATGGTTATGCAAACTTTGCAGTTATTACAGTTACTAATTTAATACTAGATATGAACTCTCAATATCAACATACAAATATACAATACACGTAGCCCTTGGGCTCAACGCTTAAAGCCTGGAATCGATATCACATTGGACCTGGTTTAGACCTGTTGATATGGGTCGACCCGAAGACCTATAGTATGTTGTTTGACACAACTGCTATCCGATAACGGAAGCAGAGTTTGAGTGAGTCATGGATTTTGTATCCCACAAAATCTGGTCAAGATTTCAGGGATCAGATGCTCCACAAAATCACGAACCAACTGCTCTCAACACCTATAAATACAACATAATCCTCTCACGAGGTAGGGATTATGATCTCTCTGACTTTCTAAGCTTTTGCGTGTCAAAACTTTGCTCAAACAAAAGCTCTGGTCACCAAAATTCTTTAACCCTCATTCACTTTAAGATCACTTTCCATTTTCACGTTGAGCCCAAACAAACACAAGGCTAAGAACAAGCCCCCACCATTCCTTTTTTTTTTTGTCTCTGTTTTAGTTTTCATCTTTTTTGCAGGTTAAAGGAATAGTCGACACTCCCGGTTCGACATATTAGACCAAATTACTTGGGCTTAACTTACATTTGACCCAATTCATGATAATCGTAGATCGACCATCTACACACTTCACTCAACTTGATTGAGAAGAATTCTCTTATACAACATAATAATTATAATTTTTTTATAATAATTATCATTTTTTTATATACCAATTGCAGAGGGCGGCAAATTGAACCAATTGGACAGTGGTATTATTTTATGATTTAAAATAATGATATTTAACCCACTAAAGCCTAAAGGGAGGGAATTACCCGGAGAAAGATTTCCTTATTATAATAACTTAAGGGAGAATTTTAAAACTAATCATAAAATTAGTGGGTTTATTGTTTTTACCCAAGATTAATATTTTTATTGTTTCTACCAAAATATCCACTATTTGGACAAAATTACCTTTCTTTATAAAAATAATTCTCTATTTTCTTTTTCTTTTTCTTCTTCCCGGATAAAAAACAACTTTTTTTTTCTATTTTTCTTTTCTTTTCTTTTCTTCTTCTTCTTCTTCCCAGACCTCTAGTATTTTTTTTCTTTTAGACTGGGTGTGTTTAATTTGGTGTTGCCCTGGTGTGTTTAATTGATTTTCCATAGTGTGTTTAATTGAGTTGTCTTGGTGTGTTTAATTAGTCTGCCCTGATGTGTTTAATTAGTCTGCGCTGGTGTGTTTAATTGGTCTGCCCTAGTGTGTTTAATTGAGTTGCCCTGGTGTGTTTAATTGGTCTACCCTGATATGTTTAATTGGGTTGTCGTGGCCTGTTTAATTGATTTACGCCTAGTGTGTTTAATTAGCATGCTTTTGTGTATTTAATTGGTCTGCTCTGATGTGTTTAATTGGTGGTTTGATGTGTTTAAAGAAATCTGGAAAAATTTCCAGATTTGAATAGATTTGGAAAATTTTTAAAATAATGGATTTCTAGTAAATGTTATTTTTTTAGGAAGGAATTTTTGTTTCAATGGAACAAAATCTGGAAAAAAAATATAAAAAAAAAACATAATCTGAAAAAAAAAAAATTTAACAAACATAATCTGGAAAATTTTCAAAATAAAAAAAACCTAAAATTTTTCTTTAAACAAAATCAAATCTGGAGAAAAATGTGTAACAAACATAATCTGAGAATTTTTTAAAATTTAGAAACATAATATGGAAAATTTTCAAAATAAAAAAACCTGGAATTTTTTAAAATCTGGAAAAAAATTTAAACAAAACGAAATCTAAATTTTGTTTAAACAAACAATACCTAAACTTAAAAACAACAACAACCACCCTTAAAATCAACAGCTAACACTCAAACACAACCACAACAACCCTTAAAATCAACAATCCAGATCTGCAAACCAAAGGAGAGAGAAGAGGAACAAAAAAAATACTTGGATTAAAGAAGAGAGAGGGATGGGAGAGGATATCTGGTTGTAAAAAAAATTATGGTGAAAAGAGGAGAGATGCGTGAGAGAGAGAAAGAAGAGATTGAAGAGAGAAAGAAGGAGGAGAGAGAATGAAGAAAAAACTGATTCTGACCAAAGAAGGGAGAAGAGGTAAAGAAAATAATGAGAGACATTTAGGTCTTCACAACCAATTATTGAGTAAAAACAATAAAAATACTAATGTTTGGTAAAAACAATAAACCTCTTTTTTTTTTTTTACTAAAAAAGGGTATTTTCTCTTAACGTAATAAGTAATAACTTCACAGCTACAAAAATATTTTGAATAGTTCTTCAACTATTTCATAGATTACAACGTCTATGTCCTGATAAGGGAAATAAAATCTAATTTATGATTTGTGATTAAAGTATTTAGGGCATGTTTACTAATTGACAATGAAACGAAAAAGAATCAAATTTTAAGGGAAGGAGAATAAGGAAATAAAACTTGATTCCTTAGGTTCTAAGGGGGAATTAAGTTCCCCTTCCCACATTCTTGATTTGTGTGCGGGACCTTCTTAATTTGGTTCCTAACTGATTTTAGTAAAAACTAAAATCCAAAATCAAGAATCAAGTTCTCTTAGGAATATTCCTGAGAAGTAAACACTTACTGAAATCAATTGGCATTAAGTTATTTGGGTCACACACACAAATCAAGAAATAAAACTTAGGGCTAGTTTGATATTGGTATAACTTTTATAATAATCATTGGTAATTTTATTGCAAAAGTGTTGAAATCAGTTATAATGATTAAAATATATAGGATTTTAGAACCATACTTAATTTTTTTTCATTAATTATATATATTAAATCAATATTTAAGTAGAATATTTAAATTAGAAGAAAAAAATTCCATAAGAACAATAAAAATATTTTTAAAAGATTTTATAAATTAAATCAATATTTAAGTAGAATATTTAATTTTTAGACGAAATAAGGTATATAAATGATTTTAACTTGATTTCATAAGGGTAATAATAATATTTTAAAATATTCATTAAATGTTAAAATAGATTATTCTACAATCACTTTCAAAAGGTAGCACTCCACCTACTTCTTAGATTCATTGTCAATACTTTTCAGATTATCAATAAATCACTTTTGGAAATTTTATCAAACATCATTTTATATTAAAATGATAAAATATGCTAATTTTAACTTTTTAAAAGCAATATCAAACTGACCATTAATTCTCCCTTTCCACCTAAGGAATCAAGTTCTAATATTTCTTGATTATCTTTCCAATGAAAGTTGATTTCCTTTCATTTTCATTCCCTAAAAGTAAACGCGTCCATAATGGAATTTAAATGTTCTTTTGAATTGACTTAACGTGACATTTTTATCTAAAAGGTCAAGTTCCATCACGGTATAATTTTACAAGAATTTTGTGATTTCAATATCTATTAATTAAATATTATCATTCTCCTAATTTAGTAATCCTTCCCTAGCATTGGTTTAAGAGCACATATAAGAGTAAATTGAAAACTGTTAATACAATTTACATTAAACAAAATTTCTTCAATTATAATCATGTACTTAAAATAAAAGTAATCAGATGCATACATGACTATGGTGGTGCAAAAAATACATATTTTTTTACATGTATAAATATTGAATTAATTGAAGTGTCAGCAACTAAAGTCGCTTTGGCCGAGTGGTTAAGGCGTGTGCCTGCTAAGTACATGGGGTTTCCCCGCGAGAGTTCGAATCTCTCAGGCGACGTTTAATGTTGTTTTTTTTTTTTTTTTTTTGCTTGCATGTGGAAAGGAAGTTGTTATTAAAGTCTAAAGATGTAACTCAATTGAATGACCTCAAATTTCATTTATAGTTTAGTTTGTGTCAATTTTTAAAAAGAGGTAGGCAAGATTGCTTCTCCAGGCTGCTTGCATATCTTTCAAGTATGTTAAGAGTTACACTACATTTCTTTGGAAATACATCCTATTTGGCTCATATCCATTCTCACAGAGTTGACTGGTCAACCATTGCAATCCAGCATATATGGGGTTAGCTTCAGGATTCAGGAATATGGGACCGATAATGATCACCAGGTGTAAAAGTGTGTACACCATTCTTCTGTTCAATGAAAATATTCAATACATATTCTGCAGATCAAAAACCTGCTATATATATGACAATCTCAGCAAGATTTGCATTCCCATGGAGCCAAGCCAACATGCTGCCAATAAAGTTGTCCACACACTATGTACTGGGTTTGCCTCAACAGGTGTAATGTTACCAAGCATGTCAATCACGCAAGTATAATGCTGAAGGGTTGGCATCACACAAAATTTTCATTTCATTTATCAGAATGTTTAAATACTATTATTGGGTCATTTCCTATGAGCCGAAGGTTACTAATATGATTTTTCTGGAAACTCACAACGTTGGCTCACAAATATTTTTCTAACAAAAACTCAACTAGTGTCAATTACTAGTAGTTGTTACGATCAGTTAAACGATTTTTGAAAAGCTAAGAAGTTATAGACGGTTAAAACTGGGATTGGATTAATTATTACTATAAGTGATTAAAATAATCTTAATTGAAGTGAGTTTCAACCACAAACAAACAAAAAAAATCAGAAAATATAAGTTTGAATTAGTGTCGATTAGAGTCAGTAAGGACTGCGGTTAAACACTTTTTGAAAAGATAAGAAGTTAATTACATAAGGTTGGAAGATTACTGTAAGCTATTGATAAACATAATTGAAGTGAGTTTCATGAAAAAACTAACCAAAAAAATCAGAAAAATAACATGTTTCAGCTAGTGACAGTAAGCGGTTGTTAGGCATGATTAAATGTTTTTCAAAAAGCTAATAAGTTATATAAAGTTGGAAATGGGCCGTAGGATCAATATAAGCAATTTATAATCTTAATTGAAGTGAGTTTAAACCAAAAAACCAACCAAAAAAAATCATAAAAATTACCGGTTTGAGCTATTGTGGTTGAAATCTGACATCGATTGGGTCAGAGATCTATCAGAATGTGGCGAGATTAACTGCTATAAACACAATCCAAAATGAAAACTTCCATAATAGAAAAAAGATATCCCCCACTTTAAGATTTAATTAATAAAAGTGAGATTCAAACTCCTCTCTCATGTGCGCAAGAGGAAATACACAACAATTTAATTACTAAGAATGGATATGAACATTCAATGAGCTTATTAAACTAGAAAGATAATACAAATCAATAATGATATTACGAAGCTCTTAATTCTTTTTTCTTTGATGGTAGAAACCAGAAAGTGTTCCTCATCAATGCACCCAACCCAAGTTTTCATTTCAATTCTCAACTGAGGTGGGTCAAGCAATGACTGAGCTATGTAACCCGAACAAGACCACGTCCAATAAAGACAGCAAGACAGCCACCCAAGGAAGACCTTTGGCTTTGGGTCAAGTCAATCGAGAACTTCATTATCACTTTTCAGCTTTGAAGAATCGCCCAACTGCCCAAGTCCCAACTCAATAATATTCATATATCAATCACAATCCTTACACAATCAAATAAATTAATAATCTGATCAACTCGCACTTTTTTTATTTCACAGACATGCCAATTTACACGTTAGCATGTTACTTTATTCATACATGAGCCATGACCAATTTTAAATAAATTGTAAGCTTTAACATTTAAATATAAAATATCTTAACTTTAACTTGTATACCTATATGTTTGATTTGTATGTGATGCAAATATACAGAATTTATTCTGATTCTCTTGAAATTAATTCTTTAGCTGCTTTTTTTTTTCCTTTTCTTATTTGATTATTCTGGAGTACGGATGCTTTCAATTATTTTCCACTCACGACTCAAACATTGAAACAACGATTAAATTTTTATGAAATGGAGCACGTGGATATATATAATATGTGGTTGGGGAGTGGGTGTGGCACAGCTTCCTGCCCAGATTTTTGGATGTGCCTGTTCAAGATTTTGGGTAGAAAAGGTCTGTATTCACTCCTAAGTCCTAACAAGTGATTATACATTTTACAATTATTTTAATCTTATATTTGTCCATTATTTCACAAAATGTAAGAAAATCACTTGTGCTATGGTGGGAGTTACATTTCAAACCATATTTATAACGATTAATCTCACTAAATCGATTATTTATATCAAATAAGAAGGAAATGAAGAAGAAATATATATTTTCTGTATTTGTCTAATTGAGATACAACGCTCAGTAACAAATTGGAAAGGAAAAATATATATCAAAAAATGGCTATACAAATGGTACCGATTGATTGATAGTAGATTGTGGAGGTGAATAAGCCAAGTATCAAGGAGAGAATTGCTTCAATCTTTGACTTGACCGCTGTATTGTAGAATTTACTCCTTCAATACTCCCCCTCAAGTTGGAGCATGTATGTCAATCATGCCCAACTTGCAAAGAAGACTCCGAAAGTGGGCACTAGCTAAAGGTTTAGTAAACACATCTGCAAGTTGCTTCATTATGAGACAAAAGTCGACTTTAATAATCCTTGTTGAATGTTCTCACGAATGAAGTGACAGTTTAACTCAACGTGTTTCGTTTGTTCATGAAAAACAAGATTTGCAGCTATATGGAGTGCAACTTGATTGTCACGTTACAATGTAATCAACGGTAATAAAGTGAGACCAAAGTCAGTCAAAAGATAGTTGAGCCATTGTATTTCACATGTAGTTTGGGCCATTGCTCTATATTCAGCTTCTACAGAAGATCTAGAGACAACATTTTGCTTCTTGGTCTTCCATGATATAAGACTATATCCGAGAAAAATGCAATACCCAGTTGTAGATCGACTAGTGATAGGACAATCTGACAAATCAGAATCGGCATAAGCAATTAGTTGCAATGGTCTAGAAGAAGCTAACAAAATACCTTTTCCAGGATTAGTTTTTAAGTAGTGTAAAATTCATAAAGCGGCATCAAGGTGAGGCTTTCGAGGTGTTTGTATAAATTGACTAAGAATGTTCACTGTAAAAACAATATCAGACTGAGTTATGGTAAGATATATTAGTCAGCCTATAAGACACCAATAAATAGCTGTATATGGTAAATGATCACCATCATCAATGCCAAGTTTTAAATTCTGATCCATAGGTGTTTGAGCATCTCGACATCCTAACATCCCATATCCTATAAAATATCCAATGCATATTTTCTTTGACAGAGAAAAATTCCTTGTGGTGAGCGAGCAATCTCAATTCCAAGAAAGTATTTAGGAGAGCCAAGATTCTTAATGCTAAATTTATCATTTAGCATTTTCTTTAAAGAGTGGATCTCCTCCGAGTCATCACCTGCTACAAGAATATCATTAATATAAATTAGTATAAAAATAGAACCACTAGCAGTATGCTTAAAGAAAAGAGTGTACTCTGTCTTGGATTGAACATATCCCTCTTACAACAAGGAATCTTTGAGTTTAGCAAACCAATTGCGACTTGCTTGCTTGAGTCCGTAAAGGGATTTATTAAGTCAGCATACATGATTCTCTTGCTTCCCGTTTTTGTGATAATCAGGAGGTATCTCTATGTAAACCTCTTCATGTAAATCTCCATGAAGGAAAGCATTATTGACATCAAATTGATATAATGATCATCCTTTGATAGCAGCTATAGCAAATAAACATCTAACTGTGACCGTTTTTGCAACTGTAGCAAAAGTCTCACTATAATCAACTCCATCTGTTTGCGTAAAACCTTTGGTGACTAATTGCGCTTTGTACCTTTCAATTGATCCATCTGAACGATATTTAACCTTGTAGACCCATTTACAACCAATTGGATGCTTACCATGAGGAAGTGTGGTAACAGTCCAAGTGCTATTCTTTTCAAGGGCCTCAATTTCTGTAATCATAGCTTCTCTCCACTTAGGGATTTTAACAGCTTGTGAGAAAGAATTAGGTTCCATGTAGGAATCAAGAGAGGTGAGAAAAGCTTTATGATTATCAGACAAACTATTATAAGAAATGACATGATACAAAGGGTAAGGAGTACCTGGACCACGAGAAGATGATTGTTGTGGCCTTGTGGGCAATTTGTTGAGATGGTCATATTGCATATGTAATCATTCAAGTATGTTGGTGGTCTTCGTGAACGAGTTTACTCGATATTTAGAGGTAAATTGGAATTGGGATGGTTTTGGTCATTGTTGCCTAAAGGCAGAGTGGAGGAATCTAAGGATACATCAGGATTGGTATGAGACTCATTATTAGTAGTACTTGGTACAAACGTGCTATCATATTGTTCAGAAATGGGTAATGTAACAGCTGGTCTATCAAAAGAATGAAGACGGAATCACTATAAGGAAATATATGTTCATAAAATACAACATCCCTAGATGTGTAAATGGTTCGAGACTCAAGCTCATATATTTTATACCTCTTTTGACTTAAAGGATATCCGATAAAAACTCCAGGTTTAGAACGTGCATCAAATTTATGCCTTTGAGGAGCATGATTATGACCAACACAAAAACAACCAAAAACTTTAAGATGAGAATAAATAGGTGGTGTACCAAGAAGCATTTCATGTGGTGTTTTCCCATTTAAAATAGGTGAAGGGAGTTTGTTTATTAAATATGTTCTAGTAAGAACACATTCTCCCCAAAAAGTTAATGGAAGATGACTTTGAAATCGCAAACTGCGAGCAACATCAAGAAGATGTCGATGTTTTCTTTCTACAATACCATTTTGTTGCGAAGTAGCAACACAACTTCTTTAATGAATGACCTTATGTGTTTTGAATTTTTTTTGCAAATCTTTAGAGAGAAATTCAGTACCATTATCAGTACGAATAGTTTTAATAGGAAAAACAGTTTGCAGTTCATCTGAAGTAAAAATAAGAGAATTGCTAGTGTAAACTTTTTTACTCTTGAACTATATTGAGTGGTGACAAAATCTAAGAAAGACTTTAAAAGTGATTGAGTTTCAGATTTATGCTTCATTAGAAACACCCAAGTGCAATGACTAAAATCATCGACGATGGTCAAAAAATAATTAGCACTAGAATTGCTAGGGACAACCAAATTTCCCCAAATATCACAATGAATAAGTTCGAAAGGGAAAACAGATTTTGTATTACTAGAAGAAATGGTGATCTGGCATGTTTCCCTAGTGGACATACATCACAAATTATCTTATTGGAAAAAGAAACTTTGGAATCAAAAGCAGATATAAGTTTTAACCGGCTGGCAGAAGGATGTCCTAAGAGCTAATGCCATATAACAAAGGATGGTTAGTTGATCACTAATAAGCTAGTAGTAGGACATAAATAGTAGAGACCATTGCAACATCTATCCACTCCAATCGTTTTCCTCATGATGAGATCCTGAAAAACATATCGATCAGGAAAAAAATGTTACTGAAAAATTAAGGGTTTTTGTAATTTGTGAAGTAGACAGCAAATTGAATTTAAAGGATGGGATGAGGTAGATATTATCAAGATGAAGTTTAGAATTAAAGTCTGTAGAACCAATATTTGCTATTGATGCAGTGGATCCATTGCAGCTTGAACTTTGGAATGAGAAATGCTTGGAAACATGGACTTAAGCAAATTAGGTGTGGAGCACATGTGATTGGTGGCTCCACTATCAATAATCCAAGCATCATTATTAAAGGAATTGAGTGCAATACTTGTAAAAGTAATGGTAAGGTCAATTCTACCTCGTTGTAAAATGGCTAAAAGTTGGTCATACCAGTCTTGTGTTATCTGTGTAGGTACTTGCTCAATACTAGGAGTGGATGTTGCATTGAGATGTTGATCAGATGCAGCAAGGCCATGAGACTCTGATTGAACATATTATGATGGACAATTGTTGGAATGTGGTGGAAAACCATGTAGCTTGTAGCATTTTTGTATAGTGTGACCATCTCTACCACAATGGTCACAGTGATATCGTGGATGATTCTTTTGTCCTCCATGCCTTGAAATTTGACCATTTCTAAATTTATTCCTTGGTCGATTGTTGCTCTGTGTTGCAACTAAAGCCGACCCTTCATTAAGATTAGGGGGTGGCTGAAGTTGAAAATATCTGTTGTTTCTCCTTTTGTAAGAGTAAAGAATAAATTTTTTTCATAGGTGGAAGTGGTTCCCTTAACAAAATTTGACTACGAAATACACTGTAGCTCTCATGAAATCCTTGAAGAAGCTGTATTGATCGATCTTGATTAAACAAATCCATTACAGATTTGGCAGCACCACACGAACAAGTAGGTATGGAAGCATAAGAGGCCAATTCATCCCATAAAGTTTTCAATCGTGTATAATATGTAGTAACTGAAAGATCTTTTTGTACACAATCTGAAATGTCTTTCTTTACCATATTGTGAATTCCATATTGTGAATTCAGTATGCTTAAAAAAAGTAGTTTGAATTCAATAGTTAAATATAAACAACCTTCAAAAAATATATATATAAACAGTAAAAATCCAGTATTTATTAGATTAATATTCTACCATCAGAAATTACTTAATGTAAAGACTAAAGACCAAAAAAAATTACTTTAAGTAGATTTCAATAAAAGTGCATTTACTAATCGGAAATGAAATAAAAGGGAATTAAATTCATGGGAAAAGAAGTAAGGAAAGGGAACAACTTGATTCTCAAGGCGAGAGGGAGAATCGAGTTTCCTTTCGGTATGGACTTAATCAATTCATAATTTATATGTGGAACCCATATAGTAAACACTATAATCATAAATCATAAGCTAATAAATTCACTTTCTTTATTAGGATCATCGATTAATAGAGAAAATGTAACTTAAAAAGAATGATGATGTGTAAATGAAAAAATTAGATAAGAGTTAGGACATGTAGATGCAGTTTTACGTTAACATTTTAAAAAATAGATAACAATTTAATTATTCACTAATTAAATCAATTGATCAAACAATTTGACACAACTCTTAACTGTTTATCAATTTTTAAATTGATTCCAAATCGGAACAAAAGCTAATGAGTATTAAAAAAACAAGAGCTCAAATGATTGGAGTGGTTGAATTGAATATTAATAATTTATATGAAAACCAAAATAATATAAAGGGAAAATTTTCATTTCGGTCCCTAATTTATCAGTTTTTCTTTGATTTTCTTTTAACAATCTTTGCATCTTTTATTCCGATGACTCTAAAATTTTTTAAAATCCATTAATTTAATCTAACTAACTGAAATTTTAATAATCAAACTTATATGAAAGCAAAAATTAACTGTTTTATTTGGAGGAGGCTATGAAGGCCACCTCCATCGTCGATGGAGGTGGTATTCATAGCCTCCTCGATTTACATATAATTTTTTATTATTTAGTTTTCAAAAAAAAATTATTTGTTCTATTATCTTTTTTATATATATTTTTATTTATGTAATTAAACATATCAAAATATTATAAATACATGTGTCAAAATGATATATGTTAAAATATCTAGAGACGATACTAATGGATTTATGATAATATAGGGGTCTTTTGGACAAAATATGCAAACATTATTGAAAGAAATGAGAAAGCTGAGAATATAGGACCTAAATCGAAATTGTTCGTTGGTAGGGTTAAGAAGAGTCAAAGTCAAACAGAGGAAGCTAACAACTGAGTAAATGATAGGGGGTCTACTGTGTAGGGCTTCTTCTTCCCTGTAATGTAAGACCGCGTACGCGTTTACACTCTCATTCACTCTACTCTATAAATACTTGAATTTCTCTTTTCTCTTCTTCACTTCAAATCGATCAAATTCAATTTTCACTTATTTTAGTTTTATCAATAAATTAATTTATTTTTTTTAAAAAAAAAAATGGGTGTCAAAGGTTTCGTTGAAGGCGGTATCGCTTCGATCGTCGCTGGTTGCTCCACTCACCCTCTAGATCTCATCAAAGTTCGAATGCAGCTTCAAGGTGAAAACGCCGCCGCCGCCGTTTCTGTTCCAACTCACCAGCAGCTCCATAATCTCCGTCCTGCTTTGGCTTTTCAACCCACCTCCGCCACCGTACACATCCCTTCCTCTTCCTTCCACGTTCCCACACCGCCGCCGCCGCCGCCTCCTCGTGCCGGTCCCATCTCCGTCGGCATTCGGATTATCCAGACCGAAGGCGTGGCCGCCTTGTACTCCGGAGTCTCCGCAACCGTTCTCCGGCAGACTCTCTACTCAACCACTCGTATGGGTCTTTATGACATTCTCAAACAGAAGTGGACTGATAAAGACTCCAACACCATGCCGTTGATCAGAAAAATATCCGCCGGTCTGATAGCCGGTGGGATCGGAGCGGCTGTCGGAAACCCGGCCGACGTAGCGATGGTGAGGATGCAAGCCGACGGTCGGCTTCCTCCGGCACAGCGACGGAACTACAAGAGCGTGATCGATGCGATCACCCAGATGTCGAAACAAGAAGGTGTGACTAGCCTGTGGCGCGGATCGTCACTTACGGTGAACCGAGCTATGATCGTGACGGCGTCGCAATTGGCTTCGTACGATTCGATAAAGGAGACGATTTTGGAGAAGGGGTTGATGAAGGACGGGCTGGGGACCCACGTGACGGCGAGTTTCGCGGCGGGGTTTGTGGCGTCTGTGGCGTCGAATCCGGTGGATGTGATAAAGACGAGGGTGATGAACATGAAGGTAGAGGCGGGGAAGGAGCCGCCGTACAAGGGGGCGATTGACTGTGCTCTGAAGACGGTGAGGGCGGAGGGTCCAATGGCACTTTACAAGGGTTTTATCCCTACTATTTCAAGACAAGGACCCTTCACTGTCATGTTGTTTGTGACTCTTGAGCAGGTCAGGAAGCTGCTCAAAGATTTCTGAGGATGATGATGATAATTTATTTATTGATATAGTATTTTGATTATTTTCATCTTGTGATTTGTTTTGATCTTATCGAAAGAACACATTCTTACTAAATAATTACATTAATTTTTATTATTTTTATATACAACTTCCATTACCGCAACTTAAATTTGATTTGAGACATTATCGAAGTTACTGAGCTGCACACCAGAATGAATTCATATGTAACTGCGCGAGGTAATGGTCTCTGTTTTCATTAAAAGTATTACCAGTTCCATATATTACAACAGGACTCCAAATTACTACTCCCTTAAACCAGAAGAAGAAAATTCTAATAAATCAGGAAAAAAAACTCCTGATAACCTATAAAATATGTATATTAAGACTCGAACTTTTCAACACTGCCGTAAAAGAGGGGTGTACTGTCTTTTTTAAAGATACATATTTTAGGTATAATTTGAATATAATAATATAAATTTCAATATTTTCATTATATAAATAATATAGAATATACCTAATTTTATTAAAATAAAATAAAATAATATACATAATTTGTGTGTCTCGGAAAAAAATTGCTATTTTCGTTTCTTTGGACTTTTATGCTAGAAAATGAGTCAGCAATTTTCGTTTTTGGACTTTTATGTTAGAATATGACTGTTGAGTATATGTGTTGGGCTCTTTCGTTGCCGTTTCACCATATATATTTTTTTCTTTTTTGGTGTTCGGATCTAGAATTGCTCTAGACTTGTTACGGCCACACGTAAAGTTTAATAATATTAGGAAATCGCAATAAATTGGGACCATTGACTTACGGCGCTTGTCCAACTTATTCGTGGGCACATCATCAAGTTAGTTTACATATTGGTAATGAAAAAGAGGAAACTGGTTTGTAATAAAAAAAAGAAAAGGAAATTGGTTTCAACGCTAAGGAAAAAGAGAATACAATATACCCTCTGTAAATTAACAAAGTTGAGATCATATAAAATCTATTAATTAATTAATTTAATTTATAGAGATATTTTTTTTAAAGGAAATTTTATAGAGATATTGAACAACCTCAAGGAAAATCTTTCCATAACGAAGTTGATGATAATAAATTAACTTTGGATCCTGTTACAATTTCAACCCCATATTTTTGTAGTGAATTAGGGGAAAAAAAAATTTAAATATGACATCTAGCTACTTAAATTTCATGAAAAACAAAAAGCAACAACAGATTTATATTTCAACGATATATCATATGTATTTTTTATTAACTATTAATTTATAAAATGGCGGAACCACATATTATTAGAGATGAATTTCATAAATAGTTTATATTATAATTTAATCGAAATTATACTCTCTTTTTTTCCAATGTAGCTTTGAATATAGGCCTGATCCCGGGTTTGGCTTCATAATATTAGGCTGTCCCAGTATTACGCCAAGAAACTTCAATTAAATTTAAAACTGCATTTGCCCATACAAATTACTATACAAGTTCATCTTTTGAGCAAAAAAAAAAATTAACAACCATGATTAACATCAAGAAGATTGTTGATCTGTACATCCCGGCTATTCCGGTACGGTATTCGGATTTCTAGACTTGAACATCGCCTCTAGTATGGGCGCCAATTTTAATGTTGTAAGGTTCTTATACAACAAAATTCCTCATCTTCTAAACACCATGATCAGTGTTCAACATTGTTGAGGACAATAATAATCCATCTCTGCCGCGCATAAAGCAATGACTGAGATATTAAATAAGACCTGGCTGGTATCATCTGGAGGGATTCCGAGAGGATGTTACAGGTTGCCCTCGACTTTTGTCCGAGTTGTAGGACACATAACCTTCAGATTTTCCTCTGTCCAAATGTTGGGGTCGTTCGCCTTCTGTTTTTCTACCTTCATCCACATTAGAATGGCTGTGTGATTTCCTGAACTTTTCCGAACTTTGTAGAGCTTGTTGGCCTTCAGTTCCTACCCCTCTCTCCAGGTTTTGTTGAGATTGGCTACTGTCTGAATGTGAAACAGATTGAACATCTGATCCTTTATCTTGGGATCGGACAGCTTGACCTGAACCTCTGCTTTTATCCATATTTTGGAGTTCACTTGCTATTTGACTGCGCCGTTCCTTCAGAAAGTTGAGCCGGTTTGTCAACTTCGTCAGTGCGGAAGAAGTGGAGTTGCCCCCCTGTGGCGTACACAAAAGATGAATAGGTGTAAAACCATTTCATATAAAATAAAATGACGCTACAATACAAGACCACTCTGGCCATTTGTAGATCATATAAGCAATTAATTCTATTAATTTGTGTAGGAATTGAACAATTATAGGCAATAAAAGAAAAGGATCTTAGTAATTCATCTACTCAGTGCTCATAAACCCTCTTAGAACAATTTAAAGAAGTTAAACTGACATCATAATCAAATATATCAAACCTACCTCTCCCCTCGAGCCAGATTTCTTGGAATTGGTTGGAACAGTAGACTTCGAGTTGCAATTATTTACTGAATCCCGCTTCTTCTCATTCTCACTTTCTGCTGCACTATCCTGATTAGTATCCTGCGGTACCAAAACCATGAGGTTAGTTCAATCAATACTATCATACAAAAATTCGACAATGGCTTGAACTGAAATATCGTTAAAGAGTTAATCTAACATCTTAATGATACTTTAGATGTCATGGTTTCTTTAAACTGCGATGCTCAGGTAACTCCAGTTACAGGTTGCATTACAAATGGAACAGTCCTAACATTAATCTACCCAAAGAAATTAAGACAATTTCAAGAACAGATTTGATGTAATTAACAAATAAAAGCTTACTTTTAAGTAAATTATTCTGTTCCTCTGGGATAAATTTGATTCACTGCTCGCTTACCCTATCAGAAGGTAAAACTTGACCTTCTGTGGGATACCCAAAGGTAGATGCTATTTTCTTTAATTAACATTAAATATACAACAAAGTTGCCTGACGACAACTCACCATATGAACTCTAAAACACATCTAGCAAATTTTCACTAACATTGGTTTATTTTTATAAAAAAGAGATTATTCTTCAATGATATGTGTCAATTTCCAACATATTTACCTTGCTCGTTGATTTTTCAAAACCATGTGAAGTGGCAGCCACTTCACTATCTTTTTGTTTGTCCTTCCTGCAGCACAAATAGAATAAATTAAAACCCAATAGCTAGAACAAAATTAAAACAAAGGAAAGCAATTATGGTGCAAATGATAAACTAATAGATGGCCACCCTATAAATATTTATCTGCTTGGAAGCCGATGGATTATGCACAAATGTTGTGAAAAACATGTAAAGCGCGACTCTAATATGTACCCAAATTTAATTTAAGAAAAATTATAAACCAAACACTCAAAAGAAGGATATGCAAAAAAAGAAAAATTAAGTAAACAAAGAGCATACAATTTTGCAGATGCCTGTTGGAGCTGATTGCTTGAATCACCTACGGAACCATAGTTCTTCTGGAGCTGTTCACTAAGCAGCACTCCAAGATCATCAAGCTTCTGCTTCAAATTGGTAACTTCTGCCTCTGTCTGGGATATTTCTTTGAGCTCTACCTTCGTCTTTTAACAGATTGCATGTCAAAAATTGATGCACGATCAAGAAAACCATATCAATTAAACATGAGGTAAACTAACCTCTTCATCAATCGTAGATGGAATAAATAAGGAGGACCCCCGGGAGGTGTTTAGTGCTGATTCCAAAGCTGTCCTCTTATCTCTCTCCTTTTGCAATTGTTCCTGTAGTCTAGCCACCTGTAAGTACAATTAACTATTGTTTCATTTGAGTCTTCCTCAACAAGTTCAATAATCTATTGAAGAATTTCAAAACTACAAGCAAAAGTACACTAAATTTCCTATTTAACATACAAAACTTCTATATAATATATTTCATGCACAATTATATAAGATAGAAAAACATCAATAACATTTAGTTGATATGTAACTATTAATATTAGCTTCCATGCATCATAAACTACGGTGGTATTAATTTCCAGGAATTTTTTGCCTGCACTCATCAAGGTACTCACTGTTTATTACTAAACTAATATTCAAGCAACAACTTCACCAAGGGGAAAAGAATAGATGCCACATTCCCAAAATAATCAAATGTCAACGAAGCTGTAGTGGAACTTGTCAAGGTTTCATCCCCGCTTTTAGAGTGCAAAAGAAGAGAGAGAGAGAGAGAGAGAGAGAGAGAGAGAGAGAGAGAGAGGAGAAGAAGAAGAAGAACAAAAACAAGAAGAAGAAAAGAAGAAGAAATTTATAAATAAAAAAAGAATGGTATAATAGGAATCATCATAGCTGATCTTCAAGTCCTCAATAAAATAATTCCATCCTTATTTATTATGAACCAAGGACTCCCTAGTGCCTTCATGTCAAGTTTCTCTTGAAAGAATTAATATACAACTGTCTGTAATTACTCTTCTACACCATATTTTATGACAGCAATTCGAAACAAAAATTCATATTGGTAGGGGAAGGACGCATATGCAGATTTCTACCAATTATTATAAGTACTGAAGGGCAAGCATCTTTACTTTTCTAGACCACATAGGCATCCCTGCATGAGTTGGGAGAATAAGAAAGAAATCATGAAAATGTTAATATTTCCAAATGAAACGTACATCTTTCTCTAGAGCTAGACGGTGCTCATGTAAGGCCTTCTTTCGCCTTTCCAAACTGGCTAGCAGAATCTCATTTCCTTTTACCTATAATATAATAAAAGAAATGAGAAAATAAAATAATATATATATATAAAAAGAAAATACACACAGATGCCTAGGAAGAGACAATTTCTACCTCGTCTGCAATTTTGTTTTCCAAGTCAAATTTAGTGGCCTCGAGATTCTCGATTTCAGCCCTAGAAATAGGTGAAAGATTAGATGTATAGATCAGAAAAATTAAAAATGTCACCGTAAGTAACAAGTTCTGAACAAATTTTCAAATGCATTTTTTTCATCTGAGAGAGACATTGTATTTGTACAAATAATTACATCCAAACTTGAAAGGTTAATCGCCAGTTTCTACTGTCAATCATCAAGGCTTGCTCATATACACACAACACAAACTCAAGAGCGAAACATCATGTCGCTAAAAGTTAAGTTCATCCTTGTATATTCAAGGTTCAGAATCAATTTGAACGTAACAATCAATATTTCACCTATAGTGATAATTTCAAGGTGAGGTATCATGTCTAGTGAGTGGTGTCAGATCACACTAAACAAGATCCAAGGAGCACAGTAATATAAATAGGCATATATTGATACATATAAATATATATATATATATATATATAAATTAGAAAATTGCTTTCATGAAAGATGGATGCATCACTTACTCCTCTTCAATGGGATAATCAATGGATTCCATGGAAAGGTTCTTCTTTGCCTGGGCTCATATGAAAAAAAAAATTACATTATAATTGCTACAAGATGCACACACAAGATGAGAAATTAAGAGTAAAAAACTGAAGTGCCCTTCTGCAAGAGATCCAATTATCATTATTGGAAAAAATGAATAATGATTGGAAGCCCAAAAGCAGAAAGCCAAATCATGAATTCAGAAAACTTTTACTCACTCCAGTTCGTCCCCAAATTGTGGGACGCCTACGTGCTGCAGTTCCATTTGCTATGGTCGTAGATTTCTGCATGCAGACTACACTATTACTCTGTGATTTACTCCCTGAACTTGTTTCTGTAGACACATCTTTTAGCAGTTCAGTAGATTCATTAGCCTGTGCTGCCTGCTTATTTTCACTCTTCTCGGTACCACTTTTGCTCCTCTGCACTTCATTATGTTGAGGCAGGGCATTTTTAAGTGAACTTGATGACAACTTCGGACTGACTCTGGATTCATCACCTTTTTCAGTACAGTTGGATCCTGAGCTGAAATTCTGCATCATTCAGGAAGAACAAACTTTATATTAGAAAGACATGACAATTCAAATGGATGTAGAAAACAATCTAGCACACATGGACTACATTAGTTGCCAATGCATACATATATAAAGATAAAGTGGTGTTCTTAGCATTCACAACAGTGGATGATAAAATCTGGAGCAGTAACCACACAAAAGATTGAAGTTACACATTATTTAAGTGAAGGAAAGTGAGTAAGGCCTCATCTGCTGAACAAGAGGCGAGAGTTCAAATCCTAAAGACCTATTCTATTAATGAATATGCAATTACAAACCCAAAAAAAATAAAAAATAAAAAGAAAGCCTATGTATGGATCCACATGACAATTCCATTTGTAAATTACATTCAGATTTACACGTGAGGGATTTGTTAGACTTTTTCTCTTTTTTTTTTTGGAAATGTTACAATAAAATCAGGGATTAGGGGAGGGGGGATACAACTTGAATCCACAATCTCATGGTGTAGATGTGAGGGGTATACCACTAGGTCAACCTCATCTCGTTGAAGGAATGTGTTAGACTTAAATAATTGTTTTACCTCCCTATCAGTTTATAATTTAGCTAAAGGTTCAAGAAACCTGAGAGGAAAAAATATTCATCTATCGCTTAATGAGTACAGATTTTACTTGGACAATATAATAACACTCAAGTTTCAGGTATGATTTTTGTAAAAAAAAAATTAGAGACAATTGAAAAATTCAATAAAATATGACCTTAACTCCCAACGTGATGTTGCAAAGAGAGAAAAAAACTCCAGCTACTAGATGACATAGATGTAGAAACAAATAATAACCAAACATTAAGAAACAACCTAGGAAATGAGGATCAAAGAAAAATCAGGCATCATGTATAAAGATGGCTTAATTATCCTTGGACTTTTACTACCATCATATCATAAGTATGAATGCTCATGCTAGAAAGAATAGTATCTCACCTTATCGTCATCCAGACCATTGTGTATGGAGTCACCACCCTCACTGCGTGATCTAATTGATGCATTTTCAAGATCATCATCTGTATATTCATCAGACTCACGTGACAAAGCATCGGACTCATGAGACACAGCATCAGACTCATGTGATGCATCATCCTGTTCATCGTCTTCATAGGACTCATCATCATCATCGGTAGCTTCCTCAGTTCCACTTCCACTCTCTTCTGAGTCCGAGTACAATTCAGGGGGCCCAGAGCCTTCCTGTAAACAGAATACTAATTAATGGAGCTCAAATTCAAAATGAGAAATCATAATAATATTATGGAATAAGAATTGATATTGTTTGATCTTAACATTTTTAAACTATATTATTATTTAACTGAATATACATTCAGTCACAGCTATGGTGGCTTTAAATACTATAATTTCCCATACAACAATATCAACAGCCAACAGGTTTCATTCAAGTTGTAATTTATTTTTCCGGTTGCAACAGCATTTTGTAGTTTTTTGTTCCATTCTTATGAGATCACATAAGTTCAAACTCACAAAGTAGATATCGTAGTACTAGTATCAACATTTAAGGTTATGTAAATAGAATAGAAGTGGCATCTTAATCGGTGAAGAGACTCCAAAATTAGTAATGAGTTATGGGATTCAAATATAGAAGAAATGTGAAGTTGATTTAAAACTTCATGCACAGTTAACTACGCCACCAGAGAGAACATAACAAAGATTAGGAAAATCAAAGACTCCCATATTACAATGACCATTCAGTGGTATAAAAATTACAAGTTTGATAGACATAACTCTCTGATTACGAAAGAAAAGCCCTATAGCTCAAACATATAAGTGTACATGTCCTAAGTCATACTAAAAGCAACTGTTAAAAGTGTTAAACCATAAATAAATAATTAGAGCTTACCCCAAATATATTATCATATTCTTCCAATAATGTTATGACAATGGCTTGAGCATGATTGGCTGCAGCAGCTGCTTGCAGAAGTTGAATAGAACCATCACCACCTACATCAAAATTAGTTTCAATCTCACATTCACCAGCTAGAAGGGGACGAAGAAGTAAGGGTGCCATGCAAGCTGCCACTGCCGAAGAACTCATTCGATTCTCAGATTTGTGTGAAGCAACAATTTGCATCATCATAAGTATTCTGAACATAAAAGAAGAGATAAACAGATCAAAAACCGGTGAAATGCAACTAGATGCCACATCAAAGCATGAACAGAGAACAAAAGGAAAAACAAAAACAGAAATTGACCAAATTATTTTGGAATAGGAAAGGGATTCCAGAAACAGAAAATTCCACAGATTTCCCTAATGACACTTCACTACTGGCGCTTTTGGAGGTCATTACAAGCCTTCCCTGCCATTAATGTTATTCCATAAAAGTCACTTTTTGACACATGTTGACCAATAAAAAGTAAAATTTTCTGGGAAGATCAGTGAATAGAATCAATTGGACGATTTTGTGGTTAAAATGCTGCACAATTACATAACAAAAATAAAAGAGGTGTCAAAGTGGTCTTGGGCCTAACTCAACCCCAAAAGCTAGCTTGTATGGTGAGGGTTGCTCACACTTATATATTGCACTTCCCTTTAATGCCCAAACGATGTGGGACTATGATTCACAAGCGCAGAGTGCTCACTCGGCAGCACCTGCACCCGTGATTACCAATATGGTATCAAAGCCTTGGTTGTCCCAGGAGTCCTGGGTTCAACTCCTCCCATGTGATTGCATTTGTATTTGTTATTTGTTATTTGAATATGTGTTTGGGCTTAGGCCATGTGCCAAGCCATTTGGTCTTGCACGTGAGGGGGTGTGTTAGAGGGGTTTAAATACTATTGTTGGGCCATTTCCTAACAGCTTAAACTTTTAGGTCTGTTGGTTACTAACAAGAGGAACATACTTTCTTTATCTGCAACTTTACAATAGTGTTCTGCCAAATCTTAAATGCAGATGGAAAGCTTTTTGACGCAAAATGAACATCAAAATCATGCCAAACTTTTCTACCTAACCTTCTGAACCTATCCAATTTCTACAAACAAAACAAGCTATATTTTGGAAATACTTACATAAGCAGCCATAATTGGATCATTGTCTAACTATTTGAAATTAGAAATAGTTAGAACAACATCTTTTGACCATTTATGTTCAAAGCTATAACTTATGTAAATGCTATTGTTGACAGAGGAGAAGAGGGTCAAGAAGTACAAAGGCTCTATAGCGACAATATGATCTCTTTACTGACACAGACAAAAAGATATTGATTCTCATATGCAAAGACAGTTCAAGCAATGCATTCCAATGCCACATTGCTGTGCTTCATACAAGAAGACTCAGCATCATCTTTCAAATGGCTTCAAGAAATTTGTAATGCACAATGTTAGAAGGCTTGAATCGTTGATAACGCACAACATAAATTACTGTACAGAGGCCACCCATGATGTGTCCACAGAGAAGATGAAAGAGAGTGTGAAGGAAACTACCTAACTTGGTGGTTTTGCGGAAAACAAGCTTGCTAAGTTGCACAGCTATGAGGGTGCTAGTATAATTTCAAAAACACAAGAAAGTATTGTGATGGAAACTGAAGGGCAAGAAAGTGGAGAAGGTAATTTTATCAACATCAGTCTGTTTCTTGGTTTGGTAGAGGAAATGAACATATGACAGATTGAGAAGGAAAATATATTGAGGCCCTTTACACAAATTCCTAAATTTTGAGTTTTATTTTACGTTAATAACCTTGATCATTTAAATTTAATGGAAATTCATTATCAGCAAGAGAGAATATCTTGCAAATTCCAAACGAAATAGTAACAGAGTGTAATTAAGGCTAACCTGAATGGAGGTCAAGAAATTAACCCTTCAAAAAAAGATTAATCACTGATTTTACTAATTAATTAATGAAAAGCACAAGCACCTAGTTGATAACAAGTAGGAAATCGAAGGATAATATTACGTTTTGGAAAAAGCTTTCATAAGACATTAATATAGTTTTCTTTGAAAAAAAAATTACTTGATAGAATAGATGAGGAACAAAAAAGTAAGCTGACAAGATGGCCACCAGAATTATAAAATTAAAAAGAAAAAACAATAAGAGAGCAATGTTCCCCAGCTCCACCGCGACTTGAAATCAAAACAGAGGGAAGAAAATAAAAGCATGTAAGTTGATATATTAACTACCTCTGCAGCAAGCGTCGATTTGGCTCAGGGAATGTTTCACATATTGCAGTACGCATGGCATGGACTCTACCACCACGATCAGTTCCTAATCATTGCAAAACAATTTCTAAAAACTTCAAATATTGTTACAAACCAAAGAACTGAATAATACAAGTAATTCTACTATGTTTACAAAGAAGTGTAATAATTTATTGCAGTGAGAAATTAGCCTTCCATTACTGCTCATCTAGTAAAAGTCATGTAAAGTAATAACTTTGGCTAGCCCAATGCAACCCAATTCTCAGACTTCTATCCAAGACATACTTTCTTTAGGAACTTGAAAGCCTTAAAAATCTATTTGTAAGGGTGCATAACCAGAACATAATTGATGTACATATATTGATAAATGGTGAAATATTAGCAAATTCTAGGTGTCCATAACTAAATTATAGTAATATCAAATCCCTAATATAAAATCCCCAGCACCCTATACTAAGGCAAGTGGCTTGTACAAACTCCGTTGCATAACCTCCGGTTTGTGGAACACTAAGGTTTGTAGGGTCTACAATAGTTTGTTCAAGCTAAAATCAAGTATATTTTTATCCTGCTGCAAAGCCATACGTACAATGCAAATTTTAGAATTTGGAAACATCGAGAATGGGTGCCACATAGTCCGAACTAAAACCTCCCCACATATTCAAAACCACAATTTAATAATTTGGCTAATTTTTGAATTCCTATATCTTATATTTAAGCTCATTTAAATACAATCATAGATTTGAACAATTGGTTTTTTTCCTACTGTTTTAGATAATTTAATAAACTCATCAGAAAAAATAAACCGCGAGAAGAATAAGTTACTGGTATACAAACAAAAAATATTCCGTTAAGTCATGGAGGAATTTTAAAATTCACATTGTTTAATAAGTTCAAACAGTTAAGACTTTGAAACCAGAATATAAAGTTCTATTTGTTTTAACTTAATCTTGACTATGTCAATTTGCAGTGGTAGACAAAATTCATTTGATGAACCAAACCATCCATTTTGATGTCTGCATTTTTTGTGGACAAAGGCTTTGTACGTAACATATATAAAAGTAATCCCCAAAAAGGCTCTGTATGTACTATTATAGTAGAATGCATAATGTAACTAACTAAAAAGCACAAAGAAAACAACGAAGATAATGAAAGTAAACACCAAAAGCAGACTTACGACATGCTTCTAGCAGGGCATTGCAGCAAGATGCGGGTACAGGAGAGGAGGGCAACTCCCGGATGACATACTGGGCAATTGCATGAAAGACAATAAATAATAATGTATTGGGTGCTGTAACCAACACAAGGGAATCGATATATTGCTGACTACAAGGAGGTACCTTAACACAATCAGCAACAACATGTGCATCCTCCCCCGGAGAAAATTCAGTTTTTCCTGAGTTAGAAAAAAATGACTCAGTCACTCTTTAGAATACAGAGGAAGGACTATGAACAGAAAACATTTCTAATGTGGAACCACCATGCAACTTTGACTTCTTTGTTTACACTACTACACAATAAATCTATAATCCCTATAAAATTTAGTATTTGTATTCACAAAATACAAAATGAAAAATTCAAAGACCAATATATCAGAACATAAAAATATGAAACATGACAGAAGGACCCAACCAGAAGCAATGTTAATTAATGACAAAAAAAAATTGACTAGTCAAGGAACACAGTATCTGAACAAACCCTGCTCAAATTCCCGAATTCTGTGTTCAACATCATCAACATCTGCAGCTTGTCTTAAGATCCCTTCTACTTTGACTCCTGTTATGTTACTTTCAAATGGTCAGAAATATATCTTATGAAAGAAAACAAATCAAATCCCTATAATGAGAATTTCAGAGAAATATCAATGATGGACTTGTTCCTCCATAAACAAATTTAACAAGAAGAAAAAGTAACCCAATTTCGGAAGTTGGACAGATGGTGACATTCTCGTAAAAGAGTTCCTTATAAAATATATATAAATAATCATGTTGTTATATATATAAACATTCATGTTGTTGACGATTGGTCATGCCCAACTGCAAACATTCGGCAGGGCAACAGTAACCGGGACATTCCAACATTCAGAATAATCTACTCCACCATAACTCACCGATGAACCTCTGGTAATCTTTTAGGAAACATTTCCCAAGGGGTTTCTTTCAAAAAGAAAAATTATGAAAAAAAATAAAAATAAAAAAAATACTCACCGTGATCTTCTATGTACCTAAGGGCTTTTTCCAAAAACGATGGAGCTCCATCAACATCTTCCAAAGCAAGTAAAATTGGTCTACCAATGACTGGAAACTTCACAGCATTGGCTACAAAAGAAACACAGAGAAAATTTAAATATCCGAAGGACGGGAAGAACTACAGCAAGCAAGTAATTCAAATTCAAAGTATTGTAAAGATAGACACTTCATTGAACAAATCATATCCCAAATTCTAGTGTTAAAAAGATAGAACTTTGATAGAAATAAATCAGCCATGAGACATGACTAAAAACAAACATCAGAACGGCATAAAGAATATTAAAAGAAAAAATTAAACATGAAGAAGAATTATGTTATTGTACTCATAAACATGGTAGAGCCAATCTGCTCTAGATTGATCTTAGAATAACAGCCAGGAATTCTTCCTAACAAAAAAAGAATAACAACCAGGAGTTCTAAAGAATTATCAAGAAGATTCAATTTCACTAGATTTCTCATGTTACCACCAGATAAATCTTAAAATTATGAACATATCCAAGAAACGTACTCTCTTCGTGTTTAAAGCTAAGCTACAGACATGGCAGATAAAGTGCAAATTTATCATTAGAAAACAAAGCTGCAAAATGAAACAGTTAAAGTAAAAATCAAAAATAAAGAGCATACGCTGTTCTGAAGAACTGTCAGCTGCCTCAGTTTGATCATTCTTTAAGACGCCATTTTGCCCCATCACAGAAGCAGAACTAGGTGCTTGTGACAAAGCAGTCTCCAGTGCAGTCTTCCACTCATATAAATCCTCTAAAGTTTCAGCCTGTAGCACCAAAAATAAAACCATATTACATTAGTAGGTGAAAATTGAAAACCAAGATCAAAGAAACTCTCATGTTCCTACTTTTTCCCTAAAGAGGTTTAATCTTGTCAATTTTGCCCAATTTCTAGGTTTTTATCTTCCACAGTAAAGCATCAGAGTTCACTAAGTCATCACAAGAATGCCCAAATACAATCCATGCTTATAAAACTTCATTTCTTTGTTTTTAAACCACAAGCCTTGTTGATGGAGATGGCATCATAAATTTGCAATGCCAATGCTCTGAAAACACACTGCGGGGCAAAGGGCACTGAGGCAATACAATTGAATAGAATATATTTTTCTAGCAATGCAGCCAAATGTAACATCAAAGATACAAAAAGGAAAAAGGAAAAAAAAGGGTTGGAAGCACCTTAAGTGTGAAGGCCCGTCCGTCACGACCATCAGAAAAGAGCACGGTCAAGAGTTTTTTATCTGCTTTGACAACCACACTAGAAATTGTCCAAAGGAATTATTACATGGTCAGTAAACCGCTCTAACTTTCCTCACATTAACAACTGGAAGAAGAAATTGAATTAAAATATAACATCAAATTTCAGAAAGGAAGCCAACCTGCCTGAATTGTTGAGGTCAATACCACCAAGGGTCAAATTCACTTCACCTCCCTTTTGAGGAATAGCACTCTGAAAAATAAAACGACAGAACTTTTCAAAACCTTATTAATATGCAACTGGTTTGGTGAGAAAGAAGGTAAGGGGGTCAGGAAGAAGATGGCATAAATACAAAAATAAAAATGACAATGTATAAATTGTCGTATTAGTCCATATAAATTCTGCTACTTTTCCAAACCCTCTAAACACTTGAATTTTCTATCACTAGTAACTTTAAGACCTCGCTTCAAAGTTCAAAGTATAAAGGTCAGGCAAAATAACTAGAATCATGTTAGTCAATATAAACTTCACTATGTTGTCCTGACCAGAAACACCTTTGAAAGATATCCCATGAAGCAGCCATTTTTTATCACAAACCATCAAAAATAAATTTAAACCAATCATGAATAAGGAGGATTGGATATATGATTGATTTTCCTGAGAAATCAAACATAAATCATCACATTCATATCGAAAGTCATTG
The DNA here is from genome assembly GCA_033220585.1 of Dipteronia sinensis. Classification (NCBI taxonomy): domain Eukaryota; kingdom Viridiplantae; phylum Streptophyta; class Magnoliopsida; order Sapindales; family Sapindaceae; genus Dipteronia; species Dipteronia sinensis. Next base: position 82,821,514 of record CM065636.1, on the reverse strand, counting down.
TAGTTGCTTTTCAATAAAAGTATAAAAATTAACTACACAACATTATTCTTTATATTTAATTAAAACTATAGGAGATTGTCATCTCTCTCCATAATGAAGGTTTTGGTCATTACCTTGCTTACACTCTTTCCTCATTATATCCAACAATTAAGACGAACAAGCATGCAGATTTAGACAACTATTTACCGGAATGCAAGTACTTACTGGATCACTTCTAAAGAAAACAAGTGAAGTTTGTGTTAAAATAAACCATCTCTTCTTCCAGGATGTCCATCCAATTCCTATAAAAGAGAAACGGTTTAAGATAATGAAATGTTAAATCAAGCCCTAGAACAGTTAGAATCCAAGTCAGATCGTAAGGTAACACTACTACCTTCCCTAAAAACAAGATTCCCTCTTAATGTAATAATATCGATAGGACTATTGGTTAGATAAAGGAAAAAAAGTTATTGACACCATAAAAACAGCCAAAAACCTCTTTCATCACGTAACAAGTTATTCGGGTTTTTGGCAAAACACGTGTTTAACAGACAAATGTCTTCTAGTTCCCGAAAAAAAATACCATATATAATTGTCACAAGTTAAATAGATTCATCACAATACTTGTGTGTTTGTATTTCTTCCTATTTCTGATTCAGTCTATGTAAAATTGTACTACAAAAAAGTTAAATACACACCTTTGGACGATAAAAATAGTGGTCCGCTCTTGAAAACCTGCCAGAAAATTTGTCTTCAGATTGGAATACACAGCTTTAACAGCATTTTGTAAACTAAAAGCTCAGGAAACAAGAAATTAAAAGAAAAAATTTACAATAGATTCCATCAATGCTACGTCGATACAGAACATTATTCAGCATCTCACATTTCAGTTCATCCATTAGTGTGCTAATGTTTGTACCATGCAATGTAATAATTATTGAACGTAAAATAAGGCCAAATTCTGTGATAGCCGACGATGAACAATGATTAAAGGAAATTAATGACAATAACAGTGACACTAATCTTCTACCAAATTTGTAAATTACTGCTATCTTGTTATATAAATTAAATTGGATTAAAAAAACAGAAACAAAACGATCAGAACGAAAAATGAATTACCACATTGCCAGTACGAGAAGAGCGTTGATCAAGCGAACCACCAGGTGGTGGGGCGGGTTGTGGGCCAGGTGGAGGTTGTTCCTGTGGAGGAGGAGGTTGGGGTCCAGGTGGAGGAGTAGCGCTAGCGCCTCCATCTCCCAAAAAAACCTATACACAACAATCAACAAGTAATTACAACAATGTACACTCAAAACACCAAAAAAAAAATCAAATTCTACAATACAATCATTCAATCAATTATCTTACCGGACACGAATCGGCGTTCTTGGTCGTCGTCATATTCTGACCCCGAGATCAACAGCGTCTGCACCAATCAATCAAACAAACCAACAATGTGCCGAAAATCAGACCCGAAAACGAACAAATTTTGAAAGTCTAACGTACATCAGAAGCATACCTGGAATGTAAATAAAAATAAAAGAAAAGGAGGAGAAAATTGCTTTTGGTTTGAGAGGAGGAAGCGTAAAGGGTAAGGGTTAAACAGAGAGTGTTTTTGTTTTTTAAAATTTTTTGCTTTTGTTTTTTGTTTTTGCGCAGAAATGTTTTGCACAACGGAAACCCGCTGGTCAAGCGAAAGAGACCCAAATAGAACGGGGCTTGGCCTTGTATTGTGGTGCAAATGTACACGTCAAAACCGCAATTTATGTCCTCCGCCTAAATACCTGACGATGGAGGGAAAACTTGGAATGTTGGGCTTTTCTGGTAATTTCTGTTGTATCACTCCCCACTTTCCCACTCGATCGACACGTGCCTCGCATCCTATGTGAATATCTCAATCTCACTTTCCCTGTGGGACCCGATTCAGAATTTTATGATGCAATATCACCTTAATTTCTGCCTCTACTTCTGCTTTTAAAAAGATTCTAACACTAATTAACACTCTAAAGTTGATTCAACCCTTGCTATATTATGACGAGATCATATTGGCCGGTATTATACCTCTCTCTCTCTCTCTCGTACCTATACCATGAGACTATAAATTGAGTTTTTTTTTCTCTTTAAATCTTGAATTTTTATAATATTTCCAATTCTAATCTATTATTTTTTGCACAACAAAAATACGATTAATTAAGCCTATTGTAACTCAAACGCGAGTAGTTAAATTAATGAGTTATCGTTTACGACCCAATTAACTCATTAATTTATTAATTTATCAATTAACCTATTTGAATTGTTAAATAAATAAGTTTAACTTAATTAAATTGTTTGAATTCAATAAACTCATTCAACAAATAAAAGTAATCTAAAATATATTCTTTCTCCATAATAAATTTAGAACAATAATCTCATAAAAAGATAATACAATTTTTCCAAAAAAAAAATCCTACATTAAAAATAACAACAATCGGTATTAAATGAGCTCAATTCAAGCACGACTTATTTATTTAATAGATTTACTGTATTTATTTGATAGTAACCCAAACCCATTAATACTCAACCTTAACCTTGTTAATTTTGGTGTGATATTTATGTCATCACCAGATCATATTAACAATTGTCACCCCTAATCATGGGCCCTACTTATATCAATGTGCTGTGTAGCAGCATATTACATTATTTTAGTGGTGGAAGAATGTAAGTTAGGTGATGCATTTAACATACTAATTGTCTCCTCTTATGGAAATGTTGGAATGCGATTAAAGTTGACGAAATCGACAGCTACAGTTCAATTTAAAGGTGGGGTTCGTTTGAGTAGCTTATGATTTTCATTTTTCCCGACAGCGGAACAAATGGTCACCAACTTTATATCATAAGAATTATTGTTGTAGCTCCATGCTGCCACCTAAAATATTAAAAGGAGCATCACAGGCTCACAGCAGGAGACATATATATAAATGGTGAAATATTGCAGGTCAAAAAATTAATGTAATCAATGAGAAGATATATAAAAGCCAAAACGACATCATTCAGGAAATGTCCCCTTTGTTTCTTCGCATAATTGCCTTAACTAACGGTAGAGTTTTCCAGTTTCAACACACGGTTTCAGTTTCGATCGTTGACTACTAGACTTCTGTAATTGAGTGTTCAGATTCCAGTTTTGCACGTTAGCGTTAGTCTTTTGGAAACTAAACTGGAGTCAAGTGCTGACTGCTGACCAATAACATAATAACAATCAAAAACTAGACTGGTTTAAGTTTTGTCGGGATTAGTATCGATCGAACATTGTATCAATTAGTATTTATAACGAGAAAAAAACTTTTAATATTTTTATTAAGAATATGAGACTCAAGGGAGAGATAGTATGTCAAGTTGTCAACAATTAATGTTAATATTTCTTCTTCTTTTTTCCTACTTTTACATAGTTAACGGTGAACGGGATAGTTTGTGAAACAATATACACGGGGATGACCAGCCATTTTTCCATACCCATTTTCGTGAAACAATATATTCGATCTGGCAAAGGACCACAACAATGTTGACATGTTGATATGGGGGTCAAAGAATTTGAGTCGTACGTGCTGTCTTTGTATACTTTATTGTGTTAGGTGTACCCCATTGTGAATAATATTAATAGCTAACACAACAAGCTTGTATTATAGCATCGGAACATGAAATGAGTCACGTGAGAACTCTTCATACAAATCACACAAACTCTATTCAATTTATGACTGGAACAAGAAAAAATATAAATAAATGTTTGTAATGGTTAGTGATGATTTGGGCCAACCAAGTACCAGTCTGCTTCAAACTTCAACCCACTCATTTGTTTGCACCCATCTGGATATGTATGTGCAGCCCTTTTATATGTACACATAATTAATGCTTTTTTTTAAATAAATAATTCCAACTTATAATTATAATCTATTGACTAAGTACTATTTTTCATTTTTGTAAATAAAAAATTATTTTGTTATCCACATGACATTTTGTTTACCAAGTTTTAATCCCAACCCAGCCCAAATCTATTTCTGCAAGATTAGCCCTCAGCAAATACTCCTAACTTAGTTTAAAAATTAAGAAAATTGTCAAAATTAACCTACAAATGATAGTTTTTTTTTTATATTTTTTTTCTTTCACATCACCTCTTATTACATATTTACATATGAAAGTGCACCAACCTTTTTATTCCCTTTTAATGTAATACTTAAAGATATATATAGTTTTTTGTTGTTGTTGTTCGTTGTTACCTTTAGTTTTTATTGCTATTACTATTCTTTAAGACTAACTTTCAATTTTTATCAAGAATAATTGTATGAACATACCCTTGATGCACTATCATTTTTTCCCTCTCACTTTCTTTTTCTTTGAACTTTTCTCATCCTTACTCATTTTCTTAAACAAGCTACGTGAACTCATTTTTCATTTGAAACCACAATATCGAAGCGATAAGAAATAAAATTTGACCAATATTTTCTCCATCGGTGATGCAGCGAGATTTTTGATCCATAAATCTTGTGATTTGAAGTTCATGTGTATTGATTTTTTTCCCCTAAAATATATACATAGTCTTTGTAATATGATTATATATAACAATTTTTCAGTAAATTGCTATATATAATCATAGTCTTCGTATTATATATGATTTGAAGTTCATGTTCAATAATTTTTCGTGATAAGGGATTAGTAGTTTTTTGTCATACATGTTCAATAATAATTATAGAAATGACGAGATGAGGTTGGTCTAGTGGTAAACATTTCACTCATGCACCACGAGGTTATGTGTTCGAGTCACCCCTTAAAAAAACATGAATTTATGTAATAGTGTAATATTTCGATAATAATAATAATAATAATGGTAATGGCATTTGTGTAATTTCAACTTGACTGAAAATATTAAAAATTTTAAAAATGGCTAGAATAAGATGGTGAAAATTTGTGGGCCTTAATTTTGAATTTCCCCTTTTTTTAACAATTGACTTTATATTGTAAAGGAAAGAGAAATATCCTTTTAATTTCTTCAAAATAAATGGGGAAATTTCATTCGGGTCCCTAATTTTTATTATAGTAAAAAAGTGATATATTATGAAAAGTTGGAGACTCAAATATAAATCCTAAAATAAAAGTAAAATTATAAATGCAAATGTAAAATTTATATTATTCAATGCTTGTAATACAGTGATTAGTGTCGCACATGGATTGTTCAATCTCTGACGGTACTAACAAATTTTATTAGTAAATATCTCTCGTTATGGTAATAAATATTCAGACTGTATATGTATTGCTACATCTCTTATTGTGACAGTAGATTTTCAAATCGCACATATATTATAAAATCCAGTGGAGGCAAAACAAGTCGGTCTGGCATGGTCTGGCACAACAAAGGCGTGACAGGCCCGTTAATAAGCAGAGCCCAAAAGGCACGGATCCTTAACGAGGCGTGCCAAGGCCAGTCCTGGTAAGGCTTGTAGGGGCACGACCTGGCCCAGAACCACGCCCCCAACAGGCTGTGCTGGCAAGCTAGCTCAGGGCAGCGCCCTATTATTATTTTTTATTTAATTTTTTTCAATTCAATTGTTTGTTTTATTTAATTTTTTTTTCCTATCATAGGGTATTACAGTGTGTAGATAGTAGAAAGTAGAGAGAGTTAGAGTAGAGAGACTATAAAGAGAGAGAATGAGAGAAAATGATAAATAAGATATTAGAGAGAGAGGCCTGAAAATTTTTGATTTGGAATGGATATTTATAGATAAATTGAATTGGAGATAAAATGGTAATTTTAAAGTTTTTTTTGTTGGAAAAAGTAGTAGTTGGAAGGGTAAAATAAATAAATAAAGTGGTAATTGGGCCTCATACATGAGGCATAGCACGGCCTGCCCTGCTTATGGGCCAGGCCATGCTAGGCATGATCTAAACTTGGTCTGTGTTGGTTGGGCTTGGTCAGTCAGGCATGACCCAATTTGACACCGCTAATTTATGTCTTCACTAATTTATATCTTCAATTATGGTAGTATTGTATAATGTAAGCCAAGTTTGTATCAATAAACTTGTTATAACGGTACTTTATCCAAATTTGATGCTCAAATAATGTGGCAACATTATAATCCATTCATGTAAATTGTATTAGATTTACATGATTTAAATAAATGGATTACAGTGTTGCCACATCGGTTGGACACTAGATTTGGACATAGTAGTGTTACTCTTATTTAAAATAAAATTAAATACCACCATCTATTCTTTGATTTGGAATTTGGATCGATTTAAACCCCTAAAAAATAAAATCAACATTTTTCAAAAGAGTAATATTACTTTGTTCAAATTTAGTATCCAAATCTGGTGTCCAAATACAATTTAAATGAATGGATTACAGTGATGACACATCATTTAGACACCTGATTTGGATACTAAATTTGGTCAAAGTAGTATTATTGTTTAAATAAACTAAAAAAAAACATAATTTCCCAATTATTTACCTTATACATCATCACTAAACCATATTAAATAAACATTAAAGTCGCAAATCGCAATCTTAATGAATTAAAAAAAGTTAAAGTTTGATTAACAATTAGATCTTCAGATAATGTTTTTTTTTATTAGCTGTAAAAACTGTAATTAATAATGCTGATTAATCTAGTTTTCGTGTAATTGAAAGCAGAATAATAATTGTAATAGACCTCAAAAACAACATGTAGCTAAAAGCCTACAGGCGGCTTTTAGCCCCCTTTCTCTTTCTTTCCTGTACACAAACAACAGAACACAGCAATCGAGCTAGTACACGTCAAAAATCCAGCAAATCAGATAGATTTCAATTTTCAAAAACCGAGTTTTAGAAAGAGAATTTCAATTTGGATTTTGTCTGGTTTGTCTAGGGTTTCCGAGAAATTTAAATCGATTTAACAATCAACCAAATTTTGAAGAAAAATTCTAGGGTTCTAATGGAAATTGAGGTCTCGAATTCGAATCCGCTGTCGGTGAATGTGCAGAGTGGGAGAAAGGAAGAGGTGGAGAGGGTTCGCGTGAAGAAGAAGACTTTACAGGCCGTGCTTGACCAGTGTCAGAGAGCTCTGGAATTGCTCAGTAATGGAAGTGTTGAAGACGATGACGAAGATGGTACCGAGTCGGAGGAGGAGACGAGCCGTCAAGGACTGTCGCATCTGCGCGCCGATGCAGAAGCTGATGAGGTATCAAAACGATTCTTCTCTGGCGTGTGATTTTTTTACGAGAATTTAGATTATGAAAATGTTCAATTCAGCTCGATGTCGACTTTAAAAGCTTAATTTTGTTAGAATGTTGTTTTGTGGCTTTGTGCGGAAGAATTATGTTAAATTCAGCTTCTCTTGCTTTTGTTAGCGGAGATATCTAAGAAACGTAGAGGAAGTTGAAGTTTGGATCTTTCTCTAGTTTGAGATTTTTTTTTTTTTTTAAACTAAACATCGCTTGAATTGTTTGTATAGTTGTTTTATGCTTGTCGTAGATGTATATATTATGGGGATGATGATGGCAATCATAGCATGATGCTATTGTTTATGGTATATCTTGGATGCTTCACTTGCAAAAAAATCGTTTGATCTAGCTAATAGAATTACTAGAAACTTTTGTGGAATCACCATCAATTCTTCAACCTGAAAAGCTTGTTGTGCTCAAGTGGGTAGTTTTTTCATTATTGTGTGTCATTGGTTGGTCGATAAGCCATGGATATGACAGTTGATGTCTTGGCTTGAGAACGTGATATGCTTTGGATGAGATTTGATGGATGCTGACTCATAATCTTGGATGTAGGATGTGGTTCGATTTTTAATTTTAAGTTTGACTGATGTTGAGGGGGTCTTTATTGTTATTGTATATGGGGCAGATACAATATCTTGGATTCGATTAGAAAAACATATGATCGACTCTCAAAGCCTTTCAAATTCAAACTTAGATTTCATATCTTCTGATCCATTTTTCTCCTAGTGCAGCTGTGCGATCTTCTCAAATCTAGAGTTGAATGCCCCGGCTTCCTTGAGAAGCTAGAGGGTGCACAGGTGTCAGTTCCTCAAACTAATGCTGGTATGTCTCCTAAGATTTTCCTGGCAGAATTTATTAGCATATATTAATTTTGATTTATTGCTATTGCATTGCATTCCCATTTGTTTCAAATATTGAAGTTCTGGCTTTTAGAAAACTTTATGCGTAGGTTTCAAAGTAATCATATTCTTCTCTTTGTAACTTAACTGCTAAAAGGAACACCTTTTTGCTAGCAGAAGAAGGTAATTCATGGGACATGGTCAGTGAAAATGATCTTTGGGAAGGTGAAAACATTGATTTGGATCAAGAAGATTACGTTCTAGTCAGTGAAGAAGATATAGTAGATGGTATCGCATGCTTCATGGCTGCTTATTTGTTGTCCCTTAAGAAGACCAAGGTGAGCAAAATTTGCTCGTGTTATTTTTTGAAGTTCTTAACATCTAATATATAGAGTTATTGACTAATTGCATATTGGTCTTTGAGTTATGTGATTTTAGTTTCTATCATAGTCATCAACTAATACTACCTACCTCATTTGAGTGCTATTTCCATACTTTGTTTAGAACATGATTATCTAGCTACAGATTATGTGCCTGCCCTATCAATTTTTGTCTTATTTGCTTATCAGTAAAAGCTTGATCAATCACCCTTCTTGAACTGCTTCATAAATTGAAAGAGTAAACGTTGGTTCTTTAAGCCTTCTTACATCAATGTAAGTGCATGTGCACACTCAGAGTGCACCATATTGGAGTTGCTATGCTTTTTCCTCTTACTTTAAAATAGTTGATCATCTAATCAACTATATATATAATTCATATAGAGTTATCAGAAAATTCTAAACAGATCAATCAAAGTATTTCTCACATATTTTCCTTGAAAACCCTCTCATACATTCATATTTGAGCAAGCATGATGCATAAGCGCCTGGACCAGATACATGTTAAAACTGATAACATCTAGGTAATCAATCAAGTAATATATAAAAGTTGATGATAATCCACATTCCATAATTTGTATTATGTAATTGCTAATGGAGTAGTTATATATAATATTTTGTCTTTTAGACTTTTCCACCACTAAGTATCAAACAAGATTGATATGCCAACGCTAAAAGCACCTGTTGGTCTTCCCAGTGCTGTGCCTATGTACCTGTTTGTTTTGAAGTCTTATATTGTTACCCCAACATGGCAACATGCGGTGCTTTTATTGTTTGCTTTAGTTAATTTACAAACATTCAATTTAAGGTATACATCCATCGCATGGTTTGGTGGGAAGCACATCTATGCACATGGATGATAAAGTTGTGTGTGTATGTGAATCATCTATAATAATTATTTGGTTGCTGTTTGTTTGCAGAATTTGACCCCTAATCAACTTCAGGAAGGTGAGTTTGCTTCGTCCTACTAAGGTTACCTTGAAATTTTATTTGATATTAATACCTGAACGGAAATTTCAAAACATAAATTTACTAATTAGCTTTCTATCTTCCTCCAAACAAACAGCACTCATATTAATTGGTACAAGTTATGTTTCTAGCAATTTGGCTAGTTCTGACATTTTATATTTCAATATCATTACAGCTCTAAGCAAAACCTTCTCTGTGAAGAAGAAAAAAGGAAAGCTTCGAAAAGCATGGGATGGAAGCAAAGTTCTATATAATGTAGCATCGTGGGGTGCAACTGCTGTTGGGTAGGCACTCTGTCTTGCCTGTATTTATTTTGTTTATATGTTATAATTTTATTTTTCAGCCTTTTACTACATTTTGCTGATATTTTATCATCTCTTGCTTTTATGTTTCAAACAGGATATACCAAAACCCTGTGATTCTTAGGGTTGCCTCTCAAGCCTTCTGGACTTCGTGCCATGTTATATCAAAGCTTCTGTGATTAGAGTTCGTGCAGCTTGAAGAATAGTTGGTTGTTGTGTTGGGATTCCACTCTCTGTATTTATGCTTGTGCTGGCAAAGCAGTTTGGTGTTCAGCAAGTTGTGTAACTTTTAATGCCATTCTTTGGTTGTTACAGATCCATTGATTTCCATGTCGTAAATTAATCTTGTAAATATTTCATCATCAGGAAGCATTTCTGGGTGCAATTCAAGTTCATTGGTGGTACTACTTGTAACTTCTTCAGGCCTTCAATCATGATATTTTATTTGGTTCTCATTGTGCAATTTTTAGATGTATCATTGGCTGTACTATATTATGTAGTTTCAGTAGATATATCAAAGGATGGGAAGGACAAGTTAATGGATGCCAACTAAATAATTGTGTCAACCTTTGAATATTTATTAATGTATGGGTGCATACTTGCATACCATATCATAAATTCAAATCATGACTTGATCAATTATTATTTATACGTAATTTGTGATTACTTAATGAAAAACTAGTAAATCTTAAATGTCATTTTTCTGCAATAAGTATTGTAGAATCAAAATTATATATTTGATTCAAACATTATGTTAATAGTGCCTTTGGTCATTGATACTCTAAAAAAAAAATCGTAAGCGTGGCTTTGTTTTGTGAGAATGGGTTAGTTACGAGCTCTAGCGTAGAATTTTGACAGTTTACCCAAAACTGAAAAATCAAACATCACTGAAATAATGGAATAACAACAAAAACTGAGATGTTACAGCCTAACTTCATGCCCTTTAAAAATACAGTTTGGAAACCAACCAGGTATAGAGGGGAGGGACGGGAACGTATTCTTTTAGCTAAGGAAACCAAATATACAAAAAAAAAAAAAAAAAAATTGCAGTTCGGCTTGTTTCAGACGACAAGTAATCAAGTGCCTTGATTAATTAACCACTCCAAGCTGCCAAAGGTTCTTTCGTGTATAAAAGCATTTTCTCTTTTCTTTACTTCAAGTTATATCCTTTAACTGTAGTCTGTAGATTAGATGACTTCTATTCAAAACTGTTTTCTTTCAAGTTTCATCTATCTCATTGGCTTATTGATAAGCCTCTTATACCTACATGGCTACATCCATAAAGTTACGGATTCGAGTCATGCCCTTATTATGAACAATTCCTTCAGTATTTTGGATTTTGAAAAACAGTGAAGGGTCATTTTGATATACACAGCCTTTTAGAATTTTAGAATTTAGAGACTTACATCTCCAACTATATGGTGGCGTTTGGTTGGGCGGAATGGAATGGAAATAAATGCATTCCATGTGTTTGGTTTGTTAAAATACAATGGAATGAGAATTCCATTGGAATGGGGATTCCACCATTTTGGTGGAATGGGCTTTCTATCCAAGAACCAATGGAATGCCCATTCCATTCCATTAATACATTTTTTCTTTCAAAATTAACCCTCTGCCTTAATAATTTATAACTTTTCTCTGATGAGTAACAATTTCCTCCTCCTCCATTGAGTCACGACTGAGCAGAGATTTCTTCCCATCTCGACTTCACTTTCTTGATTCCAGGTATTTTTTTCATCTCATTCTTTTTTGTTCTCTTCGTCTCCTTATTTTCTCAAGAAAGTGACAAGAAAATGAGATTTTTGAATTAGGGTTTGGCTTTGTTTTTGTATAGTTTTTCCTAACTCAAACAAAACTTATCGATGCATCTTTATTGGATTAGTTTAGTGGCGCTACGCAGGCGCACTCTGGGGTCGAGTGTGATTTATACAAATTGTGTTTCGGTTTTGAATATTTCATTGTTAAAGTTGTTGATGGTTGGGATTTTCGAGTGGGGAAGATGATGAACATTAACTTTTGTATGTTGTCCGAGACTTTGTGAATGTGTTTCGAGAGTTTGTGTTTGTGTGTCTGAGACTTTGTGAATGTGTTCCGAGACTTTTTGTTTGTGTCAAAGACTTTGTGTTTGTGTGTCCGAGACTTTGTGCTTGTGTGTCCGAGACTATGTGCTTGTGTTCTGATACTTTATACTTGTGTGTCCGAGATTATGTGCTTGTGTTCCGATACTCTATGCTTGTGTGTCCGAGACTATGAATTTGTGTGTCCGAGACTATGTGCTTGTGTTCCGAGACTATATGCTTGTGTTTCGAGACTTTATGCTTGTGTGTTCGAGACTATGTGTTTGTGTTCCAAGACTTTGTGCTTGTATTCCGAGACTTCTGGGTTGTTGTTCTGTGCTCCTCTGTTTCTGTTATGTTCTGTTCATCTTCTAAGCTTATTTTTAAAGTTGGAATTGTTAGTTATATTTTCATTAGATTTTAATTGTTTGGCTTTTATAACTGTAGGAACAATGGCTCGTCTAAACTTATCCCAAAGACAAACATTGAGAACGAAGAAGATTTTGACTCTCTTCATGCATTGGTTGAATGTTATGCATGTAGTAGAACGTTTTTGTCAATTGTTAGAAAAAATTATAATGTATGACATTCAGTCCAAATCTTTGAGAAGACATTTGTATGTGCTTGATATAGTTGTCAATAGGCAAATTGTGCATGAATTGGTTTATAAGAGTGGTGGTACTTGTCTAGATCAGTTGAGAATCAATACATTAGCTTTTACTAAGTTATGTAAGATGCTTGAGAATAGAGGTGGGCTAAGAGCATCTAGATATTTGCAAATAGATGAACAAGTGGCAATGTTTTTACATATCTTAGCCCATCATGTTAAGAATAGAGTCATTAAATTTTAATTTATGAGATCTGAAGAGACCGTTAGTAAGTACTTTCACAATGTTTTGCACTCGGTCATTTGATTGCATGGGGAGTTATTGAAATGACTTGAGCATGTTCCTGAGAATTCCACTGATGAGAGATGGAAGTGGTTTAAGGTATTTTTTTTGGGTGAAATTTTCATTAAAACTTATCTCATTATATCAGTAGTAAGACATTTTATTTTAATATCTTAGAATTGCTTAGGAGCATTAGATGGAACTCATGTTAAGGTCAGAGTGCCTATATCAGAGAAACCTAAATATCGAAATCGAAAAGGTGATATATCGACAAATGTCTTAGGAGTTTGTTCTCAACATATGCAATTCATATATGTATTGCCTGGATGGGAAGGCTCTGCTGCTGATGGTAGAGTCCTACGTGATGCTATACGTAGGACAAACGGTTTACGTGTTCCACATGGTATGATTTGATATTTACTAATAAGTATTATGCACATTTGCAAATTTATGAGATTTAATAAGATTACCTGGCAATTATATTTTAATAGATTTGCAATCTTTCTAGGTTACTATTACCTTGTAGATGTCGGGTATACTAATTGCACGGGATTTCTTGCTCTCTACCGTGGCCAACGGTATCATCTCAGTGAATGGAGAAATGGGAGGCAGCCAAATAGTCCACAAGAATTTTATAATATGAAACACTCATCTGCTAGAAATGTGATTGAGAGATGCTTTTGTGTGATCAATAATCGTTGGGCAATTCTTAGGAGTCATTCTTTTTATCCCACAAAAATTCAAAATCGAATCATTATTGCTTGTTGCCTATTACACAATTTTATTAGGAGAGAAATGCCTGATGATGGGAATGATGTAATTTTGGAAGAGAGCGATGATGATGAAGTCAATGAATTAATAACAACTGTTGAACCTTCCGATGAGTGGAGTGATATGTGAATGAACTTAGTAGGGCACATGTATAATGAGTGGAGACATCGTAGATAATTATGTATTGCTAATATTTTATGTTTATTGTATTAGTTGGACATAAATGTATTTGGTTGTAATTAACACTTTGGTACTTTTATTTGGTTGTAATTGACACTTTGATTGTATTATTATGATGGATTCTCTATTTGATTATATTATTTATTTTTTTATTGTTTTTTTATTCATTATTAGTAAGATGGATACCTCGAAAACTAAAGGTCCTGGTCAAAACAAAAGGTTCCGGACTGAAGAAGAGGATAACAAATTGATCGAGTCATTATTGGAGCTTAACAATAATGGAACGTTCAAGGCTGAAGGAAACTTTAAACCTGGACATTTGAAAGAACTAGAGAAAAAATTGAATGAAAAGCTACATGGATGTGACTTGCTAGCTACACCACACATTGAGTCACGAATGAAGACTTTGAAGACTCATTTTCAGATTGTTCATGACATGTTAACTGGGCCCAACTGTAGCGGTTTTGGATGGGATACAGAGAAGAAGACAGTAACTGCAGAAAAACATGTATGGGATGCATATAATCATATTAGTATGAATTTTAATTTGAAGAAGTTTATTTATTTTTTATTTCAAACTCATTTATTTATTTAGTGGTTGATATACAGAGTCATAAGGATGCTGCACCATTCAAATTGAAGTCATTTCTCTACTATGATGAGCTATCCATGATCTTTGGTAAAGATCGTGCAACTGTACAACATGCTGAAACACCAGCTGATGTAGAAGAGCAACTTCAAAATGAAGGAGGAGACTATAATTGTGATGATAATGCTAGTTCTGAGAATTTCGACGGTGCAAGTGACAACAATGTGGATATTCGGCTTGTTTCAAAATCATCCAAGAGGAGTCAAAGCCAAACCGAGTGCTCTAGGACATATAAGAAACAAAGAAAAAGTATAAGCTCTGGAGATCTTGCTGAAGCACTTACAGAGTCAACCGCGACTCTTGCTGCGGTTATAAAAAAGTCTTCTGCTCGTTTAAGTAAGGCTATTGGTGAAGATTTAAATGAGAAACACATGCAACTTGGTGAGGAGTTGTCAAGGACCACAACACTTACCATCATGGAGTGCCACAAAGTTTTTCGACTTATTGTGCAGGATAATGCTTTGGTCTCATATTTCTTTAGCCTTCCCGATGAGCTGAAAGATGATTGGGCTAAAGGAATACTTGTCGGCACCATCTAGGTGTTTAGAAAATACTTTTTTTGTTTGCCATAACTTATGCCCATTTTTTTGGAAGTTTATTAATACTTGTGATTGTAGTACATGATATGGGACCAAAAGTATGGCATATGTCTGTGTTATGGTGTTCTAGAGCCCCCCATTGCAGAGGTTTTGGTTTTGCCTTTTATGGTGTTCCCCCTGTTTTGGAGCTGTGGGTGTGGATGTTGTTCTGATGTGCCAGTTCAGTGATCCTTTCTTGTCTTAGTTTGTTACTCTTGCCTTTTTTTGGGCCCTATTAATAAAAAACTATTTCAAAAAAAAAATGTCTGTGTTATTGTCACTTGTTACTGTTTTTTTTTTTGTTTAATTTTGTATATCTCTTTTATTTGAAAAAATAAAACTATAATTGATCTTAATTTTGTACTTGAAATTATATTAATACTCTCGTATCTAAACAAGATATATAGAAATTATTTGTATGAAAAACAAAGAAAAGAGTAATGAAAAAACACCAACTCAAAATAAGTATAAAGTAGAACAAAAAGTTTATTTTTATAGAGCTATTTAAAAATTCCATATAAATTTTTTGTAATTGAAAATATAAATTTTATTATTAATTACATTAATTTATGTATATATATATTATATAATTTTATATTTTATTATTATTATCCATAATATATCATGTTATTATAATTGTTTTGTAATTAGGGGTATTTTAGTCAAAATACAGCTAATTCCATTCCATTCGGTGGTTAACCAAACAAAATAATACTGATTCAGATATTAATTCTACAATCCCAACCAAACAAAGGAATCAGCTTTCCATTCCTTTCCATTCCAATTCTCATTCTCATTACCATTCTCATTACCATTACCATTACCATTACCATTCCGCCATGGTAACCAAACGTCACCTATGTGCATTGATTTGTAAGCAAAACTATTTCGTAGTAACCAAATAGCTTCTATGATGGCTCAATTTATCTGCTCTATTTCTGTCTCAGTAACATGTGCATTTTTACTATTAAGGTTGACATAAAATTGTGAGGAAAAACTATTTATATTTATATGATTACAAAAATGTTGAAGTTCAGCTTTTCAGCTCTATATATTTGAATATATATGACAAAAAACAGAAAACTTTGATAGAGAGCTGACTTGTGAATTTAGAGCAGTTGAGTTGCTTGCCCCTCCGACGAAAAAATTGGTAGATACTCATGAAAAAATTCACCATCTATTTTCAGCAGGCTGAAGAGATCATCTCATCTCATGGAACCCTGAATCTCACTTAATTTTTCTAAGCAGTTTTAAAAACCAAAGTACGTGTTATCCTTCTGATTATGAGTATCCTTGCATAGCATTGATCGCACTTCCGTGATAGATCTCGGGGGATCCAGGTCTTTCTCTAATAGAGCATTCCCGAGTAGCTGTTGCATCTGCGATGCAAATGTATCATCCAGAATCTGCAAATCAATAAAAAGGGTTATCAGAGGTAGTTAAAAAGAATGAAAGTACAAATAATAATAAGCGACCTCTTCTCTGCTAAGTAGAATACTGGGGAAATAGTTCTTAGTTTTATTCCTTTCCATACAGATTTCGTAAGATTGGCTCACTACTATGATCTATGTACTTGGCACATCAAATTTGTACTCCAAAATGTCATTTAACACATATCCTAAAACCTGTATTTACATAATTAGGCTAATCATCATGTCAGTCCCTGGCACTACTACAGCTTACTAGCATCAAAAGAAGACAACTGGAAAATAATCCCTTCCCGTATTTACATAATTAGGGCTTATCCAATCCCCGGCACTGCTACTACCAGTATAAAAAAAAAAGACAACTAGAAAAATAATCCCTTTCGTTTTTACTCTTGTTCTTATGCCTCTTCACTTAGGGAGAGGCGACCATAAACTTTCGCTCTCCTCTCTCCTCTCATCTCTCACATAGAACACCGACAAGTTTTTGATATTTTTGAGCCTTGAAAGTAATGCTGTCAAACAGAGGCTTCACAGTTAGTAATGTGCAAGCTTGGAACAAAATGAAAGATGTCCTCCAGCTATGGCAATGTTGTCTCTGTGGAGTTTGGTGAGAATCATCCAATTTTTGCGAAATATAAACCTCACAACTTTCAGTAACAATACTACCCAACATTCCAAATGCTAAACGCCAGATGAGAAACTAATTGAGCATAATCTAAATAATCAACTACAATCTATAGAGCAAAACCCAGAACACCAAGTACATACAGGGCAGAACCTAGATCACAATGTGCTGTTTAATTAATTAATTAATTTTTTTTTTTTTAAGAGATGTGCTGTTTAATTTTAGATCACTTAAATCCTCAAATAGCTTGTGCAAATGGTTATCATGAGAAGAGATTCCTGGTCATAAAAATTCTAATACATTCCATCAGATTCATTTGGCCCCTAGCAATTTAACAAAATGACTAAAATTAAGCCTGTTCATGTGGCTACCTTGACAGATCCATGTCATTTGCTGAGCTCTTTCGATTTAATTGTAATGGTTTTGCATGAACAAAAGCTAGACTACAAATTAACATCTAGAACTGCAGATTTAATGCTAGTACTTACAGAAACCGCAATTCGTGAACCTTTATACCATGACCTATTCTCTTTCCTGTTCTCCAAGAAACTTAAAACATCCTGTGACAGAAGAAAACATCATTTAGGTGTAAAGGAATTAACATAATTGGAGTTTTAGTGCAAATATCTATAAAAGTGATCAGCAGGTGACTTACTTGTCCTATTCGGTCCCAGTAGCCTCGGCAGATTGCAACAAAGACACGAGTCTCAAATATAGTATGAAGGTGATTTATTGTATTTGTCAACTGGTCTTTCAGTGGCTGCATTCTACTTCGTATATCAGATTCTCCCACAGTTTCCTTTGAATCATGGAGAATCTTTTTCAATTTTGTAGCACTCTGTAACTTGGTCTGCAGCAACAGCAAAGAACCAAATAAAAAAGACATCGCATATCAATGCATAAGTTAAGCTTTAAGTTTAATAAATTTGATCTGTAGGGAAGAACAGAGAATCTGGTTGCTGCACATGGATACAGAGAAGAAATAGGTCAAGTCAGTTGACAGTTTATCAGACAGTCAAAGTAGGGTGCGAGGGAAAATTTATTCAGGTGTTGATGGTAATTACAAGCAGCCATGCCCAGTAATGACACATTGGCAGGTGAGAACTACTTTGGTACAAAACATTCGTACAAACAAACATAATTCTGTAACTATGTATCAAGTACTGCTCTATTTCTTTTTAATTGCGTTTTTATGAACAAAAAGGTCTATGCATCAACATTTTGACAGATCTATCAGTTGTAGCTTCATTCATATGAGCTCAGTTCATCAATTTTTCTTAACATTTGTTTTTTTTTTTTTAAAGCGATTTTTTGCCTTGTTTTAATTGAGAGATCCACTACCAATTTCTTTTTCTTTCAGAACCGAATTTTCAGCTCAACTCATGAAACAGCAGCCAAGCAACAAGAAATTAAGAGGCACTCTTCAAGTTCAGAAGGATACTCACATTTTCTGCAAGCTTCTCATCAACAGCTTGCAAATAATTCCTGAACTTTGTTCTTAACATCACAGTTACTTCACTAAGACGTTCCCCAGGAGCTGTGTTTCCCCCATCAGGGATGCAAGAACTCCATGATTTGAAATGACTTTCTATCTTGGGGCGCAGGACATCAAGCATCCTTTTCATGGAGTTCAACAAAATTCCCAACTGAAAATAAAAAAAAGAAAAGAAACGAAAGAAAATTAAACAAAAAGAATAGTGCAGAAGCAAAGGAGAACCAAAAATTAGAGAAGTTATGGTTCACCTCATCAGGGACCGTATAGGCACATACAGACCGTTTGGCAAGTTTCTGGACATACTTGAGGCCAAATTTTTTTGGTGCCAAATTTTCCTTCAATGGTGTTAGGACATCTGCATATTGCTTTTCCAAAGCTTCCACTATTGCCTTCTCGACATCAGCGATAGCCTAATTATACAAAGAAAACCCAAATAAATCTAATTGGCTGATATTTCCCCTTTTAATTAATCCCCTGTAATGCAATCACTAGTACACAAGTACAGCTCCATACCTTCTTTTTCAACCTCCCTAAATCTTATTTTACCTTCAGTTTGGTGTCATTCACTCTTTTTATTGATTACAGAAATAATTAGAACATTTATTTAAACACTAAAGCTAAGGTTGGTTCTCAACCTCACTTATCATTGTCAAAGAAAGTCATATTGATGATTAATCAACAACAGCACTCACAAAATCGGATGACATGGTCAAACAAAGCCAAAAAAATGAAGAAATTGAGGAAGATGAAACCCAAACAACCAGCATAATATTCCATAAAATACAGACAGATATCAATGTTAGTGAACTGAGAAAAAATAAAAATCAGGTGGAATCACCCTTTGAACCTACATTCTCAAGCACAAAAACATATTCCGGCCAGCGGCAAATGATGACTTCATAGGCAGTTAAGGTCTCTCTGAGCCGTTCATACATCTCATCAATGAAGGGAGTTGTAGAATGTTGTGTCCTAACTCCTGACCATTTAACCTGCAAGCATAATATAATATGTTTAAAAAAAAACTTCCTTAAAGCAGTTGCTGGAGGTCCTTGAAGCATCCTTCAAAGAAATCCTTCATGATGCTGGTAAAACAAAATGGTTTCAAATTGTTCTCCTTTCTATGAAACAATATAATGTATCTGGTTCCACACTTCTCTATTAAACAAAGAACTATGCATTAAAAAATTAGTACTGGTATCCAGCTCATGCCCTTCACTATGTAAATGATGCCTCAATGGAAAAGAAAAGGGTAAAGCTAAAGGGAAGAAAAAAATTGAAATGATGCATCCACATTATTTCATTAGGCCAGATTATGTTTGTACAAACATAAGAGAAAAATCTAATGCAGCTGAATTAAACTCCCATTTTTAAGATTAAATGATCAAACCCAAAAGTACTCTTTCGCCTCCAAATTAACCTAGACTGAAGCTTCAGTTAAGTGGCTGTACAAATGCTGCACTGCAATTAGCAAAACTCATTGAATCACTTGCTTTTGTGTATTGATAATTAATGCATAAAGAAAGCCATGTGATAGTAAATGTTAAAATAATATATGATAGTACAATTGCTCGAAAAATGTACCGTACCTTATCAAGTTTACATGACTCAAGCAGGGTGAGACGCTTATCTTGAATCCAAAGCATAATATACAAGTGGAATAACTCTTTGGCATCCACTCCACCTTTCATTGGACTGGAAAGAAAACAAAATGAGTAAAAACAATGACAAATATAACAAAACCAGTTGGTTGCCTCTACTTACCTAATGTTCCAGCTGGCAAGATCCTTCTGAAAATCTGCAGTTGCAATAACAAGTTCAGCTACATGAGGTGAAGGGCCAGATGGGGGACATGCGAGGAGGAATGCCCGCAGTCTACTGCAAAGTTCTGTGCTGTATATGGATGAGGACAGATTTGGCAGGTCCAGGAAACTGCAGGAAAGAAACTTGAGACTTTAGAATCTTGTGAATATCATATCCAAACAAGCAAGTAAGAAAATCTGCAGATGAGTCTATTCTTAAACATTTATCTGTTGAAGTGTGACTTCAAGGAAAAAACTTTTCTTCAATCAATGTTGCATGCGAATAAAGGTAAGTTTAGAACCATCATTCTACTAATACACCAATTGCTACTCATCCAAATTCAAAACAGATGAACACCTTCCAGATTTTTTTTCTCACCAAAGGGATTAAGTAACTAAAGCTTTGAGTACATATTTACATGACACCAAGGGAAAACACTATACCTGGGAAGTATATGTTGATTGTGGATCTCAATGTCAGTAAAAATCTCGTTTTTGATGTTCATACAAAGGGAAGTCATCTTTTGGTAAGCAGTAGACATAGCAACAGTATCCATGAAATTGGCTTCACTGTTGCTGGAAACAAATTCATCTGTCTCGGTCAAATGCCTTCTTGATCGCTTTCTTGCAGCAGCCTGGAAAGAAACTACCCTTGATAAACACAAATTTAGACATGGAGCATTGAATACTAAAAAATGATTCTTCTTTACCTGAAAATACTGACATAGGTTATTCTGCGCCTCTGGAGACAATATATCGTGAAGGAGAGTATACAGTTTCACAGCTGGTTCTAGGGCAGGTGCTGCATCCCCTGTTGCTGGTTTAAAAACATCAACAACACCTGAGAAGGCTGATTCATCAAGCGACTTGTAGTTTCCAAAAACCAAAGCCAGAATTTGTTCAATCTGATCCTTGGTTTCTCCCAGGATTCGATTCTGGTGAAGGAGCAAACAATTGCGCACATTTTTTAGAAAGTTATCAGCTGCATGCATATTTTCAAGAAAATATACCAAATAAAACAAGCATTGGGGAAGGAACAGTGGATGGAAGATAAAATTAGAATGAAAAAGGGAGGAAAATGAGGGGAGAACACGAAATCAATTATTGTTCATCAACCAGTCCAAAAAGCAAGTAACAATAGAGAGGCCTATTAAAATGCAACTAAGCCTAATCATTCCGAAACAAGGAAAATAAAACCTAAACGAACTCAAATAAAGTTTTAAATAATTCCTAAATCACTCTAAAAAATAAAAGATCTCATTTCCTATTATAACCAAAGAGACAACTAAATAAGTTCTGTATCAAACAAAAATAATAATGAACTGATGTTGACAGTAACAGTGACAAAATTCTCCATTCAAAGCTAAGGATATGATTGGACCTCTTTCCAGAAGAATCCTTCTCATTTCACTTGACTATTTCTGACAGAATCGGAAAAATGAGATGTACCTCTTGATGACTCAATGTGCTCTTGCTGTTGCCTTTCATAACCACGGGCATTAACAAATCATAGACCAAGGTGAGGCAATCAGCTGTGGGTGTAGCCACATCCATTACATAGGAAAGATACCTGCCAACATTGTACATTAGGGATACCACCACCATTATGAGGAATTGCCAAAAAAGAAGTATCCATTACCTCAGCTTAGTATAGACATCAGAAACCCCATAGTATGAGGCAAATTCTGTTAACAGCCATTTCCATGAACCATGCAGCAATAAGTTCCTTTGCTGAAAATGTTGAACCTTCATAGCAACTTCTAGAACTAGGTCATATGCAACTGTTTCTGCAACCGAACCACACTAAGACCAAAAGAAGAGCAGTTAATATTATAACCTTTTTTTAATTATAAATAAATAAAAAACAAAAGAAGGCATGTATGAATTAGAGCTATGAGATTATCGATCTTTATGTAATTAAGCCAAATTCAAACACTAAAGATGATAATGTTCTCTACTAATAATTTTAACACTGAGAAAGAACAAGAAGCGATCAAATTCACTTCCATACTTTTATATCTATCTAAACTTACAGGAATCTATTTTAGTTCTAATGATGTAAGTTTGCTTCAACAGTTTCTAACCCACAACATTTAAAACCAACCTACCTTAACAGATTGTGAAAAGTAGAATCAAGAATCTCATTTTAAGGTATTGTAATTACACCCTTAACCATCAGGGTCATCTAAAATAGCAATATCATGCCATAAGTAGAGATTCACATTACAAGCATTTAACTTTAATTCATTTATACAACATAAAGAAACTTCTTCTAGAAATAAGTTTTTAACTTATTGGAAGGAAATATATCTGATATGAACTAACTTACCTTGAGATGACTGTTATCATCTGAACTTGTTGAATAATATATATAGAGCTGTAGTTTGCCCATAAGCTCGTGTTCTGGCTCACGGTAAATAGACCACCAGCGCAATTTGTCAGCCTGCATCCAACTTTGATATTAGCCTCTTACTAAACTAACACTGCTTCCAACTAATTTTTTCAGCTAATATATCATGTATCAGAAGCAATACCTGGTCCTCAACAATGGTGGCCAATTGAGCAAGGACACGACCATAATGCTTCCCTTTGGAATCCTGGACTTCAACAATCAAATCATCTCCTAGACTATCTGGAAAGCTGTAGCAGTTGTCAATGACTATCTGACACTATTTCAGATCATAAAAGAAGGCGAAAATGGGAGAAGAGAACATACAACACATGAGTTTCGCCAGATCCTGGTTGCATCTTAATCGCATCTTCTTCAGCAGAACTTTTCAATTTTAGCATACAAGAGTACGTTTCTGATGACATTTGTGGACAAAGAGGGAAAAGAAAAAAGTAAGCATGAAGAAAGAAAACAGGATACAGAAGAGAAAGAAAAGAAGCGGAGAAAAAAGAAGAAATAAAAAAGAGGGACGCTGATGGATTCACAGGAATAAAGTAGGTCTGGACTAGGTTATAGTTTATACACTAGTAAGCAGTATTTTAACTTAACAACTAGAAATTCAATGGCCCAGACATCATCAATGCAAACAGTTAAATATTGAGGTCGTCCTCCATGGAGTTTAGTTTGAAAGGGTCATTACTCATTAGGAAAAAAATCCACAGATTACATGGAAAAAGCATACATCATACACAAAACCCATCATAAGCATGCAATTTGCAACATCAAATACCTTGCACAGCTTCATATGATGATGAACTATTTCTTAAACTTGTCACGCCGGTTTTTAGGAGTCCAGAAACCCGTTTCATATACCGTGTGCTGGCATGCACATATGCCATGCTCTGATGAGAAAAAGAACCATTTGCAGGTACACGAGGAGCAAAACGGATTTTTCTAAGAGCTCTCCATCCAGCAGAGAGGGCTAAATGTAAATTGGTGAAGCGGTATCGCACCGTTTCCAGTTTTATCACTGGTGGCCTTAGAGATGAAATACTACAGCCAGTAGGTGGGTCGAGGCTCGTTTTCACTCTTCGTACTGCAGAATGAGTAAGATCTCAGAACATCCCATTACTTGAAAGTTCATTATGAGAATGGCAAGCTGGGATTAAGAATACCTTGAACCTTCATCTTCCCAATGATTTTCTTAGGTTTAGGTGCTGCCCCATCACTGACAGGCTCTGAAGAGCGTTTCACCATCAGTTCCTCCTCTGATTGCAACAAGACTTGCTGCAACCTATAATTTAATAACCAGAGTTTCAGGAGAGTAAGAATAAATTAGTGGATAATCAATAATCGAGACAGAACTGCATTATATAATACTTATTATTTACAAGTAAATAACAAGATTTGCATGCAGAACTAACAAATCAAGAGAAAAAATCACTGGTCCCACTTATATATATATATATATTTTAATTCTGTACAAGACTCCAGCTTTTGACAGAGAAGTAAGTTGGAGAAAAATGACAACGGAAATGTCAATTTGAAATTTTCCATGAACACGGAGAACAGTTTTTCTAAACTGTTCTCTATGTTTCATTTAAAAAATGTTAATGAATATGTTTTGTGTCGTTTTTTGAAATATAAAATGAAAAACTTCTCTCAAATATTGTACCCGACAGGCCCTTAGTTTTCCCCTTCCTTCAGATTAACTTGAAATTTTAAGAAGACATATTTAACCAATCCCTAGCCCTTCTAGTAATCAAATATCACAATTCTAAATTAAGAGAGCCAATTTCAATTTTTACTTGAGATATTCAGTTCCTTCATCTTGCAATTCCAAACAGTGGCCCAGAATTTGTAAGTTACCCTCTGTTCAGGACATTATAAACAATATATCATAACCTACTTATTAAGTCAATAAACTGTAAAAGAACAAGGCTAACAAGAGACATAACTCACCCAAATGCATCACGCAGTAGAGCACATTCATTATCCAAATACATCGGAGCTTCCATGCAACCCCTAGCCCAAGCATGAAGGCAAAGTCTAACACATGCATCATACGCAATTACAGCATGCCATGGCCCTTGTGCACTGCATATATGAAACAAACAAGCACGGTTGAATAGCATAGATAGCAGGAAGAGTGGTACAGAGTTCACGATTAGCTTTATCTAAAATAAACTGATTGGTGAGATACCTTGCATGATATGTTGGGAGGCGGGCTGGGAATGAACCTGAAGGCACTGGGGCTTCTGCACCGGCTGTTGTTCTGTTAACAAAGAAAATTGGTCTATGACAAAGTTGATATATTCTACTGAACAATACTTGAGTGTCTATGTGCTTGAAGCCACAGATATGTGCCTCCAACTTAAGCACATTTCAAAGTGATTTTTGCCAAAGAGAACCATTAAAAAGGTCATACAAACCTAACAAACTGGCCAGAATTCCTGTTTCCAGTATTATCATCTGGCTTAACCCCGGACTCAGGTTTAAAAGCATTTGGACCACTTCTGGTTGCTGAGCCTTGCGCATCCCTCAAGCATGTGGCACTTTGTAATCTAGATGCTGGAATTCGCTCAGCTTCTTCTTTAATTTCCTGAGCAGAACCAGAAAATGGAGGTGCACTGGGAACATCATCTTCATCATCGTCTGAAAATTTTTCGTTTTTCAAGTTTTTGGAGTGTAAATCCTGAAAAATAAACCAACTTAGCAAAAGCAGTATGTAGAATTTAAGTAGAATGAGCATGAATTTGTGTTTTTAAATAACCAACAGACCCAAAAGCTTAAGTTGATAGGAAATGACCCAACAATAGTATTTAAGCACTCTAACACACCCTCTCAACAAGACTCGGACCCAAAAGCTCAAGCTAATAGAAAACAATAGTATTTAAGCACTCTAACAGTGTTCATTGTACTTTTCTTTTAAAAATAAGGTGATAAATTTTAAAGACAATCTTCTGATTTTTGGGTAGCCAGCAGCACCTCTATCGGGGACTTTTTGAAAGCAAGTAAATTATACAGCATTTTGAAACTAAATAAGACCTTGTGTTCTTGAAGCAATATTACATTTAGTTCTCTATCCAAATCCCCCACAAGACAAGCCCAGTAGAAAAAAAAAACCTATATTGATTTAAATTCCATTGAATGGGTTTCCACAACATAATGCATAATTTGAGATGAAGATTTTGGATGTGATGGATGACTAGTAAGAATTCTTCATGCTCCCAAATACACTTCTTTCTTTCTCCTGATAACCCAAAATATTTTACCAGCATATAGATTCAAATATGTGTGAAAACCTTTTGAGTGGCATTAGCCAGCACAATGAATAACTAGAGTGCCAGTCATTGTCCCCAAAATTTATGCACACAACATTTCCAGAAACGATTAATTGACTGTATGCAAACTATTCAAATTACACATGAAGCAAAAAACAAACCTTTTGAGCTGCACCTTTCACATTTACATGCGAAGCCACACTAGAAGCATACCCCTCTGAAGTATACACTCGTCTCCTCATCCCACCAGCACCATTAATGCTCCCCACTTGCGTAGTTGAAAATTCTGAGCTAGCAGCCGAATCCGACTCCTCTTCCTCCTCCTCCTCTGTATACACATTCCTTCCACCTTGCCTCACTAACCTCTCACCCACATTTCTCTCCCTACCGAAAATCGTCTCCCTCGACGAACTCACATCTGAATACGGATAATCACTCGCACTCGCATAACGTGTACTGCTTTGCAGGGGATTTCCATTTCTATTAGGGATTCTTGGGTCCTGCGGCGACGAATCCAGGGAGTATCTTCTCCCGTACACTTCATCCTCTGAATCAGTGGTTGCATCATTTTCGGAGGCAGAGGCACTGCCATCCACATCTCTCGGTAACAACGTACTAGATACCGGGATGGCAGTGGTGGGTAAGTGACCACTTCTGAATTTAGACGGCGGGGGTAAATCAAACCCACGGCCTCCCCGGAGACCAGTTATGGGGTCAATTCTAGGTCTTAGATTTGAATGAGGAAAAGGAACTTGCTTCTGCTCAACAAAAAAATCCAAATAAAACATTAGATTTTGTTCCTTTTTTAACTATATAAGTACCTTAAGCATAAATGATAAAGCCTAAATCACACCACACTATGAGCATGAAACATTTAATTTAAAAAAAATAAATAAAAAATGAAGTGAACTAAAAAAAAATAAAGTTAAATCTATGAAGCTGACCTCTCCAACCCAGCGACGGGCATTGCTGTCAAGGCCTTCGGTGAACATGATCTGTCAGGGTTCAGTCTCACCTACAAACCATAACCATAACCATAACCAAATCTAAATATAAATATTGTACTAAAACCAAGAAAATCTAAAAATAAATAAATAAATAAGTGTCAATAAAAGAACAATCTCAGCTAAAGCAATACACAAACACAATGAGAAGAACCAAAAGTCACTCACATAAGAATCGAAGTTGAGGGTTTCAGTTCCAGAGGCTGTAGAGCTTAGTGAGAGTAAAGTAAGAAAAAAAAAATGATTGAAACAATAGAGATCAACTTTGGAAAAATTGAAAGACTTGTCAAGTGTACGAGATTTGAGAAGAAAAAGGCTTTGGCTTCTCTCAAAAGTTTCCTTTGTTCTGCTCTCTGATACTGAAACAAAACCAGGTTTTGCTATTTTTGAACATTTTCTTTTCTTTTTCAAATCTTATAATTTTGTTAATAATATAATTAACTACAATGATTTCAGTTCAAAAGAGCTGGAAAACGACGTCGTTACTTTAATTTAAAATCTTACCTTACTTAAACGGTGTTTGAACTAATTATGAGAATTATTAACTACGTAATGTGGGAAATAAAGCACACGTACAGTAGTGGGAGAGGTGTGAAAAGGTAACGGGTAAGTTGACGTGGCAAAAGGCTGCCTCCGGTTTTTTAGTAATTTAACAACAATTTAGCTGATTCGAACGTTGTAAGTGGGGACAATTTTTTTAGTTTTAATTTCCCGCTGTCTACTTGAAAAATGACATTGCATGTTCACATAGATTGGCTGGTCACTCGGTCGGTCCCACTCTCATTAGACCCCACATTTTTGGTCTGTTAGTTCGTCGGTTCTTTGTGTGCTACTTTTTGTTGTTGCCCATAATGCCCATCATCAATCAAATTATTCACCATCATAGGCGTTTAGATTAGTTGACTGATGGATCACCGTCCGATTACTCTCTGTTGTTTAAGTGAATTTATTTTTCAATTTTTAGTAAAAATCCAAGCTGTATAGGGTCCATCATTCCACGTTGACACGGCAAAAATCATAAGAGAATATACTTTAATTTGAAAATATTTGAACATGCCGTTGGCAGAAACAAGCTTCTTATCTTATTTTATATTTTAAAAAATAAATAAAAATTTGTAGTTTTGTAAATTTGTGTTGACCCAACATTGAGGTGGGACCACACCACCAACAAATTGGCAGCCAAAGGATTAAAAAGTGGTGATGATAACTTATCACGTTAAACCAAAATGAACGGTTTGATTTATGATGTTAATCTTGAGCAATGAACAATCAATTCAACAACCAACATTAATTTTCGTTTTTAATTGGTTGTCGCTTGG
This sequence comes from Dipteronia sinensis, assembly GCA_033220585.1. Taxonomy (NCBI): domain Eukaryota; kingdom Viridiplantae; phylum Streptophyta; class Magnoliopsida; order Sapindales; family Sapindaceae; genus Dipteronia; species Dipteronia sinensis. The sequence goes on along the minus strand of CM065636.1, from coordinate 82,793,354 downwards.
CAGCCTCCTCAAAAAGAAAGAAAAGAACCAAGAGTTTTCAGCCCACCTACCTACCTGCTATATACAAAAGTAAGAAGAGTTTTGGATTAGGTTGCTTTTTTTTTGTTTTGTTTTGAAAGTTGGATTAGATTGTTAGATGTGAGTGACGATGAAATGTATTAACTGTGTGTTTGGTATGTTTTAGTAAATACCAAAAGCATTTTTTTAATGTTACAATCTGTTTGACGTTTTTTTTCCCTTGAGTTTGATAACAGCTTTTTTAATATATGAATTGTCTCAACTATCCTTTATAAAAACTATTTTATATCTACGGGAGAAGCTCAAAATTTAGAATTTCCCAAAAAACTTTTTCTGAGTTTATATGAATTGTCTCAATTACCCTTTATCAATTTTAGATATTCCACCATACAACTCTTCGTTAAAAATACATTGTCAATACTTTTTTATAATTTACGCTATCAAAAGCTATTTTTTAAAATACATTGTCAACACCATTTTTATAATTTATACAACCAAAAGTTATATTTGTTGAAAGTTCTACTCAATAAAAGTTTCATTAATTAAAGGTCTACTCTAGAAGATTTACTTGAAAAGTCATACTAAACATACCCTAAATTCTAAAACATAGGTTATGTTCAAGATATTTCCAACTGTTACCAGATATGCATTTCCAAATTCAAAGTGATCTAAATGGAATCCGAGTGGTGCAAAAGAGTTGTAATGAGAGAGAGGAGATCAAAATGAAGATAATGATGAAAACGGAGTCCGGATACACCGTCACGAGCACGTGTGGTACACACACTAGGTGGTAGTGTGTGCACGAGGGCACATGGAGAGTCTTTTCGGGGAATTTCGATCCTCTACGCTGATATTTGTCTTGATCTATGTAGATCTGCTGACATCGAATTTGAATCATCTGTTGAACCGATCTAGATCTGCTGACATGTGTAGTTATTTATTTCCTTTATTTACTTCACTTTCATTGTTTTTTAATACGAAGTCTTATTCTTAGATCAAATAAAAGATCAGTAAAACAGAGGATCCTCTTCGGGTGCATCAGGTGCATGGAAGTACGCGGGGCACCTAGTGGTAGCATGGGGGGCACGTGAGCAATTGATTTCATAGGAGAGAAGGTTTGAGATCGTAGAAAATGAGAGCCCCTATGAGTTTAAGGCTCACAGATTAGAGCTTGATAGTAATTTAGGTTTGAAATTTTTGTGGTACACATATTAGGCAGAATTTCTCTGTTACTTTTCCCAACTGAGTGCAGCCAAGTGGGGCAGCCAGTAGATAGTAGCTATCAAGCAACTGAAATCTATCACGCATGTGGTTCTCGATGGAAACAAAGTTGACAAATGACATGGAGAAAGCAAACAACTGAGTGAGACGGTTAATGCAAGATTCACGCCGGTGGATCATCATACTACCACACTTCTCCAGCACGCCATTAGATGAGCTGCAAATCCCCCCCTATGATGTTAACGTAGGATGCAAAGAAAAGGTGTGCGTGGTAGTTGTCAAGGAGATAAGGACTCTTACATAGAGAACCAAAAAAGAGTTCAAAATCAATGAATTGGCTCAGTTTGGAACTCCATTTCAAATGGAAATCGAGGAACCATAATGGGCTTGTATTTCCAATATGATCCAACAAAAATTCCCAGTTTCTCACATTATACAACAAGGTCAAAGCTATTTTATTGATGTAAACTTGGAACACTAACCATAAAATATGACACATGATCCATATTGGTGCAACTTACGCATACAACAACTCAACATTACATTCCCCAAGGAAAACTTTGATGCTACGCGGTGAACCACAACTGCCTTCAGCAATCAGTGCTCTATCATTGGCAGCCATGTGAGCAATAATCTTGTAAATCATTTCAATCTGCAGCCATAAGGTAGAGAAGATTAGCAAAGCATTTTATTTCATGAAATGGTTTCTCAGGCAGGATATTTATTGTACGTACATCTTTGGGAGCATGGCAACGCTCAGCAACTTCATCGATCGTCAGTGGCTCAACAGGTTCTTTACAGCTGAAAGACAAAAATGTTTTTTAAAATAATAATAATAATAATAATAATAATAATAAAGAAAAAAATCCTAGCAAAGTTCAAATTCATGGCGTAAGGTAAATTTTCTCTTCTTGGTTTTGGTAAAATAACATAATTAAATGTCCAAATCCCCAAAAAATAATCCCTGGTTTCAGTCACAAGACAGTAAAATCCGTGGGACATCCAGACTCTCGTATGTCCATAGTGTTTTGTATATAACGCAATTTTGCCTGGTTGATAAGATTTTTATCATTTAATCTTGGAGTTTTATATCTTTGGGAACCTGGAACCAATTTTAACCCCAAGACTTGACACTAATTCTAATTTGGACTTTTACCACTTCAATAATAGACTTCAACTCAAGTTTTCTCCAACCGGGAAGAGTGAAGCTGTAAAGCAGGAGTAAATCAAGAAACCAGTGTATGTTGCTGTTTTGCCATCGCTTGAGATCTTTTACAAACAATATGGGCCAAGTCAAGTTCGAGTGTCTTTTATTATCGTTTACTTGGCGCCAGTTTAATTTTATATTTTCATTATCTTTTCTTCCATTTGGGGTGAAAGACAATTTGTTTATAAGCTTAAAATTTTTATATATCGGCAAGTTATGAGTCTTATTTTTATATGTCGGCAAGTTATTAACCCCAAGACTTGACACTAATTCTAATTGGGACTTTTACCACTTCAATAATAGACTTCAACTCAAGTTTTCTCCAACCGGGAAGAGTGAAGCTGTAAAGCAGGAGTAAATCAAGAAACCAGTGTATGTTGCTGTTTTGCCATCGCTTGAGATCTTTTACAAACAATATGGGCCAAGTCAAGTTCGAGTGTGTCTTTTATTATCGTTTACTTGGCGCCAGTTTAATTTTATATTTTCATTATCTTTTCTTCCATTTGGGGTGAAAGACAATTTTTTCATAAGCTTAAAATTTTTATATGTCGGCAAGTTATGAGTCTTATTTTCCGTTTAGTTGTCCTAAGCCGCTCTCTTATATGTAGTTTTATTAGTTTTTCCAAGTCAGAATCAGATTGTCTTCTAGTTTCCTGGGACTAAAAGCTGCAGCCTAACAACACCTTCCAACTTTTTTCAACTTTTAGTCATTTCGATAACCTCTGAGCCTAATTCAACCATTGGTAGGTAAAGGTTCCAAGCATATATATATTCTCGTTGTGCTAGTTGGCTTCACACTAAGGCTGTAAAGCATAAAGCCATAAACTAAACAACGATCCTATCCTTCTGGATCAAGTGCAATAAATATTACAGATTGCAAAATTCTGAACAAAATACTAATTACCTAGCCTCATTGAGTACTTGCAGAACCCGCTTCTGGAGAGCTAAGACTTCTCCTGCAGCCTTTTTTCCAGCTTCAACGCCTGAGTTAATAAGTAAGAAATGCCGATACACACATAGAAAGAAGAAAGACACCAGTTAGAAGAATATAATAGTAAATGCAATATAAACTCAGATCTTGATTTTATGTCTCACTTTGAGAACATAGTTAGAAAGAATAAACACCAATTTACCAGGTTGATGATATGCATTAATGTTGACAAGCGAGGCATATATCCCAACCGCTCGCTCATAAAGTGATACAAGAGCCCCCACAGATCTAGGTGTCACTTCTTGCACAGTGACTGTAATGGACTCCCGGTTATTAGCATACAGAGCCGATCTTGTTCCCTGTACTAAACTTAATCAAGTTTCATTGATAAAAAATAAAACAAAAATAAATAAATAAATAAAACATAATGCACAATAAATCTCTACAGCCACCAGAAAATATTGAAATTAAGTTCTTATCGTATATTTAACCTGAAGCATTCCAAACAAGTAATCACCACAAGTGACACCTGGTTCAAGCTCCCAATCATGACCAGGGGGTCTATCACGTAACACTTCAATGAACGTCACAAAGAAATTGTGCACGCCATCTCTCAGTTGTTGAATGTAGCTAAAGTTAAAATGAAAAGAAAACGGGGTGGATCAGACCAAAGCCTAAATATCACCAACAGATGTACTGTATTCCTGTCTTAACTTAAAATAACATAATGGGAAGCTTACGCATGCTGATCTGTGCTCCCTTTATTCCCATAAACTGTAAGGCCTTGATTCACCTGAAAATTCAAGAAGTCAAATTTTCAAACCATACAACATCATGACCCAAACAAGAATAATTTACAAGCACAAAAGTGACAGTGACGTAGCAGAAAATAAATCTTAAGTAATTTTAAACCCTGTTCTCAAATAAATTCATATGCTTCTATCTAAGCAATAATAAAGGCAATCGAGCATAGATCTTTCAGATGATCAACCTCACCAAACACTAAAACAAAGCTGTACAAAAAAATCTGAGTCTTCAGAAATCAGAATGTTTACACATACCCGATTACCATCTAGGTCAAATTCCTTCCCAAGCGATTCCATGACCAGCTGCTGCAAATACCTACTAAATAATAATAGGCTGTCCTTGTAGGGAAGGACAACCATATCCTGCAGAAAGTCAATAAGACATGAAACAAGCAAAGCCATGTATAAATAAAACTGAAAGAACACAATTTTGAGAAAATGCGATCTTAAATATAGGAAAGATTAGAATTGAGTACCTTGGATCCAACCCCATCAGAAGCCCAATACCAGCATAAAGCAAGCAATGCTGCAGGGTTATTCCTAAGCTGGAGAAAAATAATTATTAGTAAGGGAATATACATGAACCAGCAAGCATCCAAATCTTAAACCAAAAGAAACTTACAAGCAAAAGTCTGAGGACAAAATTTTATTCATTCTCATAAATACCTAAACTCCCCTTAGAAACAATTGGTAGATATTGAAATCAGGATAGGGAAGTTAGAAACACAAGTTTAGATCACCGAGTTCGCATCTCAAGACACTCTTCTTTATCTTACTAAATGTACAAACTTATTAGGATAATAGGATGTAACAATGTTTCAAAATAAAAAAGTACTGATACTTACCACGGTAGTCCTATTTGCCTCATCCATCAATGATGCACCAGCAAGCATTTCTCTAATGTCAATTCCCTAGAGTGGAATTACCTATAAGAAAATATTCCGTAGAAATTGAGAGAAGAATGCTTCAAAATTTTCAACTAAAGGTCATTCACCTGAAGTGCCGCTGGAAGCAGTCCAACTGCAGACATTTCAGAAGTCCTACCACCCACCCAATCAAACATAGGAAATCTACCTAACCAACCTTCAATTCTTGCAGTGTTGTCCAACAACGAATTTTCTTGAGTTATGGCAACCCCCTACATAGAAAAACATGATAGCATTGTATAACGGCCTTCCACTATAAATTCTTCCAAGGAAAGAAAAAAACATACTGGTAAAAGCCACTGCATGTGGAGTACAAGCAAACCATACAAAATGAGTGAAGATTAAAAAAAGAATAGAATTAAGTTTAAAAGCAAATTGTTCTATCATCTGTAATATTTTAAAATAACTATGGAACCGTGCAGAACTAATAAGCCTTTGGATAAATCAAGCTAACATCTCATAACTGGTTGATATGATCAATTAGTCTAGAGGAAAAATTGCAAAAAAGGATTACTCAACCAGCTCCAAGTCTTTACTCTTTATACACGTTGGTAATTGGTATTTTAGAAAACTTTACAAAACCTTTATCACTCAGTTAGTCAGTTGTCAACTTTGCAGAAATATATTACTGATTAATTAGTAGCTTTTCTTTATGTTTCTTCAGTATATTTAACGATCCTATGCCTGTATGGCTGTATTGTTTCTTGGAGTACTATACAAGTGGTAGTGAAGCTCTTAATTCTGCACTTAAAACTGCATAATGCCAACAATTACCTATGAATTAATTCTAGAATGACGTTAGGTAATTAAAACATGTTATGAAACGCATAGGTGCTGTAACCTTAAAATGTCAAGAACAAATAGTTGAGAAAACGAGAAATAACTACTTATTCACACAGGTGCACTTAATAAAACTACTGAAACGATACATCAGTAGTAAATCTAAAGCCCTTCATATATTCTGTACTACATATAAAGGTAACCCATGAATTTTCTCCATGCTTCATTCTTAGTCATACCAGTCAGTTTGTATGCAAGAAAAGGCTAAATGTAATAAAGAGATCAAGAGCACAAAGTAATAACCAACACTAAATGTAATAAAGAGCAAATCCACTCACTACATGCAAGCCAGTTTACATCATATTAGTTATTGAGCTACATTATATTTTACTATGTTAGTCTCCAAACCTAGCTCCAATTTAGTACTAGACAAAATTTACATGTCTTCTATGAAATGAAAGGAAAATTAAGCAGAAACAAGAACCTGAGATCAAGACCTGTTTTGCAAAATCCAGGCCAGCTTCACGAAAGGCCTTCTGTACTTCCAACAAACCGTTTCTAGTTTCAGGAGTACCTCCACTCTGAGTATGATTAAAGCAACAAAACATAAACAACATAGTTGAATACATGATTCTCAACAACATCTAATAGAGTCATCAAACAACAAAACAAAAAATAAAAGAAAGAAAAAGAAGTCTGAGAAAGGTGGATAAAAATCTGCAAACCTTTGAAATCACTATTACAAGTGTAGAAGCCAACTCAGGACCAAGCTGCGCAATCTGATGATCAATTCCACCGGGATCTGTATTGTCAATGAATCTTATCTGCCAACAAGACAAGAACAAACCATTTTACATTCAAAAGGATCTACATGTAAAGCAATATATTAATAATATATAATAGCATTTACTAGCAAGATTATTGCATTCTAAATTTGGTAGGAACAAGGCATTCCTTCGGGGCACAAAGATTGCTACAAGTCCCCTGGTGCTATCAGAGAACCTAGACCACGGCTCATTTAATATATTACAACTCATGCAAACAGACACATAATTGTGCCTGCATGTCCACTGCAAAAACACAACCAAAATAAAATACCATCTCGGGAAAGTTACTTCTAGGTCAAAAACAGAATTTTAAGTTTTTTCTTTCCTTTCACTGATACAAATAAATGAAAGAATCTGCATTAAGAAATTCTGAAGTTAACAGAAGGAAAGACCAGAAAATTTTATAAGAGCAGAGAGAGAAACAATTAACTAGAAATAGTGGAAAAAGCATAAAAGCTTTTATAATACAATACACATATCTGTGCCCTAGATATGTGCAAATGTGCAATGACGGCACGGGGAATGTGAAATGTAGATGACATATAATGCAGTTATCTCTGGTAGGATTACTAAAACACAATCAAATCCAGTACATATAACATATCTGTGTAATTAAAAAGAAAAGAAAATTTGATAAAGCAATAAGTTTATAACAAACTGATGTCATTTAAGAATGTTATCAGATACCTTGAGGGGAGGATTATCAGGAGCCAATGCCTCGGCTACAAACTGCGGTCCAAGTGCTGAACCTCCAATACCAATAGAGAGTATTGAAGTAAAGCGACCTTCAGGAGATGTTGGCGGCTTAATCTGCACAAGCAATGTAAGAAATCAATACATAAAATTTAAGAAAAACTGATAGAAATTATTAAAGAGTGTTTCCTTGTCTAGAAAATTAATCCCAAAAATCAGACTAGCAACACCCAATAAGCCAAGAAGCATTTTCGTAGAGAAATGTTTATAACTGAGAAAAAGAGTAATGCTAAACATCGGAGGAGAGACAGTGAATAGGACGAGGACTGACCTTACCACTGATGACTTCATCAGCAAAGTTGCAAACAGCATCAAGCGTTTTTTCAATCTGCTTCCTCAAGAAAGAAGTAGGTGCCAGCTCAGCATTCCTCAACCAATAGTGTCCCACCATCCTCCCTTCATCGGGATTCGCAATCGCGCCCTTCTCCAACTCATCCATCGCCTTGAACGCCTCCTGAAACCTAGGCTCCATCTCCGCCACGAAATCCTCCGAGAACCCGATCCGACTCACGTCCAAATACAGTCCCAGCTCCTTATGCTGGTACAGCCAGTCAACGTACCGTTTCCATAACTCGCGCGGATCTGTCTCCAATCCTCGCTGTACTTTCTTCAATACGCCGTCGTTTGCGCTCGACAAATGGGCGGATATATCGCGAGCGACGGACTGAGTTTGGACCAGACTCGGTGATCGAGAGGAGAGACGAGCTGGAAACGTGACCGATTCTCTACGGATTGAGCCAAGTGGTTTGGTAGTAGTGATCGGAATTTTGGGCTTGAGAGAAGGAGAAGAAGAGCAAAGACCAGAGAGAGAAGCCATGGAGAAATGGAAATTGATGAGAGCGATGTCGATGATAACAAAGAGAGATTTGAATAGTTTTGATTAAGAGTCGTCAGTGACTGTCCATGATATTTTTTGTTGAACTGACGAGTGCAGAGAAATGTTTTTATGAGTTGGTTTGTTGGAGGTTTTTGTCTGTGTATTTGTGCGGGCGGCGGTGGACATCCATCACACGTTGATTGATTGGTTAGCTATTTTCCGATTTTTTTTATAATTTGTTGACGGGAAGGGCCTTCGTTTTTTGGGTTTATTACAGGGATGCCCTCGCATATTCCCTCTCGTATTTTAACCCGACTAGACTGTTGACCCTATTCGGGTTTTTTTTGTTTTTTCATCGGTTGGTTGTTGCAATCGATGACGGCAACATCAGTTGGTTGTTGCAATCGATGACGGCAAATGCTTTATTTAACTGTGTAAAAGCCAAATTTAATCCAATTATAAAATATCGATGATTATTTTATATTTATAGGGTCATGAAAAATAAAAATAAAATTAAATAAGTATTTTGAAGACCCATTTTTCGTTTTACGATAAGTCAAATGAGTAATTGACAGAAAGCTGTCGGTGCACGTTTTGGAAAAAAAAAATTATTTACCTTTAAAACTTGATAGGGAAAACACAATACTGATGTTTTCAATATTTCTTTTTTTCATTTTTATTGAGATAAGAATGAAACTTAATGGATCTGAATCATAATTATTAAATTGTTTCGTTTGTTTTTTTAAGTGGTCAAACAACTTAAAAATATCAAAAAATAACTTATAATAAAAAGTAAAAAATTCTGATTTTCACTTAATTACAAATCACTGAATTGCATTAAATGCAATCCAAAAAATTTTCTTTCCATAATATCCCTCGTATATAACATATTTCCAACTTCATCATAATTATATATGGTATATAAATCTTTATTTTAATATATTGTTTATTTTAAGTAGCTTTACAAATAAAAAAGAACTCTAATCACTTCTCATATTAGTATTTAATATCAATACTTTATTATGATATTATGGTGATGTATTTATATATTATTTTTTTTAGAGTGTTTTGTGTTTGTTTTCCTGCATCCCCTTTTACTTTTTGAAAAAAAAATCGTTTCTTTTCTTAATAAAAATGAAGTTTATTTGTAATCGAAGAAGATCATGATCATATGTGTTCATATATAATTATTATTTTTGAATTGTTTTTATTCCTTATTATATGTATAATTGTTTAACATATGTATAAATGTAAAATTACTTAGTTTCAGACAATTTTACTTTTAAAAAACAAACGTATTGACAATACATTCAGATGTGAGGAAGAGGAAAAACAAAAACAAACGTATTGACAATACATTCAGATGTGAGGAAGAGGAAAAACAAAAACAAACATGTCATTCAAGTTCAGATTTCAGTCCCTATTCAGTTTTCAGAAAAAATTCAAGACTGTTCAGTCTTCAGACAAAAAAAAACAAACGACCCCTAAGTATTAATAACATATTTTTCTTTAAAAAATTAACTTATTTATTAAGGATTAAAATGAGAAATTAACTTAATTACTAAGAATTAACTTAGGGTCCGTTTAATTTTTCCAACGTATATTTTATGACACTTTTTTTTTAAATACAACTATTGTCGGAACCTAGTGAGATTAATTAAATACTACAAGTACGGTTCGGAATATTACTCTCATTATCAGGGAGAGATTACATATGGACTACAACTCTCACAATCAGTATCTAATGAGATCAATTAAACTCTACAAACACAGTTCGGAATACTACTCCCATTATCGGGAAGAGGTTACATATGGACTACAATCTCACAACCGGAGAGAGGGCTGCTCTCACAAACCAGAAGAAAACTCCTCACACATGCTTGTAAAATGTGTATGGTGGGACTCGAACCCCTAACTACTAGGTGTGGAAGAGATGTGCACAACCACTCTACTAAGAGTTGATGTGCACTTAATGACACTTAATTTGTGTCATTAACTAGTTTCGTTTAATTTTTTAAGTTATAAAACCATTGAATGGTATCCTAAAACCACTTTTTATGAAAAGAGAAATTTTCACTTTTCACTCAATGAAAAAAATATATATATATTAATTTATTACTTCCAAATCTTATTTATTTCCAGTTTTCTCTACTCTCATACTCATTAACCATATTAATATTATTTTTTTCTCACTATTTAAAAAACTTTAGCAGCCACTTTCAAAAAAAAAATTGATAGATATATAGATTTCATTATAAATTTGTTATTGTATTATTATTCTACATATATAGTATAAATATTGTACAAATTAGTAGTGCCCGACTCTAATCTATTGTTATTTCTTAAACTAAATTTCAATTAACTCGTTCAATTTTTTTACTCTAAAGGCGCATTTACTAATCGGGAATGAGAAGAATCAGAAACACGTTCCACCAGAAAGTGAATGGAAGGGAGCCGAAATTAAGTTACTAAATTTCATTACTGTATTTACTAACTTTCTTAGAATTATAGAAGGAATCAAAAGTTCTTAATTTCATAAAATTTATTACAAAAATACCCTTGTGTACAATATATATATATATATATATATATATATATGAGATGTATGACTGTAACTAATAAAAAAAGTTTATATTTAAAGAAAAAAATCCAAAGCAAAAGCAATATGAATTCAAGTCAATTCACAAATGTTTTTACTGTAGTATAGTGTTTTTATTTTCATCAAACAATTTTTTTTTAATTAACAATTTACACACACAAATAAAGTAAAAATCAACTGAAAAGTATATAAATATAGTTATTAAAAAATATAAGTGAGGATATTTCAGTAAAAACATGAATTCCCTTTTCTATCAGGAAATGGACCTATTCCTAGAGTGAGTGAGGGTAGTGGTGGCAATACGGGCCGGGCCGGCCCATTAGGCCCGTCAGTGCTCCGGGCCGGCCCGTTAGACAAAAAAGGGGTCTGGCCCGTATCCAAGGCCCGTGTAGGGACAAACCGGTTCGGGTTTGGGCGGGGCCTTAAACGGGCCGGCCCGTTGGGCTTTGATTTTTTAAAAAAAAATTGTAAAAGATTTAAAAAATGTAATTTTTAAAAGTTTTGAATATTTTTCCCCCCTAACGGTCACCTGGCTAATTATAAAAGCCATCTTTCAATTCAAATTTTTTAAAAAAAATTCAAATTTGAAAAAAATTGAAAAACAATTTCTGACGGGCGGCCCGTCAAGGCCCGCCAGAAAATTGAAAAAAAATTGGTGGGCCAGGCCCACGGGCGGCCCGTCTAAGCCCGCCAAGAAAAAAACTTTTTAAATTTTTTTTAGGACTGCGGGCCTGGCCCGGAATTTTTCAAAGGGGGCCTGGCCCAGCCCACTAGCGAAACGGGCTTGGGCCTGGCCCGTTTCGCTAGCGTGCCGGGCCGGGCCGGGCTGGGCGGCCCGTTTGGGCCCGGCCCAAATTGCCAGCACTAAGTGAGGGAAATCAAGTTCCCTTTCAATCAGGAACTTAATTCCTGATATGTGTGTGGAGTTCACGGAACTTAATTCCTAAAAAATTACTTATGGGTCGTTTGTTTTTTTGTCTAAAGACTGAACGGTCCTGAATTTTTCTAAAGACTGGATAAGGATTGAAATCTAAACTTGAATGACATGTTTTGTTTTTCTCACATCTGAATGTACTGTCAACACATTTGTTTTTTAAAAGTAAAATTGTCTAAAAATAAGTAATTTTACATTTATATCCATGTTAAACAATTATACATATAATATGGAATAAAAACAATCAAAAAATAATAGTTATATATGAACACATATGATCATGATCTTCTTCTTCAATTACAAACAAACATAATTTTTACTAAGAGAAGAAAATGTTATATATATATATATATATATATATATATATATAATACATCACCCTAATATAATAATAAAATATTGATATTAAACACCAATATGAGAAATGATTATGGTTCTTTTTTATTTTAAAAGCTATTTAAAATAAGCAATATATTAAAATGAAGATTTCTATACCATATATAATTATGATGAAATTGGATATATGTTATATATAAGGGATAATATCGGATGAAAAGATTTTGGATTGCATTTAATGCAATTCAGTGATTTGCAATTAAATAAAAAGTCATGATTTTTTACTTTTTTATTTTAAGTTGTTTGACCACTTAAAAAACAAATAAAACAACTTAATAATTATGATTCAGGCTTATTAAGTTTTGTTGATGGTGATTTTTCGTCGTCACTATCAACGAACTTGTATCAAGCGAAAATAAGAAGAGATAAGTATAATACCGCAAGAAAATAATAAATCAAGAGACACAAATACGTGGTAAAAACTCCTTTTAACTGGAGAAAAATCCACGGGTTGTTGCTTGAGCAACAAAGTCAAATCCACTATGAAAAACTCAATTACAAAGTATTTCTCTCTGATTTCTCCTGCTAATTCTCACGTCCCCCTGTTATGTTTCTTACAGGGGTATTTATACATGTTATTGCTAGGGTTTATGGTACTGCTAGGGTTTGATGTTGTGATACCCGTATTTTGTGTGATTTCCTAGTTCTAATTGAAGTCTGTCTCTTTTTGGAGTTTATCCTGTTTCCTGTTTTGACTGAGTCCGAATCTGCGTCGGATTCCTCGCCCTTTATCTGCGGGAAATCTGTTTGCCTTTCAGTTGAACTCTGATAGTCGTATCGTTGCTTATTGTAGAGTTGCTTGCTGCTGATTCTGTCCATATGTTTGTGAAGTACTCGTCTTCATTATCTGATCCCGAGCATGACCGAGTATGCCCGAGCCGATTTCTTCGTCTGTGGTCGGGTTGCTTTGCTCTTTGCCGAGTAAATTCCCTTGGGGAATTTCTGCCCTTTAACGCTTGACTTTTCTTGACTTTGCTTACGTGGCCCCTTACTGTAATGACGTGTCCTTAATGATGATTTTTACCTATAACAATACCCTCTTAAATATTTGAACCGAATGTATCCTGCTTACTCGGGATAAATATTTAACTCTTTCATGACTTGTTCTCGTTTATCGTCTTCTTCATCAATGTCTGATTTCAAATTCCTCGTTCGTTTCGAAACATGTATGGCGTGCCTTAATTACGCCCGCATGCGTTTGATTCTTTTCTTATTCGAAGATCTTTTGATGGTGACTGACTGTCTCTTCGACGGCTCGGTGCCTCTCTTTATTGCCACCTGTCTTCTTTTGTTTGGCCGTGGTACGTGGCATTTATGAGACGCGACCCTTCTGTTCGTGCCCGTACAACTTACGTCATGATTCTTATCCCAATCTTTCCCGCTTCTCCTCACCTACCCTCTCTAGGGTTTCGTGTCTTGGGACCGGTTGCATACTTATATATAGAAGTATTGCTTCAAAGGGAAAACCCCTATTCTCTTTTAAGTTTTTACCATTACTTCCCAGATTTCTGCCATCGCTTCCCTGCCTGTAATCTCGTCCTGCGAAGATTTATTTCTTTCGGTTTCCAAACCTTTTCTCGACCTTCTCGAAGATCCTGCCGTACCTCACGTCTCTTCAATCCTTTAAGGTTAGTTCTCATAGATCCCTCTACTAGACATCGTCTTTTTACTGTTTCTATGATTGCCATTGAGCAAGGTGATACTTGTACTGCTACGGCTGTCCACAGGTTGCTTGGTGATCCAATTCCCGATCAGCCCCGATTTACAGACGCTGACGTCTCCGGACTCAACTTGTCTGGACTGCGTCGTGAAGTTCCACCAGCTTCTTCCAGTTCGTCACAGCCTGAATCCTATCAGCCTGAGACCGATTCCAGTTCTGCTTCTGCTGCTTGTGATAATTCTCGACCGTGGAAAAGAATGGGGAAGAAACAAAGCAATCGTGACATCAACAAAGGTTCCTTTGTTCGGGAAAGCCGAGTCGGGCCTCAGAGGGTAGTCGAAAAAGACATTGAGGACGAGCATAGGGAGGCTCGTATCGTTTTCTCTACCAAGAGAGTTTGCGCTTACGACGTTGAGCCAAATGTGGTAGGCCCCGAAGAAGTCACTAAATACACGAACCGTTTTGATCTAGACAGCAACACTATCTCATTAAACCCTACTAACGGTCGGGCTGCGTGGAACCCCCCGCCCGGTCAAGTGGTGATTTACGGGGCGATGCTTTCTTGCGGGGTGACGCTTCCACTTCAGTCCTTCATTACGTGGTTTTTGGCTGAAGCTCAGCTCGCCCCTGCTCAACTAACTCCGAACAGCTATCAGATCTTGATGTGCATGTGGCACATGTGGCATAGGATGGGACGACCACCCCCGACTCCTCGGGAAATTAGGCACTTCTATTCTTTGAGGCCTCTGGGAAAGACCGAGATTTACTTCCTGCTTTCAACTCAGCCCGAGAGTTGGGTCCCCAAGGACGTGAACGTGAAGAACAGGGTGATGCCGACCGCTGATGAGAAGATGAAAGGGTTTGTTTGGGGCTTCCCCACCTCAAACAGGTTCTGGAAGAATAGTTGGTTCTTCGTGGGTGGAGACTGGGGACGGTCAATTTCTTTTGACATTGAGGGCGTTCAGATGACTCGCCGGGTGCCTCGGTACTTCTGAACACCCCAGTGGAACCACATGACTTCGTCTTTTACGGATGAAGAACTCAAAACCATGGCTCGGGCGGCCTTCCGTCCCGTGGAAAAGAGGGGCATACCTTACCTCTTCAATGAGAAGAAGATGATAACAGCTCGCCTCTTCCCTCAACTTTCCGCACACCGGCGTCGGTGTAAGTTCTCTATTTCTGCCTTGCTATTTACCTACTTTATCTATCTGGCTTTCAGCTTCCTAAAAAAAAAAAAAAAAAATTTTAAGTGTACGACATAGATGTAGTGTGCGATGCCCAAGCCCGCCTGATGAAAGGCATTGTGGAGGCGAGCCGGAGGGAAGTTAAACGTCAACGGGATGCGGGGATAGCCCCTCCTCAAGGTGACTCCGATGGGAGTTCTTCCGAGGACATTCCCGAGGGGGGTGCTGGCAACGTGCCAGATTATATGCCTGAGGAAACTCAGAATCAAGAGTTGGCCGCTCATGCAGCTGATGAAGGCAATCAAGCAGGTCCTTCGACAAAGGGGAAGGAGAAGATTGGGGAGTCTTCCGAACCAGCTACCTTCTCCTGCGGAACTAGATCTCCTCGGCCTGCTGTAGTCGAGTCGAGTACCACTTCCCCGGATGCGGAAATTGCTAGGGAGCATCCGGACGTGACAGTTCCAGAGATTCTGATTTCTACCGAACTGAACACTGCACCGTCTGGAAGTGGTGCTGAAATGGGGCGTTCCGATCCAGATTTTGAGGACCCCACAGCAGACCTGAATACCCGTGGGAGGCAACCCAGAAAAAGAAAAGCCTCGTTCTCACCTGGCCGTCCAGCCCCCAAGATTCCTCGAGTAGTAACTTTCGTCGAGTCATCCTCAGATGAGGAGGGGGTAGCGGAGGCTGCTGAGAATGAGAGAACAATAGAGAACTCTCCTCCACGGGATCAGATGAGGGACGAACCTGGCATCCCCCTTAGTTCCCCTCAGGCAATACCTACTGCTGGGTTCCCCGAAGCTAATCTTGGCGATCCTGACCCTTCAACCCAGTCTAGCGTACCTACCCCCGAGACCATGTTGAACGCTATGGCTTCGGGCCAAGCATATATAGGGGAGGATCGTTGGAGCGATCTCAGGGTCGGTTCGTTATCTGATCGGCTCTGCCATTTCTTCAACAACGCTTCTTATGTGAGTATCTCTTAGACTTTCATATTTATCTCTTTTATTGCTACTTCATTTTTGTCACTTGTTATTGGCTCGTTGCAGATGGTAGCCGAGATGACTGAAGTCTACCAGACTAGTGATGGTCAGACGGAGAAAATAAGGAGGCTTGAAGCCCAGTTGAAGAAGAGTGAAGATCGCCGTGCTCGGGCCGAACTGGCTTGTCAGGAAGGGACCAGGTCGGGTCAGGTGCTTCTGGACCAATGCTTAGCGCGTCAACTAAAGGCTGAACAGAAAGCATCTTTTGCTTCTGAAGAGGCCCAAACCTTAAAAGACCAGTTGTTATCTACTCAGGAGGCTCTACTCCAGGCCGAGCAGACAGCTGAAGATGTAAAATCCTCCTACGAGTGCCGGATTCAGGACTTGGAACGTCAAGCCTTGACGGTCAAGTCCCTGTCGAAGGAAGCTAGGCTGGAGTTGGAGATTCAGGGGGTCGATCGCTTCAAAAGATCTCCAACCTATGATGCTTTACTTCTCCGGGAATTTCAGAAGGGAATGGTCTCGGCCGAAGAATTTTTCAAGAAGAAGAACAGAGCAACTGATCGGGCCAGGGCCAACTGGAACCTCTCGGTCAAAAAGCATGTGGATGCTTCTCTGGAATCTCTTCGGCTCCAGATGAAGATGTGGCGAGCATATTGCAGAAGTAAGGGAAAAGAGCCACATCCCATGCACCTGGAAGTTCCCACTGCTGATTCCTTCTTAACTTTCCATGCTTGTGAGAAAGTGGGGATCGACGGTGAGGCTTCTGACGTTGGACCCGTTCCCGGGGTAGATTATAGCGCTTGGATAGATGACGACGCCCCGGAAGATGTGATTGTCTGGCCTTCTGATGACAGCCTCCTGAGTGAGTACGTGATGGAACCGGACCCAAGCATTGGTGGAGGTAGTTCTCAACCGCCGGCATCTTCTTGATTAATTTTCTTTCTTTTTCTTTTTTTGTAACAATTGTTTTTTGTAACAACCGTTGTATATTCTTTCGTTCATATATAAAAAATCTATTCACGATTCTGCCTGTCCAGTTCCCTGCATGATAAACGTATAAACAAAAAAACAAATGAAGCATAATTTGTTCGGTCACCTATACTCGGCTCATAGATCTTAAGAATTTTTGGAAATCTTAATTTCAACCAAGTACTTGGCGACTACCAAAGTTAACCGAGTATCTTATTCAACTGGCAACTCATTTATTAAGCCGAGTATCTCATTAAACTGGCCGTTGATTTATTGGACCAAGTATCTTATTTAACTGGCAATTTCTCTTTTAAAGCCGAGTATCTTATTTAACTGGCAACTTTTTTAAGCCGAGTATCTTATTTAACTGGCAATTAATTTCTCCGATCTTGTGAAGATCGTTTTACCCTAACGTTTCGTCGAGGCTCACCACAACCATACGTCAATGTCCTTACACAAGTCACCTAGGACGTCTCCCGGATTTGTCTGTGTAAGGTTTTGTCGAATCGTTGGTGGTTATGTTGACCAGCCAACACGACTGCGCATCTCACCAGTCTTCCTGCCGGCGCTCCGAGCAGTTTTCCAGTTATCCTGGTGCCTCGGTTTTACCTTTTGGTTAAGAAGTGCGTTTGCACTGTTTAAACCAGGCGGGCGTGCTATTCCAGCTTCTCAGCCCTTCAAGAACTACTTGTCCGCTCTCCCGCGGCCTCGTAGCGCATGATTATTTTTGAACGAGATTTACTCGGATCGGTTTGTTTTAGGTGACTAAATTTAGTCTGCTTGTTTTCGGACGAGGTGGCCACTGTTGTTTTTGCCTTATTTGAACATTCTTTATCGTGGATTTCATCGTCTTCAATGAATAACCTCTTTATTAGCAAACGAACTTTATTAGATAACAATAAGAATTAGAAACCTCTTAACATGACTATAATTTAGTTAAAGCAAAGCTAAAATAACATTAAACACGAATGAGCTTGTCAGGGGTAGAAAATCTTGAGATACTGAGCGTTGCATGGTCGGGGTACTAAGCTGCCTTCTGGGTGAGCTATCAGGTAGGCTCCGTGCCCTGTAACTCCCTTGAATATATACGGGCCTTCCCATTTGTCAGCGAGAGATCCTGCCGACTTGTCCTTAGTGTTCGGGGACACCCTTCTTAGCACTAAATCTCCGAGCTGGAATCTACGCACACGAACATGGGAATTATAGTACCTTGCAGCCCTCTGCTGATACGCTGCATTTCTCACTTGAGCTGCGTCCCTGATTTCTTCAAGCTCGTCTAAGTTCCGCTGTAACATGTTGACGTTGTGCTCGGGGCTGTATAGTTGCACCCTGGGTGACGTAAAGGTTGTTTCCGCCGGGATTACAGCCTCTGTTCGGAATGCTAGTGCAAAAGGGGTCTCCCCTGTGGATGACCTGATAGTCGTTCGGTATGCCCATAGTACCTTTGGTAGTTTGTCTGCCCAACTGCCTTTCTTTGCTTCCAACTTTGCTTTCAGTGTGTGCTTGATCACTTTGTTCACAGCTTCAGTTTGGACATTGGTTTGAGGATGTGCAGGTGATGCATAGTAATTTGCAATCTTGTACTCCTCGCACATTTCCCTGAACTTGCTGTTGTCGAACTGAGTTCCGTTATCCGTTATAATGATGCTCGGGATTCCGAACCTATATATGATGTTCTTCCTGACAAAGCTAGTGGTGTTCGCCTCAGTGATGTGCACCAATGCCTCTGCTTCTGCCCACTTGGTAAAGTAGTCTACTGCCACAATTGCGTACTTTGCTCCTCCCCTTGTTCCTGTGGGCATTGGACCAATCAGGTCGAGGCCCCATATGGTAAAAAGCCAAGGGGAAGTTAAGCTTCTGAGTAACTCTGGGGGTTGCCGAATGTCGTTTGCTATTCTTTGACATGTCTTGCAACTTTCCGCTAATCGCTGTGCTTCAGCAAATAAAGTCGGCCAATAAAAACCTTGCCGAAGTACCTTGTGTGCTAGACTCTTACCCCCAGTGTGGTTTCCACACACCCCACTGTGAACATCTTTCAGAATCTTATAGGTTTCTTCTCCGGCAACACATCTTTGTAACACATTTGAGAACCCTCTTCTGTATAGTTCTCCCCTTAGAATTGTGTACCGAGTTGACCTGTACCTGATGCGTTTTGCCTCCACAGCATCCTCTGGTAATATGTTTCTCTCCAAATACTCTCTAAGCTGGGTCGTCCAATCACTTGGACCTGACCGGATTTCTGACACCATGACCTCTTCAGATTCTGCCGTACTTGGTTTGGTCAGGTGCGCCACTGGTATTACTTTCGACCTAATACTCGTGGTGGCTGAGGCTAATTTAGACAAAGCATCTGCTTTTTCGTTCTCCTCCCGAGGGATTTGAAGGATCCTGTACGCCTTAAACTTTTTAAGCAAGCTCTTTGCAATGTCTAAGTAAGCTATCATATGCTCCTCCTTCGCCTGGTATTCATCCAGCACCTGGTTAACCACAACCTGGGAATCGCTGTATACCGCCAACTCATCTGCCCCTAATGCTATGCAAACTCTCAAACCAGCCAACAAAGCTTCATACTCTGCTTGGTTATTAGTTGCTTTGAAGTCGAACCTCATGGCGCATTCCACAGCATCCCCTTCTGGTGTTGTTATGACTATTCCGGCCCCACTGCCATGGGTGTTCGACGATCCATCCACATGCAACTTCCATTGGAACTTACTCATTTGTTCGCCTTCTATCATCCTTTGTACTTCCATATCTGGCTCGGTGAACTCTGATATGAAATCGGACACCGCTTGTCCCTTAACTGTAACTTTTGGGGTATATTTGATGTCAAATTCACTTAACTCAACCGCCCACTTAGTCAATCTTCCCGATAGTTCTGGTTTTTACAAGATGAGTTTCAGCGGGCAGTCGGTGTACACCTCTATTGCATGTGCTTGGAAGTACGACCTTAGTTTTCTGGCTGCCGTGACCAAGGCGAGTACAACCTTTTCGGCCGGTGAGTATCTAGTTTCTGCTGGCAGCAACGCCTTGCTGGTATAATATACCGGTTTTTGCACTCCTTCCTCCATCCGAATCAACACCGAACTTGTCGCTACCTCTATGACTGAGAGGTACAAGTACAACGTCTCCCCGACCACCGGCTTTGAGAGGATAGGTGCTCGCCCTAAATACTCTTTCAATTTCTGAAAGGCAGCTTCGCATTCTTCACTCCATTCAAGGTCTTTTCCTTTCTTTATTGCTCTGAAGAATGGGGCGCATTTGTCTGTCGACTTTGCTATGAATCGGTTAAGTGACGCAAGACATCCCGTTAGCCTCTGTACATCCCTCAGCGTCCTCGGCGAAGCCATATCTTCCAACGCTTTGATCTTCTCGGGGTTCACCTCAATCCCTCTTTGATGTACCTGAAAACCAAGAAATCTCCCTGATGGCACTCCGAACACACATTTGCTCGGGTTAAGCTTCATTTTATATCTCCTCAGCACTTCGAAGGTCTCCCTTAAGTCTTCTGAATGCCTCTCCGCTGTGACACTCTTGGTCAACATATCATCCACATAAACTTCCATGTTCCTCCCGATTTGCCGGGTAAAAATCCTGTTCACCAGTCTCTGGTAGGTTGCCCCAGCGTTCTTCAGCCCGAAAGGCATCACCTTATAGCAGTACAAACCCTGATCTGTGGTGAAGGCCGTCTTTTCTTCATCTGCTTTATTCATTCTGATCTGATTGTATCCTGAATAAGCATCCATGAAGCTCAACAATTCGTGCCCGACTGTTGCATCCACTAGTTGGTCTATTCTCGGCAATGAGAAGCTATCTTTCGGGCAGGCCTTATTCAAATCGGTGAAGTCTACACACATTCTCCACTGGTTATTCTTCTTCTTGACCAGCACTACATTGGCCACCCATTCTGAGTATTTGACCTCCCTTATCGATCCTGCAGAAAGCAACTTGCCTACTTCATTCTTAATGGCCATACTCCTCTCTGGATTGAACAGCTGTCTCTTTTGCACTACCGGGAGGAACTCTGGATTGATGGAGAGGCAATGTGATATCACTTTTGGATCTATCCCGGGCATATCTTCGTGGCTCCAAGCAAAAACATCCTTGTAATCCCTTAGTAGTGAGACAAGTTGGGCTTTTATACATTCACTCAAATTTACCCCGACTTTCACCGTCCTGCCTAGATCTTCTGGGTCCAATGCCACCTCTTCGGTCGGGTCATCTTTCTTAGCTTCGGGCTCCTCTCTGGGATCCAACTCAAAATCCTTCGGTACTTCTGACTCTTCAATCTCATCAGTTATCAGCTTGGTTGTCACATTGTATACCTGGTTTACTTCCCTGTCCTTGTATACTGACAAATTTGCCCTTCGAGCCATTTCTTGTGATCCTTTGACCACTCCAACCCCAAACTCCGTTGGGAACTTCATCATTAAGGCATAAGTCGCTGTCACCGCCTTAGCTTTATTCAAGAACGGTCGGCCCAATAGGGCGTTGTATGGCCAATTTTCTGTGTCGACGACTACAAAGTCGAGTAACACTGTCTTTTGGCAAGGAGCCTTCCCAACCTTCACCGGTAATTTCACTATGCCGAGCGACCTTACCTCCACCCCGCCAAATCCTCTAAGAGGTGTAGGAAAAGGCTGCAGGTCTTTCCTGTCCAGCCTTAGCTGGTCATAAACTTCTGTACTCAAAATATCCGCTGAGCTTCCATTGTCGATCAAAATCCGATGGACCTCCCTATGGCCGAAACGTTCGCTGATTACCAGTGCATCGTTTGGTCTTACATCTACTCCATGTGAGTCAGCCTCTGTGAATATGATGGGATCCCAACCTCCCTTGATCCTTTTTGGGTCGGGTTCAATAGAGTTGACATCTAGATCTCTCCTAGCCTCCATGGCTTCCCGAATTTCCTGGGTCCTCTCCCTATTACTTTTGCCCGTTGATGGTCCACCAAAAATCGTGTTGATCGCTCCTTCATCCTCAGATTTCTTGGGGCTAGGTTTTCTTACCCGACCATCCTGTCGGTTATCTCTCTGTCCATCTACCTTGTCGGTTTTCCTCAGGACAATATCTTTCAAGTGTCCTTCCCTGATGAGGGTCTCGATGTGATCCCTAGGTTGAAAACACTTGGAAGTTTCATGGCCATTCTCCTTATGGAACCTGCAATACTTGGTGGTGTCCCTCCGGGCATAGGATGACTGCTTAGGAGGTTCTTTAGATATGTTCTTCTCCTCCAGAATTGCCAGAATTTCCTCTTGATCCTTCCTCAGTGGGGTATAGTTTGTATATCTGCCTTGGAACTTCTGCCGCGGCTGATCTGTCTTCGGATCATATGCCCGACGACCATCCCGACTATCCGGTGTCTTATTCTTTTGTTTATCACCTTTCGCATCGGGCGTCTTCGCTTGGTCCTTGGCTTTAGACCCTTCCGGGGGTCCGCCATGCACGAAGTATCCTCCCGTGGCAATTTCTTCTTCCTCCGCCAAGGCATAGCCCCCAGCCATATCCATCATGTCAGCATAACTGGTTAGACGGGCTCTTCTCAGGTCAAATGACAGCTGACCATTCTGGAGGTTATTGATGAATGCTGCAATTATGGCCTCGTCGTTTGCACTTCCAATCTCAGACACTTCTTGACCGAATCTTCCCAAATACTTCTTAAGTGACTCATCCTTTCCTTGCTTAAGTTGAGACAAGTGGGCCACCGATTTCTTTCTGTGCACATTCCCGAGGAACTGCCTTGAGAAAGCCTTACTCAGCTCGCTGAAGTTACTTATGCTGGCCGTTGGTAACCTGCCGAACCACCTAGAGCCCAGATCCCCAAGAGTTTGAGGGAAATTTAAGCATAGTAGGGCATCATTGTAAACATACTGGGCCATGGCACTCTTGTATCTTCTGACATGTTCCTTAGGGTCCGTGTCCTTTTTGAATTGCTCTACATGTGGCATTCTAAACCTCTCCGGGAATGGCGTCCTCAGGATCCTATTGGTTAAAGGGCTCCCGGACTCATTATCTGACAACTCGTTACGCCCATATCGCCTGACTAACGCATCCATTTGTCGGCGGTTGTTCTCCACTTCCCGAGTCAAACTCTGTATGAGTATATCTCTGTCTCCCTCCGGCTCCCCCACAGCATTGAAATTCTGACTTATAGTCAGTTTTTGGCCTCTTTCTTCCGGATTCGATTCTCTTTGATCCCGATTTAAACCGTGCAGCCGAACCGTGCCCCTTTGGCGCTTGTGATGATAATTCTGCTCACTCTCTCCCGAGGACGACGATCGATCTCTCCGATGAGTACGCCTCCTTAGACGGTCTCTATCCCTAGCCGTCTGGTCATGACCATACCTTTTGTCCGAGTCATTCTCCTCTCTACGTTCTCCGCTTCCCCTGGTTGGCCTTTCAGAAAAAATCACCGGCCTATCAATCGGATCACGGCTTGCCTTTATGGATGCATCAGGCGTTGGTATCACCACTGTGGAGCGCAACCTCGTTGCTTGCTGATTTGGAGCAGAAAGATTGTGAGGTGACATCAAACCTTCCGTGGTGGAGAGATCAACCCCTTGCCTTGCAGCGTCTGATATAAGTTTCTGTAAGGAAGCGTGGAATCGTTGCGCAATCTCTTCGTTAGTTGGAGGAAAACGCTGAATGCCAGCCAGGGCATTTGACTGATCTGTCGTTGCCAAGGTTACCTCTGCAGTGTTAAGGGTGGCATCATCCTCCAATTCATTGATTGGCAATCCTTGATTATACCTGGAATCGCTACCATCTCCTTCGCCAGCCATTGTCACAAGTTTTGCTTGATTTCCCCTCCTTCTAGCGCCAATTGTTGATGGTGATTTTTCGTCGTCACTATCAACGAACTTGTATCAAGCGAAAATAAGAACAGATAAGTATAATACCGCAAGAAAATAATAAATCAAGAGACACAAATACGTGGTAAAAACTCCTTTTAACTGGAGAAAAATCCACTGGTTGTTGCTTGAGCAACAAAGTCAAATCCATTATGAAAAACTCAATTACAAAGTATTTCTCTCTAATTTCTCCTGCTAATTCTCACGTCCCTCTGTTATGTTTCTTACAGGGGTATTTATACATGTTATTGCTAGGGTTTATGGTACTGCTAGGGTTTGATGTTGTGATACCCGTATTTTGTGTGATTTCCTAGTTCTAATTGAAGTCTGTCTCTTTCTGGAGTTTATCCTGTTTCCTGTTTTGACTGAGTCCGAATCTGCGTCGGATTCCTCGCCTTTTATCTGCGGGAAATCTGTTTGCCTTTCAGTTGAACTCTGATAGTCGTATCGTTGCTTATTGTGGAGTTGCTTGCTGCTGATTCTGTCCATATGTTTTTGAAGTAATCGTCTTCATTATCTGATCCCGAGCATGACCGAGTATGCCCGAGCCGATTTCTTCGTCTGTGGTCGGGTTGCTTTGCTATTTGCCGAGTAAATTCCCTTAGGGAATTTCTGCCCTTTAACGCTTGACTTTTCTTGACTTTACTTACGTGGCCCCTTACTGTAATGACGTGTCCTTAATGATGATTTTTACCTATAACAAGTAGTGCTGTAAATATGGGCCGGGCCTGGAGGGCCCGGTCCGGCCGGCCTGCCAAGGATGGCGGGCCGTGCCTGGCACGGCCCGCTACTGTAGCGGGCCGTGCCAGGCACGGCCCCCATTCTTGGCCCGTGCCGGGTCAAGATTCCAGGCACGGCGTGCCGGCCCGACACGGCACGCCAGCACGGCGTGCCAAGCCCAACGGTCGGCACGCCGGGCCGGCACGGCGTGCCGACCGTTGGGCCCGCGGAATTTTTTTTTTTTTTTTTTTTTTTAAATTTAAGTATATTTTTTTTGTTTTTTTAAAAAAAATAACCGTTGGCTGACGTCATCCATGACGTCAGCCAACGGTTATGTTTTTAAAAAAACAATAAAAATTACAATTTGCCCCCTCAACTCTTGTGTTTTATATTTTTACCCACTTTTCTAATTTTTCTATAAATACTCCCACACATTCCACATTTCATTCACTTTCTCTAATTCTCTCAATCTCTCCATTCTCAAACTCTCTATACAATTTCAATTATTCTTAATTTCATTCTTACTCTCTCTCTACTATTCTACACTACTAATATACTATTATAATATTTTATTAGTAATTTACTATTATTCTCTAATCTCTCCACCAAGACACCAAAGTTCAAACTTCAAAGGTACATTTTTATTTAAGTGTTATATTTTAAATTTAATATGTTTGTTTAGTTAGTAAATTTATCATTTTATGTTTATATCAGTTATTAATTTTATTTATTTAGTAAATTTATCATTTTTATGTGTAGGGGTTAATTTTTATTTTTATTTGTAGTAAATTAATCATTTTATGTGTAGGAGTTAATTTTAATATATTGTTTTAGTAAAAAAAAATTATTTTTATGTGTAGGGGTTAATTTTAATATATTTTTTTAGTAAAAAAATCATTTTATTTGTAGTAGTTAATTTTAATATATTTTGTTTGTAACATAATCATTTTATGTGTAGGAGTTCATTTTAATATATTGTTTTAGTTAAAAAAAATCATTTTATGTGTAGGAGTTAATTTTAATATATTTTTTTTAGTAAATTAATAATTTTTAGGTGTAGGAGTTAATTTTAATATATTGTTTTAGTAAAATAATCATTTTATGTGTAGGAGTTAATTTGAATATATTGTTTTAGTAAATTAATAATTTTTATGTGTAGGAGTTAATTTTAATATATTGTTTTAGTAAAATAATCATTTTATGTGTAGGAGTTAATTTTAATATATTGTTTTAGTAAATTAATCATGTTATGTATAGGAGTTAATTTTAATATATTGTTTTAGTAAAATAATCATGTTATGTGTAGGAGTTAATTTTAATATATTTTTTTTAGTAAATTAATAATTTTTAGGTGTAGGAGTTAATTTTAATATATTGTTTTAGTAAAATAATCATTTTATGTGTAGGAGTTAATTTGAATATATTGTTTTAGTAAATTAATAATTTTTATGTGTAGGAGTTAATTTTAATATATTGTTTTAGTAAAATAATCATTTTATGTGTAGGAGTTAATTTTAATATATTGTTTTAGTAAATTAATAATTTTTATGTGTAGGAGTTAATTTTAATATATTGTTTTAGTAAAATAATCATTTTATGTGTAGGAGTTAATTTTAATATATTGTTTTAGTAAAAAAAAATCATTTTTATGTGTAGGAGTTAATTTTAATATATTGTTTTAGTAAAAAAAAATCATTTTTATGTGTAGGAGTTAATTTTAATATATTGTTTTAGTAAATTAATCATGTTATGTATAGGAGTTAATTTTAATATATTGTTTTAGTAAAATAATCATTTTATGTGTAGGAGTTAATTTTAATATATTGTTTTAGTAATAAAAAATCATTTTTATGTGTAGGAGTTAATTTAAATATATTGTTTTAGTAAATTAATCATTTTATGTGTAGGAGTTAATTTTAATATATATTTTTAGTAAAATAATCATTGTATTTGTAGGAGTTAATTTTAATGACCGAAACTTTTTTTTTTTAGGAAATGGATCCCACCCATCCTTATTTTGCAGACGGTCTAAACATGCTGAACGATGATTTTGATCTCTCCGGACCGGCAGAAACCGGAGCGGGACCTTCTGGTTCCGGCGCCACACCGACATCACGTACCAAATCTAAGAGGTTAACATCAGACGTATGGCAGTGTTTTGACGTAGTAGAAATGACACTTCCAGACGGTACGGTCGGCCCCAGAGCCAAATGTAAGTTTTGTCCTAAGAACTATACCACTACTAAGGGTGGAACCGGTCATTTGAGAAGACATATGCAAAAATGCATGCCCAAACACGTACAGGTACCCAATACAACTCAGACACAACTGCAACGGCACCCAGACGGGTCGGTTACGACGTGGCATTACGACGCCGCACATGCTAGAGAATGTTTGGCACGGTACATTGCACAAACTGATCAACCTATTAATTTCGGTGACTGTGTTTTTTTTCAAGAATTTATAACATCTGCATTTTGCCCCCAAATGCAAATTGTTTCTAGAACCACCACTAGGAACGATTTGATAAAAATATTTAAAACCCAACGAGATGACTTGACGGCTGAATTACAGCATCTAACTGTCTCAATTGCATTAACTTCCGATATTTGGAACGCATGTTCCAAACAGGACTATTTATGTGTCACAGGACACTATTTAGACTCTGAATGTAGGATACAAAAAAAAATTCTTGGTTTTCGTCCTATGGATTTTGCACATACCGCAGACAATATTTTTGCTGTCATTCTTTCTGTTTTAGAAACTTATGACATAACTCATCGCATCCTCTCTATCACATTAGATAATGCATCGGCAAATACTAAGTCTATTGCATTGTTTACTGAAAGAAACATCCCACAAGCTGGGGGTTATTTCTTCCACCAGCGTTGTGCATGTCATATCATAAATTTAGTTGTACAGTCTGGTTTGAAGAAAGTAAGCAATCGTATAGAACGCATCAGAGATGCCATTTCTTGGATCGGTAGCTCTAATCCAAGATTTCAAGAATTTGGCAGACACTGTACATTAAACGGTCTACGACCCCGACGATTCCAAACTGATATGCCGGTAAGGTGGAACTCTACTTACTTAATGCTGAAAAATTGTTTGGAATATGATACAACTATTTCGGGTTTTTATAACATGAAATTGGCCGAAAGTGGCTGTCCACCTGCTCAATCACTGACACCAGACGATTGGTATGTGGCAAAGATTTTTGTTGAATTTTTACAGGTTTTTTACAATGCCACTGTAACCCTTTCTGGGGTCTACTACCCCACATCTTCCCAGGCAATCCATCAGATTGTGGAAATGTCTGACATGTTAAACACTTATAGGGAAGATGACTTGCTTGGCGATGCAGTTGTTGCCATGGAGACCAAGTTTAAAAAATACTGGTCTGAAATGCCTTTCCTTTATGCCTTAGGTGTTATAGTAGATCCTAGAATTAAATTAGCTGGTTTAGAATATTTGCTTGAGTTTACTGGTAATAAATTGTCAATAGATTATTCCGAACAGATTACTGACATTCGAAACAAGTTGTTCGAAGTTTTTAGTATTTATGAGCGCAGGTTTGGCGGCATTCACACTGAACCATCACCAGAACCGGACAGACAACCGTTGCCGACAAGTTGGAGCATTCCCAAACGCCGGAAAAAAGACAAATCAGCAAGTTCTTCTTCTTCAACTACACGATCTGCTGCATCTTCTGGTGCCGAACTGAATAGGTTCCTTGAAGCACAGTTTGATGCCGACGAAAACACGGAGAATTTTGATCTGTTGTTATGGTGGAAGACCTATAGCTATAGGTATCCGGTCTTGTCACACTTAGCACGTGACATACTGGTTATCCCCGTGTCCACTGTGTCTTCAGAACAGGCATTCAGCACGAGTGGACGAATTATTGAACCAAGAAGAAATTGTTTGACTCCAGAGATGGTGGAAGTATTAATATGCATTCGGGATTGGGAGCATGCTCGAAAGAGGATGCAAAATGAAACGGTAGATGAACAATTTATTCAAAATTTCTCCAATTTATATGTCGATGAGGGTTCCGCCAGTAACCAGGTCCAGAACTAGGTTGTACATGTACATTTACTTGTAATACGATTGCACTCTTTTTCCCTTACCAAGTTTTTATCCCACTGGGTTTTCTTGGTAAGGTTTTTAATGAGGCAATCATGTAAATATGTAATACTGAAAGTCCGAAATAAATAAAGAATTCTTCATTTCATATTTTTATCTACTTTTTTTTTCTTTCATGTTTTATCTTTATTTATTTTTTGAATTAATTCATTAAATAAAATACAAAATGTATCTATAATCTATTATTAATTTATTATAAACATTTTTTTATTATATAAAAATAATAATATATATAAAAAAAAATTTTAAAAAAATATGGGCCGGCCCATTTGGCCCGCCAAATTGGCCCACGGGCCGGCCCGGCACGGCATGCGGCACGGCACGGAAGGGCTGTGCCGGCGTGCCGTGCCGGGCCCCCATTTAGGAAAACGGGCCGTGCCGATGTGGGCCGGGCCGGCCCCCTTTTACAGCACTAATAACAAGTTTTAAGTGAAAAAAACAAGCGACTCCTTAGTAAACACATGAATTCGAAAATCAGGAACTTAATTCCCTTCCCTAGGTAAGATTCTTGACCAGTAAACACACCATAAGGGTTATAATTTGGCTAATTGTCAGCGATCCCCCCCAGATTATACCTAAATTCGCATGTAGCCCCTGATTTTTTTTTTAGGCACTTAACCCCCTAAACTATCGGAAATTGGTAAAAGTGGACAGAATGCTTACGGAACCCTTGTTCCGTCTCATTTCTCAGCACGCGCAACACATGTCTCCTTACGAAGGGCATTTGGGTCATTCCGCGTTTGGCTAATTAACATTGATGCCCCCTGAACTATACCCGAATTTGCACTACGTCCCATCTACTTTTTTCGCCATTAAACCCCATGAACTCTCGTTTTTTGACAAACACTTGGGTTTTTTGCCCCCTGTCACCTATTGCAAATTTATGAGAGTTCAGGGGTTTAATGGCAAAAAAGGTATATGGGGCATAGTGCAAATTCAGGTATAATTTAGGGGGCGTCGGTGTCAATTAGCCTAAAAAATTAAATTTAAAACTATTTAATAATTATTACAATAAAAAATTCAGATTTAATAATTAAAAAAAAACTCTACTAAACTTAAATAACCCTAATCCCATCTTCAATTTCTTTAACACCCAGAACTCAACAGCCACACTAATCTCATCTTCATATTCATCTTCTTTTAATACAAAAATCAACAGCCACACTCACACCATCATCTCCATTATCAAGACCATAAATCAACGGTCACACCAACACAATCATCACTAGGAATCAAAACTCACACCATCATCTAAAAAAATAGAAAAAAAATATATTCTCCAGAAAACAAAACTCGAATTTGAAAAAATAAAATAAAATTAAAATCATCATCATCGCCCACATCATCTGTTCATCACCATTAACATTCGTCAGAAATCAAACCCACACCCACATGACCGCCGCAACATCTTCTCTCTATCGTCCCTCTCTTCATCATTCTATTTCTTTCTTTCCATCTATGTTCTGGTCTGAACCCATATCTGGGTCGAACCCAGTTGTATACGAGAGCGTGAGAGAAAGATGTTGGTTCAGTTTGGTGTATGAGAGAGTTAGGGAGATTTTTTTTTAGAAGATGGTGATTTCTGGGTTATGGTGTTGATCTGGAAAACTATTTCCTGTTTTGTTTTTTTTTTCAATTGATTTTCTATTTTTTTTTTCAATTGAGTTTAGCCTAGTTTTTTTTCTTAATTATTAAATCTGAATTTTTTATTGTAATATTTATTAAATAATTTTAAATTTAATTTTATAGGCTAATTTGCACTGATGCCCACTGAACTATACCCGAATTTGCACTATGCCCCCTATGCCTTTTTTTGCCATTAAACCTCATGAACTCTCATAAATTTGCAATAGGTGACAGAGGGCAAAAAACCCAAATGTTTGCCAAAAAAACTAGAGTTCGGGGGGTTTAATGGCGAAAAATAAAGTATATGGGGCATAATGCATATTTTGAAAGAATTTAGGGGGCATTAGTGCCAATTAGCCAAGCGCGGAATGACCCAAATGCCCTTCGTACGGAGACATGTGCTGCGCACGTGACGAGAAATGAGACGGAACAAGGGTTCTATAAGCATTCCGTCAACTTTTACCAATTTCCGATAATTCAGGGGATTTAGTGCCTACAAAAAAATTCAGGGGGCAACATGCGAATTCGGGTATAGTCTGAGGGGGATCTGTGACAATTAGCCTATATTTTATAAGGCAATTTTTTTATATATAAATTTGTGATTATATTATTAAATTATTGTTTTAGTTGTCTTTAATATATTAAAATACAAATATATAATAAATAATAGTCGAAAGGGCATAAATGTAAAAGTATTTATTTTAAGATATTTATAACTTAAAAAAACAAACAACTTATCACTTATATTCAGTTTTCAGTGGAAAAAAAAAACTTTATTTTTCGGTTACGGTTTTCAGTCACTATTCAGTCTTTAATATAATTCAGCGTTGTTTAGTCTTCGGATGAAAAATCAAACGCAACATTATCCTTCATGAATTAATTTATAGGGTAAATCATATTTTAATTCATGTAGTTTGCCTTAATCTGCGTTTAGTCCACGATTTTTTAGAATTGTAATTTTTAGTTCATTCTTTCTCTCAAATATGTATTTTAGTTCCTACCATCCAATTATGTTAGGGTTCTGTCAAGTCAACTAAGGTCAAAAGGTAAAATAACATCAAATGTTCTTGAATCTTATATAACCAAAGGGTGTAATATTAATTTACAAATTAATTTTTAAAAACAAATAAGTATCATTAAATTAAATAATAATAATTATTATCAAAAATTAAATAATAATTAATAAAGTTAATTAAATTAAATAATAAAAACAACTAAAAAACAAATAATAAAATTACAAATTAAAAATATATATTAAAATAATCAATATTACAGATAATTAAAAAACAAAAATAGAAATTAAATTTTTTTAATTAAACTTTAAAAACAGAAATTAAAAAATTAAAAAAAAATTGTAATTCACTATTCATCACTTATCAGCTCCACCACCACTCAGCTCCACCATTCATCTGCATCACCATTCATAATGCTCCACTGCTATTATTCACAATTTATTTATATAAAAATAAAAGAAAATTATATCTCATCTCATCAATCATCATTTGAAAATCCTCATCAGTTGTCTCTCTCATCTCTCGATCTCTCTCTATCTCATCTCATTCTCACGATCTCTCTCTGTCTCATCTCAGTCTCTCTCGCCGCTGCGCTCCGTTGATCTCCCTCCATCTCCTTGCTGCGACGACTGCTGTTGTTGCTGTGTTGTCGCTGTTGTTGTGTTGTTGTTTACTTTTGCCTAATTTTTTTTTTTAATTTAGGTGTGGATTTGGTTGTGGTTTGGGTGTGGATTTGGTTGTGGCAAGAAGAGAATAAATTGTTTGTGTTTGTGGCTTCTGGAATGGTGTGGAGAGATGAACAATGGAAGCTAGGGTTTGGTGTTATTGTCTACTTGATTTTGATTTGGATTTCGAATTGAATTTGGAAAATCTACTGGGTTTTGAATTGGTTGATGTGTTTGTTTTTTGAATTCGGTGGCTTTTTTGGATTTCTAGTGGTGGTGGTGATGGTGGTGGTAGGGTTCAGGTTTATGGCGGAGATGGTGGATAGGTTGGTGGCAGATAGGTTGCTGGGATTGGTTGATGGAGATCCATTTACGGGAAAAAAAATTTGATTAAATTTGATTATTTGTTTTTATTAATTTTGTTTTTTTAGTTGTTTTTATTATTTTATTTTATTTTATTTATTTATTTAAATGCATTTGATATATATATATATTATGAGTGGTGCTATTGGCACACCCCCTACTAATCTATTTATGCCCCACTTTTTAAAATTTTGATTTAATTAAATAAAATTAAATGTTTTTATTAAATGTTTTTGTTTATTTCTAAAACTATCCATTTTACCTATTTTTCAAACTTAATACATACCATATATGATCTCTCTATATTTTATCTCTGTATCTGTATACATCTCTCTCACCTCCATTAATTGATTTATTTTTTTTCTTCTTATTTCTTTATTTTTAGTTTTTTTTTTCTTATATCGGAAACGAAAAAATAAAAAATAACAGGGTACTTCAACACAACGACAACTTGATATTATTCTAAAGAAAAAATAAATTTCAAACTTATTTCCAAAGAATGAATTGTTTCCAAATGCTTACTAACATTGTCAGACAATTCTTGCTTTATGTCATTCTCAGATAATTCTTCAAGATGTTTGATATCGTTCTTAGACAATTCTTCAATTTTCTTGATATCGTTCTCAAACTCTTTCATAATATTTTAGATGTATGTAAGAAGCAGATTTTAGGGTTTAAGAGTTATTTTTTTTTTTTGAAGAAACGGATTACTAGGTTTTTTTTTGGAAAAGGAATATGAGATTTTAATAGATTTAATTTGTAAAAGATTTTTTTCCTAAATTGTATGTCTCTTTAAGTAATTTTGATAAAGAAAAAAAAAAGAATATTATATAATTAAAAAATGGGGCATGAATAAATCAGTAGGGGATGTGCCAATAGTACCACTCATATATTATTTTATTAGTTAGGGTAAAATTGTAAATTTTCATTATATAAATTTTGTCCCATAAAGACAAAAATAAGGGTATTATAGTCTTTCCAGAGGGAGCAGCATTTATCGGGGGCAACAGAGTCATTTTACACGTCTGATATGTCAGATTCCGTCTTTTTAACTGATTCTGTCACAGAAGGACTAAAAATTACAAATCCAAAAAAGCTTGGACTAAACGCAAACTAAGGCAAACTATATGGACTAAAATATGATTTATCATAATTTATATTTAATTACATGGAAAAATAATAAAAGAATTATATACTAGTATAATAGTTAATTTCTCTTACGTCATGAGGTTGTGAGTTCGAGTATGTTCCTTTCCCCAAATCTCGAATTAACGTATATTTCAAAAACAAAAGTAATAATAGTTAATTTCATTATAAAAAATATAATAGTTAATTATTTATATAGTTATACAGTAAAAAATAATTAAGAGAAATGGTAAAACATGAACCAATTTTGGAGTAATTTCACTATAGTCCATACTTTTTGGCCAAATATCACATATTTAAACGTCTTTATCATATTAACAACTTTAGCTCCTTATTTTTCCGAAATACATCACTTTAGTCCATTTGATGAAAATATTAATGGTCAACTCTAACTATATGTATAAAAAGTATAATTTTACCCTTGACAAAATAATTTATTGAGTTTCAAAAATAAATAATATTAAAATGATTTATAAAAGTAAATTAACAACAAAATTGTATAATTATTTTAAATTATTTTAAATTATTGTTGATAATATTATAAATAAATTGCCTAAACTCAATATTATTTTTACTCTTACAGTATATTGAAAAATATGTTTTCTAAAACAATTTCACTAAATACATATTATAATTATTATTTTTTAAAACATTGTTTTCAATTATTACTACCAGATGTGTTTTCCACATTTTCAGCTTCTAAAAACATTAAAATCAATTTCTCGTTTTCAAATGAAAATATACTTAACAGAAAAGAAAAAAAACCTTACCGAACAACCCTTATGGCTCTGATTATTATAAATTTAGTATCAGCCCTCAAGTCTAACATTATTACAACCGATTAGATAAACTGTACTAAATGAATTATTAATAATCCTTTAAAAAAAAATCAAATATCGTGGTGCATTAACCTTGCAATAATCAATGCCATATTGTACATTATCATGAGCATCTTGTTCATTATTTTAATCGTGTCGCATATCCATCCTTGCATTGAATATTGTTGACATGTAAATTTGGTACGGGTGATTTTGATATCTCGGGTCACTCGAATTGCTAGAGGCACTCGTCCCTAGGATGGCATCTCTCCATTGAGTGAATCTTGATGGAAATGATCAAGTTACTCAAATAGTTAAATTACTGATTGGATCAAGTTACTCGGCCATTGGGATGAAACCTCTTTTATGATTGAATCTCGTTGGTAATAATCGAATTGTTCGGGTACGATGACCTAAAAATTAGAGAACATTGTACGGAGTGCCGGCGTGTGGCAGGTGTTTATACTTCGACTATTAAATCAATATCACTGTATATATATATGCTGATGTTGATTTTTGGATTACGCTATGTTAATCACTCATCCAACAAGTTAATAAGAATTAACAGTCTAACTGTAAAGCATGAAAAGAAATCAAGCATGTAGAACGTAAAGTTTTACGTGAAAAATCTAAGAAGGGAAAAACCACGGTTGTTAGAGACGGAGAAAGAAGATCTTAACTATGAATTTTTAGGGTTACACACTTAGGGGTCGTTTGTTTTTTCCACTTAAAACGTAATGGGTCTGAATCATAATTATTAAATTATTTCATTTACTTTTTTAAGAGGTCAAATAACTTAAAAATATCAAAAAACAACTTAAAATAAAAAGTAAAAAATCATGATTTTTCACTTAGGAGGGTGTATTCAATTATGATTTCAAAATACTTTTAACGATTTTTTTAAGTGAATGGCTTTTGCAGATTTCATGGATTTTTATAAACTTTTATAGACTTTACAGAATTATGAAAAACTTTCATAGACTTTAATTTTAAACGACTTTCATAGACTTTCATTTCAGACAAAAATATGATATATATTTTGCTATAGTAAAATTATATTGATTTCTCATATCAATAAAAATATATATTTTAAAAAGAATAAAAAAAATCATTGTTAATTAAACTTGACAAAAACATTCTTGCCTATATATGTGATTTTAAAAATAAATCTACCTAAAATTAATTCAAGTTACTAAAGATAAAACATAACAACCGCACATAGTTGTTGAACAAGATTCGCGCCTAAAAGTGGGTGGTTCGATATTGATCATAATTATATAGAGTCACGCTCATACGCGACTTTGATTATGATATGTTGGCATAATTGAGTAGTGATTTTTGTCTTTTGTTATTTTTAATTAACATAAATGAAGTTCATTTGATTTGTTTCGATGTTGTTTAGTTGCTTTGAAAATAGAGATAAAAAAAATGAAATCTCTCGTCCTTAATTGCATAGCCTATGGAGAGTTGTTTTATATTATTTTTTAGTTATTTTTTTTGGTGATAGATCATTAATGTTTGTATTTTTTTATATACTATTTATCATTTTAAAAGTTATTGATTTTATTTTATTTGTAAATTTTGTTGAGAATGTGTGTTCTTTTACTTGAAAATATAACACATGTTTGATGGTTAATGTTTTTCAAAGAGTTTTATGTTTTTCTTCTAAAGTGAAATTCTTTTTATTTGAAAAAAGAATCATTCAAAGTTTTTGGTAGGAATGAAAGACAAATTGTAAGATTTGTTATAACTAAAAGTCATTGATATTTAAAAGTCATTAAAAGTTATTGAGATTTTGAATATGTCCAAACTTTCATAGACTGTTAAAAAATCTTGATTGAATACCATATGACTTTTAAGACTTTTTAATAGTCTATAAAAATCTATATTGAATATCACATGACTTGTATAGAGTCTTTAAAAGTCTACATTGAATACACTCAAACTTTTTAATACCATAAAAGTCATTAAAAGTCTTTTGAAATCCTAATTGAATACACCCCCCTTAATTACAAATCACTGAATTACATTAAATGCAATCCAAAATCTTTTCTTCCGATACTATCCCTCATATATAACATATTTCTAATTTCATCATAATTGTATATGGTATAGAAATCTTTATTTTAATATATTGCTTATTTTAAGTAGCTTTAAAAATAAAAAAGAACACTAATCACTTATCATATTGGTGCTTAATATCAATAATTTATTATGATATTAGGGTAATGTATTTATATATTATTTTTGTATAGTGTTTTGTGTGAGTTTTCCTGTAGTTCCTTTTATTTTTTGAAAATAAAAACCGTTTCTTTTCATAGTAAAAATGAAGTTTATTTGTAATCGAATAAGATCATGATCATATGTGTTAATATATAATTATTATTTTTGGATTTTTTTTATTTCATATTATATTTATAATTGTTTAACATGGGTATCAATATAAAATTACTTAGTTTCAGACAATTTAACTTTTTTTAAAAAAATGTGTTGATAATACATTCAGATGTGAGGAAAAAAAATAAACATGTCATTCAAGTTCAGATTTCAGTCTCTATTCAATTTTCTGGAAAATTAAGGATTGTTCAGTCTTTAGTAGGGGTGGGCATATACCGGTTCGGTTTGGTTTTCAATCGAACCATTAAAAAACCGATAAAACTCGGTTTTAAAAAAAACGAACCGATCCAATAAAGTTTACAATTATCAACTGATCAAAAACCAATCAAATTGAACCGGTTCGGTTCGGTTCTGTTTTTTCGGTTTGGGCCTATTGGGCCAAAATTATGGACTTTAATTATTACACACTTTGATCAATTTTTTAGCCAATTGGGCAGTCTACATTACAACAAAGACACGCTTAAAATTCTACAAATCATATCAACTTATCAAGAAACAAAATAATTATCAAACACATTTTCAAAAAAAAAATAGTAATTATCAAATCACAATGTAATTATCAAGATACAAAATGATTAAAAAAACAAAACTTAATAGAGATCTGGAAAAATCTTACAAGAGATCCATCAAACAAAAAAAAAACCTACAAGGGATCTAGATCTTAAAACAAAACTTAACAGAGATATGGAAAAATCTTCCAAGAGCTCTATTAAACAAAAAATATTAAAAAAAAAGAAAAAAGAAAAAAAAAATGCTTCCAGATCTCTTCCAAGAGCTCTTTCAATGGAGCTTTTGATGAAGCCTTCATCAGATGGATCGCTACATCTGATATGAAAACCGTCTATCTCAGCAGCACCGTCGCCATTCTCAAGGGCCGAAATGCATCATGGAAGCACCATCATCTCTCTCGATGGCCAAAGTGCATCCCTCCAAGACCAGCAACCTCTGCAAATAGTCAAGTATTTGTTGAAGAAATAGAGAGATGAGAGATCTATACAGAACTACAAAGAGAAGAGATTTAGAGTAGAGATTTTTTGACGAACCTGATTAAAAACGACGAAGTAGAGAAACAGTGGCGCACCAGGACGTCGGACGAGAGAGATACGGCGGACGAGAGAGACAAACGGTGGAGCGGAGTTGAAAGATCTAGAGTTGAGAGATTTAGGGTTATGGATTAGATGAGAGAGATGCAGAGAGCAAAAAGGAAAGAGGGTTATGCGAATTTTTTTAGGGATTTTTGTTTTTATACACCGGTTCTTGGTTCGGTTATTGGTTCGACCCATTGAATCGGAAACCGAACAGAAAAATCTGGTTTTTTAAAATTTAAACCGAACTGAACCGGTGAACAAAGAAAAACCGATTGGATCGGTACGGTTCGGTTCATTGGATTTTTGCCCACCCCTAATTTGTATTGACTTTTTAGAATATATATATATATATATATATAGAGAGAGAGAGAGAGAGAGAAATTTTTCAATGAAGACTTTTTAAAATGCACACTTTAAGCACTTTTTGATAGCACATTTGATGAAATTGAATATAATTGAAAGTTTTTCGATGAGATTTATTGTATGCATCATAAGAACATTAAAATACACATTTAGAAACAATTTGGAAATTTTTTGGATTTGAAAACTATTTTTTCTTATATTTCCCTATTTTTAAATGTTTTATCTTCAAAAAAGTCGGAAAAAAAATTAGTTCTTGGACTCAAAATTTTTTTAATTTGTTTACCAAAAATGTATTTCAATGTTTTTATCTTCCATAAAACAAATAAAATCAATATTCAATATATTCCATCAAATTTCATCAAATATGCTTAAAGTGTGTATTGTAAAAAGTCCTCATTAGAAAATTACTATATATATATATATGGGTGCCGATATTGACATCCATAAAACTTATTAGTACACTCATATTTTATGACAAAATTTAATTTAAAAAATATCCCAATAAAAATTTACCAATAAGGACAAATTACTTTACTTAAAAATAAACCAAAAACTATATACGCTCAGTAATTACACACATATCTTCAACTATATTTCTTTATTAAAAAAAAAAACTTACCTCTAAAAAAAATTATGATAAACCCTAACATATGATAAACTCTATTTTTTTATGATAAACCTTAATTAAACTATAATTTATTTCAAGTGTCAAACTTTCTTATAATCACATGATTATCATATTGTTTTTGTTTTTCTTTTATGTATAGTTATAAACTCTATCAATAAAAAAAATGATAGCCGTAGATAACAACATTTTTTTAAGATAGTTGTAGATATCAGTAAGTTTTTTTAGATAGACGTATAAATAAGAGAATTCCAGATTGAAAATCTTTTGACCCCATATATGGTTCCACATATTCCCTTTTATAGACTTTTACATTCGAGATATTTTCAAAAGTAAATTGGATCATCATTCTAAAAATATTATGATTTTTTTATATAAATTGGGTATGATAATAATTTAAAAGTGTTTATAAATAATATGTATTAAAATGAATATATTTATTTCAATGAGGGTACTATTGACATTATGAGTGCTTATAGTAATATTTATTTTTTAAATTTTAGACATTGGTGTACTTATAAAAATGGGTGTACTAATAAGTTTTATGGGTGTTAATATCCATACAATATATATATATATGTATATATTACTGTTAGTAAAAACCAAAATATTCATAAGTTTTTTTTCTTTAACTATTAATCTTGATCGAGAAAGTATAGAGATATGATTTTTTTTTTGAAAAATGGAGAGAGGGTAATTAGGAGAGAGTGTGTAATATGGTTTAGGAGAGAGAATTTCTTTTTTTTTAATAATTTAATTAGTTTGGATTGTCTTTATAATTTTTTTGTTTAGTAATTTTAATTCAGGTTAAAATTGTCATTAATAACAAAAATTAAATTGGAGTGCAAATAGATAATTTGTGGATTGTAAGGAGAAACTCTATATTACATAATTAAAAAAGAGTGGTGCCATTGGCACACCCCCTAATCTATTCATGCCCCATTTTTTAATTATATAATATTCTTTTTATTCCTTTATCAAAATTACTTTAAGAGACATACAATTTAGGAAAGAAATCTTCTACAAAGTAAATATATTAAAATCTCATATTCCTTTTCCAAAAAAAAAAAAAAAAACTCAGTAATCTGTTTCTTCAAAAAAAAAATTAACTCTTAAACCCTAAAATCTGCTTCTTACATACATATAAAATATTATGAAAGAGTTTTAGAACGATATCAAGAAAATTGAAGAATTATCTAAGAACAATATCAAACATCTTGAAGAATTATCTAAGAATGACATAAAACAAGAATTGTCTGACAATGATAGTAAGCATCAGTAAACGATTCATTCTTTGGAAATAAGTTTGAAGTTTATTTTTTCTTTAGAATGATATCAAGTTGTCGTTGTGTTAAAGTACCTTATTATTTTTTATTTTTTCGTTTCCGAAATAAGAAAGAAAAAAAAAACTAAAAATAAAGAAATAAGAAGAAAAAAAATAAATCAATCAATGGAGGTGAGAGAGATATATACAGATACAGAGATAAGAGATAGAGAGATCGATAGATCATATATGATATGCATTAAGTTTGAAAAATAAGTAAAATGGGTAGTTTTGGAAATAAACAAAAAAATTTAATAAAAACATTTAATTTTATTTAATTAAATCAAAATTTTAAAAAGTGGGGCATAAATAGATTAGTAGAGGGTGTGCCAATAGCACCACTCTTAAAAAAATGAGCATAAATAGACCGATAAGGATGGCAATAGCACCACTTTTAACAAATTATTATTTATTACCTTTATCAATAAATAAAAATCATTTAATATCATCTAATCGGGATAACCGGGTCGATCGGGTCAATATATATGGTCGGGATTAAGCAGCTGATCTAGTCGAGTTGGATAGATGATCGACTGAGCGACACGTGGATAACGTTGAATTTAAAGCATCCACAACTCAAATACATTAAGGAAGAATCTTATCCAAATAAGGAACCATGAAGTACACTTTGATAAGGGAACAAATTCCCTTAAAGATATCGGAGTCCATATCGAGCAAGAGATCTGACTCATTCAATGCGCAAGATTCACAGAACAGGAAAGAAGATAAAGACGACTCTGATAAGTCAGAGTCCTAATTAGATCTCATTAACTTCACTTACTTGTACACCAAGAATTAGAGTTCTATGCACATATCAATAGACCCAAAACTCCATTGTAATAATTAGTGCAACATTACACATAAAAAGTGAGAGAGAGATTAATCGGTAGTTTGTTTTTTTGTCTAAAGAGTACAAATACCTTGTTTTTCAAAAAAAAAATATATATATAAATTTGATTTGTTGCAACTATATTCCATTAAAATCAGAATTTATAAGACTAATAAAATAATTAAAGTTTTTTAGGCAATTACATACCTAGAAAAGTAACAAAAATAATTTCCATATTTCGATTTAAAAAAAAAACAGGATACTTGATTTTTGAGTTTTTTTTTAATATATACATATATACGGTTCCTACAAATTAGGTTTATTCGTAAGTTTTTTTTTTCCTATTAGTCTTGATCAAGAAAGAATGGAGATAGAAAATTACAGATATGTATTGTAGGAGAAACAATTTAATATAGTAATTAAATATTTAAGAGAGAACATTTAATATGTAATATTTAATCTAATGATTTAGAAGAGATAATTTCTTTTTTTAATAATTTAATTCATAAAAGATTACTCTTTGGATGAATCCAAAGACTACGATGGTTCATCCAAATTTTTTTTGGAACTAAAATGGAGTATCTTTAGAGATTTTTTTAATAGAATATCTTTAGAATATTAGTGCCAACAGATAAAAAACATAATCTTGGAATAAAAAAAATATCCTTAGGATTTTTTTTTAAATTTAAATTTTGAGAATGGAGTGTCCGAAAAGAAGTGTAAAAAAATGGATTGTCAAAAGAGCTCTCTATATAGTATTAGTTTTTTCCTTTATCGAAATTATTTAAAGATACATACAATTTAAGGAAAAAAAAACTTGTACAAAGTAAATCTATTAAAACCTCACATTCCTTTTCAAAAAAAAACACGTTATTGTAATCTGTTTCTTGAAAAAAAAAATCTTAACTCTAAAACCCTAAAATCACACACACAAAATATTATGGAAAAGTCTGAGAAATATATCAAGCATCTGAAAGAATTGTCTGAGAACGATATCAAGCATCTGGAAGAATTGTCTGAGAATGACATTAAACATTTGCAAGAATTTTCTGACAATTATATCAAGCATCGGCAAAAATTGTTTAAGAATGATATCAAACATCCTAAAACAATTCATTCTTTAAAAATAAGTTTGAAGTTTACTTTTTTTTATAATGAAATCAAGTTGTCGTTGCGTTGAAGCTGTAGGGAAAAATTAACTAAAACCGCAGCGGAAGGCAAAAAATAATTTTCGTATAGTTTAAAATTTTTCTAAAGATTTGAACCTTAACCCTTTAATTAATTAAACTCGAATATACGGTTAGAGTTAAATACCTCTTGTCGCGTGATCCGATTGACTTACGTCGATGGTAATCCGCAAGATCTTCAATCCTAACACATACGTGAATCACCTAGGAGCCTGGTCTCCCTTTTTCTTTGAATTGCTTACCTTAGAATGGATGTATGGAATTTCTGATCTTGATCTTCAATAGTAAAACACCAAGAGCCTAAAAAAATAGTTCCGGTCACTTTTGAATTCACAATCAATATGATTGAAACTCGCGTAACCCTAAATCGAAAGTGTGCACAAAACCTTTTGATGTTAAATGCTTGTAAGTGCACTATCGAATGAGAACTTATTTTCTTTTTCTCTCTTGGCCGAAAATCTATGTGTATACAGTAGGATTTTTTATTTTCAAAACAAACAAAAATCTCTCTCTATTTTGCTTCTTTGGTGGCCGAAAATTCACAACCTTATATTTATAGGTTGGCCGAATTTTCTCCTTCACCAAGTAGGGTTGGCCGAATTCATTGAATAGGAAATCTAGGGTTGGTTAATTTCTTTACTTGAAAAGGAATTGTCCTTTTCCCTAATTTCTATCAATTCAAGAATCCTAACCCTTGTAGAACTAGTGGTGGCCGAATTCTTTGTATAATAAGGAGTGTATGTGGACTTAATCCTTACCACATTAGGACTCCTATCACTTAAAAGAATTCAAACCCTAATCCAACACATAGTATTTAATTTACTGATCAGGAAAAGATTTTGATTTAAACTATTAATTAATTAAATAATTAATTAATTCCCATTTAATCAAAACAATAAAATAAAATAATATCTTTGGCTATTTTATTTAGCCTTGCCGCCCACACCATGTATATATAGGCCCAATATTATTTTTCTTATTTTATTTAATCTATTAGACTTTAAATAAAAGCCCACATGTGAACCAAACTTATTCTTACTAAAAGAAACAAGCCTACATGTCTCCTTTTAATATATTAATATAATAGTGCAGCCCATTAAATAAATAATAGACATATTATATTCTTAATATATTAAATGCAATTCTAGATGGACCCATAAATTGGTCCGGTAGAATATATCAAGTGATCCATGCAAGTACGTGTGGATTGTGGATCTTGGCGGGCTATCTAAATTTAAGCTTCAATAGACATAACCTAATCACAATCAACAAATGATTCACT
This sequence comes from Dipteronia sinensis, assembly GCA_033220585.1. NCBI lineage: Eukaryota > Viridiplantae > Streptophyta > Magnoliopsida > Sapindales > Sapindaceae > Dipteronia > Dipteronia sinensis. The sequence continues at coordinate 82,749,900 of CM065636.1, read as the reverse complement.
TAGGTCCGATCTATTAATTTTAACTCATTCTACTAAAGAGCTAAAATAGAACACTTAAATAAAGATAGAATAAGGAGATGTTTCTCATTCATACCCTAGACAATCTTATAGGAGATGGTGTATCCTCGTGAATAATATCAGTAATCGCCAAGAGCTCATAGACCGCCTATAGCTCTCCAAGTTACCATATTTCCTCATATGACCACATTTTGAACTTGGATATTTTGACTTGTCCAGAAGCCATGTCTTCAATAATCATTATTGAAAACTCAACGTTGAGATTTAATATCTAATACCTCAAAACATCCATATGATGATATTATACTCTCATTTAATAAATGGAGCCACGATGTCCATATCTATAAATGAAGTCCTCTATCGATTAACAAATGAATGCCACCAAACTATCGAGGATAGACTATGCTATATAATCGTACTCATTGATAGCTCAAATGATAACACTTGCAACCATAAGTCCATCATTTATCTCAGGATTTAGATAGACTCTCCGATTGTCCTGATAATGAAAAGACTTATATCTAGTGACGGTTCTAGATAAAGTATTTCATTGTGATCCAGTTCAATGCACCAAGTGCACTAGATTCTTTTACTCAAAAACCTTTCGATGATTTTAGACTCATCATAACTCATTTGATCCCACTCAAATGCTAGTAAAAGAATTCTACAACTTTATCAAGATAGAGGTGCTCATCCTTTAACTTAAGTTGTGAACGTTATTCAAGACTAACTAAAGAATTGTGTCTACCTCATACATATCCGGATGTACAAACAATTCTTCATATCTCATAGTCTTTTGACCTTATGATTATTTACCTTGACAATTATAATTATAAATGCTATAAGATTTTGCAGAATCAGAAATCACTTTATTTATATGAAAAGATTGTCAATTACAATATTACACTCTTGCTATTGAGCATAATCCTAACAGAAGCAACTTCGTTGTTTTTTATTATTTGTTTTCCACCATAAAATAAGAAGAAGAAGAAACTAAAAAAATCAAAAATAAGAAGAAAAAATAAATCGTTCAATGGAGGTGAGAGAGTGACGTATACATTTATTAAAAATAGAGAGATCAGAGATGAGGTGTATTAAGTTTGAAAAATAAGTAAAAATGATAATATTTGAAATAAATCAACAAAATTAATAAAACTTTTAATTTTATTTAATTAAATTAAAATTTTAAAAAGTGGTGTATAAATAGATCTGTATGGAGTGTGCCATTAGCACCACTCTCTGTAGGGAAACGCAAGATCCAATCCAATGGATTGGATCAGATTGGATCTTAAATTTTAAAATCCATTAGATCAGATCGAATATTGGGTTTTCATATAAAAATCCGTCGGATCCACTAAAATATAAGTTGTAATTTATATTAGGTCAATTTATTTTGTGTTAAACTTATGAACATTGAACAAAATTTCAGAGCTATTTTATTTTGTTATGACAATTGACAAGTGATTATATTTTTATTTCAAAATTTTGGATGACTTTATTATGTTTGTAAATATGTTTAATGTTTATAATTTGTTAGACTTGTTGAACTTTAAAGTGTACAATGATATCTTACTTTTATGTTAACTATTAATTTGTTAATTTAATTGGAAGCACCGTATGAATTAATAATTTGAATTTGTTAATTTTATGAATATTTTAGTTTTTTACATATTAAGAATTGCTTCATATGATTTCGATCCATTTGATCGGATCGGAACGAATTTAAGTATTTTACAATTGGATCGGATCAGATTGGATTCCGCTCTAAAATTGGATCGGATCAGATCAGATTGTAATTTTTTCGATCCAATCCGATCAGATCAGATTTTAGATTATGGCAGATTCAATGGATCTGATCCGCCATACACCTCTAACTCTTTTTTAAACTGAATATTTAAAAAAAATTGTTAAAGTGAAAGAAGCAAAGACAATTTAGGAAGTTAGTTGATGGTTTTGCATCGTAAATAAAATGAAGAATGAGGTCATTTATGATCGCTCAAAATTTGATGTATAAAAATGAATGTCTTACATATATCAATACAGGAAGAGAGAGTGAGTTGAGAGAGAGAAATATCGGCCCTGTCCTGCAGCTGTTTTTCAGTCTATTTTCGTTTTTGTTTTCCAAAAACAATTTCAAATTCGCGTTCGTTAACCGTTTTTCATTTTATTTTCAAAAAACAAAAAACAAAATGAAAAACAAAACCAGTGTTAATAGTGAAATATTTAAAAAAACATAAAATACTTGTTTTTGTTTTTGTTTTTCAAAAAAAATAACATTAAAATTTTTAAAAAAATCTTTTTTCTTTTTAAACTTGAAGTCTTCGTCACCACTCACTAGGTTTTCTCTTCTCTTCTTTTACTTCTTTCTTCATCTTCATCTCTTTCTTCTTCTATGAGCCTCTTCTTCTCCTTCTCCTATGCTTCTTCGTCTTCTTCTTATCTGAACCTTCTTCTTCTCCGATCCTCTTCTTCTTAGAACCGAGCCTCTCATTCTCCTTCTCCTCTGATCCTTCTTCTTCTCCGATCTAGTTTCCTCTCTTTTTCTTCTTTTAATTTTTTATATATTTTTTAATGTTATTTATATTTATTAAAATAATCCTTATTTATAATTTAAGAGTTTAGTTTCAATTGATTGATTATTTGATTTTTTTTTGAAGTAATTTGTGATGTGTTACTTTGTTTAATTTATAAGGTTAATTATTTAATCAATTTGTTTATAATTGTTATAATATTAAACAAAATGTAAAAATTGATATTTCAATTTTTCATAGTTTTCCGTTAGCCTACAAAACGCATTTTTCTCGTTTTTATTATCAAACTACATATTTCAGTATATGTTACAAAATATATTTTCGGATTTTAAAACTGAATCTAAAAACACTGTTTTTATTATTTTTTTATTATTTTTTTTAAAAAACCATCAACTAAAAAACGCATAATCTTCGTTTTAGCATCTCTCTAGACACATTATTCCTTCTCTACACGCGAAACAAAGTTCATATAATAGATTTTTCCCTGCTACCGTAATTTGGAACGTAGCAGTAAAGTATTCGTCTCAAATACGCAGCTCTACGCCGCACTTCGATAAAACACAAGATAGTAATAGACAGACAACGACTGCCACCACTCCCTTAACTAACAAAATCCACCGCTTTAACCCATTTTCGTTTTTCAGCTCTCTACTGTTTTCTTCTCTTCCGACCCAGAATTCGAACCAACATGATGTGGGACGAGTGGGACTCGGTCGATAACAGCAACAACGAGCCACACCACAATCGGACCCACCAAGAGTATCAGGATTCTCATGTCAATTTCGATTTCCTTTCTGTTCTCTCTAAACCCAAGGTAATATCACTTCCTTCCTTGTCAATTTTTTTTGATGGCTTGTTGTTTGGAACTTGTGGGTTGTGACTTTGTCGTTTGATTGTGTAGGATTACTATAAGATATTGGAAGTTGATTATGATGCGACGGAAGACGCTATTAGGTCTAATTACATTCGTCTAGCACTGGTCTGTATTAATTTTTCGCCTTTTTGTTTTCTGGGTTTTTCTTGATGGGGTGTGAATGTGATTTTTTAAGGGTATTACATTGGATGGTTAATTTTTTTTTTTTTGTTCATGGCCTGTACAGAAATGGCACCCAGATAAACAAAAGGAAGAGGATTGTGCCACTTCGAGATTTCAAGATATAAATGAAGCTTACCAGGGTAAGTGAAGTAAACAGTTCTCTTGCGATTTCAGTTTTTCCTAGGTTTTGGCATTTGCTTGCTGTTGAATGTTGAGTTTACATGTTTAATGTTCAAGAATTTAGAATAATTAGCTAGGAAAACTAGATGTATGTTCCCTTTTGGTTCGTTTTTCCTCCTTGTTACAATCATTTCGAGAAGGGGATGATGACGGGTTTTTTAGATACGAATTTCATCATAAGATAGGGATAGGGAGGGTCAAAGTGAGTCCAGAGACTTTAGGTGCATGAACCTTCTTGTTGTCCGGAGGAATACGTTGAGTGGGCTGTTCTTGTTGAAGTTCTCCTTTGAGTCTATACATGGTATTGGGACACTTTTAACTTGAGTAATAGAATGGCAGTTGCTTGTCTTTAAGGCCTTTTGAGAAGAACATGCAGAGACAGCAAATTATCCCATTAAGTTGTGGCTAGAAGTACACTGTTGGTTGTTTTCCAAGTTGATGAATTTGCTTTGAGATGATTTTTTGTAGATCATGTGGTGGAAGAACTGCTTTAGAGTTTAGATTGGTTCAATTTGTGTAATTAAAGGAAGCATTTGACCTTTGTCAAGCTAGGTTGTTCCAGAACACAAATTCATTTGTCAAAGTTTATGGCTTTTTTGTGTATACAATACAACATACAGGACTCAGTGTCATGCTTCAACAACAGTAGACTGGTTGTAATTTTCTGCAGTTACTTTGTAGCTTCAAGTTATTATTTGTTATCCTAATGAAGAGCATACAGCATACTTGTGCATTTCATGAAGCTTGAGAGTGGACAGGAAAGGTGAATGTAGGTATGATAAATGTGGGAATCTAGTTTATTCTGTATCCTTTTTTTCACTTTGGTTATGATGATGGCAATCAAGTAGTAAAGTTTTCCCCATCTAGTTCATTTTCTGATTCATTCGAATAACGCTTCTCTACATTTATTTTTCCATTGTTATTTGAAATGAATCAATGAGTTTGATGATGCAAAGTTATGGACCTAGGGGGTTTTCAAAGTCATTTCTGATTGGAATACAAAGTGGCATGTATTTCAACTTTCATAGCCAATCGTAAGGACATCTTCTATGGGAAAATATAAGGCAAAACATGAATAATTGTCACCTATTGGATGCGTGGATAACAATTTTTATAGGAGTGAGAACAAAGATGATATTAGGTGATGAAACTTGAGTGAGCCCTTGAAATTTTAAACCAGTGGGAAAGACAGTCAAATGCGGACATTAGAGGGAGGCTCATAGTTTCTGGTGCTTCTTAATTATTTTGATATGTTTTTTATGCGATTCTTGTTTCAATATATATGAGTCCATGAACTTGGTAATCTAGGTCTCCTATGAAACTGGAAAGAGCCGATATCCAGGAAGCAGGCAAACTTTGTGAATTGTTTTATTTCCTTCTCTTTGTCTTGTGCTTTACTATGAATTGATTCACATGGGTAGCAACGTTAGCGGGATTTATCGGGTTGTCTTTAAGATATACTCCTGCTGCATGTACGTAGTGCAGCTTTCAATCACTTATTTACTGCACACTTCCTATCAATTTCTACTTTTGGTTCATGATTCTATGGAGTGAGACATTTTGAATGAAGGTTAGCCTATTACATGAATCAGTCGAGGCAATAAGTTTTAAAATCAAAACACGAAGAGTGGGGATATAAGATGGCTACAAATTTCTTGCAGATTGGCCTTCTCAAGAAAAGATCCCTGTGGAAGTAATCGCTCCTGTTTCTATAAAAGTTCCTCCATCATACTTGTTGAAATTGAAATACAATGAACATGTGGTGTATTTCCATTTCGGATGATATATATATATATATATATTCCACCTGATCCTTCACAACCAGCTCGATTTATATTTACTGAAGTCGTCAGATTATTACTTATATAGTTATATGATTGCTTGAAAAAACAAGTATGTAGCTTTTGATAGTTTTTAACATCCATGCTGTCCTGTGAAGATTGTTGCCAGGCCTTTTATTTGATGAGATTATTTGATAGATGGGATTTAATGCTTAGGAAACTGGGAAGAGGAATTTGTGAGAGAGTTTGATCACTTTACGTGATAAGTGATAACTGAATGCCAACCTATACATTATGGCATTTCTGTTGCCAGATGGTCAAGTTTTAAGATCAGTTAGGTAGAGTGAATTCTGAGGATAAATTTGTTTCTTTTTTTCTGTTTTCCTTAAAAGTTATTGAAATTCGTTTTTATAATGACAACCGTTGCTTCCTTGAGTCCACATTGTCAATGTCATTAATTGGTTTTGCCATGTCATGTGGTCTTTAGCACAATTAAATTGTATGATACATCGTGATTATCCCAACTTTGGCAGGTTTAAGAGCTCAGTTAGCAGTGTGTCCACCTAATTTTTCAGTCAATGTCTAAAGACAGTGAAAAAGTAAATAATAACAGGCTTGGATGTGTGGCAAATGATTTTGAGTCTAACTGTTGGATTTTCCCGTTTTGTTGAACAGTTCTCAGTGATCCTGTCAAAAGGAGAGAGTATGACAGCAATGGGATGTTGCACGTGTATGATTATAATATTATTGTAAGAATTTCCACATTTTTGATTGTGAGTGTTTATTTTTTCTTTTATATGCTTTCCGACATACTGTTAACTTAATTGGCCTCCAAAATCTCATTTGTTGCCTGCAGGATTATCTTAACCGTTACAAGGGCCTTATACTAACATGCAATGGCCTTGGTATGAGGAATTCAATTTTGTAAAAGCCAAAACAATTTGCAAGATGTTCTCATTATGGTCAGGGTAGTTCATGCTATGAGACTCAAATTTGCTGATATTGCAAGTAGTATTCAGGGAATGAAGAGCAGTAGTTTGTAACTTCGTAACTTTGTAACTTTGTAACTTTGTATGTATTCAGGCAGACTATTCTTTTTCCCTTTTATAAATAGAAAACAATGTTTTTATCCGAACATCGTTGCACTGCAATCATACTATCAGCCTACTTGTTGGGTGTAGTTAGGGCATAGTAGCTGTTGACCATCTAATTTTGCTTGTGTATCTGTACATTACAATGATTGAGCACAGGATTAGGATTTTATGTTGGAATTATTAGAACTAACTCAAAGCATTTGACTTGGGCATTTGATTTAGGCTATGTTTGAGATTGTTTTTGCTTGAGAAATAATCATTTATTTATCAAGTTTTAAGCAAACATATATTTAGTAAACTTCCCAAAAACAATTTAATTTACAATTTGCTCATTCGATAAGCAACTTTTGAGAAGTTGGTTGGAGGTTGCTTTTTGAAGTAGAAGTTAGCTTATTACTTGTGCAGTGTCTAGAATACCCTCACTATTTTAATAAAAGACAATATTGTCTTTATTGAAGAATAATATAATAAAAAACTAAAATCTAAAAATTAAAAAAAAAACAAAACAAAAAATGGGAATGGTGGCCATCTCTAGAAAGTGATGCCAGAGGAGGACCAGCATTTCCGGCAACGAAGTTGCCAGAGGAACTTCATCTAGCCGCGGAGGAGGCGGGAATGGAGGAGAACTTCGATGCGAATCCAATCTTGATACCATCGTGAATATGTCGCAAAGGCTGATGACGATCTCGATGCAACGAATCGGCGTCGGAGAGGATATCAGTGGGAGTGGAATCAAAAATGGTCGAAAGCCTCCTCCATGATGCAAAGAATCGGTGACGGAATCTCGCAATTTCAAATTCTTGTTCGTCGCCGGTGTGGGAGAGGATATCAGTGGCAAGTGAAAGAGGCTGATGACGATCTCAGTGGAGCTAGAGATGGAGGAGGAATTGGAGAGTCGTCGCTGGAGTTTGCAAAGGTTGATTGTTGAGTGTGTTGGTGAAGAAAGGGACTGAGTTGATTCGGATGAGGACCCTGAGTTGACTCGGTCAAGGCTTTTTTGTTGTGTTTCAGATTTGAACTGAGTTGACTTAGTCATTTTTTTTTCTGTATGTTATTTATTTCTTTTTATATGCTCCATATTTATAATATTTATCGATGTCTATTTTAGTCATTATGTTCAATACATTTTCCATCATTTCAAAAGTGAAGCAATTTTAAAATTTGATTGACCAAACACCAACCTTTTTTTTTCTTAAGTTAATTATTTCTTAAGTTAAGCTATAAACAAATTATAACTTAAGCAAAGTAATCTCAAACATAGCCTCAGCCTAAAAACATAGAATATGTTACATTTTTATTGTATTAATCAGATACACGGGAACTCAAATGCTACAAAAAAAAAAAAAATTGGCTACAATGATGCGCATGTATCTTCCATTATGTCATATGGCTTAAACACATTGGAAGATGTACGGATACATAAATATCTTGTATGGTAGGAAACTAGGAATTCCACAATGGCCAGACAGAGAACCCAACTGATGACCACTGGTTGAGTCTCTTCTCTATATGTCTCAAAATCCAATTGCATTTGCATCTGAAAATAGTTCAAAGAAAAATGAATTATAGTATTATATAGCTTCTCCACATGGTATGCATTTTTCTCTACTGGTACATCAGGCGTGCAAGCTTTGTAAGTCTCTGAAAAAACAAAACGATAACAATGCGGTCTAAGGGCATTTCCAACACGAATAGTGGTTTTAGTGCAATTTTTGCACTAAAATAGTGCAACTGTCAGTATTCCATCTCCAACCAACTGCACCAAATTTTACACTAAAAGAATATTCCTTTGAATATTCTTTTGAATATTCCCTTTCTTTAATATTTCTCCAGAATTAACATTTCACCACATAATTAACATAATACTGCAATACGATAAGAAATTATGAAATTAATACATTAAAAGAAATTCAATTTAATTATGTAAAATATTGCATATATTATTAAAATAACTTAAATATTACCTTTCAACAAATAAAAAAGAAAAAAACATAAAAATAAAAGTACATATTGATCATCATCTAATTATCTGAATTAGTATATTCATCCCACAAATGATCTATTAAGGCATTTCAGAATGCTATTTGAGCCTCTTTATCCATAATTTCTCTATGTCGAGCGATGAATTCTTGAAATCGAGTATTTTCATCTAACATCATCTCAACTTCTGGAGTTGGTGCTTCCATATGATCCTCAATTGATGCATCAACATCACGTTCATCCTCGATTATCATGTTGTACATAATAATGCACGTAGTCATTATATCATGTAAAACATGTTTCTGCCAAAAACGCGCTGGTCCTGCCACAATTGCAAACTGTGATTGGAGAACTTTAAATGCACGTTTTTCGTCTTTTCTACATCCTTCTTGTTTCATTGCAAATAATTTTTTTTTTCCGACCACGTGGGTCATGAATAGTTTGTACAAGCGTAGACCATTTTGGGTATATACAATCAGCTAAATAATAACTCATATTATATTCTTTTCGTTGAATGACATAATGAGCTAGAAGAGCAATACCTTGAGCGAGGTTGACAAAAAGATAAGATGCCTCCAACACATTAATATCATTGTTTGTACCTGGCAAACCAAAATATGCATGCCATATCCATAGATATATATGACGTCGGTTCGGTTCGAACCGGAACCGTCACCAAAAAACTGGAACCGGAACCGAAAAATCCGGTTCCGGTTCCAGAATCGGACCGGAACCGGTACATGGGCGGTTCCGGTTCCGGTTCCAAATTATGCGGAACCGTCCGGTTCGAACCGAACTGGAATCGACGGTTCCAGTTCCGGTTCCGGTTCGAACCGGGCGATTCTGCACTACATATATGTATTTTTTTCACTTTCTCTCTCTCACTTTCTTTCTCTCTCACAGCCTCACGTTCTTCTCTCTCTCTCTCTCTCTCTCTCAGATGATCAGAATCATCAGACCTCTCCATAAGACTCCATGTCTCCATCTCTTTCTTCCTCTTTCTTTCTTTCTTCCTTCTTCTTCTTCCCGTCGACCGGTCGACGTCTCGACGACGGCCGAACTGATCATATTCCTCTCTTTCTTTCTCTTTCTTTCTTCTTCTTCTTCCCTTCGACGTCTCGAGGGTGGCCGATCTCTTTACCGACCGCCGATCTACTCTTCTTCACGACTTCACTTCGTCGATCTCTTATTCATTTCTTACATCTCTGATCTCTGTTCTTTCTGTTTGATTTTTTGATTTTTTGATTTTTTTTTATTTTGGGTAGATGAAATGATGATGATGGATAATTTTGGGTGAGTTTTGAGTTTTGAAAGATGAAAATATGATTTTGGGTGGATGGATCAAGGATCATGGATCATGATTGTCATGGATGGTGTTGATTTTTTTTTAAAATATGGAACCGAACCGTCGGAACCGCTGAAACCGGACCGGAACCGGAGAATCAAAACCGGAACCGAAACCTCCTTGGAGGAGGTTCCAGTTCCGGTTCCGGTTCTGACTTCCTCAAAACCGGAACCGGCGTCATGTCTATCCACAGATCATAATCAGCTACAACCTCTAGAATAATAGTTGGGGATCCACTACGACCTGTGTATTGTCCTGCACAAGCCGTTGGATAATTTTTCCACTTCCAGTGCATACAATCTAGACTACCCAACATTCTTGGAAAACCACGATCTTTACCAATCGAAGTAGTCTAGCAACGACAACAGCGTTAGGTGATGTTAGATACTCACTTGCAAATTCCTCCACAAGAGCACGACAAAATCTCTTCAAACTTTCAATTATTGTGGATTCTCCTATTTTAATATACTCATCAGTAGCATCCACTGGACAACCATATGCCAACATCCGAAATACTAATGTTATTTTTTGAAGAGCGGACAAACCCAATCTACCCATACTATCTCTTCGTTGCACAAAGTAGTTGTCACGAGCTTCCACTTTTTCACCAATACGAAGGAATAAACTTCTACCCATTCGAAAGCATCAACGGACCATTTGATTGTTATACCGTGGGTTCTCGGTAAAATAGTCATAGAACAAATGACGATCAGCACTTTCCCGATCTCGATTGATCACTATATGACCAGGAATTGAGCCTCTACGGGTCACTAGGTTGTTTTGTTGATTGAGATACTGAGTGACAACACGTTGGATGTTACCATGTTGGGCAAGTAACGCTTCTTGTTCTGCGTCAATCACTTCAAGATCTACAATAAGTTGATCTTCCTCATCGTCGGAAGATGAAGATGAAGATGAGAAATTAGATGGATCTCCAATATTGAAATTCATTTTTGCTTGGAGTTGAATTGAATGAGTTTTAGCAGACTTTGGTGTAGGCTATTTATCATTGTGAAATATACTATTCTATATAAGAAATCTGAGCTCGGCTAATTGCCAACCATTGGATGGATTGCATCACCATATGAACTGTATGATTAAATCTTGAAAATAATCTCTTATCTTTGTCAATGTGGCCGACAATAACTGCAAGCCCACGTGGAAAAAGTAGATACAGATAAAAACATTTTAATTCAAAAAATGTTTTCAGAGCACCTCTCTGCAATAATATCTCAATTTTTTCAGAAATCTGATCTTCACTTTTCCCAAAATATGAAGATAAGATATCTGAGCTATTAAATGCCAACCATTGGATGGATTGCATCACCATGTGAACTGTAGGATTAAATCTCGAAAATAATCTCTTATCTTTGTCCATGTGGCTGACAATAACTGCAAGCCCACGTGGAAAAAGTAGATACAGACAAAAACACTTTAATTTAAAAAATGTTTTCAGAGCACATCTCTGCAATAATATCTCATTTTTTTCCAGAAATATGATCTTCACTTTTCCCAAAATATGAATGTAAGATATCTGAGCTATTAAATACCAACCATTGGATGGATTGCATCACCATCTGAACCGTAGGATTAAATCTCGAAAATAATATCTAGACTTCTCCTGAATTCTTGTCTTCACCTTGCCCAAAAGCTGAGGATAAGAAATCTGATTTCAAATGCCAACCTTTGGATGGATTTCCTCACCATCTGAACCGTAGGATGAAATCTGAAAAGAGTACCTCTTAGTTTCTATAAATATCAACTCACCCTAAATTAAACCCATCCCTTCAAATCTCTTATACCTTCGAATCACTTATCTATTCAAGTCACTTTTCCCTTCAAATCACCTTTTTCCACAAAATGTCTACTAAAAGAACTTCTTCATACACACATGTAGAAGAAACATATCTTTGTCAAATATATCTTGATGTGTTGCAAAACCCGATCATAGGTATTTACCACTCGAAGGATATGTTTTGGGCTCGAGTTGAGAATGATTACAACAACAACAAACCATATTTTATCAGTGAACTTCGTAACAAGAGAAGTTTGCAATGTAGCATGCAGACTATCCAAAATTCTGAGGATGCCTATGACAGATTGAAACTCTGAAACCTAGTGGTGCTTTTGAAGCTGATATTGTGAGTATTTGTTAATATTAAAATTGTAGGAAAATTATATTTAATATTTAATTATAACAATATATTTGTATCATTTTGCAGAAGAACCATGCAAAAATCTTATTAGCCCAAGATAACAAATATAAATATTGATTCAAGTTTGAGCATGTGTGGTCCATCGTAAAAGATATGCAAAAATTTGCAGATAATGATACTGCAACCTCAGGGTCTCGACGGGAAAGTGGTCATTTTATATCATCACAAGAAGATTCTCCAACTCCAGAGTCTCCGACAATGACATCTCTTGGACTATCTTCATTTTCTCTGAATATAACTGGTGATGACGTTGGGGGTAGTTCATCTCAACGACCTATTGGGGTGAAGAAAAAAAGAAGGACAACAACAAATCATAGAAGTTTATAAGCAAAACGTTGAGGAGAGACAAAGAACTAACGATATTTTGGAGAGAAAATTGAAGTTGCGGGAAACCAAAATTTTGATGATGGATTTGAATACCATAACTAATCCAATGAAGCGCGAGTTTGTGAAGCAACAACAATTAAAAATTATGGCAAAACAAGTTCGGCAACAAGACCAGGGATCCCAAAATACATCTGGGTCTTTTGGTGATTTTTTCAATAATCTCCAAGGACCAGGAAATGGTCTTCTAGACTACTTAACAGTTGGACTATAATTTATGTTGTATTTTTCTTTCATTTTAGTGTATTCCAATTAGTAATAATTTATTTTATCACTATGAACTTTGTATTTTGTTTTTAATGTATTTGTTAATTAATGTAATGTATTTTGCTTTAATTTTCGCTGTTTTGAATAAAGTAATTTATTTAAAAAAAATTGCATTTCAATTTTTAATTAATTTAGTTTATTATAAAGGTTAATAACAATAATAATTAAATCACATCAAAATCATTAAATAATAAAAAGGATCAAATTGGAATAAATTTAATTGATTAGGGTAAAACTGTAATTAAACAAAACCTTTTAAAAAGGATATAATCAAAATAGATTTTAATAAATAGGGTTAAATTGTGATTACATAAAAGTTAAGGGTTAAAAAAAACTGATCTTCTTTTTTGCACCAAAGAACAGTGTCGCGCAATATATTGCACGACACTGTTCATCAGCAAAGAGATGGCGTGGAGATTGGCGCTGCATTGAAGGCGATTTCTTGAGCAAATTGGAGATGGCGTGGAGATTGGAGCAGGGTTGGAGTTGGTCTAATTGTAGCTCAAAGTACTCTTTTTTTTTCTATTAAGAAACTTAATTTGACAAGAATGGCAAAATCAGCAAGTAAAACAATTTACCAAGTAATGTAAGACCATCTAATTGCTCAAAGTATTCTGTTATTCTCTTTGATGGAAAGAAAGAATGGAGATCAAAATGGAATATGATGGTTCCAAACTCCTTTTCTAGCATCACTGTTATACTCTTTATTAGTTTATTTCCCTCTTTTGCACGAGAGGGATTCAAAAAGTGTTTTCACCTCAGAAACCATCCGGATTGAAGATTTATTAACCACATATACAATTCAGTTATATATCTTAGCTCTGAACCGATGAATAGAATTGAGCTTCACTTTGGGAGTTGGGATCGACATCATATTTAAAAGTACTAGCGTTGACAAGGTATGAGCTAAAGAGACCATACCCTTCTACATACAGACAGCAAGCACGAAGTCTCTTTAGTTAAGCACATGTTGTAAAAGTTGCAAACTCTTTCATGACTAATTTATCAAGCAGTTCGAATGCAAATAATAGTTTCCTTTCTCTGCAGATCAATTCAGTCAACTGAGCCCAAGAGTCTGGTGCAGGGGTGAACCCCATCTCTACTAATCGAAGCAACGCCATAGCTGCATCATCTGCCATTCCAGCTTTACAAAGGCGAACCAGCAATTCATTTGAAGTTGCGAAATGAGGTATAAACCCCCTACCCAGCATCAAAACCAATAGCTTAATAGCCTTCTCCAATTCACCTTTTTGACACAAGAAATTCAACACAATCCTGTAACTCGCTTTGTCAAGATAAACACCTTCATATGGCAAATTCTCAACCATCCTAAGAGCCTCTTCAAGCCTACCTTCTCTGCATAATCCTCCAAGTAATACATTAAAAACTACAACATCAGCTTTGCACCCTCTTTCTTTCATCTCTTTAAGTAACTCCATAGCTTCATCTGTCCTACCAGCCCTACACAAGAAATTAATTAATGTAGTATAGCCAACTGCATCGGATTTCAGGCCAAAGGTCTTCATCTCATCAAAAAACTCTTTGGCCTCCTCTAACCGTCCCTCTTTACACAAACCATTCATCATGGTCGTGTAATTGAATACATTCGGACTGCATCCATTATTCTTCATGAACTCCATAATCTTCCTGGCCCGATCAACTTTGCCTCCACGGCAAAAGCCATCAATCAAAACATTATAAGTCAGAGCATCAGGCAAGATCTGATCCTTTGAGACCATTTCCTCAAACAGTTCCATCGCTTCTTTGAACCTTCCACTTCCACATAGACCGTCCATCAGAGTTGAGTATGTGATCAGATTAGGATAAGATGTCTTGGACTTTTTCATCTCCTTCACAACTTCGAAGGCAGATTCAAAATTCCCATTTTTGCAATGGTGCTTAACCAAGATATTGAAAATACAGCTATTTGGCTTCAATTTGAGATGCTCATTCGTATACATGAGAAACTCACGGGCTAAATCTACCTGATTGGAATCGATCAGCAGATTGAGACAAGTGCTGATTGCTTTAAGAGAAGGCTTTTCACGAACAATTGGCTGAATTGCATAAAACATCTCGAGCACTCTTTCATGTAGAGAACATTTTGAAAAATGCTTCATGAGATTAAGAAATATACACTCATGAAATTTGCAAGTTTCATAAGTCATTTGACGAAGAACTGCATCGACAGCTTGAAACTTTTTCGACTGAGCAAGCTTATTGAGAATGGTTGCATAGGTTGCATTGTTGTGATTAAAACCCTTTTGCTCTGACACCATGTTAAATAATTCCAAGGCACGCTGTGGTTCTTTGTCATTTTTGATCAAATTGATAGTAGCTTCATGAGAAATATATTTGGATTTTCTCCTAGCATCCACAGAGGTGGTGTTTAAGGTTTGAGTAGGAGGGTCTGCTCTCATGGAACTGTCCTTTAAATTTTGAAGAGAAGAAATCCATGGAAGTGAAGATGATGAAGAGTACCAGACTCGCTTATGGAAATAAAACCTAATGAAATTCATGGAAATTCCAGTAGTATTTTAGGCTTCATCTATCTGCATAAAAAAAATAAAAATAAAAATAAAAAAAATTAGCTGCATTTCTATGAAGAATGCAGACACTATAAAGGTTATGGAAAAGAAAACTAATCTAATCATGCTTGACATACAGAGAAAAGCTAGAAGATGATATAATGCAGCAGTAATCGAAACAACACTAACTATCTATCCCACTGGTCATTCTAACTCGGTTTCATTGTCCTTTTTTTGTGATAAAACAATTGCATATTATTACACAGCATAAACAGTGAAAGACGCACACTTAGCAAATCGAGTCGGGTGAATTACCTTCAATGATTCAATCGCTTGCCATGAAAACCCAGTTGCAGCAACCCTTAACATATTAGCTGAAGGAACTGTTTGTACTGGAAAAATCAGGTTAATCCAGCTCAAACGACGGAGACAAACAGAGAGAGGGACACTGATCAAACACGGAGCTGCTAAACGACACCGTTTTGAAGCCTTGGAAATTCTCTTCACTGAGGCCCATTATTGAAGTAATAGAGGCCCAACCCAAAACGCCGGTAGTTGTAGTTCCATTCTCTTTTCTCTTTTCAAAGTCTAATCAAAGCTGTCAAATAATTTTCAAGCAGAATTATTAGAAACGATTAAACGGACAATAATCATCATTGACAACAAACAGTAGACCACTAGAGTACTAGACCAGCATCAATTTTTTTTTTCTTTTTTTTAGTATAAAATAAACACTAAAGTTAGCACTAAAATAATCGCAATTAGTGTGCAAAAGTACGATTTTACCCTCCACTAACCACTACTTAGGATCTCCTCCGGACTCTAAGGCCAAAAGCGCACACAGAAAAAAAAAAAAAACAAACACCGGAACACATTACAAAGCACAACTCCTCTCTCTCCCTCTCTCTCTCTCTCTCTCTCTCTCTCTATATTCATCTTCGCATTCAGTCAGTGAAGATGGCGACGACTATTCCTGACAATCTGACGAGAGAGCAGTACGTTTACCTAGCGAAACTGGCGGAGCAAGCTGAGCGATACGAGGAGATGGTCCAGTTCATGCAGAAGCTGGTGGTCGGAGCCACTCCGGCCGCCGAGCTGACGGTGGAGGAGCGGAATCTGCTATCCGTCGCCTATAAGAACGTGATTGGCTCGCTGCGTGCGGCGTGGCGTATCGTATCGTCTATCGAGCAGAAGGAGGAGGGACGGAAGAACGAGGAGCATGTGGTGCTGGTGAAGGATTACAGATCCAAGGTCGAGAAGGAATTGTCCGACGTCTGCGACAGTATTTTGCGGTTGTTGGAAGACAACTTGATTCCGTCGGCGGCGGCCAGTGAGTCCAAGGTGTTTTACTTGAAAATGAAAGGAGATTATCATAGGTACATGGCAGAGTTCAAGGCTGGCGACGAAAGGAAGGCTGCTGCCGAGGACACTATGTTGGCTTACAAAGCTGCTCAGGTACTTTTTTCCAATGAAATCAACGTGAAAGATCTGAGTTTTTCAGTTTTACTGTGATCTTTTGTATTTTTATTGTTTTAATTTTAAATGAGTTTGAATTGGGAATGTACACTCTGTTTGGCTGATGTGGAAAAAAAATTAAACCTTTTTGTTTGGTTGGGTCTAATTAATCAAAATTGTAACTTTTGCTTCATTTTCTCGGTAGCCAGCTGGAGAGATGAGATATTAACAAGTGTCGGAGAGTTGAAGTTTAGAATTTCGATGTTTCGATTGTGAATTTGTTGATTTTTTTTTTTTTTTGTGTTCTGATAGGACATTGCACTAGCTGATCTTGCACCAACCCATCCGATAAGGCTGGGGCTGGCGCTCAACTTCTCGGTGTTCTATTACGAGATTCTCAATCAGTCTGATAAGGCATGCAGTATGGCCAAACAGGTATGGTTTATCACTATTTACCTTGTAAATGTTCTGAATTTTATGTCATGGTTCTTTTCAAATTACGTAATACTCTGTTTGCTAGCTCTGGTATTTGTCTTTGTTTTGATTTGTTGATTTGCTGTGTTGTTTATGTTTTAAGAATATTTGATTCAGCTCAACTAAGTTAATCGATTGCATGAATTGCAGTTGAGCAAGTTTAGTTCTTGAAATGTAAAAATATGGGATCTAGCTGTAAAAAATTTTATAATCTTGACTATTATAATGGCAAATGTTCTTTGCTGACATCAAATCTGTGTTCAGGCTTGGATTTTTTCATTATTTATAAAAAATTCTTATAACTTGTAATTGATGTATTTAATGATTTTGTATATAGCTACATGCTTGGTGTTAGAGGGGAATAATCTTGACTGAAATTTCTTCAATTTTTAGCTGAATTGTGGATCTGTAGTGTAGAGTAATAAGGTTAATTTCTTACAAGTGTATGCGTTTATATCTTTATGCCTTAATAGAAGTGGTGGATATTAGCTCTCATAATTTATACCTGAGGAACAGATTTGATTTGAGGATGTGGAATCAGACCAGATCATTCTACGAAATGTCTTAGCCAGCCACCATCTAGCTATTGAGAATAGTTCTATCTCTGAATCTCTTGTTGTGTCCTGCCCTAACATCGTAGTGTGCACATTTATAGTCATACACCATCAATAGAAAAACCTCAGACATTGATATGAAATAACTTAAAGGAGATATCTTCATGATACTTGTTACTGCTTTCCTTTTTCTTTGGAATAAGAAAGTCTATAAATATGTATAAACACAGATAGTTAAGACCTAAAAATATTTCAAGCTAGGTTGCGCCTCTTTTACCTAATTTACCTTGATACTCTGGCTTGTTCTGTGTTCATGACTTTTGCATAAAATACACCACATTAGATGTTTATTTTTATTGCTGGCTGACATTAATCATGTGATTAACATACTGAACAATTCGTTGGTTCAGTGGTCCATTTTTTTTCCTTTGACACAGAATTCTCATCTTGTGATACGTTGTTTAACTCGTATCTTCTCTTCAGCAATGGTTGTCTGGTTGTATTCTTTAGAATGTTGAATTTTAATCTAAAGATGTTTGAATATCTTTTATTGTTCATTGTTAGGCATTTGAGGAAGCAATTGCTGAGCTAGACACTTTAGGAGAAGAATCATACAAGGACAGCACCCTTATTATGCAACTCCTAAGGGATAACCTCACTCTTTGGACTTCAGATATGCAGGTCAGTGTAATGGCTAGCCCTCCTTTTTCTATCTTGCTCAAGTGAACAAGGACTGTAGCTAAAAGGTTTTTGGTTTTAAAGACGGAAACTACTTGTTGTGACCTAACTTCAGTTTCACGTTTGCTTCATGCAGGACCAGTTAGATGAACCATAGAAGGTGCCGTAAGTGTGAGCGGTCCCTATTCTTCTATTGGAGGAGGTGGGCTTTGAATGTCATTTATTTCTGCTGTTTACTAGTGTGTCGATTTGAAGAAAGGGTGTCAACCTGTGAAATGATGTTTAATTTTCCGAGTGAACTTGTTTTTAAATTCTGGAAATGTTCTAAATAGGCTAGTGTTTGATGGTTATACCAGCTAGTTATATTTACTGCAATATCTATTAGTTAAATGTCTTCCATTTTATTTATAAGATTAAAAGGCCAACCAAATAACTAAGGTGGAAGGTCGGGTGATGACAAAATTTGCATTTCAATAGTAGAAAATCAAGCATGTCATTTTTTAGCTGTTTACAACATTTATATAATTGCAATTTTGTGTTACCTTTATTTCTCAAACCAGCTGCTCTTTCCTTTTGTAACAAAAGCTTAGCCGGAAAATGCTTTTGGTTCATGGTGTTTTTGTCATGATATTACATAATTAGCTGTACTAAATAGATAATTTAGTAGCTTTTGATGTCTAGAAAGGGTCATAGATGACACATTATTGCATTAAAATATTTCCTGAGAAGAGATATGGTCTGTGGGATTCATGAAAACTTAGGTGTGAAGATAGGATTTTGGAATAATTAAGGCCATAAGTCAACGTCAGAACCTAACTGGGACAGCTGTGATTAATCTTGTAGTCCGTTGCTTGATTGTTAATTTTAAATTGATTTGATTAGCATATTTGCTTCTTATCTAACACAGGAACCGAGAGTCAGTTTCCTTCAAATGTTATATATATATATATATTATTAAATTTGAAAGGTCGTCAATTGGATGTCCTCGGTGCAATTGAATTCTGAATCAACAAAGGAGGAAAACAAAAGTCAAAAACTCGCATGAGACGGTCCCATTACAATGTAATATCCAATAAAAATATATCATTTATATTAAAAATAGAAAATATATATTTTTAAAGTTTTAGGTGATACTTTTATTGGAGACTTACTGACATGCCATAAGTATTTCTCCAATCAAAGTTTGTTTACACGAGTTAAGATTTAACATGGTGAACCCAAATCTGAATCAAGCCATTCACATAGATGCTTTACTTGCACGTTTAGAAATTTCTTATAATAATAATAAAAGAAGAAAACCGAGTTTATGTTTTGGCTGCATCTATCCTCCTGAAATCATACCACGTGGTATGGCTGCATTGGAATTAAGAAAAGCTTAAGTTTATCTAATGCCGACAAAACGAGGAAGGTAAAGTGGTTTTATCTCTCACAACTCACACCTACACGGCGAGGTTGTTGATTCGAATGTGTCTTCCTTTCCAAAAACCCCGAAAGCAAAAAAGTTTACTCAGTGCTTCCGGAATAAAACTGTTTCTATTTTATGTATATATATATATTTTTAATTTTTAATCCAAAAATAATTAGCTAGTTAGGCAGTGATGATGAATGTACAACTCAAGTGTGGGCCAGATCCCAGAAGGATACATACGATCTACTTTCTTATGTGGAAGATAAGATTCCAAGCATGAGAATATGAGATGTTACATATTCAATTGACAATTGAAATAACTGAAAAGGCACCTAGGTTACTCTAAAGCTATTTACAAGTCATTCTATTGGTGAGTTGTCGGAGAGATTAGAGATTAGAGATTAGAACGCCAGCGTTTCTATTCTAAAGCAAATGGAATCCAGACTGATCCTGCCCACCCCACCAAATTCGCAGGCAGCTTAACGCTTACATGCTACCTTACTGGGATGTTATGTGTAATAGCTCTTCCAAATCAGTTAGTATAGGCTGATATCTCTATTTACCGATCAAACATCGAGTAGACGACAGTATCACACATGCATATGGCAGACAGAAATTACAGTAGATTGAAATCTATGAAAATCATATTTCTACCACTTTGAGCACAAACAATATCTTACTCCATATGCCAACAGAGAGCCAAAAGGCAGTCCCACGCATCACAATAGATTTGATTTGAGTTCTTCTAGCAATATTTACAAACTTTATTTAAGTTGTAGAAGCCACTTTGCATGCACAACCCAACAGGAGATGCTTACCAGTTACCACTTCAACATATGGCACTACTGTTGGCTATATTCGAGAAAGTCAGTCCCTTGTACTGTTTTTTATCCATTCTAGGTACTGTTGGCTGCCTCCAGTGATGGGTAAGGCAATTACTTCCGGTACACTGAGCAAAGCAAAAGGCAAAATTAGGGGATGAAAACAAGTCTTATTGCTAAACAATTATTATTTTCCACATTTTCATGTTCCAAAATCAACCTATATTATGAGCTTTAACGGAATGCACACAATTAATTCATCCATTGTAGATACAATGACAACAATTTAAGTAGACACCTAGTTTGGCCTTGACGTGGTGTGATGTAAATCAGCTAAATCAAATTTTCTACATTAAGTTTTAATACTTATATGAACATGATGCAGAAGCTTTGGGCTTGCTTACTCATATTCATGATTTGCCTTGACATGCTCTGTGAGAGCTTCCAAAAGGGATTGCCTAGTCTTGATAATAAGCAGTTCCTCAGAATCTGTCTGGATCTGCAGCAGTAGGGGTAGAACTTGCATTAAACAAAATGCAAAATTACTTTACTATTTTACACATTGTTTTCACTTTTTTCAGTAAACATAACAGTTAAGACAAACTAGATCATGTGAAGCGTCTAGGCTATGCATATTAGCAACGGGTTCATTTCCACCCGTCTATATTCTCAACCTTTTCTTAATTTATTGAGGAACTAAAACTCATACCTCTCCCTTCCACTCATATACTGATTCAATGCCTGCATCCACAAAATGGGCACAGTTAGTTGGTGAAAATCAATAACAGGAACACAAACCAGAAACAATTTGATCGCAAGGATATAGAACAGCAATTTTATGATGCAACTACCAACTTGAAACACATTCAGGCAGATAACAACTCTTCAGAAAGATACACAGCGGATGAGGCATGGTTTCCAGGGGTCAAGAATGGAAAGATAGTTGTTCTCAATCATGGCTCTAGAGTTGCCTAAAACCCTTGATTATTCTCTCCAAAGCTAAAATCATTATATATTTGAGCCACAAAGTAGTTGATGATTGCTATACAAGGTTTCCGGTTACCGCTATACCCTAAAGCTTAAGCTATGAAGAAAGGACCCACCCAACAATAATATTTAGGTATTCTAACAAAGGTAAAACCAACTGTTTCTCACAGCCCTCTACCCCCACTGTATGCAGGTAACCGTCTACCATTTCAAAGGATCCTAGAACAACTACTATCCTTTAAAGCTAGTTCAAAAGCCATTACCATATCCAGAGATCCCTAGGAAATGTAATTGAATTTAATTGGAGACAAGATATCAGTCCCTTATTTTTCCTAAATAAGACAACACCATGTTTAATCTAATTCCAAATTTATGGTCAAATTCCATAGGCCAAACACACAATAAATTAAGCTAAGAAAAGATGACAGCAAATGATACAAAACATTTCACCCACCAACAAATTATAAAAAAAATTGAAGAATTGTCTGTAAAAACACAATGTACTTAATGACTGGATCTATTTATCTTGAGACTCATTTGTGAAGAAATCAAGAATTTTTTTGTAAATGCTACAAATTTAATTAAAATCATTTCGTCCCACGAAACAAAGAAATGACCTCCCTCTCCTCAGATTCGGTTCCTTCCCTCCTACTTCTTTCCTACTAAACGAAGTTTAAGAGAATAAGAGCCATTTCCTGAATGCCAACTCAGTATCAAACTAAATTGAATTCAGACATACCAAACTTGTAAGACAAAATCAAGTACTTCCAAGTTCCATCAGAACAAAACAAAAAAAAACAATTAAATTAACAATTTAAGCTCTCAAAACAGAAAACATTATTTCACTGAGTCTTCAATGGAGCAAGAGAAAATAATGATTGACATGCCTGGTACTCGGTTAACACACGCTGCAAGTTTCGCTTTAACAATACTTTCAGCTAGCTTCTTTCCTGCACAAATACATTGTCATGTTTATCTCCAAGAACGAAATTAATTGAAAAATACCATACCCAATTGTAAAATTTATTAAATTCCCATAAATCAAGTCGAAAAATCAAATGCATTATAAAAGAAAAGAAAAGAAAAGAAAACGGACCTGCTTCTTTGTTAGGTACAGTGACGTATACTACAATAGTGGGTACAGTGTTGCTGCTCCCTTCCATTTTGATGGTGTTCGACGTTGCTTGGTTACTGAATTTTGATCTGAAACCACAATCATATATACAAATAAACACATAAATATTAACAAGAAAAGATGCGATTATTATTAATAAATTGAAATCGGAGAGAAATCAAGGTGGGTAGTTTACTTCAAAAGAGGGGTAAATGGGAGAGAGTGTGCGGTGATCGTTTTGATAGAGGAAGTGAGACTCGGGCAGAGATTGGTGTTGGTGAGGCCTATGCTTAGCATACAAAACGCAGCCACTATCGGCAAACGACGTCGTATTGCTGAAGACGAGAGAATTGACGATGCTTTACTGCAGAGTGTGGAAGCCATGTTTTATACTTCATACTTCATACTTCATAGTAGTGTGTAGATATGACAAAGGGAATTTTTTTAGGTCCAGAAACCAGATGCTACTTGAGCAACTCCTGATTTTGCCACGTGTCCAAGATTGAACCAACGGGGGTTTAAGTGGGTTTTGATGTCCAACATCTACGAGGCCCAAATTGCAAATGACTTTTGAGTTTTGAGTTTTGAGTAGTGGCTTTCAATTGATTGGAATTCTTTTAATTGCACCCCATACATTTTCAAACAAAATGAATACAATTTTTGTTTGATGGGCTAAGAAGCTGTAACGCACTTAAATTACTGGTTTGTCTCTTTGTGGAGTGTGAAATACTCCATATTCCATAACAATTATATTTTCAGAGTGTAATGATAAACCTGCTCAAACAACGTAGCTTGTTAATTGTCGACATTTTATAGATTTACATCTAAGGAGTTGAACTTGTTTATGTTTCATTAGTAAACACGTCCTTAATTTGTTGGATATGTTTTAAAATTAAAAGAAGTTTTCCTCTATTTTTTTTTTTTTTTAAGAAACAATTAATGAACATTGCATTAGTCTATACCATGGAGCCTGAGTGTGGAGTGAATGCTATACGCATTTATGCATCAAACACTCACATTTATTTTTGTATAGGGGAATTACAATGGCCCCGGCCCATTAGACACCTAAATGGCAAATTTTATTTATTCTAAACTCTAAACTCTCACATATATGTAGATACCAGAACCAGACATTACTCACTTCCGTTAAAATAAACTATTCAAACTTTTTAAAAGACCAAAGTACCCTTATATTTATATAAAAATAAAATGAATGAAAATATATACCATTTGAATTAGCGTCCACAATGGAAGCCAGCCTAAGACAATGACAAGGGCACCAAATTCAAAAGAAAATGGATATATATTGGTAGAAATCAATTCATCGAAATTGATATATGTAATGGTGCCATGTTCTCCCTTGCAAGTTGCACCTGCCATTTCAAAAGATGCATTAAAGAGTCCAATGGGCAATGGCAATGAAAATTAGCCCCACAAGTAGGAGGTTGCAAATCTAACAACCAAAATAATTTACACTTAAAACTCCAATAAAACCCCAACTTCAACAATAAAACTACGGTGTCAAAAGCTTTGAATTCAACAACAGATTTAAGGTCTGCGGTAAATGTAGAGAAATAATGAGGATCTAAACTTTACACGACAGAAATAATTCTATTTAGGGTCTAAAACTTCAAAACCTAACAGCACCAATCAATAGCACCACCAATCAATATATCCTCCAACCAAATCTCCAACATAATTTATTTAGTCTATATATATATGTTTCTGATGTGTATCAAATGGCTGTGAGAACAGAATATAAAGAAAGAGAGCAGAAAAGTAGATATTTAGGGATGGAATTTGTTGTATAACTTCATATATCATTCAATCAATCTTCTGGGTATTTACAAGCCATAACAAAGCAGGAAATAAATGAAATAATGGGAAGTGGTATTGAACTAATGCAGCCCACTAACCATGAACTCGGTGCCACTAAGGCCACAATTTATTAACCTAGCTTATTCAACCTAGTAAACCTAACTACTACTACGACTAAGTCTGCCCCTCCTTGCTTGCATGGTTCCAGCACATACCAGCTTCAATTGCAACACATTTAACATTTTACTTTGAAACATACCTTAGTTAATTAAATGCAATTTTGAAGTGACAATTTTCGACAAAAAATAATAAAACAGAATTATCATTGTAAATTGGAGAAAACCCAACTAAACAAAAGACAAGCAAAGCAAAGACAATTGAACAAGATCGAGGGACTTGATTGATATTTCAAAAACACTGTCGATCGATCCTAGCCTGCTTCAACATTTTATTGGATGACCATTAGCTCTTGACAGTGAGAGTGCTATTTGACTAATAAGAAAATCATGATGATTTAGGTTTAATTAGTGTTTATTAATTAATTAAAAACCCTAATAACGACAAAATATTAATTACTAGAAATTGAACTACTGTTAAGCTGTCTCTCCCTTCAACTCCCTTCTCCATAGCATCTGCTTCCTGGCTCTACTATAAGGAATCCCCAAAACGACTTTTCATTTTATATTAAATTTTTTGTGAGTTTTGATAACACAAAAGGACATAGCTTCAGCCAAGACAAGGTGACTTTTTGCCAGCTTGATCGTGTTTACATGCATATATATGACCAAACTTGCACGACATCACGTAATTAAAAAAATTAAAAATCATACAAGTGTGGACCCCCGGTCCATCCACGTGGGATTATTTTAATCCAACGGTGGCGCTTATAGTGGCGACACACAGGAGATACGGCGGATGTTGTGGATGCTTTAGTTCTGATGGAGGACTACGGCGTTTCGAGGTGTTGCACACTTGCACATGCCTACCTTAGTTACACTTAGACCGACCAACCAACCACTGTTATAAATTCAATGCAAAGCATTACATTAAATTACGAGTCCGTTGAGATCAAGGCAACATGTATGGTTTGGAAATCTAGTCTCAAAATATCGAAAAGAAAACTCATCACTCATGTCTTGTAAAATGTACATTGTGATATTCAAACCCCGGATAAAAGGCTAGCTTACGTGTCATTTGTATGTTATTTTAAAGAAAATTACCTTAGTTTGTTAGTATACTCTTCTTGGTGTTAAAAGTATTGGGAGATGCTATTTTAATTATGATCATGTGGTGAATCTCAAGGAATTGGTAGAGTATATATCTATTATATATATATATATATTGAAAGTACTGAAGTAGTGGTTAGTTAGTTGAAAGCGATTTGTAATATGAGCATAGTTTAATAAATTAATTAAGATTAATCACCTTCTATAATGTGAAGTTGATCCGGCCTATACTCTCTTAAGCTAGGTAACAGAAAATATTTTATCAAATATGAACAAAAAAAATGCATCTAAATATTCCAGTATTAGATGTAGATTATTTTAAATAATATCCCTTGCTATAATGTGAGAGGTTTGGTGGGAACTGTGAGTCCATAGTCTAAATAAAATTTAACACTATCAAAGAGTAAACCCCACGTTATAGTTAGCTAGGCTATGGAAATGTAAGTAGTTGGTATTAATTATATTGATTGCAATGACTCTTTTATGTTTATACATTCTATTTTTTTACATATCAACCCAACCCCGTACTTTAAGTTTACATTTAATACCCGGACTCGAATAACAAAACTCACACTCGACCTACGTGGTTCGGATCGGGGACCGTGGACTCGAGTGAAGTTGTCATCACTACCTTAGAGTTGTATTAGGTTGTTGTAGTTAAGATGTGCAAAATAATTTTAAAATGAGTAAATTACAGCCGACCTCCTAAGATTTGTCTTTTGACAACCATAAACAACTTTATCATTAACCGATAATGACATCCCCTATCGTAAGTTAAAGTCAGTCAAACTTAACGGGCATAATTATATTTTCATCCTTTCAACAATTTCTCCTACGTGGGATCTCAATCCTTCATGATAGAGACCTCTATGGAGATCCATGGTTATATTTCCACTACATATATATATATATATATATATATATATATATATATATATATATATATATATATATTGATCTCCATTGTATCGACCATCATAAGATGGATGGTGGAGATCTAAAAAATTTATCATTTTATTTTTATATTAATTTAAGTTAATGACATTGTAGTAATTTCAATGAAGTTACTAGGATTTGTGTTTTGAAATGAATTTGAATATATGATAATGGTTGAGGAAATCTTTCTAGGATTATATTGGGAACATATATATATATATATATATATATATATATATATATATATATATCAATGAATCCAAACATATATAGGCAATCTTATAAGAGATGCAATGAATGGAATTCACGTGACCAAACATCCATGAAGAAGAAATGTGTATTATGTGTAACAGCAATGAACTAGGATCGGTATTTGGACAGAAGCTAGAATGCAGTAGGATGTGCATCCCCACTACAATATTGTCACGTGACAAATTTTGCAAGATCTCAAGAGGATGCATGGTGTATCCACTACACCAAAAATCTTCTCCATGGTTTGAGATCAATATCGGAGAGACATAAGAAATAGAGTCAAATGGGCAAATTATTTACAAGATGGTACCAAAATCAAATACATATACATGCCTCAAGACACATGATCTAACCTTGGGCTGATGACTGATGAGTATCACAAAAAAAAAAAAAAAAAAAAAAACCCAAAATGATGGGTTTTTAAAATTGGTGTAGTGGGTGTGAGTGACACTCTGTGAAGCTCGGATCTCAAATCATATCTATCATGACTTCAAGAGTCATGACCAACCAACCAACTAAAATAAGAGGACCAGCTAGTGAAATTAAAAGTCTCGTCATCCTCACCTCACTCGTGCTTATTATTCTTTCAAATCTTTTTGTAAAAAGAAAACATAAATTGGAATATTTATTTGGCTTTGAAATCAGCACAAAAACAAAAAAACTGACATGAGGGCATATATCGCAAATGGCATGGGCAAAGAAAGCAAAGTGTTTTGGTTTTTGGTAGGGAATTTGTGATAGAGAGTTAAGAAAGAGTGACACTGCAAAAAGGAGGAAAAGTTGAAAATTCAAAGCGAAGAAAAAGAGCATTTCAAACACTATGCGCGCGCGCCAGAGATGAAAAAGGACTAGAAATTTGTGTCCCTTAAAGTCTCTTTAACTATATACATTTTTAAGCATTTGTCTTCATGAATGTAAGAATCCTAAGTTTTAACTCTAATATTTTTTTTTTTTACCGTTAGTGCTCGGTAATTATGAACCCTATATGGCTACATATATAGAATATTCAAATACTGCTTTGTACTTTGTAGGGATCCGATCACCACCATAACCGATTTTTGTTATAAATATATACACTTTTTACCGCATGTAATTTATAAGTATGTGTAGGAAATTTCTCTTTGATATTGTGATAATAGATATCCCATGCTATGAAAGTAAATATCTGAACCGTACATGTTTGATCTTGACAAATGACCGTTTTGTGTGATTTCAACTTAAATAAGGACCAAACATAAAACTATTTTCATTTTGATGAAATGGGTAAGTTAGATTAATGTACATTTTCCATCATATGCATTTTACAATAATGTATAAAAAATTTCTCTCGATATTATAGAAGTAGATATTTAAACGTCAGTGTTGTGCTAGTAGATATAGTTATCTCCCAAAACAAAAATAGAGATTTGGATTATAAGTACACTAACTTGACCGTTCGGTGTGATTCCGACTAGATAATTAAGGACCATATGTGAAAATATTTTCATTTAGATAAAAAATGGGCAAGTTAGATTTGATTTGATTTGCATAGTATACCCTTCCGTTCCGTATATAATATAGTAGCACTGATTCAGTAACAACAAAGCACATGTTGCTCTTAAATGAGAACATGCATGTGTATATATATATTTCTATAAAGCTTTATCGTGGTTATATAGCTAGAGAAAAAGAAAAGGAAAAAAGAAATTAAGTACAAAAAATTTACGTGTTTAGGAGAAAGAAAGTACATGTCGTTTTATAAGATGTTCTTGGAACTATTTGAATGAGAGAAATTATTAAAAGGACTTAATAATTATTATGAAATTGAGAGAACCATTGTCGAGGGGCATCTATGAATTGAAATTGAATGGATCGATATATGGAACCATCAAGAAACAGACCAGCTGACCAGAGATGTTTTCTTCTATCTCTCTAAAAGTTGCCCTTGGACTCACAATTTTCAGTGATTCAATTCAACCAACATTTGTTTTTTAAGCACCATTACCAAGAAAAATGATGGTGGTTTATTGAGAAGAGAGACTCCATATATATCTTATCAGTCTTCCAATCTTGTTTGAAAACTTAATTAACCACATTTGCTAATTATGATTATCATTACCTTAATTGCCATTATTTATCTCACTACTTAAGCAATAACCATCTAGATCATCAAATCAAGCTGTTATTAACAAACCTAAAAGTGAAAAAAAAAATGTAAAAAATGAAAAAGATTAAAAAGAAAAGCAAAAGGGTTGTTCTTTTTGTGATTCTTTGGGCAGTAAAGAGGCCCTTTAGTTTATTATATATATATTTTTTCCACAACTTTGATTTTTGGGTGATTTTGAGGAGATATATTCTAATCTCGTAATCAATTCTTAGCTTTATTAGTCACTATTGAAAATAGAAATAACATGTGCCGGTTCCATGTGTCTCATGTTTTGTACCTGAATGCAGATCAAGACAGCCTTTAATACCCTTTCGTATCCAGTCATTATATATGAAATGGTACATTATTTTCTTACCGTTAGCATTTTAATTTTCGGATAATAAAATGTGGAGAGATCTCTCATTCTCACCCGGTTGTTACAGAAGTCGTTACTCTTATCAAGTTTTAACAAACTATTGACTTGATTAATTAGTGTTAATTTCAACAACAAAAATTTGTGGAAGCTCTACATGGCTCGAAAAACTTTTTTTCTCAAAATATTTGTTTTTTAATTTTTTTACCTAACTAGTGATTTAACCATTTGTAAGTTAATACCCTGCACCTGTTTATCTAATTAACTCTTAAATGGTTGACATATGTTGATCTATATTTGCATTTGAATATTTAACTATTAATTTGCTATGCACCGTCATTAGTTATATATTATATTTGGTCTTAAATGTTAATTATGATTTATGATATAAAACTTGAAAAAAAAAGGTGGGAAGTGTATTTGGTTTTTTAATTTTCCTACCACGCAAATGAAATGATACCCGCCAAAATGGAAGAAAAAAAATAGAGGGAACTGCTGGGAGGAATTTGTAAGTCAACATCGTGACCCATGAGTCCATGTGAGATAAGCATCATCTAACCATTTTGTTTTTTCTCTTCTTTGGATTCATACAAATACACGAACAAATCATTTAATATTTTTTTTACTCTTTTTTTTTAAGTAATATTTTTAAAAAAAAAAAACTTTATATGTATTTAAATGGGTGTATCGTATGTGGTCGCAGGTTTAACTTGATGGTAAACATGTTTCTCACAAATATTTTTTTTATATACCATATAGTGATGATACAAATTTAGAATATTGTCAGGATAAATCGTTTTTACCACCGTAACCACCCCTCACACTTCCCCTAACTCATAAATTTATAATTGGCAAAAATTGTCTTTAGATAATTAGAATCACCTATCTAATTATATTATAAGTATGGGTACATATATGAACATTCATACAACTTATTAGTACATCCATTTTTATAAATACATTTGCGTCTAAAATTTAAAAAATAAATATTACTATAACCACCCATCATAATGCCAATAGTACCCTCATTGAAATAAATATATTCATATTAATACATATTATTTATAAATATTGATCTTAAATTATTACCACACCCAATTTTTTTTATATGTATATATATATCATATTATTTTTTGAATCAAATCTTCTTTTAGTGACGGTCCAATTTACTTTTGGAAATATCTCGAATGTAGGAGTCTTATAAATGAGAATATATGGAACAGTATATGAGGTCACGTAATTTTCAATCTGGAATTCTCTTATTTATACAGCTATCTTTAAAAAAAAACTTACTGATATCTACAGCTATCTTAAAAAAAGAAATATTTGTTGATAGAGTTCATGTGATTGTGAGAAAGTTTGATACTTGAAATAAAATTAGAGTTTATCATATGTTAGGGTTTATCATAATGTTTTTTGAAATGTAAGTTTTTTTTAATAAAGAAATAAAATTGAAGATATTGGTATAATTAATGATCGTATATAGTATTTGGTTTGTTTTTAATTAAAGTTAATTTGTCCTTATTGGTAAATTGTTATTAGGATATTTTTATAATTATTTGTTTATATAAAATATGGATGTATTAATAAGTTTAATGGGTGTCAATATCGGCTACTCTTTATCTTATTAAAAACCTATCAAGCCATTTGAGTCATTTTAAAGAATATAAATAAATAAGCAAAACATTGAGATAATAACAAACATTTTCTTTAATTTTTAGTAGTTGATTATTAAAAATAAAAGGAATTAAATAAATAATTTAACTTTGGAAATCGAAAGTGCTGCCAAATACTTTTAGCAATATTATAGATGATCTGAAATGTATCAATGGCATCTAATGATGGATCTATACCAACTTCATAACCACCACGGTTTTATCATTAGAAATCATATATTAAAATAAATAAATGATAACAAAAACAACAACAATTAGTATAACGCATGTATGAAAAATTATAATTTTAGTATAATTCAATTCAATTTTTAATTTTTTTTTAATTAAGTGGTGGAATTGTATGATTTATACATTAAACTTTAAATTAGATTTCTAAAATATCAGGTACACCTATTTTTGTGGGAGCTGTTTCAGGAAATTTAGGTGGTAATTTTAGCAATTTTAGTGGCAGAAGAATCAACAATTCAATATTCGCAATTTATTACATTTGATTTGTCAAATGGTATCCATAGAAAGTTTTTGCACAAAAACTTGGGAATTAGAAACACATTTTTGGAAATTAGTAAATTTCAAAACTGGCCATACCAAATTTTCCACTTTCCAAGTTCACCACAATTTGATGTATCTATCAAAAGTAAAATAATTACATCACATTTTAACGCAGCCTATTGTGAAGGGATTCGAGTCTCATAATATATATTTTTCTCTTTCTGATATCATGGGAGTTGATATCTCCTGTTATGGGAGGTAAATATCCAAATGAAGGTAAATTTTAAAATCACACATATAATATTAGATATCGACATATCTTGAGAGACACGTTGAGCGGCATACGTTGTAAAGACAGTAAAGATAAGAAAAGTAGAAGTCAAAATTGTAATATGTGCAAAGTAACGGATGTTTCTCGGTCAATATGATGATGGTTCAGACTTTAGATTACACGCGTCGGCATGGGAAGAAAACGACATAATCGGTGGCCCAATTGGTCGCTTTCACAATTATTATTTACTATTTTGCCCCTTTTCATTTTGTTCTAAACTCCTAATTAGTAGTCTCAATTTGTGATTTTGCATTTCTTCTGGCCTCCGCAGAATAAATAAGTTTAAATATATTTTTATTTATTCAGGTTTTAGCACCGTATTTTTTTTTTCTTTTCAAAAATTTGGATTGGGAAATGTGAGAGACTTGAACCCACAATCTCATATATAGATATAAAGGACATATCGCTGAACCAACCTCATATGAGACTGTGTATGAACCAACCTCATATGAGACTGCGTAAGTAGTAACCTCTCTAATTTAATACTCGAATCAGTAAATTTGTTTCATAAAATAAATTTTGTCAACACTTGGGTTAATAATTTCAATTAAATTATAAAATAGTTCATTTCTAAAATAAGAAATAAGAAAAATACATAAATGATGATTTCATAAAATGTGAATTCATTGTTTTTTTAAAGTATAACATTATTATATAAATTTAAGGTTTTTTTTTAAGGAGATGACTTAAATCAGTAACTTCATAGTGCTAAAGGGTTTATCACCAGACTAGCCTCACTCGTCTTACAATTTTTTTAAGAGCTTTATTTTAAAATGAAGTTAATCGGATCTCATTTTTATTTTTGTAATGCATTTATATTTTTTGAGATTAAATTCTGTTATTGCAATTTGCAACACGAAATTATTCAGATTTTGTTTTTGAAATTAAGATTTTCAGCAAAATATTAATTAATACAACTTATTTTAGGAAAGTTAATAACCCATTGTATCTATTTATAGGATCTGAATCCTCTCATCACCCGTTGTATCCCTTGCATTTACTTATAGAATCTGGATTTTCTCCTCACTTTTAGTGTCATCACTCATCACCTTTATAATATATTGCCAATAGTCTAAATAAACAAATTAACACATGATTTTTTGATTGAAATTAAGTCATTTATGACATTCGACTTTATTTATGAATTTTTTTAACAATTACATATAATTTAAAGTTTGAAAAGGAGATATATTTCGAACTCTTGACCTTAATGGTTTGAGTATAATTGTATAAATGACATACCGTTAGACCTACCTCATTTCATTTGATTATGCTAAATTCATTATTGAATTATATAACTAGATGTCTAGAATCTAGATGTATGTCATGTATACAACTTAAAAATTGACAAAATGAAAGTGGTCAGGTAGCAAACTCTTCACATCTGCACCACGGGATTGTGAGTTTTAGTCCTCCCTCGAAAAAAAACCTCAACTTATAACAAAAATACATATTATTTCATAAATATGGTTATTCTTAAACAAATAATACATAGCAAAGATTCATATCTGTAAATTATAAATGTCCATAAATAAAATAGGAAAAGAATTAATATAAAGTAAATTTACATAGAAAATAAAAGTTGTAAAAAGAGGATTTGGCTAAAAGTATTATAATTGTAAAAAGTATCCACGTACACGGTACACTGCATCAAAAAATTTCATTAGGTGTAGAAGACATGACTGTCCAGACAGACAATACCCACTTTTAGTATTTCTCTATCAGTAAGTGCAAGTTTTCAAAATCCTGTAATGGCCCTTGAAGTTTTTGCATATTTTTTCACTCTCATTTCATATGATTTTTCTCAATCTCAATATCTACAACAAGATAGACTGTATACAAATACAATACTCTCCCTCTCTCTCTCTCTCTCTCTCTAGTCTCTATATCTCTTTCCGCCTTTACCCTAAAAAGAGGCACTCATTTTGCTTCATAAACCCTCTCTGTGGCTGTCTTTTCAGCCCCAACTTTGAGAGAGAGGAGTTTCAGTCTATAGTTTTTTTGTTCTTATATATACTCTTTACAGGCCATTCTTTGTTCTTCGATTCTAAATCTCTTCTTTTTTCATCTGAAGCATCTGTTGAAATCTCAAACATACACACCCACACCCAAATAAAGATCAAAGCGCTTGTCAGTTTGAACCTATCTTCACTTTGATGATTTTTTGAGTGCCGTTAAGACAAAACAAGTGTTTGTGTGTGTTGGGTTTTTTGTTTGTTTGAGGCATCTGCAATGGCACCCAGTTTTGACTGTGCGGTTTCAAGTCTCCTGTGTGCGGAAGACGACAACGGCATTTTCGATGATATCAATAGCGACTTATACAGGGATGCAGTGGCGGAATCTGAGGCCACGTGGCATCATCGGAACCATCGGACCCGTAATCAAAACCGGAGCTTTGATGACGATGACGATGGTGGGTTGCCATTGCAGAGTGATGAGTGCTTGGCTTTGATGGTTGAAAAAGAGTGCCAGCATTTGCCAAATAGTGATTACTTGAAGAGGCTTCAAAGTGGGGATTTTGATTTGGGGGCTAGAAAAGAGGCTATTGATTGGATTGACAAGGTGGGTTCATCAAAATAGGATTAAATAAATGATAAATCTATTCTTTTGCCTTTGATTGTGTTCATTCTTACTGTTCACAGATTATCCAAAAACACTCTCTTTCATCTAAAAACTATTTTGTTTTTCATTTTATGGCCTGTTTGTTAACATATTTGATGACCCCATCAAGATGATAATGCGATTTGATTGATCTCAAATGCTTTGGGCCAATATTGATTGATAGTGGTTTGTTTGTTCCTCTTCCATTGCTTTGGTAACACACAACACTGAAGTGTTTGATGAGATAGGCGTGGGGTTTTTCTTTTTGTTGGCATCTTTTCATCATCGTGTACATGAAATTCGAAATGGGTTTGGTGGGTTCTCTCTCTTTTTGCTTTTTGGTCTGATGCCAATATGTTTATTATCTTGTTTCATTCATTTTTCTTTTGATTAATTGATTAATCTAATTGCAAAAGTCG
Organism: Dipteronia sinensis; assembly: GCA_033220585.1. Lineage (NCBI taxonomy): Eukaryota > Viridiplantae > Streptophyta > Magnoliopsida > Sapindales > Sapindaceae > Dipteronia > Dipteronia sinensis. The sequence goes on along the minus strand of CM065636.1, from coordinate 82,714,803 downwards.
CCGATGTGTATGAGCTGTTCTTCCCTTGTCTTGTTTTATTCAATTGTTTGGCTGATTCCTTCTTTTAGGCTTTATTGATGGTCAATGCTAATGATCTATTGGATCAAACAGGTTCAAGCTCATTTCGGTTTCGGACCTCTCTGTGCCTACTTATCAATAAACTACTTGGACAGATTCCTCTCTGCCTATGAATTACCAGTAAGTTGAGGATTGAATTTGAGCCTAACATAGTTACCAAAAGACATTTCTTATTGAATCTAATCCTCTAATTGTGTGCAATCTACAGAAGGGTAAAGCTTGGATGATGCAATTGTTGGCTGTGGCATGTTTGTCTCTTGCAGCCAAAATGGAAGAGACTGATGTACCATTATCTCTAGATCTACAGGTCAAATCCCTCTAAAATCCTTATTGCTATTTGCCTTATTTTTTGATCTATATTTGTTGATGATGATGAGTGTTTTGACAGATTGGGGAATCAAAGTTTTTATTTGAAGCTATAACTATACAAAGAATGGAGCTTTTGGTGCTGAGCACCTTGAAGTGGAGGATGCAAGCAATTACCCCATTTTCCTTCATAGACAATTTTAGTCACAAGATCAATGATGATGATCAAATCCCACTTAGGACTTTAGTCTTGAGATCAATCCAACTCATAATAAGCACTACAAAAGGTCCCCTTCTCTATTAAAAGTTTAAAACACCACATATACACTTTCACTTTGTACTATTCATAATAATTTCTCTCTGCTGTTCAATTATGACTGATGTTTAAAGAGAGTCTGAAATGTGTTGGTGGGTGGGATTTGAATGCAGGGATTGACTTCTTGGAATTCAAGCCCTCTGAGATTGCAGCAGCTGTGGCAATATCTGTTACAGGGGAAGCCAAAACAGTTGTTGATACAGAGAAAGCAATTTCTGTTCTCTCCCAACACGTTGAAAAGGTAAAGTTAGTGGTGCAAAACCAAAACTCAAAAGGGAACACAAATGATGGTTTTTACTTTGGCATTTATCATCATTTTGAGTTTGATTACTTCCAAATAAAATAAACTCAAGAGTCATGTTTTAATTGATTTGTTTTAATTTTGCAGGAGAGAGTGATCAAGTGTATGAAAATGTTCCATGATTTGTCATTGATTGGTGGGTCCACTAAGGGTGCCAGTGGTTCAGTACCATCTATGCCCCAAAGTCCAATTGGGGTGCTTGACGCGGCATGCTTGAGCTATAAAAGTGATGACACAGCGGTTGGGTCATGTGCAAGTTCTTCACATAATACCCCTGATAATAAAAGAAGGAAGCTAAACAAACCTTGTGAATTGGAGCTATAAGAAGTAAAGAAGGCTGTGATATTACACAATGGTTCAATATGTTTGACTTTTCGCATAAGAGTTTTGGGTTTTGTTTGTCAAGTTGCCTCCCAAAAGAATATCAAAAGGACCAAAATGAAGGCAGTAACATAATATGAACGCAAAGAGAGAAAATGGAGAAATTTTGGGGAGGAAAAGAGGTATCGGAAGAGTATAATAATAAGTTGGTTCATGGACATGGAGAATGCAATCCAAATATTTCATGCTCTTGGCATGAGGAGAATAGTCACCAGCTGTTAAATATTAGACTTCTTAACAGCTTTAGAGACTAGAAGAGAAGTTGGGAGGTCAAAAAAATGAGGCAAAGAAAGAAAGGAAAAAAAATATATAGAACACTTGTTTTGCTTGTTAGATACAAGTTTGTTTGAATTATTTTGTTACTATGTTTGTTTTATTAGTTTTTATGGAGAAAATACAGGCAAAAAGAAAATTATATTTATGAGAATAAACAAAACCTATATGGGCACAAAACAAATAATAATAATAAAAAAAACAATCAAGTAAATTTTAATTTTACTTTAATGTAAAAGTCTGACAGCAACTGTTTGTTTGACTACGTGTCTGGTTAGACCTAGGGAGTTCGCGGACTTTGGTTGCAACGTGTTAATTAATTGCCTAACAAATCAACTAAACAAAAAGGAAGATTGATATGGGAGTCGGAGACGACCGTTGATCTAACTTCAACTGACAAGATCTCTTCTCGTAAATGATTAAATGTCAAAGAGTCTCATACGAGATCCGATCCCCAATTAAATAATAGCACAAGAGCTTAATAATATTTTTGTTTGTATTTATGAAAACTAGATAACGGGTCCCACGTGCGTTCCATATTAGCTAATAAAGGCAATCCGTGGATTATTCCTGACATTAAACATAATTTAATTAAAGATGAATATCAAATGTGCCGATCACATGCGACATTTAGTTCAACAATATATAATTAGCTAGTTGCGTTTTAGGTTTGGCCAGCCAAATACACTGTCTCATATGTCGGCCTTTGGATACCTAACTCCTTACCTCATATTTCACACTTTTCTTATTATATTTCAATTCATTGAAGAAGAATCCTAGACATTAATTTCATCTTATAGGCAAGAAAGTAAATATCGGATTTCCAATGAAAATATGGAGGTCCAAATATTTGAAAATTTCGATAGAGTTATAGAAAATATCGTCAATATCCTCAAAATATTTGGGATACTTAAGGAGATTTTTTTATATCTGTCACTCCCAAATATAGAAAATATCAAGGATATTTCGATCAAGATACCGATAATTACTTCCTTGCTTTTTATGTAAAAGAAGGTGCAACTAAGTGTAAAAATTAAAGAACAGAATTATTTACTTTTCAACTATGAGAGGATTGACAAAACGATGTCGGCTCAGTGGTAAGTCCATCACATCTAGATCCATGAGATTATGGGTTCGAGTCGTACCCTTTCCCCAAATCCTGAAATTTTGTAATAATTAAAATAAAAAAAATATGAGGGGATCGATTATTTCACATAAATGATCTTAAGAGTGGTAGAATTACTGATCACTTATTATTAGTACAAATTTGACTTCAGTGAATAATCCCAACACTGATAGACTGGCAATCAAGAATATATAAACACCTAAAACAATCACAAGCAAGAAGACAATGGTATGGGTACAAAAAACAAGAATTAATACATACATAAAATATTAAGAATTATCACTTGCAAATTGCAATATATAGAAGATGTGGGAGTTAAATAAGGAAGAGGGCTTTTGGTTCAAGTTGAAGAAACTACAAAGGAATAGACCAGCTTGAACAAAAACAAAGAGATAAACTACAAAAAATTCAAAAAAATGATATAGCTTGGACCCAACAAAGTTTATATTATCCTACACAAATGTTATTGTAAGAACAGAGTTAGATGGATATGTTGAACACTTTTCTTGCTGGAATAAAAGATCATTAATTGAAGACACGCTATTATGGTTTACGATGTGCGACTAAAAGTTGTTACAGTGTGGCTTACATGAACTATGCTATCTACCATACAAGAAAGAAACAAAAGAAGGAAAAAAAAAACATGTAAATAAATTATGTCCCTTTCGGTTCAACTTCCGAGTAGAACAAAAAGTTACTATGTTTTATGCTCCTTAATTTATTCCATGTTCCAACTCCTATCCACGTATGGAGTTTTGATTCTCTGAGTGATGACGTATACGAACTGACATTATTTTACAGTCAAGTACGGCAAAATTTACATACTTAAACATACCTTACATCATAATTAGTGGTACAGCATCCTGGTAAAATGTACAATAGATAGACAAACAAACAAAGAGACAAGAGTCTTGAAACCGTAAAACAACCATGCCTAGAAAGAAAATGAGCAATATGATCGAGTTAATAAATATTAGTACTCGTGTACGAGTTAGAACACACGATAGCCTCACATCAGTATCCTCTCTATAATCTCTCTCCTGAATGTTTCTTTTATTGTTTAGAGCTAAAGGAAAACAGAATCTGGGTATGTAAAAACTTACAAAGTTATGTTTACGAAGTTATATCAGTATCCTCTCTATCTCACTCCTGAACGAATCTTTTTAGTTTCAGAGCTAAAGGCAAACAGAATCTGGGTATTTTAACACTTGCAAAGTTATATTTATGCTTTGAGTCAGAAAGCTTAAAGCCGATTTCACATGAAAGCACAATTGTGAGAATTAGTATTTACTACTATTAAAACTGGAAGAAATAAGTGGTTAACCCTTTCTCATCATATTTTTATCTGCTCAGCCCACGGTTTCCTAGCTAGAGAGAGATTGTAACCGAATCTGGGTATGGAAACACTTGCATAGTTATATTATGCTTCGAATCAGAAAGGTTAAAGCCCATTTCACATGACAGGCACAACTGTGAGTTTTAATAGTTACTACTATTAAAACTGGAAGAATCGAATATCCTATGTGCTTTAACCCTTTCTCATCATATTTTTATCTGCTTAGCCTACGGTTTCCTTGCCAGAGAGAGATTGTACTTTGAAGGGAAGTATTTTATTTTTGATGACAAATAAATTCAATTGAATACCATATGGTGTCTAACTACTGAAAAATAAAATAAAAAACAATATTGATTTCCTATCATGATATAAACATCATAACCTCCAAAAATTGAATTGAATCCAAAAGAGAAAACCATCAACGTGTTCTAAAAAACTTAATAACACAACCTAATACAAGAATATTAGTCGATTAATCAAATCAGATGAAACTACAAATCTAATACTTGATATTATCTAATCTTATCCTTGCCATCAAAGTCACGGTATTAACAGGAGATAATCACCAGAAGGAAGAATCCTTGTACATCAAACAATACTAACATAACAAAGCAAGTAAGGCTTTGGCCGTTGACATAAAACTTAAACACATAGTTTGAGACCATTTCAAAACAAAAACAAAACAAACTGTCGAGTTCTAGGTAGAGGCATCTTAGAATTAAAAGTTTTGACTCACCTTCCACTTACTCCATCAAAATCTTCACAGTTTTGATTTTTCTCAATAACTGGTTCATTTTTTTAATACCCTACAATGGTAGTATATATTTTCGTGTCCAATCTCCTAATACCATGGTCATTCTTTCGAGAGTGCCTATAAAAGTCTATACAACTGTTAATAAATATATAATGTAAGTAGTCCAGAAATCTACTTGGGTTCTGAAAATTCACAAATTTTTTATTTGAGTTCCAAGATAGCCAGATATATCAATCTCCAATAAAAACATGTTCCTATTGTCTCAAATTGAAATCCCAAAAGCAGAAAGTCAAAACTATTATTTTGCTATTCAAATTCTTCTTGTCCCGAAATCATACTGAAAACACGATTTTGACACCATAGATCATATTTTTTGGGGAAAAATAGTTTGCAATTGGCCAAACATTTAAATTTAATGACACTCTTATTTCTGATCTGTAACTTCCAATACAGTCTTCAATGAAAATTCTTCATCTATGCCATAGGATCTGAATCTGAACCTCAAATAACAAAAGATTAACAATTGCGAAACAAAAACACAATAATTGAAACAAATCCAATACAATACAATAAAAAAAAATTTCAAATTGAATGTACTTAAAATTATAATAAATCTACAGACGAACCCTAGTCAAAGAAATGGTGAATTAAGACTTTTTAATCGGCATATAAGCATGAATTGAGAGAAACTAGCACTAACCTTTCTTCGAGAGACCATCGGAGAGTGGATTTGCTTTGATCAATCGAGAATTTTGATGCGATCGATGTTGGTTATGAAACTAAAGCGAGAGAGTTGGTGATAGCGTTCAAAGTTCAAACACTAGGAGGGAGGGAGAGAGGTGCGGTAACCGAATATCAAATATTCAGGTTAATTTACATTCATGTCCCTTGTTTGTACGGTCAACCGACAAATGAGTTGGCCCGCCCAACTACTACAGTAAAGACTAATAAAGAGGTTTGGATTTTGTATTAATCACTCAAATTTCAAAAACTAAGAGAATTATGCTATTGGCACCTCAAATATGGCCTAAAATGCCCCTAATTCACTAAGGTCATCTCCAATAGAGAGTTGTATGCTCATTTTAGATTGAGAGTTATTTGAGTGAGTTATATTTAGTGAATGTGAGAGTGAGAGATATGTGGTGGGACCCATGTATAAGGTGGTGGGGCACATGTGTTAGATGAATAAAATAATGATATTTTTGTTTTTTTTTTTTGTGGGATCCATACCATAATTAAGAGATGTGAATGTGTGAGATCCAGTTGGATTTATTGATCTTTGGAGATGGACGGATCAAATTTATTAACCGTTAAAGATGAACGGTCTATAATTTTTCAGACATTTAAATTTGAAATAAATTAATTTTTTATCACAACAATACAATCCACGCAAAACTAAAACATGATCTAATAGAGCACGTCTGATATCTATTTGGAGAGACAAATAATAACTTGTGATTTACATTTATATTTGTGCTTTCAATCATGCATGTGATTTTTCCTTATGTTTGTGTGTTATGTTCATTGTTTTCTAACCTATGAAATTTAAATTTTATGATGTTTCTTACTTAAAAATTAAATTTTTTAATATTATCAAACTTGGTAATAATTTATAAATATTTAAATATATTAAATATTTGTACCATTTTAAAGATCTCATTGAAAATTTTACAATGGTATTATTTCTATCAACATTAAAGTTTATAATTTACAATTTATTGACCACTTATTATAAATTATGCATAATTAAATTTATTACAAAAATATCACTCTCAGCACCACTTGAACATATAAATATCATTCTCAACACTATTTGAAACTCAAATATAACTATAACTCTCACTCTCTATTAGAGATGACCTAAAATATTTCTCTCTTTCCGTTAAGGGTATACAACCCAAAATTTTTTGTGTAAATAATGTGACTATTGGATATATATATATAAAGAGCCAACAAATTTATTGGTTTATTGTTTTTAGCGATTAATTTATATTTTATTGTTTTTTTTATCACTTTTCACCATTTTTGGACAAAATTACCCTTAAATTTTACTTTACCTTACATGTAACTTGGTTACATGCCATTTGATTCCAAATTACATGCGAGTTGATTTTTTATATTATATATCAGTTAAGTTTTAAATTACATGTCCAATTGTCAATTGACTTTCAAGTTATATGTCAATAATTTTCAAATTACATGCCAGTTGATTTCCAAAATTTGGGGTGAGTGAAGTAAAGACAAAATGAAGGACAATCTTATTTGTTCAAGGCTAAAGATGATAAATATAATAAAATATAAATTGTTGGCTAAACACAATAAACCAATAAATTTTTTGATTACTTTTTGCAATCCTCTCTCTCTATATATAGCTTAAATACAAGTTATGTTTTCTCTCTCTATATATATATGGCTTAAATACAAGTTATGTATAGTTTTTTTTTCTTTTGACATACCACATACGTTAGCGACAATTTGAACTTAAAACATTGATATGTTGAATGAGCGGCTTTACCATTAAACTATATTGAGCTATGGTACAAATTCTTTACAGTTACAGAGTAAATGTTAGTCAATGAATTTCAATCAAAAACTACATAAATTAAAGATTTCAAAATTATAAAATTTTATAATAACAATAATTTCCTTTAATAACTACCCTGCAACAATACAGATCTAAAATCTGAACTAAAACGTGACTATAATCTTCAAATGTGACTTGAAAAAGCTTTGAAGGGAATTTTGAAGAGAAGTAAAACTTGACTGGAAGTCAAGCTATAGCTTTCTTTGTTGTTCACGAGACGAAACGTTAGCAAATTTGCTATGTATGAAATTGAAAGGTTAAAGTTACATTTTCACACGGTAATTAATTTAGAGTTTAAAAATGGAGATTTTGGTGGCAACAAATTAGTTGATGGGTGGTAGTTGATTCTCTCAACTACATGTACTAGTGACATGGGTGGGTTCTTGGCTTATAAATAGAACCTCATATTTCTCCACAAATCATCCCAAGTATTAGCTTTCCTATTTCTCCCTAAATGTTCTTTCCTCCTGTTTGAGAGAAAGGTTATAGTTCTCCCCTAAAATATTAGAGAGAGGTTATAATCGTTTTTTTGTCTAATAAAATCATTTTAGTCTTTGTCCATAGATGTTTCCCTTACATTTAGGGATTTACCATGTAAATCTTGTGTCCATTATTTTTACCTCATATTTTATTCTCAATTCGAATTTACGCTGAGAATCGAAATACGCCAATTTCATAACATAAATTATGAATAAGGTCCATTTATCTTAAACTCAAAACCAAATTCACATCAAATTACCTAATTTTGTGTAAATTTTAGCTTTCTCTAATTGCTAACCAATTCTACTGATACTAACCAAATATCGAATGTAGGTTCCTTTACTCAATTATGTTGGCAATAATTCACCATAATTGTCGTATTTCCTAGTAAAATTTCAAAAACTCCTGAATTATATGAAAGATTATTGCCTTTCATAGTACATTATAATGTCAAAAGTCTTTTGTATGCTGAATTTAAAAAAAAATAGAATTATGTGTGTGTCAGTGTGTGTGTGTGTAATGGTAGATTGCCTCTTTGTTTTATTGTGATGTTTTGGGATTCTATGAATTACTTGTCTTTGCTTCTGAAAATAATTGGAAACACAATGAAATATTTTGTTTTCCATCTTCTTGTTCCATTGACATATTCAGGACAAAGGAATATGTCACTTTCGATTTTTCTTATTAATGTTTAAAATCATGATTGTTTATTGCACCTTAATGATTTGAAGCTGCTAAGTATTTTACTACTTTATCCATCTCAAGAACTCGTAGCCATTCACATCTTGTTCATTTTGCCATCCCTATGGCCAGTTAATAATCTAATCTAATAATCAATAAACCTCTAGAGATTGGCTATTATTATCCATTATTTTATAATCATCCAATTCATTATAATTCAATCTCGTATAGATCACTCCAATCCAATCCCAACAGTTAATTCAATTCAATTCAATTCAATTCTTATCAATGAATGTGATCGATTTTGTAGAGTTGATATTTATTTGTTTATTCAGCATGCTAGCTATTTTATGCTATCAGCTTAGATAGAGAATCAGTGAATCAAGTTATCAATCTGATTGCAAATTTAGTGCTCTTAAGTTGGCCAATTGTTACTTCTGCTGGTGCCAAGCTATTGATGATGATGGTAACTAAATTTTTTTAAGTATTCGGAAAGTTTACGAGTAACTTGATTCGTCTGTTCTGGGCAAAACTTTAAGAAGTCTTTCTCTAGGAAGCAGAAATGTGTAATGTGTTGGAAATATAGTTCATATGTTGGTTTTTTGTAAACTTGTATGGTTCATGTAACTAAATCTTTTGTATCCGTAAATTATTTGATGAACAAAAAATTTCCATTGTTGGAAGGAATAGGAAATTCTCTGTAGCAAAGCTATGTGTGACAATATTGTAGTTTACTGTTATTGACTTATTGCTGCTTGGAAGTGAACACTTTTTGAATGAGCAATAATTTGATTGTCACACAGTAACCATGATATGGAGTAACCTTGCTGATTGAAAACGAAGTGAGTTTTCAATGTCTTCTCACATCTTCGGTAGCTAGAATACGTTGTAGGAATGGTATCAAAACGAACCTTTTGGACAAGATGAGGTTGACTCAAAGATAAACCCCTCACACCACTATCCAAGAGATTACAGGTTCGAGTCATACCCCCTCCCTCAATCCTGCAATAAACTTTCCGGTCCTCTTAATCATAATTTTAAGCTCCAAGCTCATTTTTTTACGTTGGCAATGGGTTGGGCCATCGCCATCAGGGACCACTCACTTAAAAGGCAACCCTACAATGGGCCAATTGACAGCGACAATTGAGTCGGAGTGAGATACTGAGCCCAAACATTGATCACCTAATTCAGGCTATACAGATCTATCACAAATCACAATAATGTTATTATATATTATATACACCCAAATCATTTTCTAAAATAATACGCCTTATCAATAGAATAGGAAGAACCAAATGTACTTCTTAAATATTACGAAACAATTTGAATAATCTCTAGAATCGGATGTAACGAAGACTGTATTTAGATTCAACTAAAAACTGGACACTGACCATAAATCTATTTTAATTCAATTATTGATGAACATATTAATGTATTCAACCTCAACCACTCTTTGAATCGTTATTGAATTAAAATGGAGGGGCAGCTAAAGTTGGCCTCATTTCATCCATTTATAATATATTAAACTATATATAATATCCTGTAGATCCCTTTGACTATACACATTACACACACTGGTGTATTTTTATTTTCTAAACAGAGTTGTTAAACATCTGAAATTAAAAGCATTGACGAACTTGTGAATGACACCTAAATCAATTATTCGAATCTTACCGGTAGTAAAAGTTTTAAAAAATATCTCAACTATATAAATAGATAAATAAATATTATAAAAACAAAAAAGGAAATTGAAAGCATCGACCACGTAATATCTCTGCTGGTATTACAGAGCAGAAGCGTGTTAGCTCTCTGAGGCAATGGTACTTGTTTGTGTTAAAGAAATTTGACAGGTTGATTACCCCACCCAACCCCCAACCCTCCATTGCTGTTAAAGTGACCCAACTTTTATTGGATTGATGTCCCTAACATCGAGCACAATTCTTTTTCGGTTGCCAATTCTTCTACTTGTTTGATTCATTCAAATAAATAAATAAAAAACCTTTTGAGTTTTTTTCTTAAAAGGTTTTTTTTTATTAGTATGTGGAAATAGTTTTTTTTTTCTCCGGTATTGTACATATTGATATTCGGATCGCATACGTTGTTATATATGAATTCTGATCTACCAACTCGTTATCAAAGTATTGAAGAAAAGACGTGTCATGTCGTTAAAAGTTAACCGGTCAAACCTGACAAAAATCGACTAAGGGCATATCATCCGAGCAAAACTCTCGCCAAATAAATAAACAGACAACATGGAATTAGCTTTAAGGAGGATGGCTTGGTCAGAAGAGAACCTTACCAAAACGAGGTACTGATTGGCCAAGATATCTCTCCAACTAAGATCACTCGCCCAAATCAGGATCCAACACGCGTCATTAATACCAGACAACTTGAAAAAGGATCCCATAAAGATATGAGGATCAAGAATCGCATTTCAATAAAAAAATAAATTTATTCATTTCCTAAAGTAGCAGTCATAAACAAATATGATATCGGTCGTATTTATTACGAGATAAACACAAGAAGGGAAAGAGATCAAGACAATAACAAATAATCATAATAAGATTCTATCAGTTAACTGTTTGTATAACAAGTTTAAGGTTATAAATGTACGTATAAATATAACCCAATTCTTACAGTAAACACACAGAAAAAGGCATAAATAAGCACCAAGAGAGATAAATGAATTGAGCTCTGTAATTCATCTTTTTATAGTGAAAATTCTCCGTCACCGATTACCATTGTATTTATTTTTTTAACTGATTTTTCAAGTAAAATCAAATATTACTCCGTTAATTGATTGATATTTCTGTCGATGAAAAATCACCATCGACATAAGTAATGTTTGCACTGGACATGTCTGGATGCGTTTGATGTGAGAATTTGTTGTAATAAGAAATAAAAATGGAAATAAAAATCCTTTTGAGCTGTACACTGCAGATGTGTTACTCTTGTCTAAATCAGTCAACACGACGGAGACTGTGAGACCACATGGTCCACACTGATGGATGCTCGTCTTGTTTCTGCTAGCCGAAGTTGACTTTTGTCCAATCCTAGTTCAAACTTAGTTATAGCCTAGCCTTGAAACTAACTATTTAAGCATGACAGCTGAAATTACTTTTTATAATATATTTGTAAGTAAACGTGAATTCGTGATTGTTTTTTTTTACGATGTAAAATCTTTTTTCTTGATTTAATTTGAATAATTCCTTTTTATACATAGCATGTGAAACATGGTGCATGGTCCTGACAAAGTTACTCCATAAATTGTGGTACTAAACCATTTTTTTTAGAGTGAAATAAAAACCAAATCAATTCTTTTAATCTATATAACAACAGGACCTAACCGGTCATATTCTATTAGAATGACAACAACCATTATAATTATTCCAAAATATCCTTATTTAGATATGATTATTACGTGAGAGAGTTTAAGTATCACTTTCGCCAAGTAAAATCCCATATAGTAGGAATTGCATTCCGGTTTGTAAACAATAAACAAGAAATGAAGGGAGCAACGTCATTCAGAAACACCTTAGGGGCCAAAACGCAAATAAACAAAATACGAAGCACCATTACCAGAATCAGCGCAAAATATGCGAAAAGTAAAAAAAATGGTGCGAAAGAAACTCCAGTCGAAACACGCCAGAAAGCACGCCACTGGCGGCTACGCGTCCGTAAAAGCCGCTCTTGTATGGACCCTAACACCGATATATTTCTCTCTATAAACAACACGTGTCGTTCATCCGTGAGCCCACCCGTATCCATCCCTTCTTAAAAACTCGCTGTCCCGTACACCCTGCTGTCACCCAAACCTCGCGTGCATGGGTAGGCCATTTAACTATACTTTGACCCAAAAAAAAAAGAAAAACAAAAATTAAATAAACCAAGTAAAAAAAATCACTCCTCTTTCTCTCCCTCTTTGTTATTGAAGCAAGAGCCAAAGCGTGCGCTAATGCATGCGTTCTATAAGATCCCGACGGTGATGCGATTGTGCACAGTTACTATAACCTCTTTTCACGCTCATCATTTTATTTATTTATTTATTTTGTCAATCACGGGATTGACCCATTAAGATGCTGCCACGTGTATTTTAATCAAGAAATCTAGTGGGGTTAATGCAGGGAGGCGTACGTACGCATTAGAAGGATTATGTGATTTTTTATTATTATTAAGAAGAAAAATAGTGTCAAAGATAAGACGGCGTGTTAATTAAAGATTGCGAGTCGCGTGAGAGACTTTTTCTACTAAAGTCTGCTGTTTCTTACTGTACCGGAGATTTGTTGGTCGGTAACCAGAAGATTTTCTTTCGCTTTATTAATACTTTCTTCGATTTGTTTACTTACAATTACAGTGCCTGCAACTTATAGTTAGTTTATTTAGTGGTGTGAAATTACTGGTCTAACCCTGGCTTTGTAAATCTTATGCCAGTGTACCTTTGTGTACTCCAAGGCTTTTCTTTTTAATCTGGGCAACATGCTGACGTGAAAATCTAAATTATGTGGGCAACCTAATTATAAATTAAAAAAAAAACCAAACATAAAATTCAAACTTTTGAGCTCAAGGTGTTTTGTTCAGATTTGGTTTATTGTGTTAGACTGTTAGAGTGTTGACTAGCCTTGCAAAAGTTTGTTGATTTACCTAATCTGAATTTGTTTTTGGTTTTAAGGATTTAGAATTAGAAGGTCACTTTCTTTGGTAATGTATATAGGAAATGACAACATGCCCTAAAAGACTACTTAGTTGTTTGATTCATCTGCCTATATATAAAATAGCTAGTTTTCAATGGGCAATATTATTAGTGTTTGATTTTTGTAGGAATATGTTTGAAATGTGAACAAGTTGAAAAGTCTTCTAACACTTTGTTAATCAATATTTCTCGGAAATTTCTATTTTAAATTGTTTAGAATGACGACATTGTCCATGCTTAAATCCTGTTAAAGGAGAGAACCCACCTTAAATAAAACTTGGACATGTTTTTCTAAAAAAAAAAAAGAACGTTGATAATGTCATTTGAAAATGACAAGCATTTGTTGATTTGAACCAACTACAAAACAATTATGATTAAAAGTTCAAGTGAGTTGATTGGTCTACCTAATGCAACTTAACCAAAACCCAAGTCCAACTTACCCACTAAAGTGCCAATTTAATAACAATGAAATGCACTATCGCAAGCACTCATTATTTTTACGTGGGAATGGGAAATGAGTCCCGGATCATAATTCGTTTATCAGGTTTATATATATATATATATATATATATATATATATATATAAAGTCCAAGATGATAATTACTTTACTGTTATTGGTGGATATAATTGACTTTTTAATTGTGAAAATTAGTAAAAAAAGTTAGCCTTGTAAATCAAAATATGTAATGAGAAATGAGAGGTAATTGAACCAGAGACCAAGAGTAATTATTTCTCTCTTCCCTTTTTTTTTTTACCTTTTGAATTTTGATAGAGAAGAGTGATGCGGAAGCTGAATCTGTTTGTGGGATCAGCGATGTTAGTCTTATAAAGTTATAATTACTTGAAAGTAGACACACGATTCAACTCTCGCATGTTATTAGTGTACTTAAAACATAAATTGCTTTCAACAGCTTCCACTAGTTTTCTCTAGATAATGCGATAATTGCTCCTATTTAATAATAGGTTTGGAAACCACTAGACATCAACAATGGTTTCAAAGTTATGCATCATGTGAAAGTAACATTTTTAAGGAAAACTAACATAACTATTATGATTACTATGCACAGCTCCTAACAAAATGGTTAGACATTTCTCATTCACTTATGTGATAGAGTTTCGAGTCACACATTTATTCATTTAATTATAAAATGTGAATAGATCCTTTTTTAGTTTTTTTTTTATATATTATGCTTACAGTCACATACATTTTGCTCCTAACGACTTTGTATATAATGGTTGAAGTCCGTCTGTCGCTATTAGGGGTGGGCATGGATTGATTTGGATTGGGTTTGACGATATCCAAACCAAACAAATTATAAGGTAAAACCAAATCAAACAAAACTAATAAAAATCGGTTTGGTTTTGTTTGGTTTGACAGTTTAAGAAAATAATTATATTTTTTTATTTGACAAATATAATAATATAAGTAGATATAAGATAAACAATAATACTAAATTTAGCCCAAGTACATAATAATAATAGTTTAAAAAAAAACTAAATTGTGGAACGCATAAAACTTATAAAAAAAGCAAATCATATTGCTTAATGCGTTTTCGTACAAAACAATAATAATAATAACAACAAAATAGTTATTTATCCTCAATAAATTTGTTTAGTGCCAACAGCTTCGGATGAAATAGTTTAAAGAATAAATAGAAGGGTGTAGAACTTAGAACCGGAGAAACGGTAACCTTGGACATAAATATAATATAAAATTAGGTTAACTTTTATTTTTTTATATGATAATTTAATTTTTATATATATATATTTAATTATATAATGGTTTGGGTTGGGTTATGCGGGTTGATAAAACACAACTCACAAACTAACCCAAACCAATCGGGTTACTAAAAAAATAATCTATTTAGCTTTTTTTCTTTAACAAAACCAAACAAACCCGTTTAAATTGGTTTGGGTTTGACGGGTTGATCGGTTTGACGGTTTGGGTGCCCACTCCTAATCGATCCGTCAAAATTTGGATTATCGTATGTTGTTGTTATATGAAATGAGGTTGACCCAATGAGGTTGTGTGTAGAGACGATTGATGAAAGCCACGTAAGGGTTCGAGGGGGATGGCCTACACATTTTTTTTGTAAAGTTTATTTAAATTTTACCGTATTTCTTCTATTAAACTTTTAATAGTTTTTCAAATTTATCTATTGATTGTGAGTTCAAAATATCTCCAAATAAATAAATAGTGTTACGGAGACTTGAATCTAATTGGATCATTATCAAACTGAATAATAGTATTTTACTGTCTAGTCACATTGTAACGGTCTCTAACCCACTTAAACAGTATATAAAGCATCCATATAATCCAATCCAACATAAAAGCTCAGTGCAACAAAAAAGTGGTTCCATCAAGTACTACTGTATGTGGTTGACTTGCCACTGAATGCTAAATGGAAGCTTAGTGTTACAATCCAACTATGTTGGGTCGATATGATTAAACATGCATCTTCAGGTTTCAAATCTGTCAAAAACCATATTATTCTGTTCAACTTACGAAAATGGAATTACTCTTTGCAGTTCGCACCATTTTAGGAGGCTAGTACCTGACTCTCACTCATGGTGGAGACCGTGGAGGAAGAAACTTTAATATATATATATATATATATAAAGAAAAAAAGAAAAGATGCAAAGCTACCGTCAACATCACATATTTACATCTAGTAGTTTATGATGGGAATAGATTCTTTTTCCTTGATTTTCAAGGGACATAAACGTGCAACAACCAATCCAATATGATGTTCCATCACTTCCAATATGATGTCTTTTTGAACATTAATCTCATCTAATCTTAATTTTATTTTGTTTTTAATAATATTAAAATAACATTTTCGGTTACGATGATTGAATGCAGGAGCTTGTGTGAGTTGGGAATGCAATATAAAAAAGTTGATTTAGGTTTCAAAATATTTAAGATTTCATATAAATTACAGTTATCTTACACGTATCTTACATCGGTCAAAGTCTAAACTAATTTATGATATAAATATATATGGACTAACTTTAATCGTACAAAATTCTGTCAATAACAAAAACACAAAATCGGATGGATTAAAATGGATAATATCAAGTTTTAACATCAATAATAAGATGTGACAATATCTTTTAACGATTATTTACAATCCTAATCCAGTTTTTTTTTTGCTAACATAATTTAAAACCTTAAGTCATATAAATATTTGTAATTTTTTTTATTATTATCAGAAATCAAAAGTTTCCTAAATCGTCATTTGTCTTTTTATTTAATTTATTTATTCGAAGATGCAAAACCTCACATAATAATCTTCCAATAATTGTCTATGGAAGAGTATCCCATTTGAATCATAAATAGGAAACCTTTTTTTTATTTTTTATGACTAATTAAATAATTAATTGTACAAGAGACTACAAGTTATAAGCCATTAAAACCTGCCTCGCCTATCATGGTTGTTTGGGCGATCTTGGCATGGAAATCATAAGTGTTACAACCATTGCACGTGTTTGATGATGGCAGTAATTTCAGACCTAATAAACCCTACTCAATCTTCCAATCTTGAGCCACTAAAACTAACTTCCAAACAGCCCCTAATTGAAAAAGAAAAAGAAAAAAAGGAGTTGACACTCTCTAATGACCCATTTCTTTTCCATAAAATACCATAAAAATAAATAAATAAATAAAATCAAATAGAGTAGAGTGGGTTAAAAGTCTAACAAAGTTGGTGTATACACATAATTTATATATATAAGAGTGAGTGAATGAGTGTGTGATGGGCATGGATTCTCGTCCTTTTGATTTTGCCTTTGTTTCTGTTTGTGGGTATTTTTTTTATTTTATTTTATTTTTATAAAGCAGAAAAATAATAATAATAATAAAATGCTATTAAAGTGCGGCCTGGAGTGGTGGAGTTGTGTTTAGCTTTCCAAGCGTGGATTTTTTTGTTGGAGAATCCACAACCAAATGGCTCCATGGTCTCTCATGTTCCACGCTCGTCTCTTCTCCCACCAAACTCTTTTTCTAATTTTTCTTTAATTTATGTTTATGGTCCTTCTAATTCTAAATCCATTTTTTGTTTTTATTAATCGTCGTTGGGTTTCGGCCAATTATATACTGACCTGTGCAGTTGTACCATACATATTGAGGCCTCTAATTGGCCCCGTATTTGGTTTTGTTTTTTTAATGAACAATATTTAGTGCCATAAAACACGGAGTGGTGTTGATTAATATTTTCTACACGTTTGACTTTGTATTTACTTTTTTTTTTCTTTATCTTTTTTATGCCCCTCCTCCCCAAATTAAATATAAATATCTACTTCTACAACATCGATGTTTTTTAAATAAGTAGTGTTTATTGATATTTTCTTTATTGATTGACTACGTAATTTATGTTTGAGTTCGAAGTTTATCAGGATTTTCTGATATCAAACCCTGGATAACTATATCTGTAACTCTATGATTTATTTACTCTCGGAACACTATTAGAAAACTTCCTTCTAAAATGCTTATGGTAAAACTCAAATCTTCCACCACTAATGTGAGAAAAGTTATACCACCTCATTTGCTAAGAGGTAACATGCATAAAGTGAAAACTATTACTCTTTCATCGTTTTTCTTTATTTTTTTCCAAATTTCTTATATTTAAGTAGACATTAATGATTACCATACGTGCATATATGGATTATATGTGAAATTCACTTGAGCATAAAATTCAAAAGAAATAAAATTAATAAAAAAAGGCAAAAAGAAGAAGAAGAAGAAGAAGAAGAAGAAGAAGCATGGATGAGCATCACTAGATTCATAGAATATGGACGGTCCACTAGTAGATGACCATGCAACTCAAAATAGTGCACATTATGTGTTGGTGCGTTACACAGAATCATCCATATTTTTTCCCTCCTTGGTGGGTAAGCTACCATGCTTGAAATTTCTCCATCCAAATTTTTTCTTTCTTTTGATTGAAGTGGTCAACCCACAACCACCATTCTCAAGTCATTGCTAGAGGCTTATTGGACCATTTAAACACCAAATTGAAAATAACAATACCCCCCAAAAATTAATTAATTAATTAACAATGATAATTACAAAGTGTTAAATTAAAGTGAGTATGTATGATGATGACGATTATGTGTATATATATAACGTGTGGAGGAATCCAAATTTGCTTTACATCTCACAAATGTAATTGGAGAGTTAATTAGTAGTAGTTTTAATTAAAATAAAATAAAAATTAAATGCTACAAAAAGTGTAGACCCAATGAGATTTGTTAGAGAGAGAGACTCGATTGGGCGTGGCTATTGTTCCCTCCACTCCAAACAAGAGGGCATGAAAGTATTTATATTATTATTATACTTTTTATTATTATTTGTTATTATAACTATAAATTTATTGTTAATCAGAGACACTGGATCTTCTTATCTGTGCTTAAGATCTCTTTCAGGTGATAAAATCATGGGTTTTTTTTTTCTTCTTATTTTAAATTTAATCTTTTGAGTGGGAGCCATGCCCTGACTCCGTAGCACAGAGTTGTTTTTTTCTTTCTCCTTCGCTTTTACATTTATTTTATTTTAGCTTGTTTAGTCTGGTTGGTTTAAGACAGCAGAGGAGGGAACATATTAGTTTTAGATAACAATTTTGGTTATATGAGTAACCAATGAAGCTCTAATAATTGATTAAAAATCTATTATTGGTATTATTGTTTGTCATATACTATTTGATGTACGACAACTCGAATATAAGACATAATCGAAACTTAATGATTTTGAATTACCATCAAACCACGTTAGATTCTAATTACATATATTATTGGGTAGTGAAAAAAAAATAGTAAAATGTCATTGCATTGAAATTCATCTCTAACCTAACTTCATCACACTTTTTTTTGGTCTAAAGTTTGAATATGAAAAATAGACTATTATCTTTACACATGAATTAAGAAAAAAAAAAGGCATTTTGTCATTTTGGTATTCTTTTTCACCTCACAGATCAAACAGAAATCAATATTACACTAGCTTATTTTTGAAAGAAAAAAAAGATTTCAAAAACATAAATTCACTTTATATCAATTAATGTTAAACAATGAACAATTTGAAAGAAAGTTTCTACTATTCTGAAAAATTGGGTACAATGAACATTTAATTTTGTATTTTTTACTTTTTATTTATTGAAAATGATATTAGAATCAGACATACTTAAATTAAACACCATATGATCAACTCAAATAGTTATTTTTATAGCAAATGAAGGTCTCTCAACAAATTTGTTTTTTAATCAAGTAAATCACAAAAACAATGTAGAAACACGGTGACCACCACACAGGTTTAGTGGTTATAACACTCATTCAGTTTGTCAATGTCACATATTTGAGCCGCTTCCACCGTATACAACGTAAATAAGGGAAGATTTAATGAACTAAGCTACATAACAGGCATCCAGATTTGCAATATAAGTTTATTTTTGGTACGAATGAGAGTGGGAGTGGGAGGAGGAGGAGGAGGGGGGTAATTTTTGGTACGGATGAGAGTGTGGGGGCTAGGAGGGTGAGGGTTGGAAGAAGAGCCACAATCAATTGTTTGATTGAAGAGATAAGAGAGAGGAGCGGAGCGGAGAAGAGGAGGGACCTCGCTTCCTAAGGACCCACCAAAATACATATTTCCTCATGGTATGAATAAGTACAGGAGAGACTTCAACTTTCTCATGGCCCACAATTCCATAAATACAGTAAATTTACAATTAAATATCAATTCATCTATTAACTCTATTTTTAAAACTAAAAAAAGGTATCAGGAGTTATCTGATGAATGTTATTATCTTCATTTCTCTTACTCTCTCTATCGTTTTAAACATAATGTAAAATGAATGACGAAGGGGATGTAATTTAGATGGAAAAAAACAAGTATAGGCATAGGGGGTTTGTTTTGTTGGGGGTCAAGGATTGATGGTTAACACACATCCATATATCACATCAATGAAAAGTATAATTGTACTCTATATACATAGAGGGTCCTCCTCTGCCTCCTATAAAACCCTTTTTACTTTTTTTTATTTATTTTTTATTTTTAACTCTCTCTAATTCTTTATAATAAAGTTAGGTCATTGATGGATAATAACAGCACATATATATACTCCTACTTTCTTTTCTTTTCTTTCAGGTGAGTAGAGAGTGAGAGTTTAAATGATGCATCCAATGGTGATGATCAGTGGGTCCCTTTTTCATCTTTGTATAATTCTTGCTTTGAACGGTCAAGCAACAAATTATTGGTATTCATGTTTTACATTGGATACCATCCCTTTTTTATCTGATCATTCCATTTTTTTATCATATTTTTTCAATTTTTCCTATTATTTATTCTGTATTTGCAATTGCAAAAGAAGGATTTTGCCTTTTTTGATCCACCCACCACAAGGTTTGATTTGAACATGTTAATTTATTTATTTTTTTCCAATTTATCTGATGATTACTTTTCTTTTCTTGAAAACTTTATTGGTTGATGAAGTTACTATTGAACTCCAGTAAAATGTGACAGAAAAAAAAACCATAGATAAAATTTTGATAAAAGACATAAAAAAATATCAATTGAAATAAAGTTTTACAATTGACGTGTATATATATATATATATATATATATATATATATATGTAGGCATAATGCAGCGATTATGAATTCATAAAAACTAATATATATATATATATATTTTATATTTAGAGATTATTTTAAAATAAAATAAATTAAACTAAAAAATATTAGAAATCTTTTCTAGGAAATAAATTATCGTATCTGTTATGTGTGTAGACCGAACCTCATAAAATATCAATAATATTCACTTTAATTATAATAATTAATTGCTACTAAATGTATAGTTCTACAACACAATATAATAGTCTCGATGATGAGTGATTGTCGTCGTTATTTTGACCACTTTCTTTATTTTTTTAAATGTATTTTTTATTTTTGCAACTTTTATCATTGAAACCCAACGCACCTGGAAAAAAATATATATAGGTGCGTTAATTCAATTTTTTTAACAGATATGACCAACAGACGAATTGCATAAAATAAGAATGGAAGTCACAGAATAAACGGGAGAGCCATTAAAAAGACGAGAGACTAGTGTGGTAAAAATACGAAAGCTTTGGCATGAATCATGATTACACATTTCAGGGAATAAAGATTCGTCCGTAGATACACCATGCATGAGATGAGATGATGAGTATGAATGAACTGGTAAAAAAAAAGTACTAATTACTGTCAAATCCAACCAAGCACCGCCAAGTTCCTTTGTTGTGTGTATGGATTGTTCAAAATGGGAGAAATGCTTCTGTACCACTCATATACGGGCAACTCATTTATATTGTGCCATGTGTTATGTATCTTTCGTATGATGGATTATTCAAATCCTATGTCGTATATACTAGACGCACATGACTGATTATTCAGGTTCTATATCGTATATGTTAGACACACAGAAACATTTCCCCTAAAATGAAGTTCCAACTTCACCAAAGATAAAGCCTTGTCATTGTATACATGTAGCAAAATTCATCAAATTTGGAAGGTATGGGGTCAATTTGAAGTCTGGATAATAGCGAGGATGAAACCAACTTTTTCAAATTTAAAGTGTATGGGGCCAATTTGAAAATTTTACAAAATTTTAATAAAAAAATATAAATAACAAAAAATATAGGGTAAAATTGATATAAATATTTTGGGCTTGGGGGCCATGATCCCTCAAGAAAAAAAAAATCCAACCAAGCAAAGAGTGTGGTTTGGTTCGAACCAGGAAGGACGGTCAACAAACAACAAGGCATTGACCCAACAAAACCCAACAAAACCCAAACCCGAACTCAAGGTGATTATAGAAAGCACCCCACCACATCACAGCTTACTGTGTTTGATGATTGTACACTTATACCTTGCGTGCACTCACTCCTCACACGCGCACGTATCATCAAACTCCCTCTCTCTCACTTCAATTGCCATCTTCCACTCCACTTGTTTCTCTTTTGATCGATCCCACATCCAGGGACATTTCTGTCTATTTCTTTTCTATATAATCTTTACCTTCCGTGCACTCCCCAAATTTCCACTTTGACTCTACTCTCTCTCTTAACTTTTTCAGTCCTCTGCATCTCTCTCTCTCTCTCTCTCTCTCTCTCTGTTTTCGATCTGGGTCTTCTCGGTTGCTTCTTGAGTTCGAGGATTGAGCTGTTTGAGGTTGTCTTTTTCCTTTGCTGGAGCTTGGTTCTATCTTCTTTGCTGTTTTCTGTAAGTTTTTTTTTTTTTAAAGCTTTTTGATGGTTTTTTTGCCCCAGTGGTTACTATTGTTGGATCTTTAATTCTCTTATTAGCTGATTTGAAGTGAATTTAGATTTGTGAGAGTCTTTTTTGGGTTCTCCGGTCAATTTTCTTGGGTTCACATGTTATTTTTAAGTCTATGAAAATTTTTGTTTCTTCTTTTGGCTCATCTAAAATGTTTTTCTCTTTCAAGTAAATCACTCTGATAAACTGTTGATCCAAATTACATCTCTGTGTTCTTGTTTTTTGAACAGAAAGTGACATAATTTCCACTAGCCATGGGTACCCTTTTTGATTCCTAGTTGTTTAATTTCATTCAAATTCAGGGCCTTGATAAGTTGATGTTTTATTTGTTGGTTGGTTACTGAAAATTCTAAGCATAGTACTACAAAATAAAAAAGGTTGCATTTTTGTGATCCGTGTGATCTGGTTTCATAGAAAAAAATACACTCTTCTTAATTTAAGCAAAATATCAATAGATACTCAATTATTGGTTTAGGATAAAAAGTACTTGCATTTTTTACTGTCTTCTTGTTCTTACCTTCAGATTTCATCAACCAGTGATTGTTTTCCTATAACTTCACCTTTGATTTTTGCTTGATTTTGTTGCTAATGTTGAATATGTTGCAGGGTTTTTGAGCTGGTTTCGGGTGGTTAACAGCCGTGGCTATTAGATTGTGGATAAAGAAACAGCATGCGGTGGTGGCTGAGTCTTTCTGTTGACGTGTTTCGTAAAGTCATCTCATTGAACCTCTATTGCAGAGTGATTCTGTAATTTCATTATCTCTTCACCAGACCTTTGATTTTTTTTCTCAGTTATTAGCTGCTCCTATCTATTTCCATGGGATCCACTATTTTTGTTGTCGTTCCCTGTTATGTTCTTCAGATTAGCTGAATATTAGCATACTCTTTCCTCGAATTCTCTTTCCACTTGTTTAGCAAACTCTTTTCTTGAAATTCTATTCCACTAGCTAGCTCTCTTTTCCTTCTTAATTGTTAATTTGTTTCCGGGTTGTTTATCTCTCTTGTTTTGAGCATTTCCTTCTTGTTGGAGTCCTTGTTTTCGATCCTGGTTTACGGATTTCTGGTATTGAATCTGTTGTCCTGCGGAAGATTGTGTTGTTTAATATATATTGGAAGGGTTGGGAAGTAGTTATGGTGTGCCAAGCAGCAAGTCAAACAAGATTTCGGGCATTGAAATACGAAAAAGGGATTGCGGGGAGAGCCACAATAATCGTTAGAATCATAGCATGCTTTCAACCTCTTAAATTTTGCCAGGTTAGTGGATAATTTAGTCATTTTGGAAGATTTAGATACAACTTATGCTTGATGATCATTGTTTTTCATTGCTATTCCTTGTTCGTATCTTTTTTCATTGATAATTGTTGAGAATGTTTAATGAATGTGATCCCTTTTAATGATATATTGTTTTCTTGTGTATTTTCCAGGCCGAATATTTCCGCCATTTGCTTAAACCTGTCACGTAGAACAATTTCGCACTTCTGTTTTCAAGTTAAGCTGGAGTTTTTAGTTTTTTTCTTCATAGTTAAGAGCAACGGCAAATAACAGCTATTCCTACTACAGACATCCTTCTGGTATGTATTACAATATCCAGAGCTGTGAAGATTTAATTGTTATTCTTTAGTGTTGCAAAGTTTTGTTTTACATTGGAATTTCTCCATCTGAAATTTGTAGGTGGTTTTTTGGGTTGGATGGGAGGGGGCTGTGGATCTTGGTTTCCTCAGCAGCAACTTGATTGGCAGTCGACCAATATGAATTCCTCGAATTCTCCAATGCACTGGGGGCAGCTTAATGTCATTCCTCCGACTATGAACCCTGGCTCTAATATGGTTTTACCAATTGGAACATTGCCAGTAAATGGATATCCTGGGCTACTTCACTCACAGGATGTCCAAAGAAACGAAAATCATGGTTGGTTCTATTGTCTGCCCCGTTTCCGACAGGCCGTTGTGCCTGCTTTCAACTCTTTTTTGAAAGAGCAACTACCTGCTAACCCTTATGAAAATTTTGGGGAGACCGTCAAACCCAAGGTTGGCTCTGGTTGTGCTCAGAAGAAATTCCTTGTTTTTGATCAATCGGGTGATCAAACAACTCTGATATTTAGTTCTGGGATTGAAAATCCTGTCAAACGCCCAACTTCTTGGGGTCCAAAACCGCCTGGTGCTTATAATTTGACCAAAGAAGATCTTGGATTTAAAGGAGATGCTAATCTTCGTTCTGTACCAAATTCAATTGATGAATTAGATGAATTTATCGGTACTGATCTGCACAGTGAAATGCATGAGGACACTGAAGAGCTCAATGCACTACTTTACTCAGATGATGATAGTGATTACACTGATGATGATGAGGTTACGAGCACAGGTCATTCGCCTAGTACAATGACAGCTCACGAGAAGCTAGATTGGTTTGAGGGAAGCACAGAAGAGGTTGCTAGCTCTGCTGGGCCTACTAAAAAGCGGAAATTGTTCGATAGAGGTCATGATGATGTACACTCGCTAGTGCCCACAGAAAGTTCTGTGAAATTTATCCCACACCTTGACAGTGAAGATGATGCAGAATCTAGTTGTGCCAACAGTCTATATCCAAGGTGTGGTGAAATGGGTTCCCTATCAGGAAACAAGAGAATGAGAAATGAGAAAATACGAGAGACAGTGAGTTTTCTGCGAAGTATAATTCCTGGCGGAAAGGG
The DNA here is from genome assembly GCA_033220585.1 of Dipteronia sinensis. NCBI lineage: Eukaryota > Viridiplantae > Streptophyta > Magnoliopsida > Sapindales > Sapindaceae > Dipteronia > Dipteronia sinensis. The sequence continues at coordinate 82,689,504 of CM065636.1, read as the reverse complement.
CAAGGACACAATGGTGGTTATTGACGAAGCTATTGATTACTTGAAATCCTTGAAGCTCAAAGCCAAAGCCTTTGGACTTGACAGTCCATGAATTGCCTTATCAGTTGCTGTTAGTTTTAGTACTATTACATCGTCATTATCAGTTCTCGTAGATTAGAAGTTGTTATTGATGTGTGCAGAATAAAGTCACGGTACATAATGGTTGGCTATGGATTTGCAGAACGATGAGTAGTTTCAAGCGAAATCAAATCGTAAGTAGCAGAAAACTTAAGCTTAAAATTCTCCCTTTTGATGTCTCTCTTCAATGATTGAGTTGGAAACCATCAGCAGAGCTGTTGTGAAAATCTCTCTAGTCTCTAGAGAAAGAAAAAAGGATGGAAGAAGAGTGCAGATATTATGTTTGTGTAATAAAAGGGAAATGAATGATTACAGTGTGGTGTCTTTGGGTTTAGAGAAAGCAACAATCACACACCTGCTGGTGGTGGTGGGTGGTGGCTGTGTGAATGAGAAGACTAGAGATATACTAGCGGGACCCTCTGCGAAAGCGGAAGAGCTTGCACGCCCCTTAGTTGTTTTGGGACCCAATTCTCACTTTCCTTCTCCTTTTCGTGTTAATTGTCCATGTTTAATAAACCCTTTTGTGGGGTTTAGCTTTATGTTATTTTTCTTATCTCTTGATGTAGAAACTCACAACTCACAAGTGCAAGAGGCCTTCATTCACTTTCACCATGCAACTTGCACACAGGGTGGCCCCAAAATCACCACCATTTCATTGCACTGAACCTCTGCTAAGCTCTAGCTTCTTTGTTTTTTGCTTTCACTACTCCTGTAAATTAATAGTTGAATTAGCTGTTGTGAAATGTAGACGTGTATGTTTTGTGGTTTCTGTGATTGGTTGGAGGAAAGGGAGGTGGGTGATGATGTTTTTGGTTGGGCGTGATTTATGTTTGGTTGGTGTAATTGTTGTTGTCTTTATGTTTATGTATTTACGTCGCATGCACGCATTTATGATGCGAGACAGCGATGTGTTAGTAGTATTGTGAGTGTGTGTGATTCCTTTGCTCTTTCAAAATGCTGTGAATTTTTACTTCTATATTTGAGATGATAGATGGATTGTTGTGGGGGGGACCACATGGTTGTATTATTTGGCTGAGAGAGACTACCTGTGCTGTGCATAACAAGCACGGGTGTTCTTAGTTTCACTCTTCTTATAATTGCTACTTGAAATTTGGAAAAAAAAAAAGTAGATAAATAGCTGTCATCGATTTCTCACTGTTCTTTTCAGGGATATAACAGACTAACAGAGGTTTTTTTTTTTTTTTTTGGGGGATAGATTTCTAATGTTTGATCACAAAATTTATTTGGAAAAGTGATGGTTTACAGGTGAATTGGATTGAAATTGAAGGTTTTTTTTTTAAATTAAAATAAAAATAAAAATTTGACAGCAAATGAATCTGTGTCTAATGAGATTTAATTGTTACGAGTATGATCTATAAAATGTAACTCTAAGGAGGGTAGGCCTATATTTTTCAATTTAACAGAAAATTGATATTCAAATTAATCGAATTTTTTTTCATAAGTGAAATCTCAAGAATAGGGATGATAATGGGTTGAATTGGATCAGATTTGCTTCATACTTGAAACCTGATTTGCATGAGTTGGTCCAACCCTAACTCCTGCCTCAATGGGTTTTTGTTTTCCTCCTCAAACCCAAACAGAAATGGTAAGGGGTGTTTCATATCCGATCCGAAATGATCCGTTTCATACAAAATATACAAATTATTTTACTATAAAATTGAATTTTGAGACATTAAGGCATAGATATAAATTTCAATATTTAATTAAATCTTAAAATACATTTAAATTATAATATATATATATATACATGCATTTTTTTTGATTGGAAATTTAACTATATATTTAAACACAAACGTACACTATAAAAAAACATTTTAACATGCATTTAAAATTTAAATATAAACTTAAATTTATTAGAACACAACATCTAAGTTTAATAAACTTTAAATTCAAACATAAAATACAATTAGGTGAAGAAATAAAGGGATTAAAGATTTGTTTTTCCCTTTATATATTTTTATTTTTAAAAATAATTATATAAATACCGGATCAAACGGATCGGGTTAGTGCATAAGGCACCTATACCTGACCCGATAAAAAACCGGGTCAAACAAGTTTGACCCATACCCGACCTGAATCCCGTCTTAAGTGCTCAAAACATGTCTCGAACAGATCGGAGTCCAGCTGGTTTAGGGCGTGTCGATGATTTTTGCCATCCCTGTTCAGGAATCGAATCCTATTATAGAAGTTAAAGGAAAGTGTTCATCCACTTTTAGCAGTGGTGCATAATAGATAATAGATTGAATCTTGCTTTCATAGCTGATAATCATATCAAATTATTTGTTTGGATGTCTAGTTTCTTACCCTAAATTAGGCGTGCCAGATTTCTTCGTGATCATTTTCTTGAGTGATATAATAGCAAATAGAGATAAAAATGTGTGAGAGAATATATTCCGAGTGACATCAGCGGGGCACATCGCCTCTTAGTAGAGCTGGTAGTGGTGCACCTTACTCCCACCTAAGTGGTGAGATGTTTATATCCCACAATAAACATTTTGCAAGCATTTGTAGGGGGGTTTTGTTTCCGGGTTGTGAAAGTAGTTATCTCCCAGAAGAGAGTAGATATCCAGACCGTACATGTATTGTTTCATCTCAGCAGGTCATGATTATGTTATTGTAATAGTTCTTGTAACACTTAAAAAAAAAATTTGACATCAGCTGGGGTCTTAGGATCTTCACAATCGATTACTTGCACACGCATTTCACATTCTTGGCTCAAAAACAAGCTGCTTTTCAAGAATTCCTCGAGCTTCATTCTATATATCCATGTGTAAAGACTCACTTTAGACAAGACGAGAAACAACGTTTTTCACATACATTGCCCAAACACTATTCAAATCAATTTCACAGCCAAAGTAACGTGCTACAGCCGCTATCACAACCGCTATCAAGAGATTCTTTGGTTCTTCCTAGTCTTTAAATAAATAAATCAATTCAATGTTTTATTGTTGGGCTCAGTCCATCAAAGCCCAGTTATGTTGGGCCATTAAACATCTAGTCCAATGGCCCAAGTTCCAACACTGTGAGGCACCACATGCGTGGGACCCACAAAACCCATCATCAACCGCCCATAATCCAATCAAGCGGTGCATAAATCACACGCAACAACCCAAACTCTAGACATGAATCCACGGCAACGGTTGTGAGTAGACGAGTATAGTTATCACGGCGTCCGTGCACTATAAAATTAAATAAATAATAAAAAATTATAGTGCAATACAACTTTCTCGATTCTCTTTTAGTGCCGAGCGAGTTACAGTTCATTTTCAGAGTTTGATCAAAGTCACGTTTCTCTTCGTTTCCTCGAATGGAGAGCTTGGCTTTTCATGATCGCAATATCTATAATTTGCTCGAGAGCAGACTCACCAACACACGCTATGTAATCTTCTGTCTGATCATATTTTTTTTTAGTTTTAATCTATTGAATTCCTTGTCTATTGAGTGTTTTGTTTTGATTTAATTTGCAGTTTATTTAGATGTTTGTGTGTTTTGGTTAGACTTTTGCTTTGATTGTGCTTCTGATTTTAGGATTCTTCAGCGAAGTTTTTTTTTTCTTTCTCCGGTTAATTGAACTTGTATACAATGATTTGAGTGAGTCATTTGATTGAAAATTCTGTGGAAATTAATATGCTTTTTGGTACTTGAACTGAACACTTATGAATTAGCTCGTATTGATTGTTCTTGAAGTGCGAATTGAACTTCAACAGTCCGTAATTAGTCTCTATTAGTAGAAAATTTTGGCCATCAAAGCCTCATAGAAATGAATTTTGGATGGTTACGAGCAATGGCATACAAAACATATATTGGCCTCAAAAAAGATCTGTTTGGTGCCAGTAAAATTATGAGTTGAAAAATTATTAACTTTTTTTTTTCACCAGACATGATGCTCTAATTTTATGCTTAACCAGTGAGTGGGTAAAAAAGAAGAAGAGAGACAGTGGAAGTGATAAATTAATGCTTGTGAAAGTCTTTTATAATAAGTTCAAATTATTAAATATTAAGCCTAACTACCTATAATTTATCCTGATACTTTTGAACTGAATGCACATTGCACAAACTGATTCTTGGTTTTCTGCTACCAGATTTCTGTCATTATTTCTTGTTCTACTAGTTGTTGATTTCTTTCTATGAATTATATATTCTTCTTGTTCACATGTAATTTGTTTGGCTAGACTAAAAAGTAAAATCAAGCCTTTTTAAATATGATACTATACAAGTCTGTGTTATCTCCGAATTTCTCTTGGTACATTATTATTCTTATGATTGATCTAAGAGGAATCTTTTTGGTGTTTATGTAGGATGTGAATCTCAGTTTGCAAACAAACTCGTCATTGATACGGAGGCTTTCCCAGGAAAGAGAATTGGAGGTTGTTTTGGTTTCAAATATCTAATATTTCCATTTCATGATTTGAATGGTTTTATTAACATGCATCCTTTCAAGTGTTTGTTTATTTCCTCTGAATGTTTTTGTTATTTTTTTTTTCCAGTGCTTCATGGATGTCATGCTACATCGATTATTTCCCCATTATGATTTGAATGGTTTTATTAACATGCATCCTTTCAAGTGTTTGTTTATTTCCTCTGAATGTTTTTGTTATTTTTTTTTTCCAGTGCTTCATGGATGTCATGTTACATCGATTATTTCCCCATTTTGGGTATCCAATTAATATAGTAGAACTACGAAGTTTACTAAATTTTAGGGGTAACCATTTATAATTCATTTGTATAGAGAGGTCCAAAGTAGGGTGAAAATCTTAGTCAACTCCAACCAGTAGGAATTAAATTACCTCTACATGTCCATTAATTAACCTCCACGATGGCTAGCTACATATTGCTGGGATCCAGATTCTTGTTATTTACACCCTTCTACGACCAAACTCTCTTACTGTTGGGTTGGTTTTTTCTCCCTTTAAGAGCTCTAAAAAATTGGCTACCGCACTTCTTGGTTTCCTTGATATCCATAATTGATTTCTCGTTCCCTTTTTATGAATTTAAAATTGTTCTGCACTCTTAGGCAGTTAGGCCTTCATTTTCTAATGATTAGTTACTCATTAATTTCTACCTTATGATAGTTTAGTTGGAAACATTGCTGTTGCTACACTTGATTTTTTAGTCAACCATTGATCATGTGGTTAGCATGAGATAAATAGTTGATTAGTGTCTACAATGGGGATTAAAAATCCTATACTGTTAATAACATAAAGAATCAAGGATTTTATATGGAAGTTAAATTTCAGGGCAGTGATGAAGCAACTGAAGCCTTAATTTCTAGCAGAACCGTTTGAAACCAGGGCACTTCTGTTGATTGGCTGGATCCATTCTCTATAATCATGTTTTGACTGAAACCACCCAGATTTCTATGAGTTTTGACTATTTATTGATCCAGTGATTATAAATTGCTTTGTTTTTTTAATACTTTAATTCATGGTTTTGATTCTTATCATTTTATCATCTTAAATTACTTTTTCCTCTCCGAACAGGGACACCAGGGTTGTGTGAATGCTATTTCTTGGAATTCCAAAGGTTCACTTTTGATATCTGGATCAGATGACACACGGGTGAGAACGTTTTAAATCTTTCCATTGGATTTTAAAGTCAAATGATATGTAATAGATAGAGTAGAATAACTGAAATGTAGCTATGGAAAGGAACATGTGAATCTTTTTGAGCATAGTTGTATATTTAACTATATATGGTAATCATACCAAAAAAGAAAAAATAAAATTCATCAAACAGATATATCCAAAGGTTCTCTAACACACCCCACATAACTCTTGCTTGCAGTAATTTGTACATGTTGCAGCAATTAATAATTACTGTTTCATGTCTTTAGATCAACATTTGGAGTTATTCTACTCAAAAGCTTATGCATTCCATAGAGACAGGGCATACAACAAATATTTTCTGTACGAAATTCATCCCTGAAACTTCTGATGAACTTGTGGTCTCTGGAGCAGGAGATGCAGAAGTAATGTTCTAATGAATTGAAATTTTATTGGTGGATGTTATTTCCACTTGTGGTCAAACAATGTTCCAAGTTGCACTTACTGAATTTTTTGCAGGTTCGATTATTTAATCTGTCTCGGTGTAGTGGTAGAGGACTTGATGATAATGCTATTGCTCCGTCAGCATTGTTTCAGTGTCACTCCAGAAGAGTCAAAAAATTAGCTGTAAGATATGACCTCGTAAATAATTTATTTACTCCATCTGCCTTGCTTCTCACATCTTCTACCTGCTTCTTTTTGCAGGTTGAAATTGGAAACCCTCATGTTGTTTGGAGTGCAAGTGAAGATGGAACTTTGAGACAGCATGACTTTCGGGAGGGTGATTCTTGTCCTCCGGCTGGATCTTCTCATCAAGAATGCCGTAATGTTTTAGTGAGTATTATGTTATAATTGTTGGCATCTTGTACATTTATATTAACTTGTCAGAATAAACATGAGTGAAATTTCTATTTTCCATAGTTGACAATTTGGCTTGCCTGCTTTATTAAAGCTATAATAGAAGCCTATCATGACGAGTTGAGTTATTGGCATTGTTAATATGAAGAGCTAGGGTGCTGTCCGATTGATTGTTGGTGTAGCTTCATTCTTGTTGAGATATCATGGCACTATTTACATTAAAGCTGGTCTCTATAACCTTAGACTAGTCTAGTGCAAGTAACATTTTATTTTGTAGATCTGGTTCTGAGATTGGGTTTACATGTGATCATTTTGATTTCCTGATTTTTTGGTGTTTATCTTTATTTTTTCCCTTAGTTGTAGATCCTTAGAAGTCTCACTTGTTCCTTTTTTTCTTTTTCAGCTTGATTTGCGGTGTGGAGCGAAGAGGTCACTAGCTGATCCTCCCAAACAAACTCTTGCTTTAAAATCTTGTGATATCAGTTTCACGAGGCCTCATTTGCTCCTTGTTGGCGGAGGGTATAGGGCTGATACTATTCGTTTTGTACTCTTTTTCCTTGATTGTCTGTTCTTAATTTTCTCTTTCAAAACTAATTACTCATAATGTTTGCAGTGATGCATTTGCACGTTTATATGATAGGAGAATGCTACCTCCACTGACCTCCTGTAGGAAAAGGATGTCACCTCCACCTTGTGTTAATTATTTTTGTCCAATGCATCTTTCTGAACATGTTAGTTATCTTCCTTGCAGTCTTCTTAATTGCTTTAATATCTGTGTTAGTCATAAGCTATTATCAACTTTTTGGTTGGAGATCACATAATTGTTCCTCTGTAATCTAGATTTTTTTTGGGTTTCTCTTTTATGATACTCGCCCTGACCTTTCCCTGGTTCTTCGGGTTCTAAACTGTGGATACTGCTGGATCCAACTATGTTGTTGATGTTTTTACAGCAGGAAGAATTTTATTTTCAAACTTGGTTACCTTATGTGGAGATGTTAATGGACATACAAGATTTGTACAGCGGCTGATAATATCCACTTTCCTTTTGGTATTTATATTTGGCCATTTTGTTGTGATCTTGATCAAATCATTACTATTTATTTTATTGTAAGGTTTTAAATTTCTCTATCTTAGTTGCCTTCTATACTCTAGAAAGAATGTTTGTCCAACTAGAATGGTATAACTGTCTTTTGGACAGATTAGTTGATGTGACCAAGTCAGGTGGATTGTCCTCTGTGGTCTCTTATCTCTTTATATATAATTTATAGTTTAATGTCATTTTTTAACTGATCTTTAATTCTTTATAATATCAAAATAACACCTGGACAAACTGTTGAGTGAAATTATTGTAACCAAAGTTCAAAATTTGTATATATATTCTTCCTAGGTTTGTTAAAGCTTTCAAATAACTCATACTGCATTCAGTCTTAATGGAGAAGGGGTTTCCTCTCAGTATATTTAGATATATATTTATTTTGGATGCTTTTTGTTATTTTAATGTTCAATTGTTCATGAATGAGCTTGATTTGGTTGTTGCCAATTATTCTTTTCCATTATATCTAAAAATTCTTTTAAAAGCTATTTTTTAGTTATATTTTGAAATATTGGTTCAAATGCTGTTTCTTCATTCAGGGACATTCAAGCTTGCACCTGACTCATGTTGCATTTAGTCCCAATGGAGAAGAGGTTCTGCTTAGTTATAGTGGAGAGCATGTATACCTGATGGACGTAAACCATGGTATGTTTATTCTTCCTACTGTACCTCTCATAACAGAAACAAGTCAATTCAGAGGGTTGTGCTGCTTGTTTCTTTTATCTTCTTAAAAGGCTCTTCTTGACTTTATACTATACAATTCAAAATACTTTTTGTATGTATTGGAGCTTTGCACAGATGAGAGAACAGAATAGATATTCGATAAACAGTTGTTGATGCTGCTTCATATCTTTGTGTGGGTATAGTATAGGTTTGAGATGCTGAAAACCTTGAATTTTGTCACATTGCAACTGTTACATTGCTGTCGGTTAACATGGTTTTTATTTTTATTTTTTATACATAAACATTTAAAAACCAATTGTTCAGTTTGTAAAGATCATAGATATTAAGTATCTACCTCAGAGATCAATCTGAATATTAAGTATCTACCTCAGAGATCAACCGGAGTATTATTTAGGTTATCAGGGTGGCAAAAGGCTTTTCTGGTGCCACTTTGTCTGTTGAAACCGCTTATATCCAAATCTAACATTGAATGTGATGTGTGTCAACATTTATCTGATGAGCTTTTCGCATAGTGATTTTTTATTTTTTTTTAATTTCTTCCTGCTTGGGAAATTTCTTTTACGGAGCTTGTTCAGATAAGATCCTTTACTTCTTCATGTAACTTGCAGCTGATAAGAGTGCTATGCAATACTCAGTAGGAGATGCTTCAAAAATTATGAGCTTCACGTCAACTCTCAATGGGGTAGAATTACATCCACCGGCATCTGTTATCTTCCGAAATGATCTTCCTTCAAGAAAAAATATTGCTGCCAGGGTGTGCATCTTTGCCTTTCTGTTATTTTTCTTTGATATGCTTGTTATTCAGAGTTGGGTAAATTTGTTTCTACATCAGGACTCGTCCTAGATTCCATCTCCATCTATATATGCTTTGGCATGTCTAATGTAATTGTTACAGCTTGACAAGTGCAGGCAGTTGGTTGAAATAGCTGTAAATTCCTTAGAGGAAGGGACAGATCCTTTTTATGGGATTGAGGCATGCAATGAAGTTTTGGAAGCACATGGCAGTGACATTGGTCCCAAGTTGAGGCATGAATGTCTTTGTACCCGTGCTGCCTTGTTACTTAAGGTTCCTTAATATCTGGTTTGAAATTAAATGCTTGTAATTTCTTTCATTTTTGTGAGATGTCTTTTCACCAAGATGTGACTATTTCTATGTGCCAGCGGAAGTGGAAAAATGACGTGCATATGGCCATAAGAGATTGCTACAATGCTCGGAGAATTAATAGTTCTTCCTTTAGAGCTCATTATTACATGGCTGAAGCTTTAAAGCAGGTAATTCCACTCTACTTAATGAAATGGGCTTAGAAATCGGTATTTTGCTACAATGCAGTTGTAACCTTGGTGAATCGAACTGAACAATTTGGCCACTTTCCTACAAGGCCAGAACTCGGTTCTCCAGATCACGTAGGCCACAATTTACACTTATTTTACTGATGTACAAGTTATGATGTTTGAAAGATTTTTGGGGAAATGGTACCATGATGAGCTTAGTTTATCAAGATTGGTGCTTTTTTATTGGATGCGACTTATAGAAAATATATTACTCTTGAAATTGTACATGTAATTTGTTTTTCTGGAGGAACTGAGTAAAACATATGGATGTTTTATTTTTGCACTTCGTTAATCTAGATAGGACTTTTTGGCTGAATAATTTATCCAAAGATCAAATCTTTATCAAGATGATCCATAATTTCTTGTTATCTAGGCACACAGTTTATGAAACTTTCCCTTCTTCTTTTTTCAACTTATTATCATCACTTACTAATTGTCAGTTTCTTACAGTTGAGCAAATATAAAGAAGCTTTAGATTTTGCTGTTGCTGCCCATTGTTTGGACCCATCCAATCCTTTGGGGGCTGAAAAGGTGGACAATATAAAAAAACAGCTTGCTGCAGGTTTGTGGCTATGCAATGTTTTATACATTCATTTTTTTTCAGGTCCTTAGAATTATATATATATATATATATATATATATATCGATACTAGTTAGATTTGCTGCAGGTTTCACTACTTGAATACATAACGTGTTGTATTTGGGTATAGAACCTACACCAACTCACCAAGCTATAGTTGTTGGCAGATTATAATACTTCTTAGTTCAGCTCATTGAACTGGTAGATTCTGCCAAGTTTTTTATGACTTGAGGTTTTGACAACACCGTTAGCCATTATTCTCTTTTTCTGCATATCTTACTTAATTTACTTGGTTGTAAGACCTGTCCATGGTCATGCTCACCTCTGCTCTGTTCTCTCAGATTTTTACCCTACCTAGAGATCGTATTGAATATATTAGAACCACTACTATTGTGGAATTTGGAAGCTTATGAATGATTTCATTGAATTATGGAAAAGAAAAGGCAAAATAAAAGAAACCTGTGAATCAGTGATATACTTTCATGTTGACTTTTTTGTTCACTTTTAAAATTAAAAGCATGTAGGGTGAGTGGCTTATTATCCAAATGATTGAAGTTTGTTAATAACTAAATTAGTGGCTAAAGGCTTGTCTATACTTCTTAATTTGCAGAGCCTTGTCTATTTTATAATCTAATTGAATTGTTTCATAACTAGCAGAATCTGAAAAAAATAAAAAGCCCAGCAATGGGCCAGCAAGGCCTGAACCTCGAGCTGGAAGAGTCTTATCATTGAGTGATATACTCTACCGCTCAGAGGCTAATAGCGATGCTTCTCAAGATGGTCCAAGATCTGAAAGAGAAGATTCTGATTATGATGAGGAATTGGAGGTGGACTTTGAAACATCCATATCAGGCGATGAAGGACGAGATGTTGAAGACAATGTTTTGCATGGAAGTTTGAATTTGAGAATTCATCGAAGAGGTGATTCAACTAGAGAAACTAGCGGCGCAAATGGCTCGTGTGGGTCGCCTTCATCATCATCACAAAGTGATAGACTACCTTACCAGGTTTGTGTTTATGCTTCTGAAGCGGTATTGAAGTTTGCAGGTGACAAAAAAGTAGAAAGTTTTTATATAGATTTTGATTATAGTATTGGTTATTCTTAGTCATGCAACTCATTGGTCCTTGGCTGTCGGATGTGTGACCTATTGGCTTGATGCTCCCAATCAAGATGTATATTAGCTGTCTGACTAGGTATATTACAATTTTTGTAAAATTTGAGGAAGAATATGAAAGAGGTGCATAAAAGCGGAAATGCTTCATTTAAAAAAATGTCAAGTGATATGATGCTTGTTTCTTTCATATCATCCCTATTTGGTTTTGTTTATATAATTTTATTTGTCAATGAACAGACAAGGAAAGAAATATCATCTTGGTTCCCACAAAATCAGGATATTTCTGTGTCCTTTTGTGTATATTGGGTGCCTTTTTTGTCATGCCTTTTCCATTTATGCCATCCTTTTGATTTATTGTAGCCTGAGGCTGTTATTGATATGAAAAGGAGATATGTTGGCCACTGTAATGTTGGAACTGACATTAAGCAAGCCAGTTTTCTTGGTCAAAGAGGTAATTTTCTTTCTATTCTTCCGATTACTTGACATTTGGGAAATAATCATAATTGTCTTTGCAATGAAAATGTCGGCTTTCACAGGTGATTATATTGCTAGTGGGAGTGATGACGGTAGATGGTTTATTTGGGAAAAGAAAACTGGCAGACTGATTAAAATGCTTCTTGGCGATAAAACAGGTAACATGCTTTCCCCTATGTAAAGGCGTTACATTTGCCATTTGCAAATCTGTTCTTAAGAATTTAAGATCTCTTCTTGTCCCTCTACAGTTGTGAACTGCGTGCAATGCCATCCCTTTGATTGTGTTGTGGCAACCAGTGGGATCGATAACACGATAAAGGTTAGTGTAATGAGAAGGAGTGGATTTGAGTGTTCTGCTGGAGTTTTCTTAACTTTTTGTGTGCTTGGTTTAGATATGGACTCCAAGTGCTTCTGTTCCATCAGTTGTTGCTGGTGGAACAGTAGGACCAGAAACGGCCAACGTATTGGAAGTGATGCAAAGCAATCAACAAAAATTATGGCGCACTCCTGAACCTATTCTGTAAGACTTGTGAAATTGTTAGTTGCACGTTGAGGAATGTGCATTGTGTGTAGATTGATTATTTTACTGGACTTAAGTTAAACCGAAATGAAGTATTCGAATCAAGTCATTTTATTTGGATGTAATTAGTCTGGCGAATATCACTTTAACTTGACGTTGACATATGTTTCAGTTGGTCATCTTCAATAGTGTGACCTTACATTCTTATCTGTCTAAAATAAATCCTGAAATTGTAATACATGATTTTTTGAAACTTACACTAGAATTTTCGGACAACTTGATCTTGCTAGTTGGTGTAGCGACTATAACATAAAGTTCTGTTTTGTTGATTTAGTAACTTTGGGTAATGAAAAAAAAAAATTCATTCTTGTGGATGGTAAAAGCTTTATAAAAATACTTGGCAGTTTTTTCCCAATGTCATGATCTTGAAATTCCTCAACTTATCTGCAATGATTAATGATGTTATTTTTCAGGCCGTATGAACTTTTGGAGCGGTTTCGTATGCATGAATTTTCTGAAGGATCCCTGCATCCTTTTGAGTGTGCTCAAAGCTAATCAGTTGGTTGCACAGTACATAGAGAGGCAGGAAGGTAACTGAACTTTCTAGTGGAGAAGCTGTCTATTTTCATGCTTCACCGTTAAAATTTTACAAAAATTATATACTAGAAGAAAACTTACAGCGTTCATCTATGTATGATAAGTTGATGTAATAATTAGTAAAGCTCTTTCTTTTTACACAAATTGAACTCAACTTTAAGTAACATTCCAAGCGACACGTTTCTTTGGTCTTAGGGTTCTAATGCATGCATAAAATCTTTGTTTAATTGAATGTAACTGCTCCTAGTCACAAATTGCTTGATATATGATTCTGTAATTTAAATGTAGATTTATCATGTGGTAATGCAGTTTCGGGGCAAATCTAAATTTGCTGTTATTTTAGGATGTTCTGCAAACATGTTAGAAGAAAAACAAAATTAGGGTTTATGTTGAGATGCGGAAACAAGGAAGTTCCATAATAAGTTGAAAGTAAATTTGTCAACGTAATTGGTTTGATAATATTTGATCTAAAGCCAATGAGAAGCTAAAATGTAGAGAAATGGCTGGTCAATGTTGGTTCCAACATCCTATGGGTATTTTCATAAAAACCCTAGTGCGAGCCGCTGGGCTAAGTTATACATCTCACTCTCTCTGTCTCATGCACACAGACACTCTCCTGACTTGTGCTGAATTCAGAGGATCTCCCTTGGAGCCAATTTATGTTTTCCTCTTGCATCACTTACTGAGACACACACACATACACCCCCCTGAAAAAGGCTGAAACCTACCTCTTCTTTTGTCGGAGGAGCTAAAGTTTATCTACAACTGCAACGCCAGATTGTAGCTTAAAGAGTTTTACCATCAGCTTTGAATAATGGGGAGACCACATGGTTTTTAGTCATAGCAAAACTTAGTGCATAGACTTTGCATTTTCTCCAATTTTTAATATACCTTTCATTGCTTACCCAAAAAAAGAAGTGATCACACTAACTTGCTATATTTGGGGAGAGAAAAAACATTTTATTCTTTAGATAATTAAATTATGACAATACTTTTGTGTCAAAATGAGGTGTTCTCGTTCAGCAGAAATGAAATCTTGCCTAGAGAATGCCTCGGCTTTTCGATACTTAAAACTCCAGAATGTTGATTGCATATGCTGGAATGAGATTGCAATCAGGGTTCCTTCTGGAAGAGTATAGATTTCTTAGCATGAAACTTTATTTATACTTTATAAGAATATTTCTTCCCCTTGTCGCATTTGCAGGTCTTGCCTCGTGAATACAGTGAAGCTGTGGATTATGGGCTATATCCAATAGTCAGGAAAAGAGGTATACGCAAATGATTTATTTTTGTAGGTTGACCCTGTAAAGCCTTTTCGGTTCCACCAAAATATGTTATGAAATAAATAAGGCATAGCCTCTTCCTCCCAATTATATTATAAAGCTTCGTAACTGGTTTTTTGACAGAATTTTTATATCACCATTTGTTTTATTTTATTCTTCTCTCTTTTCGGGTTTTTTTAAGCAGTTGATTTGTCAATATTTAGTTGATAATGACATTGTATAGTTGAGAATTAATCTCATTTGAGTGTATATGTTAATGTTTTCATTTTGTACCATTTATGCCCTGTTCTTCCTATTTAAATCACATCCGTTTCATCTCGAATACGTTGCTTTGGTTTTCTTGAAGTTTTGTAGTGACTAATGTGGGCATATCTCTTTGCTTATTTTCATTGACTTGATTGAATCATCATTTGACCATCGTCGTCTTATTGGAATTTGTTTTTGGTATTAATCAAGTAGATAACATATTCATATCTTCAATACACTAATGTATATTGACATTGACTTTGACTAGAAACACTAGTCAAATGGAAGCGGCTGTAGGTGGAGAGACTAGACTCTAGAGAGAGTTGCGTACTGTTTTAATGTGGAAAATATTCATGTGGATATTGATACTGACACTGTGGGGCCAACATCTTGATATAATATTGTGGAAATGGGTGCTTACAAATAGTATTATTATATATGTTGAAAAGTCTTGGTAAGACGCGTATCTTGTCGCCTGCATTCTTAGGCTAATTGTTCTGTTTTCAGCTCTCAATTATTCTCTAACATTTGGGAAATGAAAGCCTCTTTTTTGGCTAATCAATTTGCATAGCCTTTCATCGTCTAAATAAAATAAAAAGAACTCGTCATTTCATCGTAGTTTTCCTAGGTATAAGTTTTGGGCTAATAAATATGCATAGAAATACATTTTTAAAGCTTAAATAAAATAATCGGTCGACATTGCAAATCGTGAAATTGTGGTTGAAGTGGGTTTTACGTTTGCAAGAGAAAAAATAAATAAAATAAAAAACTCGTGAAAATACATAAAAGACGGAGTGACTGTTCGAGGACAAAACGGCGAGTACACGTCCGGTGGGGACCAACTGGAATGGACCATTTGGTTTGAGAGTGAAAGATGTGAGAATGTGATGCAAGAAAACTTTGGTTTAAAATTGCGATATTCAGTGAAAATACGTGTGGTCCGGTTGATGTGATATGTTGAAAAAACCAAAGCATAGCACATAATAATAAAATATAAGCATCTACGGAAAACAAAGTCCTGCAGGCACGTTTATCTTTACCATTTTGCATCTCAATTTTTGAATGAATTTAGAAATTAAAATTTAAAAATGCTGTTTCTTTTTATAAATAATTTAGAAACCTTTTCCTTTGTTTTCCCCATTGACCTATTGACCCTAAAGCAATCCGTTTAATGTGGTAGGGTTTACGATAAGATTTGAATTGTTGACCAAACCTTGTTCTAATCACAAGCAAGTTATTACAATTGGCAAATAATTAAGGTGATTTTGTTTAATAGAGAGAGTGTTGCTTTTAGATGAGAATATGGATACCACGACATAATGAATTGTCACTCCTTCCTATTAAACGGCTAATTTGAAGAAGGAAGGGGTCTTTTACAATATTAATTTCCCATAATTTAAGCATTAATAGAGGGAGAAACCACTTGTAGACAATTAAGTAAATAAAAAAGGAAACAAAACTGATTTTTTTTTTCTCTTTGACAGGAAGCAAATGGGTGGATATGGAAATCAACTTTTATTGTACAGAGATTCAAGAAATTAAATTAATTTTATTTCCCATGGTTGAAAATTTGAAAATATTCTTTTTGGTATGTACCCATCCAATTAAAGAAAGTGCTTAATTAGTCATTTCATTTGCTTTTATAACACAGGAATATATTTGAGGTTGACAAATGAACAAGTTAATATGCTCTGGCAAAAGTCATCCCACAATAAATGGCAGTAAACAAAAGACTAAAAAATCTGTGAGGCTGCCCCTGAAGATTACGATAACTAATCACACCACCATGAATGGTAGCAACCAAAAGCAAGTTTTCATATTCCATTGATTTATTTTGGTGCATGCATTCCATAAAGTATAAATACTTAAATAATTAATATTAGGTTTCTCAAAAAAAAAATTGTAAAAAACTTTTCAAATTATATGTTACGGTGAGTTATCAATATCTTATAAATCATGAGTTTATATGGTGAGGAATGTGATATTGACAACTCACAATACTGTATAATTTGAAAAGTTTTTTTTTAAAAAAAATTGGAAGGGTCTTACTCGTA
This sequence comes from Dipteronia sinensis, assembly GCA_033220585.1. NCBI lineage: Eukaryota > Viridiplantae > Streptophyta > Magnoliopsida > Sapindales > Sapindaceae > Dipteronia > Dipteronia sinensis. The sequence goes on along the minus strand of CM065636.1, from coordinate 82,672,987 downwards.
AGATTAAATATATAGATAGCCAAACAATCATATCACTTCAAAGGATCCTATTAATCTCATCTGATAATGATCACACACGGCTCTTTCATGATATGATTCTTTGCGTGCATGATGTGGCAAACAATCTCGTTTTTATGTTTAGTTTACATACACCGATCGAATCTCTCAAATGTGTGTCTGGCCCATTTTTGTTTATAATATTTTTCTATATATACATACATATATATATATATATATATATATATTTATTGGATTTTAATAATTTTCTTCCATCTACCATTCTATATGATGATGATGGTTTACTTTTCAATTTCTATAATCTATATATAACTGATAAATAAAAGACTGTTGTTATCGGCCCCCACGGAGCCAGCCAACCTCAATTATCAATTCCCTTCTATGCTAGCTACAATATATTATATTGTCTTTTAACACACGCGACTATGAAAATGATATCTGATTAATGCAATTAAAAAAATCCTATCTATTATATATATATATATATATATATATATATATTTCTCTGTCATTTTTTTTTTGTGGTCATCGGACTACTCTCTCCACCCATTATCACACCCTCTCTTTCTCTCTCTTACATGAAACAAAATGATGACTCAAAAGAAAGAAGATTTACAAAGAAGCATAGAGTGTTGCATGTGTGGAGATTTTGGTCTTCCTAGTGAGCTTTTCCAGTGCAAAATCTGCCAATTCAGATCTCAACACAGGTATGTATGCTCATCTGCTGCTTGCTTGTGGGTGTTTTTTTTTAAAATTATTTAAATAAATTTCTCATCGATTAATGTTTAATTAGTTTTATAAATGATTCAGATACTGTAGCAATGTGTATCCGAAAGCTGAATCATACCAGGAATGTAATTGGTGTTTGAGCCAAAAAGATGACACAAAAGAGAGGTCACAAAATTCTTCAAATTCAACTTCATCAAATAAAACAAAGAGTGGAGGAGGAGACGATATTATTCATCATAGCAACAAGAACAACAAGAGATCAAAGAACAGCAACCACAGTACCAGTTTGCAGTTATTGCAAGTGATGAATAAACCAATAAAGAAACAGAAATCACAGGAAGGATCAAGATCGCCGTCGACCCGAAAACGGATCATAACAAACGCTGCTTTAGAAGAAGAGAAGCTTCGAAGAAGAAGGTCGAGTAGTGAGGATGAGAACAAGAAGATGATGATGATAAGCAAAAGCAATAATAATAGACTAGTGAAGATGACTACTACAAAACCAGTCTTCTTCAAGAACAAGGTAAGAAGATACAAACTCTTGGATGAGGTTTCAAGCCAAGATCGACATGCATGCACATAGTCACATAGATTTATACATCATACATATTAATACTACACAACACTGCTTGTCTTAAAATGAACCTTTAGTCTCTAATACAGATGGGGAATTAGGGTTCATGGAGACTGGAGAGTGGAGATCACTCATCTTTATTATCTCTCTCTCTCTCTCTCTCTCTCTTTATATATATATATATATATTGCAAAAATAATGTCACCATAATTTGGCTTCTCATGCTCTTTCTTGAAGCAAAAAAAATGTCACCAAATTTCAATTTGGAAGAGAAAACTTGATAATTAATGGTGAATCCAATATTGGTTGTATGTCATTATCATGGTGTAAAGCTCCATATTTATGATCATGATCATGATCATCCTCCTTTTTGATAGAAATATATCATCATTTTAATGCCGTTGTTCTCCTCATCTCTTTATCACCTTTCAATTGCACATAAATGGATGATTATGATGCGATTGTTTTCCATTATAGTGTTAAAAGAAAAGAAAAAAAAAGTGAGGAGGAATCGAAACGAAGAGATGGTCCAAATCCGAATGTGACAGAGCATATATTAATTGATTGTTAACTAACTAGTTAGGTCAAATGCTAGGGTACCCGACCAATTAGAGACACATATCCCATATTCGAAGTTGTTTTGGGGGCCAGAATATTTCCAAGACTTAATTGGGTAATTAATGTTCTATATTCCTTGAGGAAGAGCAGAAAGCGAATTCTATAAATAAGTCTGCCTTTGCAAATAACATAATTGAAAATAAAATTTAAAAAGGGTGAGAATTATAATGAGAATAAGTTGACTATATAGGCTCATCTTTCCTAATCACCAATGCCAAAACCATTCTTCACGGCATTGCAACAGATGTTTTTGTGGAAATTGTGGTCTATTTTCCCTTTACATGGCGTGTTCCGTGGGCCAATTACTTGTACTCAACTCTAATCGATTGAATTTCGTTCTAGAATTGTCAATGCTCTTTTCAATTGTAACCCACGAAACTTCTTACGATAATATAATACAGGGTTTTGGGAATTGGGAGGGATACTGTTTGAATAAGTGAATCAATCTCATTTATCAAAACTTCTGATTTTATAATATATTAAGAGACTGTATTTACGCGTTATATGTATAAAATGGTGTGTTAAAAATAGTAATTTAATAATAAATAATTTTTTTATATATATTTGTTTGAGACGTCCAATATCAATATCATTATATTTATATATATATATATATATATATTAGTAGGTCAAATGGTGCCTGTCCTGAATTCAAGTTTAGGGCATTCAATAATCAATATCAAGCCATGCTTTTGAGTTTTGAAGGCATGAAATGTGTGTGTTGTTGTTGGATTAATTTTATATGATTGGTGTTAGTATAAGCAGTTGGCTGTTAAAACTTAAAATGATGAGTCCATGAATAAATGGACCCATTTGTTTCATCTAACGCGCATTTATTGGAAAATTGGTCACGAGTAGGAGAAAATCATGCCACCAACCCACCTTCCACCAAAAAGATACAACAGATCAACTATAACAATTTTTATAGGATCCATTTTTATAATAATCGATAACAGTTAATTAATCTAAGCACATTAGTCAGCACAAAATTTTATTTTATTTGTTTTATTTAAAGGTGTACAAGGATTGAATCTATTGAATTTTGAATCCGATCCAATTGGAGGTATTAATTGTAATCCAATTTGAACCAATTTTGTAATAATATATGATCTAATCTAATTACAATTCAGATTTAATTCGATATGATGATCTAATTACAAATATATATATATATATATATATATATATATATATATATATATCTATATATATCTCTGATTCAATCTTACCATAAGAAAAATAGTCCAAATTGTAATTTTTATACATGCTATTCTTAATATATTGAATTTGAATAATTAAGCATAATTTAATTTTTTTTATAACCATATATCCCAATATTTAATCAAAATTTATATTTAATTATCAAAATACATAAACATCAAGTCTTAGCAGACAAAAAAAAAATTAAGCAAAACAAATGGATTGCTTATAATTTTATCTACTGACAATATAATGTCTCAATGTTCATATACATTAGTCTTGTAAAATTTTAGATGGAAATCCGCCATCTAATCTGATTTAATGGATTTTTAAAATATGGATCAAATCCAACCAAATGTTAAATTACCATGACAAAAGAAAAAACTACAAGTTTGAAAATACACTTCTAAATACAGTCCAAAATCTCTCTATTTTCAGTGGTTTCTCTTGGGCCGTTTTGAGAATTGGTGAGTCCAAATAAGTTGGGTCCGGTGCTAAATAATTATTTTCTTCTAGCAAATAATAGTATAAGTAATGGTATATTTTTCCCTCAAAAAAAAAGTAATGGTATATTTCTCAATTTTTTTATCTAAAATTATGTCACACATTAGTTGTAAGATGTAATTAATATGTCATCCACACATCATCTCAATATAGTATGATAATTGACGAGATGAGGTTGGCCCGGCGGATAAACCCCTCACATCTGCACCATAAGGTTATTGGTTCAAGTCCCCCCTCCCTACAAAACCCCAAATTTATATAACAATATAATACTTAAAAAAAAGATATTATAATAATTACAATTCGTATGTCACATCATTTTAAGAATTTTGATAAATAATTTAGACAATTTAATATTATTCATAATAGTTGTGGTGGCCAAAAATAGCACAGTCCAAATAGAAGTTGAGTCCAACAAAGGCCCAAACAGTGGTAACAAACCGTAACCAAATCCAATGAAATCATGTCAGTATTGCAACACAAATTACTGACTTAGTCAATAAAACTGTCCAAGAATCTCGAGATATCTCACTCCATGATATTAAACCAAGATAGGTGGAGGGATATCAGCTTACACTTCAGTTGAGTGACTCTTCCATCACTATAAATACAAGATCTTTTTCACTAGAAAAAGAGGCGGAAGCGGAGCATGATATTAAAGCTCTTACCGTGTTGAAACTCAGTAAAAAAAAAACTGAAAACAGAGATTTGTTATTATTCTTAGCTTTTTCCTAGTTCATCCTCTAATCGATCTTTCCTTAATCTGTTTAGATTAATTTAATTAAACCTAAATGCTCAGCCAAAACAAAAATAAGGCTATATGATCGACGTCATCCAGGGTTCCATAGGCCTCAATTAACGGTTTGCTCTGGATCTTATTTTGTTTCATTCTCAATATAGATTATCTTATTTATTCATAAACTGCTTAACTTGAGTTTCGAGTAGTCTCCTACGAGATACTTCTCCTTTTAGTTTTGTTTTCTGCCTACGACAGGTGTCCAAAGCACTCGACAAAGTTTTATTCACACATGAAAGAGCCCACCATTTTACAACTGTAAGGCGACCAGTACACAACTCATAATTCATTTTCTATTCTCACATGACTCATTCAAAGTCAACGAGTTGCATCCAATTCATTATTGCCATCACTACCAAATGAGCATCTATTCGACTTTGTTAAGCTCATTCAACATTAGTTAAGCTCATTCGACACAATTCGACTAAAACACACCATTATATATTACTTGACGAACGTTCGGTCCAAACGAATATAAAACTATTCAAAAGACACAATTGACGACTCTAATTCCGTGTTCATTTTTTTTACATGATTGTCAGTGCTTCCCGTTCTATCAAATTCAACTATGAATTTTTAAGGTCTACAATAATCACATGCTTAAGCAGTATTAAACCTTTCATTCCACCCTCTTTCTTTGCTTAGTATTTTGCTCCACGACGACCAATTTCATAAAACAACAGTCTTTTTAAAAGTTATAAATTCAGATAAGGTCAAAAGTTAATTATTTAATCAATTTAATTCATACGTATTTAAATTGGTTATATAAATATTACTTTGTCGCATGAAGAACAATTTATATATAATTATAAAACGGTTGGGACACAAAAGGTTGAGATTTTGATCGAAATCATACTATACAAGATACCAGAAAATGTATGGATATAAAGGCCCCGACCTGCAGCTGTTTTTCAGTCTGTTTTCGTTTTTGTTTTTCAAAAACGTTTTTGAATTCGCGTTCGTTAACCGTTTTTTATTTTATTTTCGAAAAATAAAAACAAAATGAAAAACAAAACCAGTGTTAAAAGTGAAAATTTTGGAAAACATTTGAAAGTTGTTTTCTAAATTTGAAAAGAAAATCTCCAGTTGAAGACAATGAAGTTCGACACTCTCAATCACTCCTCACAGCTCTCTCAGCTCTCAACTCCATCTCAAAGGTATGTCTGATCTTCTTCTTCTTCTTCGTATGATCTTCTTCTTCTTCTTCTTCAGATCATCGTCTTCTTTTGCAGATCTTCTTCTTTTTCTTCTTCTTCTTCGTCGAATCTTCTTCTTCTTCGTCACACATGTTATTCTTCTATAGATCTTCTTCTTCATTTTCTTCTTCTTCAGATCATCTTCATCTTCTTTGTTGGGTTTTGTGAAGCCAGAAATCATCCCGAGGAACGGATTCCAGCATGCACCGCGGCGCATACCACGTCGTAGACAGGGAGCCCAAGCCGCGACACACACAGCGTTGAACTACAGAAGGTTGATGATGTGCAGACCGCGGTGCGGACATAGTGCACATACCGCGGCATAAGACGCGATGTTTTCCAGTAGGTGATATGCGGTGTTGACCGCGGCATAGACAAGTACCTACATCGCGGTATTCTGAGCGGTGGAAGACAGTAGAAGAACCGTGGTCCAGGTCGCGGGCTGCAGCCGCGACCCAGACCGCGGTAGGTACGAAATCTATGTAATTTTAGGAAAAACTTGTGCGAAAAGAAAAGTATTCCTTTAGGGTTTTGGCTTACCCTAGTGTTCCCATATAAATACTAATATTTCCTATTGTATTTAGTAGTGCGTAATGTGTGAGAAAAATTGCTAGAAAGAGAGCAATTGTAGAGAGACTGAAAGAGAGACAGAGAGATTGTAATCAACTCTAAAATAGTGGATTGAGTGCGGTGCGCTCCGTGGACGTAGGCAAATTGCTGAACCACGTAAAATCTTTGGTGTCGTCTTTTCTTCTTATTGCTTTCATATTATTTATTTGTGATTAGATTTGCGTATGTGCGATTTAATTCTCAACAACATTCTTCTTCTTCTTCTTCTATTTTTTTTCAATTTTTTATCTTGCTTAAACCGAAATTATTGTTGATTTACTTGGATGTATGTAGATCTAAGTAATTAGTCAATTAATTTTTTTTTGTAAACATAAATTTAATTAAAGTAATCCTTAAAAAAAATTGCAGTGATTATTGGGGAAACTAGCTGTGGGAGATTGGAAGCTTTGACCAAAATTCTGGGATTCAGTTTCTCAGTCATTCAGGTTAGTTGGTTTTTTTTACGTAAATCACTCTTGTTAAAGTGAAGGGTCTTTGTGTTGTTTGTATTGCTAAAAAACAATCTAGTTCGAATCTGCAAAAGACAGAAAAACAATAAACGAAAATATCACGTTAGGGAAATCAAGGCCCGTGTTTCACACGGTGTCCTTAAGACAATTTCGCCAACTAACACCGTATGTGTATGGCGATTGTCTCCCAGGATACAACGATTTAAACAGTGGATATGTAGAACACAAACCACTCTCAGCGAACTCAAATTGAATTCAAACTTACCAAGATACGAAGAACAGAGAACTAGGAAAAGAACAATCTTTTTTTTTCTTTATTTCGTGATTTTCAAAATAATCTAATGAGGAAAATAGACTAGGGTTTAAATAGAAACCTAATCAGTAGGATTGATTTAGGAAATACTTAATTACTATGGTTGTAATGATAAAGGAAAATAATTAAGGAATAATCTTCAAAAAAGATATATTCTTAATTAAACACTGATTCTAATTACTTAGTGATCAAGTAAGTATCAGAATCCAAAAAGGAAATCAACTATTTCCTTAATCTAATTAATTTCCATAACCCAAAACGGAAATTAACTATTTTGTTAGTCAACTTTTCCTTATCATTTAAACATTCTAACTTAGGGAAAAATAAATTAAATTAATTCTTTCCTAATAATAAAATGTTGATAAAGGAAAAAAGAAATTAAAAATAGTAGCAAAAAATCGATTGTACTCTCACGGTCCAATCGGTGCAGCATTCGTGTACACAGGACGCGCCCACACACATGTTTATAAGCTACTATTATACAACCACTTATATATACCACATATAAGTGTTTTCCCCAACCAATGTGGGATGCACATTTTTCCCTACACAATGGGCTCACATTGAGAATCAATTTCTCATTCACCCATTAATAATTTTGTGAGTTTGAGTATACCATTTCGAAGCTCTCATGGAGGAGAATTCGAATATACTTTGATCTTCCATTTTCATGGAATCAATCATACCCAAATAACACTATCAAAATATGTGTTCATCACAAAATTTCCAACAATCCCCCACATGAATGAAATTGACCTAGGAGACATGAGAGATGACTTTTGGTAAGTTCAAACGGTCGAAACCTGCATAGGATAGGTAGGTGTTACCCTTTGAACCTTCCCTCGTAAATGTATGCTTACTTTACTGGCTGATCAGTAGATATGATATCCTTGAACTGTTCTGCCGTTTATGTAAACGATAGCGTACCTCACACAGGCATCTTCCAGACCCAATTTGGTTCTCATTGTTATGTTCATTTTGGCCATGAACATGCGCCTGGTTCTGTGAGAGTCACTGGAGAATATAGCCTTTCATTATTCTCTTTTAGAAGCGGCCCCACTTCTCTCTCACATATGTGATTTCTTAATTAAGAGCAACCCGCATTACTCTGCTCAGATTTCCATAGCTTGGAATTCTGACGCATAAGAATCATTAAAAACATAGTTTAACCTTTTTCCCTACGGGCATCACTGTTTCATCATAGGAATGGACTGGAGGGTAACCCCCACAGTGATCCAACTAAGTCTTACAACTTGGTTGTCCCATTGAACCTAGATCTTGGGATCTCCAGTCAACTAGGTTCGGTTTCCATTGTATCGACTTTCATTTCATGGGCTTTATTCTCATTCCCCTCGATGATATCTCAACTAATTCTCTATTTAACCTTTTGGTTAGCGGACCCGCAATGTTATATTTTGACTTTACATAGTCAATAGAGATAACTCCAGTTGAGAGTAGCTGTCTAATGGTATTATGTCTTCGATGTATATGTCTAGACTTTCCATTATACATGTTGCTCTGTGCTCTTTCTATTGCTGATTGACTATCACAATGGATGCAAATCACTGGCACAGGCTTTGGCCATCTTGAAATATCCTCTAAAATTGGCATAGCCATTCAGCCTCCTCACCACATAAAGCAATAAACTCAGATTCCATAGTGGATATGTCTATACATGTCTATACATGTCTGTTTGGAGGATTTTCAGGATACAGCCGCACCTTCTAGTGTGAACACATACCCACTAGTAGATTTTAAATCTTTCATATCAGATATCCAATTTGCATCTGTGTATCCTTCTAGGACAGCAGGATATCTGGTATAATGCAACCCATAATTACGAGTGAATCGTAAGTACCTCGGTACTCTTACTATTCCTTTCCAGTGATCGGTTCATGGATTACTCGTGTAACTGCTTAATTTGCTGACTGCATTAGCAATGTCTGGTCTTGTACAACTTATTAAGTACATCAGACTTCCTATCACTCTAGAATATTCGGGTTGAGAGACACTTTCACCCTTATTCTTTGATAGGTGTAGATTTGTATCTACTGGTGTTCTGAAAATTCCAGAATCATTTGTGTTGAAATTCTTAAAAATCATGTCAACATAGTGTGACTGACTGAGAATGAGTCTGTTCGATGTCCTTAAGATTTTCATTCCCAATATTACATCAGTCGGTCCCATATCTTTCATATGAAATTTTGATTTCAACATATCATTGGTAGATTTTATCATCACTACCCAATGAGCATGTCATCAACATAAAGGCACAAAATGACATAGTCATTTCTTGTGTCACATTCGTTGATTTAAAATCCATTTGACGTCATAACATTGTCAAATTTCTCATGCCATTGTTTTGGTGTTTGCTTTCGACCATATAAGGACTTCACCAATTTACAGACTTTCTTTCCTTGTCTTGGAGCGGAAAAACCCTCAGATTGTTCCAGGTAGATCTCTTCATCTAGATCTCCATTTAAGAAAGCTGTTTTCACATCCATTTGATGTACTTCAAGATTTCGCAAAGCTGCGATTGCAAGTATCATCCTAATGGAGGTTATTCTCGTCACAGGAGAATACGTATCAAAGTAATCTAGGCATTCTCATTGATTGTAACCTTTAATTACAAGTTTGGCCTTATACTTATCAATTGATCCATCTGCTTTCAATTTTCTCTTGAAAAACCATTTGGACCCTAGCGGTTTACATCCCGGAGGAAGATCCATTGACTCCCAAGTATGATTTTGAAGGATGAAATCAATTTCACTCTTGATAGCTTCTTTGCACAAGAGTCCTTCTGAAGAGCTCACCATTAGCTTCATCATTGGATTTACATGGAAATACATGTTCAAAGAATGATGCATTTCTAGATTCCATTATCGTGTTTTTGTGTATATCTGGGATGTCAGATTTATACACCAAAAAGCACAACTATTATGTGCATATCCAATGAAGATGCAATCAATGGGTTTTAGACCTATTTTCACCTTCTTAGATGTAGGTATGACCACTTTGACAAGACACCCCCACATTCATAAGAATTTATAGGAAGACTTTCTTCCTTTCCAAAACTCATATGGGGTCTTGTCTTCTTTCATTTGTGGTACCTTATTTAAAAGGTAATTGCTAGTTAATATAGCTTCACCCCACATGTTCTGAGGCAATCCAGAACTTATCAGCATTGCATTCTTCATTTCAAGGAATTATTTTCATGTTCAGCAACTCTGTTTTGCTGTTCGCTTCTCAGTGATATCAACCACCTAAAAGGTTTCACTTGGGATCATCCCTTCGACATGAATCTCATGTATAGTCACTTGAAGCTCTTAGAGTCTGCCATCTTGTAATCAAGAAACCAGCCCACAACAAACCATTTAGATCCAATATCCTATGCTTGTGTGTCCGGTCTAACGACTCCCACAGTTCTTTGACTGTTTTCGCTATACATCGAGTCTGACTGCCCGTTCAGTATGGTTTTTTTTTCACAGAAAATTCAAAGCATTCCATACCTGAACATCTCGCTCTTAACCACTATTGGGTACGAGCATCTCCAGTCAAGAATCTGGTTAGATTCAGTGTGGTCAAATAGAACAGCATCTTTTGCTGCCACTACTAAAAGTTCCTGTGACTCACATACTGGCTCATCACCGGATCTCCCATGTTTCTCACGAATGAATTGATGGCCAGAGTCAATGTTGCCACACTTGGCCCCAAATAGGCACATCTCCCACAAGCACTGAATTAACAGCTAAAGTGTCTAGTCTGGTAGTTGGATTAGCACTAGGAGTCTCAAGTGGAACACTTGTGTTCACGTTTGATTTATCCGCCATAATATCAGGAGGAAATCAACTGAATTAATTTGGAAATAAATTCTCATTAAAATTGTCAATATTAAAGTCAAATCAGTTCTGTTTTGAATTCAAAATTTAATATTTCGATTAACCCGGAATTAATAGAAATAAATCATCATTAAATTGATAATTACAATTTTGAAGTTCAAAAGACTTGATTTTGACAATAATCACCATTTTAAACTTACACATCCAACTTGTCACCACTGTTGGCTTTATGAGCCTCATCAGTTAAGAATCTCGCAAGATTCAATGTGGTCAGTTAGAGCAACATCTTTTGTTTCCATCTCTTGAAATTCAGACCACTGAATTTCTCTGGTTTCTCCATATGGTTCATCAGAACCGAAACCGGAAACACAAATGAATTCACCGTCGACGTATTCATTTGACCCACAAAAGGGTTCATTTTCGAGTCGGTCAACTGACCCACAATTGGGTTGACCACCGACACTTAGGTTCACAATTGATTCGGCAGTCATCTTACACAGACAGATCAAACCAAATATTTTAGAACCACTAATATATATCACAAGGATATATATATAACAATATATCAAATATTGATATATCAAAACTAGTATGTTAATATATATCAAATATAATATCTAAACACACCTCAAATCAGTATGTATACCATTATTAATATAAACATAACTAATATATCCGATAAAGATATGCATATCACACGCTGATGCAGTATTGTGTATCAAATAATTTTATAAACAAATACAAAATATGAAACCCTGGTAACATAGAACCAATATTTTATTATAGATATTGATGAAGCAAAAAACCAATATTAACACATATCCACCGGTATAATATATTGTATATCAAACACTGTTCTGACACTTTAAATATAATATGTATATTTATAACAAGTGCTGCTACTTGGTATAAGATTATATAACAATATAATCAACTTACCAAAGGTAAAACTGATATCAAACAATAATAAAGCATTCTTTTGAAACAGTGATATCAAACAATACACTGGATAGTTCTTTTAGTTTCAAAATTATTAGTACCCAAAAATTACTGATACATCAACCCAATATGTTTTGCCAATACATCAAATATGCTGACATATAACAGATCAAACAGTGACATATAATACTCTAAAATATACCACTGATATAAGTTTATAACCCAGTGCTGAACTTAATATATATACTCGTGTACATATATAGACTGGTTTGTACCATGTTATATAAACATATAACCTTTTTACCGGTTGTTCCAGATATAGAATACAATTATATATCTTTGAAATATCAAATATTTACACACTCATATGTACAACCGATATACTCTTAGAATCACAAAAATATCATATAATATATATGACAGTACCGATATCAATTAGTTGATATCAAAACCGGCGAATCAATAATTGATTCCAGATTTCATAATTGAAATCACAATCAGTGTCTGGTATTACAGACCCGATTACCCAGTCAAAATCGTAATTGATTTCCAAATCATTGTCTGTTAATAGACCCGATTTACCAAAAATTTAAATAAGATAATAATTTGAAATCAGTGTCTCGAAACATACCCAATTTCCACAGATTAATATTTTATTAACCCGATCCAGTGATGTTTACAAAACAAATATGTCGCGATCCATAGGAAAACAGAAACCGAACCAGAAGGTTTTAAAAGAAAATAAAAATGTGAGAAGAAATTTAAAAACAGAAAATTGTCTTAAGATTGCTGTTTGTATTGCTCAAAAACAATCTAGTTCGAATCTGCAAGAGACAGAAAAACAATAAACGAAAACATCACGTTAGGGAAATCGAGGCCCGTGTTTCACACGGTGTCCTTAAGACAATTTCGCTGGCTAACACCATATGTGTATGGCGATTGTCTCCCAGGATACAACGATTTAAACAGTGGATGTGTAGAACACAAACCACTCTCAGCGAACTCAAATTGAATTCAAACTTACCAAGATACGAAGAACAGAGAACTAGGAAAAGAACAATCTTTTTTTTTTCTTTATTTCGTGATTTCCAGAATAATCTAATGAGGAAAATAGACTAGGGTTTAAATAGAAAACCTAATCAGTAGGATTGATTTAGGAAATACTTAATTACTATGGTTGTAATGATAAAGGAAAATAATTAAGGAATAATCTTCAAAAAAGATATATTCTTAATTAAACACTGATTCTAATTACTTAGTGATCAAATAAGTATCAGAATCCAAAAAGGAAATCAACTATTTCCTTAATCTAATTAATTTCCATAACCCAAAACGGAAATTAACTATTTTGTTAGTCAACTTTTCCTTATCATTTAAACCTTCTAACTTAGGGAAAAATAAATTAAATTAATTCTTTCCTAATCAATAAAATGTTGATATAGGAAAAAAGAAATTAAAAATAGTAGCAAAAAGTCGATTGTACTCTCACGGTCCAATCGGTGCAGCATTCGTGTACACAGGACGCGCCCACACACATGTTTATAAGCTACTATCACACAACCACTTATATATACCACATATAAGTGTTTTCTCCAACCAATGTGGGATGCACATTTTTTCCTATACAATGGGCTCACATTGAGAATCAATTTCCCATTCACCCATTAATAATTTTGTGAGTTTGAGTATACCATTTCGAAGCTCTCACAGTGGAGAATTCGAATATACTTTGATCTTCCATTTTCATGGAATCAATCATACCCAAATAACACTATCAAAATATGTGTTCATCACAAAATTTCCAACACTTTGTTTTATGAAGGTTTGGTTTGATCGGATGTGTCATCTTAGTAGAGTTATTTTGTGATAGATGTGTTTAGTTTTGTTTTTCGTTCTTGTGTTGAGCTGTTTTGGCTCTGTTTTGTTGCTGTGGGGTGCTTGGTTTCTGTTTCTTTTCATTGTTGTTGGCTCTGTTTGATCTGTTTAGTTTTGTAAATCACTCTTGCTTTGTTTCATTGTTGTTGTGGGGTGCTCTGTGTTTAGTTATTTTATGATATGATTATTATTTTAAGGGTTAATTGCAATAAGATACCCTGACGTTTTGTAATATAACAAAAATATTGTACTTTTACTTTAATTACAGTAACATACCCTTGACTTGTTTGACTAATAGTAAACTTAAGAGTTGAATTAATAGTGGAAGGGTAGAAATGTCTTTTAACAACAAGTCAATAAAAATATTAATAAAATACATTTCATTTTAAAATAATAGCGATTAAAAAGAAAATTAAATAAATAATTTTAAAGAACCACATGGACATCTCAAGAGGAGAAGTCTTCAGTCTTGTTCGATCTCACCATGGTTTCCGGATTTCCATTGGAGATTCGAAGTAGATCTGGAAACCAGATATGCATCAAAGGAAATCCTAGGTTTGCTCTATGGATCATTTCCCTTCCTTTGCCTTCTCCTCCAGCACAACATTCTCTGCTGACCGTCGTAACCCTTCCTTTATCTCTTCTGTTTGCCGTCGTTAACCTTTTTCTCTGGTTTTGGGCTACTTTGCACGCAAACCACTTTTTTTTGTTTTTTTCTTTATTTGGCTTGTGTTATGTGTGACTTGTGAGTTCCCACAACCACTACACTACGTCACTATAGAAAAGAAAGTCACCATAATCACTTTCGCGTGGCCAATTTCACGTTAATCAAGACCAAGAGGAAAAGTTGCTTGATCGTATCCATTTATATATATTTCTTTTCTTCTCTTTATCTTGCACTAAATTCATGGAAAAGAATTTGTAGTGATTGTTTTTTTTTCTTTTAATTTATTTTGTTTGGGATTTTAAGAGATGGGTTGTGGATATTCTGCTGTTGATATGAGATTTTGGAAAAATCACTTAGAAATAAGATTAGATCTAGAATATTTTTTTTGTTAATTTTCTTGATATTGATCATAGAATCTAAATTTTTCTCTTGTAAATTTTCTTAATTTTTTATTGGCATTTATTTATTTAACAAAAAATATTGTTATAATAATTAATAAAACATTAAAAGACGGGCAATCTCGACATTTCACAATATGGTGTTGGTCAACTGTCAAAATTAACATTGGTCAAACATTTCAATGGTATGTTGCAGTAATGTCAGCAAAAGTACAATATTCTTGTATTATTAAAAAAGTCAGAGTAAGTTATTGCAATTAACCCTTATTTTAATTAGTCTATTTATCTAGATGCAGTAGGCTTATTACGAAAAACCCAGAGGGGAGATTGTTAAGCAACATTGCATTCTTGGAGAGTTGTGGCATTATTGGGTCTCAACTCTCTCAATGCTGTTTATAACCGCATTAGCAACAGTGCATTCTAGGAGAGTTCTGAAATGGACACTGCAATCAGGGTTGTTTAATGATTTGAAGCTACGAAAAAATCTGTACGAAAGATTTGCTAACCAGTTTCAAAATAAATGTTTAATTTATTTTGTATTTGTTTACAAAGCTGATCTGAAAAGTGCTCTTATTTATTAGCGCTTATATAAGATTCTGACTTTTGCTATGTTTGAAAGCTTTTGTTTCATGAGTTGTTTGGACATTCCTTAAATACGAAGTTGTCTGTTACTTTCTGCTTCCAATTCAAAGGAAATAATTACTGTAGTCTGCTTGTATATCTGAGTAAAAATCTTTTCTTTTAAGTAATGCAAATTTCAAGACCTGACAATTTGTGGATTCTAGATTTATTTTTCGGTTTCTGTTGCTTTGAATTCAAATAGCTTTTGAAAATTCTCCAATCAATGATTTGGTCCATGAGTGCCCTCTTTTCATTTCTTTTAGTCAATAATTATCACAATATCATGACATATGCATGTGTTCTTGTCAAACACAATGGATTCTTTCTTAACTGGGATAATTATACTTAAATCAGAAGATTACTTGGCAAACTGTGTATCATCATGTAAAAGTTCTTTTAAAAGAGAAATAAAAAGAATGAAACCCAGTAAAGTTTTAGTTGTTCTCGTTAACTTTATTCGCATTTTAATTGATTAGGTAGATTTTTAATTAATTTTATAAAGATTAATTGAAATGGCACATGTTCTCTGATAACTACATATAGAAATTCAGTTTTTAAGGTTGGATTGAATTTGATTTAATTGTTTCATCCATTCTCAAATTTAATTATTTGTCAACTTACTCCATATATATTAGATCAAAATTAACCTAGCTAGTATCACTCCCTACAAAGAATATTAAATTATGTGTAATCAGATGATCGAGATTTGTGGAATAAGCAACCATTTATGTAAAATATCTTAGCCATTTTTAGGTGTATTATTTGTTTATCCTCCTATAATTTCATATCATGGTATATAAGTTGTTGATTCTGTTTTCATCAAATAGGATGACATGTTGATAGCACAAGATGAGATCTTTGGCCCTATGCAATCCATCTTGAAGTTCAAGTGAGTAAAGAACAATGCTCAGGGATAAGTTTGTCCATTAAATTAAGCATCATATTTTGTATAAACCTTGTGAATAAATACATGAACTTATTTCAATGCTACCAGAGACATTAACGACGTGATACGAAGGGCAAATGCAACGAGCTATGGTCTGGCTGCTGGAGTTTTCACTAGGAGCCTGGAAACTTCCAACACCATGATGAGGGCATTGAAGACTGGGACAATATGGATTAATTGATTCGATGTGTTTGATGCTGCCATTCCTTTCGGTGGTTATAAGATGAGTGGCATAGGCAGGGAAAAGGGTATCTACAGCCTAAACAATTACTTCCAAGTGAAGGCTGTTGTTTCTCTTTTGAAAAATCCTGCTTGGTTGTAATTTTTGGTTGACATTTTCTTCACCATTTCCAGAACTATGCCTTTTTTTTTCTGTTCAAAATAAGTATAATAGTAAACAGAGATTAGTATACAGAGATTAGTTTGTAAGTATGGACAAAGTGATGATGATTTATCAAGAAAACTTGCTGCTTACTTTCTTCTCACTTGGCTACTCAAAAAGTTATATTTGCTTTTTATTGAATCTTCAAATTGTTATGAATCAAGGATGAAAATGTCCACGGATATATTAGTACTACAATTTGGTGTCAAAATCGATGGATATATCGATATTGACGAATTATTAGTACTTTCATTGGCATTTTTTGGTGGTTTCAACGGATTCGGTTTGAAACCGAATCTGTCTATATTGTTCTTATGGGTACTTATACGGGACTATAGTATATCTCATCGACTTATTGGTTATATTTATAATAAAATAATATTATTTTTAGTCTATTTTACACTCATTTTTTCAGGTTTACCTATGAGAAATTGAGAACCCAAGTTTTCGACGGATTTGGTTTGAAACCGAATCCGTCGAAACCATCAAACAAGCAAATACAAATATTGTTGACATGTTTTTATTTTATGCTTTTTGTTACAAGTAATCTATGATTATGGAAATTGATATTTATTAAATTCTATTCTAATTATATCATTTATTTCAAGGTTTTGTTTAATCACAGTTTTACACTTAATCAATTAAATTTATTTCAATTTGGTCATTTTTATTATTTAATGATTTTGTTTTGATGTAATTATTATTGATATTAACATTTATAATAAACTAAAATGATGTATATAATTGAAAATTTGAATGCAATTTTTTTTTAAATAAATCACTTAATTCAAAACAGCGGAAATTAAAGCAAAATACATTAATTAATAAAAACATTAAAAACAAAATATAAACTTCATAGTGATGAAATAAATTACCATTAATTGGAAGACACTAAAATTAAGGGAAAATACAACATAAATTACATCAATGATTTAGTAGTCTGGAAGACCATTTCCAGATCCTCCGAGATTTTTGAAAAAATCACCAAAAGATCCGGATGTATTTTGAGATCCCTGGCCTTGTTGGTGATTAATATGTACTTTTATTTTATGCATTTTCTTTTTTATTTTATGAAATGTAATGTTTAAGTTATTTTAATAATAAATGCAATATTTTACCTAATTAAATTTAATTTCTTTTAATGTATTA
Source organism: Dipteronia sinensis (assembly GCA_033220585.1). NCBI lineage: Eukaryota > Viridiplantae > Streptophyta > Magnoliopsida > Sapindales > Sapindaceae > Dipteronia > Dipteronia sinensis. The sequence continues at coordinate 82,655,144 of CM065636.1, read as the reverse complement.
ATATCATAATTTCTTATCGTATTGCTATATTATGTTAATTGTGGAGAAATATGAAAAAAAAAGGAAAAATGGGAACACTCAAAGGAATATTCTTTTTAGTGTAAAATTTTGGTGCAACAGATTGGAAATGGAATAATGAATAGTGTGAAAGTTGCACCATTTGCACTATTTGGGTTGGAGATAGCCTAATTATATAACTCTTGGCCAAATACTTAAAAAAAAAAGTGTGAGACTTATTTTGTGTTTGTGTCCAAAATGTATTTTGGTTAGAAACAAGTTTTTATCGTTAATACTCAAGTTATCTAGTGCACATCACCTTTTAGTAAAGATGGTAGTGCACATCTCTTCCACAGTGGTGATGATTGGTGAATGGTTCGAGTCTTACCACACACATTTTACAAGTATTTGTGGAGGAGTTTTCCCCTGGTTTATGAAAGTAGTTATTCATACCGTATATGTATTATCTTATCTCGATAGTACTATTGTAATAGTCGTAACTTGTAATTCTTAAACAACAAAAAAAAAAACCTAAGCTATCTAGTTTATGCTCACCTCACAAAATCAGCACCAAAATGTACTAGAAATTTTAAGATTTAATATAAGATATGAAAATCCTAAGTAAGGCCTAAAGTGGCAGTATTAGGATGAGTTAAAAATAAAGTTTAGTGAATTGATTAGTATTTCCGATATGTAAATATGATTTTGGAGTCAAGCATAGGAAATTAGCAATACGGCAATAGATTAACGATAATTGCATCTCTTAAAAACTGCATGTACATCCAAAATTAGTATGTTTTTAAAAATTCAATAATACCTTGAGTAAAATTATTAAGAGTATCTCCAATACAAATATGCATTCAGAGAAATTGAATGTCACATAAGATAGATAGTTAAAAAGTTAGAAAAGTTCTCTCCAATGCAATTATCTAACTTCAATATGAAAATGATGTAGCAAAAAAAAAGTTAGAGAATATGAAGTTGGGTTTCTAATTCTAGAAACTCTCCTGTAAATACTGACTAGGATTTTTAACTATTTCCACCAAAAATATTAAAACTCATTTAATTAGAAAATAAAAGAGGAGAGAGAATGTAATAATTGTTTTATTATGATTGGTCATAAAATTGATACATATTTGACTTTAGATAATTACATTGAAGATGCGAATATATAATTCTCTAAAAAAATTCGAAAGTGGGTCCAGAGTGAATAGAAATGCTGATGTGACACTATTTAGAAACTCAAAAATGCATATTTGTATCGGAGATGCTCTAAGAAGACTAATTGTTTGTTAGTACACACACAAATAATTAATTAATTATTAATTAGTTTCCTATTTGAATCTTTTGCAAAAACAAATTTCCTATTAATAGTTTGATATTAACACATATCATAAAAACTTTTTCCATTTTAATAAATTATAGATTCTCTTTTAAATATATTTGCAATCTTTTTAAGGAAATACAAATTGATTGTTAAGTATGGAAAATGAATCAAAATCATGAAACAAATTTGGTTGTGACAAAGAAAGTTTTAAAATAATTTTTATTATTTTTATTAGAAGAACAAAAGCATTATATATATAAATAGACTTTTAAATTAACTATACAGCATTATCTATATTTATTTTTCTTTCAAACACATTTTATATTTTTTTTTTTATATTTATCAATATTAGATGTTCTTTCTTGTAAAAAAAAATATACATATTAGATGTTCTTCAATTTCATAGAATACCTATTTTTTTAAAATATCATTTAACACTTATCTAATTCCATATCAATTGAGACATGGCACCAATCTTGCATTTCTACAAATCTCTCAAACAGAAAGCGATTCTCCATTTAAAAAAAAATCTTAAAATGGATTTTTAATAAAAAATGGAGTTTGATTTTGAAAAAAACAGAGAAGAGTAAAGACGTAGGGAAGAGAAAGAATAGTAAGAGAATTAATGGTAACATCAAATTTTGAAATAATAATAAAGTTGATTAAATAACATAATAATAGTTATATGTGGTGTGTACTTACAAAAACACAATACAATATAATTAACGAAATGGTATTTTTGATATTAAGAGGGGTTTATTTCTAAATTAGAGATTTTTTAATTATTTGATGGGTATAATTACGAAATGAGTGTAAATACAGTTTTTGAAAGTTGTCATTATCTATACTCACGACAATATTGTATTTATTTGTTGAGAATTGAATGGAATTTGGTTGGTAGATGCTGATGGGCCTGATGGCCCATCCTGGGATTGTTATGATTTGTAACACAACCTATTATCATAATTCTTAATGAGTCAGGCCCATCCGGGGATTATTATGATTTGTGACACAATCTCATATCATCATAATTCTTAATGAGAACCACTTACTCTTTTTGTGGGACTGCCCACTGCCCATACCTTTCTCTTATCTCTTCTTTCTTTCTTTCTTTTTCTCTCTCTACTACTACCACTACTACTATTATTATTATTATTATTATTATTATTAAACTATTAAATAAATTCATGAATTTTTTCAAAAGGGGTCTATATCTGTATAATCCAAGCTGACCTTTTTCGTTTGGCTAACATGTAATGATCAAAATTACAATTTTCAGTTCTTTTTTTTTTTATTTTTTTTAACATAATATAATATATACGTTTAAAATTGGATAACCTTTACTTATCTTGATTGATATAATTGAATAAATTTCAATTCAAGAATACTTGATGGAATTGGATCTTAAAGTGTTGTATTGACTATTTATTTAAATGAGAAGAGATTTGTGTTTAACTATATATTCGTTGTCAGCACATCACCTCTTAGTAGAACTGGTAATGCACCTTCATTCCACGTAAGTGATGAGGAGTTTAAATCTCACTATGCATATTTTACAAGTATATGTGGAGAGTTTTCTTCCCAGATTGTGGGAATACTTATAATACTTCAAAAAAAAAACTATATATTCATTGTCTTCCGATTACACATTAATCTATTGATTGATTAAGGGGTTAAGTTAATATGTGGTTTAAAGATAACTGTTAATTAAGGATAAAAAAATAATAAGTAACTTATATTGTTCTTTCAATTAAATATATAATTAAAACACAAGGCTAAATCCATGTGATAAATTCAGAAGTCTAGCTTTTGGATGTAAAGGGGGTGTTAAATTTTGGATATTACTGTTGAGCACTGATCTATTTATTTAAATTTGTAGGTTTTGATGGTTTCTAAAACGTACATGTTATTTTATGAATTGAAAATATAGATATGTTATTTTTATTAATTATTTAAATTTTTAACACGCACCTAGAGCACTCTAAACAAAACCCTTAATTAAATTCAATCAAACATAAATTTACATGATAAGTTGTTTTTTTTTATTATTATTATTAAATTTGACCATAACCCATAAGGCATCTTTTTTTGAATTCCATGGTTTTATGTATCTCATGATTAATTCTTATTGACCCTTCAATGTTATTAAAAAATAGTAAATTGATTGATTTAACAAAATAAAGATAAGATCGAGAATGTTTTTTAAAATAAGAAAAATGTTGAATGTATAAGTCCAATTGATGTGAAATAGTCCATAAAGCGAATGAGGTGGGAAGCATAATGCCATAATCCAACAAAATAATAAGAAACTTTTCAGACGATGATGCCAAACTGAGTCATGGCCCAACTTTGGCTTCCCTTGTACCGTTTCATCATTATCTGCTCTTCACTTTTTCTTTTCTTCTCTTTTTTTAATGTAAAAATAATTGAAACTATTTAATAATTTATGATTATGCATCCACTTCCCATCAAAATATAATTAGACAAAGTATGCCCAAACAAATGATGCCTCACACGTACATGTTCTCCACCTCTACCTTTTTTTTTTTATTCATTCATTTGCTTTTTATTCTATCATTTCTTCCATCTTATACTATATAATTATTAATTAATCAATCAAACATGATTTCAAATTACAATAATAATAATCACACTCATCACAAATGCATCGATCTATGTTTGGATTCTCCGTACACTACAAAAAGATCGTCTACTTGTAACGAAACTAAAATTTACTTGACTATATTTACTTTTTTTAACTTTTATATTTATAAGTTGTTATTCAAATAAAATATATTGATATAACAATTCAAACCTAAAATATTATCGGTTGAATTTGAATATAACATTGTATATAGGTAAAGTATCATTTTACCTCCTCACTCTTTTGTCCTATTATTAAGACAATGACATGTTTTAGTTATATTGACTGTTTTTCCCCCTCAAAATAAAGAAACGTTAAAAATGTTCATGCTGTTACATTTTCAATCCATTTGAGACGTTGACCACTAAATGGAAAGGTTGACCCTTAAAGTAAAAAGGGCAATATGGTAAAACATAAAACAAAAAATAAAAAATCATTCAAACCCTTTTTTTTTTTTTTTTCTTATTTTTAAAACAAAAATAAAAAATAAAAAAGAATTTAAAACTAAATAAAAATTGCAGATCTGATCTCCACCAGATATTGTGGATGGATCTGAAAACCTTGAAAAACAATTTTTTTTTTTAAACAATTATAGATTTGGTGGATTTGGATACAAATTTTGAATACAATTTTTTTTTTTTGAATGGTGGATTTGGTTGATTCCACAAACCATTCACCATCCACATTCATTTCAATCCGCAACCACCACCCCAAACCCAAACCCCTTACATAATGCAGAAACCGAACCCAGAAATGAAAACACTGAAGAGAAATCGAGACGCTCGACATCGTCGGAAACCATATCGACCTGCACCCGAAACTACTCCACGACAGCCAAAGGAAAGAAGAAGATTCGTGAGAGAGGGTTTAGAGACAAAGGGATTCACGATCGAGTTAGCTTGGGTTTGATCGGGAAACAACCAGACCCGGAGCAGATCGAGCGCCGAACTGGGTTCGATCCAGAATCGGGTTCGACTCGATGTGAAGAGACAGAGTGTGAGATGGAAAGAAAGAGAAAGAATGGGGAAAAGAGGGAGAGATGGAAGATGCGTTGGGCGGAAGATTTTTGGGTGTGTTGGAAAGATGCGCCGGCCAAAAGTTTTTTGGGTGTGTTGGAGAAGAAGATTTTAGGGTTTGGGTTGGAGATGGTGGCGGTCTGGTGGAGAAGAAGATGATGATTGTTGGGGAATATTTTTATTTTTAATTTTTTTTAAAGCAAAATGAAATTTGTGAGGTAAAGATATTTTTTTTAATTATTATTATTATTAAATTTAAATAAAAAAATAAAAAAAAGATATCTCCACCGTCCATCTTTGAGATGGATGGTGGAGATCCATCTTTTTTTTAATTATGTTTTTTAATTTTATTTGTTTGTTTTTTGTTTTTTTTAATATATTTTTTATCTAATGAATATCTTAAGGGTTAAATGGTAATTATACGGAGCAAACTAAAGGATAAAACGGTCATTTGACCATAAAGACTGACGGTCAACATAAAAATAGATGGAAAAGGTAACAGAAATGGCATATAATACTTTCTATTGGAGGGGGAAACACGGCCAATATGACGAAAATCTGTCATCGTCTTAAAAATAGGGCAGATGTTGGGGGAGGGGAATGATACTTTCCCATATATATATATACTTTAATCACCAATATATTATATATCATAAATGACTTTAAGTTGGATCCAATCGAACAGAATGAAAAATGTAACTTGATCTATACTCAAATGAAATTCCTTTACTTGCTAGCATGATTGGGGAACATTTTTTAAAGTTTGCAGTCTTCAAGGACTCTGAACGAAGTAATTTGAACATTAATTGAGATGGAATCTATTAGGTTAGGTTACGTAATTATACTACTAACCATAAAAAATCAAAAATCATGACGCTGCATATTCATCAAAGTCCACAAATCATGAATGTAAATACATCAATTACCCATTCGTGTGAAATTTGAATGGACTATGGAATATTAGCGGTGTAAAAGGGGCTGGGCCGGCCCTCTTCAGCACGGCCCACCTAAATGGGGGCTCGGTACGGTGCCTCCGTGCCGTGCCGCGTGCCGTGCCAGACCGGTCCGTGGGATAATTAGACGGGCCAAAGGGGTCGGCCCATGTCCATACCCAATTTTTTTTTTTATATTTTAATTTTTTTTACATATTATTATTTTAATATAATAAAAAAATGTTTATAATAATAGATTATAGATACATTTATTATTTTATTTAATGAATCAATTCAAAGAATAAATAAAGATAAAACATGAAGAAAAAAAAATACAGATAAAAATATGAAATGAAGAATTCTTTATTTACTTCGGAATTTCAGTATTACATATTTACATGATTGCCTCATTAAAAACCTTACCAAGAAACTCAATGAGAGAAAAACTTGGTAAGGGAAAAAGAGTGCAATCGTATTACAAGTAAATGTACATGTACAACCTAGTTCTGGACCTGGTTACTGCCGGAACCCTCATCGACATATAAATTGGAGAAATTTTGAATAAATTGTTCGTCTACCGTTTCATTTTGCATCTTCTTTCGAGCATGCTCCCAATCCCGAACGCATATTAATACCTCCACCATCTCTGGAGTCAAACAATATCTTTTTGGTTCAATAATTCGTCCACTCGTGCTAAATGCATGTTCTGAAGACACAGTGGACACGGGGATAACCAGTATGTCATGTGCTAAGTGTGACAAGACCGGATACCTGTAGCTATAGGTCTTCCACCATAACAACAGATCAAAATTCTCCGTGTTTTCGTCGGCATCAAACTGTGCTTCAAGGAACCTATTCAGTTCGGCACCAGAAGATGCAGCAGATCGTGTAGTTGAAGAAGAAGAACTTGCTGATTTGTCTTTTTTCCGGCGTTTGAGAATGCTTTAACTTGTCTGCAACGGTTGTGTGTCCGGTTCTGGTGATGGTTCCGTGTCAACGCCGCTAAACCTGCGCTCATAAATACTAAAAACTTTGAACAACTTGTTTCGAATGTTAGTAATCTGGTCAGAATAATCTACTGACAATTTATTATCAATAAACTCAAGCAAATATTCTAAACCAGCTAATTTAATTCTAGGATCCACTATAACACCTAAGACATAAAAGAAAGGCATTTCATACCAATATTTTTTAAACTTGGTCTCCATGGCAACAACTGCAGGGCCAAATATGTCATCTTCCCTATAAGTGTTTAACAGGTCAGACATTTCCACAATCTGATGGATTGCATGAGAAGATGTGGGGTAATAGACCCCATAAAGAGTTACAGTGGCATTGTAAAAAACCTTTAAAATTTCAACAAAAATCTTTGCCACATACCAGTCTTCTGGTGTCAGTGATTGAGCAGGTGGACAACCACTTTCGGCCAATTTCATATTATAAAAACCTGAAATAGTTGTATCATATTCAAACAATTTTTCAGCATTAAGTAAGTAGAGTTCCACTTTACTGACATATCAGTTTGGAATCGTCGGGGTCGTAGACCGTTTAATGTACAGTGTTCGCCAAATTTTTGAAATCTTGGATTAGAGCTACCGATCCAAGAAATGGCATCTCTGATGCGTTCTATACGATCGCTTACTTCCTTCAAACCAGACTGTACAACTAAATTTATGATATGACATGCACAACATTGATGGAAGAAATAACCCCCAGCTTTACAGGATGTTTCTTTCAGTAAACAATGCAATAGACCTAGTATTTGCAGATGCATTATCTAATGTGATAGAGAGGATGCGGTGAGTTATGCCATAAGTTTCTAAAACAAAAAGAATGACAGCAAAAATATTGTTTGCGGTATGTACAAAATTCATAGGACGAAAACCAAGAATTTTTTTTTTGTATCCTACATTCAAAGTCTAAATAGTGTCTTGTGTAGAGATGCACATTTTCCCCCGGATCCCCAAATCCCCACGTCCCCATCCCCATTTGGGGAATTATTTTTGGGGGAAAATGGAGAATTGGGTAGGGATGGGGATGATTTTCATCCCCAAATTGAAATGGGGATGAGGATGGGGGGAGGTCCCCCCATCCTCATTTCCCCATTTCCCCCATAAATATATTGAAATTGGGATGGGGTTGGGGGGAGGTCACCCCATCCTCATTTCCCCATTTCCCCCAAAACATATATAAATAAATAAATATATTATGTAACATTTTATGATTTTATTATGTATTGTAATGCACATTTTGTGATTTTATTATGTATTTATAATGCACTAATAGATTTTAATTTTAATTTGTAATTGAATTATTTTTTTTAATTTTTAATTTTTAATCAAAAGGGAGAATGGGGAAACGGGGAAAAATGGGAAAAACGGGGAAAACGGGGAAAACGGGGAACTGGGGTTGGAGATGGATATACCTCCCCCCAAAATTCCCCATCCCCATTTTCCCCAAATGGGGAAATGGGGGAGGGGGGGATGGGGGAAGGGTCTGGGAAGTGGGGATGGGGATGGGGGGACCTATATCCATCCCCATTCCCCAAATGTGCATCCCTAGTCTTGTGACACTTAAATAGTCATGTTTGGAACATGCATTCCAAATATCGGAAGTTAATGCAATTGAGACAGTTAGATGCTGTAATTCAGCCGTCAAGTCATCTCGTTGGGTTTTAAACATTCTTATCAAATCGTTCCTAGTGGTGGTTTTAGAAATAATTTGCATTTGGGGGCAAAATGTAGATGTGATAAATTCTTGAAAAAAAACATAGTCACCGAAATTAATAGGTTGATCAGTTTGTGCAATGTACCGTGCCAAACATTCTCTAGCATACGCGGCGTCGTAATGCAACGTTGTAACCGACCCGTCTGGGTGCAGTTGTAGTTGTGTCTGGGTTGTAGTGGATACATGTACGTGTTTGGGCATGCATTTTTCCATATGCATTCTCAAATGAGCGGTTCCACCCTTACGAGTGGTATAGTTCTTAGGACAAAACTTACATTTGGCTCTAAGGCCGACCGTATCATCTGGGAGTGTCATTTCTACTACGTCAAAACATTGTCATACGTTTGATGTTAACCTCTTAGTTTGGTACGTGATGTCGGTGTGGCGCCGGAACCAGAAGGTCCCGCTACGGTTTCTGCCTGTCCGGAGAGATCAAAATCATCGTTCAACATGTTTAGACTGTTTGGAAAATAAGGATGGGTAGGATCCATTTCCCAGAAAAAAAAATATCAGGTCATTAGTTATTAATAAATATTAAAATTAAAATGATTATTTTACTAACAAAATATATTAAAATTAACTCATACACATAAAAATGATTATTTTACTAACAAAAATTATTAAAATTAACTCCTACACATAAAAATGATTATTTTACTAACAAAAATTATTAAAATTAACTCATACACATAAAATGATTATTTTACTAACAAAAATTATTAAAATTAACTCACACACATAAAAATTATTATTTTACTAACAAATATATATTAAAATTAACTCCTACACATAAAATGATTATTTTACTAACAAAATATATTAAAATTAACTCCTACACATAAAAATGATTATTTTACTAACAAAAATTATTAAAATTAACTCCTACACATAAAAATGATTATTTTGCTAACAAAAATTATTAATATTAACTCCTACACATAAAATGATTATTTTACTAACAAAAATTATTAAAATTAACTCCTACACATAAAATGATTATTTTACTAATAAAAATTATTAAAATTAACTCCTACACATAAAATTATTATTTTACTAACAAAAAATATTAAAATTAACTCACACACATAAAAATGATTATTTTACTAACAAAATATATTAAAATTAACTCCTACACATAAAATGATTATTTTACTAACAAAATATATTAAAATTAACTCCTACACATAAAATTATTATTTTACTAACAAAAAATATTAAAATTAACTCACACACATAAAAATGATTATTTTACTAACAAAATATATTAAAATTAACTCCTACACATAAAATGATTATTTTACTAACAAAATATATTAAAATTAACTCCTACACATAAAAATGCTTAATTTACTAACAAAAATTTTTAAAATTAACTACTAAAAATAAATTGTTTAAGTTACTAAAAACAAAAATTAAAATTAACCCCTACACATAAAAATGATAAATTTACTAACTAAATAAAATTAATAACTGAACTATAAATATAAAATGATAAATTTACTAACTAAACAAACATATTATATTTAAAACAAAAAATTAAATAATAAAACTTAAAGAAAAATGTACATTTGAAGTTTGAACTTTGGTGTCTTGGTGGAGAGATTAGAGAATAATAGTTATATAATAGTAAATTACTAATAAAGTATTATAATAATATATTAGTAGTGTAGAATAGTAGAGAGAGAGAGTAAGAATGAAATTAAGAATAATTGAAATTGTATAGAGAGTTTGAGAATGGAGAGATTGAGAGAATTAGATAAAGTGAATGAAAAGTGGAATGGGTGAGAGTATTTATAGAAAAATTAGAAAAACGGGTAAAAATATAAAATCAGCGGGCCCAACGGCGGGCACTGCTTGCCGACCATTGGGCCTGGCACGCCGTGCCTGGAACCACGACCCGGAACGTGCCAAGAATGGGGGCCGTGCCTGGCACGGCCCGCCATCCTTGGCAGGCCGTCCGTGTCGGGCTCTCCAGACCCTGCCCATATTTACACAATTACACCACTGCTATGGATTATGGAAGGAAGTATGGAGTAGGTGAGGTTGAACACGTGCCATCAACGTCACATTTGAAATATGACCCCACCAGCCACCACATACAGTAAAAACCATTTAGATTTTCAGATTTTTTTTATATTTTAAATATTACTAGAATTTGAAATTTATTAACGATTACATGATTCACTGAATTAGATATGACTTGTGTCTTATGAGGGCATATATTCCGCGTACAATTGGATCAAACAAGAAATAATACTGATTTACTTTGAGAGAAACCAAAATCTCTAAAATATTAGAATAAACTAACATTTAATTTCATAAATAAACTATAATCATATTATTTCATTACTGTAAGTCATAATTTATACAGTAAACTGAAAAGATAATAACCTAATTGATAAATATAAAAAACTAAAGATATCTGATTAAATTGGGTAACTACAATATAATCTTTTATTTAATCTAACAATTATCAAAAACCATTCCTAAAATTCTAAAAACTAACTTTATCTTTTAGTTATTTGACTTGCACGTAACATTATTTCGCTTTTAAAACATCTTTGTCCTTAATGATATTGATTGAATTATTATATTTTCATCAAACTCCTTTAGCCAATTTCTCAAAGGTTGTATCTTTGTTTACTTCATCGTATTCCTTCAAGGTTCTTGCATTTGTGGTTAGATCCAAATTTCTTATTACAGTCGAAGCACAAGCCGCTCTCCTTCATGTTCTTCAATTCGTCCGGACTCAATCTTTTAACTGATAAAGAGTTGTTCTTGTACATTCTTGGTTTTTTCGGAATGAGTTTCATTATGCCAGTTTGAATTGAACTAGTTGAAGTTGAAAGTGTTGTTGATTTATACGTTTGTACATCATTCGTTGTGGGTTTTGATGCTTAGACATCGGTCGTTGATGCTTTGCAAACTTGAACAAAATGTTTGATTGCAGGACACTTGCTTATGGACCCGAATATGCGAATCAATGAGCTGATCAAAGTGTGCATTCAAGGCCAAGAACATTTCTCTCATCTCCTTTCGGAGTGTTACCAAAGAACTCTCCAAACGCTTTAGCCTTTGATCCATAACCGGCTTTGATACCAACAGTTACGTGCACAATTGGATCAAAGAAGAAATGATACTGATTTACTTTGAGAGAAACCAAAATCTCCAAAATATCAGAATAAACTAACACTTAAGGGTCGTTTATTTTTTTGTTTAAAAACTGAACCGTCCTGGATTTTTTTGAAGAATGAATAGGGACTGAAATCTGAACTTGAATGACATGTTTGTTTTTTTTCCTTCACATCTAAATGTACTATCAACACGTTTGTTTTTTTAAAAGTAAAATTGTCTGAAACTAAGTAATTTTACATTTATATTAATGTTAAACAATTATACATATAATATGAAATTAAAACAATCCAAAAATAATAATTATATATGAACACATATGATTATGATCATGATCTTCTTCTTCGATTACAAATAAACTTCATTTTTATTAAGAAAAGAAAATGTTTTTTTTTCAAAAAATAAAAAGGACAGTAATAAAACTCACGCAAAACACTCTAAAAAAATAATATATAAATACATCACCATAATATCATAATAAAATATTGATATTAAACACCAATATGAAAAGCGATTATAATTCTTTTTTATTTTTAAAGCTATTTAAAATAAGTATTATAATAAAATAAAGATTTCGATACCATATATAGTTATTATGAAATTAGAAATATGTTATATATGAGGATAGTATCGGAAGAAAAATTTTTGGATTGCATTTAATGCAATTCAGTTATTTACAATTAAGTGAAAAATCAGAATTTTTTACTTTTTATTTTAAGTTGTTTTTTGGTATTTTTAAGTTGTTTGACCACTTAAAAAACAAACAAAACAACTTAATAATTATGATTCAGACCTAATAAGTTTTAAGTGGAAAAAACAAACGACCCCTTATTTTTAGAAAATAAACACTTCTCATATTATTTAATCACTGTAAGTCATAATTTATACAGCAAATTGAAAAGATACTAACCTAGTTGATAAATGTAAAATAACTAATGACATCCGATTGAATTGAGTAATTACAATATAATCTTATTTAATTTAATAATTATCAAAAATTACTTTTAAAAATTTAAAATCTTATTTTATCTTTTATTTATTTTACTTGCACGTAACATCATACACCACCGAATCATTGAAGAAAGTTTTCTATACATTGATAATATTTGGGGTGGTTCAGTTTGTATGCATTATTCAAAGGTGCATTCGATATACTAAAGATTTTCTCAAAGAACGAAATCAACCTATTAAAATGTCAACCGTTTTGCTGAGACTTACGAGACGTGTGCAACGACTAAAGCAATTTGGTGTATCACAGAAATGGGAAATAGGGAATGGAATTGAAAGTCAAAAGAGAAATTAAAAAGTCAAAGTTACTGTTGGTGGGAGGGATTTTAAGTCAAAATTGAGAAAGCTGGAAGAGCACCAGCCCGATTACCAAAGAAAATTAAAGCAAACAGATTTCAATTTGAAGTGCCGTTAAAGCCAACCTGATGCTGATTGCTCACGTCAATGTTTCTTCTTTACTTTCTGTCTTTCTTCTGCTCCATACAAATTACAATATACCAAATTTCATTCATAAACATTAAAATTCAGATGGTATATATAAAACATTAATTCCCGTCTTCTAAATTTAGTAAAATATCACCCCTTAACATGAATGATAATACATTTCTACTTTAACATTATTTATGGGAATTTAAGTTTCATCGTAAATATTTTACAAGTATGTGTATAAAGTTTTTTTTTTCACTGCATTATATGAGTAGAAATTCGAACATCTAATATTTGACAAGTCCCGATAAATTTGTAACTCGTACGGTTTCAGAATTATTGTAACACTAGTATATAATATTTCAAAATTTACTACACCCATGTCAAAACAATATCACTGAACTAAGAGAGATTTATATAGAAAATATTTTTAATTCACTGATACTAGACAACCAAAAAATTTAACTCAGATTTCAACCTAAATGATGTGGCAAATAGTTTTTTCATTAACCTCATCAACAATCTCATATTGTGTGTTGATGACAACTCACTTACCACATCATTTGGATTGAAATTTGTGTTAATTATTTGGATTGAAATTTAGGTTAATTATTTGGGTTATATAACACCAGTGTTTCTACTGTCAGTTCGTCATGATATATTTTATATCAGGACCAAGAATGTGGATCACATATTATGGAGAAGTTTTGACAAGTGTATACACTTTGAGTCAAAGTATGTAAATCTAATGGTCTACATTCTTCATCTTGATATATTTTATATCAGGACGAACTGATTATAGAAAAATTGTATGTAATACTACTCTTTTTAATTACATGCATTGAAATAAATAATAAAGGATGACTTTGGTTTCAAAAGAGGTTCTGAATTCTCGATTGATCTGATCTTTTTCTTGATGTAAAACACTTAGAGATAATATTCTACATTTAAAGATAATGGAAATAAAATAAATAAATAAATAAATTTCAGCAATTTATTAAACATGTCACCGGTTATACATAGGGCGGACAACGATCAAATCTTCAAATGATCTAAATTCTTCCAAATAAAGGATGACTAAAGGAACAACATTAATAGAGAAGGTGGGTTCGTAATAGATTTACGACAAGTAACCTAAATGTAATTGATTTTTTTTCTTCTTCTGAAATTTGTCATCCAAATGTACATATTAAAGTACCATTCTTTCATGGTAAAATAAATAATGTCAATGATTTAATAGTAATATTTGGGATAATGTATAACAATATTAAGAATATGTACCATACAAACAATCAAATAAGATGAAATGCTTGTTACGATTAGTACTTTTTAGTTAAAAAATCTTCTTTATGAAAAAGTTATTAAAATCTTTTATAATTAACAAAAAGTATTGATATTAAATTTTATTCGCAGATGCTCTAAAAAGACACGCTAAAGATAAGAAAAATATTATATTTAATCTTTTGATAAAATAAATATAATTTTTTTATTTATTTTTCAAACCATTAATGTGTGTAGCATGATCCCAAATAATAATAATAAAAAATGCAAAAGAAGTTGTAATTTGTATTTTGCTTTCCCTACCAACCATAGCAACCGATTTCAATTGTCACTCCATCAAATTAAGTAACACGTGATCTTAAATGTTGTAATTTCATTAGACTACCTAATAACATTTTTCTGAATCCCATTCAACATGTGAAGCGTCCCCGAAGCCTATTATTTATTATGCAATAATAATAATAATAATAATAATAAACCTTTAAAAAAACACTAACTTTGAAGATTATACTATTTTTGTTATATATTCAACACTATTGTGATAAATTATATATATATTTCAAGGGTTTGGTTAAGTTGTCGTTAACAGTAAAGTTATTGGATTAATTTCAGTCGTTAGATTTCAACATAAGATCTATAAAAATTAAGGATTTAATTTAAAAAAAATAATAATGATATAATAAAAAGTAACCAACTTTCTCACATATTTATTATTCTTATTTATTTAGCAATCTTATTATTAACGGTAAGTTAGTACATCTATATTTTATTTTATTTTATTTAAAAAAAATTCAGGAAGAACTGAAAATGATTACTGAGCTTTACGAAAACGACGAATGATTATAGCCCACCGAAAAACAGTTCCGTATCTATCATCCTGAATCCTGATGAACTCAAAACATTAATTCATTAAATAATAATTTCCGGCACCCAACAAAAATAAAGTCAAAATCGATTGCTAAAGTTTGAACTAAATGGTTGAGATATGTGTAATTGTGTAAATGATTAGAGTAAAATAAACAATAAAATACAACTTGAATCATTTCAAATGTTGTACTTACTTCCAAATGTGAAATGTTAATCACCTTAAAGATTATATTAACATATAGATGCCGCTTGTAATTTTGAAAATGAAAAAAAAAAAAAAAGTAAAAGAAAAGTGAAGATTGGATCATAGATTTATGGACCCATGTAGGGCTCTACCCCACATCTTTAAGACCAAACCCGAGAAATTCCTCACAAAGTTGCATGCGCTTGCATGTAAAAACCATTAAAATATCTCAAACCACCGCTTCTCACACTTGAAAATTTCAAGCTTTGTCTCCTCCAAATTAAGCTGTAAAACAGTAGTACCACACCACACCTAATCTACAAATGGCTTTTGCCGCTCTCGTTTCCCACCACCATCCATCATCATCAACTCTGTTTTCTCTTTTTTTCATTTTCCATATCAGAATACTTGATTACTGATTCTTAGTTTATCTATTATCATGGGTTATTTTTCTTCTTGCAATGCAGAGTCTGCAATAGCTACATGCGATACTTATAACTGGGATCTTAAAAAGAAGAAGAAGACCAGAAACAAACCCACTATCGAAATCAGAAGTTTCTTGTACAACGAACTGGTCACTGCCACCAAAAGCTTCTCTGCTGACAGTTTTCTCGGCAAAGGAAGCCACGGCAGCGTCTACAAAGCCGTTCTTGAAGACGGCAAGCTCATCGCCGCTGTTAAACGGACAACGTTCTTCAACCAACCATCTCCATACTGTACTACAAACTATACAAGCCCAGCAGAGAACGAGATTGAGATTCTTTCAAGAGTACAAAGCCCCAGACTCGTGAATCTAATTGGCTTTTGCGTCGATACAAAACAAAACAAATTACTCGTTGTTGAGTACATGCCAAACGGTTCATTGTACGATTTACTTCACTCTGCATCTAGACCGCCCGGTTGGACCAGGCGGGTCCGGTTCGCGTTACAGATAGCGAAAGCGATCCAGACGCTGCACTCTTCAAACCCGCCGGTGATTCACAGAGATATCAAGTCATCGAATATCTTGATTGACGAGAATTTCAACGCGAGAGTTGGAGATTTCGGTCTTGCTTTGAGAGGACACGTGGAGGACGTTAAGATAAAGTGTACGCCTCCGGCAGGGACTTTAGGATACCTAGACCCGGGCTATCTTGCGCCGGGGGATCTCAGCACCAAGAGTGACGTATTCAGTTTCGGCATTTTGTTATTAGAAATCATAAGCGGTAGAAACGCTATTGATTTGAATTACAGTCCGCCCTCCGTCGTCGACTGGGCCGTACCGCTGATAAAGCACGGCGACTTCACCGGAATATGCGACGGCCGGATCGGACCGCCGCCCGATCCGACAGTGATCCGGCAACTCGCCGTGCTCGCAGCAAGATGCGTCAGATCTTCGGTTGAGAAGCGGCCAGAGATTTCGGAGGTAGTTGAGTATTTAAAAGTGGTTAGAAAGCGCGTTCACTCGCCTCGGATTTGGAGTAATTTCCAGCGGCGCGTGAGGTGCGTGGAGAGAACACCGCAGCACGTGGTTCAAGTAAAATATGAAGTATTGGAAGGGAGTGAAGAGGTAGTTAATAAGAGTAGCAGTAGAGTTGGAGGAAGCAGAAGAAATAGGAAAGTATCCAGTGTTTCGAGTGCAGAGTTTGTTAGTGGTGCATCCACTACTAAAAAGAGCGATGGTGTGACGAGATCGAAATCAATCGGTTCGATTTGTGAGATCAGAGTGGGATCTGAGTATCCAACGGTGAAGCGGAGGCCTGGAGCTGGAGTGGCGGTGAAAATGCCGGTGATGAGACTGAGCAAGTCGAGGTCTATGGGAGTGTTGCAGAGTCCACGGCTTGTGCGTTGCAACAATAAAGGCTATGTGTTTGAGTTTGGAAAGAGCTCTGACTCGAGAGATCGTGATTTCTCCAAGTTGATGATCACTTTAGATGACAAATCCGATAAGGAGATGCTTGAGAAACCATTAGTTTCACTTTGAAAAGCATCCATTGGAATTCAAACCTAAGATCGGGACTGTAATGCCATTTTTCGTTTTGGTAAATTTTCCAATTTCCAAATTTCAATTTACTGTATTTAGTTTTAAGCAAATTCAAAATGTTTGAATTTGATGTGTTGTGAGATGATGGATTCCTGCTTCTTTGATTTATTGTGATCACTTTTGAGTTTTTCAAGGCTCACATATATGTCCATTGTTTGATAGATTTTAATTAGATGAGTCGAAAGGAAGCATACGCATTGGAATCCATCAACTGGCAACATATTATTGCTTCAATTCAGTTCAGAAATGAGAATTTTACATTGATTTCTTTTGTTTATGTGTTTCATATTTGCTACTGCTTTGTGTTCAGATATTTCTTGATGATGTAGATTGGATTGTGATTGTTAATGTCAACTTCTCACGACTATCATTATGCAATTAGAGGGTCGAATTGTAGTCAAACAATTCAATGTGCACTTTTTTTTTTTTTTCTTGAAAGCAACAGAAATTTATTAAAGGACATCAGAAATACAAGCCGGCTTCTCATTTCACAAGAGGATAAAGCTAGAGAAGCCAAGGTATGTGCCACACGGTTCCTTGTTTTAGGAAGCAATGCGCACTTTTTAATCATAATATTACCAATGATTTCTATTGTTGTTGCTGATATCTTCTATAAACAGTTATTAGCCATTCTATTCTTTTGAAATTACATGAATAATAGACATCAAGATAATTTATAAATTCTAAAAAGGTTGAATGAGAACTAGCATGACATCAAAATTATATGATAGCAGGGGATGCTGCCGTTAAAGATCATCCAGGCTATGTCTGACGTAGAATGTCTCTTTGCAGCTCATGCTGGTGCATCACATTTTACAGTTTGCTTCCTAAAAGTTAGTGGCTTAAATTCATTACTGCCAGGAGAACAAAAAAAGAAAGGAAAGGTTAATTATCCAAATTCAGAAATTATATGGATATGTTCCATACGGCAGTGACAAGGTTTTGGGCATGATTATTTATTCTTATACGTTTTGTGGTGCTTCTTATAGTTATTGAGTTTTCTAGATAAATTTATGATGGAAGAATTCTGTCCTGCTTAAGCACATTTGTGATTCTATAATTCTTAGAAACACGAATGATATTATTCTGCGTGTGGTTGAGTCTTGGAGACCTCCTGATTTGATAAACTGAAACACATACTATTTTGTATATGTTGTAATATACTCCGAGCATATATCCATTTATCAGAAACTATGATAGATTCTCTTGCAATTAGTGAAATTTGGTAATTGCCGTTGGTAGGCAGTTATCATCAGCATACAGGTAATGAATTTGTGGTTGTTATTACCATTCACATTATTCTAGCTACATTGTCCATATTAGTTGTGTCCTTTTATGGTGCTAGCAAAACTCCAAAGTATTTAATGTAGCTTATAAATGGGTGCTATCACTGAGAATGAACCTCTTTCTCTTCTGGACCCCATTATGGAAGTTTATGTTTAGCAGATTTTCCTTGTTTGCATTATTTAAGCTTCATTATATATTTATATTAATATATTATCATTGGATTTGCACTGCCTGCAGCTGCAGGTAGCCAAATGTTGTTCTTATCAATTCTTTGAAGCTTGTTAGGTCATAGGTGCAAGTTAGATATTGTGTTTTTTGAATTGGAGAGGGTCCGGTCAGATATATACAGCTAACAAAGCATGCTTCTTCGAACCAATCGAAGCAACGGGCATCAGGATTCCACGCCTTCAATGTACATCCAGGTCTGGAACGTCATCTTCACAATTTATCATGCCTTTTATGAGTAACTAATTAATCGGTCGGTCTTATGTTGTTAAAATCAAAATGATACAAGTTGAAAATGAGTCTTTGGATGCTATGGAGAGAGAGGCCGGGATGAATTCTTCATATGTGGTGTCTGAAGGCTCGGGTTGCCTTGTAGTTAGTGTCCCACACTCCCACAACATTAAATGATAGTTTCATTCTTATGTGTTTGCATCACATGCTCCTTGCTTGACAAGCAGCAAAACCTCTTAAATTTTCATCAACCATAGGCAAATCTTGGCTTGTTTCGTGAAGTGGTCACACAGTCCAGTAATATCTATCTGAATTTCTTTTACTCGAAAAAAAAATTATTTTTTATCCTCTCTTTATTTTCCCCAAAATATTAAAAACCAAAAAGAAAGTAAAGAAAGCTCCTCGTTTGTCTCAACTCTTAAAATGAATCTATAAGGCCCAAATTGGGATGAGATTGAGAAACTTTCATTTGGGCTTTTTAGTTGTATGGTTAGCTTTAGATTGCATTTAATAACACTATTAATTAGTCTCACCGATCTATTGCCACACCTGTAACTTAAATGAGTGTCAGTTTGTCAGGGAGGGATTGTTTGTCTAGGCTATTCAAGATCTGATGCATCAAATAGCCTTAAAATTAATACTGTTGTTAGGTGGCTGAAGAGAAGACTCCTACCACTCATATTAAATACATTATAGCTTCAGACTTCAAACATCAAAGAACGAAAAGAAAACAATAATAATAATAAAAGTAGAGGTTCACAAACCTGGTTTGGACCATTGAACGAACCTGTATCTTAATCTTGTTTGGTGGATTTGGTGGTCCAAGTTATGGGGTCAAAGGCATGGTTGGGTATACATTGAAAACCTGACCTACATCTGACTCGCTTGTGGTCCAGTGGTTAGCAGCAAACATCGACCACTTGAGTCACAGCCCACTTTGGTCCAAAGAATTTCAAGGATTTTGCCGGGCCGCGAGTGCGGAGCTCGAAAAAAAGGCCGAGGAGGTTCACTGCTTCACGGACCTATTATATTCACACCCCTGCTCAAATCTATTTTTATGTAAAACTTTACCATTAGTTTTTTTTTTTCTTTTAAATAAATAATGAATGAAAAATATAAAAGCAACCACATTCAACACTTTTTTAAAGAAAAACAATTAAGCTTTTAAAAATATAATTATTAATGGACACTTTAAATATATATATATATAAATTTTCAAGTCGTACGCACTAATATAACTTCATCAGTGTGTTGGAAGTGGATCATTAGATTTACATACTTTAACTTAAAGTGTATGCATTTGTCAAAACTTCTCCATAAGTTATATCAGTGTGCACCGAGGAGAAAAGCACTAGATATATATATATATATATGTGTTTACTAAAAAATGAAAAATTATGTTGAGTGGATAGCAAAAGAGTTTTGGGTAAGGTTTATTTACAATATACCTAATACAATAAAATTAAAGGAAATGTGTATTAGGTATTAACTATTAAGTGAGTTCTATTATTTAATAAAAAATTCTTAAGAAGAATTTTTAATTTGTATACTCAAGTTGAGAGAGATAGAGAGAGATTGAGGTCAGGTGTACATACAACGTTTGAGGGATGTAAATATCATTGCTCATCATGTAATATGAACATCACAATACATGTTTTTTAGTGGATTTTAAATTTGGCACAATTAAGACTATGTTTGATATTGTTTTGCTTAAGAAGTAATCCGTTTAGAGTATGTTTGTTTGTATTGTCTAATATTAGTGAATTAAAATGTATTACATAATACAATACATGTGTTTGGTAAGACACATTATATTGTATTAAATAATGCAAATAGTGCTTATAATACAACAAGCAATGTATTATATAATACATAGTGAAATGGTGGGTTTATGTTGTATTAAACTTGTAAGTAATTTTTTTTTCAAATAAAATTATATGAAGGATTAAAATAATTATATCAATATTAAAATTATACAATATATAAAAAAAAATAAAAAAAATTAAAAAAATTTAGAAATTTATATTTTATAATAAAAATATTATTTAAAAAATATAATACATAGATATATACTTTATAATATTATTTTTTATTCAAAAATTATATTAATTTTATTTGCATACAAAATATTTGGAAATAAAAATAATATCCAAACATTGTATAATTTAATACAGTTTAATACGAAATATCACCAAACACAGGATTGCATAATAATATTACAATACAATGCAATACTACCCAATATAATCTAACCCAATACAATCCAATACTATATAATACAACATGTCAAACATGCCCTTATAGTTTAACTTAAGAAATATTTTTCTTAAGAAAAAAGTTAGTAGGTGTTTGGTAAACTAAATTTTAAAATTGATTAACTTATAAAATTATGGGAAATGTATTGAACAAAATGACTAAATAGACATTATTAACAATATAAATATAAAGCATATAAAAAGAAATAAAAATAACAAATTAAAATAGGAAAAAAAAATTATGCTCGAGTCAACTCAGTCACTCCTATAACAACTCGCTCAAAAACCCGAGTCAAATTATGAAACTCATCAACTGATGAGAACCAGCTTCCACTAGTGGCGTAGGAGGAGGAGACTGGTTTTGTTGTTGCGGGATCCGCCGCCAAGGGAGATAATCGAGCTGAAATCCATCAGAGTCTTGAAATCTGTCTTAATCTGATCCGGTTTGCTCTCCAAGGTCATAGGCGACCCAATCGACGAAAAACCTCTGATTATACTCTAGTGAGCCTCATCCATCATCGTGATAGTGATTGCGACGAATTTGGTGATTTCGATCATCAATTCGGCGATTGAGACGGATATGACGATTTCGATATTCTACCATCGATTGCGATAAAAACTCATGATTTCGATTACAAGTTCCGTCAATGCCAAAGGAAACCTGCTTCTTCCGGAGACGTCGACGTAGGGCCCGTGCCCTACATAGGGACCAGGTAGGGCCCGTGCCCTACCTCAATTTTAATAAAAAAAATGATTCTGTGTATACTGTATATATACATATTTATTAAGAGTAGTTAACAATAAGTAGCTATTAGAATGACTGGTAGTAGATTTTGCTTTTTAGACTTAGAGTGCTGGGTTCAAGTCCCAGTCAAATATGGTCTTCTTTAATTTAATTTCATCTTCTAATTGTTCATACATATTTTAATTCAATTTTATCTACTAATTTTTTATATCTTATTTTTTTTACCATCTTTTTTAATTCATTTTCTCTATTATGTCATTGTCAATTTCTTAACTACCATTAATTTGTGTTTACTTAATTCAATTTTATTTTATATAAAATTATATATTATTATTTTGGATTTTTATTATTTATAATAGTTCTAATTTGACATACCTAATACGTCCAATCAATAAACCATAAAATCTCAGATTTTACTTAATTGATTAAAATAAACAATCTATTACTATGATTCATTTTATTTTATCATCAGTATTTTCTTTATTTTATAGTTTTCATTTATTTAGAATCAATAAATCAATGATTTACCAATAATTTGAAGAATACATTTTTTTAAAACATGTCTAATAATAGTTATTAATAAATTATTTTTGTATAAATTTAAATTGAATTCATTATATATGTAAAACAAAATTTCTTATTATAAAATTATATTATAATTTATTCTTTTAATTTTTTTTCATTATTTATGTTGTTTTTCTTGTTATTATTTATTTATTAATATTTTTTTTGTTTTTATTTCTTGTTGGATGTTAGATTATTTAATTTATCTGAGTAAGTGTTTTATTTATTTTATTTTATCTATAAAAAATTATTTTACAATGATCTTAATTTTTCAATTTATATAATTGCGATTTTAATTTATTCAAGTGCCCCACCTGGTTAAAATTTCTGGGTCCTCCACTGGTAGCTGGTGAAGTTCATTTAACCTTTTATCACTTTCGCCGGTGACGATGGTTGCCATTGTCCTTCAAGTTTTTTTAATAAGTTTATTTGAATTAAAAACAATATTCTCTTTTATTTTAAATTTTTTAAAATTTCTGAATTTAAGTTTTCAAAAAAAAAATTGAATTATAGTTTATTTTGAAAAATACAATTACTTAATACGAGGTTATTATCGTCTTTTTATTTAAATGGTGAGGGTATTATGGACATTGTATAAGTAATAAGCTAGCTTCTCCAAGAATCAGCTTCTAAAAGCTACCACCAATCAACTTATAAAAAATTGATTATTGGATTAGCAAATTGTAAAATAAGCTTTTTATACTAAGTTTATCATACATGATACACCTATTTACTCAAAACTTAAGAAATAAATGATTAGTTCTCAAATAAAAGTAATCTCAAATATAGCCTAAAGAACTCTTAACATTCTTTCTTTTCTTGGGCAAATTTGTACAGAGATATTTGACCCACTATTATAGAGTCTAATCTCGCTAGATCCCGGTTGTAATTGTACTAAAAAAAAATGACCATTAACCAATGACTTCAAATCTTTTAACAGTTCTAATGTTTCCTTTCTTTCTTAAAAAAATAGTATGCTATTGTGTTTGATACGGAAGGAAATGTTTTTTTTTTTAATGGATAAAGTGTGTGATAAACTGATAATAGAGAATGTCAAATGATTGTTTTATTATTATTATTTTTCTCTGAAACACCGATGTTTTGGTTGATATGAAGTATATATCAAATAACAATTATGCTATTTTATATAAATTTGATGTATAAATCTATTATCCAAATAATTTAATATTATTATAATTTATTTATTTAAATTATATTAGATTTATATAATTTAAATGAATAAATTATAGAATTTGGATAAAGTAATATATTATTAATCATATAATAAGGTTAATTAATGAATCTTGAATCAAGCATATATAATCAAAGGCAGATTTTGGACACATGTTAACTAGAGTCATTAGTTAATTAAGTTGAATCCTATGATAGCAATATTGATGAAACCAACAAAAATGGACCCTAGAACCTAGATAGGGTAAGAAAATGGGAGATGTTAGGCGGTGGATCCCACATTAATGTGACAGGAAATTGAATAATGAAGGCAGGAGATGGTGTGATTAGCAATTTAGCATGGCTTGCAATGCAATCCTTTTGGCTTTTACATTATATATAAGAGAAGAAAACTTGAAAAAAGAAAAAAGAAAAGCTGCCAAAAGGCATGGAAATGGAAATGAAGGGTCAGACCTGAGACCCCCACCTTCATCGATCTCCACCACACCCACACTCTTTTTCTCTCGTCTTGTCACTGTCCTTGTCTCCTTTAACCCCTAATCCTCTCTCCCTCTCACTCTCATTCTCACAACACACAGTCACAAAAGATTCTTCTGCCATGGTAAAAAAGGTTAAAATCCTTAAACGGAACGGAAAACTTAGGGTGCATGTGTCGGTGGTAGTCGTTTTTCTTTCCAAAATAAAAATATCAGTATTTTTGATTTCGGTTTCAAAATTTAAAAACAAATCTGGTAATATATATAGTAAATTCTGTATTTCAAGAATAAAAAATATATAATTAAATTTACATTTATTTTTTACATTATAACATATTATTATTCAACAATAATAATAATAATAATGAATAAATAAATAAGTCTGCAATGGTGGTTATAATTTTCAAGTATGAAATGTGATTTGTTTTATAATTAAAATGAAAACAAAAAGAGGGAATTGTTAGGTTAGGTTGTGTGGTGGTTTCCCGCCAGCTGACAAGAGAGTGACATGAATAGGCGGTGAGGCGTCGCGTCAGATATACCCCCGATCGGCTTTTGGTTTTGGTGGGGCTCCGATGGAGGGTGTCACATGACTGATGAGTGATGACTCTGCTATAAATGCTTTAACTTATGCAGATGTTGTGCTGCTTTATATTTTTTACTTTATTTATATCACTTCCTCTCCCTCGCCTTCCACGCAAACAATAATCTCTTCTCTTCTCTTCTCTTCTCTTTTGTCATCCAAATTATTTCTTTTTATTATTTTATTATTATTTCTCTCTTTTGAGTTTTGACTACTCCCCTTCTCATCTTCTGGAACTTCAAGTTCCTAGCCTCCCCTTTTACATCTTCAACTAATAATTCCATTAATTAACCTTTCTTCCGATTTCGATATAATGTACTGATTTAAGTTATATGAATATTTACTAACTTAAAAATTTATATATATATATATATAACTTCTCATTTATAAACCCCTTGATATAAAATATATACGAACCAAACTCTAATACTAGTTTTATAAATGGTGGGTTAGAAAAGAGAATATTTTGAATTTTGATCCAAAGATACCAAAAATTTGTTTGTATATACATTTATGTGAGATTGTTTGTAAGTGAGAATAACTATCTATACATATATTTATAATCAGTGTAAAAATGTTTAAATTTTCAGGTTTTCACTGTAATTTCGATGGAGGTATGGTGATTGGTGACCTCAGCAAATTAATTAAGGTGGATAACACAAAACATAAACGTACTGGGAGATGAGATGGAGGGCACGTTGTAGCTAGTATGGCAGATAGGCATCATATTAATGAGGACAATTTAATATTATTTGCCAATTTGGATTGGTATTTGGTAGATATATCATATGAGTGTCCCAATCAAGTTTGTAGATTGTATACAGACTACAGTAGTTCCATCCCCCTACCTCAAATCTTGCAGCATTTCTTTCTCCCTTTGAGTTTAGATTTTATTTTAGTCAAACTATATGCACCCCCTCACCCTGCCTGTCTATTACATATTCTCCAACTTGCAATCTTGAATGTTGATCCGATTCTTGCTTAGTAAGATGTAACAGTACCACTCGTTTATTTAATTTATCTAGGTAGTCAACTTTTGATACACAACATTTTTATTTGTTAATTAGTTATATTTTAATTTATATCATTCAATGAGGTTTAGGGTCTTTACTTGATCATTTCTCTCGTGATGACTTCTTGACAATGTCATACATTAGAAAATTATTTTACAACTTTACTAGAACTCTATATATTGTATAGTTTGATAAACAATCCAATGGATATTTTTAACTTAGTAACATTTATCAATATTTATGATGATACAATACTTAATATAGTTAAGAATGAATGATTAAGAGATCTAAAATGTTGATCAATAATAGATGAATTAAAGATTTAAGTGTTTATATATGGGTGTTTGAATTATATTCATCTACATGATCCAATATCATTAATAATCTAGAGGTAGTCATATATTTTCTTATTAAATAACAAATTTTTTTATGTAAACTCAGAGATTTCTATTAAGAGAAAGGCAATTTATGCAGAAGGATGAAGGGTAGATGTGTTTTTACATTACTATTTGTTGAAAAATAAATAAATCGGCAGTTAACAACAATTATGGATGGCTATATATATTGTGGTTCTCACATAAGGGGTCCTTTATTTTCATTTCGGTAACGACTTTAATGAAATCACATCCATTTCTATAAATTTTGATCTGAATTTTTTTACGGATGATAAGTTCAATGAAATCTACCTATGAATAAAATTTGAGAAATTTTCAAGCATTACAACTATTTTCTATAATTTTTATATATTTCGCCCATTTCCAGATGTCTTCATAATTAACAAAATCGGGAAAAATAGTTGTATTACTTGAAAATTCTTAAATTTTTTTGATTGGTAGATTTCTTTGAACTTATCATTCACAAAAAAAAAAAATCAGATCAAAATGTATAGAAATCGACATAATTTCATCAAGGCCCTTACTGAAATTAAAATAAGGGATCTCTTATGAGAGAACCACTGTATATATAATTTTACAATAAATTTGGGTTCATGAACCATTACAACATATCTTTTTAAATATTGCATTGGATTTTTGTTTGACATTATATTTGCAGTGGAAATATGGGGAAATAGAACACTTTTTATTTGGATTTTTAAAAGTAACACTAATTTAATAAGTTAAGTTTAAATGACACTAATAGACAAAAAATCCATAATCTCCTTCTTTTATTACGTTTATTTTTACTATTTTTAGGGTTTTTTTTTCAAAAACCTCCATTGATGGAGGACCAATGTTGGTCCTCCATCAATGGAGATGGAACATTCGTTCGACCAAGAATGGAGGTCAAAATCGACTTGAAGAAGATGAACAAATTTTTTTTTAAAAATTTCATTTTTGTCCAATAAATCACGAAAATGGCAAATATACCTAACACATCTCAAAATTACAAAATAAGTCTTGAAAATACAAAATTATTCTCAGAATCACTAAAATAAGTCTTAGAAACACCAAACTGAGTCTCGGAAACACAAAAATAAGTCTCGAAAAAAAAACACAAGACTTATTTTTATGAGTGTGTTTTAACGGTATTTTTGTTAGATACATCCTTTATGTGCTACTAAAATTTAGTTATTAAATTGGTGATAACCTTAAAACTCACTTTTTGTCCAATAAATCTCGGAAATGGCAAATATACCTAACACATCTCCAAAATTATAAAATAAGTCTTGATAGCATTCCCATGTTTGGTAGCAGGTTTGCGTTTTTCGATTCTCGGGAAATTGATATTACCATGAGAATTATATTACCCTCCATCTGATTCTCATTGTGGGACCTACCTTAATTTAAAAAAAATAATTAATATAAATTAAATGGAATATATATATATACATATTATAATAATATTATATATATTATTATATTATATATAGTATATAAATTAAATAATATATAATAATAATAATATATAGTAATGTATATATATTATTTATAATAATATATTATATATATTAATATATAAAATCTATAATTATATATATTAACATATATAATATAAAAAAATAATATATTATAATATATAATATATAATAATATATAATATAAAATAATAATTATATATAATATAATATACAATATATATATTATATTAATATATTAATATTATATTATATTAATATTACATATATATTAATATTATATATAATATAATATTAATATTATATAGAATATAATATTAATATATATATATTCTATATAATATTAATATATATATAATATATATAATTATTATATATAATAATATATATTATATGCATTATCTAAAGTATTTAAATATATATATATATATATAATATATATAATATAAGATTTCTATGTGCAACCAAACACAATTATCTAACATTCTTAGGAATCTGACATAATATTCCCACGTACAACCAAACATATATATACAAGTTTCTCAGGAATCACATTACCATGTTTAACTCTCTTAAAAATCAGATTATTTTGATTAACTCATACTAAACGGCTCCTAAGAGTGAGTTAGGGGGCAGTTACATTATTTGATGAGTTCTTATTACAGAAAGAAGAGTAATGAAACGACTTATGTAGTTATGTGTATCTACTATCTAGTTCTTCTTCTTGTTCTTGTACCATGTTTCCAAACACCATCTCTTTCTTTCTTCTCTTACGTCACTTTTTTGAAACACCACACACTCTTCTCTATCTTTTCCCCGTTTTGTCCTATTAATTACTTTTTTTGTTCTTTTACTTTCACTGTAAAACAACTCACTCTCTGCATAAAAACAGCAAAACTAAAAGACAACACATTACTTACATATTATAGGCTGTAAAAAACTTTACAAAATCCAAACACGTACTACTATTTTTTTTTTTACTAGCAAATGAACTGTAATTAAACAAAAAGTTAGGGGAATACTTTTAAAATAAACCATTTTAACAAAACGGAAGGCTTTCGAGTAAGACATGTCTTTTTTTTTTTTTTTCTTTTGTTCGCAGACCAACAATTGATGACCACACTCTTCTCCACCTCTTATCTTCTCTTGTGAGCTAAATTTTTTTACAAATTCATTTTTTCCTCTAATTTCCAAAAAAAAAAGAAAAAAAAAGAGACTATATTATATTACACAAACAGTGATTTACAATCTCTATTATCACCGGCTGTCACTGCTCGCTCGCTGTGGATCTGCTTAATTACCAAACCGGCCATGTAGATCTTCTTCTCTCCATCATCAACACACAGACCCACAAAAGGAAAAGCAAAAAATAAAATAAAATAAAAATGAGTATGGAATTTGAAGAGCACGAAGAGCAAGAAGAAGAAATGGGCATGCCTGTTCAAGCGAGTTATGACTCAATAACTAACTCGGTTCGGACCAAGATGGGTATCAGTACCGGCGGTGGAGAAGGAGGAGCATCAGCAGCTGCCAGAAAAGCCGTAGTACCGATCAGATATAGAGAGTGTCTGAAGAATCATGCTGTGAACATCGGCGGCCACGCGTTGGATGGTTGCGGTGAGTTCATGGCAGCTGGTGATGACGGCACGCTTGATGCTTTGAAATGCGCCGCTTGTAACTGCCATCGAAATTTCCACCGAAAAGAAACGGAAGGCGGTGAAGGCGGGGGAGTAGGAGGATTGTATCACCACCACCACCAACAACAGCAACAAATCTCGGCGGCCTACTATCGGCCACCGGCTGGGTACTTGCACCTGACTCCGAGTCATCCAAGGCCGTTGGCGTTGCCGTCGGTGTCAGGCGGAGGTGGGTATAGTAGGGATGAGGATGATGTGTCGAATCCAAGTAGCAGTGGCGGTGGTGGTGGTGGGAGTGGTGGGTCGAAAAAGAGGTTTAGGACAAAGTTCACAGGTGAGCAAAAGGAGAAGATGTTAGGGTTTGCAGAGACGCTTGGTTGGCGGATTCAAAAGCACGACGAGGCTTCTGTGGAGCAATTCTGCGCCGAGAGTGGTGTCAAACGCCAAGTTCTCAAGGTTTGGATGCATAATAACAAGCACACTCTTGGTAAGAAACCCTAGGTCAGCTAGCTACTTGCTATTTTCCAACTTCACTGATAAAACGAAACCGTTAGCTAGCTCTAGTTCCACATTTGATCTCAACAGATTTACCAAGTGCGAGAATGATAAATTGTATTGCCGAGATTAATTAATTTAGTAGAGAGAGAGAGAGAGAGATATGATGATTAGGTTTAATCTGTTTTTTTTTTAGTTTATGTTATATTAATTATCAGTGTAGGATGGATGGTAAGTTGATCCATGTTTCTAATCAGTGCATTTGTTAATGGTGATGATGATGGGGCACCATTGATCTCAAAGTAGCTAGGAAAATTTTCCTTTTAATTGTAGTATATGTTTGGATTGATGAGATTTCATGTAATCGATTTAAGAAGATCATGAAGATCAATAAGTTAGTTAAAAATGGAAATGATCATCATAATAATGCTATTATGATGATGATGGTGGTGGTGGTAATTAAGAGGAAGAGGTGGTATTAATGAATGTATTGGATCTCTCGAGAGTGAGAGATCAAACGTGGTAGGCATGCAAAGCAGCATTGCAATATTTGTGTCCATTGAATTTCACATCTGTCATTTGCTCCTTGTTTCTCTCTATTTTGCCGCATTAGCTTAGCTTTAGCGCTTTACTCTTCTCTCTCTCTCTCTCTCATATTAAGTTGAACTATTCATCTAGACTCACTCTAGCTAGAGACTTCCATAGCTCATGAAAGTCACTGAAAACACCAAGGACAAGTCTGAATTTGAGACCAACTACTACTAAGTTACTAGTACTATATCGGTGTCGTGTATTGGACAGTATGGGACTCCATCACTCTATTCCATTCCTTTATTTCTCTCTCCACTCTTCACACATTCCTCGTCCGCCATTTATTGCTCTTTCTCTCTCTCTCTCTCTCTCTATGTTGTATTGTAGACTTGTAGTACTCTTCTATGCTATATATCTTAATTAAATATTACACCCTTTCATTAATTAATTCTAACCCTATTCTCTTTCTCTTCTTCTTCTTCAGT